>JAIXND010000805.1:4800000-7531660 GCA_023646645.1 Varanus salvator macromaculatus | reverse complement strand
CCACGACTCTTTAACCACGATTCGTCTTGGCTTTTGCATGGCCAGTCAGTGCCCTGCAAGGATACATACATACATACGTATTTTCTTGGGCTGGCTGCGAAATGTTTTTTCTAAAGTAAAACCTCAGTTTTTAGGTTTTAGTGTCGTGTTGGCACTTTGCAATAAATAAGTGGGTTTTCGGTTGCAGTTTGGGCACCTGGTCTCTGAAAGGTTCACCATCACTGTGCTGGCTTGTGCCAGAAGAGCAGCAAAATCCCCGGGGAGTGGCCGGGGTGGGGGCGCTGCTACGCAGTGCCATGAACTTTCTTCTAGCTGTGGTGGGTGGACCGGAGCCGCCTCCTGGGCGTTCCACCCCTTTCAGCCCGCGTTATAAAGGCTCTCTCTTGGGTTGCACCAGTACTCTTCACCACCTGCCCTGGACTCTGTGTCAGCGCCGACGCAGCAAGCGCAGCATCATGAGTTTCGTCGCAGCACCAGGCTACATGCCCACCTTCAACCCGGTGAGTGCCCCCCTCCGGCTCCCGGATCCCCTGTTTGCCCAGGGAGGCCATGCCGTTCTCTAGCACCTTCCCTCCTCCTGGTGCCCGTCCTCAGCCCTCTGCACAAACCGTTTTGGACTTTTAAAATGCAGTGGTGCTGCTGTTTTAATGGGCTAGACTGAAGCATTTCTGGAGTCATTACCACAACCTCCAGGATCCCTTTTGCTTGGCTTTTCTCATCCACAAAGCTACTTTCTACTGAAATGACTACAGAGTTCTATTAATAAGTAACTTCCTGCGCTTTTTTCTAGCGAAGAGCTTGCTGGCTTCCTAGTTTGCTGGAGTAAGAGACCTGGGCAACCCTAAATCTTGCATTGCCTGGAGATCAGTCAGGGGACACGCTGCTTCCCCCAAAGCAGAGGATCCAGGCCTCCTGATATGCTGGCAAACTCAGCGCTGCCAGGGCCCCCCAAAATTTGGGGTATGGCTTCTTTCCAATCCTGCAGCATGGGTGGGAATGATGGGGAATTTTATCAATTACTGTGTCCTGTCCATTAAATTTCCCAATGAAGCATGCAGTTCTGTGCATGTTTAGACAAAAAAGGCATGGGGAACACTGGGGCCGGGGGACGTTTTCTGTCGAAATATGGCACCTGCACTCCCCTTATGGGTGAGCTCACACAGTGGCCATCCCTCCCCCACAACTTTTCACAAGGATTCCCTATGACGCCACTGTAGGGTTATTCTTTTTAAGATAACACTGGACGTATATCTCATCTTTTCTGCCTCAAAATGCAGCTGGGGCAGCTTTAACATCCTGATTAAAAGCAGCACCTCACTAAACCATAAGCCAGGGAGATGTGCAGGCCCTTTCTCGTCTCTTAGGCCTTGCAAGTGCTTAAAGGTGCATCCTCATGCACATTTTGGTGGAAAATTGCCCTGCAAGTTCGAGCCCAGTCCAGCCAGCTATCCTTTTCCGGTCGAAAATATGCACAGGATTGTGCCATAAATGAAGCTGCATTTCCCATTTCCACAGGGCTTGGTCATCCTTTTTATCAATGGGACCAGGGGTCGAACCCTGGCACTCAAAGCTTGGGTCATGCATGAAGTACACCAACCACCCCTAACCTGGTGTCCTTCAGAGGTGTTGGCCTACCATTCCCATTATCCCCACCCTCTGCCACAGAGACAACGGTGCCGTGGCGCTGATCAGCGGCAGGCTGGGGTATGTTCCTGAGCCTTTGCCCTTCGCACGGGGTTCTTCTGCAGGCAAACGATGCTGCAGGGCTCCCCTTGGGAGGATGTAACAGACTTGCTCAAAACAGCAGATTTGGCAGGTGCTTTTTAAAAACAGGCGTCTGGTTTGAAAGCAATCGCTCCTCCCCGGCCATTCGTGTCCATTTGATGGTGCAGCCCATGTGGCTGCTCCATCCCTGCCTTGTTTCCTCCTGGGAGGAGGTCTGAGGCAGGTGTGAGCTCTTTGCATCGGTTTGTTAGTCAAATCTTCCTGCCCAAGTCTGGCCCTGGACACACCTGTCCCGGGGCAGCGCTTAATCTGTGACAGTGTATTATACTTTCCTACCAGCCTTTTTTCTGTTCCCAGCAAGGGACTCAAGTGTCATATGGAAGCTTCCTCCACCAACACCCCTGTGAGGCAGACGGGGCCCAGAGTCAGTGACTGCCCCAAAGCTACCAGTGGCCAACAGGGAAAAGCAACAGGCTCTCCGGAGTTGCAGCCCTGTGTTCACACTGCCACGCCGCACCGGTTCTGGTTCGGGGTTATTTATTCATTATTGCTTTATTTAAAACGTTCGCATGCTGGCTATTGTGCCATAGCATCTCCAGGAGGCTCACAATTGGACAATTAAAACCATTAAAAACTAAAATAGCAATTGCCCCTAAATCCACTGCATGAACTGCATCCATTAGGATACAGCTCGCTGCAGCTCAGCCCTGCTGCACCCTTTAAGACCCACACGCCTCTCAGTCCCCCCGGTCAAAGAGCGTCCCCAGATCCTGGTCCCACCAGCCTGACCCAGCTGGAGTTGGCAGCTGCTGCTACTTCCTGCCTGTGGTTTTCACTCCTGTGCGTGAACAGATCTGATAAGGGCAGCCAGCCAGCCAAGCGCCCGGTCTCTCCCTCAATGCTCACTTCCCCCATTTCTACAAGGTGAGCAAGGGCAAGGGCGGAACTGGCTGGCAGCCCGAACCCGGAGGCCCGGCCTCGCCCCAAACTCCCTTTCATCGTTCGATGGGTTAATCATTAATCAATGAGCTCTCCTGGCACCCCCATTTCGTGATAACATCTCTGATACAGTCAGAAAGGCATGAAGGTGGTGGTGGGGAATCGGACTCTTGTGCCTCAAATTAGGGATGGGAAAAACTCCTGCTGTGCGCTTCATTAAATTAAAAAAAGGAAAAATATGGATTAAAGTTGCCTTTGAGTCACTACAGAGATTATTTGACAACTACTCCAGCTTCTGAGTTCTCAGCAGATGCTATCCATCCAGTTTGCAAACATGCTCTCTCCATCAAGGAAGCTAGAAACTTGAGGGGTTTTTGCAACGACGCCTGAAATTCTTAGCAAATAAGAATTCCCTAAGTTCCACTGCAAAAGTTGCAAGGGCCACTAAGCATCCTTGCACCAGAAGACCCATGGCTATACTTTGGTTTGGCCTTCCTGAGGCCGTCGGCAGCTTTGCTCTGTCTCTTTCATTCTACCCATGACCAACCCAAGAAGTGCATTTAGCATCTGTTTTATAATGTAGCTTCATTTCCCGCCAGTGATGACTGAAGGCCCTCTGCACACGTTCAGGAGCTCTCCTCCTCCCTCAAGCTCATGATTCGAGAGCTGCAGCCCCTACAGCTCCCTCTGGCCTGATCCTCTGGGGATTGGGGAGGGGCGAGACCCGCCCTGGGAAAGCTGGCACAGGGCCGGGGATGCTGGCGGGGTCTGATCCGCGTGCCCTCTCCTTTGTTTTCCAGCCCCTCCCCTACTCCATGCCCGTCCCTGGGGGGCTCCGCCCCGGGATGTCCGTCTATGTGCAGGGGACGGTCCCGCATCACACCAAGAGGTAAGGTGCTCCGCAAGAGAAAGAGCTGGTGACGTCCAGTGCGCCTTCTCCCCAAACCGCCCAGATCTTGACTAATGCCCGGATCCTGCCCCGAGGGCATCGGAGACCCCCTGCGTGGAGGTGCTTTCACGTGGACCTTCCCTGCCTACCTGGATGCCCCCACCTGTGCGGGCGTCCAGCAGCCATGCCACGCCTCTGACTGCCACGATCCTTTCCTCCTCCCGGTTTCCCTTCGGAGATTTCCACACCTCGCTCCTTCTGGTTTTTTTCCACCATGTGCCCAGAGTCAAGAGGACCAGAAACCTGCCTTAACGCGCGAGGTTGCGTTCAGGGCAGGAGGCCCCAGCGCATGTGAAGGGGGCCGGGGTGGGCAAGGCCGAGGGCGAGCGGGCGGGAACAGAGGAGGGGGACACCTGTGCAAAAGCCGTGCATCTCCAAACCGGGGGCGGGGGGGCCTTGCAGCCTGGGCTGGTCTGGGTTGCTTGGGGCGGCGGGCTGGGGCCCGTGGGAGCGGGGAAAGTCTCACCTTTGGGGCTTGGCTTGCAGGTTCCGGGTGAACTTCTCCTGCGGGCGCCATGAAGGGGCGGACATCGCGCTGCACTTCAACCCGCGCTTCGACGGCAAGGACAAGATCGTCCTGAACACTTTCCAGGGGGGCACGTGGGGGAAGGAGCAGACCCAGAGCATGCCGCTCCGGAAGGGGAAGCCCTTCGAGGTCGTCTTCATCGTCAACAACGACGGCTACCAGGTGCGTGGGTGCGCCCCCCCAAAGGTGCCAGGCGGGGGGATGTGCCTGGGCCCCCCATCTAATACTGTGCCCCCTTGAGAGTCGAGATGCTGCAGTCGTGGGTTAAAGCCAGTCAGGGCAAAGAAATGCATGCATTTCCCCTCCGTGTAGGTGAGTTTATTTTTCAGTTGTGTATGTTCTGTGGGAAAGGAAAGACGAGGTCGCCACAATGAAGGAGGACAGTGTGCGCTTCCCAGAGAACTTTGATTATTGGCCAATGTAGAAATGCTGAAAATGAAGCTTTGAAAAAATATGCATGGCTAGGACCCAGGTCCATGCGGCCACAGACTCAATGGGGGTGAGGCATTGTTCTTGGCCTTGGTTTTTCCACCTGTAAAATGGGCATGGTTAGCCCTGCTTCCCAGGATTGTTGTAAGGATAAATGAAGTGGGAAACCAGGAGCGCTGCCTAGCCTGGCCCTTATGGATAAAGCTGGCCATATGTGTAGAGATCCAGCCGATTGTCTTTGCAACCCCGGCAGATCCTGGTGGATAGAAACCCTTTTTGCACCTTCGAGCACCGGATCCCTCCAGAGCATGTGCAGACCTTGGATGCTGATGGAGACCTGGAGCTGCAGTCCCTGAATATCATGGGAGGGGCCATGATGGGACCCGGGGTGAGTACCCTGGAGTGCCAAGAAGGGGGCTTCCCGAAGATGCCACCCCCAGAAGGCATGCTGGGCGGGGGCGGGGGTCACTTGCGCATCATCAGGAAATAAGGCACATATGCGCATGATGTGTACAGATGCTCCTTTCTATTTCTAGATGCAAGTGGAGGGATTCTTCTTAACACTTAAGTAGAGCCTCACCCAGTCACTCCAAAGCGTAGACGATCCGGGTGACCTGTGTGTGTGGACCCAGGCAGGCAACTCTGCTTACTGCTTTTTCCTCTTTAAACTGGAGCGCTGCACCCAGAGCTGGACAGCCAATGACTCCCGGGCCCAGCAGGCAAAGCCCACCTGTGTGGCAGAGCAGTGAGGGTGCATCCGGCCACCTGAGCCGAAGCAGAACCGGTCACACCCTAAGCACACCACTCAGAAAGAGAGCGCGGAGTTGGCTAAAAACTCCCATAGCTGCAGAAATAATTCGGGCTTGAATTTAAGAGGAAACAGCTGCTCAGTTCACCGTCCAGGTGCAGGTGGCTGTGGGCACTCCCAGAGGCCTGTAAGACGACTCTTTATCGCTTGGACCAGACTTCCCTTCAAACAGAGGACAGTCCTCTATAAAATAGGACACCCGGCTGCTCTGGCTGGCCTTCCCTGCTGATGTCTGCCTCTGCTTCTTTTCTTGGCATAGGGGATGCCTTCCCAAGGCTATCCGGGAATGGGAATGCCGGTGAGTACAGTCGAGAAAATAATCATGAACGGGGTGACAGGGCGGTGCCTGGATTAGCGGGCAATCCCAGGATCCGGATCCGGTTCGGTTTCTGCTCTGATCTCAGTCCATATCCCAAGAGCGACTCACTTATTTAGATCTCTCTCTCTCCTGTAGGGCATGGCGCCCAATTCTGGATACCCAAATCCAAACCTTCCTGTAAGTACACGGAAGAAACAGGCAGGGTGGGAGAACTCAGGAAGGTCCGGCTCCGTCCCGCCAGCAGATGGACGGTGCAGGGCTAGGCAGAGACGACGCCCTACAGCTCTGGGAGTCGCCGGCCTTTTCCCATCCAAACCTGCAGAACTGAGACTGCCTTACATATTTCGTGTCACAGGGTCTCTGCTTTCAGAGTGGATCAAGTGTTTTAGACCAACCCAGACGGTGCTGAATCCGGATTCAGCTCCGTCTTTCTTAAACTCGGTCCTGGAAGCAGGAGCAATTCCTACCTTAGAGCCAACCCTTTCTTAGGGCATGATGCCAGATGGGGTTACGGCTCTTCAAATCGTCCTGCAAATAGGCAGAATATGTCAGGTGATGGGCAGGATAGGATCGAAATTGGGGTACATGACAGGGCACCCCTGTCACCTTTCTCAACACCCAACTTTGCAATCCTGAAAGAGACCGGCGTGTGTGCGGGAGGGAAGGTTTGGGCTGCTGTGCACGACCCAGGAGCAGAAAAGGCCATTGGTTCGTGCAGGTGCCGAAGGCTCCGTGTCCAGGGGGGGGGCGGGTGCAGGCTTTCTGTTTTGGCTTTTAGCGTGTGGGTGCTCAAAGCTCGCCTCCGCCTCGCCCCAGTCTTTTGGGCCAGTTACATGTCCCCTGTGACTAGCCCCGCCTCCCATGGCAGCCATTTTGTGGTGGCACCCACGGCAGGGTTTCCACCTGTCTCCGTAGCTCCCAAAGATAACACACTCTGGGATCAGCACCTGCCTTCCCGGGTCCGTGTGGTCCCCACCTCACAATGCATCCTTTCTAGGCCATGACACCAGAATATGGGTACGGATCGCCAAACCTTCCTGTAAGTATTTGAAATAATCAGTGTCAGTGTGACACCCCCTGCAAAAACCACAACAACAACAAACAGGCTAAGGGCACAATCTTACGCATGCTTAAATTTTAGGAAGTCCTGCAACACTCGCCATTCCCCAGCCAGCCAGGATATATTTAATTCCAAGGCCGAATGCAGGCTAACTCTGGAGCAAGGGCTTGGCTGATCTCTCACTTCTTCTGGAATGGTTCTCATGTATGTTTTTCTCAATAGAGTTCTTGCAGGTTTTTGTGGGGGGTTTGCTCCTTTCCCTGCATGCGTATCATGGCTTAAATTAACGCGGAATGGCCAGCAGGGAGAGAAATTGCAAATAATCTGCAAATAAGCGAGCAACCAAAAAACCGCCTTCATCCAAGGTGCAAATTCGCAGTCTCTGTCTTAGCTCAGCACTGTGGCTGCAGGGTGGTGCACTGACTGATCGCTTCCACTGGTTCTCTGCCTTTCTACCCAAAATGCCTACAATCATTCAGGCAACGCGGATAAAAATCATAAGCAAATTCGTTGCTCACCATGAAATGCAATTGAAACAATGCAAACGGCAAGAACAACAGAGTTTTAAAAGCATCCATCTCGAGAGGTCTATAATCCAAGAAGTCTCAATACACAAGGCATGAAGTGGCGGGAGGGGGCAGTTAGGTCTTGGGGTCGGGGCGAGATGGTGGAAAAGCCTCCAGGAGCACAGCCACCTGGAATGGCTGCTGATGGTAAGTTGATGGAGCTCATGCTATCCACTCCAGGGGCAATAGCGTTTATTAGCTCATTGAAAGCTTTTCGATACTGCCCTTCCCTGAGTCCGAGAGTCCTTCCCCGGGCAGGGCTGGCGCGCACGGGCTGGCGCCTGACATCTCTGGCTTTCTTCCCCACACAGGTGATGTCCACTCCGACTACCTACCACCCGGTGAGTGGAGCCAGACTCGCGTAGTCACTGCAGCCGCTTGTGGCAGCTCAGGGGTGCTGACCCTCTCTCCTGGGTCCAAGCATAATGGATATAACATCTTTTTTTTCAGCAAGTTCCCTACCGGGGGAACCTCGCCGGAGGGCTGGGACCCAAGAGTACTATTGTCCTGAAAGGGTTTGTTCCGCCTCATGGTAAAAGGTATTCACTCCATTTCTACATGAATGTATTTCATGAATTAATTGCCTGCAGGGGTACCTGCAAGACCACAGGGTGGAGATAGGAGGAGAAAAAATGATTGTGCTTTAACCATTGGGACCACTGTCCCTTCTGCCATAAGGTCCAGGTGATTCTCTGCTCTGTAATCTGGCTGGGATGGCAAATTAGGAGCCAAGAGTCCCAAGTCTGAGCCTTAGCCAGTTGAGTCCCTGCACTGTCTCCGGATATCTTTATTTTTCCAGATGGTTTATAATTTAAAATAATGACAACAATTATATATATATAAAATTGTAATAAAACCAACAGTATGAAAAGCCTGAATCTGCCAAAAGCATTGTAAACATGGCAAAATAAAGCAGCAAAATTAGTTTAAGAGCAATCAGAGTACAGTCTTGCGCATGTTTCAAGAGAGAGAAAACAGACGATAATTCCGAATGTTTTCCAGCCAGCATATGTAGACCGTCATAGTGAGAACAGGTGGGGCGGATGGACACAGGAACCAAACCTGATGCATGTTTAGGCATTCAAAAGGGTCCCACAACGCCCTGTGCTCTCCTGCCATTTCTCTGTCTAAACATGCCCAGGATAAGGCCCCAAAAAACTTAAGTCCAAGAGAGAAGAAAGGCTGGCTCTCTTCCTTCGGGTGGGACCTCGCCTCCCCGGGGAAGAAATTCCAGAGCCCGGGAGCGGGCTGCACAGGGCTGGCACCTGCATTGCCACCAAACGGGCGCCCGAAGTGGTGCAAAAGGGGTGAGGCCGTGGCACAGGGGGCCTCACCGCGGGTACCCTTTTCTGCCCAGATTCCACATCAACTTCAAAGCCGGCCCGCAGGACATCGCCCTGCACATTAACCCCCGCGTGGACGAGCGCGTGGTGGTGCGGAACAGCCTCCTGAACGGCAACTGGGGTCCGGAAGAGCGGGAGCTGTCCTTTAACCCCTTTCAGCCTGGACAGTACTTTGATGTGAGTATTCTCCAAGGAGCTGAGTCCGAGTCCATGAAGAAGGGGGGCGGGGGGGTAGTGGTCCTGTGTTTGCTGCTGCCCCCCACTGGAAGGGATGTGTGCTGTCTCTCGGGGAAACTACCCAAGTCCCGGTCCTGACGACAGGTGCACTGGAACATGTTTGTGTCAGTGATCATATTCCAGGGTGGGTGTATTCAATGAACAGCGCATGAAGATTTTTATTCTGGACACCGAATCCAGTTGCCTAATTGTCTCAAGTTTATTAGAACCAACTTTCCAGTCCTCATGGTTGCACAGCTAAATTTGACAGTGCATGGACAGTGTTTCTAAGAGAATTGGGCAACCTGTGACCTTACCACACTTCAGGTTGCAGAATGTCTTCGGACATCCTTGGTTTGTTCCCCAAATCAAAAGGTCGCTCTTTCTTCTGGGTAGGACCGAGAAGGAAACCTGGGTGCCTTTTCTGCCTATTATGTGTCTCTCCTGCCATTAGCTAAAGCACTTCAAGTGGCTGCGAAAGGAAATCAGAAAACCACAGAATACAATACAGCTTGACCGATCGAAAAACCCTAAGTTCAAAAGAGAATAAAACCAACGTATAAAACCTTTGGAAAATAGCAAGGTCAACCAAATCTGCAGTCCCATGCAAGATTAGATTTTTTTTTTAAACTCCCTGAGAGCTCTGCCCCCCATGGGTTAAGATGAGAGGGCAGTTCAAGTAATTTCTCCTTTTTGTTTTAGAAAACATTTGCCTCCTTTGACAAAAGGCAGGAAAAGCTTGACATTCGCACTGGAGCCCTGGGTTTTGCATAACACAAAACCTTTCCCATATGAATGGATTGGCCCAATTTAGGAAGGAAGGGCCTCACTAAAGTTGGTCTTTGACCATAATAAAGTTCTTATCTATCTAAGGGCCTCACTTGCTCCTACCACACCTAGAATGCTCCAGGCAGTGAATTCAGACCTAGATTTGGATGGTTCAACTGTCTGCTTTTCCCTTTGCTAGGAAGCATTTAGTTTAATGGGGAGCCTTTGGGAACTAAGAGAATTGCCAGTGGACTACAGTTCCCAGGATTCCCGGGGGCAGGGCGCCATGGCCGCTTTCCTGCCATCTAATGCCTGCTCTCCCCTTCCCCTACAGCTCTCCATCCGTTGTGGCAACCACCGATTCAAAGTTTTTGCCAACGGCCAGCACCTCTTCGACTTCAACCATCGTTTCCACAACTTCCAGCAAATCAACATGCTTGAGATCGACGGGGACGTGAACCTCTCGTACATCCAGTACTGAGCCTGGGAGAAAGGAGGCGGGGGGGGACACGCTCGCACACCCCCCGGCGTTGGGAGCGTGCGGTGCAGTTCTCACGGGCGGCATCAATAAATGTTTCGTACAGAAGATGGCAGCTGTCTCGCTTCTGTGTACAAATAGGACAAGACCTCTGCTTCTTGGATGCTTTGGAATGCAACTACCATCATCCCCGACTATTGGCCATGCTATAAGGGGCTAAGGGGAGTTGTAGGCCGAAGCATCAGAAGGGCAACATTGGGAAACCTTAGCTGAGTCTCCCAAAGCAAACCTGCTCAGCAGGAGTCCTAAATTCAGGGGTTGTCTGCTGATTTCATTGCTTGGTTTCTCTCTGCCCGTCCCAATGGCCAGCAGCAGGGGCAGGGGGGGGGGCGTTCCATGGATCTGCCAGACACCCCCTGACACACCACGCCATGCTCTGCAGAGCATCACTTTTCCATGCCCAGACTCTACGCCTGCATCACCAGAGCAAAGCCTGCAGGCTTGTCAGACCCCCAGAGTCCAGAGACTGGGGCTAGGGCTTCCCTAGGTGGCTATGCCCCTTCCCCCCAGCTCTCCTGCCTCCTGTGCCTCCCCCCCCCATCCTGAAAAGTTGAGGTGCGCCTGCCAGGTGTAGCGACTGGCTGTGGATCCTCTGGCGAAAACATGTCCCATCTTGTCAGCTGTCAATCCCTCGATCCCCAGTTGGGATGTGGTCCCAGAGCATCCCTGACCTGGACTTTGGTTTTCGGCCTGGAAGGTTTACCACCGGATGCCCCGGGACATTCTGCTGCCTGGGCAGGGGGCTCGAGGAGGGCCCCCACACCTGTCCCAACACCCCCCCCATCTTGTTGCAGCACAGACAAGGGGGCACTGTTTCCGCCCCACCAGGAGGCAGCAGGGTAGCTTCTGAAGCGTGCGGCAGACCAAGGCAAGACCACTTCTATCACGCTGCCCAGCACAGCCAGCTCAGCGCCCGCCAGCTGATACTGGAAGATGGGCTTTTTGCCCCAGCTTGCTTACATCGAACTGCGTTGCCATTTGGGTGTCCATCCTCCCAGCTTGGAGAGAGATCGCTTTGGAGCTGCTCACAATGCCCTGTGCTTTTAACCACCCTTAATAGTTTTGTGCCATCCACAAACTTGGCTGCTTCACGGCTCACCCCTAATTCCTGATCATTTATGATTAAGTTGAAAAGCACTGGTCCCAGTACAGATCCCTGTGGGGCCCCACTGGTTACATCCCTCTGTGGAGAGAAATCGCCGTTTATTCCCACCCTCTGCTTCCTATTCTGTAACTATTTACTGACCTCGCTTTAATCCTATGACTGCTAATTTTGCTCAGAGGTCTTTGGTGAGGAGCTTTGTCCAAAAACTTTTTGGAAGTCCAAGTCAGCCCTGCCTAACTGAGTTCCCCATCCAAGTATTTATGGACACTCTCAAAGAACACTAAAAGGCTGGTAAGTCACAGGACGTACTTCTGTGGTCCCTGGAACTTACCGTGGTTGATTTTGTAGCTGTTTTAAAGTATTTTAACCACGTATGTTAAAAATTTACATTGGGTTTTGATTATCTTGCATGTGTGGGTTGCAGTTTTTGTGAACTTGGTACGGAGTCTGGCTACTGGGCAACACTGGAATGAAATGGACTGAGAACATGGCACAGGTGTGAGTTGAACCAGTGACTTTCCAGTTCACGCACTGAGCTGTTCTGCTCCACCTGCAGTCAAAGCATTCAAAAACAAGGAGTCATCCATTATCCTCAGCCTTGTGATAAAAAAAACCTTGGCTCAAACTGGTTGTTCCATGCGTGGAACTGGTGCACAGGAGAAAACTCTCCTCTCTTTGGCAAGGATCTAATTAATTCTTTGAGTAAGAGCATCGCCACCCCCCTCTAGGTGCTGGGCGTTTGCTGTTGCCCAAGCTTGTGGCGAGGGGAATTTGCGTCTCTCCATATTGGCTCACACGGGTTGTGGAAGGTTACGCAGGACCGGGCCCTCCTGGAAGCGCTGACCTTTCAGGCACCGGCTGACCCCGTGTGCGGTGACATCAGCCTCATGGGGCTCTTGAGTAAGCGCGGACTCACTGGGCGCGGGTGATTGTGCCGCTCTGAAAGATGCCCCAGAGGGGAGAGGAGGGCCGACATCACTTCTTGGCACTGCATCTATAAAAAGAGGTGCTTGGCAATTGGAGAGACTCGTTTTTGCATGTCTCCTGCAGCACAGGTGCGACCGAGATGGCGATCGAATTTGAGACCTTTGTGAGTACAGAATAGCTTCCTTTTCCTTTTGCCTTCTTGGCCCATGGAGGCGAGAGGAGAGGGTGTGGGAGGACCTGAGAACGCTGACTCTGGGCTACGTTAGCGTGACTGGCTGGGCTTCACTGGGAATGGCAGTTCACGATGCCTGAAGGACAGCAGGCTTGGAAGGGCTGTCCTGAGTGTGTGGAGTGGCAAGGAGGGCCCATGCCCAGCTGGACCAGGGTGCAAGGCACAGCCCAGGCCCGGGAAGTCAGCAGGCGAGGAGAGGGGAGGGAACAGCAGGAGGCGAACTGGAACGAGGTGCCAAGATCGACACAGAGCCTCGATGATCAAGATAGGCCAGGGAGGGACAGGGCTCCAGCCCTCAGGAGGCATAACTCAGCTTCTTCCCCAGCCCTTGAGAAGCTGCACTTTCCCAGCGTCTCTCCTCTACACCCTTCTAAAGACACAGAAGCTCCTCTGTTCCCTTTGCATCAGGGCAGCTGACCACAGGGCCGATGTCTAAGGCAGGCACCTGCTGGCAGCCCCCGCCCAGCAGGACAAGCCTGCAGACAAGAGCCCCGTGGACGTGCCACCCCTTCCCCTTTGCCACCTGCTTGCTCACCTGCATCTTGCTCTGCCCAGGCTTTCTGCATCTGCTGTGGCCAGAGGGGAAGTGGCAGGATCTGCAGCCCCACACGGGAGAAGGGCTCTGGCTTGCAGGAGGCTGGCCTGTGGAATGTCGGCCAGCTTGGCTTTCCAGTGACACATGGGTGCCCCCGAAGGCCCCAGAATTTTTGGTGATGCTTTTGCTTTGTACATGGAAGGTGCCAGATCCAGTCCTGACTCTGGCATCTCCGATCAAAATTCTCAGGCCAGCTGCAACCAGCAGCCCATCTTGGGTTGCACGGACCAGCAGCCTGATGGGCGAGGCGGCGGCTTTGTAGGCCGAAGCAACCCACAGCTTCTTTCGTAGCAAACTGGGTGCTTACTCTGGAAGGCGGAAGTTTGAGATGAGCTACCCACCATTCTCTGGATTAAGTGGCATCAATCAATGTGGGTTTTCCCTCCCAGTGTCAAAGCAGCCTACCGGAGTTTTCTTTTTGGGGTTCCCCTCCCTGTGCCCTCATTTTTGGCACCTCTTTTACAAACACTGCACCTGGGCTGCAACCAGAAACCAGTTCTGAAACCAGTCCATTGCTGCTCCCTGCACTGAACAGCACGAGAGGCGTTGTCAGCAAGTGGTGAAGCCAGTCCCCACCCGCCTCCAGATGGGCTTTCCCAGGATCCCGGAGGTGCCAGGCCAAGCCGTGCTTTGCAGTCCATAGTGAAAATCCAGTGCGATTAGCAGTAATAGCTGCGGAGCACGGCTGCTATATGAGATCGTACATAGAGAGTCGACATTTTAAGTATACGTTGTGTGCTTGCTTTAAGTGGTTAAAAAATAGTAATGCTAGATGTTCTTCTCAAGACAGTTAGGTCTCCCTATCTAAAACTCCTAAATCTCATCCTTCCCCAAGTTGACACCCTCTAGACATTTGGATTACAGCATTGCTGGGGGATTATGGGAAAAAGTTCCAGAATGCTCAGCGTGTGCCAGCCAGCTATTGCAGGTCTGGGGTCAGGTGTATGAGGGGCATCTTCTGATGCATGTTTAGGCAGAAGACAAAAGGCTATGGCGGCTGGGACATCCTGGGAGCAGCAGGCTCTTTCCTACCTAAATGTATGTGGCACTGCACCCTTCGTAAAGCTGGCTATAGGTCCACTTTGAAGAGGTTTGAAATGTCTGACGTCTCAGTCACACCATGGCTTTAAAATGGTTCAGTAGCCACTTCGGAGTGCGAGGAGATCAAACTGGTCAGTCTTAGAGGAGATCAACCCTGACTGCCCTTTAGAAGGCCAGCTACTGAAGATGAAACTCAAATGCTTTGGCCAGGTAATGAGAAGGAAGGACTCCCTGGAGAAGACCCTGATGCTGGGAACGATTGACGGCAAAAGGAGAAGGGGCCGGCAAGGATGAGGTGGCTGGATGGGGTCACTGGGGCAGTGGATGTGGGCTTGGGTGGACTCCGGGGGATGGTGGAGGACAGGAGGGCCTGGAGGAATGCTGTCCATGGGGTCCATGTGATGGCACAACTTTGCGACTAACAACAAGCCCTCCCCAATGTACCTGGGGGTTGTTAAGAGACAGTCCCCTGCCCTATCCGCCTTTCAGAAACCCCCGCCCCAAAATACAGGCCCCAGGCTTCTTGGTGAAAGGGAGGAAGAGCCATGCAAAGTTCACCGGGTACATAACCTTTTGTCGCAATCTCTAGCTTGAGGCCGGACGCTCAATTTATGCGCAAGGTGGCAATAGAGGGAAGTGCTTTCTGGCTGACGTCCTTAACCGCTGTGCCACGCTACCCCGTAGAAACCATCCTCTCCCATGGGAGGCTGCTGTGAAACAGCCAGTGCCAATGCAGGCAGCCCTGCAGGCGAGACAGTGCTGTGCTCACCCACGGAAAGGACCTCTTTCTCCTCGTGTTGTGGGGCCCATTCCTCCGTTTCCCATCCTTCCAATTTTAGAAAGGAGGAACTGAGGTGAACTTAGGGTTTCTCAATTATTCACCGGAATTTTTGAAAGCAAAACAAACCCAGCCCGCCTCTCACCGGAACGGATCTTGTCAGCTTAATCGGTAATGTCAGAGGCGTTCCTCGGAATAACGCGCCTCCTAAGATTGCAACAGCACATGATTTGGGGAGGGGGAGGGAAGGATGTGCCAGTCCCGTCTTGCAGGGAAGGTTTTTGCTTGCGTGACTCATTCACTGGTCCCTGGAACAACCCTCAGAGGGGAACGATGAGGTTTTTAAAACCCATGTCCTGCTTTTGAGGAAACAGGGGCTTAGAGGGGGGTGAACTCACAGGTAAGGAGAGCTTTGTGTCCGTGCTGCAGGAAATACCGAAGATCACTCACTGCCAGGCAGGACAGAAGAGCAAAGAGGACACTGGGCCTGAGCTAAACCAAACCAGAAGAGAAGACACCTGCTTTCTGGCACAAGTCACTTGAGGCATCAAAAGGGATGTTCACAGGAGTGCTGCAGATACAGCTTTTGGCTCAGACCAAAGAACCCTGGGTTTAAATCCCTGTGTAGCCATGAAACTCAAGCGGTGATTCTGGCCGTTCACTCGCTCCTCTGCCTTTGTCCTGCTGCATCATTGCATCCAGTGTTGAGATGAGAGGCAGTTGGAATCTATTTCCTAAAGCAGCATTCTCTAATCTGGTGGCCTCCAGGCGCTTTACTACAACTCCCATAATCCTCGAGCCAGCGATCTTGGCTGTGCATTCCGAGGGTGCAGTCCGTTTGTAGAAAGCTGAGCTAAAGTGCCACTCGGTCAACTGGGAGAAGAAAATGCAACAAGTTTTGGTTTTGAGAGGCGAGGTTCTTTCCTGTCCTCAAGAGGACTAGAGGCACAGGGGGGCGAGAACTGATACATACCCCCTTTTTTCTCCCTTACAGAAGATGCCGTATTATCGAGCTATCCCGTTTGGACTCGATCCGGAGTCTTGGATGCTACTGGAAGGCTTCATTCCCCTGCAGAGCAAAGGGTAACTCAGCCCCAGCACTATCAGCATAGAAACCAATTCAGTGAGCTGCACTGGTTATGTAGGTGGAAGGAATTGCTAATTTGCAGGGCTTAATTTAGGGCAAGTCCGTACTCCCCACTCCCACCTCATGCCAGCGGTGGTGCTGGGACTCCTCCGCATGCCGGATGAAAGCCAACGTTCGCCAAAACAGGCAGCGAGTCAGCCTTCATGGCATCCTGGCCCACAGGTCTTTTCAGCGATGAAGACACTGGTAGGAAATTAGGCTACAAGATGAGTCTGGGCTGGGGTGTGCAACAGGAGAACCCCTCCAGGCATTTTCGCCTGCAGCCCCATCTCTCGCCGTCATCCATGCGGCTGAGGGCTGACGGGAGTCCTGGGCCTAAGCGACCCTGGGCTCAGAAGAAAGTCGAGACTAGACTGCCCCCCCTCTGTATTTCTTCCTGCTGGCTTAGCTCCTGTGCCTTTAATGTGAGCTTACCTGGCGCACAACATCTACCAGGTAACCCTTCCCTCCATCACAGTCCAGAGCAGGAAAGAGCAGCAGTGTGGGGGTCCAGGGCCTGGATGCCACTCGGCCACTCAACTCGCTGGGTAACTTGGAGTCGGCCGCAGACTCTCGCCAGCCTCCCTTACAGGTTGTTGTGAGGTTTAGAAGGGAGGCGAAGGTGGCTCCGGGAAGCATAGAATGAAAGAAAGGTGGAGGAAGCAAACCAATCCCCAGAGGTCAACTCCAGCGTGAATGAAGGGAGGAAAGACTGCGGAAACACCCGGGTGACTGGGCTCTCCCACCTTCTCCCTCAGGTTCCAGGTGGACTTTGCATACGGCCAGTTCCGTGGAGCCAGCATCCCCCTGCGGTTCAAGCTCAGCTTCGAGGAACCCCCGTCTTCCTCTGCCGTGGCAATCCTCAACAGTTTCATGGACAGAGAGTGGGGGAAAGAGAAGAAGACGGCAACCCACATCCGGCAAGGACAGCGCTTCAAGATACAATTCATTGTCACCAGCAAAGGCTACAAGGTGATTTCGCAACTGGTGCTTGGATCAGGAACCGGGGTGCAGCGAGGGAGATGACACCCGGAGGTTCATTTGTGGGCAGGGAACGTTAACGCTGTTTGAGCTTTTTGCAGTGCTCAGGGCTGAGGGGAGGCATTTCAGTTGGGACAGGAGGAGGGCTGACGCATCAAACTTCTTGAGGCCTGAAGGCTGGTGTCCGTTTTGGAGCAGCATTTCAGGGCCATGTTCCAGAGTCAGGTAGGGCCAAAATACCAGTGCACCTCCACTTCAGCTTTACAGCTAGGAGGCCTTCGAACGACGTTCCAATCTTGCACGATAGGAGCCTGGAGAACTGTGCCAAAGCCAACGGCCAGATGATTGGTGAAAATTGGGCAGGATCGGTGAAAGGGTGCGTGCTTGGGCAATGCGGCTGGGCCAGATCCAGCTCACGCTTGCTGGGGAACTTGAGCGGGAGGGGGCCGCTGCCCTCACGTGCCGTGTGTGGGCTCCCCACTGGGGCAGCTGTCTGGGCGTGGTGTGACCAGAGTGCTGGTCCAAGAGGGACCCTGGGCCTCCTGTGGAACAGCTCCCTGTGGCAGCATTTCAACATACTGTGAACACGGCAAGAGTTGTGTCCTTCTGCCTCCTAGATCTTTCATTCCCAAAGTTTTCCTGCCCAGCTAGCCGTGCACCAAGGTGTGCCTGACTTGCAGAATTCGCAGGCAGTAGCTTCAATGCACCTGAAGGGCCAATTTATGAAATGGTCTGTTGCAGTGGAAGCTTGGACCCTCTCCTGGCTTGAGTCCACATACCATTAATAACCAGGTGCTTGGGACAAAGGACCAGGCGGGCTGGTTTGGAAGGGACTGGAATAGATGTATTTCAGATCACAGATAGCTGGGGTCACTCCTGCCCCTTAAATAGGAGCCTCACAATCCAGAGAAATCGCGGGGTCCTTAGCAGATACAAAAGCGTTTCCCCCAGTAGGAGACATTTTGAGGGCTTACAGGCTCATCCATCACACGGCCTTTTTCTTTGCCAGATAATGGAGAACGACACGTTTCTTTGCGAGTTGGACCACCGACTCTCACCAAAGAAGATTCGCTTCTTGGAGATGGATGGAGACATCAAACTCGAGAAAGTGGCCTTTAATTGGGAAAGCAGCAGGAATCACATCCCCGCATCCAGAGCAGGCTGGCGAGTGCGTTAAGCCGCCATGAACTGGGGGCAACTGGGGGCACTTCCTGGAATCAAGCAACCTGCACTCAGCACCACGGGAAGGAGCAGTTCTGCGATGAGAATTGGGAACTTGGCAAGATCTCCTTTCTGCTCTACATAATTTATTTTCCCGCACCAGAACCCTGGAATATGAAATGGAGACATGGGGAGAAGGGAACTGGCTTGAGGGCAAAGCAGCTTATCTGTAGGGGCCATAAAGCAAAGGCAGGGGGTCTCTCCAGAGAGCCTCTTCCATGACATTAATCTCCTGGTAAAGCGCTTTAAGTTGACCTACCAAGAGGCAGATGAAATGGCTCCTTGAGGTGGGCAGCACCAAGTAGCGTCTTTATGGCAGAAGGAGTCTTGGCTCAGTCCTTAAATGCTTCTCCCATGATAAAAACAACTTCGCGTTTTATTTTACACTGCAGGAACGGGTGCCATTCAGATTGAGTGCCTCAGGTGCCAACATCTTCCACTGGTTCTGGTCATGCCCTCCCTCAGCTCCTTAATGTTAAGTCCAACCCTCACGCAAGACTGTCCTCTTGCACTTGGTATCTGTAGCTTTGCTTGCCATTTCAATGGCTAGCCCTGCCCCATGTTTAGCTGGAATTCCTGTTAAATTGTCCTTACTGCACTTTCTTCTCTGCCTAGGAGAGGAGAGAGAAAAGGCGACAAGCCAAGATGAGTAGGGTAAATCTTTTGCAGGAGGTAACAGACATACATGGAAAGATTTTTCAGTCTCATAAGCTTCTAACCATACCCAAGTATCCAGTGTATTTTAGCATTCCAGAAAAATAAAAAAGATGGGCTTGAAGAGAAAGTACCTGGAGTTTTCATGCTTAGCTGAGGGAGAACACCTTTCAGGCAGCCTGGTCCACACGAATAATTTAATGCTGTTGAATATTTCTTTCTCAAAGACTGAGGACGTAATGCCTTCCAAGAAAGAAATTATAGAAAAAATACTAGATTGGTCTTCCAAGTCCTTCCACTGGTTTATGAGCGATGGTGTGACTGCGATGTGTGTCTGACGAGTGACTGGATCTGAATGTGTTTTGGAAACTCTTCCCAATCCAGCCCATAAATCCACCAGGGAGAGGAATTTGGGGCAAAAAGAAAACTCTCTCTTCCTAAATCGTGAGTGGAGAAGCGTCTCACTTTCAGCCTAACCTACCTCATAGGGTTGTTGTGTGGATAAAAATGGAGTCAAGGGGAACCTCGTAAGCTTGGGTGCCTTGCAAGAGGAAAAATGTAGGATAAATGCAATGCAGTGTATTGTGGTGGTGATGTAATTGGAACGAGAGAGTTCTGATGTTAACATCTGATTTGCAGTTTGCAGAACAATGAATGGTTTTCACACACACAGACTTAAGAGGATTGTGATCAGACACCACAGGGTTTTTCTGAATGAACGAAAAATGAAGCCCATACCGCCCTCTGCAACTTGCTGGCTCCCTCCCCTGGGATGGCCGAGGGCATGGGGACTGAGCCCTCCTCCCTGGAAGTCTAGGAAGAGCGTCGAGGGGGCGACACGAGGCACCCAGGTGTGTGCTCTCAACCCTTCAAACACCAGGGCAAGGAACACTTGCCGCAAGGAGCTATTTCGGGCAGAGGGGACCGTTTCTGGTGCCCTGCCCCGTTTCTTCCCCTCACAAAAAGCTGGGGGGCAGGGGACAAAGGATGCAGCAGAGCTGGCTGCCAGTGGGTTGGAAGCCCTTTTCAGGGGCTCAGTGATAAGGACAGACACCGCGCACCATGGTCCAGAAGCCACACATCTCCCTTTCAAAGGCTCTTTGGTAGCCGGCTGGCGGAGCCCTACGCCTGTCGCACTGCAGAGTGCCTGGCCACAGGTTGAACAGACACACTGTGCCCGCTTCAGAGGACGGGCCTCTTGCTCACACAGGGCACAATTCAGCTACGGAACCTGCCGCTACCCAAGCGCCGACAGCCACCCACCTGGCCAGCTTCTGCTCCCTCTGGAACCAGAGCGAGGCAGCCCACCTTCCCCCCCACCCCTGGAGGCACCCAGAGCCGCTTCTGCAACTCCATTTTATCGCCCGGGGTTGGGCGAGAAGGCGAGGACGGCCCAAAGTCACCTGCAAGCTTCGTAGCAGAGCGGGGACTAGAGCCCAGACGCCCTGAGTCCCCAGCCCAATCTTCGGCCTTTGCTCTGATCCAAAGCGATTCTTCATAGGACAATAATACAAGTGGCAAGAGGAAAGTGGAGGGAAAGAAGACAGGAGAAAATAATCCTTAAAAATATTACACTTTATTGTCTTGTTCCCAAAAGGGAGTGGGGGGGCTGGCTTCCCCAGAAAGCTTGGAAGTTTTAGAGTAGACTTGCTGATGAACAGATGTGGACAGGCACTGGCTACTCCCTTTCGGCTGAAGCATCTGTCCTCCACGGGCAGGCATCCAGTAGCAAACGCAATAAAAGAGGCTAACCTTCTCCAACAACAAAAAAGAGAACCTAAACAAAAAATATGGATGACGACGACAACAAAAATACTATGGGAATGTTACAGTTTCCAGTGCTACAGTCCGCCGTAATTTTAAGTACATGATGAAAGGAAAAAGACAAAAAACGCCACTGATCGGCACTATGCGATGCTAGATGACTATATATATACTTTATAATAATAAATCTGGACGTTATTAAATTGCAACAGCTTGCTGTGTTTTTAATTTCTCTTTTTTAAAAAAGATCTTTGCATGGTTGTCTTCTGTTTAAATTTGGTCCTCAGAAAACCCTGCACCATGATGAAGAAATTACAAAAAATAGATATATATATAATATATATATAAGCGTGAAGCAATGAATTTAAAGGGCTGTTCCAAGTGGAGAGCAAGTGAGGAAGACTGAACCAGTGAAGCACCCCTGCCTACAGAGGGAAGGAAGCAGCTGAGCGGTTTGAGGCACCCCAGATCAACAGGGAGGGAGCTGCTTCAGGCCCTCCCCTGCCCCGTCCCACTAACACGACCTCTTGCTTGGGCTTCCTGCAGCCCAGGAGTGGAAGCAAACAAAAGATCTTGCCCTGTCCCTCCTACGCAGACACCGTCCCACATTTCCCTTTAAAAGCATCCTTAGTTATGGTCCCTGTGGATCGATACCCCCCCCATTTTAGTTCTCCCCCCACGACGCATGCAAGGGGGAAAACGGAGGATTCCACCTATCTGGGAGGAAGGACTACCTTCTTTTAAGACTGGTGTTTGACCAATTAGGCACCGGCCCCCTCGCAGCTGTGAATCGGCCCCTTTTACATCCCTGACCCTGTTCTGTGCTTCGCCCTTCATCTGCGTCTGTATTGCTGAGATAAACGTGTTTCTAAACTTTGTACAAAACAACTGACTTGGGGATGGGTAGAGAGGAGGAGCGGTTTTTAAAAACAGGACACAGGCCTAGCATGCAAAAGATGAGGGCATCTCTCTCTAGACCATTTTTCCTTCTTCATAAGGACCAGTGAATAAGCAGCCAACCGCGAGATAGAGGAGCCTGCAGCTCGCGCTCACAGTTCATGTAACGCAACCAGGGCCTACTTCTTCCCCAGAGCGAGGTCTCCTCTGATCCCCACCCCAAATAATCCGGCACTGGGCTGGAAGCCAGGTGGGTAACTCTCAGCCAAGTGGGGGAAGGTCAACTAGAGGGGTTAAGACGAGGAAGGAGGCAGGCAGACGATGCTTGAGGAAGGAAAGGAAGAGTTGGCCGCAGGACTGGCGGATCGGCGAGCTTAGCTGCCTGCCTGTGCTGAACGGCTGCTTTGGGCCAAGCAGTGTCTGAAGTCCAGCTGTGCCCCCCATCCTGGGCGCATGTGTGTCAGGTGGGCTCCGGGGGTGGAGGTGGAACAAGGAGGGAACAGATGTTCTCCAACTGCCTGGCACAGTGAGCTGGAAGGGCTGAAAAGGAACGGGGTACCTAGGTTCTGTATTTAAAAAACCAAAACAAAACAAAAAACACCTGCAGAAAGTGTATCTTGGTGGTCCTCCAGAACGGAATTGCTTGGGCGTCAACATGCCATTGCCCCACGGCAGGGCTCTGGCCGCCCTGACGCAAACTGGAAGAGAGTGTGACAGACCGAACCGTGAGGGAGAATGAGATCCAGTTTCAGGGAACTTTGCCAGCCATTCGGAGAACAGAATCTCCCCTGCTTTTCTGACCGAGGAAAGAAAATGGAACGGGACCTAAGCTTTAACGAAAAGTGCCCCCTGAGCCACAGCTGCCTGGATGTTTTCTGCGTTCGACTCTTTGCTGCAAAGCCCATGGACCTGCCCGTCTCCCTGCCTTGCAGAGCAGTGGAAAGCCGAGGCGACAGGGAGATCACGGCCCTCTCCCCCCTGCTTAGTGTTGTAGGAAAGAAAAGAAGTACAACCATTGCATAGGTAACAGTATACGTAAAATACGCCATTAAAAAAAAGTTATATAGGTCAGCTCCTAGGGTCGCCCAGCGTGGAGGCAGCTTTCTGTCCTCAGAGAGAGAGAGAGAGAGAGAGAGAGAGAGAGAGAGAGAGAGAGAGAGAGAGAGAGAGAGAGAGAGAGAGAGAGAGGAGGACATAGTCCCCGTTGCTCTGTGTGTGTGTGTGCGTGCGTGTACGTGAATACAGCTTGGAGGGAAATTCCAACTGTTGCGCCCCCTCCCCTCCCCTCCCGTCCCCCCACCCCTCCCCAGAAGCGCCAGCGCTTGCTGTTTCCGCTGCCGCCGCCCTCTCTGCCTCACAGATCGCTCTCGCCATACAGCGCCGTGGAGAAGGACTTGTAGTCCAGGGCCCCGGGGGTGGCGTCGGGCCCCTGGTAAGGTGCCATGCGAGCAATGCAGTACTCGGCCTGATCCGGGGGAAGCTCTCGCCGCAGCTCCTCTGCCGTGATGTAGTTCTGCGGGAGACAGAGAAGGCATCAGGGGCTGGGCTCTTGCTGGTTGCAGGGCAAGGCGCTCCGCGAACCCCATTCCCGTCCCGGCCTCTTACCTTGTCGCCAGCCAGGACCTTGAAGGAGGCGATGACTTGGTCCGCCGTGTCCGTGTCTGTCGTCTCCCGGGACATGAAGTCAATGAAGGCTTGGAAGGTCACCACACCGCTCTGGTTGGGATCCACGAGGCTCATGATCCGATTGAACTCTGCGTCTCCCTGGCAAAGGGTGGCGGGAGAGAGGATTTCAGCTCCCCCACAGAAGGCGACGGCCGCGGCCGTTCTGAAGGCTTGGCATAGCATGGCAAGCCACAGCCTCCAGCCAAGATGGCACACCCTGGCGCTGGTCCCAGGTGCAACTCCTGGCAGCACACAGGGGGCAAAAACGCCTGCCTGCCCGAGACTGTGGAGAGCTGCTGCCTGCCGGAGCACTTAGTCACTGATAGGCAAGAGTGGCTTGCATTCAAGAGAGATGGCTGCACACTGTGTAGCTTCCACGGTGCAAAACCAGAGTGAAGTCCTGCATAAAACTTAGGATCCTGAGATGACAGCAGGGAAAAAGCCAAGACTCTGCTATTCTGGGAAAGCGTGTTGGAGGAAGAGAAAGAGTTCAGGAGCTGCTGGAAGGGTTGGCGCCTGTCCGGTTTTAACTGGTGAGGGGCTCCAGAGACTGGGTGCTAAGGTGCACGGGCCCTATCCTGAGCCATCACAGGCTGGGCCTCTGGTATTTCTGGCACTGCCAGGAGGGCATCTCCTGATGAGTGCAGGAATGAAGCAGGATGATATGGTCATACTTGGCTAGACAGACAGGATGCACTGCCTGCCCTCGGGCCGTTCCCCATGGCTGGCTGGGGCATGATGAAGTTGTAGGCCTTTTTCCCTTCTCCAAACTTTCACAGGATGGTGCCGTAAGTTACCCATCCCCACCGCACAGTGTGGCTCCTCACACATCTGTGTTGCAAGTAGGAGCAAATATTTGGTTGCAGGCCCTCGACTGCAGGCTCCCAACTTTCAATAAATGCCTCTGCCGAGTCCAGTTTTGATTGGCAGGGCTGTGACTTAAGGACCACATGCCCACTGCGCACGTTTGCTTTGGCGGCTAATCTGCATAGCCACTTGGTCTGCCAAACAGAAATGACAGGTCAGGAGCAGAAAAGGAATCAAGGATGGCTTTTTTCTTCTAAAACTAACACGTCTCCTTTGTTTAGAACTTGCTCCAGGGTCTCTCCTCTGCCTTTGATCTCTCTCAAAAGACTCCCACACCGAAGTCTGGGTAATATGCAAATATATTTACTCTGAAATAGATTTCAAAATGAGGATTGACTTAAACAAAAAATTAAACATCTGGCAACCCTAGCAAAGAGCCAAACATCCCCCCACCCCAACATCCACCTTGAGCACAAATACCTCCAAGGACAATTTCCTGACCACATAGTCAAACTTTTGACATACCAGCCCCCATCAGCTGCAAGAGAGGATGGACAGACAGCCAGAACACTCAGGTGACCATCACCACCAGCCAAGACAGTGCAAAGAAGAGGAGAGGCAAAGCAGAGTGCGTACCAGGCTGTATCCCGTGGAGATAAGGAGGGCTCGGTAGTCATCGGTGTCCATGCTCCCCGTGCGTTTCTACTCCGAGAGGCCAACAGGAGAAGCAAGGAAGGAAGGTGGAGGAGAAGGGTGCAGACGGACAAGGCATGCACGATGAAAGGAAGGAAAGAGCAACAGCCCCGTGGAGGGAGAGAAAGACGCAGAGAGAGAAAGTCAGTCCGGTAAAGTCATTGAGATGCCATGTTACCAGAGGATGGGGGTGGGAAGGACGAATTGGGCACAGGAATTGGATATAAAAAACATTAACAACAGGATGATTGGAGAAGTTGGGGGAGGGAACAATGTGAAGGAGGAAGAGAGAAAGGAGATCAGGTTAATTGCAATGTTTCCAGAAGTCTCCGCAGTGAGCGGACGTCAGGTACCTGTCGGTCATTTTCCACATCGTATCCCAAGCTGATGAGGCAAGCTTTGAACTCTTCGGGTCCCAGGGAGCCGCCGTGGTCCTGCCGCCGGGCCAAGCACAGGAAGGGCGGAGGGCGTGGTATGTACGTTGAGGAAAAGAGAGGGCGGTGGAAAGGCCCGTGCGGACACAACGAGGGAGGCCAGGTGGAGGGGAAAAGACACGCCATTAGTCCCACACCAAGTTCACAACCAGCTTGAGTCTGCAAGCCCTGACGTGGGGGAGGATTGTGCCCCCAGAGAAGGAAAGGGGGCCAGTCCAGCCCCACAGGCTCGGCCTCAGTGACTTTCCTCCCATCCCTGCTTGGGCCACGGATGGATACTCACAGGCATCCACTGGGGAATGGGACATACGTTGCCTCTCCGCCCAACACAGGGAAAACTGGATTCATGATCCCCACCTGTGCTTTTTAGAAGGTGCAGGATTGGTTCGCCAGTGAGTGGGAACCACTCCATGAATTCCTGTGCTCCCTGGCATATGGGAGGAGCCACAGGGCTTCCACACCCAACACTGCAGCTCACTGGATCAACTGGCGGCAAATATTCCCACATATTTGGCGTGGTGCTACTGGGCATGAGTCACATGTGAACATCCAGAAAAGCCACTGGCTTGGAGAGGAAGAGGGACCCCTCTTGTTGTACCGGCCAAGACAACACAGCCCAGCCGCTGCTTTTGGGGGCTCGTGTGGTCTTGATGGTAGACGGGAGAAGACCCATTTAAAGAAATACACTTTTGCCAGGGCTGAGAAGGGAGGCTCTGGCCCTCTGCGGGCAAGACCTGGATCAGCTGCTTTGTGCAGGAAGGTGCCCTCCGGGTGGCTGGGAGGCGCCTCTTCCAGGATGTCCAGAGGACAGGAATGCTGGGAGCTGAAGTCCGGAACACCTGGAGATCCACCTTCTGCCCACTTCCAGCTTTGTGAATACACCTAAGCTGCGAAAGTGCGTCTTGGCACAAAGAACTAACCCTAATGCAGTGGTGGCAAACCTATGGCACGCGTGGCACAGTGGGCAGGAGAGCCCTCCGTGTCGACACAGGAGCCAAGCTGCCCCAGCATCCAAGCATTGGATAACAATGTACACAGGGGCCATACGCATGCTCAGAAAGGAATAGTGGTGCCAGGAGATGACATCACAAGTCATGAGTAATAAGATGCGAATTGTACAATCTTTCGCATGGCCGGTCAGTGCACTGCCAAGGATATATATACATTTGCTTGGACTGGCTGTGAGTTGTTTTTTCTAAACTAAAACCTCAGTTTTCAGGTTTTTTATTGCAGTGTTGGGACTCTGCGATAAATAAGTGGGTTTTGGGTTGCAGTTTGGGTACCTGGTCTCTACAAGGTTTGCCATCACTGGGTTAGGGTTAGAAAAACGAGGTGTCCTGGCAGGGTTTTGATGGTTGGGATGTGTTTAGAATGGGCAGAAATGATGAGCAGGCCAGAAAAAGCTACTCAAGGAGGGCTTTTTCAAAATCGCCCTCTTTTCAATGGAACTTTACCCCTATATTAGGGTTAGGGGTGTGCCCCAGCGTAGAGTTAGGGTTCGGAAAACGAGGTGTCCTGGCAGGGTTTTGATGGGTGGAATGTGCTTAGAATGGGCAGAAATGATGAGCAGGCCAAAACAAGCTACTCAAGGAGGGCTTTTTCAAAATCGCCCTCTTTTCAATGGAACTTTACCCCTGTATTAGGGTTAGGTGTGTGCCCCAGGGTAGGGTTAGGGTTCGGAAAACGAGGTGTCCTGGCAGGATTCTGATGGTTGGAATGTGTTTAGAATGGGCAGAGATAGTGAGCTGTGCAGAAAATGTGACTCAAGGAAGGCTTTTTCAAGGTCGCCCTCTTTTCAATGGAACTTTTCCCCTACATTATGCCAAGCCCTGGGCTGCACTAGCCTCTGCCCGGTGTCTCAGGTCTATTGCGGCTGAAAGGTATGGGGCACAGGCTGCTCACTGTGGCCAGGAGCCCTCTGCCCTTTAAAAAAGGAGAGGGAGAGAGGAGCAGGGGAATGGCCTGTGGGAACCCCCACCCCCATGGAGCACAACTGTTTCTGCCATTCCATGGGGAGCCCTGCCCCCGATCCAGTTTACCTTATCGAAGTGGTTGAAGGAGGCCCGGAACTCCTGCATCTGCTCCTGGCTGATTCCCTTCGCATCCCGGGTGAGGATCTGGTTCTCCACCTCATTGATGGTCCGGGCGATGGTGGTGAGGAGCTGCTCCCAGCCGACACGGATGTGCTGGAGATGGGCGAGAATAAAGGGGCAAGCTTAGCTGTTGGATCCAGCCAAAAGGGGGCATTGCTCCCTTCAAGTTGTACCTGCAGGACTATTGGGAATGATGCCTGTCAGGCATTTCCGAGCTTGCTGCTAGGCAGTGCCCAGGGTGGAGGCATATCCTAAAGCCAAGCATTAGGAGCAGAAGGGCAGGAGTGGTCCGCACAGGGGATTCGGCCTCTGGACCCGCCTGCTCAGCCACCCAGCACATGACGCAGAACAGGACCTTGGCATGACCAGCCAAGTGGAACAGCGTGCGGTGGATCGCATGGCAAGCGCCCCACCAATCTCACGGAGCCAATCCAGGCCGGGCACACGGAAGGCCTTCACGCAGAGCACAGCTGAACCACGGCACCCCCGAGCAGGCGAGGCTCTACAGGGGATGCGACAAATTCCTCAGGGAGAAGGTTGCCTGTGGCCCCCAGCCCTGTGCTCCCCCAGCATCAAGGCCAGTCAGTGGAGGACACGCCCCAGAGAGGGCAACGGCACCCGAGTCCTGCTTGTGGGCATCTCACAGGCTGCCGGTTGGTCGACCACTGTGAAAGCCGCATGCTGGACAGGCCAGCGCAGCTCTGAAGGGCCCTGTGCGGTTCTTCCTGAGCACGGGCGCAGGCCGGCCACTCCCTCCCACGACGGCTCGGCCCCGGAGCAGACGGCCGGCGGGAGCCTCCGCCTCACCTCCATGGTGTAGTTGGTGTGCTTGTTGTCGAAGATGAGCGCCTCCTGGATGAGCTGGTGCTGCTGCTCGAGGACATCGATGTTGGGCTTGTAGTCCACGATGCTCAGCTCGTACTGCTTGAGGTGGTTCAGCTGGTCTTCCAAGGTGCCGTTCATCTCGATGGAGATGCGCCCAATTTCCTGGAGAGGAGAGGGGAGAATGGGCGGCACGCCGAGGGCAAGCAGGCCGATCGTCCCGCCTGGGAAATCAGCAAGAGGCACCTGCCCCCTGCAGCCCCCCACCACTCCTGCTCTGGTGGGCACTGACAGAGGCTCTCCCTCGCCCCACGCGAGCAAGCGGCAACGTCTCTCCTCCTTCCCAGCTCACACCTGCACTTGATTCCCAGCAGTCTCTCCGCCTGCCTCCCTCCCTCCCTCCCTCCCTCCCTTCCTCCCTCCCTCCAAGTTCTTGCGAGGGGGAAGGGGCGGTGGCAGAGCCGCTCACCTCCATCTTGGTCTGGATCCAGGGCCCCACAATGTTGGCCTGGCTAGCAAACTGTCGGCGCAGGTGCTCGTTGGACTGCTGCTTGCTCTGCTCGCCCTGCAGGGCGTGGTCCCGCTTGGGGACCAGCTGCTGCACCTGCCCAGCAAAGAAAAGGAGAGCTGCGTTCGGACGGTCGGCCTCCGGCTTGCCCACCAGTCGCGCCCTCTCTCCGTCCTCCGCCGGGCGGAGAGAGAATTCACAGCATGGCCCGGCAGGCACGGCCGCCGTTGCGTACCCTTTCCCACTTGGAGTTGATGATCTGTGGAGTGACTGAAGTGTAGGGATTGTTCCCAGAGAGCTTTATGTTATTGTAGTCGGCGATTCTCTGTGCTTCGCTCTGGATACCCAGGATGGCCTCCCGTTCTTTGTCTGCATCGGGCAGGGTGGATTTGAACTGGTCATGGGCTGCGATCAGGCCCTGGAAGAGGAAAGCACCCCAGGTAGAAACAAGGGAGGGATCCCCAGACTGGCCAGCGGTGAGATGGGACTCATCTGGCCAAAGCCTGAAATTCAGCCAGGCACTAATGGTGTTGCGGCGGTTTGGAACTGCCCGTCTTGGAATATGGACTCGTCCTCTCCATAAGGCACAGACTGTGAGGTTTCAGGGCGGGCCACAGCCCTCCTGAGAGCAAGACGCACGCTCCACTCCCCTGGGCTGCAAGCCCCGCACGCGCGGCCCCTCGCACCCACTCACCTCGATCTCCTCGATGGTGTGCACGATGAACATGTCCTGCAGGTCCTCCATCGCACTCTCCATCCAGTTGTTGAAGGGTGCTGCCCTCTTGGCATACTCCAGGTGGAGCTGATCGATGGTCTCCAACTGCTTCTCTGTTTTCTGGGCAGGGGATGCAAGGAATGGTCAGGTCCCTGCAAGGGCGCTGGTACTGCCCCCCCCCCCCCGGAAGGTCCTCCGGCTCACCTCAAGTGCTTCCCTTCGGGTGTGGGTCAGCGATCCCAGGGAGTCCCACTGGTCGCAGATCTTCTGGCACCGGGCGTTGACGCTGGGCGAGTCGTAATAATCCAGCTCGCTGTGGGGAACACAGAAGAGAAGCGCTGGCTGGGGGGCCGGACCACACGGGGCTTCCAAGCGCACCTATGTCTGCTTCTTTTTCCAGTGGGTGGGAGCATGTCGTCCAGCCACGGCTCCCGTCAGGCCGAGCCAGCACAGCTAACGGTGGGCACAGGCGGCAACGTGGGACCAGTGAGGCTCCGTGCCTGCCTCCATGGGGCAGCGCCCCTTGCATTTGGCCTGGACATGCTGCAGCTTCAACAGCAGAGCAGATGCCCAGAGAGAGTTCCGCCCTTCGGCCAGGCCAGGAGATGCGTCTCCTGCTTCTGCCACCACCAAGAAGCAGGCGATTTCTGCACGTCACGTGAGGCAGGGGCGGCTAGTAATCCTCCTGGCAGTTTGAATGCTAGGAGAAAAGCTAGAGCAGAGTTTTCTGGGGGGGGATTGCAAGGGGGAGTTGTGGGCATGCGGCTTGGCTAACATTTAGGGGGCCAAGCGGCACCTCCGGAGAGGCCACTTGCAAAGAAACCCTTTTCTCTGTGGGCCCATCTTTTTCCAGTCATGCTGGAGAGGCGACATGGGAGGGCAGCAGTGAGGCGCAAGATCTGGTGCGCACTGTCGGGATGCTCCGCTCTCACGGGCAGGTTCCTCTTCGGAGCAGAAGACAGGTGTTGCAGTGGCAGCTCCCAGGCACCAGGGGACGCTGCTGGCCACCCAAACGCTGCCAAATGCAGACGGCTCGATTGATCGCGCATTCCCACCCGAAAGATGGCCCGGATAGATCTCCATCTGCTCGGCGGAGCAGGGTGGCATAGTGCCCCCAGCCCACAGTGGCAGGTTCCCAGAACCCCTGGAAGGCGGCATGCTGGAATGCAGCCCCCTGCGCCCCAAAAGCGGCCCCAAGAATCTTGGGGAGCAAGGGGTGGGGCCGGAGGCGTAAGAGCAAGTGCTCAAGTGTGGTGGGGAGCCGGCCTATGGGCAAAGCCCTGATATGGGGGCTGCCCCTGCAAGACGCAGGGCCCGAATCGGGGGGAGGGGGCACTCCCCGGGGGAGCGCTGGGCGGCAGATGTGGGACGGAGGGACTTCCCGGCCACCGCGCCGGCCACCCAGCGGAGCTCTCCGAATGCAAGGCTTCGGCGAGAGAGGGGAGCGGAGATGGAGGAGTGCGCCTGTGCATTCTCTCCATGAAGTCATGCTCCAGGCCACACACATCCGCGTTTCCGTGTTCTCTGCCATTCCCAGCCACTGGAATAAGAGCCTCCATTCATGGCAAGGCTCCGCTCTTGCCCCTGTGTGTACTAATTGTGAGTGAGTTTATCTGAGTGGAAAAAGCAGTTGGGTGGTGGGGGAGAAGTTTGGAGCAAACTCTTACAATAACTGCATTCTAGCGATGCACAAAGGGGAGGAGGGGAGGAGAACAATGGGGCACTGTGTGTCTGGTGTGTGTGTGTGTGTGTGTGTGTGTGTGAAACCGTGCACGAGGGCGAGCGCGGGCTTTTGGGCACTCGTTCCAAAGAGAGGTGATCCCAGCCGATGGCGCAAGAGCCAAGGACGCGTTGGAAAGGGATCCTAAGTGACAAATGGAAAAGGAGGAGGGGCTGCTATTTTGGATTTGCCAAAAATATCACACACAGCGTCGCTTTGTGTCAGCCCTCTGTGGAAAAACGGCCTGCGCAGACACACGTGGGCAGCCGGGGGGCTTTTAAGGGGCTGGCAGGCTGCTGGTGTTTCTTTAGGGGAGGTGGGCAAGTTTTATATGGCGGCCTTCCTCATGCTGGTGCACTGCTGGCATGTTCCGGCTGCAGCCCCTCTGGGGGCAGACAGCGTGGCCAGCAGAAGGGTGGGGGCTGACACCCACCGCATCCACCTGGCACCTGGTTAGTGAGGCACGGGGAGGAGGAAGAGTGGATAGGATCACGACCCCAAAGGGTGGAAAGAGCAGGAGGAAGGAGGAGGAAGTGTGACAGCCTCGCTCTGCTTCGGCCAGGACGCTGTCCCAGGCTGAGTCGAGGTGCCCCTCTTCTCTCTAGGCCTACCTGCACGGCAAGACGTTATGCTCCACTGCTTGGGAGGGCGAGAAGGGAGAGCTCAAAATGATTCCACTGACATCAAACCATCAGCAGGATTAGGCAAAATGCTGCCCCACTGCAGGTGGAGGCGGCAGAGGGAATTCCATGTCCCCTGTGCTCCCCACCGGGGAGCGAGCACAATCAGCTTGCATGTGGATGAAACCTAGCAGGTCGGGGAGGAGTCTCTGCCTGTCCCTTTCCTCTCCACGGAGTTTTTCTACCTGCAGGGAGTAGGGGGCAGGTTGGGGGGAACGTTCTGATGCATAACCCAGTGGCTGAAAAAGCGTTGATTACTTGGGCCTGCTGCCTGACCACGTGGGGTGCACTTCGCACACCCTGGAAGACATTTTCTGCCTACTTCTCTGTAATTTGGGCTGCGACTGGAGGAAGTGGACAGTTCGAGCATGCATTTAAAACGGGTTTAAGGGTCTGCTCTTCCTGCTCATTCCGCTCCTGGAAACCTTTGAAAACATACTTTGGGGGCGAGGGGCGGGGAGAGTTCTAAGCATTCTCACTAGACACAATTTCCAACCCTCCTCGGAAAAGGCACGGCACTCAGATGGCGCAGCGTGCTTCATAAATCCCCCTCCCGTGCTGAGCCACTGCCGTTGCAGCATGACTTTTAAAATCGAGGTGAAGGCGGATCTTCCTGGTGTGCTCAAGTGCCACACCAGTGTCATCCTGGCCTTTCAGAACCAGAAGGGGCTTCCGAGGCCAATGGCCAATCCCCTGCTGGATGCAGGATGAGACCACAGCACCCCGATGAACACAGCGCTTCCACTTTAGGACCCCCAAGCAGAGGGGAGAGCGGCAGGGCCCAAGGCAGCCGACCCCGCTGCTGAATGGCCAGGGCTGCGTGCGGCTTCCCACCCTTCCCACCGTGCGGCTCATCCATGGGCTCCACACCTGCCCGCAGGGCAACGTAGCACCAGGAGTGAACGCCCCTGGAAAGGAGCCACTCGGGAGAGCGAGGCAGCAGAGGAAGGTAGGCAGGCCTACTTGAGCTCCTGGGCGATGGCTGCGATCTGCTCCACACGGTCCTGGTGCGCTGCGAGGTCACTCTCAAACGCCTCGTGCTTCCGGATCAGGGCTTTGATGTCCGACAGGGTGGCCGTCTCGTAGTCCTTCTGCCTCAGCATAGCCTCTTTGCCTGTGGAGGAGGGAAGGCAGGCTGGTCAGAGGAGGGGCAGGTCCGCCAGCAGCGAGGGTCTGGGGGGAGGGCACCCCGGCCCTCACGCCCTGCTTGTGGGCCTCCCATGGGCAGTGGGGTGGACCCTGCGGGGCCACTCTTCTGCTCGTTTCTGGCCCCAGACCCGCCCCCCTCCCCACCAAATGAATGCAACGGGCAGGCCTCCCGCACAACTCGCCATGGGCAAGCATGACACAGCGGCTACCAGCCAGGCGGTCCCTGCAGGCACATGCTCAACCTGACCCGGTGTAAGCGACTATCCTGCCAGGCTCAGCTGCTCACCTGCAGGCCAGTCGGCCTGCTTCACGGGGCTTTTAAAGGAGATTGTGCAAAGTGGCCCACATGCTTGAGAGGTGCTGAGCGCAGCTGCTTTGCAAGGATCAGCCTCACGCTGCAGCTCTCCCACCACGTGCAGCTCTCCCACCACGTGCATGGCGCTGGTCCGCCTTTACAGGGCCCCAAAGCGGGGCCCCAGCTACCCTGAAACACTCTGTGTGTGTTTTCCAATGGGATCCGGAAGAACTGCAGAGCACTGAACGGGTCAGATGCACCGCGTCTGCGAGCTCCGTTTGTTCCTCCTATGCCCTGCAGCAGCTCTGGAGTTTTGGGGCCTCTCCTGTCGCGTCTCCCAAGCGAGCACACTCCCCTCCCTAGAGGGGTATGGCTGGCTCTTCCTTAAGCTCTTGGCACAGCTGTTCAGACCCTTTTAGCCCCCCACACTCTCAAGGCGAATGGGTATTTTTAACTCCCTACTTTTACACTTTTTAAAATAGTTGCATCTCTTACATGGCTGTTGTTTTGCTTTAATATGTTGAGGTAATTCAGGACCCAATCATGAATTTATAAAGGACAGCAGGATAGATATTCTCATTGGAAAAAGGAAATTGGAAAAAGGCGGGCCATACCTCTGTGGCCGTGACCTGTAGGAGCAGCAAGCCTGAGCAACTCTGAGAAGTCCCCCACTTTGCCAAGGCAGGGGGTGGCTGGTTTCCCACGGGCGCTTTGAAGGCAGGCTCCGTGGCCGTCGCAAGCCCCCACATGGCCCCACTTGCTTCCCCCCCCCCACAGTCCTCGAGCAATGTGGGTCCCCCTACAAGCGGCTCGGGCTGGCATGCTGTGCGGAGAGCTTTGCACCGTGTGCCTCCCGCTGCTCCGTCGAACGGGGCCCAGACACAGGAAACGCACTCTTGGCTTCCCTCAGCTACGCAGGAAATCAGACTTCTGTGCGACAGATTCCAGAGCACGGAGCTCTCCCTCAGGCCCCGAAGGATTTCTCCTGGCTCATCCTCCGGTTGGAATTCCACTGCCACCACCGTCCCTCCACACACAATTCCCCCCATTCCTTTCCCAGCCTCAGCCAGGGGGGTGGGGGGAGGGCAAGGGAACCAGAGCTGCAAGCAACCTGGCACATCGCTGGAGTTGCTGCTTTCATTTAAAAGCTATTTGGGTCGGGAGCAGAAAAGCCGCCCGAGTTTCGAAAATGCTCTTCTCGTCCAATCAGCTGTTCCTCGGGACACGCTCCGCTTGGAAAATTCTCACCTGGCTGCCAGCCAGGCAGGGGTCCAGACAACTGGAGAGCAGCAGGCTCATGCAGAGAGGCTGAGCCTCGGCACTGGCTGGATTGCTAGCGCACCAGGGCCAGGCTGGGCTGGGCCCCTTCAGAGCAGAGCACCTTCTTCAGGCCACAAGAAGGGTGGGGGGGGGGGCGTTGAAGAGGAGGGAGCCATCCGCCATGTTTTGCAGCATGCTCTCTTGCGATGGGGAGACCCCCGCGCAGCAATGAATCCCCGACCCCTTTTCCCGCCAAGAAAGGAGCAGGGAAGTGGCGGGATTCTCTGAGCCAGCCTACCCTCTTTGCTGACAGATGTGGGAGAATCCCGGAAACAGCAAGTGCTGTTCTGTGCAGAGTGATGCATATTGGGGCAAAAAAAATCCCAACTTCCCAATAGAAGCTGAGGGAAATGAGCTGGGGGTGACTGACCACAGAATAACTTGGTGTTCCTGCCTGACGAAAGCACTAATCCAGTGTAAGCAGCTGTGACAAAGGCCACTTCCACATTAGGCATGGTTAGGAAGATAATTAAAAACACAATGGTCAAAATTATCAAGCCCATACACAGATCAACGGGGCAACTACAGTTGTGTGCAGCTCTGGTCAACACACCTACATAAGGTTTTCTGCAGCTGCTAAAGGTGCAGAAAAGAAGAGCTAACATGACTGGGGAGCTGCAACAATTACCTTACAAGGAACGGGTAAAACATCTGGGACTATTTAGCTTAGGAAAGGGGCAAGTAAGAGGAGACGTGACAGAGGTGTACAACATGATGCCTGCTTTGGAGGAGGAGGGAGGACCCCATAGGGTCGTCTCAGGAAGCCGAGAGTCCAAGTCAGGTAGCCAAAGTCAAGATGTGCGCAAGTTCATCCTCCAACTTCAGGGATGTTCCCAAACATTACGAAGGCCCAGAAGCTTGGCTTTAAAGGGAAAGGATGTCAACTGAATTTCTCTGGGAGCTCAAAATCTACACTTAGATTCTGCTCTCATGTGGGATTATAGGGCTAAGAGAGATGTCGATACCCTACAGAGTTCCTAGATTCATGTAAGAATATGGCACAAAATAACCCTGGGTTTCTTAGGTCATCAGATTCATCTCTTCTCGGATTTCATGTTTGTGTTTCACACCAAGCAGAGAGAGTCTGGGCCCAGCCATGTCTACTGAAGGAAAATGTGGAGGGAGGGGGGTCCTGACCCGCCTCTCTTGGACTCAGAAAGAACCCCTCTCCCCTCTGGCTTCCAAAAAAGACTTCAGGTTTCTGGGCCACGTGACCACTGAGAGAATGTTAATTTCTTGGGGGGAAAACCCAGGTGTGTGATCTGATTCCAAGCTGGTCTGCTCTAAACAGTGGCTCCACTTACTCTCCAGAAGAGGGCTGGCCTGAGGCTGCCCGATACTGACTGCGCCAACCTACAGAAGATGCCCTTACGGCAACCTTCGGCTCTTGCCTTCTTTGTCCAGGCGGAATCATAAACAGCGATATTTCCGGCACCAAAGGAGTCCCCTCCACCTCTCCCTCACCCACTTCCCATGAGCTGTTTGGGGACATACTGCACCTCCCACAGCAACTGCCCGCTCGCCCGCTCTGATGGATGAAGCCACCCATCATGGCGAGGGGGAGGAGACGCAGCCCAGAAAGTGGGGTGGGGGTGCGCCCCCCCCCTTTGCTGCAGAAAGAGGAATCTGCCATGGATCAGATGGTGCCCAACAGGAAGCTGCCGGGACATTGATAACGTTCTCCCTGCTCTGAGCTGCGCTAAGAATAGGGCTGGTGACAAAAGCGTTCCAGGAAGGCGAGGAGGTAAACAACCTCAGGCGGTCCTGGGCCAGCGGCAGAAGCAGTTGCTGCCGCCACCACTGCTGAGAACCGGCGGGGTCAGGCAGAGTGGCTCTGCGTGGCTCAGCGGCGCTCTCGCCGAGCAGGGGCGGCCGGGGGAGCCTCCTGCTGAAATGCAGGTTGGCTCGGTGGGCGTCCAGCAACACAGAGGCTCTGAAACGTTCCCAACAGCCAAAATGCTTCCCACAAGGCTTCTGACGATCGGCACGATCCCATGCTGGCCCTGCCCACCCTGCAATGCCACCCGAAGCAGCTTTAGCGAGAGCCATTTGGCCTTCGGCCTGGAGGAGTTTTAGCCCCTCCTGCTGCACCTGAAGCGGCCTCAGGCCAGCTCAGACCACGGGTCTCTCCAGCCCAAAACGGTCTGGCTCGGCTGGCGGGAGCGTCTCTCAAGCCAACAGGGGAAGAGCCAGCCTGTGGGATATGAACCCCTCAGGAAAAGGCACTGGGTGCAAAGTCCTGCTCCTTGAGAATCTCAGTGTGCGCGCCGAAGGTCCAGGGTTCGAGCCACAGCGCCTCCAGTGGAACCGTTCAGGGAGCAGGCCAGCGGGTGGCACAGAGCCCTTCTCCCTGTGACCCCAGAGAGATGACGCCAGGCAGACGGGGGCAGATGAACACACTGTCTGGAGGACTGTCCAGGTTCCTCTTTCGAAGAGGGCCCAAGACACCCTGCAGTACATAACGCACATTGAGCTGGCTGAATTTGACGATCACATAAACTGTGCCGATCAAGGCAATTCCTCCCGTTGTGTGCAAAGTGACTGCCATTTTTAAACAGTATCTCACCACCCTTTTTAGGGGAGTGACAAAGCCTTGATTCTAAAAATCTTATTCAGCACCCCCGCAAACCGAGCAAACAATTTTGCATGATTTCATACTTATTCATGCATCCAGAAGCGTTAGAATCTTGCTCCTCTGCTCCAAGCCGCAATTGGGGTGATCGAGCAACAGTTCTGTGGATTTCACGTCCTGTGGCTTTCTTCTGTTCCTTCCTTCCTTCCTATCCTGCTTCTCTACAACATGCTGCAGTAATTGAGTGGCACATGGAGAGCAAGCAAGCAAGCTAGCTAGCTAGCTAGCTAGCACAATGGCGTAACCACCCTACCAGGAAAACCATGCACAGCAAGAGGGTGACAAAACTTTGTAACAGCAAACTGACGAGCATTAAAACTGGGCCCTTCTGGAGCTACCACCTATAGGGCTATGGCTGTTGTGTCCAGCCACCTGGCTTCATGAGATGCACGGGGGGAGAGCGTCTGTGAATAAACAGCCTTACCACACCCGTTTGCTACAGTGGGAACAAGATGACTAGTAGCAACTTGCACAGGCATAACAATACAAGAATAAACCAGGCCTTTGTCAAGTTGGATGCAATTCAAGATTCCATCTCCAGCAAACAGGAAGATGGAAAACAGCTTCCTTTCCTCCCACCCCTCCAGTAAGATGTGGCCCTCTGAATGCAAGGCATGAAGCTAAAAGCCACGGGCAGGATTGTCTTCCGAACTCTCCGGCACTTCAGCATGGCTATCGCTTCCTGCAGCAATCGGCTGCATCAGGTGAATAAACGCCGTGTGGAAAGAGGCCTTTGCGTCCCACTAGCGGCCCATTTCATTTTCAGTCTCCACAAGAGAGACTTTCCTGAACGCACAAACAGCCCCAGGCTCTTGTGACTTAGAAACCTGGTTCAAGCAGATGCCCCAAGCTGAGCAGCAGGTTCCTCCTGCCCTGGAGAGGCGGTAGCTCCCTGGTGCGCCTGCGGCCACTCCACAACCACACACTGGGCCAGGTGCTCTAACTCCAGGAATGGTGGATTTAGGTGCTCATCTGTTTTCCCACCTAAAGGTCTAATCGACCCATGCCCACCCCAACCGTGTAGGCCCCCACAACCACAGCTCCCCACAACCACAGCTCCCGGCATGTTCAGTCATGTTTGAATCAGGGAACAGCTGAAACAGACCACTTTCTGCCCCACGGCCACCGCCATCACACACTTTTGCTGCTCCGGCAAAACCATCGCTCCCACCCCATCCCCCTGTCTAGAGGAACAAAGTTCTTTCTGGGGCAGAGAAACGGAGGGTTAAGATGTTTTTCTGTGGAACAGCTGCCACGTTCAGCGGCCTGGTCCTTGTACCCTGCCCTCTGGCCAGGAAGGCAGCAAGACATTAAGATGATGGCAGCGGCCCCAGAGAGGCCTGCCTCCCCCCTGAAGAAGGGGAGATGCAACTCTGCCCTCCTTCCGGAAAGCTCCCACTCCGGCGGGGGCCCTGGACTGCCCTACTGCAGGAAGTCCACACGGGGCAGCTTGGCACTGCGCTAGCTCAACCCCATGCCCTTGGCAGGCTGAGCTGGACTCCTGCCTTACAGGCTCCAGGTCGCTGTACAGGGAAATGGGCTGCACTATTTGGATGGATTCTGACAAACATTAAACTGGCATCTTGGAGAAAGGCTGGGCGGGAACCTCTCTCAGTCTAACACGACACTATTTTCTAACTGTGAACCCTTCCTCCCCACACACCCCGCCATCCCTCCAGAATAGTTTTACTTCTTATCTGGACTAATTTATGCAGGTTGCAGAATGTGGAGTCTCTTTGGCAGAATCTGGGCTCTTCTGCTTGTGAGTGGAACACACACATGACTCTTGCAGAGTGCTCCCGCCCAGCAGCAGTACTCTCTGAAAGGACCAGTCAGATTCAGCAGCTGTGGCTTCAACAGTGTGGAGAGGCAGCAGCCAAAGAGACAAAGCTATTATGCTAAAGCTGCTTGCCACCAACAGGCTCCCGGAGTTGAGCTGTTTCCAAGGACCGGGTCATTTCGGGACTGCTGGGAAGGCTTGCAGCTCGATGCAGGAGCACATGCTCTGCTCCTGGCAAGGCCCGGCTTCGATCCCAGGATCTGCCGCCAAAAGGGATCTTAGACTGCTGACTGGAAACGACTGACAGAGGCCAAGGCTGCTCCGGGGCTGTGTGCTCTGACGCGGCCTGCGTCCCCTGTACTCACCTTCAGTCCAGCATTCGTGGATGGATGCCTTCTGCCTGAACTTCTCGGCCAAGTGGTCCAGCCGTTCCAGCCGCCGGATCTCGTTCAGCAGCCACTCCTCGTAGCCTTTCTCTGCTTGTTCCAGGTGCTGCCAGCCATTGTGAATATCCTGGAGAGGTTTGGGGAGATGAGAGAGTCTTTCTAGGGAGGGCCCAGGGGTTATCATGCTAAAGACAAGACAAGGCAAGGCAAGACAAAACAAAACTTCTACCCTGCTTCTCAGCTAAGAGGGTGCCAAAGTGGCCAAAAGCATCTGCGGAAAACTGGTGGTACAGCATGCGTGTCCCACAGCGGGAATACCCATCCCAGTTGCAAACCCCATATGGCGCCTTCTCGGCCTGCGTGTGTGTAGAACAAGGTGGGTTTCGCTGGGTTCTAGAGCTCGCTGCTCACGAGGAAACCCATCCGGCAGAGATGGGGACGTTCTGGCCCCCCAGGTGTGGGTGGAATACAACTTCCGTCACCCTCGCCCACTAGGCATGGTGGTTACTCAGCCAGGGGTGGCTTGCGGTGATGGAGACGGAACTCCGCCACGGTGACTAATGGAGGCAACACAACAAGCCACATCTGGATTACAGGCCTCCACAGTTGTTCATGTTGTGCGCCTGCCGTCAGTGCCTCAGGAACGGTTGTGACAGCCCTGCTGTGCTGAGTGTGTGGCCCAAGGGGGCTTTAATCTGGCGGCTTCCTGATTCCTCCCCGGCCCTCACGGCCCCCTCTGACTGATGGGCTGCTGGCCCATTAGGAAGCCTAACCAATCCCACCAACTGGGGAGCCAAGTGCACCCACCGGGTGCTGCCCCGCTTCTTCAACCCCCCCGTCGCGCACACTCACCGAAACCATTTTCCCCTCGGAGGGCATGAAGGCTGGCCGGTTGCTCAGCCGCAGCTTGGTCTGCAGGGTGTTGAAGTTGATCTCCAGCTGGCACTTCTCCTGCACCTTGGGGGGCTTGTGCACCCTCCGGTAGTCGCGGAAATCCTCCAGCTTCTGCTGCATCTCCTGCATGGTCTTCTGAGGAACGCGGTTCTCCAGCCAGGGGATGGTGCGCTGAATCCACTCCAGCAGCTGAGGTGGTTCGGGGCGGGGGGGCGGGGGAGATACCAGGTTAACGACGCGGGAGGCGGGAGCCCAACAGACACGGCTGCAGGTGCCTAGCAGCCTCTCCAGAGCTGAGGCACCTGAAACGCACCGAAAGACCACCTGGCCCCATGCAAAGGAGTGGAACTCTGAATGCTGCCTTCAGTACAACACGGATCTTTTTCTTTTCCACCTCTTTTCCTCCGAGAGCCAAAGTGGCTTACACAATCCTCTCCTCCTCACAACAACTGCCCTGTGAGGTAGGCTAGAGTGAGAGCCAGTGACTGGCTCAAAGTCGCCCAGTGGCTGAGCGGGATTAGAACTGAGAACACCCATTCTAGTCCAGCGCTCTAACCACTATGCCACACTGGCTCATCTCATTCTGAAAGTCAGGCTGTTCTGATGCCTTCAGGGCAGCTGAGGGGCGGGGGGCAAACAGCAGGCCCAGGAAGCCCAGGGAGGAACACTCGGGAGCAAGAAGGAGGCCAGCTGGGAGAACTCAGAGAAGGGCCAGTCTTGACAGGGGCGGCTCTGGGGTTGCCACTGGGAGCAACACTGGCTCTCAGCTACGGCTGAGCAAACAGAAGCTGGCCGGCCGGCCGCTGCACAGCCTCCTCCCGCCTGGAATGGTGCCTGCCTTCAGCCGGAACCGCAGTGGAGGGATATCATTTATTTTGAAATGTTTACAACTGGCTTCCCATTAAGAAGAGCCCAAAGAGGTTTCGAATATGTCCCTATAAAAGCAGAATGACACGGGGCACGTGAATGCCACCAGTTGGCCTTGCGGCAGCGAAGGCCTTCCGCCCTCGCCACCAGCCTCCTCCCCCAGCTCAGCCACGGTGACTCCAGTCCTGACGCATCCCCACGGTGCACACATGCAAGGATGCGCGAGGCCCAAGGGGCTGCTCCCCACCCCTTAGCCAAAGCCAAGCGCTGGTGCTCTCTCTGGCCCGTGGAGAGGACGTGCCACTGGGAGCACTCTCTTCCAAGAGGCTGGAAAGGTCCGGCTCCTGCAGAGGAGGAGACCTTCTTGCCGCGTGTGTGTGTGTGTGTGTGTGTGTGTGTGTGTGTGTGTGTGTGTTGGGGGGGAACTACACTCACGTCAGAAGCCAGCTTCTCATAGTCTTCCATCAAGTGCTCATTTTCTTGGTTCACAGCCAACACTTTGCAAATCCTGTTTGCAGCTGTCTCAGCCTGGAGAAAAGCAGAGAAAAAATGTTGGTCGAGGGGACAGGCAGCCTTCCCGACAAATACAGACCTGCCTTCAAACAGAGGCAAAGTGTGGAAGGAGGCTGAGAGAGCAGAGTCTTCCGGGCAGCAGGCAAAGACGGCCATTTCCAAGGAAGGCCAGTGGGTTTAGATCAACCCATGTGGCAACTCTCAGGCATTCCCTGGAGGCAGCATGGGCGGCTCCCCTTCTTCTCTGCCTGATGCCCCAGCAAGACATCACGTTCAAGCGGAAGGCACCTCCGGCTTACCACAAACACAGGCCTCAGGTTACCAGTTGTAGGCCCCAAGAAAGTGCAAGCAGGGCCCAAGGATCACCGATCCGTGAGCCATCGATGCTTCGGTGCATGACTGAAGATCCCCTGCAACGGACAACCTGGCAGGCCAACTTTGGTCCACTGGACTCTTCTGCTGTATGTCGCACTGTGCAGGTGACACTGGCCCAGTCAGTTTAAGCTAAGATACACATTAGCCTCGTGCCCCACGTGTGTTGCCCCTCTTCCCTCCTCCCTTTCTGGCAGGCTGCGATTCAACTCTTCCTTGCTTAGATAGAGTTTCCTGTTACATCCAAACCAGGTAACTGTGGTTATCAGGACTGGAACAAGCCAGTTTCCGGATCAGCTTCAAACTGAGGTTTCAGGTCCTGCCTCGCCTTGTAACTGGGGACCACAGGAACAGAAAACTAATCACTTCTCTGCAGTTAATTAATTAAGGAAGTGGGTCGAATCACAGTGGACAGAGGAAGGGCAGCAAAAAGATGGGCAGTATGGCTTGCGCACAGGATTGTGGTGTATCTCAGCTTAACAGGCAAGACAGAGAACGCTTGAACCAGACTGTCGTGTTCTGGCCTAAAAACTTGTAACAGCTAAAAAACACCAGCTTAAGATATTTATCTTCTGCATGTGAATTTCTTATTTTGGTATACTGCAAACGTTTTTCTATTACACTGGTTCATCAGAGGGCCTTTCCTGCTGGTTTGCAAGGTTAATCGCTTCCCCTCTCCGTCCCTTTTAAATGGCACGCCCCAGTGACACGCTTTCAGCGACCTCCCAATCTGATCGCACTTCACCTTTTTTTTTTGGGGGGGGGGGGTCCCAGCTAGAACAACCCAGTCAGTTTCATATTCATGTTGTATGCAGAGCACTCAGAACAGCTTGCAAAAACTCAAAAGATGCAATAAAAGTAAACATAAAATAGCAGGCTATAAAAATGTAAATTTTAAAATGATGCAATATAAAAGCAGTGGGGATGTAAAGGCCAGTTTAAAAACGGCATCAGAATCACATGTCAGGGGACGTGATGGAGCAGGGGGGCTTTCGCATTGTGTGCGGCTGCCCCCACACTGGCTGGAGTGGAGAGGCCCTCCAGGAGGTGCGGACACCTGGCTTACCAGAAAGCAGAAGGGAGAAGAGCAACACAGAAGCCATGGGATGGGAAAGTCAAGAGATCGAGTACCTTGCTAGGAGCAGAGAGTGTCCAAGGGGAGGAGATGGAAGCCAGACATCAACAGAAAGGGTGAAGAGGGTCTATAGAAGGGTGGGGAGAGGGAGAGAGCCATGGAAGAAGTGAGTTGCAACGGAATAGAATATTCAAAAGAAAAAAACTGTTCTTGCAGGAAGAAAACCGACACGCTCTGGGATCTCTGCTTACCAGGTCCCACCTTCCCTAGAGAAGTCCCCCCATGATTTCGAAGGGCAAAGGTTGCAGGAGACAAGCCCACGTGAAAGTGGGAAGCTTTCGCACTGCGGTGATGGCTAGGCTGGGTGGGGGTCAGAATATGACGGGACCAAGGGGACAGAAACAGGTTTCCCAGTCTGTACATTTTAAAGTTTATTCTTAGCCAGGGCTGAGAGGAGAGGGGCTTCGTAGCAATGGGGGCGGGGGCGGGAGGACCCCAGCATATCAAATTATCTGGAGCTGTTCCTTTGTGTTCTGCAGGGGTGAAGAAAGGGTCCCTTGAACCTGTTCAAAGCCACTGATTCACCAGGAAATGCGACTCTCGAACAAAGGAAAGGTCTGCTGGCACGAGTGAAGAGCAGCAGTGGGGCAGCTTCTCAGCAGCCGCCCGCCCCCTTGCTGCACAGCGCCCCCTCAGGAACTGCACCAACGCGGCTTCGAGGGAGCGGGTCAAGGCGCTCTTGTTCGGGAAGGGCCTTGGAGGACCTATGTGGGGCCTGAAGGAAGGCAAGAAGGTGGGGGCAGGAAGAGCGTCAGGCCAGTTAAGGGAGCCCCTGTGCACCAACAGGCTGGTGTGAGCCAGGCAGCAGCTTGCCACCTCCAGAAAGGCTTCAAGGTCAAGCTTGCCCGGCAATCTGAGCAGCGAGGCAGCCTGCACTTTCTGGCCCTGCCTCTCTCAACTACACAGGAGCAAACCTGACGCTTGCATTTTTATGAGCTTCAGCTCGTTTTACTACCAGCAGATCCTGAAGTACATCTTGCAGACTTTGCTGAAAGCCAATCAGGTGCCCATCAGACGTGCTGCACTACAAAGCCCATGGTACCCAGCCACTATGGCCATCTGGAGGGCACCAGGTTGGGGAAGGCTGTGGCAGATGATAATTCCCTACTGAATGCAGTCTCTGGGGCCTGAATGTCCAGACTGCAAAGTGCAGAGGGGCTTTTTTTGGCGGGGGTGGGGGCTGTTTTGGATGCGACTGACAAAATGGGATGCCGCTTTTAACCCAGCCACCCACACGCTGCCTAAACAAGGCTGCCGCCACCTCGAGCCCCTGCATGCCATGCCCAGAGGCACGCCGGAGACCGACCGACCGCTGGGGCTGCTACGAGGCAGCTAGCTAATCAATCCCAGCTGAGGGAAAGGACACGCCAGCTGAGCTCACAATGCCTGGGATCAGACACAAAGGACCATGATACAGGGATACTGCCGAGGCTCGAAATCCACCCAGCCCACTCCCCCTCGCACCTCGGCACCCCCGGCACTCACAGGGGGAAAGCCTGCTTGTGAACGCCGCGGGCGCAGGCCAGCCCAGGCCTGCTGGCAGGGAGGTGGGAGCAGGCGGGGTAGGCCACCTCCTCCAGCTGGAAGGTGCCCAGAGAGTGCTCTGGCCAGAGAACAAGAGTTCCACTTTCTGCCTATAAAGGGTTTACACATTCGGAGCCAATAAATTAACGCTTGCCTTTCATGGAAAACACTCCACTAAAGCGCTGTGGCACATCTCACATGCTAAGGCGCAGCCTGAGAGGAGGAGGAGGAGGGGAAAAAGGGAGCCCAGTCCCACACACCCCACAATGCCTGCCACCAGAAAAGGAGCTGCTGGAGCGTCTGGGGGAAGTAATCTCTATGCACGGCTCCGTTGTTACGACTTCCATGCTCAGTGGCTGGGGGAAGTGTTCGCAACAGGCTGGCATTCAGTGAAACTTCTGATGCAGTTCTCGTGAAAGCGATCCCGTTCCACCAGGCAGCAGGCACAGCGGTGAGACTCAGCCTGCCTCTGCCAGTCAACCGGGGCACCGGTTTGCCGGGAGGGGTGCGCGCATGCATCCCAGAGGAATGGAGCCCGTCTCAGACAGGACGGAAGGGATCCAGGCCTTCCCAGAGGCCCTGAGCCTGGCTGCTCACCTGATGCTATCGCCAACGGGCACGAGGGCCCGCAAGCCTCCAAGAGCACCATGGTTCCTCTGGGTGCACACAGAGCTTTGCGTGTTCACAACCAGAAGCCTCCTAATTAATCCTGGGGAAATGAATGCGTTATAGGACTGGTGAAGGCTCACACACGTCAGGAGCGAAATCTGAGGGAGGGAGGGAGGGCACACGCTCACAATCACTGCCCGGAGCTCGGTTATCTAAACCCCTTTAAACTATCCAGGCAGCACTTAGAGTAAAGCTGACCGGCTCCCTCCCTTTTCTTACTGGTTTCAACACCGACGGGAGGAAACTAATCTGCACAGTCACCTGCTGGTACAGCACCAGGCATCGTCAGCAGATGCAGGACCTCCGAGGCAACTCAACTTTTTAGAATGGAGTGACAAGCCTACACAAAAGCCACCAGGCTGCTGGCAACGGGGGGAAAGGCAGGGAAGCCAGAGGACGCGGCCGTGGACACATGGGGAACCTTGGAGGCTTCGCACCCACCACCTCCAGGAGATCCCTGGTTAACCAGCATGGATTGCAAAGACAGGCTCTTGAATTTGGCACTGGGAAGGAATTCCAGGGATGGAGACTACAGCGTGTTCCTCACTTGTGAAGCTCTGTGATAAATGGCGATACGCCGGAAGATACAAGCAGCGTGACAAAGGGTTGGGGGTGTGGCTTCTGAAAAAATTCTAGGTAGAAGACCGTTACCTTACTTTGACAGGGTGAGGCAAAGGGCAATGCAAGAGCTGAGGGCTTCTGAACAACAAGGGATTCCGCAGAGCCACCTGGAAGGCACCTTCCCCCGATCCGGTGCGCTCAGATGTGCGGACTACACCTCCCTTCTTGCCGGCCAGCCTCGACATCTGGAGAGCACCAGGTTGGGGAATGCCAGCTTAGAGGGCAGGTCACGGACCCAGTCCTCAGCAATGTGAGACCTCCTCTCAGCTGACTCTCACATTAGGCTGCTGTGCAGCTAAATGGAAATCCATGGCTGAAGAGCAGCAAATAACAACGAATAACGGGAGTGGGGGCCGTGCTCCTTGAGCTAAAAACTTAAATAGTAATACTTAGTAATAGGTCATCTGATGCATGAACCAAGACGATCCATGCCTAACATTTGACACGGAGGGACACAGGCTAACCTTTCCTGACGGAGTGCCAGTTGGGCAGGCGAGCAACCTGGCTGTGAATAGCAGCAGCTACCAGTTGGAACGGGGAGGGCTGTGTTTGCCTGCAGGATGGAGGGAGGGGCAGGGAGAGCTCTGTGATGAGCTGTGATGCAAGAGGCAGCGGACTGGAGCAGCTCGACACGGGAGGACCCATGTGGAGCACATTTCCCAGCTCCATGCTCTGTGTGTGGCAGCAGGCTTGCGTGTGATGTAAAGGGGGAGGGGGAACGGAGTGGGAAGGGATGGGTTTGACAGGCGATGCATCCGACAGGAGGGCGGCATGCTCTCTATGTAAAAAATTCAAGCCAGGGGCCTGAACTTAACTTCTGCAACCAGCATAAAATACGCAAAGCAAGTGTGTCCACATTTATGAGTATAGTTTCTATACTTTGCTCTGCTCCCACTGGGCAACTGAGTCACGGGCTGTGGCCAGTGAAGCCTGATAGGACTTGGGAACCAAAAGTTGGTGAGATTCTTCCAGGCTTCTCTCAGACACATTCAAGTTGCTCTTTGCAACAATCAGAGCAAGAAGCTTGACATCAAAAGGAAAAGAAAGCCAAGTTTCTCAGGTGGCTGGATTTATCTTGTACCCAACAATCCAATCTTGCTTTGGCCTATCAGGATGGAAGGAACTACATTCTGCCCTTTGTATCATTTCAGATGGGTGTACTTTGTGGCCCTTAATGCTCTCAGACCTGCAGAAGAGACCACTATCTTGTAAGGGCTCAATCCAAACCCATAACATGCAGAGTGGAACATTCACACAAGAACACTTGTGGCAAAAGGAGCTGCGTACACCACCTTGGGCAGACATTTACATTTCAGGTACTGGTCTGAAGAGGAATCAGAAAAACGGCAAGTCCCATCCAAGGTGTGTGGGGAGAGGCAGAAGAGCCATATTCCTATGACCACTTTGTCAAGCAGAACAAGGCACGAGGACTGAGCTGCAAGTAAGACATGCTGACTTAGGTCTGTTCAGAGAGTCAACAGCATGCCTGGGATTTCCACTGTGCGTACAATGCGCTAGCTAGAAATATTGGAGGCTGGCTTGTACTGAGGCGGTCAACTGGTCCATTTAACCTAGTGCTCCAGACACTGACTGGCAGCAACAGCTCTCCAGCATTCCAGGCAGTTTGCCTGGCCCTGTGTGGAGACGCCGAGGAGTGAACCAGGGACCGGAGGCACACAAAGCCCATGTTATACCACTGTGCTACAGATAACCCTTGGGTTACACCGAATTCCTTATGATCTCAAGCAAATCTAGACACCTTTCTTCAGGCGATACAAAATGGGCTTCAACTAGCAGAATCTCTCAGAGGGATCCAAGCGTCCCTACACAGTCAACCAGCTTATGACCATTCCAAAAGCAAGCGTGAAGGCTCCAGTCCCGGTGGATGCTTCGTGTGTTTGGGCGAGATGGAGGAGGGAAGCTGGACACTAAGCTAAAACGTGACACACTCCCTCTGAGAAATGTCACCCTTACCTAGCTAGGTCTGTCTGTCTCTCTCACACCCCCCCCTCCCCTGTAGATCTCCTAGAGAGAAGAGCCCAGCGAGAGCACCGGCGCACAAAGATGTCATTGGCATCACATTTTTCAACATGTGCTCCATTTCCTTCAAGGAGTGACCCAAAGGCAGGCGTGAGCCATGCTTGAAACAGCCAAGAGAAGAGAGCTGCTGCTTCCTGACTGACTGGCACAAGAGCAGACCTGGATCATGCCCACCAAGCACCCAGCTGAGCCTCCTTCACAGCCCTTTCCATGCTGTTACTGTGCCATGCTCGAGGAGGCCGATTAGGGAACATGTTAGTGACAGCTTAAAGCAGTTAGGCAACTTCAAAAGTGACAGCAAGCAGTCCCACCCAGCCAAAGCTCACCTTCTGAGCCCCTGAGAAAGCATGATAGAAGCAGGAGACGTAGGTCATGATGGCCTTCTCATCGGGCCTGAGCGTGCCTACAATATCTGTGCAAGAGGAAAGAGAAAAATGGAAGCAGAGTCAAGGGAAGGGCACAAGATCCTCTGAGGCCCGCTCCGGCATGCAGCACGGCAGAGGTGGAGTGAGAGGAGCAACCTTTGCTCCTGATGGAGACCCAAATCGCAGCTGGGGCAGGGCTCCGCAGTTCTGAACCATCGCCTTCGTGCAAGTTCCAAGATGCCTCTGAAAAAAGCTCTAACCTGATCCTACTCCTTCAGGAGGGAGAACTCTTGAAATTTGCAGTTAATTTACTCTACAGCTCTGTGCATGTTTACACAGAAGCAAGTCCTCCTGTCTTTCATGGGGTTTAATTCCAAAGTATATTTAAGATTGCAGCTTCCATCAAAATCAGAAGCGTCAACTGATTTGGAGAGGGATCTATTGTAACTGGTGGAGCTTGGGAGTTCATTTGTTTGTTTTGAGAAACTATTTTGAATCTGGTGTACTATTGTAATAATGAAGGGGAAGGAATTAGAGGCTGCCCCTTCTTTTCATGAAGGAGCTTTTATTTATTAAATGACAAGTTCTCACATTTCCTGCAGCACCTATAGTGCTGTTTGGAAAATGTGCAAATATGTTTACATTTAATGCACTCCTCCACTGTTAAAAAACAGGTGATAAATGGTTGACGGGGTGGTACAAGAGATGTCCCCTTTTGCAAAAGCCTTCCAAGTAAGTTGGCCATCCCTCAAACTCTATTTGGAGGAGACAGATTTCTGGCTAAAAACTGAATCGAGGACACAAAGCAATGACCCTTCAGCGCGCCTGGCCCTGAGCCAACGGAGATTTGGGTTCCAAGTTCACTAGAAGATGGCTCATCCTCTGCAAGAGAAGCCAGGAGAGCACAGGATGCTGGAAAGAACAGAAGAGTTGTTAATGGTGGGAGCTTGGGTGCTTCTGGTACCTTCTGTGCGCCAGAGAAGGCATGGTAGAAGCTGGAAACGTAGGTCATAATGGCCTTTTCGTCAGGACGGGCCGTGTTGACAATATCTGAAAAGTGAACAACAAGCATTGAGTAACACCAGGAGGCAAGCCTCGCCATCCGATGCCCTGTCAGCTCTGGCGTCGTCCAGGGACCTGCTGTCCACCAGCTCGGATGTTCTCCTGCAGGCAAAAGTGAAGTCTGGAAAAAGTTAACTTCAGATTTGAGGCAATCCAGAACAGAACGTTAGCTGAGTTAAACTGGCTATCCTAGGGGTACTTTTCTGCACCACTTCTGACAGTATCTCGAGACAGCTTACAGAATTCCTGCTGAAGGATGTTAAAGGCTACAGAGCTTATTTGCAGAAGTAGTTATCTCATTTGACTCTTCTGCTGACAAAAAGCTACATTGGGTGCTTTGGGACTTCCTAATAAAATGCTGCATACGCATTGAGATTTGCTTGTCCTGGGATGACCTTAGAGCTTGGCTTTTCCCATCTTCACCCTAGGAGGACCGTAAATGGTTGAAAGTCCCAAGGAATGTAATGTTAGGGCAAACACACAGCATCAAGAACAGTGACTTGCTCTTTTGGCTGTCAGTCTTGCAAACGGGCACTCGTGTGACACTGGCTGGCAGATAACACAAGGGCCCTAGTTTTGGCTCCATCAAACCCATGTGCAAGCTATGAGCCAGGAAGAGTTCCATAGCATCTCTCCTTTGCCTGCCCCTCAGGGTGGCTCATGACTAATTTTAGAATCCAGGTCCAAGATGGAGTGAGGATGAATGGCTCCACATAAGTCTATGTTAAGGAATGCCAGTTACCTTGAGTAAAGACACCTAACCCAGCTTTCCCAAATCTGGTTTTCTTCCTCCTGATGTGTTGGGACTCTTGGACACAGTTGAAGGACACCAGGCTGGGGAAGGCTGATCTAACCAAATGTAGCATTCAGCAACTTGTTTTTGGCTTGTGTAGAGAGCGCACTTCAGCTTCAAGAACCTCTTAATATGGGGAAATGCTTACATTATAACACTGACACTATCCTGACAGTATTTTGTTCTTTTAAGCAAACAGAGCCACTCGCTACTTCAATGAAGACACAGTTTAGCTTACCTTCTGCATCCAGCATCTTGGGAATGTCAAGGTATTTCTCAGCAACCTCAAAGGCATTGTTCAGATTTGTGACTGGATCATCCTGGGAGGAAGGAATTTGCCAGAGAAGCACAGCCGTCAGAGCTCTGCCATCCGACGCAAGTGGCAATTCTGACCAGCCAAACCACCTGGAAAGAACTCTAATGACAAAATCTGCATCTGTGCCTTCCCACCAGCAGCTACTCTGAGATGCGATTCAACCTTTCTATTTCTGGTGCAGCTGCTATGGAAAATGGCAGCCAGGTGCTGTGGTTGTACACAGCTGTGGAAATGCAGAGCAGCTTTTCCTGTGGGGCTATGCAGAGTATCCACCCCCTGCAGCTTAATGATGCTCACAGCTGCACATCAGCTGAGCACTCTTCTCCCAGCCATGAGACCCAACTGAACCACGTGGGATGTGCATGTTAAGGCGGCTGCACCTACATGAACTTCCAACCATGCAGCTGCTATGCCAGAAATGTAGTGTGTGAACCAGGGCCCAGCTTGGCATAATTTGCCAGGCACCTGTTTTTAGTTCTGCACAAGAATTCTAAAACCCGACATTAATTTTAAGCTGTTTCAACCCTGCAATTTACAGTAAGTTTTGTACTCTTTATCCTGAGGTTGCCACTGTTAATTCACATTTTACACACTGAGGCTAGGAGAAGATAACTGGCCAAGGTGCCATGCCATTAGCAGACACTCCTGGGTTCTGGGGAGATCACGTGAGGCCAAGGTGAAAAGGAAGGAGCTGCTGCTCCAGACGTACCTTTCTTAGCTTGTCGTATTCAATTAGTTCTGGTCTGTGTCTGTGGATCAAGGCATTAAAAGCGAGGCCATCTTTCCAGCTGTAAAAAGAAGGCCAAGGATACAGTTAGGCTGCCTGGGCTGTTTAGAGAGGATTCCAATTGATTTTGTACCCTCTTCCTCAAAACTGTGAACCCTCTTTCAGAAAGGATGGTGTTGTTACAAACACCAGCATCAAAGACCAAGAAACCAACAACCAGCAAGAGAAGCACAAGCCAGACCTTACGAGTCCTGCTGGGCCAGGCTTAGGGCCCCTCCAGTCCAGCATTCTGTTTCTACCAGGACTTCTGGGAAGGGCACTACATGGTTTGAGGGCAAAAGCCCTCTCCTACTATCATTTCGCACCAGTTATTTGTCCCTATGTTGAACTGTTTACCTTATGTGGAAGTTCTGCACATTAACGTTCTTGTAGGGCGCAGTCTTCCTCTGGCACCAAAGCAATAGGCCTTCCTTGGCTGAGGTCTCTGCACATGAAGGAAGAAAAGGAGGTTACAAGGGTAACTTCAGGAAGGCGCATTCCTAAAAGGAAACTTTAATCCAAGGTAACACAGACAAGGGACAGAACCAAGCCAAAACATTCAGAGCCACGCCAAACGGGACTGCCTTTGTGTCTACAAAGGGCTGCAGGCACCCCACAGGACATGGATTTCTGGCACTTCATGTGAGACTGTGGCACATCCAAGAAGGAAACCCTCTTAGCCAGGTGGCCCTTAAGACTTCCTTTGACGCATCTGAAGAACTAGGACCAAATACATCACAAAGCCCACAGAAGTGTATGGTGGGTTGTCCTCCACAAGATGACATGACTAGATGTTCAGTAGCCATCTTAGATTCCTAACCTGTGCTTGCTGTGGGCTCAAAACCAGGGCATTTCCAGGTGGGCAAGGAGGGTGGGGGGCTCTTTCCTTTCTCTTTTCCCAGTCTATGTTCCCCAAACACGCTCTGCCAGCTGTTAGTACCACTTCCCCTTCCCGCATCATGGACTTAATCAATTGAATATAGAGACAAAAACCTCTATGATTACGAGTATCCAAAGCAACCATCAAAACCACCATGGGCTGATAAAATTTGGGAGATTAAGTACAAACATACTCAGCAAATTCAGGAAGCAAGGAATTCTATTTTTACAAAAATATATAACAACAGTAAATTTTCTGTTTACTTCCATGTGGAAGACTTTCCACCCTCTGATAAAATTCCAGTCAAATAGTGATGCTTATGCTTTATCTGTGTGCATTTCATATGCCCCATCATTTGAATTACTTTCTCCCTGGGGTCTTTTACGTGAGCTGACCAACAAGGATATCCATGGTATATCACGGAGTGGGTTTTTTTTTTTACTGATTTAGGATTCTCTAGGGTACAATCTTATGCATGCTGAAAAAGGAAAAAGTCCTACACATGCAAGCATTCCTCAGCTGGCACCCTACCTCACCTTGTTATGCTGCCTGAGTGTTCTGCAGCCTGTATTTGTCTTTCAAAATGAAAGAAAATTCCTTAGGAAAGGAGAGCAAAGGGCTCCTCCTGTCCCTGCTACAGGGCCCTTTGCCTTTAATCCACGTAGAGCTAAAACTGCAGAGGTGCCTCACTGGTGGTCTGGCTGTGCTTCTGATCAAGGACCAGGTGGAAAGCTTTTACAGGGGGATATATTTGATCCTAAAGCCTCCAGCTGCCTGCCAGGCATTCCCAGATCTGGGATGTGACCATGAGCTCAACAAAGTGACTGTCATTGCAATTGGCCGAGTTGCTGCACTGTGAATGATGTTTTGGAGCTGATCTAGAGGGAAGCAGGAAGCATCTCCAGACATGGGCATTGTCTCTGGTTGCCACCACGTGGGGTTTAGCACGCTCCCCTCCTGTGTATGAACTACGCTGGACGTATGGCTGGTGCCGCCACACCAGCAGGAAATGCAGAGGGTCTCTGGGCGTGGCCAGGAGAGACTTGAGGCTTACCTTCCACGGAGATGTCCTGAATGGCAAACCGCAGGATGATCGTCCAGATCATGCCAAGGGTCATCTTTGCATTGCCGTCGACAATTTCTGCAAGGCGAGAGCAAGAGGGTTAGCGCTAGGAGTGAGTGCCGCTGGGGCCGCGTCTCGCCTCCACAATGCCAGGAGCCTTGGCTGAATGTATGCCAATGCTCCGCGCAGGAATCACCCGGTGTACAAAGGAGCTGCACGCCAAGCAGATGCTCTTGGCTGTGCGCCCCCACCCCCAGCGCCAGTGGGACACCTGCAAATCACCAAGGGGAGTTGCACGTCTCGCCTTACTGCTCTGAAGGTGCCACGATGCAGAGGCTGAGCAGCAAGGGGCTTTCCCATGTTTCAGTTTGGGATTTGACTTGTTTAAAGCAAGTTTCTAGGTCTCATGGCAAATGCCTGGTGAAATCTCCAAAGTCAAAGGTGGGGGGGGGGGGCGGCCGCTGGGTAAGAATCCCAGGCTGTGGCTTTGGCTTTCTATGAAATTCTTTACTGCTCCTTACAACTACAGGATCAGCATAACTTTTATACTAAAAACCCCTTAACAAGTTCAGATTATGCAAGCTAGTAAGAACAACCGTGAACTGTTTATGGAAACTGGAGAGCTCAGGCTGCTTGGACCTGGAATTGTTTTGTGCGTCGCCATTAGTTTGGAAGCAAAGACGGCAGACATCCTCTGATTCTTCAGCCACCCAGGAGGCCAGAAAGCTGCTGCTGCTCTTCCAGTGCAATCTGTGCCTTTTCTTTCCAGCAGCAGACACAATAGAGGAAGAGTCTGGAATGTTTCAGCTACCGTGGAGATTAATGGGAGACACTCCAGGCCAAGCCAGTGGCTGGTGCATGATGATGGCCATCTCTGCGAGCAGCTGAACATGAAATTTCATGAGTGCCCTGGGACTGCGAGAGCCAAGCTCCAGGCAGGCAAGTGCTTGGAACTGGGGAAGATTAAAGCGGGGATGCTAAGCAGAGAAGTCAATCTGCGAAAGGTGGGAGAGCAGGGGGAGTGGCTGGTGCAGCAGCAAATGCTTGCTTCTGTAATTTGAGATGCCACTCCTGAAGCACGAACCTGTCTGAACCTGCTTGGGTTTTCCCCAGGACATGAGGCAGTCCATGCCTGATCCTTGGGGCAGCCCTAGAAGACAGAACCTGATCAATCCTGGCCTAAGATTGCTAGAAAGGATTTATTTATTTATTTATTTATTTATTTATTTAGCGGACTTATATGCCGCCCATTCGCCTAAGCCTCGAGGCGGCTTACAAATAAATAAATATCAATTAATACAATAAAATGCAATTGGAGATATAGGAGCAAGGGAGTGAGACTTCCTGTGAGATCAGGAAGAGGCGCTGCAGCTACTGTCTTATTTTGGATCAGTGACTGGAGAGGGAGGCCCTGTGAGGCATCTGCGGCCGGCACAGAGAAACCGAAGCACATTGGCTTAGACTAAAACTTGTCCTGCCCACCCTTCCCCAAACTGGCATCCTCCAGATGGGTGGGCCATGCTGGCAAGGGATGGTGGGAACTGTGGTTGGGTTGGGGAAGGCTGTGCTATGCTGTGCTAAGACTAATGTCATCTTCTCCAGGTGCTGGGAGGAGGGAGAGGAGAAAAGCGGTGCAAGATGGAGCCGTGGTGTTTGGGCCCAGGGGAATCCATCAAGTTTCTCCAGGCAGGCAGCTCAGAAGCAGACAATGCTGGCAGCCCACTCTTTGTTCCCAAGTATCCAGGATAACGTGGTTCCCTTTCATTATAATAGCAGTTGATAAAGTCACTCTCTCTCATCCTTCTTTCTTTTTTTAAGTCATAGAAACGAGATGGCATTTCAACTCCAGACAGTGGTGCAAGATGGGCAGCCCAAGGAAAGATCTACGGGGGCAAAACTTTAGGGAGAGTTTGCATTATGAATCCATTCATTGGCTTGATGGTGGGATGCAATGAAGTTTTACGGTTACCATCTTTGAAGAGACTGAGCAGCAGCTTTATCAGACATTGTACAGGCTGCCTGAAGGCCTGATGCTGCATCTGTGGTCACAACCTAGGGAAGGGCCTTTTTATTTCTATTATTCCCACAAAACACCCCATGCACGGTGACCATGAAAAGATGTTTGATGTTTATTTGGCCTTTTTAAAAGCTCAGAACACCTCAGAGTGATTCTCAGGACTCTTGTAGCCCTGGAAGGCAGATTAACATTAGCCCCTGATTACAGGGTGAGCAAGCAAGAAGGCTGAGAGAGGAATGCTTTGCCTAGGGTCACCCACTGTTTCTGTGGCACAGGGTGGAAGAAAAAGGGCTGGAGAGAGAAGGCAGTGGAGAAAGAGCAGGAGGAGCCCGGAAAGGAGAGATGGAAAAAGGAAGGGTTGAGAAGAGGAGGAAAAAAGCTAGGAAAGAGACTAGAACAGAAGGAAGAAGCACAGATGGCCCAGAGCTGCGGAAATGAAGACAGCTGAAGCCGAAATGCAGATTTGAAATCGACAGCCAAGTTGTTTAACTGCCGAACTGCAGCTAATTGTACCTTTTCATCAAGAATACAGATGTGAAAATCTATACAGGGGGCAAAGGGTCAGCAAGCTCCCCTGCTACACAACTCTGGATAGAGCCCCCCCAATACAAGCCAAATCCATGCAGCAAGCAGAGAGAGCAGGGAGCTGGACCAGGGGCAAAGAACTGCAAAGCTGAGAAAAATCTAATGGCATGAATCAGGGGGATTTTTGTTTGCTTGTTTTAAAATGTGTAACGAATTTATCACCAGCGTGTAAATCTGGCCAAGCTCAAAGGCTTAGCAGTCACAGAGGCTTGGAACAGCAACATATAAACATTGGACTCAGAGGGAAAACGCATCCTGGAATCACTGGCCGCAACTGGTTTGGAAAAGTCAGCAGCTGGGGAGAAACCAAGCTGGCCTGGGCTCACAATGCCATGGGGGCTCCGACAGAGCGGCGTGTGCACACGCCTTCCTTCCTTCACACCCCCAACCTGACTTTCAGATTGTCTTTTGCATGGGGAACAGCAAGAAGAGGATGCCTGCTCTTTCCAGAATGCGTGTTCAAAGCTCCCAAGCCAGAGCCTGTCACACCTTTACACCAGCTCTGTCCTGTTTCAGCTCACACAGACCCCATACTAAGCCTCTTGAAGTCAAAATTCTGCACTCGCAGCCACTCTGCAGCAGCCCCCTTCGGTATAACACCCAGGCACTTCTGATTCACCTGCCCCACTTTTATACACAAGCTGGTCAGGTGCGCACAGAGACACTGCCTCCGGGGCACCTAATTAGGTGTGGAGATCACCAGGAAGCTCATCCGTGCAGTTTGCGAGGTGCAGAATCCCAGGGCGCGCACAGCCCTTTCTGTATTCTGGCACAATGCAGTTGTTCCAATGGATGGCAGCCTTCCAGCATCTATGCTCTGTTTTTCTTTTTTGGTATTTTGTCCTTCACAATTATTCTGTGAAGTAAGAGGGAAAGGGAGAAGGGGGTGGATGATGTCAAAAGACACATTGCATGTTGTGGGACTGGCAGAGTGCAATCCGGCCTCTGCTGTGTCCTTTACACTCAGCTCTGCCCACTCATAACATGGTTCAGGTGGCAGAGCACCCCTCGAACCAGGAAGTTCACCAAGGAAATTCCCGTAGGATCATATAAAGCAAGGTCCACCCCTCCTGACACGCAGTGCTGCTCTGGCACCACACAGGCTGCCTTTCCCTTAGGACTATAGACCATTCTTCAGTCCAAGGGCGGGAGAGGCCACATACAACAGCTAGCCAGGTGCAGCGGCAGACATGGGGGTATGTGTGGGATCTGCTTTAGGCGCGGGAATCAACTGGATCCTCTGGGCATGGCTCCCCAGATGCTGGTCCACTTCAATGCAGCTATGAGTCTGAGTTCCTGGCAAAAACTGAGTTCCTGGTTCCTGAGAGCCAGTGTGGCATCGTGGTTAAGAGCGTGGGACTGGGACTCAGGCGATCCGGGTTCGAGTCCTTGCTCGGCCATGGAGCGAACTGGGTGACTTTGGGCCAGTCACAGACTCTCAGCCCAACCTACCTCTCAGGGTTGTTGTTGTGGGGATAAGATGGAGGAGGAGAATGATGTAGGCTGCCTTGAGCCCTTTGAGGGAAAAGGCAGGATATAAATCGAAAAATAAATAAATAAATAAAAACACCCAGCATTTTTAAATAAATAAATAAAATAAAAACACTGATCCCCAGGAATCGAGCCTCAAGCATTCTGCGCCAGGTGTGGCTGCACATGACACAGGAGGCAGCTGCTGGTTGTGCAACTTTCCTTCTGCGAGCATTTGTGGACTTCCTCTCAGGTCAGCTCACTTTTCAGGGCCAAGCATGAGAGAAAGTGTGCAAGTGCTGGGAGGAAGGATTTCACAAGAGCTTCGATGCATCCCAATGTCCCGGTGTCATCCTCAGCATCTCCAGGGACAGGACCCCTGCCAGCAGGGCTACAAAAAGCCACTCCCTAAATCTTCCAAGAGCCCCTGGCAGTCCAGGTAGCTAGAAGAACCTAAACAAAGCTTCATGCACTACTCATTATGTCCCTAGTATTGTCACAGCACTTCTGCAAAGTTTCAAGACACAAGGTCCCTGCCATGGAGAACTTAGAAACCAAAATGCTCATACAATACTTCAGGGTTTAAGAACTGAGTTGTAGGTTATCACTGAAAAAATGGCTCTCCATTTGGCTCTCACATGGCAGCTGGCTTACCTTCAGCTCCTATGGAAACCAGCTTGACTCCTTTGCTTGCAATGAAATCGAGAGCTTTGTTCACATTGTTGATCTTATGTACTCTCATCTTTCCTCTCTCAGGTTTTGGTAACCGCTCCCCTAAAATGTTCAGGGTTGGAGGGACAGGTCAAAAGAACACAAAGAACACAAAAAGTTTGTTTCCTTTTTTACATCAAATGCCAGCTTAGCGATGCACATGAAAGCCGACAGGTCTTGCTAGTCAGACAATCTTTTAAGTTACTTCAAGTTAATATTTTGAATTCGTTTCATCTGCTTCTCCAATTCTCTTGAATTGGAGCCAGACTGAGGTCACCCACCTTCCTTTTTAAAACGTTTGCAGCTCCATGTAATCACCCTTGTGCTGCTTGTGCTGCTTTTACTGACTGATTTTAGGGTATGATTGTATTTACTGGTGTGTCATTTAGTGTTTTGCCCCTCAGAGAACAATTCTGGTACACAGCAACTTGAACACACTCATTTTCAATGGTGTGAGTCTGTGGAAACACTAGAATTACACAACGCGTTGACACTGAAAGGCAACCAATGCAGCTTGGCCACATGGGCATAATGACCCCAATTACACCAAGCAGGTGTGTGACTCGCAGTGCCAGCAAGTCACCAGCCTGCTCCATTAGCTCTAACCACCCACTGTCTTGCACATTATTCAGTTTAGCAGTAGCACACTTGGCACGACCCTGTCAGAGTGCAAAACTGGCCACTGGGAAGATGAGAGAGGAGCGCCCTCAGCCTCACCTGTTCTCTCCCCTCTCCCCACCATTGCTTTGAGATATGCAAGCATCTGGCCACATGATTCCCAACCAAGCCTCTAGAAAAGCGTATTACAAGATTTGGAGATGCAATTGCATTATTGTTATATGTTTCACTTCTATACCACCCAACAGCCGAAGTCCTTTGGGCAGGTTATCACAATACATATGATGATGCTACATATGATGAAATATAACACATTAAACTCCATAACGTATTTTCAGTATGTACCATTGTAAACAAAAAACAAAAAAAAACCCAACCCCCCTCCCCCCAAAAACAATTTAATGAATGGAACAATTTTTATATGCAAACTAGACCTGCTAAAAACTGGTGATAAAGGTGCCCCGACTGGCCACTAAGTGTCCTGAGACGCCATCAGGTGCCGCTGTGGAGAACACAGTCTCAGCCTGGCGCTGAAAGGACGTCAGGGTGAGGCAGGCCTCAGCGAGCAGCGCGTTGCACAGCCGGGGCTGCCCCTGGAGGTGCCCAGGCACCCTGTGGCTGGGAAAGGTATTCTTCTCAGGAGCTTCTCAGGAGCTGTCCCAAGCCAAGCCAAGCCAAGCTCTATAGGTTAAGGCAGGCCAGATGAGCTCCCTCATCCACTACTGATCACAAATGAGAGAGTTTTAGAAGTCGCATCCAGGGGCTCTATGACAGGCTGACAAGGCAGCCACCAAACCTGTGGGTGTGAGGAAGATCGGAACGCAGCCCAGCCCCCTTACTTGGCTGGTCCTTATCCCAACACCATACCTCCCTCTACCCATCACTACACGATAGGGTCCTCCCCCAGGTCTCCCCACCTGGCCCCCTATCCTCCCTCCCAGTGGTGTTGGTCCTAATCCCAGGATAAGATGGCATCCGCCAACCTCTGAGGCCCTCCAGATGTGTTGGACTACACCTCAGATCATCCTCATGTGCACTGCCATGAGGGCTGGGGATGATGTGAGCTGTAGTCTAATATACCCAGAGAGCTGTCCAGGATGCTTATGGATGATTCGTCCATTCCTCAGAAGCTCCCAACAAAAGTAAAAAGTGACCCTCGGAACTGCCTCAAAATGCAGACGGAGCAGCTCAGTGCCTCACCTGAAATGACTTCCAGCAGCAACATGAGCTTGAGTCCGTCGCGAAAATCTTCATCGATGTTCTCGATCTGCGTGCCGGCCTTCCGCAGGTGGGAGTTGCACCACGCTGTGAAAGTCTGAGTGGGGAGAAAATTGAGGGAGGTGAGGCTCTAGAAGTGCACCTGCACTCATGATGCGCAGACTGGCACAAGGCTGCGCTCCCTGGCTCCCACAGAGCAGTGTGAGATCCAAGGTAAACAAAAGCAAGATCTTTTAGCATGGAAAGGAGACATCCGTGGAGGGTCAGCATTCTGCTCCTGCTTCGTCCTGACCCACACAGCTATGCTTTCACTCCAAAAATGAGGAGGGTGGGGGAGCTGCAGTGAATGCTCCTAAGACAGGGCGTGGAATAGGACCCTAAACATGGAGCTGTGGTGTTTCTGCAAATCTCAGTGTTGCTTTAGAAAGAGGCCACATTTCTGCTTTTCAAGTTTAAGGGGGAGACTGGGAACAGCAGAAGGCAGGGTCCTGTTGGTCCACTTTCATACACTTAAGTTGAAATCTGGGGGTTTTTTAGCTCCCTGACTCAATCCCTTTTGTAACACTTGGAGACAAATTGCAGAAAGGCGGCTGCAAAATGCAAAATGGACACATTCTCTTCCCACTTTGCCCAATTCATTCGAGTTGCCACATCTGCAAATTTCTGCTGGCAGAAGCGGAGTTTACAACAGAGTCCCCATTCTCACTGTCCCTGAAAAAGCCCACTACCTCGCTGCTGCAACAGCACCACAAGTGGGTGCAACCACAGCCAAGGAAATAGCAGCTCCCCAGGCACTCAGGAGGCCTTCTGCCAAGCTCCAGTGATACCCTTTCCAAGGCCCTAAAACCTGCCATTCGGTGAGAAAAAGGCCAGGCAGATTTCAGACTCCCCATTCCGGTATCCTTGCTGGTGGGGTCCTTGAGAAGGCCCCCAAAGCATCAGAGAGTTCTGGATTGAGTGCCAATGCAGTCCTGAAATCCCACCACAGTGAAATCCCCCTGGTTTCCGAAACCTGTTTCCACACTCATCATCACTATCAATGTGTAGGGATACTGGGACTGAGGTAGCAGCAAAACGGGGCACGAGTCCCCCCAGAATAATAGCGGGAATGAGCAGAAAGACCCTGAGTTCCCTAGAAGCGGGCGTTCCATCCATAACATCCATGCCAAAGAGATGACAATTCCGCAGCCAGGCAATCTGAGTTCCACTCTGGGAAAGGCTGGATTCGACGGCCAGGATGAAATTAGAGATACTGCCCCATTTTGCAAGATTGATTCTACAGTTTTTACGACCACACATCGTTTATTTTGGTTTCAGCAAGCAGAGGGGCAAGGAGCAAATGTGGCACTGAAGCCCTATCCCCAAATAAGGAGAATCTTAATCGCTTCTTCAGCTTCTGCTATTGCAGTGCCGACTGCCCTTGCCTTCCCAAGCGTAGCTTTGTACTCATTAGAAGCTCTTTGAAACCTGGAAACCACATTTCTCAGGAAGTTGAATCCTGCACCAACTACAGCATCATACACTCCTGTGGAACTGAAACAGTCCCGTCCATAACCGACATGGGCTGCTGTCAAACCCTCTGCCATGGAACAGGCCCCCTACATGCCACTTCCTCATCACCACTTTTGAGGTGTGCAGCTGGATAGGCCCAGAGCACCCTGCAGGCCAAACATCCAGATGTTGCCAGCCCTGGCCCGCAAAGCCGAGCAAGGAATGGAAGGAGCTCCAGGCCAGGACAACTGGAGGACCTAAGCTGCCCACGGCTGCTCTTGCCCGAGCCAGCACTTTGCAACATGGGACCAGGTAGAAACAGCACTACTAAGCGCTGAGAGCGGCTAGAACGGAAGTGGCTCCGTGTGCCCTGACAGAGGAAAGCAAGTGCACTAGCTCCCTGGACAGCTGGAAAATTGGCCCCTACTTGCTGCAGAAGAGAAATCCATCCAGTTTGGATGGGATTAATGAAATTGCTGAGAGGGGCATCAGCAAGGAACAGCAGGGGACCACTGAGCCCCAGAAGCCTTCCCCAATCGGGTGCCCTCCAGAAGTGCTGGACTGCGATGCCCATCATTCTGAGCCAGCACAGTCACTGGAAGAAATAGATTTCCTGCCCTCTCATATATGGAAAAAACACATTCCTTCCTTCCAGCCCATGTACAAATCATGCATGCACCAGCTAGAAAGTAAGCCAACCTTCTTCCTGATATTAGCACAAAGGTGCTATGCTTTAGCCAGGTCGCTCCTCCCGAAAGCAGGTAACAGAGGGCTGGGGGAAGACATGCCGGCTCACTCAGCCTGAATCACGCCTCCACCACATGGTAATCCCATGCAGCGAGCAGGTGCCCATTCTTACCAGCAACAGCAGGGGAAACAGGAAATCCCATGTGCATGTGGCTGGGGCATGGGCTGCCGGGAGGTGAAAGGGCTGCAGGGCTTTGCAGGGGTGCAGAAGGAGGCTCTGCGGCAGAGAAACTGCTCAAGCATTTGGAAATGAACTTTAGTGGCTTCGGTATCCTTCCAGACTTAGGAGCATACTGATTGCAGAACCGGGACGTAGGGTTTGTGATCACCTCCGTTTGCTGACCTCACGTAATCCAAGGAACACATTCGTGGTGTTTTCCTGCCCATGGATGCATGCTTGCTTGCACGTATCGTTTGCGCATGTGCATGTGTGCTGGGTGCTGAAGAGGTTCCGGTTATGACAAAACCTGTGTGGTTGCCAAAGGAGCCACGATGGCACAAGGCCTCTTGTGGACCTACGTGAGCTTGCTCGGGTTCTCTTTTGAAAACAGAACTAGAAAATAGTGACTCTGCATTCCAAGAGAGAAGCAGCTCCCTTATGCACCATCTGTGCCATGACTCTTAGTCTTCAGGAAGAAGACACCATGAGGCACTTGAGAGAAATGTGTAGCAATATGGACAGAAAGAGGTCCTCTCTAATGCTGGATATCTGGCCAGGCCCACCGACTCCCTCCACTGAAAGCTGCCAGAGGCACCAATGCCCATGTTCCTCTACCCCACCCTACCCCGAGCAAACAACTGCTCACATGGGAAGCTGCTCTTAACACTGATTTCCTTGTGTGGCTTGCAAAGGGCATAATGGCCCACCATTCTTCCGATTTGCCCTTTTAAGTTTAAAGAAAGCTCCACACGGGTATAGCAGACGTGCCGGTGATGGAAGACTTTGGAAACACGCAGTATCACATTGCTGTTACGCAGAAGCACGGCATTTTGGCTTTGAACAAGGCCTGCCATTCTTCATTAAACGTTATCGGCAACACCCCAGCTCCAAACACCTCCTCCCTGCACCACCACACTCGGAGACAGAATAGGGCGGAGGAGGAAGCGGCAACAGAGCCTGATGAGCTCAGAGACGGTTCAGGAGGCCAGGAGTTGTAGCCGGAGAGCTTTCAGCAGCACAAGGCTTGTTTTGACAACGGTCACTACCCCCCATTCATTCAGAAACTTGGAGACGGTTGCTGATTAATTGAGCAGCGATGCCACACGTGGTTATCTGCAAGAGCCAATATGGCTGGAGCAAGCAGCACTGGGAGCTGAAAAAAAGAGCTGCGGCAGCTTCAAGGGCTCTCAGAATCTCTCCAGTCCCTCCTTCACTCGTATCATCTGGCGGAGGGATTCCAGTCAAGCTGGGAAGCGACACGGGAGCCCTCTGGCCAGTGGAGACAAGCACCCAGGCTGAAGGACTTTCCTCAGAATGCTTGGAGGAAGAGGAGCAGCAGCAGCAATCTGGCTTTCTGCTTTGTCCGCTTCAAGACGTCACGCAAATGTGCTCTGACAGTGTGGAAAGTGAAAAGCGCTGGAAAGAATCCAGAAGAGGCAATTTGGAGTGGTGATGGAAGAGCCTCATCTGCTCTTCTCAAGAACAGCAATGCTTCCAGCCCCCGGCCTGTGGCAGCAGAAAGGGGCGCTGGGCAGCGGCAAAGGCTACAGCGTCAGGATGGCCCTTCTGAGAAGGCACAACGGTTGTGTGAAAGTGTGGCGGCCCTCCTGCCAACACAGTGACATCAAGCATGATGCCACTGGGCTTCCCCTGACGATCGTACTGGAAGAGCAGAGGTGGACAGAGATTTCCTATCAGAGAAGGGGAAGGCAGCAAGGTAGATGACCCTTCCCCTCACAGTGTATTACCTAGCAGAACTGGCCCACAACATCCTGCCCCTCCAGAGGGGGAGCCAGCTGCAGCCGAATCACTGTGAGGGGGCCTACTGGTCCCAGTGCTCTTTGGGAACTGGATGCAGCTGTGCTGTGTGCTGAAAAAGGGGTATATTTGGCTCTGACAATGTTCTGCTTGTGCTCCTTTCCAGCACAAGTCTCCTATGCTTCTGCACCCAATGGGGTCTAAGCCCAGCAATGCTGCCACTGGAAGTGGAGAGCACAAAACATGTCCCCCCCTCCCCTTACTTATCACTGGTGCTGTGAGCATGGAAAAGAGCAGAGACTAAAATAATGATAATAATCAGACTCCAAAACTGAAATCAAATGATGCCAACAAAGTCAGGGAAGTCTTGATGAAATCAATTGTCTTCAGCAGGTGCCAAAAGCAACATGGGCCGGTATTATGAATTTCCAGGCCCCCACTCGCCACCACGCTTTCTTCCTCCATCTTTTTTCTGCCCCTACCCTGTGACCCCTAGGAAGTTGCACATTAGGTCTGGGACCATGTGACAGCTGTCCCTAACCTGACCCCATCCCCTCAAGAGGCGTTGGACCACAATTTGCATGATGCAAGTACAACTTGCATACCTGAGCATATTTGGACAGTGCATGGATGGCGTGGCTGGTCTGGCAGGCCACCATTCAAAGTGACCGCAAACTTCCTAGACTGCCTCTGACAAGCACTTCTCCCTCCCAGCAGTCGCTCCATGAGGACGGCACCGAGCTTCCCACAGCCCTGACGCAAGGATGCCACAGGGAGCGTTCACACCGTTTAATGCACCTCTGTGATGCGTTGTAAGTGCCAAATGCTGTATTATTACACCAACATGAAAGAGAACGGTGTTGTAACCTGCCTCGAGCGTTTTCAGGAGGCAAAGCAATTGGAGGAAGAGAAATTACATCCGTCGGAGAGGGGGAAAAATAATTCTAAGCAGCACAGGTAGGAGACAGGAGTGTCGGGGCATTTTTGGTGCCAGTTGCTGGAGCTGTGCCTGGCCAGCTCACCTCTTTATCGCAGCAAATGCCTCCATTCCCACGCTCTGAGGAGACCCACCCCGAGGGCCTGAAAGGACTGGGAAGCGGCAGGCCCTTCCTCTCTCTGCTGGGTGGCATGGGGAAGCTGGGTGAGCAAACAGGGCCCTCTGTGTGCCTCCCTCCCAGCCCTGCTCCCTGGGCATGGCTGCGGGCCAATCCGAGCCGGCCTGGCTGAGCTCAGCCACCAGGAATGCGGCTTTGACAGTTTCTAATGAACCATTCATCTGACAAGGAGGGGCGGCAAGGAAAGGCTCTTCCCCCAAAAAACAAGAACAAGGAGACTAGACTTTTTTGGTTTTGTTTTTTAAGCTCCCAAAGTAACCTCTGAGCGGAGCCGCTGGTGTGAAGCTTCAGAGACTGTAAGAAGAAATGCGCTTTGGACCGCCCCCATCCCCACCCCCGCCCCCTCAAAAAACAACTTTATGGTCAGGAAATTCAGATTCAGCCTCAACAGGAAGAAAAGTGGCCATACCAGGAGGAATGAATAAAAGCTTTTGCTGCAGAAAAGAAAAGAAAAGAAAAGAAAAGAAAAGAAAAGAAAAGAAAAGAAAAGAAAAGAAAAGAAAGAAAAGAAAAGAAAAGAAAAGACCAAAGAACCTTTTTAGCTAAGCTTTTAAAGACATGCCCATTTCATGAAAAGAACCCTAAGTTTGGGATATTTTCTTCCTCCCCATCAGGCTGCCTCTGGATAGAAACCCTGTTCAAAAGGGTGCTTGTGTACCTGGAAGCATTCGGAAGAAGCAGCCTTACAGCTAATTGTGTAACTATCCAAACCAGATGTGCAAAAGCAAAAGAAGTGACAAGAGGAGAAGAGGCAAGAGTATATAGAAGTTCCTCGCACAGGGTGAGCTTCTGTCTATACTTGATCCTTCATCTTTACACACATCTCAGATTCAGGTCACTCTAATATGAGCAGGCAAGGAGCAGCAAGTTCAAAGAAAATGTCCAAAGCAATGGCAAAACACACGCGCATCTTACGACCAGTTGTGGCCTGTTTGCCTCGTGTGCGTCTGGGCCAAAATCGGGGTTCCCACTTTAACCAGTAGTGCCTTGCAGAGCGTGGGACCACAGCACTTGCAGGAGCACCTCTGCCACCACATGCTACCAAGACTCTACGCTCCACTTCTGGGGCCACCACCAAGTGAGCACTGCAACCTGCCTGGGGCCAACCGTGCACTCTTTTCGGTGCCAGGGAAAAACAGCCCTTCCTTCTGAGGCTTCTAAGGAGCTACGTGGGCATTCGAGAGCTTGGGGGGATGACCCATCCCAGATGCTTCTCTTTTACAGGGCTATTCTTCACTGTAGCTGTTTGTAAGGCACACAGTTTTATGGCTCTTTTGATAGGAGTTTCTGGCAGCTTGACTGGACTGCTTTTTATGCACTGTGGCAAACCGATGCTCAGGGCTCAGGCTGGGCCAGGAAGTCCTGAAGGGAAGCCAAAGAACCGGCTCTTCCAAACAACACTAGTCTTCTTTGCTGGTGGCCTGGAGCCAATTCCTGCGCGCAGGTGACTATTCACGGGCCCCGACCAGGAGAAGCAGGGGTGCAGCTGGCGGCACAAGGTGTGACCCTGTGCTTAGGAGACTGGAATGAAGTGGGACAAACAAGTGTGATCTGCCGTTATCACTGAATCATGAGGAACCAAGTGCCAGCTCTTCAGCAGCCCAGGCTCCAAAGCAGCGATGGGAAATACTTATTGCTACTCTCTACCTGAACAGCTCAATTCATCTAAAGCTGCTACCCCTGTGCCTGAAATGCAGGCATTTTCCTCTAATCAGTGAGTTCCGGACTTACTGCTTGGTGCTCCAACACCTCCTCTCCCAACCAGAAAACCAGTGGCAGGCTCCCTCCAATTTGGCATACCATTTATGTTTATTTCAAGTGATTACAACCAAGAGCAAAGGCCAAATTTCATTATATCCGCCTGCAGAACAGATCCCAAAGGACAGAAGAGAGTCTGAAGTGGCCTGAATGTGGGCCTGGGCCAGTTTTTTAAGGATGCATGGAAAGCACTGGAAGACCTTCTGACTTGGTGCTGTGCCTGCACCAATTCAGTTTCACCTGATGGAAACGAAGTCTCAGCTGGTGGTGTATACTGGAGCTTTTACTTGCTCTCCTGATGCAAACATGGACCATGACTTGAACTGGTTTTCAATCCTGGTTTGGGGAGCACACACAAACCATAGTTTGCTTGTTTGGATGTAATGGCACACTACAGTTCAGTCCGAGCATCTCTGAGGGAAGCCCAAAGACACAGGGGTCACTCCCATACTGCCAAACTGCAGCACCGCATGCAAATCTGCTGGGAGTTGTCCTTGCTCCAAAATCAAGTAACTGGTATTACATTGAGAAATAAAAGCTGTAACCCTGTGTAAGCTTAGACAGATGGAGGCCCTACAGCTTGTGGATTTTTTAAATCTAAATGTACACAAGATTGCCTTAAAAGGATGTTATTCAGAAGTATTTGCATTTAAAATCCATGGCTATAGCAGTCTGTTGCTCAGCTCAGATATGCAGCATTACAAGATACAAGGATCTTTGCCACTGTGGGCTTGCTTTGCCTCTAACATCAAATGGCCACCCAAGATGGCAGCATAATATTACAATAGCTCACAGCATGAGCCGAGACAAGCCCCAGTCAAATCTCACCTAAGCCGAAGATAGCCAGCCTTTAAACACAACATGCCAACTGGGCATTTAATACAACTGGGCCCAACTAATCACAACATGGGCACAACAGAGGCAGAAGACGCCTGTGGAGGATCGCCTGGATGGTCACCCACAGTGAGCAATCGCCACCTCTAAGGTAACCAGACAGAGCCCATTTAACAAGCAGAATACTGATCCCCCACCCCCCTTTTCAAGCTGGATATGCACAAACAAGATGGAAAACTATGTGCAGGCAGGAAAGATGCTAGTAGTTGGCAATATATAAAAGCTTTAAAAACAAACCAACTGACCAGCCAACCAACCAACCCTGTTATAGCCTAGTAAGCCTGAAATAGCACCCCCGCCCCCCGGCCGCCTCCAAAAAAAGAGGTGGCTCTGAGAACTTGTTTTAGTTTTTGAAAAACGCAGCATGTTTCCAGCTTTTACAGTTACAAAGGCATGCTCCAAAGCACATGTGCAGTGCTCGCTGACGCGACAGGAGGAGGAGGAGGAGGAGATGCTAAGCAAGCTTTCCAGCAGTGCTCCTTGGCAATCATCCCTCAACTATCGAAACGAGGGTAAAGTAACCCTAAAATTACCAATTACGTTAGCTGTATGAAATTCAGAACGCTTTACGCAAAATTTCTTTTTCACCGTGGGATCCAGCTGTGGTCAGCACCCAAAATATCTTACTTGCCCAATCCATACAGGCCGCTATTTTGTGGCCCATGATGGCAGGGGCAGATTTAAACACTGCCTGGTTAAAAACGAACCTTGGAGAAGATTCAAACACAAGAAAAACCTTTAGAGCTGTTTTTCTGCTCTCTCGCAAGCCAAACATGCCTTAAGGTCAAACTGCAGGCGGTACAGGAATGTTCCAAAATTAATAAGGGTTTAAATGCACTATTTTGAAACTGGGCGTGACTTGGCATTTAGGAAAAAAGAACCTAATTAAGTGAACCTAGTTTCGGCCAGGCCTCGTTCTGGCAAGTTCTTCCCCTGAGCACACCCCTGCCTGGAAAATTCTGCTCCTAGCCCTTCACAATGGCAGCGTTCAGACTCCAGCTAGTTAGGGGAGTGACGAACCAAGAGTCTGACTTTGGACGCAACACAGTTTTTTCCCTCTTAGTGAGTTCCTGTGTGCTGAAGCCACTCCTGCTGGCAGGAGGAGCCATTCAGCAGTAATCAGACAGCGTGCACTGGCACGCTTGCTAGAGGACAAGAAGCCAAGAATCTCCAGAACGAGGGCATATTCATTTGTGTGAATGGAGCCAATATCTTCGCTAGGTGAGAAGCTGGTTTATCAGTGGTGACAGGACTGCAAGAGCCACCAGTGCTCCAGCTCGGTATTCTTTTCCCATTGCAAGACTTGCTGGGGTGCGCATGTACTCATACACATGTGCATGTCTAATGTACACGCCACAAAGAACGCCACTTTCACCTCCACAGCAGATCCAGCAGGCAAAAAGAGCTGTGCAGATATTAACAGAGACACCTGGACTGCCAACAGGTCATTTTTTCCAGGAGCAAAAGCACCGCTGTATGACATCTTCCTTGCTTTCTCTAGGGAAGCTAGTTGCTGTAGAGCGTGGGTCCTCAAACTACAGCCCAGGGGCCGAATCCAGCCTGCCATGCCCATCTGGACCCGCCGCGTGGGCGCCCGTGCCCAAACACACCACCGCCCACCTTGCCCTGGGAGGCAGCGGTTTGCTCGCTTGAAGAAAACGATCTCCAAGCAAGCAACCCACTGCCTCGTGCGCCTGCCTCATGGCGTGTGCCCGCCCCCGCCTTGCCTTCCCTCACTGCGCGCACGCGCCTCACCTCACCGTGTGCCCTGCCTCAGCATGCATGCCCGCATGGGCCGCCCCCGGCCCGTACACACTGCCAGCACCATCTTTCTGGCCTGTGCCCAGCACCAGAACCTTTCAACTGGCCCCCTGGTGAAAAAGTTTGAGGACCCCTGCTGTAGAGGGTTGAAAATTGGAACAGGGATCCAACAAGGAGCTGTGAACTGTTCAAGAAATCCTTGCCTATTCACACACTCCTCTCTGACTTCTCTCACTAGCAGCAGAACACTGCTTTCAGATTTAGGCTTCACTCTGCAAATCATGAGGACCAGAAGCTTCTTTCAATGAAGATACTGTAACCAGAAATCTAACTGTTGCAAATTGTGGCTTCAGCAATGAAACTAAGTCTAGGTCTTGGCAGTCCAGATCATGAACGAAAGTGCCTGCTCCTTCATATCCTAAGCCAAGCTCATAATTAGCCACTAACACAAAGTGAATGACAACTGATTCCAGACAACCAGAGGGAAGGTTTGCCAAATTTGGCTTTAAGGCCACAAATGAATGGCACGCAGGCATGGGCCGGCCGGCTAGTAACAGGTTGTGACTTGTGGACTAATTTACGAGTTTCACTTAAAACAGCAGTGTCAGACCACTGCGAATCTGAGGGTCAAATTCGATTTCAAGGAAGTTCTTTGGAGCCACATTAAAGTGGTGCGCATGACTGCACGCAGAAAGGGACAGGGCCCAAACACTAAACATTCCTGCATATTTTAGTCTAAAGCTCTTACTGCCAGGAACTAAGCCTTAGGAAAAGCATCTCAACTTAGCCGAATGAGAAAAACGCCCATGTGAAAGCCAGGAGATCATGAAATGATTGTTATTTGGAGTCAGATAGGAAACCAAGGCAGGGTGGACTTGGCACATGGGACTTGAAGTTAGACACTGTTTAGTCTAAGTTTTGTGGATATCTTTTGCTATCACCTTCCAGTTTGTGCGTCTGAAGTAAGCGTTGCTGACATAAGCTTTTATGTGTCAGTAAGTCCGCAAGATCTCATGTTACTACAGATACTGCCCACATTTTGATGTGGTCCTTTACCAACAGAGTCCATTATGAATTTTCTCTTACAGAACCGATCTTATCTGCATATTACTGAAGAGTTATCCAGCAGATTCCAGCACTGAATGTCTGCAGATCATGCAATCCAGCTTTATCAGCCACTCTGTTCCCCATGTGGTCAACTGTTAGTTTGGCAGCGCCGACTAACAATTTAGGACAGCCACCCTATTATGAATTACAGCCAAGTCGCTCCGGAAACACCAGCTGGATACTATCATAGGCTCTGGCCACCTTTAAGTGAACACAAGTCCACATTGAGTAAATATCTCCCCTTGGAATCACCATTATTTATATCTATATAAATACAGACCCTGAAACTGTAGGGCTCACCATTTCCCACAATTAATCCTGGGATAGAGCCCAGTATTGGAAAAATACATTACATCTCGCAAATAATATGCACCATTAATCCCAAAATATGAAGACCTTTCTTGTAACCAGTCCACAGCTCAGACCCTCAGAGGAGAGGGACCTGCAATTTTCCAAACTCATAAATTTTGTTAACAGAAAAACTGATTATAAGGCAATAATAAATTAAACCACCAAGATGTATGTTGTTTAGCCAGGAGAGGGGTGGAAGGATTGGTAGGACTTGGATTTTTATCAGGACCTGTAAGGGGAAAGACTAGAAAGGAGATAGGCTGAAAATTCTGGATGAAGGGAAGATGGCTAGCTTGTTTTGATGGGGTGGCAGACATGTGTGGGGAAAAGCTGGAATATGGAGATTTATTTAAATATATGCAATGCTCAAAAGGAAACAACACATACATATGGCTGTTTAATACATTTAGGAAATCTGAAAGTACAAATGCTTTCATGTAAAAAGTTACAAATACAGGTTTGCTGTTACTGTCTATTTTTATATTCAGAGATGTTAAGGAAGGAGATTAAAACTTCAGAATACTGAAGTACTTAAGAGTATCTTAGCTTTTGCCAGCTGAGAAAGTGGAGAGTTAGGGGAGAATTTAAAGGTTGAAAAAATCGAAACAAATGGAAGGTTTGTTCAGTGGTTAAGAGCATGGGACTGGGACTCAGGCGATCTGGGTTCTAGTTCCCACTTGGCCATGGAGACAACTGGGTGACTTTGGGCCAGTCACAGACTCTCAAGCCCAACCTATCTCACAGGGTTGTTGTTGTGGGGATAAGATGGAGGAGGAGAATGACGCAAGCTGCCTTGAGCCCTTTGTAGGAAAAAGGCAGGATATAAATCAGATGGGGGAGGTTTTCTATCTGAGCTAAATGCTTTTATTGAGAAAAAGAAATTGACTATTTGATTAAAAGCCCAGAAAATAAACTTTAATGTAAATAATGTGTAGCAGTGAGTTGAAGTATTAACTTAAATTTTATAATAGTGAATTCTTCAAAGGGGTTTCAGAAAATCCAAAGGAGCCTGTCTTGCATAGAGGGAACTTACTGTGACGTTGCGGAAATAACACCCTTGACAAACTCGCAGAATGCACCGTTGGATCAAACTCTGGAAGATGTTCGATAACATTTGAATGCAATTTTCAGTATCACGTCCCAAAGGTGGTGCTTGTTTCGTAATCCAGGCACAGTGGCAGAGCTGCTAGCATCAGTAACACTGCAACCTTTGAATCCTGGTCCTACGATTTGCAGCTGTGTAAACTGGCTGCAACAGCACCCTGTTTTCAAAACTGCTGTTAAGTGTTCTACCCATTGTCCTGAAAGAAAATGTTTCATTTTTTTCTTCAATTTCCTCCCAAAATTTCCAGTTCTCCCATTTCTGACCAGCGTGATGGGAGTCAGAAGAGAGCAAAGGAAATGCATGCCCTTGCACCTTTTTCTCCTTTGTTCCCAGGGCCTGAGCACCTCTAGGACAGAATAAACAAACAGAACTAAAAAGCACATACAACTGCTGAGGTTTGAGGGGGCAACTCTTCTCTATCAAAGCATTCTTTGATTTTATCTTATGAAATCCTCCTCAGAACCAGATGTATGGAGATTATTCATGGCATCCCCAGAGCTCCCCGGTGAGGCTGAGAGGTGGTGACCAGTTCAGTGGTTGAACACGAGTCTTGCAGAAGGAATCACAGCAAGCGGTGAAGGGAAAAATGCCTTCTGTACCAGGCATCCTGGAAAGACACTGCCAGCTGAAGAATGGCTTTCCCTAACCCAGTGCCCCTCGGATGTGCGGGATTACAAGTTCCCACTCCCCAGTAGCAGAGATGTAATCCAACATATCTGGGAGAACCAGGCCGGAGTAAACAATACTGGGATAGACCGACAAAAGCTTGACTTGGGATAAAGGCAGCTTCTGGCATTCCTTGTGGCCAACCATCAACAGGATGTTGATTTCCTGATCAAGCAGGAAATCCAAAGTGCCCTAAACCCCTACATTTTCTGCTCTTCTAGGATTAAAAAGATTCAGGCTGTACAGGACCCTCAAGGTGGCAGGACTGTGTCACCTACCTGTCCAGCCAAACTGAGCTATGCAGCGCCAGCCTGCATGGAGAGGAACAAGCAGGGCATCTTCCCAGCAGCCTTCGGCCTCCAGTAATTGCTCCTATTCTCCCTCCGCTTGCTCGGGAGCTTTGCTAGAGCAAATGCCACTGCAGCACTGCTCCCTCCACCCACCCTGCCTTAAGCACACCTGCAGATCAGCAAAGGGGTCTACGAATTATTTGTTCTTTGCCTTCCCGGAGGGATGGGGGGAGGGGAGAAGAAACCCTCAGCGCCAAAGTTCCCAAAGCAAGTGTTGGGCAAGCGCCGCTCTTTCATTAACCTGGAAGGTCGAGGAAGGGACCTGGAGATAATCTGCTCACGTTGCCCAGCAACCTTCAACACTTCCAGGACATAGTGTACCCAGGTAGTGACCAACAGGCCTCCCAAAGCCAGTTTGGTCTCCATGGGCTTTCGAGTCAAAGGAGAAGAGGGCATTCCTTCCAAGCCAGCTTCCAGAACAGTCATTCTAGGAATGGAATGAGTGAGGAAGGCCGAGATATCCAAATAAGAGCTCTGCAAGGAACGCATAGGCCCCGGACCCTTTTTGCACTGGCGGGTAGATTTCAATTTTTCATCATGTTCTGGGCTCTCTCTCCACAGGGTTGCTAATGGAAGGCACAGTCATACACACCACAAATTTCCCATACAAATAAATTAGTGACAAGTGGAGTGCAGAGGTTCAAAACACAAAGCCATTTTCCTGAACTCTCAAGCTTTCTGGTCAAGATGTATTTCACAAAAGGTACACTGATGATGCTCAGTGAGAAGCGACATGACCAAGAAACTAAGTTTAGGGCAGAGATGGGAGTCTGAGCCCTAAATGTCAAAGCACAGATTTGTCTCCATAAAGCACAACAAAATGCCTATTTCTCAGTGGACAAACTGGTGATGCTCACAGAAATGTACGGGGGCAACCCTGCACAAACATACCCATGCACAAAAATATACAACTCAAACACCCACACAAGTCTCTGGCAAAACACACACTGAAACAAGCCAGCTAATGCAAACACACCAAAGCAACCAACCAACACAGGAAAAGTGGCATCTACACCATTTTTGGCTTCCCAGAATGCACCTCACCTTTTTTCTACCCACGCTTCAGAATGAAGTGCTAGCTACCCTCACCCCATTTTTCCCTGAGAATGTCTCTGGGGCCCACTCAAGGCAGGGAGGTGTTCTTGAAAAGAAAGGGATGTGCTGAAGTCTGATGTGGGCAACATGCCAGGCTCCCAGCTTCTTTTTTCCCTAGTGTACATTTTTAAAGCTTTTTTTTTGGGGGGGGGGCAACTTACACAGCACTTGGGACGCCAGGCCTGGCTGGGTGACAAGTGAGCAGCCCAACTTACGGTCAGTCTGCTGCAAGGGCGAAGGCAGCTCCATGCACAGGTCTTCAGAAGCGCTGTGGTTTTGCAAGTGGCAATTCTGTGCGTTTCAGGTGGGAGGGTCGACAGGAAGGGGAGGCTGCATGAAGGCGGCCAAACTTGCTACTTTAAGTATAGACAAACTGAGTTTCGAGTGTGACCCTGGTCAAAAGACCACAGCCCAGTGTGGGCTGGGGGGAAATTATAAGGTGCTTTAATTTGGTACATCCTACCACCAAAAATACTCAGACATTCCCAGCTACAGCTCAGGTTAGGACTTTTGCGGGGGTGGCAAAGCTGATGCTTGCCGACAGAACGTCTGCTATCCTATGCAGGTGCAGACGGGAAAGTGCTGGGGCTCCCGGCCTTCCCCAGCTAGTCCCAAGCAGGATTGCATCCCAACTGAGTAGACCAAATGCACCAAAACCCGCCATAAGCCAATGGGAAGCAGGAAGCACCTGCACCGCTACAAAGTCCCCAGAACGTCCTTGGGAACAGCCTTCTCCTACCTCAGATGTCCCAGGACCACAGCCCCTATTATCCTCAGCCAGCTGAGCTGAGGATTGGACGGAGGGGCAACCGGCTGCCCAAAGGCTCAGTCCGGCCAGCAGAACTACCCTCCTCACCAGAGTTCTGATACATATGCAGGCACACATATCTAGCACACCCCTAACTTGAAACAACAGAACAAAAAGAAGAGCCACAGCTTCCTGTTATTCTGCACCTTCTCCTGCACAAGCAAGCCATCAGCTAAGGCTCCTCGACTTCCTTGCCCAAAGTAAGCCCACAGCAATAGTTGTGTCTCTGTTGATCTTTCACCTGAATACCAGCCTCAGCAGGTGAGCTGCCTTCGAGAGAAAGGAGCCACCTGCCAAAGCCTCTGTCAGTTTGAAGCTGAGGCAGGGCAGCCTAAGACCCACCTGGCCTGCATCTTGGGAAGGTGGGCAGGTAGACGCAAGATTGAGGACACCTCCCCAGTTCAGCACATGGCTCCAGTTGGAAATGGTCAGTCAGAGGCCTTCACTATAAATATTAAGTGGGTTCTTTTTGAAAAGTGAGACTGGATTGCCTCTTTGTTCTTTACTGATGCTGACTGCTCAGCTCTACCCAGCCTACATGTATCTGAAGCTCTGCTATGGCTTATGAGGCTAAACAGAATTGACTGTCTTCCTTCAGGAGAATAGAGCCCCCTTCCAGCATAACATTATTTCAGTCCTTGGCAAGCATTTAACTCAGTTTGGGGTGGCGGGGGGGAGCATGACCTCTGCATTCTATGAAGCCCAGCAGGTACCACTGCCCTTCCTCCAGCCTCTGCAAAGCAGAAGTCTGAGCTGAGCACAGAAGACCAAACGGGGGAGAAGCAGGGACCAGCAAACATTTCCCCAATATTCCCCCACTGTTCCACCAAGGGCACCAGCAACCTCGAGTAGTTCTCTACAGGTTTAAAGGGTCCAAAATCCATGGTTCTTTTAGAAGAGAACAAACCATGTCTCACAAGTAGATCCAGGATAACCAGAAAGGCAAGCTAAGGATGCGAGAACAGACCTTTGGGGTGGGAAACACGCAACAGTTTATATTTATAAACTACAGGGATGGACCTGGTGTGATTTAATGGACAGGTTGAGTGGACACTGGGTCTAATTTCTGCACTGCTTTCCTTGGGTGCTTGCTCAGGGCATTGCAAAGGTGCCATAAGATGCAAATGACAGACCCATGCATACAAACTCATACATCTCACACACAGAAACATGGCAACCAAGGGTATTTTCAGGGGCAAACCCGGGCTTGCCACTCTAAGTAATGGAGTGGCTTAGGGTTCAGTTCCCATGTCCAATTCCTCATCTGTGAAAAGGGCAATGGAAAGGGCATCCATTTTACAGGGTGGAGGGAAGGACATATACATAGGAAAAGATCCAGTCAATGCCGTGCTGGTGGACATGCATGGACTGGGCTTCCACCACTTCTTAACTGCAACCAAGGGGGGAAATTCTCCCTGACTGGAGGCTCCAATTTGTAGGCTGGCTCAATGCCTCATTTTGTCCCTGTCAAGCATGGCTTTGGAAAAAGGAGGAAACCAGAATGTGATTCAGGACATGAAAGGCTGACTCACCTGTAGCGAGTTAGAATTCAGTGTAGGCCACTATATGAGAAATGGCAGGTTAACTGGAAAAGAGCCAACCCAATCCCCAAAGGCACCGCACTGAGATTGCCGATGTGGCACACATTACTTGCTAGCTTGCACAACTAACTTTTATGGACTTATTTGTGAGGAAGGGATGATGGTTCTGTGTCCCTTAAAGTAGCTTACTTGAGCCGTTAAGGTAGAAGAATGCCAAGCCCTCCTTAGGGCTAGCCCAGCCCACAGCCAGAAGAACGACACTGCCAGGCAAAGGAGAGGCTGCCAAGGAGGTGGGGGAAGGGAAGCAACAAATGCACCTAGAATTTAAGCTTCCCGAAGGAGACCTGCTGTCACTTGCCTGGAAAAAGGAGAGGCAAGAGATGAGTCACTCCGAATTTGAGAGGGGAGACAGAGAAATCTTTCAAATGCATTTGGGAGAAGAACACTTTGAGTTCTAACTAGCCAGCTACTCCAAAGCCCTTGCCTCCCTTCCTTTGGCTTGCAGCATGGTGTGCACTGGCAAATCCCCCAAATACCCTACAGATGTTAATTCCCCCACTGAAAGCCAAATATTTTATTACCCAAGTTTCTAGAAAAAGCTAGAATGTTCATGTGTGTGCTATGGTGAGGATCTACCAAGGGCATCATCAGAGAGACTCCTTCCATGAAGACTGGCCAGCTAATGGGCCTAAAGGCTACATTCTACATTGGACTGATTTTTGGTTCCAAGGCACTGTTGTTGTGACAGGGGGGGCTTCTTTTTAAAGCTTGGAGGCTTACTCTTGCCAGATCGGTGTCCACACCTTTTCGACGCGGCTTTAATTGCTCTCCCAGTGGTGCCCCACCCTTGTTCCATGAGCCGAAAAAGCTTCTTCCACTCCCTGGTGTGCCTCGCCCAGGACCTGCTAGGAAACACCCACAGAAACTGTCAACATGCCTTCATGAGTTCCACATAATCTTTATTGCATGGCAAGGGGGCAAGGATTTTGCTCTGAATTCATCAGTGCACACACAACTGAGCTCACCACCTGCACCATCTCTACCAGGTCTTCAGAGAACCCATGTGGCACGTGGCAAAAGGATAAGGATGAGAGCGGCAAGTTCCTCGGACAGCCATGTTTTTATATGGCCTTAAAGGTAAAGGTAAAGGTTTCCCCTTGACATTAGTCCAGTCATGCCTGACTCTAGGGGGCGGTGCTCATCTCCGTTTCCTGGCCGAGGGAGCCAGCGTTTGTCCGCAGACAGTCTCCGTGGACATGTGGCCGGCATGACTAAACACTGAAGTGCACGGAACGCTGTTACCTGCCCACCGAAGTGGTACCTTTTTATCTACTTGCATTTGCATGCTTTCGAACTGCAAGGTTGGCAGGAGCTGGGACGGAGCACGGGAGCTCACACCGTGTGCAGATTCGAACCGGCGACCTTTAGATCAACCAGCCCAGCAGCACAGCGGTTTAAACCACTGCGCCACCTGCAGTCCCTTTATATGGCCTCAGGCAAGCCACAATTTTCCCTGTCTGCTCTACTGTAGAAAGACTGAGGTCATATGCTTGAAGCTTCCTCAACACTTGAAGAGCGGGACTTAAATGCAGATGATCCTCATTCTGGATAGTAGTATCTTGTCTAGCCATCTCATACTCCTTGGTAATGAATTCCCTCACCCCCCCTCACCTTGTTCCCTACCTCACTCCCATGAACGTGCATGTGCGATGGCTCAACACACATCAGAATTCCACAACAAAGTGGAACCTCCAATTCTGCAGGAAGAAAAGCTGAATTCTGCAACCTGCACAAACCCTGCAAGGTAGCATGGTGTAGTATAGTGGTTGAATCAGGCAATGACCAGGAAGAAAGAGGTTTCTAATCCCTGCTCAGCCACCAAGATCACTTGGAGAGTTGGAGCCAATCTAACCTAATTCCCAGAGTTGTTGCAAGGATTTAAAAAGGGTGTGTGTGGGGGGGGGGGCACCTGTGTGTGATTCTGTATGTCAGTGCAAAGGGAAGCACAGCAGTGAGACAATTAAGTCATATAAACTCTGCAAGATCACATAATTTCTAATGGCCACATTTATTTTGCAGTTTTCCTGCTCTGCTTAACGGATGGCACAAGGAAAGAGAAGATGACCAGCCTGTCACTGGAAACCTATTTCGGCATCTGCCCCCAAGACAACCTTGACCAGCTGCATGCACAGGGGGAAAAATGGATATTTGCAAAGTTTTAAAAAGCAGAATTTCAGTGCTACTCATCCGGGACTGTTAAGTGGAAGCCCTGAGACTGCAGAAAGCAGAGGCCAATATTTGATATTACCTGCATTAGAAGTGCCCTCTCCTAAGAATGCCAGCGCACGCGCACGAGAGAGAGAGAGAGAGAGAGAGAGAGAGAGAGAGAGAGTCCAAGCTTCCTCAAGCAAGGTGCCTGTCCCTTTTGTGCCAAGGAGCTAGCCAAGCTAGTACAGGGAGGCCCTCTGATGGGGAAAAGGGAGTGAGCAGATCAAACACCAAATTCCAAAGGGGACGCCAAGGCACCCACACCCCTCCCATGAGGCGAGTGGCCAAGGGCCTGGAATCTCAGCCAGCTAGGAGGGGAGTGACAAATGCCACACACACCAGCTCGTGACAGGTTCCCTGCCTGGATCAGCCAGATTATAAGCAGAGAAAGCCTGTTAAGCAGTTACCCTGATAATAGACGGTGACAGGGGAACGAGATAAGGAGCATGACGGATGGGGAGGAGTAAGCCTGCGGTCTGTTCCCTCTAATCAACGCTAGCACAAGAAGGCCCTAGCCCACAACGCTTCTAGACAAAGCCACCTCCACATGTGGGGGAAACGAGTGCTCGCTTGACATCTAGACTGGCCCCCCACCTTTGGCTTGCCATCAGCAGCTGCTCACTCAAAAACTGAAGCCCTTTCGCCATTTGAGAACTGCAAAGTCACTCGGCAGCATTATTAACACAACTATTTATGGGGCATTTTAAGGGCATGATGAGCATTTCACAGGGTGGGGCTGGCAAGTTCCATATGCTGCCTCGCAATATCATGAAATGACATGGGAATGTATAACACCCACCCGGTGAGTCGGCAGGATTGTCAAATCTGGAGCAGAGGCAGAGAAAGGAGTGGAACCGGGGCCTCATCTACCTCACAGGGTTGTTGTGATAGACTGGACCGAGAGGAGCATGTACACTGCCTTGAGCTCCCTGGAGGGAAGGCAGGAAGTAGCTGCAATAACTGAAGTATGAGCCAAGGGAGAGGCAGTATCTGAACCCAAGGGCCAGTCTGCATCCCTGCCACGACGTCACGCCAGCTATCAGCCCTGCTCTTTCAGCTACACGTCACATAAGTCCTGAGCTTTGGCAACTTGGCCTCAGTCCACCGCATCCACAACACACACTCCTGATCTTACCATATAAGGCTGCTGTAACGATTACTAAGGTAATGTAATTTTAGCCTTGGTAACTCCTGGACAAGGCTGGTACCATGAAGTGTCCTACCAGTGGCTGTTGGAGTGAGTCAGACCGTACTTCGTGCAGTACATCCGTCCTTGTGAGAGTACTTTGGACTCCCCACCGTTTGTACAGCAGGAAGTGCAAATATAAAACAAGCCGCCCCTGCCAAAACAGAGTCCGGAACTGCAACGTTCTCCACCACTCCTTTCATGTCAGGAGCAGGGGGAAGGGTGTGGAGTTGTAATGACCTTGCCGCTTCCTCCAAAAGCTTTGAAGCCATCTGCTCACCTACCTGTAAAACTGAATCCTAACTTGAGCCTTCATTGGCAAGACGAACCAGAAGTTTCTGGACTTCCTCTGACAGCTGAGGGCTGGCAAAACAGCTGCCAGGATGAATGGGACTCGGGATGCAGTGGCTTGACAAATTCCTCCTGCTGCCTTAGCATTTAGCTTTACAGCTTTCCACAATCGAAGACCCTCCAGAGGTGCTGGACTCCAACTCCTGTCATCCCCAGCCATCACAGCCAGGTCAGGGCAAGCGAAGATCACCAGTCTTTGTAGTCAGATAAGGTTCTATCCCCCTGTTTTCCTGGTAGCATCTATTTGTGCCTGAAGGGTTGGATATGAGTTACTGGACCAGCCCGTTGAACCGCCATCATAATGCTTGTATAAGGAAGTTCGCTTCATTCTTCATATTACAGGGCAGGCCCTTCAGAACACTGGCCTTTAGCTGGCACACTGGAACCCACAATGGGTTGCAACGTCACATATCTGTATGGTGCAACTGCTGCTAAATATTGTTATTCGGGGAGACTAAAAGGGTTTGCTTCAGCTAAAACTGGTCTGAAAACACTGGTATTACTGATCCAAAAAAGGCACAGCGGAGGTGGTATGAACCCATGCCCAGGCTCAAGTCCAACACTGTGTTCCCTGAGTCCAACTGGACATTTGAACGTGGGCAGCCTGTGTTCAGAGGCCACTGAATATCTATCAGTTATGGGGATTCAACCCTGGGTCGAACAGACTTGCCCTGGTCTCCTGCCCGTGGACTCTCCAGAGAGACTTTAAAATACAGTGCACCCAGCAAAGCTCTGCTCCCTTTTTCTTTCTGGAGACTTCCTACATGAAGCTGTGCTTGAGCCATCAGAGAGAGAGCAGAGGTCTAGAACAGATTAGCCTGAAATGCTTTCAAGCCGGTTTGGCAAAGATGTGACGAGACTCCTCTGTGAAAAGCATTTGCTTCAGTGCAAAGGTTCAGCAGGCAGCAGAGGTGGCCAGCCTCTCTCTCCTGCTCTGGATTTTTAATCTCCACGCACCAGGGTGACTCAGCAGACATGCTCATTAGGGTGAGTGGGAAAGAGCCTTCTGAACCTGGGATGCTAGTTGAACAGGCTTAGCTGTAACGCACATGCCCCTTGCCCCACTGCCTAATTCCTCTGCCCAGGCAGCCTGCATTCTACTCCAGTCCACCAGAGAGAAAACAGCAGTGGCACAGGCAGCCGGGCTCCCAAGATTTCCTGCCTGTTTAACTCAAGGCAGTGATGGGTGACTGGCGCCCTGCATGAGGGGCTTGGTCACCTACCCAGGCCCCATCAAATTCTAAAAGCAGCATGAGAGCACTTTTCAGGCAAGCTCTGTCCTTTTGGTGGGGGCATCATGGCTCGCTCACGTCTTTTGGAGAAGCGAAGGCCACTGCTTCAGAAAAGCACCTCGGGGAAGGATTCCTCCCCATGCGTAGTTTGAAGCCTTCACCTCTGGGCTGTGCCCACTTCATTTCCAAGTTGACCATCTACTGGGGAAGTGGGTATCTAACAGTCCAAGCCCCAGGAGAACACATGATGGACAGAAGCTCCTTTGCAAACTGCATGCGAGCTTGCATGTGGATTTACTCTCTTACCTGAGAAGAAGGGCAATGAGGGTCTTATGCTCATTCTGCACTCCCCACTTCTCTTCCTAGAGCCAAAAGGAGTAAAGCTGCAGCCCTGGAGGCTCAGGTCCATTGCAAGGAAAGCTGACGTGTTACAGATACCTGTGTTCACTCACAAATATGCATATACATTGACAAACATACCGTATTTTTTGCTCTATAAGACTCACTTTTCCCCCCCTCAAAAGTAAGGGGAAATGTCTGTGCGTCTTATAGAGCGAATATGTGTGTGCAGCAAGTCTGTCAGATGTGCAGCCCATGGGGAAGTGATGGGGAATGTGCCTGTGATTATGTGCCCATTTGAGTCAGAATATGTTTTTTCTTGTTTTCCTCCTCTAAAAACTAGGTGCGTCTTATGGTCAGGTGCGTCTTATAGAGCGAAAAATACGGTACATGCTGAGTCAGAGAGAAGCAAGCAGGCACCCAGAACGAATTGCCAAAGCAGCACCAGCGTGCCCGTGGGTGACCCTATGCCCAAAGTGGCCCTTTGCCAGGGAATACAAAGAGTCCAAGAGAGGTTTCCCCTTTCAGTGGCTATGTTCAGATAGACTAAATGCTCCATCTCTGCCTGCAATAGGTGGGGTGCGTGAAGCAGCCAGAGGCCACCAGCCGGCTCTTTGCCTGGCCGTACTCTATCCAAACCTGGGAGGCCCTTTTGCATCCCCAGTGGAGAAACCTGGCAGTGCCCTTTTCTAGATGTGTCCCCCTCTTCTAGATTTCAAACAAGGATTAGAGATCCATTGCCAACTGTTCAGCTCTCAGATATGCAGCATGGTTCAACGGTTACTGTGCACTCTGGAACTATGCAGAAGTGTGGCACTGGGCACAGAATTCAGCTAACCCTTATGGCAGAATTTATCCAGTCAGGCAACAGCCCAAGTTAATTTGTTCTTGGATTCGTCAATTGGCATGTTTATGCTGTTCTTTTAAGCACAAAGAAGAGAGAAAACAAGCCAGAGAATTTCACTGGCAAAGGCAATTCTGCTAGAGTCTAGTTTACCTATTCAGCAATTCATCTTTCTAAATTCCAGTTGATGCTCCCCTGCAAGAGAATGTAAAGGAAGACTCCTGTGGGACCTACTCTACCAACAAACACACACTGGATGCTTGGGAAAAGCAGCCGCATCCTGAGGCTAAGTGACGTGGACACCTTGGGTACCAGTAAGAAGGGCACAGTAGGAGGCAGATGAGCTCCCTGGGCCCACAGATAAGGCAAGCCCCGTGTCACAGGCTTGACTCTCTCTGAAGCAAACTGCCATGCTCCTGCACAGCCCCCATTCATTGCAGTAGGCCTTGTGGAGAGGACATGTGGTTGTGAACCACATATGAGATTACTTGATAGAAGGGGAGCCATTTTGGATTCTGCGGTATCTTTGGAGAGAATGCCTCACTGAAGACTGAGGTCTACCTTGAACAGTTCTATACCAAAAAGGGGGCGAGGGGAGGACAACTGTATGCCAAGGAAACTCTGTTCCTCCACGTAGAAATAAAGGACTGCGACAATCCACAGCAAATGACTAACTTTTGCCCTAGCTTCCTCAATTCGCAGCTTTTTTATCCCAGACAGTATGAGGATTTTGCACGATTTGGAGGACTTTCTTGGAAATTGAGTGTTAGGAGAAGAGAAGTAGAAAAAGGAGAGGCAGCTAAAGCTGTTGTGCATGGAAAGCGGGACTGGTGGCTGCTGCTGCTTTCTAGGCAAGTTCTTTGGAGAGTCATTGGGTACAATACACCAAAACTACACATTTAACTCCAGGTGTGTAAATAACCATTTTCCTTGTCATATGTGGCAACTTAAGGACTCTTCCAAAGGACAAAAGGGAAGCCACAAGTAACTCATCCAAGTAGGATGATGTGCAAAGCTGGTTAGGTTCCCACATCGCCAAAAGGTCTCTAAGGCAGGTAGGCCTCTCTTCCCATTTGAGAGGCATGATGCCACTTGCTCTGTGCTTGCTCGTCGTTGAGGCCCCACCGGTGAGGGTGTTCAAAGACAGGCTGGACATGCACATGGTGGGCATGTCGTGAGCAGAGCCGGCTGGTACCGGAGGTCAGACTAGATGGCCCAGGAGGCCCCTTCTGACTCTTCTGTTTCTATGTTTCTATGCTGCACAGCAAAGCCAGGGCAGACACCGACTTCAACCTATGCCTCCACTGGAGCACAGCACAATAATGTTCTCTCTTCCACAACTATCTGCCTGAATGGATGACCGCTGTTCCGAGTGGCAAGCTTCAAACACCAACCCCTTTCTCACAAAAGAGAATGTCACTTGCTTGCAAACTAGCAGTAATCACTACAAAGAAAACGCGATCATCTATTCCTCCCTTCATCATATTCCCAAAGCAAAGCACATGGATGTTTTTTACCAGCTCTCTCTCTCTCAATTTTGCTGCAAGTAGCAATTATCAAGATGGTCAGACACCACGGTACACACACTGTTGCCAAGTTTTAAACTTTAGTCTGGAGGATTCCATAAACAGAGACAGATGGCACTGAGTAGTCATGGGGAGGTGGAGCGAAAAGAGAAGGAACAGAATTGGTGTCTTCCCATTTGTACTTTCATTCTTAAAAACAAAAACAACACCCCCCCCCCCGCCTTCATTTCATTCAGTCGAGGAAGTTCTAAAAAAGGATTACTCAATAAAGAATAAACATACAATGCAGATTGCCTGGTCTTTAATGGGGTGTTAAACATGAGCACTGGCCTTCCAATGTTAGCTGGAGGCCGGTAGGCAAGAGCTCAACTGGCTAGTTGAAGTCAATATGCAGCTCGCCTGCTTCTAAGGTGAAGCAACAGCCTCTTCTTGGACCAGTCTTTGTCCAAATATCTCCTCCTCCCTTGGCCAGGGCCTTTGCAACCCTATGAATGCACTTTCTGGCTCTCGCGGCTTCAGCCACTGGCTTCCCCAGACCCATCTGCCTGCATTTTTCTATGACTGAGCAACTCAGCTACCAGCAGCCAGCACTCTTTTGCCCTTCTGCGGGAGAAGGGTGCTCAGCTGATCTCAGACAGAGGCTCAATACCGCTACCACGAAAACCCTAGTTCCGCTTTCCCAGGGTTATTTTTCACTCCAGCTCCCATCAGCTACGGCCAGTAGGGCCAATGGTTAAGGAGTGTGGCTCAACATTCGGAGGGTTCCAGGATGCAGAAGGCTGCCTTAGCTCATTAGAGAGCAATAGCGGCTGGTGGATTCAAGGGAAGTGGGTAAAAGAGTGCCTTGCTTCCTCTCCCCATTCTGTCACACAAGATGGTAACCCTTCCTCAAAGGATGGCTTGAGGCTGAATAAGGTGGTGAGATGTCTCACACTGCAATTAATACAGGCTTGGAAACACCCATTTGCCAAGTTGCTTTCAGATGTCCAGGAAGGGAGAGTGAGCGAGCGAGCTTTACGACTTTCACCCCACCTAAAACACTCACACAGGAGTGTAGGCAAGTGTTTGAGTACTTCTTCTGACCTTATTTGAAAGACTAATTCAAATGATCGCCACAACATGCTTGCTTCCTCTCCACCAGTTTGTATTAATATGTGAGCCCTGAGGAGGTATTTAAGTTCGTCTGGATCAGGCCCCATGTTTGCCATCTGCTTTTCCAGTGGGGGGCAGCATATGGGCCACAGTCATGCCACACACTTCCCTAACTCCCAAACCCCATCAAGCAAATCCATATTCTGACAAGCTGCAGCCAGGAAATGCATGTTACTTTTGAAATGGGGAGGGGGGGCAGAGGATCAGCCCCACCCATAAATACCCCAGAGAAGCAGTCCCTTGGCTGCAGCCCCTCTTCTCTTGCCTCTGACATGGAAACGGGGAGCATCAGCTGGTACTGGTCCAAGAGCCATTGCCAGCCTTCAGCAGCCAGCTCCAAGGCCAGACACAGCAAAGTTTGTCATCCGCAGTTTATTCTACTCCAGGCCCACCACTGGAATTTGAGCTTCCCTCTCACAGCGTTCTAGCTTTTGACGCAGCTACATGCATATTTACAGTGCTGTGCTGCAGCTGTTCTGATCAGAGCAGCAGATAGAAAATGGAAGAGCAAGGGGACGGCATACAAACGTTTTAAATAAAATAAATGTCATCATGCAGGTATTTTGCCAGGGGAGGCTTGTGTGTTACCGCATTCCACCACCCTGACAAGGGACCGGGCCCTTCTGCAATCATGGGGCTTTAGTCCCTGGGGAACAGTCACCACTGGTAAAGCAGGAAAAACTGGATATCAAGGCTGGCGGAACAAGCTTTGCTAGACTAGCACAGGATTCTGAAGGAATTTCTTAGCAAAGTGTCAAAATCTGCTGAAGCTAATACACCAACCTGCCAGAACCCTGAGCTCTCAAAATGTGAGTTTTCAGCCCTTTCATAGGAGTGGCTTGTTGTTACGTGTGAATACCGGAAGCTGGGTGAAACATGGCATGTTTGGTACCATGTTGGTTACAGAGAACCAACAGTCTGCTCTTAGGTTTCCATGTTTCAGCATCGCCTCTCATCATGTATGAATCTGGTTACAATGTTTTCCTGCTGTTTCCCCATTTTGGCCAGTCAATTCGGCAGTAAGAGCAGCTGCTGCCACTCCAGTCACCATTTTCCACTGCCCTGTTTGCCTAGCAATGGCTGAGTTACCAGCAGCAGGGCACTGATTGGCTGCCCTCATGCTCCCTGTCCTCCTTCCTTGAGCATGCTCCTCAATGTCCAGCCGGGTGCCTGTCTACCCACCTCCTGGCTGGACAGCTGAAATGCCCGTCTTGCTCGCCTGGTGCAGCTGCGCCACCCTATCTCCACCTGGGGTGGCCTCCCAGGTAAGCACGCCGTCCCCCTATGATGGCCACCTGGCCTGGTAGGGTGTGCTCTGGGAGGGAAGATTTGGAGTAGCAACCACAGGGGCAGTAGCACTATTCTAATGCGTAAGCAGGGCCTCTGCAGAGCCCAATGCTATTCTGATGAGCAGACAGGGAGTCTGCAGAGTGGCAGCCAACTGAGAACACACCCCGGGAGCTTGCAGGCCAACGGGGGAGAGAGAGGTGGGTGATGCAGACAAAGCACTGAACACTGGGATTGGTTCCCGGCAGCAGGAGTCGATGGGACCCAATAGGAGGGAAGAGGGAGGTGTCGGGGACTACTCATGGGCAGTTTCCTTGCAAATGTGTGAACGCAGGACACAGGGTGAGAAAGGCAACCGCACAGTAAGCACTGGCATTATGAGTGAACAGCCCCGTTATCTTTTATCATGCATCAGCTTTGAAATCTGGGTATCGGACTTCACTGAATTTTCTTCCTCTCCTTTCTGTTTTTGCATCACATCTCAGAAGTCATTATCTGAAAACCAAAAACTGCCCAGATTGATTTCACTGAAAAGTAGTATAAAAGTTACAAACTATAAAGTAAGAAATACCCATTCTATATCTTAACAGGGGCTCTTATCCCATCTAAGCCTTTGGGATACTGTTGATTAGAAATGCAAGTTTTGGCTACCAAACACTATTCATGCTTATACTCTAAGCTGCTATTTTGTTAACTCTGATAAATGGATATCCAAGGGGACGGTCTGGAATGGCCTTGTTTTATTGCAAACTGGAATCTCATTAACCCTTCTTAAACTCCTTCCTCTGGAATGGAGATATTTTAAAACTTCTGATGTTATGTACCATAGTTATCTTTGCAATATAGCAGTGAAGCAGCTGATCTTGTGGCACGAGTTTTTTACTGGCATTTTTAAATATAGCTTCTGAATAAGCAATTTTCCTTCCTCCCTGAAAATCTATGACTAAGGCTCATTTGACCACAAACGCTGCATATTTCACTCATTCAACAAATACTTCTGGACCTGACACTGGATTGCAGCACCCACAGTACCGCCAATTCCTGTGACTTCAGGCAACCCTATCTGTGAAGTTATCGAGGGTTGCGGACACGCAGAAGATTTACTATGTTGTAATCAGATTACAGAGCAGAGGTTTCTGGACAACAGGATTTCTGCGAGGGTTCAGTCACACAGTTTCCAAGAAAAAACAGCGAAAACAGAAAGGCGGTTAGGAGGAAGAGGCAGGGCCGCGCTTACAGATTTATGGAATGGAAGGAAATGTAACAATAATAAAGGTTTAGAATAGGGAAGACTTAGATATCAGGGATTACTGGTAGAAAGGTCGATGCAGGGTTTCATTTATTCCACTGAATACCTCTATTATTCCATTGAATAACTACCGCTGAAACAGGAAGTTTTCACTTGCGGCTTGTGTCAGAGACTGCCCCAGGAGACTGAAAGTCCCCTCAGCACAGCTGTGGCAGCTTGGATTTTTCTGCCACAGGCACTAAAACTTTCATCCCCACTGCCACTCCGCTTCCTCCTCTTTCATGGGGTTATTACTTTGTCTTTAGGGAACTTCCACTGAGAGCCTCAAAAGTCAGGAAGCTCTTCTGCGGGAGGAGAGAGAGCCAAACCATCTTCCAGCCTTTGGGTAGTGCAGTTAACTACCCAAAACTGTAGTGAAAGTTTCCAATCTCCTCCTTGTGCCCTTGCCAGTGGAAGAAAAAGGGAACTTGGCCAATTAGACTGGCATTCTGTTTCCAACAGCAACCAGCTAGACTTCTTGAAATGAAGAGCTGTTTGCTCCCTACGCCTGGTATTCGGAGGTAGCATGCTTCCGTATATCAGATGGTCTATTTATCCAAGAACAGTTTAGCCTCCATAATATTCTCCCTGTTTCCCTCATCCCAACCCTGTCCTTTAAACCAATGCATCATATCTAGAGCACAGATATCCACCACCCCTCCCCTCTGCGCTTTAACCAATGTCGAGGTTAAGCAGGAAACCTGGTTAAGCAGGAATCTAGTTAGCCTAAACAACTGGGAATATCACCACTGACATAAATTCTGCAGAAATGTGTACTCGAACAGCAAAGGAACACACAACCCAGTCGCTGACTTTCAATTACCTAGCAAGTGCTAGAGCTGCTCTGGCCTCTGGGGGAGGTTTATAAAGCTCTGTTAAACGTTTGCCACTCATCTAAAAGGGGAGGGAGGTGCTTGGAAAGGGCAAAATTATTACACCAGTCTGTCTCGATACAAACAGAGGCAGAGGAAACTAGCGTGTGGCAGGTTGCTTATGCTTCAGTTCCATCTGATGAGCCTTAATGAGCCCTTTGGCTCATCTCAGCTGCTGAAAGTAGAAGCCAGACCTTTGGATGTGTTTTTATGTGTGGCATTTGCAGGGATGATGGATGGAGCTAAATGGGTGGCCACAAGATACTCACATCCCCTGCATTCTCCTATGGAGGGCCCAGCACAGCAATGCCACCGCAGGAGCTGAAGCGCACTCCCACTGAAGGAAACATTACCCACCTGGAATATGCACATACCAATAGGGAAATTTTAACTGAACCTGAAGGTGGGGGGCAGCATGGCAGCAGGTCAGCTTCTGAGTTTCACAGCATTCTTCCAACAGCAGTCAAGTAACCACAGACCCTCAGCACAACTGGCACAAATATGTGACAGCTTCGGGCCCAAAGCACTCACAGACCACTGCAGCAAGCCATGCTGCAAACACCTGCCTACGCCGCATCACTGGAAATGCTGACTACCAGCCCACACTTTTCAGGACAAGCTCCAGGCTGGTGCCAACAGCGGAACCCTTCCCCACCTGCCCGACGAGGCGATGCGGCCTCCCATTGAATTCTGCTGTGTGCCTGTGCTGCTCCAGATTGCACAATGTGGGAGGGATGAGGAAGGTGCGCACCAAGGCGGTTTCTGCAAATAGCCAACTAGGCCGGCAGATAAAGTGGAGAATTAAAACCTCTCCTGAGGGGCGGAGCCACTTCCCCCACACCCTGCATGCAGCAAGAGTCATGAAGAGACAGTAGAGGGCACACCTCAAAGGTACCGTTCCTGCTCCCTCCCATCTGGACCAGCAACACCCGATGTAGAACGCATGTTCAGAAGAGTTTGCACACTGAGGAAGCATGCACACCTTCCCATAAGCTCGTCTTCTTCACCCCAAAATTAAAGTTGCTGCAAGGAAAGGCAGCATATCTGCCTAAGGAAAAGTCCTAGGGTACCTCATTTGCACACCATACGCTCTAAACCACACACACTTCATTTGAGGCCGTGGAGAAGAACTCAGGGGAAAGCAGGTCACAGAAAATTCCCATCATTCTTTTGCCTTATTAGGCTGCAGACAGGGTAGCGTTTTATGAGATTCAGGCAAAGCGGATGAAGGGCAGCAGGAAATGGCTTTCAGGGAGACAGATCACTTCAACAGAAGCGGGGGGGGGGGGGAATCAGCCCCACCCATTTCTCTGCCACAAAGAGGCCTTCCCTGTGCTGGAAAGCTCCAGCAATTGCAACAGGTGCATTTGTTTCACCTATGCTAGCAGACTTCTGAAACTGGGCACACCCTTTTCCCTCTTAAAGCAAACCTGCCCTGCCACTCTCAAAGTGGAAACTGAAAGTGAACATCAAGAACCTTTGGGAACAGCAGCTACTTTTGGGGTGCTCCTGAAGCTTTTGTTTCTAAGGAGGAGAAAATTCACAGGCTGGAGATCTAGCGGGGTTCGTCTTCACACATATTTCACTTTTGGAAATCTGACAGTCACAAGGATCAGCAAGTGCACAAATTTTCCTTATTCTCACTCACCATGCCCTAGAACCCACTTGGCGCTAGGCAGGCCACTCACGCTTGACCTCAAATTCCCTACCACCACAAGCACCGCGCCCTGGCAAGAGAAGCATACATGCAGGTCCTGCAGTAACATTTTGCCATGTGAATGCAGGTTCCAGAAACTCAATTCCATTCCTCTTTCCCCAGCTCAGTACCACTGGGCAGTATTTCACAGAGAAGCTAACCAGCTGGGTTTCTCCCCTTCAATACGCTTTGTTGTACTGCAAGAGCCTGAGTTCCCTTGGCATGCTGATAACACCGTCACCCCTTAGAATTGAGATTACTACTAATATGTGCACCGGTGACTGAACATACAAAAGGCCCACATGGTCTAGCAGTGCCGTACCCTTCGGTGGCCAGCTGTGAGCTTCCAGGAAGCAGTGGCCCTCACCTTTTCCCAGTCCCTTAGTTTGATACTGAGGGCTACTCTGCCCCTGAACAAGGTGGTTCCATTGAGCCATCGAGGCTAGTAATTGTTGGTGAGACTATTTTGTTCTTTTTTAAAAATACGCATTGCCTCCTACCACAAAAAGCAGTTTTGAAGTGACTTGCATAATGCACATTTTCTCAAGTGTTATAGCCTACCATGCAGGGTTGTAGCAAAGCACAAAAATGCTTTGAACTTGCAAAACACATAGTATATTATTCCCAGCTATCGTTTCATTGGCAAAGGATGTGTATGGCTGTTCTTACCCCTCTGCCCCCCCCCACACACACACACGGTAATCTATTTCCAGACAACCCTGGCCCCTGAAATCCAAATCAAGAGCTTGTGTGCACATAAACACCCTCACACAACACCAAGGACACAGCAACGCTGGCCAAGGCACTTCAGACAAGTTTATTCTCATATCAAGAGCTGAAGTGCCACTTGCAATGCACCACCTCCCCTGTGTCTTTGCCATGGAAGCAGGTGGACAGGCACCACTAAAGACGGCCAGCTGGACCCACAGGCAGTAGGGCAGCTAATGGTTTGTGTGAGGAGGTGCTTTGCTATGAAGCACGGAGTTTCCATTTACCCATTAGGGCTTAAAGGGTAAGTAAGAAGGGATGTGGCCAAACTTCAGATAACTGGAAAATGTGCAAGAACACCCAGTGAGCTTTGCACCTCAGCGTCAGATCTGCAAGCCTCCAATTCTGCTGTCTCAGACAAGCCACCTCACCTTGCCTCATGCTAGGACAGCCTCTGAAAAAAATAAGGCTTAGCTCAGCAAAGCTGACTTCCCTTCGAAAGTACTGGAGAGTACCTCAAAATGCATCCACAGGGCAACATTTCACCAAGGACTTCTCATTAAGCTTTCTTTTTGCTGGTGGTGCTACAGTCCTCTTGACCCTGGCCTCATTCTGTACCCCTGCTCCTGTCCTGATCCCCCCACCCTGAAAATCATAGCAAGTGTGTCAGGTTCATTGCTGGCCTATGACATTTTGCTGCCCGATGCAGAGCTCAAATGCCGCCCTCGCAGCCACGGCCAGCACTGTAAGATGTCTTGCGGTGCCACTCAGACACCAACTCCTCCCGTGATCTGTTCCTGCCCCCATCACAATGCCACCTGATGGGGGTGGCAGGGCCAGCCCTGATCAGACCAGAGAGCAGTGGCAGTATTTGCTTCTGCTTTTGTTTCTAGCACTCTTCTATGCCTTTTTAATGTGCCTGTAACCAGAAGGTAGGGAAGGAATACAACTCCAAGTGGCTTCCAGTTCTTGTCTACCTGCAGTGCCTTCACAATATTTCATAGTACAGGCTATAGCCACTTAATTACTCAACTGCGGAGCAGAATACTTGCTTCCAGATAACCAGACAGCACTCACAACATCTCAGGTTTGATCCCTGCATTCATGGCAGCCTGGAAAACTGGCTTGAAATCCTGGAGAGCTGCTGACCATCTGCGCCCACAACAGATGAACCCCAGTCGAAGCCGCTCTGCACACGGCACCCTCGTGTTCCTGACCAGACTGCCAGGAAGCAGCTTCATGTAAACTACACGGAACCTGAGCTCTTGCAGCTCACACAGCTTTCCCCAGTGCAGCATCCTTCTTTGTGTACAATGCCTCACCACACATATTGAGTTGTGGCTCGCTTGCCTTGTACACACGGCCCAGGTCCAGATGCCACGGGGGAGGGGCTCCCTCTGAGGTACGAGTTGGAGGTTGCAATATGCAACTTGTCCAATTAAGGAAGAACCACCAGCAGTGCTAACTGCCCTCTTCTCAAGCAGAGGGATATTTTGCTCTGCAGTCTGATGCGTTAACTGCTGGCTGCACTGAAGGAAGACAGCAGCCACAGGGGGCTGAAAGGGTTCCTTTCGTGTTAGTGCTTCTCAGATTTGTGTTCCCTCACCACCACCTCAGAGAAGGATTTTTCCCTCTTCCCAAGCTGAAGGTTTTTAGATCTAAATATAATTTAACAATATTTGCAAAGTTACATCATGGGAAACACTCTCCATTTGCCAAGGGATAAGTGTAAGGGAAAAGAGTGAGAGTTAAAAGAGGAGTGGAGACCAGGGAAGACCAAAAAGAAGAAAACCGGGTTTAGGTTACACAGCACTGCACAGAAACACTGCTTTGAATTATACATCCAGCTATGAAAGTTTTAGTAGGCAAGGCTTCACTGGACTGACATTTTCTTCTGAAAGTAAAAGGTGGAAAAACTAGGAGAATTTTGGGAAGCCCCTCCACCACCCCAATGTCATGGGAAGCAGAAAGAAAGGGGAGGTGAGGCAAAGGCCAACAGCTGCCATGTTTGGTGTGTGGCACTGGAGCACTGCTCTGTTGTACTTACCAAGCATATGCAACATCTGGAGCCTTAAGAGGAAAGTAAAGTGACCTTATTTCTACAGAAAGCTGACAGGAGTCACAGCAGCGGAATTCGTGGTGCGGGCGGTGTGTGTGCGTGTGCGCATGCCACTTATTCACATTGAATTTACAGTGTGGAGAATTAGCTTTCTCAGTCCTTTCTGTTCTGCCACTCTAGAACAGGACTGATGTTCTTTTATGAGGGATATTTTTGAGTGGGTGCCAGCAATCAGGTCAGACAAGGGGCCAAGTCTTCACTAGGAGCATGTCGTCACATCCAGGAGCCCTGCTGCACTTGGCACCAACTCTGCCTTGATCTAAGGATTGTGTACCATGAAGGGGGGAGGCAGTGCAAACCTGTCCACTAATTCCTTGCCTTTAAGAATGGTGTCAAAGTGCAGCACCAAGGTCACCCTAATTCTGCAAGAGGAAAACAGGGTTCTGTGACTCTTAAAAGCTGCACTTTTATTCTTATCTGGCATAATTTAGTTGTTTCGTACTAATTGATATAGGGGAGGATGTAGGAGACATCTAGGACCAAGTTCCAGCTTCTAAAGATCTTATTCAGTCAGTTTTTAGCTTCTAAGAAATTCTGAAGCATAGCCCACAATGAGTAAGAGCCGGGAGCTTATGAAGTTTGCAAAGTAAATCCTGATCCCAAGACTTGTGTTTTAGACTTGGGCAAAACTGCAGCTCCAGTAACAGATCTGTACAAGCTACTGTGTCCCCTCACAACAGCAACACAGAAAACTGAAGCCCAAAGCCGCCGACCAGAGCTCCCAACAGCCACCACCTGTATAAATGCATTTTCTTTAAAAGGTGACTAAAATTATGGAAGTTGAATTCCAAACTTGCCATCCTGCAATTCACAGCCTACCGGCCAGCTCGGCTGTTTCTCAGCACTCTTCCTGAGCATCTCTGAAAATCCGGGAGCGATGGAGATCGCAAGGCCACACCAGGAAGTATCTACTGAACAATGTTCCCATGGCACTGTAGTGTCAAGCCATCTTAATGCTGGGTTAACAATGGTCTCACAGGGCTGCAACCAGCATTGCAAGCATTCCTATTTCCCCAAGACTCTGTTTGATTTAGGAAGCCTCTCTGTCCAGGACTCAAAATGTCCTTATACTGAGAGGAAGAACAGACACAAGCAAAGAACCTGCCTGCTGTGATGGGATTACGCTGCAGCCAAGAAAATTGGCACAGGGCAGGCTTCTCTCAGATACCTGCAGCAGACGACCAGCAGAGCAGTAAATTAGGAGTTTTGCTATTAGTGCATGCAGAACAAGGTTTAGGCTAGGCTCCAAAGGCCCAACTGCAGGCGCTTAAGGAGTTCCAGCAGCTCTCTGGAACTCCTGAAGGGGTCTTCCTGACCTTCAAGAGCAGCTTTCGAGGGGTGCTACAAACAGGGCAGAACAACACCAGTGCACTCACAGAACACTAGACTGCGCTTCGGATCCTCACTCTGCCTGCAATGTGATTGCAAGGCAGAAGGTGCAAGAACCATTTAAATCTGAATACACATTTTCACTGACATTTAGATGTTGGAAATGTGAAACAGCCTTTGTAATCACCATGGGGAAAGGCACTGATCTCCATCACAAGGGGAGGGGAGAACCCCATACTCCTCAGAAGGGCAAGATAACAATGCAATACAATGGAGAGGCATTGCAGCCTGAGCAAACATCACCTGCTCTGTTGCCCCACAGTCCACATTTCTGAATCTTAGCCCAACACAGGGTTCTTGTCGTGGGGTAAGATTATGGGCAGGAGAAAGAGAATGATGTAAGCTGCTTGGAGTTCTTTAGATTTATATCTCACTTTCCCCCTTTTTTAATCAATCAATAGGGAAAGCCAGAGAGAAACTGCATGAATTGGCATCTGGACAGCTTCCAACAGGGTAGATGCTGCAATTCGCAAGCTGGAACTACATATTTCCAAAAGCATGTGGCTGCCCCCAGAACAGAAACCATGCATTTTCTCCCCTCACCCCCCCCCCGCCCCTCTGCAGAATTTAATACAACTTGCTGTTATGACATGAACTTCCACCCTTTGCTGTTACTCCACAGCACTGGCTGGTAAGAAGGACCCAACCTTAATACAATGCAAGACAAATTCTACCAAACAGTTCTGAGATGGGGAAAAATGAGACATGAAATACCATTTCCAATGAAATAGCACTTGCAGGAGCAGTATTACAAGGCAATCCAACTCAAGGACCACCTTCGTTGCCCACCAAGTGGTTGACAAGGTATTATAGGATGCTCTTATGGCTCTGGGAATTCCAACTCACCATGCATCTCCAACTTAATAAGCTTATGGGAGATCCTGGACACAGGTAAATGTACTATCTCCCCTGGTCAAAGCATTATTGGTCCAAGAAACAGCGAACGCTGGAGGGAAGAAAAGGGTCGGGATGTGCCTGAGACTAAGTTTCCCCTTATCAGAAAGCACTGCTCCTAAAACCATCCAAATGAGGACGATAATCTGAGTGCTATTAACCGTGGGGTAAACTCATCTTTTATTTCCTGATTCTCTGCATGTTTCCAGGTTATCAGCATTCTTTGCTCAAACCGAACAAAATCTATCCGTGGGCTTTTCAGTTTTGGTTTTTGAACACTGCTTCTTTCAAACAGTAGTGTGAAACTGAACTGTCAGCCTAGAAACCCTTAGAAGCAAGATAAGATTTACCAAGCTCCTACGAAGGGGCCAGGGAGGAGAGAAGTAAACCGAATCGGGTCATTCTGGCTTGCTGGCATTTGTTCGCTTCTCCCAATTCAACTTCAGGATTTGGCTTTCTTCCTTGTAGCAATGAGATATTTGAATACTAGGCAAGGAGTAGGAGATGAGAATGTTCAAACACAAAAGGCTGTTGAACAGAGGGAGTATTAAAAAAAAACCACGCACACAACCTGATCTTTGTGTAGGAAGCTGTTCTACCTGTCCTGTGAACAAATTTTGCTTTTTACCTTTGCAGCCATCTCCTTATATGGAAAGGAAGGAAAGAGCCAAAAGAGGAACCAGAGTGAAGGGGGGAAAAAACCAGAAGGGCAGGAGGCACTTCCAGTTGCAATGTATGTGACACTGTGTGTCATTCAACGCCTCCCAAATTAATAAAGCAGGGCTGTACACAAGAACATCACCAGCACCACAGGAGGAACTCTGCAAGAGGTCTCTTGGATCATATTTGAAACAGAGGTCACTGAAATTCTAGCAATGACTAAAAAGGGAGGCCTTGCTAAGATGACCCATGCACAGCAGTCTCCTCTTCACAAGGCGGAATGGAAAATTTGTGTCATTCATAAACCATGTTTACCGCTTTCTCAAAGGCCAATAAATGCTCAGAAGCAGGCTTGGAAATTGCCACTTGCCTGCAGCAAGTTGAGAATTGGCTCCAGGCAATCATGGAAAGGATGCTGTACAAGAAAGGAAGTTGGTTGCTTTCAGGTCAGAAGTCAACACGAGGTGCTTAAGATTAGTAAGTTTAGTGGACCCATCTGAAAGAGTAATCCGAAGGCTCCACAGATAACCCCATCTCTCTCCTCCACTGTTTGTTGGTCACTTCGTAGCAAGCACTGTCAGTGCATCATGGATGTTGCCTGCAAAGAGCAACAGTCCTGGACTTCCGGCCCACAGAGGGCAAATTCTATCCCAGTCTCCAGAGATCTGCTGCCCTTCCAAGGAGACAGCAGAGGGGGTGGTCCATGAGTCTGCCTCTGTATAGCGCAGCAGTCTTCTTGCTTCAGCCCTGCTGATGCCATCTAGAAAGCCAAGTTTGGCACAGCACAACCCATTTGAGAGCGGAGGAGAACTGGACAGGCTTGGGGCACACATGTCTGACTGGTGGGCTGCCCTCCCCCCACTTTGGCTTGTAGCCTCCTTCACAGAGCACCTCAGCCATATGCAGAACGGGAAAGAGATTCAGGAGATAAGCAGGTCCAAATTCAACCCTCTGCTTTAATCACAGGCAATCAGTGCTTCCAAACATTAGAACTCTAATGTTAAAGGCCCACAAATACATGGATGGAGACAGCCACAAGTGTCTCCTGTCCATACCTTCACAGGCTTTTCAGCTTTACAGATGCACTGAGGCACAAGCCTTAGCTTCTAGAAACACAAGGCCACAGAGCATAAAAGGCACCTAAGTAACATGGGCATGCGTGAACAGGCAGGCCAAGACATGTTTGTAGACCAATACCTTCGACAATTTCTGAAGCCAGAACTGCATAGTCCCATTGAGTCTTCACTTCGTGCAAGTTCTAGTTTCTTCTGGATCAAAGAGTTGTTTACATCGTTTCCATTCCTTCTGCATCAACACTTGTTTTCATCTTGCAGAATGCATTAATGCAGTTTGTCAGCATGAAGCAAAAGGGTGGGAAGGAAAAGCCAGGTTTCAACCTGTTGGGTAAGATATTTAACCATAATCCTCTATAACTATTTGGCTCTGCTTAGCATGGGCTTGCACTCTAGACCTATGTCAGCTTCGGTGTGGTTGCAACTTGGCAGCCCAGGAAATGCTAATATTTAACCCACCTCAGCTGGGATGCCTTGATTTCCTGGACATGCTCCAATCAAATGAAATTTAGATCATGATTCGTTACATACGCTAGCTAATAAGAGATGATTCATCTACCTGGTCTTCAAACCAACTCAAGCAAAAAAAAAAAAAAAGCTTTTCATTCAGTGCTTCACTATGGCTTCCAAACCACTAGAAACTTGGAAGTAGCTCCCAAATGTACATGCATGATTTATGATCTCTGCCTTGCAGGAGAGAAAAAAAGATCAGTGAGCCGGAGCAGGTAGCACTGGACTTGCCAGCACCGTCCACAAGTTTTGTTCACTCTGCTTATCAGAACTGTTCTCCCAGACTGGGACATTTGGGAAGCACATTTGGGATACAGATGGTTTGGGTTTGTTTTCAGCGGTTTGGACAATGGAAGAGAAGCAAGCAACTACGTATTAAAGTGGCGCATAACTGGCATTCCAAGACAGACCCCACATTCACCCTCTCATCTCAACTGGATTGAAGCAACCACCAAACATGTACAGCTCACATCCATGTGGACACACAGTACAGCAGCCACTTCATGTGGCTTTTTGCTCAGCTGCAGCATCTTGCCACCCCCCAGCTGCCAACAAGAGAAAGTTATTAAGTCTCTGGAGTTGTTAAGCCTCCAACTGAACCCTTTGTATTTCAGCAGAAAGTGAAGCACCCGAAAGGGCCCTTTGCTCTTCATGCCTGTGAGTCTTGCTGGGGCTGCTCAAGTGCCCAATGGGCGGCACCTGCCTCTGGATGTGTCCTGTCTAATCTTTCCTTCTCTCTCTCTCTCACACACACACTCACGCGTGGGGCCTTTGGCCTACTATTTCACAGATGGTGCAACAGGCCTGACTGTGGTCAGTTACAGCTGGCTCTGGCCCTCACAGCACAAGCAAGTGGAGAACGAGCGAGTTTGCTCTGGCCCTCACAACACCATTTCTTGGACTGTCAGAGCACAGGTTTTGCGATGCCCAGACAGGCCTTCAAACTGGACCAACACCCTTCACATCCCCTGTGTCACAAAGGCAGTAGCAGGAGGGACACATTCTTACATCTGCCCCTGCAGCAGAGCCTAAACTGCTCTTGTAACTTTTCATATCAGCTTGGCATGGATTCAGTCTCAGGAACTGTTACAGTGTAAAGTCTGCTACCTTTTGCTAAGCCAAAGAAAAGTGCCCTCCATCCTCCAGCTGAACTGCAACACAAGCAGTTTTCCTACAAAAATTAAATCCAACTATTCAAAGCTTCTAGCCAGCCCATTAAATCAACTTACAAACTTAAAAACTGTGCAATTTGAAAACTGCTCGCTTCTAAGCCTTTATTATCTAACACTGCTACATTTTTGCCTTCATCTTGGAAACGTAACATATTCAGGATTCAATCTTGCAAAAACTGCATGTTGCACAAAATCAGTTTTAGTTTACATGAAAAGGGGTGAAGGTGCTGGTTTAGCTATTTCAAACACTGGTTAGATGCTGCATTATGAAGCAATTATCATGTAAAAAGGAAAAAAAGAGTATGAGGTTGTCCAAGCCCAGGACACAATACCTTCACACATCTTTAGGATATTCCCTCCCCAGCCACAAGCAACAGAAACCATATATTACAGGAATGTCACATGCTATTCAAATATTGGTACCTGTGTTTGATATATCAATCCTGAGAGAATGGGAATATTAAACTCACCACTTCTCAACCTTGTTATTCACATACAGGTCTTTTTATCATTACTAGACATTCCTGTCTCCTTGTCTGAAAGTATGTCAAAGATGCCATTTTTTCACTTAAAACCAACCAAGCAATGGTTTTGAAATCGAACTATGCTAGGGTTTGAATCAGAAGACACTGCACCCTTTCTGCTTCCAAACTTATCCTCAGTCAGTAGACATGGCTAACATCATAACATCGTAACACATAAGGAGTTTAGGGTGCTGCTCAAAACCCCAACATACAGTGCAGTTTTGCCTTGCAGAAGGGAAGGAAATCCATTTCCTAAGCATATGGGGTTAGACCAAGTGCTGCAAGAGGCTTGCCCTTCCCTTGGGTTTCCCATCACACAAGAGTATAGTAGGAGGCAGGGAGAACGACTTGCTAAAAGCCAGATCTTCTAATTGCACAACCAAAGCATGACCAGGTTGGGCAGAAAGACAGACAGACAGACAGACAGACAGACAGACAGGCGAGCTCTTGCTGAGAATGTGACTTAAAGGATGTTTGTCAAAGTTTCATCAGCACAGAGGCAGTTGGAGTCTTTCTAGCCAAACACTTCTCTGCAACTGTGTTTGAACAAGAGTTCGAGGCCCGAAGCAATGCTGTGTACAGCTCCAGCCCAGCAGGATTGAAATGGTTATGTAAAATCGATTCCAGATGACTACCAAACTGCACATCCAATTCATAAAGTGGACACTCTGTGTCAGGACATTTCAGGAAGTTGCTAAGGAGTGAACTGGAGGGGGGAAAGGCGCTCCAGTTCTCCGAGTGTTAAGCGGGAAGCCCAGGAGAGGCATGGAAATGAGAAGACCTGCCCAGTTCAAATTCCACCCTCAGCCTTATCTCAATGGGGAACCTGAGGCAAGGCACATGACTTCAGCAGCACCCCCAATTTTCAATGTAAGGGCAATGAAATACTTCCCACCCCTTGAGAGATCGTTAACCAAGCGCTTAAGAAGTACTTTGAACACTGCAGAATCCTAAGTAGCGAGCTGTGGTGGGTGCTCCTCTCCAGCTGCCCGAGCCCAATGCATGGCCTGAACGCAGCCACAGATTCCACTCCACCCCTGCCTTCGATCTGTCCCAGGCCAAGCATGAGAACAGCAGCGATTGCTCGGCTGTGCTATCAACGTTCCTTGCTGGAACTGGGAAGGAGGATTGTCCATGTGATTTGCAGGATGCTGGACTGCAGTATTTCAGGCTGCAGCTGAGGGCGGGGATGCAGGTATGCCAGAAGTCCCCTGCACATCTTCATTCCCTGGGCTCTCCCCTCCCTTTCAGGGTGCTGCTTTCCTTTTCTCTGCACAGGGAGGTGTGCATAAGCACCCACAGATGAGTTCTACAGCCTGAAGAGTTTCCCTTCCTTGGATCCTACCGGCTGCAACTTCATCCTGCTGATGAAGCAGGGGAGAGAAGGAGCAGAGCTGTGCCCCACGCGATACCTGAAACAAGCTCAAGAGGAGAAGGTGCCTCCTCCGGTGTGGAAGCCTTACGCGGCCTGGAATGCTTTGCTCTTCGCTGCGTTCTCCCATAAAATAGTTCCAGTGCCACGTCACAAAGGTCGATTCAAAGCCCGTAGCCAGGTGTAGCGGGTGCAGCGATGCTACTGTACCGGGCTTCAGAGGCTGCGCCTCCTCTCCTCTCCCCACCCCACCCCCACCCCGCAACCATTACATGAACAGGCTTTTGGAAAGAGACATACGCATTCCCTCCAGGCCACAGCTATGCCAGAAAACATGGGAAAGTCATTAGCGGGTTGCTGGCTCTCACTCAGCGCACAAGTCTAGTGACTACCACTTTGGTATCTTGATTTCAGTCCCGCTCTTCTTGGGGGTGGAAAACCTTGCAAGGCAGAGGCTCCTTACAAGCATTTGATCAACACATGCTCGTTCAATTCAGAAAGCGATTCCTGCAGGGAGCGTCTTCCTGCCAACTCGGAGCCTGAAGGGTCCCGTGCCTCCTTGAATTTGGCTCCAACGTTCTTAGCTCAGCCTTAAAGACAGCATGCAATTAAGATAATTAAACTAAATAGCAGATGGCCAGTTTGGCTTCACCACTACTTGCCCTACAGAAGGAAACAAATGCAACACCCCCAACAGCCTTCTGCGGAATCATATTCTTCTTCTCAGGTCGTGGAGTAATTCCACAGGCAGAGGAGAAGGGGATATTTTCCTGTTCTTTCCACTCAACAACACATCAAGATCTCCAACAAATATCCTGTCCGTAGGATTCTGTCATGCTCCCTATGGCTTGAGAAGTACATAGTCCAGAGAAGCATGAAGATTGGATCAATACAGGCATAGAAGAATGTGTGTGTGGGGCGGGGAGGGGTTTAACTCCAGTCTCAACAGCTTGCTAGAAAAAGAAATAAATCCTTACTGATCAGTTTAAAGATCTAGTTTGCCAGGAAGGATCCTGTTGTATTTGCTCAGAACAGTTACAAAGCTAAGCATTCGTGCAGCACTTGAGCATGTTCCGATGTTCGCCCAATAATTCTCCAGTACAACAACAGCCCCATAAGGATGGTCAGTATTGCTAGAAAGCCACTGAGGCCACCCACCAAGTTCACAAACAAGTGACGACTTCAATCAGACACATCTGGGTTCACAACTCTGCCCTTGAGCTACTGTGGCCTTAATTCTCTAGAAACCCTCACACTATACCATTTACAAAGGCTATGGACATTCACACAGCTGTGTCTCACATCCAAGCAGCACAAGGCGGTGGGAGGAAAATGCCTAGGAGTCCAATCTAGTCCGTCTCCCTGAGCTGTAGTCATCTTACTCCACATAGATGCCTTTGCACACCGGGCAAGCCAAGGAGGATTTCGCCACAGTAACAGCACATGTCGCTAAAGAACTCTGTCTACCCAGAACAAATATTTCCACATCACAGGCCACGGTAATGGGAGCAGAAACCCCGGCTGCCTAGCAGGGGCGGAGAACAATACCAGTCAGCGCTACTGGACGTGACAGCCGACCCCAGGGCAGTGGCTGAAAACAGCAGGGAAAACTGGGGAGTGGGCAGTCTTTCTATGGAAGGGGAGTTTTCGGACATGTCCAATAAGCCCACACGGTTTGGCAAACAACTGTCAGCAGTGCCTGGGGTTTCAAATGACTTCATCATAACTGCTATGCTTATGAAGTGCCTAAAATGCCTCCGGTTCTGTACAGAGATTTTTAAAATTTAGAAGTATCTACTAATAATACAGACCAGACACATTCCAGAGGAAGGGAGGAAGTAGAGGAAAAAAGGAGGGACATCATGCGTACAAGGTGAAAACTCTCTCTCTCCCTTTTATGGCATTCACAGGCCAAGGAACCTCTCTTGAGGGGGAAGCAGGGAGAGCTCTGTCACCCCTAAAAGCAGGACACATAACCAAGGCTCAGCAGGCCAGATTTCTGCTGTGAGCCATTTGTAATTAAAAAGCCTGCCCCCCCCCCCACAGCCAAGCAGAGCAGGAGGATGGGAAAAAGCCATCCTTTCCCTCTTCCCATCCCCGCCCCCCAGGATGAATCAATCAAGGGAGAATGCCCAACAGGCGAGAGCGGGTTGGCCGGGCAGGCTGGCAACATTCAGCTTTCCAAGAGCAAGTTAAAGCCGCCCCACCCAGCCCTGCCTCTCCCCTCCCCCTCCCCCTCCCCATCATTTCCACAGGCAAACGCCGGCCACCTTGATCAGCAGCTAAGCTTCACCCTGTCCTCCAAACCGCCATCGCACAGGTGGCTGTGGAAGGCACTACTGGACAAACAGGCCCTGCAAGCCCACCCCATTATACCCTAGTGAGCGATCACCCCGAAATACTCCCTGCAGAGACCCGATGAAGTGCAGCAGGTTCACAGGCCTCCTTCCTTCCTTTGTGCTGCCCTCCCTCCACCCTTCTGCATTCAGACTCAGCCCCCCACATGACATGCTAGACCCTTCCGCTCATTAAAACATGCTGCCCTAGAGACCTGTCCTTGCACCCTTCAAATCCCACACCCAGAAGACTTAGCCTCTTAAAACACACTTGCCAGCCATCCTCGGAGTGCTCTAAATCCCCCGGAGTTGCTCCATAAGAGAAGGCTGCAGCCTCTAATCCCATACATGCTTACCTTGGAGAAGTGACATCAATTCAATAAGATCTGCCTTCTGAGTAGCCCTGGGAGGGATTGTCAAGGCCATCCAAACCAAGAGCAAGCCCTCTGAGAATCTACCTTCCCACAGCACCACACTTTAGTGTGCTCTACCCACTACAGCAACCCCTAGGATCTGCCAAACTCCCCCCTCACCACCACACACACACTTCAAGACTCAGAGCCACCATTTTGCAGACTCCCGGAAGCCCCAGATCTCCACATTCCAAATCACCCTAAGGTCCCCATAAGCCCGCCAAGCTGCCTTCTGACCTTCGCTTCCCAGTGCCAGAAGCCCTGAACCCTTCATCTCATCAAAACCCAACAAGCCCCTCTTCTCCCCCCCCCCGTATTCCCGCTTCTGAGCCAAGTTCTGGTTGCTAAGCCCCCCACACACATACACACCCCTCCACCCCTTTCTCTTCATTACAGGCTCATGCACACACCGCCAGGGTCAAAGATCAACACAGCCCTCCCAAGATTGTGCACCACTGGCAGGAAGGAGCGCACTCCTCTTTGACTGGACAGCACCGAGCACCCTATCAAGCACTTAATGATTATTCCCTGATTTTAGCAGCCCTTCACATTAAATTCTTATTGCACTTCCCGACAGAGATGCCAGAGTATCCCCTCCAAACTCGGGCACCGCATCCCCGATAAGCGAGAGGGTGCCCCATCTCCCTCCAGCCTCCACACTTCTGCCACTTCGGCCTTCTGCACAGGACAAAAGCCTCCTCAGCCAACCAAAGGTCTGTCCCCATCTCTTTTTCGAGGGGGCAGCTTAAAAATGCAAGAGCACAGGAGCTCCACGAATCATGCCCTCCCTCGGGACGGGCTTGCTCTCCCTCCTCTGCTGGCGCTGGCTTTTACATTTTTTTCAGTTCTAAGAAATCTCGGATAAACAGCAGGAAAGGCCACAAGTTAGGGAGCACTGGTGCGTTTTTAAGAGTTTAAAAACTTGCACAAAATCGGGCACGGAGAGGGGCGCGCGCGCGCCTGTGAACAAGGAAGCCCCCTCGCCCCCTCCTCAATCCCAACCTTTGCCCTGGAGGTACGAAGGGAAAAGGGAGGAGGAGGAGGAGGAGGAGGAGGAAGCACTCTGCACATGTGCAGAAGCGCCCTCTTCGTCAACCCGCATTATCGCCAAGGCACCGAATGGCGGAGAAGCAAGCGGCGCCTGCCCGAACGCTGCTCCTCGCTCACCTTGCGCTGCTGCTTCTCCCAAGCTGGGTCGAGCAGGAGATCTCGGTCCCAGTCGTCCTCCTGAGCCATGTAGTCGCTGATGCCCGGCCCATTGCCGCCGTACTGGTAAGTCGGCTGCCCTGCTGCGTGGTAATCCACCATAGTATCGCTCGCAGGCGGTCTCTCTCGCGGGGCGGACGGTGCGCGTGCGCGAGTCCCGGGCAGGCGAAGGAGCACCCAGCTCCGAGCGAGGCGGCGAGCGCAGACCAACTGACGACGACGACGCCGGACGCCGCCGCTTTACTAGCGGGGCGCCTGCGCGCCGCGCGGACACGCCCCCGTTCTGCCTGGCGGGCGCATGCGTCCGGGGAGAGAGCGCTCTAAGCCCCGCCCACGGAAAAAACAAAAACAAAGTCTCCTCTCTCGGCCCAGGCTATTAAAAGAACAGCGATCGCGGAAGGCAGCGCGCCTCGGCAGGTAGGGCCTCTGCGCGCTTGCGCAGCAGGGCCCGCCCGTGCTTCGGTTTCTGCCTGCCGAGCACGCGCGCGCGCGAGCTTGAGCGCCTTTTTCGGCGCTGCGCATGCGCGGTTGGCCCCAACGTCTTCGCCCTCGAGCCGGCTGAGGGGCGCTCGCGCCCACGACTGCCTGTCACGTTAATAACACATTGTGTATTCGTAATCACAGTTTTCTTACCTCAGTATTCATTAGACAGAATTAATAACATCCGGCCAAGAGGATTTTTTAAAAATTGAGACAATGCATATCATCTTCATTGAGATGAAGATTTATAAATATGAATGGGCGTCGTTATTAAATCATCCATGCCATTAACAGCGTTTTTACTACGTGTTCATACCCGTGCCATTCGTCCTAAAAGCCGCTGTTGCTCTCGTTAATAACATGGTTCTGTGAAGCTGAGGGCTCAATTTTCCTCATGACCAGCCACATCCATTGCGGATAATCTCCGTGTGGTTTTTTCACCTCATAATTAGCAACCCCGAACAAAGGTGCTGGAGATACATTAACCTCCACAGGGCTGGCTTGGTGATGGATTGTCTTTTTATTTAAGGAATGCAAAGGCCCACAATTGCCAGGTTTACCCAGACAGCAGTAGGGAACTTGAGGTACTTTGTGGCCTTAAAATATTTGTACTTCTCAGCCAAAAGGAGCAGCAGTGCGGTGTAGTGGTTAGGAGGGCATACTGGGACTCTGGGGGTCTGGGTTCTAGTCCCCCACAATCACTGAGTACACTAAGTGACTTGGGCCAGTCACTACCTCACAGGGTGGTTGTTATGAGGTGAAGCTTGAAAGGAGAACAAATATGTAGGCCCACCTTGAGTTCTTTGGAAGAAAAAGGTGGATTCAAATAGAATGAATAAAAAGGCTCCCTGAGCAGCGAACATACAACCCATAAAACAAGGCAGGTTCTCCATGCAGGCTTACAATCCAAAAAGATGGTACACAAAGAAAAAAGTGATGGGGGGGAGGAAATAAAATAAAAATAGCGTATTTGCGCAGGCTGATGATTCTACTTTCTTTCTCTGCTTCATCTGCACAGACTGCTGGAAGTTGCAGTGAATTACCTTCAGCTCCAGTTAAAAGGCTGGGGTTCTACAAGAAGAGAAACACTTTTCTTCACCTTATTAATTTACATAGATTTAAAAAATTGAAGTAATTACTGTTGTTTAACTGGAAGTAGAATATGCCTCAGCATTTGGAAAAGGCTGTCCAAGTGCTACCTGTGGTTGGGAAATGTCAAGGTCTCTGCAGCTCCCATGATCTTTACAGACTCAACAACCTTCAGCTAGAGATACTGTCTTTTAAAAAGTGGTCTGATGGCCCTTCAAATATAGGACTATAATAAAAAAATTAAGAATTCCACCTTCAAGTAACAACAAATAGGAAGTAGCAGTGATTAAGTGAGAGAGAATTTTTGGGTTTGTAGTGGAAAACTCAAAAAAAATGTTGACTTAACATGCAGCTGCTGCAAAAAGGGCTAATTCCATGCCAGGTATAATTAGAAAGAAACTGAAAATACAACTGCTGATATCATACTCCTATTATACAAATCTTCACTGCAGCCACACTTGGAAGAAATACTGTGTACAGTTCTGGTCACTATTCCTAAAAAGGATATTACACAGTTAGAAAAGGTTCAGAAAAGGGCAACTAAAATGATTGAGGGACTGGAGCAGCTCCTCTCTAAGAAAAGGTTATATTCACTGGGATTGTTTAGCTTAGAAACAAGAGCATGAGGAGAGACAATAGAGGTATCTAAAATTATGGATACATTGTAGAAAGTGGCTAGACTAAAAGCCCTCCTTCACACTGTGTATAGTTAAACTAAACTTCCACAAGGTGTACTGATGGCTACCAGTTTGGATGGCTGGGATCAGTCAAATTCATGAAGAAGAAATTTATCCATGGCTATGGACTACCTCCAGAATTGGAGGCAGTATACCTAATATACCAGTTACTGAGCAACAGGGGCAAGAGGGTCTGTTGCCCTAACGTCCTTCTTGTGGGATCCTGTGGGCAGCTGCTTGGCTATTGTGTGACCACAGAACGCTGGACTAGATTAATTCTGGATCTGATCTAGCAGGAATCATATGCCCTCCATAAAGTAGGACAAGTGATCTATGAAGGGTCAGTGGCATATGCAGTTGCTCAGGTTGTAACTTTTGGCCAATCATGCTGTCCCTGATCTGGTGAGCAAAATTAACATCCCCTTCCCAAAATTCAAGTATCAATTGCCTCAGGTCTCAATGCATGCAGGAACATATATCAAGGGAAACAGAAACAACTTCAGGTTATTTCTGACCACAGGTTCCCTGAATGGCAACCTCAGCTTTGCACCAGGAAAGGAAGTGGTTCAGCTTTCCACCCGCCAACATGACTGATCATCACAGTCCAGGATGTGAGCCATTGCCAACTTTTTATTTCAGCACTGTTCCTTAACCACAAAAAGTTTCATGTTGGGTTAGCTCAGTTTTTTCTTGGCATGAAGATGCAGTGATGTAAAGCACTATATCTGTTGAATTGCTGACTGTCATGGTGCTATTAAAGGCACAGAAAACCTGTTAGGAAAACAAAAAATGGCAACCACACATAGTTTCAGTTTCAACCACAATGAAAACCAAGGAGGGTGCTGCCACGCATCTCAGAGGACCCGCAGCCAGATCATAGAGGCTGGAATTAGAATGAGCACAACAATCCCAAGAAGCAGACCTGTCGATTTATGCTATGCTGCATTTGCTTCTTGTTTATATATATATTTTCCTGAGTGCTCAAAGTGTTGCACCTAGATTAGTAATCCTTACAACAGCCCTAGTAAGATCACCATTACTATCTCCTTGTTGCTGGTCAAATTGCACCAAAATGTGATTGCATTTAATATGACTAGTTTGGATTTTTAAAAAAGCATTTGTGAGGGGAGGATGTGTGTATGGTGGGGTTTTGTAATGATTAAAAGTTGGTGTAGGGACAGTTGGATTTTCATCAGGATCTCAGAATGAAGAAAAATTTGAAACCTCTAATGTGTATTAGTGCAAATCCCTTCCCCCCCAGGAAAAATGATCTGCAAGACAAACCTAGTCCATTGCAGAAACTGCAGGTTGCATTTATAGAAATCCAAACCCAATTACAATTACGCATTTACTATAATGTATCATTTAGCTCAACAACTAAGAGAATTATGGGTTCCCAAAGCCGCCTAAAGAGAGAATTGCTGAGGTGACATTTGCAGTATTCAGCTAACCACAACAGTACATCGGCTCCCATTCTCAAATAGCTTATATTTTGCAAAAATATCTCACAACCTGCTGCAGGGTGGGTCAATCGGTGTTATTTCCCTTTTTAAATTGGCAACTGAGTCCAGAGATGGTAGGCAAGGTTGTTCACCTGTTGAAGACTAGCACTGGGTCTGAGAAGTGTTCTCCCCAAGGTCACACTATCAACTTGTGACAGACGTGGAGGGGCTGAATCCCAGCTTTATCTCCACACCGGTTATGGCAGAAAAAACAAACTCCTTGTTTTATCAAGTGTTAATGACAACATGCTTTGCAGATTGTTAGTCTGTGGCCCACTGCCAGGTTATCCACAAGCTTAGTGTGAAAATAAGAAATCTTTAGGTCTAGAATGGTGACTGGTTCTGAATTAAAACATGCACTTATGCACTTTACAAATGTTGTTGTACCGAACACATGTTAAAACTCGCAAAGCATATGCAGGACCTACACATTTTTTTCTTGCTGTGCAAAGGACAGGTGAACAAGCATGGCAGTCAGGGATGAAGCCAGGCCCTTGGGCTGGGTGCCTCCAGGAAGCTCCTTCTCTGAGGAGACCTTCACTAGCTGTCTTCCCCCAGGCACAATCCACCTGCCCAGAGGGAAAGCACACTGCACACTGTGGAGGGTGCTTTCTCAAGTGTATCACTTTTTACACTCACATGTTTTCAGAAGACAACTTGAAAGGCACCAGCAGCAGCCCCCACCCCCCAGCCAGCCCATTCATAGGTACAGGCCTCAGCAAATGCCCAACAGTGCTGACCCCCACCCCCCATACCAGGCCACCCGTTCCAGCATCATTAGCCAACTACAGGAAGGGAATGAAGACATGTGTGCACTTTCACATGGAGCTGCTTCTCCACATTTAGAGGAAAAGCCAGTGAACTCGTCCAGAGAGATTGCACGTGCTCCGTTCTAAATATGTGCTGAAAATGTTCTAAACGACCACTGACACATCCAGCAGTAAGCTGAGTACCCCCCTGAGACATTCCAAAATAGCAGGCCACTGTAGAGTCTAGCAGTAGGAACCAATTAGTTCCATCCACCTGGAGCAAAACTCAGGGCTACAGTGGTGTGGACTACATTCCTTCGTCATGACTGGGGCATTTCATTTTTGTATAGTCACATGATCTCTTGGCTGGGACAGATTCACAAGGGAGTGCAGGGATGCCTTCCCAGGGACCTGAGTGCCTAGCAGATCTAACCCTATTTGTGAGGAGCTGTAGTGTGCAAAGGGCTCAGATGTGAACTAATTAGACCTGCCTTGTAATCTTCGCTCATGGCATTCCAAACAGGGAGAGGAATGAAATAGTCTGTTTAAGAATAGGGTATAATCAGATGTTTGTGCTAAAAGAAAACCAAGTTCTGTTCCAAATAAACTAGACTTTGTGCAAAGAATTATTGCACTGTGTAAACCAAAAAACATTGGCAGTGTTTTTTGCCTAATATATTCAGGAAGCTAAAGGGCAAAATCCTATGAGGGCATCTGCATGTTTCCCTTGGACAACTAGAAATCCTGCTCATTCCCCCTTCTTCCTTCCCTCTCAATATCTAAGATTTTAATCAGATTTTGCCCAAACACTTCTATCTTCACTACCTTAAGGACTGAAAATTTCAGTAACACTTGAAATTATCTGGCCTCTGAATAAAAATGTGTACTCACACATCTTAGAGTAGATGGAAGAGACAGTAGGACTTCCTGGCTGGTATGTGGCCAACACCTCTTCAGAATTAAATGTTAAGGCCCTGTAAGTCAGTTTATGATTATGAATGACCATTAAGTCTTTCAGGTAGTCTTTCTGTCCATCTTGGACACGGATCCACTCAAGATGTAAAACCAATGTCTCAGCCTTCTATTTCCATCTCTGTGAGGTTAAACTTCTAACCTTTTGGAGAGGATAGCTTTAATAATCTGCATTCTTCAGTGACTTACTCTGGGTGTTGTTGCCCTCCAGGAAACACCCATTTGGTCTGCTGACTGATCAATCTAGTGTTTTTGTAAGGCACAACCCTTTTCAGAGAGACATTAAGATGGTACAAACCGGCAAACCAGTGACACAGCATTGCTGATGACTGCCCTGTACCCACTTTTCCCCTCCTCACTGAGGTCACCCACCTTCATTCCAGTGCTCCACCCTGGTTACGGTCAAAGACAAAAGAAACAGCAGGTGTTGACCACCGCAGATGACAGGGACAAATATTTCATGACAGCTTCACCAACACGACATAGGAAACAGGTGTGAGAGGGAAGCTGTGGACTGAGGGAAAGACCCAGCCTGCCTGCCGAGAGCAAGGATTCCAGCTGACACCATGTCCACCTTCACTCTGGGCAGGCACAACTATTAGGTTGTAAGCTCTGCAGGCAGGATGGTGGCACATCCTTGCTTTGGGAGATCGTTACTTGGGACAAGTGTCTTTCCCCAGTACAGTTCACATAGTCCAGCATAAATGAGTGTAAACTGAAGCCTGTCAGAGTCAAAATCCCAACTTCAAGAATAACTGGACCAAGGAGATTTGGGGGTTGTGGTACACACCTCCATGAAAATTTCAACCCTGTGAGCAGCTGCTCTAAAAATGGCAAAATCTTTGGCCATAATTAGGCAAGGAATTGCAAATAAAACTGCCAAGATTGTACTCCCCTTACTTGGAGTACTGTTTACAGTTATGGTCACTGCACCTAAAAAAGGACATTGTAGAAGTGGAAAAGAGCTGAAAAGGGCAACTGAAATGATCACAGAGCTGGAGCAACTTGCCTATGAACAAGTGTTACAACAACTGGGATTGTTTAGCATAGAAAAGGGTCAGGGAAGACATGCTAGAACTATACAAAACTATGCACAGTGTAGAAAAAGCAGAGGGGGGAGACTTTCCCTCTTCTTTCATTATAATAGAATCGCATTTGATCACCCCATGCAGCTGGCTGGCAGGAGATTCAGGACAGATAAGAGGAAGAATACACAGGGCTTAATTAAATTGTAGACTTTATTACCACAAAATGTAAAGATGGCTACACTATGCTGGCATCTTGGCTCTGCCTAGCACTGGAATGCAACATAGACGCTGTCTCAGACTCAGGCAATTGGTCCACCTAATCCAGTACTGTCAACCCTGACTGGCACTGAGTTTTTGTGCTCTATCTATCTATCTATCTATCTATCTAGTGAGTGAGTGGACATAATCAAATGTGGAACCTTCTGCACTCAAAGCATGTGCACTCCCGAATCACGGCACGTCTGTCAGAAATCCCTGAAACTGAATTAGCCCATGGACCGAAAGAGATTCACTGCTCCTGCAATAGTGCCATCTTCCATGTATTTATACAAGGATACCCCCGAGTTCTCCACCCAGAGTATATAGACAGAAAAAGGCTAGTCACCCCTTGGCCAGAACCTCCATGATAAATCAAGAGCCATCCTTGCCCACATTTCTCTTTGGGAGCAGAATGGTCTCCCTAAAATGGGGAGGTGTCTGTCCTGTCGGCCAGAAGCACCTGCCTACTATGAGCAGCAGCACAAATTAGATACCATGTGATCCTTCCGAGCCTTTGGGTCACAAAAGGAGGGTTGTGTGTGTGTTTCAAGTTGCACTTCTTGTTCACAAAGCAAGGGCAGGGCTCACAGCAGCCAATGACTCAGCTGTGGAAAGCATGTACTCTGACAGAAAAAAGGTGGGCCACAGTACAGCTATGGACTGGTGGCCAGTTTCTCATGGACAGTGCCAGAGCTGCTGTTCGCTCACATTTTGGCCAAGAATGCCAGACTGTGCTTTGACGCAGATAGGCACTTCTTAAAATTTTAAGAACGAGTGACTCAAAAGCACATCATAGAACTGAGTTATGCCATGAGCAATGCAAAGGATGGCTTTATGCTTCACAAAATTAATGCCGGGGGGGGGGGTCTTGTTTATGATTTAAAAGGTCAGTATTCAGTCTCTGCTGTAGAATACATCTTCAGAGTCCTCTACCAAACACAGGGTCCATCAGCAACTAAGGGACAGGGGTTGGCTGCAGCTAGAGCATTGTGGAACACCACTTCAGCCACTGAACCACTCTTCCCTAGAAGCTGGTTCCTAGTTGCGGGGAGGAGGAAAACAGCCCCCCTGCATCGGTGGATGGAGGAATCCTAGCCAACATCTAACCACACACACATACATCTCTGGAATGTTCAGCATCTCAGCGGACAGGAAAGGCAAGGGCATGACCCTGGCTGGACCACTAAGTGGAAAACAAAAGGGGGAGGGGAGGGGGCAGCACAGCAAAAATATTGATGGAATTGCAAACAGCAAGGAGGGGAGGCAGATCTGCAGCCAAGTTTGAAAGGGCCCCAAATGTGCTCATCTGGTTGGCTGCCAAATTCCCAGCCCTACTGGAGAATCTCTACATCTGGAGACAGGCTTTATATGGCCGCTTTCTGGAACTCTGCTTCCCCCCTTTGCAATTTACAGAAATCTCAGACACAGCACCAACAAGCCAGACGGTCTCAGCCTGCACAAGGCAGCAGTGGAAACGGCTGCATCTGATCTATGGCCATCTGGCTGCCGGCGGCAGGAGCCCTTCCAGAGCGGCTGCATTCACATGGCTGTAGGCAGAACAGCATCAGGTTCATGTGCAGCAGGCTGCCTGGGAGCAAGGTTCTTTCATTTGCTATGGGAGACCATCATTCTTTTCCCACAAAGAAATCAAGTTCCCCTCTGCTCTTCTCTCCTATGATGATTTGCAAGTCCCCCGGAATTTTGGTTCTCTCTGCATCCCGAGCGGAGATGGTCACTTGGCCCAAACCTTCCAGCCTGAGGGGATTTGAACCCCTTCCTTTCACTTCAAACCCAAAGTTCTACTCCAATTTCCATGGTGTACTACTGAACTGAAGTAAGATTGCGTGCACACACATCAAGCAAAAGCAGCTCTCCTCCTCTATGGCATAAAGCTACCACCTTACTTCACAGATGGAAGTTTATACAGGTAACAACTGCGACATCATAGCAACAGGTCACTCTTTACATCAAGGCTTGGATTAATTTTTAGCTGTTCTACTTGTTTAAACAATACAGTCTGTATTTTTCAGTGCAAAACAAGAGGTGTGTAACTTGAAAAGGGTAGTGTGCTTTGCTTTTAGAAGTTTGTTCTGTGAAATATACCAGATTTTAAGCCCCAAGCCTGTATGAAGATAAGAGTATTCCCCCATGGGCAGAGCCTGTCACACTGGGCAAGTACAACCAGCATCCATGGTTGATTACCTTGACAGTCTGTCACCTTGACAGTCTGTCACCTAGACATTCAACTTGCAACCTGCAGACCTCTAGATATTAGAAAGACAAGTACCAACATAGGTCCCACTTAGCAAATCACCTGTTCCCTTCTTGCAGGTTGAATAGCATTAGTTCAAAGGCAGCAAACTGGCTCGCACTGGGCCTCAGCTCTGAATGCAAAGCATTAACTGCAGCACCTCCTGCTCCTTTCTTAGGAGCGACTGACTAAAAAACGCTAAAAATAAGGGTGACTTCAGGGCCGGATTTCAACATATAAAGCCTGAAGCTGGCTGAAACATAAACAGACACCCCCATCACAGAGCTATCAATAGTAATAGCCAAAGCAAAAATATGAGTGTGGTTCAAATCAGCTGATGCTGCAGGACAAGATGCCCAGAGTAGGGCTGGCAGACGGGCAGAGATCATAAACCCAGCCAGGGCCATTCCCAGAAAGCCTTGGGAAGCGTGTGTCTTGATCTACTGTCACGTTTGTTCAGGTAGAGTCAGCTTGCAAGGAACAGTGAAGTCTTTCATCCCTATTCCTGTAGGGATTCTTGAAGGTTTGGGCTCAGTTCCCAGTAATGTAGCCAGCCAGAGAGAAGCTTTATTCAGGCAAGTTCCCAGACAGATTACAAAGTACGTTGGACTTGGGGGGTGGGGGAGAAGTACATTTTTCATTTACAGGCCAAGACTAGCTATCCAAGTAGATTTGGGAGGGAGGGGAGAAGGATGGATTGAGAAGACACCAGAAACGTTTAGCTAATCAAAGGTTTGGCACACTTTAACATCCTTGCAGTGCAATCTCCTGCTCCACTTCCTTTACTTCAGTGTTTCTTAAGTGGCCAAGCTCAGGCGCCCCTCTTCAACTGACAGTACCCCCCTGCCCCGCCCCAGCCATCTCCTTGACAGGCAAACACACAAAATTCTAACATACAGCTGCATGGCTGCAGCCCACCGCTCCTACTAGAATGTTCAGCTGCCTCCCATCTCAGAGGCAACCCAGGCATAAAAGGAAGATGGAAACAGGACACCTTGGGTTCCTTTCACAAGCAGGCCATCCAGGAAAGAAGGCAGGGTGCAGGAGACACAGAAAAGTCTTGGTTACACACTGCCATGGGTTAGGGAAGGACGAACCCATCAGAAATTCAAAGTCCACCAACTGACTGCAGGTGAAGACCCATGCCTCAGGGAGGAGAACCAACCGTCTCCTGCGTTCAGTGAATCATTCACTCACATCCCTTGGCGCTCCTGCAACTCCCCAGGCATCCACTTTGGGAACAGCTCCCACCTCTACATCAGCTGACCCAGTCCCCAGTCTTCAACACCAGAGACTCGCTGTGCCTGCACACCCACTTTCTGCTATCTCATTCCCTCCCCATCCACCTAAGCCAGTAGGAGAACATAATACCTAAGTCTTTGCTGAACAGGCCTGTTGGCTCCCCGGATACAAAGGCCACCTGCCAAGCTGCTGGAGGTACCATGTATTCTGCAGCTACATGAAACAAAGGCAGAAATCTGTGACAGACAGGAAATCCAGAACTCTGCACCGTGCAGCTCCTAGCACACCAAATGGCCAGGGTAGGTTTGGGAGGGTGTAGCTGGCTCTTGGCCAAACTCCCCAAGGTCACTGAAAGGGAAAATGGGCCGGATTCCTGCTGCTGAGGCGGCTGAGGGCATCAGTAGGTGTACGTTCTCTTGCCAGGGCTAGTTCAGGCGAATGGCCAAGTTCACACACAAAGTTCTCCTTTGCTCACCAGCAACATCTAATGGCAATAATAAGAACAGCACAAGGCATGGCGAACCTCAGGCCTGGCAGGGCCCGGGAAGCAATAATGCTCTGTTCCATCTGGGCAAGATCCTGGTAAGGGCTTTAAATATTTGCCTTGGCATGGGAGTTGGGAAAGGTGGTTACATCGCCCCCCACAAGGGAGCATAACCTCTAAGTGGTATACACAGGAAGCTCTGGTGTACTCATGCATCCCCGCAAGGTGCTACAACAAAAGTGATGGCCTTGGTGAAGGGGATGCACCAACAACTGACACTCCCTGGGGCTCCAGATGCTGCCTCACCCAGCTCAAGTTATTCTCAACTTTGCCCCCAGCCCCAAAGCGAGCTTCAGCTGTGGGGTGGTATGGAAGTGACATCCCTGACACTAATACTCCCCACTCTCCAGCCATCTGATATTTGGAGGCCCCAAACTCGGGACCTTAAGGAGCATCCCGCCCCGCTCTTCTTGGGGGTCTAATCCTGGAGCCTGGCCAAGCCCTGCTATTCTTCCAGCATAGCAGCTGCTTTCACAGCTCCCCTGCAGCTTTCCCTGTGCTGTGCCATGCCGCTTCCTTCAGTGCCAACTCCGGCTGGAGCAGCCCACAGACAAGACCACACACCAAACTGAGGCATTTATTGGTCGTACTCTTATAACCCGAAGCATTAAAATATACAGAACAGGGTGAAGAGGGAGAGCCACTGGCGGAGGCCTTCCTCACTGTGAAGAAGCCATGATGCTGGAGACGCCTGCAAGGAAGGAGAAAGCATGAGAGGGGTTCAAAGTAAGAGTAAGACTTTGACCAAATTGGACCAGCAGCTTGCTCAGAGGAGTACTGTGACCTCCAGGGAAAATCAGAGGAAAAGAAAGATCTTTCCCAACTCTGCCAAGACCCCTTTGCTGTGCTCTGCAAACAAAGCAGGCATCCTGCCACTGAGTCCTTCCTTCGCTAGATGGGGGATAAGTTGTGGGGGCAGCAGTCATGTGGGGAGGACAAGCATATTTATGGGCCAGGCACACCACACATATGCAAGTGTACACACCCTAAAGAGAGTACCGACTTATCCAACTTGACAGCCTCCTGTTTCACTGCACAGCAGAAGCCCTCCCCCAACCACCATTGGAAATCAGGGGGCATGGAGTCAGGAACCTCTATGGGAAGGGGCTTCCAGGAATCTGCAGAATATACTCAGGGCTAAAGAAGATACTGTGCCATAATTTTGATGCAGGGGAAGAATCGGTTAGTGCCTGCTGCAGCAGGATGCAACAGTAATAGGCTGCATGGCTGTAAATATGTTTGACTATGTGGGCAATGTCTGCTGAAGTCTCACAGATGAGGAATGACAGAGTAAAAATTTAAATGCTTTGGAAAAGGGCTTCAATATTCTACGTATGAGCAAACCCGAATCTATGCAGATCTGCATCATTTATACCACATTCACAGAATGTACATGTATTAGTGCATTTTTATAGGCAGAGTACACACAACCCTAGTTTAGAAGAGGTGTCAAAGGGGAAGGAAGGAGCTGGGATAGAGAGGTGGTCAGAGGAGAACAGGAACTCACTGTCAAAGTCTATTTTCTCCACAATGTTTTTGGGCTTGATGCTCTCCTCCTGGTTGCAGATGAAGATCGTCCCGGGTTCTGTCTCTGTCCAGCCGTATTTACTCATCCAAGATTTCAGCTGGTTGTCTGCAGTGAACAAGAAAGTGGTGATGTGGCTGGGCAGAAGAGGGAGAATCAAGTGATGTATCATGTAAGTCACTACTTCTCCCTTCAAGCAAGTTTCCAAAGCAGCTTTCAAAAAGAAAAAAAATTACAGCAGAAGGAACAAAGTTTTAAAAGAGCAGTGTTGAATTACAAGCAGTGAGAACAGATCGCTTTCAACAATCTAGAAAGAGAGAGAAGATCTTCAGCTAGCACCAAGCTGCCTACACAGCAGGAGAGCCTCCTGAGTTCTACAATCAGGGTGCCACCACCAAGAAGGCTTTCCCACGTCACACAGCAAGATCAGAATCAATTTTCAAGGCTTTATCTTCCTTCCCAAGTGGGCAGAATCCAACACATTCACGACTGAAGAAAATAAATAAGGCTTTCCAGATATTCATTTTTTCTTTTATCTACCTACAGACTGACAAACCTCCTGCTCTGTACATAAAATTCTTCTTTTGCTGGTAAGCTTAAGAAAAGCTCCCAAAAATTTGGGAAGAAGGGTTGTTTTGTTTACCTAAAACGCTTTTATCCAGCTGTTCAGCAGACAAGGCCCTCAGGCCTCAGGATTACAATCTAAAAGACCTGGCAAAGGAAAAAGCTAGAGGGAAGGAAGCAGGAAACCCAGCATTCACAAACGATAAACCGTTCAGGGAGAGGAGCAGCTCTGCTTCCCTTCTCTGCAGAATTTCTAGGAAAGCCAAACTGATCCTTAGATTGCCCGTCTTGGATTACAAGAAACTCTCTAGGGGGCAGAGACAGTCACCACTGCTCCTGTGACCCAGCTCTTGCTGGCCGAAGGGAGGCCCACTCCCAGACCCAGCAAAGCCAGTTCAGAGCGGGAACCATGACCAGCTCACACACATCACTAGATCCAGACCACCTCTATGACCCCCTCTGCAGAAATGGGTAGTCAGATAAAGTTATGCATCTCTCCACTTCCGCGGCAGCGGGGGAGGGACTATACACTCACGCAAATACCCACTCACCTGTGAGGTCCCCCAACATCTTCGCCAGAAGCCATCGGTCAATGCGCTGATATGTAATCCCTACCACATGGCAGATAACTGCAAGGAAACACATGACAACAGGGTTCCGAAACCACTTTCCAATCCTGAGTTATGAGGCGCTTATTCTGAACCCCAGCTAACTTCAGAGCCTGACGGCAATCTGTGGCTTAAGGAAGGAAAGAGTGCTCTGAGAAGGGGCTGCAGGATGGCGCACACTTATGTAAAACCACTTTTGCAAATGCTGTAAAACACTTTTACAAAGGACCCTGAGAAGAGTCCGCATTCCCACACGACAGAAATGCACAACAGGAAATGCTCTTTGGTTTAGGAAGGCCTGGCGGTTCTTCAGGGCAAAGGGAGAACAACAAGAGCAACTCTCTGCACAAGGATACTTCCATCAGTCATTCGCACCAGTCACTTATTTGAAGTACAGAGCTGGGGTATTTTTAAAGGCAAAAAGGAGTATTATCAGTATTAATTTACGAGAAAGGAAAATGCAGCAACAATCAGAATCAGACTTACATTTCCTAACAGAATCCTCAAATCCTGTGATCTCACCCAGGATATCCATGTTCTTATCCAGTGCTTGCTAATTAAGAAAACAGGCACAAGAGTATACACACTGGTAACAGTTTTGGTCACAAGAGCCAAGTAATTTCCTGCCACCCCACCCCGTTATTAGTAAAGCAGAAGAAAACAGCATGGATTTCCAAGGAAACACTTTGCATTATAAGGCACAGACATGCAAAAAATACAAGCAATTTTTGAGCGGCAGCAATCAAAACCTAAAATGCAGCAACATCAGTGCGCTTATTATCAGTGCGCATCTTTTTAACTCTGTGAAATCACAGGCTGAGCTGTAAGCAGGCAGAGCTCCGCTGGACCAGCAAAAACATTTGCAAACCAGAGGACGGTTGAGTTGGACTCACCCAGAAAGCCTGGAAGTGGCAGGTCTCCAGCAACTCTCCCAAGTACAAGATCTGTTTGAGAGGCTTCTCCTTTAGCTGGATACAATGGAATTAAGGAAAGTGGCAAATGAAATGAGGGAAAGGTATGGGATTTTCTGCACCAGTCCTTGGAACAGGGCAGACTAGTACATGCCACCACCATGTTGCACGACCAGGAGAGTCTTCCTACTGCAGTAAGAAATGCATCGTGACTCACTGGCGCATCTTTCCGCAGGGCAGCTACGAGGTGGCAGGCACAGCCCACGGCGTCTGTTCTCCCCACCCCTCTCTTAAGGCAGGCTGCACTGCCACACCACCTGGTCCTGTTTATTTACGACTGAGGAGGAGCACAGAAAGGTGTGCAGGAGATACATGTGTGCACATATGCTCATCCACATCCAGTGTCCTGTGATTTTGCTCAGGGGCAACAGCCCGATCCCAGTCAAGGAAGGCCTGTGAGAGAGATGTGAGAAACAGCTGACTGCTGCATTTCACAGGCAGCGGCCACTGCTCCTCCCTCTCAGCAGTGATGGGGCATCCAAGATCTCCACTGGGAATCCCGGACTCGCCTTTGCCAGACGCAGCACTGCCTTCCCGCCTGGGTGAAGGATACATGAGCCTGGTCAATCAGGCACTTGCAGAGCGTGAAGTCTGTGTGAGGCAAGTTGGTCAGTGCCTTCAAGAGGATCTGGGCAGTCACTGTGGTTTGGAAAAGGGCAGGGTTAAACTGGTACCTGAGAAGAAAGAGAATACCTTAGGATTCCGGGAGGGAGGGAGGGACAAGCAAACCCTGCAATCCAGGGGCCCCAGGGAGGGAGCCACTCCATGGCACCCCACTGACACTTTCATTATTTTCCATTTTCCTCCCTGTTAAAATGTGCATGTATGGGTTTGGATGAAATGTGTCCATCTTTTTAGCAAGGACAGCAAAGGTTGTCCACACATCCAAACAGCGGAGGAACTGCTGCTGTAGCCCAGCAGGCCTGGCTGCCCCTTTTCCACTCCTACCATTAACAAACTCCAGAGCACCAAGTGTCCCCCCCCCCCACAAGTCTCACACCGAGCTTGGGAAGTGCTACATTCAGACACTCAGTTTCAAGATGAAAGGTTCACATCAAGCGGTCCTACAGCCCTCTACCCGATGAGCCACAATTTGAACCTGGCCCTTCGATATTGTGCAGTAAAACCAGGCATGAAGGGGAACGAGTATCTTGCCCACAACCTCCTTGGGATGGTGCCAATGCCAGACGCTCCCAAAGAACGGGCCACCAACCACTCACAGTTTGAGAACAGCCAGGTTGGCCTCCAGGTCATAGGTGTTCTCCTTGGCTTGGGTTTCCACGTAGTGCTCCAGGGTGACCAGGTTCACCGGGTTATACCTGAGATGCAGGAAGGGATGGAATAGCTTTGAAGGCATTCCAAACCAGGAGCCAGAAGAGAGTTAGTGATTCAAGAGGGAGGCCCAGGTTCCAGTTCTCTTTGCAGGGCTTGCTGGGTCGCCTTCGACAGGCCACCCTCCCCGTGCAGCTTTGAGCCTCTTAGTGCAGAAGGAAACAACACTGCACCGACTCATCCCCACTGCTCCCCTCTGCCCTCACCTGAGCACTCCTTCCCTCAGCACCCTCTGTGCTGGAGCTTCCCCGGCCCAGTCTCCAGGAAGCCCAGCACCGCATCGCGCCCCCGCCGCCCCAGCCTCGCATCTCAAGCGCCGTGTCCCCGGGCACATCCAAAGCCCCTTCCGTGTGCGGGCGCCGCCCCTGGGACGCCGCACAGCACCCGCGCCCGCGCCCACGGGCACAGCCGCTGCGAGCGCGTGATGCTCAAGCGCGACTGGCCGGGCAGGCCAGGGCTGCTCCACGGCGTCACGGAAGGCGTCGGCAGTGCCACCAAGCGCTCGACATCGGCGCCCGGCTTCCGACGATCCAGTCTCCCACGCCCACGCCCGCATCCCGCGCGGAAACGGCCTGCTAAGGCAGCGCCTCCGCCAAGCGAGAGGCGGGAGAAGGCGCGGAAGGCGGACCCCCCCCACCTCACCCCGGGGAACACGCGGAGGGGCCGCCGGTCGCGCAGCCCCCGGCCGAGGCCCGCCCCGCCCCGCCCCGCCCCGGCCCCTCGGACCAGCACCTCTCGATGCCCTTGAGCAGCTTCCCCACGTTTGCGCGCATCTGCTCGAAAAGCGCCATGGCCGCGCCGGCGATCGCAGGAGCAGCGGAAGGAGGCGCGGCTCCCGGCACTTCCGGAACGACAATTCCCGAGGCACGACGGGACCATAGAGAGGATCGCCTCCTAGAGAGGCCGGCCGAGCAGGTGCGCATGCGCCGAGCGGAACAAGCGCGTGGAGCGGACGCCGGCGCCGCCTGCAGCCCCAAGTTGTGGCCACGCCCCAGGAGCTGGAGATTGGCCTGTCCCCCCCGTTACCCGCCGCCCCGCGGCCTCTCGGCGGAAGTCGTATGAAAAGCGCTGCTCCTTCTGCTTCGGCTGTCATGAGGACGAGAAACGTGTGTGTTTGTTTTGACGAGATGCTATTCCTAGCCAGCTGCATTTATTTATCTATCATGGTCTTATGCAGATACAGCCAGGCTGTGCAATTGCCCTGAATAGCTGCACAAGGTCTTTCGGCTGGAAGTATCCTCCCTGACTTATAACAGAAAGCACAGTTCTGTGTATGCAATGCAATAAAGACAACAGAATAACAGTATGATAACAAGGGCAATTCCGTGCAATGCTGCCAGGCTGAATCGTTCTGGAGAGGACTACACGAAGCCGGAGTTGGCCTTGGCTGCTTTGCTCCTCTCCAGAGGCTGCACTGTACAATCCAAGAAGTGGCTGGTCTTACGATAATCCAGGACTATCCCCCTCCCTGCCTGGGCTTACATGCCACCAGCACAGGAAACCTTGCAGGACTGGGAATAAGACAGCAAGTGCCAAAGTAGCTGAAAAGGCACTGCCAAGCCAGAGTGTTGGATTGCGTCTCCCAACTTTCCCAATGGTCATGCTGGCTGGGAATGCTGGGAGTTGCAGTCTAACACTGGAAGGAGTCCCGATAGGACCAGGCTGTAGCAGATGAACGTTGGTTGATCACTTAACTGCCTCAGCCCCAGCGAGGGGCTTCAGCACACTGGAAGTGCACATGGTGTGCATGCAGAAGGTCCCGGTTCAATTCCTTGCCTCTGGTTAAAATAGATGGGCCACGCCGTGGGCCAGGGGCTGCACTGCACTCCCCTCCCCTCAGACGCACCAGGTGCCACTCCTGCTATCAGAATGGTTCCCACGCAAGCAATGGAACATGGGACAGCTTGGCACACTCCTGGGAGTTGGAATCTGTGGGCAAACAAAATACATGGTCCCCACACGACTGGTTTCCTTGCAAAATCGCCACTTCTTTTCTGCTCCCACTGCTGTCACAGCCAATTCAGCAAGCCCCCCGTAATAATGGCCGTGGGGGGCTGCTTGCACCTGTGACCTCTGCCTTCCACCAGGGCTTCGGCCTGAGCTCCTGGAAAACTGCTGCTAGTTGAAGTAGCACGACAGCACAAGACCGAGAAACGGTTTGCTTTGGTGTATGACAGCTTCCCGAGAAGGGCAGCGAAAGTTTCTAGCGCTGTTTCCTCTCTCAAAGAAACTGACTCCATTAAGGTTCAAGGAGAAGGAGTGGGGTGGTGGGGGTGGGGGTGTAAAAGCACCGATCCCCCTGTTGCAGGGTTCTCTTGCTTGCCTAAAAGCCATAAAGAAGCTCACACCAACCAATCATGCTTCAAATCAGGAAGCAGAACCTGAGAAATTTATCAGTGCTCTGACCACATTGCTGCTGACGCCTACGCGCACAGAGACACGGGCTCCGCAACCTCTGCCTTGCGCGGGGGGGAAATGCTGAACAATGGATGCCCAAGAGAGAGCAGCCCTAGATATTTCCACCAGAAACCCTCAAGAAGACTTTGAACTTCTGCTCAGAGTTGGTGGAGGGACCTACGGGGAAGTCTACAAGGTAACCACACCGATCCTTCCTGGAGCATTGGCGCTTGGTAGCATCTGGGGTGGCACTTCGGGCTGCAGCCTTCACCGCTGTGTGTTAATCAAACAGCGGTTTGTTTTAGGCGGTGGCAAGATAAGCCAAGAAAGAAGCAGCTAAAAGCAAAATGAGGGAAGACAGACTTTTTAAAAAGTTGCTGCATTCCCCTGTGGAACCCGTGGCCATGCATGTTGGGGAAAGCTGACAAATGGTTGAATGATCACATTTTTATCTCGCCCTTTATTCATGGCCACTGGGCAGCAAATGTTGATCTTCCCTATTTTATTTGCACAATGACCCTGCGAGGTGTGTTAGGTTAAGAGAGAATGTCTGGGACAGCTGCCGCTCAGGCCTATAAGTCGCTCAGGCTTAGATGTTAAGTGCAGTTATAGTTAATGGGTACCAACCCAGGTATGTCTGTGTATGCTGGTGACCTTTGTGAACGCACCGATTCCCCTGAGAGCTACTCAGGTTCTGACCATCGCTATATCCTGCGACAGGGAGTCCCCTGGTTTAATTAACTGGAGAAGGGACAACACAGAAAACCAGCAGGAGGGACAGGGATGTGACAGGAATCCAGAACAGGGAGTACTTCATAGCGCAACATTTTGTTACAGATCCTACCGGTCCAATACACAAGTAAGTAAGTAATTATCTGAATGCTGATACTTATGTAGTCAGAACGGCACCATCGGGGCTCAGCAGGCAGGCTCTGGGAAACACAAGCAACTGAACATAAAAAAAGGAAAAAGCCTGCCATGTGCTAATTATTAGACTAGGCCTCGGTGTTCCTACGCTGTAAAATATGAGCTTTCATTGGTCGCTGTTACTGGTTATTTCGGGAGTCTTGTGTTACAATCCCTGAGATACAGTATCTCAGATATAAATTTACATTTGTATCTGCAGCTATGTCCAGCTAATTTGCACCTGGCTCTGATTAGTAGTTCTTGGGGCTCTAGTAAAAACTGAAGTAAATCCCAGAAGGATGAAGTCTGCCCAGCACTCCCTTAGGTGATGGCTTACAGGTAGATCTCAGTACTGATATCTTTTTCAAAAAGAAATGCACCTGTTTTCCAGGAAGGTTGAACTAGAACGGGCCTGCTTGTTGGTGGCCCCCTGACTGGGAATGCTCTCCCCAGCAAGATTCACTGAGCACCAATGTCAGATGTGTTTGCATTCCTGCTAAAAGATCCACTGGAGTCCGCCTGAGCTTTGTGGTGGCAGGTAGCTGCGGAGTCCAGGAACGCGCTTCCCTGGGCTAGGCCGATGTACCAGCTGTGGGCCGGCCTGAAGGGGATGGCCTGTGCCTCGATTCTCCCCGCACGAAAGGTGTCTAGACTGGACTGCTGTGCCGTGCCATGTGTGGAGCTGCCTTGGAAGGCAGTGTGCAAATTTCAGCCGGTGCAGAAAGAGGCAGCCAAGTGTGGGAGGGGGTGCGGTGATTCCGTCACGCAGCACCTACCCTGCAGCAGCTGCACAGTTTTTCTGACCCCAATTTAAACTGTTCCTTTTGACATTTAAAGCCTTAAATGGCTTGGGGCAAAATTGCCTGAAAGGCTGCCGTCACCCACCTCTGCCCAAAGGTTAATGGAAACCCTTCTCATTGCCAAGCGTGAGAGCACTTGGGTGAGTGACCATGCACGTGGCGCTTTCTCTGGAGTGGTCCGGCACCTCTGGAACACTTTGCTGTCAGCAATATTATTTAGTTACTTAATTACTTTAATTAGCCACAGGCTTTCTAGGGGGCCATTACAATATAAAATTGCTCTCTGCCATGTTCCATCTTAAGAAGAGCATGAAACCATATTTGCTGTTATAAAACAGCCAGAGAGCTTCAGCTATGGGGTAATATACAAATGATAATGATATCAGCATCAGCATCATCAATATTAACAGTGGCCTTATAATATGATGGCTGCTGCTCTTTTATCACTCCAAATATTATATGAGTTCCATGCATTTTATTCCTGGATACTGCCCTGGAGAGCTTCTGTCCAGAAAGCCAGTCAAGAAGAACTGTAGAATAAATAAAGCTGGCTTCCTTTTGGTGCCGAACATGGACTCTCCACAGCAGGCATTTGGTGCGTCCTTCCGTGGAACAGCTGAAACGTTTGTAATTGTCAATTATATTTCATGGCATGGTATTATTTGAGTGAGTAATGGCGTATACCTCTTTTATATTTGTTACGTTTTAATTTTGTTGTAAGTTATTCCTGAAGGGTTGCTTTGTTTTGTTTTGTTTTGTTTTGTTTTGTTTTTTTAGGAAGGCTTCTAAGAAATAGCGATGAGGGTGATGGGGGAGGAGGAGGAGGTCTGGGAAAAATGGAACTGTGCAAATGTGGACAAAGGTCTCATTGTTCTGCAGCAATGGTGGGGAACATGTTGCCTTCCAGCTGTTGTTCAATTGCAACTCCCATCAGCCCTAACCAGCATAGGGATGATGGGAGTGCAGTCCATCACCATCACGTTCCCCATATCTGTTCCATGGCATCTGCAAAAGCTATTTTTCCTGGTAATGTGCAACACGCTTTGCCACTTGAGCTGCACCTGGCCTTCAGAAATAGGGGCTAGTCACAGGGAAGCTAATTCCTGCTGAAAGAATTCCCCTTGATCTCTTCACAGCCCCCTTTCTCCTCTGACCTGCCAGTTTGTTCTCCTAGGAAAGGAAGGGCTTGGCCGTCAGGGCTGTGCCCCCACCCTCTGAGCAAGGAAAAGGACCTTGAGGGACTGGATGATAACATCTAAGCAAGAACGCTGCAGCTGTATCCTCTTCCAGCTCTCATCACGTTAGCATTTTCTGCTTGCATTCTGCTTCCTCTTTCTAGCTTTCCTTCCAATCTGGGAAATGCATGTAATGCCAGATTAAGTGCCAACAGAGATTACAAATTGGATCTCCCGCCTGTTTCAATTTTTCTAAACAAAATGCACATCCCCTGGGTGGGGATTTGGATCGGGGCCACACCACCAAGGAATGCAGAGCTTATCTTTCCTCTTCTCGGTTTTCCCAGTAAAAATAGCAGCTTACCTGTGAAGCTGCTATTTACCATGGTAGGAAAAAAGTAGGTTTTGCTTCCTCAAGCTTATGCTTTTTTACGTTCACTCTACCCGCAAGTCTCCAATTTCAGTCAATTGCGTATTTTGTCCTGTTTCCTTCCATTGTTCCACAGCCTCCTCCACCCAGCTTTCCAGCCTCCAATTTAATCTTTAATTCCACATTCCTTTCTCATTGAACAGTTCACACATTCGAAAAAACCCACCTTAGCAATAAGTCACAGTGGCTATTGTGCAAAGAATCCATGGTGTGCTGGATCACACCTGGGTTGCTTTCCTCCATCCACCACAAAATGCAGGTATCTTGTCTCCCTGTTCCTGCTGAAATCACTGGTCATTTTAGGTGCACCTCTACCTTTCCCCCCTTTATTTGTAATATTGGTTAGGTTGTTGTGGGATATGAATTGCTGTTATTCATTTACTTATAATATATTTATGTCAGTCTTTGTTTGAACAATACTTCACTTTGGTTTGGAACAGTCGTAAAACAGTCTGATCGATCCATCTGATTGACTGCCCGCACGGTTGTTGGAAATCACAAAGAGAGCTTGGGCTATTGGGTAGTATGGAAACAAAATAAATCAATGTATCAGCAATGTCTAGGAGGGAGAGACTGCGCATTTGAGCTCAGTTTTGGCAGCCATGTATTTCATGACATCCCACACCTCAGCAGCAAGGTAAAGTATCTGGTGACATGATGGCTGCCCGAACCACTTCCGAACCACTGTTTGGGGAATGCTCCTAATTTCTATGTTCCTAAAAAAATCTTTCTATATTTCCTCAGGCGAAGAACAAAGAGACAGGAAAGCTAACAGCAATCAAAATTGTCAAGATGGAGGCAGGTAAGCCTGAAGGGTCACCAGGCCTTCCTCATGTAGTCAAGACTAAATGGGCCTTGGGAAGGGTCCACTTCTTACATGCATCTGACAGCTCTGCTCCACAAGATTCTCGGATGCCTTTCTCCGAGCCACTGGTCACGTGGTAGTTTGGCAGCTTTGGGGCATTTCTCCCCATTCTAAAGGCTGAAAGGTATCTCCTGAAGCTTGGTTGTTGGGGTACGTTCTTCCCTGATCTCAGCGACTCCCCCAACATGCCCTGCACAGCTCATACTGTGGCCAGTGAGGCACTAGGATACCTGGCACGCTTGAGCCCTAATGTTTAAATGAAAAAACACACAGGTCTGCAACACCATTATTCCCCTGGCAATGATGGGTTGACTAACGGCAGGGCCCCCCAACCTCTTTTGGACCCATGAGCACATTTGGGACTTGAGACAGAGCTGTGGGCACCCCCACAAAATGTCCCCCCAACACAGGATGTGGCTAGTCTTTGAATGGCTGCCCTGCGGGCTGGTCGAGACAAAAGCGAGTTGAAGAGGGGAAGGAAAGGAGAAGGAAAACACGAGTCTGGAGGCTGAGGAGAAGACCGAGCAGCGAAGTGGAGGGGAGGGAGAGAAAGCAGCGAGGCTGCCCTGCTGTTTCCCAGGGTCTTCCTTGCCATCTTTTTGGAAGGGGGCAGGGGGTGGAGAGCTTCGTGGGGGCCGCTGGAGGCACCTGCAAATGCCATGGCATCCCTGGCCCTGGGCCACGGACATCTGGTTTTGGGTGGCTGTGTATCTATCCTGCCACCCCAGTCTGGGGCTCCTGAGGCTTTTGCACCCAAATATTTGTGATGCACTTGGCAGCTGCCCACCCTGCGTGAGCCTCTCTAACATAGAGGTGGAAAGGGAGAGAGGGTGACCGTAAGATGTATGTCTGGGGATGCCTCTTAACAGCCCCATTGTTCTAAGTGGCTCACCTAAAAATAGCCCTTTGCCAGTCCACACAACCGGAATGGCTGGCAGTGCTGATGGGCAGGGGAGACGAGCCTTCATGGGCTGCCGAAAGGGCCTGCTCCCCTTGCCGCGTGGTGCAGCCAAGAGAAGGCTGTGCATTCTTGCTGGAGCTCGGGCGGCTGAGCCAAGTCCTTCTGCACTCAGGAGAATGCCCTCCTTTCCCCTCTCCATCCAGATGACGACTGCGCCACCATTCAGCAAGAGATCCTCATGGTGAAGACCTGCAAGCATCGCAACATAGTCGCCTATTATGGGAGCTACATCCGGTGAGAGCGCCTCCTCACCTGATCCGAGAAGGCCCGGGCCAGCCCACGCCACGTCCCTGCCCTGAGCCGCTTCGCTGTGCCACTGGGGGGGTCTCGGTCAGCCAGCTGCAGCACCACGGGCGATCCCCGGGTACAGAAGCCGGTGGGGGGTGAAAGAGCCATGCATCAGGGTAGCCAGGGTGCCCTCCAATTCTCCCTCCTAAGCCCTCAGTATGAGCCCTCTCCTTCTCTCTCTCACTAGGTTAAACAAGCTGTGGATTTGCATGGAGTTCTGCGCGGGGGGCTCCCTTCAGGACATCTACCAAGGTAGGGCTGGCTTCCCTGCTCCCTGTGGAGAAATGCAGTCAGAGCAGGTGTCATCTGGGACCGTTGCAATATGATGATGGCCGTGAAAAGGAAGGACGTGATCTTTCCCTGAGGCACAGGGTGAGGAAGGTCGACTTCAGGTGTTTTGGACTTGCACGATCCTTAGCAGCACGTCCAACAGCCAGGGATGCGAAGAACTGCAATCCCAGCCCTGCTCCGTCCTGTAACTCTCGAGGCCAGTTCTCTTTTCAAGGGCAGCTCGAGTTAGAAGGGCTTCCTGAAACGAGCACCAGTGGCTTGCGGTGACTGCCGGACACGTCCCACCTGCAGGCACACACCCGTTGTTAGAGAAAGAGGCCTGAGATGCTGTCGTTTGCTGCCTGGCAAGCAGCCTTGCTGTTGGTGGAGGGCAGGGTCCATATGCCCATGTGGTGTGTGTGTGTGTGTGTGTGTGTGTGTGTGTGTGTGTGTCTGTATCGACAGGGGGAAGCTGATGCTTCCTTAAAGTTCAGCCACAAGCTGGTGCTGCAAGTGGAGTCAGAAGAGGATTTTTATAATTCAGTGGGAGCTGGAAAGCTAGTGATGCAGCCTGCGCCCTGCTTTCTTCCTGTTCAGTAAATGAGAGGCAAACCTGCCCCAAAATGGTGGAGATGCCATTATAGTCTAGCCTGTCACCCCTTGGACTGGACTTGTGGCAGGTCTTGTCTGAGGGCCGGAAGAGGCTGGTGGAAAGGGCCATGATGCAGTGGGGGGACTCCAGCTCAGGTGGAGCTGGGAAAAACTCGCACCTGAAATTCTGGGGGCCTATGATTGGACAGTGGCCCCTCCTTAAACTCTGGTCAGACCTCCTGGTATCTAATTTTGAATTTAAGTGGGCTGCCTAGTGGTGGGGGCTGTAGGATTAAAAGCACAGCTCTCCCACATCCTGCCTCTTCTGGCCCTGAGTTTATGGCTGTGCTGCTTCAGGCCACGATTGCATTCGCAGAGTGGCCAGCCAGGAAGCCCACCACAAACTCCTGCTCATTTTCCCTAGAAACTGGTGTGCAGAATCATGCTGCATCTGCTAGTGGAAGGGACAGACAGTCCACGGCATTCTCCTCTGTGAATTTGTCCTCTCCTCCTCTAAAGCTGCCCAAATTGGTAGCCATTGCCACATCCTGTGGTAGCAGAAGTTCAGCCTTGTGTGAAGAAGCCCTTCCTTTGGTCTGTCTTGAATCTCCCCCAGTCGTGTTCTTGGGACGACCCCTCTGAGCTTTAGTATCACTTGCATGCGCCGTTTGGGGGCGAGTTGCTCAGAACCCAGGCAGCAAGCTCTGAAATTGGGAAGCGAAACTGCATGTGGCTGGCTGGGCCGCTTTCTCTACCGTTTCGGCAGGCACCTGTCTCAAGGGAAGAGACCCTGCCGCTGCCTGGCTGCGCCGGGCCAAGCACTCTCCTCCCCTTCCATCTGCTCAGAAGGTTTTGCACTGTTGCCTCTGCTTCCGCTACCCGCAAGGAAGGGCAGAAAGCAGAGCAGGGCCCAGATGCTCCATCCTTACTAGGCCACTGGAAAGGATCGCTTCCTCCTGTATATTCTCCTGGGACCACGGTAACTTCTTCAGCAGTCCTTCTCAGGGTATTTCCTACCTAAGGACCTCTAAGGAGGGCTTCTCTGGTGATGGCAGTGGGAGGATGGAGTGCCCGTCCCAACAGGTTCGCCAATTAGTTCCCACTCGGCGGAGGCCGGGCTCTAGTGTCCAGACTTTTTATTTCTCTGTAAGTTTTAAGATCCTTGGTGTTCTGGTTCTGACACACAGCTGTGTTGCTGTTCTTGGCTTCATTCAGTTTATTTGCACCATAGATGGTTTTATTCAATTGCTTTGATTGCTTTTGTAGTTTTAACTTTAATTGCTTATGGATAATCACCCAGAGGACATTGCAGATAAGTAACACTTTAAAACAACAATGTCATGCAAGAAAGGGGGAGAGGTTCTGGCCCAGCGCACACCCCGTTGTGCCAGCATTTATTTGCAAGGAATTCCAGTTTTGCTTTATTTCAAATGTAGGGGACGTTCAGTTTGAAGTGGTGCAATCCATTCTTCCATGTCATGCTCGCCTCATTCTGCCCAGAGCCAGTGGCAGGCCAACTGTTTAGCCCAATACCGTGGAGCCCAAAAGGCAGCAGCTGTCCAAAGCCTCTCCAGGCGCCCGTTCAATTTCTGTGCAGCCTGCATTGTTCACATAGAGCGCAGTGCTCTACGTAAGAGAGTTCTCTGCCTCCAAGGAGCTTACCCTTCAATACTTGATCCCACAGGAATGTGGGAGAGTGGCAGTGGACGAGGAAGGATGAGAAAGACGTAGGGATTTATCTATTCACTGTTTACCCCTCGGGGTGGGGGCAAAACAGGCTCCAGATCAGCTGTCTTAGATTGTTTGTTTCTTTGTTTATTTCTATGTCTCCCCATAACCTGAAGTTTAATAACACAACAGCCCCTCAAGCTTAGAATCGAAAAGGTATGGCAGAAAAGGACAAAGGATTGGGAAGGGGGGGGCGGGGAGAAAAGCTCAGCATTTAGTTGAAAGTTCTTATAGATGTTCTTTCTAGCACAGAGGAGTGAAACAAGCTCCCTGCCATTGGTTTTTCTCTGGCTGAGGTAGGGGCAAGCTTGGTCTCCACCTTGCCTTGACCTTCCTGGGAAGCGAAGGCAGGGTCTGGCCGGCCCCCGGTTCCCTGAAAAAGAAACCAGGGACTGCCTGTGATCGGTGGGTCCTGAGCACCATTGCCGGTGGACTGAGTGGGGTTCAAGGCAGTGACGCAGGCACAGACCTTGCTGTAGCTGGAAATGAGGATGGGGAGGCAGCGGAGACCAGAGCAGGCCTTTCCCACTTCTCTGGGCCGTTGACAATGCTGCTTCTCCTCCCCTTTAGGGCACATCAGAGGAGCGCATGAAACTGTGTAGAGCTGGCCACAACACGCCTTTCTCGTTTTCATGTTTGACATCTGTGACTTCTTTGCTTCCTCTCCTTTGCAACTGCATCTGATGTGGTTGAACAGAAAGTTCCCTGTCACGATTCCTGGAATGTGGGGGATAACGGCAAGCGCCTCTCCACTGCTGCTCTCCAGGGGTAGCTCCCTCTTTCTCCCGGCTGTGTAAAGTTAGCTGGGACAGGCCCGGGAATTTCGCTGCCGTCTGCGTGTGGGCTGGGCTGAACTCAGTGGATGCTTTGCAGAATGCGTGGTTTATGACATGGGCTTCGGATGTGAAGCTCAGAGGACCCGTCCCTCATTGCCATTGTCATCATCACACGTTCGTTTATTTGGTGTGGAAACGGCTGCTTTGATTGGCTGCTTGTCTTCAAGGAGACAATCTCCCAGTCATAGAGCTACCCCGAGTGCAGTTTTATGGCTGCGAGAGCATTTCAACATCACCATTCGGTTTCCTGATTCAGCTTGCTTTTGAAATGTTGTACACATAAGGAAACCAGTAAGCACATTTCAAATGATGCTTCGATAGACAAGTTCTTCACAATGAAAGTGGGATTGATGAGTGACAGTCTTAGGGAAGAAAGAAGGATGATACTCGACCACTGCGGCAACAGAGGCATTTCTGTGGGGCGTGGCAGCGGCAAAGCGCATTGCAGAGTTGCTTTGCCCCACAGTCAGTGTCCGAAGTAGAAATAATGGTGTATTTCTTCAGAATGCTTCTCATCCTAAAAACATTTTCCTCTAAATTCCTGCTAATTTTGGTGGCAATAACTGCTCAAGTAAGCCATGCCAAAGACTACAACCTTATTTTAATTTTCAGGGTATAATTCCATTAATCTTTGTATGGGAGAATTGCCCTAGGGCAAATACCCACATGGCTCCAGGAATTACTGGGTGACCTACATAATGACGGGTTGCCCATCACCAGCCTAGTGCTGACTATGGCACTGCATGTAGCTCTATGACTAGAAGATTGTCTCCATCTTCTAGCTTGCTGCCAGGCCTTGCTGGGCCTTTCAGAATATTGCTTAATTATTAATTTTAATTATTAATTTAAAAACCAAAATCCAAGCACAAACCCCCAAATGCTCGCTCTTTCATTCTCTCTCTCCCTCTCCCTCTCCCTCTCCCTCTCCCTCTCCCTCTCCCTCTCTCTCTCTCACATACACACACACACACACACACACACAGGATGGGGAAATAAAATAAAAATGAAGTCTAATATTTTTACATGTAAGGGAAGTTAATCAGTTACAATGAATATATATAAACCCCGATATATTTTATACATAGCAAGATATGCTCTTGTTATTGAAGGTAGCTATGCAGAGACCTCAGCGAAGGCTGCCCAAAGATCCATATTTGTAAATTACACCTAAAAAACACCAGTTCAGAAATTGAAAGTTGCATCAAGTCCACCACCCACTGTGTTATTGGTGGTGGCCATGTATCCTTCCAGTGTTGTAATATTACCTTTTCGGCTGTTCAAAGGGAATGGAGACCTATTTCCATTGCCCTTGCATTAAATTCCAAGAAATGAGCTGACAGCTAAGAACAATATGCATGTCCAAAATTATTAAAGCACTTTCCTTCACAAATTTTTTTCTGAATGATTTCCTCCTCCCCAAAGGAAGCAACCATTCAGCATTGCCAGACATGAGTAGAAGAACCATTTGCTGTATTATATCTCCAACAATTGGTGTATTTAATTAAGCCCTTAGCGAAAAGACATTGTGGCATCCAGTATACACAGAAAATCAATTTTTGGTGAATTAAATGTAATCTAAGATCTATTACCCCTTTGGAAATGGATGCCAATGAAGAACTTCATCGATCGGGCAGAGTAGGATGCTCCAATTCATTTTTGTTCTCAAGACCATGGGTATCATATTTGTTCATTGATAATAGATATTCATAAACATGGATCAAGAACAGTGTTTCAGCACATCTGATAGCCAAGGGGGCCCTGAAACTGTAAGCAGCAGGACTGGACCTAGATTATAACTGATGATTCAGTCATGTATATTGCCATGCGCCTCAATCGTATTTTGCATGCCAAAGTAAAACCCCAAAATAAAAATCACCTTGTCTGTTCAAGTCTGCCAAACAAATGTTTTCTTGTCATAGAGTTGACTTTGCTTGTGAAAATAAACAGTGTACCATGTCTCTCACATCTGTAATGGTAGGAGGGACCCTCTTGGTTCTAGTATACCAAGAACCCAAAGAAGTCCACTTAGGAAGAGAATCCAACATCTAACCAGGGGGAAAAATCTAATCTGAGCAGTAAAGACCAAAATGTAGTAGAAGTCAACAGACAGGCCCAATGATCTAAGAAGTCAAATTCACCCTCTTCAATTGCTCTTCAAGGATATTTGTGGTGGGATGGGACCTCAGGGGACTTTACCAAACAAAGCATTATATTTTTTGAAAATACTTGCTAGAAGATTGCCTAAAACATAGGAGAATTTGAGGTATTATATGTTTTTTAAGAGTGTTTGTAGTACCTCATAGACCTAACCTTAAAGCTGCCTACCTACCAATGTCTGATAAGATCTCATTAATCAGCTGACTTAAATCTAGGTTAGTCATTTGAGCTCTGTCTCTAGGGACAAGTATTCCCAAATACGTCATAAAGCCGGGCAGAATCTGAACTGCCAGTTGACTAGCACAGTCCAGAGAATGATATCTTCAGTCAACATCAGTTCAGGCTTTAACCAGTTAATGGAGCACCCCCAGTTACTCACTTCCAGAATATCAATGCCATGGGGTTCGGGGGGCGCATTCCTTGTGGCACGGCAAGCGGCGCTCACTGTGTGCTCTCTGCATTTGCAGCCACCGGGCCTCTTTCGGAGCTGCAGATCGCCTACGTCTGCCGGGAAACGTTGCAAGTGAGTACAAGCGTGCGCGCATTCTGCTGGCCCATCTGGCTCAGTGCCCCCCAGACGTGTGGGACTCTAACACCCAGAGTCCCCTAGCCAGCGGCTTGGACAGGGCAAGCATGGGTGTAAAGTGCATCTTGTTGCTTGGTTTCTGTGGGCAGTGAGCGCGGTGGGTGTGGGTGGGATACATAGCTCGTGTTCTGTGCTTTGCCAGTACTTGGCCACAGAACCGTCTCCGGACTGAGTATTCGTGCACAGGCCTTTACAGGCAGGAAACGTTGGCCTCCCCACACCTGATAGCTCCGGTGCTTCCCAAGAGGCTGCTATGATGGGAATTCTGGTCCAACAGATCTGGAAGGGCTGGGTTGGGCAAGACGGCGACTTGGCTTGGACTTTAGGGCAGCTGGTCACATAACGTTCTTTCTCCTTCTAGGGTCTGTCTTATCTTCACAACCAAGGGAAAATCCACAGAGACATCAAGGTAATACCAAGCTCCTTGGTAGACAGGGCTGTGCCCCCCCCACCCCCCATGACCTATCCCACAACATAATCTTGGGCCTGGCGTTGCTCAAACAGTAAAATTCCCTGGCATGCGAAGTTCGGGACCAACAAAAGGACAGTGGTGTTTCCACGTAACACGGAATAAATTTAGGGAGCTTTCCCCAATCTGACCCCTCTGTGTGCTTTGGACTGCAGCTCCCAGCATTTCAGGCCACTGGCCATGCTGGCTGTTGCTGATGGATCCGAAATCCGAATTCTGGAGGGCATCAGGCTGGGGAAGGCTGACTTGCAGCCCCTCCATCGCAGCAGTGGGGCAGCTACTGCAGAAGGCTTTGAAAAGGGGGGCAGATTCAAAGAAGAAGCTATCAGCAACTCGATTCACGTGGTTACCTGAACCGCCTGTGTCCCAAATCGGTCCACAACCAGAAACCTGACGCTGGGGCAAACAACGAGGTGGGGGGGGGGCTTACCTTCCTGCCCTGCCTGTTCGGCTTCCTAGAGGAACGCAGCTGGCTGTTTTGGGAAGGAAGATGCTGAACTAGGACAGGCAACTGATGTGACCCCGGGGAGGGGAGGGGAAGCTGTTCGTTTGACTGGGAAGGTGATGGGTGGCACCTGCTCCCTCAACTGAGCTGGGGAAAGCTCCCGCAGGACTGAGAAACACAGCATAGGACAGGCTGGGCAGTCTGCGGGGTGGGCTGTAGGAAGCGTGTTGTCTTTTACGAGGACCCCAAGATCCCCGCAGCTGGAGCTGGGGGCAAGTGAGGGACACTTAGCATTAAACTATGTGAGCCCAGGATCTCATTTTGCTTATCTTCTGGCATGACAGCCGTTAGAGGGCCGGGTTTCTAGAGGGAGGCTTCAGCTCCAGCACCACGAGCCCATCTGGCCGCAGAGAACAGTGCCTGAGAGGACTGTCCGAGTGGTGTGGGGAACCTTCCACCCCGGGCCACTTCCCTGAGTCTCACTTCCTCTTTGTTCCCCTTCCCATTGCAGGGAGCCAACATTCTCCTCAATGACCACGGGGAAGTCAAACTGGGTACGTTTCACAGGGCCGAGAGGGCACGTCTCGCCAAGCGGTTCTCCCTGTGGACTGCGTGGTCAGGAGTGGGGTGAGGGGGATCTTGGGGGCTCCTTTCCCTTATCCCTTGTCTTCTGGGCCCACTTCCCTGCCCCACACGCACACACACGCCATTTCCTAAGCAAAGGAGCTGGCCCTGCCACAAGCCCTTTTTCTTACTGCACATCAGAGGCTGGAGCCAAGCTTGGCATCTCTGAGCCGAGTGCAGATCTGACCACATTGGCTCAGAGAAGGGGCAGGATCCAGTTGAGGAGGACGGGAGGGGGCATTGTGCAGTGATTCAGCGAACAGCCCCTGCCGAGGGCAAATATCCTGACCTCATCGCTGCATTTGGAGTGCCCGAACGCCCCAGTGACACCTGATGCGAAGTCAGGGCAGGAACAGCTGCCCCCGGCAGAGGGCTGTACGAAGGCAGGCTCCTCTGCCGGGACGTGCCCTGGGCTTGCCAGAAAGCATGATTATTTCATCCATCCCATTCTGGGAGCAACGCACCATGGGAAGTGTCAATGAAAGGCACATTGCCCCGAGCCTACAAAAGAGCTGTGAGGATGGGCCTGTTTAGACAGGCCTGAGAGTACAGGTTATTGTTCTACAGCAGAGGCAAGAAACCTCAAGTCCAGGGGCCCAATCCAGCCTTCTGGGGGACCTACGATGGCCCCACTCATTTTCCTCCAGCCACCGTTTATGTGGTACCTTCCCACGTACCTTTTGTGCCCCCACCCCCCAAGGGTTGCAGTCCTCCTCTTCAGGCTTGGTTACTGGTACCAAGAGCAAAAGGCAACAAGATGGGGCCCTGTGGCCCTGCCCGCTTTGCCCCACTGTCCCGGGGACCCCTGGGAGCTGATTGCAGTGCAATTTGGCCCGTGGACAGAGAGGGTCAGCCGAGCTCTGGCTATTAGGCAGCAGAGAAGCTACGCATGGGCGCGCATGAACAAACTCTTGTCCTGTGAGGGGAGCACAGCTCCCCCTGGTTCCACGATGCCTCGGGGATACAAGCCTGCCTTCACATAGCGGGTCTTGCCACGCACTTCCCTTTCCTTCCGGCAGCTTGCCCACCCTCACGCCTCCCCAGTCCAGCGCTGCACGTCTGCCCCAAAGCAAAAACAGAACAAATGTGTTCAGCACTTGATTCCTCCTGCTGCTGCTGCTGCTGCTGCTGCTGCTGCTGCTGCTGCTTCTCCTTTTTCAAAGAGGAAGCCAGAAGAATTTAAAGTGCTGCCCGGAGGGAAGAGGAGGGCTTGCGATTCCAAGGCCTAGCCAGTCAGCGCTGGCTGCAGCCGGCTCCTGCGCAGAGGTGGTGGAAAGGGTTCCTCTGAGCAAGTCCCCAGAGATACCCGACAAAAGGGCAGGGAGGTCACTTCCCAGGGGCAGCGAAGCTTCTCGGACGTCTGGATGCACCCAGATTCAGTGCTTGCACTGCCGTGGGCATGCTTGCCCGGAGATCCACTTTCTTTTCTGATGGGCCCCATAATTAATCCAAGGGCCGGGGGGATGAGCCCTCCCACCTCTCCTCCCTTGCCTGCATCTCTCTGTGACACTGGCCCGGATGGGGTGGGCAGTCTGGCCTCCAGCCCCATCCCAGTTGGTTCACATTCCCTGTTGAATCCTGGAGACAGGTGCTCTCCCAAACTCTTTCCTGTCTTGTTTCTTCTTCCCTGCACGCCAGCGGATTTTGGGATCTCAGCACAACTCAGCGCTACCCTTGCTCGGAGAATGTCTTTCATCGGCACACCTTACTGGTAATGGGCTGCTGTGCAGGATGGGTGAGCTGGGGATGGTAGATAGGAGTGTACATGGGAATACAGTCCACTGGACAAGAGCTAGGAAACTGAGGATCAATCCAGACAAGACTGCAACACCGTTAGCAGGTGGTTCTTCGGACCAGATGGAGGGGATCCCTCCTGTTACGGGTGGAGTTGAACTTCCATGGAGCAGAAGCTGGTCCCCTTGGAGTCTTCCCAGTCACTTGAAACCCAGGTGTTCTCGGTGACACAGTGGGTGACCCTCCACTGCCCCTACCTGGCCAGGACAGGGATAACCGGACTTTGCAGTACACGCTCTGGTCATCCCCAGCTTAGCTACTGCAATGCACTGTGTGTGGTTAAATTACTGCAGTGTACCCTGCGTTAAATTTGAGTGTTAATGGGACACAGTGGAAGGGGGGGGTCTTCCGGGTGGGCTGTGGGAAGATGCAGAACGGCCCCCCCACATGCACAAGCACCTCTCTTCCAGGATGGCCCCGGAGGTGGCAGCGGTAGAGCTCAAAGGGGGGTACAATGAGCTTTGCGACGTGTGGTCTGTGGGGATCACGGCGATCGAGCTGGCAGAGCTGGAGCCCCCCTTGTTCGATGTACATCCGCTGCGGTGAGCTGCTTTGGAGAGCGGTTTGTTCATGCCCTCCTTTCCCTGGGCCACGGGGGGGGGGGGCAGCTCGCTTGCTGCAGTCCAGTGCGGTGGCAGAGAGGCGCTGGGATAGGTGGGGCATCGCACAGCAATCCGCCCCATCTGTGCCCGTGCTCTTCCCCACACCGCCATCCTCAGAAAGGTAGCACTGCTTGCGCTCGTTGTAAGCGCTGCTGAGGGAAGCTCGAATCTGTCCTGGGCATTATTAAAAAAAAAAATAATCGTATTTGCAGCTCTAACGGCTACAAAGCTCTTTATTTCAGAGAGTTTTATCTTGCTTTTCTGTGAGGTCATTCTGTTCCTCTTCTGCCGCACCCTATCCTGTGGGTTCAGGGCTGCTGGCAGTGATAACATCATGCGCTTCCCTCTCCCCAAAGGGCTTCTAGCCTTGGATGCCAGGGGGTATCCCCTCAGGATGGCTCTGAAGCCAGCAGGGCATGCCAGTGAGGAATTTGCGGGCTGGAGGGCGGGGGTCTTCAGGCCAGCCCCTTGCAGCAGAAGGGATGCCGCGCAGGTCCCTGCAGGTGGCTGAGCGCGGCCTTTCCTGGTGCACAGCCGAGCACTGTTAGGGCAGGAGGGTGCATTGAGGAGGAGGGTGTGCAGTGGCTGGTGACGTGCCCTTGTTCCCCACAGGGTCCTGGTCCTCATGACAAAGAGCGGCTATCAGCCCCCCAAACTCAAGGAAAAGGCTCGTTGGTGAGTTCTGTCCTGTGCTCCTTGCTTCCCGCAGTGCTCCAGATGCTTAACTGGGTTTCCTTTGGAATGGAGATGTGCCGGGTTTGTTCACAAGTGCGCATGGAGCAGAGGTGGCTGCTGGGCATTGCTGTCTTCCATCGCATACCCAAAGAAGAGCCGCTGCCGTGGTCTGGCTGGCCCCAGTACGGGCGGGGGGCGGGAGGACTAGGAGAATTTCCATTTAGTCAAGAAGTAGGAAATAAAAACTGGGATTCCCAGCATTACCAGTCCAGAATTAGAATTATCAGAAGTTCAGGCAGCAACAGTGCAAGAGCAGCCCAAGAAGCTGCAAGCTGGAATCACACAGCTAGCAAGTCTTCACCGAGGAACTGCTCTGCCAGGTTGTCTGGCCTGGGCCCAGCTTGCGAGCCGACAGTGCTGGTTTCAGGGCCCCTCCACCTCTTTGTCTTCTGGCCACCTGCAGCACTGGCAAGTCCAGCCGCGCTTCCTTCAGCGGCTCCCAGGCAGGAGCTCTGGGTCCCACAGCTTGGCCCTGGATGGAAGCCCCCAGTGCCTGCCCATGCGCCTCTCCGCACGGTCTGCTCTCTCCACAGGTCTCCAGCCTTCCACAACTTCGTCAAGGTGACGTTAACCAAGAATCCCAAGAAGCGGCCCAGCGCCTCCAAGATGCTGACGGTGAGCGCCAGCGGCCCTCCGCTCTCCCCCTCTCTGCCCAGGATGTCAGCCAAGCCGGCATGGGCAGCACCGCCGTCAGATCTGCCTGAGCTGAGCGACGGCACTTGCTTCGGGGCGCGTGGTTCTTACACGGAGCTGTGGCGAGAACTGGCCTTCTGGTTTGCTTGTTTGCGAATCGCCACTTTTCCTCAAAACCAGGCTACCTGAGGTGTGGGAGGGCTCCCAGGTTTCCAGAAATGCACTCGCGGAGAAGAACCATGTGACTACAACCAGGGAGGGGCCTTTGTTCAAATTTCCCTTGCGCTGTAGAAGAAGCAAGCCGCTCTTTGGTGTGTTAGAAAGACAGTGTCCCTGCTCCCACTTGTGTGGCTCTGCCCCAGGCTGGCATCTAACCGCCCCCCAACAATCCCTTCTGCCCTGCAGCATCAGCTAGTTGCTCAGCCGGGACTGAGCCGCAGCCTGACCCTTGACCTCCTGGAGAAACTGCGGGATCCTGACAAGTTCCCCAGCTGTAGAGGAGAGGCAGATGAAGAGGAGCAAGAGGTGAGAACCGGAGGCCAGGATGAGGCCGGAGAGGGGCGAACAGAAGTGTGTGGGGCCACTTCCTTCTTACTCTTCTAAATCCTGCGGACTGATGCTGCAGAGAGTTCGCTAGTTGGTGCTTCAGGGCCTATAAGGCAGGATGCGCCCACTGCTCCTGTGCACCCAGCCAACTAATGTGATGGTTTCTCGGCCGCAGCCACCTCCGCCTCCCGTGCCCCGAAGGATCCGCTCCAGCCAGCGCCAGGGCGTGACCTCACCTGGATGCGCCAGTCCGAGGGGTATGTCCATCCTGCTGCCGTCTCCTGCCCAGCTAAGCGAGCATCCACCACTCGTGGCTCCCCTGGCCCCCGCTTTGAAGCCTGAGTCACATGTCCTCTCCCCCAGGAGCAGCCCCTACCCAGGACCTCCCCCACTGCAGAGTCTCTGTTCTAAATCCCACTACTTTCGTTGCAGCCCATAATTTCAGTCACACTCTCAGAAACACACAGAGTCTGGAATCCTCGAGCTTCACGGTACCTCCTCTTCCCCGCTTCTCCCCCAACCCTGCGGGCGAGCACTGGCCCCCTTGGCGGCAGATGCTCATGCTGGCGATGGGCCCCTTTCCTTCGGGATCTGAGAAAGGGAAAGGCATTTGGGAAACCCCGAGGCCTGGATTTGGCATGCCCCTGTCCCCAACCTGATGCCATCCAGATATGCTGGACTCCAGCTCCCATCATCCCCCTGGAGGGGGCCTTGATCAACTTTGGCTAATAGCACCACCGCCACGGCCTTTCCGTTTAAGGAGAAGCTGGAGCCTGATGCCACACCGGCAGTTTTGGCCTTCTGCTTGCAGGAACTCTCCGCGGATTCTGGGTGCAGCTTTGGCAGCCACCTCTACAGCGCTGCACCTGGCACCAGGTAAGCGCACAAGGGAGGGGCTGGGGCTGCTGCTGGCTCACCTTGGCAGCTGCCGGGCAGACTGAAAGCCACCGAAACCTAGAATTCACCCATGCGGATCAGCCTGTTTATAATTCCCAAGGCTACTGCAAGTCCCGACTCTTTCCCCTCCTCATGCCTGTGAAGTCCATGGGCAAAATCCAGTCATGATTCAAAAGCATGGAATCGAGGAGGTGCGTCTCCCGAGTTGCCATCAGTCTGGATTCTTATATCTTGCCCCATTTCAAATCGCAGCAAGTCGGTTTGCCTGTCACTGGTAAGTCCATCTGCGTCGCCGGTTTCTCAGTCGTATCTCCTGCGTCCCTTTGCTTTGCAGGAAGGAATCGAGCGACTCGGACCACGATTATGACGACGTGGACATGTAAGTGGAAGATTCTCCCCGAGGAGGATTCTGTCCGCCTGGAATCCAGCCCACAAGGCCCGACCCAACCCCACTAGTGGTTATGCTGCAGATGCACCCTCAGCCGACACAAAATATTCCCTCTCCACAGGGCTGTTTATTTTTACTAAGTAAGGCTAGTGGCCTTGGCAACAGGGAATAAGCTTTGGGGACTGGGACCGCTCTGTGATGCTGGAGTTCGCATGCCTGCTCAGAACATGCGGCTGTGCCAAGACTGGCCCAGTCCTGGGCCCGAGCATGGACCGGTCCCGCATGTGGAGGTGGCTGGGCTCTTGTTGCCTGGACGGATGGGCTGCCGCCGGTCGGTCCTGCCCACCTGCTCTGTCCCCTCATCTTAAGAGGACAGAGTGTCGAAAGCCGCAAAACAGATCCCTCCATGTAGCCAATCTCGTCCTAAGCACTTGCGGGAGGAGGCAAGGTACTTTTCTCATTTAGTATAGACTGATTTGCAACGCAGCATCCAGACCGTCCTACGCCGACTTAGCCACTATGGCTTGGCCATTTGCAGGGAGCGGTGGCCCCGGGGGGGAGGCAGTGATCGCTCCCCTGCACACCCCTGGCCCCTGATCAAGATCCCCTTCTCCCCAAAGCTGCTATTGGAACTACAGTGCAGAGGAAGGGTAGACGAGGCGCAAGTGCCCATTATGTGCCTGCATGTCATGTCTGCTCGATGCTTCCAGAGGCCCAAGTTGTGCCCAAAGAGCAAACACTCTTGTGCCCAAGGATGAAAAGGGGACCCGAGGGGGTGGGGAGCAGCGTGGTGTGGTGCCTGTCGCACGCCCTTGGCTGGGCTGTGGGGGGCGGCTGGAACTAGGGGGGTGCGCTGGAGCCAGAAGAGTGGGCAGGCTCAGCCCGAGGGCCATTTAGCCCCCCCTACCCCCCCCACTCCTTGCACCCAGATGGCTCCTCTAACGCTCGCTTGCATTTTCTTCTCCTTATGGCACCGCTTCATGCCTGCCCTCAGCCCCAGCAGAAGTCATCTGAGCAGGTACCTCTTTCCAGATGGATTTTCCAGTGTCGATATGGGAAAGAACGGTGGTGCAGGGTGGGGAGCTGCGCTCCGTCTGCCTGGCCATCGGCTGAAGTGCTGTGCCGTCACACAATGCTGGCAACTCCCCCCGCCCCCCGCCCCCAGCTTAGAGCGGTGCTGGCTCAGCTGCTGTGAGGGAGGACGTGTGCTTGGTTTGGGCAAAGCACTCGCGGGACCTAGACGTAGGGAGGCTGCGATGTGCTGAGGAGAGAGGGGGCTGCTGAGAGGGGAGCAGGGAGCGAGGGACGGATCCAGAGGGGTGTGGGGCTTGAGGGAAGCAGGCACCAAGGAGGCGGGCACGCGGAGGAGAGCTGTGCATGGGCCGGTGAGCAGAAGGTGCTCCTCCTGCCGCAAGCGAGGCCACGGGGACGGGGGGCCCTGCCCCTTCCCTCAGCCACCGGTCATTGGATGGCTTCCCAGCTTTTGCACAGAAGTCAAGTTGTGATCAAGTTGCCACAACCCACATTCAGGCGCCACATCAGGAAACGCTTCTTCACTGTCAGAGCAAGACGAGATAGAACCAGCGGCCTGGGCAGGTCGTGAGCTCTCCCACACTACATTCAAAAAGAAACTGGACAGCCATCTGAGTGGGATGGTGTGAACTGGTTTCCAGTAACAGCAGGGGGAGGGCCCATGGGCGGGGGTGGGGGGAGAAAAATGGGAAACAGGACCACCTCCACCATCCTGGAACCTCTCTCCTCAATGCTTCCTTTCAGTGAGACCTCAGCGGCTGAACCCCCTCCCCCGCTGCCCCCCAAGGTAAGCCAGAGGGGCTCTCACCCCCCCGCCGCCCACATACACACACTTTTGGAGGAAAAAATAAGGCAGAGGCCAGCTGCGATGGGAGAGTGGCCAGCGGTGTGCCGGGCCCCCCAACGCTGGATGCTCCCCACTTACTTGGATGCAGCTCCCCAGGAGAGGGCAGGGGCGGCCCAAAGGCTGCCGAGGGTTGCGCACCTGCCATGCGCTCTCTTCCCATGCCGAGAGACTACATCTTAGCTGAGCTGTGACCACCTGCACCCTTCTCTCTGCAGCCCAAACTCTGGATCTCCCCAGACGAGACCGTGGCGGAACGAGTCCCCTTGCGGCGCCCTGCCAAGCCCATCTTCCGTGGGCGCTGCTCTAGTGGCCCTGTGATGAGCTGGGCTCCTCAGCAAGCCACGCCGGCGGGGGCCCAGCCCGCCCACCTCACCGCCAGATCAGGTACCGAAATAGCAAGGAGGAGCGGCCCCCACATGCGGGCGTGCGGCCCACTGGCAGAAGTGGCCGTGCGGAGCCACGGGCAGAGTCGGGGAGCGGCGGCCATCCCCCCAAGGCCGATGCCACCCCGTGTCATCCCTGACATTCCAGCCACCATCCTCTCCATTAGAAGCAACCGCCTAAGGGCCAGCCGCCTGAAGGGACATGCTGGGAAGGGTCCTGAGGCCGCCCACCCGCCCCGTGCTGAGGCTGAGGCTGAGCAGGGCTGGGCCTGGCCAGGGCTTGGAGGGGAGGCCGCCCCGAACTACATGCCGCCCCCTCGAGTTCCACCACAAAAGGAAGGCGGGACAGGAGCGGATTAAATGCGCAGGAGACCCACAGCCCCTGCCTCAGGAGGCGTTTCCAGGAAATGTGCAGCCAGTCTCCCCCCAATTATGCGTTGGGGAGTCAGTCTTCGCCCTCCTCCTGGGATTGGGGATCTGGTAGATCCCACCCCGCTTCTGAAAGGGTGAAATGCGTCTCCTGTGGCTTAAGTGATGCTGGTGACCTGGACCTGCCCCCGTGGCCTCCCAAGGCAGTTTAACACAGAATGTGGCCCTTGGGCGGCAAGAGCCCCCCCCCCCCCCAGGTGTAAGGGCCCTGCAGTGACTCACAAGCCTCAGAGGTCTGTGCTGGAAGAAGATCCAGGTTCTGTTTCAGGGAGTCGGGAGCAGGCGGCTAAGCCCTGAGTCAGGAGGTCTTTGGTCAAGTTCTGGCCTCCCTGGGGAAGCCGCCAGGTGTCAGGCCTCAGCCAAGCTCAGAAATGAGCTGCAGCTGCAGGAGGGAGAAGGGCCCCCATTAAAGGGCCAGCGGCAGTTGGGATGCACGGGTAGCTGGGGGCAGACCAAGGCTGCAAGGGGAGGCAGCCGTGGGCAAGCTCCTGCAGCCGACCTGCCACTCCTGGTCAGCCTGGCCAGTAGCCAAAGGGTGCTGCTGTCCAGCGGACCTGGAGGGCGCCAGCATGGGGCAGGCTGGGCTCGATGTAGCCCAGGGAGAGCTGTGAGACTCAATGAATGTGCATCAGTGGGAACGGAGACCAGGCGCCCTCCTCTCATGCTCTCTGCAGGAGGGGTGGGCTAGAATGGAAGCCGTCGCCAGTTGGTTAGGGGTGGGAATGATGGCGGTTGCAGTCCAACGCACGGGGAGGCTACCAGCTCCGGCAGGCTGAGAAGCTGGCTTAAGGCCAGAATAGATGCCCGATCCGCCGCAGCCGCGTGCCCTCCAGGTGCAGGGCCTCGGCCACGAGACGCACCCGACTGCTGCCGGATGTTCTGCTGCACTGGCACTTGCTGGAGAAGTGGGGTGGGTGAGCAGGGCTGGGCCAGCCGGCAGACTCCCCTGCCGGGGCCAGCGGGAGATTTCCTCCCCCAGTGCGAATCCTGGATCTGGAGGAAGGCCCTTTCTCAGGCAGCTGGGAAGAAAAGAGCTGAATTGCCCTCCAAGCCTGCCTTGATCAGCACCTCCCCCATAACCTGCATTTTTTAAAATTTGCGTGTTTACACGGTGCTTTGGATGTTGCTGTAGAGGGTGAGCTCGATCCACAGAGTTTAGCCTGCCACAAGATGCTGCAACAGGTCAGGGGCGGGAGCCTGGATGGTGCCTTCACCTGACTGCCTTACACTATGGGCTCAGACAAGCCACACTTTCTCCTCTGTCCTCAGCAGTGCCATCTAAAGTATGCTGGATAATTGTGATGGCCTGCCTTGCAGGGCTGTTGCAATAGCTACACCTACTTTGTCTTCATTTGCTTTGTTTCAGTCATTAACCAGAAACAAGTCTTGATGCTGGACAAAATAATTCAAGTGGTTTACGCATTAAAATGTGTTTTGTGTGCTACTAGATCAGTCTAAAGCCTGTGACATAAAGCCCATTTTCGGCAGAGTTACTCTAGGAACAATATTTGACAGATCTGACCAGCATCTGTGATTTTAAAAATAGCAGCATGTATCCCTTACCTATCAAGATGGAGAGCATTAAAGGAAACAGCACAATTAACCCTCAACCGAGCTGTTTCCGCGGAGACAAAACCACAAGTGATCAATGTTACTGTATCCTCCCTCCAGTACAGAAGTGGCCAGTAGTTGAAATCCTAGCATTATAAGAATTTTCATCTATTTTGATTAAGGAATTCCCCAGTTCATGTTGATCTATCTGGTCTTGTCGCCTCGATTCCAACCTGAGGAAACGAAATCACACCAAGAGCACCCAAATTTGAGTTACAAGACAGCAACAGACATTCCATAATTTGAACAGCACCACCCCCAGTCTCCATCCTGCCCCCTGACCTACTGTAGCTTCCTCCAAACAGGGGCCAATGGCCAGGCTGGCTGGGGAGGATGGGATTGTAGTCCAACACATGGAGGGCACCAGAATGGAGAACACTGCAGTTCGGTCTAAGCAGAGGTCAAGGAAAGGATCGCACTGCCCTCTGTGAGGCCTGCCTTCATCTCCCTCCGGTTTTCCCTGCCTGGCTTGGCTTGCAGCACCTCTGGGGGAAAGCAGCCATGTGGCCTGTTGTGAGGCTCTGTGACAGGCGACTCCGTGCCTTGACAACAATTAGGCAAATTGTGCAGCATGTGACCAGTGGGCTTGGGGGTGGGGGAAAGCCACTGCCCCGGCCTCTCTTCCCCAGTGGTCACGTGGCCCCGTGGTTAATTGTAGACCAGAAGCCTCCTGGGGCAGGATCTGTCCTCTAATTCTTTGAAATGCGCCACATGAGTGTAAGGGGCCACCTTAATTCATATTAAAATAGCTTCATTGACGGGGATGTGAATGAGAGATGATTTGAATACATCCAGCCCTGACCAGAAAGAGCCCATGCCCCCCACTACCTTTGCCAAACGCTGCCTTCAGCCAGGCTCGATCGCCCTTGGTGTCGGGACAGGTGCCGTAGAGGGGGAGTCCTGATTCTTATTTTGGCCCCTTGCAGTCCCCGAACTGCGACCAGTCCCCCAGAACGAAGAGCCCCCCGTCCTTCCACCCAAGCCGGAGAAGAAGCAGAAACCGGTAAGTGCACAGAGCCTGCATGCTCATCCTCTCTAAGCTTTCATTAGTCAGAGCCCTCTTTCTAGTTCTTGATTAAAATGGTGCTGGGAGGCCGAGGAGTTCGTATCAACAACCGAAACACACCGTTTCCAGTGCAGCGCTGCAAATAAGCCCACAAAATATACCAAAGTGTGAAGGAGTAGCAGCTGGATAACCCCGGGGAGCCCACTGCGTCCGGGTTTCTGTCCATGTCGCTTGTCTGACACCACGCCTCCAGATGTGAGGCTCTGCTTCTTGCACAGGCGCACAATGCGCAGCCTTCTCTGATGATGGCACAGACCATCATCCTCTGAGATACTGCGGCACCTCTGCATTGCAGGTGACTGGGTGACCCTGTCACACCTGGTGCAGAGAGGCAGGAGAATGACCCATTCCCAAGGAGTATTACCTTGAAGGAGGTCAGGCAGGGACTCGTGCTGAGATGCAACGAGCTGCTTCCCTTGGGGCTGGAGTAAAGCTGCTGTGTCCCTGCGCCACATGTGCCTGCACCAAGCAATTCAGTAGAATGACTCCCAGCAGAGGCTGGTGAAAGGGAGACACGACCTCAGAGCAGGGACTCATGCAGGGAACAGCAGGTCAGCCTCCTCTATATGGTCATGGCTGGTTTGAACTCTTCTTGCATGATTTAGTTTATTTCTAGTGCGCACTCTGTGCAGTGAGATGAGAAGAGGGGGCAGTTGTGTCCTGAGGATGGTGTTTGGGGCAGGATGGCTAAGTGGTTTGAGCACCCAGGACACTCCCTGCCCAGAGGTGACCGCGGCATCCCTCTCTTTGCAGGCCCGGGCGCTCTTCAGGAAGATTTTTAACGAGTGCCCCTTGCACGTCACCTCAGTGACTGCGTGGACCCATCCAAGTACCAACGGTAGGAGTGGGGCCGAGCAGCCGGGTGGGAGGCCAGTGCCCGGGTGATTCCCCTAAGGGGAGACTCACCATCACCCGCCCCCCAGTCCCCCGCTGGGTTCCTTGTCAGTGCTGTGCCTGCGTCAACATCCTAGTCCTCGCTCATGAGCACACCTGCAGCAGTGTGCATAGCATCGTGGAACCCCGGGGGCTCATAGCTTTGGGGGGTCTTTCCTGCCTTGCCTCCTTAGGCTCGCCCTACTTGGCCAAGTCCCCGTGGGCTCCCAGCCCTGCCAAACCCTTCCGCCAGGGCACACAGGCAATAGCCTGCGGAAGAGGGGGCCCCCGGGGTGCCGTCCGGGGCTCAGTGCAAGCTGTAACGGAGTGATGCCGCCGCCACCTGTGTTTCCTCCCCATTTTGCAGAGCCGCACTTGATTCTGGGTGCCGAAGAAGGGATATTTGCCTTGAATCGGAGCGAGCCGGAACCCACCCTGGAGCTGGTGAGCCAAACGGGCTGCTGCGGGGAGGGCTCGGAAGAAGAGAACCTGCATGGGAGGGGGCGGGGCAGAGCAGGAGGCCGCTAGCATCTGACAGTGGTTAAAAGCCTCAGACAGGATTGCTTAACCCGGATTAATTGCCACTCTTTTACCACTTTGCCATCAAGCTTGGAATTGGCGGATTCCAAGGAAGCACCTCTACGCTCTCCTCCCATGTAGTGGCTCGATCGGTTTGGGGTGGGAGGGATTTCACTTTTAGAAGTAAAACAAAATTAGTCTACAATCCTTACAACAGCTTTGTACTGTTGTCCCCCTAAAACCATCACCTTGGAATTATAATAAATTACAATTCAGTGACATGAGATATTTTTCACTGAATCTGCCAATACGGAGCGGCCAGAGTTGAAAATCAGGCATAAGCGAGGGCTAAAACATGCCTGGCTTGCCAAACCCACCCAAAGGCCCTTAATCAGCTGCTTGAAGACCAGCAATGGGTGAGCCGCCCCGGGAGCCCCCCAAAAGCCACCGCTGAATAATGTCGTGATCTGCCTGCAGGATTGTGACTTCTTTTCCCTCCTTCCCTCCTTTCGCCAAGCTCTACCACAGCCGCACAACTTGGGTGTACTGTATCGGGAACGTGCTCATGTCCCTTTCTGGTGAGTCGGCCGCACTGGGGCAGGGAGGGGGTGGGTGGGTGCGGGACCGAGGGGCTGAGAAGCGCGGAACAGCTGGCGTGTGTCAGCAGAGCGCAAGGATGAGGGCGAAGGCTTTGCGGGGCCGAGCCGTGCGGGGTGGGAGGAATCCGTGTTGCTCGGTGGAGGAGTGAGGATAGCCGTGGTGAAGAGCCGTTTCCTTCTGAGTCAGGCGGCAGCTGTTCTGCGGCCTGCGTCCGTCTGTCTGGGAGGGCGGCCGTTTGCACAGGGACTTTTCAAGCGGAGGCTCAACGGGCCGAATCCGGGGCACACGGCAGTGCAAGGAAAGATCTGGAGGGCGAGGCTGGAGGCCCTTCTCCAGCAGGGCTTGTGCTTGCACCAGGATCACTCCCACTTGTTTGCTGGTTAATCTTGGTGTTCCACTTTAATTACCTCCCCAAGCGTCCTAAACCCCGGCCCAGGGAAACAGGCCAGTCTGCAGAAAAAGGTAGGCGAAGCTTTGTGTGGCACGAGCACCGCTGCCTGCTCGTTTCTGCAGATCCAGGGGCTGGCAGAGGGGTGGAAGCAGCGGGTCACTGGCAGCCCAAAGTCCAGCACAGGTGTCTCAAAGACTTCATTCTTGTGGCCTCAGGTTTTACCACATGGAAGTGAGAAATGCTTCTCTGACCTTTTCTTGAAAATGGTTCAAGGAAGGCCAGAAGTCCCTCATAAGAGACAGAAACTCACTGCAAATGAAAGTGAATGAGCACCACTTTCTTTGGGGAAATTCTCTGTGTTTTAAAAAGCACATTCTTCCTGGAAGGAGGTGAAAAGTTCTAATTAGAATTACTGGGCACCCTTTGTAAGCCCCTTGCAAGTTTCAGTAGCTAGATTATGCAAACCGATCAGCCCTGGCCCAGTGACTTCAGCAGCAGCTTTAGCCGCAGAACTTAGCAAGAGGCATGAAAATAATTATTACCGCTTGCTAATGTCTGGAGATCAATTTGCTGTTAAAACTGCAGAAACAGGACTGTTAAAAAAGTGTATTCTTTCTATTGGTTATAATGTTTACCAAGACTTTAACCAGCTTTAAATCTGTTATTAAAAAGTATGAATTGAATTTGCATGAGCAATTGAAATCTAAGGCAGTCACGCAGGGAAAGCATCAAGAAGGGCCGAAGGGCAGAGCGCGATCCTGGCAGAACATTACTCAGCAAGCATGACTGAGAACTCAGGAGCAGCCCTGCTGGCTCCAAGGAATGCCCTCCCAGCCCAGCATCCTGCTCCCCACAGTGGCAACCAGATGCCCTACTAGCAAGCCAGGCGTGGAGGCCACGGCCTTGCCTCAGTCCTGCAAGGCGGGCTGAACAAAACGCCCCCGATGAATTATGCCCCCTGCAAGCAGCACCCGTCTCTTTCTTCTCTTTCCCCTCCACTCAGGCAAGTCCCCCCAGCTCTTTTCCCATAATTTGCTGGGCCTCTACGAGCAGAGCAAGCGAGAGCAGCGCCCCGGGCTGTCCATCTCCCCACACAGGCTGCTGCCCAGGTAATTCATTTCTCAGGAAAGGTGAGAAAGGTGGGCCGAGGAAGATTGTGTGCAGGTGGGCACAGCTCTGTAGCTGCTCCTTCAGCTCCTCAACACTCACACGCATCTGAAGTTGTTGTCACCATCGCTTTCTGGCAGGGCTTTTTTTTCATTCAGGGGCCACCCAACCGTAAAAAATGCAAAAGTGTCTTCCTGCCCCCTCCAGTCATTTGCAGGAAGCAAAGTGCTGCTAAATTTCTGCTTGCAGCAGTTAAAGGGGAGGAGCCCAGGTTGCGGAGGGAAATAAATGTTGGCAGCTGGATGGAGATTTGAAAAGTCAGGGAATCGAAGAAGAGCGGGCTCAAAGTCTCCCTGGGACTGAGGTGGAAAAGGGAAGAATTGGAGGCAGAAGTAGGAGCGTGCATGGCAAGTGAGAGAGGGACATTTTGCACATGTCCATCGCCACAGGAAGCTTCCAGGTCTGCCCTGCACAAAAAGTCCCCTTAAGGACAGGGCTAGAGACCGGTGGACTGGTAGAACAAAGGGCTCTGTAAGGAAGGAAATGGATGCAAGGAGGGACATGGTACCTGCTGTAGTTCAGTCTCAGATGACTGTGGCCAAATTTCCCATCGGTTCCTGCAGCTGTGCCTTCTGTAGTATTTTAACACTACTACTGCTAAGTAAACGAAGCATAAATAGAGCAAATAAGGCCGGCACATTTGGCCTTTTATACAGTTTCATAAGCAAACACCTCTTTAGGAAGATCCCGGATCTCAGGGAATTCACCTACACAGCATCAGAAAGGATAGTGTGGGGTGGACGCAAACAACACACCTCACACTTCCTGCTGAACCACCTTCACACCCTCTGGAACAACACAGCAGACGTGTCCTCCCTGCCCGCATCTCCTCACCTCCCCACGTGCCGCTGACCTTTCCTCTTCTCTCCCACCGCCCAGGAAAAACATCACCACCACCAAGATTCCAGATACCAAAGGATGCCAGAAATGTTGCACAGGTGAGCGCTCTCCCAGTGCTAGCCTGCAGCTGGTACCGCGCGCCTCACGCTCCCCTCCCCTCCCCCCGCCCCTCCTTTCCTTTCCCGCGTACACAAATCAGGCTTACAGAAGTCCTGCTGGACCCACAGCAAGCACGGGAGGGCAGCAGCAACCGAGGATTTTGACCCCGCGATAGCCTATTCCTCTCTTCCCACAGCAAAAAACACACAGACTGGCTGCCATTACCTCTGTGGAGCGCTGGAGGCAGGGGTCGTGCTGCTGCAGTGGTATGAACCCATGCAGAAATTCATGCTAGTCAAGGTAAGGCTTTGTCTTGCCACTAGAACGACCCTTCCCTCATTGGCAGGCCCAGCTCGAATTAACCTGCCGCACCCCAGCAGAGCCTACCTGGAAGGAGGCAAACCTAGAGAAGGTGCAGCTGGCACCTTCCTCTCCCCGCACACAGTCCGGGCACCTCTGCCCTGCCACTGCGAGAGGGACGTGCCGAGCGCAGGGGAAGCGAGCCGTACGTTTCCTGCTTGTTCTCCTAAGAGGGCTTGTTTCTGCCGAGGGCCAGACCTCCCCTCCTCTTCCTCTCTTTTGCCAGTACTTTGACTTCCCGCTGCCCTCACCGCTTCCTGTGTTCGAGATGCTGGTGACCCCTGATGAGGAGTACCCAGTGGTCTGCATCGGCGTGAACAAGGGTCCCCCGGGGCAGCCAGTGCAGTTCCAGATCATCAATCTCAATTCGCTCACCTCCTGGTTCATCGATGATGGCAGTGGTAAGGCCACGAGAAGCACGCCTGTCTCCGTGTGGGCCAAGACCCAGAAATATGGCCCAGAAGCATGCGGGCAACCAGGAAAGTGTGGGAAGCAGACTGCTCGCGTTGCAGCCTGCCAGTCTTCCCCTTTTTTAAAAGGTTAATGACTAAAGCAGCTTTTTAAAAAGTTGGCATGGGGGTGGGGTGGGGGGGTGGAAAGTGGCCAGAGGATCTCCATGGCCATGGTGTGGAAGGTTCCCACTGTAGAGCACATGGACCCTCATCTGTGCCCTGGAGAACCTGGTCAGAGAGGAGTGTGTGTGAACGGAAGGGCTCCCCAGCGCTTGTGCGTTCGGAGGATGGCCAGCAGTAACAAGGCTGCCAGTAGCGTTGCATTGAATCTCAGCAAGGAGGAAAGCTGCCCTGGGCGAAATCCTCTTTTTCTGCTGGACAGGAAGGCTGTCGTCTCTCCTTCCGTCTGGCCACCTTCCAGTGTGGCTGCTGGCCTGCCCCTCCGCCTCAAAACAGGTGGATCAGTGCCTGATGACTGATGCAAGGGCAGAAATTAATGCTCTGCTCTGTGCTCGTTAATCAATTTCTCAGCAGAACCTGCATGCGCTGGTCTGGTCCAGGTGACCCAGCTGGACAGCAAGACGGTGCTGGTCCTGATGGACAGTAAGTGCAGAGGGAGGGGGAGCCGCTCGCGGGGGGGGGGGGTGATTTCTCACCCGCGGCAACATGGCTGTTTTCCTTTCCCAGGGAGCATCCATTTTGTCAGTCTCCAAGGAATGCGGCTCCAGTCACACCCAGAGCTCACGTTTGATGTGGCCGTGGAGTCCGTCGGTGGGTCCCTTTGGCGCGCCCCCTTCATTAGTCTCTCCTCCCGTACTTGCTTGCTGTGGTCTGCCGTCTCGCCCCATGCCAAGCTGCTTTCGAGGAAGCTGCATTTTGGCGTCAGCTGAGGGACCCTGAGCGAAGTAACTTTTGCTCCCCATCTGAGCGCCAAGCACCCCTAGACTCCGAAATGCGGCTTTCTGCGCACCGCTTCTGGTTTGGGGTGGTGCCTGCTCTGGGTTATGCTGGCTTCTCTGTGGAGGATGGAGGATGTGCCTGTGGACCGATCCCCGAGTGGGCTCGTGCCTCCGCGAAAGGCTGGGGTCCGTTTCTGGCCCAAAGCATTTGCTCTGCTCGCCAGAAACAGCTGCAGCATTTCCGCACCTAATGAGCGTTTTCACTATGGTCTTGTGCAGCCTTCACTGGGGGGAAGGGAAACAGAGAAAGGCACCGAGGTACGAGCTGAACAGCCTCTCTTCTCTCCCCAGCGGTGGTGCAGAACTGTGTGCATGCATTTTGGCGCCATGGCGTGCAGACGCGGCCCTTTGGCTCAGGACAGGTACGCAGGGAAACGTCCGCTTTCCAGGGTTGTGTTGCAGAGGCGCTTGGGACGCTACGCCAGGGACAGCAGTGGGAGGAGAGTCCTGCTGCAGCGCAGCCTCAACCTCCATCTCCCTCCACCTTTTTTGGGTGTTGTCAGGCCTAAGCAGCAGAGCCCCCGGACCGCCCACTCCAGACGACTATTTGTCCTCCCCAGCCGCCTGGGGACACACCTGCACTGGAAGGGCTGTTCTGCCCAAAGCTAGTTTAAAGATCAGGATCCATCGGAATGGCTCCTGATCATGGTTCCTGACCTGTTCCAGTGCCCGCCCACTTGGTGTGCACCAGAACAGGTGGGCAGGCAGGCATATGGGTCACCTGCTCACCGCCTTCCACGCTGTGGTAAGATGGGCTGCGTTTCTCTTTAAATTCTAACGGTAATAATGTCTAAATATGCATCTATACATGAAAACTTGCATCTGCAAATAGTAAGCGAAACAGTGTCATCTTGTGCCCTCCAATTTGGTGATCTATTTCCTCATTTTGGGGGCATTTCCTAAGCAGAGGGAACAGTTTCCTCCTTGGCCAGTTGCACTTCCTGTTTGTCCCGAGCTCCGTATCTTGCCGAGTGAGTCATCTCATCTGTGCCATCTTATCTCGGCTGCCCGGCACTGAAGTCTCTAATTTCTGGAGCTGGGGGTGAAAGCCTTGGCACGGGGGGCTGCCTAGCCTTCTGCTGGAACTCGTGCTGACATGGTGCCGCCTCTCCTCAGGTAGCACAGGAGCTGCAGGATCAGCGGTGGACCTTCCGCTTACTAGGTGCCTCCAGGTATGAAGGCCTGCCCCTGCCCTGGCCGCCCAGTCCCATGCTGCTGCCACAAGGAGCAGCAGCAGCAGCAGCAGCGCCCGCTGCAGCCTCCGTGCAATGCGGCGCAGTGCCCTGGAGTCAGGATACCACCAGCCTCGTGCTCACCTGCCCTGCACGATCCCCAGCGGCTGCGCAGTTTTCCTGCTAGTTTTTCTTCTCCTTCCTCTAACAGCACGGTCGTCTTAGAGACTCGCCCCGTGGACGATCCCAACTCTGCCAGCAATCTTTACGTGCCGGAATGACACTCGCCGGACATCGAACTCAGAGCTCTGCACACTCACATCATGCCAAATCCTGTGCCTGACCCGCGGGGCCGCCTCCACCGCAGGTGGCACACAGCTCCAGCGTGGGCACTGATGCTCCTGAAGCTGGTAAGAGGAAGGCCAGGCTGGGACACCCGATGCACATTTCGTGGGGAGCCCGGCAGGGTGAGCCATCTGGCTGGCTTCTGGGGCTCCCCGCCAACAGGAACAAGCTCACATCCCTCTGCCGGTTCTGCGTCTTCCTTTCACACCAGTAAAGATTATGCTCAGGGTTTGTTGCTTTTCAGTGACAGTTCTTACTTCTCCACTCCATTTTTTGTTTGTGGAAGGTCATCAGCCTAGCTAAGCTCCTGAATGAGCGTGTGGGTCGCACGGCGGATCCTGGGTTGGGTCTCGAGCACGCAAAACATACGGAATGATCCGGAATGTCCCTGCAGGTCGAACAGGGCGGGCTCCTGGCTTGAGAGCAGGCATCTGAGCCGAACAGTTACATGCAGCCCCTGGAGAGGTCAGACGCCCACGGGGCTCTGGCGTGGGCTGCTCGGGAGCCTTCTGCTCAAAGCAGCTCAGTGCCGGTTCCTGATCCTGGCTCCTGCTGTGCCTCTGAATGGGGTAAGGAACCGGGAAAGAGGAACTAGGCCAGCCTCGTGCAGTGCATGGAGGGTGTGTGTGTGTGTGTGTGAATGTGCGTATGGGCAACACACAAGGACCACGCCCAGGCATTGGCCAGTTGCAGCAGTCTATGTTTTATTGGCAGGGAACCAAGCTGGGGGCAGAAGGGAGAGAAGGGCAGAGGGGCCTGAAAGCACAGCCGCCCCCCCACACATCCCAGGAACACGCCTGGCTTAGAACATCATCTGGTGCCACAGCAGACGGGGCAGGGGGTGGATAGGACGTTCCGGGCGGGAGTGGAAGGGGCTGTGACTCCCTGGAGTGTGGTGCCGTGCCCGTCCTGGTGCCTGGCGCATGCAGATGCGCCGAGCGGGCCGTGGGCGCTCCCCCTCGGCTCCAGACTGGAGTCACAGGCCCAGGGACGCCCGCGACACGAACGCAAGCCCAGCGAATGGGGCGCGGCTTAGAGGAAGGGCACCGTCACGAGGGCTCCTGCAGCGGGAGCAGGCGCGCTGCTGGCTCCCCGTGGGGCCTGGACTGGAAGCCCAGCATCTCTTCTCCGTGCTCCCCCACGTACAGAGTCCCTGCTCAATTGCAAAACAACGGACAGCAGCAAACCCACCCCACCCTCCTCCTCGTCCACCTAAAGCAGCATCTGCTCCCACAGGCAAAACGGGCCCTTCCTCTTCCCTCGGGGGAGGAGTCTATACAAGGCACTTGAAATGGGGGGCCCTTTGACCCAGGAAGGGAAGTATTGCATGGGCACCCCCACGGGAAGGGAAACAGGTGGGGAGAGTTACTGGCCGGGTGTGCGGCCCTAGGTGCAGTGGGCCCGCGGGGGCTGGAGCGGCTGGGCCGCGTCTCCCGGGCAGGATTGCTTGCCGCCTCCGCTTGTCCCTCCAGGCCTGGCTAAGGGGGCAGAGAGGCAGGGTAGCAGCAGGACGCAGAAGAAATGGCGATGGCGGTGGGCAGCCAGGGCAGCCCACCCTCCCCCCAGCTCTGCCCCACTGCTGCCCACCTCCCGCTGAAGGCCGGGGGAGGCGGGCTCAGAGCAGGCTGCTGCCCAGGGCACAAGGCAGGAGGTGACTAGCTGAGCTGGTCTTCATACTGCTTGCGGAAGCAGTCACCGGCAGGGAAGAAGTCCCAGCAGCGCTCCTGGTACATCTTCCAGACGTAGGACTCCTGGGGCAGAGGGGGAGAGGGGAGGTGGGTGAGCGGGGCGAGCACCTGCCGGAGAGCCAGGCATGGAGGCTGCGTGGCGTACAGCCAAGGGGGGCTACCCCTGATTTTCCCGAGGGGCCTCACGGTCAGCAGGCTGTGTGGCCTCTGGCGGACACTGCCCCACCTTGCCTCTGCCCTCACGAAGGGCAGAGGGCTCCTGACCCTGGCACTGGCCGGGGCGGCCAGGGCTTCTGCCCACCCCAGCTCCCCTCCCAACCTGTCGCTCGAGCAGCGGCAACTGGCCTGCCAGGCCAGATGCATGTGGGGGGGGGGGGCGGCTTAATGCAGGGCTACCAGTTGTGGACCTCCCCCCACACCTTTAAACGGGCAGGCAGACTCTCGAGGGACGGCCGTCCCTTTTCTAGCCCTCTCACCTGGCCAGTGTGCTCCGTTTCATCCTTGTTGATGAGGTACATGAGGAAGAACCTGCAGGGGGAAGAGAGGCGGAGTGGGGAGTGTTGGGGCAGCCTGCCCATTCGGCATGCCAAGTGCCCCCTTGGCTCTCCCACTGCATTTGGACAAGCCCGCCCTGGCCGCCACATCGAGGGGCCACTTGCGCCCGTGCCACACCCGCCCCAGATGGCTTCCTCCCACTGTTCCAGCGGGGCCATTCCCACAGTCGGATGAGCGTGGCAGCAGGAGCAACATGTGCGTGTGTGAACTTGCCCTTCAGGGATGCCCCGCACCCTCATCAAGCCAGCGGAGGTGGAACTGCCACTGCCAAACCGGAGGACCTGGGGCCCCACGGAGAAGCCCCCGCAGGATGTTCAGTGGCTTACATATAATTAGCCAAGTTGTGCTCCTCCAGCGTGTGGGTATCAAAGCCGTGGGGCGTCGTGTCAAAATAGTCACTGCCGATTCCACAGATGAAGCATTTGGTCTGTCGGGAAAGAAACAGCCATGAGAAAAAGCAGCAAGGCTGTGCCAGAGGTGGGGCCGGGTTCCTCCATCGTGGCCCACCCAAAACCCACCTGCTTCTTCCACCATCTCCAGCTCCAAAGCCAAGTGAACCACATGTGTTCCCTTCCACGTGGAAAAATTTAAGAAAATTTTTGGGTTTTGGAAAGATCTGCAGCAGACTCCAATATTAGTTTAGATTTCCGTGAAACTGACCCGCCGAGTCTGCAGTGGACCAGCTTTTCTTGCATTGCACAGATTCCGTGGATTTTAAGGTCTTTTTCCCTCTGCAATTTTACACCAATGTATCCATAAAATATTAAAAAATAAAGAACAACAAAAATGTTCATCCCGCTCCATAAGCTTAAGTATGAAAATGCAAATGGGGGAGGAATTGTTACATGTTTGGAAGTACAAATCTATATCAGTGAGAACAAATGAAAATTCTGGCGTTGAAAACCAATTCAGTCGTGAAAGGCACCTGATAATTTGCAAAATGTATAGACTTAACAAATAGGTATACCCTTCGGCATGCCCAAGTCCTGAATATTCAGCTTTTATTTTAAAAGTAGATTCCTTTGGCTCTTTTGCTGGTGGCAAGAGAAGGGGAAAAGCCCACAGGCAGGATTCTAGTAAGGAATAATATGAAAACTTTCCAACATATTAGGCTTCCTGTCTATATTTTTATCTGGGCTGCTTGGCAGTGATTCCCCGTCCTGTCAGACCCCTACCACCAAACGATTCTCAGTTATTGGGACCCAGAGGTTCCTGGAGGGCTATCAGCACTGTCCCACACTGGTTTTATCCTGCAGCTGCAGGCTGGCTGGCTGCCTTCCCTGTCCGTTTTCCATTTCAGCAATGGAGAAACACTACGTAACGTGAAGGCGGGCCTCTTTCAGGGAAGGCTCTTCTAGGGTTCACTTAAATCACCAGGGGAACCCTATCATTTTCATGCATCGTTTTTAATCTTTCCATCCAAGTGGGCAGCTCGCTGCCCCAGCCCCAGAAGGACGGGTAGAAGGGCTTTTGATTCCACTTACCTCCATATCCTCCTTCACCTGCTCCTGCTGGTCTCGCAGCTCCCCAAAGGCGTCAATGATCAAACCTGTGCAGAGAAGGGCGGGGAGGCAAGGAAGAGGAGAGGAAATTCAGGGGCTCCAGCAAAGGCTCCCGGGCCCAGCCCTAGAAGCTGGTGATGGATGCCAAGCGTAAGGGCGGGTGACGAAGAGCCGGGCCGCTTGAGCTCGATGGGCTTTCAAGACGCTTCCAACCTGATGGCCAAAAAGCAGGTGGAGCCAGGGGTGGGGTGGGGGTTGCTCAACTCTTCTGGCAAACTTGGAACTGAAAACTGCACATCTCTCGCACAACTGGCACAAATTACAAAATTGCGCAGTTCAGGGCCCACTCGTTAGCGGTGAATCAGGGCCCTCCTCCTTGTTCTTGTAGCAGTAACATGAGAAGTACGGGAGCATCTGCCTCTCTCTGCATACGCATGCGCCCTGCCTTGGCCCCCCAAAATTTCCTGATTTCAGATTTGTGCAAAATGCAGCCCCAGGTGACACCCAATGAGGTACCACAACACTGGGCAAATTACACACAAATTTGCCGAAATGAATGCAAACTGTGGCACAGTAGGGCTGACTTCTGTGCACATTTCCTTCGCCGAAAACAAAACCAAAGGCATGTTGGCCTGTTTGGAAAGCAGATGCCTGCCTGCTGGCTCTACTGGGGTCACGCTGGCACCAGTGCAGGGGTGACAGAGAGAGCCCAGAATTCCTCAGACATGCTCCCCAAGAGTCTCTGGGATACGCTGCCCTATGCCAAGCCAGGTGTGCTGGGACAGCCACGTTAGGATGTACTACGGTCAATGGCAAGGACTGAGAACTGAGCCCTGAGAGATCCCGAGATGGCGGGCCGGAGATTTCCCAGCTCCTACCAGGAGCACCGAAGGCCTGGCCTTGAACTCTTCAGGTCTCCTCTCCTGCTCTTAAATGCTACCTCAGATCCAGGGGCTGGGGGTGGGGACGGATGGGAGCAGTACGGGACAAACGTGCACTTGTCCTGGTGGAAGACTTACCTTGGATGATGGCTAGCAGAATGACAATGACGAAGAAGAAGAAGGTGATGTCAAAGATGACGCGGTAAAGCTCGTACTCGTCGCCCGCCGGGTCCTCGATCTCATCTCCGATGCCACCGCCAGCACGCACCCCGACATACATGTGGAACAGGTAGCACTGGTGGAGGAGAACGGGGGGCGGGGGCACAGAGGACATTCCATCTCAAAGCGTCTCAACCTTGTTCCCTGTGCTAATGAAATGACCTGAGACGATGGAGCCCGTTGCCCAGTGAGGTCCCTCCATCCCTGAAATCGCTGAAGTGTAACCTGGACCCCGCACCTGAGCACGGCACGGAAGGCTCATCTGTGCAGGATGCCCCCCAGGAGAGGCATGTCAGGAATGTGCCCGTTCACCATGGGAAGCAAAGCCTCCTTCAATCCTCCTAAAAACGGCTCTCGGCCACCAGCGCCCCCCACCCCCCGGTCTGCCTCACCGTCATCATGTCGTCGCATTTCATGTCGGGCTCATCCTCATCCTCGCTCTTGTTGTAGAACTTGCGGAAGAAGTTGAAGGCAACCACCGTGTACAGGTACACGACGACGGCCAGCAGCCCCACCGTCATCACCAGCTGAGAAGAGAGCAGGTGGCATTCACTGCACTCGGGAGATGCGGTGGGGAGAAGGCTGCGGGCTGCCTCCAGCATCAGGGGCAGCCCGGGTCTGAGCACCACTGGCTGGGAAGGAGCTTTGGGGGCAGCCTGGGGCCTCCCAGGGACACATGGCTGGCCGCTCTGGGAACAGGTGGCCTCGAGAGGTGGGCCCTGGGCCTGATGCGGCGGGGCTCCTCTTAGGCCCTTAGCACAGCCATGTGGGCACCCACCCCCCACCCTCAGGGCAGGCACACTGACCAAGTGCAGAGAGGAATCCAGCAAGATGCTCTGCACAGAATCAAACCTTTGGCCTATCCAATTCAGGAGTGTCTGCTCTGGCTGGCAGTGGCTCTCCGGGGATTCAGGCAGAGTTTTTCCCAGCCCTACCTGGAGATGATGAGGCCTGAACCTCCGCCTGCAAAGGCAGGCCTCAACCATGGAGCTACAGGCCTGTCTTCTGTTGGAGGAACCGTGGGTGGAGGGGGGTGGCCACTATAATCTCACCCATGTAACAGCTCCCTTTAAGGGCATGTGTAGGACAGCTCCCAAGTACTGGTGTGCCAGGCGCAGTTCAACCTTCGCATGCGGCATGCGTGGCTGATCCCTCAGTGCCTCTTAGTCAGAGGTCATTGGCCCGTTTGATAAAATGGGCCGTTCTGTATAGGCTCATGAGGGGAGGGAGGTTTGCTTTGCGCCCCTTCAGTTCTTATCCAATTGCTATTTCAGCCACGCAAGCGTGGAGCTTTTCTATGAGCAGGAGAGGATGAGCAGGCTCTGTGGTTGCTGGGAAACTGCCGTCTTCCTCCTCCTCTCCCTTCCCCTGTGAGCATGCAAATGGGCTGGCTAAGACTGCTGAGCAGAAGGGGCGGGGGGAGGCACGGACCCAGGGAAGGAAAACAGAAGGAAAGGAAAAGGGAAGAGCGCCCAAGCACCTGATAGGAACCACCAGAGGCAGAAATTAATCTGCAGGGGAAACGGGGTGGAAGTAGGGAGGGGGACAGGCGATTTGCCTCCTGAAAATTCCCAGTCAGATGTCCAGGTTCACCATACCAAAGGACAGGTTTCTCCTCTTGAGCTGTCGCTTCACCTGCCCTGACCTGCTCGCCTTACCTGCTTGCCATTGTGAGTGACGGAGGAGAGGATGGTCCGCAGCGTCTTGACGCCCATGGCGATGTCCAAGAGGTGGGAGGCGAAGAAGAAGTTGTTGTAGTGTCCGAGGACAGACATCACCATGTACCAGAAGAGATACAGGAAAGACTGCAGGCGCAAGAGGAGAGAGGAGAGGAGACTGCAAGGTTCCTGTTAAATTTTTAAGAACCTTAAAATGTTCATGAGATGCTGGCCTCTACATGGAATAGCAAATTCTGAGCTTGCTCAAAAGAGCATATCAAACTGTGGAACTCTTACAGTGTGCAAAGTATTTATTCCGGGAAAATTACCCTGTATCCTAAAATTAGGCTCTACAGTCCCAAAGGAACTGAGGTGGTGGTGGAGTCCCAGCCAACCCTGGCATCTCCCTTTAGCTGGTAGCATCATAAGGTGTAGCAGTAAGTCGCATAAATGGAGGTTATGTTAGTGGTTCAATTCCTACCCCCAACCAGCTTCCCACCCTCCATCCGTGCATATTTTCACTCACGTTATCTGTGAAGATCACCCCAAATTTCCAGATCTTGTACTTGATGTCAATGGAGGTGACCCTGAGGGAGGGAGAGGAGAAGGATGAGCAGGTCGTTTGTGTGGGTCTCTGCATGTGCACATGCTGACGCTGCACTATGCTTTGTTGCAAAACATGACTTAAGAATGTAGCTTGTGAACAGTAAGTGGAGATAAACTTGTGTTTGCGAAACAAATCTCTCTCTCTCTCTCTCTCCCTCCCTCTCTCATGAGGAAAGTGATTCTATGGCCCCGAGGTATCGTCTGGGAGACTACAGAAAACTTCATATACCAGGATCCAAGCTGAAAGCAGAGATCTGACCTCAGAGCAAGAAGACTGCACTCGGATCCCCTTTCCCTTCCTCCCACCCTGCGATCAGCATGGAATGAACTGCCGGCTGCCACTCTGCACTCTGAGGTCGGAAACCCAGCTTCAGAGAGGGATTAAAAGGGGTGTTCAAGGGGGTGCGGGAGGAGACCCCCAAGCTATCCTGTCACCTTCTGCTGGATGGCCAAAAGCAGCGGTGTAGTAAAAATGCAGAGCGAAGGGGGCAGGAGATGAGGATCGCTGCTGCCATGCCTTCTGCGCTGCACAGGACAGGTGCCAGTCTCCAAGTTCAGGGACTTACAGGTGCGGAGGCACTGCCTACTGCACTGCAGCCTCGGAGGGGCCGCATGTCTCGTTCTCAGCAGTTACATTCGGCAGTAGTCCCAGGTGTGCCTCTGCATATTGTGTGAAAAGGAGTCAGATCCTGTGCATATAGCTAACATCTCTGCCCTCCTGGAATACATGCAGCAAGTATCACAATATAAAAGCGCACTGGTCCACACGTTATGTTGCTAGGAATTCACCTAAGTTGTTGCATATGTATACTTGCAAATGTAAATGACACGATGTTGTTATCCTCCTGAGTTCTCACACACACACACACACACACACACACACACGTGAGCAGAGCCGTGAGGTTGCCAGGGTTAGCCCAGCTCTCTGCCTAGTGGGCTTTCTGAGCTCAATCCACGTTTCCGGTTGTACGATGCCTGCAAAGCCCCCGAGCATGATGAACAGGGGCTGAAAGTGTGTCAGCGCCAAGAGCGCCCCTCTGCCTGCCCAACCCCAGCCATCAGGCCATGCTGCCGCCATGCCCGGCTGCACTGACGCGACCCCCCATGCCCCCCACCCAGGGCTGCCGCGCCTCCTCACCAACTAAGGAAAGATTTGTCTGGCTCTGGCTTTTTCTCATTCTGTGCCGAGATTTCCAGACTGGCCAAATCCATCCCCAGCAGTTCTGCAATCCTCTCCCGTCCATAGATGTCACCATATTTATCTAGCACCTGGAGAAGGGAGACAAGAGAGCTGCATGAACGGACGGACGGACGGACGGGCAGGCAGGCAAATGGACAAACTGCAGCTAAAAAAGTCATCTTTGTTCCTCTGCAGCCAATAAGACTCCAGATTTTGTCAACCATCCGAGTTTCTCCACCCGAGAAGAGCTCACCTTTCTCTTGATGAATTTATCCCAGTAATTGCTTGGGAATGACCTGGAAAGAGACATAATGGGGTGGGGGGAGAGATAGAAACCATCAGGGGCGTAATTCCCTAGTCCCACTGCCTTCCGGCTTTTTGTTCTACCAGAACAACTTCTGAACACCTCCGTCCCCTCTTTGCATACAGGTACTTCTCTCCTCTCCTCCCTCTTCCAGACGACTTCTCTCCAAAGGGCCTTCCTAAGCCAGCCTGGCCCACACTCAGCGCATGTGGGAACCCACAACCAAAATGAGGGGATGGGTGCCAAAAGAAACAAGATTGCCCAAATCCATGGGGGTTGGGATGATCCACAGCTGACTGGATGCTACTTCCACCTCGCCCAGGCCACTGGGCCTCTGAACAGGGCGGACTTACTCCTCCACTGTGGCACTCCAGTATCACAGGCCGTACGTCTGTGTGTGCCAGTGGCTTTTCCATGGCTTTACCCAACACCCGGGGTTTAAGCCACCGGCACTGTGCGAAGCTGCTTTAAAAGCTCCTCCCGTCTCCCGAGCAGAGGGCCACCACCAGGGGGAGCAGCCCGCTCTTAGCCTTGCCCTGCAGGGAGACTCACGGCGCGTTGAGCACCAGGCGGTCCCACTGGCCCTTGATGTCGTCGTCCTCCGGCTGCTCCGTGATGTAGAGGCCGTCAAACTCCAGCTTGCGGGCCAACTCCTTCTCGCGCTTGAAGATGACCAGAGGCACCTTGAGGCAGTTGTAGCCGATGATGCAGAGGAAGGCCACCAGCGTGTGGATGATGGCCAAGATCCACAAGGCCGGCTGCATGTAGCCCGTGCTCTCCTCCAGGAAGAAGTAAACCATGCTGTCCTCGTCGTCCTCGTCCCCGTTGCCGTCTCCGCCGTCATCTTCCCCGCCAAAGCCAGAGCCCGCGCCAGAGCCAGCATCCAGCTCTCCTTCGAACCCGGAGCCTTCAAATTCCTCCTCACCTGGGGGCGTGTCTGACACCTGGGCCAAGGAAACAACAGTGAGAAAGGAGGTCGGCGAGCCTCCCCTTCCCAAGCCAGAACTGCGCAGGCTGGCTAGTTCCTGGCCTTACGGTGCATCCACTAAGCTGAAGCGCTCTGGCTTCCACCCACGTTTGTCCTTCTGCTCCAGCCATTATAGCAGCGGCCTGCCTCTTCTGTGCCACATCCGCTTCCCTGCCCCATGTCTTCTCCTCAGGCTCTGCCCAGCTTTTCTGGTTCCAGAGTGCTTGGCTGCAACCTGCCACACCTGCTGTGTCCTCCCACAACTCCCAAAGGCCGGCAAAGTCTTCTCCGGCCTTCCCTAACTGCTAGAGTTTACTTCATGCTCCCCCTTCCAAAATGCTGGAGAGAAATGGAAGCGCTTGGGTGTTCCTATCCCCACCCTGTCCGCTGATTCCCCAGCTTCCCTCTCAACAGAGTTTCAGTTCTCGTACCTTGTAGAACAGCAGGATGAAGTTGATGGCGAAGGCCAGGAAGAGGGCGAGGAAGCGGAGGTTGTAGAAGTTCCTGGACAGATAATTCTGAAAGGAGGGTGGAGAACATCAGAGCAGGTCAGGGGGCTGTGTTCACCATAAGTGCAAAGCCGCACTTGAGAATGTCGGCTGTGCCGGACTCGTGGAAGAAGGAAATGCACTCTTTGTGACAAAGGAGTATGCCCCCCACCCCCACGTTAGAATTTTAGCATCAGGTCAGGGATTATTTATTTGCCCAACTGGTTTAACATTTACAGTTAACTATTTTCGTTCTTCTGCTGCTCATGTGTTCTTACGATACTGTTTTGTTGAGCTGGATCCAAATGTACTTCTACTTAACGTAGGCCCATTAAAATCATGACCCACTGAAGCCCATCGATTTCTGAAGGGCTGCTCTGGGTCTGGATCCAGCCCACTGTGTCCTGCATTTCAGCATGCTGAATTTCATGAGTGCCTTGCGCACTGCCCTGGCGAAGGCAGGTCTAAAAACAGTTTCAATGAATAAATACACGATATCCTCAGAGCTGAACTCCCTTTTGGCCATGACAAGCTGCACTCCAGGACCAGGCAAACTTCCTGAACAGCCCGTTGGGCACAGGCTCTCCAATTAAACCTCCTCCTGGGCAAGTGGCAGAGTGGGAAGGATGTGGATATTACCAGAGCTGTCGCTCGCACACTCATCTCGCAATGTTCTGCTCTTTGTGTGAGAGCAGTGCTAGTTGTGTTGCTTGAGCCTTGTGTCAGTTCAGCTGGCTTCTCCTAGGAACCATGGCTTGGGGAGCAAGCCGACACCCTCCCCCCCAGCACTACAGTTCCCAGGGTGCCCTGGGGAAGGAGGGGTGTGGCTGTTGACCTAGCTGAAGTCTGCAGTGCAGATGCCCTCCCCTTCCGGAGGCCACGCTGCCCTACCAAGAACTTTGTCCTCTGGATCTCCAGCTCGTTCCAAAACTCGGAGCCCCCTTCCTCAGGCTGCTGCTTCTCCCGCTGCGGCACCTTCTTCTGCTTGGCTGGCGGCTCCGGCTCGTCCTGCTGGGGCGCTTCCTCCTTCTTTTCTCCCTCCTCCTTTGCTGCCTTCTCCCCATTTTCAGCACTGCAAGTGGTGAGGGGCAGAGAAATCGTGAGCCATCGCCCCCCGCCTCTCAGCCCAGGCCCTTCTCCCTGCCTGCTTCCTTAAGAGGAGGCAACCAGAGAGAGGATCGCTCTGCATCCTCCCCACACAGTACAGCAGGTTGGTTCTCTCTGAGGCCCCTGGCAAGACATGCTTAGCTCTCTCAGGTATTCACATTTTAGGCATTTTACAATCCTGCAGATTGCTGCAATTTATATGACTTCTTTGTTTTTTATCCTTTAATTGTTTTAATGGTAATTTGTAAACTGTGCTAGAACCAGGCCCAGAGAAAGGTGCTATCAGACAGAGATAAAGAAAAGGGGCAGCTGAGACGCTGGATCATCTTAAGGGGTCTCATTTCCCATCCCAGCTGCAGGAGAAGAAACCCTTGATATCATGAGAAGCCTGGTTCAAATCCACCTTCTCCCCTAACTGTTTAAGGTAAGGGAGCAAGTCCTATGTAAATTCCACTTCCTGCAGGAAGTACCCATATTCTGCACCCCATACAAATTGTGCAAATATGCCTGTTTTCTCTCTTACTTTGCACATTTATTTCTGAATTTTGCTAGTCAGCAGAATCTTTGCCTCCCAATAACTGGAATCCTATTCAGCACCCCAGCTCAGATCACTCCAGGCATAAGGGCTAGAAACTTGTTGCTTCACAAGCATACAGATAAAAGGTGAGATTCTCAGGAAAGAGGATTCTGTGGCTAGTACCACATCTTGTGGCTTTTCTGTGCTCTTGTGGAATTGTGGCATGCACTCAAGAACACTACAAACTAACCTTGTGCGCACTGTGTCTCTTTCCTTCTGGCCTGTTCGGCATGTAACAGCAGGAAGTCCTGGTTAATCAACCCAGGAACTGCTGCAGCCACTCTGGGCATGCTCCATGGCTGTTTTGCATATTCAGCCTTTGACCAAGCTGATCAGAGGTTGCTACATGATGTCTGAACCAAGTCACTATACGTTAATCAGAGTTTTAAAAATGCATAGATCGATCGATCGATCGATCTATCTATCTATCTATCTATCTATCTACCTACTTGCCTGCCTGCCTGCCTGCCTGCCTGCCTGCCTACAAGATTTACATAACACTCCATATTCCAGTAGGAAGGTTTTGAAGTGCCAAACAACAAAAGATAAAACAAAGAAACAAATAAAACAATGTCTTTAAAACAAGACCAATGAAAACATAGTAATAAAACTGTAGCTCTGAAAGACCTTTTGAAAAAACAACACAATGTTGGAACCTATAATCAGTTGTGAGGTCATGGAACATACGCAATGTAAGTTGCAACAAACTGTGAGTTAATTTGCTCATGGTATGCCAGTGTTATGCCTAAATGCCACCCGCCCCCCCCCCCCCAAAGCATTCCACTCACTCTACTTTCTCTGCTTCCACGGAAGGCTCCTCCGCCTTCTCAGGTTCGGGCTCCTCCTCCTGCCCTTCTACCTAGAAAGTGACAAGAATATGGACAAATCATTAAAGTGTGGGTAGCAGGCACCGGCGGCAAACTGAACCATCAGATGCTGCCTTGCGGGAGATGCCGTCGGCGAGGCACCGGAGCAGCGGGAAGAGTGCCTGCTCACAGCACCGCTTCCCTTGCTGGCGGCACGTGCCCCCAAAGGCAGAGACCGGCTGGTTCCATCTCACACTCAGGGACGCACCTCCACGTGGAATACTGTGCAACTACGCTGTTGATGTCGGCTGCCCTGCCATGATGGCAAGAGGAGAAGCCGCCACTGCTGCCACCACAAGTGCTTCCTGCTAGGCCGGCCGGCCAGGCAGCAGGGGGCAAAGGGTGCAGACGCTGGGCGAAGCACTTGGCCCGGGGCCTCCTCAGACTCCTGGCCTGCTCCCTTCCGCCGCCAGAGCAGAGGGCCGGGGGGCTGCAGCCTGCTCTGGAGGCAGAGGGCCCCAGGTGCATCCTCGGCTTCTCCAGGGAGGCTAGAAAAGAATCTTGTCCAAAACGTTACTGAGTTGCTGCCCATCTGTGGCACACACAGGGCTGGATACTCCAACATCCTGGCTCTAGACAAGGCAATTTCCTAGGTTCCAATTCTTTAGGACTCCTTTTCTCCTACAAAAACTGGGGCACAAACCCAGAGATCCTGGTTTTCTGCGCCCTCAGAATCTGCTGTAGATTCAGCTCCCCCAAAACGTTCTTGCTTCCCACCCTCTGTGTCCACTCTGGGCCTTGTCCCTCCTTGGCAGATCCCAAGAATTTCAGCCTCTATGCAGCTAGATACCCCTCAAGCCCGAAACATACTGTCAGTTTTCTTTTGAGGATGGGTGATCCCTCAGGTGTAGGAGGTTCCACTGGGGTTGTGTCCCCCATATCTCCAAGCCCACCAGGTGCGTCAGGTGCGAAGGAGCGGAAATGCTCTTTCTTCAGGTCAAAGACATCCCCGACTTCAGCAGGTGTTTCCTCCTTGCCAGGTTCCACTATTTCCACTTCTTCCCCTTCCTCCACCACCTGTTCTACCTCCTCAGAGGGGGCCACATCTCCATGCACCTCATCCTGCGTTGGGTCAGGCATGCTGGCCAGCAGTTCAGTGACCGTCATCTTTTTGGCCTCCTCCACCAGGCCACCCCCAAAGAGCGTGTTCCAGATGAGAAGGAAGATGCCCTTGAAGACGTTACAGAAGAAGAGGAGGATGCCCATCAAAATGGTGTAAACAAAGGTGGCCACGGCCATGGCCATCTCCTTGATGGTCATCTTCTTGATTTTGCGGAACTGCCGGCGGATGTTGCGGTAAGTGAACAGGCGGAAGAAGTTCAGGACACTTTCCACAAACTCCCCAAAGACTGAGGATGACTCTGATGGCGCTGTTGCCTTCTCGGCTTCCCCACCTTCTGTCCCTTCTCCTTCCTCCTCCTCCTCTTCCTCCTCCTGCCCCTCTTCCTCCGAAATCTGTGCTGCAATCTGCATCTCAAAGATGGTGTCCTCACAGAAGTTGATGAAGAGCTCCATTTTTTCTGACTCGCCCCCCTCATTGACCACATCAAAGATGAACTGCCGCTTGGACTCCTTGACCTGGGGCATCTCCCACTGGGCCTTGTTGGTCTCGCTGATCTCAAAGTAGATGCGCTCGATGCGTTTGCTGGCGCCCATGATCTCGATGCGGCCCAAGTACGGACTGAAGTAGTTGAGGATGCACTCCGCCAGCTCCAGGAAGGTCTTGAGCCGGTTGTCATGAGGCATGTGCTCCGAGAGGTTGGTCAGCAGCACAGCGATGTTGAAGCCAATGTCTTTGGCAGGCTCCTGGAAACGGCTGGCAAACTCCTCGTAGTCGATCATCTCATTCTCATCGGCTTCAGAGCAAGAGAGCAAGAACTGGATCTCGGATGGTGTGTATTGTTTCTGGCTGTCCATGGCCTTCTGGAAATCCTTCTTGGAGATGAGGCCCCGTGGGTCTGAAATGTAATCTCGGAAGGCATCTGAGGCTACAATGTCCTTCAGCTTCAAGAACATATCAAAGAACTTGAGAATCATCTCCACGTTACTGGAAGATTCCACCAACATATCCACCATCTGCCGAGCAATGGTACCATTAACCACATTTCCTGAGCAGATACAGAGGAGATAAAGGCGACAAGTCAGGAAAGCGAATAAGCAGAGAAGAAATATGTATGAGAAAGAATGAAGGGCTACTCATTCGTAAGTGGGAAATGGGTAGAGGCAACTGGGTGAACAAACAGAACTTGGATAACAGAAGATCAACAGCGACTCTTTCATGGATCTTCTAAGGCCTGGATGGAGCACTGACTTTTCCCTCTTTGCTCTTGCACAGTAAAAGACCAAACTCAGCAACAAAAGAAACAAACAAAATTAGAATACTGGCTGTTAAGGAAATGCCACTTAATGATGAATGTCGACTTTCAAACAGAACAGCCCTCCACCCTTCCAAAACTGAAAAGAAGCAAACCACACCTTCAAGTTACATCCTTCTGATCTTCTGTTATCCACACCTGCAAGTCACATCCTGAAGTGCCAGCTGCCTGGAGAGTCTGACCTTTCCCAACTGGTCCACCTTCTTACCCTGACACTGTTTCCTCAGATGAAAGACTTTAGGTCCTTCCCCACCCTGCCGCCCACAGCATTAATATGTTCACTGAACTTTCTCACAGAACACGAAACTCTGATGCTTAGCAACTGCCTGGCTTATTTCTGGGCCGTGTGGCCTTGGCATCACAGCTGTGGATTCCAGCCCTAGCTCTTTGACTCAGAATCTGATTCCACAACTTTTTATGGGAGAAGTGGGCCCAATCCCTAAGGATCATACAAACAAACCAGACAGCAACATTACAACCGAGCAGGCAGCATTCAACAAGCGGGGTTTAGTGACCTCTTTAAGGCAAAACAAAAACAGATCTTTATCCAATCTTATATCACTTGGAAGGACATTCTGCAACAGGAGTACTTCTGTGGAAGAGACCCTGTTCCCAGCAACCTACATTAGGATGTTCAACAGGACTTCTGGCTGAGACACAACCTCGATCCAAACTAATCCATCAAATAAATATGCAGGGCATCAGGTTGAAAGCAGGCTAATTTACTAGGATTCGCCTCGAAGGTCTCGGAGAGCAGTTCAATCCTTAGCCCTGACCGAGGCCCGTGAGCCTGGAGAGTCCAGAGGCTGAGCCCAAGAGCCTGCCGTGCCTGCAGCCACTGGCTGTGCCTGGCTGTGCCTTGGGAAGCCGGTGTGGCGCATGCAGCCAAGGGCCACCCGGGTGCTGCACAGCTCTCACCTTCCAGCAAGGACAGCAGCATCACCACCATGTCCTTCTGCAGATCCAGCAGTTCTTTCAGAAGCCCGATTTGGCTGGAATCCTAGAAGCCACAGGGAAGCACAACCGACTGAGTGCGATGGAACGAAACCCCCCTTTTCCCCCTCCTTCCCTGAGAGTTTCTTCCAGGCCTACATGCACAGCTCCAGCTCCCCTTCTTGCTCACACGCCTCACCCATCAATGTTTCAAATGCCCCTCATTACCCCGCCACACTAGCAGGCTTCAGCCAGACAGGGGACGCCAAGCCATATGTAGGTGTGGGAGAGCCAGTGTGCAACTCCACAGACCCAGGGGCAGCTCTCAGCTTGGGGGGGGGGGTTTGGCACAGCTTCAACCCCCCAGCAGTGACCCCCAAGCTCGTGCAGCGCCTGTGTCCGTGCCCAGGCTGGAGGCATGAGCATCTGAGGCCAGGTTAGGCCGATCCATTCTGCAAGCTATGGAAAGACGCTATCACTGCAACATGGGGGGGGGGGAGCCACCCTCCCACATTGTTAGGGGGCCGTGCCGCCTCTCCTCTGGCCTTGTATCCACTTTGCGGGAAAGCACTTTCACGGAAGAGGCATTCCCAGTCTTTGGGACAGCCAAAGGCAGGGCGTTTTCCGCTCTGGAGAGGAGGAACCCCTTCTTACCTCAGGGTAGGATTCACTCCGAAAGTGCTCCTCATGGGCAGCGCAACAAAGAAATGATTTTGGTGAGGGGAGGAAATATCCCTAGGCGTGTCCCTCGCCACAGCTGCATCCCGTGTTCTAACCTCGTTCCCGTCCTGGGCTCACCTCCTTGTGCATTGAGAAGAGAGGGCTGGAGTTCACCCCCACCCTCCACGTCTGCTCCTTTCTCGGGCAACTGACATCCGGAGCACATCCATGCCACAGGCTCCGACTCAGTAAGCGCATTCCTATCCTGGTTTGACACAAAGGACCTTGGCGGCTGTTGACGGGTGAGGATCATGACCCCCTTGAGAGAACTACAGTTCCCAGGGTTCCCTGGGAGAGGGAAGGACCACAACCCATTTAAGTGTGGAGAGTAGCAACCCCTGCTGACAACCGTCAGTGCAAGTAGCAGCAGCCTCGGTCTTGTCTTGGAGACAAGAGGGTTGAAAAGGGACTTGTCAGCTTTACCTAACCCCCAACTGGCATAAAAGCATAACGGAGCAACCTCTCTCAGCCCTGTATCTGCAGATCCCCCCCCCTTTCACCCCAATGTTTGCGGCGTGACATACGTGGCTAGGATGGGGCATGAGCCAGCAAGCCAAAGCAACAGCTAAGCTTGGGGCCCTTTGACAACACCCTTAACACTGGTGGTTGGAATGCATGGGGCCGAGGGAGGGACACGGAAAGCAAAAGGGACAGGAAAGGAGGACGTTGGGGGACAGCACCAGCCACGCAGGCCCAGAGAGGAAACAGACCAGACCAACCACAGAATCCCTCTTCGCCAGTAGCTCTGGGAAAAGCTTCTCTGTCATCCCTCGTCCCCCCCCACTACCCACAAACAGGGGTTTAGGGCACTGGGGGTGTAGAAGCAAGGTTTTCTGAACAGAAACAGTGAGCAGAAACAGTGCCAAATTTGGTGAGGGGATTTTGAGGGATAATCCTGGTGGAAGAGAAAAGGGAACACTTTGCAGGAATAGCCCAAGGCTAACATGGTAAGTTAAAGTAACCGTGATATTTGAGGTGTGGTCTGGGTATTACGATGATAAGGTATTCCTTTAAGCTTTCCCTATAAATGTTTGTGCCTAGTTTTTGGGTGAATCCTTATTCTTTCAAGCATGTAGAAAAGGAAAAAGTCTTGAGTCACATACCAACTCTGTGTGTTGGGTCTCCCAAGCTTACAGGTGCCAGACGTCTCAAAGTAGGGGCTTAGGTAGTGAAATCAGGTACAAACAATTTGGAGTGTACATTTCTGTTATATCCATCCTTCTGAGTTTCCTGGATTGTCAGGTATCTTTAATCCTATCACCTGCCCATTGACAAAAGCTGGCTTTTTGTAGGAAAATGTCATTCTACTTGTGCTAATTCCTATGTGCACATGGGCAAATGCACTGATCCACATTAACTAATGCACATTAGCGCCAATCTGTATTAATGTCAATTTGCACAAATATCCCTCAAAATTAAAAAAAAGCTGTGCACATCCCCTCAAAATCTGTTTTTTAACACTTTAACCTACAGAGAAAAATGCACATTTTTGGTCAGTAGGGTCTTTTTCTTTGCAGTTTTGTACAACTACATTTGTGTATAGTTTCAGAAAAGTTTAAAAAAAATAGCCGGCAACATTGGAATCCATGCAACTTGGAAAAAACTGGTCTGCTGCAGAATCCATGGGCCGGATTCGTAGCAATTCTAACTCATTTGGATTCCTCTGGCATCTCTAGTTATTTTACTTATTTTCATTTTTATGCTGCCCAATAGCCAAAAGGCTCACAATGCAGAAACTTGCTCAAAGGAGCAGCCAGCCTGCCCTTGCTGTGCTCCAGAGTCATCGCCACAGATGCCCACAAGCTAACAGTACAGCCAGCAGCCTGGAAGACACTGGGGGGCTGGAGCAGCCAGAAAAATGCTTATCTAGTTCAAGGGGGCTTGATGCCTCTGGCCTGAGCGATTCTCTGGCAGTTCCGACAAATTCAAGATATGCCTGCACTTCTCTTGCTCTCCAAAGCATCCTTTGGCTTTGCTAGACATGCGACAGTAGCTTCAAAGAGGAGATGATGCGGCTGCAGTCAATGGTAACCTGAAAACCCTCCAGTCCGCTCCCAGGCACAGCTTCAGACAGAATGCTGAATTCTGGCCTGGCTCACCAAGGCTGTGTTTAGACCAGAATTCTGCAGTCTTAAAATAAGCTTTCTAGTCCACATAGCTCCAAAGATATTAAGGAAAGAGCCTCCCACGGGGGCATATGCTAATAAGATTTTTAGTGATCGTATAATGGAGGCAGATTTCAGGGATAGATTTCACTTTCCCACTTATCTTCTTGCCCATCTTCCCCGTGACCAGCAAAACTGTGCAGAGTAACTTACTTGAAATAAATACAAAAATGCATCAATTTTGTAAGACACAGTTATGAAAAGCTGTCCAATGCACAGACTTTCTCCAGATTGCAAAAATCTTGCTTTTCTCATCAGTGCCGAATTTTAAGTTTGCTTCGCATGGCATACAGGCAGTCTTGTGTTGTATTCACCCCCTAGTCATACAGGCAAGGGAAGGAGGCTCTGAATGCATCTAAGTAGTTTATCTGACAGCAGGAGGGAGGGGTGAGGCTAAGTGCAATTCAGCCCCAAAGGCTGAAGTACATGGATTTTTTTTCGGGGCAGGGGGGTTGTTAAATTGGTCTGGTCTGATGAAAGAATAAAGGAACTCAGTGAGGAAGGGAAAGAGAAGAGCAATGTATGTGGGAAGAGAAAAGAAAAAGAGAAGGAAAGTTTAAAAGAGAAGGAAGTGAGGGAGGGAGGGAGGGAGGGAGGGACGAAGGGAGCAGCCAGTGCGCTGGCGTGAGATGGCCCATGTACTACATAAAAGGTTCTTACGCCATTTCGAAGTCCTGGGGGTTGGGTCATCTGTCACACATCAGAATAAAAATGTTATTCAGAAACATTTTTAAGAACATTTTTGTATTTTGCCAGGTTTACCATCCGGCATGTTCCTTTATTGCTTCGGCTTGGATTAAATGCCCCCCTTCTTTGGGAAAAACGGGTGTGCAAGTGCCAAGTAGATGTGAGGAATGACTGGATAGGAAAGCCATGTTTGCATTGACTTGAGTTCTTCCAGGGGAAGAATCCGCCACGTGAAGGGCAGGAAAATCAGGGTACTTGCCGGGGTTCCTCTGGCCACTACATTCCACTAGCCAGATGCTCTGCACCCTGGAGAGGGGCCCCGGCGGTCCCGTTTCTTAAATTCTTTCACCTCACACTACAGGTGAGCCTCCAATTCCCAGCCTCCTTTCCCTATGCTCAAAAAGTAGGACCTGGGCCTTTATTTTCACTGAAATGCAAAGAGGCCTTCTCGGTGCAACAGAGGCATGGCCTGCGGACCCGATTCCGCCTCACTGCCCTTCCCGTCTCCTCCTGTCCCTTCTGCTGCTGGTGGTTTGGGCCACAGAGGGCTGCTCAGGTGGGTCACTGGCTGCATGAAGAGAAGGGCTGGGGTTTGCCTAGCAAGTGGTCTTTCCAGCCATGGGACACCCCTTCAGCCTACCGTGTGGGTCCCACTTGTGAACAGCTGCGTCCTTCCCTCACATCCTTTCTCCTGCTCTTCTTTTCTTTGAAACTCAGAACAAGGTCAGCTGAGGAGATAGTGGCACAATCCAGCTGAGATCAGGATACTACCACGCAAGGGTTCTCACCTTGCAGCCTGTTTGCTGAACCTGTGATGCTTCAGTAGGGGGCACCTATTTTTACCTGTGTCTTCTTCCCTCAGAAATGCCCAAAGGACCGGACTGGTCCCTGAGAGAACATCCAAACTGTCCCCAAATGATCTAAGTGGCTTTCTGGGTAGAAGGGAGGCATTTGAAGCCGGGCGGCAGCAGCAGGTCAGGCCATAAAGGAAGGCCAGATGGTCAAATACAAAAATGGTCCTTCTGGGAAGGAAGGCCTAATGCTGTTACTGAGGGTGGGAGTTAGCACTGGGGTGGGAAGACACAGAGCAGGCGCGCCTGGGGCGGGTTAGCGCAGCACCAAAGGGAGGCCACACCGCACGCAACCTCCCCATCCCCTCCTTCCCAGGTGCCTCCTGCCACCGCCACCCTTGCGCTTCTGGGCAGCGCCCCTCCCTCCTCCTCCACCCCACCTCAGGGGCATTATGCTGCAGGAGGAAGGCCCCCCCCATCCTAAAGACCAAGTCATTACAAGTCAGAGCCTGCATGTCAAACTGGCAGAGACACTGGGAGAGCCATTTGTGGTTAACTGTTGGCTGCCTAAGATTTTGCGGGGTTTGCCTGCAGAGGCAAAATAAAAAGTAAAAACAGAAATTGCCTGTATAGGAAGCTGTGCTATGGAGCCATTTGGTTTCCTACTTTTGGCAGGACACCCCCAACCGTGGGTGACTCTCTTGTCCCTGTTCGGCTTCCAGATTCAAGAGTCCAGCTCTGAAATATGCAGAGAGGTAAGCTTTGTGCACTCTAGTTTGGAGATGAGCAAGTTGACAAAGTGTGACTATTGCTTTGATAAGACGGGGTGCCAAAAGTACAGTACTGGATCCAAGAACTATGAGTTTTTGCTACGGGCCTGTATTTTGACTCCCAAATTCTTTTGCCATAGCTTGGCTTTCATGTTCAACAGTTTGACCACACGATGCGCAGAATTATATTCTTTCCCACTTCGCAGCTGGCGGATGCCTGGGCTGTGGCACTTTAGGGCAGCGAACCACACAAGACTGCGTCACAGTAGGAAACGTGGTATTACTTTTTGCATGCACACAAGGTCCACGTTCCCTGTTTCTGCCAGTGCTCACGTTAGGCCTGAAGAAAGACCTCTGAAGAATTCCCTACCCTTTTCTACTTCATTTCTGCCTGTTTTTACCTGAGCCAGCTTCATCATCATGTGAGCAAAGACATGGAGGAAGCCGATGACGGCGTCCCACAGCCGGCTGTGCGCTAAGCTTTGCTGGTTCCCAGTGCATGGCCCCTGGTGAGGAAGAACAAAAGGCCAGGATGAGTGGCTGCGTATCGGTTGTGTACAGCAGGCGGGGAGAGGGTTGTGTGTGTGTGTGTGTGGGGGGAGCTCTGGAGGAATTGTTGCCCTCCTGACACCAAGTTCCGTACTGCATTAAGGACACAGTGAGCCAGAGGGGCCAGGTGTTCCAATGTAACAATGGCTGGCGTGAAGAGAGGGGCCCGGTGCACACCTGGATATACTCAGTGAGGCTGTTGAAGACCTGCTTGGCCACGGCCATGGCTTTGGAGAAGTTGCGCTTGCCCTGATCGTCAATCACATCCTTGCCGGAGTAATACCAGTAGAAATCACTGATAGATTCCTGGGTGTTTGAAAGAGAGGGAAGAAATCAAAAGCTGACTTGACCTGCCCCATTTCGGGAACCCCCAAGCAATGCCATCTGCAGCCAGAGTGCATGTACGTGTATTGAGTACATTTCTACGGGGGTCAACAGCCAAAGCGTTCTGGGAAATTCACAATGAAGGCCTGCAAATGTAGCGTCATTAAGCATAATGCCACACTTTTAGAACTGCAGTTTAAAACCGGAGTTTAAAAAGCAGTAGTGTAAGGAGATAAAAAATATGAAGATGCAAACCTCAGATACAGCATGCAACCTATTGGTCTTGACTCTCAGTCCCTCCTATTTTATGATGTAGGCTTTGAGTCTGAGTTTTGCCCTAGACAGGCCTAGTGGTTGGTTACCAGCTGCACCCCAAGGAGCACAGGGATGGTACATGTTAACTCTTGCTGTATGGTTGTCACCTTGTGTTTTCAAATATTCTGATGCCGCGGGCAGAGTGCCTCTGATCACAAGGCGAATGCTATCTCCTGGAGCATGCCTAAGGGAATGGGCAAAGTACACCCGCCTTGCGGTGGACTTGGAGTTCTGCGTCAAAAGCAGACTGCAGAGGAACCCCGTGACACAGTTCTGTTCTCCGGTGGCTGCCACAGCTCAGGTGGGTGAAGCACAGCTCTTGCTTGGCTTTGTGAAGCTTTGCTAGACCTGCTCTGCCTGGGCAAGCCCGACCCACCTGGGATGCAAGAGCTCTCACCTGAAGACGCAGGAGGTAGTCCACAGTGCAGATGATTATATTGATGGTGTTTGTGTTGCCAGTCTGTGTCCGCAGGTAGTTCTGGAAATCTGAGGTAACAGGCAGCTGTGTGAGGATGGGGCACCGTTGCCCAGGACTGTTAAGGGGGGTGGGTGAGAGCAACTGTCCTGAGGTCACACAGTGAGCAAGATTCACGACTGTGGAGGGATTTCCACACCGGGAGCTTAAGCCTAACACCAAAGACCTAATCCTTTCTTTCCCAACATGCTGCTTTCCAGATGGTCTTGGACTAAGCTCCCATCATCCCCAAAACATGCATCTGAAGGCTTAGGCTTAAGCCACTGGGGGCCTGGGGGCCCTCTAGCCCCTGTGGAGTTGAGAACACAGTAAACTGGGCAACCACAATGATTTCGTGTCCAGCCACGGACCTACTTTCCATGACTTACAACCATCCACCTGCAATTCCATTTAGCATCTGTTCTGTCATTTCCGTCTCCCTCTCCCGGCTGCCTCCAGGTCCTCCGGCCCCCTGTTCTGCTCCCAAGTGCGAAACCTACCATTGTTGTGTCCTTCACAAAGGAGCTGCAGGAACCGGAAGAGGTCCTGTGTAAACAAATCGTCCGCCATCACCTTTTCTCCTAGAGCAGGAAAGGGGACAAGGGAAGAGACAGAACTGACCAACATTAGCAGGCACAACAGAGGGAGAAGGAAAGACGAGAAGTGGAGTGGGGGGCACAGGGCAAGGGGGGATGTGCAGTTAGTAGCAAACCGGGATGCTCCAACGCTGGGCATTTGCAGGGAAATGGGTTTGAGTAGGCACTTCACACTGCAAAAAAGCTGCACACGGATCCGGGGGGCAATCTTGCAGGCCTTGCTCAGGACTAAGCTCTCACTGAGGTTTCTAAATTTGGAGGGGCTGCGTGTGAAAGAAGGGCCACTAGAGCTTGGCTACGTGGGTTTCAAGGGATATTCAGCTGAATCAAAGCAAAGTAAGAACTGACCTCCACATTACACAGGGTGAGCTGGGGAACTGGGCTGGCAGAATTCTAGGCTTACCACCAGAAGTGGGGGGTGAATGATCCTATGCATAAAACAGTGTACAGCTCCATGCATGCAGAAAACTAGCAGACCAAAGAGAACGGTTTGCTGTAACCCCCTTTTTGAAATGCGGGGAGGCTCTTCACATGGCAGAGCATTCAAAACAATAATATGGGCCATTAGAAGGGCGACAGATCCAGAATTCTGCTGCCCTTTCTGTGTAATGTACCAGTCGGCTCTTCGGCACAATTTCCAGGGGCATGAATGAAGAGAATAGGTCAAAAACATTTATAGCCGTTGTTTTAAAACTATAATCCATAACCTACTAGCAGGGCTTGCTGCTGATGTGAATACCAGGAGAAAGCTGAAAAGTTAACCATTTATTTGAAGTTTCAAGCATATGCAGGAGAGACAACTCATTTCTCCTAAATATAAAACAGAAAAGTAGCTTATTTCTACAGTAGTGCAAGCCACTTGGGGGAAATCTTAAAGAAATATTGACTGCTTGTAACAGTTGTCTCCTTGGGCACGCAGGTATAGCTTTGCTGGAACATGGGCATGGAAAATAAATGAGGTAGTTCACTTTTTGGACAAAAGTCTCAGCCATGATATTAAAAAATGGGAATAGTGGGTCTACAGTGGACTAGCAAATTAAGTTAAAGGTCCTTGAGCAGGAAGGGTCTGCTGGCCGGCTGTGATCCTGATGTTGTTTTCAGAGCAAAAGAGGGACTAGCCCAGAGAAAAGGTCCAAATATTAAAAGAGAGCATGAGCCAGAGTAAGGACTGCAGCGGTTGAGCCAGGGTTAGTAAGAATGCGGTGCCATGCATTTGGTTAAGGGACGCTGTGGCACCTGTGTGGGAAAGGGATGGCTGTGTCCAGAATATTCTCTGATAGCAGAAAGGTTTATAGGCCACCTGTAATATTCCAGTCCATTCCCATAAAGGTTTGCTGTCAACAGGTTTGGCCCCTCGCAAAACTTCTGCACAGTGAATGGTGGATTGACGTGGTGAGTGGAGACAAAAGGATGCTGAGATGGGGTGGGGGAGGATGTGTTTGGAAGAGTTTGATTAAGCACTATTCATGTTGACAGCTGCTTTACTCTCATTTGCATTTTTGTTTTTTAAATGGTGAGTCTGAGGACAAATTCTGCAGTTTAATTCAGAGGAAGCCCCATCTGGGGAGATCTGACACGGATAAAATAGAGGTGCAACATAAATAAAGACTTGGCATGTTACAAAGGTCTAACCAATTCCAAGGAAATGGGTCGGAGTAATGTAAAAGGAGTAGAAGGGTAAAGGATAAGAGCTCAGAGGGTAAAATTGGACTAAAGTGAGTATAAGATACTTAGCGATTGTCCCTGTTCCTGAAGGTTAATAGAATTAGTTGCAGAAGGCCATTCGTTGACTAGGTCACACCATCTGTTCTACGGCATTGGTCATTAATGAAGATATGAATCCAGCACTGCGGGAAGGGCGAGATGGGCGAATGGGGGGGGGGGGCCATTCGCAAAAGCTCCTTCCAGGCCTCTGGATGGATCCATACTGTCCCACCTGGCATTAATGACCAGATCCTTTTCCAGTGTTCATGAAGTTGCCTCCTCCACTTCATGGAAGAAGCCATATCATCACCTGATATCTTCCCCCTCTTACTTTGTCTTCCCTGTGAGTTGGGACAACCGTGGTGCTTGGGGCGTGGAAATGTGGGCAGGACAGGGACAGATGCTGCCCAAAGTCATCTCAGTAAGAATTATTTCATCCAAGACTTACAATTTGAACAAGAGAGGCCCTAGAGCATCAAAAAAATAGCAGTGACCGGAGAAAAGCTGCTAAACAGGAAAACATAATTACTGCGAAGATACTGCAAGGGCAACAGACTGACTGCGGAGATACTCTGACTCAAGAGCACAGAACAGGAGTGTATGAGGGCAATAAGCTACAATAAAGATACCACAGGAACAATACATAAAAGGACCGACCACAGAGCATGAAGCAAGAAGGAAGCACTCAAGGGCGGCCCAGGGTAGAAACGGCTGCTATGAGGATACTATGAAGAGAGAACGTTTGCTGTAAAGAGACTATCACGACAGGCTCAAAAGCATTAAACAAGAGCAAAACAAGCATTACTACAAGGACAGCTAAAAGTTGTGATGTCAAGTCAGTTACGATTAAGGGACTCCTTCAGGACAACATTGTATCTGAAGGAGAACTGGATAAAGGCAGACCCCAGAGCCTTCATCAGGAGCTGGGGCTACTATGAGGGCAGAATGTCGTTTTTAGGCGTGGAGCCTTTCTACAAATATACTACAGTGTGACTACAATTCTGTAGCATCTTGCTAATGAAAACACTAACACATTCCATAAAAAATTTCCCACACAGCTGCTACGACAATGCTACGAGCGATTGCTCTAAAATACACTTTGAAATATGTTTATAAAGACACTGCATTATTACAGTGTGACTAAAGATCTGACATTCAATTGTTATAAAGATTCGGCACATCTATCACAAAAACTATACATGAAACAAACAAGCAGTATTGGGACTTTGTCACTGTAAAGGCACCAGAACGCCTGTTCTTCCTACATAAACTGCATTTCTTGATTCAAGGAAGATGTCACAGGCTGAACGTTAGAAAGGTTTGTCTTTGCTTTGTACGCTTCTACACGACTTGGCTGCTGCACTTGCACATACGTGTCTTACAAATACATGGAAGCAACTGCACATACCTTCTCAAAAGAGGAGAAGAGCCAACACTGCTACATAGACAACTCAGGACACGTTTTTATAACAAGCTATTACAAAGATGCTACATCGTCACCAAGAAACTCAGTGCAACAAAACAACTACACAGTTACGCTCACACCCTGAATTGCTACCATTCCACATAGTTACTACACAGATAATACAGACGGAGGTCACATGGCTGAATAACCATTTGCTGCAAAAAGAGGGGAGCGGGACGTTGGCCACAAGCGGCATCAACATGTGAGTCTGTTCAGCATTGGCACAGGATCTGCAGGCAAGGCTTTTGGGCCAGGGGCAAGTGGAGCTGTGAGCAGCTCTTCCTCGGCTACACCCTTCACGATGGCTTAACGGGCTGCGGGATTAGGGAAGGGGGCGCAATTTAAAGGTCGGGAGACCACGACTGAGGCATCTGGATGGATGAAGAGTATGCGGTTAGTGAGTTTACCACTAATGGGGCGTGGGAATGTGGGAATGCGTGGCTCCCAGGATGTTTCTGTAACGAAGGACATGCGCCAAATGGAGCTGAGGACACTTTCCGTGGCCACCCGCCCACTCAAGACTGATCAGAACCCCCTTCAGTCAATGTCGGGGTAGGAGGAGAGATTGGCATGAGTATTATGGGGCATGCTTCTAGTTCAGGCCACATGTGATGCCTTGGTGGAAGGTGATAAATCCCACAGCGGGGCAGGGTAGGCAACCCCCCTTCCTGATTTCAACGGGCCCCCAAATGGGAAGGAAAAAACAAGATAAAATCATCCTTCATATGTTTAGCCAGCATGTGACTAGAAAACAAAGTGTTTCCTCTTTTGAAGCAAACCATTTCAGAGCTGCAGAAAACTCTCAGCTGGCCCAGGAATACAGAGAGTTCTAGTTCAGTATTTTTTCTGCCTAAACATGCATAGGATTGCAGCCTAAATCACACAGAGATACTTTTGAAATATCGTGAGCAGCACAGGCATCCATGAAATGAACAAACAGAAGGAGTGATACACATACCAGCAGCCCAACTTCCCCTCTTGCCCGGTTAACAAGGTCATTCCTTCTACTTGCTGCACTCCAGGCCCCACTGGAGCCTTCAGACCGGCTCCAGCCAAGACTTCCTGCCCGACCACCTCTGCGCTGGGCCTGCCCCACTGATGGCTAGCTATTCACTGGGGCCAGCCCTTGCTTAAGGCAATCCTCCAGAATTCCTTGCCCGTCCTGAATATCACAATCTGCCAGGCTCCCATGCACTGAGACACTTGAAGAATAATATTATCGGGTGCCTCTCCAAAACTGCCAACTTCCTGACACCAGTGGGTGCTCCCACAGACCTGCTCTTGCAGACACTTGGCCCTCATCCTGCACCGCACTCGCAGCACCAAATGTGCAGAACGGCCCTCGCAGATGCCCAGATCTTAAAGGCAACCAATTTTAAGCCAGGACAGGAGAGCGGGGGTTCTGATCAGTTTTCAGTCTTAGACCCATGAGGTTAGAAACAGGAATTAAAAGAAAGAAAAAAATAATAAAAACAGGCCAAGAAACTGACCATTAGAGAAAAATGATTACATTTGAAAGCAAAAAGATTATTTACCATTTTCACGACTGATGACTGAGGGAGGGGCATCAGTGAGACGAGGGGGGGAGGGGAAGGGAGGGAAGAGAAGGAGGGAGGGGAGAGAGGAGGTGAGTGCAACACATCACAGCAAAGAAGGAAAAGGAGATGATTAAAAAGAACAGAAAAACCCAGCGTGTATTAAAATCACATTAATGTGAAATGGAAAAAACGGATAAGATCAGAAAACCCGAGGCAAAGGGAGTCGGGTGGGTCGGGAGGGTGAGAATCTAGTATTGGTTTTAGGAATCTCAATTAATCCATATCTCACCAGGAGGAAGCTGTGAACACAAAGAGAAGATGTAGAGCACTGAGAAGAAGGAGTGGGGGAACTGACCCTGGGCCAGGACTGCCACTGCTGAAGCCCCAATGTCCACTATTCCCACTGAACAAAGCCCTCTTGCACCCTCTCCAACCCATTAGACTGCTACTGTTGCCTGGAGGTGTGGACAGAAACCGGTTCCAAACCCTGCCCCACAATCTCTCAGTATAAACCAGAGGGAAAGGGTTCTCCAGCTCCTAAACCAGGAGCTGAAGCGGGAGTTCCAGTGCCCAATCGAGGGCACTGCCTGTGGTTTCTATGGGCAGCCCCAGTGCAATGCCAGGAGGAAATCTGGTGGCAGGACCAAGGTCTCAGCAGCCGCTGTGAGCAGCCGGCAGAGGGGACTTGCCTTCGGTGCGGCAGGATGAAGGGGTGGGGTGCTGACCTGCCCTATAAGCTGCCCTGTGGGGCAGGATAGGTTGGGTGGCCTAGGGCTCTGGCTGCCTTCTTTCAGATGCTCACAGTGGGGCAGAAGGTGACTTACTCGTTCCTTCCTCCGTCACCATTCCTAGTCCTTCAGCTTTGTTTTGCCTCTCAAAGGCATTCAGGTCCAGCACACTGTGAATGAAGCAGAAGAGAAGGATGAGGGAGAGGACAAAAACGAGCAGGGCCAGAGCACAGAAGCGCCACTGGTGGTGGGCAGAAGCCGGGGTGGTGTTGCCACAGGGTGCTGCCTCTTCTCTGGGCCAAATTAGAACCGATAGGCAACTGCCCACATGCCAGCCACATTCACATACAGAGCATGCGTGCACTTGTGTGTGGGCACGAGTGCACGGCACCCCTGCGTGGTTGCTGTGGACTCCACAACCCAGCAGACACACTGTTGATGCCTGCCCTGGATTCCCCCAGCCTCTGTCAAACTCAGGGTTGGAAAAGCTCACAAGAGCTGCGAAGGGGCCTGAGATTCCCCACCTCCGATCCAAGCCTGCCTTCCATGCCAATAGGAGAGAAACAAGCAAGCGGTTCCCAATTTCCTGCCTAGCATAACGTGGCAAAGAAAAGGGAGAGGAGGAGGAGTGTAAAAAGAAAAAGAAAACGGGACAATACTACTACCTCGAATGGTGTGGAAAGTCAAGGTATAATCAAACGAATAATAATGCTCGACACACCTGCATGTCTGCATTAGAGCCTGAACACTCTGGAAGAATCCAACTTCCCGTTTCTCCTTTAGATAATCCAACATTTTCTGGAGACAGAAAGAAGGTCAGGACTTATTTCTGACTTTTTCATTTCTGTTAAATGCACAAATGCATCTGAGGTATATCTTTTCAAAAAACCTGGCAGCCATGAAGGAGCCTGATCTGGCTCTGGTCCATGGCTTCTGTGTATCTCACCTGAGGGCATCTTGGTATCTCACCTTCCTACCTGTCCCCCAATCTGTTTTCCACCCCATCTCCCCACCCCTGTCTTCATCTTTCCTATCTGACCATTATGACCCAGGCCTTTTCTTTCATCCCTATTGCCTGACACAAACACACACAACTTTCCTTGTCTACTTGCAAACCGCTCGCTCTTTACTCCTCTGTTCTGACTTCTTGTCGATTCTGAAGCCTCCGTTGCGTACCTTTTCCGTTTCTTGCATCAGCCATGCTCACTAATCCCCACTTACTCTTCGGCCGAAGGAGCACAGAAGGGCAAACAAGGAATAAGAAACGAGGCAGGCACAGAGGTCAGGAGAACAAGGGGCAAGGTACCCTACCTGCTGCACATCCTCATTGCCACCATTCAGGATGGAAATGCCCAGTTTCAGAGTAGAGGATACCATGGCGCCCGGCTCTCCTGACAAGAGAAAAAGGTGCTTTACCACACTAGTTTTTCTCATCCTGGAGACCTGGCACAGGAGCAGAGTGTCCCTCTTCTCCACTAAGTGGCACAGGACATGTGCTTCCATGCGGGGTTTAAGAGCTATCAGAGAAGGGAACTTGATCCTGAGCCTTACAGGGCACTGCTGCTTCTGTTCCATCCCAGTGCAAAGCTAAAGAATAATCATTTGATTTTGGATTACTCAAGTAAGAAGTAAAAGTGTAGAACTTGAAATATTTATCCAGCCTGTGCAGAATTCTGGGATGTCCAGTATTCATGGGTGGGCTATTTTGGAATCTCAGATCTGACCAGGATCCTAAAAAATTCTGCTTGATTTCTTCCTTCAAGACAAAACTAGTTTCTAGGCCTTACGACTGAAGAGGGCAGGCGCGAGGGGCAGGTCTGACCCTCCCAGAGATGACCCCAGCCAGCCTCGTCCAGGTTTTCCCGATGAGCCACGCCAAGTCCTGCCCAGGCATCCCTCTTCCCTTCTGCACTGGGTGACGGGAGCAGCGAAGAGGTTGATTCTGACCTTTACAGGCACTAATCATTTGAAGGACCATCTCGGCTGCACCTCGGTTGTGCAGTCGGGACTGTTGATACAGGAGTTTCTGTTTTTCCATCTCCTTCTCCTGCAAGAAAGCAAGCGAGCGTGAGGTTCAGGGTCATGGCAGAGCTGAACCAAGTGCTGAGCTTGAATCCTGTGAGGGAGGCACTGGCTTCCCGCACTGCTGAGCTGGGTTGGGAGTTACAAAGAGTTCCTGCAGAAGCACCCACAACACACGAGTTACGAGAGTTGCAGTCCAACACGCGGGAGCTGCTGGCAGCAGTTTTCCTGGCTTGCTACTAAAGAGCCCTTTGAGCTGGAGATGCCAAAGGCCGATTCTGGTGCAGCCAAGATGTGTGCTCTCCAGCTGAGAGGTGTCCCTCTCTGCTCTGGTTGGGCCCTGAAGGGCTTTGTTGGGATGGGGGAAGGGTCCTGCCAACAGGAACGGATCACAGCCAGCATTTTGAAACCCAAAGGGCCCTGATCAGGAACAGCTGCACTGTGAGCAAATACCAGGAGCAATACCAATGCCACCACGACCTGCATCATTTCAACATCATGTTTCTAAAATACCTCTCCGGGGGGCATTTGATATTGCTCACGCCCTGCCAGGCCATCCAAATACACGGATTTCCCCAAACTTGGAATCATTTGGGGGCAGGAGTGGGATTCGAGTGGCATGAGACATACCCTCTGAACCGCCCAAGTTTGTGTCTTTTTGCTGAGGGAGGTCTGCGAGGACAGGCCAATTCATTGGGGGCAGAAAAATAGAAACTGGTGCAAATATGGAGAGAGTCTTTCTCCCTCAGCCACAGCTAAGATTGTGCGTCTTTCTTTGGGTAGAATTCTGCAGGTACTGAAAGGTAACAGGATGCAGATGAGGCTCTCGGCCAGTTCAGAAAGAAGCAGGTTTGCAGACTTGAAGGCAAGGAAGAGAAGTTTGACAATGAATCAGGAGTCAGTTTGAGAAGCTGCTGGGGGCGGGCAGGCTGTGCAGAGGCTGCTTACCTCAAAGGGGACTTCAGCCTCGTCTTCCTCTGTGCTGCCATAACCTTCTTCTTCACTTTCATTGATGTGGCAGCTCTGGGGTTCAGGGAACAGAAGAAAAACGGGGTGAGCAACAGCATGCTCACACGGAAATGCCTCCCTGTTTGACGTCGCAAGAAGCTCCCTTGTAGCACCTTTGTGCTTTGGTGCTTCACTCTAGCACGGGGTTGGCAGCCTTTTTTCCGTGGCAAGCCATATCGCATCATTTGCGATCTGTGAGGGACCAAGAGCGGGACTGGCAATAGAGCAGGGCTGAAGCAAATGGTAGGCAGGGGAAGGAGCAGAAATGAGCAGCTCACCTCCTCCTCTGCGTCACGTTTGCTACTCTCTTTCTCTCTCCCTCGTTCTTCCCATGAAGAGAGGCTGCCGCAGAAGGGACAGACTGCTTGCTGGCAGAGGCGTGAACCGTCAGCTTGCAGGGGGCTTTTGAAATTGGACTGAGGATCCGATGAAAGGTTTGCTCCCCCTTGCTCTAGAGTTAATTCTAGGTTCAGGAAACCAGAGGCATTCCGGCTGACTGCCCTCTTAGAGAGACAGACAGAACCCCTGACCCACACCTGTTCATGAGGGAATGGATTAGAGCCACCTCTGAATCACAGGTTGGTCTTAAAGGTGAAGAAATGCCTCTGTTCCCCCTGCTTTTCCATTTCCAATCCTAGACAATAGGAGGAGAATGGATATGGAGCAAGGAAAACACGTCTGTACTGCAAATATAGAACTGGTGGTCCCATCATCGTGCCTCTTCCATGAACTACAGACATTCAACCAGCGTTAAAAGGTTTTAGGTAACGGTTTGGGTTGCTACCTTTCTCCATTGACTCTGCTCCTGTGCTTTGAACAGTAGCATGGACACAGTTCTCCCTGACTAAAGCGGAAGAGCTTTGCCTTTGCCCCCATATAATCTCCTGAGTTCCCGACTACTGCATCAGTGTACAGGAGCAAAGGGGATAAAGGGCCGAGGACTCTAGCTCTGGAAAGCACAGTGTGTTTTAGCCTTCAGCTCCCGTCAGCAATCGCCAGCATGGCAACTAGTGAGAACTGATGGAATCACAGAGCAAAACATCTGGAGACCCACAAGCCACTCTCTGCAGCTCCAGCTCCAGCCGGTCTGGATGCAGCCTGCACAGCAAGGGCTCCAGTCTTGCTTCTAGGACGGACTGCAAGCCAGCGAGCAATTGGATCGAAACAGTCATCTGGGCCCATCATCTGCTCACCTTTGCCATGATGTCAGCATATGCCATGTAGAGATAGTCTTCTTCCAATTTTCTGGAACAAAGCGGACAAGGTTCAGGACCTGGCTGACCTTTCACACCAGAGAATTATTCGGCAGGTTCTGTCCAGCTTCTCATTTACAAAGACAACAGTAAGCATGCCCAGCATAGTTGGCTCGGGAATTAGGGGAACTGTAGTCCAATCCATCCAGAGGGTACAAGGTTGGGGAAAGCTGCTCTGGCCCTCCCTGACCTTTGCCTGTGAAGTGCGGTCATGTGGCATGAGTGGCTGTGGTTGGGTTTCAGTGCTTTTTGTTTTACAAATGAATCGCACCAGGCCTTGCTGAACCGGGATGCTTTCGGCTGCTCCGCTAGCCAATAGCAGAGATGGGACGGGAAAATCAGATGAAGCAACTGCACACAGTAGAGTTAATTGGGAGAGATGCTCAGGTTTTGCTTGCCTCTCCCACTGACTCAGCTTGGTATTAAAAGGAGCCTCTCCCACCCACCACATTTTACATGCAAGCAGATCACTGTGAGCGGATGAAATGCAGCTGGATCTACTTGAGCCTTGGATCCCACAGGCTGAATAGGCCACCGCATGTTGACTGAACACACACACTTCTAACGTGACCCAGGTGCTCAGTGTCCCATGCTCAGAATGCCATGGCTTCAATTCCACCCGGCAGCTCACAACTCACGTCTTCTCCGTCAGTGCTGTCCTGCTGAAATGCAAGATGAGCTGGTGCAGGGGGTCTGGCTTCTTTTCTGCCTCTTCCTCCTCCTCCTTCTCCTCCCCTCCTGGTTTCTGCAACCCATTCCCCATGCAGGAAAAAAGGCAATGCATTGTTAGAAGTAAGCTAAGAACAGCTCTGAAAATGTGGCAGATTCTCAGAAGGAGATCCCCAGGGCAAGGTTTCCTTATCTCGGGATGTGAACTAGGAATTCTGCTAGTCAATTTTATGCATGTCAACCCAGGAGGCAGCCCTGCTGAGTTTGGTGGGGCTTATTCCTAGGTCAGTGTAAGTCCTAGGAAATCTTCCCACAGAGAGATCAGAGCATTTTCAGAGCATTACTAAACATGTAGTGTGATTTTCCCACATTTAACAGCCATTATATGGGTTAAAGGAGCAACTATACTTTAAAATACAACTAATAGGGTAACCCACCCAGGGAGCTTATGGCTAATGGGACAGGCTCAAACCGAACCAATAATCTCTGCTATGGAAGAGCCCTAAAGCAGGTTGATTGTTGTTTTAAGGTGAAAAAACATGGATCGGCCCCTCTTGGTCCCACGAGAAGCCCTAGCACCTGTCGTGGCTTTGCTGGGCACAGGCATAGCCCGTGGGAGAACCCCTCACCTGGCCCCTCAGCAAGAGAGGCTTGGCTTGCTTTACACCTTCTCCCCGTGAGGATGCAGAGGAGGCACAGAAAGCCAGGGGATTCCTGTTGTTACCCCCCAGCTGCTGACTGGAGAGAAGAGCGGCAGCTCTTCTCGCTGCTAGCCTCCGGGGACTGGGACATGGGAAGGAAGCCCAAGCCCTCGTGAGCTGCACGGGGAACCTCCGCAGGCTGCAGCAGGCTCAGAGCAGGTCCCCCATCCCTGCTCTGTGGTCCATTCCACCCAACAGCAACCCCTGTGACTCGCTTGTTCTCCCTCCCAGCCATTGTTCTCCCTCCCTTCGCCAGTGGGTTCCTCTCGGCACTTTTACCATTAAGGTGGCCTCCCACCCCCACCTTCGTTGCCAATGCGCCAGACACAGAGCTTTAGCACAGACAGGCAGGTCGTGGACAATGCCGATCTCTGCACCTGCAGAGCTCTGGCCGGCGGAAGGATTCGGCTTGGTAGTGGCCATGCAAGCAACGCATTGCTTTGCTCTAGTGTCTGCTCTGTTCCTAGGACTCACAGACAGATCATCGATCATCCTGTCTTCAAAGGGGTGCTCTTCAGTGAGGATCCACAACAGCTTGTAGCTCTCTAGGAACATGTTGCAAGCCCGGTGCCTGGAAAGCAAGGGGCAGGTCAGCAGCTGGCCCCTTCACGTCCCGCCTTGTGTGCTTCAGGAAGAGCTGAGGAGGGCTGGGTTGGCTGCCCTGCCGCGGCAACGGGGGCAGCTGATGATGTGAGCCATGAAACGCTTCTCAGGCCACAGGTGGGGCACTGAAGGGTGTGCACGCAGGTCAGGCCAAAACCAGGTGAGTGGACGGCCACACAGAGCCTGCCTCTCATCTTACGGACCTGGGCAAGTTGTAGAGAGGCGTCATGCGGAAGCAGGCCACCACAGCGCGCCGGCGTTGCTTGGAGAGCAGCTTGTGCCACACGGCCTTCTTGGACTTGTAAGGATGCTCCGTCTGCAGGACAGCCACAAAGCTCACTCAGGCTGGAGGTCAGCACCCTCCCGCTTTGCCGCCAACCTCTCCTGATCCGCCTTCCCTCTCCTTGCCCAGACATTTCCTCTTTTGGATTCACTCTCTCTCTGAAGTAAAGGTGGGAGGCTTGAGGGTAAAAGCAGGTGTGTACATGTGCCTGGGGGACAACTAGAACACAGGAACACACGTGCGCTGTGCTTCTGGAGGTCATCCTAAATGCACTAGAGCTAACTGGGCATCCCAAGCTGCATTGAGTTGTCTTGCGCAGTTATCCTTCAAGCTGTCAGCATGTGCAGCTATTTTAATTAACTCCTCCTCTGGCAAACAATGTGGCAACTGCTTTGGTAAGGCCCCTTAACACGAAGGACAGCCGTGTTGGCCCTGGGCAGTTGCCTAGTACCCCGCATGGCTTATTGGGCCCAGCGTTCTCTGCTTCTACCTGTTCCAGGTGGTAGAGCACAGCAGAGACTTCCTGAACACGCCTGACGATCTTCTCTGGGTTGTTGCTGTCTTCGGCTTTGCCAGACATCTCCCTATAGAGAGCCATCTGCCAACGCATCGAAGAGGAGTTCTCACACTGCGGAACAAATGGAGGAGTCAGTGCGGCTGAGGATAACGGGAAACAGCTGCCCCACATTGAGAGAGCAAAGGGTCGGCCTCACCCACAGCTCCACACTTTGCCTGACAACCTGGAAGTGCAGGATTGATACAGACAGCTTGGGAAATGGCAGAGGAGTTGAGGACAACTCTGAGAGGCTGCAAGAAAAGCACTTTCCTACTGGACTCCATGCATATGGACAGAAGAAGCATCCAATAAGAAACTAGTAGCAGTGGCTGCACAGAGACCTTCAAAGTGGACTGGAGAGCCTCAGAGAGAATTCTAGGCTGTACACAGCTAGGAATGGACAGATCAGTCTGTTTCTGGCCTGTAACACTTTTGAATGTATGTGCTGATGCTTATTCCATCCCACTTCTGCATTAATCTGCAAAGGCCATGTATTTAAAAAATTAAGTAAATACTTAATACTTAAGTATATCTTCTATTTTTCCCCTCAAACAGTTTTAAACATGCTCGATGCAAGTTATTTGACCTAAGAGCTGCATTACAACATTCAGAGAAGTGTGGAATCCTATACATAGCTCCATGCAATTAGTCTTGAAGGGTATGACTCAGTCAGCTTGTATTGTAATTTGCAGACTGAATTCCTCAGGCGTCCCCACTCAATGGAACAGCAATCACCTTGCCCTGAAGGTGCAGGTTGTTGTTGAGGTATTCACGGACCTCCTCATCAGTGTCTTTCTGGGGAGAGAGAGGGGGAGGGAGAGCACATGCATTCACGTTAGCAGAACGGCAAGAGCTGCTCCTGTACTATTTGCAAAAAAAGTATGTGTGATCTAAACTGTCCGAACAAGTTTCTTTTGTGTGTGTGTGTGTGTGTGTGTGTGTGTGTATGCAGATACATTCTTAGATTGTTTACTGTGATTTTTATATATCAATATTGATGTTACCTAAATGTTGTCTTGGAGGGCCTTTCTCCTAAAAATCCTAATTTTCATGAATAAATAACTAAGTAAATCCAAAGGCAATCCCGTTCAGGGTAATTGTGAGGATATCCCAGAGTTTTCCTTTCCATTGCTTAAGTGAACTAGCAACATTTACATAATTTTAAGAAAGAAGTGCAGGAATGGGGCTTATGCCACAGGCTTTCAGTCTGAGGGAGGAGATGGATTCTGTTTGAGTGAACTTCTTAGCATCAAGCTATTTCCCTAACAGGTGGTATTATAATTTTGCTGGTGTCCTTCATTAACAAATTCTGCAATATTCCTGTTTTGTATCACAAAATGAGCCCACCTGGCCAGTTTAACATAATACAGGTTGCAGTGGAAGCCGAAGCCAGTTGTCCCGATCTGCTTGGAAGGAACTTGGGCTGGGGGTGGGGGAATGGGCTGGCACTACACTACACTTGCGGACTTCCCATAGGCTGCTGGTTGGTCGCGGTGTGAATATAAAGCTGGACTAGATGGACTCGTCTAGTGCCTCTCTTCCCCACCCCACACTCCCGCAGAGGGTTCCCTGCATCCTGCCCTCCCCAGTCCTTGCCCAAGCTCTCTCTCACCAAGGCATAACGATTCTTGGCCATGTTTATCAACTCCTGATCCGTGGGGGAGCACATGTTCAACCCAATGGGAAGCATCTTTTTCAGGGTAGCCACAATAAGTGACGTCTGCACGGAGTATCGGTCCCCCCGGCGCTTCTTCTTGGTCCGCTCCTGGTCCGATCCGCCCGACTGGGAGAAAGATTAGGAGAGGAAGGTGGGGGTCAGCACAGAGCAGGGGAAGGGTTGGCCACTCGGGCTGCCCCACAACATGCCAAGAGATCGGCTGGGCAGAAGCTTAGCAGCCAAGCGCCGCTCTGACATGGGGATTTGTGGTAGGGGCTGAACCAACTCAAGGTCTTTCTGCCGGAAGAATATGGGGTGCTTCTGTCCTTTGCAGAAGAGGATAAAGAGTCCAAAGGTCAGCCCAGCCTTGGCTCCCACTATGCTGTGAAGCTGAGGCCTGCTCCAAATGCTTTTACTATGCACACAGGATCTTCAAACCAGGGACTGAAAAGCAGGGAGAGAATCAGTCCATTGCAGCTTCTGGGATATTCTGTCTGGAGGTGTGCACCAAAATCCTGCAGCATGCAGTGGCTTTGCAATCTACAATCTGAAGACAGGAATAAGTACTTGCACCAGGATTCAGAAGCCGCAACATGTATGGCTCGTCCTGTGTTGGAGAGAACTCTCTGTGTAGGGGAAACTTGTACTTAAGTGGGGATGAGAAAGAAGCAGATATATATACAGAGTCTGGGCCTGTGGAATCCGAGGCAGAAATGGGAGATGGGGCTGAGGGTTGAAAAGAATTAATCTGGATTTCCCAAGGGATCTAGGCAGGTTATAGTGGAACTGATCAGGGCTCGTGGCTACAAGAAGGGAAGTAATTATAGGAGACCCTGTCTGGGGATCATTGCAGGCAGGGGTGGGAAACAGTGTTTGCTTTCTCAGGCAGCAGTGCCAAATTCCCGTGTGCTGGGATGACCAGGTGCCTCGGATTCCACCAGCCACACAGAAAGAGAATGCAACATGGAATTTCATCAAGATGGGAGTAGTTGAGTTGGAATAAATGGGCAGGCATCCCCCTCCCGTGAAAAGAAAGAGCAAGACAAAATCAAGACGGCAACCAACCCCCCGCCACCTTTGCCCTCCTACGGTCAGTCAGCCTCGCGTGAGAGCTTTTCTAACGTCTGCACATAACTGCACACAAGACACACAGCGCCGTTGGCAGCCAAGACACATAATCTATCGCATGTGGCATCCTGGGCAGCTCCTTCCTCCCTCCCACATGGTGGCAGGGCAGCAGGGTTGACGGATGCCACAGGAAGTGGATTATGGGCTCTGGGACCAGCAGAGTAGGCAAGAAAATGGAGATGGCAGGTACAGGAACACCAAGATATTAACCCGGATGAGAGTGATGGGACCCAATGCATGCTGGGAGAGAAAGGTAGCTTCTTGGAACCCAAGAATGGGAGCCCTCAGGGAAGGGGCTTTTCCGCATCAGAGACTTCAGGGCAACCTGCCCGGTGAGGATGAACCGTGTGTCATCGCACGTCAGAGTGACTCCGAGGGTGGCGTCTGCCCGAGGGCACGAGGGAAGCTTGGTCCCACCAACGGGGAGCGTGATGGCTCATTGATGCGAACCCATCCGATGCAATGATGCGTTGCTGCCAGAGCTGCGGAAAGCCACTGCGCTCTTGCCATCATCCATGCAACCGCGTCCCCTTCCCTCCCCCTCTGCCCCTGGTTCTCTTATCGTGATTCCCGCCACTCTGCTGAGGGGAGGGGAGGGTCGCGGCACTGCACCATGCTGCCTCCGTGGGGCCCAAAAATGGCAATGGAGAGGGGCAACGGAACGGCGGTGGTTTCGCTAACCTGGCCTTCTCCAGACTAAACTCCCACATGGCGCAGGGAGAAGAGGGAGATAAGACAGAAGAGGAGAAAGAGACGGTTAGATGAAGCAGCAAACCCCCACAGTCTCGGCACGAGGCCCTGCCACCCAGAATGCGCCAGATCCAGGATGTAGCACAAGTTCCCACTGGCCTGTTTCTCCTTCCCCACCACCAGCCAGTCCGTCAACAGAGTAAGAACAGCTGTTCACAGAAAGAGGCCCAAGACAGAATTTGACTGTCAAAGCATCTTGCAGCTCCCCACAACCACCCCTAAAAGAGGAAAACCATGTTTCTAGTCATCATTAGTTGCAAGAGGAGAGAAAACATGCAGGCAGGGGTTGCTGAGGAAAACTTGAGCAGGACGCCCAGAAGTCACAGCTTTGCTCCCTGACCTCCCTAGACCACCCCACGGATCTTCGACCCACTGCCCTCTCTCTGTTCTATCCAAAGGTGATCTGGATGGTCTTTGCTTGTTGCAAACGGATAAACATTCAATTATGCGAACAGAGGTGGGGCTGAGCAGGAACTTACTAGCTGGCCCAAAATGAACTGCTCTTCCCAGCCAGTGACCCCCCCGGCTAAGGGGGCAGGGTGACAGCTGCTCTCCGAGGCAGCCGGTAACACTGCCTGCCACGGAGCACCTGACATGGCTGAAGGAGAAAGCGTTGGGTGGAAAGCATCTGGCTCTTGCAACCCAGCTCAGACTGGGCACACCTCCAAGGCGCTGGAGGAATCCCACAAGGAAAGGGCACCCATCATGACACTTAAACATTTCCACGGGGCCTTCTCGCTCAAAGCATTGCACAGACCTTGACTCAGGAAATCCACTCGACCCCACATGGCTGACCAGCATTACAACAGCCACGTCAGATCTTCAGAGAAGGAAAAACGGAGACTCAGACCCCCGGGCCTGCCTCGGGGGAATCCGCACATAAGCCGTGTGGACATTTGTGCTGTGGGCTGTCTGTCTCACAGTTTCAGGTCTTCCCCGCAGGGCTTATCAGTACTCCTGGTAGAAGCCAAGCCCAAGGCTGTGGCTTGATGAGCAGTGCTCTGGCTCCGGGCAGGGGAAGACCCAGGCCGGAGCCCAAGAGCCCCGGGCTTCTCTCACCTTCGACATTTTGCTCTTGCTGTCCGCCGTCAGGAAGGACATGTTGTTGATTTCATTCTGCACCACGAAGTTCTGCTCCTCTCGCTTGAAGTTCTGCGGGATGGAAAAGAAACCAAGCGCTCGCACATGTGCTTTGCAGGAGTGTGGCGGTGGAAGCGCTGAGAGGATTTGGACGCATCCCGCTGGTCTAAAAGAGAAGGGGGCTGTCGCACCTACTTGGGGCCCAAATAGACAGCCATGAAAAAGGAGAACCTCTCCCCCTTGGCAGTTTCCAGTTTCCCCCAGAAGCCTCCCATTCAGAATATGACCAAGGATACTTTGCCCGACGGGTGCATCCCGGGAGCCTTTGTGAAGCACTGGGAACACCGAGAAGAGCTGGGCAGCCAAGTTGGCCACTCCTTCGTGGGCACCCACACAACCAAAAAGCGATGTGCCCAAAGGCTCACTCACGTGCGATTTGGACCAGTAAATGAACACCTCCCCGACCATCCGGAAGAGCTCCTCAGCATCCGAGTTTGGTTCTGTCAACCACTTGGCCCTGCAGGTGCAAAACGGAACTGCCAGGGGGGGCCTGGGGGACCCCCATTCCCTGTGATCGGCCGAGGAGAAAGCCCCTGGGGACCATGCACCCTGGAAAGCACCGCAATTTAGTTCCATGCCCACACCGCACGTGCAATACGCCCCCCTTAGGAAAACCGCAGTACCTGTTGTTGTCGACATATCGGATGAGCAGGGGGTAGAGGGCATAGAGGTCCCGACACAGCACAGAGAACTCGTCTCGGATCAGCAGCTCAGCATCCTCCGACTCTGTCTTCGCCTCCAACCGCAGCTGCTCCTCCTCCGCCACCACCTTCCCAGAGCGCTTCTTCAGCTTCTCCATGGTGGGGATGAAGTGGGAGCGAAGCAGTTCCGGCTTGGCCTTGCTGACGATAGGCTGAGCAAAGACTGCACGGAAGAGAATCAAGGGGAGGCCTCCAGCACTGCTGCCACCACTCCACCTTTTCTCAGAGTCTTTGGAAGGCCTTGGGAAAATCTCGGTTTCAGACCATGGAAACTGTAACGCCTACGCCTAGATACCTGTGGCTCTAGCCACAAAATATTAGGCGCCTGCTCTGCGAAACTAGACGCGATTTCTCCGGCCTCTGGGACATTGCCCGAGGCTGCACTAAACACAGACGAGCCTTAGGGAAGGAAATTCTATACGGACGTGCCCATGTTTCCCAGGATTTCTCATGGTTCCTTGGATTCTCTTTACGAGTGTGACCAAGGGCCCGGTACGCTTGGAGTCCTAGCTTGGGCATCCCACTGAACATAGCCATGCTGAGCGGCAGCTGATGGTACAACAGGCTCGAATCACAGATGTGGGCAGATAGCCAGGCTCCCCCCTCTGCGTGGCTCTGCCTTGCCGCTGGCAGCTTTCCATCTGACACTGGCAGCTCAGGCCGTGGTCCCTTCCGCTCTGCTTAGCTGCACTCTCCGCCCACCAGCCCACCAGCATCCCTCTGCGGCTGGATCAGGGTCCTCCTCCGAAGGAAGAGGCGCCCCAGGCCCAGCACCCGCCCGGATCTTCGACCCTTCGTACCTGCCAGCCGCTTCATCCACGAAGCCTCGTCTATGCCCAGGTTGTTGACAATGATCTTCAGGATGTTGCCCAGCAAGGTGTTGAGGTGGTCAGAGGTGACCTCGGTGCACCAGGGACCTTGGGCGTGGGTCTCAGGGCCCCGCTCCCACCAGCGGGGCAGGTAGTTGCAAAGCATCGGCAAGGTGACCTCAATCACGTGGGGCATCTCCGTGTAGCGGGCCCCCGACTCGGCCAGCCCGCTGATGTCTTTCATGAGCCGCTCCAGGACCGGTATGTCTGGGCACATCTCCTCCACGCAGTTCGGCAGGCCTAGGACTGGGACACAAAGCGGGGGGGGGGGGCAGTGAGCCCTTGGAATGCAATCCTTGGAGGCATCAGTGAACGCACCCCCAGTGCAGGGATGCCCCAGGGCAGGCCGCCCCTCCTGCCCTCGATTTTTTTAAATGAGCGATTTCCTAGTGGCAGCGGGACCACTGCAAAGTGCATGCGGAAGTGAGCAGGCAGACGGGCTACGCCCTGCGCCCCAGTTTCTGTCACTGAGTGAGAATACTGGGACACATTAAAATGCCCCACACGTGTTTGAAGGAAAGTGCATGGGGAGGCCGTGGAGGAGGAGGAGGAGAAGGGGCAGGGAGAGGCCTAGGTGGGGCTGCACGCTGAGCGTGGCTGAGTCGCACGGCAAACGGGGAGGCCCTGGCCTGCCCACCCCCACTCCCACTGCTGCAACTCACTGGCTCGCTCCCTCGGCGACTTGGTGGTGTAGACGGAGTAGGGGTTGTACTCATTGATATGGGGCTCCAGGAAGGCCACGGGCACTGCTGCCGCCAGCCGAGCCAAGCACTCCCCAAGCTGTGGGCGCTGCCTGCAGAGGACAGACACGAGATCATATGGCATGCTTTGCCCAGATGAGCAGCGCCCAGGAGACAAGCTCCGTGAAAAGGTTTTATTCTTATGTCTGAAACCAACAAGGATGATTGCCTGGCAAGTGCGCCAAAGCTCAGGCAGCACGTGACACGTTTTGAAAAAGAAGCTTTTCATTAGCTGGTTGGGATGTGTGATGCTGCCATTGTGAAGCTTTGCTCACCCCATGAGGCACGGGGACCTGCGAGGAGCTCTTTCAGACATACGTCTGCAATCCTCCCCACTGTGTGGGCTTCATTAACAGGCAGTGTCTGCCCTGCATCCACCTTCCCAGCCGCACGCCCCTCTTGCCAACCAGCTGCTCAGGCCCTTGGGCTCACCTCTCCACGTAGGGATTCTTGGTCGTGCCCAAGGAATAGATGCTGCAAAGCGTGCGGTAGCAGGACACCTGCACGTCATCCACTGTGCGCACGTGCGTGAGACACAGAGAGAGAAAGGTTCACGTCCAGAAACACAGTCACTCCTTCCCAGAGCCTTTGGCCGTCAGTCAGATGCAGCCCTCTGGTCCCTGCCATTTCCTGCTGGCACTTTGCCTCAGAAGAGCAGCGATTTTGGATCTGGCTTCCCCCAATGGGCTGCGAAGCCTCCTCCCCACCCTCTCATCTCATCGCTTTCTCTGCGGTGGCGCCCCACTGATGGAACGCGCTCCCCAGAGAGGTCCGCCTGGCGCCATTGTTATGTTTTTCGGCACCAGGCCAAGACCTTTTTATTTAAACAATATTTTAATAATTATTAACATTATTTATATATTGGTTTTAAATTTTTTAGCCAGGATGAATCCAGATTTTATATGTGCTTATCTGTATGATTGTTATGATGTTGGAAGCTGTCCCGAGGCTTCTGCGAATGGGACGGCATACAAAGATTTCAAATAAATACATAAATACATAAATAAATAAATCTGCCCTCGATCAGAAAAGCCAGGCAGCACTCCCAGAGGCGGGCTTGGAGGGGCCTCCACAACCCATTCAGGACTTGCCCGTGTGGCTAACGGCGGCCAAGATCGAGGCCAGCCGGGACCCGGGGTTCATTCCCCCCGCGTGCCCCCCCGCAGTGCTCACAGATGACGTCGTCGCCGAACTGGTGCTGTGCGATGTGCTCGAAGAGGGAGGTGAGCACAGGCAGGAGGGCCACCGTGGTGTAGGTGATGTTCTGGCCCACCCCCTTGACCTGGGTGCGGGACTGGGACACCTTGCCCAGCTTAAGGTTCTCCACCATCTTCTCGATGTCGTCGGAGGCTCCTTCAAAGAAAGAGCGCAGCCCCGCCTTCACAATCTCCGGGCCGGATTTCATCACTGTCCTGAAAAGAGAAAGGAAAAAAAGGCAAGCGCAGGTCAGACACCTGCAAGCAGCTGGAATCATCCATTGGGTGGGGGTCAGACTTTTGAGGAACTAAAAAGTTCCCGAATGAATTATTACTTTTTGATTAAAGACACCGACTTAGAAGAAGCTTCCCCCTTCTCTGATCAGGTTCATACAGTTCTGCAGGACTCATTATTTTTTAAAAGGAACAATTGTGAAGGCTTTTGAGACTTTCTCTGATCTCTTCAGTGCAGTCTTACGGCTGCAACTCTGTGCCCAGACAGCCATGAGGCTCTTCGGAGCTCCAGCTGTGAGGCTGGAAAACAGCTACAACCTCGTGGCTATCCCTCTGTGCTCAAGGAGCCCTTGCGGGCAGAGCATTTAATGCATCACCAAGCGCACAAGAGTGATCTTGGAGATGGCGTTAGGGGCCATTCCGGGGCTCCGGGACGGGAAAGAGCAGGCAGGTGCAACCAGGATACGAGATGTCTTGGTGGCACTTCGGTCTCCTTCCCTCCCACTCCGGAGATCCTCAATTGGACAGCCCAAATAAGAAGTGAGCACAGTCCTTCTACCCTCCATAGGATGTCTATAATCTTCAAAGCGATACATGGGGACAATCTGATTGGACTTTACCCTTGAAAATTAATGAAGACAGGGCCATGAATTCTCCATTTGGGAGGATTTCATGAACATGGAGCCACTACCAAAAAGGTCCTGCCCTTGCTGCTTGCAATTCTGATGACTGCATCAAACACAGGAGAGGAAGTGGTCTGGGCATATTCATCGGAATAGCTCTCCTCTGCAGGCAGGAGAAGAGCATTTGGAAGGGCAGAGCAAGGCTTCTTACCTGGCATCCAAAGAGCGAGCAAGGATATGCAGGCAGTTAACCACAGCCGCGGCATCGGTGCCTGGAGGGCGACAGAACATCTTTGTTTAAGGGCCGGGTTAGGAAACAAGGAATGAGGGCACTGGACAAGAGAAATACAGCATCGCACTTGGAAGGCAGCCCACAGAAAAGGTCGCACAGGGTGAGGGAAGAAGGATGCGGAGCCAGTTGGTGGCACCCCGAAGCCCCACCCAAAGAATGCCAGGGAAAAGGAATGGAGAGGAGAGGAATGAAAAATGCGGAGCTTCCCACCCTACTGGAACAGAGCAGAGGAGGGGAGCTGCTTACCAAAGAGGGAGACCCGGTGTCTGACCAGGGCTGCCAGTTTGCAGAAAAGGCTGAAGGGTGGAAAAGAGAGGCAGAGACAGAGAATGAAGGAGATTGTTGGAAGAAGTACATACAGCAGGACAGAGGGAACAGGCAGCTAAGCTGCTGGGAGAGAATGGCACGTGTGATTTCTCCCTCTTCCATTCACACACACAAGGCCAACAGAAAGACTTAAGACCCACCAGAAGGAGAGCGCGCCTGCAAGAAAGAGACTCAGCCGCTTACGGACTGTTAACGAAACTCCATTTACAGACACTAAGGACTGCTTTGCACATAAATTCCTCAAATGTGCTGAGTGTCAGGAAAACAGGCTCATGTATGCAAATATATGCAGTCTGAAAAGAATTTTGGGAGGGTGAGTGTAAGAACTCCCAAGCAGATTATCTGGCTTTCAATCGGTTTGCAAAATTCTGAATGTATAGCCTTGTAATCTGACAATTCCTCCCTTTCACCCTCATCGTACCCTCCATCGTGCATGCTGTTGGAGTCAATGGTTAAATATAGTATTCGGGTGTAGAAATTATTATTAGAATTTGACTCATAGGTTATTACTGCACAGGGTCTCCATTCCTGCCAAATAATTAATACACAAAAATGGGATACTTTCCAAAACTGGCATCTCCCAAAGTCACAGATTGCAATGGAGAGATTTGTGCCTGAAACTCAAAAAAGCCCAACCCTGTGAAGCTTTAAGGTGCCATCATATCTGGGTTTAGACAGAAAAAGCCCTACAGTTCCCTGTGTCCCCGAGCCGTTGCGTCCTACACCGATGCTCAAGTTCAAGGCTGTGGTTTCCTTTATGGATTCAATTCATCTCATATTTGGCCTTCCCGTTTGTCTTTTGCTTCAACCGCCCCTAACACGATTCTCTCTTCCAGGGCGTCTTGCCTTCCCACGATGTGTCCCAAGTACTGCAGCCTCAGTTGTGTCGTTTTTGCTCCTAGGGGAAGCTCTGGCTTGACTTGATCTAGGACCCCCATTTGTCCTCCTGCCACTTGTTGGTCCTCCTGTCACTCCTGGGTATGCACAAAGCTCTCCTCCAGCCCCATGTTTCAAACACATGCTTCTTTGTCCTGTCTGCTTTCTTCACTATCCAGCTTTCAAACCCATAGATTTTGGCTGGGAATAAAATAATGTGGATGATCTTGACCTTGCACGTGACAATTTTCTCTGGATTCTTCACTGCCACTTTTCCAAGTCTGCACCTTCTTCAAATTTCTTGGCTACATTCTCCCTTTGATGGATGACTGAGGTGAGGTATGTGAGATCTTTCAGAATGGGTACATGTGTATAATCAACACATTTGCAAGTTTGTCTCCTTTTGCTGTCCAGACTTAATTTGTTAAGGTGCATATTTAAGATGTAATTTGAAAATTTAAGGTGTGAACTGATTGGCACGTGCGCGAGCGCACACACGCTGCACAGCCAGGCCTTTCAGGGATGTTCTGGTCCTCACCTGGTTATCATCTCCTTCTCCTTGTTGGAGGCATGGCCTCCACTGCCCAAGACTTTGGCCGGCGTGGACAAGAAGTAAAGACAGTGGTTGGTGAAGTACTGGTTGATCAGGGGCAGCAGGATCTGAAAAGAAGCAAAGGGTTACAGGGCTGAAAAGACCCATGAGCCCCAAGTCCTGCTCTCTAACACCCACCTGGGGCCCAGTCTGTGCTTTGCTGTACAGAATTGAGGGACACTCTGCGGCCAGGTCCTGTCCTAGCCAGTGCCAAAATCCAGACAGAGAAACTAACCTTGGCAAAGAACTTGATCTCTTGTTCATGGGGCGATTTCTCCACCCGTCCGCTGCTCACCACGGCCTCTGCGGTGGAAAGAGTCCCAGTGAGCCCCCCGCGCAGCGTGAGGAAAGGGTGAATCGCACTTCCATCCACCCGCACTGCCTTCTCTCCCCTGCTGCAATGCCCGGGCAATTAAAAGGGAGCTGTTTGGCCTGCACTCAAGGATCAGCTGGCCTCAAAAGAGAATCCAGAACCAGCTCAAATTTCCTGACCCTATTAGACAGTGAAATCTTGAACTCTTCTCCTCAAACCAGAAGGGAACCCCTGAATTCCAGCTAGATGGGTGCTCTCATACAAGGCACCGCTCCTCTCCCAAATGGGTCACACAGAGGGTGTGAGTCCGAACTGCAGCACAGCTCATGACAGGTTTCTAAGACAGCTTTTGTGAAGCAAATAACAGCAGCTATTTTACCCAGGTGGGCAATGAACTCCTGAGAGATGTCCATCCATTTCAGCAGCTGCTGCAGGAACCCATAAGCAAAGCGTTTCTCGATGGATGACGTATCCAGTTCCATGTCCTTCAATCCCCTGTGAAAAATGGCAAGTCAAGCAAGCGCAAACGTAGTAGGAAGACAGGTCTGGGCCGGCAAACGGTGGTGGGCAACCTTTCAGGGGCCACGGGCACATCTGATCGTTTCTCAAACGCTTTTGGGCATTGTTGCAAAATGACTGCCCTGGGAAGTAGGGCAAATAACCTGAAGAGCCTGTGTGCAAGGCAGGAACGGGGTCTGGATTCCAACACACGGAACAACTCTTTTGAACTCAGAGTTTTCAGCTCTGGCAGAAATTCAATTCACAGCTATCCCAGCTGCCAGCCAGAAAACGAGCTCATTAAGGAAAAGAAAGGTGGGGAGGATAAGCAGCTTGACAGGTGATAAGTCACCTGTCTGAGGGCAAACTGCTGCCAGCGGGTACCACAGGACCTATCCCTGCCTGCAGCGCACAGCCAGAGATGCTGAGTGCTCAAACCAGGCAAAGGACGACACGGAATGCGTAGGAGCACTGCGAGATCCTTCCAGACCTTCCTCTCCAAGGCTGTTTCGAAATAAGGGCCATTTTCAATGAAGTTTCAATGAAATCCTAGTTATTCGGCAGGCATAAGGTGCTTCCAGGCAAAAGGATGCTTGCACTGTTGTGTTGCTATTCCATCTTTTCCTAAACTGACTTTCTGTAGTTTGAAAAATGACTGAAAAATTGACAGAATAGCACAGACAGGCTAGCAATGGAAGATGATGCAATGTGGCTCCCTGCCCACCCCCACGTATATGAGCATACTCAGTACAGTCATGGGAAAGCAACAGGCCAAGCCTGATCAGGAAGGCCCCATGGTGTCCGCCCAGGGAACCCCAGGAGCCGTCGCTATGTGAGAAGGAAGCCTCTCCGATTAGGGCCCCCTGGTCTAAATGGAAACCCCTGGTTCCCACCACACCTCCTCAGGCTCGGCCTGGGATTGGCAGGCAAGGCACCTACAATGCATTCCCTTTCAAGCATGGGGATGCCCAGGTCTTTCCCCAGGTGTGTGGCACGTGGCGCAGAGCAGGTGGGTACCACGACCCATGCAGAACACCTGCTCGGCATCCACACCTGTCCACACGCACCAGGGCACTGCATCTGCTTTCGGGCTCACCTTGTCACCGCGTAGCCATTAAGCTGCAGGAATTTGAGCAGCTCCTGAGCCTTTTCTCGGTCGCGTGCCTTCTCCTTGGCCGTGAGCGTATCATAAGGCACCAGCAGAGGATGGGTGCCACCCCCTTGGGAAGGGAGAAAAAGAAAGAGGCAGCATGAGGACTGAGGGGGGTGACGCGAGAGCAGTGGCACCTTGTGAGGGAGAGGCAGAGAAGGATGGAAGAATCACCTTTGGCTTCCAGCTCTAGTTTTTTCTTGCGCCCCCAGGTGTTGTGATAATTCTCAGCCAACTGCTCCGCCATGGCCTGTGCAGAAGACCAGTGGATGGGTGGAAAATAAGGTCAAAAGTGTCTAAAAACCAGACAGCCAAGTTTCTAGCTCTCATGGCAGAAGAGACAAACAATCATGAAAATAACCAAGGATTCTTAACAGTGTCAGAAACAAAGAAAGAACTATGTGAAAAGCCATGTTAAAATTGGTGCAGAACCTGACACAGAAACAGGGGAAGTTCAAGGTCTTGAACTTCATTCACTCTGACACAGTCCATTTGCCTATTCATTTCCTCCTTTCCCTGCTGCTCAAAGTCAAAAAGTACACCCTCCCTACATTTCAGAGGCGAAATACTGTTGTGAAAAGATGCTGTGTTTCACGAAACACATATCCTGTATTTGGAACATTTCTTCTGATGGCAGCTGGTGCATCTTCTAGTTGCAAAGCGACAGGCAGGCCGTGCCCACAGCTCCTTTTTGTGCCAACTTACCTGCAGTTCCCTGGAAAGGGTCACTCCAGACAGGTCTATGGGCTGGGGGTTGTAGCCATGGCTGGGGTCATAGGTCTAAGGAAGAACCAAAAACAGACTTACAGACTTAATGCCTCCTAACGCACACAAAGTCTGATTCCTTAGAAAGCCGACCGGTTCCACTGCTTTTCATGAGTTTGCCCTCGATTCCTTCCCAGAGCTGCATGAAGACATTAAGTGCTTGGCTTCAGACGGCCCCCTGCCCCCTGTAAGCTATCAAGCCACTGTCTTTTTGGCACTGGAGTGGGGAAGGCACTCACTGGAACCCCCAGGCTCTGGTTTCCAGCTCTTGCTCGACTAAATCCTTCTCTGACAACTTCAGATCAGCACCAACAACAAAAACCGAGAGCAGAAAAGAACCAGAGAGCAGAAAAGAATGAGCAGAAAAACAGAGCATGGGGTAAGAGATGGAATGCGCAACCCAGTGTGTGCTTAGGCAGAAAAAGGCCTACGGTTCCTAGTAGGCTGGGAGCTGCGGCTCTTTTTTCTGCCCAAGCATGCACGGCACTGCACTCTTAAAACATGAAAAGGTTTTAGGAGCCTGCCTAAAACAGGACAAAGATGGACTGATTTTAGAAGCAAACTACACATAAACACCTGCTGGCTGTTTTCCTACCAGCTGCTTTTCCGTTGCACAAGGAAAGATTTTGCAAGTGTGTGCATGAATGTGGAAGCCGCCTCTGTGGGCGTGTGGGGTGGAGTGGCTGGGGTGGGCACAGAGGCCACGATGAAGAACCTTAGTTCCCATTCCAAACATCCCCCCCCCCCCCCGAGAGCAGCTTGGAACAAACCTGGGCGGACTGCGAGATCTTGCGAGTCTTTTTCTTCTCTGTCTTCTCTTCTTCACCTTCACGTGCCTTCTCAATAGTCCACTCCCAAGCAATCATGGCCTTCAGGGATTCCTTGATAGGCCACCGGTAAATTTCCTTGTCCTAGAAGAGAAAGAACAGGAAGCTGAATGATGGGTGGAGAAGGGCAGGAAGCAGGCTTCAGATGAAGACTGAGACAGGGGTGCTCAGGGACACCCTGGGAGTGGTCCATCCCGTTTCAAACAACACAGTCCAGTTTAAGTCAGCATGAGGGGGCTCTCTATCAAGATGCTCCAATGGCCTGTTAAGCGTGCAATAAAACTTGCTGAGGGCTTTTTTGCCACGGAAATGATGCTGCGAAAGGGAATTCAATGTATATCTCCTAATTAGAAAGGGTCAAAACATCCCTTGGAACCTGCTGGATTTAGACATCGGATTGGGCTGAAATATAAAGGATTGACTTGCAAAACAAGACTGCATATTACTGCCTTAAAACGTTTTTTCAAGAAGGCTCAAGTTTTCATTTGTCAAGAGCCGATTTTGAAAAATGCATTTTTCAAACATTCAACATTTCAGATTTTAGTCCTACAGAGCTGTTAAATTTTAGATTTGGTGGCCTTTGCTTCCTACACCCAACTGGATGTGGAGAAATGGGCAGCAGTACTCAGATGTATGTGGTAGGCTGCGGTACGCACATTACCTTTTCCGAGAACGTTTTATAGGGCCGCAACATGGGGCTTGTCTTGGCCTCCTCATCGACTGTCTCCCCAAAGGACCAGTTATTCTGGATCTGCAATTAAGAGATTACGAACACGCATATCTGCTTTATGCCGAACCATGAAGGAACACCTAGAGCCACGTGGCAAAGTTACACCGATTGGCGCAGCGGGACAAATGCTCCCTACCTTGTCAAAGGCCCACTTCTCATGAGTGTACTCAGCATACTTGTTGATAAAGGAGTCCAGCTTCTCAGGAATGATCACACTGTTCAAAAGAAGACAGGGGTTTTTAGAGTTTGGGCGCCACTGGGCACAACAGCCGGGGCCCTGCTCTGCCACAGCAGCAAACGGACGCAGGAATCTGTCTTTAAGCCTCATGCTAGATTTTAAATTTTAGGGTTTCCCACTGCAAATCCCCAGGATTTCTCCTATGCAAGGTCACTTTCCTGCTATGCTCTGAAACAAGAAAAGATAGGGGCCCTGGACAGTACAAAGACTGCCAGAAAGGTGTCAGATCTGGGTAAGGATTAAGAGGCACTACAACAAAGCTGTGCGTACTTTCCACCAAACTATCTGTGTGCATCACCTCTCTGATTATCCTAAGAACACCTGCTTCCCCATTTTTTCCTTAGAAAGGAAGTTTCTAGCCCGTTCCCCTTCTTCTCACAGGAGGATTCCAGGCCTCCCCTTGGTGACAACTTCACGAGCACACGCATTTGGCCTGGATTTGAAGAGCCACGTCTCTTCCTGCCGCCTTCACTCACTTAAGTGTTTCCACTGGCTTGGGGTCGAAGTTGCCCTCGGCGTCCACGGAAGCCTTCTTCTCGGTCTTGGAGGAGTAGCTGGCGTCCACATAGTCAGGGGGGATGGCGCCCGCGATGGCACACAGGCAGGGCATGGCAAGCTTGTATAGGTCAGGGTCAAATTTCTGGACGTCATGAAGGAAACACACAGGGAAGAGGGAGAAAAGAAGAGAAAAGAAACTCAGAGAGACAAAGCAAGCCCATTCGGCCCCCAAATGCTGACAATATTCTAGCTTTCCCCCCAGCCCCATATTTAGCAGCGACAGGCTGAAATCTGCAAACTGGAGGCCAGCACCTCAGCATCAATGCCCTGTCTTCCAGCCACTCACCAACTAGTATCCTATTCCCAGCTCATCCCAGTTAGCCTGCATCAGGAATGGAGAGCCTCCCATGCATAGGCCTGATGCAACATGGGCCCTGGGGTTTTCCCACCCAGTTGGCTAGCTTCCCCTGCTCTTATCTCCAATCAGCAAAGAGATAAGACAGATTGCAAACACAATTAAGCTTGAAATAATCTGCATCAAATCGAGCTGTTGAGAACATGGAAGCTGTCACACTGAAGTTTAGCCCTGCGTAGACTTGCGTAGAACTCAGTGCTGCTTTCCAAGTCTGAAAGCGATTACAGTAAGGTCTACTTCTGAGTAACTTACTTAGCACTTTCATACACTTGGTGGGAAAATGTCCGAATTGATAGGAATTGCGTGTCTCTGGCCTCACTCACTGGTGGACTGCAGCCCCTGAGACCCTTCCCAAATTGGTTTTCAGCCCTACCCCCGCCATACCTGACAGCAAAGGCAGGTGCATGGCTCACCTTGTGGGACAAGGACTCAAAGATGCCCCAGAAGAGCTTGCGGGTCAGGTGGAGCTCTTCCTCAGAGGTGACTCCATAGTTAGCCCAGCCAGTGGGAAGGCAGTAATACTTCCAGCAACGCTCATAATGATTGGTCAGGAGCTGGACAAGTCGAGGAAAGACAGAAAGAATCATAGCTAGTGAGAGAGCACCCTTTCAAGAACATCGTTTCTATCCTCCAAAAAGTCTGCCATGCTCCAACCCACACAGGGTGCTCACCTTGAGGGACATCTTTGAAAATTCGTTGAGGATGGGCACGTCAAACACCAGCCGGCGCAGGAGGTGCTGGAGCATGGAGGGCCGGATATACCTGCAAGAGCGGCACACAGAAAATGAGCAGGAAGCGCCAAGAAAGGAAGAGCCGTCCCTGTTGAGAGGTGGCTGGGATACCGCACGTTGAGGAGGAAGGGCCTGAACACGGATGGCAGTTTTCTCTTATTCATTAAGGTGACTTGTCTATTTTTCAGCTGGGAGGCTGGCAGGACAGCAGAGTGAAGGGCTGCCCTCCATCCCCACCTTTAGTTGGGTTTAAGAGCGGTTTCGTGCTTTGGAGCTCCAGCAGGGTTACCTGTCATTCAGTTCCACCCTTCTGAAAACAAGTGCTTCACGACAGGTGATGTGCGCCAGTTTTGCAAATGGATGAGCCTCCGCACATGACAGCCACTGCGTGAGAGCACCAAACAGATCCCCCCACAAAAGCGGGGGGTCCCTCCGGGTCTCCCCCCATACCTGCACAGGGCCATGAGGCACTCCTCAATGACGTCCCGCTGCGCCTTGGTGAGGGAGCGCCCGCGGGAGAGCCGGTAGATGGTGTGCAGCATGGAGTCCACCATGATGGCTCGGTGCTCAGTGCCCGCAAAGAGAGGCGCACACTTGGTGATGAGTGGCAGCACGGCCAAGCACAGGTAGCGATTCAGGGCCAGCGCCATCTCTGTGGTGCTGAAGGCTGCCTGCGGTGGAAGGAACGAGCAGCGGGGTTAGAAAGGAAAGGGGCCTTTGGGAGGGAAGGCGCGTCCAGGTGCTTCCAGGGGGCTGCCTTTGGTCCGATGCACATTTGGACTGGAGTATTTTTCAGCTCAGCTTTGTCTTCTGTGAGTATAGAGAACTCCCAGAAATCACGTCCAGCCCTCCCATTGCTCCACCCTCAATCAAAGATTCATTAAAGAGTGAGCAAGAAGAATCCCACAGTCCTTTGTCAACTTCAGACTTCTGTTTGGACTGGCAGAGCAGCTCCACCTGGCCTTGGTTTGAGACCATTTCAAGCAGGAAAAGAGGGAGCAGCTCAGCCCTGCGTTCTTGTTCAGCTGTGCCTTGGATTGCTTGGGCTGGGATGGCACTGGAGTGTCTTGATCAGAAGGAATTTGATATGGCCGGGCAAGAGAGAATGGGCACCAAATCGTGGCTTTCTAGCTACTGTGCCCAAGCCTAACGAAGGTTGTATCTTTGGAACCAAGCAAGCAACAAAGCAACACGTTCTCAAAGTAATAACTCCAGATGGGAAAATACCACCAGGAAGGGTAGCAGGATAGACAGGAGGAGGGGAATGTCCCTAGCGTAGTTGAGCAGAGAAGGGTGGGATCCCAGCTCCATCCCTGGCAGTTAAAAAGGCTCAAACTGCAGAGACGAGAAAGTCCCTTCTCTGCCTTAGAACCTGGAGAGCCACTTCCAGACAGAGCAGGACGTCCTAGGCTCCAAAAAGAGATAGTTCGTTACAATATAAAAGCAGCTGCGTACGTTCCTAGGATCAAGGCACTGCAGTGGGTGTTTCTCAGTACAAAGTGACTCACAGTGCCCCTCCCACAGGTGGGCCCCCCATCCCAGTCCTCCTGACAGATGTTTCCCCAGCAATGTTCCTGGACCTGAACAAGGAAGGATATTCCACATCCCATCCCCCGCACCCCAGTCCATCATTAGGGCTGGAAAATGATGCGAGGCCCTTCTCCCGGGCCCTGTTCCCCCCGGGCCCGCTCACCGTGTCCAGCGAGGCCGCTGCCCTCATGTCAGGCAAGAATCCGACCTCCAGCACGTCCAGCAGGAAGTCCTGGTTGTCGATGCCGTAGACCCGGTCGAGGAACAGCACCATGGGGGCCTTGTGATCGGGCACGAAGCTCGCAGACATCTTGGGCTCGATGACGCTGCCGTCTATGACAAGCAGTGAGAGACCCTAAGCAGCAGCAGGGGAGTTGGACCCCAAGAAAAAATTCCTTTCTGAGATGCTCTTGGGAGGCGCATTCCAGGCGGGCATGGTTGAAAGGAGAGAGGGCACCAAAGCCATGTGGAGGGGGCCAAAAGACTAGCACATTTCGACCTGACGTTTTCGCTGCTGGCATCCCAACCTTTTCCAAGTGGGGAACAAACAGCTCAAAGGCCGGCAGACTTGGCTGGGGCAACGAGTGGGCCACACAGGGCCCGAGGTTCCACAGCCATGCTGTGCTGCAGAGAAGTGCAACTTTAGGAGCAGCTGTGGACACGGGTGCAAAGCCAGGCTGCCTGAAGCCAGCTTGGGGGCAGGGAGAAAGAGAGGCAGAGGAAGGAGCAGTACGTGCAGCGGCAAGGTCCACTGAGGCCTAGAAAAGGGGTTTTGCAGGACAAGCAGTTAAGCCTCCTGGGGTTCCGCCTTGGGCCAACCCAGTCACCTGACCTTTGCCGAACGAAGGGATCTGCAGAGGGAGGCTGATGACTCCAACCAGGTCCTCGATGGGCACCAAGGATCGCAAGATGGCCCTGATCCGGAGGGCCTCGCCTTTTCCGGCCTGGATGAGCTGTTGAGATAGAGGGCAAGGTCTGAGGAGTGAGCAGGCTGGGTAACTGCCAGATCCAACGTCAGCATGAGAAGAGAGGAAGCCGGATGGGGGCGAGAGCCCCCTGTGGGCGGTTCCGGAGGGTGGGTGGGATCAGTGCTGGGTGTGATGCACCGGATGCTCAGATCATGCAGGGGTTTTCAGTCGGGGGGGGGGGTTATCCCTGGGATTGAGGATGGTGAGGGGAGTGTTGGGGGGGTGCTTACATGCATCTCGGGGGCACAACGCCCCAGCAAATCGATGAGGGCAGCATAGAAGGACATGATCGCATTGCCCAAGTGCACCCGGTTCTCCTCGTGCGTTTCCTCTCCCCCAAACCTGGGAGAGAGAGAGAGAGGGGAGAGGACAGAGAGGGAGGTGCAAGCATCAGCCACCCATGCAGCGCAGGTCGAGAGCGGGGCGGGGGGGCAAAATAATGGTGTCTATCCCAAAAGTAGAGGCTGGAGATAGGGGTGGACTCATGTCAGGAAGCGCGTGTGAAGATGCAGCTGGTCACAACAACCACAGTGAAGAAGGGTGAGCACGGCTGTCTGCTCACAATATTGTGCCACCGTCCAAATCCTCAGCTTGCTTTTTGCTCTTTTTAAAAAAGGGAGCAAGTTCCCAGCATTCAGGGAGGTGGAGGGGGAAAGAGAGGAGAGGCGGGGAGGGGAGGGGAGGGGGGCAGGCAGTTTCTGCTTTAGGCCCAGACCAGGGACTTAATCTGAGGCTGGGCTCTCGTTTTTTCAGCGCTGCAGCTCAGCCCTGAAGTAGATGAAGCAAGTGCCAAAAGGAAGGACCTGCAGCCAGGGAGCCGGAGGGATGCCAAGCAAGGGTCTGTCCAGGACTCAGGAGAAGGGACTGTCCCGAGGCCAGAAGGCAGCTCCCTGGCAGCGGCAGAGAGCTGCGGCAGGCCGGGAGAGGCTCCCAGTCCCCCCGCAGCCTGCAAGAGCTTCTGGGTCAGACCCATTTCCTACTCTGAACAAGAAAGGCTTCTGCTCCTGCTGGCCCCGTGACGCACACCATTTTTGGCCCCGCTCCAAGCCGCCCCACTATTTAACAGGAGCTGGACTGGATACCCTCTGGCTCAAGGCCAGGGTCTTTTGGGGGTTGCTTCCCGCCCAGCAACATCACGCAGTGGGCTTTCTCTCCCCACAACTGTGCAGAGCCCACGCCCTTCCTCTGCACGCACAGCTCCCGACGGCGGTCTTTCTTGACTGTAGGCCCATCCCGGGCCGGATCCTGGGAGATCTGGATGGCCTCCTCTATTGCCGCCAACAGCCCGTTGCCACCCTCACCCCGCAGGGCAGGGCCAAAGCACTCAGGACGCCGGATCAGCAACCTCACAACCACGTTGGCGTTCTCTTCTACGCTCTCACCTGTGGAAAGAGAGCGAATAGGGCAGGATCAGGGAGACAAAGGAAGAGATTGCATGAGCCAGGATGCAAAAAGGTGTATACCAAGCAGGAAAGTAAGTACAGGCAAGGAAGCAGAAGGAATTGGGCCAGAGAAGAGGGCTGGTGGAGGAAGTGCCACTTGGGCTTTGTATATTTTTGCCCCAGAAGTGCAAAACCTGCTATTTTGCTCATGCATGCTTTAATTTGCTTTCTCAGACTAAGGATCGTGGTTCTCATGGTTGTGATACAAAGCTTAGATGTTGCAAACAGTGTGCTCAGCACCATCTCAGAATCTGGATGAGGTCTGGGGCAGGCTTCCACAAGGGCGAGGGAGAGGACACAGACCTGTGGCACTAGTCTGAAGCCCTTGATGAGGCCGATTTTGACCCCTGGCCAGCTATAGGCAGCCAGGAATCTAGGTCCTTATGAGCAACCGCCATCCCATTCATACATCCTTTTAGAGGGCCCCAAAACCAAGCCTGATGGTTTTTGCTACAATCTACTCCCCCGTATCCAGCTTTTGCAACACCTCCTGGAAAGGTGCCATCTTGAACATAAAGATGCCAAAGGAAGAGAGAAAAAATACAATTAGCCCCTTCTGCACTGAGGGGGCACTGTAGGAAAAGCTTTCCTTTGCCCTTCTCAGCTCTGCATAATCTGTGCCGCGACAACGATTCTCGTACTCCCATAATAAGACGCCATGCATCGCCTGTCTCACCGTTAACAAAGACAGTGAAGCGCAGGAAGTCCAGGTAGCGCTCGCCCCCGCAGGGGTTCCAGCCGATGTCCGGGTACCCCTTGGAGAGCAGCATGGAGCAGCTCTGGAGGCCAGCCCCGGCCAGGTAGGTCACTACCTGGGGAGGCAAGGAGAGCACGCTCGTCAAAACCTGGGCTTCAGTCAGTTTCTAGCCATGTGACCCCAGCAAAGAAGTGGAACCGATGGAAGTTCACACCCGTGGCTGGAAAAATCTGCCATCGCAGACTTTAAAAAAGTTCCTCCACTCACAACTGGTGCTGTGGTGCAACTGCAAGTTGGTGGTGCCAAGTGCAACGGAGGCGGCCTGTGACTGCCAGGGTGGCATTCTTTGACATCAAACGGCAACAGATATTGGTTGCCCAGGGCATCATCTACATGGTTTGCTCTGGCTCACTGGCATTCGGGAAGGAAGAGGCCAAAGGTGGTTGCTGGGCAACCACACAGGGGCCGGCACCCCCCTTGCTCAAAGGACGAAAGACCGCCTGGACTGCAGCCTCCTGTTTTGACGGCAGGGAGCAGCTGAGGCACATGGAAGTCATGCTGGCTCTACGTTTCTGCGGCACTTGGGCCACGGACCCCCACTGGGCCCCTGCCACCATCTTACCACCTTCGCCATCATCAGCCGCTCTTGCGCCTCCTCCCTTTCCTCTTCAAGGGCACAAAAACAAGGGGGGCGGGGTGAGCAAGTGGGTTGCAATGGGGAGGAGGAGCAATTCCAGGGGGCCCTTGTCCCTTGGACCCTCCTGGGACGGGGCCTTCAACAGATGCCCAGCCATGCCTAGCCTTGAAGCCAGCCCTGAAGAAGACCAGGGAACAGTAGCAGGAGTCGGGAGGGGAAGGAGCAGGGCGAGGTGGAGCCCCGGAGGGAGGCGCCAAAAGGCCCGAGGCTGCTCCTCAGCCCCAGCTTCCCACCCACACCATGTTCGGCCACCTTCCCGCCAAGCAGGCTACCTTCTCCAGGTCTTGCTCCTGCAGAGCCAGGGCCAGCTCGTTGTTGTCAATGACAGACGCAGCAGCCACATCCAAGGGGGTGGATCCACGCATGCCTAGAGGAGCAGGGCGAATGGTACGCGGGCAAAATTAAATGCGGGAGGAAGAGAACACGTCAATTTTACAGAAGTGGCTTTAAAGGTTGGTTTTCTTTAGCAGCTTGGACTTTTTTTAGGCTAAAAACTCTGCCAAAGTATTTTTAATAGCCACAAATCAAAATTTCAGAGTGCTTAGCACAAGGAAGACACCAGACACCCATGAAAACAAAGGAGCACCTTTTACCTGTATGGGGACAACATCTCATTCCCCCTGCTGAAAGGCTCACAAGATCCCAGCTTCTTCCCCCATGGTGCTCATACCCATTTCTGGTATCCCACTGTCAACCATAGCCAAAAAGGGGTGGCAGGTATTTGAAATAAGACTGAATAACTGACCAACCTGGTTCCCAGAGGCAAAAGTGGGTCGCCCCCATGAGTAGGCACCAGCCTTTCAAACTGTCTTCTGCTCTCTCTTTCTGGCTATGCACTGGCACCTCTGTTTTTGCTCTCTCACATTTTTCAGTGCAACATACGGCAGTCTATGGCAGGGCTGCAGCTATCTGGCCTTTTGGCATTCCCTCGAAGGCCACACTCCCCCTCCCTGTTCCCTCCCTCGTTCTCCCAACCATCGTTTGCCCGGTGGTCTCCCGGCTTTTGCACTCCACACCCCCGATTCTAAACAGGTTGACATGCTGGCTGAAAGAACGGGTGGCCACCCCTTTTGCCTTCGGGCCCATCCCGCACTGCCTTCAGCCTTGCCCAAGGCCTTGAAGGAAGCCCCTTGGGAACATCTCTGGCATGCAGTTTGGCCCTTGGGCTGAAAGAGATCCAACCCCACTGACCTGAGGAAGGCCCGCAAGTGCTGCAGGTGTCAGTCCCCTCTGCAGAGCGATCCTCCCCACCCTGCCCCAGAGCGAGCCCGGAGCTCACCCAGCCCAATGCCGCTGTTCTCCAGCAGGTAGCTGAGATGGTCGAACATGGAGCGCTGGTTCTGGCGGCTGATGCGGCAGAAGTAGCACAGGAAGCGGCAGCAGTTGGTCACCATCTTGGGGAAGCGGATCTCCTGTTTGGGCGCAAGAGAGCTTCCTGTGTGCCTTTGCTGAGACCAGCTGAGGCCGCAGCCCCCCGCCCTGTGTGCTCGCTCATGGCTCCATGTGTAAGTTGTGAGGACCCTCCTGGATGAGCAAGAGTCCTGGAACTTGGCGTGCCTGTTCTCCAGGACCTCTGAATTGCTGGGAAAAATTGGGAACTGCACTTCAGCAGCAACAAAACTGTCCCCAAAAACAGAGGACTCAAAATTGGCCGAGGTACTTCCACGCTACACAGAAAGCTGGATTGGATATATACTGAGGTCAAGAGACAGTACTTACTAAAAGAAGTTTAACATGGAAACAGAAACATAGAAACATAGAAACAGAGCGAGTCAGAAGGGGCCTCCTGGGCCATCTAGTCTGACCTCCGGCACCAGCCGGCTCCGCTCATGACATGCCCACCATGTGCATGTCCAGCCTGTCTTTGAACACCCTCAGCAATGGGGCCTCAACGACCTCCCGTGGAAGAAGTGGTGAAGGAAGACAAAAACTGTATTGCAAAATAGTTAATAACTAGGCCGTCCAGAGAGCTGGTATTTGATGTACCCACAGTCCAACGGGTTTACACACAAGACCCCAGTAGTGGCCCCAAATATGGTCCCGTGTTGCCGGGGAAAGGCCGCGTGTCCTTACCTTGGAATCCCCTCCACCCAGCACATTCACCATCACCTCCATGACAGTCTCGTGCATGCCCAGGGCCCTCATTAAATTGGGGTGCTGGTAGAAGACTTTGTTGTTCATAATATTGCTGCCAAGGAGAAACACAGGCGTGAAAATCCCTCTCAGGGGATGTAACATGTGATACGAGGCTGCACTGCTGGTACCCAGAGAAGGCCCTCCCCTGAGCATCCTAAAAGCCAGGCAAGCTCATTCCATCTCTAGGTGGGATCCCAGGAAGCAGCTTCCCCGTGGGATGGAGGCACGCACCCAATACTCTGAATCATCAGGTTCTCCTCTTCAAGCCCCATCTGGACGATGAGCAGTGAACGGATCTGGCCCAGGCACTCCAGCAGGCTCATGGTGTCGTCCACGGAGTTGGAGTTGATGGTGTAGGCCTTCGGTAGGGCACGGAGTAACTCGCCGAGGCCATCGTACTGCCTGTGGAGAAGGCTGAACATGACCCGGACCAGCTCTGGGCTCTGGATGAAGGACTCCTGGGCCCAGTGAACCATGGTGTGAGAGATCAGCTCCTGCAGAGTGCCTGTGTGTGGAGCGGGAGAAAAGGGGTCTGCTGGAGAGTCACTTACTGAGCAAGCAAGACAGCTCAAGACGTGGCATCAGAAGGGAATGTTATTTCAGTATATTTCTGTGAGGCACAGACTGGCTACTGTAGGCAGCAGGTTGTTGGACTGGATGGATCCCACTTTGGTCCAGTCCCACAGGGCTCACAGGAATCCCACGGGACTTTTGCCTACCAATATGAATCACTCACTCACTCACTCACTCACTCACACACACACACACACACACACCAGCCTTCCCCAGCCTGGTGCTCTCCAAGCATATTGTCCTACAGCTCCTGGCATGGCATGAGTGTGCTTGTGTAGGGCTGCCCTTTGTTGTGCTTAGCACAGGAGGGTGCAGAGCCTTCCCCAAATGCTGTGGCCCTCCAGAAGCTGTTGGACTCCCGCCCCATAACCCCCAGGCAAAATGGCCTATGGCCAAAACAGGAGCTGCAGTCCAGCAACCTTTGGAGGGGCCACAGGGTCTCCAGCTGTGCCCCATCGTTTCAACCAGGGGGATTTTAATACACACAGTAAGGCCGCCTTCTGTTCTTTCCCAAACCCCACTGGTCTGTCTGCCCCTTGGTCTGGGGCAGGAGCACTGCCAGTCAAGTTGCTGTGTTCTGGCAGCATCAAGCCATCTCTGATGAGGAGCTTTGGACCATATTTCTGGTCAGGCTGTGGAAACTTAAGTAACGAGTAGCTGCCCGACCTGCACGATGTCTCTTAATTCTCACCAAAGAGGCCCTTAATCATGGATTCCTCTGCCAGGCACTTCAGCTTCACTTACTGGGCTTTGGCTCGTCTTCTGGAGGCTGCTCCTCTTCCAGTTTCTCCTTCTTCTTGCGGAGGCTCACCACCTTCTCCACCAGGTTCATCAACCGCCGGCGGAAGGATGTGTCTTCCTCCTCCTCCTCCTCTTCACCCTCTGACTGGATACCTGTTGGAGAACATGCAGAAACAATGGGTGTGTGCATCACAAGCAAGTGAGACCAGATATCCAAGCAGGTCTTCAGGCACAAGCGTATTTGAGCCCACGTTGCGCAAGTACAGAATTTGGCACGTGGCGCCAAAGAAAAACGTGGAAAGGAGTGCTTTGCACTGCATGAAGGAAGCCGAGTCAGGCTTCCATTTGTGAGGAGGCAGAGTAGCCGTTCCCAGCCTGGCACTCCAGATGTGTGTGAGACTACAACTCCCACAATTCTCAGCCAACACCTGAGGACACCAAGCTGGGGGAAGGCTGGGGCAGGGTCTGCCTGGCTCCGCCCAGCTGCCCGTCCCTCTTCACAGATAGCAGAAGTACATTCAGTTGTGTTGTTGTTGTTGTTGTTAGTCGCGAAGTCGTGTCCGACCCATCGCGACCCCATGGACAACATTCCTCCAGGCCCTCCTGTCCTCCACCATCCCCCGGAGTCCACTCACGCTCACACCAACCGCCTCTGTGACTCCATCCGGCCACCTCATCCTCTGCCGTCCCCTTCTTCTTTTGCCATCTATTGTTCCCAGCATTAGGCTCTTCTCCAGGGAGTCCTTCCTTCTCATTAGGTGGCCAAAGTATTTGAGTTTCATCTTCACTATCTGGCCTTCTAAAGAGCAGTCAGGGTTGATCTCCTCCAGGACTGACCGATTTGATCGCCTTGCGGTCCAAGGGACTCGCAGGAGTCTCCTCCAGCACCACAACTCAAAGGCCTCAATCCTTTTGCGCTCGGCCTTCCTTATGGTCCAGCTTTCACAGCCATACATTGCAACTGGGAAAACCATAGCCTTGACTATACGCACTTTTGTTGGCAGGGTGATGTCTCTGCTTTTCAGTATGCTATCTAGATTTGCCATAGCTTTCCTCTCCAGGAGCAAGCGTCTTTTAATTTCTTGGCTGCAGTCCCCGTCTGCGGTGATCTTGGAGCCCAGGAAAATAAAATCTCTCACTACCTCCATTTCTTCCCCATCTATTTGCCAGGAAGTGAGAGGACTGGATGCCATGATCTTAGTGTTCTTAATGTTGAGTTTCAAGCCAACTTTTGCACTCTCCTCCATCACCCGCATCAAGAGGCTCTTTAGTTCCTCTTCACTTTCTGCCATGAGAGTGGTATCATCTGCATATCTGAGGTTGTTGATATTTCTCCCAGCAATCTTGATTCCAACTGGCGATTCATCTAGCCCTGCCTTTCTCATGATGTACTCTGCATATAAGTTAAATAGGCAGGGTGACAGTATACAGCCTTGCCGAACTCCTTCCTCAATTTTGAACCAATCAGTGGTTCCGTATCCAGTTCTCACTGTTGCTTCTTGACCTGCATATAGGTTTCTCAAGAGACAAATAAGATAGTCTGGTACTCCCATCTCTTTAAGAATTTGCCACAATTTGTTGTGATCCACACAATCAAAGGCTTTAGCATAGTCAATGAAGCAGAAGTAGATGTTTTTCTGGAACTCCCTAGTTTTCTCCATGATCCAGCATATGTTGGCAATTTGATCTCTAGTTCCTCTCCCTCTTCGAAATCCTGCCTGTACTTCTGGTAGTTCTCGGTCCACATACTTCTGGAGCCTAGCTTGTAGGATTTTGAGCATCACTTTGCTAGCATGTGAAATGAGTGCAATGGTGCGGTAGTTGGAACATTCTTTGGCATTGCCCTTCTTGGGGATCGGAATGTAAACTGACCTTTTCCAATCCTGTGGCCACTGTTGAGTTTTCCAAATTTGCTGGCATAGTGAGTGTAGCACTTTAACTGCATCGTCTTTCAGGATTTTGAATAGCTCAGCAGGAATGCTGTCACCTCCACTAGCTTTGTTATTGCTCAGACTTCCTAAGGCCCATTTGACTTCACATTCCAGGATGTCTGGCTCGAGGTCAGTGACCACCCCATCGTGCTTATCAGGGATGTTAAGCTCTTTGTATAGTTCTTCTGTGTAATCTTGCCACCTCTTCTTAATCTCTTCTGCCTCTGTTGGGTCCCTGCCATTTTGGTCCTTTATTATGCCCATCTTTGCATGAAATGTTCCCTTCATATCTCTAATTTTCTTGAAGAGATCTCTGGTCCTCCCTATTCTATTGTTTTCTTCTATTTCTTTGCATTCTTATCTCTTCTAGCTGTTCTCTGGAATTCTGCATTCAATTGTTTGTATCTTTCTCTTTCTCCCTTGCCTTTTGCTTCCCTTCTTTCCTCAGCTATTTGTAAAGCTTCCTCAGTCAGCCATTTTGCTTTCTTATATTTCTTTTTCTTTGGGATGGTTTTAGTTGCTACCTCTTGTACAATGTTGCGAACCTCCGTCCATAGTTCTTCAGGCACTCTGTCTATCAGATCTAATTCCTTAAATCTATTTGTCACCTCTACTGTGTATTCATCCAGGATATGATTTATGTCATACCTGAGTGGCCTAGTGGTTTTCCCTACTTTCTTCAACTTAAGCCTAAATTTTGCCACCAGAAGCTCATGATCTGAGCCACAGTCAGCTCCTGGTCTAGTTTTTACTGACTGTATAGAACTTCTCCATCTTTGGCTGCAGAGCACATAGTCAATCTGATTTCTGTGTTGACCGTCTGGTGATGTCCATGTGTAGAGTCGTCTCTTGGGTTGCTGGAAAAGAGTGTTTGCTATGACCATGGTATTCTCTTGACAAAATTCCACCAGCTTGTGCCCTGCTTCATTTTGTACTCCAAGACCAAACTTGCTTGTTATTCCAGTTATCTTTTGGCTTCCTACTTTAGCATTCCAATCCCCCATGATGATAAGGACATCATTTTTTGGAGTTAATTCTAGAAGGTGTTGTAGGTCTTCATAGAACTGGTCAACTTCAGCCTCTTCAGCACCAGTGGTTGGGGCATAGACTTGGACTATTGTGATGTTGAATGGTTTGCCTTGGATTCGAACTGAGATCATTCTGTCATTTTGGAGATTGTATCCCAGTACTGCTTTTCCTACTCTTTTATTGACTATGAAGGCTACTCCATTTCTTCTGAGGGATTCTTGCCCGCAGTAGTATACCTGATGGTCATCTGAACTAAATTCACCCATGCCTGTCCATTTTAGTTCACTGATTCCTAAGATGTCGATGTTCAGTCTTGTCATCTCTTGTTTGACCACATCCAACTTGCCTTGATTCATGGATCTTACATTCCAGGTTCCTATGGAGTAAAGATCTTTGCAGCATCGGACTTTCCTTTCACCTCCAGATACATTGGCAACTGAGTGTCCTTTCGGCTTTGACCCAGTCGCTTCATTCTTTCTGGCGCTACTAGTACTAGCCCTCCGCTCTTCCCCAGTAGCATATTGGACACCTTCCGACCTGAGGGGCTCATCTTCCGGTGTCATATCGTTTTGCCTTTTGGTACTGTCCATGGGGTTTTCATGGCAAAGATACTGGAGTGGGTTGCCATTTCCTTCTCCAGTGGATCACGTTTTGTCAGAGCTCTCTGCTATGACCTGTCCGTCTTGGGTGACCCTGCATGGCATAGCTCATAGCTTCATTGAGCTACGCAAGCCCCTTCGCCACGACAAGGCAGTGATCCATGAATCAGTTGTGTAGAAGAAGCATAATCTAAGCAATGGTGCCTGATGAGTTCCATAAGCGGTTCCCAGAATTTTCTCCTGCGGGGAATTGAACTATAAAATTCTAGCACAAAATGTATATAAATTTGGCACAGCAAACACCAAATCTTGGAGTTACAGTTGCAGTTTGGATTAAGACTAGATCAAGCATAATGGATATTAGCTCCACGCTATGCTTCCAGTGCATGTTCTGGCTTTGGGTGCTTTGAGGCAACACACTATCGGCACAATACAATAAGGTGACAGTAATGCTGCTCTCCACCATCCAGTCCTTAGTAAAGTGCTGTTCCATATCTTTAGCAGAATCAGATAGTAGCTGGCCTGTACCACTGCGAACCATGGGAGGACTCGAAGACTAATATTTTTAATGCTTCACCCACATAAAGAATTCCCTCATCTAGTCAGAGAGGCCATCAAGGGAAGGGCTATGCTCAGTTTCTACACACGGGGACACACACACACTGTTTGAAAACAAGAAAATTCGAAATGTGACCATCTCCCCTCCCACCTGCAGTCTGAAGTGGCACGATCCATCTACCACCTCATTCTGTGTAATGTGTGCCTTGGATCTCAGGATGAGTGATGGGAACATGCGCCTTACCACAGTGCGACAGCAAGTCTGTGTGGAACTCCAGCAGCTCATCGCGGATCTTGTCCGGTACTGGGCAGTCCTCTTCGTCAGCACCATTCTTAAACTGCAGCAGCATGTTAATCTGTTGTGAAGGGAAGACAGAACTTAGGATGGATGGATGGATACAACCTGCAAACTCTGGAGCCCCTGAGCAGAGCTTCTGTTCTGTATTCAGTCCAGCACTTAGCTGGCATTATTTGCTGAATACTCGTTAAGTATTACTTATTCGAAGTATTTTTATGCTGTTCCTGAACCAAAAATGCTCTCGGAGAGGTTTACATATAATAAATTCAAAACTTAATTGCAGCTTTAGAATTGGAAAAGCTGCAACACGCAAGCAAAAAAAGAATGGGAGGGAAGAACGGAAAAAAATATTTCAGTAGAGCTGGAGGAACAGAGTTAGAAGAGAAGTGGGGCTATTCTGTTACTTCTGCTGAGGAACCAGGTTCCTTGGGGTCTGCCAAACCATCCCTGAGCGGCAGCCTTTCCAGAGGCTGCTAGAAGTGCTGCCATTGCTCCATTTCTTTGTAAGCTGCTCTAGAAGACTCCTTTGGCTTAAAAGCAAAGTACAAATGCTTCGCATCACTAATCGATAAGCCATGTTCCAGAATTCTCTGTAACGTGCAACGGTTCTGCAGCTGACGATGTGATGAGCAATTACCTCACAGCAGAAAACCAGAAGCGGCTACTGTGAAACCTGAACTAGTGGAAAGGGCTTCTGTTCTCACCCAGAAACCGGAAAAGGAGTAGCGGGACAGCCTGGCTTACTGTCCATACTCACACAGAGCTTTCCTCGGTGTTCTGAAAGAATATTGGCCTTTGAAATTCGGGCACCAGAAAAAGTGGGGATTTTCCATTGGCTGTGCCCCCACTAGTCCGTGCTTTCTGACCGGTAATCTCATGCTCCCGTGCTCCCCCACCTCTCCTGCCCCCTCTAGTCCCACCCAGCACCTGCTCCTGCGGAGGGGAGCGGAACTCCCGAGTGCGCCGGGCCGTCTCAGCAGCGGACATGGTGAAGGCCTGCATCAGGGTGCTGTAGCGCTGGCGCTGGTTGATCTGCATCCTGTCCACGTAGCGCTCGGAAAAGGCGATGATGGCTTCCACGCGGTGCTGCAGCTCACGATCGCAGAAGAACTGCAGCAGATTGCACATCTGGGGGAGAGAAAGTGGGGGGGGGGAGCGCAGTTATTGCTGGGTAAGAGCAACCAGGAGGAGAGGGGCGGTTCTGGCTGCATGACTTTCATAACCAGAGACACAAGATGGAATGGGCACATACAGATCTTATTCTGGGGTGGCTCAGTAGCCGAGTACTGCACACAACTCATGACCTACTAATTTGGAGATGGACGTGTCTAACTAGCTTGAGTAGCTCGGTTCATTTACGTGGTTTGGGCATCCCAAATTGGACTGGTCCAGGACCCCCGGCCCTCAACCTCAAAGATCCAGGCTCCTGAGTTCATCTCGACATTTCTGCTCCTCAAAGATTGCTTGCTGTTTTTTCTGCATTTTAATCCCTAGTTCCGCTCTTTGTCCTTTTCTTCATGAAAGCATACAATAACAGAGCTGCGTGGGCCCAATAAGGCCATCTGCTCAGCTCTTTATGTACCTGTTATAAAGTTCTCCTCTACTGCTCTTCCCTTTAAACGCATCAATTTGGATCCTAACATTGCTTCCATGAAAGGAACCAAGCCCACATCATGCAACACAGGACTCTCCCTTCCCTCCTTTCTTTCTGAAGCAAGCTACACCCTCTGAAATCTGCTGCTGGGATGGCAAGATATGCAGACACGGTGCAGGAACCGGCAAACAGCAGAGGAGATTGCTGGACACTCCCCTCTCCGCAGTAGGAATGGCGCGACAAGCCAGCATCTAAAATGCAACATCCCTGTAGACTGAATGCGCCGTGGAACCCATCACTCCGTACTTCCCCCGGTTCCCTCCCAGCCTTAATTTCCTCACCGTCTGACCGCCAATTTTAGATTGTGAGCTTGCAGGGTAGGATTATTGTGCATCACGACCAGTTGTGCAGTGCAGAGTCATTGTGAATGGTTCACAAGCACCATCACATGGGAAGCAGGCTGCCTGAGCAGCTTCTCAATGCGGCAGAGGAAGCTGCCCCACATCGAGTCGCACAAGGGCTTCATCCAGCCCGCCATTGTTGGTACGGACTGGTAGGAGCCCTCCGCGGTCTCTCTCCTAGCTCTGCCTAGAGAGGCTGGGGATTGGCCTAGAATCTCCTGCATGCTGAGCTGGTGCTCTGCCCTGAGCTACAGCAGTCCAGATCATGCAGGTGGATCTTTGGGGGCTCAGGGGTTGGAGCGCATTCTCTGGGCAAGGAACTGCCCGCTGTCCCTGTGTGAAGAGGAGAGCTGGCAGCTACCAGAGATGATCCCGCAGCCAGCTGGACCGGCAGAGAAAAGAAGCGCCTCAGCCAGTGCTTTACCTGCAGCTTGACAGATTCAGGAAGCTTCATCTGCAGCAGGCCTTCCTCTAGCCCTTCTTCATCCTCCTTGACTTCAGCCTCCCCAGCCTCGATGGCTTTCAGCTCCCTCTCCTCAGCTCCTTGCTTCTGCTCCCCTCCAGCCTCCTTCTCTGCTTCCTCTTCAAACTCCTCCTCTGCCTCTGCCATCTCTTCCTCCTCCAGCTCCTCCTCCTCCTCCGCAGGCACCTGCTCCTCTCCTTCTTCAGTCCCCGCCGGCACCTCTTCCTCCTCTTCCTTGGGCTCCCCAAATACGTTGGGCTCGATCATCTTGAGGATGTGGCGCACGTCCTCATCCTCAAAGACACCCATGATGAGGAGGGTGCAGATCAGCTTGAGGACGGGCACAAACTGGAACTCCACGCTGCCTCCCACCGGGTCCCGGGTGTGCTGCCCGCCATCCTGGACAGCCTCAGTCAGCATGTTGATGGCCTTCACCTTCAAGATGTCCAAGGGGATGGAAGGGCTCAACTGGTACAGCTCAGAGCTGGTGCTGACAAAGCAGGTGTCCGCAAAATGCAGAGGGGGGCGGAGGCAGGTGCTCATGCCCACGCCAGGCAAACCGGGCTTCTTCGTGTCATCCGGGAAGAGCGTGATGCTCTTGGTCTCGTCCGTCATGGGGACGATGAATTCGTTGTTCATTGTGAGGCGGGAGCGCTTGGCCGACTCGAGGTGCATGCTGATGAGCAGGTCGTAGTAGCCGCTGCGCAGGAGGCCCGGCAGGTGGTTGCTCTCGATGGTGTACAGCAGCTGCGACTCGTCCACGTGGCTGCACAAGGCATGCGCCACTCGGTTGTTGCCCAGGGCACACACGGCGCAGTACAGCTTCAGGGTGTGCGAGTGGAACTTCAGCAGGTCTAGACGCTCGGACAGCTCCAGGATGTCAATACACCTGAAAGGGGGGAAGCAGTGGGAAAGAAATGAACACCTGGGCACGTGTGTGCCATGGCTCCACGTGTCCTTAGCAGGCAGCGAATGCCCAGTTCTTGATGGACAAACATATTTCTGATCTGTCTGTTAAACCCTTCCATGGACACAGGGGACAGCGGCCAAATCACGACTGATCTCTGTCCCAAGGAGGCAAACATGGAGCGTGTCCCTCAAAGCATCACCCAGAACATGGATCCCTCGGCTCTGCTTGGGCCGCAGGGGGACACAGGCAACTCACCGGCTTTCTTCGGGGATGTGGAGGGCCATCATGATGTTAGGCTCAAGGCACTCGACCATCCAGCCGTGCCGGTCGCTGAAACGGGCCACGTCTACCCGCAGGAACTCGTTGGGCATGCGGCTCCAGGTCATGGGTGTCAGCACCTGGATGACAAGCCGAGGTGGGCACTGGGGTTCAGGGTTCTTCCTCTCACTGCGGAACATGGCAGCTGAGATGGGCATGATGTTCTGTTGGGGAAGAGGGGGAGACACAAAAGAAAATAGTGACCCTTGGAATAGAGTAGTGACCCGTAGAACAACTGCCCCAAGTGCTAAGGTACTGATGTTGGGCAGATGGAGCTTACCTTCAGCTTGCCTAGTTCAAACTGGATGACATTCTGGCTTGTTGGGAGAGTAAAAACAGCAGGAAACAGCTTGGTGTTTGGCTCCACCTGAGATGGGAGGGGAATAGAAATAAAAAACAGTGAAAATACATGGTGGAGGGGGGAAGGTCTTTTTCTACTCAGGAATATGGGGAAACGTTTGGTAAAGATGTAAAAATCATTTTGGCAGAATACTGGGCTGGCCAATTATTTACATACTTATTTTTACCAAATATATGTCTATTCAGAAGACCCATTGTGTTCAATGGGTCTTACTTCCAGAGAAATGGGTACAGGATTACAGATTAGGCTGCTATGCCAGAACACCGACTGAACACCAGTTAAGGCTGAAATCCTAGGCGCGTTTGGACAGGAAAGGTCCCTCAATTCTCAGCATTCCCCAGTCTTAAAGCAGTTTAAGTTTGTGGAGTGGGTGAGCCTTCCAGTGGGAGAAGACACCCGACATCTTTCGAAAGCCTCTAAGAAGAGCCCTGATTCTAGGGAGGTTGCTGCAAGACATGGAAACTAAGGATTTCCCCTGCTGTTTGCCTCAAGCATCGGTGTTCCAAGGCTGTTATACATCCTTATCCATTCCGGTGAGGTTTGCTGCTCTGTATTGCAGTGTATTGTTTTAAATATTTTCATTGTAGTTTATGTGTGTGACTGCCTGGATTGCATTTTAACTGTTGTAAGTGGCTGTAAAAACATATGTTATGGAACAGATTAAAAATAATAACACAAGAATAAATGAAAGGCAACTGGCTCTGAACCTGGAGGGCCCATTTAGTGATCATACTTAATACCTACTGATAGATCTGTTGTCTAAAAACAGCTTAAATCTATTTGGGAGAGGGAAATCCTTGTGGCAGCACATTCCATTAACATACGACGTGCTCTGTGAAGAACAGTCTCTCCTCTGCCAAGCCCCTGCACACACTCAGGGCCCAGTCTTCTGTGGAATGTTCTGCCCTTCCATCAAAGAGTTTTGCTCACCTGAAAGAAAGTGTTGACCTCTTTCCCATTGGCTGTGAAGGTCATGAGGCCTGTGGCCAGATCAACGAGGCAGCCGATCACCAGGTCCACGGTGCTGACGCGAGTCTGCTGCGTACTGCTGACAAAGTCCCCTCCCCAGACCATGTAGCAGTTGCTTCGCTTGATGCTGCCGACGGGAGAGAGAGCTGACGGGGCATACCAGGACCCACGTTCCCGTGCCCCCCACGGCTGGTCGGGCCTGGTCCCAACTCTTGTCGCCTTCCAGTCAGCTAGCCACGGGCCTCAGGAACCATTTTCGAGAGGCCCCTCATGCTCAGCACAACTGGCTCTCTCTCACCTGTCATGGATGTTTCCCTTGTCATCGCCCATGGTGACCGTGACATTGCGCACTTTGGTGAGGTCAAAGCTCATGTCGTGCTGGTGGTAGTCAGGTGTGACCCAGCCGACCCAGACACAGGTGGGCTCCTGGCCTGCAAAGATCCGCACCGAGTAGTAGTACTGCAAACGATGAATAGCGTAAGAGAGGCGGGATGTAAGGCAAGAGACGTCGGTCACAATTTTTTTAGGTACATGGGCAGGAGCGCAGGCTGAAGCTGGCAGTGAGTGCAGGAACGCCCCCAAGTTGTCTCTCTGAGCCTTCACTATCCAGGGCCTGTTTCCCAGCTCCGTCTGGACTGGCTCAGCTTCCAACCCACATCCCATCTTCAGCTTGTTCTCCTGCAACCATCTCAGCAATGGACCGAGCACCTTTCCAAGACTAGCACAGATCCCTCGGGATTCAAAGGCGGAAAAGAGGCAGAGCGGGGCGCCAACAGCCTAGTGGGAACAGTGTAGTGAAACATCTTCTAGAGGACCTTCTGTGAGGTTCGTGTGGATGCTGAAGAACATGTGGGGTAAACTTGAACCCTGAGGCACTTCAGAAGCTTAATGCCATGGGGTAGAACAGATCACCCACTTGGAAAGCCAACAGATCACTTCCTGGGAGTGGCTTTCCAAGAACTGGGACCACGGTAACTTTCTTACCATGAAGACCATCCCAGGAAAGCAGAAGGTTGCCACAGTCAGTGATATTAAGGTAACGGAAAGGTCTAACATCTACGTGTTTTGTTAACTCAGTGGAGTTGTTTTCATTTCTTTTCGGCAGGTCCAAAGCGTGGGGAAAGACCAGATGCTCTGGAACAGAGCAAAAGATTGCGAGAAACCCTCCGAAGAGCCATGTTCCGGTTACCGTTGTGGTGTTCATGATGATCTCAGGGTCATCTCTATCATCTGGAACAACCTCTTCTTCCAGTCGCGGAACTGTGGGTACTACGGGAGGCGGGGTGATAAAAGTAGTGGCCTTCTTGGCTTTGAACAGGAAGCTGGAGATAGGAGGGGAAATATTATCAGAAAGCGCAGGCTGATGCACAGCCCCAAACCTCCTGCCCGGTTTTCCCCAAAGCTGCCAAACTAACCATAAACTCAGTGGGAGTTATTCCAGGTAAATATATATCCCCAGCTGTTAATTACACGAAGGCAGCAGAACAGGTGCAGGAGCCAGCAGCCCTTACAACAGGATGCTTCCTCTCTCACACCTGTGCCCATTTGCACACCACAATACTGTCCATGCTGGGAAAGCCTATGTGCAAATCATTTTGATTGTTTCTTTTCAAAACCTATATGGGTTTTTGGTGTCCAAGAATGTATCTCAACCTCAGTTCTGAACACGTCAGCTCCACCATTACAACCCCTGGGTGCTCTTTGTAGCACCTGCAAAGAAGGTTCCATATACCTCCTTATCCCAGAAAGGACAGGCAAGGCACTCCAGGGCTGGAGTCTGAAGGCAGCCCTTGTTGGGTTCTAACCGAGCCCGCTGGGATTCCCCGGATGGCCACGTCTCTTCTCTCGGTCCCACCTGCTTTCCCTCAACCAAAGAGTCGTTTGATGATTTTCCAGCACTTGTGCAACACTTCACCATTCCGGATGGCAGAAATGCCCCCCCAACAGCTTACCTGCTGCCAGTAAGCCCATCCTTCTGCAACGTGCTGCCCTCTGCGCTTCACCCCTTTTGCCTCACCCCTCAGTGGACTGCCAAACCAAAAGTGCCTCCAAACTGGATTGTTAAAATACACACACACACCCGTCTGCTTTAAATTTGGTTTTAAAATCTGCATTGTCATCTTTTCATGCTTTGAAGGCTTTAATATGATGCATCTTTTATTGCTATTTTTGACGTGCTGTTGTGAACCACCCAGAGAGCTTCAAGTGTCGGGTGGTATAAAAATTAGAGAGAGGGAGAGCGAGCAACATTTGGCCCTGGGGCTGAGAAAGGTCGCCTGCGCTTCCTTAAGAGACCTCACCCGCGCTTGGCCTTGCTTTTTTCCGTGGAGGCGTCCTTCTCATTCTCAGCCTTGGAGGCCTCCTTGGGAGGCTCCTTGGGAGTGGCGGATGGAGCCGGGCCTTGCTTCTCCTTCTCCGCCTCCTCGGCCTCTTTGCGGCTGGCCGTTTTCTTCAGCTGCTCGAACTCCGAATCCAGGTCGACGTCCTTGACCTCGTCCTCGGGGATGGTGAGCGCGTGGGTGAGAGGCGTTGTTCCGGCGGCGATTTTGAACTTCTCGTGGAACTCCACAGGCATGCTGAGGCGCAAGAAGAGAAGCTCCACCACTGCGTTCTGGGAGCCAAAGGTCCGGTGAGTCAGCTTCATGCACGGCGGGTTGTCCACGGTGCCGTCGATCCGCGACACCTGACGGGGGGAGGAGAGGAGCACGGAGTGGGAAGCGGTGCTGAGGACCAGGATCAAGCGGACCCTCCACGGGGAGTTGTCAGGCTATGTCCGGGGGACTCCTTGGAGGCTTGGCAGAACCTCCTTCATGAGAAATTCAGTCATGGGAGATGCATTACTTTGAGAGAATACCTGCTCACCATGACTGAATACTTATTCGCAATAAATGCCCATGCATCTCCCTTCACCTCTCAGCGGGTCTGGCCTCACAGCTCCACGTCTCTGAATAGCCCTCCCTCCTTTACTCTTTTCAGGCAGACCTAGCTACCTTCCATCACAGCCCCTAACTGCACCCCACATACACCACCATTTCACAGTGTAATTCTTCTACTCTCCAAGAACTGGTCCCTTTTTACCATGGTGGCTTCTTCACAGTCCCTGCCTGTTTCCTTATGTATCTCTCCGGAATTTTACACCTCCAGAGGAACGGTGATGCTGTTTCTCCTTACAATTCCCTCAGGAGCTGTTTCGCTCTCTTGCTGCCTGCCTTCCTCACAGGCCACAAGTTACTCTCAGAAGTTCCCTCCTGTTCCAACTCTGCAGCTTCCCTCCGACCAGTGCTCCTTTTCCATAGAAGATGTTTTGCTCACAAGCTCTTTTCTCCCGGACCCCATCTAGATCTTTATCCGCAGCCAGGCCTCTTTGGGGTGTCACACACAGAAAACAGCCCCCCTGCACACCACGCCTCGCAAGCAGGCAACCGGCTCGACTCGGCCCGTCCCGAGGCATGTCGCCCACCCACCTCATAGTGAGGGTGCTCCACTGGCACAGGGGAAAACTGGGGCAAGCTCTTGCTGAACCACATGGTGATGTCCCGCTTCATGTTGATGGCAAAGGGCTCGAAGCCTTCCTGCAGGCCGCAGATGGTGAAGTAGCGAAGGCTGCTGACATCCTGGCCCAAGTTCAGACGCCCAACCTGGGACAGGCCCAAGCTACAAACGGGGATGAAGCCTGCAAGTGATGGGGAAAGGAGGTAGGACCGCATCTCCTCTGGCCCCCGCCTTCTCCCTGTTGTGTCCAGCGTTGTGCTGTAGCTGGGGCACGCAGAGATGCAGCTCCGGCACTTTTTCACTGGTCACCCACCCACCATCATCCTTCCCTGCTTCCTCAGAAGCTGGGGGTGGGGAAGAATGCTCCCATCATAAATAGCGTTGCCCGTCATAAAGCAGCACGTTGTGGAGTGGCTTGAGCTGGCACTGAGGGGTCATCATCTTTACAAAAGACCTGCGTCAGTGGTCGGAAGGTGCGGGGCTGGTAGGTTCAGTAGCGACCAGGGCTCCTACACTCTGTAATCTGGACTTTTGTTCTGTGGGGTTTTTATATTGAGCTTAAAAAGGGGGGCTATGGGCACCACATGGTAGATGCTCCCCATCCTGCCAACTCATTCCTGGACTGTAATGCCGGAGCAGCACTTCCCAACATGGTGTCCTTCAGTTGCGTTGCACTCCAACTTCCAATATCCCCACCAGAGGGCTCTAGACAACATGAGTTGTAGTCTATCACCTTCTCAAGGCTCCAGGGTGGGAAAGGTTGCATGGGAGTGTTTCATTGTCCTTGCTGTTGCTGGAAGAACCTGTGAGACCCACCTCCGGGTCCCTCATCCAATCCTCGCATGCCCAGCGGAGAAGGAAGAGAGCCTGGCTACCCCCCACGTACCATCTCCAATCTCGACCTCTTTGAAGGCCAGTTCCGACCCCGAGTCACTGATCAGCATCTCCCCATTGAGCGTGAACATGATGTTGTTGTCGGTGAGATCTATCATGCAGCCAACCACATCACCTGGTTGCCACGGGCGCCCAAAAGGCTCGCTGCCCACATGCCAACGTTGACCCTGAAGGGGAGCAGGCAGTAAGAGATGTCTCAAGAACAAGCAACGAGATCAGAAAAACCTGGCCAGGGGACTAGAAATTAAATTATGCATTTAATCTATATGAAATCATCTAGTATTCATATCACTATATGCACTTATAGAATATATTTAATTAATATAATTAACTTTCATATTTTAATGCAGATTTAGCTAAGTTTGGATTTTGCAATGGAGTTCTCCAATCAACAACACATACCAAATGTGTATATTAGGGGAAATACTGTTTGAAAATGCATTACATTAGGAAAACTGCTCATAAGTAATGTTTACATTAGGCAAACACGCATACACAAAAGTAAGTGTTGGAAGAAAAGTGTGCAGAAAGCTTATGAATTTTCGTATGAATACTTCTGAAAAGTCTTCAGAGTTCAGGACAAACAAGACAGAAGACTAGAGAGACTCTGAGATTGCATAGATAAGAAACTGAGGGAAACAGAAAAGAGCAGGTTCCCCTTGGACGATTCAGCCTGTTCCCCTCGACTCACCCGATGCCCGTTGAAAACATAGGAAAGCTCGTCCGCTCCCAGGTCCACGTCGGGCCGCACATTCGGCCGCGCCCAGCCTACACGCATCTCGCCGGTGGTGACAGCCTCAAACTCAAAGTACCATTTGCCCGACTTCACTGCATAGAACTGCTCAGCCCGGAAGATGCGGACCTTCTCCGACCGGCTTTTGGTCAGGTCTTGACCTGCTTCGGGGCCCAAGGAAAGGGCAAGAGGCGAAACAAAAACGTAATCTACCTATGGATCTTCCACAAACTCTGATCTGCCCCTTTTTTTTCTAGCGAGAGCCAAGTGGCAAATGTATGCTTCCTTCTGCTATCATTTTCACCGATGCAAAATATGTTTTCCCCACTTTGCTATCTAGCATAAATCAAGAAATGAAAACCCCACCCTGAAATTACTCTAGAATAGTAGAACAGCAACAAGTCAAAAGAAACAGCCAAAAAGGTGCCACCCCTGAGAAGGCCTGCAACACACTGAAGGCAGAAGCAGCCACAGCAAGGCGCCGCATGAAGGTCTTGGTACAAGGCAGGTCAGTGGAATTTCCCTGCTCTTTCCCCCTGCTCTCAGCAGTATTTCCAGTGAGGCAGACAGAAGGGCAGGATGGAGCTTACTGGTCTCCTGGTCTGGCGGTTCAATGTTGTATCCATAGCCAATGAGGGTGCGCACCGCCTCGCGCAAGCTGTCCCGGTTTGTTTTCTTGGTCCGTTCGTCTAACAGGATGTACGGCACCAGGCGGGGGTTGCGCTTGTTTTTGATGTCCTGAGAGGCAGAAAAAAGGCTGAGCAAAAACCCGCATTTCACACCCTACACAGGCAGCTACAACAACAGGGCAAAGCATGTTGAACCAGGAAGGCAGCGTGAAAAGGAGACGGGGCCTGGCTCACACGTCTCTTTCTGCCTTAAGCCCCAAGCTCCCATGCCTGGGTCCCACTGGCTTGGCAAAGAGAGCAGAGCTTCTGACTCGGTGATCAAATCTGGTCATGCAAGGTTTTCCAAAAGGCCACGTTTCCGTCCTCTGGCCTCAGCCCCCTTTCCCCAGCCACCAATCATTTGGCGATGGCGTGGCTTGTGTGTGTGTTTTTGCTATTCTAAAAGGCTGGACTCTTTCTCCAAAAGCCTAGGTACTGGCAGGAAAAGTGAAGCTAAAACATGCCAGAACTTTTTACCCTGCCCACTTGCCTTCCACACTGCCCATCACTGGAATGCAAGAGTTTCTCTGAACTGAAATACAGCCCTCAGAACGGAAGAGTTTCAAAACCTGTGGTCTGGCATTAGGGTCTCTGCTCCACCCCTCTTACACCCAATCCCGCCAGGAACTGACTTCCGGCATCATGCCCTAGAAGCCCATTAATCAGTGTGATGCCAAGTTTGATCCCACTGGAATCCCAGACCTGCATGACACTATAGGTCCAGCCCTGCTGGACACGATCTCTTGCCCAGACGTTGTGCCCGTTCTCAGCCAACTTGTCCACCAGGGTATTCTGGGCTGGAGTTAGCTTGACATGGTTGAGATCCAGCGGTGCTGGTTTATAGCCATTGGACATCGTGTATCTATCAAGGAAGAGGACAAAGAAGGCTTTAGAACAGGGCCAGGCAACTCATGGCTTTTGGCCTGGTCTCAAAAGCCTCTACAAATGTCTGGTAGGAGTGATCTGTCCCCTCCACAGGCTGGTTGTTGTAGGGATAAGATTGGGAGCAGCAGCAGGAGAATGATGTAAGCCGCTTTGAGTTTGTTGTGAGAATGGCGTCCGCTTCTTGGCCTGAACGGAGACAAAGCGAGGCTGGGGGTCTCCGCCTTCCTGGAGGGGCCAAGTGATGTCAATTGGGAGAGGTTTTCCTCCCCCCCCCCGCCCTGCTTCCCACCAGTGCACTGGAAAGCTGGAAGGAGCCAGAGGATGCAATGGGACAATGTAAATTTTTTGTCATGTTGTTATTTATTTGTATATTTTGTTTTGTTGTGAGCCACCCTGAGGCTTTGTTGCGATGGAGCGGCATAGAAATGTTTTAAATAAATAAATAAATAAATAAGCAGGATACAAATCAAATAATTAAATAGAAGGGATCCCCAACCCTTGCTTTAGAGCAAGGCCTACATTCCCAAGGCCATCATCCCCATCAATTCACTCACACCAACCTAACCTACATTGAACTATATGGGATTGTGCTGCCACCTCCTTGGGAAATTTTCCACGCCTCACAGGCTGGTTGGGGATGATGGGACTTGTAGTTCAATGCCCCCGGGAGGTTGGAGAAGACTGACCTGACCCCTAGGGCAAAGCCAATACATGTATGCACACGCATCCAGATGCACACGCGCACACACACGTGCATTGGGACTATATGTTGGCCTCTGCTGGTAGACAAGCCAAAGCACCTACGTTTTGGGAAGCTTGGTTTTCTTGAGGTTCTCTTCGGCTTTTTCGTCTGCCATCCCCACATGGCAGCCCAGAGCAAGCAAGGTCCTGTAAGCGCACAGAGATGGTTAAGTTTTGGAAGCTGCCCCAAGGCTTTTTGCAAATGGGGCGGCATATAAATGTTCCAAACAAACAAACAAACAAATAAATAAAGTTCCCTTGTCGAGAAGGGAGGTTCTTCCCTCCCTCCCCTCAGGGCAGTAGGCAGCGATGGCAAGCAGCTGGGCCTGAAATTCTGGGCGTTCCAGTCTCACGAATCTGGAGGGCACCAGGCTGGGGAAGGCTGCTTGGAGGCGGCCTGGCTCGGGTGCTTTTTCCTGGTCTCTGATGCAGCCAGGACTTAATTTCCAAGTGCAGACTAGTTTAGCCTGTCCAGTGAGCTATACAAGTAGAGTGGATCATGTCCTCTCAAAAGATAGTGGACTTGCTTCAATTTTACTTGAGCCTTTGCTGAACCGTTTCCGTGATCGACTCACTTGAGTGTCTCTCCCGACATCTGCAGGTTGTAATTACGTTCTGGTTCAGGCAGGCTGTGAAAATCCAGCAAACACGGGTGCAAGCGCTTGTTGTCATCTCGGATCTGAAAAGGGGACGAGGGATTACAAACTCCGGGGAAATATCCCCATCAGAGGTCTTTTCTCATTGCCACTGAGAAAACCAGCTCGGCTTGTTCCATGGCAGGTGGGTGATGATGGGGACAGAGGGACAGCGGTGGGGTGAAGGAGGGGAAGGACAGGCCTATTCCTGGGCAGCGAACACTCACAGGTCCGTAAGTCCACCCTTGTTCTATGCGGGTCAGGGCCCAAAGCTCATGAATATTCTCGGCCAATTTCTCCCGGATCCGCTCAAGGTGTGGGGGCAATACGATCTGCAAAACAGGAGAAACGGTAGTGGAAAAGTTCTGACCCAAAATTTCAAAACAGAGGAAAAGATTCTGACTGCCTGCTACTCTGGCCCAGGTCAAATCTGAGGGAGAAGAGGGCGTTTGATTTCAAGAGGAAAAACGCTTGGGCAGAAAGACTTAAGTGAGAGAGCGGCCGAAATGCATGTGAGCGAACAGCCAACTAATCCAAGGAGATCAGATGCAACATGGTCCCATCCCTTTACTGCAGCAAGTGCCTCTGGACAGCAGAGATGCAGGATGCCAAACGCAAGTTCTGAGGCTCTTGCCCTAGTTGTTGTTGTTGTTGTTAGTCGCGAAGTCGAGTCCGACCCATCGCGACCCCATGGACAACATTCCTCCAGGCCCTCCTGTCCTCCACCATCCCCCGGAGTCCACTCAAGCTCACACCAACCACCTCAGTGACTTCATCCAGCTATCTGGCCTTCTAAAGAGCAGTCAGGGTTGATCTCCTCTAGGACTGACCGGTTTGATCGCCTTGCGGTCCAAGGGACTCGCAGGAGTCTCCTCCAGCACCACAACTCAAAGGCCTCAATCCTTTTGCGCTCAGCCTTCCTTATTGTCCAGCTTTCACAGCCATACATTGCAACTGGGAAAACCATAGCCTTGACTTTACGCACTTTCGTTGGCAGTGTGATGTCTCTGCTTTTTAGTATGCTATCTAGATTTGCCATAGCTTTCCTCCCCAGAAGCAAGCGTCTTTTAATTTCTTGGCTGCAGTCCCCGTCTGCGGTGATCTTGGAGCCCAAGAAAATAAAATCTCTCACTACTTGCCCTAGTAGGCCTTTCTTTATCACCACCTCGAACTGACCGAAAAGGTGTCCCACCACTCGCTAATCAAATAGCAGATTTTTTAAAAAACCTAATTACTGTTCTACAAAATGTTGTAAAAACAATGAGTGGCAGACTCCATCTTAAAGACGAGGCGTTCTCCCTTCTCTCTCACACTAGAAGAGATGCCTCCTTCCACGTTAGAGCCAGCTGCAACAAATGCATACATTTTACAGAAAGAGGCATGGGGGTTTTTTTCCGTATCATTTTACTCATATGCCCTTTCATGCAAGTTCGACTGGCTACTGATTGAAACTCAGGCGATTGATCAATAGCCCTCATTCACTCCAGTTCCACTCAGCTTGGTCAGCCCCATGTACTCCCTTCATTTCAACTGTGCCCTTCTATTTGCATCTCCGATCAGCCGGGAGGGAGGCTGTGCACTGGGATCTCACCATGCATGGAGGGGAGGGGAGGGGAGGGGAGAGCATGCATGGGAAGTGTCTGGCCTCAGACCCATTCTCCCAATTTCTGGTGCAGAAGGACACTGAGACCCTTTACCTGCATGGTGTCAACTGGGTATGGCGTGAAGGAGGTGTGGGATAGGGACTGTGTAGGGCCTAGAAGATTCCGGAACCCGTTGAAGTCGTGCTTATACTCCTTGATGGGCTCCACACGCATCTTCTCTCGGGGCAAGAGGGCCTCATAGCAGGGAGCATAGCCCGGTGGGGGCAGGAACTTGAAGTCCCCATGGCGCCCTCCCAGGAGGAACCGCACCCTGAGAGGGGAGGAAAGAGAGAAGGTCAGATGCTGGCCCCGGGAAAGGATCGAGGTTCGTAAATTTTAAGCTGCACCGAAGGTCTTTGAGAGAGCTGCTGTGGGCGGCCATGAAAAAAAGAATCTCAGCAAGATTTTAATAAATAATCCATTATTTAATTAGCATTAAGAAGCAAGGTAAAAATGCTTGAGAGGAACAAATAAATCCCCCCATGAAGTGTCAACCCCCACATTTGGGTTCAACGTTTGTTTTCAGCCAGGAGAAAACACACGCATGTTTTTACATGCTTCCCCTCACATCACAATCCCAGCCATGTTTACTCAGAGGGAATCCCTGCTGGTTTCAGTGGGACTTACTCTCTTGTAAGCATGCACAAGGATTACACCTTAAATCTGCTGTTTACATCTCCAGGGCAGAGCTTACTTGATGCCCGCAGAGAAGCTGACCACGGGGAAAAAGAGACCATCCAGGTTGAAGTTCTCAAACATGCCCTGCACTGGGAAGCCGTTGATGCGGAAGGAGATACTGGGAACGCTCAGATCGAGGCAGCAGCTCACCACGTCATCTGCCCCCAAAATGTGCTGCCCTGGTGAAGTCACAGCCCGAGCCACACGCCCTGTGCCAAGGAGAGGGGAGGGTGAGCATGGGGCACGCATGAAGGGCAGCCTCCCCCCAAGAACTGTGCATGCGAACAGCAGAGACCGAGGAAGCCAGGCTGTGCACCTTCCAAACATGCGCACAAATTTAAATGACCCGAGATAAGCCAAGAGAAATGGCATCCTGGAATTTCTGGGAGCGATGCAAATCAATCTATTTATTCTAGAATTCCACTGTTCTGCATAATTCATTCGGCTTCTGCAGGTTTTGGGGAGGGGCAAGGTATTGAAGCTGCTGCTCTTGTACAGAACCCTTCTGGCAAACCCTCATGACTGGCTCCGGAGATACATGCAAAGATACCTCCAGGCAGTGGCAGCCAAATTAAATTCAGCTGGGCCCCATTCTAATGTACAAAATCTCACCCTCTGTTCTTCCCTCCCCTCCCACCTTGCTTCAGGTACTACATTTACCACCAGAACCGGTTCCTGCCTTGCAGTCTCAGCGGTTGAGCAGTGCAGCCTTCCCCAGCCAGATGCCCTTCAGATATTTTGAACTACAGCTCCCATCAGTCCCAGCCAGAACAGCCCATGATCTGGAATGCTGGGATTTATAGCCCAAAAGACTGGGGAAAGCTAAAGCGAACCACGTATGCCTGGGAGAAGCATCCCATTCTGGCTCCCCACCTGACCACAGGTGCAGGCCATCAAATCCGAAGGAGTAGAGGTCATCTCCCACGCCGTTGCCTCCCCAGCCTTCCCCGCCTCCAGGGTAGGGGCTGTAGCCCTCCGCCATGGCCCAGCCGACCCGCAGGTGGGTGACCTGGGCAGTCATAAACGGCTCGACGTAATCCACCATCATTTCATAGTACCACTTCTTGTACTGGGTGGAGCCCTCATGCGTGCCCAGGAAGATGTTGGGGCGCATGCTGTTGAAAAGGGGGTGGGGTGAAGAAGAAGGTTCAGACAGAATGGGTTAAAAAAGGAAGCAAGGAAGAGAAGTCACAAAACATGAGCGCTGTCTCCTGCATTTGGCATCTGGGATCAGAGAACCAGATCTATCCAGTATCTAGGACTTTTTCAATTCTAGATATAATCTAATGACAGAAAACAAAACAAAAAAAAAATGAATCCTGTAATCAAGATTTGGCATCAAGAAAAGCTGGACTGTGTGGCAATTATCTGTGCAGCGAATTGACACAAGTTTCCCCTTTATTTTTTTTATTTATTTTATTTGGAAATTTATAGGCCGCCCCTTGCCACAAGCCTATAAATGTAATTCTGTGTAATTCATTCTGAAATGTTTGTTGCCATCATTCTGATCATGGGGAAAAGCACAGGGCACTGAAGCTGCCCCAACCCCACCAGTGGACAATCTCATACCACCAGAATTCCACTTCTGAGAGTCCAGCAGGTATCGCCTGCACGTGCTCAGAAGCCGTTTCCCGTCCTTTCTTAATGGATGCTGAAGTTTTTGGAAGGTCTAATAATGCCCCCCAATCCATATCCGCCGTATCTTTTCTTCATTCTGGCGGACATCGTACAAACTTCTAACAGGCATCAAAAATAGCAAAATACCCACCTGGTGACGTGGTTGATGAGTTTGGTCTGCAAGAGCAGATCCCGCCCGGGGAGCAAGTTTTCAGTGATAAGATTTTGGTTGGAACGGACGGCCACACCATTGCACACACACAAAGAACAGAGGACGTCCAGGACCTGCCAAGATGAAAATGGACATTGTGATTAAAAAGGAAGTGTGAGACTTTTACAGCAGGTGAAAGGATGGGAAGGGAAGAGGGACCTAAGCAGGCAGCTGGAGAAAGGCAAAGCTGCTGAGGAAAGGGACGTCCTAAAACAACATTAAGTCACTGCCCATGCTTGGATGTTCACACAATTTTCACTACCCAAATTTAGGGTGCAGCTGGGCCAGGGAAAAAGAAAATTTATTTTGAACCTGTGAACAATCCTCCCCACACCAGTCTGGAGTAATTCTTCCTCTCCTCTGTATTTCCTGGATGCACAGGAATTGACTGCCTGGCATGGAATCTAACAACATGCACATCATACTGAGATTCCCTATTTTAACTTCAAATTAGAAAGGGCAAGCTGCTAGCCATCATTAATTTTCTCAGTCCCTGTCCTTGCCTGTAAGATTATAAATACTGTGTATATTTAGCTCTCAGAAGGGAACTGAATTATGGAACTATACAGAGACTCATTTCATTGGTATGATGTACCAGATGTGAAGATTCAGGTCAGGGGCATAAAACTAGTTTTGGATGGAGGCTGGGTGAGCCTCCAATCCGCCCTCTGTGGGCAGCGTGAAGCTGGGCAGTGGGTGAGGTCACTCACAGCAGTGAGAAGTCGCTGGTCAGATGCAATTTGCTCCCTGCCCCAAGGGCCATTTGGATCACAGGCAACTGCAAGGGAAAACTGAGCCCTGCCCTCCGCAGGAATTTGAAGAGGCTGCGTAGGCTGGCATGGCGTGCCCTGTGGGTCTATTTAAACCTGCAGGTTACAGGTTTTGAACCCCTAATTTAGATTTATCTTGGAGCAGAACACGTGAATCTTCCAAAGAATGCAGCACACGATGCTTTGCTCAGAAGGATGTAGGAGGCAAAGGAGGGGAGAAGGAGCAAGCAGCTCCCCTCCCGCCCTGCAGGGAACACCTGCAGAGAGAGCACTCCCTGCCAGAGGATGTCTGTCTGCTGGCAGAAGAGCCTCGGCTCACACCTCCCTTGACGTACCTTGTGGTTGCGCCCGTGTTTGTCCAGAAGTGAGATGATAGACTTGATGTGATTTTCCTGGATGATGTTCAGCACTTCAGGGCTTTCGATGAGCACACAGTACAACACTTCCAAGATGCCTAGTGCAGAAGACAAGGTTGAGAAGGAGGGAGGGAGACAGAGAGACGAGACCGTCACCAATGCATTTGACTCTCTGGGTGCCGCGGGGGGAGATACAGCTGAGCATGGGCTGCCTGGAGCCCAACTCAATCCTGCCCAACTTATTGTTTTCCATTAGTCACAGTTGGGATAATTTGCTGCCCTGTTGGTCCATTTGCTGCCCTGTCAGGCACCCAATCACCCATCAAAGGAAACGGGAAGAAACTGCCAGGCAGGTCTGGAAACTGCCCGGAGCTCAGTGATTATCAGTGCGACTTAAGGACAACATTAACAAATCCATCTGTTGCTGGTCTTTGGTTTCCCTTTGCCACAACTCACCTGTTTTGTGAGGCTCTTTGGTTGAATTCTGCCCCACTACCTGCATGTTGCCTTTGTGGCCTGGTACAGTTTTCCCTGGTCCCGATCCTATCAAACATTGCCTGCCTAAACAACCCCACTGCCCTCCGCTACACCAGACCATCAGCCCGCTTAGCCCAGACCGGTAATGGCTCTAGAGATGGTTCCAGGTCCTGTTCCCCAGGAACTTTTCAACTGGCGCCGCTGAGGGCCTTCTGCTTGCAAAGGCTGCGCTCTCCATTCCAGTCACAAGGAGGCTGCCCGCTTCCCTGAAAGGCCTGCCCACTGCTGAGCAATACTGGTTGGAGGGTGGCTGTAGGAGGAGTGCAAGGCAGCCAAGCCTCCCCTGTCCCCAGCCAGCCGCTGGGGGACCGGCCTCCCCACCCGCTCACCAGAGGAAGCCTCCAGTCGGTCCAGCTTGCTGACCAGCCAGTCCAGGTTGTTGGAGAAAAGAGCACAGTTGGAGCGGTTCCCACGGATCAAGGAGGCTGCATGGCAAAATGCAAATGGGAGAGGGATCGCTCGTTAGCACCTTGTCATGGGCACGGACTGGTTTGTGGCAGCCCTTCCAAGGGGGGAGGACAAGGGGTGCGAGTAAGACCAACAGGGCTACTAACACAGGGTGCAGCAGCCCCCTTTCCACCCGAGGGCCCAGTTCAGCTTCTTGGGCACCCTATTCCCACAGGGCCAAAATACCAAAAGTGACAGCATATTTTAGATCAAATTTCCTACAGCAGTAACGAAGCCTCAGGAGAAGCATTTCAACCATTCAGAAGGGGGTGGGGGGATGAGGAACAAGGCAATTCTGCCGAACAGCTGGCAGTTGGGGAAAGCCAGCAGGGGCCGGGGAAAGGTGGCATGGCCGGATGTGGCTTGCAAGCTCAAGGGTCAACGCCCCTTCAATAACGACTTCCCTTTGGGGCCGGTTCCCGGCTAGCTGAAAGCAAGCTGCCTCTGGGCTCTTGGCTTCTTGTCTCCTTGCCAAAAACGGGCCTGGGAGCAACCCTGTTCTTTGCAATGGTTACCTCTTGCAGGCATCAGGTCAGAGTTGGACAGAGCATTCAGGGCTCACTGGCTCTGCTCTCAGGTCAATAAATCAGAAATGTGCCAGCAGTCAGGCTGCTGGCACAGCAAAATCAAAAGCATTCCCCTAGATCAGCCTCTGTGAAAGGCCTAATACCTCGACGCAGGCAGGCAGGCGAGTGATGAAAATAGGCCTCCCAAAGCCCTGTCAGTCTGAATTTGAGCCCGCGTGTACAGAGAGCACGATCTTTTTTGGCCTGAGGGCTCAATGCTATTCTGAAGCAGCTCTCAGAGGCTGCGTTCCAGGCAGCAGTGAGTGGGCCAAAGGGTTAGGGAGCGGGGCATAATTCAGCTTAAATCTCTTACTGCCAGGAACCAAGCCATAGAGGAGGAATTTCAACCTTTTAAAAGGGAAAGAAAAAGGTGCCACAGGCAGAAACCACCAGTCACTCAGTGGTCAAGGGAAAGAGGGAAAAGATGGGAACCCCCAGGGGGCAGCTTTCAGCCCCTGGGCTTGAGGTCCTGTTTCCTTCAGCTACTTGGTTCCTATGAACTCTGCAAAGGTACCAAACTCAAAGCCTTATCTTAAAACTAAAACTCAGTCCACACATGACCAGACCTGGAAATCGACTCCCGCCTCCCCCTTGGAGCTCCCCAGTGCCCTTCATGCCTCATCCGTGGCAGATTTGCACTTGGTCGGGAGTGTTTAGCAAGTCTGGGCTTGGCCACCGTTACGCTTGGCCCTCGTACCGAGCAGCTCGTACAACAGGTTGACAATCTCCTTCCAGGATTCAGCCGCATCCTCGCCGGCAAACTCTGCAAAGTGCGCAGCAGTGCTATACACATTGAGACGGTCGATGCAGTTCAGGACGAGCGTGATCATGCCCTGCAAAGCATCGGAGAAGTGTCAGGCCTTGCGGCTCCTGCAGCCCCACCTGGGAAGCCTCACATTTGAAATGTGACGAGGCGCCCGCATTCCCAGAATGACGGAGCTGCTCCGACAGACAGAGCCTTGCCTGCCCCAGGATCTGGATTCTGGTGGCCACCTCAAAATGCTACCCAGCTTAACTCCGTAATACTGATATGTTGACAGGACTGTTTAACTTATTTATTCATTATAGAAAATGAATTACTCCATTACTCCACAAAAGGAACCAGATCAGCTTCCAGCTCAAAGAGCAAATCACATTAGAAGACTAATATATGGCTGCAAAGGACTAAAGCGATGAATAATAGCGTCCTCCAGCCGAACAATCAAACTAAAGGAACGGCAGATCAAAAGGGGAGAATACACCCAAAAAACCCGAAGAGGAACTAAAGCCATCCTGACTTAACATTTAGGACAAACGTTTACCCATCGCTTTCAAGCATGCCTGTTTCATACCAACAAGCACAACAGAGCTTAGGACACAGAGCAATTTTGCGTTCAAGGCAGGAGCGATCTTTTAACAGCTGACATGCCTCCTGGGGAAGAGGAGTGTGCATGCAGTTGCAGGAGGACCCCTGAGGCAACCCCTCGGCCCTGTGGCTCTGGCTCCCGCCTGGCGCCAGAGCAAGCAGCTGCCTGCGGAGACTGGGGGCTAGCAGCACCGATCTGCAGAGGTCCAGTCTGCCTCTGAGGAGCCGCAAGTACAGGGGTGCTGGGACAGGCCCTGTGCTGAGGGCAGACGAGTGCAACTGACCCGTCAGGCCAGTGATGGACCTTTGCTGAGCTTGGCCCCCGCTTTTTCTGCTGCAGCCACCCCCACCCACCCGCCCAGCTTTAGCGCCTTTACCTCCTCCTGGAAGAGATTTTGCCTGTTTTTGAGAGAGCGGAGCTTGGTCTGCTTTTCCTCATGTTGCAGCTCTTCCTCGGGGTGCTGGAAGTAGTTGATCAGATCCTGCAAGCTGAGAATCATCCCACTGATGGGAAGAGTCACCGGGGTGCTCAGCTTGACCTTTCCACTCAGGGTGTCCAGGCCCCTGGAGGTGGGGGGGAAAGGGCAGCAAAAGCTGAACTGTAGAGATAGGGAAGAATCACCCAGTGAAGCAACTGCAAATCAATGCATGGAACGGACACTAGATGCCAGGGATCCGACTTGAGTCTTCCAGCAGGTAGAGTATGTGCTCCGCCATTGAGCTATAACCTCTCAGCCTGCTGCCTTCCTCCTTCTTCTTCCCCCTGCTCACCCCCAAACCTGGCTTGGGTCCCCCTTTTTATTAGGCAACCAAGCCCAAGTGTCCCACTTGGGTCAGCACTACAACAAATTACTCTTCTCTCATACAGCTGTCAAAATGTCTGCAAACATTCCATGACTTCACCCCCAAAACAGAAAAGAGCCAACGTTTTAATGAGGAGGAAGTCACAGCCAAAGGACAGCCAGAATATAACATCAAGCAGCTAATTCCTTGCTTTGTTTGCAGCAAAGCTTGCTGAATGCTTACTTGATGAACTGGTTGTAAAGCCCAGAAGTGCTATAGATCATCCGAGCGGCTTGCGATTCCTCATGCTGGCAGCGCGTCAGTGAGAGGGCGTCGTCCATGTGCCCCTCCTGATGCAAAATAGCCTGTGGGGTGAGAGGTAGAGCGATACATCTTGAGAGGGGCTCAAAGCGCACGAGTCCAGTGGGGGTCCAGCCCAGCCTGGCCCGGCCCACCCACCAGCCCAGACTCACCCTTCTCTTGAGTATCCCCAGGCGCAGCGCCTTGGCATCAGCTGCCGCATACGTCACCCAGAGGCCACTGTCCACATGCTGCACGAAGCACATGGACTCGCCGTACTTGATCTCAGGGGCCCCCATCCCCTCCACATCTCGCTTTAGGGCCACGTCCAGCTTTTCCTGAAAGGGCAGGGGGCAGAGCAGAGCAGAGCATGCAATGAATAAAGGCCGTGGGGCGGGGGGCTATTTGCCAGGGGGGCAGAGATGGGCATCACGAGCTGGTGAAGATCTGGAAAGCAGCTGCAATCATCAAGTGCGGGAGAGGTGAATTCCCTTTCACAGGGTCTCTCTCTCTAAGTTCCCAAGGCTGGAATGGCAGGAAAGAGGGTTCAAAGAATAGCTGAAACCACAGCAAGAAACAAATTCCTCTCCACAAAGAGGGGATCCTGACATTTAGAGAAGAATGAACATGAATCAGAGTAGCCCCTCCTGTGGGTACGACTGAAGGACACGCAGCTTTCATGTGAAAATCCAGCTGTTTCTGGCGAGGGGGACAGTTTTGCACTCTCACTGACCTGTAGCCTCCTCTGAGGAGGGACGGAGGGCCTTACAGAGAGACTCTGCTCACCTTGGAGATCCGGAAGCAAAAAGCAGTGGCTTTGGTGTTGGCTTTCTCGGCATCCACCACAACCAGCCCCTTCTCCTCGGTCAATGCCAAGTAGCGGCCTGTGGTGACGTGACGGACCCGGAAGGGCTGGCCCCACTTCATGTGGCTGCCGCTCCAGCTGTTGGAGTAAAAGGGGGCCATTGCTCAAAGAGATGCAGTTCTGGGGGCCGCAGGCAGGCCACCCTGGCAAATGGCACATACAGACGAAGTGATAAATAAGGTACACCTCACCTTGCAGCGAGGACAAGGAAACCGAATACAGCGGACTTGGGAGAGTAAGAGGCAGGCCCACACGGTGCTGGGAACGTGGGAGGAAGGCAAGCTGCTTGCCTGTGCAGGCCCTGCTGGGTCGCGCAAACCCTGGCAAATGGCCCAGCGGCAGTAGGGCTGATGGTGGGCCCCAAAAGCCAGTGCGCTCTTGAGCATGCTCAGAATCCTTGCAGGACTCGGGGGGCGGGGGGGGGCAAGGCAGATGAGCAGATACAGGAAGCACTCCCTAAAGGACAAGGGAGAAAGGACAAGGGAGCAAAGCCCCACCTGATGCGCAAGGGCTCCAGGCGCCACAGCGAACGAGCTTGAGAACAGACAGCTCCACCTTCATAGTTCACCGCTCTGAGAGAGGAGAGGAGAGGAGAGGAGAGAGAGGAGAGGAGAGGAGAGGAGAGGAGAGGAGAGGAGAGGAGAGGAGAGAGGAGAGAGAGAGAGATTTGATGGCTTTTCCAGCCAACTCAAGACACAGTAACAGTGTCCACTTGTGTTGGATCTTGCAATTAGAGCACAGTTTTCCTTTCAGGAGTTACGTGTAAGCGTGCACCACTGTACCCACCCCCTGCATAAAAGTCACACTTGATGGGAGGGACCTCCCCTGCCCCACCTGCCCTGTCAATAGGGAGCAGCAACATTTCTGATGAGAAATTTATCAGAGGGAGCTTTGAGGGCCGGGGTGGAGAAGAAAGGGAAGCGTGGAGCATGTGGAGCCACCTGCTGAGCTGCAGGGTGCCGGCGCTCCCCTCCCACTGCTTCCTTTCCAGCCCCGGGGCCGGTCTCTCAGCCTTGCTCCTTAAAGAGCCAAATGTATGCTGACAGCCCCAGGTGGCACCCACTTGCGCTGCTCTTCGTTCTGGTCCGTGGTGGAGATCGTGAGGCATTCATCCATGTGGCCATGGAAGAGGCGCATAACGTGGCCGCCAGTCACATACCCTGTGGGGACAGGAAACAGAGAGAGGAGTAAGCAAGTGACGACGAGGGGGAAATGAGCATATGAACCACTTCACATACCGGACCTCAGCAGGCTGGAACACTGGATCAGTACTAGCATTGACACAGTGCAGGAGTTGCAGTTCCGGCCCCTTCCTAAGTTCCGAGGTGAGATTTGGAATCCATGCCTTGTGCTCTTGACGCAATACAGCCATACAATGTGCCAAGGTGATTCTGGCCCATTTTGGGCCAACTCAGGAGCAGAACAGGCCTCTTCCCCTCCACCCAGAAGTAACCAGAACTGAATTGCTCAGCAGCTTCCTCCCCAGGCCTTGCCCCCTTTCCCAAGCAGGAAGAGGTGCCAGCTGGCGGCCAGAGTTTTTCCCTGCCAGGAGATAAGATGACTGCCAGATGGGGACCCTGGTACAGCAGAGAACCAAAGTGGAGATGGCACAGGGTTAAGCAGGCACCCATAGCACCACCCGCTGCAAACGACTGTCCAGATATGAGCGGGAGCACCACAAAGTGGTCCCACCCACCCCCGGACTCCAGCAGGACACCCTGGAGACCTGGTGGCATTGCAAGTCATGGAGAGATCCACAGGTATCACATGCCCCCAGTCCACGCTCCGTCAGATCACTCACCTTCCTCACAGCCTGAGCAGATCGGGTTCATGTTCCAAAGCGTTTGCATGAAGGAGGCGTCTGCCTGAAGTTCTCCGCTGGCCGTGGACAGGTGCTAGAGACCAGTAAGGATATTGCTGAGCAATAGAAAGCAGGCGCACAGGTGGAGATAACAGGCTGAAGAGCCTCCGTGGATTCAACCACGGCTTGTTTTTTATTAATTTGAATCATCCGACACCTTTCCACAAAAATGATGGCACTCAAGGGGGCAAAAGGTAATAAAACCAAGATTAAAATAAACCTAATTAAAATAAATACAAAAGGCAGATAAATTAAAAGCTCTCATTCATGAAGGAAATAAAGTCAGCACCCAGCCCAACAGAGCCATCTCAGCAGCAGAACAGCTTGTATCTGTCTGGGGGCAGGAGGACAATGAAGAAGGAACCACTGGGCTCCCCCAGCCCTTCAGCAGGGAGTCCCAGAGGTTTGGAGCCGCCTCGAAGAAGACGTTGGTCTGTGTCTCCACCACACGTCTCTGATGGTGGCAAGAGAGAGAGGATGGCCTCCCCATGAGACTTTCAAACCCAGGCAGGGTTATCTGGGAAAATGCCGTCTTTCAGGTGTCCGTCAGAATAAGATTTCATGAGTGCTTAGTTTCTCAGCAGTGCGTTTTCAAAGGCAGGGCTCGGGTCTGGGATTGTTATAGGAGAGTGTCCCTGAGCATGTGAAAATTGTCTTTACTTCTTCACGAAGAAACCACAACTATCCCATGCAAAAATGCGATGGGCGGGGAAGGTTGCCAGTTCCAAACATTTTAGGAATCATGACGGGAAGAGAGGGCAAGGGGAGAAGGAAGAGGAATCTGGCTATGTAGCAAGATGCCACCAGCCCTTTCTTTCCAAGTGGATTACAGAGGAAGCAGAGGATGAGAGGTGGGTGGGCAGGCTCCTGCCTCCTCGATCAGGGTGTGGGTTCAGCCTTGGAGCTGCAGTGTGAAAACAGATGCAAGTAGAGTAGAGACACCGCAAATGGGGAGAGTGACAATGGGGGTCTGATCCCCTCATCAAGGATATTGGGGATCCTTCCATGACTTTTTGGCTTTCGTTAAACATTGAGTCTCCTGTCCCTGGTCCATGTGAAGAGGTAAAGAGAAACAGGCAGGCAACGATTCACTCACCTGCTCACCAAAAGCAAAACAACTAAATAACTTTAAGCCTTTGGGGGTACCTGCGTCCATGTCCTGCTCATTGTATTCCCCACACCCCGAAGCCTCCAGACCACAACATTTCTGACTACGGGCTAAGGCAGACCCACACGCAGCTCCTGCAGATGGATGCCTCGCTGGCCCCACGCACACACACACACACTCACCAGGTACCGCTCGGAGGAAACGCTCACGAGGATGAGGTCATCGCCAACACGCACCTTCTCCCCTTCCGATCGCTGCTTGGAGGCGGGGTGGATGGTCCACCAGCAGGCTTCTCCTGGTGGGGGGAGAGAGGGACTGCGGGTGGCTTTGGGCAACTCCAGGCAAGCATGTTATGGGACAGGCGAATGGAAAGGCTCCCTGCGCATCACCAGAGACGATGCACCCAAGAGGCACAGACTGGGGTGGCCGGCACGGGGATCAAGCGCCCACGGCTGAGGAGGACATGCTTGGGAGTGGACAGGTGGTGCCCAGGGGAGTTTCAGAAGCTCAGAGTGGGTGGCTGAATAAAATTTCTACTTGTCCAGACAGTCAGACTTTGGCATCTTGCAAAGCTCTTTGCCTTTCTTTAGCAAAAGCAAATTAAATGATGCAAACAGACCAAGTGGGGGGAGGAAAGCAGGGGGATAGCACATAGATTATGGATAACTGCTCAGTTTCACAGAATTCTTTTCTTAGCAGAGAATTCGATTTCCTAGACGCATTTTTGGGCATTGCTATTTTGCAATAGTAATAGTTCCACTTATGTTAGGACTATTCCTGGGATACACAAAGGGCTGGATGCATCCCTCTCAGGAGCCTCTCCCGAAACTCAGCACAGCCTTGTTATCACTGTATAGTAGCTCCAGTTCAGAATTTCTTCTCTCCACACACCATACAAGGCCAGCACATACAGCTTCCTTCCTGTGGGGCACGCAGACATGTACCTGTTGCATCCTCCTGAAGGCCCACGTCAAAGGCAAGTTTATCCGTCAGGGAGCGGGATGTGGTTAGGCAGCTTAAATACTAAAAGCAAGGAAAGGAAGCAGATGAGGAAGCATTATCTGAAAATACTGGCATGCTACCATCCCAAAGTCTTCTGTCACTGTTTAAAAATGTAACCTCACAATGTCAGACAATCATGATGATAATCCAATTATTAGCCCAAGTATCTTGACTGGGAACTCAACATCGACACACACATGGAAACATGACAAGCAACATTTCCAACAATAAATCAGCAGTGAAAAGCCAGTGTGAGCACACACTCAAGGGCTATCAATCAAGGCCTTATTCTCATTACACACACACGCACACATGCGCACACACAAATGGCCACAGAAGGAAAGTACAGCCAGCACTACCCACCCTGGATGACCTCAGCTTCTCGACTTGGGACTTAAATCTGGCCTCCAGAATGCCTCTCAGCCCTTTCAGTGTTTGGCAGCCTCCTTGCCAAGACATGCACCCATCCCCTAAAAGCCCTTTTCAGATTCCTTGCAACTTCTGCATCCCAAGAGGAAGGCGCATGACACACGCCTGAAAATAAATCTGCTTGGCTGCAGCTCTGTGGGAGCGCCATCCATGCCCTTCTGGGCCCCGGAGCCACCCTGCATTGTGCCCTGCATGACCCCAAGCTCCTGGCTTTTTCTTTCCCCACTTCAAGATGCATAAACTTCCCAAATGTTCCTCCCCTTACCATGCCACTGTGGGAATGCCGAAGAAGAATAGCGTGTCCGTACAGGAGCGTCCGGTGTCCGCCACCTTGAGAAGACTAGGAACAAAGCAGAAGGAACTCGAATCACGAGGGGCGATCAGGAACCCTCGCTCGGGATGTCGTGTGAAGCACTCCTTCGACCTCATGCCACATCTCACAACAATACAGGCTACCGATTCTTTTCCTTAAGGATCCTGGAGTGCACTCTATGATGTTTCAAAGGGTTCCAGCCCTTGCAGTTGCAAAAGAGGAGCCAAGAGATGGAGATGGTTTTAAACCTACCAAACGCTGAAGAATACACACGGGGCGTAATGGAAACACCAACAGCTCATATTTGACCCAAACAAACCAACCTGCCCTGCAAATCAGGTTTAAAATAAACCCACAATGCAGATGTTAAAAAGCTGCCCTCGAAAAGCCTGCAAAATGAGTCGAGACGGATTACTTTTTCTTACGGATTTTTTTACCACCCAGCAGCACTTGACATATGGCAGAATTTCTGCTCAGCCCTTGGCAGGGCACGGCAACAATAGGCTTCCCAAGTGCCTCGATGGTGTTACCACTTGATAAATTGTTGTTCATGTTTATCTCCACAAAACGACCCCGAGCCATTCTATCTACTGGAAAATTTCCTTCCGAGCTATTTTTCCAAGGGACCCAGGATGAACAAGACAGAACAGCATTCACCATCAATAGGATTTGGAGATTTGCCTCAGGAGGAACAAGCAAAGAAAACAAGAAGCCTCTTCCCATACCACAGAACAATGATGTTTGACCCCAAGAGGCTTCCTGGTCCTCCGCATGGGTATGCGATTATATTCTGCCGTGCCAAATAACGTTTCCAGATACATTTCTTTCTCAGATACATCAGCCAAGCCAAGAAAGGCACATGTGCCCAGCAGACACAGACTGGCTCTGTCATTACACAGCACTCTAAAAAAACTAGCGAGTCATCATGATCTCCTTTTCAGTGAATCAAAAACAACCGCCACAGTTCCCACAAGAGTTGATGTCATTACGTAACGAGTCACTCCACTACAAAGTTTGTGGACACAACAATGTACAGGTTGCTTGTAGTGGCACTGTGACTTGCAGGGATGCAAGCTTGCTTTTAAAGCGTGCTTTTGCGAGCTTCTGTGATGCTCTGATCTTGCCTCTCTAAGCAAGCGCCTTGAGATGTTGCAAAGCTATCCAGCCTCAGAAGGGGCTACTTGGTCTGTGCAATCACTTCGGCCTGTCTTGGTCTATCGGCTACAGTGGGTTGTGGAGCCCACGGGCTCCGGGTTGCTGATGCCAGCCCCCACCACTCTGGCTATCCAACCCAGCCAAGGTGGCTTGTTGGGGTAGTTAACAAACCACTGCACAACCACACAAAATAAGTTCAGGTAGTTTGTTAATTCCCCAACAAGCGTCAGATGACATGAGAAGTCACACCTGGCGCAGGTAATTATGCAGATCAGCTGGCATGCAACCAGCAGATGCAGGGTGATTAACGAGTCTCTGTGGCTCCTCAACCAGCTTGTGTTTATGTAAACTGGGTCACGGATCTGCAGTGGGTGACCATCCTCCAAGTTTGGATGAGTTTCTGCAGTGGCTGCACCTTCACTCACTCCTAATTCAGACAACACTTAGAAGGCAAGTGAACAGAGGCTTGTCCAGGGCCTTACAGGAAACTCTAATTCTTAAACAAAGTATTCCTCATAGCAAGACTCAAGTCCCACTGACGTGCACAGTCTGGGAACAACTGCGAGAGCAGTACTCAAGTCCACCTTGTATGGTAAAGGTCTTAATCAAAGGGTCTTTATAAAAGAGCGTCTGAAGTCCATGTAACTACCATATTTGTGATTGTCACTGTACATTTCAAATTACCTTGGTGCACATCACCATAACTCTTTGCTTGGACCATGCATACAGGCCCAGAACTGGAGAGATCTAATTTTCTGTTAGTTATTTATTGGCCACAGCTGAGAACTGTCATTCCTTCGTGGAGCTCAAGGCAAGTTACTGTATTTGTTCCAATACAGTAGGTAGAGAGCAGGCCCAGTGCAGGTTGCTTACGGTCTGCATTTCACGGGCAGTCTTCGTATAAGCCACTGCAGGGTGGGCACGGATATGATCACGATCAAGCAGGCCACGTTCCATGATCACGACCATTCTAAGTGCCGTTAGAAGGACTGGTGCAAGCAATCATGGAGAGGAACATCACTTCCCACACAGTGCCCCAGTGGCTGAGGAGCGGGGACACAGGCAACATCTCACAGAGGGAAAAGAGACCACACACAAGGCGTTGCAGCAGGGTGAGATGGAGGGGATGCCCAGTGCCCACAGTGGATTCCAGCTGACCCATAAGATCGTCTGATCTTCCTTCAACACACGCACACAGTAACTGCTCCATCTCACACAGCAAAAGGGCATGTCAGTTTCAACATACTGCACTCTACCACCAGCTTGTAACAGATGCCCCACCATGGGAAGGGTTCACCCTGTCCACTTGTAGGAACCATGCAATGAAATGAGGAGAGGCAGACAATAGTCTGGGTTGAGCAATGGGAAACCACAGCCAAGGGATGGAGGAAGGAGGTGCACTGCAGAAATGGAGTGAGGGCTAGTGAGTCTGAGGGGGAGAGGAAGGGAAAGGAGAGTTATTTTTAGGTTGTGAGGAAAGGGGGTTCCACCTGGTTCCTATCTACAGAAGAAAGATGAAGATCTTCTTTGCCTCCCATCAACCTCTTTTCCAGAGAGCAATCCCTCAAACTTGCAGCCAATCTTTTCCAAAGATCGTACACCACCCTATTTGGAACCGAAAGACAACGTCTGTCTCCCAGAGGAAAGAAAAATAGGTTGCCTTGTAAAAGGAGACTGCATCTGCTGCTAAAATGCAGCTGTTTGACCTAGCCGACTTGAATGAGGGGGAATGAATGCAGTCATTTGATGGGAAGGGGTTTAGTGGTTTAAAACCCCCTGTAGTGGAACGTTCAGGTGAGAAACCTTTAGGCCTCAGTTCTGCTCCTCTGTAACAAGGATGCCGCTCCTTTTACTACTCCTGTGCCTCTGAGAGCAGTCTGGCTGACAGAAATTAAGCAATCGCACCTTTTCCCTCCCTATATGCTTCTCTCAAAAGCTTTACCAGCTAAATTGCCGCTGGCTATCAGAGGTACAGGAACCAAGCTAGTAAAACAAGGTGACAAGAGGGTTCTAGAAAACACATAGTCATGACTATCTGAACCCCACTTCCTTTTAACAGACCTACAACCCCAACTCAACTGTGGGTTTCTTACAGAGGTGCGGAATGGGCTTGGATTCAGGAATCTCTGCATCACCCGCCCCCATCGCAAATCTGCCAGCTTCTCTTAACCTGCTACACACATCTGTTTCTGGCTGCACTTGGGGAGGTGAGAACCCCCAGGAGGAGGAGAGGAGATGGGTATGCACACCAAAACAGGCCAGGGAGGAGGGAGAGAAGAGGTTTAGAAAGGAAGGGTGTGGGTGGAATCACGGCAGTGAAGACGGCACCTACCCACTTGTCCAAGTCAACACCCTAGAGGATCAGCCGGCAGAATTGAGAAGCCAAAGGAAAGAAGAGGGAGAAAAGATGAACCATTCTAGATACCGAGACATACATGTATGGGGACACTGGAATACCTGCAAGTCACTGGCTGTCCCACTCAGCATCCTAAAGACATCCCCCCCACGCCCATCCCCAGGTAGAGAGGATCTTCTTACCACACCCTCGGAGCACACGCGCAGGAAATTTTCAAAACTAAATGGAGGCTGCTGAAGTGAACCAGGACCACACACCCATTCAGACCTCGTGGTTGGGATGCTATCTAGCAGCTGCCCTCTTGAGTTTTTTGTTGTTGCTACCGTTGTTGCATTAGTGGACAAATGGTCTTTACCTTTGACCACTGCATAACAGCCAGCAATTAAATGCAGCAGGTGAAGTTTTCTACAGCAAAGAGATGGGAAAACCAGAGAAAGATTCACCTGTTGAATTTGCTCGTTAGGTAGCTGTCAAAGGAACAGGATCAAGGCCACACGAAGTTGGTACCTGGTTGCTTCCATACTAGAGCCTTTTAGCATTGCTGAGGCACTGCTCTTCCACCATCAGAAAAAGAATTAAATCAGAGGCTGTTCACTGTGCTCTGTGATCCAGCAATGGCCTTTCCCATTACCCTTCTATAACACTTACTCACAAATAAACGCCACCTGGCAAAGGTCTCTTGTACAGTCAATTAAAAGCAGGTCTTGCCCATTTTATTGCTGGGGTGTTAGTGATGGATTGTGCCTTAAGTATTCAGCATTTGTTTGAGGCAAAGGTCTCTAGTTACCAGTTTCCTCTTATAACTTTCCATCCTTGATAATGAAATAATGTTGGTCTGTTCCAATACCAGAAAGTTACAAAAGGAAACTACTGAGAAAACTCTGCCCGGCAGGAAACACAAGTTGATTTTTAAAGGGGCAATTAATCAATTCCCCAACCTGCACAAGGACTAAGCTACTAATGAAATGCACCCTAGCCCTGAAAAGCCTTCCTAGCACTATGTGAGCCTATTGTGGACAGACAGTTAAAGGTTATTGCAAACAAAACCTCCACAAGTCAAATCTGAAAAAAGCAGCAGTGAATGGCGTGGAAAAGAGTGGAAAGCAACAAACTGGCAGCAACGTTGCCTGGATTTTCCATTAAAAGTGGGTGAAAAGGGGAAGGTGACCTTAAAGAAGAGGGATAGTATGGAAGCAACATCTATCAACTGCCATCTGCAGCCTTCAAGCCCTGGCTTCCAAACATCAACATCATTATTCTCCCTTCCAAACTAATGTGGGCCGCATAATACACGGTATTCAGGCAAAGGTATAAGATTCAAATGTGTGAAGGTTAACGTCCATTTGTTCACACTGATGCCCGGTACATGAGGGACACGGGCCCAGCAGTGGACAACTCTGTGGACCCACAACTTTGTGTTGTGGGTCCACGCTGCACCACTGGAAAGCACTATGGGCTGTAACCTTCCCCCACCAGCAGCCCCTGAGCATCTTCCTCTGAGAATGGCACTTCTGGCCATCCCAGCAAAAAACTGTTTGGCAGTCTGGGAAGAGTGTGCACCTCTTGGGAAACCAGGCGTGTGTCTGGCAACCAAGGAGGCAGCAGGGGACACTCTGTGGGCACGTGTGTGTGTGAACAAGCAGGGATGGCCTGCGTGTGGCCCCGGGCTGTGAGCTGCCCACGGCTGCCTTAAACACCCGCACACATGTGCCCAGCCCGACTGCTTAACTCAGCCAGATGTTGCCACAGGCTCGGCTAAACTGTCCAGCCTCATACAGAGGAAAAGTGTGTGGTCCTTACCTCGGAGCCCACCTCTACGGTGTTGGCCAGCATCTCCTGCAGGGCTCGTACCGACAAGGACTGTTCCAGGCTGAAGCAGCATACGGCCAGATCTGGAGGGACTTTCTACATGAAGAGAGAGGACGAAGTTATGGGGGTGGGTGGGTAACCAGGAGGTTCATGGGAAGGGCTCTGCAAAACTCCCAGCTGTACCAGGAGACAGCAGAGAAGACACACAAATCGCTGCCCCTCAGACAAAATGCCCCTCACACAGTGTGTGGCTAACATGGAATGGGTGGTGTGGAAGCAAAGGGACTTTACTCTGTGTACAGGTTTATTCAAGTTAAGTTTAATAAAGCAGGTACATCAACAAGTGGAGGAGAAAGAGCTGAAGTAGCCAGGTTATCTCCTGACAGGAACAAGTATCTCACCCCCCCCCCGCCACACACACACCACCACCACCACAATGCCCCTCGCTTATATAACATCCTTTGGTTATACAGAGAGAAATAGAAACCTATCCAATTACTATGTATGAAAATTACAACACTCACACAGGCACCAATTAACACACACTTGTGTGCTTGCTTTGGTGTTGATTTACGGCAGGCACAGACTCCATTTTGCATCAAAACACAATGTGAGATTTAGCAGACAGTCTACATCAGAGCTTACAACAGAGAGGTGTGATGTACTCCGTACTGAGACTTCTCAAGAAAGTGTGCTTTTCAACACATACACGTGATCTACTTTCCCACCAAGCCTAGCTGACCAGAGAAATATTCAAGGCTTGAATATCTCCTACTCTAGCAGAAGGCAGTCCAAAGCAAAAAGGGGTCATTCACTCCACATTATACTCATGGCTGAGACAGTACAGACAAGAAGTACTTTACTATTGGAGTCAGTACCAGCTCAAAGTCCCCACTGTCACTACAGGCTATCCCTATTCCTCTTCTCATTATTGCTAAAACGCGCTTGCTCATCAGGCAGTGAGCCGGTGAGTAAGTAGGCCATGGCATCTATTGTGTCTTCTTGTCACCACTGTTATCGGAGCCAAAGAGGCAGAGAGACTAGTGGATTGCAATGGTAAAAAGGAGGAACAATTCCAAGGGGCCCTTCTCAGTGGGTCCCTGCTGGGCTGCAAACCCTTGGTAGGTGCCCAAACACACCTAGCCTTCACACCCGCCCTGGCTGGAGTGAACAAGAAGTTTTTCTTGAAAATTTTCTGCTGTCCGAGAAAAGAAATGCAAATATATTGTTGATGAAGTTCGCACAGTCAATACTACGTGAAAGTTTGGATTAGTCCAGTCTCATCTTTACCCTGGAGGAAGCCTTCAAAGCTCAAGTGCTATAAATCATGTGTGATAAAAATGTGATTGTCTCCTCCCGGCTAACCACTAGCCACTATCTGCAGCTCTGATGCCTAGGTTTTCTTTTGGTCCCATGAACTGGATCAGTTTCTGGCCATGAACTGGATCAGTTTGCAACAATAAAATGCCTCAATACACTCTAGTCAATGTCGCCATTCCACCCAGGAGACCATCCTTCCCAGCTTCGCTTTTCCCAGAATGTACCTGAGCATTGGAGGTAGGTTCCAGGAAACACAGCCGGTTTCCAAAGCCTTCAGCAGCCAGGCATAACTTCAGCTGTTCCTTTAGGATTGTGGCTGAACACTGAAGCACGACTTCATCATCCTGAAAGAGAAAACTATATCTCAAAATTGCACAAGTCAAAGGCCAGGCCTGTTGGATTGGCGAATCCAAACCGCTGGCCTACGACAGAATATCCTAGATGTGAAATCATTCCCAAAGATGCTCGGCCTGTTTCCTTCCTTGTTTCTTTCTTCTCCCAGCCATCTCCCTTTCCCCCTTTTTCTCAGAACTGCACCTAACCCTGTTCCAGCTTTCCTTGGCCTGCTTCCTCTCATGTCCTTCTGCAACATCCTAGTAACTTAATCATTCAGTTCTAGCAGGTCCTTCATCACATCCCTTTTCACATTAAATACAGATAGTTAGCTCAGCACTAGAAGAAGTCATGCTCTTTTATGCTAAGTGGAATGCATCAGAAGCTTCTTAGACTGATTTTACATATTTTAACAAAGTAAGAAATTCCTGTAATTTGCCTCTTATAAATAAGACCCCACGCGGTTAAGGAGGGAGAGAGTCAACCATGGATTAATGCAGCTTTACATTTTAAAAGGGCTTTGTTTATTCCATAGCTATACCTCCTCAGGTACCACGTTGGGAACTAATTTATGTCCCTATTGGGCATTTTCAGTGGAATTCTTTCCCCAGAGAGGTTCACCTGGCCTCTGCATTGTGGTCCTTTCAAGGCTGATTATCTTATTCTTCGAGACGTTTTTGTTTGTAAAATGTATAATCCCTTCTGCTGCTGCTGTTTGCTATTGGTTTTATGTTGTGTTTATCTGTGTCTGCTTTAATTTGTTTCAGATGTTTCATTTTTCTGAAATATATTGTTCTGTGTTTTATGGCTTAGCATTAGTTTTGTAAATTCCCCCAGAGAGTTTCAGCAATTGGGCAGTAGAAAAATGCAGAACATAAATACGAGCTCTGACCACCTTGCTCAGAACTCTGGATGGAAGAAAAAGATTCCTATGAAAATCCGTTCCCCCAGCTGGCAATCTACTCTTTGACAACTCAGTGACAGCTGAGCCATCCTAGGACACCGGGGACCATGCCTGAGCAGCTTCCGTGTGATGATGTAAGTGGCGTGGCCGTGTCCCTGCAGACATCTTGCTCCAAAATTAAATCAAGCTCCGCTCCTCATCTTACAAGCGATGGGCCTACTGAATCTATCCACCTCAATCTCCCTCTTCCAGAATCACAGCTCCGTGACTGAGCATATGTTTCCTCCGCCTGAGACTCTGGAGAACCGCGCTAGTCAGAGCAGACGACCAGATGAAAAATGGTGTCATTACAAAGCAGCTCCTAAGAACAGAACGACCATGTTGGGTCACACGAAGGCCCATCTAGTTCACACAGCAGCCAACCGACTGCCGAGAGAAATCCCACAAGCAGGACCCATGTTCCTCCAAACACAGCTATATGGCCTCTGATACTGGAGGTAGCATATAGCCAACAGGATCATTTCTTTAATGACCCGACATGCACACGCATGTGCAGCATCATGAGAAGGGAACGTGGCACTCCAGTTGGGGCCGCTGCCCGACTTTCCAAAGCTGACGAACAGGATAGCTAGCGATGCTGACTGCAGGTGGGCGACTCGCCCCATCATGGATTAATGCTGATCTAAACAGCATGGCTGCCAAATAACAGAAGAGATTTTCAGGGGAGTATTTGGCCACTGAAGCACGCAAATCAATTTCAGATAAAAGGACATATGACCAAAACTGCAAAGTAGAAGCTATTTTACGATACTGAAGGAATTATCTCAAAGGTGAACGGAATGGCTTACCATTTCATGAGCAAAAGCTACTGCCCATTTCTTAGATGGCATGCCATACCCATGTCTGTCTGTTATGACTCCAAGAGCTGCGGTGGTTGCCATTAGCTACCAAACTACGTTCCAGGTATTCCTGCTTGCTGATAAGGCCCTAAGCCTCAGGTGAGCTGCAGGCAACTCTCTGTGTCTTTTGGCCTGCAACTTCCATGAGCAGCAGCCAGCACAGCCAATGTTGAGGGATGATGGGAGCTGTAGGCCAAGAGCCCTGGAGGGCCTCAAGTGGCCCATCTTTGCCCTGAATGGCTCAGGGTTGGTTACTGGAACAACCACCTTCCCTCAGAGAGGCTGCCCCACTCTCTACTTTCTGAAAGGGAGGCCTTGCTTACCGCATCACGGCCTGCGGCTGTTAGTTTGACCGTGGTGCCGAGAAGGGCCTTCTCTGTGGTGGGATCCACTATCTGGAATGAATTCCTACCGAGACCAGGCAGCCACCCAGGATGCAGTTTTCCTGCTACAACTTAAAACACATTTCATTGCCAGGAATCTTCGCCTTTCTAACAACCCTGGATGTTTTATCACTGTTTTACTGATCGGTTTTGTGGTATTTTAGCATACGTTTGGGTGGTTTGTTTGTTTTTTAATGAAAAGCAGCATAGAAATGCACGGAAAGCAAAGGCTTGAGGCCTCCTCAAGAAGTGTGGAGAACCATGAACTCCAGCCTCTCCCACAGGGTCCCCAATCCCTCCTTCAGCCTAGCGTGTGAATGCTCCCAATTCAAGGCTATCCACATGGACAGAACTGAAGGCCAAACGGACACCCTCCACCGTTTCCGCCATAGCGACGGGTTTCCCTTCCTGGGCCTGCCCTGCAATTTTTCGGGGCATTTTCAGTCAGTGTTTGACATACACGCGTGTGTGAGGGGAAGGCTTCCGGCTTCCACTCTCATTCTGTCTTTGAAAGGCTGCTTTGTGAGGAGCGTCAAGGGCTAAAGAGAGGGAAAGGCCAGAAACCATTTCATTCACAATAGTCATGATTCACCCGGCACGTTCCTTGGCTCACCTGCCCACTTCCCCCGTGAAGGTTTAGTCGCTCACTTCAACCCACCCTTGTAGTAAGAGGCACACAAGCCTGCGCTCATTTCCCATCCAAAGCCGCATGAGGCAGCCATTTTGGGCCCCATAAAAGGCACCAATGAGTTTGTACAGTGTGGTGCTGAGTGTCGCACTGAGGATTTGGGAGACCCGGGTCCTAGTCCCGGCTCCCATGAAGCTCCCTGGACCACTTTGGGCCAGTCCTGTCCAACCTCACAAGGTTGTTGTGAGGGCAAAATGGAGCTATGTAAGCAGCCCTGGGTGGGACACAAACGCAATGCAATCAAAATAATTGTTCAGTTATCTGGGTTAGTATCACCATTTTACTGGGAGGGTGGTGCTGAGGGTTTGTCTTCCATTTTCTGCCTCAGAGATTCAGTTCATGATCCCATTTGCTCAGTATGGCCAAAATGTTGAGGCCTGAAGCCGTATACAACAATGTGCAACGACACACAATCTCCCTTAATTCCATATCCCCTCCATTACACACCCTTAGCCCTAGCTTACCTTCTCTGTCCTCCATTACACTAGACCTGGAGGAGCGACACACTGTAACTGGAAAAGTGTTTATTTATATTACCACGATAGCACTGCACTTTAAAACTGTGCTTTCCCGAAAATACAGCACCAACTTAATGCTCTCCTTAGCTGCAAGGTTACCATTCTCTTTAAAATTTCCTCCTACAGGCAAGGTGATTAGTGGCCATGTCAACAACCAAGCTCTGTTTGTGTGCCTTCCTGTGCAAAGACTAAAAATAACCCTCGCTCAGAGACTGTATGGATAGAGAATGGGTTATCAGGGAGTTGTTGCTGCAACATGGGTTATTGTGCTGTCTGAACCCAGCCAAGACAATAAATCATGGTGAGAAATCTAGTTTATGACCCAGCAACCAAGCATGGCTTCTCTTTATGGGTTGTTTGTGGTTAACAAGCCGCAATCGGGTTAACACAGCTGGATTCCTGTTGCCTGTATCTTTAGAGTGAAAAATCAGCAGGTTAATCTGTTTCCTGATGCAGATATGAAAAGCTGCCCCTGTTGATTTCTACTTGCTTTATAGTTGTTAAAAGCACAGTCTATTAAAAGGTGGCATCATAAGCCGACCCTGAATTATCTGGGTTCAAACCTTAACTTGGCAAAACTCACAGTCACTTTTTCATTTGTGATATTACACATTCACTGCACTGGGAATTTGTGAACATGGTGAAAGAATGAATGCAGGCAGGGTTTACTTTGTGACATATCTCAGTCTCAAAGGCTACTGTGTGGAAAAAAATACCCCTGAGCATGTACAGAGCACTATCAGGAATAAAACATCAGAGTTGCCTGGTTAGAAGACAGCTTTCCCAATCAGGTTTGCTTCCCTGTGTCCTGGGGCTGTTGGTCTGTTTCAGAAAGTACCAGAGACACAGGACTGTAACACCGTTTGGTTGCTAAATACCCCTAATTAATGAAAGAGGATAACGGAGTCATGAGAAGCACAGATCTGCAGGCTTCGTATCACAGGGAGCCTGTCATTTCCTGCAGCCGGCATCGATCAAGGGCATGGAGACATGATGGAGCACCGAATTACCCAGAGAAAGGGCACATTCGCCAATGCCGTGGGGGCCCTGAAACGCGGCCAAATGTGGGGAGAATGACTCAGAAATCATCCGGGAAAGAGAGCACGGCATCCCTGACATGTCTGTCAGCTGCTTCTTGGCAAGGACTAACATTTGACACTGACAAATTGGGTGGGGATTCAGGATACTTGGGTTCCGTTCCATCCAAGGAAAAAAGAGTGGGGAAGCAAGAGCGGTTTAGGACACAATCCTAGGCATGTTTTGAGACAAAAAGCGCGTTAGAGCTCCCAGCATTCCCCAGTGACCACGGCAAGGTCAAAATAGAAGGGTCTAACCATGCACAGGGTGGCAGCCTTGCCATATCCATCCATCCATCCATCCATCCATCCATCCCATGTCTTCAGAAACCTTAACTTGCAAAATATTATACATTCTGTCTCAGCATGTTTATTTATCCTGTGTCTTCAGAAATACCCGCTGCAGGAATGCATCTGCTCTTACAGTGTTAGGGAGACTAGCGTCCCCAAACCCTTTGCTTTCTCCCCTTTCTGTTCCACTAATTCTCCTCTTCTTCCAGTACAAACAGGCTGAACGAACCAAGAGATGTATAACAGAAAGGAATTGAGTGCCTCCCCAACCTTCTTGCATCCCCATCCCTATGGGAGGAGAAAATGACAAATCACGAGGAACCCGAGCATGAGGGACCAAAAATGAGGGATCAGAAAATCGACTCACATTTTTATTTATTTACTTTGGGAGTTATATCCTGCCTTTTTCCTACAAAGGGCTCAAGGCAGCTTACATCTCCTCCTCCATCTTATCCCCACAACAACCACCCTGTGAGGTAGGTTGGGCTGAAAGTCTGTGACTGACCCAAAGTCACCCAGCTGGCTCCATGGCTGAGCGGGGACTGGAACCCAGGCCGTCTGAGTCCCAGTCCCAGGCTCTTAACCACACCACACTGGCTCAAATGAAGGGCTGTCTCCTTCCACCACAACTGGACTGCTTGCTAATAAATCGTCCTAAAGCTAGTAGGGGAGGGAGAGAGACAGAGAGAGAGAGTGTGTGATGGAGAGGAGGAAACAAAACTGTTTGGTGGCTGCTGAAATGCATGCACGGTTCTCCATTCTTCTCATTCTGCTGGTGCCATACCACTGTGAGGATCAAAAAGGATTGGGGACGAGGCGAGTGCCTGAACCAGGCTCCTTCGGCTGAGCGTGTTATGCCACTGCCTCTGGGGAGCAGACAAGTCATTTACAAGCAAAAACCACTTGCCAAGCCTTAAAATGCCTCTGCAGATGGCCGTCCCTTCACAGAATGCTTGGGAGGTAGGAATAGCAGTGCTTATATATTTGTCCTTCAGCTGCTACACCCAAGCAGATATCTAAGGCAGGGAGGAGAAAGACACCCATTAAAAATGCCTTTCAGGAAAGTGGGGGTGAAATCTGGGGAAGGTCCAGCATCAGGGGCTGGAAGATTTTCTTCCTCCAGTGCAGAAAAGGAGATCTCACTGAATTTGGTATTCCTGAAATGGCAACCCCACAAGAATCTGCAGGCAGAAATTCCCAAGTTCAGCCTTGGCATCTCCATTTGAAAATGGGCAGAGCACAGCCGTACAGGCCCCAGTTTCCCTCCTGGCTCCTCCAGGAGAAGCTAGGAGGGAAACCTGCCAGGAACTCCAAATTTCTGTGGCGTCACCACAGAGAGAGCTGGGCTGGATGGACCAAGGACTGACTTCTGTGGGCCACTTGGGTGTTCCTCCAGTTTCAGTTTGCAAGCCCAGGAAAAATGTCCGGAAGTCTTGGAGACTGCTGCCTTTCCGGGTAGCCTGCACCCTAGAAATCAAAACTAGCAGAACATGTGAACTGGCCTCATTGAGACACTGTGCTTAAGTGATAGCATTGGATGATCAGGCAAGTTCCACTGGGGTGTTGGATGGAAGGTATGCTTCACGCCGCCATGGCAGTCTTTGCTCGATGCTGCAGTGACCAAGCGCCGAAATACACACGCGAGTCAGGCATCAGATGTAATCTTTCCATTGGGTTTAAACTCCCATCAGCCCCAGTTAGCATGGTCAGGGCTGATGTGAACTGGAGTCCCTGATATAAAAGGCACTGGCCAGGCACAGAAAGACAACCACAAACCCAGGTTTCTGCTCACAGCTGAGGCCACCCTAAATCAAATCGAGACGCATGCTGTACTTCTTCCATTCCAAAGGATTAATTCTGAGGATGTGGAGCAGAAGAAGCGCTCGTCCTCAGTGATTCCCAGCAGGGCCATCCAGCCAGTATGCGCATGGACTTGCTGGAGACCTCGCACCCTGGAAGAGGCCAGCACCGCCATCTGCCTCAGCACCCCATACATATTTTACATATTTTTTCAGGAGAATTACCCTTCCATTTTCCAAGAGCCACTCCCTGTCCGAGCCACTGCAGGATATGAACACAGCCGCTTCCTTACTCAGTTATCTAGCACTTGTTAGAGCACCAGCCCAGAAACCTTCAGGCAAGCCCATCAGCCCCTAAACTAGGCAGGGTTGTGCTGGAAGGCATGTTGCCAAGAGCTCTCCCTCAAACCTAGTATCAGGCCTAAAGCCAGCACACCTCCTCACTGGCCTAGTCCAATGCGGCAACTCACACAAGAATGCAACAGACAAGCTTTTCTGGGGTCAGGAAGCTCAAAGCACACCTGATGCCTAGGTGGGGCAGGATTACCTGGCTGCCCAGAAGAGGCTAAACAAAGGCAAGCAAAGTCTGAAGGAACCTGTGCGAGGCGCCACACAGTCTTCTGCAAAGTAGACAGGAGCCCTCAACTAATCTCTCTTTCAGCATACTAGGGTGCCCAGCCCATGATCCGGGAATCTCTGCAGGAACCGCACCAAATGAGAGCACTGGTAGAGTCTGGAAACCCAGAATTCAGCCAAGAATTCTTCAGAAAAGGAGGATTGCTGCCATCCCAAGAGATCTGGATTGCAATAGTTGAGTGTCGGCAAAATTCAGCACAAGAAGATAATATGCAACGTTTTAGCTAATGTGCTGGCATTTAATAGTTTTTCACCTCAATGAAGCCTGGATATGAATTGTTTTGCATTTCTGAATACTTATTTAAAGAGCTAGAAAAGAGTTGTAAGAGGGAAAGGGGAGAGCTAGTCTCTAGTCCCTTTTTGACTTCGGAGGCTCAAGTCCTGCGCAACGGACTCCACTGGCTGGTCCTGAGCACAGCGCATCCGCTCAGCCTCAGTGGCCCACATATGAATGGGAACAGATGTGATTTACCTCCGAGTGCAAGCACAAGAGCAGACACAATGAATGAGGAAAGCCAACACGTTCTTTGGCAGGATCCCCCTGCCCTCCGTACCCACAAACCCCTCCTCCCCCCTGCCCTCTGTTCCCTGCCTCCCTTTCATTGCATCTCACTGGCCATCCAGCAGTCTCAGCTCACCTCCCCCTCTGGCCTCATCCTTCCCAGGTGATCAGGTTTCAGGGAGGGCCTATTTCTGCCTGGAGAATGTGCCACCTCAGCTCAGGACTATGCTCCGTTTGCACAGAGATCAGTGACTTTGCTGGCTCTTTCACCCCCAGGGGCAGACACGTGGCCAGTTCCACTAGCCCACAGGGCTGGCAGGGTGGTGTGGTAGGGAAGCGATATGTGTACGGCCATATCACAGGCCGAGAGGCACCTGCCAAGGGAATAACCTCTGCGGCTCCTCTGCTGGGAGAGACTGGAGGAGAGGGGAGAGGGCCAGATCCCGTTTTGGCACCGTCTGCTGTCCAGTCTCTGCCCTGCAAGTTTCTTCCTCACCTCCTTTCCTGATCACCTGAAATGTTTGCCTTTGGCAAGGAGAACCTGGGTCAGTCATGGCAGGCCTTCCAAAGCGCCATTTTGGGCATGGGGACACAGGCTGCCAACTCCTGCTGCCAACCCAAGCATGGGAGTCTGCCTGACTCACACAACACAGGCCTGGAATGCACCCTGTCACTCATAAGCACACAGTGGGCTAGAACCTGGCTTTTTCAACATACGTGAAGAAATTCTCAAGACAGCTGACAGATCCGCTTGCATTTCTACAACAATTTGGTAAATATGAGGAAGCAAAGTCTGCACGTGAGCCCTATTCCTTCGCTTGCAGGGGTTCAACCCCCATGCATTTTGAATTGTCAGAAAGGATACGAACAATGGAAACAGTCCGGATTATAGGCGAAGAAAAATGCTGCTGTTTGCGGCGCCTATAATAGCAAAAATTAGCTGTGTTGCCAACCAGGCAGGAAAAGACCCTTTAGGGGAGAGGAAGTCAAACCCACAAGGGGAACCACCACCTCCATCCATGCCACATCCAGCAGAGTCCAGTCAGCAGCTTCTGCACCTGGAAAATCTATGGATTGATTCATAATCTGGCTGCACAAAGATGCAAACAACTCCTCGCCACTTTATTACACCACAGAGAGGGGCAAAACAATGAGGACTCTCAGACTGGCCCTGCTGACTTCCCTGCAAGATCCAGTTCACACGTGCATGTACACCCCTCCATCTCTCACTGCTAGAGCAGTCACTGCTGAACAGGTGCTCAGGATCCCTTCATAAGCCTTGTATTTGAGGACTGGACAACCCTGACAATTACCCACGCTACGGCGCCACTCATGATTCAGTGACAACCAATACTTTGCCCACATTCGACCCTTGGGTGTGGGTTACAGTGCTGTGTGAACCCAGACATCGTGCGTCTCTTCTCCGTGGCAGCACATTTTGCCACCGGATGCTGAGGCTACCACAGGAAGACTATGCATGTGCGAAGCAGCCTGAAGAGACAGTTGGCACAAGTTCTCATCCCTAGTTCCCTCTTGCTCTGTTTCTTCCCCTTCCACTCCTCTCTCCCCATCTGTTCTTGTAGGGCTTGTACTCAAAGAAGGGAACAGTGTGATTGCATGTTGTGCAAAAACCTGAAAACTTGAACAAAATGGTATTTAAAAAAACACGAGTGCACAATTTGGAGAAGGGGGCGTCACGATATTCACAGCATCACATGCAGGAGGAAAGCCCCTCGAGCAAATTAAATCCTATTGGCGTAAAAACATGTACGCGCACAGACCCTCTCCAATTGCAGTCTCTTTTCAAGTTTCCTTGTTAAGGGCACACAGATGGCTTAAAATAGGAAATTGTTCTCCGGGAGGAATTGTTCGCTATTCATGGTACTGAAAAAGCAATTACATAGGCAACAGCCTTTTTCTTATGGCTCCCCCTGGGGGGTGGGGGGAAGCCCCCTCAAAGAGGGCAGATTTAAGGACAAGATGGCAGGTATCCTGGAAGAGACTTAAAGGTTCTTCTAGTGACTTGGAGCAAGAGGAGGCCTTCAGGCCCTGGAGAGCAGATTGCAGGGCAATTTCCCCCGATGGGGTTTGTGCTGCAAACAGAAGGAATGATCCTCTTTTATTTCTCCATCCTGGGTCATCTGTATCCCATCTCGTCCTTCTTCATCCGCCAACCCCACGGGCCCTGGGGAGGGGGTGAGTATTTTTGGAGACTGCACCTGTTCAAAGAATTCCTACAAACTCTGGGTAAGCACATAGCTTAGAGGCAGGGACCTTTTGCGCTCTCTCTCTCTCTCTCTCTCTCTCTCTCTCACACACACACACACACACACACGTTTTATGGGCAGGTCTGGAACATTTTCATTCCATTCCCTTTTGGTTGAAGAATGGGATAAAATGCTAAAAAGGCATTGATTTAAAATGTGTTGTTGTAAACTCTCAGCAAACTTCCGTTTTGGGTGGTATAGAAATAAAATTTATCAAGTCTTAACTCCTGCTTAAGAGTCCTGCCGTCACCATGCATCCAAACATGACGCTGCTCTCGCCATCCTTCCACACACAGTTCTTGCCTAGCTCTGCCCATCCTCCTCAGAAACAGAACAACAAATATCTTGTTCTGCTGAATTCCCTGTAGGGGTGTCTTTATTTACCAAGTGTAAAATCAAGTTTGTCTGTTTCCTGCCAGGTTAGGAGAAGCAGCAGCATGGGTGGAGGGAAGAAACAGGGCTTAGCTCCAGAATGTGTATCTTCTCTCTGCCTTCTCTTCACATGCCAGGACAAATCAAATTATTTGGTACCTCTGAGCTTGTGCAGAATGCCTCCCATTACTAACAAGGAACCCACAAACCCTGTGACTAGATAGTATTCAGCTAACCGGCAGCCCAGCACAATTATTTCCACAGAAAGAAAAATTCAGAATTTAGTTTGGAAAGGTAGAAATGAGGACCTCAGAGGCCTTCAAATAAAACTTATGTATATGCTGAAACTCATGTGCAGCACAGTGCAGCAATGCGCAGCACAGCATTACGCAGTCCAGGGTTTCCGCATATTCAGGTGGAAGTCTGCATGATATTGGGATCAGCTCCACCATTAAATTATATTGATCTTTTTAAATCCCAAGATTCTGGTCCCCACGGATCTGGAACACTGCACAGGCAGAGTCTCCAAATGCTCTAGCATTCCAGGCATGGGATTTCTAAACGACGCTACAGTCCACAGCATTTGGATGGCTGAGCCAGAAAATTCCAGTGATATTCTGCAAAATATGTTCATCAGCATGGGCCCCAGTCCACTAAGAAATTCTCCTGCACAGGGAAAACTTCCAATTAGACTGTGTGTACAACCCATAATTGTCGATCGCCCACATGGCCACTCTTAACGGCATCTAGAATCTACTACCTGAGACTACTCTGTGGCATGATGAGAGCCTATAGTTAGTCTATTGCCTGCCTCACCTTACCTTATACCTCTCTCCTGGCCAGCCCTTTCACTTCTCTCCATTCTGCCACAATGGCCAATTCTGCCAAAACAATAGTGGTGCATAGAAATGCAGATAAGCAACACTGCCAAAGAAAGGAGGGACTTGTTACACCTCTTGTTTGACTTTGCATTCTTAAACTATTTAAGTACCAAGTTTGGATGACTTGAGACAAGAATCTGGGGAGTTGTTCCCGGACAGAAAACCTGAAACATCATGAATGATGGTGGGCATAATAAGATAACAAGCTTGAGTCAACATGTACACCAAAGACCAGGGACTATTTTGGGGGTGCATTAAAAAAGGTTTGCCCCAGATTTGCCATAAGCAGTTAACACATTAGTCTAATCTTGGTGCTGTTAGCAGAATCTTACACAGAATACAGCTTTTAGTCCTTGTGACATGTGCTAAATTCTCTTTTCTCCTCACTCATATTTTTTTAAGATTCTACTGATTTCCAATGATTTCTTGTGTTTCAATATGTACTGGTTTTCAATGTGTTTACATTTCAATTGTGCTAAGGTTCTATTGTTTAAAATTGCCACACACTGCCTTGATGGCTTTTTAGCAAATATAAATTTATGGGAGAAGGCGGGATAGACATGTAACAATAAAACCCGGCCCCAAGGCCTTTCTGCCTGCAGCCCAGCCTGAAATTCATCCTTTCCAACAGGAAACAAGGGGCTCTTTAACTCCATCCTTCAGAAACAGAAAACACCTGAGCTGCTTCAGAGTCAGGGCTTCATTTGCAGTAGCCAAACTCCCTCCCCTCTGGGAAACCCAGAAGGCCTCTAATCTTGTTAGTTCCATAGGACTTTCTATATGAATAAATTATACAGATTCATTCTTGACTCCAGTGGTCATTTTAACTGTCCTTCCCTATTGTGTTTTCCTGGTCCTGTATGCCAAGTTTTAGGAAAGTTTCTATCCCAAAAGGGAAGGCAAGCAAGCAAGCATTTTCTATTTTTTTCCACACAGAAACTGGATAAAACTCAAGAGATCATGGTTAGGGCCAGAAATTAAGCACCTGCTTAATTCATAGTATGCCTCTGGCTGGGCCTGATACTCTCCTTATCAGTTTAATATTTTGCCAGCCTTTAGCTGTAACACGTCTTAGTCATTCCCCTACTTTTCCCTGCCGAACATACAGACCCAATCATACACCTGGCAGCTTTGCTAGCTCCGGCTGGCTGTTGTCATCACAGCCCAGCCCAGCCCAGTCCCAGAGAAAGAGCCAGGTCTGAACAAGGAAGGCCCTGCCCACTGTCCCCCTCCAGACCTGGTTTAACCCTTGGAGGGAGCAGTCCCCAGAGCCAACACCTTTGCCTGAGGCCCCCCCCCCCCGCCGCAGCAAGAAGGGAGGTGCTTGTGGCTCCCTCCCTACAGAGATGCCAGCCTGTGATGAATGGCATTCAGCTGTCAGTTGCAGGATAAATAAAGGTTAGCAACTGGAGAGGTTGTCCAGAGGAAGCATCAGCATTAACCCCGCAGTAGTCAGAATGTCCGTACACCAAAAACACAGCACACGGCCAGGTGAGGGTCTCATTGCTCCCTTTCTCTTTGGTGTGTTTAAGATGCAGAAGAGGGACCATGTTCCCATTCATTTCTCTCTCTCTCTCTCACACACACACACACTCACACACACTTTGCAAGACAGCCAAGACCCGAGGGCCAGATGCCCTCCCACGCCAAGGAGAAATGACAACAGTCCCCATCTCTCAGAGGGGATCTATTTAGCTACTGGAACTAAGCAGCTCCTGGGAACAAAGAGTCCCAGAGAAGATCCATGTCTCACACAGCTGATCGCCATAATGACAAACCCCAACCTGATGTCCTCCACCTGTCACAATGGCAACCTTCCCCACCATGATGCTAGGCTAGGTTAGGCGGACCTTTATTCCAAGGCCAGCAGGGGCTGTTTGCAGTCCTTGGGCTTGGACTGGGGAGAGGCAGGGGGAGAAGACAGAAAGAGGAGAGGAGCTGGGTCCAGGCCAGCCCTGCTCTTCACTAAGCTCTGGCGGTGGCACCACCTGTTCCCAGACGGATCCGTGGCTAGCGTCCCACCAGCAACAGGGCTGGCTCTAATTTTAGCCGCTGCTGAGCCCCAGTGACAGAGGAGGGGTCTTGCTCTGGGGAGGCCCCCCAACAGGGGCTGAGGGCCGAAGGGGTGAGCTGGATAGATGGATGGAGGGTGCTGGCCCACCCCCGACCCCCACTCTGCTCAGGGCCGTCTGAATATCCTGTTGATATGTAAAGGTATCTCGAACTCTTAAAGCACTGGTGGGTTGTACTGCGCTTACTCCAGGGCCTCGGGCATTTCCATTTTACCCTCCCCGCCAAAGCCTTCAGTATTTTGGCCTTTGAAGACTTCTCTGCACCGGTTCTTTTGCTCTCCCGCCCCCTCAAAATCCCCGCGCGAAGGGCCCTGCTCTGCTTGGAGATTGAGCCGGCATAAAAATCTAATAAATTAATTCGGCGTATGGAAAAGCGCCGCACACTGGCAGTGCGAGAAACAGGCGAGGCGAGGCGAAGCGCAGGATGCGGTCCGCGCCCCAGGCGAAGCCCCGACCGCCCGGCTGCGCCCCCGCCGCTCTCCAAACTCCCCCCGCGCCCGGACCAAACTTTGCGCCGGAGCCCCAGCGCCGCGCAAGGCCCTGCCTTCCTCCTCCTCCTCCTCCGCGGCGCCCTCCCGGGCAGGCTCGCCCTTCAGGCGCTGCCCCAGGGCAGCCGCGCGCTTCTCCCCCCAACTTTCCCCCACTGCCCTTCCTCGGCGCCCGCCTCTGCCCCGTTCCCAGGCTGCCTGCCCCAATTGCCCCCCCCGCTCTCCAAACGCGCCTCTCCAGCCGTGCTCCCCCCTCCCCCCGGGCGTTTTGCTTCCTCATCCTCCTCTTCCCTTGCGCCCCGCTCTCCCGGGGTTCGCCTCCCCCGTCCCCCTCCCCCTCCGTCTGCCTGCCCCAATTCGCCCCCCCCGCTCTCCAAACGCTCCTCTCCAGCCGTGCTCCCCCCCCACTCCCCGCACCTCCCTTCCCCCCCTTTGCCTCTGCCCCCCCCCCCGCGCCCCACTCACGGTCCGGAGGAAGAGGACATCATCCTCGCCCTCTCCGCCTCCCTCGGCCATGGCTGGGCTGGCTGGGCTGGCGCGCTCGGCTCGGCTCGGCTCGGCTCGCGGGGAGGGCGAGGGGGGCCGCCCGGCGGGGCTCCTTCGCAGCTGCCGGGAGCCGCGGAGACACTACCGGAGCGTCCCGACCGGAGGCAGCCAGGCAGCCAGCCGGGCCCGCCCCCGGCCCGCCCCCGGGAAGCGGAGTGGCGGCGGCGGGGGGCGGGCGACGAGGGGCACCGGCGCTGGGGAGAAGCCGAGCGCGGCGCTGCAGGTGCTTCGGGCCAGCGCCCATCAGCCCCGGCCGCAGGGCCAGTGAATGGGCAGCGCGATCCAACACACCTGCAAGCCGAAACACTCGGGGACGGCGCCGGGCTGCCTCCCCGCCCGCGACCGAGGCAGTGTTCGGGATATCTGCCAAGTCACCACAGCTCAATGGAGCCTCCATGGGTCAGAGGCAGTCTATCTCAGGCCAGGGGAACTTCCACTGCAGTCTTCCTGCCTAATTCTTCCTTGGGCTGTGGGGGCCGCAGGAATTATGGGCTTATTTTTATGTGTTTCAAGGATTGAGCTAGTGGTGAAAAATAAAGAGGAAAAGAGAGAGAAGCGAAACACAGAATTGGAATCTTTTAACGTAAATTGTGCCCATAAAACTGTGACTGGTTAGTCAGAACAGCTTGTTGGGATAAAACGTCTCCAGGAGGCACGAGGGAGACCAGGACGAGGCAGGGCCAGGTGTGGAGGCACTGCACCAGCAACGGGATCTCCCGCATAATATTCCCCAGGGAACAAAGCGCCTAGGATATGCATCTTTGCATGCAGGGCATACTCTCAGGGAACCATGTACAGGATCACAGCCTCAGAATAGGTATTTTTCTCAGTTCCTTAACGAACACACTGCCTTTGAGCATGCACAGAGCACCCCAAAAGATACTTTAGAAACCCAACCAGCCACCAGCACCTTGCTGAGTTCCACAGGGAAATGCCTCACGCTGAGGTTTGTCCCAGCTTCCTACGCTCCAGCTTTGGCCCACCGCCAGGCATAGAAAATTCCAGTCAGGCACCTCAATTTCTAAGCAGCTGGCAAGAGAATCCCCAGTTTCTCGACTCCGAAGGTGCTGTTGTGGAGATCCATGACAATTCTGGGGGTGAAAGTGTTGGCAGACATGGCCATATAAGCAAGACAGGTAGGAACGGGTTACATTTTGAGCTGTGGCAAAAACAGTGGCAGAGAGGATACAAGTGAACCCAGACACCCCTTGCCAACATCCCTTCCTCCACCTGCCCTGCTCCAGATGCAGTGGGTTCTGGCTCTTGTCAGCCCCAGTCGGTCAGGAGCACTGGGAGCTGTGGTCCAAAATGCTTGGAGGGCTCCAGGTTGGGGAAGGCTGCTGTATCGAGCACCTGCCCGTTATTCGCATGAGACCCCTGAGCCAGCTTGGCCAGTAGTGTGAGGCAGCTTTTTAAATTACTTTTTTCTCCTTGCAGGGCCCACATGTGGCATGCATAAGGATAAAGTTCCATCTCTTGGGGTCCTCATGTTTTGGTGGCCTGGCAAAGATCTGAGCAGAGACCGGACATTCTGTCAGTTGATCGGAGGCTAAGTAAGAATGCCAGGCTCTGATCTGGTCCAAGAATTTGAAACGCTCTGAGCATGGACAGAGTACGTTTCACCAGCAGCAGCACCATGAAGGAACTTTTTTCTGCTGCTGGGATTAGGGAGAAAACAACAGGTGAGAACTGGAACTCTGCTACATCGGGACACACCCGCTCTATAGGCATATATGGGATTCATGACAGTTTTACTATCCCAAATTCACCTATAGAATCTTGGGAAATGTAGTGGGTTTTTTTACAGTGCTCTCTGTTGGAGATCCCTAAAGTACCTCTGAAGCTACAGTTTTCCGAGGTTCCCTCTGGAGAGGGAATAGCTGCTAAACATGTGGGAAATTTGCACTGGAGATTAACTCTCAGAGTGGAAGAAAATATCGTAGCTCAAAGAGATCACCAGGCCCCATATGATGCACTTTATTATTAAACTTATATTCTGCAACGAATACTCCAATAGGATCTGCTAGGCAGATTACAGAAACCAATAAAGCAGCCCTTCCCCTAACCTGCTGTATTCCAGATGTTTGAGGCTAAATGGGAGTTGCCATCCAACACATCTGGAGAGCACATCTTGCAGAAGTTCTGACATTCTTGCCTAGGAACCCCTTTGACACACTCATAAAGCACTACTGGAACAGAGCACGATCATAGCAGCTGTAAGAACAGCAAGGAACCAGTTCGCTCACTTGTACACTAACCAGGAAACACCGTTTTGGTTCATAAAGACACGCTGGTTTAACGAGAAGAGTCTTGCCACTGTGAGCACAGATTTCTAGCTGCACACATGGAGCATTATAGCTGCTCAATTGTTCTGTGGAGGTGCAAAACTTGCAGCTTCCTGCATCTAGCAGACACTGGCCAGATATTTTGGACTTCTTGCTGGCACTGCACCACAGCTTAACACCAAATTATTCATTATAGCATCTTTGACAGCTCGCCAACTTCCACCCTCACGGAATTTGCATGAAAACATCCAGGTTGCTGTGAAAACTATTTTTCCAATCCAAAATAATTTTGGCCAGTAATAAAACCCTGAAAGATTTGTCACTTGAATCAGGAGGGACTAATTACGTAATACTTTTTTCATCCATTACTTTCAGTGTGAGAAAATAAAATGGACTGAAGGAAGCCAAAGAGTACAGGAAGAAATTACGCCGCTACACTCAAGCTTTTTATAGACCCAGAATATTACACTGATTCCCAGGAGGTAGGGGCTTTCACAAGGGCAGCAAAACCCATCTTTGTGCGTGGGGGTTTCTTTCCTTTGAATTTGGAATAATCTAACCCCCTGGCTTTGTACCTCCAGATGCTTCTGACTTAGCAGATGAAGGCAATTTTCCCTGCCTACCTCCCCACCCAGTATGAATATCAGAATAAAGCATTTCTGAAATTAGTCTACTGACCCCCCCCCCCCACATTCTTTTTTGCCCTTTCTTTTCTCAGTGCAATTAATTATAAAGGAACAGCCAGGCCATTATGCAGCCTCAGGGAAGGGCAGCTTTTAAAACCTTGGCCCGGAGAGATCCTGGCAAAACTGCGACGAGAAGGAAATTAGTTATTTGGAGCCTGAAACAACCCAGCATCTAACCAGTTGTTTCAAATAGCAGCAGAACTGGCAAGCTTCGTTCCCTTTCGGGCCAAGAGCACATTCACGCCAGCTGCACCTGGAGCTGTGGGGGCAGAACCCACCCCAGCCTAGGATCAGAACCGCCCCGTAGGTTCGCTGCCCCTGCTGTGTTCCTGTTCTAGCCTCCTCTCTGTTGGCCTTCCTTGAGACAGATGAAATGGAAAATGCAGGACAATGAAAAGGAGGGTGAATAATTACGGTGGACGATGCTATTTCAGCGTATTTGCTCAGTTCTAGAACACTGGAGAGTCTCTGGCTGGTTTGCCACAGCCCAGCGAGAGGCCCTGGCTTTCGGTTTCCAATGGCTCGACAGCAGCTAAGGAAAAAAAGCCCTGCTCGCCAAATAGGGATGCCGAAATGAAAAGAAGACTGATGGAGCGGAGAGCGGGAGGGAGGCTGCGGGTGGAAGAACACTGAGCTCAGTGTGCCACTGAAAGCAAATCTGTGGGTTGATCATGTGTTCGGAGGGACCCTATTCCATACCCCTAAGGGGAGACCCGGCCTCTGGGCCTCTGTTTTCCATCTGGGTCCATTCAGAGAATCTTGGGGTCCCAGTTGAGAAAAGAGAAAGTGTGGACCCTGTGAGCCTCAAGCCTGCCCATGCCTCGCTCTCAAATTGGCAGCGTGGCTCTTGACGAAAGACAAGTGAAAATCTCACCATGATGAAAATTAAAAGCATGTAAGGGTGTCATTTAAAGACCAGCAACCGTGTGGTATTTCTTGCATTTAATGGTTTAGTCTTAGGATTAGAAAAAGGCACATGAATGCAGAAGCACACTGGGAAATGCTTGTTAAAAGACATTGCTCTGAAACCGTGGCGGCACATGGCTGCCCCCTGGAGGAGGATTGAAGAAGCTACACAGAAAAACACACCAGTACCAGACAAAATGGTCCATAACAGCCTTTTCCAACCTGCCCCAGACCAGATGGTTGGCTACAACTCCCATCATCCCTAGCCAGGGGCTATGCTGGCTAGGGATGATGGGGGTTATATTCCTACCCATTTGAAAAGTGCCAGTTTGGGGAAGGCTAGTCTGTAACAGGTAGAACATACCTGGCTGATTTTTCTGCTGAGTTGTGTCCCTTTTCCAATGAATATTAATTTGGGCAGTGCGATGGGAAGAGAACTGACACGCTTTGCCACAAGCTACAAGTTGGGAGCAGTTCCGGAAGCCATGCGATGGGTTTAACTAACCATTTGCTGCATCAGAATTGGTTCCCTTGACACCAAGTCAATGGAGAAATAACTAGGATAAAACACGAAAACACACCAGCTCTTTTGAGGCTACTTGTGGGGACTGATATGGGGAAGGCAGAGAAGGGAAGAGAGAAGATGAATAAATACATAATTTTAACATCCACAGTCAAGAGGTTTTATGCACGATGCCTTGTAAGCCAAGGTCAGGAAAAGTTCGGTGGAACATGGGGAAGGTATTGAGGACTTCAGGAAAGGAGGAGTGATGGATGGGGTGGTTTCATTTTTTGGGACGGTTATTAGCGCTGGGATGGCATGAAGCATCAATCAGCTGACTCAATCCGCCACGCCCAGTTTTGCACCAAAAGCTACAAGGTCGTCTAACAAAACTGAATATGGGACATCAAAGCAGGTAATAGCCACTTTCGTAGAACCCTAATCCTACCAGGCTGAAAGCCTGGCTACCTGCAGGTCAAGATTTAGTCCAAATTGGGGACACCACAAATAGAGAGGGCTTGCACTTCCCCCAAAAAGGGCTTGGGGGGGCTGGTCTCCTCGCTCTAGCAGGAGCTTGGCAGCTCGGGGTCCCGAGGACTCGTCTCCTCCCTTTTCCCACGCAGTCCTGCAAAGGACATCGCGATGTGCTTGCGGGTTATGAAGATCTGCCGCCCGCAGGAGGCCTTGAAGAACTGCAGGGGGCTCTTGGGGGGCAGCACAGAAGCTCCCTTCTTGGCCTGGCCGGGCGCTCTAGCAAGCCCCTCCTCCTGACCAGCCGGCCAGGGCAGAGCGCTCTCATGGCTCACTGAGCGGCCGAATCGGCGACCCCCGTGGCGCCTGGAGGGGCTGAGCCTCACTGAGCACGGTCCCTCGCTGGGTTGCGAGGAGGGGTGCGTCAGGCTCGCTCTGGGCCCCCTGCTGAGGCATCGGAGGCGCCTGGCAAGTGAGAGGCGGGCATCCGCCAGGCCCGGCCTGGAGGGAAGCAAGCTCTGGGGCTGGGCACTTGGCCCCCTGCCCTCCGCACCGGTGTTTGCTGGGGTGATGCACCCAGCAGGGATGCCCAGCTGTCCCACACCCGCCACTGTGCCTTCCGCACCCAACTGAGGTATCTCAGCAAGGCTGGACATTTGGGCACGATGCCCTCCGCCAACGTGTGGCACGTCATCTGGAGAGAAATCCAGCTCTCCTCCTTCTGCGGCATCCCTTACCGACAGCTCTTCAGGCCAGCTTATCGAGCGGCGCAAAACTCTACGGTGCCCAGGTGTCCTGGTGTCCCCAGCCAAAGCCACCGCCATATCCAGCACCTCTCCGCCCCCAAGCAGGGCATCCAAATCCAGCCGACAGAGCCCAGAAGTGAGGCCGTCTAAGCAGGGGCTTGGCTCAGTGCCAGGTTCACACGTCATAGCATGGGGCAGTCCTAGGTTAGTGCCAGTAGGAGCAGAGCTGTCATCGCTGGACGGCTGCAGCAAGGATCCTAAAAATGAAATCCACATTTGGGCGATTACACTTGTAGAAAAGCTAGCCAGGCAAGCACAGGCGCTAAGAGGCAGCAGGCTCTTCCACCAGCATCTGGGATCAGTTCACGGGTTCCATGTGCACGGGAGGGATGGCATGAAGGACCCCCAACTAGCCATGAGATGGTTTGGCAGGATGCACGGGGAAGAGATGTGATGGGATTCGAACCCATTTTTCTGCAACTGTAATGCCATCGCGTTTCTATATCTTGCCTCTGTGTATGTTATAATTTAAGAAATATCCAGAGGAAACAGCTTTATGTAGTCCCTTGGAGTGGTACGGAGTTTGGTGGTGTTTTCTCTGATCCCCTGCTGCATTCCCACAGTGGGCTCTGGAGGCTGGCAAGTCCCATCTAGTATTCCCAGCCTGGCACCATGCAGAAATCCCCCCTTCATGCCAGCCCCTGCGGACCGTCCTTCCCTTGCTGTGCAAGTACCAGCTGCTTGGGGACGTCCCTCGGCAGGAATGGTCAGTTCTGGTCGCGTGACCCTACCCGCTTCAGCATCCGTGAGCTTGGGGCCCTGCCGCCCTGGCCATCTGTGTGGGGCTGTGGGGCCTCCCCATGCTGCCATCGCCGTCTTCTTCAGCCCCAGCCAGCCGCTTGGTTCTGCTGCTTTGGCGGAGACACAAAGTAATTGCTGGGGAAAGAGCAAGAGGAGGAGACTGTGGCAACCTGCTAATACCTTATCCCAGTGCCTTTTTTGTAAGCGCTCGGCGCACGACCACACACACCAATCCCAAGCCGACCAGCGTCCCAAGGCGGGCGGCCCGGACACAAAAGCAGCCCGCAGGCACTTTGTTAATGATGTTTGCTGCTGACCTGCTACGCCGACAGAGGATTCAAAATCACTTGGTAAAATCCATTGGAAAAAAAGGTGCCGGAACACCGTTCCGGTGCGTTCTATGACAAAAAAAGCCCTGCCTTATCCACATATTAGTTCATGTCTCAGCAGCAGTGCTGCCAAACCCTCCAGTAGCCGGTCCAGCTGCCCCATTTGTGGAACAAGAAATGGGCAGCACTTTGCCTCAAGCAGCAAACGACCTTGCGCTGGCCCAGATGCTGAGTTGGAGGTCCCTGGGTTTCGGAGGGCCCCCGCACAGGATACCCTCCACAGGCCGCTCCATCAGTACCACTCCCCTCTCACCGCCGTCGCCCCCAGATGCTCTTGCTCCTCATGCTGGCTGCCACCCGCTGAGTTGACTGCAGAGAGCCGAGAGGCGCTATCGAAGTAAGATAAGAACTGGAACGCCCTTTTCTAGTATTCATGGTTACATATGGTAAAGGCTGGGGCAGGTGTGCAGAACCCATACAAGAGCCTCTCACCTGTGAAGGGCTCACCAGATCTTTGCTGTTGCAGGAGAAGATGCGCAAGGTGTTGCGCCCCGTGCCCCTGCACTCCGAGGATGCTGAGGAGCAGCGGGGGGATGTGCGAACAGAGTGTTTTCTGAAAGGGAAGAGGAGATAGGAAGAAGTCACAGTATGAAGTCACAAAATGAAGCCTCCATGTCCAGAGAAAGTCTATCTCAAGAGAACCAGCTAGGATCAAGCAGGGCTGCAAGAATGAAGGGGCTGTGGGCCCACCATAGCAGCAAACACAGTCCTGGCCCCTTCGGTGTTTGTCCAGTGGGACGGCAGAAGAGGCTTGTGTTACTGATATTTTATAGATCTAAACACTGAGGCTGAGATACTGGGGCTTGCCCAAAGTTTCATGGTTTGACTCCAAGGCTCCAAGTGCAGGCCACTCTGTTTTAATCTGATGCCAGCTTCAAAAATGGAGCTGATTTATGTCATCATCTGATGTGCTGATCTAAAATTCCCATCTTCCCCAGCCAGCTCCAGTCCAACACATCTGGCAGGGACCAGGCTGGGGAGTGTGGTAATAACTCTCGAATCTCACATTTGTATGTGCAAATATAATGCAGCATTCCCATCTCCATCCCATCCCAACAAGAGACCACTCAGAACCCACCTCTGAGGATGCTTTTGGGACATGCTCCCTTTCTGCTGAGTTTTCACAGATGGGGTCCACAGATTGGCTGGCGCACCTCCTGCATCCGAGAGGGAATTCAAGGGGCCACCAGAGACATCCGGAACAGGACTTGTAGAAGCTACTTCAGGGGGAAGGCCAGTTAGCAAAGGAGTCGGTGGGACACAAGCAGTGGCGACGTCGGGCGTTTTGATGTGCAGGCCTGTGCAGGAGAGAGAAATTATGCCACCGTCCCCGTTAACTGCAGGCCCCCGCACTATGTCCCAGCATGTCCATTGCCTCGGGCACGACGGAGATGCAGCTTTTTCATGCTTACACTGATCTTCCACCTTAAGAAAAACCTTAGCATCATGGCTGCTAACCACAAGGTGCCCTTTAAACCATTTCATTCTGTATCTGTGGATGACCTGTGGATATTTGCATAACACGGCGGACTTTGCAAAGAGTGAGGGAATACATTACTTGGCACAGAACCGGCTTCTGTGGGTTGATCAGAGCAGTTGGCAGCATCCTCATCGAAGGGACCCGAGCCGAGGGAATCCAGGGCAGACCTTCTGCAAAAGGGAATGCAGAACTCCCTCAAGCAACCAACAGCTTCCCGTGTGCCCAGGCCTGCTCCACACTCTGGCGGAGCTGCCGCCTGCCCCGAAGAATGGGGTACCAGTCTAAAAAGCCGGTGCTCTAAGGGGGAGTGAACTGTGTCCCTGGGAGAAGACCCAAGCGTGCCTTTTCTTAGTTGAAGGGTTGGGTGTCTGGGCAGCGTCCTCAGAGGCTTTCCGCTTGGAGATGAAAGCCGCTTGCAGAGCGATGTCACTCGAAGCATCTGTAGGGAAAGGAGAATATTTCAGAGCAGCTTCAAACCAAGCCTTGGCCACCGAGGGTTTTGCTGTGCGTTGCTCATGGAAGTGTGGGATGGCTACAACAGGACATGGAACATCAAATGTGACTTCCATGGTGTTGGAACACTTCACCACTGAGGTTCTCAAGACAGCTGAGAAATTGAGTCGGCGGCCAATCCAGAATCAAAATAGACCAATCCAGCTCCATTGCTGAGATCTTTAAATTCAGTCCAGCTCCGGCCCCTTTTTCCCAAATGTGACCCCCACCCACTCCATCACTTTGCACCTGACGGAGCTCTCACTCACACTCTTTGCCGTCCTGGCTGAGAGCTGTGCAAAGGGTTTTTCCCATCCTGAATTTGCTCAGGGCTTCGGTGACAATGTCTACAAAGAAGAACAACAACATGGGTTGGAGGGACATCCCAGGGTCCCGCGAAACTTGATCTCCATTCCCCTGCTTCCCGCCAAAGGTGCTTCCATACATCGTGACTGAAGGGCACAATGCAGAGGGAAGCGGTAATCAGAGCGATGCCGGAAGCATCTCTCCTTCCAGCGAGTTGTCTCAGGTCGCCTGGTTCCGCATACTCACGGCCCATACAGTGCCGCCGCCGCCGCCGCCTTTCTTCCCGGCTGCTCTCTCCAGCCTCTTCTGGCCTGGCTGGGGGCTGTCGCTTGGCGTCTGGTTCTGCAAAGGCAGCTTGCACTTTCTCCATGAGAGGCTGGGGGGGCACACCTGTCTCCAAGGGGGAAGCAGTGGGGGAACCAACGTTAAAGGCAGGGCTTCCCATCTGAGGAGGAAGATGGCTCGAACGAACAGGAGAGAGGGTGGACAGGCACCACGACACGACTCGTGGCCACTGGGTTGCGCTGCTCACCAGACACCTCACCATCAGGCTGGCTGAGGATGATGGGAGTGTTCCGGTCCCACACCTCTGCAGTGCACCAGCTGGGAAAAGGCTAGTGAAAAGCAGGGCGGGATGGGGGGCCCAGCTCCTCAGCCTGAGAGGATTGGAGAAGGTAGAGCAGCTGCAGGTGCCGGGGGTCGGCTGTGCCCCCAGGGGCTTGTGTGGGTCTTGCCAAGTGCCCGGCCACGTCCACTCACCCCAACTCCTACCCGAGCCGTGGAGAGGGTGCTGCAGTCCTGCATCCACCCAACAGAGGGCAGCAGGCGTATCTTAGGGAGTTCACAGCTCCCCACTGTTCACACCCTGCCCCTTTTCAACTTCCCGCTTAGGTTAGGAGCCGTGAAGCACAGGCAGGGGATGGCAGTGGCGAAGGACACGTGTGTTCGTGCCAGTTCTAGCCGCTGGAAAGCTCAGAGCAGGCCTGCACAGACGTACACGCGTGTGCACGCAGGCACGCACACATGCAGACCCTTTCCCGGCGTGTCCCTCATGCGGCCACCGAAATCGGACTCACCAATCCCGGAGGCGTGGCTGAGCAGAGCCCGCACGATGCCGACCCTCGCCTGCAGCTGCTCCTCCGTTCGCTCGCCCAGCCGGCTGCAAAGCTCCCAGGGAAAGAGGTTGGGTGCGAAGACGATGGCCAGGTTGGCCAAATCCATTTTGTTCTGAGTGCACCTGGAAGGAACCCGGGAAGAGACACCGGTGTCCCCAGGCCTCGGTCTGAGGGAGGCTCGCTGGACTGGGAATTTGGGTGGGGGATTCCCCATCGGATTCCCCATTGCTGCGATGCTTGTTTTGTTCCACGCATTTTTCGTATGACGAGACGTTTGTAGTGCATGGGTTAGAAAGCTTTTAATAAATAAATTAAATAAATAAATTAGCATGGTTGTGTGCCTGCTCACTGGCACACATGCCCAAAATACAACCTAGAATTCCTCACCCTGAGAATCACAGTTTTCACGCACTTCAAAATCAAGTTTCTAGTCACTGGGGCCAAACAATATTTCTGAGCAGTCTGCCATGAAATACAATTAAATGCTGCAGAGAAAATAAATAAAAGCAAGTATAAACAGCATCGTTATTTACAGCTCAGTCAGAAACATGGGCCGTGTTTTGAACCAAGCAAGCGGAAGGCTGGCTCCACCAGCCCCACTCCTCGGCTCTCAACTTATCCTAACGCGCCAAAACTGCTCTCTGCCAACGTGAGGCCTGCAAGAGGCCCTGGCAAAGTCTTTTCCTCTGGGCACAGGTGTGCCCACTCCTCCTCCCCCCCCGCGTCTTAGCTGCACACAGGGCTGTGTGCAGGAGTGTGGCAAAGAGCCCTGCCAGATTCTCTCCCGCGAGTCGCACAAGCGAGTGCAGAAAAGTGTGCGGCATCTGTGGCTTAAGAAGAGCCACACGCTTGTTTCTTGGGAGATGCACAGCAAGAAATGCACACGGCGGGCATGGCGTGAGCGGAGCCGGCGGGAGCCAGGGGTCAGACTAGATGGCCCGGGAGGCCCCTTCTGACTCGCTCCGTTTCTGTTTCTGTGAAAGGCTACTTGGAATTGGGAGATATGATAGCAGGAAGAAGGCAGCCTCTGTGGCGGGCGGGGTGGGGGGAGGGGGATTGCAGATTAGGCCCTGGGCCTCTCTTTCCCTGTCCCTGTCCTTACTTGACAAATGTTGAATTATATTGTTGATCTGCCTTAATAACAAGCGTTCTCTGGGCAGATGGCAAACAGGTCAAAAAATGCAGGACAAACTGCACCTGGGAAACTTACAGGGAAAGGGAAGCCTGGCCGGGTGGGGGGGCTCACACTTTAGCCCCATGGGGGGGGGACAATCGCCCAGACCTTGTCTTTCAGTTCTCCCCCACCGCTCGGCAATATGACATGCACATGCTGAAGTGCCACGCAAACACTGAACACGGTGGGCTTTTCCCAGTCGTGCCGCGTGGGGGTAGAGGGAGACCCCCAGCCGATTACGTCGGCCCAGCTTAGGCAGCGTGCCTCATCTGATGTGACGCGCCCGATGCCTCTTGGGAGTGCAAATGGCCGCCTGCTGTCCTTGGCCACGGAGCCCCTCTCCTCTTTGGGCATCCCTTGGCCCCCTGCGCTGGCCACCGCTGAGCCCCGGTGCAAGGGAGGGCTTTGCGAGCGAAGCCCCACGAGTCCAGCCATCCCAGAGCAGGGCAGCTGCCCAGGCGCCCCGATGCTGCGGCACAGGGTGCCACGACACAGGAGTGGGTGGAGAGGTGGGGCAGCTGGCTGGTGTGGGGGCAGCGGGGCACCCACCTGGCTGCCACATCGCGCAGGAAGCCACAGAGGTAGCGGAGCGTTTCTGCGCTCCTTTCGGGGAGCAGGCACGTGAGCAGAAGCACCAGGGCGCCCTGGCTGTCGTTCTCTTCCTCCTCTCTCCGTTGAACCAGGCACAGGGGCCCCTGCAGGCCCTCGGGGATCAGGGGCTCCGGCAACCCGCGCAGGAACTGCTTCACGAGCGTGGCCACGTCGCAGGGCAGGGCCATCTCCAGGCAGCGCTCACCAGCCTCCAGCCGGGCCTGGAAGGAGACAACAGCGCATGGGTGCATCGCATTCTGCACCCCTCCCCTCCCCAGGTGCACACTGGCCGCTCCAGGCCATGTTTCCTCCTGCCATGACACGACATGAGCTACACTCGTCTGCTTAGTCAATGGCATGCAGCCCCTCCTCAGTCAAAGCGCTCCCTGGACGGTCTGCAAGAACCAGCAATCAGGCAACCCCAGCAATGAGGCTCATGCTCGAAAAAAGGGAGGAGACACAAGGAAAGGCGTCGGGAGGGAAGAGGAAAGCAAAAGCACACTGGGGAGGCTTCATTCTGTGGGCACACGGGTCCCATGGCAATGGGGGCTTATATCCCGCAGCAACGTGCTCTGCACATCACTTAATTGCTGCTTCGGGTCTCTGCTCTCACAGTCAGGTATCAGGGGAGCAAAAGGCAGGGAGAATCCACCCGCCGAGGCAGGCATCCCGAACCTCTGTTGGTCCTGCCTTTTGGCAGCAGCTCGCGGCCCCACGGCATCCCCACAGCGGCGGCGGCTGTAGGCAAAAGAGGTGGGGCTTTTCTAATTTATTTTTATCGTGGGTTACAAAAGAAAACCGAAGCCACAGACTGCGGAGGACAAAGGGGAGAAGCAAGAACAGATAACCAAGAAAAACCGCTGCAATATTTCAGTTAAGATTTTTAAAAACCTTAAAATCAACGACATGCATGTTTGCATTCCTATGTATTTGCATATTTCTTATTCTCGATTACATTGCATTTATATCCCACTTTCTTCCTCTTGTGAGAAACCCCCGGGTGGCTTGCATAGCTCCATTTTATCCTCACCACAACACCCCTGTGAGGTAGGTTGAGCTGAGGAGGCGTGCCTGGCCAAGAGGGGACTCGAACTTGGATCTTCCAGGCCCGAAGTCCAACACTGACGCCACCACACTCAAACATAAACTGTGTTCAAACATAACTATGCATCAGCTCCAGCAAAGGTACCCCACATATTTGTGCATTTATCCCTTTGGAAACGGTGTCCAGAGATCACCCATTCAAAATTCAAAAGCTCCATTAAATCCAACCCACAGCATGCCCAGCCAGCCGGGGCACACCTTCCACACCCTTTATTCAAACCGTTCCCCTCGCAAATGTGGCTTGCAGCACCCTTCAAAAAGGCTTCCAAGATCTTCCTAAACTCACTCTGCATGCTTTGCCTTGTTCCCCGACATGACAAAGGCACAAGCAAAACACACGTTCTCTCTGTGAGGTTCAAACCAGATGCAAATCTCCTCGCACGGCGGAAAAACAAATGGCTTGTTTTAAGAAATGCAGAGCGATCGTGCTAACAGATTTTTGGCCCTGTCTGTTAAAACTTGATAAGAGAACACTGGTTCCTAACACTTTTGAAAATCCCCCTTTCCTGTCCTGTGTGTAAGAGAGAAGGGCTTTAAAAACAAAATGATTACTGGCAAGAGGGTTGCGCAAGTTCCTCTCTCTTTCAGCAACCTCTCCAGAGGCGCGTTGCATCATGTTCACATCACACTGCTGTCATCACAAGGAAGGAGACACATTTTCCATATTCCGTAACTTGGAATACGGATCGCAGGAAACAGAATTACTTTTTCTAATTACAGATTAGAAGCTGGCGGGCTTCTGTCTCATACACTATCCTAGATTCTACAGGTGAATTTTTTAGTGATTAAAAAGCAGCCCTATCCCCAATACTGGGAAGGCTGAGTAGCCATTACAGCAGATGATGAAAGTGAAACAGATCTTCAGAAGGAAGGAAGGAAGTCAGGCCCAGCTCTGGAAGGGAAAACCAGGCTTTTATTCCCAGGTCATGGAATAGAGTCCAACAGGTCAAGCAAGACAGACGTGCATCTCGGAGGCCCTGTCCTGGAGCCTGCTAGAGCTGGCTCTGAAGGTGCTAAGCTCCCGCATGGAGCCATTGCATGACCTCTGGCGAGCCTCTCTCTGGGCTCTTCTGATGGAAGGCTCCTAGCAGAACGGTCGCACCACCAAGAGGCAGGTGCAACGGTTCTGCTTCTCCCTCCTTAACGGATTTTCTGTAGTGAAGGAAAAATGGAAGCAGCAGCCGGAAAGCGCAGGGGGCTGCAGCTGGATGACATCAAAGCCTGGACCCCCATGTCAAAATCTGTGACTGAGACAGAGCAACGGTGTGATGAAAGCCTCGTTTAGAAGCTCGCTTGCTCTCTCAAACATGCACCTCACAGTTTTATCGTTTGAAATGGTCGCACACTGCAAGAGTCCTGCTGGGTTGAATATGGCTTGCTATTGAATCGTGTGTGGCTGTCACATGCGAACCCTGCGTGACATTAGCTGCGGGTTGTCCACTATGAACCACTGTGAGTTCCCAACCCAACAGCAATCCATGGGTTCTCTTCCTGGACTGTTCATAGTTATCAACCCTTAGTTAAACCATGGTGGGTGGTTCACACACAGTGACAACCTGTAATTCAAAAACAGCCCACACTCCCATCACAATCCACACTTATCCCATATTCTGGGTGGCTGTCGGTGTTCCAACGAGCTCTGTAGCAGTTTTTTGGCTAGGAGCTGGGGCGAGCCAGTAGCCCCCCGCCCCTCACACAGAAAGCCCCTGGCTCCTTCAGATCTGCAACTTCATATTTTACCTTTAAAGCTTTGATGCGGGTCATTGAGCCACATTTCCGGAAAAGCCCTTCCACGTGAAGATGTGGCCGGAGGAGTTCGCAGGCATCCACAAGGAACCTGGTCATAAATGCAAAGAGGCAGCATTAAGATGGTGTGTAGCAACCCTCCCCAGCTTGATGTCCTCCTGGTGTGCTGGGGACGATGAGAGTTGTAGTCCAATGCATCCGGAGGGAACCGGATTGGGGAAAGCGGGGTGCACAGTCTACGAAGGCTGCCTGGAATGGAATGGCAGAAAGACTGACATTGTCTTGTTGGGATATTCCGTCTGGAGGGAGCGGGAGACAGAAAGCCCAGCGACAAAGCCTGGCTTTTTCCAGTTCAGTGCCAGGCCCAAACCTTTTTACTTTCCCATTGTTTTGAATGTTAGTAGTGTTTTAAGACTGGATTGTATCTATTATTATCGGGATGCCGTATCTTCTTCATCTTATTCATTTATCGTATTATATTACTGCCCTGAGACATTTTGAAGGGCAGGATATAAAAGTTTAAATAACGAACAAGCAAACAAACAAACCAGGATGTGAGATGCCTATAGAAATGACCCGGGGTGTATATCGGATGGCCGGAACGGCTGGCCAACTCACACATTTGCATCACAACTACACACATTTGTATAAGGTTTGCTGCAAACTGCCCAGAGAGCTTTGGCTCTTTACTGGGCAATGCAGAGATGAAATTAATCGAAACGGTTATAACAAGCAGAAGCCAGGAGCAGGCTTCCACTGACCCAGCTGCGTGAGCAACCTCCTAGGGACCTAAGACCCCAGCCAGAGCTTCCCTGTCACCTCAGACTCCGTGCTTTGTGGGGGTGTATGCGATGCAGAAGCCTTGTGTGTCTGAGGCAGCCCATGACGCAGAGTTCCCATCTGCCCTACTAGGCCGCAAGTGACCGCCTGTCCTGTGGCAGAGGGGGATTCTGGGAAGAAGTGGCGTGGACCCCACTTGGGCCAAGGCTCACGTGATCCAGGCTGGGTCCCTTGCTTCTCACTGACGGGAAATGAGATTCTCGTTAATTACAACAGGGGGCTGGTGCTACGGGGTTACGTGCACTTTTTATTTTATTTATTTATTTAGACTATTTATATGCCGTCCTGTCACAAAGGCCTCAGGACGGCTGACATAGATAAAATAATATAAAACATAACAAATGAATTACAGATCCACACTGGCTGCAGTTAAAAACATATGAACCAATATTAAAAGTTATTGAAATATTGCTGGAATAAAAAGGTCTTAAACTGGCGCTGAAAAACAAATAACGACAAATAAAATAAAATAAAATAAAATAAAAAAAACACTTCACACATTACTCACTGGGGCACCCCCTTGACACGATCTGAAAGGGGCAGCAAATGCAGTGGGACACCAAACAGACCACCAGCTGGAGGAGACACAATTTTCTTCTCCTACAAGAAAGCAAATATCGGTTGAAGGGACAGCTGTCACCTCAATATTTATTTCTTGTTATTGATATATTTATGTTGTGTTTTATTCCCATTTACAAGAAATCCTCAGGGGCTTATACAGTCCTCTTCTGCTTCTCCATTTAATTTTCACAACAGCTCAGCAAGGTAGGCTAAGCCAAGAGCTGGTGACTTGCCCAAAGGAACCCAGTGAGCTTCAGGCAGAGTGATGGAAAAGCCACAAAACAAAAACGGATTGCTCTAGTTTCAGTCCTACACACTTATCCAACCACTATACCATACTGCTCTTAAATAGTTAGATCATTTTCTCCTTTTTTACATTCTTTGGTCAAGCACCATGTACGTTGATCCCGCTACAAAAATAACAGCAACCTGCATGCATTTTGTTGTTTCAAGAGAAAGTCTTAATCTGAAGCACCAAAACTCTGGTGTGAAATTCCAGGTGCACAGGAAGCAGTGAGTGTGTGTGCATCTGACTGGAGAGGCAAGTGTGCCCCTGAGCTCATGCAGAGTGCCACTCCTTCATCACTGAAGAACTAGAACCACACAGATTTGAAATTACCTGGAAAAGCTTACAAGGTGGAGAGGATGCAATCGATGACGTCTTTTGAGGAGTTGGATAAGATTTTAACCCCTCCCCAGGAAGGCAGAATTTCCTGGGATCTAGCAAGGCCGAACGCAGTGGAAATCGCCACCCCCAAAATATGATCTCCTACTCAGTCCTGCGCCTGCTGCTGTTTGCTAGCCGGCTGGTGAAGGAGTTTTCACCTTTGCAGGCTGTGTTCAGAGAGGTCCAGTGCTCAGCTCCCCACCTCCCGCTGCTTCGAGTCGAGTGGGCCTCTCCTGCAGCCCGCAATGTGCAGGGTGGGACCGGTTCCTCCATCTTCTTCCCCGAGACAGGGGTACCTAGCGATTTCCCAAAGGGTGGTCCCCACTGCCCCCCACCCCTTCCAGCCACAGCAGAGGGTTTCCGTTGCCTCAGCAGCTGCACCACAGACAATGTGTGAAATTAGAGACAAAGTCCCCCCTTAGGGGTACAAGAAGAAAGCATCCTGTTTGGCACTCAGAAGGCAAAGCAGGTTACCACAATAAAGGGTGGGGTTTTGGTTTTTATTCTGGTTGCAGCAAAGATCTGGCCGGCATTCTACTTTTAGGGCCCAGCGCTGCCTAGAAGTCTGGACACTTCATTCTTTTCTGCGCCAGGGTAAAACCTTTGTATTTTTCCAGCATTTTAAGGTTTAAATTGCTATTTTAACTGGGATTTTACTGTATAGAAATGATGCTGCGCTTTACTTTGTTTTATTACATAACCATCCTGAGACTATTTGGTAAGAGGACAGTACAGAAAAGTTCTAAATAAATGAACAAACCCCTTTCTTTCTGTGCACACCCTGTTGCTTCACTTTTCATCTTTGCTGATATGAAAGCACTCTGTGTATGCTCAGAGACAATGCCTGTCCAGCCCATCTTCAGAGGCCTCACCCTCATTAATATGTTGGACGGTCCATGGCCGAGCCCAGGCACCTGGGCTCTGTTTGGGCCCAATTTATGTCAATTTAACGTGTTGCGTTTCCTGCTCTGGAAAATGGCCATGGTCGTCAGAACCCTAAAATGAGATGTGGAGGGAGACACAAATGCTTCGATTAGGCTGAGGTTTGCACAATGCCCTACTCACAGTTGTATTCAGGTCCCACATTGTGGTGCTGCAGCATCACTTGTGTGTCTCAAGTGCACTTTTGGCAAGTGTGTTAAAGTGCAGAGAAAAGGAGGTCTTTTGTGTGAAAGCAAAAGAAGACACCTTTCTCCTTGCTTATTTATGCTACTCAGCTATGTCACAGCGCCACCTAGAGGTTAGGTTGCAGAAAAACAGGAAAGGAAATGCTCTCTGCCCAGCGCTTGGATTTCAGTTCTGCAAGATAATCAAAAGTAGAGGTGGCATGATAACTGCCTCATTCAGAAAAGCCCATTTGCCCTCACCCCACACCACCCTAATTGCACCGCTAATTCTAGAGAACTCAGAAGAATTAATCACGGACCAAAGTGGGGGGAAAAGATCCATGCTCTATAGAATAGGAATCAGAATTCACCAGTGCCGAGTACAGCAGCAGTGTCGTTTGTCAAAACCGTGTGTGTGTGTTGGGAGGGTGGGCCTGGACCCCTCGCAAGATAAGGCACACCTGCCCAGTCCCCTCTTTCCAGTATTCCACGTTGCTAAAGGCAGATGCTGTTAATTCCCACCCAGCCATCCTGGGTTTTTGTTTTGGTTAGATCTATTGCAGAGGTTTAGAGAATTAGAATTTGCTCAGCATGTGGTTAACTTAAATAGCCTCCCCAGCTACAGAAAGTGAAAGAGCAAAACGTGCACACCGTAGTACTTTCATGTTTAAACCTAGGCATGCAACACCACTTTCGAGGACACCCTCAGCACAATACTGACCATGCCAGGGCCTGGCCCATGGCTTAACATTCCTACATTAACCTCACATGTACATTCACCTTAATGTAACATTACACATCCCTGCTGAGCCGACCAAGGGCTTATCTAGTCCAGCCGTTTCCAGGGTCTGCATTCCAGTGTTGTGTGGGAACAAAGAAAAGGAAAAAAAACGGGGGGGGGGGAGCTAAAGTATCCAAAATGTTAGTTTATGTTAGCTTAAAAAGCTTGTTTTTTTTGAATAGTGGGCCAAAAATCGCACAAAAGCCTGTGCTACTACAGCAGCACACAACTATCAAGCAGTTCTGCGTGAAGCTTTCACTGTGCACATGTGGTCCCTTATTCTCTGAAGTTTGGAGGGCCTTTTCGCACCTTTGCATTGTTAAGAGTTTCTCCTGGGTTTTCTAGACATTTTTGTAGCTTTTTTTTTTTTTTTAGTGTGAAGAAAACCTGGAATTTTGCATTATTCACCCCAGAACCCTTGTGCATTTTTGTCATGGTATTCCACAATACAGTGCCACTTTGTGTTGTGTCATGTGGTATGAAGAAAGCCAGAGGAAAACCCCTGGGGAAAAGCCTCATGAGGAGGGTGAACTAATCCTCCTGCAGAGGAAATGGAAGTGGGGGGGGTGCTCACGGGGGGGGGGGAAGACCTAGAGCAGTGGCCATCTGGGGCCTGGTCCCCTCTCACCCATGGAGCTTCACTGCCCGACTTTGGGCCAGTCTTGCTCTCTAAGCCCAGCCGAGCTCACAGGGATGTGGCTGCAAAGATACAGTGGAGCGGAGGCGAAGCTTGTAGGCACCCTTGAGTCCCTTGCCAGGGGAAGAAAGGCAGGCATAAATAAAGCGCAACAACAATAAAAAAAATAGTAATAACTCACCCCAGGAAAACCAGGCATTCCTAAAAGGCAGAAACTGGGAGCAAGGCAGCAAACGGGGCACAAAATTGGAGCAAGGACAAGGACCAGAGAATGAGAAAAGCCGGAGCATCTGTTCGCACAAGCCACGGCTCACTCCACTCACCTGGCGGGGGCCGGTCTTCCCAGGCTGGACATGGATCCCAAGGCTTGCCAGGTAGTGGACAATGGCACTGGACTGCGCTGCTTTCCCTGGGCCAGGCATGGCTCTTGGGCTAAATCCCCTCTAAAGCATCTGAACAACTCAGCTTCAGCATTGTTTGTCTCAGTTATACCTCCCCCCACGCACTGCAAAAAAAGATGCTTTAGAGTGTGTTTGGGGGGCCAGATGCACACAAATGAACAAACGTTTTTGGGGGAGGACAGAAGCCGCCCGAGGGATGTAACTCAGGTTTGCAGCAAGAGCCCCCTCCACACCTGGACTCCATAAAAGAGCTAACTACCCTTTAAAGGATCATTGCGCCTTGCTGTTGAGCGAAAGGCATTTATTTACCCAATACTTCACTGGACAAGCTGCATCTGAGGAGCCAAATGAAGAGAGTAACTTGTAGAGCAAACGTTGACTCTCAGTTTCAGGCTTAATTTAAAATCTTTCATCTGTTGTGAGGTTTGATTTCTGCTTCCCTTGAAACAACGTCTCCTCTACCAAACAGACACCTCCCTTTCCGCACAGCACCTTTCCCCCACCTGCAAAAAACATCCCTGTGGAAAGGAGGTGTGTGTGGAGGGGGGCAGGAATAGCAGCTCATTTGTAAGTTCCTTCTGGGAAGCCAAGGCGACATTTAAAGGGGCACTCGGCTCCCCAAGGGCCCTCACGGATCTTCAAGCAGAAAAAAACCTTTGGTGCATGTGAGCCCTGATGACTGGAGGAGAACGGTGAAGACATGGAAGCAGAGTCCAAAAGGGCTGCCTTCTGTTTCCTAGCTGGGGTTGGAATGGACACTGCCTTGTGACCCACGAATGACATGGTCAGCTGCCAGGAGAGGTGCTGCTCCCCTCCTCCTCCCAGGGGTCAGTCGCCCGTCTTGTGGGCGCATGAATTCTTCTCTCCAGTGGTGCTCCTTTCAGGCTTGCCAATGGACTAGGACACAAGAACAGCTGGTTCCTCTCACAGCAGCTGGACCAGTGGCTAAGCTTTTGTAGCATCTTGGGAAACGCTCTGTGCCATGTATTTATTTATTATATTTATATCTCGCCTGTCTTCCTTTCCAGGAAAGCAGATCATGATGCTGTTAAAAGCACAGGGGCCCACTGAAAAGTTGGCAGTCCTCAGCACCTAATCACGAGTAATCCGTCCCGCATGGATGATGCCTTGTCTCACAAGCAGGGAGGAGAAAGGGGCTCGCTTGGACTTCTGGTCTATCTCTGTGCCCCACCTCCAGGGTCTGGCTTTCCAGGGGGTTGAAAGGGGCCCTGAGTCTTCTGTTGTTTGGACTGTTAACCCACTGGTTCTGCCTTATCTTAGACAGGCTTTATTTTTTACAAATCAAATTTTATACATGTTGTGCAAGTTGCTTTGGGTGCTAGAACAAAAGGCAAGACATAAATGCTTCTGTACCTAAATGAAAATAAAATAAGCCTGCAGGTGCAGGCTTGTGTTCTATCCCATGGCTTTGGGATGGGAGTGATGCTTAATGGTTAGAGGGTGTTGTGATGGGGGAGGTGAGACTGAGGGTGTGAGAAGCAAAACTCCTTAGTTCTATCCCCAGGATATTAATTTGAGCAGTTAGCATAAGGTGGGCAGGGAGGAACAATGTGCATTCTCCAGATGTTATGTTTTCATTATTTTATTTCTAGCTATGGTCTGGAATTTAAAGACTGGGGGTCTTTTCCCTTCTTTATAAACTCTATGGCCTCCAGATATTCAACATCTGGAGCCTTCGCCATCATGAAGATGCAGCAATCAGGAACTGTATCAGTTGAATGCCCGCCTGCCTGCAGCTGTCCAGGGAAAAGGAATTGCACTCATTTGAAAAAGAGCAGCTCAGTGGCGATGCCATTGACTGCCACAGTTTGATGCTGCCCGTTCTATCTCTTCCTTACATGCATGCACACACACCACATCACATGTGTAACCCAGTTCCTTTTAACCGCACATCAGCAGAAAAGCAACCCGTTCATTCGGATTCGGCCGCCTTGCAGAGAAGCTGAGTTCCCTCACACAATTGGGCTGTGCTAGCAGGAGCAGCAAGGAGCCCCCTCCCCGGCAGTAAAGCGAAAGCAGCATTCCCCTCCTGGGGCCAGGACAGGTCAAGACGGTGCCTTGGAAGACGGGCTGTGGCGAGCTGGAAAAAATATGATCCGACGAGAGAGCAGGAGGTAAGCGGAACCGCTCGAGCCCTCCCTTCTTTTACTCACTGGGATTTTCCTAGCCCTGGCTTTTGTTTTGTTTTGAGTTTTATGTTATTTTTGACAGAGTTTTTCTTTTCCTCTTTCCATTCTAAGTTTGAACAGCGTGGCTCACAGTCATGCAACTTGCCGTCCAATGAAATGCAGCCTCTCTCAATATAGCGTTGATGTGCCAACTTTTGGGGGGGAACGGGGCTACTGTGCATGGATGCAGCTTTGTGGGAAGCCTTGAGCACAACCGGGGATGCTCGCTCCCCACGCCGTGCCCTCGAAAGAGCCAGCGCTGTTGTCTTTGCTGCATGACTACTAGTGGGGTAGGAGCTTTGCTAGGAAAAGGGCAGAGTCCTGAAGCCGATTCACTGTGACTCCTGGCTGCACTTGGCTTCATACCGCTGGGCAAGGGATGGATAACTCTGCATAGGTGGGACTTGGCTTTCCTTTTGTTCCCTGTCCAAAAAAGTAACAACAACAACAACATTCCAGTCCTGGCTTGGGAGGCACAGGGCTGCCAGATCTGAAAGACAAAGAGGCAGATTTGCCTCTAGAGGTGCTGCGTCTTTGAAATGCCCCAGCTGGATTTCAGGTAAGAATGACCAATGTAACTGCACGGCTTGCCAGATGTGTTAGACTGCAAGTCTTGGTATTCACAGCCAGCATGAAGGGAGCTGGGAGTCCCACACATCTGGAGCATTCAGACGTCGGGTGTCCATGTCCAGTTGACCAGTTAGCAGGGTCAAGTAGCAAAAATTAGGGATCGTGCCTGCCAGAGGTGAAGTTGAGCATGTCCTGACTGCTGCAGACCAAGCAGCTCTCTGGGGAAGCCGGACTTTCTTTCATCTTTTATTTTTTATGGTCAGTGAATTGCTAACACATCTGTTTCCAAGGTTAGTGTAGTTCCCACAGAGTAAATTACTCCTACCTGGAGGGCCAGAGAATTCTACAGAGAAAATGTGGATTTGTTTTGGGACTAGGGGAGAGCAGAGGTGTGGGAATATCGAGGCTGTGATTTTGGTGGGAGAATTGCGGCGTTACAAATGCACAAACGTTCCTCATTTTCATCGGTGAAAAGTTAGTGTAACTGTTTTGGATCCCAATATTTTTAGAGGGGCCAGTAGTACTCCATGAGATCTGGGACAGGTATTCCAGGATCTTACAAGGTTGTAGAGATGTGGCTTCCCACATGTTTTAGCCTACCCACTGGGTGGGGCTGATGGGAGCTGTAGGCCAAAAGCTCCAGAGGTCCATAAGTTGCTCAGTGCTGTTGTGGAAAATGAGGAGGTCCAGTCCTGTGTGGTACTGCAAGGGATTGTCAGCACGCATCTCTGAACATGCGCTGCGGCAGCTCTCTTGTAGAGATTCTGGCTCAAACCACCTGCCGCTTCATACTCAAGAACAAGCTAGCATGCACATTTTAATATTTGCTTGTATTCATACAAGGTTCCTAGGCTGATACCTTCTTCAGCTGGTGACTGAAGGCTTATGGGCTGATTTATGCTCTTTCTTACTCTGCTTCTGATCTTTAAGTGACTGTTGCTTAGCAGGCTGCCTTGTGAACATGCTGGGGTCTTGGAGAAGTCCACTTTGGCCACCCAGGTTTTGCAAGGTCTAAACTTTCCAGAGGGAAAGCTGAGATGTTGTAACAGAGTACTACCATGCTGACAACACACAGGTTTCATGAGATACTGAGCTCAGCTGTCTACTTTGATCTGCTAAGCTCAGCTCAGCCTCTGGAAAAGACCAGTCATCCAGCCGGCAAGGCTGATCAGAACGCCCACAAAGTTTGCAGATGAGATATCCAAGCCGGAAACATTGCTTAGAAGTCTTGCAAGGAAGCAAGCTGATTAGCCTTGAAAGAGGCAGTGGTGGGTGCAGATGCTGGCATGGGCCATGCATGCAAGGAAGTTGGGCAAGGGGGAAGGAAGTTCCTCAGTAGTACGCAGAACTTCCAAGCACAGCTGCTGGATGGGTGCTTGACTTTCAAATGTGCTGTCAAGTGGGGGAAATGAGGAAGCCTAGGAGGTTGTGCATTATGGCTTCTAAGGGGAATATGTTTGAGGTTAGGGTTAGGGAGAAAACATTTTCGATTTCCAAGAGATGATCGATGGGACCCCTGCAACAAAACCAAAGGTCAGTGGGACAGCATGAGCAATGGGGGCTGCACCTGGTGTGATGGACCAACATGTGCCACGAGAGAGATGCCCAGGGTGCTTCTCTCTACCAGGGAAAATTGTGATGTTCCATTGCTTATCCTGATTAAATTAGACCTTGATTTGGCTGTCGCGGGTTGAGAAACTTGGGCATTCACACATGCATTGCTTCTCGGTTTTCATCAGGAATTTTAGCCCTGGGGGTTCGAAACATATTCATTTCGAGCCTGTGGTTTATCCAGATGTTAGGCATGGCTGAATGTTGTGATTCTTCTGGGCCTCTTCAGAACACACTCTGGCTCTTGGCTAGCACACTTGGGACCTTTATAGAAAGCCTGTCCCGGGATACTTTGGTCCTACGCAGGAATGAAGCCAAAGGACCCCTTTCAGACAAACATCCTGGAGAGCCAAGATGGCTCAAGAAGCTCAAAGCTGGTTTAAGTCTCTCTTGCCCACACACCTGCAAGGAATCTGTAACGTGAGATATGGCAACAAAGATGCCTTACCGAGGGTGGCTGTATGTCCTCTTTGGCAGCAGGTAGTCCTCTGTTCGAAGCTTCCCTCTCCATGGAGACTTATTCAGCCCACGTCTGTTTTAAAGAAGCAGAACGATAATCAGGAAGAGCTCAGTTCCCAGAGGCCGCTTGGTCAGCATGTCCTTCACTCTCTGTGACAGCCATTGCTTCTGAAGTCATCGCCCATGCTTCCAGCTCCGCATGCGCAGATTTCATGCAGAAATTTGGTAGCCTCTCTTTTGGTGATACAAAGGAGACCGGCCTGACACCAGCTGTCTCTTCCCCTGTTTGCCCCTTGCTGTCCTGCTGGGGATACTCGGAGGTGTGTGGAGGAAGGGACCGCCACGGCTCTGGAAGTCCCCCTGGCCTGCAGAGGGGCTGGGGGAAAGCAGCGGTCTTGCAGCGGCCCAGTGCAGATGGGAAATGTGATCCACAACCTGCAGCACAAAGGGCTTGCGAGCGGAGAGTGTCGTTCTGTCTTCTCCGCTCTACATTCCCTGTTCCCTCAAGTGGTGAGAGGTTCCGTGGGGAGGTTTAGTTCTCTTCCGAAAGATTGCTAACCAAAGGGGTTTCTGCAACATTTATTTAAAAATACTCACAACAGGTTGGGGAAGGCTGCACTTTTCATTCAAGTGCAGAGAACATTTGATCTCTGGTTCTTTCACACGGGATTCAGACAACACAATAACTCACACTCAGGGGAAGAGGTTGCGTTGTTGTAGAACTGTAGACTGTTGGTGAGATGCAAGCTATCATTCTATTGGCACCAAGCCATGAAAACAAACCATGGTGGACAACCCACAGTTCACAAGCTGATAACAAGCCATGGATTGCCCAGGGTTAACAAACCATGGCTTGTTAGTACAGCTGGCTTCAGAGACCACAGTGACACTTTCAACAACCATTGTCACTTTTTCTAACAGTGAGCCTGGCTGGTAAGTAGCAACAGGATTGAGGCACAAATGGGCCATCGGAGACCCATCAGGGAGTTTCCCGCATGCTTGGGAGAACCCCAAGATTGGTGAGAGCGCAAGCATCAATCCAAGGACTGTCCAGTCCGGTTCACACGGTGGCTAACCAGCTGCCCTGAGGCTCCCACGAGCAACAGGACTCTCCCACTCATGCTCCCCAGTGACTGCTGTGCAGAGACCTATGTGGCAGCTTTTCCCAAGCTGGTGCTCCCAGGTGTGTTGTACTATACACTGTAATGATGAGATTGTGGGAGTTGTGGTCCAACACATCTGGAGGAGAAGGCTGGGGTGGGGGTTTGCAAGGTGGGGTGAGGGGTGGCTCCCAGGATTCCCGTGTCCAACCAGTCTGTCCCCTGCATTCCAGCCACTCTCACAAGCTAGCAGAACAGTTTTCCCACGTGCACCTGCTTCGCGTGCAACCTATCTTTGCTGTCCGTAGCAAAAGGGCAGTTTGACAGCCAGCCAGGAAGGGCACGGGGTGTTGCCTCACTCCTAACCTCACAGAAGTGCTCTCATCTTCCCAGCTTTGCATCCCTCTCCTTGGAGGTCTGCAAAGGGCCAGCGTGGATGGCTCCTCAGGCCTCTTGCTTCGGCCAATGCAAGGCAAGCTTCTTTTGCAGAAAGCTGCGCATGGAAGCCACCAGCATTGTGGATGCCAGCACCACTCCGGATGCCTGCAAGATTTCCCAGCGGAAAAACCGACGCCGTAGGACCTGCCCGAACCCCCGGGAGATCACCCAGGCATTGGCTTGCAACTCTTTGGGAGAACTGAACCGGTCCTGTACCCTGAATGAGCTAATTGAGAAATGCCTTCGGTCCTTTGGTAACTTGGCAGCAACCTGGGGGTGGGAATGTGTGTGTGTGTGGGGGGGGCTAAGGGATTGGGGCCCTCCCCATGGATCAGATGCTGTTGAGGGTGTAGCGACTCTTTTTATGATTCAAACTGGAGGAAAGGGTTTCGGTTCTACTTTTTAAGTTTTAAGTTTGTCAAGGGGCTCGCCTCCCACCAGCCACCATGACCAGCAATTGGCACCTGGAGAGCCACAGGGTCCTTATGACTACCTTAAAATAAGGATGACCAGAGAGGGAGAGAGAGAGAGAAACTAACATGACACGACAAGCAACCAACAGTTAAGAGGCCGTGTATGTGCTTGCCATGTTGTCTGAACGCAGTCATGGTGATCCATGATTGAGACTTATCATCACCCATGATAAGACAACGGTTTGTTTTGGGTTTTTCCCTCCCATGGTTGCCTGTTGCGTCATCTGAACCCAAATAGCGCAACCCGTCCTTGTAAAAAGCCTGGAACCACAGAGCTGCCAGAGGGAGCTGCCCGGGCTGCTCGGCTGGCAGGGGCTGCTCTGAACAGGGAGCCGCTGCCCGACCAATTGCCCTCCCCATCCTCACCTCCCGCACTGCAGGTGGTGGGGGAGGATCTGCCGGCCCATGGTGCCCCCAACTGGGACAGCGCCTCCTGGGCGATGGATCCCACCCCCCCAGCTCTGCCAGAGAACCTCTTTCTTCGGTGAGTGGAAGGGGGTGGGCCATCTGGGGGGTGCTGCCCTGGGAAGAAGGGGGCAAGCACCTCCTTGCTCCCAGCGCTCCTTTCTCGGCCCAGTTGCCTGAGGGAGCACCTGCCCCCCCTTTGCTCTGGCTGAAGAGAGAGGTGCCCAGGCCAGAGCGCGGAAGGGGGAACCTGGGCCACGTGGGAAGGCTCCATTCTTGGCCCCGGTTCCCCCTCGTTTGCTTCCACCTGAGCAGCTTTCTCTCCAGCAGAGGCAGGGAAGGGGAAGCCTGGCCTAAGCGGGGGCCTGCTGAGACGGCCCTCCACACTGAGCCCAGCTCTTCCTCTCGGGCAGGAGCAGGGGAGTCGGCTGAGCGGCGCTGCCCCTTTGCAGCCTTGCCTGGTTGCTTGCCCTCCATGTGCCTAAGAGGGAGCCCACACCCCGTCCTCCTGGTGCAGGAGGCAAGGTGCCTGCTCTGTGCCCTGTTCTCTTTGCTCTGTTGCAGGGAACAAGTCCTGCTTGAGCAGCAGAGACCTCTGTGGCCGGCCAAGCCTGGCTTGCACTCATGGCTATCACCGGGTGGAATGAGAAGGGAGGAGTGCGGGAGAGGAGCAGAGCAAGCCCATGAGCCAGCCTGCCTGCCTGCCTGCCTGCCTGCAGGGCTCACCATGGCTGCTTGGCACTTCAGGGCAGCCTGTTGTGGTGATCTGCCATGACGGGTTGCTGTGCCACGTGATCCTGCCCAATATCTGGGCATCCTCTCATTTCTCTTCCAGCGATGCTTGCTGTTGTGTTAATAAGCACACTCCCTCTGGCAGAGTCAGTAAACCTTTCCTGAACGTTTAGCAAAGAAGCCAATCCACTTCTATGTTGTTAATGAACTGTACTGCATTTTCAGCGGGACCGACCTTTGCCATCCTCCAGTCCACTGCCGCACAATGAACTTCTTCATTTCCTCTGCAGTCCAGTTCCACTTCCCTCCTGCTCACAAATATGCCAGTTGAATGCCTTTTCTTCTCCTCTAGATCTGGAGGGGAAGCTGTGCACCAGCGACTTCATGGTAAACATGACATTAACAGTCCACAGCTGGGTAGTTCCGTCTACCGAGTTGGCTCATCTCCTCCTGACTTTATATCCTTTTGAGAATAGCTCTGGTTACTTTGGTCTGAATATAGGAAGTGCCCCCTTCCCATCACTTCCCCATTGTGCGCTCCAGAAAGGGAACCTCTTCTGAGAAGGGGGAGACGGTGTCCAAGCCGGATATTTGGAATCGCCCTTCCCCAGCTGCTCCCTCCAGATGTGCGGGACTAAGACTCGCCGAAGCCGAGGAGGTGCCCTGTCTGCCCAGTGCAGGATTCTGCTCACAGAGGGGCCAGCCAGCTGGCCACAGGGTCCCACAAGAAGGACACTGGGGGCCACATCACCATCCCACCCATCTTCCCCAACGATTGCTATACTGAGACAGACTCTCTCAGGTGGCATAGAGCTATCAGGACTGGTAGCCACGGAGGGCGAACTCCTCCATGATTTGTCCTGCCCGCTTTTAAAGCTGTCCAAATTGATGTCTGTCACCACATCTTGTGGAAGTGAATTCCATAGTTTGGCTCTGTGCCATGTGAAGAAGTCCATCCTTTGATCTGTCCTGAATTTCCCACGCATCAGCCACGTGGGACAACCCAACTGGGCCCTCGTAGTATGAGAGGGGGAGAAAAATGCCTCCCTATATACTTTCTCTGCACCATGCATCATTTTGTGCCCAGGTCTGGGTTTGAGTCCCCACTCAGCCATGGAGCCCACTGGGCGACTTGGGGCCAGTCACAGACTCTCAGCCCAGCCTACCTCACAGGGTTGTTGTTGCTGTGGGGATAAGACGGAGAGGAGGAGAACCTTGTAAGTGTTTGTCGAGATGGATCAAGACCTCTGCCTGCAGTTTGGGACCCTTCTGTGAGTATGGGCAGGATGAGTCTCTGCCTGTCAGTATTTATGCCTTTACCACTGGCCAGGATCTGAGAACGCCTGAGCATTTTACTATGCCACTGGAGAGGCATTAACCCTTAACGGCGCTTGCTACATACCAGGACGCATCCCAGGAGAGGCGACCGGAGCGACAGCTGAGGATCTGCCACTTTATTCGGTCTGCGCTCTCCCCACCTCTCCTCTGACCCCCACCCCATCCTGGTGGGGAGAGGGACTCCTGCAGCTCCAGGCTGAACCTCTCGCTCTGGCTTCAGGTACTGGCTGGTACACTATCCCGAGGCCTTTCACCTGGACCCGCACCTGGAGGAGGGCATTGCGGAGATCTTGGAGGTGGTGAGGAAAGAAGGCCACACGGATCGATGCCGCCTGCTCGACACGTCCAGCACGTGAGTTTGCCTGACTCAGAGGCACTTCTGCATCTTAAGGCAGGGAAAGGGAAGCAAATGGGGCTCCCAGGTGGCTGGGGTGGAGCGGGGTGACGCTGGGGATCCGTATCTCTGATCCCGCTCCAGGCCCTGCGAGGAACCTCTGGCGCCTCGGCTCTTACCGTATTTTTTGCTCTATAAGACTCACTTTCCCCCCCTCAAAAGTAAGGGGAAATGCCTGTGTGTCTTATAGAGCGAATATGTGTGTGCAGTAAGTCTGTCAGATGTGCAGCCCATGGGGAAGTGATGGGGAATGTGATTATGTGCCCATTTGATTCAGAATATTTTTTTTTCTTGTTTTTCTCCTCTAAATACTGGGTGCGTCTTATAGAGCGAAAAATACGGTAATCCCCCTTCTGGGAATCCTTTCCTGCGCCAGAATTGCACATGAAACCCAGCAGTTTCGGCCTCCCAGTCTTTCCATTGCCAATCATAAGCACAGCCATGCTCGTTTACCATGTTCAAGGAACCTTCAGCTTTTACAGGCAAGGATTTCTTCGAGCTCAAGCCAGAGCTTTCTGTCAACGTGAAAATGACAAATCTGAGGCTGTCATGCTTCAGGTACAGCGCTGGAACAGACCAGCATGCTAGGGAAAGTTAAAAGCAGAAGGCAAATAAGAGATGGACCGAATCCACAAAGAAAACCACAAGCCGGAATTTGCAAAAGCTGGGCAGCGCTGCCTGGATAAGCCACTTATCCAGAATGAAGGGCTTTCATTCACAGGGTCACCTTAAGTCAGAGATGGCTTGACGGCACCTAACAGCAAATTCCTCTGAGCATGTGGAGGGCTTGGGGGTGCAGCACCCCTAACATGGGCTTCTGGCATTGTTCCTTCCCAGGGTGACCCATACCTGGAAGCGTGTGCTCAGCTGTCAAGGCAGTCCCGGCTGTGGCAAGAAGCGGAAGGTCTCGCTGCTTTTCGATCACCTCGATGCAACGGAGTTGGCCGCCCACCTCACTTTCCTGGAATTCAAGGCCTTTTGCCGGCTATCGGTAGGCAAGGGGAAAGGGCTTGTTTATTTATTACAGACATTTATATCTCAGGACAGCTTATGAAATATAAAAGTACAATATAAAATATAACAATACAATATAAAACATCAATTATTAAAACGATATAAAACACATCGTGAACTTAAGAAAAAGGAGGGAAAAAATAGAAAGTGCGACTATGAAGGGAAAATCCTAAAACATCTGAAACGGTTGGTAATGAAAATAATGGTTGAATAAAAAGGTCTTTACCTGGTGCTGGAAAGAGTATAACGTTGGCGCCAGGCGGACCTCTCTGGAGAGCAGATTCCATAGTCTGGGTGCCACTGCGGAGAAGGCCCTCCTCCGGGTAGACACCCTCCGTACTTCCTTCAGGGAGGGTTCCTGGAGCAAGGACTCCCCCGCTGATCTTAAGGGGTGTGAGGGCTTGTAGGGAAGGAGGTGATCCTTCAGGTATTCTGGACTTAACCCACCCAATTGCAATTGATGCAGCGATAGACAGTTGTATGGACATAAAACTTGCGTCACTCAGGTGCCTTCCAAACAAAGTGAACAGAACAAGCCAAGGTGCAGGTTGTATAGGACCTCAAATACGAATTGTTATTGAATCATGGGTTGCTGTTGTTGGGTTGTTGTTGGGTTGTGAAGTGTGGGTTTGAGCCCCAGAAACCATAGTTGGTGAGCACAGCTAGATTCACAGAACGACCCATGGTTCAGTGACAACTCATTCAATCTGTACTCTGGCTTGTTGTGTTGTGTGAACTAGGTCAAAAGCTGCATAGTGCAGTAGGGATCTTTAATCTGGAAGCATCTTCCAGACAGGGAACTGCCTGCACCAGAAAGACAGTGTGCGGCGATTCCACCTTTTCCTCCTCAATGGATTTTTTCTGATTCCAAACGAAATTGCGGGACAACACAGGTGCTGTAAATGGTAGGTGGCGTTGCTAACTGAGGACCCATCAAAATACTGTGACCAAGATCATGCAGCTGTACGGTCAAACCTCCTTGGGCAATACCTAAAGCCAGATTTTGGTGGGTGACGTGCACTGAAGCTGCCCCGGCTGCTCTGCTGGTCCTTCCTCGGCTAGCTTTCTCGTGACGGCTGCTGCGGCAGAAGCACAGCTAGCGGGCGATGACCCCAAGGCAAGGCTTGCTTGGGGGCAGCTCGAGTGCTCCGGCTCCTTGCACGCACATATGCTGTGGTCTGGCCACTGCGGCAGATTTTGAGAGAGATGCCATCTCACACCAGAAGCCAGGGCATGCCTGCCTCCAACCACGCTATCTCCATGGGCAGTTGGAAACTCAACCGGCCCCCACAGTGGGGGTGTGGGGAGGATGACTTTCAGCCATGCCAGACCTGAGAACCAGACCGTCTCCTGCCTCAGCACCCAAGAACTGTAGGAAATGGGAATATTTGACCAAGGCAGTAGTTCACAAACAGAATGCAGAGAATGTAAAACCAGTTCAAAGAAGCCTATGACGTCCAGGGGTAGTCTAGTTCAGGTACTAAGGAATTGGGGGCCGTGTGTGTGTGTGTGTGTGTCCATCTGCCTTTCGTGACCCACCTGTGAGATTCTCTGACTGATCACATGGCTGGCCGGTTGAAAACAGAAGATTGGATTTAGGGCTGGGAAAATGGGTAGGATGCAGCTGATGACACCATGGCAGGGGGCGGGACTTCAGGGCAGGACCCTGGTGTCACTTGGCCTGCTGGGCTTCCCAAAAGGGGTTCCTCCCATCCCTTCACATCTGACTCAGACATGTCTGACTCAGCAAGACAATTTCTTGCGGAATGTCTGACTCAGCAAGACCATTTCTCCTGTCTTCTCATTCTGTGTTGGGCAGTACCTGGACTTTCAGAACTACGTTCTGCGTGGGTCAGTGCGCGGCAGCCCCGCCCTGGAGCGCTCCATTGCCTTGTGCAACAGCATCTCGCAGTGGGTGCAGGTCATGATCCTCAACCGTCCCACACCGCAGCAGCGCGCAGAAGTCTTCACCAAGTTCATCCACGTCACGCAGGTTCGAGGGCTGCGGTCTGTTTTGCTGCGAGAGGGTGTGAAACAGGGGGTGGGGTGTCCTCTGGACTGGGCCCTGCGAAGAAAGAGCTGAGTAGGTTTAGGCTCAAGATAGTTAAGGGGAGACAAGACAGAAGTCTTCCCGCCATGCAAAAGATGCACCAGACATGTTCTCTGCAGCTTCTAGGAGCAGACCAAGATCTAGAAGCTGGATGCTGTGCTCTGTTTTATTTTGTGTTGCTTTTATTGTAAAACCGTCCCAAGACACTTATGGTGGATGGTATATAAAAGCTTTAAATAAATAAATAGTACAAAAGTTGTTTAGCCACTCAAATGACACTGCTTTTAAAAATGGCTAAATGCTAGTGCATGGGGATCGGTCTTGCTTTTCAGGCACCTGGTCCCATGACCAACCATCCCCACTCCACCTAAGTCTGGGAATGCTGTGCTTGCTTGGCTGGGAACCCTACACAGTACTCTTCCTGAGCTCAGTGCATTCCAGGTGTCCTTCCCTGGCTGGCTGAGGGACGCTGGAACTGTGTCCAGCACATCCAGAGAGCCCCATGTCAGCAAAGGCTGCCATCAATGGGGCATCAGTGGGGAACCATCTACCTATGTATTTGCTGGTTAGAGAGTAGAGTTCCTACGAACATGTCCAAAGTTCATCCTCTCTGAGATGGTGGCACACTGTCTCTCTGCCGCACATTTCCAGTGTAGCTTAGAATGCGAGTTAAGTCCTCACAAATGAGAAGCTGTGGGGAGGATGAGAGCTAGGCAGCTCTCACCGGGGACTTTTTGAATGGCAGACACCTTTTCCCACCTCAGCCACCTTTTCACCCCTTTGCAGAAGCTAAAACAACTGCAGAACTTCAGCACACTCATGGCGATTGTGGGGGGTCTTTGCCACAGCACCATCGCCCGCCTGAAGGACACACACGCCCATCTTCCCTCTGAGGTCACCAAGGTAAGGAACCGGACCTCGCACCCACCTCATTTGGACAGTTGGTTGGCTAGCGGTCGGAGGGAAGGGCTGGCCTTGTGACACCCACCCACCCCAGTCCTTGCTGGCATGATTATGAGGCTCAGAAGAAAAGAGAAACGTTCCCCACTGGCTTATGATGCTCTCAGGCAAGTGATCTGAAGAATGCATTTGGTATGGTACATTGGTTTGGCTGAGCAATTAATGGGTTGGCTTTGCCTCCTTGCACAATTAAGTATGTTCTAGCAAGTATTTCTATGTTGCCATATGTAGAAATAAACCCACATGTCCATTCGTGGTGTGGATTTGTGCCTTGGGCCCTGAATGTGAGAACTAGCAATCCCCCAGCGGTTCCAGGCATGGCGGCCAGAACGGCTCTCTTGGCAGCCATTTTGAGAGCTGCGCATGGGGAGGCGCGAGATACACCCGGGGGCTGAAACGGGGCCCGGGCCTCCACGCTGACGCACTGTCCTGGACTTTGCTCTCCCCGCCCAGATACTGTCCGAGATGACGGACTTGCTCTCCTCATCTGGAAATTACAGGACGTACCGGCGGGCCTACGCCAACTGCGAGGGCTTCAAGATCCCCATTGTTGGTGTCCACCTGAAGGACCTGGTGACGCGGCACGAGGCCCTGCCCGACCGCGTGGATGGCGGGCGGCTCAACCTGAGCAAACTGCAGAGCCTATACGAGCCGGCGTGGGAGCTGCGGATGCTGCAGCAGGCGAAGCCGCCATTCCAGGCCAACAAGGACTTGGTGCACCTGCTCACTGTGAGGGACGGTCTTGGACCACCGGGGAGGCCAGGGGCTCCTTATCCGTGGCGGCCTTTATTCTGAGCCTTGTAGGAGCTTCCCACGCTCACCCCCAAGACAGGTCCACCAGCACGGAGCACCTGACAGGGTGCTATAAAGTTCTGAGTAAAAGCTGCTGAAAACAAAGAGCCAGAGTCACGCACCCCCGAAAACGAGCCTCCAGGGAGGGAGCCGGTCTCAAGATGCTGAAAAAAATGGCTGGCCGCCTCCACGAACGAAACCATTCCTTCGGCATCGTGAGGCGAGCTCTGTGGTTCGGGCCGACTGGGGCGCCTTCCAGTCCTCTCGTACTTAGCTCTGAAGGGGGGCTGCTCGGAGGAGGCGTGAGGCCCTCGGAGCGGGGCCCACACGTCTCCCGGGGCATTTTCCGAGGAAGCTGCCTGCGCCAGCGGCCCGGGGATGCCAAGGCAGCCGCGAGGGCCGCTGTGGGGAACGTGGCGGGCCACCCCCTGGCCAGGGCCCGCTGAGAGCGGGGCCCCGGACCTGGCCGCCCGCTTCCTTACCCGCCCCTCGCATGTGCCGTTGCCCGACAGTGTGGGGTGCGGGAGGAGTCTGGGCCTGCGGCAGCAGGCAGGCGGACGTGCTGAGGGAGCTGGCCCAGGGCCGCTCAGACCCTGGAGCTGGCGCCAGCTGAGCCGAGGAAGCGGCCAGTGCGGCTGTGTGGGCCCCAGGCAGGAACCTTCCTGCGTGGGGCCGTGGCGGCCGCGTTGCCGAGCAGCCTGGAGGTGGGGCAGCCCCTGCTTGCCGGGAGGTTGCCCGGCAGCCACCACACGCCCGGCAGAGGCTGGCGTGCCGCAGGGCCGGCGAGTGACTCAGTCACCACAGCCCCCGGGCGGCTGCTCAGCGATGACTGCGGGGAACTTGAGGCATGCCCCTCACGTGACCTCGGGCTCCGGGAGAGCCGTGGCCAGACACGTGGGGGCCCACCTCCTGTGCCCCCCGCCACCGCTCCCCCGCCAAAGGGGCAGAGGCGCCCTCCCGGCTAGCGTGCCACACGACTGTGCCCACACGAAGCGTCTGGGGACGGTTCCCTCTTGCGCGGTGAGGGAGCGCGTCGGCTCTCCAGAAGGCCTGCTTCTGCTGGGGAGGGAAGCTGCTGCAGGGGGCTTGCTCCCCTCCCTTGCTGCCCCCTGCCCTGTTGGCCTCTGCCCCATAAGCAGAGGGGTCACTGGTTTGCAGCAGGCAGTTTGCTTTGTCCTTGGGCAAAGACAGCTGCAGGGAAACAGGTCGGGCGGGGGAGACAATCCCTGGCCCATATGAATTGAATACCTGTGCACGGTCCTCTTTCCCTTTTAACTTTCTTCCCTCTCCCAGCTTTCCCTGGACCTCTACTACACGGACGAGGAGATCTACGCACTCTCCTATGCCCGCGAGCCCCGCTGTCCCAAGACGCTGGTAAGAGCTGGCCCGAGAAGGGGACACCCTTTCCTGGCCCTCCTCACCGTCCCATCACCTGCACCAGGGGGGCAGAAGGCTGGCTCGCCAGTGGCTCGGGCCTGCCTCCCAAAGCACCTGTCAGCACGGGCCGCTGCCAGGTGTGCAGGGGGCTGAAGGAGCAAACTCCTGGAGCTCTGCTTCCCGCCCACACCTGCCTCAAACTGCCCGTTCTCCCCCCTTCTTTTCACAGCCCCCCACCCAGTTCAAGACCCCCGTGGTTGTGGAGTGGGTGCCCGGAGTGTCTCCCAAGCTGGACCAGACCACCATCAAGAAGCACGTCCAGCAAATGGTCGAGGTGAGAACGGCCGCGGCTGGGCCTGTGAGGAAAGCCGAGGGCTGGCCAGCAAGGGCTTCTCCGCCCCTCCTAGCCTCGAGGCTCGTTAGAGCAGGGCCAGAGGCCCCGCACCACTCCGGACGGACGCTCCAGACGCCTTAGTTCAGTCTTTCGTGAGCCGACATCCTCCAGATGGGAGCTGTAGTCCAGCACAGCTGGCTGAGGCGGGCCGCTTTGGGCTGTCTCGTAAAGTCAAAGCATCAGCTTATTGGAAATGCAGAGCTGAACAGGACATTCAGCGACGTGTTTCGTATCGCATTCGTCAGATTTATATCCCGGCCGCCCCCGCCTCAAGGAGCACAGGGCGAAGGTCATCCTGTTTTAGCTTCCCACTCCACGGTCATCCCCTGCACTGCAGGGCGGCGCCGAGGGGCTGGCCCTGGGTTTCCCCAGCCCTGCACTGCGTCATGCCACGAGTGTGCATCTTCTGCTGCTGGGCTGGGTCATGCACCACTTCTGGCCTGCCCGCCAACCCCACACACGCGCCACTTGTGGCTGGCAGGTGGGGGTTGTGACTGGGTGCCAAGTTGTGCTGCGCTGTGAAAGCAGGGTGGACCTCCCGCCCCCCGCCCCCCGCCAGCAGCAGGGCCGGTGCCTGCTCTTCTCCCCCCCGTCACCATAACGTGCTCCTCTGCTGAAGGAAGAGGCTCAAATCCGGCCACGACACCCACTTCCTTTTCTGCAGTTGCAAGTGAAGTATACTCGCTTTGGAGCACGACTGCGAAGAGATCCCACCCTTGCCCCCCTTCACAAATCCGTGCTCACCCCCGGAGGAGTTTCCGCACCCTCTCCTCACGTCCCCACATCACCGAAGCCCCTACTGCCCCCCAAGCCAGGTTTCACTGAAGGCATGCCATGTTCATTACCCTGCATGAGTGCAAACTGGCCGCCATTTTGAATACGCAAGGCATGGTGGGACTGTGCCATAGATTGCTGCATTGTGTGAACCTGGGCAGCTTGGGTCAAACAGTCCTCACAGGACCTTAGAGCATCTCAAGCAGTTTCAGAGGGGAGATCTTTTAAGGCGGCAGCAGGGTCTCACCCCTCCCGCTTCTGGCCTGAGGCTGCTCAGGTTCCCCTCAGACTGCTGGGCACACAAGCAGGAGCGTGTATGTCAACTGCATTTGTGTCAGCAACGGTGATTCCTAGCAGGCATCTTTGCATCCTCCACTTACTTTGAAAGCTCTAATTCAATATAGAATAGTGCTTATATTCAAAGGCTGAATTAACTAATGGAGGTTTAGCACTGGATGCAAGCCATGTCCCTGAAAAGAGGGGCATCTGGGAACGGTGGGAACCGTTGTGACAACTCCTTGGAAAATGGCTCCTAGGCTGGGAAGGCAAACTGCGGCCGATCAGAACAGAGAAAGCTGAGCTGAATGGATCCATGGATCCAGGCATTCTGAGGTTTCGCCAGGCATCACCACTCGCTTTCAAGCTTTTTTCTGTTTTCAAACCAGGTGTCATCCTTCACCTATCATTGCTTGCAGCTGGTCTCTCACAGAAACCCCCTAAAAGTCCAAACTGAGGAGATATGACTAGAAGCTCTTGGCACATGTCCTTTCCCGTCACACTTGCCTTCCTGTCGTTTCCCTGTGTCAATAGCTACCTACATCGTAGGTGGGTGACCTGCAGCCCTTGGACTCATTTCAAAAGCCCTCTGGGTGCAATCAGTCCAGATCTCGGGCAAGAGCTACCTCTCCCTTCCCTAACAGCCTGCTCCACGAGAAAGGAGAGACAAGTTGGTGGCAAAAAGGGAGAAAGGGGGCAACCTGCCCACTTGTAACTGTGGTTTTCCCCAGGGCTGGCTTTAGGCCCGTTCACCACTGACCTGACTGGAAAGGAAGCGGTCCCCTCCAATCTAGGCAGGGACTGGTTAGTTCATTCTCGGTCAAGGGCCATGCAGAGAGAATGGGGGGAAACAAAATGCGCAGACTCGCTCAAGGGCTGGCACCTCAGTCTTTCCCGAGTCAACTCCACGAGGCTTAATTTTCTCCTCTCTCTCCTTTGCACTAGTCTGTGTTCAAGAATTATGATCCTGAACAACGGGGCTACATCTCTCAGGAGGACTTTGAGAGGATTTCCACAAGTTTCCCTTTCTCTTTCAGTGGGCTGGAAAGAGAGCGGTAAGCATTGCGGTGTGGAAAGGAGCTGGAAGGCCCACGAGTGCTGGGTGTTGGGCTTCTTTGGGAGTGAGGCCTCTAGATCGTGCCAGCGTCTCATTTAGGCCAAGGGGGCACAGAAATCCAAGCATCCAACATCCTTGCGAGCAGCACAGCCCTGTCGCACATGGTGCCAAGCAGCTAAAGCTCTGTAGGCTGGGTGAGAGCGGCCATTTATGAATTGCTAGGGAGAGGAAATGAATCCTGAAAGAGAGGCCAAAAGCCATGCCTTGCTTATGCTACAGTGCAGCAGAGATGCAAACTGAGCAGTGATTATTAAAACAGAAATACAGTCTGTGTCGCCACAGTGGGAAAGGGACGAGATGCTCCTGTTCAGATGCCAGTGGCCAAGATCTCTCTCTAATCTTTAAACTGCCATTGGACAGGGCAGCCCTTCCAACAGAGGACTGTCTTGTGTAAAAAGGGCAAGTGGCCATCCTAACCATGGTCAGAGGACTCCAGTCCACGGGGTGCCAGCGACAGCTTTGCAAGCAGGCAGCAGGCCTAAGTTCGTGACAGCAGAGTTTCCTGTAGGAGGAGAAAAGTTCATTGTGGGTTCTTTTGCAAGATTGTTGGTGGCTTAGGAGCAACAAACTGGTGCCTGAAGCGAGCAGCTGCAGGGCATTGTCCTGGGTTTACCTGGGGCAACAACTGAGACCCAAGACGGCTGATGCTCCTTATAAACTCCCTGAGACAAGCCTGCCGGAAAGGAAGGGGGCCAGGAGTCAGGTTCCGTGTTTGCGGGGAGAAAAGCGTGGCAGGCCAGGCAATTAGACCACAGCCTCACCGTGTGCCTCTCTCCCTCCGCAGCGAGGGAACCTGGAGCCAGGAAGAGCTCTCGGAGTACTTGATGCGGGCCTGTGCCATCTTCTCCAAGCTGAGCCTCGGCTTCTCGCACAACTTCCAGGAGGCCACCTTCAAGAAGCCCACCTTCTGCGACAGCTGCAATGGCTTTGTGAGTCTGCAACTCTGGCCATAAGAGCACCACTCAGTCCTTTGCATAGACAGAAACCGCAGCTGCTCCTCCGAGATTCCTGCTTGCACAATCTCACGCTCAGAACTGGGCAACCCCAGTAGGAAGCAAGCTGGAATGGGGCACCTAGTGCTGATGGTAATCAGCAGCAGGTGGGGTGGAATATAAAAGGACCAGGGCTCCAAGGCAGGAGACCTTTGAAGTTAAGATTGGCCTTCAGCCTCTTCTGCAGCCATGAGGTCTAGAAACATGCTGTCTTTCAGATCAAAAAGCAGACATTCTTCTGATGGACACAGCATACCTAGAATCCAACCTCTGTGAATTGTAACACCGTTGAAACAGGAAAGCCACATCCCTGGGCCCACATTAACCCAGTTTTTCTCCTGCACTTGTACATACGTCCGTGCGTGTGCGTTCCTCAGATCTGGTGAAGGTACTGGGCTGGCCTTCACAATGGTGCATATTACTGAAATGAACACCTCTTTCTTCTCTGTCCTTCTAGCTCTGGGGAGTTTCCAAGCAAGGATACCGATGCCGGGGTAAGCATGCCCTCCCTTGGGCACGAAAGGGCAGCATAGAGAGCAGCACACCCCAACACCGCTGCTCGTTGGGATGTGTCCAGATGGCTCTTGCAGCATGAACAGATGGGATCCTACCTTTCAGTGCCTCATGACCCAGGCTCTGTCCCAACACTCGTTTTTAAGTTCAGTATTCAGGTTCAGGAGCCTGGTCTGCAGCCGTTGTCAACCTAGATATTTACATATTATAATCATATAACGGGCTGTCATTCCGTCACCTGAAAACGTGCCCCGTCTGCGCCCACACCTGCTTAGTCTGGCTTTTCCGCAAAGCAGCACAGCTGCCAATCATGGCATTCTTGTTGCGCTTGGGACGACATGTGGAGCAGGAAAGGCCGGGTGCGCGCGCGCGTGTGCGTGTGGCGGAACAGACTGCCACGGCGGGTAGATACTGCTTGGTGCTCTCCAGCGTATGTAAAAGTCTCTGCAAGTAGAAAATCCACATTGCCATGAGAATAGCCCTAAATCCAGCACTGTGTTCATTTGCAAGGTGTCTTGTCTTGCCTTGTCTTAAGGGCCAAGAAATATTAAGGAAACGGTGCCCATCTAGTCTCAAGTTGCACCGTTCCTGTAAAGATCTGCTCACGGGCAGCTCTGTGACCCTATAGAGGCTGTCAGGTATGATGAAACTCACCTTAAGAGGCTACTAGAGATGCACTCCTGTGCATGTGTTGACAGGAAACAAGCCTGCATCCCCAGCAGCCTCAGCCCACACAGGGAATCGCTAAGCGGTCTGCGTGGGCCGAGTCTTCCCCACGCATGGCTTCATCAGCCTTTTGCTTCTTCTCCCGCAGACTGTGGCCTGATCTGCCACAAGCAGTGCAAGGACCAGGTGGAGGTGGAGTGCCAGGGGCGCATGCACTCCAGTGCCTCCGACAGCAGCACACCCCGGATCGCAACACCAGCTGGCACGGTTCACCCCAGCTCAGGTAAAAGCTTGTGGGCACGAACCTGGAATCCCTGGGCAGCCTGGGAAATGGGAGCGGCCTGGAGGCAGGTAATTGGCAATCTTTCCTAAGAGATGCTTAAAAGCAAAAGGCAGTCCTGTCCTGTGCGACCTTGGATGTTACTTTCGGGCGGCAGTTGTCAGCTTTTGGTCCTCCGGCAGCTTTGGCCTACAATTCCCACAATCCCTCACCACTGATGTTGCTGACTAGGGCTGCTGGGAGTGGCGGATCGAAACACCCGGAAGGCCACAAGTTGCAGGCCCCGCTTTAGGAGAAATGCAGCAGCAGTGCCTTGGTTGCACAATAGATTGTCCTCCTGCAGACTGAGGCTGGTAGTACAACCTGCGGTAGGAAATGCCTGTCCGTTTCTCTCTGAAACCTTCCTGCCCAGCTGAACTTCCAGCCAGAGATGCAGACGGGACCAGCTGCGGCACTTAACACCTGTGTAGATTTCTGCTGTGGCCTCCAGGTTCACCGTGCAAGTTGCGGGAACGGCCTACCACGCTGGTAGGCTACGCTGCTAACCATACCTCTCTTGTGCCGCAGGCTCCGAGGAAGAAACTTTTCTTTTCCCACCCAAATGGGAGCAGGTCAAGAGCCCCCTTCTCAGCCTGGGAAGTGGCACGAGCTGCCGGCTGACAAGACACGCCTCGACCCAAACAGAGGCTGTCAGCCCCGTGGCTGAGGGGCTGCAAGAGCGCCAGGGAGGAGTTAGCGGCCACGGCAAGACTCAGAAGCAGCTACTGGAGCAGCTGAAGGAACTGGAAAAGGTGAGGCTTGTCTAGGGAGATTCTGGAGTTCTGTGGAACAAGAACAGGCAAGCAGGTTAGAGCTGAGCTACAGGTAACAAGGTGGGTGGATTCAACAACAGGAAAAGTTTTGCTCTGGGGTGGGAGCACACGCAACCTTTTTCACTGCTACCCTTTCACTGCTCCTGGAAAACTGCTGTAAGCTCTGCTGGGGTGGGAGAAGGCCAAGGACAGATGTCTGGACCTCCTGTGCCACACCCAGCATGGCCTGGAGGTCAGAGCGAGTGAAGAGTTCACACACACCGATAAGCCCTGGGCTCCAGCACTGGGTGCCCTTAGCAGACTTTCTGCCTCAGAAAGTCCATCTTGGCCGCTCTGTGTGGTCCCAATTTCCCACTAGGTCGCTCTCTCCTCCCGGGACCCAATGCCACTGCAAACTCTTCCCCTCTGAGAGTCACCACCAGGTCAAAAGCTGCCTCTGCAAAGAGGCCGCGGTTCATGGGGCCAGGCTCAAGCTGTCCCCTCACTTGTGGCTCTTGCACGAAAGGAGCGTGGCTTCCCCCAGCCCTGGGATAGGCCCTGTGCAAGCACCGCCAGTCCAGGCTGCCCCGTGCTGAGACAAGGGGCACGGTCAGCAGAGCTAGTGAGTGGCGGGCCACCTCTGGCCCAGCGCTGCTAGCCACATACCACTGCTGAACATGCCTCACACCGATTGCTCCCTTGCGTCTTTTGCAGCTGTGACAAAGCAGTGGTACGGTGGCAAGTCTGGTGGCTGCTGCATGGATTATATGGACAAACCGGTTGCATCCGTTTTCACCTGCAGCGAGCCAGTCGAAAATACCTGGCACAGCAGCTAGGAAGGATGCATTGTCATGGGGGAAATGCATTTCCTCCCAGCTGTCAGCTAATGGGGAATATGGGGAAGCCTCCGGGCTTTCCTGGGTCGTGACAAAGCGCTGGCATCTGCATTTCTGTGAGCCTGGCTTCACCGCAAGAGTCTGGTGCTTTTTAAGCTGACGGTACCAAGGTTGGTGGGGGATGGACACACGCACTCCTTCAGAGCATGCATGGCTTGCTGTGTCTTGCAGGAACGGGACAGACTCTTAATCGCCAATCAGTGCCTCCAGAGGCGCAACTCACAACTGGAGCTGGAGAACAGCCGGTTGCTGAAGGCAGAAGCAGCAAGCCTTCCAGGACTCTCCTGCTGGAAAGAACAGACCGTCTGCAGTTCCCACAAGCCCAACTGAGCAAGCGGCCAGTGGAAGATGCCAAGGAAGCGAAGCGAAGGGGCTGCTCGTTGGACGGCGCATCCTGGCAGTTTTTTGCATGTGCATCTTTTATGACAGCTGCTGCCATTTTGGCTGAAAGTAGGATGCAGCTTGACTCACTTGCTCGATCCATCTGGGTTGTTTTATTTAGGCGATCTTTGATTCCTAGAAGGCACTTTGGTCAACCAATGTTCCCTGCAGCCACCTATAAAAAATGGGGTGTGCGCGCCAAGAGACCCCTTCCTGGACATGGATGAACCGGGATCCTCCAAGACCAAAGTAGAGGCATCGGTGAGGGGAAAAGACCGCCTCAAGCATGAAACTGATGGTGGGGCAGCAGGGAGAGATCAAGCGAGGCATGGAAACAGCAGATAAATTTCAATATTTCTTCTGTCTCCTGCCTTGTTTTCTATGCACCCCATATCTCTGCTTCACTCCCCCAGCCCTGTCTGTTTGGGGCAGTCGAGTACCCGGCTTGTTGGAAAGACACACAAAACAGGGATGCTACGATTTTAAATCAAGTTGCCTTCTTGCCGAGAGTGGGCTTTCTAGTCCGTGTACAGTCACCTCACTGTCCAGCCTGTACCCTTCTGTGTGCAAAGCGCTGGGACAGCAAGAGACCTGAGCCCCTGTGGAAACACGACATGTTGCACCGTGTCTCCCAGAACCACCAACCGAAAGCAAGAGAGAATGGGGTGGAGGCAGAAACATTACGTTATGGAAGAAAAGGTACCTTTGCACGAAGTATTCCAACTGAAAGTGTCATCTCAAGAGCGACACCTGCATTGTGCCTAATCCCGCCCTGCGATTTCCGTTCTGCCTCCCTGCCCACCCGCAAGAGGTGGCCTCGTCCGCAAGAGAAGGGCTCATTTGTAGAACCCTGAAAGCAGCCTTGTCTGCTTGCAGGATTAGAGGGCCAGTGTGGTGGAGCAGTTAAGAATGCTGGGCTGGGACTCAGGGGATCCGGGTTCGAGTCCCTACTCAGCCACGGAGCCAACTGGGTGACCCTGGGCCAGTCGCAGACTCTCAGCCTGGCCTACCTCGCAAGGCTGCTGTTGGGGGAGGAGACAGGGGCAGGCCATCTTGGGTTCCTTGCAAGAGGAAAGGGGGATGTAAGTGCTGTGGCACGATAACAACAGAGCTCTGTGTGTCGTATCTCCGCCTTCTACACTGGCTAGTGTTGTAGCAGCCGCCCTCAACCTGGCAGCCTAAACATTCTTATCATTACTTTTGTTGATGTGCTGGGATGCTGGGAATTGTAGTCGCATACTTCTAGAGGACACCCAGCTGGGAAGGGTGCTCTCTTTCACACACTCCAGGAAGGCAAGTTGCGAAACACTCACATTCAAAATAAATATTGTGGAGAAACCCAGATTTTAGCCCCGCTTCCTGTGTCCTTGCATACCACGTGTTTTTATTTTGCCTGGAAAAAGAACAGCCGTACCCTTTTCCAGACATACAGGCCACTTTTCCAGAAAGACCCGAAAAAGCAGAGACAGTGTTTGGATTCCAAATCCCAAGAAATGTCTAGTAACTTCGCTTCCTCAAAATCAGCTTAAGGAACAATCCATATGGCACTGAGTCCCACTATGGGACACAAACATCTGTGCCTGACAGTCTTTTTTCCCCACACCTAGGTTGCACAGTTGCTGTCTCAGTGCCAACCCTAACAGTATCACATGCTTATTTTAAAGATGCTTCCCCTCCACCTGGGGGAAGAGGCAACGCCAAAACCGCCTTTTTGGAGGGCGGCCGTGACTTGCCGCAAGCCAATCTCCATCCCAGGAATGCAGTTCTCTTCCTGACGCCTCCTCCCCACATCAAGGAGAGCAGCTCTGGCCGCACTCTGTGCTGGAAAGTGGAGGATGTCGGAATCCCTGCTTTACTTCTTCTTCTTCTTGCCCTGCTTGCCCCAACGCTGGTGGCCGCCTCCTTTCCCCTCCCGCCTCTTCTCCCACACAGGCATTGGGGGCTCAATCTCATTTGGACGCCCACCCCGGTCTGGGACGCCACCGGTCATCAACACCTGCGGGGAGGAAAGGTGGCATTACTCCAGGGGCAGCAAGGAGCAGGCGGGAGGGTGGCCCTCACCTCCTGCTCTTCCCTCTGATGCGCAAAGCTGCCTCTTGCAGGGAGTGGGGCAATGAGCCAGTGGCACCATTACGGGCAGCATGCGGGGCAGGGGTGGGGGCAGGCCCAGCCAGCGATGCCAAGAGGGAAATATGTGGTCTGGCTCACGGACACGGATCTCCCGCAGTCTGGTGGTTAGCAATTCCACAGAACCACTGTACGCAGCACCCAGGGGGCCGTCTGGCACCCCACCCCCAGGGGCCTGGGCTTCCTCCCTAGCCCGTACCTTATTGACAGCACAGGCAGTCTTGTCCCGGGTGGCACCGCTGCTGGTCTTGACGATGCGCGAGAAGTCCTCCCTCGCTGCCAGCAAGTGGGCAAGGGTGACCTGGGAGTCTGCCAAGAAAGACTCCCGCAGGGGCCTGAAGGCCTCTGCCATGGCCGCGCTCCGGTCCTGCAGGGACAAGCGTGACAGGAAATGAGGCAGGCGTCGGACACAGCAGAGAAGCCAGCGCGCATCTCCCACCCTCCGAAGCACTTTAGGGAGCAGGCAGGGCAAAGCCGCGGAGCTACCTGTGCCACCTGCCCCGGCCTCTCACCTTTGCCCTCTCGGACCAATGGAAGGATGCGACGGTGACGTCGAAGCGGGTGATCATCATGTGTAGGCGGCACCGGTACTCCACCTGCAGCGCTTCCTGGATGCCCTTCAAGGCTTCCTAGTGTTGCATTTGGGGTGGTGGGGGAAGGGCAAAAGGATGCGGAAGGTGCAGCAGTTCAGTCTCCATCCAGCACAGGTCCAAGGCCAACAGCCCCGCGCACCCACGAACACGCTGGGAAAAGCATCCTTCCCAGGAGCCGTACGAGAGCGGCAACGTCCTTCCCGTCCTGCAGTCGGTTTGTGCAGCAGGCAACCAAGTTCCCACATCAATCCCAGAAGCAGGACACACGTGTAGCGGCACCCTCCCACCCATGCTCCCCAGCCGCTAGCATGCACTGGCCTGCAGCCATGGACAGTCTTCTGACCCTCTTTTAAAGCCATCTAAACTGCCCAGTGCTAAATCCGGAGGGCAAGGGTGTCTGGAGGAAACTTGGAATCGTACCCATTCCTTAGAGGTTGGTGGGACCTTGAGGAGGGGCGCCATCTGCTGGTGCTGCGCGGGTAGCGTGGAAACTACCTCTGAGATCTAAGGAGGAGACCAGAAATTTAGCCTCTGGGAAAGAGAAAGAAACAGACAAGTTGCATATTGGGGTGGAGCCAGAGCAGCATAAGGGACGGGCTACGTGCAGGGGGGCAAGAGATGGAACGAGTAAGAAGGCGCCTGGGACAACTGCTCCACTCCTCATCACTCCAGAAAAAGTCTGCAAAATCTTAGCATGAATTTCAGATGTGTGCCGGGCCCTGTTTGGGCAGGGACAGTCATATTTTACTGATTCATCGTAAGCCACACTATAAGCCTTTTCCTTGGCTTAGGAGCACAATAAAAATGCTTGAGGTAAGTATATCTGCCACCACTACCAGGAGGAAGCAAGAACAGAGCTGTAAGATGTTCACCGATTAGCCTTTGTTCCTTTATAAAAGCCCTTCATTAATTAATACTTTCTCACAGCACACTAGTAGCTTTTGCATAGCACAGTTTGACCGTTTCTGCCTTTGAAGTCTGAACCTCCCCTGCCAATACCCCTAACTCATCCGCTTCCCTGACTTGGAGTATATGTCTGGAGAAAAAGGCCCGGATCCTTCACCAGCAAAACAGCCAGCATGTTTTTCCTTCTAGCATCCTTCAAGGCCAGAAGCAAAAGTGCCACCAGCTCCAATACAGGGCACACACGCAAGTGAGCTATCATTCCCCATACAGCTATGCTCACCTTGGATTCGACATCAGCCATGAGCTGGCGGATGGAGCAGGTCGGCTCTGGCCTGGGCATTCCCAGGGACTGGCAGATGCACTGGAGCTCACGCACTGCATCGGCAGCTCTGGCTTCTTCCTCAGGCAAGCGGCCCTTTTTACGGGCTTGGAGTCGGGCCGCAAGGAGCTCGGAGCTCAAGAAGTCTGTGGGATGTCAGGCAGGGAGAAGCTGATTAACATCTTGGAAGTGATATCCTGCAACATTCCAAGGTGCAAGTGCTCTCAGAAGCGTCAACAGGGAAAGATTGTTTAAAATCAAAGATAAGACAAAGGGAGAGCCATGCAGAACTTCCACAGTTGCTAGAAAGTTTTATGGGAACTGTGCAGGAATGAGCAAGTCTTCGTACCTTGTGCCGAGAGAACAACTGTGTGGGCATGAGACATGTTGTTTATTACTAATTCTGTTTCTACTCTGCCCAGTAGCTGAAGTTTTGTGGGCCCTACAGGGAGACACTGGCCACCAGAGGGGAGTCCCCAGCGATAAGAGGGAGCCCAATGCGTTAGCCACTCGGCGCCCAAAATCTTAGAGCACCAAACAGAATGAGGGACTCCCCAAGCCTCTCTGAGCCACCAGGCCCACTGAGGAAACGGGATGGCCCAGTCCAAGCAGCAGGGCTTGAGAGGGCACCCACATGCAGCGCTGGAGGATGGGGCTCAGGGCTGCGGACTTCTTCAGGGCTGCTCTGCTGGGCCTCTGTGCAGCCCTGGACCTCCTGGATGTTGTGCAGAACGGGGAAAGGAAGGGGTGGCACCATGCCATGCTCGAAGGAAGGGGCGTAATGGGACCCCTGTGGGCCAGCCAGCAAGCGATGGCTTGCACAAAATAGGCCAGGGTCAGGCACACCTTGTTTGGAGGAGACAACAGAGCACTAGAGGGCTTTGCAGGCAGAGTCTCCTCGGTTTGCCTCCTGACATCTCCCAGTATGGCAGGAAAACTGCTCAAAACCTTGGAGCATCACCGCTGCCAGTCAGCGTAGCCAATCCCGGGCTGGATGGGCTCAGTGTAAGGCCGATTCCAAGGCTCCGGCCAGGGAAAACAAACTCCTGCTCAGAAGAAGAGCTGTGTGGCGGGGTTGGCCCAAGGCATCTTTAATTCCCTACCTCTTTTTTCCAATGGCGGCTGGCCAGAGGCTTCTGGGAACCTCACAAATAGGGCAGGAAGGAAAGAGACTTCCCATGTTGTATGTTCTCAGGATCTGTCCCTAAACACAGGTGGTCCCTTTTGAAGTCCCAGCTAATAGCCACTGACAGCCATACATTCCAGGAATGAATTTGTGGAATAAGGAGTACAATAAAAAAAAGGTGTTGCCTAGAGGCAGGCTCTAGTCGTACACATCTGGAGGGCACCAGGACAGGCAAGGCTTCAGTACACCAATGCACACGCTCCGCCTCCTAAAATCACTCCCAGTCCCGATGTGTTTCAAGTTTCCAAGGACTCTCAAATAGTAAAGCCTCCAGGTTCCCCAGGAGTGATTAACCAGGTGTTCCATTTCTCACCTGCATGGAATGTCTGGAGCGACTCACTCCTTGCTGTACTTACATAAGAGCTGCAGGCAGCTGGCTGGGGTGCGGAGCCTGCTCCTCAGGTCCCCCGAGGTCAGCGACGGGTATGGACAAAACAACTCGCTGAGGAGGCCACTCACTTCAATTTGGAATGTCTCGGCGTCTTCTGGACCTAACAGAGCGAAACAGGTCACAATGTTGACCTCATCATCAGAAAGATTTTGTTCTATTATCTAACACGTTTATATACCACCCCGTCGGCTCTCTGGGTGGTTTACAAATATTAAAAATCATGCAATACTATTTTTGGTTATATTTCCCTGAACCAAGAGAGCCAGTGGGGTGTTCGGGTTAACAGCGCAGGACTGGGACTCAGACATTCTGGGTTTGAGTCCCCGCTCAGCCATGGAGCCACCTGGGTGACTTTGGGCCAGTCACAGACTCTCAGCCCAGCCCACCTCACAGGGCTGTTGTTGGGATCAGATTGAGAGCAGCAGGAGGAGAATGATGTAAGCCCCTTATATCATTATAAATGTTTGTTATAAAACAAACAAACATCAACATATATCTCTAAGAACTGGACACAAAGTTCTACAGTACTACAAAGGGGAGAGTAGCTGCATAGAATAAGGTGGAACTTTGAAGCCATGTTCGCCGTACTTCCTTGGACTTTGAAGCCAAAATACTTCCTGGAACTTTGAAGCCATGTTCGCCATACTTCCTTGGACTTTGAAGCCAAAATACTTCCTGGAACTTTGAAGCCATGGTTGCTGTAAGACGGCCTAACATCACATCTGACTTTTTTGCAGCTGTGTTGCATTGTTGACTTGCGTTCGGCTCATGAACAACTATAATCCCAACATCCTTTTCACATCTGCTAGGTACGCTCCATCCCACATCTGATGTTTTTCCTAATTGCAGAAGTTTGCATTTGAGTCTGCTGATTTCACATTGCTACTTTTGCTCTTAAGGTCAGTTTGAATTTTATTCCTCTCATCTGAGGTGTTAATTATCCTGCCTCACTTTGTATCATCTGTAAATGTGAAGTCAAAAAGGCAGACAATTATTCTAGCAGGATTTATTTTTGGCAAACATATGGTGGCATCTAATGATCACTGTGCTGCTTCTAAGATGCTTAAAAATTAGGTTTTTCATTATTCCCTGGTGCTAATAGCAGTGACAGAACTGGGCCTCTCATGGATGTCCAGTTATACCGCACTTCACCGCAGGGAAAAATGCTCGAGGTTCCTTGTGATGTGAAACAGAGTGGAATGTTGTACGTTTCACAAATTCATTTGTAACAAACCAACGGATGCCACTTTTCAGAGGGAAAAGGACACTCTGGGGGAAGGAGGAAAAGATAGCAGTGTTCCTTCCAGTTACAAAAATGCTCTGGAGGGCCCTGACTCCACAACGCTACTGCTCACGCCTCTTCCATCCTCTAGAGCTCCTGTTGAAGGAAATATTTTACACCCTGCCGAGTTAGGCTGCCTACCGTGGGTGGGATTCACAACCTCTTCCAGTGGGCAAAGCGTCCGGAGCTCTGAAACCAGCCAAGAGCAGACAGCAGTGAACTGCGGGCTGGAGATGCCAGCTTCGGCCAGCTGGGTAAAGGTTTCCATAGACGGGCACCTGTGGGAGCAAGAGACCAGGATGACTCCTCTGACAAACAGCCCCAGCTATATCCCTCTCCCAGGATTCCCCCGCCACCTGCATCAGCCCTCGCCATCGGTTCCAGCAACGTCCATGAGCTGCCAGCAGCATGGCCAATGGGCAGAAGCACTGGGAGTTACAGACTGGAGCATCAGGGAGGCCCCTGGGTGCAAAAGGCTGAGAGCTGCTGCATATTACTCAATGCTTTTATATCCCACCTTTTCGCCTGACAGGGGCCTAGGGCACCACACATGAAGCTCCTCCTCTTTCCCCGTTGAGCCTCACAACAACCCTCGGAGGTAGGCCAGGTGGAGAACCAATGGCGGACCTGAAATCCTCTGCTGGGCTTCAGGGCTAAACGAGGAACGGCGCTTTGGAAACCCCAGTCCAGGCCCAATGCACTAACCCTGTTTTCCTACCCTGCCCCTTCCAGACGTGTAGGACTACAACCCCCAGCATGCGCCGGCCAGCCCACGACGCTGTCTAGCGCATGCTGGGAACTGTAGCCCAACTCCTCCGAAATGCCAAGGCGGCGGCAGGCCGCCCTAACCACTGCGCCAGAGTCCCTTTCCTCACAGGCCCAGCCTTCCCGCCTACCCTTCCAGTCCGCCTCCTTCCATGACTTCGGGGCGACGCTGCGGACCAGAGCTTCGACGACCGACCGACCGACCGTCCGTCCGTCCGTCCACCAATGGCGCATGCGCAGAGTGGGCGCCCACACACTTCGCCTTGGCTCAATGAAATCAAGCAAGGCTGCCTCCGTCACTTGGGACGGGCTCGTCTATTGGATAATCCTTGTAGCCAATGAGAGTCTTCCCTGAAAAAAATAAAAGCTCTCTCTCCTTTCCCTCCCCTCGCTACTTAAACGTGCCTGGCCGCACCGAGCTTTCGATTGGTTGAAATGTCCCACAGCAACCGAGATCCAGCCTTCCCACTCATCCTCACTCGACGAATCATCAATCACTTCTCTCCTTCAAGAAAATTACGTAAACCAGTGAAAGGCCATAGTCGGACAAGCTCCGCCCTTTTCGCTATGGCAACCGGCCAGACTCCGGTGGAGGGCGAAGTCCCTTCTGCCGTCCAATCAGAGCCTCGCCCAGCCCCGCGGCCTGAGCTGACTTCCCTCGCGAGCGAGCGGGGGCGGCCTTCGAGGGAGCTCGCCCGCGCGCGCCTTCTCGTGGGCGGAAGCGCTTCGTAGACGCCCGCCGCTCGCCGCTGTGTGATTCCTCACGGCAAGGCGCCGTCCCGGGCAGAGCGCCGAGCTCCCCCGGGCGAGAGAAATGCTTCCTCCCGTAAAGGAGAGGCGCTCAAGAGGCCTCTGGGGATGTGCAGAGCTCCCTCTCGGTCAAAGAAGCACGCGCCTTCCCTGAGAGAACTCGAGCTCAAGATGCCCCTGAGTGCGTGCAGAACTTGCTGCCCGTAAGGAACCCAAGGTCAAAGTGCCTCTGAGCATGTGCCGAACTCACCACCAATTGGAGAAGAACGCGCCTGTCCCTTAAAGCATCCAAGGTCAAAGTGCCTCTGAGCATGTGCCGCTCTCACGCATGGGTAGAGCTGAAGGTTTTTTTCTTCTCACAACCCTGATATGAATCGAAGGCAAAGTGTTTCTGAGCATGATCAGATATCTTCGCTGCCTTTACAAGGCTTGGATTCAGTAGAATGTACTCCTTCCTCAGTGTATGCTTAGGACTGCAGGTGGGTTAGCCACGTTCGTCTGTGACAAACGTAACAACAACAACGTGGCACCTCAGCAGGCAGAACAGATAAATTCTGGTGTCAGCTTTCATGGGCCAGCAAGAAGTCCCAACGCAGATTGGCAGATTTATGGACTTACACTGGTGCACGAGGGAAGACGAACTGTATTGGTGCATTGCATTTCCCTCCGACCACACACTTTGCATCTCTTGCACCATGCAGAGCCCAGCGTGTGTATGTAAGGATGCAACCCCATATCTATTTAGCGAGAAAAAAATCCGTACAGCTCTGAGCATTCTCCAGCCAGCACGGGAAATTGTAGGGCTTTTTCTCTGGTGAATCATGCATGGGAACAAGCCCTAGATCTGCCCATCTGCGGTTCATGCTTTGTGCTTCAGTGGCCACGATGCTCGGGCCAGAACAATTTGCTTAGCGTCTTTTAAGGTGCCATGACATTTAAAACGAACACTCTTGCAAACTAATACATTTTATAGATGCATCATTTGCAAAACTGGCAGAAATTTGGTAGCTGATGTTGATGCTGATGTTACACTCTAATCAGCTTTTCAGCATGGGGAAAAGACTAAAGGAGGTAGTTTTGTAATTTTGCATTTCAACTGGAGGAGCAAAGAAAAATCAGGTTTTTAGGAGGTGGCTGAAAATGGGATGCACCCTATGTTACTTTAACATGTCTTGGGGTGAAGCAATACCCATGTGATGAGATCTTTTTTTCTGTACTTTATTACACAGTTTAAAAAAATAGGATCAGGAAAACAACATCCCCTTCTTATCCAATGAGTAAGAAATGAACAGAATTCCAGACCATTTCTGTGTGTTTTTTTAATTTACAACATACATTTTTAAATAGAGCATTCTCTACCAGTGTCCTCTGTACCGCTCCTTTAAAAATCTTTTTAAAATACACAGAAATTACAATATTGAATATACAAATCTGATAAAATACTTAAAACAAGAAATAAAATCAGTTTGGCAACCACAAAAAAGAGGAAGTAATAATTATGCTTGTAATATCAACTACCTTTCCTCCTATTTTGGTTTGTGTTGACCCTTCCTGTTTTTTGAAATATATAAAACAGAATGAAAACAACCTCAGCAATGTTGTAAGACATCTCTTGATGCAGCTGTTCACTTCTCCCCATTTTCGTGGTTTGTGCTCCCTGCTGTGTAGCTTTCATGACACGTATTCCTAGTGCAACGTGCAACGCACACACTCCGACAGTTGTGATTTGGCTCTGGAGTTGAGCATTACAAAAAAATAACTAAAAAAGGCAGAGTGGAGAAAATCGTGTGAATCCTACTTTTTCTCAGTCCCATTAATAGCCTGCTCTAGTGGCAGCTTGAATGTGAGGCAAGGGGAGACTGCTATTTGGGATGGTAGATTCCAGGTGCCAGGAAGGTGGCAGAGTGGGAAACAGGCCATACTGCCCTATGGGGCGCAGCCCATTGGATCATCCTCCCAGGAATGGCCAGGAGGTGCACGAGGGCATGAAAGGCTCCACACTAATTGGAAAACTGGGCAATTAATTCCAGGCCTGGGGTTGGGGAAGGGGACCCCAAGTGAGGTGTTAATGCTTCATGATGCTGAAAATATATTTTACAAAGTCACCTGGCCATGTAGCCCTGTCCTTTCACCAGACTCATCTTGGAGACATATTTTCAGAGATCTCCGCAGGCATTCAAAAAAATCTTAACCACCAAAGGAGGACCAAAAATATGAAACTATGAAATATGAGCTATTTAGAGGAATAAAATTATATTTGCAACATCCTGTGATTTTTCTTTCTCTTTTTCTCTCGTCAGGTTACTCTGGATGTTCTCTGGATGTTTGTCCAACCCCTGTGCTAACCTGTGTAAGCTCCTCCAGGCAGGGGTGTGCCCACCTTTGCAAAACAAGGTGAGGAGGAGGATGTGTACAAACCAAGAATCTTCTCCAGCTGCCTGTGTCCATGCAGAAGGCTCGTGAAGGTGAGTCCTGGCGCATGCTGAGCCCTGCACTGTTCAGGGCTCCCCAGCTTTGCTGCTTCAATCCCAAAATGTCTTGGGCCACACCTGTCCTGATCGAAGGCAAATTTATACCAAGTTTACTTCTGGGTAGTTGTGCTTAGAAATCCTGCTATAAGTACACAGGAAGTAGAGTTAAAAATATTAACAGGAAAACAAAATAGCAACACTGGTTCATAAGGATGAACAGCTGCAGAAATCTGACCTCTGCATTTCAATTGATCATAAAGAACTTCTCTCCTTTTCTCTGTTCCTCGTCAGCTTTTCAAACATGCACTTGAGAAACAGCAAGAGGGAGCTTGGTTGCACATTATTAACATAACCACCTCAGCCACTGAAAGAGTCTCTTGCCTTTGGTTCAAGTTTGAAGGTTCCTCTTTGGTGAGAGGGACATACCAGGTTGTGGGTAGGGATCAAGCATTTCACTGAGATAGTTGGGCAAAAGGTTCACAGGGAGGTTATTTTTTAAAAAGGAAATTCAAGTAAAACCTCCCTTGAGCTACATCTTTTAATTCTACGTGAGATCTGTTTTCTTACTGATACTTTAAATATCTACTCAAAGGCTCTGCCTCAGTTGCTCAGACAATAAAATGTGAATAGCAGTAACCACTATCAAAAGGACAGGAATGAAAATTAAATGTTGGGGCCGTAGTAAGAGCCGCATTCAGAAATAAAGATGTGTGTCATCAGTTGTGAAAAGTTTTTTCAAGTGCACAAGAAACCTAGTTAAATGGAGCGCTGGGAAAATTGGGCCTTCCCAAGCCAATCAAGAAGTGGTATGAATTGTAGGCTCTCTCTCATTTTGGTACCTTAGATTGTGATCCTGGACATCAAAGCTGAAGAACCTCTTTGAGGGTGGAATTTAATTCTGGAGATGTTCCATTCCAGTGGTGAGCAAGAATGGAGGGCACAAGTAGTGGAGCAAATGCCAAAGATAAGGGCATAATTTAGCTTAAGGCGCTGAACAACAGGAATCAAGCCTTAGGAGAGGTATATCAACGTTTAGAAGGGAGCAAGAAAAAGGGAAAACACAGAAACACAAGCCACTGCATGATGAGGGAAAGGGGTATGGCTCTCTAGGGAAGCCAAGGGAGCAGAATTTGGCCCATTGCCATGAGGTTCCTCACGGCTGCTACACACACCAACTGAACAGAACTTACTTCTGAGCAGGCATGCACAGGATTACACCGGGATCAGCTATGGCACTTTGAAAAGGCCATCCAATTTATAAGAAAAAGGTCAAGAACATGGAACAATGCTGACTGCTCCCCCAGTCTTTTAAAAAAACTTGGCATAGTACCCCTCTTTAATTGAAATGGTGAGTCCTATTTTCTCCAGCTCCACCTTGCATTTAAAATCGTATTAAAAGGTGTTATTGCACAAACTTGCAAACAAACAAAATGGGCAGGGGGGGGGGAGACAGACGAGCGTACCCTGTAAACCGAACCCTGTCTGCGTAAGCACCCATATTAAACAAGCGTTTCTAGACCCTTCAACAAGCCATAGTTGTCCTAGTTAGTTTTCTGATGCTAAGAAAAATCCCACAGTGCTTTATCTATTACAGGTAATGTACCAGCCACAGGGCATCGTGGGGGATGTTGTTTTCATCTCATTTGCCCTAGGATCCCAATCCTATTCCCAATGGATTACAGATGTCATAACGAGTCCCAACAGTGCCCACTTAGAACAAAAGCAAATTCATTGATTTCTTTTTCCTTTCAACACACCTTAAAGCTTCGAACAAGTTAACAGGAGACGGTCTATATCCCAGGGAATCCTTAACAATGTCTTGTTTCTATGCTGCATGCATGAGACTTAAAGAAAAAGTTAAGTGCATTGACTACTCCCTTCTCTGAACTTTGTTTTTCATTGTTTTTCTGTAGACAATTGTCCGCCACCTCCAAATCATACATTTGGGGTTCCATGAGAAAAGCATAAAATTGAAGGAGATTCCTTGAATTAAAAGAGTAACAACCACACCTCTTTTAAATTTCCATCTAAAAAATAATTCTGAAGTTTGGAGCATTTCCAAGTACAATTTTTTAAAGATCAACCATGCCAAGAGCGGTGGGGGGGGGGCACCACATGCTTTCAATTTTTGGTAAATCCAGTTGTTGAAAATTCAGAGGGTCTCTCAACGCTGATCCTTATGTCTGGACTTTAAAACACAGACTGACAGACATACTTCTGGACCCACATCCAAAAATAACCATTTCCACCCAGTTTTGTACCAAGAAAACCCACTTTCTGCAATTTGATGAAAATCATAGCAATTTGCACATCACGGGTTATTTTGTCTGTTTGGGTTCTTCACAAATTTTCCATTTAACTTTTCGGCTAGGAGCTGGAAAAGTGGGAGAAGGAAAGGGCAGGGGCTGAGTTACAGTCTACGAATACCCAAAGGACCATGTGTTCCCCAAGCTAGATAATCATAGATGAGAGAAAAGTCTAGAAGGTTGCATAAGCCCTCACTTTTGGAACCTGCTCGATGGTTTGCTTTTGAGTGATAATCCATGATGTAGCTACAAGAGTCCTTTTACTCCTGCATCCCTAAAGGACAACATCTTCACCGCTAGGAATGTGGTGACCCTATTTTCAGTTTGATACTGGAAATGCCAGCCGGACTGTGTTGCTGCTAGATCTCCTTAGGTATTCTACAGCAGGTGAATACCTAGGTATCTCCTTAGGTATTCTGCAACAGGGCAGCCAAGCACAAGCAAAAAGAGCAGGGTTAGGTCTCCCTGAATGTTGCTTGGGACATACATACCCATCTATGTGTATGTCCCTTTTCTAAAGCGATCACACTTGACTGCTTGCGCAAACAATGCAGATGGCATCAGCTCTGCATTACAGGGCCTTCTCAGCTGTGGCACCCAAGTTAGAGAAAGTCACCCCCTGGGAGACTTGGCTGGCACCAAAAACACTGGCTTCACTGTGGCACACCAAGCTAGGTTCAGGCTGCTTGCCCAAGCTATTCATTGGCTGCAGCTTGGTTCTGATTTGGTTGCTTGGGTTAGGAATACCAATTTTCTTGTGCTGTGGTTTTATGCTGGACTGTTTTCATTTTTGTACCCCAACGTGAAATCTACTGGTTGGGGTTGGAAAAGTTTTAATATGTACATAAGCAAACGGAGGGTCCTCCTTTTGAGGCAGAAAGGTGATGCCAAAAAGTGACGCCCGAATCAGCTAGCTAAAGCAACTTTCTTCTTGTTGCCTCATGAAATGTGAGGACCAGTGGGGTACTCTCAGAAGGCAGACCAATGTGTAGCATGGGGGGGGGGGACATCGAGGGGCAAACAACCCACAAGGATAGACTTTTTTTTTGGTAATTCACAGTGGGGAGGGGAATGCTTATTTTTGGGTGGTGAGGAGGAAGATAACACATAATCTGCCCTTACAACCTGTTGCACAACTAAGCTAAATGCAGACTGAGTTGCGTCTGCCTTGATGGAATCCAAGTTGCATGGGCTTGCTTAAGCGTGACCCAAAATTGGTAGCAATTCTGTGAATAGGGACAGATTTCATGGATAATACAGGTATCGTTCATTCATCAAAATGTAGGTTATTCTATGTATTCACAGCTAGCACATACTCATTTCCGTGATTCTCACAAATTAATAATTGCTCATTTTTTAAAAAACAAACCTGGAGGAAGGTACTAATCCGTTACTTTCCCTGACACACTATCTGACCCAAATCCAACAAGCAAGCTACTGTATTTCCTTGGTCTTTCCCATCATAGTTTTCCTTTTTTTTTGTCTTTCCCCCTTCAATTTCACTGTAAAAAAGGGCCCCAGTTCTCAAAATGGGAAAACGAAAGAAAGAAAACCCCACACCCCAGGAATTCCACCAATTAGCCTCAGAGCACAATGCCCTTTCCCCGAAATCGGCATAAGCGGGAAGGGGGCAGAGAGAGCAGGGTCCTGCCCCAGCAAACCTCCCGCTTTGTGGTCAAGCTGCCCTGGTGGCTGCCTGCCGCCCTGGCGGCGAAAACCGAGTGCCCCCGAGACGCATCCTGCCGGCCTCACCGCACGGCCTTGTGCCTGCCCCCACAGCAGCCGCAGTGCTCGCCACACCAGTGGCAGGCGTGGAGGGGCAGGTAGCAGCACATGCAAGGGACTACGAGAGAAAGCATGACCAGGGCCGCCCAGCGGACGCAGAAGTGCGGGTGGCCGGTGTCGCAGGAGCAAGGGTCCGAATACTCTCCTTCGGAGTCCGACATGCAGTGGTAGAGCATGCTCTCCGCGCACCACATGCAGGTGAACTGGTAGACGCAGCGGCCGATGGGGTCCGGGGCGTCCTGGCACTGCCCGCGCCCGTTCTCCTCGTGGTTAAAGACGTCCCGGCAGTAGACGCAGCGCGAGGGCACCGTGTCTTCCTCCACGCCCGCCCCTCCGAGCGGGGGCTGCTGCTGCTCCTTCAGCGGCTTGTGTTTGGGAGGCGACGGGGTGCTGTGGACGCGGCAGGAGGGCGAGGCCTGGGGGTCCTTGAGCCGCCCTTCTGCCCCGGGTGGGAAGCAGTACTCCTTCTCCCGCGGGGACCTGCTGCCTCCACCACCCTTCTCAAAGTGCACGCACATGCCAGGCTTATCGGGCTCGGGCTGGTGCTTCTGGACCACGGCCCGGCGATAGTCCTCGTAGCCCTTGGTGACCCAAAGCTCTCTGCAGGGGGTGATGCTCTCCAGGTCCCCTTCCTCTGGGAGGGCCAGCTGCTGCAACGGCTGGGGCTGGACCTGCAGCGTGGGGAAAGGAGGACGTGGGAATGACCCAGCCGTGGGCACGCGGCAGGAGGAGCATGAGCTGAACCTGGGTCCTGGGAATCTTCGAGTCGGAGCTGTCATGCTACCCAGGGATCGTGCCCAGAGCCCTTCCAGAGGGCACAGTGGGTTGTTTTATCCAGGACCGGCCCAGACAAAGTTCTGCTACCATCCTTCTGGTACAGAGAATGAATCCCTGGAAGGACTTCCATCTGCCCATCCTTGCAGGGGAGGATTTTCTAAATTTCCCCTGTAGGAGGGGCAGAGGGGACCACGCTGCAGTCCTTCCATTGTGCATAAGGCATGAGTGGCTGTTAGCTCTGTGCTGAGACGTGTTCTCCTGTTACAGTAAGAGAGGGAGTTCAGCCTCAGGACCCCCAGGGAGCTACCCAAGGTCCTAGTTTCTTCTTGCCCTTTTCTGACTGCCATCGGATGCTGCCAGCTTCCAACGGGACCACAAGCCAGAGCGCATCAGGGAATCGCTAAACTGCCATACTCTGTGCTCTTCCCTACTATGGTAACTCACAATCCCTGCTTCCTATTTCCAGAATGCAAGGAAGGAAGCACCCATAGTATTTCTTTCAAAGGTTTCCAGGACATCAGAATGGCCCCAAGGAGCAGTCTCTGGGAGTGGCAGAGGAGGTGTGAGGCTATTCAAAGCTATTCAACTCTTCTAACGTCAAAGTCTCGAGGAGAGAGTGGCAAGTCGCCTGGACTCATTTTTTTACTCGCCCCAGGTGACCAGATAAATTGCCCAGCTGCTGGAATAGGGTCTGAGCCAAGTATTTTGCAGCACAGGTTTGGGCAATCCCCTAAAGGAGCACGAGCTCCTCCCAACACATTCTGTAGCTCAGCAGCCACTGGCCCCAACACATACCAGTCCAGTTGGCCCTGCTGCCTGCACTGTGCCGACAGGGAGCTCCTCAGAGGCAGGCAAGCGGATGTAGCAGCTGGAGGAGGACTCGCTGGTGACGATGGTGATGGGCTTGGGGAGCATTTCCTTCTGGCTGTTTGAGGAGGACTCGCTGTCTGTGTGCACCTAGCAGGAAAGAGAAGCAGCGGTGCTGAGGAGGGTGCTGTTTCCAGATGGGGTGTCCCTGATGCTCAGCTCCTTTGCCTAGTTGCCTACAGTGCCCCCTACTGGTGAGGAGGTAGCCAAGCAAGAGCTGAAGCAAATATGCACCACAGTGGTTTCTCTGGGCACATGCCGATTTCCATACCTAGCCTAGCAGATTTTTCCCTTTGCTTTTATCTTGGGCATTTCGTTTAATGGTTGCTTTAATACACTTTGTAAACCACTGTGTGGTTTGCTAACAAAGGGAAACATATAAAGATTGTAAATAAATGTGAAGCGCTCTGGGTGACAGCGGGTCAGTCACAAACTCTCAGCCCAGCCTACACCACAGGGTGGTTGTTCTGAGGATAAAATGAAGCTTTGTAAGTCGCTTTGGGTTAGACATGTGCTCAAGTGAGAGAACACATTTGAAAGCAAGAATGTAATTGGTTTTGCAGAACTCGCACAGGATTTTCAAGCTCGCAGCATGTGATCATGCGAAACTGGGCTTGACTGTGACTTCTGAATACACAGATGGGTGCCTGTGAAGAAGGGAATGAGGAGTCCCCACTCCCCCCCCCCAACACCTGCCCTTTGGCCACTGGATCCATCATCTATTGCTCTGGATGTGTGCCAACCTGTCAGCGTTCCCCTGAAAACAGGGCACCCCGACTTGGGCACCGTACTCCAAAGGATGCCCGACTAATGCTGAGTAAAGTGGAACCATTTATGTAATTTCACCATGCTTCTGTTAACGCAGTCACCATTGCCTTTGCTCTCTTAGCTGCCGCATCACACAACTGGCTTGTATTCTGCTGAGGAGCCACTAAGATACAAAGGCCCTTTACTGCTGCCAAGCCAGGTCTCTCCCATCCTATACACGGGTCTTTGATTTTTATTTTTTGGCCCTGAATGCACGGTTGGACATTCATCTCTGCCGAATCTCATCTTACTAGATTCAGTTGAGTGTATGGGCCTCTCCGGATGCTTTTGAATCTTGCTTCTGGTTTCTAGGACGTTGGCTAGTTCTCCTAGCTTTTTGTCATCTGCATATTGGATAAGCAACCCCTCTACACTTTTCTCCATCATTGCAAAACTGCAGCCGTCCTTTCAAGACCTCCCTTCAGGAGGACGCGGTGCCCTTAATTAACATCTACTGCGTATGCTTACACGATGCATCTAACGGCGGCAGCATCCAACCCACAACTCGTCAACAAGGTATCAGGGGATACCTAATCAAATGCTTTGCTAAAATCAGGACATGTTGCATCCACACTCAACTAGGAACTTCTTATCACAAAGGGGATAAGGCTGGTTGGGCGTGACTTATTCCCGACAAACCCATATTTTGACTCCCAGCAATCAGTGCATTATTTCCCCTCACTCAGAGGCCGGCCACTTAATCCTCTCTCCAGGAATTGCGCTCAGTGCTGTCGTCAGACTGTCTGGCCTATAGTTTCCTGGATCGATCTCTCCTCCCCTTCTTGAAAATGAGGGTGACCGTGGCCCTTTCCACCTCACCTGTTTTCCAGGAGTCCTCAAAGATTACAGGCAGCGGCGCTGAAATAGCCTCTGCAAAATGGTTCAGCGTCGTGAATTCCATCGCTAATGCCAAGTTCTGAGCCTGCTGCAAATTACTTTTAGGGTTGCTGTCTGGCAGAGTGGGGAGGTACTCTAAACATGCTCAGAAAGACAGAGCCTGATGTCAGAAAACAGACTTACTGCGAGGGCTTCATCCCTCCCATTGACTTCATCCTGCGAAGAAGAGGAGGAAGAGCTGGAGGAAGGAGAGAGGGATCCTGAATGAAAGAAACGGGTGGATCAGCACAAGCACTGATAAAGCTCTTTTATTAATTAATTAATTAAAACATTTCTATGCCGCCCCATCGCAACAAAGCCTTGGGGAGGCTTACAACAATAAAACCTTTTCACCCCCCCTTTCTGCTCACTCGTAGCACGAGTCACAGTAGGGCGGGCGGAGGAGAGCCATGGCTGCCCCACTGCCACAGCCGAAGAGCGGCGGGCTGAAGAAACCAAGTCCTGTCCGAGGCACTGGGTGAATTTGCAGGATTTGAACCTGGGGATGGTTCTCAGCTGGCTCTCAAGCCCTTCTCTGCAGCCGCACACGTGCCCCCGCTGCTTCGGGCACGACCACCTGCACTATGAAAACGCTCTGTAGCGGCCTCTACCGGACGAGCCCCTTGTGAGCTACGGTGCACCCCCGGGAGCCGCCGTGCAGCCGGCCCCCCGAAAAGCCACCCCACTCCCCCTGTGGCTTGTTCCATTCTCCTGCGGCCTCCTCACCTTCGGTGATCTCCTCCAGAGCAGCTTGCACCCCCCGCTCGAAGGCCACGGCATCTGCAGGGCTCTGGAAAGTGAGGCCAAACTTGCTGTCCCCCACCTTCCAGTGGTGGAAAATGGGGTTCACCTTGTTGTAGACAAGGTCCCTTTTCAGGGCGCACTCCAAGATGGTCTGTGGAGGGGAAAGAATGTGGTCACGGGAAGGACTGCTGGAAGATGCAGACCGGCTGCCCATAGAGAATCACCCTGGCTGAGAGGTGGTGTCATGCCTAGCACCTGTACACCTGGGTAGGCCACGTAGAGCCTCGGGGCTCCTGGGCATCTCCGGGACGCCTTTTTGGTGCCTGCCAAGGTGCCCGTTCCTCCCACTTCAAAATCGCCACCCCAATTTCCTGACTGGCAGCCAGGACTGCTGCAAAGCAGGTTTCTCTTGGACTGGGGCTTCAAGGAGGCTCCCAAGCCACCTCTACCCTCCGCGTCTGGACACGTTAATTGTGCTTTGCAGTGCCTCCCATGGCAGCCATTTTGTGGGGAGGCAGACATCTCCTCGAATTGCCACAGGTGCCTGTGTGCTCCGGATGTAGGCCCTGCATCGTGCCCGCTTTCCATATGAGACTCGGCGTGTTCACCCCGGGGCAGCGGTCCCTCAAGCCCATCCAAATTCCTAGGGAAAGGAGCAAGATGGCCTCTCCGTCCTCCTGCCCCTGCTGCCGTCACAGCAGCCATCTTGAAAGCAGAGGAAGTTTCCTTTAGCTGCTGCTGCTTCTGCTTGAGCCCATCCCCACACGCCCACGGAACTCACCGTCTGGTCCCGGAGGCGCTCGCCACTGATTAGGTACTGGCGCCGCCGGCCCTCGTCCGGGCGTCGGACTTTGCAGATTGTCACGTGGCTCAGGCCGCCACCACCCATGGGCACCCAACCGCCGCTCGAATCGTCTCGGGTCATCACCACAGCCCGCACCCGAACCATGTAACTGGGGTGGGGGGACACAAAGGGAGCAGAGCCGTCAGCGGGGGTCCGGGAATCGGCTGCACAGGCATCCGAGTCGTGGGAAGGCAAGAGCCGGGCAGGCTGGACGTACGCAAGCAGAACGCGGGGGCAGGCTCTCCAGCCGGCCGCCCTGTGGAACTGCAGACTGGTGAATTTACCTGTGAGCAACACTGCTATAGACCGCCTTTCTCCCAAGGAGCACAGGGCTGTGGACCTGATCCACCACCTCTCGCAGCACCACCCTCTGGCCCAGAGTCACCCAGCAAGCCTCATGGCCAAGTGGGGACCAGAACCCACATCTCCCGAGGCCCCAGTCCAAGACTCGAACCCCCACTCAGCAAAGGGGCTGATGGTGGTCCTTCAAGGCCTTCCTCTTAACAGGAGGTGGAGGACCAAGTTCTTGACCTCCTGTGATACTGGTTCTCACACTTGTGTTAACTTGTTTATTTAAAACATTTCTATGCCGCCCCCATTGCAACAAAGCCTCGGGGCAGCTCACAACATATGGATAAAATACAATGTAAGATATAATGCATTTAAAACTGGCCCATCTCGGTTGTAAACTAAAATACTATAAATACAATAATAATAAATTAGCAATTAAAATAACTTTTGAATAAAAAGTTAGGTCCACCTTCCTAGCTTCTAAGGGGCTCAGGCTGTCCTCGATATGTGAAAAGCAAGGAAATTTAAATTCCTCACCAAGCAATCCACCAACCAGTTGAAAAAACTCCCTGCAATCTAATAGTAGAGTGTTTCTGCACATGTGCAAAGCACCACTCCAAGCATAAGCAGAATTCAGGAGTGGGAGAAAGTTTCTAGGGCAGGCAACATGGCTCCTGCAATGGCTGAGCCCTCCACCCTGCACAGCATTAATCAGTTATCTCCCTATGCCGCCCGACAGAAACTACAGACATAACTCTTTGCACTGTTCACAACCAATAACGCCATAAAATACAACACAATATAATAGAAAAAAAATCAAAACTGCTAGATGAAATAAACACAAATTAAATAAAACCTAGTAGCAGTGCAAAGACTAACAATACCGTAAAATGTCTGGGATTTGATTTATATCCTCTTTCCTACCAAGGAAACCCTACCCACTGGGTTTGAAGTCTGCGCAGTTCGTTGCCTGCAACATTTGCTTTTTGTTCCTCCGGTGCCTTTCAGCCTGTCAAAGAATGCTCCTTTCGCAGATCTTGCTCTGTTGAAAGTCTACTGCTCCCTGGGAATCCGAGCTGGGACAAGCTGCAGGTTGGCTCTAGGCACCCTCCAGAGTTTATACTGGCCTGGACAAATTAACCATCTGCTTCCTACGTCGCAGTATCTCAGGCTCGGATGAGGCAGGCACAGGTTCAAATCTCCACTCAGTCGCAGAGTGACTCTGATCAAACAGCATTGACTAAATAGCGTATCCTCATCTTTAACTCAACCATCTTCGTATTCAGCTCCACAACAGTTAGCCTGGCTTAGGACAGGACCCCCAGATCTCTGGGACGCCTAGGCCCCCCTCCACACCAGGCAGAAATAATGTCACCCAAGAGTCCCCAGCCTTTTCAGCCCGTTTGGGAGTTTGAGGACTTCTTGTGGGCACCACCGCAAAATGGCTCCCCTGGAGGATGTCGCTGCCCACCTGCTGGCTGCTGGGGGGCCCCGCTAGTCAGACGGGAGCTGCAGGGAGAGAAGTAGCGAGGCCAGGGATCAGGGCAGGGCGCGGGGAGCAAAGCCAGAAGAAAGAGCCAGGCCAGAAAGGAAGAGGAGGGCATTTCCCCAGGTTCTCCTTGAGAGGGTTTCTTAGAAGGGGGCAGGCAGGAGGGAGATTCATGGGGGCACCGTGGGGGTGCCATGTCAGGGATGCTTGCAGATCCGGCCTACGGAATTAAATCGCAAGTGGCTTACTCTCAAGGAAGCACACCTCCTACTGCAGCTGTGTGCAACCCGTACGGCCCATTATGTACGATTATTTCTTAGATTTATATCCCACCTTTTTTCTTTTAAAGAACTCGAAGCATCTTACACCTCCTCCTGCTTTCACGCTTATCCCCACAACAACCCCCGAGTGAGTTAGGCTGGGCTGAGAGTCCGGCCCAAAGTCCTCCAGTTGGCTCCATGGCTGAGCAGGGATGGGAGCCAGTCCTGCACTCCGCACCACTACACCATGCTGGGGCTCGATGACAGGTTGACATACCCCCTGGGGTGGGGGCTCAGGACTGGAGTTACTGCGCCGTTGTCTGTGCAAATACGTGTTCTTCCACTGGGGGAGGGAGCTAGTGTGAGTTCTTTCATCACAATCCTCTGCCTTTAAAGTTACAGTCAATAATGTCCCCCAAACCTCTAGACAGTTTTGTAGTGCTAGACAATGTACCGCCCCAACACTTTCCCCAAAGATGCACTTTTTACTATTTTACTTTTTTACTAGCAATGCTATTACTCCTCCTCCTCATATTATCGTTGACGGATATGCTGATTTTATTAATTAATTTATTTATTTACAAATTTGTATGCCGCCCCCTTGCAACCAAGCCTCGGGGCGGCTCACAACAATAAATAAAACAACAGCCGATTACATTATTTAAAACTAACATTAAAACTGGCCCATCTCGAGGTAAAGATAAAAAATACAATAAATAACATAAATAGACAAATATAAATTAGCAATTAAAATAACTTTTAAATAAAAAGGTCTTTGCCTGGCACCGAAAAACTAACGACGGCGCCAGGCGAACCTCTCTGGGGAACGCGTTCCATAAGTGGGGCGCCACCACAGAGAAAGGCAGCTTATCATAAAAAATATCCAAAAGCTTGTTTTCAACAATAGAGGAACAAACACATTTAAATACAACAACACCTTACAAACGCAAACATAAGAGAATAAAGAACAGCACTCATCCCAGCGGACCTGCATAAAGCTAAAGGCCTTGAACACAGTGGTCCTTGCCTGCGAAGGGTGAATCTGGCCTCCCTTGGGAGGGAGTTTTGCAGCCTGGGGCGGCCACCAAGAAGGCCTTGTCCTGCATTGCCACCAAATGGCAGGCTCAAAAGAAGGGCTTCTCCCAAGAATTTTAAGAACCAGGCAGTCTGGTGTGGAAAAAGGTGGATTTTAGTAAGCCTGGTCTCACGGCAGGTCACTCTGAATTCTGCCTGGAAACAGACCAGTTGTCCTCCAAGCTGCTGCAACACGGGGGTTGCCCTCTCCATGTCGGTGGCCCCGATCAGCAGGCTGGCTTCACGGTTCCCTGCCTTTCTCCTGCCACAAGGGAAAAAATATGCTGCCTACCTGATGAGGTTATTACATTGCAAGGACTTGTGGGGGTGGGGATTGCTGTAGGGTAGTCATTCCCAAATGTTTTGGCCTTCAGCTCCCATCTGCCCCAGCCATCAGGATCAGAATTGCTGAAAAGCATGCCAATACATCTGAAGGGCACCATGTTGGGGAAGGTTGTCCTGCACCATCTGAAACACAGCCTATGGTGGATAAAAACAACAGGGACCTTTCTGTGGTGGTATCAAGATTGTGCAACATCCTAGGAGTTATCATCTGAAACATCTGGCAGCCTGACATAGCTAGCCATTAAATACTGCTGTTACTACCCCCTGCTCTAGGAGTGCAAAAATTTGTCCTGCAGTATTTTGTGAGTTCACAGAACCACATTTAACCACCTTAAATACATACATGTATCTACTGCCTTTTCTGCTAAAAAGCAATCGAGGCAGTGCGGAATTTAAAAGAAAGGCACGCAACAATGAAAACCTTTCATGTGTGCCTGACAAAGAGGGCCCATCGGAGAGCCGCTCCCCCAAAGGGGCGCCTTCTGCCGATCACGGCTCTCCGGCAGGCTCACAGCAAGGTGGACGGCCTCTTGAGTTGCCAGGCTCTGGGGTCTTTAGTAATATGGGAAGCGGTAAGACCACAGATCAGGCAGTTTGTCCATCTAGCTAAATACAGCCTGCTCTGACAGGCAACAGCCAGCAGAGCTCCATTCGCATCACTTGCTACCTAGGCCTTTAAAAGCAAAAGAGAAAGTGTCTGAGTTTGAACCTGGGATCTCTGCTCACAAAATGGGTGGTCCACCCCCGAGCTACGGCCAAATTCGTGGCCCTGTTGGCAAAACACAGCCGGCTTTCATCATGCCTTTAACCTACCTTCCAACCTTCCGAGTCCCCTACCAATTGCTCCCTCATTGCCTAGCAGAGTGGCTTCAAATGCGGAATATTATGCAAAACCTGGGCTCATCTGATTCTTACAGCAAGCAGATGCTTTTCAGAACCTTGCCTTCAAAGTTAATCATTAAACTGCTAGGTGTGGGTTGACTGGAGGGAAGGGGAGCAGAAGATGCTGGCTTCCATCTAGGGAAAGGTACCAGAGGAAATCTCTGAACATAGACCATCCATGAGCTTGGTATGAGAAAGCAGGCAAAAAATAAAAAGGGGGGGGAGTGGCGGAAGAGAATGAGCACAAGAGCGGTTGCACAAAGCAGTGTGGCAGCCCGAAGCAGAGCGCTCGAGGCTCCTGCGGGCTGGGGCAAGGAAAGGTGCCCTCCTACAACGACGACGTTTGCATCACGCTAGAGAAGTGAAAGCCAGCTCTGCAAATACAGTTTATGAAAGGGGTTCTGAGATAGGTCTTTAAATGTGGCTTCCCCCATTTAGGTGGGGGAATCCACAGGTTTTTTTAGAGTACCACAAATTCAACATTGAAATAATGGGCTATTTGTGTTAAAACCATCAGTCTGACATACAAGAACGGTCTACAATGAAGGAAAACTTCACACAAGATTTATTTAAATTTCTTACTCCCCAGCCCTTCCTCTAGCAGCAGCTCATAGTATTAATAAAACAAAGACCAGTAAAAATATAAAACAAAAAATCCTACTTCCACAATAAAATACTGTTCAATGCAACAATAATAAACAAACCTAAGAATTGTCCTCCAATTTGTGACAATAACCAATGCCAAGATCACAGGGCAATTAGCAATCCTGTTTTGCATGCATTTAACGATGCAGTCAAAAATTTATAATTCGATTTTTGATTTGTTGTAGTATTATACCGCTAAAATATTAAGAAAAATCTGTAAGCAGTTTCCACATACATATTAAAAATCACAATTAAAATCCCACTTAAAATACAATGTTAAAAACAATACCATTAAAATACTACTAATAATAGAGCGGTACAGAACAGTAAAATTGAACAGCATGATTAATTTAACTATGGGACGGGGAAAGCCACGGTGAAGAGGTGCACTTTTGGGGGGATGGTTAAAAGATGCCAAATGTTCTGCCCCTCAAATGGCGTGAACGCGGGTCTTCTACAGGGTGGGCACTGCCACCAGGACGGACTCCCCACTGAGATGTTGCACAGCAGCGTTCTAATTTTGAAATGAGCAGCAAGACGGAGCAACCAAGCACTAAGGGCCGTGTAACCTTTACCGAGGGCCTGTCCACTCGCAAAGCGGCTGGGGCACTCACACTGGAAACGCCAGCAGCCTGCTGTCCCCTGGCAGAGCACAGGCGCAGGTCCTGCAAGGCGCTGGCCCCACCAGAGCAGCGCTGCAGCGCCACCACTGCATGTGGCTGGAGAGGGATACTGCAGCTTTCCGCCTGGCAGGGATCAGGTGACTCCAGCCCATCGTGACCTGGGGCTGCTCCTGCCACTTCTGCAGGGGTGTCTGCCGGCGTCCCCAATTCCTGTTTCTCGGCCTGCTTCGCTTCTGCGGAAGCCCAGCGATTTCCACGCGGCACACCTGGGAGCATCCTGCACCCTAGTTATGCAGACGAGACTGCCGTTGCTAAGGTAGAGCGTGCTGAAGAGTGGCTCCCTCCGCCCGATCAGACACTCAACTAAGCCAATGTCATTTTTATATTTGCCTCGATTGATTTCATGCATATGTTGCCTTCGCAACAAACCCAAGGCGGCTTGCACAGTCGTCGTCCTCCTCTCCGTTAATTCTCGTAACAACCTTGTGAGGTAGGTTAGGCTGAGAAGGTGTGAGCTTCATGTGACTCAAACCTGGATCGCCCATGTCCCAGTCCAGCACTTTAACTGGCCTTGCTGATGGATTTAAAAATGGAGATAATGCTGGGAGTGAACTTTTTGCCCTGTGTCTGAACTCCTTGGGGACATCTGGCCAACCCACACGGGGAACAATACACTGAATCTGACAGAGTCTCATCTGATCCGGCACAGCAGATCTCCCATCCCATGAGCCTCTTGTACACTGGCTTCTGCAGTGTGGACCTAAAGAGCCAGTGCAGTGAGTTAGTTACAAGTGTGCGCTGGGACTCCGGTGACCCAGGTTCTAGTCCCAACTCAGCCGTGGAGCCCACTGGGTGACTTTGGGCCAAGCATAGCCTTTCAGTCCAACCTACCTCACAGGGTTGTTGTTGTGGGGATGAAACGGAGAGGATGATGACTGTGCAGGCCACCTTGACTTCCTTGAGAGGGAAAAGGGGGGAATATAAATCGGAAAAATAAAAAATCCCCTCTCGTCACACCCTATTCCTTTTTCCTCATGTGCCATGTCTTTTTAGTCAGCAAGTCTACGAACAGGGACTCTCTTGTTTAATTAATTCTATGTAAGCTGCTCTGGGAGCATTTTTGTCTGAGGAGCGGCATAAAAATACTAATAAAAAATACTAAGCTACAGAAGTTCAGGCCATCAAAAGTAACGTCAGAGACCGAACCAGAAACCAGAGCTTCCGTGTGGTTTCACAGAACAGTGTTCCTAAATTAACCTTCATCTGTGTTGAGAGTAGTTTTACATTTGTGGAAAGCAAAGGTGTGTATTTGCCATTAAGAAATCACTCTGTTGAAATTCCTTCAGGATAAGTAACCATGCGCAAAGCACCTGTATGAGCAACCGCCATTTTTGTCTCCTCACTGTATAACCTGCAAGGATGCAAACATGATTCGGCTCTCTTGTAACAGAAAAGGAGGCTTGTTCTCTGTTGCTGGTTGAGCACGTAATGGCTGCATCTGTAGGATGCGGATTCATCTGTAGGATTCAGACAGCCAGCAAATTCCTGGTACAACCACTATTCTGAAATCTGCACCCACCCCAGAGTGGTTTTTTAATTACAGTTTTTTCTGGGATATTTGCTGCACTGATCCACAAGTGCACAATTTGTTACTGACGGTTGCACGACCCACCCCAAGTATCGTGACATGTCATCACTGGTGGATTACTCATGGATTTGCCTTTTTTTCTAAGACAAACATCTAGGAATGTCAACTGATTGATCAGTTGTTTTTAATCAATTAAATCAATCTGCATATTAGCCAGACCTCCATAAGAATATATTTTTTAAAAAAACACTGAAGGAAATGAGAGCGTGATTAGGCACAGACAAAAGCTAACACTCTCCCACTAGCCATAAGAACGCTCTTCTGTAACGTTTTAAATTTTCATTCCCACTTAAGGAATGCACTAGAATGGAAGAAGCATCTCAGTAATTTACAGACCCCTGAAAGGTTTGCTGATCAACTTGCCCCTTTTTGCTCAGACAAAATAATGCCAGCAGACAAAATAGTTACCAAACCCTGCAGCCACAGTCTTCGCTCTAGCATCTGGCCAGTTGTGTTCATCCTTGGCCCTCCTCCACATTCTGCTATGGCTTTGGCTAGCTTTTTAAAAGTTATTTAAAAATAATAATAAACTGGTCTATTATTTTAGACCTCTGCATGCCCAGCAGTCTTCCTGTCTGCTCTTTTCAACCTCTTTTTACTATGACTTTGCTCACCGAAGCCCCATTAAGCAATTTTCTTTGACAGACTGGACTTTAGCAATTCCTCACTCTTCTCTCTCCCTGCAGTGAAATTTCTGTACACTGCTATATATTTTGCTAAATTTGAAAAGGGATGCATTTCTCACAGCAACTGGCATGATTGAAAAAAAAAAATCCCCCAAAGGATGAAAAGGCAGCCCAGCTTTTACTGAGAGTGGAAACTCGCATAGATAGTGAACAGGTTAAACACACGCACACATAAGAGTTTACAAAGCATGTGACAGCAAGGAACAATGCTTTAAGAAACATAATGCAAAGTAGTGAGGACGAGGAGGGTAGCTTGCAGCCTTTCTACTGCGTCAAAGCAGCACCAGCAGGGGGGGACGAGCACATATAAAAGCCAATAAGAAAAGGCAGGTGAAAACCTAAATGGTCTGCGAGAATTCCACAAATAAGCACCAACCATGGCCTATAAAACAAAATGTAGCAACCTCAGATAGGTGCATCTCTCAGATGTTTGCTTAAAAACAAAACAATTTACAGGAGTAACAACCAAGGTTCTAGTCCTTATGGGCTCTAGGTAAAAGCTTCTAAAAACGACAAAAAGGTTAGCTTCTTCTAAAGATGTACAGCTGCTTTCAGGTCACAGAAAAGTTGCAAACAGACGGCATTTCTGTTGAGTGCACGGCAAGCATGCACAGAAAATGTAAAGAGCATGACGCACAATGATCAAACATGTACCTAATTTGCTGTGAAATGACCTTGTTGTAGTTTGCATTTTTTTTAGCCAATCTGAAGAAGTAGTGAGGCTTTTGAGAGCTGGGGTGCAGGCCCTAATCTCCATGTGTGCATGCCTCCTCTTCAGCCCCAGCTACCTCCATCTCCACTACACCTCTCCCTTTTTCCAGGGCTCCCTTTCACTCCCCACAACTGACAAAGGTGAATGCCAAACGGCGATGTGAAAAGGAGGGGCAGCTTGCTGTTGAAGGCAAAGCGTGCAAAAGTGACCCATTTATGCCGTTTTTTCCAGCCATAATATGAGGGCCGCCGCCGCAATGATTCCCAGGTATCTCTCTGCCTTAGGTATTCAAGGGAGCATTTCCCAACCCGCTGTAACTCCCATCATCCCCAGCCAGCAGGACCAGTGGGAACGAGGGCACTTGGCGTTGAATACGTGTGGAAGGCATCAGACTGGGGAAGCCTATTTTAAGGGCTTGGGCTGAGGGACTGTTTTGAGCCAACGTGCAGCCCTGGGATGCCAAACCAGGAGTCCTTTATAGGGCGGGCAAGGTTTAAAGGGGGGGGGTCCACTTTCCTCCTTCAGCCTCCCCCCGCTTTTCGAGCTGGTTCTGGAAGAGCAGGAGCCTTGCGCCTGTTCACACACAGGTGCCCAGGAAGGGTTCTGTGAAGATGGCTGCACTGCCAGACAAGACTCCCTCTGCATCGTGGGTGTTTCCTGCGGCATCGGTGGGCCGGTGAGGGTCTCCTGTGACGCTGCCCCAGACTTCGGAGGGCCTTGGGCAGGACTGCCTTGATGGGCCCCCTCCAGCAGCGAGCCCACCTCCTCGCCCGCACGGCTGTGCCTCCTTTTCCCCATCGCGGCAAGCCCTGCCCTCCGCTTCACCACCGCCATTGCCTGGGCCAAAGCAGGAGGAAGGGACCAGGCTGGTGGCAGTGGGGAAGGGGAGGAGCAAACCCAGTCCAGGAGACATTTCTCGGGGGGGGGGGCTGCTTGGATACAGGCTTTTGGGGGTGCTGGCTAGCCTACCCTTGTCGCCGACCCTACTGCACTGTCTTACAAACCGAATTGCTCTGGAGCCGGAGAGAACGGTTGTCAAACCAGCTTAAGCATGGGGCTTAACCATAGCCGAGTGGGCCCTCCAGATGTTTTGGCCTGCACTTCCCACATTCTCTTCCCATTGGCTATGCTAGGAAGGGCTGGTAGGAGCTGTAGCTCAAAACATCTGGAAGGCCGCAGGTGACTCGCCACAGGGTCTGTAAGCTGCCTTAATTTCCCATGCTGCTTGCAGTGTTTGCCAAGTAAATTGTGGGACACATCTCAGGCATGCTTTCCTGTCCCCCTCTGTCCATCATGGGGACCCTGCTCTCTTGGAGTCCGTGGGGTGTCTGCCCCCAGACGCCGGGTGCTCTGGGGACAGATGAAGGTGGGTGGCTCCAACCTTTTCAGTCCCTGCTTGTGCGGCCAAAATGGCAGAGTAGCCCAGCAGATGGAGTGTCACATCCAGCAGGGCCCTTTCCACGGGATGCTTCTACTGTCAGGCCAGCGTGTGCCAACCCCGTGCCTGAGGTGCGCTGGAGTGCGGCTGTCACCATCGCCAGCCGGCACAGCCACGCGAAGGCGAGGAAAGCTGCCCTCTGTCCCGGTGAGTGAAAAAGCCAGCCTCTCGGAGATGACACAGCAGCGCTGTTTGACAGAGGCGTTTAAAAGGAGGGATTATGCGTTCCGAAAATTAAAATTTATTTGATCCCATTTCACCGGGGTAGAAGTTTCCTCACTGTACCCATTCTACAGATAAGGAAGGGTTGTCACCTAAAGAAATAGATTCTCGTCCATGCTTTGAGTGAGTTTTCACCAAAGGATGGATTAAATCTGCATGCTTCTCAATATAAAGAAAACAGACTTTTAAAAAAAATTTGTTACCTGCGTACGTCAGAGCCAGCTCCATCTTAGAAGAGGCATTCCTTCCTGTGTGAAGGAGGAACGGATTTCCTAAGAGAGCATGGCTTTTATTTAAAAAACAAAATAGACCACAAAACTATGACGCACAATTAAATCTGGGGCACCTTGATAATCGAACAAATAATTTTAAAGCAATGTATCAAACCAATTAATTGGCAAACACTGCAGCCCAAGTCAGTCAGAAGGCACGACCAGCCAGGCTGACACAATGAGTCAGCAATGCAATTGCGGGGCTTGTCTCTACCATGCAAACGTATAATCGGTTCGGTACCATTTTAGCCATCATGGCTTCCCTGCAAAGGATCTTGGGAATCTTCATCTGATTCCTTCATTCAGGGAATTCTGCTAAGACACCCCCTGACCCCTAAATTCACAAAATGGTAGCGCTTAGGTCTACTGTGGCAAAAGATGGATCGAGGAACCAGTGTTACGTCTGTGGTGCAGATCTGCCCTGCGCATCTGTGTGCACACCCACAGTAATCCTTCTGAATCTCGGCAGAGAATCAAGGAACCTGGGCTGATTTAGTCTCTGGCCCTGGCCTTAGCTCTAATCACTGAACCATACTCTTCCGTACATGAAGAGCCAACTTGAAAAAACTTCCTCTCTCATAAGCTTGTCATAACATTCCCCTTAAAAATACCCTCTTTATTTCTAATCCTATGCTATCATATATTGTGATCCTAGGAGAGCCACCAACTTTTTAATGGAAATCTGGAAATTTGGAAGAATTAAAAAAAAACCCCAGAACCCCCCCCCTTAATTCTTGCCTTTCTCCTTCCAGATATTTTTCTTGTTTTAATGATACAAAGAAGGTTCATGATGCAAGGTGAAGATGGAAAAATTAGAAAGGAGGAGGACATACATAGCCACAGATGGACATAAGGTGGTAAGCCCTGATTCCAACAACTAAGAATTTGCAGCTGTGCCCAGTTGTCCAGGATAAGAACTGGGATTTAGATGTTCTACCAGAAGGAAAAGAAAGAGAATTCCTACAAAGTCTAAAGAAAAAGCAGAAGCATTGGACCTTCACTCAATATAATATTTTATATATATCGCACACAGAGTGTTTTCAACATACAGGTGACATCACAACGCGTTGCCATGGAAAACGACATTATGTATTACAAGATCAAAGATGCTGAAGCAAAGTGGAGAAACGTATTCCTTGTTTTGGTGGCAAGGGGAAGAAAATGAGGAAAATCGGAGGAAATGTCATTTTTTTCTCTATTTTTTAAAAGAGACCTTTTGTGGTCGAACATAAATAATTCCCTTTCACGAAAATGCACAAGACTACAGCAAAATCCCCCATTTTCTGTTCTTCCTCACATTTTATATTCCCGACACCAGCTTTTTTTCCTTATACAAAAAAGGAAGGGAAACATCTTTACCCCCTAAAAAAAACTATTTAGTATCAGCAGAAATTCAGAAACTCACCATTATTATAAAAAACATTAAGATCTTATAAGTCCTTTCTTCCCCTTGCCCCAACATATACACCTTTTCCATCAAAACCAGTAACCTGAGATTGAGATAAAGACATTTGATGCAAACCACAACGACACACAGACACACACACCCCTCTCTTTTCTCCTTCTGGCCTTGGCATGGGCAAGAATTAGGTTCCAATAGGAAGAGGCTCTAAAATCAATTTCCATCTAATCTCCCCTCCCCTCCAACCCAAAAAACAATTAACGTAACATCCTGCAGATCTCCCTCTGAATCAAAGCCCCCCCCCGCCAGAACTATAGCTTCAAGAAACATTTATGTATATAGTATACATAATATAGCCGTTTCTTTCCCCCTCTCGCTCTCAATCTCATTCTCTCTCTCAGACATGCACAGATTTTTCCAAATGTGCAGGAAAGGTTATAAACATTATTCCATATCAAATGCATCTTTACAGTTTCTAACCTTGTTGCAGAAATGTGGTCTGTTGTAGTTTCAGTTTTTATGGAGTAAATCAATGAACGATCTCTGCGCCCCCTCAGCGCCCCCTCCCCAAGTTGGATGCAAGATGCAGGTTGTCAGCAACCTCTTCTTGAAAGCGGCAAGCCCACCTCCCTCCCTCTCCCTCCCCTCCCCTCCCTCTCCCTCCCCTCCCCTCCAACCACTATCTCCCCTTTTGCCAGGGCTATGCAATCCGCTCGGAAAAGGTATGTCTCTCCACGGCCCAGCTGCCTTATTCCTTCAGCCCATCTCAATGGAAACCCTGGGCTGGATTTTTGTGAATGGAGGGTCACATGACCTAGACTAGGTTCTTTGTCCCTGTTTCTTGAATAAACAACAGGTGAACAGGGGTGTGTGTGTGGGGGGGAATTAATACGTATATTATATGTCTATAATAATGTTCAGACGGTGAGAAGGGGGAGTACACACACATGCACGGGTGCACACACGCACTCTCTAAAGATCTCACCCCCCCCCCGTAAAACACACACCCCGAAATAATCCTGGATCCTTTCACTATGACAGAGCTAGCTTAACAGCACCCCCCCCATAACTTCCCCCCTCCTGAACAATCCAAATCTGACAGGCAAGAAAAGAAAATGTAGCCCACCATGATGAATCCTATGGCTCAACTCAGCCCTGCCTTTTTATGAATGAACCCAGATGCAAATGGCTTTGATTCACAAACAAATAGACCCCCACCCATTTTTTTTTTTTTTGGTGGGATTGAATTTCATTCATAAAAAAAGACCCACCTTTATCTTTGGAGGAAAAAGAACGCTTCACTGAAAGAGGGAAAAAAACCCATACACCTACCTACGTATATGTATATGGGATATAAAGATCATTTTGAGGAGAAGAAAAATACAGAAGCAGAACGGACAGACATAGGCTTAAAATGTAACAGAGGTAAAAAAAAATAACATAAAATTGGAATGTACAGAATGACTTTAAAAACATACAGATTTTTATGAATGGAAGTGATGTTTTCTTTTCTCCCCCCCCCCCATTACTTCGCAAAGAAAGGAAGAGAGAAATAACAAACTACCCGTGCTGTGTGTGTGTGTGTATTATGGAGAGAGAAGCGTTAAGAAATAGCACCATATAGAAAAAAGAAGAATGACTCACTGTGAATCGATGGCCGTTACAGCTTGCACGTTAGGGCTGCACATTCATGTTGAAGCCCCCCCCCTTCACACCACCACCTTTTCATCAATCAGAATTTCATATGTATACAGGTAAAAATATACAGAGATGAATAAACTGCCATTCAGCCTCATAAAGATAATGAGGAACTCGGAGCCATTTTTCCAGCTAGTACAAATTAGCATTGTTTCTAACCCCCCCCCCGAATCCCCACCCCCTCATCCCTTCCTGCCCACCTCTGCCCGGAGTCATCCCCCCCCACCCACCATCCTTCTTTCCTTGCACCTGCTCTGAATTGCCCAAGGTTGATACTAACCAAAAGGTGGGTGCAAGGAATGGTTTGCTTACACTGATGGTGCAGGGCCAGGAGCTGGGGGGCGGGAGGGGGAGGGAAAAAAACAGAATCCAAAGCTCAGAAAGGAAGAGAGATAGACAGCGGTTTCCACCTGGTCCTAATGCCCTGGAAGAATCTGAAAAGAGATCAAAAGGAGAGCGGGGAGGAGGAGAGGAGAGGCCAGGGGAAGATGCAGAGCAGAAAGGAGGAGTGATGTTTCTCCCAGGGACTTCCAGGGACAAGTCGGCTGGAGCAGGAAACCAGAGCAGTGGCCTCAAAGGGCATTTTTGTGGGTCCAGCGCACCCCTGATCCATATTCCACGTTCTCCTCTCCCCTATTGGTGGGGTGACAAGTGCTTTGTTTCGGGCAACGTGAACTGGCTTGGTTGGAAGGAAAGGGTCCATGTGGCCAGAGAGCAGGCCCTGTTTGCCAAGCCGAACCTTTTTTCTCTGGTTCTGTCTGACGAACCTGGAGCATGGACCAACTGGCACATTCTCAGTGGGCTGAAAGGAAGATAATCCAGTGAGTGACAAGGCACCTCTGAATAGACACCACACGTGTCAGGCAGAAGGTTTGCCAGGAGCGGGAAGGCATTTCCTTTGCTCACCAGAAGCTGGTGGAGAGGCCTGGAAGCGCACAGCACACAGACAACCGTAGGACCAGCGTCAGAGGTCAGCATCCCTGGGCACCTGCCGAGGGCCATGCCCCAGCAGGACATCCAAGGCCAACCTCTGAAGTCTCTCATCCTGGCTGCTCTTCCACCTCCTTTTCATCACTGCCTGGTTACATGCCCACTCTAAAGAGCCACTGTGGCCTAGTGGTTAGAGCAGTGGAAAATGCGATACCCAGATTCTAGGTCCCCCAGGGCCATGAAGCTCACTGGGCATGTTTCAGCTAGTTGTTGACTCTCAGTCTAACCTCACAGGGTTGTTGTGAAAAATAAAAGGGACTTTTAGAGGACCATGTATGCCATTTTGGGATCCAAGCCAGAGGAATAAAGGTGGGGTATAGATGTAATAAGAATATTACATGATGATATTACAAGAATGTGAGCGGTGAGAGGACCAGCGGAGGGAAAAAGCAAGCTCCACTCTTGTTGGCTTCCGCCCCGTCCGGGTGACCAGGCCAAGCTGCAAAGGGGCAGAGGCGATATCAGAGAAGAGGAGGAGACTGGCTCAGATGGGGTTCCACACATGTCAAAGCAATCCTGCCCTGAAATACGGGTTGCCATTTCCTGAAATGAAATAAGCCAGGCACCACCAGACTGGCAGGGCGCATACCTTCTGGTACATCAGGTATGTGCCAAAGCGAGTCCAAAGGATCAGGTGCACGGTTACAGTCGTCCAAGGTTTCCCTTACCAGGGAAATAGCAGGAAAGGTAAATAGTAATAAACAGACCTTCAGTTCAGATTACATGAGGCTGCCCTAGTAGCCCAGCATAATTACTGTGAAAAGCGGATCTCTCCACTGGCCAGTCATCTCCGATACAGATAAAACTGCTGTCTGGTAGAGCCCAAGTTGAATGCAGCCCGTTCTTCTTCCAGAAGTCTCTTTTAAGACTATAATACAGAGAGAGAGATTTTTGAGACATTTCTAGGTAGGAAGGCATTTTCTGGCAGAGAATGAGCATAACATTCCTTGTTGGCCAACTTGTATGCTTTAAAATGTATTTAAACATTTTGACACTGCTCAGGAAAGGACTTCCTGCACACGAAGGACCTGGATAGGAACTGCTGCAGGAAGTCAGAGTGTTCCTTACCTGGATTCCTCGAGGATCTCCAGCGTGCCATCCTGGGCACACCTGCGTACGTTGACTGAAGTCCCACTGAACTCATTGGGCTTGCTTCTGAGCAAAGAGGCCTGTGACAGAGAGCGTAGTGAGGACATCTTTTTGGAAAAGGAGGTCTACCAATGGTTATTATGGTTATTATGCTCACTAGCTAAGTAAAAAATCTGTGTTCTGAGGCAGCATAATTCCCAGTGCCACTTGGTGGAGGTAACCAAGAGAGGAGCCCACTGGTGTTTCAGAGGCGCCAGGCAAAGCTAGAACTTTAGACCTGCTTAGACCTCAGGAGGGACCAACTGGGACCCCAAGCCTGAACTTAAGCCTGGGGTTTCGATCCGAGCACCTACAGTAAGTGCCAGTTGATCCGTCCTCCAGCTTCCAATCTGACCAGCCATGCCCTATGGGATTCCCCGGTTGGCCATGCTCCTTTTCCCAACCTGGTTTTTGTGCAGTTCTCCCTCCTCATTCTAAAATGCCAAAATAGCTATCCCAAGGCTTGATTCAGGGCCAAGATCCGTTCTCTAGAAGCTCTTAGGGACCACATTACTGTGTGCTACATCAGAGTCAGTAAATTACCCAGCACTTGGTGGTTGGGAGAAAGGGTCGTGGCCTTGTGGAGAAGCACCTGAATTTCTGTGTCTGGCTTAAGTTATACAACGCAGGAGTTTTAAGCCACAATGCAGTGTTATTTTGACCTGCACCCTTTGCCTTTGGTCCTGTCAACCACTGGAATGAATTTTGTATGATATTAATGTTGTTGTAAGCCACCCCGAGGCTTTAGTGTGATGGGGCGGCATAAAAATGTTTTCAATAAATAAATAAAGTCCAGTGCACAAGGACTTATCTGGAATTGGATTCAGCCCTTTGACTGAAAGAGGTTCCTTGCCCAGCAAGGCAATTTCCCCGTATCACATTACCTTGTGGCAGTAAGTTCCACAGGTACATCTTCTGTGGAGAAGGTGTCATTTTGTACAAGGTACAGAGGTTGGGGGATATTGGGAGAATCCATGAGCCTGGAAACATTGGTCCAACATCTGTCCTTACTGAGTTTTATTTAAAAAGCTGCTTCCTTTTGCAAGAGGGAAAGACATTTTGCACATGCTTAGAGACACTTTGCAGCTAGATCCTTTCAAAGTGAGTATATGGAATTGCCTTCTCTTGATAACCCTCCAGTTAGGTATCCTCAAAGCTGGGGGGGGGGGAGCACTCTGTGCATGTTCAAAGGCATTCTGCTCACAATTCTAGATTTTTTTAAAACATAGAATGCATGCAAGTAATGCATGCCGGGCCAAAAAACCACATCCTGAGTTTAAGCTGACTGGATCTAACTCAGATCTAACACTGACCGATCAAGAAAGGGATCTTGGCTTTGGTAGACGGTTCAATTGAAATGCCACCCCAATGTGCAGCTGTTGTGAAAAAGACAAACTTTATATTACGTACAGTTCAGAAAAGTACTGAAAATACAACTGCCAATATCTTACTACTCTTATACAAATCTATGTGCAGCCTCACTTAGAATATTGTGTATAGCTCGGGTCACTGCACTTTCAAAGGATTTTGTAGAACTGGAAGAAAGGGGCTGGAGAAACTCCCCTACGAGGAAAAGTTGTGACATCTGGAATGACTGAGCGTAGAAAAAAGACGTATTCTACATGATGTGGAGAAAGTAAATAGGGATACTAGAACCCAAAGGGGTCATGCCATGAAGCTGATGGGTGGAAGATTCAGGCCAAATCAAAGGAGGGGCGTATTTACAGAGCGCAGAGTTAAACTATGGCATTCTCTTCTGCGAGGTGTAGTGACGGCATCAGTTGGGAGAGCTTAAAAGAGGACTGGATAGATTCATCCGTGGTTGTTAGTCCTGATGGCTCCATGCCACCTCCAGATGACAGGTGGTTGCTGCAGAATTTGGGGGGGAGGGCGCCGTTTCACTCCTAGGTGCCCTGTGGGTGGCTGGGTGGCCACTCTGTGACCTGAAGGCTGGACTAGATGGACCTTGGCCTGATCCAGCCTGGCTCTTCTTCTGTTCTTCTGTACATTCACGTTAGCTGGAGAGCTTCTTAAAGGGACGGTGTGCCAGAAGTTGCAGGGTTTCCTGATGCTCCTGAGACGCAACTCATTTTGCCCACAAGCCCTGAAGTGGAGGTGGTGGGAATCCTTTTAAGGGGGTTGTCCTCAGCCAGGTGCCCTCCAGATGTGCTGTAAAACCACCACCCTGAATAGCTTTCAAAGGAGTAAGGCAAGAAGGCTACTAGTCCCCATGGCTATGCAAAAGCTCTCTGGGAAGTTTACAAAGATATGTGAGCTATCCTGGGTCGAGGGGGGAAAGGCAAGGTATACATTTAAGTGCAGGGAATAGCAGAAAGTATTGTGCATGCAATAGATGGCAAAAGAAGAAGGGGAGGGCAGAGGATGAGGTGGCTGGATGGAGTCCCTGAAGCAGTCGGTGGGAGCTTAGGTGGATTCCGCGGGATGGTGGAGGACAGGAAGGCCTGGAGGAATGTTGTCCATGGGGTCGTGATGGGTTGGACGTGACTTCGCGACTAACACCAACAACTATTGTGCATGCTAAGGATTGTTGTGTGAAGAGAAAGGAGATGAGAGGATCATATACAGCGCCTTCGAACCCTCGGGGAAAAGGTGGGATATCAGTGTCACCTTTACATCCATAAAACAACTCCCGTGATCCCCCCATGCGAATGATGGGAGTTGTAGTCCAACACATCTGGAGGGCACCGGCTTGCGGGTTAAGTCGCAGCGCATGCTGCAACTAGTGGGTGTGCAAAGCCCTAATTTTTAGCCATGCCGCTCCCCGGCCCTCCGTGGAGCCCATCTCGCACCGCAGCGCTTCGGCATCACTCCCGTGCGCACCTACCTGGGAGGAGAGGCTCACCGACGCGCGCGCTCCGGGCAGGGAGGCTCCGCCCCCCCGCGAGTGCTGGCAAGGTGGGCGGGGCGCCCGTTATATCCGTTGCGGCTCCGCCCACCCGTTCCACTCCCCAGCTCCGTCCGGGAGCAGCCGCAAAACCCGGCGGTGCGTGGGAGGGGCGGCGATTTGGCGGGGCGGGGCCGAGTCGAGCGGGGGGCTGCGGGGCGGGTGGAGCACGTTTGCCCCGCTGGGGGGCGGGAAGGGGCAATTGCTTGTGTGGCGTTGGTGGGTGGGATCCCGCAGCGCGCGAGTGGAACGGGATCCAGTGAGAAGGCCCCTTTAAAGGAGGAGGAGGAGGGTTAGGGTTAGCCACAGGCAGCGAGGAGAAATGCGAAAGCGAGCGGAATGGGAAAAGGACGTCAAGGGCAAGGGCCCGTGAAGTTAAGGAGGGATTCAAAGAGGAAGGGGCTTCGCGGGCTCGTCCCGCGGAGAGGAAGTGTGTGCACCTGTGCGGCTTGCATGTCACGCTGAGCAGGTTGTGATGGGCACGGATCGCGGCCCCTTCACTGAAGGGGATCAAAGGCGAGGACAGGCATTGCTCGCTGGTTTTTTCCTTTTTTTAACTCAGTGAGTAGGGCTGCAGAGGGGAGGGAGTGAAGCAAGCCGGCACTTCACCAGAATGAAACTCAAGAAATGGGATCAAATGCGTGCGCGTGCGCCTGTGGGAATAACTAATTCACTAATAACTTCAATTGAAAAGAAGGGGGTCCCCAAAGGTGCTTCCCCTCTTGCCACAGGGGACCCACGTATTCTGCTTCCTCTCTGTTCTCTTACCTCCCCATGCCCAGCTTCCTCCACTGTAACTATTAAAGTCTTACTCCTTTAGCAAGAGCAAAAAGGGAGAGAAGTGCTTCCCTTTCAACCTTTTGGAGACCTTGCACAACTTCTGAGATGATAGCAAAGAGTAGATTTATTTACCCCCATCCCCACCCTGGAACTTCCAGGATAACATGCAGATGTGTGTCTCTGTACCAGCTATTGGACAGTATAGGAATATAATGAACTATTTCCAATATTGGAAGTAGAGTTTTAAAGGGAGAAAGTGCAAATCTGCCTACTGTTCAGTATCCAAGAGCTGGGCAGGTTAAAACACACACGTGTTTATGTTTGTTCTTCCAATGAATAATAATAATGATGATAATAATAATTTGTTGTACTACCACTTAGCCATTAGTTAACTTTTGTCACCCCTACAAAGCTATGAAGAAAAAGGAGACTTGTTCTCCCAGCTGTACCCCACCCACCCCAGTGGGCTGAGCCCCCCCCCCTTTCTCCATGGGTCTTTGATCTGAACTCAGGAATCCTCCCTTCCCACTTGTGTTTGAGATGTTTCATGTTGATGAAGCTAAATTTTCTACCCAGGGCTGCTTTCTGTATTCACATATTCCTGTGTGCCCCCCTGTATATCTTCCAGGGCGTCACTTCCCCTGTGTTCCTTCTAAGGGCCTCTCTGTCTTTTCCTGCTTAGGATGACTGTATAGAATGGGCAATGTCCAATCAGAAGCCACACCGGAATCAGAGACTGCCAAAGACAGGGAAGAGAAAGCCAACCCAGACAGAAGCAAGCCAGATCGGGGCCCGAGTGGTGCTAAACATGAACTGGGGAGCCGGTCCCCCGGTCTGCAAGCCCCTGAACAAAAAGCTGCCAGTCAGCCTCTGAGTGGCGAGCCGGGTGGAGGGGACAGGCAGGCCGGAGCCGTGGACATGGGGAAGAATCATTCCAAAAAGTCCAAGCTGAAGCTCTCCTCCATGTGGGCCCAGAACTCTGCCAATGGTGGGATGAAGGAGGCAGAGAAACGGGGACTGGCTTGCCTGAGCAGGGTGGACCTCCACAGCGCTGCCCCTCTCCTCAGTGAGGAGCCCAGGGGGCTGAAGGTGGCCCTGAGGCCCTCCCACGGGGCAGCCTCCGACCCACAAGACTTGAGCAGCAAAAGGGCGCTGGCGAAGGGGAAGGGGAACCCAGAGAACGTGCACCTGGCCAAGAGTGCGGGGGGGCTGCCGCTGCAGCCAGAAAAACTGGCAGAACTGTGCCAAGAAATGGACGCCCCCAAGGACGTAGCCGAAACAGAGGTGTGTTGGGCCCAGCACATCAAAGCGAGTGCTAAAGACTATGCCGACAGTGAGGGCTGGGGGCCAGCATCTCCGCCTCCTGCCACAAAACCGGCGGCAAGCCTGCCACCTGGCACCCCAGATTCCACGATGGCTGAGGACACCTTGTCGGGCTCCCAGTCCCCAGACGAGAGGAGCGCAAGCAGGCCAGCCCTCTGCAACTGCCTGGCTCCACTGGGAGCACAGCAGGACCTCCTGTTGTGGGGGGCTAGTCAGAGGGAGAAAGAGCGGCCGGGCCCACCGGACTACGCACCCGCGAGCGATGGTGACCCCAGGGGCCCGGCCTTGGCTTCCCAGCTGCCTGCGGAATGTGCCGGAGCCTTGAGTATCCCCGTGGAAAGGCCCCAGGTCTCGGGCAGCGATGGAAAGACTGTGGGGAAGAGCGAGGGGCAGGGAGCAGAGGCCGTGAGTTCGGAGACAATGCAGGAGCTGCTGGAAAAAGGCCTCAACTTCCTCTACAAAGTGACCATCCAGCCGGGGCAGTGGCCCCCCAGCGTCAAGGCCGTGAAGCAAAAGCCCAGCCTCCTCTCCTCCAGCATCTCCTACGCCGATGTCCTGAAGCAGTGCTCTCAGAAGAAGCCCCCTCCCAGCGCCCCGGGGCTGCCGAAAGCCCTGCCTCATCTCACCGCGGCCGGCAAGAAGCTCCCGTCTTTCAAAGGCCTGGAGAGGAGCAACCCGGAGGATTTCTCTTCGCTCGGCCAGTTGTTCCTGGAGCACTTCAAGAAAGTCACCCCCCCTAAAGAGCCGGCCCACCACCCCGCCGGCCAGCCCGTGGTCACTTTCTTTGAAGAGCTGTCCAACGGCAACACGAAGCGGCCGGAGTGGCAGAGGCCCCGGCCACCCACTCCGTACCCTCAGCGCCAGAAAGGCCAAGGCAGAAAGCTGCCCGCATTTGGGTCCGCTGTCTCCCAGGTGGTTGCCCTCCTGGGGAACGACGTGAAGTGTGACTGTTTCCTACACGCGAAGATTCAGATGCCCCTGAATGAGGCGGCGGCAGCGGCTGGGGAAGCGGGCAAGGACTGCGGTCACCCACCGGGTGCTGGCAGGCGGCTGGTCAGGATGGTGCGGGAAGTGACAGAAGCAGATGACGAGTCTCCCCCGAGCTTGCGACGGAGGCCGCAGGGCCCAGAAGAGGGTGCAGGAAAGGCGTCTCCCCCTGCCCGGTCAGCTGCATGCAGTGCTGCGCGAGGCAGCCTTTTTCCGGTGCCCAGTGCCCATTTGCTCCGGAAGCACGGGCCGCCCCCCGGACCACCGCTAGGGCCAGCCCCCCATTTGCCCAGGGAGACCCTGGAGGCACGCAGCCCTGATGTGTCTGCCCCACCTTGCGCTCCAGTGGGGACGACGGTGGGCCAGAAGGCGCTAGCCATGACTCAGGCGAGGCCTAAGGTCCGGAAACAAGGCCCTGCCGGTCCAAAGTCTAAAGAGAAACTGAAACATTCGGGGCAACCCAAAGTGAAAGCGCCTAAGGGGAAGGGGCAGAAGCAGTGGCCCCGAGGTTATGGAATGACCTCCCCCCGGAGGTTAGAGGGTGTTCCTCTTTTCCCGCCTTTTGAAAAGGTTGCGAGGCCTTTTTATTTCGGTGAGCCTTTGGTGAGTCGTGTGCATTTGGCTGCATTTGGTTTACTTTCTCAGTGGTTGCTGCTGCCCCATTTTCACACGTGTCTTTTATGATCTTGTGAAGAGGATGTGGACCCTTTTCTGAAAGGGGTTGCACCTGGAAGCGGCTCCCTGCAGCATGGCCTGTGCTGTGGGGCAGCCCCTTTTGGTTCCCCTGGGCCTTTGATATCCTTCTGGGGTGCCTTGCAGGAGCTGGGCTGGGGGAACGGTCTTCCGGCCACTCCACTCTTTCTTGGAGGTTCTTTCTTTGAGGATCTTGGGGATCTCTCTTTCGGCTCTTTCTCGGGGCCGAAAGTGTGGTGTAGGGGGCCCACTCGTCCGCCTTGTGACTGTGGGCTCAATGGGCATCAGATGGTTCCACCTCGAATCCCATCATCTTTAGCATTACAAAAAGTCAGGGAGAAAGCTATTTGGCTGCTTTTGCATGGGGAGATTTGCAGAGGGTTGTGCCGCTGCTTATTGCACCTTCTGAAGTAAGTTGCTGCTTCTGCCTTTGTGGGCAAGGAAAGTCCTTGGGAGCCACTGATTCACAGTGCTAGAGTTGGCTTTCCTTGGCCCCGATGGGACAGGGCTTTCGACAAGCCAGATGCGAGAGCTTTGTTGTCCAGAAATGACCCACTGCGGAGTAGCAGTACACGGAGTGGCTGGAACTGGGTCATCCTTCCTAGAGAAAACAAAGTGGTTCCAGTCATCCAAACACAAGTTCCTGGAATGGTTTTTGCACAGGAGTGGCTTTAGGAACCAGTGCAAAATTTCCGGCGGGTACAAAGTGCACCGGCCAGACCCGCTGCGGGGCTTCCAAAGACAGAGCACGTGCATCCAACTTTATTTCATCTGAACTGGCCGCCTGTTTAATTCTGGGCTCAGTCTGAGCCATTGGTACTGGCCTTTAAATGGGTTGGGAACAGGCTGGCACAGAAACTGCCTGCTCCCATGCCAATCCGATGGACCAGGGAGGTTCTGCTCTTGCTTCTGTCCGAATGTTCAGTCAAGTGGACAGGAAACAACGGGTGGGTCCTTCTTGGTGGTGGTGCTGAGGCATCTGGGAACTCCGTCCTGCATTTCACCAGGCTTCCTCTCCCCCGTCTTTTGCTGATGGTAAAACATGCTATCATCTATTGTGATATTCTGAATGACATTTTAGTACTGTGTTACTGATGTTTACTCTTGTTCTCTCAATGCTGCATGACTATGATGTGTGTTTGCTCTCCCGTGACATTTCTGGGGGTCTCAGCTGATCACTGACGCTTGTTTTGTTCTACAAATGGAGGCATGTAACACATCTTCTGAATTGAGGAGACCTTCAGTACTGATCTAATCATCCCCCGCGTATTGCGATATTACGAATAATCATGGCTCCTGGGCTTGACCAGTGAGGGGGCCTTTTTAATTTGGAGGGCAGCACTGGCATTGTATGAGGAACATCACAGGCTCGAAGCCAGGGCCTTGTCAGCCTGCTTGATAATCCAGCCCTAAGCAAAGCGGCTTAGCTCCTTCTCACCAGGAAGAATACATCCAATGCTGTACTCATATTCTTGATTTTTGGGTGGACTGCCTGAATGGAGCTAAAAGCCCCCTCCTTGAGAACCTCTGCTGTCCATTTTTCCTGCTATTAGAACTTTTTCCCCTTTTAGTGCAAGCCCCACCTTGGTTATGATTTTAATAGAAAAGCAAGGTGTTAATAATAAACCAGAGGGATCGGTACAGCCTGAGCATAAGGGAAGCAGTGTATCCATGTCTTAAGTAAACACATAACTGTATGTCCAGGAGGCCCCCCTTTCTCTGGACAAACCAGCCGGCGTTGATCAGGATGCAGCCTCCGCCCAGCTCTCTCCTGCACAAGATCAAGAGGACGACCGATCCCCTGTGCGCAAGTGGCCGGCTTTCCAGGTGGCAGATTCATGTTCCAGGAAGTGCTACTGCAAACACCAGGATCAGAGGAATCTACCCAAGAACGTCATGGCCTGGTGAGTGGAAGGAGGCCCCGCGTGTGAATCTCGCCCATCTAGTCACCGGATACACGGGGGCTCATCTGCATGGCCACAACTCGGCTTTCAGCCCCACTTAAATGTCACGATTTCTCCTAAAGGACAGTGTGAGGCGGCTGTGGAGGACGATTCCATCCTTCCACGCTGAGCACCACGCCAGTCAATTCCCGGGATTCCCTTTGAAGGCCGAAGGAGCCAAAAGACAGCCCCTGAAGTCCATGGCTTAGATATGCCCATAGCTTTGCAGGGGGCTCAAAAGCTAGAGGGACATTCTCTGGCCAAATGGCAAGACCCTGCCCTTGCTGACCCCCCTCTCTGTCTCTGAACTGGGGGAATCGTAACTGCTCTGGCACATGTGCACCGATGGAACCGTGTTCCGCAAAAGGCTGGCCAGTGGGAGCTGAGCACCGGCTTAGAAGGGCAGTATAAAGCAGGGTGTGCCGCCCTCGATCAAACCTATCGCCTCGGCCATACAATTGCAAGGTAACCTTAAGCAAGGCACCTGCATCACCTGTATAGCACCCAGCATCGCCTGCCTGCATCACCTGTGCAGCTTTCAGCCGTCCAGTTCACCTCCGTACATAGCCCAGACTGTAATCATGGAATACACAGTTAATCCTGATGGCAAAGTTCCTTGAGAGAATCAGCATTTCAGGTGTTTGTTCAGTGTTTGCCTAACACACCTGGCAACAGAATTAGGAGGCATTCGATCATTCAGTCTTCAAAGGCAAGCCACAGAGAGCAGTAACTCAAGACAGCTCCCATGGAAGGGTTTCCCATTATGTTTTCCCCGAATCAAGTCTGTGGCTTGTGCGATTCAGCGGCATGCTGGTATATGTAGTCTATTTGCTCCCACTTGGCTCTTCCTGTTAAAGTGGGCAGCTAACTGAAACAGTGCTGGTTGTGTGTGTTGTCCAAACCTGGGATTCCAGCATGTTGCATCAGGTTTATCTTTGCCTTACACATCTTGGCTTGTTTGGGAGCAATGAACCAGGATCACTGGTTTGGATAACATACTAAATAACCTAATCCTGGTTTAGTGTACAACCAGTCCTTGGAGGACCCAGCCAGGAGCTTGATACCCTCTTTGTACTAACATTTACCTTAGCCACGGTTAGCCAAGATCCCTGGAATCCTGGCTTGCCGTTTCGCACAAATGCTGTTGGTGTTTCCTTTGTAGTAAGGCCATGCCATCTAACCCTGAATTATTGGTTAAACGTCAAGGAATCTGTGAGTAATTGGGAAGATTTATAATAATACAATTACCTAGGTTTGTTTTTACTTTTCTGTGTTCATGAAAGCAAATTTAGGGCGCAGTCCTATGCAAGCATAGACAGAACTTAATCTTACCATTCCCTACAGCATGGGAGTTGTTGGACTTCCTACTGTCTGAACATGCCTAGGATTGCACCAAGTCCAAGTGCGCCTAACATTTCTGGGATCAGCGCTCCTTTGCAGCTGCCTTTCAAGGAAGCCACTGCAAAGGACGAACTGTGTGGCCACTCCACTGCTCATTCCTCCTCTTTGCTTTTTTCAACCCCTCCCACACAGGCTGAATCCCTCCGCCAACCATCTAGTAGAACCCCCCTGGGTTGCCACGGCCATGCTGGCTGTCTCGCTGGTTGCTGGGACCAAGTTCTGCCTGGACTCCTATGAACAGCAGCGGGTTGGCACCGAGGACTGAATTCCTTTCCTCAGGCTTCCTCATGAGTAAACTTGTACACCAGCAGCTTGGCCTGAGCCTTTGTTTGTGTGTTGGGATCTACTGCATTGACTGTAGCACATATTACATGACAGGTGAGGGCAACCCGGCCCCACAGCTGTGGGAAGTAGGCACTGCGCTGCCTTGGCGGGCAACTCCTTTGCAATCAAGCAAGGGCCAAGGGCTTCACTCTCTCCTCACGAGCAGGAGGCAGGCCAGGGGCTCTTAGCCCCGAAGCTGTGACAGGGGCTCCATACCCCTTGTGCCCCTTAGCTATCCACTCCCGTCTCCCTACATTTTGGCTGACACATTGGCGTGCGCAGCTGAACTACATCAAGGGGAAGAATGTATCTCTGTCTCCCTATCCTCTGACAGCAGTAACCCCATCAGGCCATGTCAGCGTTCAGTAGCCTGGGACCACTTCCTGGTCATTCTCATTGCTTGCCTCCCTCTGACACTCAGAAATATAGCGCAGTGGCTGATGTTTGCCAGACCTGGGACAGTGGGAGGGGCCAGACGGAACCCGAAGGCATGGCTTAGCAGCCACTGCTGCCACATCCTCACACATTTTAGGATGGGGAGGGAGCACGTTCATGTACGTAAAACTAACCTATGGCTTAACGCCGTATTCTAACCAGGTTTTAGTAGCTGATCCTTCTCTTGTTCCAGTAAGTTTAGTATTCACTCATGACAACACTGTATTTGTAGAAGAAATTGTGTTTATTTAACTTCCAACCATCCCTTTAAGTGACTTGCACAAAAAGATGACTGCAAGATACCACATAAAAAACCCAAAGTCTGATCATAATTCTGAGAGGCCTGTTTGACCCGTGCTGATCAGGAACAGAGGGTGTCTGTTTCACATGACACCAGGTGCTCCTGCAAGTACGTCTGACAGACTGATGCATGATGCAAATATGCATGCATGCAAGGGACTTTCGCCCCCTCGGGGCCCAGACAAGCCCAAGAACAGCCCGTCAGCATTTCTGAAACAGAACATCTCCCCACCTGGGACTAACAAACAATGTAACTGTTAATGACACAGGGATCGCTCCAGCTTACGAGGTTTACTCTGGCATCCCAGGAGAAATAGACAAAAAAGAATCCCACCCTCCACATAAGTAAAAAGCCTGTCAATTGATGGAAACCGGAGCAAAAAGACTACAATGAGGAAAAGCAGCAGCACACAGTCCCTGCCCGCTAGACGATCATCTCCAGCTGCCGTGCGTACTCGATCACTTGTTTGGCTAGCTCTGTCGAGGGGATGGTGGCATCTTCTGGTTTCTGCTGCTGGCCCGTGAAGCAGTAGTGGTTGTTTGGGCCGAGAACCCAACCACGCTGAAAGGGCAAGAAGAAGTCAGATGAGGGGTTGGTTGGTTGGTTGTTAGGAAAAGCATGCCAAGTTACGAGGCACACGCAGGTTTGGTAAATGAGCGACAAATGATTTACTCTCGAGCACGTGTACACAAAACCTTAACTACTGGTTATAACGTCTCATTCTGAAACATGATGGATCCCTGAAACACAGACGTCTTTTATTTCAGGGAAAAGACACCCACCTCCCAGTCACAGAGACGGTAACGTCTCTAGGTAATTTCAGGACCAAAGCAAGCAGCCCTTCCTAAAATGAGGGCGCTTGGCCACAAAGGCTTTCTCTCCCACACCAGCCTAAATTCGGGTGGTCCTGGCACGGACGGAGCTCGCCCGAAGAATGAGAGCTAAGCATGGAGGGGTGTGCTATAAAAGCAACTCCCCATGGAAGGAAGCAACGTCCCCTGCAGTTCAGCAGTCAAGCAGAGAAAGGAGGGGTGCTACTTCTCTTTTGCTGCATTCTATTCCAGAGAGGTTCTTGGGCAGGGACACCGCCCCAAATATGAAACGGCAGCAGGTTTTCTCGCTTGGAGCTCTTACTGCCAAGCTTCAGTGAGCATTCCAATCTTTCAGAATGGAGCAAAAACACAGCAGAGAAGCCAGGAAGCTGCCAAACGACTGGTGGACAAAAGGGGTGAGGCCAGCGGGAGGGCGAACGGTCATCTTTAGGAAGCCCAGAGGGCTGATTTGGCTGCTGCAACTCTGATACCGTGGGCTCAGCCAGGCTACTGCAAGTGAAGCATGGACCGGCAGTGGCGGCCTCACCTTCTTGGCATAGTCGGTCATCTTCTTGGGGGTGAAGAAGAGCATGCGTGTGGCCTCATTGAGCAGGATCTTTTCGTAGGCCTTCTCGATGCAGCTGGCAATTTCATCCCTGGGCGAGAGAGAACAACGAAAGCCGAGCTAGCAGGCGACACAGAAACTTCTTTCCACATTCACACAGGTTGGGTGACTAGGGACTAGTCCCTTTTGCGCACTCGGAAGCCCCAGTGAGATCAATGGATGCGTGCAGCAGATGCTAAGTCTCTCCCATTAAAACCAGGGGGATCGCAAAATACCGAACATGTGGCCACGTGCAGGAGCAGACCCTACTCTGGTTCAACAATACAGTGTTGTTTCCTGAGGCCCACACACACACAGAGCTGCCCCACAGCCGATGTTTCGAAGCATGGACGCAAGGTTCCTGCTCATATGCCTGTAGTCGGGCAAGGTGGTCACGCTGGACATCTACCTTGCCTTTCATCACTTGGCTGCACTAACGAGGCCCACAGAACTTGACTAACCTGACGGTGTCCAATAAGATGTCAATGAAGAAAGCGTAGCTCTCTGCCGGAATATTGCCTTTTGCCAGGAAAACTTTGTTGTAGCTGCCTTCCATCAGGTACTGAGGGGCGGGGTGGAAAAGGAGGAGAACCACACAGAGAGAATGCATCAGTCACCTCTTGAGGGAATCTCACCCACTCGGTACAGCAATCATACAGACATTTGAAGCCATCCGATCCCTTAAAAAATGCATCCCCTCACATCCACAAGCTCTGCTCCTAACCGGTACGGAGGATAAAGGGAATGTGCCATGGATCTCCACTTGTCTGCAAAGCCATACCCAGCACGCGGACAGACAAACATGTGCATACACATACATGTTCCCCTGGTATGCATGGTGTGGGACTCAACTGTCCCAGGAAACACCTTTTGCAGCACAAGACTGCCCCCTTCTGGTTTGTGTACAAGAGCCGCTGGCAGGAGTACCGTCTTTCCAGAAGGCATTAGCTGCTACAGAGAGCAGGGCTTTTTCCATGCAGCTTCCTTGGGAGAGAAGCAGGGATTCTGAGAAGTACTCTTGCTGTTGCGTTTGTACTGTGTTTCCGTTTTTACAGTTGTTATATGTTATCGCTTACTCGGGTGAAACTAAAATCATCTCCTTCCCTCGTTAAAGAAGGAGACCTTCTTGGTCAAGGAGTTACTCTGCACTTGTGAGGCAAAGCCTCTAGGCAGAAGTGAGACATTACCTGCTCCAGAGATACAGGGTGCTTGATGTAGACGTTGGTTTGGATGTCCTTCGCTGGCAACCTCTCGAGCTCAGTGTGGAACTCGGCAACGCGGTTCTGGGACAGCAGGAAGAGGAGGTTCAAGCCCAGCAGCTGGTGCTTGTAGGCTGACTCTGGCAACTCGTCTCTGAGGCAGGAAGAGGAAAAACGCTGATTGTGTGTCCAGGGAGGGATTACGGTACCTTGGGCAAGAGGCCCAGAAGAAAGTGGAGAAGGAAATGCAGCAGACAGGCCAAAGGAATGCTTTTGCTACCCGTGCCGTGGGAGCCCGTCAGTATCAGGGCAGGCACATACACTCTCCCCTGTTGTGCTGAGCAGCTGGGATGCCGGGAGCAGCACGAGCGAAGTGGAGCGCCTCCGGAGGACTTTCCCCTGGCCAGCCAAGGAAGGTCGGCGCCACCCAGGAGAGGTCAAGAGGAGGCTGTGGATTAAGGCTCCCCCCATCACATTATTGTATTATTACGCTGTACTTCTATCCCGCCCCCCTTCCTCTTACACAGAGGAGCGGAAGGTGCCTTACACTGTCGTCGTCCTCTCCATTTCAGCCCACAACAACCCTGTGAGGTAGGCTATGCTGAGAATCTGTTACTGGCCCAAAGTGAGAGCACTGATGAGCTTCAGCACAGAGCGGGTCTTGTCCCAGAAACAAACAAATTGGCTCCCAGTGTGGGCTTCCAAACCCCATCAAGATCTCTCTGCCTGGAGCTGCACCCACAATTTTTACCTCGTTGGAATGGGAGGGGAGAGAGAGATTTTGCTCAAGGTTTTACAGGCTCCTTTCCTAGAGCTTGTTTTGCTTTTGTTTTAGTATCACAAGCAGCCCAAAACTTTTCAAGATGCAAGAAGCAACCAAGGAGGACCCCCTGCACCCCACAAACAGCAATGCTTACTTGTAATCAAAGTAGTAGCACTTGAGCTGGGCCATGTATCTCTCAAAAGATGGGATGTCTTTCTTCAGGATGCTCCACTGTGCTCCGATTTCTAGGATATCTCCTTGGATGGCAGGAAAAGAAATGAGGGACTGAGCATTAACAAAAACAAAGGAGCAGCAATATTAGAGCAGAGCAAACTAAGCAACCCAGTCTCTAGTCTCCAGTTTTTCAACCCAGGGAAGAGGATAGGAGGGCAAATGAAGTTATTTAACGGGCTATCGAGTTGTTGCAGTAAAGCAACCTCATAGCAGCCCAATGCATTTTAATTTTGTGCCATATATTGTTGGGCTTTCTTCAGGAGCTAACATTTTAAAATCTAGCCTGCATAAATCTCTGATCAGGTGCAGGATTCCACAAAGACGGGCAGGGTTATGATAAAGACATGTTCAGCTGAACAAAGATAAGGGTACGGACTTTCTTAAAGTTCAACCTAGGGGTTGGAGAGTTTTTATTTATTTCCATTTTGGCTTGGGAGAAAGGAGCCAAGGTAGATGGAAGGCAGGTGGCTGTCCTGGAGATAAACAAAGAGCTTTTGGGAGTTGCATTTGTTTCCTGGGCCTCTTGCTATATCAGGAGTTCCTCCTCGATCTCAGCCTTGGGGATCACTGGATTGTACTCACTTGCCAAAATGAGCTGTTGCTTAGTCAGTTTGGTGCCTGTGGTGGGTAAAAAGTTGAGCTCAAGAAGAGCTAGCTGGAACGGAGAAGGAGGAGAGAGCGGTCACAGATGAGCCATACTACCGACAAGCAAATCATGTCCTTCCACGGGAGGTCGTTGAGGCCCCATCGGTGAGGGTGTTCAAAGATAGGCTGGACATGCACATGGTGGGCATGTCATGAGCGGAGCCGGCTGGTGCCGGAGGTCAGACTAGATGGCCCAGGAGGCCCCTTCTGACTCGCTCTGTTTCTATGTTTCTATGTTTCTATGTCCTAGCAACCCCACAGGCTCTCAGGATAAATGGCAGGCCTGCACTAAGGCAAGATTGCTTCGCATCACAGATGCCCACAGTACGTAAGTGGACAGTGTCACCCACTGATAAGCATCTGGAAGCCAAGTGGCCGAATCTGGCCAGAAAGCCATTTTCAGTTGGTCTGCTACCCACGACTGCCTTTCCCTTAACCCAGGAGTGGACAACTCGGGGCCTTCTGAATATTTTGGTCCTCCAGATTCTTGGCCTACAACTCCCTTCAGACCTAACCAGCACAGCACATGGTGAGGAATGAAAGAAACTGTGTTCAAAACATCTGGAGGAGATGCATCTTAAAGAAAGGAGGTAGCAGGAGATCTCTAGGTGTTTTGGACTTCAACTACCAGCCTTCTTGATCACTGGCCATGTAGGCAGGGACTTTTACAAACTTACAGTTCAAAACACCTGGAAATCTTACCTCTGGCCCACCCTGTAGCAGAAGATCCCAGGGCACAAAAACCACATGGAGTCCCTGTTGGCTCTTAGAGCTGGCCTGTGTGCCTGACAGCACATCTTAAAACAACCCTGCAGCAGTGGAAAGTCAGCTGTGATAGGCCCAACCTTCTCACAGAGAAAGCCCAGCATCCTCCAGAAAGCAGTTTTAATACCAGTTTAAATTAACCTTTTAATTAAGAAAATCAGGACAAATTCATGAGAACTAGAACCATTGATGGCTTTCAGCCAAGAGAGAAACAAATGGAACCTCCATCTGCAGAGGTAGGACAGCCTTGCTCAAACTCTGAGCAAGGTCTAGTACCTGGTCTCATCTGGGAGTTGGCTGGTCATGGTTGGTAGCGATCCCCTAGACTGATGGGAATCTGGTGCGCCTCAGCTGTGGGAGCGCTCAGCAACCTGACTCAGCGGAGAGGCTCATAAACAGGTTTGGGCTCAGGCAAAAACATCCTGGCTGAGTCATGCGCCTCTCTGCCACATCCTCCTGGGAACAAGAGGCCATCTCCGGGATAGGTGTCCAATGGCAGAGGGGGCTGGCAGCAGTACAGCCCCTGCACAGCCTTTCGGGGGGCACTCCAGAGCTTCCCTTTCCCACCACATGAAGCAATGATCTGTGCCTGCCCCCCATCGCTGTCTCTTCCAGGCGTGCACGCACAACTTCAGTTTCTGCTGCACCCAGACTTTGCGGTGCAAGATGCTAGTTTCCATCTCCTTCACTACTGAAGATTTCGGTAGCATCTGTTCCCTTCAAGTCGAAGGAGGCAACACGTAGCCCTCTCGAGCTTTGGCTTAAGCTTCCATCAGCCCAAGCCAGCATAGCCAGTGGTGGGGCATGATGGGAGATATAGGCCAAAACGTGGAGGGCCACACGCTGTCCTTTAAAAGGGAGCTTTCAGCCCTCCCTTTCCACTGCTTCTCCACCTCCTTGTAGCCATCGGGGTGCGGTGGGTGTCTGGCCCTCCAGCTGCCCTGGCTTATCACCACTCCAATCTTTCACTGTTGGCTCAGACTGATGGGAGTCCATAACGTCTGGAGGGCAAACAAACTTCCCACTGCTGCTTGACGCTTGCCTCCTGCCGCTACACCAAACCCCCACCATCTTTCCCCAAACCCCAACCCCTACTCCAGGTGGCAGTTCCGGAGAGTCGGTCTTTGAATGACAGTTTCGGGATCCCCCCCGCCCCCCTGGAGGCGCCTGTTCCCGAGATCCCCCTCCCTCTCGGTGCCAGCCTCCCTGGCGCTTCCTGATCGCCCATTCACGGCGGTGCCCCTTCTTCACCCTCTCTCCTCCCGCGGTGTTGGCCTCCGCCCCCTCCCACGAACACCTTTTCCAGGAACCCCCTCCTCAGGCCTCTCCGCTGCTGCCTGGACCACCCTGGTGCAGGTCGCGCTTCCCCCCCGCGCCGGCTCCCCCCGCCCCCCGCCCCGGGTGCCGGTTTCTAGGTGCTCCGCCCGACCCTGAAAGGCCGGCCGGCCGGCGCTCTTCAGGCCCCCAATTCCCACGCTGCGGGCGATTTCGCGGGCCCCGCGACTGTCTCAAGACCCCCTCCCTGGCCCGTTACCTTGAGGCGGCCCAGCAAGTCTCCGCACTTGCTCAGGTTGAGGTTCTTGCGGTTCCACTCGGCCCGCAACTGCTCGTACATACCCGCCGCCTCCTTCAGCCCCGCGACGCCCGCGTCCGCCCCATTCAGCACCGGCCCTCCGGACGCGGCCATCATCGTCGCCACCGCTGCCATGAATCGGCACCCGGCGGCGCAGCTGCGGCAGTCGCAAATCCGAGCGCGACCCGCCTCGCTTTACGGCCGCGGCCGGGTCAGTCAGTGACTCAATCCCTTAATCTCCATGGAGACCGCCTCGAGACCGGCGGCGGCGCGCGCTCCGGTGACGTAGCAACCGCTCGGGCGCCGATTGGACCGGGTCGTGTCAGCGCATGTGCAGAAGGGGAATGACCGGTTTTGAGGCGCGGAGCGAGGCGAGGGAAGGAATGTGGGGCCGTTGACGTTAATAGGGGCTGAATTACTTCGTTTTGGGGCACGGCGGGGAGATGCTTTGAAGAAGGCCGGGGACAGGGACGCCTGGGGAGCATGGCGTTGTGAATTCCTGTGACGTCATAGACGCTGCAGTCAGTAGGTTGGCTGCTCCCATAGTCTGTGACGTCACGGTGCAAGCCCTAGGCGTGGGGTGTAAGGCAGGCCACCCCAGCTCGGAGCCTTCCAGATCCGTTGAATGACAGCTCCCATCAGTTCCAGCCAGCATGGCATTGGGGGCTCCAGGTTGGGGAAGGATGGCATAACACTTGGAGGGGGATTCTGTATAGATTAGCATTTTGAAGTCTGCACACTAAAAAGCCACTGTAGTTGCCTGTCCAAATATTGATCTTAAATGTGTGCACACAAAAACACGTGTATACACAACTCTGGCCATACTGATCATAGTACACTGAAGTAGGCACTGATGCGTTGCAGGAAGTGAGCTGCTGAACTCTCCCAAATCAGGGTATTGGGTGACTTCAGTATCTATGTCAAGGTCACCCCAGTAATCATGGTTCAAGACTTAATGGGAGTCAATAATGGTATGCTTAAAAAAGAAATCAGGCCAGGCTATTCACCAGGACAAATGTTGGGCTTTTTACAGGGTTGGCTGGGGTGATGGTGGCCTGGAAGGCAGCTGAAGTCTTTCTGTCACGTTTGCCCCTTTAAAACTAATTGCATTATCTTGTTACTCTGCCCCTTTAGAAATAATTGCATTATCTCAGCATTTCCCAGCCTAGTATTCACCAGACATTTTGGATGAAATTACCATAGTTTCTGGCCACTGACCATACTGGCTAGGGCTTGGGCGGCGGGAGTTCTATTTCAGAATATTTAGATAGCACAAGGTTGAGTACCTGATACGTTTCTTCCTCTGCAGGATCCCAGTAAATGAAAGCTAGGCCATTTTGTGCCCAAAGGAGATGGGCTACTTTTGCCTTCATCACAACATCTAGTGCCTGCTAATAACAGCCATTTCACAAACAGTACCGATGTGCACTCAGGTCAGAATCCATGTGGACCTTAAACCAGCTTCCCATTTCCATGTGGACCTTCTCATTGAATATCGAACCAGCCTTTCTTTGGTTCTGTGTAACAACACCCCAGCATGACCAAATGCTTGTGAAGGGACCAGAATGTTGGGGACTGGTGTGTGTGTGTCTGGGGGGCGGGGGGGGGGGACATCCACATGGAAAAGAGTCATTGAAATAAGAATCTGAGTTCTAGATTTATTTTTTTCGTAGGTCCCTTTGCAAGAAGCAGCTGTGATGTGGCAGCCTTTCATGCCTGTTCTGCTCCTTCTCCTGCATATGAAAGGTTACATGTCGATGACGGATTGTACATGGGTAGCTGTGGTCAATGACTTTGAACACCTTGGGGGTGACCGGAATATCTTCTTCAAGCAGCAGAAAGTTCTCGAAGTGACTAAGGTCTTCCAGGAACTAGTGGATTCAGCTATTGACCCCAAGGACAAAGATGCCGTTAGTAATACTTCACTTTTGGGAAGGGGGATGTTGGAAAAAGGATTTTGTCATTTGCTTTCATGTTTAGAAGAGCTGCTGGGATTCTATATGTCTTGAACTGTTGTTGTGAAGTTCAGCTGTGACATTCATCTCATTTCCCCCAATTTGAAGAGATCTTTTGAAGCACTTTTGCTCTTCCTAGTTCAACCACCCTAAACAGATTGGGATGGTCAAAACGCTCATCCATCTCTCTGTTCACCCCTGACTGCAGGTTAGTCCCACAGCAGCCAGGGAGTCAGCCAGACAATAGGCGCTCCCATGCTCAGAAGCCAGGTCTGACAGACACAGATAAGGGGCTGAGAGTCGCCCGACACAGAAGCTTTTATAGTTCTTCCAGTGAGGACGTAAATGGGCTTCCTGGATTGAGGAAGGCACCTTGAGCGTCATAAGTTGTCCCGAGGGCATCAGGATGTGGTGGAAGCTGCAACTGGAAGCTGCTTACCACTAGGGGGCAGCAATGCACAATCCTGGAGGGTCTTATTTCCAGTCCCGACAATATATGGAGCTGGGTTTTTTAATGGCAACTTGCATTATTTTGGGGTGGGAGATCTTGAAACTGGTGCAAGTGGTGCCATATTCTTTAAAATTTCTTTTTGTAATCTTGCACAAGTGACCTGGGAGGCATATTCCCCTCCTGCCAGTTCTAGTCAAAGCACTTGTTGATTCACCCACCCCCGCAAAGCAGGAATCACGACTGTTCTCAACTAAAAGGAGTCTTGCATAGAGAGGATAAAACTGATAAAGTTATTGACAAGTGGGGAATATCCCTTTGTGAGAACACTTAGCAGATGCCAAGTGGGAAAAGCTTCTATAATAATTGCTGTCTCTCTCTTTTTTACAGAAGTACCTAGGATTTCCATATTACCTGAAAATTAATCTGACCTGCAGAAACCTGGTAAGGGAGGACTTGCCTGTTTTGTGCATGCCTACCGGGTCATTGGTGGGAGATGAATTCTGGTTTAAAGGGCACTTCCTGATATTCTGCTGCTTCAGCAGTGTGCAGATCGGCACTGCAAATTAGGTTTAAGCCACTGCTTTTGAGAAGCATCGTGGTACGTTTCCTGCAGAGTCTTGCGGCTTAGCACAGTAATTTCAAAAAGATCAAACCTCGGTGTGTAATGAGCACAGCCAAGTGCTGTGGAGATGTTTTGTCACAAGGGTTTGTCACCATACACAAGACCAACTGACCTCCCCTTCCAGAACTCAGCCGTGGCTCTTCGGACAGCCCATTACAGTGGCTTGAGGCCGATCGTGACAGTCACTTTTCAAGAACCCACCCACTCCGTGCGTCAGAAGCAAGAACAGCTACAGATCAAAATGCTGGCTGCTCCGTTTAGATTTCCAGGTATTTTGTGAACGCTGGGCCGCTTCAGCATGTCTTCCTGCGAAGCAGTGGGGCCAGGGAAACAGCACGCATGAGAAGGACCTCATTCAGGAAAGTACACCTCCTCTGGGCCCTTTCCAGATCCCTTTCCAGGGCTTAGCAGTCTCAGACAGCAGATCTGGGCTCTCATGACCAGCTCATGAATTTGGCACAATTCACCAGGATGCTGTTCCGCCCAGGCTTATATCAGAATACTTCTCACTGAGTTGTGTTCTAGGTGAATTAGCAGAATTGGGCATGCCGTTTGGAGTTTATCTCTGATTCTTCCGGATTGTAGCAGCTTCTGCCCCCGCTTGTAGTGTGTCAACTAGCAGCAGTCACAACAAAGACTGCCATCGAAACATCTGGTCTGTGTGGGGCTATGCCGTCATTTAAAGAGATGGTGCTTTGCAGTCTTGCTTCTTTGCTAACAGAAGAATGGTGCTTTGAAAGCTCAGCCTGTGGCACTGACTCAAGCAAGCATGAGCTCTGGAGTAGTGGCCCTCTCTCAGCTGGTGCGCTGTGTCGACTCCCCTCTGCCACCCTCTAAAACGTTCGCTCCCTCCAAGGTTGCGTTCCTTAACACGGTCACATTGGACAAGACACAGTGGCTGATTCCATGCGGTGGTTGATCCTACAGCCCTTTAGCACAGCTGCTGGCACTGCTTTTCTACCGTCCTCTGAGAGCGGAATTAAAATGGCGGTTACGTGTAACACTTAAAGTAGCACTGTATTATTTAGGAATGCCCTTCTCCAAGGCCTACATCTTTCTCTAACTTTATTCAGAAATAAGTCACGTTACAAATGAGGTATCATGACTCTCTGCCACTTTATTTCATCTTTATGAGTTTTGCAATTGTGGTAACAAAAAATCAAATTAAAAAAATTAATGCACTATTCCTCTATCTGCAAGGAGAGAAAAGGCACCAAATCCTCAGGAAACAAACTCACCAATTAAGAGCCAGTGTAGGGATAATGATTGTGCAGCTGCACAGGAAGCCCCAAATTTCAGAAGCAGCAGTGGCTTTAGAAGAAAAGGACTAGAGGGAAGCTACTAATTCAGTGACACAGCACTGAAAATTCTGAGTAACATAGAAACATAGAAACAGAGCAAGTCAGAAGGGGCCTCCCGGGCCATCTAGTCTGACCTTCGGCACCAGCCAGCTCCACTCATGACATGCCCACCATGTGCATGTCCAGCCTGTCTTTGAACACCCTCACCGATGGGGCCTCAACAATATGTAGTAGCGGGACCAGGTCTAAAAAAAAAATATGGGAGGACAAACGGAAAATCACAGTATGCTGTGATTTGGTAGAGGTCATCTGATTACTTCCAGGGGACAAAGTGATAATGTGTTCCCATTCTGAAGAAGCTTGCCGATGTGAGAGCAATAGGTGTGAAGTTGCTAGCCCATAGCAATTAGTCCTAGTCCTTCTGCTGGCACAGACTAGTGAGAGTGGCTGCGGCCCCAAAGCAGTCTTGAAAATGTAGCGAAACGAAGGATTCATAGACACACGCACACAGAAAACGTTTCCTGTCTGGTCACCTGGAAGAGATTCCTGTTCACCACAGGTGAACAGGCGGTGCCTGCTTGCAAGTCTGGGTGGCATCGTTTGCTGTCCATGTCTTCCCCATCTCCATCAGGCTGTGAGAGCGAGGTGGTCTGCAGGATGGCCTGGTACACCCCAATGCCCTTCATGAATGGCAGTGCTGTGATGAATGTGCTGGTGGAAAGCAATGGCCTTGGTCTGCCTATGGAAAGCAAGAGGTGAGGGCGACATTTGTGTTTGTGTTGCGACATCCCAGTTTTCAGGCAGGTGTGCCAGCATCTTGCTTGGTGGGTTGCTTGGGGTCACTGTTTTGAAAAGTAAACCACCCTGATGGCTTTGGAATCCAAATAGCAAATAGGAAGGCAGATCCATGGAGACATCCATCCACAAACACGTACGTCCTGTTTCCTTATTCCTAGGTTCTCCATCAACATCAATGGCTATGCGGAAGCAATACAAAATGAGGTTGTGTTCACCATCGGAGAGAAGGTGAAGCCCTGCACTCAGTGGGGACACGCATGCGGGGCTGTTAGGGGCAGGTCTTGAAAACATAGGTCACATTCTGCAAATGCAGATTCATCTCCTGGGAGGTGGATTTGCGTGAACGCCCACAGGGCAGCACTCCCAAGCAATACACAGGCTGGATTGCAGGTCAGGTTCTACAAGTTTATATTTCTGCCAGTTCCAGCATCCTCCTCCACTGACTGGAGGGTGTAGCACAGCCTTTGTTGACCTGATGCCCCTTAGCTGTGCTGGACTCCCAGCATGCCCTGCCCTGGCCAGGCTGGAGGGCACCTGTCTTGGACGAGTGTGATTCAAAATCAGAATTTTTCATCCTGTGGAAATACATAACTATTTTGATGCCTCCATGGGTTACCCAGTCTCAGGCATCCATATATTGTACTTTTACATGAAGTTAATCTCTTGTAGGCATAATTCCCATTTTACTGCAAGGTCCCCCAGTGCTGATCAGAATGAATGAAGAAACCGTGGAGCTCCTGCAGTTCAGCACCTTGTCCCAGGCAGGGTTTGGCCTGCTGCTGAAGTGCTGCCCCATTTATGGGGCACACCTGAAGTTAGGCTGTGGGATGCAAGAGAGTCCCAACAGGAGTCTCCAGCTTACAGCCTGGCTTGCTGGCCAGCCTTTCTAACGCTGCTCCCCACCCACACTTTCCTTCCTTAGTCTTCCGGCACGTGCAAGTCTTCCTGTGGGTGGACTGTTGAGTTCAAGCAGCGTTGTAGATCCTCCGATTCACCAGCATGCGGATGTGTGGGATTGATGGCTTAGAAGAGGGAAGGGACACTCACTTGCTGCTGGCTGAACCTTCAGGCATGGCGAGTCTCCGCAGGTTCCCCTGCCTCTCCGGCCCTGTTAACACACACTGCAGATCCAAACGGAAGCGCTTTTCAGTGGCAGGCTGGCCTCACCGGACGCTACTGCATCGGACCCACCTGTCGTTCGGAAAGCTTAGCACGTCAGTTGGAAGTGCTTGGCCTAACTCTCTCCTTGCCGTGCTTTTTCAGAGACGGCACTGAAATGTGCAACTCTCAAGTAGGCAGCCGGGGTGGCACAGCATGGCAACTCCGTACTGCAGAACGTGTCAGCTGAACCGCAGTGACTCTGATGTGATGGACAGCCGCTAACCATGTCCTTGCACTCTCCTTTCTGGTCAAGTGCAGCTGAAAACCTTGAAGGACTTCGTGTCTCTGAAAGACCCGTCCCGTCCTTTATGGCATACCTACCAACGAGCCCCCGTGCTTATTCTTGGCGGAGTCCCCGAGAACAAGATCATCTTCCTTTCGGATACAGAGTTTCAAGATTTCTTTGCGATAGAGGTATGGGGGCAGGGACTCAATCCCTGGGCATGAGCCAGCTCTGCCAGCAGCTCCTCTGTGGGCAGCCAGTCTTCAACAGTGGCTCATACAAGCCCATGACATTGGCATCGCCAGCTCCGCGTTTGTCAGGAGCAGGCCGAGAGCCTGAGGTGAGGAGCCCCACCTTTCTGGCTAAAAGGAGATCTGGTAACAGAACCAAGAGGGACCTCTGCCCCAGAGAGTTGTTGCTCATGTTCAGGAATATAAGCAATTGCTTTTTCAATGGGGGCGTATTTAACTGTATAATTTCAGAAGGGCTTGGGCTCACTTCCTGAGCTGCTTGCCAAAGTCATCCAAGGCTTTGGGGGAACCATCCCTGTATTAAGCATGTAGCTTGTCCGTCCAGTTTGCCCAGGTGAGGCTCACACATGGGGATGGGTTGCAGAATTAACAATACCGTGGGGGAGCAATGGTGTTCTTGTTATTTATTATGTATCTGATTCCATCGCGTGTGCATGGCATCCTGTTGAGCTTAATAGGCAAAAGTAGGCAGGGCCCTGTCCCCAAGGAGCACAGAGGCGACAGACAGAGTGTCAGCAGCCTCTGCTCCTGTTCACTAGGTGCTGGGGAAGCCTAGGAGAAAGTGGCAAAAGGCAAAAGGGAAGGAGTTGAGGTGCATGTACACCAATGCTAGGAGCATGGGTAATAAGCAGGAAGAGCTTGAAGCTCTCCTGGGAATAGGAGGATATGATCTGGTGGGAATCACAGAAACTTGGTGGGATGAAAGGCAAGTCTGGAATGTAAACATAGAAGGGTATCACCTTTTTAGAAAGGACAGGAAGGGAAAGAGAGGTGGGGGTGTGGCTTTATATGTCAGGGAAGGGATAGGATGCAGTGAGATAGAATGCAGCACAGATGGGGATTCAGTAGAGCCAGTCTGGGTGAAACTTAGGGGTTTTGACAGGGAAAGAGACCTGACAGTGGGGGTATGTTATCACCCTCCAGGTCAACTTGAGACCCTGGATGATGTCCTGACAGGCCAGATTCTAAGGATATCTCGGGGGAGAGACACAGTAATTATGGGGGATTTCAATCTCCCGGATATTACTTGGGAGACTCACTCGGCGGTGACAGCCAGGTCACGTTGCTTCCTAGAAGCTCTAGAGGGTGGGTTTTTCACACAGAGGGTCCGAGAGGCGACGAGAGGGGGAAACATCCTGGACTTGGTCTTGACTAATAGGGAGGAGCTGATAGATGAAGTACAGATTAGGGGGAGCTCTGGATGCGAGTGATCACTCCATCCTTTGCTTTGAGATCAGGGGACTGGGGCTGTGCAGCAGGGCGAGCACTAGAAGCTGGGACTTCAAGAGGGCCAACTGAAGGCCAGACTGGCGAAAGTCTCCTGGGATAGGTTACTGGAAGGTAAGCGAGTTGAGGAGGGGTGGATGGCACTCAAAAGGGAGGTTTTGCAGGCGCAAGCCCTGACGATACCTCTAGTCAGTAAGGTGGGGAGGCGGAGGAGAGTGCCGCCATGGATGCGAAAGGAGGTGGTTAGGGGGATTAGACGAAAGAGGAGCCTCCATAGGAAATGGGTACTGGGGGAAATAGACAAAAGGGTATACCGGGAGGAGGAGGCCCGTTGCAGAAGGATTCTTCGCAAGGCTAAGGCTGATTATGAGCTGAGACTTGCCAAGAATATCAAGAGCAACAAAAAGGGCTTCTTTCAGCATGTAAATAGGAAAAGGAAGGGGAGACAAGTGGTGGGACCACTAAATAAGGAGGAAGGAGATCCAGTGTCTGAGACGAGGGAACAGGCACAGATGCTAAATGACTATTTTGCCTCTGTGTTCTCCCCAAAGCAGGACGGGGGATATCCGTATAGGAGATTGGATGAGGCTGGGGACTTAGGGGCAGAGATTAGAGTCACCCCCCTTGAAGTCGAGGGGCTCCTCAGGGCATTGGACATTAGAAAGGCGCCAGGCCCTGACGGGTTACACCCGAGAGTACTTAGAGAGTTGGCAGGGGTTCTCTCACGCCCGCTGGCCTCCATTTTTGAGGCCTCGTGGAGAACGGGTGAAGTTCCAGAGGACTGGAGGGTGACATCGGTGGTCCCAATTTTCAAAAATGGTAGTAGGAAGGACATGGGGAATTATAGACCGGTTAGCCTTACATCCATTGTAGGAAAAACAATGGAAAGGCTCATAATAGAGATCTAGTGATGCTAGATAGGGAAGGGAGGCTGACAGCCACACAACACGGCTTCCGCAAAAACAGGTCCTGCCAGACAAACCTTGTGGAATTCTATGACAAGGTTTCAATATGGCTAGATGGAGGGGATGCAGTGGATGTGGTATACCTGGATTTCAGCAAGGCCTTTGACAAAGTGCCCCATGATATCCTGGTGGAGAAACTGAGGAGTTTTGGGATAGACCAAAGCACTGTCCGGTGGATTAGGGCATGGCTGACTGACCGAAAGCAGAAGGTAACCATTAGCGGGGAATCGTCGGGATGGCAGCCAGTGACAAGCGGGGTCCCCCAGGGCTCTTTCCTGGGGCCGATCCTGTTTAATCTTTTCATTAACGACATGGAAGAAGGGGTGAACAGTCTGCTGATCAAATTCGCAGACAACACTAAAACTGGAGCAGTGGCCACAACTGAGGAGCAGATACACCAGATCCAAAAGGATCTGGACAGACTATGGAAGTGGGCAGGAGACAACAGGATGGCGTTCAATGTGGATAAGTGCAAGGTCTTGCACTTGGGGCATAAGAATAGCTGTCATAAGTACAGGTTAGGTGACAAGTGGCTGGAGAGCAGCACTTGTGAAAGGGACCTTGGGGTACTGGTTGACTGCAGGCTAAACATGAGTCAGCAGTGTGATGCGGTGGTCAAGAGGGCGAATGCCACCCTTGTTGCATAGCCAGAAGTGTGGCTTCTAGATCAAGAGAGGTATTACTACCACTCTACACGACTCTGGTGCGCCCGCAACTGGAGTATTGTGTTCAGTTTTGGGCCCCTCATTACAGAAAGGATATAGCCAGGTTGGAGTCAGTGCAGCGTAGGGCCACAAGGATGGTGGCTGGTTTGCAGGGGATGCTGTATGAGGTAAGACTGAGGGAACTGGGTCTCTTCAGCTTGGAGAAGAGGAGACTCAGAGGGGATATGTTGGCAACATACAGGTATGTGAGGGGCTGTAACATGGAGATGGGGAGAGGCCTGTTCTCCCCTGCAGAGGAAGGCAGGATGCGCTCCAATGGAGCAAAGCTCAGGGAGCCAAGGTTCAATTTGGATGCCAGGAAGCACTTCCTGACAGTTAGGACCCCGAGGGCGTGGAATGGGCTTCCACGGGAGGTCGTTGAGGCCCCATCGGTGAGGGTGTTCAAAGACAGGCTGGACATGCACATGGTGGGCATGTCATGAGCGGAGCCGGCTGGTGCCGGAGGTCAGACTAGATGGCCCGGGAGGCCCCTTCTGACTCGCTCTGTTTCTATGTTTCTATGAATGGCGATTGGGGCGAAGCCGAAATCCCCCAGTGCTTCGCTGCCGATGTTATACATCTATTATGTTTCTCGGTTGTGTTGAACTGTTTACCCACCATTCTGAGAAATGTGGCTAATCAAACGGTTTAGGAAAATAAATAAATAAATGTTCAAAGTGGGCCTGTGGTCCACTGTAAACCGTGACCCTCCTGCCCCGAAGCTTTGCCATGCGACACAGGCAAGCAGCCGGAAACACTTGCCCATCCGCAAGAAAAACTGGGTATTTATCACGTGAGGGGGCAAGTAGAGAATTCCCAGCGGCCCACTAAATGAACATTTTCAGGTTTTCTGGGGGCTGTTATGATCCTTTAATCACAGAGCAGAGGCAGGGAGCCAGTGGTCTTCCAGATGTGGAATTTCAGCTCCATCAACCACAGTCAACCTGACCAGTAGCCAAGGCTGAGGGGAGTTGTAGTACAGCCGGAACACCTGGAAGCGTATTACTCCTGCCATAATGTGAAGTAGGGCGGGAATTCGGTGTTCCCTGTTCATCTTCACTCCTTAGGATCCACCCACATTTTCCCCCTAAGACAAAGCTGAACTCGTTTGGTCTGCTTTTCTGCTGCAGGTTGGCATTGACAGCTGCTGGATCGGCTCCCTCTCATGCCCACAGAAGGCCTTCTCCTCCTCCATTTCTGATGCCATCGCTACCGAGAGCACCCTCTTCATCCGGCAGAACCAACTGGTTTATTACTTCACGGGACATTACCCGATTTTGTATACAAACAGCTCGGGTTCTGGTATGTCTGCCTGAACAGCCCGGGGCATTTCCAGGCTCTTACGTTTGCATTGCTTTTATAGCAGTTTTAACCTCCATGGCTCATCTCAGGGAGACTTGGGCATGTCAGCTGAGCAAGGGTGTTGCAAACCCTGCATACATCTACGCAAAAGCAGGTCATGCTGAGTTCAGCGGGCTGAGGGTGGCAACCATAATGCTGTTGCTACATGTAATGCTATTCCAGGAAACCTTGGAAGTGGGTTCCCGGGCTACCTCTGAATCTTCAGGGGAGGGGATGGCCTCCTTGTGCATGTTAGCTAATGCTCTAATGCTCCTGAGCTGTGAGAAGGTACAGGAATTTGCATGGAACCACAGGAAGCACTTCTGGGGATACAGGGTGGATGGTGCCTTCTCCTATGTCAAACATCTTGTAGAGCAGTGGCAGTCCAGCCTTCTGTCTTGGGGGAACCTTTCCATCTTGCCACATGTGTCGCCAAACTCCCGTGCATCAGCCTTGGAGTCTCCACATGTTTTGGAGGGTCCTTGGGCGTGCACGAGAGCGCATGCTCCGCCCCATGTGGGGCACTGACTTTCTGGCTTGAATACAAGAATATGATGCAGCTGCATCTAGTCAGCCCTCTTCCCGTAGCTGCACACTGGACATGCTGTTTTTCTAAAGGGTTCTGGGCACACTTTGTCACACTTTGAAAGGCTCTCTCCACCCCGGCCTTCGCTTGGCGAACATTTATCCACTTTTAACCTGGGTGCCACTTAGAGCCACTCCAATGCCTTTACTTGTAACATGTTAGCTAAATGCAAGGTTGTTTGGGATAACCTATAGTTGGAGGAGAAAATCAGTCTGTTTCCTCCCCCCCTCCTGTTTTCAGAGGGCAGGAGGATGCTGCAAAATTTCGGAGGCTGGAGACTGACCAGTAAAGGCAGAAGCAGGATCTCTTTTTTAAAGCCAGACAAAATCAAACAAAACGGGGCATTCAGCAGCCATCCACGCTGGCCATGGCCCTCCATCCTTTCTCCCTTTCTCTAGAGCTGTGGACACGCGTCTTGAACAACGTCTGCGTGAAGAAGTTAAATCCAGTGTTTTTTGCTAAGAATGACACTGAATACGTGATTGCCCTTGGGGGCGGCTGGCAGAACGGACACTTCTTTCTTCTTACAGTGAAAGGTATTTTCCCCCCGTGCCACATAGGCTGTGGGGCAGAATGTGCAGCGCCTGGCTCTTGGGCCACTGCCCTGGGCCACGAACCCAGCTGCGAGCTTGCAGAGTGCAAAGGCAAGTTCGACGGGTCGTCTGGATGTGGAGTTTCCTGGCAGGTAGGGGCTGTTTTTGTGGGTGGAGATGAACGTGTCCTTGGCCTTTGTCCTATGCTTAAGGGCATCTTTCACAGAGTTCACTTTATTTTATGTTAGATGTCGTTTGGGTATCATTAGCGAAGGCTGTGACTAATGAGTCCGTAATTGCCTTACTGTGTTTTTCAGTTGTTCGTTGTAAATCACCCAGATCAATGTTGCTATTGGGCAGCTGATGAATGAAGGAATGTGCTGGTCAGAATGTGGCCCAGTGCGTGCGGGGGGGGGGGGAGCCCACGGTCGGGGCGTAGATCTAGTGGCGCTGGGCACTTTGTCCACTGTGGGGAAAGGGAGGGGGAAGCGTTCCAGCCTTGTAATCCTACCCTCTTGTTTTGTAGACGGGATTGTGAAGGCCTCTGGCTCTCTGAAGACTGACAAGGACACAGTATGCACGTTCATGAAACGTAGGTCCTCATTATTTTTTAAGTTCCCCCCTCCCCATGGTAGGTTTCCTAGTTCCAGGCATCTGTGGAGAGTTTTATTGCAGGCTGTGTGCTGCCTGTCTTCTAAGTCTTGGCTACATGCAGCATTTGGAACCAAAAAAGCAGCCATTATATAGCGCGAGTTGTATGGGGAAGATCCATACTTCTGTCACTGCTGAACCACAATTTCACACCTTCTGTGCCGTATTTAATAGTCACTCTCTCTTCCTAGGAGAGTACTAGGAATTGTTGTGGTTAGTCGCGAAGTTGTGTCCGACCCATCGCGACCCCATGGACAACATTCCTCCAGGCCTTCCTGTCCTCCACCATCCCCCAGAGTCCACCTAAGCTGGCACCAACTGCTTCAGGGACTCCATCCAGCCACCTCATTCTCTGCCGCCCCTTTCTTCTTTTGCCATCTATTGTTCCCAGCATCAGGCTCTTCTCCAGGGAGTCCTTCCTTCTCATTTGGTGGCCAAAGTAATTGAGGTTCATCTTCAGGATCTGGCTTCTAAAGAGCAGTCAGGGTTGATCTCCTCTGGGACTGACTGCTTTGATCGCCTTGCAGTCCAAGGGACTCGCAGGAGTCTCCTCCAGCACCACAATTCAAAGGCCTCAATCCTTCGGCGCTCAGCCTTCCTTATTGTCCAGCTTTCACAGCCATACATTGCAGCTGAGAAAACCATCGCCTTGACTATACGCACTTTTGCTGGCAGGGTGATGTCTTTTTAGTGCTTTTTAATATGCTGTCTAGATTTGCCATAGCTTGCCTGCCCAGGAGCAAGCATCTTTTAGGAATTAGAATTCCGTAAAGACAACATGAAGGATAGGCTACAATGGCTTGCCATGCCATCTGACCCTGAGTGGAATGCCTCATTTGGGGTGGAGGGGGGAACAGGCAGCAATCCCTAGACATCCTAGAAACAGCCTATGGGTTATATGATGGTTGCTTCCCCCTCCAACAAACCCCACTGGCTGGGTTCAGAAGGCATGGCATAGCAGGGGAAATAAACCCTTGTGGCTTGTCACTCATGCTGCAATCATGTGCCTGAGGTCAGTTCTGGCATGGATAACCTAGCTGGCAGTTTTGCTGAGGCCTCAATCCTAGCCTGGGACAAACAGCAGACTAGGCAGTTGGGAGCCATAGCAACTTTTCAGTATCCAGAATTGCCGGAAGCGTCAGTGCAAGCGTTACCAAACCTGGGTGAGAATCCATCTTTGGACTCGCTCTGTGGTGGTGCTGATTTTTGAAGAAATTTTACAACTCCACCTTTACAGCTTTGCGATGGGGGCCAGCAGAGCTCTTCCAGGTGGTCGAGAGCCTCCTGATAGACCTGGTGGCCAGTTTGCTTTCCATTGTGCAGATAAAATTGTTTGTATCCACCTAGGATTCTCTTCTGGAAACGCAGATGGATGCAGCAAGAACGCAATCTAGATACGTTGTTATGGATAGTTTGTGTCTTGTGCAGCTTGAGAATCGTGGGACAAGGTGTTTGGAGCTTAAAAACCCGATTCCGCCAGAGCACAGGGAACATAAAATTTGGCACAGGGAGCTGCTTTGTTTTTATTTCAGTGAAGAAATCAATTTCTAGCTGTTAAGGCTCTAATGAACATCTGTGAGCTCAAGTATAAAGAAGTCAAAGAAGCTGGAATGGTGGCTGAGCACGATTTCCAGTGATTGGAGTCCAGGGTTTTCATACTGTGGATGCCTTCATGCCCCTCCCATGACTCGTGGGACTAGAATAAATTATGCAAAGTTATAAAAATTGCAGAGGGGTATTACGCCAAATAAAAGAGAATTGTTGCCAGTTTCCTAATTTATGGCAGGCTGCAGAATTCAGCTTTTCTAGCACAGAGTATCCAGTGTATTTATCTTTTGTATGATTTATGTCTTTTTAGATTGAGTTCTTTTCTCTTTGTTAGTACTGCAGCATTTCTGCAATTGGTATGTGGGAGGTGCCGACCATGGCATCTTTTATCTTTTCATCTAGGCCTTCTCTGACTGATGGTGGTGTTGAGTCTTAGTCCTCTGATTTTAAATGCTTTAACTGAGGATTTTAACTTGTAATTTTAAATGCCTTGAACCAAACTGTTTTGTTTTTTCTGTTTTAAAATGTTTTAACTGTAGGATGCCTTGTATTTTTAGAAAAGTTTACATTGTAAACCACTTTGAGATGTCTTTTAACTGTAGTCAAGTACTCTATAAATTGCTTAAAGGGCAATCCTGGGGAATGCTGGGAAATACGGGGAGTCGTAGCATATTTTCCTCCCTAAACATGGTATAGGATTGTATCATAAAGAATGAATGTTTTTGGGGTGTACAGACATGCAGCTCATCCCTCTGTTCCCAGTACGATTTTGAGTCATGTTTTTTCTCTCCAGTTGAACAGTGTTCTATCTTGTGGGCCCTTTTCTCTACAAATGAGAACAAATTCTATTTGCTGGTGCACGATACGAAAACGGATAATCACTCTATTGTGGCGTACTACGGAGGTTAGTCAGGCACTCTTATGCATGGTATTTGTATCATTTCTTACATTTAGAATTTAACGAGGCACTGTGCCAGAGAGAGAGGGAGAGGGAGAGAGAGAGAGAGAGAGAGAGATTCTGCTCTCTAAAGAGTATGGCACAAAACAAAGGGAAGGAAAAGGAAGAAAAAGACACCTTTGCTTCACCCCACCCTCCTCACCAAGGGGTCCATAGCCCACTTGCGAGATAAGTAAAAAGGAAGCTATAGCTGTTAACTATGAGCAACTCACAATTTACAACCCAACAACAAGCCATGGAGTTTTTGTGGCTAACAAATCATGGTTCATTAGCATTTCTGGGTTCAGACCGCACGATGTTCCATATGTCAACATTTCACCATTCAGTGACAACCCGGTTGTTTCCGCGCTTCCTATTTTAACATTTGGCTTTTTCTCCCCTCAATCTGCAGCAGAGAAGTATTTTGAAAAGGTTTATGCCATCCCTACACATGTTCCCAAAGGTAAGGATCACAGCAGCATCCCTTGATCATGCCCTGGCAGGAAGCAGTAGAGGAATGCACTGAAACAGCAAATGAGGAAATACAGAAGTGAGGGAAAGGAAGAAGAGGATGGGCAACGGCGGCCAGTCTGAAGAGTCCTCGAGGGGGCATGCATGCAGGCTGGCGTTGGGCACCGCAGAGAGCCATCCCTGGGTGGAGGGAGGCTGTGACATCTTTTCTGCCAATGTGTTGTTCATTGTCAGGAACCTTTATTGATAGAACTGGATTGTCTGCGAATGCATTCATACGCATCGTCAAACTCATGCTGCAAATTCGCACTCCCCAAAATGCACAAATTCCTCCAAAATAGACATATTTTGTGTATGTATATTTGAAAATGTATATTTGGTGTTTCAGCCTATTGGGGAAGTGTCGTTTTTATCAGTTTGTTTGTTTGTTTGTTTGTTTATTTATTAACAAATTTGTATGCCACCCTCTTGCAAACAAGCCTCGGGGCGGCTAACAACATATAAAAATGCAATTTAAAAACAATACACAATTTAAAACTGGCCCATCTCATAGTCTAAAAGTAAAAATATATAAATATAAACAATAAATAACAATAAGCTTTTAAAATTTTTTTTCTATTTTTCTAGAACTGAATTTATGTAAAATTACAGAATTGTTTAAAAAAAGATCTGTCAGGGTCTTCGGAACTTGGGAATTCAAATTTAGAGTAAATTATGGAAAGTTGCAGACACGTGGCATTCCTGACCATTGGTCATGTTAGGAAGGGTGCCTGGGAGTTGGTCCAAAGCATCTGGCAGTCCGCCTTCTGCCCATCCCTGACTTAGGCCAGCCGCTTAGCTATTGCCAAACGAGAGGAAATGCCTCAGAAAAAGAGGACTGGAGAGCTCTAAGATTTGCATAGCACCTTTGTGCAGAGACAGGAAACTGGAAGGAATGATTGTAGGCGAAATAGCCTTCCTGCTAGCAGAGCAAACCATGGCTAGCTGGCCCATGTGTCTGCCTGTACTGATGTCCATGTGCCAACTGCGGACGGGCCACTTCAACAGCCCGGCTCTCTCTCCGTCTGGTTCCTTCTCATTAAACCAGATTTGGCCTGGACAGCCCTTCAGACAGAGGACTGTCCTCTGTGAAGAATGCCATTTAGCCAGTGTTCACACATGCCCTTTCCAAAACTTCAGACTGAATCTTTAAGAAAAAGAAGCGGTGGGGGGAAGAGAGGGTTCTCTCAGTGACACCCCTCTTCTGTAGGCAGCCTCTAATTGCTAAGATCCCCCTATTTTGTGATGACCTCTTCTCCCCTTCCTTTTTGCCCTGCAGCCTCTGATAAAGGGTTTGTGATGCTGTTGGGACTAGAGCACTATACAACTACAGCCCTCACCCCCAGGGGTTTGGCTTTCAACCCCAGCAGTAAGATGTTTTACGTCTGGGGCAATGTCATCTTGCAAAGGTAAGATTCCCTGCCAAAACTTGCTTTGTTTCCTCTTTGGGAAATAAAATGGCTGCTGCCCAGAAGCCAACATCTGCAGACTTGGGCCTGTACCCTCGGGTGGCAGCCTGTCTCTTGCACGTCCTCCTGTCTTTCACCTTAGCTGGCGCCTTGTGCTGCTTTCCAGAAGAGGGGCACCCAATATGGGTGCTGCCTTCGCTTCTACAGGGCTCCACAAGCTGCCCTAGCTTGGAAGAGGGGAGAGCCAGCAGGCTGGAGGTTGGCCTCTTCAGCTTGTCTGGGGACACACTTCCTCATTTCATAGCATCATGTTTCCGTGGCTGCCCCTTTCCCTCTTCCTCTCCCCAACCCAATCCTGAGACGACATTTCCTGGAATGAATGAGGTTGGAATTCAACTCCAGCTGTTCCCTGATTTAACAGATACAGTGTTTTCTTTCCTTAATTCTGTTTTTTTAAAAGCATAGAATAAATGCAATTTTGTGTTCTGAGGAAAATCCCCTTCTGCCTGCTCATGGGAATGAATTCATAAAAGGAACTGAAAGACTAGAATTTACCAGACTCATAAGACGTGGCTGAAAATGGATGCCCAGCATGTGTGAAGTTCATAGAAGCCAAGCGTGCCCTGGGAATGCTGCTTGGGCTTTGGAGGGCAGCGTATGCATTTTGGGAATGAATGGACTGAAATAAATCTAATCAGCCAGACGAACTTTGCAAGATATAAAATATTTTTCATGTTTTAGTTTGGTACAACACAGCCAGATTTGCTGAGGACAAAGTTACTCACCCTCTTCATGCACCTCTCACAGTCTCTGTTCTTCCAGAAAACTCAGGCCGCAGCTCATCTGTTCAGGAGGCAGACCTCACCCAGCTCTTTGCCTGCACACCTGGCCTCTGCTGGAATCTCTTTTCTCCTTCCTTTTTTCCAGGGAAAATATCAGAATCTACAATCCCTCTTTTACTCCCTGCAGTTCGGGAAAGGTAAAGGTGAAGTCGCATCACCTGCTGCTACCATGTGCTGCTCTGGATGGGGGTGAGGCACCGTCCGCTGGAGGGCTGCCTGGCCGGTCGCCTTGCCCAGTTGCTAGCCCTGTGCAGGGCTTGACCTCCTCCTCCAGTACCTCACCTAGAACAAAGCCAGACACGGCACCCGCACAACAATCAATCACTTTTCAGCACAATGTTCATTTATTCGGAAACTGCCCTGGGCTCTTGCCAGAGGAAGAAACAACAACAACTTTTCTATATCAGCCAAAAGAAAAAAAAACTTTCCAGGTGCTTAAAACAAATGTAAAAGCTTAAACTGCAAACCTGGGCATGAATCCGAAACGTTTCCCCTTGCTTTTCTTTATAGCAACGACATGGTGAGCTACATATACCTCTCCAACTTCCCAAGAAACTCCCCGATCAAGTATTTTGTTCTGTCCTTTACTGGGAGGATTGCCTTTGTGACGGACCTAGAGGAGGTACGTCTGCTAACCTTCCCCCAGATCCAGCGGCCGCTTGTTTTCAGAGGCTGCTCCTCCCCAAGCGAGAGCCAACCCACCCCAGCCTTCCCTGGGAACAGAACATGTGAGGAGAGCGACACTTGGGCGAAACAGCCGGATGGCGCTCCAGCAGTGTGTGGCCTAGCCATGCCCTTTCTCCTGCCTCCCCCTCCCGTTAGGGCTCTGGATTGCAGTCTGAGCACGCAGAGCTCCAGGAGCATTATCTTGCGAGGCATTGCGATGTTTTTATTAATTATATTATAATGTCATTAACAAATATGAGGCAATTAACAGTTAATTAAAACAGTTAAGGACTGTTTGTGGCCCACAGTTCCTGACTTTTTTTCTCTGAGGCTCAGTGGCCCTTGATACAGCACATATTAGAGCTGAGATACGAGCTGAGGACATACGGTGTACAGTCTGGCCCTGTCCATATTTAATCAGAAGGTATTTTCTAACACCTTAAGCAAGTAACTCCCACTCATGCTAACAGGACGGTTCTATCCAGGGCTACTGAACCATGAGAAGATCGTTCAAGAGAAAGTCCTGGTGTTTTCATGGGTGCATGTGAGTGTTTGCATAATAAAATTCCACTGCAGGTGCCGCTTTTCTCCCTTCTCGTTCTAGGTCTGGGTTTCCAATGAGAGCGGCACAGACATCATCAAAGTATATCCCTCACAAGCCTGGAATGTGTACAATACCCTGCAGGTGATGGAAGGCGCCCCTAATTATGGCTCGAACTTGAAGCATTCCATCGTCAGCATTTTCTTCGACGCAAATGGGATGCAAGAGGTGGGTGCCCCCGGGAGAGGTTGCGCCTGCTGGGAACCCAGGAGGGAGCCAGCAACCTGTCCCAAATCCCTTTTACGTGGTCGTTGTGGGACTTCGCCTCGCCCGAGGTGCTGCCTTGTCCCTGCTGTGCCACTTTGGTTCCCGTCATGCTGGCAAGGCCAAGGAGCTGCCCAGCCAATCAAGGGGTGTATCTGAAGCAGCCAGCCAGGGTGCTGTCCAGCCACGGAGCCGCCCAGGCTGCAAGCCAGGCAGAGCGAGGGAAGGGGCCTTGTGCTCCCTCTGCTTGGCCTCGCTGGCATCTCTGTTCCTGGGGCATGATTGCAGAGGGTCCGGAGCTACAGTGTATACCCATCCTGTGAACCTCATCCCTCAAATCTGCAGCTTTGCCAGGTGGCGGGCGCACCTTCCCTGCTCATGGTCTCAGGAGTGAGTTTGTCAGTGCCCACTGAGCCTCAGTGGGACCGCACGTGCTGGAGCAGCAGTGGGTCCTCCAAGGAGAGGGTCTCATAGGACATGACAGACATGCCCTCCCGGGGAGTTGGCCCTCTGTCTCGTTCCCTCTTTCTCTCCCTCTTGACCGTAACCTTTAGTACAATCCTTGTGTTGTGACATTTTGCATTTCTCCGCTCTTGCCAGTAGCAGCCAGTATGTGGGGCAGGAGAGGGGAAGCACAGTGTTGTAACTCAATTAAACAGGCTTCTGCAGCTGGGCTGAGATCTGCAACTGGGTTCTGTCCTGACCTAGGTAGACTGAAGCATCGACATCACTGCTACCGTTCTCTTTTCACGCCCCCCCCCCCGGATTAAAACAGAGGGAGGCAAGCAAACAGTGGAACTGGGCCATACTTTTGAAAGTGGAGTAGAACCTGAGTAGAATGGCAGATTTCAGGCTTGTTAGATCTACTTGGGCTTTTTAAGGAAAACTCCAGGATCCACTCAGTAGGTACACAGAAGACATAGAATTAAGGAGCAGGGTGGCTCTAGACACTTTCTAACCTTAAAGGGGGTTTTTTCAGTGCCAAAACTGGACTTAGCGCACCATTCTGTCTCAAAAGATCCACTTAGTTTCCTCGGCCAACAAACCACGGAGGTGGGGTGGGAGACCTCACGGCCTCCATACTCACCAGCTCTCTGCCTGACCAACAAGCCAATGTTGTCAGTGATGAGAAAGAGGAGGAGGAGCCATGGTGGCAGTGTTGGTGAGAAGACAGGCTCACTGCAGGGGGGGCACATGGGACATGTTGTCCAAGAGCCACCTGAAGTGGGAAGCCATCATGGCTTGATTGTTCTAGGCTGTGTTGATTGACCTGCGCTCTGTTTCTTTCAGCTGGTTTACATAGAGGAGTCTGTCGGCAAAGGCAGATTGGTCAAGAGAAAGTTCCCTCTGAATTATATCCTGACCTACGACCAGTTGATCAGCACCCCTCATAAGGAGGTAACAGTCGAGTGAGTACAACAGCAACCTCCTTGGTTCCAGACGTGTCGCAGAGATTGTTCTGTTAGCTGTGGCCTGTACTGAAAGCCTGGCTGGACATGGGCCTCTCCTCTACAAGCTTTGCAGTTTTTGGCTTCCTCCAGCATCTGAATTGTGTTTTTATCCTATCCAAACTGTTTTGGCAACAGCAGACAGTCATCTGCTCCCGAGCTGCACAGGCGCTGACCACATGCGGGGCTCTTTGCGGGTGGAGCTTATGGTATAGATCCCTTAGTAGCAAGCTGCTTCATAGAAGTGCAGCAAGGTTCAGTTTATAAGTGCAGAATCAGCAAGTAGCAAAGTTTTCTGTAGAGACTCCGCTTCAATTTAAAGCAGGTCACAAGCTACCTCAGCGAGGGAGACGGCCCGAGTCTCCCTGTGCAGAGGGCTCAACACCTAAAACTGCTGCCAAAGCGAGTCCCTCTAATGCCAAACTTAGGGGTCCTGTGTGTACATGTCCGGAAGGCCAGGTCACCCCAAAATAAGGCTGTACTTCCTGTATATTTGGAGGACTTTCCAGATATGCAGAAGCATAAGTACGTTCATTAAAAGGAAAAGGGATTCTGAAAAACCAACGGATGAATGCCCTATCAAGGATTTATACTCTGTGCCTTCCAAGATTTTAGTAATGGCAAAGGAGGTTGGGTTACGGAATATCCCGGGAGTCTGTCAAACAGCAAGGGAAGGAAAATCCAGGAGAAAGAGAACCTTGGCTTGCTTGAGGCTCTAATAAGTTGTATTCTGAGATACCGAGGATTTGGAGTTGGAATGAATGCTGGGCAGAACCTGCCTATGTGTAAAGAAATTCCTTCAAGATCCTTTCCTGAGGGTCCCTGGCACTGACAGGGCCTGGGGAGGGGGACTTTTTAGTCGGAGCAGGCAAGGCTTCAAGGAGGGTGGATGGTGGGAGAAAAAATAATTGTCGCAGAAGCCTCCTCACTTTCTGCCTCTCCAGTGCAGCTACACAGCACTCAGGTTCCGTGATGGCACCTCACCCAGACTCAGTCCCTTCAGTGCTGTACAACAGAGCAGCATCCCAGCAGGGTGGGAAAGAAAAACGCTGTTCTGCCTTTCCCTTCCCACCTTCGGAAATGTCCACACTTCTGTGTGGCTCCTGTTCCGGGCTGGCTGGAACAAAGGTGCCTCTTGTTGGAGGCTAGCGGGGGATATGTATGTATGTATTTGTATATGTATTTATTTATGATGTTGGAAGCCGTCCCGAGCCTTCTGCGAATGGGACGGCATACAAAAATTCCAAATAAATAAGTAAGTAAGTAAGTAAGTAAGTAAGAAAGAGAACCGGGATGGTGCAGGTGCCAGAACGCTGGATCGGGACCCAGGGCCTAGGTCTCCCCCCACCCACCCACTTCGCCATTCTGTGGCAGAGGCCAGAAAAAGGTGGCAACCAATTGTCGGAAAGCGCTTCCCTGGAGGGTTTGGGCGTGAGACACGCAGCTCTGATAGACGGTTGTGGGCCGTGCTGCGTACTGCGCCTGCGTCTTGGCAGCCGGCCTGGAAGCGCCGGGGGGCTTTCCCTGGGACAGGCCAGGGGGCCTCCTGGCTCGCATCGCTCGCTTGCTCCCTTGCAGTGGACAGAATTACATCAGATTCACCCACCGCTGCCCGTTCGCCGTGCATCGCCTGGTGGACCTGCCCCTGACGCAGCGCTTTTCCCGAATGGAGCACTACCAAGCCAATCCCCCGGAGATCATGGAGAAAACCGGCTTCCACGACAAGAGGTCCCTGACTGTTTACCAGGGACTGATCTACCAGTTGCTCCAGTTGCACTCCTCTTACCACCGTGTGAGCACACCTTTTCTGTCTCTGGGGGAGAAGTCGCCCACTGGTGGCATCCAGCCCTCGCAGATGCTCTTTGCAAGAGCTCCAGCACGAGTGATCTGCCTGTCCCCTAGCAGTCCGTGGGGCGGGGTGAAGAAGGGAGAGTGAGGGAGAAGGTGGGGGGTCCCTGCTTTTGCCTCCCCCTCCCACGCCCTGCTGGCTTGCGGTCCCCACAAATAATCCCCAAGGACAAAGAAAAGGGTTCCTTGGGAACAGGAGGGGAAAGGTGGGAAGCCTCAGTGCCGCATCGTCCCCGGGTAGCTCACCTGAACTAAGGAGACCCGCCGAGGTTTCTGCATCTGTTCTGCTCCACACTAAGCTAAACGTGCGTCTCTCTCTGTTCTCAAAGCCCTTGCTGCATTTTTCCTTTTCCTCTTGCCTCACTAGTCTTATGCTGACCCAGTCCATGACCCCACATGGCGTTGGTGGAAGAACAAGAAACAGGATGCGGTAAGGAAAAGGCCGTAAGAAATATCCACTGGAAGGGGCCTCTGATATCAGGGAACGTCGTGCTCCTGGAATCCTCTGGCCCAGGGACGCCTAGCGGGCATTTCCGCCAGGGACCCGTCCTGCTGTGTGCGTGGACAGCCTGTCGCAGAGCAGCTGCCTTGACTGAGGCAGCCGCCCGAGGGGAGCGCGCAAGTCCGGGAGTGCCTCTCGGTGCCATGCTGCGCCCCCTGGGCAGGGCCACTCTGGCACAGGCTGGGCCCAGCCATCCCCTTGGCAAGGGGTGCTTTGCCCAGGCGTCATCCTCTCTAGCGGAAGCCCCGGCGTGCTCAAGGCCTGCCTGCATCACACCACGTGCCCGGCAGCGCCACCTGCTGCTCCACTCAGCACTGGCCGAGGCTCTCCCACTGGGTATAATGATGGGGATCAATCTAGTGGGGGCCCCTTCAGGCACCAGGCTCGGGAGGCCACGCTCCAGTCCCTCACGGACTCCAGATTGGCTTCGTGGGCCAGATGGGGAACACCTTCCCTATGGCCTGGCAGAATTTGGCCTGTCTGGGGAGAGCAGAGCTGTCACAAATGGGCAAAAAGGAGCAACATCTTAGCAGAAACGATGCAGACTTCTCTACCGCCACCCGGGAAGGTCAGCCTTGCTATTGTAACCCCATCGGCCAGTGGAGGGCACTTTCAGCCTCCGCTCTCGCTAGGCAGACGCCAAGTACGTTTTCTCGCAGGCTCCAGCAACTCTTCTCGTCCCTCTCGCTGTTTGGCATATGTCATAAAGCACCGTTACACGACTGACCCCAGATCTGAGTATCCAGAGACATTCCCCCCCGGCCTACAAATAAAGAGGTGGCTGATGAAGCTGGTGTAGGAATGGAGCTGCGTGCGACAGTAAGCCTGGCCCTCTGGAAGGCTGGCTGCTGCACTGACGGCCGGCTGCTGTTTCCAGACACTCTGCACAGGCTGCCCAATGCAGAGTCCGACCCAGATGTTACCCTAACAGGACTGACTCTGGCCATTTGAAATGGGAAGAGTCTCAAGCGTCTGCTCATTGCATGAGCAGTGGCTGCCCCCGGAATTTCCAACTGCTCAACGAAGTGGGAGGAGCAGGAAACAAGGCTTTGGATTTTTGGAACCAGGGAGGGAGGGGAACAGCTTTCGGTCCATGAGGCCCAACGGTTCCTTCCCCCAGACTGAATGGATGCCCCTCCCCAGTCTTCTGGATGCTGCTTGTGGTCTTAGGGGCCAAGGGAGCAGTGTGCAAAGGAACCGCTGGCCTGAGGAAGGGCCCAGGACAGCAGGGGCCCCCACAAAGGTTCTTTGTGGGTGGTCGGGGAAGGCGGTTTGCCAGAGGCCCTCCTTCCTCCTCCTAAACAGTCAAAGGATCAGAATAATCCGAGAGGACACTGAGCCACGCGCTTGCCACCATTTGGCCTTTTTGACTTTTGAGGCTGGGAACGTAATCTCCCCACCCCCCCACCGTGCTTCTTTGTGTGGTTTACATTCAAATGTTTGTGAAACCTCCCAGTTCGCTGCCTCTTCTCATGTGTAGTAAGAGGAGCTGGGAGCAATGGTGGAGCATGTTGTGAGCGGAGCTGGCTGGAGCCGGGGGTCAGACTAGATGGCCCAGGAGACCCCTTCTGACTCACTCTGTTTCTATATTTCTGTGAAGCACTGGAGAGCACGGAGGACACTCGAAGCTCTCCTTCCATACTGGTCAAGTAAGGGAAGGAACAACCGAACAGATCTGGAATGGTGACATCCAGGCCGGGCCACATTCTTTGGGAGTGGCAAACTCTCTCACTACCCCACTGCCTGCAGGATGTGGTACTGGCCAAGGGATCCAGTTATCTGAGTATTTCATTTTACAAAAAAGCCATTTCAGGATTCGGGACCCCATAGCTGCAAAGTGGCATGACTGAATAAGATTTTTTTTGGTTGGAAGTGATGCTTTTAACAGGCCTGACAAAGCCAGAATTATACAAAGCAGTCAAGACGGCAAAATAAGAGAAATCAGGATTGGTGCTCAATATACCTAAAGTATGTTGCTTTCAGATTCCAGCTGACTTTGTCTCAGAGATGTTTTAAAGTATGGGGTACACACACCGCCCTACATTTCATTGTGAGAAAGGGCTAACCTTCTTTCACTTTAATAAAATGCCATTAATAACACAGAAAGCACAAGACGTGGCCATAAGCCTGAACTGGTCCCCTTCTCTTCCCTGCCTCCATGTGCTTTCCAGGAATATTATTCCTACATGGCAAGTAACTGGAAATCTTCCGGAGGTATGTATGTTGACATGGCCGACTACGTCAAGATCTACAACCTGAAGCCCAATAACATGCTGCCAAAGAGTATCTACCTGGACAAGAAGACGGCCTTCACCTTCAATGTCTACCTGAGCATCAGGACAAGCAAACAGAGTAGTAAGCAGTGGGGACCCAGGAGGCACTGCAGTGAGGAAGGAGGGGTGGGTCTAGGTTTATTTATTTGTACATTTGTAATTCTTCCTTTCCCCCCACTCATACGGAACCCAAGGTGCTCCGCCTCTATTTCCTTTCATCCTCACAATGACTCTGTGACATTGATCAGGCACATGAGAGTTAGCATGTGGCCTGAAATCACCTCATCTCCACGTGGCCGAGTGGGGCCTAGAACTGAGACCACCCAAATCTCAGACTAATGCCCTTACCACCCCATCACACTGGGCCTGATCAAATAACCTCCAGGGGAGCGTGTCCTCCGTTCTGCGTCACTGCCCATTTCTAGGCGCATGATATGCTTTCTGAAGTCAGGTGGCGAGAACGGCAGTGGGCTGACGGTTCTTCTCTTCTGCCTACAGTAGGGGAAACAGCGGATGAAAATTCCCTCCATAACATCTGGCTCACCGCCATATTATCCCATCCTGAGTATGTTCATGCAGATCTGGACAGGGTGGAGCTCATCAGCAGGGGCTCAGTGCTGTATCGGGTAAGGGCCTCTCAATTCTGGCCACTGAAAGAGGCAGGGCAGATCCAATGTCTCTGAACATATGCAGAGCATCTTCTGCAGGTGGAAAGGGTGCTTACTGGAAAGGTCTGCAGGCTGATGCAAAATGCCTTTCCTCTGGCAGGAATCGCCCTCACTCTCGAAATACGACATGGGGATGTGTGTAACGCAGCCACAGCTGCTGTTTCCCCCCTGCGGCACGTGTTCTGGCTTTCTCCAGAGAAGCAGCATGGGCAGGGAGCTGCAGTGGGAAAGTAATGAGCAAGGAAAAGGTTAATCGCTGCTTGCTTTACCCTTAAGGAGCACCCCCTTTGGAAGCTGCCCTTCCCCCTGAAGAGGTTGGAATACATGCATGATGTCTGCCCTAAGCCAATGTGCCCAAGTTGGTGGTGGTTCCTTAGCACGCAAGTGCTGGGACTGGGACGAGGTGTCAGCCATCTACCTGCCTTTGCCAGGGTTCGACAAACTCTCAGGGAAACTCCAGTGCTAGCATCTGTGCCACCACAGCAAGAAATGGTGGCTGAGATACAACTCTGCTGCTTCTAAGCAGGCAGAGCTGAAGCCGGGGGTGGCTTCTCCCACTAAGGAAGGCCCTGCCCCTGAGACCCTGCATGGCCCTGCCTCCTGAGACTGCAGCCCTCAAAGTGAACACAACCAGCTCATCCCTTCCCGCACCCAGTGGTGCACACGTACTTGTGATGGCCGCAAAAGCCTGGGCAGGGGTGGCTCGGCTGAGTGTGGTCCCGGCCTGGGCCTCCTCCAGTTTATTTATTTATTTATTTATTTGGAATTTTTGTATGCCATCCCATTCGCATAAGCCTCGGGACGGCTTCCAACATATAAATAAATATTCAAATACATACATATAAAATCTGGAAACATCCTGGTTCAATTTAAAACCAATAAATAAAATCAACAATTATTAAAGTATCGTTTAAATAAAAAGGTCTTGGCCTGGCACCGAAAAACAAATATCGATGGCGCCAGGCAGACCTCTCTGGGGAGCGCGGTCCATCAGTGGGGTTCTGGCCAAGACAATTGTGGCTAGCTGGCATCCAGAGCTGCAACCCTTCAGAGTGGCTGACGACACACACGCCACCAGGCTCGCCAACGGAAGGAGACGGGGGCGAGCCAGAGTCACTGCAGTGGTGCTAATTTGTGCTGAAGGGGAGTGGATGGGGACCCGAGTGCTTTAGCCGTCCGTTCTGCAGCCTTGATGAACTCACAGCAAGGAGAGGCCAGCAGAGGGAGCACACGAGGGAGTCGTATGCGCTCTGAGTCTGTCTGTTGTGTCCCATCCCTTCTCTGCAACCAAACCCAAGGTGACAATCAGTGACATCGGCATTTACCCACGGCAGCAGCTCAGTGGAAAGAACCTTCTGAAGAGCTCTGTTAATTTTAAGGTAACCCCGTCCCCCTTTTGGTCACCTTCGACCCCAAAGCTCCATCCCTGGGAAAACATGGTTCTTGGGCAAGGATGGGCTGCCACGTGGCACTCACCTGTGCCACGTGTGATGCCTGGAGCCCAACTCCTGGCTCTTCAGCTTCGTGGCCCTCGCCAGTGAGGGGCACCCCTGTGGCAGAAGCGGCCAGCATTGGCCGTTCCCCCGAGGCGGCTTCAGGTTGTGCTTACTCTTCTCAGATTGCACACTCGGGGATGAACTGCTATGAATACACCGGGCAGGGACCACGCCTGAAGGTAACGGCAGCTTTGGTTTCACGAGAGGAAGCGCTTCTTCCACGAATGGTCTTCTTGTGTTGTAAACTGTCCAGAGAGCTTCGGCTACTGGGTGGAATAGAGATCGATCGATCCATCAATCGATCTGCAGCTACAGGAGAGGTTTCCATGGGTGGTGACCAGCTTGCCTGGCCTGGCATCTGTGTCTTTATCAGGAGGCTGCTGAGGTTTATCCGTCCAGCAATTTCATGCCAGGAAAATTTAACTTGCTACCAAACTCCTGAAGGAGGGGTCGCCATCAAAGGCATAGCAACACAGCCCACCAAAAAGGGGGCCGATTGGCTTTGCGTGCATCCCAGGGTCTGCTTGCAGAACACGGGCAGCCAACCTCAGGTCTGGGGTTCAAATGTGCTCTCCCCAGCATCCCGGAGGGCCACACCTCTTCCTCCCAGCCACCAATTGTTTGGTGGTCTCCTGGCTTCTGTGTGGCTTGTTCCCCATTCCAGAGTATTGCAACACTTTCCCTTAGTTATGGGTAACAAGATCTTTAGGCTGAAATAGGCTGGTATTTTTGGCCTGGCCTCACTGCTTGGTCCCGCCCACCCAGCACCATGGCCCTCGAGATGAACGAGAATGTTCATGCCCAACCCAGGGTGAAGGCAACCCTTGGCAGCCTTCTCTGTTGCCCTGCATCTGCCGAAGGGGCTTCCTTGAGCATGTGCAAAGAACCCCCTGCGCTGCACTCAGCTTCGGCAGCTGGCAGGGTGGGCAGACATGCGCGGGGTGGGGGGGCTGAAGAGGATGCTTGAACACCACTGCTCTGAAGCTACAGCTGGCTCCTCCTTTCCTCTTGAATGGCACCACAGGGCAACAGTGTGGTGCAGATTAATATTGGATGCCCTCCGGGCAAGAGACTGGCATTCGACATCACTTACACCAAGAATTACACCGCTGAAAAGAACAAGCGCTATTTCGACTGTGTTGAAGCAGACCCTGAAATGCCATGCTTTTATTTCAGTGATGGTAAGGCCAGGGTGGGAAGGAAGGGCTGGGAATGGTGCCGCCCCCCCTCCCCCTGGTGAGATGAGGTCTGTTTGCTTCCTTGGCAGTGTTCTATCCTTTCTTCTTGATCCAAGACATGGTGACCGGAGACTCGGGGCGCTTCAATGGAAGGTGAGGAGAGCGTTCCCTGGCACGGCAGCCAGGCTGCTCTGGGGTCACTGGGAAACAAAAAGCGCCCAAAAGCAGCCACATGGGGGTTCGGTGGATCTTTGGACCAGGAGGGTGGTGAATCCTGGGGACCACATTTCCTCCATCCCAGGACACGCGCCGTGCAGTTCTCCTTCGGGGCAGAACGTGCCGGCACCGTGTGGGCTACTGTGGGAGATTTTCATCAGCAGAAGGAACAGCCACTGCCCCGCCGCCTGTGCTGCCCTTCCCGTTGGCTCGCCCCTCCCCAGCACTGCTACCCAAGCGCTTCAGGCTGCACACGATCCCCCTCGTGCATTGTCTGCGGGGCCTGCCGTTTTAACGGGCCGGTCCGTAGTCGTGGCGTGGGTTCATTGGTGTGCAATGAATCCACCTGGGTGTGCGTTGCAGCACAAATGCTCTAGGGATACTTTAAACGGATAACTCACAACTGGTGAGGGCCCGAGAAAGTCACTGCCCACCGCCCTAAGCCAGTTCAGCTGAGGAGAAAGAGCAGATGTGTCCGTTAGCACTGCGACTTCTGCCTGTGCCCTTGCGGGGGGCAGCCGAGGGTGAGGAAAATGGGAAAAGAAGTGGCATTTTTGTCCCAGCTGCTGGGCATCGCGTGGGGAGGGCAGGGCACAGGGTTCAGAGCGGATCCCTGTCTTCTGTTTTCACATGGCAGCTACATCTTCTCGATCATTGGCGGGGGACCCTTTAATTTGAGAAACATCAAATATTTCACTCCAGAGGAGATCTTGCGTTACAACACTGCAAATGGCAGGTGAGCTGTGGATCCTTCCAGCGGTGAGACACACGAGAAATTCTCATTTTGTGCAAAGTTGTTCCATGCAAAGTTTATTTAGACCTCTAATATAGTCCCTCTTCCCACTTTAGGAATCTTTTTCCAAGCTAAAAGGCCCCGAGTACCCTAACCTTTCCTTCCAGGAAAAATGCTCCGATCCTGCACTCATTTTGATAGCCCTTGTCTGCATTTTTTCCAGCTCTGCAATATTCCTTTAAGTCACTGTTCTCCTTTTGTAATCCCTGCCACCCTGCGTCAGATGCCTTGTGGAATCACCTCTTCCAGCTGGCTGGGGAGAAGCGTTGGTGTAGCAGTGCCCAAAGAACCTGCTGCGAGTCATGGATTCCGGGGTGGATGAGCTCAGGGTGGCAGGAGGGGCAAGTCCCAGCTCTGTCCCCCAGGGCAGCTGGTGCAGCACCAACACAGGTGCTGAATGCAGGTGTTTCTATTTGTGGGATCCCCCGTGCTTCCTATATCCCCAGCCAGTGGAAGATGCCCCAAGAGGAGCTCCTTGTGTTTCCTAGCTAGGTACTCCACAGTCCTGGTGCAGCTACTGCGAAGGCTTTGTGACACTGCAGGATGCAGAATCGAGTCGATGCTCATTCTGGCCTCCTATGCCTACTTTCCCGGAACAAGTGGCTCTCCAGGGGACGCATGCCTGTGACCCTTTCACGAGAGGTGCCAGGGCTTGAACCTTGGACCTTCTGAATGCAAGTCCTGTCTAACCTCTCAGGCCATGGCTTGTGAATGCCATGCATGCCTGGTCCCCTGTGATGAGTAGGAATTGCCTCTAGGTGATCAAGCAAAGACAGGGTTGTAAACTGAAAGGGATTTGATTCTCTCTCACTCCATGTTCTCTTTTGAAGCCAATAATAAAAACAACAAGAGGTTTATATTTGTTAAGATAATGTTAACGCAGGTAACCCAGGAAAGCTCACTTCGTGTTTTCCTCTATTTTATCTGCACAACAACCCTGTGAGGTAGATTCGACTGAGAGGGAGTGAATGGCCCAAAGTCACCCAGTGAACTCTGTGGCTGTGTGGGGACTAGAACCCAGATCTCTTGAGTCAGTGAGCCATAGCTAATTAGGCACGTGCAGGTAGAGGGTGTGGCAAGCAAGGTTGTCAGCAGACAAGCAACTTGTGTCCATTCCTTTGCAAAGCCCCGCTGGCCTCATGGTTTCTCCTTCTCTTCCTAGTGAAGCAGCAAGTCTGATCTGGCTTAGAGCTGACTTTGAAAACCAAAGGAACCCCGAAGGTTTCCATATCCTCTCTCATGCCTACTCGGGAATTGTGTAAGAGTCATACTGTCAGGAAATGCGCATCGTGTCCTTGTGCAAGCCAGTCCCACCCCCACCCTCCCCCAGCCGATGTGAGGAGGCATCAGAGTAATTATACCCTGCCCTTGCTGCCCTCCCTGGGCACATGCAGCAGAATTCTGTTATGTGCTAAGGAGACTCAAGGAAGATGTGTCAGGTCCCCAAAATGTGTGACAGGGAGAAAACGCTTCAGGCAGGCAGGCAGTGGGAAGGGAGGAGAGGCAGATGGGCTTGGCTGCATGATCCCTGCCTTCCCTGTGAACGTGGGAGGGAATGCGTAACCCCCGCCTATGCAATGCGCTCCCCAGAGAGATCCGCCTGGCGCCATCGTTATGTGTTTTTCAGCACCAGGTTAAGACCTTTTTATTCCAACAATATTTTAATAACATTTCATATTGGATTATATATGTTTTTAATCTGCAGCCAGGATAGATCTGAAATTCATTTGTATTATGTTTTATATTATTTATTTATTTATGTAAGCCGTCCTGAGGCCTTCGTGACAGGACGGCATGTAAATATTCTAAACAAACAAACAAACAAACAAACCCACTCTGATGCCTCCTGCACACCAAACCAGGCTGAAAGGTCATCATGCGTCCCCAGCTCCCCATTGCTGCTCCTCAGGAATTCCCCAGTCATCTGCTCATTTTGCTTCCATGCAGAAGGGCCGGTTCCCCATCCTGTTGGTCCTCTGCCCTCCCGGGCTTTGCTGAAGAGCTCCTGCCCAAAACCCCGAAATAACTCACTGTATGAACCCAGTCTGAGAAAAAATCTCTTTCTTCCCATAGGTGGGTTTGCCAGTATAATTCTCCATGTTATGATATCATTCCTGCCATTATGGTTGCTCCTGATTACTACTTTGTGGTGAAGGTCTCAAATCGGTAAGTGAGATTTTTAATATTTAAAAATCTAGCTATTGTTAACATTAGTTTAATTTATAGGCAAATTATATTTATAGTCCACCTTACAGCCACAAAGACCCCCAAGTTGTCCCACAATGAAACCAGGTCTTAAACAATTCATCGTAAAGCCGTGCAATTCCAGGCTGCAACAGGTAATTGCTTAGATCAGCCTTCCCCTCCAGATGTGATGCATGCCGTCCCCAGAATTTCCCAGCCAGCATGGCTGGGGGACTTGAAGACTTGTGGGCTGTCACATCTGGAGGGCATCAGGTGGAGACGTCTGCTTTCAAACACGGGGTTTTCTGCCTGGCTGTGCACAGAGGGTGACGATCACTGCAGGGGACAAGGCAGGTATATCTCTGTAGCGAGAACATGGGGAGGTGCCCCGAATCCGTCTTCGTGTACTCAGAATACTTACCGAGCACATTTCACTCCGCATCGCGTACGGTGCCTTTCAAATACGTTGCAGCCGGTCTGGTGGCACTTTCAGCTGAAGAGGGCCTTTCACGTGTTCTTCTGCCCTTGCCAAGTACGGCAGCCTGTCCCCCCATGCTGAGGGACCGCACAGCAGGGCAGAGGGGCGGAGAGAACCAAGCTTGAGGCTGGCAAGGGGACAGAGGGAGCGAAAAGGGCTTGCTATGGCCATGGTGGAGAAGCTTCTGCACAGCTCTGCAAAGTTCTGATAGCACGAAGGATGTAAAAGTGGAGCTGCCGGGGAAAAGACGTACTTTTTGAGCAGGGCTCCTGATCAGGAAGCGGCAACTCCGGAGCAACCACCTTCCTCTGAGAGTGACAGATTCTGCTGCATCTTCGCATTGGGATGGACAGAATCATCCCGTCCTGCATCTTGCAGAGAGGCGGCTGAATTCCTGACCCTGACCGAGGGTGCTGTGAATCTTGCAGAGATGCATCAGGCAGCCTCCTGTCAGGCTGTGTGTTTCTGGCTCACAGTCAGAGTTCACTGCGGAACAATTACCGTATTTTTTGCTCCAGAAGACTCACTCCCCCCCCACCCTCAAAAGTGTCTTATGGTCAGGCACGTCTTATAGAGCGAAAAATACGGCAGTTTCTTGTACGGGGGACTAGCAATGAACATGGCCCACGAAGGTCACTGTTACGCTCTGGCACATGGGCCGGAGCATACCAGACTAGGAGCTTGATTTATGCCATCGAAATCCAAAGGACACTTGCACAAAGAGGTATCTTTGTGCCCTGAGAGAAAGATCTGAGCAGGGGAATGGGCCGAGAGCACGATGCCCTGCTGCGCCCGCCAACCCTCAGCTTTCCCTGTGTGCTCCCACAGGGGTGTCGACCAAACCACCTACTGCGACTACGCCCTGGAATTTATCGTCCACGTGCACGGCCTGCGCCTCAGCGCCACCCGCTCCATCTTCTTCCTGAAGGTAATGCCGGCTGTGCCTCGCCTCCCACTCCCGTTCACGCCGCAGGGCCTGACTCTGCTGGGCTGCTTTTGTCCGAAATACTTAGGCCGGCTCCTACCCATTTAGACAGAAGGCAACCCCAGATCAGCACCTTAGAGGTCAGTGGCTAGGGGCACCCCAGAGGGCCCTCCCCAACCACAGATGACTGGGTGGGGTTCCCAGCTATTCTCTGGCCCTGTTCCCATTCAGAAAGGGAGAAATGCCTCTCCTACAGCAGCATGGCCTATCTGGCCTTTTGGCATTTTGCCCTTGGCCCGATGAACCAACGCCGGACTCGGCCCTTGGTCTGAAAGCGGTTCCGCCCCCCTGCAGTGGGGACAGGCAGATGCCTGTGCCCACGTGCAGATCGGAGGCGCACGGGGGTTAACCATCCCCCATTGCTCTCTCCCCTACTGCTCCAAGATTTCCATTGCTGTGGTGCTCGCTTTGGTTCTTCTGTACATTCTGATCTACATCATGGGCCCCAAAGTCCGGGCCTTCTTCAACAGAACGTGCCGGAGACTGGAGGAAGCGTTTGCTTTTCGGGCTGGTAAGTGGACAACAGAGGAGGAGGAAGCCTGCTTGGAGTTTCTGAACTATTTTGCAACTTGCTGCAAGGACCACTGAGCAAAAGCCACAGCCCCTCTGCTGGGAGAGCAAGGTGCTCCGAGGCTGCCAGCCCCATCCCTGTCTGGGCGCGGGGCCTGCGGCTGCTCCTGAAAGCTTCCCAGGGCAAGGAACCCGCACTGACGCTTTCTGATCCTTCCGAGAGTTCGCCTCATCAGTTGGGGCTCTTTCACCAGGCGCCCTTTTGCCGGAAATGAAAGCAGCAGCCGTTTTTGCCCTGGCTTGGACTGCCCTGCCACCGCCAGCACGCAGAGCCCAGGCCACTCAGGTGGGCTTTTTCAGAAGCAAGCCAAAGCTTTTTAAATCATTAATATGGCTCCTTTCATTTGATGGTGACTTGCCAGTGATGCCCCTTCTTGTCCTGCTCTGTTTTGCATAAAGATGTTTTTAACGGTTTTGGAACAGAATGCCTCCCACCCCTGCACAAAGCCATAAAACAGTTTTTATTGCCTAAAGTGCCCCTTTGGGTCGATGGCTTCCATGCCTCCCTTCAGCAGCTCATAGACTCTTGCCCACCCCCACCGGAGTCTTATTCTCGCTGCACAGGATTGCTGGCGAGCCCCTCTTTTCATCTCTGGAATCCCTTGTTTTGCTGCAGTGCTGGTGAGAAACCCATACCATTTTCCTTTCTCCCACGGTTGTTTCCCAGCAGCAGAAACACAAGGATCAAGATGGCACAAAGAAAGAGAGAGAGAGAGAGCCCCTGGCTTCTGAGAGGCTAGCATGTCCACTCTCTGTGTGAGACCTCCCCCCATCACCGGGGTCCCAGTGCCTCTACCTGGGACTCCCTAGGTGGCCAAGCTCTTTCTCCCACCACCTCCCTAGGTCATGGGTTCCAGAGCAGTATGACAATGGACCCGACGACCTAGGGAGCTGGTGGGCTCTCCAATACTAGACGCATTCAAGATGCAACTGGACAGCCATCTGAGAGGAATGGCTTCACTGGGAGTCCTGCAGTGAGCAGGGAATTGTTCCCAATGCCCCTTGGGCCCCTTCCAAAGCTACTGTTCTGTGATTCTGTAATGCCCACCTCCAGACTTCACCCTGCAGTCCATTGGTGGCTTCCTAGCAAATGGGCAGTTTTTTCCCTCTTTCTAAAACAATTACTGGCAGTCGAAAGTTTAAGCTATGATACAGTAATATTTTGGCGTCCCATCCCTTTTGTATTTGAGTCCTGAGAATTTGGAACTTGGCCCTTGGGCTGGATCTAACAAAGGAGGCCATCTGTGCTATGCAGTCACCGTTGCCACGCTGGGTCCATCGTCACCTTTCCTGCATCCGGGATGACATGCGCATCATGGCGCCAACTTCACAGCCCGCGCCTCTCGTGCACATTGCACCTCCAACCTGCAATCTGCAGACTTTGACCGCTGCTTTTCTTCTCTGTCTCCTTTTGCTCCTAGAATCCAGTCTCACCTTCTCGTCTTCATTCACCAGTCAGGGATCCCTGCAACATTTGCCCTCTGAATTCAGCCACAGCAGCGCGCCGCAGTCGTCCTCCAAGGCAAACTCAACCCCGCCGGGAGCACAGTAAGCCCAGCTGTGGCTCGCAGCTGCAGCTCTGACTGTGTGCTGTCCTTATTTGGCTCTCCCTCTTCTGTCATGCCAGGGCTCCTCTTCACTTGCACTTTCCACACCCAGCGGTTTCCCAGAGTTAACTAAAAAGTAGCCAGCTTGGAGAGAGCAGCCAAATGCCTTCTGGATCACTTGACAGAAATGCAGGGAGCAGCCATGCATCTTGCGTGCAGGTGTTCCCAGGAAATGAGTCCACAAATATTTGTGTTTCAATAAGATGGCCTGTGAGCAAGCCACTGGATCCGCACATTCACGGGAGGAATGTGAAGGAGCTATGGGCTTTGCTGCAGAAGCTGTCCATTATCTGTAGAGACCAGTTTGTGGGGGCTTTCCAGAGACTCTCTCGCCTTAGGAGCGAGCTTATAACATGTTGTGGAAATGTCTTTTTCATCACAAGTGGGAGGACTCTTAATGAAAAACCACATCCTTGCCTTCATGTGTTAATTTGCTGTTCTCCACATGCTTTCTGGCCCTCCAGGGCAATATGCATCCTTCTCTAACAGTGTATGAATGTTATTCCCTTGTTTTCTGCTTTCCCTCTTACCATATGTCTCCTGATGTTGTAAACCAGGCAGTGTCAAGGGGGTAACAGTTAAAAAAAAAAAAAAGAAGCTGTTAGACTGTGGGAATGCCAATTATCTGATCCTAGATGGACTGTTCCCTGACCTGTTTTGATTTAAGCAAATGCCCATGGATAGGTCATTTGTGAATGAATGGAAACCCCTTGCATCTATTTCTAGAACTTAAAAAGGAGAATAGTTTTTTTTTTAAGTTTTCTTCTTACTTGTGTGTGCTTTCAATTTGGTTTTGTTATTAGTTTTCCTCAGTCATTCCAGAAACACTGCATTGTTCAATAAACAAGTTATTGTGCAATTTACTTTGGAAGGAGTAACTGTTGTCGCTCCGTAACTGCAGCATGCAGAGCTGGAAAACTGTTTTCTTCCGCTTCCGCCTGGGCATGACATAACCTGTGAGCAGCTTCTGGTGGTCCTGTTGCAGCAGGGCAGGAGTGAGGTGGTTCCTTCTCTGATGAGCTTCTGGTTTGACCCAAGTTCCTCAGGAATTCCAAATTCCAAACCCACAGTACCTTTATTAGGACTATTCCAGGCCCTTCTGAAGAGTTCTGGAGAACCTGAAAGCTTACAAGCTTGGACAGTCCTAGTAAAAGTATTGTTCAGTGGTGACTTTTTAAATTCTTTTTATATATTACTGGAGCATCCTGTGCATGGATGAGGAGGTGCTTTTCTTTCTTGGAGCTGTCTTTCTGTATTTTATAGCCAAGCAGGTGGGAACAGGAAGGTCTGACCAGAGTCAGTAGAGAAACAGGTACCTTGCTGTGGTAGTTCAGTCCTGTTCCAGGGAATTTCTGAGGCATGCCTGTTAAGTGGAGCACAGCAAGAAAGGTGCCTCCAGTAGCTATCTTGTTTGCAAGGAGGTTTCACTCAGAAGGGCAAAGAGAAAGTGCTGGACCCAATCCTTCCTTTCCCCTTGCAGTCTGGTATTAAACTATAGAACAGCCTGTGCAAAAGCCCAGATAGCAGTTCTGTCTCTAGTTCCGAGTAAATATGTATATGACGGCACTGCAAGTTTTTAAAAATATCACTATTAATACAATAAGGGCTAGGTGCAACTCGAACTCCACTTTAAGGTGTCACCCCAAGCATCCTTAGAAGTAAAACTCAATGAAGTGGTGTTAGCATTGGACCTTGCAGCTGGCTGCCAGTCCAAACGCTAGGTTTGTAAGCCCTTCAGCAACATGCCTTTGGAAAACTCCCTCCCGTTCAGCCGCATCAGCACCACTGTATTTAGAAGGAGGCAACTCATGCTTTTTCCCATGGGAGTAATCTCTTCTGATCCAGTGAAACTCACCTTCCAGGCAAGGGCAGTCTGTGGATCATATGGCAGCAAAGTATCCTGAAGAGAGAGAACACTTCACTCCCCAAAGTGGTGCAGGCAGCGGGCAAACCTGGCTGTCCTCAGCCCTAGTGCACAAAGGAAGAAACACCAGGGCAATGCCAGAACCTGAGCTGCCGGGAACCGAACTGCATCCTTTTTCTTTTGATGTGAGCAAATGCATGTAGCTTATTGATGGGGCTGCTCTCATTTCCTCTGCTGTTCTGTGCTGAGCCAATTTTTTCAGCATGTAGGGCATGAACGGACGAAGTGCCGTAGACAGACCCATGTCTTTAAAACCAGGCTGGCTTCTTTTAGGCCTGTGCTACTTGCAGTATCCCACAAGAGGGCAGCACACATCCACAGCTGACCCAACCCCTTGTGTCCTGGGCTGGACTGCAGGACAGAATGGGACATCTTCTGCAATCTTTTGTAAGATAATGAACAAAGATAATTTGTAAGATAATGAACAAATGAATTTCCCCGAGGGTGGTGGGGATACAGTGCCTCTGGTAGATCATCTAAACTTCAGCTGATAAGCACCCCTCTACCCGCTGAACTAAAATTGCGATCATGCTTTATTTAGCCGCCTGCAAAAGTCCATGTCTGTCTATGTGTACTCAGAAGAATCTTTGGGATTTGAGAGGGTCAGACCTCCATACAAGTGTGCATCCCTGTTTGCACACAGCTGCACATCCCAAATCTATGCACGTTTATTTGGGAACTAGTCCTGCAGCATTTGAGGGATTTACTCCCAAGCTGGTGAGTATAAGCCTAGTGTGAGAGTTTGCATGACTGGAAGGCCTAGAGTCATGGCTCATGGACGGGTGCAGCACACAATCTCCTCTGGCAACAGGTAGCTTGCAGACATGGTTGGACACCTCTGGAAAGTCAGGGCTGCAGCAGAAAAGTAGGAGCCTGGAAAAGATTCAGACAACCTCCCCTTCTACCCCCGCCCCCAACATCACAGCTCTAAACATAAAGATGTATGTTTAGACTTCCTGTCATTAGTTCCAGCTTTATTTTTGCAGCCATTGATTGGGTTCCCCAAGGTCCAGGTGAGAACTGCCAATAGAAATCAATGGGAAAATCAGTACCTCATTCTTCTGCTGTCCACAGACGGTTTTGTTCAGTTTCTCTCACTTGATCCCAGGAGATGGGCATTTCCCATTCTTTCAGGACGCCTTCTAACTCACTAGTGGTCCCCTGAGGAGTGATTATGCCCATCCTCAACTATACACCAATGGGCAGAGCCATGAGTGAACTCTGTGAGCCCCATTCCAGAGCTGCTGAGTTGGCTGAAGGGTTGGACCCTTAAATTACAGCCTCCTTGGTTGCCTGGGCAGTGGATCAGGTATTCCCGAGATTTAAAACAGGGGGGGCGGAGAATTCAGGGGTTCCCTCCATTGTCAGCTGTCACATCCTGATAAAGGTTGCAGAGCCGTGAGCAAGACTGGAATCCTGCGTACATGTCAAGGCCAAGCAGTGATGCTGGGTGGGCATGTTAAAGGCAGCTGGCCGTTGAAACGGGAGGATGGTGGTAGCTACCCCCAGCTCCACTCTGGCTTTCACGCTGATCCTAGCAACCCAGAATTAAATCACCCTGCCGAGTTCAGATGACAGAGCAGCCCCAAAACAAGCCGTGGGTTCTCAGAGTGGCCCCTTTGTGAGAAATAAGCCACCTTGCAGAAACTTCTGGGTTCCCATAACAAGGCAAACCACCTTGACTGATAGCCCACAGTAGCTTGTGTGCCGTGGGAGCCACCCGTCTGGCTTGGGCCAGACTCCCCTTGGAGCCACACCGCTGCCCTCTGGGAGCTCTCCAGGGTCCTGGAGAGGCTGCCGTGCCTCTCGCAGCTGCTGCTTATGATCTCTTGGTCCTCAGCCTGGCCCAGCACCCTTGCGAGGGCGAGCAGGGAAGGCCTGACCCTCTCCGGCACCAACGCAGTGCCCAATCCTACGTTAGATCTATTCCAAGAGTAAAGGCCTCTGGATGCTGAGTCTACCCTTCTCATTGCGTTTCTATTTCTTTTATCCGGCAACGGGACTGGATCTCAGTGACAAGATCTCTCAAGACTGGCTTTTTTTATCTGCCAGCAGCAGCGTCGCATCTTAGCCGGGAGATAGCGACGCCGCCCACCACCCCAGGGAGCGGGCGCCTGACAGAGAGGCTTCTTCATTCAGTAAACTCTTTCAAGGTTTAGCTCCTTTTCATCCCCGACTGCCATGTATTAATCCACAGTAGTTCTTTAGAAGATAAGGGGTCTGGGAAGGGCCTTTCAGCCATCCCCGCGATCGCTCCTTTTTGGTCTCCCTTTCAGAGAGAATTATGAAGGTTGAACTCCCCAAAGGAGGAGGAAGGAGAGCACAGAAAGATAAAGAATAGCAGGACTGTACAGCATACTCCCCCCCCCCCCACCTCCGCCCCATCTTGCCAGGGCTTCTGGCCGCCAAGCAGAGCTTTCAGCCAGGTTAGAGCCACTAATGTAGCTGCTGGGCTTCTTTGGAAAAACAACTCAGGAGAGAGTTGGGGGGATTTCCGGGAGGCTTGTGCGAACTAACTCGTTCTTTTCTAACACAGCCCTTGCCCACAGAAGCTGCCCCTTGCTGAAGACCAGCAGCTAAGAGTTTAATTCACTGGTCAGAAGGTTCCAGTGAGTCCGAATGAAGAGCCCCCTCTCTGTTGGGCAATTCTGTTTCTGGATCTGCTGTAAATATGGATCCACAAGGAAGTAGGACAGGCTGCCTCTCCGTTTTTTGCGATAGGCTTCTGCATATGACATGCTAATGTGTCTTGTGCTTTCTCCAGAATTTCAAGGAGATGCTTATAGTGACCGTTTGATAACATGCAGGCGTATTTCAAACCAGTTCAGAAATGGGTTGGAACATCAATTTCTGAGCCACTTCATGGCTCTAAAGTTTAGTCCTGCCATGCTGTAGTCTGCCTGTGAATGGGACAGGGAGGAATCTACAACAGCAGAGGCCAAGCTGGTACCCTCCAGAAGTTTTGGGCAACAGCTGCCGTAAGACACATTTATACGAACTTGCACGTGGTACTCAGAAGTGATCTGCTGCTGTCCCTGCTGTGTGTGTACATTTCGTTGCAATTTTTGCAAAATTTGGATCTCATCCTTCCTCCAAGCAGCCCAGGGAAGTGTATATGCCCTCTTCTTCCCTCCACGTTATCTTTGCAACCACCCTGTGTGGTCGGTTGGGCTGAGAGTGACTTGGCCAAAGTCAGCCAGTGAGGTGCCTTTCCAGCTAGAACCCTGGTCTCTCCAGCCCCTGTCCAGTGCCTAACCACTGTACCGCACTGCTTCTCCAGTGTAGATTCAGCGGCTGCCTGTTCCAATTCCCTGCTGAGACCTCAAATGTTCCTGGCCATCTGGTCTCTACACAAACCTCCACTTCTTCCGCTGCCAGAACACTTTCTCTTGTCCTTCAGATGCTCCTTGGTTTCCATTGACACTGGATCTGAAGCGAGGTTTCAGGCTTGACCTCTCCAAGCAACCCAGGGGGTTGCTTGTGATTTGCTCTCCCGTAATGTCCCTTGCTCATCCTTTGATATCTGCCCCGACTCTGCCCTTACTCGTGGGGAGCCGGATCCCATGATTTTTCTAGGGTTCACTGCAGCATGAAGTCCGGATCATGCGACGGGATTGCTATCATGTGGCAATACATACATTTGAAACAAGGAGGAGTTTTGTGGGACAGGGTGTGCACATTTGATGTGGAAGTCTCTGCTCTTTGGCAGGGCATCCTCCGCTTTGGACTGGGTTGACTTCCATGATGTACTGCTGAAAAGGCAGGAGATCAACCAGGGTAATCAGAAAAGTGTGGCACTCCGGAGGAAGCAGGAGTGCTTCTAAATCCCCCTCACCTAATCACTTTTGCTCACCAGCATTCAGGGATAAATGTTTGCCCTTCTCTTGCCAGTGTGAGTTTTGTCAAAACAGTTCTGGCTGAGTTGCATGGACTATTGGCTGGCTTTCATTTCCTGCTCATTGATGGAAATGGATTTTTAAAAATAGAATTTTATTCTAGTGGTACTAATTTGTCCAATTGCACTTTAGTGTCAGTCTGTATTAGCACTAATGCATATTTGTGGAAGTGCCCCTAGTGCAAATCCACCCCAAAGCGAAGCAAAAGAAAATAAGCTGTCTGCACCCCTGCAGAACCCACACAGCTTGGAAAAAGGGCCAGTGCAGAACCCAGAGGTGGGATTCACAGACAGCTAGCCCTCTCTGAATCCACTGAGCTCCCCACATTGTGCCCAGAGAGGTTTTGCTCAAAAGTCTGCAAAGCGATCCGGGAGCAAATCCATTCGTCCGATGATAAACAAGCTCACCGTGCACTGAGCTGAAGAAGACTGTGATCTCTAGAAACCCGCACAGGTCCTCCAAAGATGCCCCCTTCCACCTCTACCCCACCACGAATTAAGGAAGATTGTACTTTGCTCTGTGTTCACTACACAAGGTCCTTACCGGCAAGCTATTTTTAGCTGCTATTAACCTCCCGCTTCCCACCGTTAGGGCCTCTCTGCCGTTGCTGGAGGCTGCGGCCAATTTGTCTAATTAAAGAGAATTAAGGAAGAAGTGTCCCCAATTAAAGCAGGAGAAATCGTCTATTTTGGAGGTAGGTTTTTGGCCACGGGTGTCAAATGGAATTAGCAGAGATGGAGACCTGCTCCAGCTTTGAAGGGGTTCAAAGACTTTGCTGCCTCGAAAAGAAAGACCGGGACTAATGGGAGATGGTCTTGATTTGCCCGAGCCAGAGGCCTTGGGGGTGATTTCCAAGCAAAACCCCAAAGGCCAATTAAAACAAAAAACAAAAAGAATTTTTGAGTGTTGATGAGTGTCACCTTCCATCCCAAAACTGTACCCAAGAGTGTGTTTGCATTCAGGACTCTGGGGCATAATCTCATAAACTCCAGAGAATCTCAGCTAATCTCAACAAATTGCAGAATAACTACCTCATAACATGGTTTAATCAGCTCCCTGTACCCATAATGGGGTGACTGGCCAGAGAGCGGGGCATGCGCAGAATCAGTCTTCTACCCTTCCCTGAGGAGCATGGAGCAGCTCACATGGTTCTCCGCCACAACCTTTCTCAAAACAACCCTGTGAGGTAGGTTTTGCAGAAAGAGGGATGCCGAGACACAGGTGAGCTTCCTGGCTGTGCGTGGGATCCGAAAGCGTCTAATCCGGCTTTTTAATGGGTCCTGGAATTTGTATTGTTAATTGTTTAAAATAGCATTTCTTTTTTTTTCCATATGCTAATAGCTTTGCATGATATAATTGTGAAAGATTGTGTAGACCTTTGCTTAGTCATCCATTCCAAGGGAGACTGCAGCCAAGAAATCTGAAGAAGACTGAGAGCAGGAAGGGCAGCGATGAAGGAACTGGAAAAGATTGTCAAGTGTGAGGATGTTGCACTGGAGACCAAGGCCACGATCACCCACACTTTTGTGTTCCTGGCTGCTGTGTGTGGATGTGAAAGCTGGGCAGTGAGGAAAGCTGAAAAGAAGAAAATGGATAAATTTGAAACATGGTGCTGGAAGAGAGCTTTGCAAATTCCCCGGCCTGACAGAAAGACAAACAAGTGGGTCTTAGATCAAATCAAGTCCGAACTTTTCCCTGGAAGCAAAAATGACAAAACCGAGGCTGTCATAGTTTGGGCACATCATGAGAAGGCATGACTCCCTGGAGAAGACAATCATGCACTAGAAAGTCAAAGGCAGAAGACAAAAAGGAAGATCATACGAAATGGATCGACTCCATAAAGGATGCCTCAGCCTGGCATTTACCAGAGCTAAGCAGGGCTGTCACGAATAGCATATTTTGGAGAGCTTTCATTCATGGCTTTGCCATAAGTCAGAGATGACTGGTTGGCACATAGCGGCAACAATAGCAGCAAGAATATTGTATTTTTAGGAGTTTAATCTCTGCTAAATAGCCAGAGAGTTTTGGTTATTGAGCAGCAGTGAATTAATGTTTAGTTTTTGTTTTATGGCCACAGACCAGGGAGACTGGATAAAATAGCAGTAGAAAAATTAAAACACAGTTAAAATAAGTACAATTTATACAATGCATGCAGTCACTCAAATGGGTGGCCACATTTTTCCTAATCTGCGTTGCAGTAGTGAATTAATGGAAGCGTGAACCTGAGCTTTTTGGGTTTGTGGTCTAGCTCAACAGCACTGGCAGGTGGACCCATGAGAGCTACTGAGAGCCTCTCAGTGTAGGGACATGATCCATGTGCAAAGGAACGTGCGTGAAGCTACAGTCACTCCCCTGAAGGCTTCGTGCAAGCGCAGGAGCTCTGGGCCTCAGGCAGCCACTTCTACCATCTGCCTGACACAAACCAGGCTCTCTGTTCGGCCACTTCTCACCCTGTCTGGTCACGTATGGATGGAGGAGACCTTGGAGGGCTGCAGAGGCTTGAGGGGCAGAGACAGGGCAAGCAAGGGGTGTCAGGGGCAGAAAGAGGGAGAGCAGTGGGGAGGAGGAAGTTGTTGCAGAAAGAAGAGGCCACTCTCCCTGGCACTGGGGTGGCCCCTGACGGCGCGTTTCCTTCATCCCAACACAGTTCAAGGCCATCCGACCTTGAAAATTCTCCTCCCCCACCGTGAAATCCGGCCATCAACTCCTTGCATGGCCTTGTTTAGAAGAAATCATGGAGGAGTTCATGACGGAAGGGTCCTACTTAAAAGAAAGCCTGTGGGAGAAGCATCTGAAGCAGGCTGCCCCTGCGCACCGGTTGCTGGGGAATCGGGTCCGGCTGGCAGCTTTCTCACTGGGCAGCAGGTTGGCTCCCGTGTGAACAGAAGGCTGGACCAGACGGAGCTGCACTTCCGAGCGAGTCCGGCTCGGTGAGAGCCACTCGCCCGGCAGCCAGTGCCTGCTCCTCCATTCAGCCACTGGAGGTCTCCAGCAAACCACGGATTCTGCTTGGAATGCCAACAGGCACGGCACAGCGAGGGCTTTGCCCAAAGCCACGCAGCGCTTGGAGGTGCAAAAGCGCTCCGATGAAAGATTCCACTTTCCCATTTCCACCAAAACTGGGCCGAAGCAGCCTAAACTGTTGGATCTGTCCCATGGCAGAGCACTTACACACCCGCACACCTACACACCCACTGCTATTTCTTAAAAAGCCTCTTAGGAATAGACGGTGGCGTTTTGTTTGGGGGTGTGGTGGTGGTGGGCTTCCAGTACCTCAAGCGGGAATGCGTGTGATCCAAGGTTGGGAACTAGCTGAGTGAGCCTCCAGAGGCTGGGGGATCCCAGCTTGAAAGCCTTGCTTAGGTGAAGGCTGAAACAGAGGCGGACAGCATTGGCCTAAGCAGGAAAGAAGAGCCCTGCAGGATCAGGCCAAGGTCCACCCCGGTGCAGCCTTCTGCTTCCAGCCTGGCCAACAAGCTGCCTGTTTCGAGGGGCTGCTCTACCTGTGCTGCCCCGTATCCTCAGCACTCTTCTGTGCCACTGTCAGTGCTGCTAGAGGATAGGGCTGCGTGAGGAAGACTACCTGAGGCCCACTCACCATCTGAGAGGCCCACCACCCGGCCTTGGAACCTTGTAGGTCGTCCAGGTGCACCCTCGGGATCCTCCAGGTGCCGTCCAACACATCTCGGGGGTACCAGATTGGAGAAGGCCGTGGTGAGGAGTGCCGGAATGCAAGTCCATTGCAGCTGAGGAATGAGGCCTCCACATCGTTGCCGTTTCCCTCCTTTATGAAGAATCGGGGTGTCATGAACTACAGGTACATCGAGTTCTTCTTGATACACCCGACTGTGTTCAGTCGACACCTGAAGCCACGCACTGCAAGGACAACTAGGGAAATCGCGTGGCTTGTAGCTGGTGGGAAGAGGAGCCACCGGGGCTTCCTTTAACCCGGGAATCGTGTGAACTCGGTAGAGGGAACGCACAGCGCTCCCTTCTCTTCCTGCCACAGAATATGGGCTCTGTCTTGATGGAACAGTGCGCCCTCCACCCTGCCTTGGCTTGGTGTCCCGGAGCTTCGGCGGCTGGAAGGGCCCTCCCCCACCCCTTCCCGGGCCCTCCCCAAAGTTCACGGGATCTTGAAGCTGGGGGACTGGGCTGGCCTCCCAGCAGAGATAAGAGCCAGGCATGCTGGGGAGGCGGAGATGAGGAAAGGCCTAATATAATGGCCTGGGGGTTGCTGGAGAACAGCAATGAAAAGGCTGCGCCTTATGTTGCCCCAGGCAGCCCCAGGGGAGAAAAGGTGATTGGCAGCGGGACAGCCAGGGAAAAAGAGGCACGAGAAGGGGGGCATCTTTCAAAGGGGCGCATGGCCAGGTCGCCACAGGTGGAGTCGGGGATCAGGTGAGCAGGGGGCGCCTTGCAGCACAGCTCCTGTGCCACAGCCCCGCCCAGGGAAAGGCACACGGACAAAGATCTGTTCCTTCCAGGTCTAAAGAGAGGTCCATCTGTAGCACTAACGCACCATCACTAAATGGAGCCTCCAGGCTCAGAAGGAGTTTACCTGTGGGGCTGGGAAGCGAGGAGAAGAAGGGCTGTCACCATCGGGCCTGGCCTGTGGGCTTCCTGGAGGCATCTGGCCAGCCACGAGGCAAACATTTACTATTCATTATTGCGTTTATATCCCACGTTTTCTCCTCTTGCATGGAATCCAAACCAGCTTGCATGGTCCACTTCTCCATTTTTATATTCACAGCAACCCTGCAAGGTAGGATAGGCTGTGAGTTGGGGGGTGGCTGGTCCAAAGCCTCCCAGTGAGCTCCATGGCTGAGTGGGGTCTCCTCAGTCCAACACTCTAACCACTACCCCACACTGTCTTTCAGTCGAGCACTCTACCCTTTAGGGCCCTTTAATGCTGTTCTTGATCCTGTGGGCCCTCCCTCCTCCTCTAACCGCACCCACCGGCCTCTGCTCTCTCTAGTCAAAACACCTGCACCTCCATGTGCTGTGGAAACCTTCTTGGCGTTTATGGGTTTCCTCATTTTCATGGTATGTCTTCCTAAATACCCGTGAGGCCGCAAAGGGAAGTGTGGTGCTCTTTGCCAGCCTTATCTGGGTTGGTAAAGGTGTTTTTCCGCTTTGGGAGAGCTGACCCCACCTCTGCCTTGCCCTCCGGTAAGTTTCTTTTCTCTCCCCTCAGTTTGCTTTCTGGGAAATGGGTGCTTTGGGAAGGGCTGCCCTCACCTGGCAGCCATTTTGTGAGAGTGCTGGGGGCGTTTGTTTCAAAGGAATGGGCAGTCGAGCGGCCTCCAACATATTTATATTTCAAACTCCAAAACCAGGGAGAAATCGCTTCATCACTGCAGGTTTGTTTGTTTAAGCAGGGAAGCAACTGATACGCTGTATCAAATAAATGATAAACAGGCTGCCCTGCTGCTGGCTTAATTATCTTTTAGTTCATTTGGTTGCAATATTTATATTCTCCTCTTCCGCAGCTTGGTTTACTGTGCTGCTAGCATAAATACAGAGCATACAATTCGGGACTGTTGTTGTTTGAAGCACTCCAGAAATGCGGTGAGTCCGCCTGAATGCCAGCGAGAGCCACGTGCCCCCAAAGCAGCAGCAGGTTTCAGACACTCCTGGTCATTAAAACTATGTATTAACGATAATGGTGATGAGGCACATTCCTCTTGCAAAGTTTAGACAGGGGGAAAAAGGCCCACAAGGGCCAGCTAGGCTGTCTAAACCTGCAGGGAGTTGTAGCTACTTTTCCTACGTGTCGGGACTCGTACAGCAATGCGGCTCCTCCGAGGCCAGAGAGAACAGGTGGCCTCGACCCTCTTGCCAGCCCCTGTGTGGGTCAGTGCTTGTGGGGTGTGGACCAGGGCATGTGGGCAGCCTGCAGGAAGCTCTACGGGGCTCCTCAGTCTTGCCGGTGTTGCCACAGCGGTCCGAAGACTTTTGCAGCCGGCTTTGTGTCGCTCTGCCTCCAGCCCTGCGGCATGCGGGGTTTGACTCCTTTCCGTTCCCGGCTCTGCCTTCTTCCCAGGGCTTCCATGCTCCCCATCCGCTTCCATCATCCCAGTCCTGGGGTCCCAGGCGAGGTCGCCTGCTGCTTACATCCTGGGGCTGACAGTAGATGGCTGGGCTCTGGCTGGCAGCCATACGCCTTTTTTCTGTGTAAACTGCACCCTTGGTTGACAAAGTACAGGAGCCAAGCTAATCCTTTCTGATCCTGGGGGACTGAATGTGGCCGCATAAGAGACTGAAAGTGGGCACGAGGCACCCCCCTCCCTGTGCTGGACAGTCCCCCCCGTGTGTGCAGGAGGCCTCAGGGAAGCAAGAAGGAGAGGATCTCTTGGGCAATTTCTGAAGGACCCCTTGTTGCTGGGGATCTTGACTGGAGTGGGCCTGATGTGGGGCATCAAGAGAGCATTGGGAAGAGCCACCAGCAAAGGTGCTGAGCCCCAGTGGCCTGGAAGCCAGTCCATTCTAAGTGCAGATCTTGGTCAGCGTCATGGGCTCAGGATGGACAATGGAAAGGCGTCCTTCACCCAGGACATCTTGGTAACGGGCTCTGGAGCCACAAGGTGTGGTGATGGCCATGGCTTTAGGAGTCGTGCTCAGGAAGGAAGTTCATCAATGCCCACTCGTCATAGGGGTTCCCTAGAACCTCCTTGTCTAGGGGCAACCTATCTGTGAACTGCAAGAGTGGCAAGAGCAGGGCAGAAGCATCTGCTTGGTCACTCCAAGATATAAGGAACTGGGCCTCTAGTCTGCCTAGCAGGGCTCCCCTGATGTTTTTAGTGGGTTTTAGTGCAACAGGTTCCCGCTGGAAAATGTGCTGGGCCCACATTCACTGAGGACCAGTGTGGTGTTGCGGTTGAGAGCACGGTACCGGGACTCAAGCGGTCCGGCTTCTAGTCCACACTCAGCCATGGAGCCCACGGGGGGACTTTGGGCCAGTCACAGACCCTAACCAGCCTACCTCTCAGGGTTGTTGTGGGGATAAGACTGAGAAAAGGAGGAGGAGACTGATGTAAGCCGCTTTGAGATTGCTCTAAGAAAAAAGTGAGCTAAAACTCAAAGCCATAAATAATACGTTGGGGAGTTTATGCTACGGGCTGCCGACACCAGTTTTCCATCGATGGCACCAGTGGACTGCCACAGGCCTTGGTGTGTTCCCACCCCCTTCACACCCCTCCTTTCCCAGTACCTATTCTGCATTTTCTTTGGGGCTGAGACCTTATCTCAGCTATGCATTCCACCGGATTCCCTGTTCTTGGTGCTACCATAATGCATATTTTGGATGCTTCTGTAAATAATGCGATATTGCACTGTGCCGAATTCTTTGCTCCCAAACAGAAGGCTTTACTTCTGGGGGGGAGGGGGGGAGGCGGCATCTTTGCCGGACCCTAATATATTCTCCCTCTCTCTCTCCAACCTTCTGGCTAGACCCGATTTTTTTTCTCCCCCACCCGGCTCCATCTCACCCCCAGCTTCATATAACACGATAACGGTGGGGACCTCTGACAACAATAGAAGGATTGTGAAGCCAAGAAAGACGAGGAGGGAAATATAATAGAGACATCTCGGAGGGATATGATTTTGCCGACATCCAGGGCCTGACCTCCATCGTTCCTTCCATTGTGAGCTTTTATGCCCAAAATATGATTTCCAAAAGGGATTAACAACTTCAAAAGGCAAGCAGGCTTTGATGCCGATGCTCCTAAAACCTTCATTCAAATCTTTTTAGTGAGGTTCTATATATATTTTATTTCAAGCCAACCTGATTAAAGTTCCCCATTGTCCTTAACGACATGCTTCTGTCCTCTGGTTTTTTAAAAAAATAATTATAATATTCAGAAGTGATCGAGAAAACTTTTTCTTCTTCTTTCTTGGCCCCTCCTCCTTTTTTTAAGAAACCTAAGTGCTGTTTAAAAATGGATACTCAGTTACATGCAATTCAGTATGTCTCTTCCATGTTGGTTTTGCACGATTGCTGGTGAATTCACGAGAATCCATATGAACAAGTTCGTAGAGGACTACAGAGCAAGTTGTCTTTCGGACAGGAAAGGTGGATGGAGGAGATCCCTTCATACGCCCTGCGGGAGACGTGTTTGGAGCACTAGTGCTTCTCGGAGGTTTTCCCAACTGCACCTGGCTTTGTAAACCGCAGTCACTTCCAGCGTGCGGACCAGCATGCGTGTTTGGTATCTATGATGCTAAAGACCGGTTTAAGAAGCTCTTTTCTGCTCCTGCGGCTGCGGCAGTTCTTCATACACCAGGATTCTCGTGAACAGGATGATTGGGAAGCTTGCAATTCTGCTTTGGCTGCAGGATTCTGAAGGGCAGCGTCACCTCTGGTGCCCTGGAGGTGCCAAGCACACAGCGGGGTCGGCTGCAGCGGGACGGGCCCTGCCATCCAGTGGGTGGAGGTCACCCGGTGACATGTAATTGGGAAAGGTCGTATTTCCTGGGCAGACGGCGTGGAAAGAGCTGCCCTTTCACCTTCGAGGTCTTGTGGAATTGATGGCTCCCAGATGGGCATGTGAGTCCAGGTGGAAATTAATGTCAGAGAGCTGATCCGCATCCTTTGTCACCATATGAATACAATAAACATGGAGGAGACCTCTGTGCCGGGGATCTGCAGGATTGCAGAAAAGCACGTAGAATGTTTATCGGACGCTTAATCCGGCTTCCTGAGAATAACTGTGGCCTTACATGTATCTCTGTCTCGCACAAGCAAGTTTCTAGCCCTCATTGTTCTTGAGGTTCACTTGAAAGCGTGTGTGTGTGTCACTCTGTGGAACCCGAGAAGCTTGAATGGAAAGAGGCTTCCAGATTCACCCGCTTCACCTTCCTGGTCTGCCTCTGCAGCTATCATTTGTCCAATCTCCTTTTAGGACCTAAACTTTTGGTGGTTCTTTGCAAGCCACTGACACCGTTGTCCCCAGCCATGGCATAAGTGTGGACTTTGTAGTCGCTGGCACTGAGCCAAAAGGCTTAGCGGAATCATGGATGGGTGGTGGGGGGGGGACATTTGCCCGAGCCCCCTGTGCCAGGGGTTGAACCGTCTTGCTTCTGCCAAGCCAGACTAAATAGAGGAAGCGGAAGGTCATCCCCAGTGACCTGGGATGGGGAAAAGATGAGGAGGCCCAGGGAACGGCCCCCCCAGGCATTCGTTCCTGCCCCGGCTGGCTCCATTAACTGCCAAACCAAACAGTACAAATAGCATCATTTATGAATCAGCTGAAATCCAAGCCCCCCCTCGCCCCTGCCTGCGTAAAGGGCAGCTACTGCACAATTAGCACAAGAGAGAGGCTCCGAGTGCCCCCCCCCCCTTCACAAATTCTGTGGCCTTTGTTCAAAAGGACTCTTGTTTCGGTCGGGGCACCAGAATCTTCTCTCTCTCTTTCTCCCTCTCTGTGTCTGTCTGTCTGTCTGCCTGTCTGCCTACCCAAACATGGGGTGGTGCTGGTGAAGTTGGACAAGACGCCAGACACTCTCCCCGCTCCTTCGTGAGAGAGGAATGTGTGTCCTCGGGCATGCATGTTCAGGATTCGACCCAGGACTCTTGCCAACATTCACAGGGTTCGGCTGATTCTGGAGTGGTTCTCCACTGCTTTCCGCGGTCCTGTGTGTGACTTGGGAGCGCCCTTCCTGGAATGCTCACAACTTCGCTCGCACCCCCTAAAGGGTGGATCCTGGCAAGCAGAGTTCGGGGTTGTTTGGCCAGCACACCTGTGCTGCGTAATAAACAACTTGGAGAAGCGGCACGCTGGCAGGGGGCCAACTGTTGGGAATCTGAGCCCCAAAACCTGCTCCCCAATTCAGTTGCTCCTGCTCTTGTAAGGCCCAAATTGGCTCAACAAGGGACAGCTGACGAGGTCTTGCAGGCGATCTTGCTTTGGCTCAGCCCGAGCAATGCTTTCTCCCAGACTGGGCTTTTTTCAATCTCAAGTTCTTCCTGCGGATACGGACGCTTCTGTGCACAATGGTGAACTCTGATTAAAAAACACACTGAGCTGAGATTCTCATCCGTCTGCCCGAGCCAGGAGAGGGCTAGAATGGCTTTGCCCAGCAACTCAAAACCCCGGGATTCAACCCAAGACAATTTCAAGCTGAGCATTCAAAGTCCAGGGCGTGAGTGTGTGACTGTCAGGTTCTCCCATGCTGGTGCTACTCGTCTGTGTGCACGGCTTGACATCCAAGCACCGCCTAAGCCTCCCTGAGGGGCAAGGGCCAGTGTGCGCCTCCTTTGTGGCAGGGGCGAGTTCCCAGGAATGGGTGTTGGGACTGAATGAAGTCAGGATGCGGCTGGCCGCCAGCGGGGTCTCTCCTGCCCAGCCAGTGAGCAGCTGGCTGGGGATTCAGGGGTCTCTCCCGCATCCCCGTCCTGAGTTGTCCAGGACTTTCTAAACACGCACCATCGCGCCAGGACTTGCTGGGAAAGCAGGAAAGGAGAAATGAAGCCTGTTGTACTTTGGGCTCCTCGTGGGAAAGCAGGACTCCCTGGAGAAGGGAGAAGGAAGGATGCTTCGGGAAAGTCGAAGGCAGGAGCCAAAACGGAAGACCAAATTGGAGATGGAGGGACTCCAGGAAGGAAGCCACGGCTGCATGGCGCTGCCCCAGACAAGACATTTGGGGGGGATTCCATTCACGGGGTGGTCATAGGTCAAAGACAACTTCATGGCACATAACAACACCACAGGCCTGGCAACCTGTCCAGGCATTGTAGGGGCCCGGGTGCAATTCTGATAACACATTGCAATTCTATCCCACCTTCTGTGGGGAACCCAAGGCAATTGACAGAAACCTCCTCCCCTTCTCCCGTTTTATGGCCACAACAACCCTGTGAAGTAGGCTAGGCTGAGAACTGGTGATTGGCCCAAACTCTCCCAGTGAACTTGATGGCCAGGTGGGGGCCAGAGCCTGGATCTTCCGCATCCCAGTCCTACGCCAGTATCTTGGGTTATTTATATGAATGGCACACCATGCCTTGTCTCACCTGCACAGAACATGCTCAGATGGTGCCACCCATCCCAACCCTTCCCCAAATGCTCCCTCTCTGAGCAGGCCACCCACTTTCAGCTCTGTGTCTTGGTTTTGCTGCTCAAGGGAAAACCCAGCCTGCCTCTTCCTCTCTCTCTCAGCTTCTAGGAGCCCTAATCCCAAGGCTGGTACATCCCAAACTTAATCCTGCTTTAAGCTCTTTAGAGATTGTTTGCTCGGGGGAATCCTTGAACTTGCAATTGGGTGAGGCGGGGAACATGAGGTTTCTTGCCAATCTCCTTTGGGACTTTGTCGGCTTTACGTGTTTAGGATCTTTCTTTCATTGCTCATTTTGATGGGCAAACGGGAAATGTGCCTCTAGAACAAGCCACCCCCCTGGCACACCTCCCTTCCAGTGGGATCTTTCCCCAAAAGAGTCGGCTTAACATGTGATTAAAGTCAAAACATGTTTGCTCTCCCCGTCCCACACCACAAAGGTACGCCTCGTATTTGCAACATTTTCTTTTCTCTTTAGAGCCTTTCGACTGGTCTGCTTTTAGTTCCTGCTTGGATGAATGAATGGTTATTTTTCCTTGACGTTTGCACCGCACTTTTATCTGTTCAGTGCCCCTGCACACAGACTGGTTCATCCTGATCAGTCCCCTGAAAGGTGGCCAGTGTTAAAATTCCCCACGTTGCAGCTGCAGAAGCTGAGATGGGTTAGTTTGCTTCTCGCCATTTAGGCTAGAAAGAGAGACCAAAGTTTTACTCTGAGAGTCAAAGGTAGTATGAGAATGAAAATTTCTATCTCTGGCCTGGACATTTATCATCGGCCGCTGCTTTTGGGGTTGGCTCAAGAACCCATCAAACGCTTTTCACCAGCGATGCAAGCAGGACCAAAGGTGCCACCCATGTGCGTCATGAGTTGGAGGAGAACATGAGTTGGGGAGAGGCCTGTTCTCCCCTGCAGAGGAAAGCAGGACGCGCTCCAATGGAGCAAAGCTCAGGGAGCCAAGGTTCAATTTGAATGCCAGGAAGCACTTCCTGACAGTTAGGACCCCGAGGGCGTGGAATGGGCTTCCACGGGAGGTCGTTGAGGCCCCATCGGTGAGGGTGTTCAAAGATAGGCTGGACATGCACATGGTGGGCATGTCATGAGCGGAGCCGGCTGGTGCCGGAGGTCAGACTAGATGGCCCAGGAGGCCCCTTCTGACTCGCTCTGTTTCTATGTTTCTCTCCAAAACCGCTTTTGTCTCCTCAAAAACAACTTATCTGTGGCCAGTTTGAACCCGGCACCTCTTGTTCCACCCTTTGTTACTGGGCTGCAAAATTTTATCAGACAACAGCCTCTTCCAAGGTTGTTTTCGCACTGACTGCTGACTGAGATGGGCATGAACCGCTCGGGTGCGCCCGCTGCACAAGCACTGTTGGTCTTGTGTATCTCCTGCTCATTGTGGTGGGGAATGTGAGCCACTGTGATCCATTGTGCACCTCCCTGGCCACGTCTCTCTCTCTTGTCTCTTCCTCTTCTCTCCTGTAGCCACCTCAATACTGCCTTGCTCTTGCCGGGCTCCCTTGGCCAAAAAGTCCTTGATTCAAGACCTCCTGCAAGCTGGTAGGCCTGTCGGCCGCAGCCACGGGAGCCTTTCCAGATGCTCCCATTTTGCAGGTAAAGAGCGGGAGCCAGCCCTCTGCTGTGCCAACAGAAATGGCTGCCTGTTTTATTTATTTCCTTTAATTATGTTCTTTCCATACTGCCCAGTAGCTGAAGCTCTCTAGACACGGAGCAGTAGTTAATAAATGAAATCAAGTGATGATAAAATATCATAAAATTACACTCAGCATTAAAAGGCCCCCATTTTAACAGCTTAAACAACTAAAACTGAATGAAAAGGTAGCACTCAGTAGCACAACTGAAAACAAGCTGAAGTCACTGCATCAGGCGCTGGGCGTGGAAGGGAACTCCGCTGACGTGTCTCCTTCCAGAAATGGTGGCTTGGGCTAACGTGTGGATGCCGTTCTCAGGGTCAGGGGGTAGAGTTGAGCAGCCAATTCGATTAGTGTGGCGCGTCAGTAGCAGCTGGATTGCCAGCATTCAAAACTCCCCCAAGGAACCTAAAGCTTTCGAGACAGAGGATGTTGCTAAGGCGGGATATGAGCTTGGACGTCCTGCATGTCGGGCCAACACGGGCTCCCGTTCCTTCCTGAATCCCAGCCTTCCCGTCCAGGCCTTTCCATTCCCAGTCATTCGGAATGGCACCCACAGGAATCATGGCGGGTTGTGAGCAACGTTCTCCGGCAGATCCCCTCAAACCTGGAAGAGGCGGCATGGCCTGGCAAAACCAAGAGCCTCTTGCTGCTTCTGCCCGTCTTGGGAGCTCCGAGGGAAGTGAGCCGGATGGTGCGACTGGGCATGGCAGGCCCTTTTCCAGATTTGGTTTTCCAGCTCCTTGGAACCATTGGGAGCTCGCCCTGCAAAGCTTTGCCTCCTGCCTAGCTTGCCTCCCAGAGTCCCTAATCCACCAACCTATTTCCACTTCAGCCCTTTGCAAGCTTTCTTCTCTCTCTCTCTTGGCGGGGCTGGGGGTGGTTCTGGACTTACCTCTTATTGTTATAAAATCTTCTTCATCTTTTTTTTAATGATGATTATTAAAGGACACAAAATGAAGACGGAGAGGGCGCTATGGCTTTAAAGGAAGGAAGGAAGGAAGAAGGAAGGAAGGAAGGAAGGAAGGAAGGGCGGAGGGAAGGCCGGCTTGCAGCTTTGCGGCACCTGTCAAAGGGTTTCAGAAGGCAGCTAAGAAAAATGGAAGTGAAAACCGCCTTCATTAACATAAAGCCATTTAGGTGATCAATGGTCCCCAGCCGTAAACAACGATTTCAATCCATAGAGCGGTTGATTGGTCTTTGCCTCTCTCTGGCTCGGCACGAAGGCTCGGCTGACAGTAGGGAAGAAAAATGTTGCGATTGACCCAGGAGTTGAGCGCAGCCTGGAAAATTAAAAGTGCCGGAGAGAGAGAAAGCAAGAGGGGGCCAAGAGGTTGGAGGCGAGGCGAGGCGAGGCCGGAGGGCTGGAGCCAGGCAGGTTGGCCAGGCCTTCTCGGCTGGCAGGCAGGCAGGCAGGCAGGCAGCCGCTGGCATCGCCGTCCGATCCGTCTGCAGGATCTCAGGTGGCGGAAGGCTGGCTGGACCGCTGCCTCACTGGGCTCCCCAGAGAGGGCTGGACGATGGCTAGGCAGAGGGCCAGGCCATCCCTAAACCAGCCTGTATGTATGGCGTGTCCCGAGTTGCCCTTACGGTGGACAGCCCTGGTTTGGAAGGGCTTCCAAAATGGCTGCCGCTCGAACAGGCCCCTCGCCTGGGTTCGTCGCTTTGTGTAACACGTTTGTGAACGATTCTCCTTGTGCACCCATCGGTGTGCCCTTTTGCTGCACATGGGCAAGCGGTTCTTCCCTACAGATACATTTTTGTGCAACATTTTCTGACGGAGAACTACTGCAGATTTGCTGAGGTGTGAACTTCTGAAAGAACCTCATCTCGGTTTGCGTGAGGATTTGAAATGAAGGAAGTTTGCAATAATGTCAGCTCCCATCCCTGCATGTGAACTGGGAACACTGGGGAATGCACTGCAGAGGCTTACGAGTGTCCTTGGGACACCTGGGGGTATATGGATTTTGTTGGTTCTCTGTTTTGTTTGTTCTCTGCGCTGTTTCATGGATTATCGTCTTTTGCGCCATCATTGCTCATTGACACAATTGAATTCTTCTGGAGATGCAGGAGAAGCTTGTTCCACTGGCACTACCGTGCATTAGCACAAGTGAGAATCAGGGCTCATGTGTATCAGCGGAAGTGCTAATTTGCACAACACCGCCAAGTTTTAAAACAAGGTCCACAGAAAGTGCATGACTTAGTCAAATCTGGTCGCCGGCAGAATCCACAGGTTGGATTCATGGTACAGCCATCTTAGTAGTCCTGCACTGAACATGCAGTGGCTTCCTTTGCTCATGTTAACTCTACTCTTCTAGAATCCAATGAAAACCAAATTCATACGAATCCATTGTTGATTTCTCTGGCACCCCTGGGTACATCGCACATCTGGAGATGCGCAGCAGGAGTGCCCTGAATTCTATCTTTACTGCAGTCTTTATAACAGAAACAAAGTTTCTCCATTTTTCAGCTGGCTCCAGGTCCCCCAGTTCACCAAAGGCATCAAAGAACATTTATTTGGGGCACATACCATTTTTTTGACCTTCTCAGAGGCGCTCAGGTCTGCTCTGCGAATGACGCTGAAGTTTTGCTGCTTAGCTCTCTGCCCACTTGTCAGCACTCTTTTCCCATTTCTGCTTTCAAGTGTAGCTACCTGGCCCAAGCCCTTGGGGAAGGGTGGGATCCAAATATTACCGCATGGATACTGCTGATGCTTGACTTGTCCTGGGGGAAGGTGGGCAGAGCCACACTTACAAATTTTAGACAAGTGAAACTCCCCCAGTGACCTTCTGCAAAGGAAGGAGATCTCTCTAAAGCTAGGCAGCTCGTGTGTGTGTGTGTGTGTGTGATGCCCGCTGCACATGGCATACGGCTCTGTGTTCAGAGAGCATCCAAGTGTGCCCCAGAGAAGTGTGACAAACCACACGACCTCATTACATGGATGATCTTGCTTGTGGAGGACCAACAAGTCATTGCTTGTCATCTGCCCGCTGCTCCCACCCCGTCATGCCTCTTTCTCGCTTCCCAGAACTTGAAGGTCAAAAGCAATATGGGACCCCAGCCACATTTTTCTCCACCACGGCATGGAGTGACCTTCAGCCACGTCGGAGTTCCCCTTTTGTTCCATTAAATAGCATAATTAAGAATTACGGCGGAGCAGGCGTCTCCGTTTCCAGGAATGTGGCATCATTCTCCTCAAAACCGCAGCCAAGAGAGCAGCCGTATTTTTTGGGTCCTGTCCACCGTCCGCCTCTGCTCACGCAAGCACAATAAACTTTGCTATTATGACAGGTTCTGCTGAAGGACTGTAGATCAAAGACTGGTGCCCCAGTCCAACTCTCGCCGTGCGCTGTGATGCGTGAGAAAGGGCACCCGGACGTGGAGGGAGACGCACAACGGGCGAGACACGCAGTGGAAAGTCATGCAGCTTGGGAAGACAAGCCCTGCTTTTAGAGACATATTTCAGTGCATGGTGAAAAGCAGATTTATTTATTTGAGGTATATGCTGCCCCACCAGCCATAGGCTCTTTGGGCGGCTTACAAAATCCAGCAACATAAAACAATATAAACACGATATATAAGCCCATCTCCCTTCTGCATTGGTTTCACCTGGATGCACCACGGGAGCCCTTCTTATCCAGATCCTGGAGCAGCCTACCACACCTGTGAGGGCTTGATCAGGCCAGCCTTCATGAATCCAGTGGGCAAGAAGGCCTTTGATCTTGGCTAGCAAAAATGCTCAGGGAAAGAGGGTGCCTTACAGCAGCAAAGGAGGTTGGTAGAAAAACCTGGAGCGGACTCTGGGGCGGGCTGGGGAGGAGCCTGTGTTCCCCTGTGGCATCTCGGAGTGTTTCTCTCTCCCCTTCCCTTCCCTTCCCTTCCCTTCCCAGCAATGCTGTTCCTCTGATTGGTGCACCGCATTCCAGATTTCTCTCCAATTGGTCTGCAGTACACCAGATTTCTTTCTGGGGCTTCTCAGGATTGCTTGGGTTTCTCTCCATCTCTGTGCAAAGCTGCTTTTCTACCCAATTTGCGATGCTTCCAGGCAGGCCTTGATGGGTTCGTCTCCCTGCCTTAACCACAGAGTCTCCCTGGAGTGGGGTGTCCCAAAACTGTCACCAACATCCCTGTGTTTCCTTCCAGCTTCTCCCATCTTTTTGGTTACTGCTGGAAGTGTGTTAAAAAGACTAGGCAGAGTAGCTGCAGACGGCCTTCCGACTGCGAGCTCTAGGAGGCCGGTCTGGCTCCATCCTTGTTTGCCCGCCTTCCCCGGCGTTACCCTGTAGCACTTGGTTCCAATTGCAGAAAACTCTTTCTTTTTCTTTTAGCAATGACAGAACGTACGTCTTCATTGACTTGCTTTTCTTGCTCGAGGCCTTAAGGGCCTGCTTTCTTTCCGTTGTTTGTTTGCATGTTGTTCTCCACTTCCCAACTGTATTTGCAACTAACTGCCCCCTCCCTCACACACACACACACACACACACACACACACACACTCATACTCTTCAGCTTTCTAGTTAGAAAGAAACAGCTGCTTTTGTACCAACTCTGGAGGCTGTCCAAGAAGGAGAGAAATCAGGTTCTGAAAGGAAGCTGCTGCAGGGAGAGAGAATCTGGAGTGGATTTCTTCCTTCTGGGGGAAAGACTGTGTCTCCTAGCTTTTAAAACCCGGGCTTTGAAAACAGATGCTTGCTGTGCTGAGGGCTCGGCTTCCTAGGGAAAGGGAAGCTGTGCTGAACTTTCGGGGAGAGACTTGCAGGGGATCAGGTTTGGGGGGAGCAATGCTATCTGGGTTTGATTCTGTGGAAGAGACAGGTTGCTCCCTGTTAGGAGAGAAGGTGAATGTGGTCTGCATGTGTTCAGAGGTATCGAAAGAGCCCTGCCAGATTAGACCAAGGGTCCATCTGCTTTCACGTAGGTGGGAGATAAGTTGCGCCATTAGAAGCCGCATACCGCAGAATCCAAGGGGCTCAGCAGCATCCCCAGCTTCTGGAGGCCACCCTCCAAGTCGGGGCAGAGGCGCTGCAGGGCAGTAGCTCCCGCTATGAACTCAGAAAGCCACCCAAGCAACATATCTAGGAGTCTCCACACAATCCCCCTTTTCTCCCTTTCTCATCAAACCCCACAGAGAGCAGCCCTGCTGGGCTCCCCGCCATGTATTTGCTAAGCACTTTCAGGGGGAAAATCGCTTGCATCCAGTGCCACTTATTTATCGATCCAGTTGACTCACGCAAGCCCAGCCCAGTCATGCTTGTGTCAAGGCGTTTCCGTTGGAAGAGCCCGATAGTTTTGGCAAAGTGCTCGGGCCACTTCATGCATCCGCAGCACTGCTGGATCCGAACCGTGTCCCTCTTGGCTTATGTAGAAAGCAGCAGGCAGGGCTCAGGATTAGGGTTAGGGTTTTATCCTCGCAACAACAACCCTGCAAGGTAGATTTGGCTGGAGTCAAGGGCTGGCCCAGAGCCACCAGTGGGCCTGCTGGTCTGGTGGGGACTAGAACCCGGGCGTCTGACGTCCTGTCCCAACACTCTCACTGCAAGGACTCCCATCTGACTTTGGTTTTATGTGCTCTTGTTTTTATTGCTTCCTGCTGCCTTTTTATGCACTGCTTTTTATTAATTGCTTGCAGGTTGTGCTTTTAAAGTAAAGCACTTGAGTTTTTGGGTGGTTTGAAATGATGGCTGGCCGGCCAGCCAACAATGACGTGCAGAGCAAAGGGACTCCTATTGATGTCAATGGAAAGGAGGGCCTGCATAGGATTAATGCTTACCCCCGTGCCTCGAACAGCGGCTTGGTTTGCAGAAGTCACCTCAAGCTGTCGCTATTATCAGTTTTATTTCTGTGCCACCCAATAGTTGAAGCTGCCGTTAAGAGCCCTGGAGCAGGGGACGGGTTTTGGTGTTTTTAAAATCAGCCACCCTACATCTCGGTTAAGTGCCCTTAAGAGTTCTATGTAAATTTGGTCGCGGAGTCTTTTTCTTCAAAAAGCCCTCCCCAACAAAACAGCTCACAATTTTATCTGGTCATAAATACCTGGCTGGGGGTGAGTTTTTCTATGCAATTCACAAGCACAAAAGAAAGCAGAAATTTAGAGAGGCTGCTGAGCGAAGGGGGTGTGGGACTGAGGGAGAGAAAACAAATTTAATCTGAATAAAAATATGATTAGCGCTGGGGATGGGCGGATGACAAATTAGAGCTCTAAACTTTGCAATATAAAGCTATTTCCCATGATAAATGTGCCCAGACAGTAATCAATGACTTTAATCCATACGATGGGAAATCGCGTCCTGGAGTCTTGATTTGGAGTTTGGAGAAGGGTGGCGCTTTTCCCAAAGACAAATGTTTTCTCCATTGACCGGCCCGGGCTGGAACGGGTGCCGAACGGAATTTAATTACCAGGGTACCTTTGCAGTGCGATTCATTCTTCCCTTGGAATGAAACTTCATTGGTAAGATGGATGGCTACTGCTGATGGGTGCCGAGCGCAGTTCAATCTTAGCCAGATTTATGGCCTGTAGAAATTTCACTAGATTTGTTTTGTTAAAAAAAAAGTTAGAAGGGAAGAGTGTGTGCATGTGGTGTGTGTGGGGGGGGGGGGGGGCGGGGGGGCTGCAGCAGCTACCAGATCTTTCTCTTTCTCATTACTGATGGATTGTTGCCCATCCAAAGTGTGATAACGCAAGGGTGGGATTTAAGGCTCCGAGCTTCCGTCACCCGCTCTGGAATGGAAATGGAGCCTAGTGGGCGAAACCCGATTTTATCCTTTATGCCGGCTTTCCCCAAGCGGGTGTACTCTGGAGCTGTGTGCTTATTGTAATTGTGTCTCAACATTTTTACGCTCTTTTTCTTTTGCAAGGTGCCCAAGGCAGCTGCCTTCCTTTCCACGGTTGACCTCACAACACCCCTGTGAGGTAGGTTAGGCGGAGAGTCAATGCCCACCTCGAAGTTGCCCAGTGGGAGTCATGGCCAAGTGGGAGACTAGAACCCTGGGCCTTCCCAGTTCAGCACTCTAAATACTAGGCCATACTGTCTGTCAGGGTTGCAGCAGTCAGTGTGGGACTACAGCTCCCATCATTCCCAGTCAGCATAGGAATGACAATGTACATCTTTCTCTGAACCTTGTGCACAAGTAAAGGAGCTGAGCCAGTATCTGAACTTCAAACATGGAATGATGCTGTGAACTGAAAGACCCGATTTAATTCCTATTCTCAGTATTCACAAGGGAGATCTTTTGTTGCAGACAAGCAACCGAACAAGCAAAATGTTGTACCAGTGAATTAAACCAAAGGCTTAATTTTACTGAGCTAATGTAATCTGGCAAGAACGTCTTCAAATGTTCCATGATTCTTTGGAAGGGACTTGGCAGCTTGAACCCCAACATGCGAAGTTAAGCTGCGGCAGCAAGCGTGTACGAATTGAAATTAAACGCCGGTCCCTGACAAGGAGCTCTTCCCTGGAGAAGGTCAGTGTTCCGAATTTTGGGGGGTAGGATTCGAGGTGGGAAGTTCTGGCCCCATCAAAGATCAGCATAGGTGGGTCCCTGCCCAGGGTCTCATGGACCAGAGGCCCTGCATCCCTCTTGCTCACTGGCCTCTGCTCTAGGGCAGCTACCGGGGGTGGCATGAAGACGCGGCAGCTGCAGCGCTCCGCTGATGCTGCCTTGCCCTCTGGCATCCAGCAGGCACCTCATGGCTCTTCCCAGGTGCCAGGATGGAGAGGGGCCATTCAGACCCAAGGAGTCCCTGACTCCCCACCCCTCCTGCTCAGATGCTCCCTGTCCAACCGTGTAGTCCTGCGAATGAAGTCAATGGCCCTCCTAGGAGAACCTGCGGCGTCGTGGTGGCTGCCAAGGAGCTGGTGGAAAGCGCTGCTGCCGGTTGCTTGGAAGTGATTTCTGTTCCTCATAGGCGACCAGGCCCGCCCAAGAACATGGCTCTTGAACCTTTGGTTTGCCCTTGGTTTTTCCTCAGCTAGAGGAAGTGTTGCACCTCCGGTTCTTGGTTGCTGGTGTAGAGTAGACCCTAATAGGACGGCCACTTTGGCTTTGCCCCCCAGGAGCTATAGGTCAGCAGAAAAGAGGGGCATAGAATGTGCACGTGCTGATTTATACATCTAGCTGCAAATTTAGAAACAACACTTACAATTCAGAGAGATAAACACTGTGTCTCACCATGGTGGGGACCACCCGGGTCACCTGTGTTCCACCTTGCCATATTTGGCTATGGGGCAGGATTAAAAAAATACATATAGTAAATAAATACACTTGACAACCCCTTCCTGGTCTTCCTTTTAGGGCCAGACTTGGGAATGGACGTGCTTCAGTTAGGAGATGCCTTTCAGCCCTTGGTCAAGTAGGGCTCCTGGCTCCACTGTAGAATCTACGCTTCCCCCAGAGGTGGAAGCAATCCCTGCTCTTTGTCGTCCTGGCTGGGCCAATTGGCTGCTGGGAGCTCGTGCCACCTCATCTGGGTTAAGCATCCCGAGCAGGTGTGCCAGTGGATGCCTGGCGCGTGCAGCCTATGGGGAAGGTCCAGGGCAGAGGAAAGGTAGATATTCCGGCCAGGTGAGCTTGGGAGAGGAGGAAGCAGTGTGCAGGAGAGAGAGAGAGGGAGGGAGGGAGGGGGGGAGAAAGAGAGAGCTCTCAAACTCAGGCAGTCTGAAATTGGGCTGGTGTTTTTGGGGGGGGGGAGTGTAGATGAGCATGCGAGAGCTTTTCACCATCAGCCGTCCCTACCATAATGAGGCCCTGTGAAAATGACAGAGGACGCCTTGAGAAAAGAGGAGGGGGCAATTAAGCCGTCAGTAGAGACACGGAGAGGGTGGGTGGGGGGCGTTCCCCCCTGCGTTTCATGCCTGGCTTCCTCCAGGCAGTTAATTGAGCCGTCTCATTAAGGGAAAGAAGAGGTGGGGATCTTGACAGCTTTGGAGTGCTAATTCCTTAATGGGTCCCTCCTCCTTTTGCCGTTAGGTTAGGGTGTTGTATAATCCCCCCCCCCCACACCGGTTAGAAAACCTCTCTCTTGTGGGAGAATTTGCGTCAGCGCTGACTAAATGGGAGACGTGCCCTCGGAAAAGTTCCCGCACCTCAAGCTGAGCGCCCCTAGGGGCTTTGTGTGCCGCCCCCTTGAGGGCAGGAAACGGGTTAAAATAATTGCACCCCTCCAGGCAGGGGCCAAGGAAGCCCTTCTTTTGAGAACGGGGCATTTGGTGGTATTGTTGGTGGCAGTGCAAGAGAAGGGCCTTCACGGGGCCACTCTCTGGCTGTGGAGCTGCTGAGTGGTGGAGGAAGAGAAGAAAGGCTTGTTCCTCCTCCATGAAGGTTCCTAGTATGTTGGAGAGATAGATCCCCTGTTCCACTGGGACCATTAAAAGTGCCTTCCATAGCATGTGCCACATGCCCAAAGGATGGCCCTCTCCGTGGTGGCCCCCGTCTGTAGAACGCCCTCCCAAGAGAGAGATGGCGGACACTGCTTGCTTTCTACCATCAAAATGTTTGTTCCTCCCCCTTCCTGCTGCCCTTGCCAAGCATCTTAATATTTCAATATTTTCCAATTTGCAATCACATTCATTTTGCAATTGCATTGGGTTTTTGCTGGCTTGCTTTGCCTTCTTGGTGTGTGATCGTATGGACTTTGTATTACATTTGTGTCTTTGTTCTCAACATTGTGTACAGCACCCTTGGGAGCTTTTGTGGGTGAAGCAATTAATTAGTGTAGGCTCAACCCTATGCAGGTTTAGATGAGAAAAGGGATGGTGGAAGGTAAGGCCTTTTTTCTGTTGGAAGATACATAGAATTGCACCCTTCATTACTAAACCAGTGTGCATCACCTGTGTTTTCTCCCAGACTCCCAGGTGTTTTTTTCAGTGTGGCACCCCTTCCGCTAGGGAGGTGTTTCCTGGCATCTCTCCAGAGCCTGACCCTAAGCACATGTGGCCTGGAACTGGGCTAAGATCTCCTTTTTCTTCCACACCGATTTTTTGGTAGTCACAAATAGGCTGGAACATTTTTTCCTTGCTGAAGGAAGTTGGAACAGAACATTTGGTTTAGAGTCTGCAGTTTTTACTCACGTGGTGCGCCCTAGATGGGACTACGGACGGGAGACAATACTTCGGGCCCGACGGAGACTTGTGGCACCTTAAGAATGAGCCCCTTTATCCCGGCATGCGCTTCTGGGGGACGCCCTCCACTTCAGGCGTCCACGAAAGCCAGTCTCCCGCCACCTTCTGCAGCCACAAGACTTTATTCTGCTGCACGGTGGCAGCAAGTTGTGTTGCGTGTCTGAGGCCTGTGCTTTGGGCCAGACGTCCAATGCAAGGTGAAACGGCGGTTTCGGGAGCTGGCGTTGCCCGGCAAGGGCATCCGTGTAGGCGGTGCGTGGGCGGCTGCATCTTGTGGTGGGGACGGTGTTCTGAGAGCTTTTAATGGGTCTGCTGGGGAAGGGCTGGGCCGGGCCCTTCCCTTGGCAGGCCTCATGTTGATTTTACAGCTAAATGCAGATGCTGGCTGGGTGCCCGGGGAGGAGATGTTTTATGGCTTGAACATGGTGACGATGACAGCCTGTTTTCTCTTGCATTTCCAGCTCTGTCCTGACCTTCGTGGGGCGACGCTTGGGGGACAGGGTAGCTTCTCCCTGTGATGCAGACGGGAAGACTGAGGCCAAGAGCAGGGCTGGGTGAGCCTTCACAGCCTCTTCGAGGCTTATCAAAATCCTCCCCCAGCCTGTCTGGATATTTTGGGCCCCGTCTCCCAGCATTCTGAGCTCTTGGCCAGGTTGGCTGCAGCCGATGGGAATCGAAGTCCAAAACGTCTGGAGGGTACCATGTTGGGGAAGGCTGAGTTACACCCACAAGCATCACCATCTGGCATTCCTTGGCACTTTAATCCATGGCTAAAGAGGGGTTTAAACAGGTGGCGCAGTGGTTTAACCGCTGGGCTGCTGGGCTGCTGGATCGAAAGGTCGCCGGTTCGAATCTGCACACGGTGTGAGCCCCCGTGCTCCGTCCCAGCTCCTGCCAACCTTGCAGTTTGAAAGCATGCAAATGCAGGTAGATAAACAGGTACCACTTCGGTGAGCAGGTAACAGCGTTCCGTGCACCTTGGTGTTCATTCATGCCGGCCACATGACCACGGAGACCGTCTGCGGACGAACGCTGGCTCCCTCGGCCGGGAAACGGAGATGAGCACCGCCCCCGAGAGTCAGGCATGGCTGGACGTAACATCAAGGGGAAGCCTTTACCTTTATCCTTTTAAAGAGGGGTTGGCGACTGCTTTGCCCGACTGCATTAGGGATGGTGGAAGAAGGTGCAGCTCTCGGTGCAATGAGGCGGCACTTTCTTGGATTGCTTCAGACGTGGGTTCTCACATCTGGTTGTGTTGTAGAGGCCCAGTGGCCGGCCGAGAGCAGAGTCCCCTCAAAGCCAGTGCTTTGCTTGCACCCCTCCGAGGACGCTTGATAGTGTGTGGCTTGCACGGCACTCGTCCCGTTGGCTGCAGGTGGACGGCCAGGGGCGCAGATGCCGGTTCCCCAGCCTCGCCTGCCAGACCAGTCAGAGGGACACACGGAACCTCGGAAGCCGCCTTACCCAGTGGCCCCTGTAGCCCGGTATGGGCAACTCTGACTGGCAGCAGCTCTCCAGTTCCCAGCCTCCTCTGGCACCTTCTGCAGGCCAAACATTTGCTCTTCCCACTGCGCTCTGGTTGCAGTCAGAGAACATGGGCAAGCCCGGGACCGGTTCTTTATATTGGCAGTGGGAAGCCGAGTGGTCCAAGCTCTTGCTGGAGACGGTGCCGACACGGAGAGCAGGCGCCTTCTGAAGACGCGCTACCTGAGAGAGGGGAGCGCCCGGGCTCCTGGAGGCTGAGCCTGGCAGCGGGAGGAGTCTCCAGGCCTGCAGGAGGAAGGCCGAGGCGAGGCGAGGCGAGGCGAGGGAGGGCGGGCTCTCGGGGCACGAGGAAGGAGAAGTGCGCGCGAGTAGGATGCCGTGCCGCAGCTCCTTTTAAGGCAGGGTGGCTGGAAGCCACCCCTCCCCCACTCCCCCAGCTCCTGCAGTGACAGCTCCCCCACCCCCCATGATGGATGGGAACCCTCTCTGCTCTCTCCAGGTGGAACGTGGGCTGTTCGGAGGCGATAAGGGGCTACCCATAAATCTTGCGCGGAAAGGAACCAGAACTCCGGCATTGGGGTGGGAGCGGGGAGAGCGTGCTCAGTTCCCAGCCGGCCTCCCAGCCAGGTTGCTGGGCAGCCCTCCGCCCTCTGGCGGGCTTGGACTATGGCTCCCATCATCCCCAGCTGGGGCAATGGGAGCTGCGGGCCAACCCACTCGGAGGGCCTCTGCTTGTACCCGGCCTCTTATCACGCACTGCATTGCTCTTGGCGGTCCTCTTGGCGGTCTGGGTTGGGCCCCCCAAAATGTGTGACCGTGACAACTGGGCATTTGAAAACACGTGTTGTCTTTCAAGTGCGCTTGTCGGGTCCAAGCTGGCCGCTGAGCCCGTGCCTGGCAGCCCGCGGAACTCGTTCTCTCGCGGCAGGGGAACGGAGGTAGCCAGGGAGGCAGATGCTTTTCAGAAACTGCAGCTCCTTGGGGACCGGTATCCCTGGATTCTATCAGCAGCTTCTAGAGAAAGGAAGGTTTAATTAGGTCTCTGTTCCGCAGGAACGAACCACACACACAAGTTCCAAGCCATTTATCATGTCCAAAGTGTTTTGCAGTTTTTATCTTGCAGTTCAGGGACGCATTGCAAGAGATCAGTGGCACATCAAGATCAAACCATAGTCACACACACACACACACACACACACACACACACACAGAGGGGTGGGGGGAGAGAGAATACTTTTTATGAGGTCTCAGCTCTCTGCCTCAGCTTTCCCACTGGAGTGTGATTCACCCTCCTGCAAATTAAATGGCTAGGAAACCAGATTTCTGGTTTGGTGTTAACAGAAGAAGTTGTTTATATTAAAATTCAGTGGTTGGCTTCAAATGGCTGCTAAATCTTAGGAACAATTGTATAGTATGCAGATCAGGAACTGCAGGCGGTGCCAGTGGCAACGCAGCCAGGGCAAATCTTTTAAAAAGGCTGCTTGGGCTCTGCAGACATGAGCTCCCCGTTGGCACCTGCTTCTCCTCAATTTCTGCAAGGTAGAAAGGGCCCCTGTCGCATAGGACAAGGGGCTGCACGCCCCCCAGAAGTGAGCCAAGTCTCCAAAGATGCTAACGCACCCTCACACTGACATTCTCCCCAGCCTCGCATCTCAGGCTGCCTGAAGGATGGGGCCGCGAACAAAGATATTCCCCCTCTAAAGCTCATGGTGGCTGTGAGCTTACACTCCCTCAGCCAGTTCTCACCCATGCCTTTGAGTGTCATGTGCACATTCACAAAAAAACTGCAAAAAAAACTTTGCAAGTTTGAAAACAGCAGCCCTGAAAGACAGGGGATCTGGCAGGCCTCTGGGGTGGTGTGCGCGGGCCCACTCAAGCCCACAAATGCTCCGTCGGGGACCCAGCCAGACGCTCTGGCATGCAATGTGGGGAAAATGATAATGACCTACCTCACAGGGTTGTTGTCAAGGCTGGAAAACGATGCACATGAAGGGCTTTGGGCACTTTAAAAGTGACATATAAGTGCTAAGCATGATTATGAATATTCAGCATTTTGAAATAACTGGTTCCTAAACAGGAGACTGCAGGTGGTGCAGTGGTTTAAACCGCTGTGCTGCTGGGCTGGTTGATCGAAAGGTCGCCGGTTCAAATCTGCACAACGGGGTGAGTTCGTGTTGCTCCGTCCCAGCTCCCGCCAACCTTGCAGTTCGAAAGCCTGCAAATGCAAGTAGATCAAAAGGTGCCACTTCGGTGGGCAGGTAACAGCGTTCCGTGCACTTCGGTGTTTAGTCATGCTGGCCACATGACCACGGAGACCGTCTGCGGACAAACGCTGGCTCCCTCGGCTAGGAAACGGAGATGAGCACCGCCCCCTAGAGTCAGGCATGACTGGACTAATGTCAAGGGGAAACCTTTACCTTTACCTAAAGAGGAGACACATTAGATTTGAAATGACACAATTTGAGCACAATGCAATGCATGTCCAGACAGAAAAAGCCCTCTATTGTTTGGCTGGCTGGGGCAGGTTTTAGCACTTTTTCTGACTAAATATCGCTAGGTTTGTGCTTTAATGGATTTTGGAGGGATGCCCTTTGAAGTTTTTCTTGCTTGAGCTTCTTGGCGTTGGAAATCAGTGCTAGCCCACTTTTTCCATGTTCTGCGGACCACCATAGCAATGCTTGGCCATGGGTGCAAGAGCTGCACTGCCACATGGAAGATTTAAGTAGGCAACCATTGGGCTGCACTTGTTGAATAACAACAACAACAACAATAAAAATAATTATTATTTTCATCTCCATGCCACCACACAGCTGAAACTCTCTGGGCGATTTATACGACTTCTTCTAGCCAGCATTTCAACTGGCTGGGGAGGAGGAGAAATGGCATTCCAAAAAGTGGGTGGGGGGTGGGGGGGATTCAACTGCCTGGAAAATGTTATTGCCTCCCACTGCTGTACTTTTCACTCTTACAGAAGTGTCAGCTTTTTTCCTGCACCTTTAAGAACAGCCCCCCAAAATGGAAATTAAACAGAGTGTTTTTCTTTTCCCTGTTGGGGAAGCCAATTTCTTCGTGTTGGCTCGCCTGCTGCAGCTCTTTGTGGCAGGCTGCTCTTCAAAAGCGTGGGAGCACAGCCCGTCCAGAAAAGGTGGCCACCATCTTACAGTGTTGGTCTCAGGGCTGCTCCTCCACACTCCCTTTGGGGCTCGGAAGATGCTGTGGCAGCTTTCCCTGGCCTGGCGCCTTCCACCGGTGCTGGGCGCTGGGCGCTGGGCGCAACCGGCTCGGGCCGGCCAGCCATTCCCGCCGCGAGCATCTGGAAGGCCCGGTGCGCCGGAGCCGCACCGGCGAGCCGAGATGCAGCTCCTCAGCCTCGCAGGCGCGGCGTTTGGCCTGGGCCTGGCCAGTCCACGGCCTTCGCCGGGTGCGCGGCCTGCCCTCCATCTCCGGAAACCCCCGCGGAGCGTGTTTGCAGCCCAGCCGCAAGCGCTGCCGACATCCTGACGAACGGAGCCCCCTCCCCGCCGCCCTTAAATGTTGATTTATGAATGTTGTCTGCCACAACAGCCAAAGTGTCCCTGGAGAAATCACAAGAGTGAATTAGACTCCCCAGCCCCATCTTCCCCTCCCAGCAATGTAGCCCACAATCTAATGTCATCCAAGGGATTAATTAGTGACTGTTGATTAAATCCTACCTTAACCCTTTTCCAGCCAGGGTTTACCCAGCAGATGGAGAGCATCTTGGCTCCCTTCCGCACTGCCCTTCATGGCTCCGTCTTGCTCCACGCACTTCCTCCTGCTTCCTCCTCCTCCTCCTCCTCCACTCGACTCCCGCAGGCCAGTGCCGCTCACAGGGCTGTCTAGCGGTCTGGCTTTACTGGCTGGTGCGGTTTGCTTCCACGTCCTGGACTCGACTCTGCCGACAGGCAGGGATGCTTGGGAGAGGCCAGAAATTTCCAAAGATGTTGCATGTCAGAAGACTTTGCAACGGGTGCCAACGCTTCCGGATTTCTGAGTCGGACCTGTGGTTCCTGCAGCAGAGTGGCTTTTGCAGTCATGTGGCATCCACAGCCCTGGGGAGCAGCTTTTCCTGTTTGGGAAAGAGTTGGGCTTGCACACTCGGGTGCTCATTTGCATAACTAATGTGTAAATGACACCCTGGTGGAGAAAGATTTACTTATTTTATTTATTAATTAAAAGCTTTGCTAACCTGTCCACTACAGACGTCCTGGGACTGCGTACAAAAACAAGTAGAGTAAAACGAAGTATCTGAGTCTCTCAGTGAGAGGACTATCTGGGAGGGGCAGACAGGGCGGATTTAAGGACGTCTGTGCACCGAACCCTACAGGGGCAGTGCTGGAAGGGCGTGTAAGGTCACTGGCACCAACCCTCTGCTCCCTGCAGGGCTGCAAGTCAAGAGCTGGCCGTCCAGCAGCATTGGCCCCGCGTGTGTGTTGCAAGGTCGAGCTGCCCCCCTTTCAAATAAGCAAGTTGGAAGGAGGGCAGTGGAGCAGAGGTGCTCCAGGTGCCGATGCACCACCTCTGTGCTTCGCATGGCCCTGCCCCATCCGTCACTTCCCACCTTGGCAGGCCTCAGTTTTGCATTTCCCCATCTCCTGAAGTCAGGAGACCCTTGCGAAAGGGAGCTGGCTAGCAGTGGCTTTGTTAACTCACGTGTGCAACACCTTGTCAGCCCTGAACCTCTCGCCCACTGCCATGTCAGCAGAGGACCAAGATGGCGTCGCCTCCCATTCCGTGCACAGAGTGGGTTGGTGCATGAGGGAGGCAGGCTGCCTGGAGGAGTCTCCCAGCATCCGCTGCCGGGGAAGGCCGCTGCTTCGCCCTCTTGGGAAGCTCCGAGAGAGCCCTTCCAAATGTTCCATTTGGATGCCAGGAAGGACTTCCTGACAGTTAGGACCCCGAGGGTGTGGAATGGGCTTCCACAAGAGGTCGCTGAGGCCCCATCGGTGCAGGTGTTCAAGGATAGGCTGGACGTGCACATGGTGGGCATGGCGTGAGCAGAGCCGGCTGGTGCTGGAGGTCAGACTAGATGGCCCGGGAGGCCCCTTCTGACTCGCTCTGTTTCTATGTTTCTATGTCCCCCACCCCTGGTGCAGAAGGCCCGTCTTCTTCTGTTTCTGGCCGCTTGAAGGGTGTTAATCGCAAGTGCCTCCTCCAAATGCCGTTTCTAGAGCTCACATGCATGCCGGAACCCTTTTTAAAACCTGCCGGGAAATATCCCCTGTGGGCCCTGCTCCCACGCGTCCGTCAGCTGGCCTCATCTCCCCACTGTGCAAACCCCATGAGTTGCATTTGAAGGCACAGGAGCCGATCAGCTTTCCTGAGGCCAGTTGGCAGCTTCCCGTATCTCACAGACTTGTGTGGGATCTGATATTTTAAAATGTCCCTTCATACTGCACCTTACATCCCGATTAATTAAATGTTTTGCACATTGACATCATTTTAACTGATCTGTGATACTCGCAAATATCCCAACTGCCTTAAATTCTCCTTGCCTTCAGCTTTAAATTCTCCTTGGTGGGTAACTTCCCTTGTAATGTAACTGGACCTTTCCTCTTGTTTATCAAGGGAAATTTAATTTATTTAACTCGTGTCTTGCTGAATAACTGGGAGTATGCCTTGAGAAAACAAGTTCGTAGGCATTTCCGGCCCTGCGTGTTCCAAGGAAGGGAACACATGAATACAACATCTAGGGCAGAATGAAGTTGTGTGTGTGTGTGTGGGGGGGGGTGATTTGCAAAGTGTTATCAGCTGTGAAGAAGCCCCTTGCCTTCCGGTGTGGTTTTTTATTTTACAGGGTGTGGCAGAGTCCAGGTGAAACTGTCCACCCATCTAAGCAAGTACGATCCCGATGATAAAACCAGGGCCCTCACTCTGAGTTGGCTTTGCAGCATCATTGCGCAGCCGTATCCGACTGGCCACAAGGGCCGGCATCTTCATAACACCACCCTCACTGTATGGTCCCTGATGAGTTGGGATCAGTATGCCCAGTAAAAGGAGAGTCCTAGAGGAAACCCAGTGAGAGCCAGGGTGGTGTCGTGGTGAAGAGCCTGGGACTGGGACTCAGAGGATCCGGGTTCGAGTCCCCGCTCAGCCACGGAGCCAACTGGGTGACTTTGGACCAGTCACAGACTCTCAGCCCAACCTACCTCACAGGGTGGTTGTTGTGGGGATAAGATGGAGGAGGAGGAGGATGCAAGCTGCCTTGAGCCCTTTGTAGGATAAAGGCAGGATAGAAATCGATAAATAAATAAACAAATAAATAAATAAAACGGTGCGGCCAAAGCAGCTGCTAACGGGGTCTTAGAACAGGCAACAAAAAGTGAGCAAAGGTTTGGGGGAGAGGGGACCTTTTTGCCTCCCCAGGGCCAGTCCTGCCCACCTCCGAGCGAAATAGATTTGTAGGGCCCGCCTTTGGGAAGACATCTTCACCCAGTCCTGGACCGGCAGATGCATTTTAAATACCATGCAAGAATCGCTTTAAAGGAGTCACCCTGCAATATTCTCGTGAAATGATTTTCGCCACTTGGCCACATACCTGCCGGTCCTTATTCATCCTCTGGTCCCAGCTTTGGGAGAAAAATCACACTATGACCGCCTGTGCTGGACTTAAGGTCCCATGCGGCACCGGCTGTAAGCGGTGTCCAAAAACGAAGATCGGTTTCATATCTCTTAATCATCCGGCTGGTTCTGTACGGCTTGCGCTCTCCAGCTGCTGATTTTTAAGGAGGGCCTTTCATTGTTTCGGTGAATTGGGGGTTTTGGGTGGTTAGATTTCCATCTTGTTGTTCTTGGCTGCATTGAACAACCAGAAAGCAAGCCGTGTACATCTGCTAAAGAAGCTATGTTAAAGCTACCATGGATGTTCATCCGGTGGATTCTGGAAACTAGTTTTACAAAGGGCTGGGGATGCCTAGCAGAGAAATTTCATCGCTTATGCCGCAACACTCACGCTTTTCCATTCCTAATCTGCTTTAGGGAAAGCCCCAGCAAATAGGTCGGGAGGCCCAGGTGTGGAAGAGGGTTCATGTTTGTGTCAGGGGCTGCTGGGAATCTGAAAGTTTTAATCACTGTTAATCTTTCCGCCCCTCTTGCTTCTGATGTGGCCACAGCAACCTCCTTGCTCAAAATGATTCTAGTGCTCTGGGAATGCAGGTACAAGATCAGAGAGTTTGCACATGCTGGGATCCTGCATGTAAAACCCATTTCTCAGCTGAGGTTCTGGGCCAGGCTTGCTGGCCGTGGTGAGAATTGCAACCCAGAACATCTCGAAGGCACCAGGCTTAGGACCGCTGGCTTGGAACAATCATTGTCATTCAGGGGCTCTGTTCCTTTAACGAACGAGGGCCTGCCCAAACTTGGCAGGGGGCAGAAGTAAGCAGAGATGGTTAAAGATGAGGTGTGGCTACGGAAATACGGAAAACATGCTTGCCCCATTGTCTGGCGTGTCTCCTGCCACACCTGCGTGTTGGCTGGCTTTCAGTGAGCTCCCGCTTTCTTTCTTTGAATCTTCACAAATGTGCCTACGGACCCATACAAGGCCTTATTGATTCATTGTAAAAAGAAATATTGACTGATTCAGTTCCTGCACCTTTGCAGAACACCGCTGATGACTGTCTTGGGCGAGCTCGGAGTCCAGGACCTAAGCAAAGTTTCATCCCTCATTTTCGGAGGTTTCCCAGATGTGGGCAGATTTTCCTTCTAATTTTAGGTGTGAGCACAATTTGCTGTGAAGGGGCGATACCTGCCCTCCGTATGCCTTGTGTAGTGGTTAGAGCAGCCTCCCCCAAACAGGTTCCCTATAGAGGTGCTGGACTACAACCCCTATGTCTCTGAAGCACAGCAGGCGGGGGGAGGCTGCTTTAAGTATTGGGCAAGGACTTTGAGACCCCTGCTTCAGATTCCTTTTTGCCCAAGAAGCTCAGTGATTTTGAGCGAGTTGCCACCTTCCAGTCTGACCTACTTCGCGGGATTGGTGTGCAATAAAGGGAGGGAGGGAGGAGAGAAAGAAAGAAAGCAGCTATGCCATGCCAAGTTCCCAGGAGGAGGAAGGGCATGGCCAGGAACATTGTCCATAAATACCTGCTGGAGTTGAGTGGCAACTTGTCAAAGGCCCAATTACCTCTCTTTCCAGTACCAAACTGGAAGGCTCCGCCAAACTGTGGGGCTGCCACACAGCTAGCCAAGAGTTGCCGCCTCCACCCCATTCCCTGCCACTGGGCTGCTCTCACCCTCTCCATTTCTCTCTCTGGCTTTCTTCTTCATTCTTTCTCCCTTGCCCAAGCGCCCGTCATTAATCAAGGCCTCTCTGGGAGAGCTTGTGGGGGGACTTTGCAGGAATTGTAAAAGCGGGGGCTGTGGATGCGGCCAAGGACAGCTTTTGCCCAGCTTGCGGCTACACTGGTGTGTCAAGAGGGGTGGAGAGAAAGAAGACTCGCTTGCTGTTAAAGGGGGACGTGAAAGATGGAAGGAGGGGGAACTGGGGACAAGTCAGCTTTCTGGCTCCAAAAACCGGAGCGCGCTCACATGCTTTGGAAGACACGCCTCTGCATTCACCGGGTGTCTTGCACCATTCCTCCGAGGAGCTCCGAGTCCCCTTCTCGTGCCTTCCAAGCCTGGCGTTGGGGACTCCGTTGCCCCGCAGGCTGAAATTTAGAAGGGAACCGCGTGAGAAGCAGCTCTCAGTGGCCCTGTGCCGGAGGGGGGGCAAGGCAACATGATGTGTGGGGGGGACAAAAAGACACCCCTCAGCCGCTCCGCCAAGAGGAGCAGAGCTTTGCGGGAGGCCCCTGACGAAGGGCTGCTTTGGGATTTGCCGTCACCGCATGCCCACACCTCTCGAGCAGCCGGCACACGATGATGACTTCGTGGCCGGGTGAAGCAGCCGGCCTGGAAAGCATCTTAGGTTCCTAGGGCACCGTGGCTGGCTGGCTGACTGTTTGCAGTCTGCCCAGAGAACAGTGGCTGTTGGGCAGACTGGAACAGCTTAAATACATAAATATTCTAGTGCACAAGACCAGTCTTCCCCGACCTGATGCCATCCAGATGAGCTGGGAGGTGCGACACACCCAACATCCACCCAGCACGAGGGTGGGAAGAGCTTCGTTGGTCAAAACGGGTCCCGAGCTCTTGCTTTTCCTTTTTGCTGCAGCATGGCCAAATATCTGTGTTTGGGTTGTGGAGGGTGTTGGGGATTCGGTCGAAAGCAGTGCGGTGTCTCTGCGAAGAACTTGGGAAAAGGTATGAGAGAGAGGGAGGAAACCTGGGGGTGTGTCCATTCACAGAGGCACAATCAGCATCTTTTCCGCTTAGAAGGATTCTCTGCCTCGAAACAAAAACCAAATGACTTTCAAAGGCTTTCTAATGTACCCTAGCCGAGGGGGGTGGGGTGGGGGTCGCCCCAGCTGCCCCTTCCGCCTCTGCTTTGTCTTTCATGTGTTGACGGAGCCCACCCCCTCGAAATTCCTCTGTTAGCACAAGAGAAGGGCATGGCGGAGGTCAGGCCGGGGGAAAAGGGAGCATCGAAAGGGGGAGGCCTGCTGGTGGGGCGAATGAGGAGCCCATGGGAGCCCCGATCCGCGCCAGCCGTGCTGGGGGGGCGGGGGGGCGGTTGCAGTCTGTGGTTCTCCCTTGCTTGCATTGGTCATTCCAGCTTGGAGACTGGATGATTGCGCCTTTCCGAGGCCCAGTGTGTACCTTGCAAAGCCTTAAGCGGGCACTGGCTTTTTTCTGTTTTAAAATACGCTTTGATTTAAACTGGGCATTAAAACAACAAAAAAATGGACTGTCCTGGCCATCCTCATGCCAAGAATCTGGGATGGGCTGATGCACTTAAGGAGCAAGTAGCGGATAGAGATGAGATCCCATTGAAATGAATGTGATCAAAATGCATACGATCGTCATTCTCAGACTTCAGGTAGCCAAGGTATACTTCGCTCCAAACTAAAATAGGAGGAAAGCGGTTACTTTTTGAATGGGAAAAAGTAGGAACAAACAACTTCCTCACAAGGGAGTTCACTTCCATGTTTCTGTATGAGTCACTGTTTGGATTTTCTTCCTGTCTGGAAGGAAGCAAGCTGAGAGTGGTGATTTGTGGAGCGACACAAAGGGGAACCTCTCTGAAGGACAGGGGATTCCTTGGTGCTTCTGTGGAGTGAAGAAGCCATTCTTGCACAGAGGCTGACTGGAAAGCCAGAACAGGGCATCACTCAGAGACACTGGCGAGACTCCCTTATGAGAAACTGTTCTGAGCTCACAGGAGACTTACTGCTTGATACATTGATTTTTCATGGTCTCCCCTTGCATTTAAGCCCACCTGAGACATTGTGTATACACTATTGGCTCCAAGGAGGAGTGTCTGTCTGTCTGTCTGATTTATACCATACCTTTGTTCTTTCAAAGAAGTCGAAGTGGCTTATATCATTCTCGTCCTGCTCTCAATCCTGTCTCCACAACAACAACCCTGTGAGGCAGGTTGGCTGGGCTGAGAGCCTGTGACTGGGCCAATGTCACCCAGTGGCTCCAGAACCAAGCGGGGACTCAGACACAAATCTCACACTCATACTCTCAACCAGGATACCACACTGGCTCTCGTTTTTTCGCCACCCAGCAAGGTAAAGATCCTGGCGTCGTTGCTGGATGCTGGCTTGGGTGTGTATTTTGTGTATCCTACACATGGGGAAAGGAACACTCTTGTGCAGGCAGTTATGTTGGCATGGTGTTAAGGTTCGCACTTTGCCTCTGGGTATTGGGGAGGTATTGATTGCAATTAAGTCCCAATGAACACCTTCCAGGACTTGTTTATCCGGGACAGGTGGGTTGCATTGGTTCCTCATTAGCGTATTGATCCCAACGCTCGTAATGAAACATTTCCTTTGGAGATGGGGACCCAGCTTGGCTCCTGCAGGGAAGTCCTTCAAGGAGGTCATGCCTTGTGTGTGGATCCTTTCGGGTGTAAACAGTCAGCAAGAATCTGCATGGAGTTGACTCCTGGTGCAGGTTGCTGGAGAAAGAATACGAGGGAGAGAGGCAGCATGGTGTAGTGGTTAAGAGCATGGGACTGGGACTCAGAGGATCCGGGTGCGAGTCCCCACTCAGCCACAGAGCCAACTGGGTGACTTTGGGCCAGGCCCAGACTCTCAGCCCAACCTATCTCACAGGATTGTTGTGGGGATAAGATGGAGGAGGAGAATGATGTAAGCTGCCTTGAGCCCTTTGTAGGAAAAGGGCAGGATATAAATCGGAAAATTTAAAAAAAAAATTAAAAAATTAAAAAAAGAGAGAAGGAAAGAAGGGAGGAGGGGGAGAAGGAGGCTGCCGTCAGCACTTGTGTGTAGCACAACGGAAGCAGAGTAGCCACTTACGAATTGTCAGAAGGCAGGGAATGCATCACAAAAGAAGATAAAAGAGAACATTAACTGCATAAAATGAGCTTATGCTAATTTAGCTGTCTCCATGCAAATTGAGAAATAATTATATAATTATTATAATTTAGGGTAGGATCCTATGCATATTTAGACAGAAAAAGTCCGGCAGTTCTCCAGTGTGCAGGGCCCTTGCTTAGAAATGCACTCCGCTTTTCCATAGCGCGGAAGACTCTGGATGGGGGATCCACATTCTGTGTTTCCCAGGCAGCTTCCTGGGCCAGTTTTTCTCCTGAAGGTTCTTGAAATTTAGGATGGACTTGGACTGGGGAGCCTGGGAAAAGAGAGGAGAATCCTCTAGCCACCTTTGGAACAGAGGATTCTCTTCCTTCAACTAGGACACCTGCCCGGCCCTGTTTGGAACGCATCGCTCTTCTTCCTGCCAGCAATCACATAGCGATCAGGAATAACACAAATTTGGATGACCTTGCCCTTGGTCTCCAGTGCAACACCCCTACACTTGATGATGACTTCTTCTAGTTCCTTTACTGCAGCCCTTCCAAGTCTCAGTCTTCTTCACATTTCTTGGCGACAGACTCCCTTGGAATAGGAGAATGAAACATGGCGAAAGCAATCAGAGAAGCTAACACATTAAAAGCACCATAAAAGAGACTGTGCACCCAACTGAACAGAATTCCCTACGCAGCAGCAGGGAAGGAGCCAACCTGGCCTCCCTTGGTAGGGAGTCCCAGAGCTTGGCAGTAGCTACCAAGAAGGCCCTCTCCTCTGTTCCTGCAAATACACCTCAGATGATGGGACCAAGGTGGGCTTCCCCGGTCAATTATACACCCTAAAACCAACCCCTTTCTCTGGAACCAACCTCCTCCCAACTTCAAGGTGTTATTTTGAGGCTAAATGGGGGTCTGCCAAGGTAAGTTGAAGCAGATCGTACATTCTCCTGGGCGACACCTTTTTTTTTTATAAATGTGTGTTATGTGCCATCAAGTTCTCTCCAACTTACGGTGACCCTGTGAATGGAAGACCTTCTGAAATGTCCTGCCATGAAAAAATATTGGTAGGCAAAATTACGGGGAGGGGGGGCACAAACCCTGGAGTCCCATGGCGGGAGGGAGAGCAGATTTCTAATTTCTCCTCTAATCCACACAAGAACCAACCCATCCAGTTCTCCAGCCTTCCCCCCGGCCCCCCGCCCTCCCATATAAATCTGTACTAACACCATTAGAGTAATAGGAATCTCAACAGACATAAAACTACTGTAAGCACAGCCCAAATCCTGGCCAGCAGAATGTATTGGCAGACATGAAATTTTCTCAATCCATCTCGACGGCCCTCTTACCTGAGAATAAATCAAGCACCATGATGGATAACTGTTTCTGCCGTCTGTATTATTAATAGACCGAGGGAGGCATCCTTCAACTGGCTGGTGGTTGGAATGGGATCATACTCCCACTGCTGGGCAGCGGGCAATTCCAAGGATCTTTTATTATGATTACTGTAGGAACGGAAATGTCTAAAGTTTGCTTAAAAGGGGGCGGGTGCCAGAAAAACAATCTGAGTTTCCGAATGACTTCTGCTCAGCAAGTGCCATCATCAGTCAATGACCAGGGAAACTCTGAGACATGCTTAGCATCTCTACAGGTCATTGCTGCTTTATTTGGAAAGCGACGTTTTATTCATTTGAGGCATTTGGGGTTTGTATACAAGCTCAATCAATTGGCTAATTTTTTCCATGTGCATCATTATGCAGTGAAAACATCCTTAATGAATGAGCCGTCCGGGCAAACGAGTCGCATTTCGGCAGGGGCGCCCCAGAGCCAGGGTTCATGGGGAGGCCCTTTCCGATTGGCTGTGGATGTCATCCGCCATCGCTTACCCAGAATTCCCTGCTCCTTTTGAGCTTCGCTGAAATCTTCAGCCTACCTGGGAGGAATCAGTTTCCAGCAACAGCACTTTAATCCTTATTGGACTGTGAAATACTTTGGAGTAGTTTGCTCTGGTTCAGCGCCATTAATTTGACCAAAGACCCACTTCTGGTGGAGATGCAGACTGCTCAGAAGGGTTTGTTGACAGGCATCACTTGCGCTGTTGGCGTCGTTGGACTGTTGTTGGGAACGTGGCTGTGACAACAGTCACGACAAGCATCTGCAACTGAACATTTACTGCTCCACCTCTTGGTTTGTGAGGGTTGGGATTAGGAGGGTGGGATGGGAAAGGGGGATTTAATCAGCTAGGAGAGTATATATTGTATAAGAAGAGGTTGCCAGGGTAGAGCTAAAGGCCAGAGAGCCGATGAAAAGACATTGAAATCATTCTCTCTCTAGATCTATATAGAGAATAAAAGTGATGTCTGCTCAGAAGGACGTTCCACTGGGTTCTACAGAAATTGGGTATTTCTGTAGAACTTGAGAAATGGAGAGCCAGTGCGGCGTAGTGGTTAAGAGCCCGGGACTGGGACTCAGAGGATCCGGGTTCGAGTCCCTGCTCAGCCATGGAGCCAACTGGGTGACTTTGGACCAGTCACAGACTCTCGGCCCAACCTACCTCACAGGGTTGTTGTTGTGGGGATAAGATGGAGGAGGAGAGATGATGTAAGCTGCCTTGAGCCCTTTGTAGGAAAAAAGGCAGGATAGAAATCGCAACATAAATCGCAATGTATTTGTCCCATTGAACTTAATGGGACTTACTTCTGAAGAGATATGTGGAGAATTGCATCCTAAGCGGGGCAAAGGTGGCACGATTCCCAAAGCTGCCATCCCTGCCCAGTTGGTTGGGAGTCAGTCCCACTGACCCCAGCGGACTAAAGTGCGCATGACTGGGACTGTGCTGGACCTTGAGTTCAGCTGAAGTGCAGCTGGAAACTGGAGCGAGCAAGCGTTCTCTTGGCCCTCCGCGCGCAGCAGCTGCAGCCTTCTGTGCAGGAGCCATCGCAAGAACGACCGCAGTGACTTCTATAAACACATTCTTGGAGCGCCCCTGTACAATCATGTGCATATTCTTCGGCTGCTATTTAGTTAAGGAAATACGGGATTAATCGGGTGAGTTGCAGCTGATAATCAATTTGTCTGGGGATCCAATTTGCATATGGCTAAAAGCAATCGTGCCGAAACAAGAATGCTTTGCTTTTTTATTTAAAATGTTTGATGTCGTTTTCCTTCTAAAAAGTGCAAGGGGGTAGGTGGGAATCAGTTCGAGACAAACAGCACCACCCTGTATTTGCAGCAGAGAACCTGTGGCTGCTGGACAGCATCTCGAGGGCCGCAGGATTTTCCCGCGTCCAGTCTCTGATCTTGGAAGCGTGGAGGTTGGAGCGGCCGCTGCAAGCGCAGGGCGCCTCCTGCCGACACGAGGCAGACCGTGCTGGCTGCTTCTCTGAGGTCGGGAACACAACCTCGGAGAAGGGGGCCTGGTGGTTGCTCCGCTAGCACTTGTGGCAGATGCCTGATGGGCAGGCAGGGGGTGTCACACTGGAATACCAGTCAACTGCATTTTAATGCTTCACTGGCAATGAGTGACTGTGTGTATATAAAATTCTTCTGTCACTAACCAAGTTAAGAAGAGAGCTTGCAGGATCAGACGGAGGGTCTGTTAGTCCTGCATTCCGTTCACATGGCAGCCAAATAGCCAAATAGAGAGCCAGCGTGGTGTCGTGGTGAAGAGCCTGGGACTGGGACTCAGACGATCCGGGTTCTAGTTCCCACTCAGGCGTGGAGCCAACTGGGTGACTTTGGGCCAGTCACAGAGTCTCAGCCCAGCCTACCTCACAGGGTTGTTGTGGTGGGGATAAGATGGAGGAGGAGAATGATGTAAGCTACCTTGAGCCCTTTGTAGGAAAAAGGCAGGCTATAAATTGGAAAATAAATAAATAGCTGCCAAGGGAAACCCACAAGAAACTCGTGACTACAACAGCATCCTCCTGCCTGAGTCGTCTGGCCACTGGGGTGCAAAGAAGTTCCCTGCCCCGGGAAGCCTGCAATCAAACATTTGGCGTAGGGGAAATAGCAGCCACATGACTGTGTGATTCAAGACCAATTTCTTTGACACCTAGCAGGGCAAAAGATTTGCCCTGAGTGGAAGGGAGTGGCATGTGTATGGCCCTAGCTAAGTACTTTGTACATGCTCAAGGCTGCAAAGATCAGTTCACTCCCCAAGGAAGGGAAAAGGAGGGGCAGCCAAGGACGCCTTGAGAATCAGGTCGCAGGGGAAGCATTTAACACTCGCAGCCTAGCCCCTCCTGTCTCCTGCCCCTTCTCAAACCCTTTTGCACGTTGGCCGAACCGGAGCGGCCTATCCAGCAGTCACCGCCCTGGGTTTAAGATTTCATCGGGTTTCTTCTGGCTTCTACCTCCTCCTCATCCTCCCGCCTTCTCTCCTTTTGGCAGAGTTGCTTGGCATATGGAATCTGCGACTTCTAACACTCCATCCACCCTATTATCAATTAGGGAGCAAGTGATAAATTCGACACAGCTGGGGGCGTTTTTGTCCTTTTGTCGAAATGTGCAGAAAGCAGACTTCCCGTGGGTTTGCCTTGAGACATCTCTGAGGATCACAAAATAGAATTCCTTCCCCCCACCGGGGTCAAAGTGCACCTAGATTTGGGAAACAGTGGGGTGTGGAATCAAAAGGGAGAAACTTTACGTTAAAAACATGGAGCGTTTCTTTCCCAAAACATCTTTTGCTTTATCAAGGAAGCTGAGATAGTTGCAGAAAGAAGGGATGGAGGAAGGATAATGCAAAACAGAGTAGGCCTGGAATTAACATGTGTGAACGGTAAGAAATTCAGGTGGTGGGAAATCTATCATTTCTGTGAAATATGTACGGGCATGCCTCTGTGTACATGAGCGTACGCACTTGGTGCCGGGGTGTGTGGCAATATGTTTCCCACATTACTGATAGTTGGAAAATCCCACATTTTTCTGTTTTAAAATCAGAGGCACAGCTAGATGTTTCTACCAGAACAAAGCCAGGTTTTGGCATCCCTTCTCTAAAGAAGAAGGGATGCCTGAATTCTAAGGTGCATAATCGGTGCCCTGAATGTGAGTGCAAGGAAGGCCAGAGCACTGACTCATGCAGGGATATAACAGGCAAACCACTCCTAAGTGCATGACTTTATTTTTTCTCTGACAAAAAGCTCTGGTCGCAATTGATGCAGTGGTACAAGCAGCAACGGTGCTGATGGGGACCGAAAAGATCCAAGGCTCAGGACCACACAGCATCAAAAGAAGCCCAAATGTGCATAGCCCAGGTTCGAAAGGCCCTCAAGTCTCCGTGTCTTCAAAGGACCCGGTCTTCTCAGGGCACCTCGCTTGTAAAAAGGGGCACATGCACAGCGGATGGGTGGCCATTTGATTCCAGGAAAAAACCCCTAGAGGAAATATCTGTGGGGGAAGGACAGCAGTGGGACAGCGCTTGCAGGCAAACAGCCAGCTAATTCGTTGGGTTCTGATGCAGCAGATTCCTGGAACTGCATTTCAACAAGAGCGGGAATACAATGCAGCGGGGGGGGGAGAGGCCCCACAGAGATTCCCGGGGGCTCCAAAGGAAAGATCCTGGGCTCCTGCCCTAGCAGGCTGGCTTCCCACACGGAAGGTGATTGGAAGCGGACCCTGACACCTGGGAAATGCCAGGAGGGTTGTGACGCGATGACCAGAAAGGCCAGATCTGGCCCTGTTCTCCTGAGCCAGGACTTGAGTCCGTCTACGCCATCTACATCATGGAGCATAGTTTGCCAGAGTTTCGGGCATTGCTTTTCCATTTCTGCATGGAGATGTGGGAGACTGGATCTACAGGCAAAATGAGCACTTTACCCCAATATCCTTCCTAGTTTAGGAAACCCCCCATGAGAACACCCCACCAGAAACAGGGGAGAGCCAGTCTGAATGCACATTCAGGCTTAAGCAAGCCACGGACGATCACTCCACCACCATGGCTCTTGGCCACAATCACCCAGGGAAACCCACCATGGACAGGGGCAGGGTCCCCTTGGGTACCAGTTCCTGGGGAGAAGCAACAGCCCCTCAGCTTGTGAGCTTCCTGCTGGTTTCTGTAGTGCAGCGTGAGCATCTCTGTCCCACATGCTAGTCTCAGTTGGGATGTTGGAAAATAAAAGTTTTATTCTTTAGAGTAGCCCAAAGTCGTCTCAGCCTGCTTCAAAGAATAAATCGTTATTTCGCAGCATCTCCTTTCTTTTCCATCAGGCTATTTTGGATGTCCTTCGGGTTTCCCTGACCCTTAACCCAGTCTTCTCCCACCTAGAGCCTTCCAGATGGGTTGGATGACAAACCCATTGTCTCCAATGGGTGTGCTGGTGGGGATGATAGGAATTGTAGTCTGACCCTCTTGGTGGTCTGTGGGCTGGAGAAGGCAGTCTTTAGCCTTTTTAATAATAGGGTGGGGAAAGTTGCCATTCCCAGCCCCTTGTAAAAATATGGTTTTTGGTGTGGAAACCTTCTGAAATCTATCTGGTGGCAAAAAGGGTGGGAGAATCTGGTTGCTTGTGTGCACCTAAGTGTGCAAGAACCAACGGTGTAAATACTTTAATTCATTCCAGTTAATTTTTGCATTGCAACATCACATTGCCTTACTCTGTTCCTTCTAAAACTGAAGGAGCAAAAACCTGAAGGGTTTTTTTTCCTTTGAAAGGATGAAGGGTATGTGATGGGAGGGGGGGGGATATTGCAAATAAGAGGGGAGAATTACTGCAATTCCTCCCCCCACCAGTGGCAATAAAGATCATTTTCTTAGAAGGATGATCTGCAGTGTGCATTTAGCTGTGCCCTTTTCCATCTCTTCACCCCCTCTTTCTCATTCTCTCTCTTTCTCTGCAGTTCTATCCATCTTTTCAAGAGTTTATTTTCCTAAAGGAACCCTGACACTAATTGTCTTCCTAAATAAACGGGTCTGATAAATATTTAACAGTGCAACCGAGAAGCAGAGAAGGTGGCAAAGCGGCACACTCCAGCTATAACAGCCAAGCAAAATAAATGAATCTGGTTTTGCTGGTAGAGTGTTAAAAAATATTCTTTGCTGAGCCCATTGCAGGGGTCAAAATGGCTTTATTGTTTTAAGCTTTTGGGGGGTTTGTTTTAAAAGAAGAGGACTTCAAGAGGAATCGCAGAGGCTTCTCTTGACTAATCGGCTTGCTAAATTCCGTCTGAACACTGGCATGAGAAATTTTTGTGCCTGCTCTCTTTAACCTCCCCCCTTCACTCCCCCAAAAAAGTGCTTTTGCTGAGCATTCCTAGGGCACAATCCATGGGGACGCTCTGCTGGGCAGACCTCCCTGGAATGAGCAGGAGCGGCACAAGGGCATCATCAACCTGCCTGGACTGAAAGGGCTCCCATAGATCCCAACGAGAGTCGCACTGCAGGATGGATCACTGAATGTCGCCCTGTGATTTCCCCCTCTGGTAGCTTGGGGCTATAGTTAAATTTCAAAACAAGACTACTCAAATGCCCCCCCCCCCCACTCCCGGTGATATTTGGTGCCAGCCATGTTCAAAATATTTTTGAGGTCGCCTTTGTTTAAAGATCCTTGCAATTTTTGCTTTGGCTTCCGTGGCTCTCATTTGTTCCACCACTCTCAAGAGCCAGAATTGAGCCCCTTATTTCAGCCAGAGGGATATTACAAAGTTATGATATCAAAAAGCATCCTGTTTATTTACTCTTTTAAACACTGATTCCTCCATGATTGCATTTGCTCTGTCAGGTTGTACACATGGAAAATCAAACGGTGCTTATTCCAAAAATTTCTCCGTGGGGAGCAGAATGTTCCAACCAATGGCTCATCCTCGAGCGAATCATGCAGATCGTGGAAGGCATTAAAAGTTACACAAACATCACAGAATCTTGTGGCACGTGAGAGACTCGCTGAATGCCGCACGAGCTTTCGTGGGCCCTGGGCCCTTCATCAGGTGGGTCCCTTGAAGCGGAAAATGCCCACGGAAGCTTTGCTAGAGTCAATAAGGCACCTTCAAGGTGCCTTACGACCCCCACCACCACTTTTTTCTGCTGTTGCAACCAAATGCTGCTACCCCTCTGAAAACGATTAAAAGTTACAGCTATCCAGCCTCCCGAAAAGGGAAAAAAATATCGGGAAGTCTTTTATTGATTTTTGAACACAGGAGAATCTTCAGAGTTTCATACGAGGCTTGTGCAAAATTGGACTCCTGGATGGTCCCCCTGCACGCAGGCTTGTCCTTCCATCCGGACCTGTGGCCTTCGGCCTCCCTGGGCAGACCTCAAGGGGCACCCCCTCCCCTGCTCTGCATTCTCGCCTTGCCGTCTGCATCTTTGCTGTGTCGACATTTAGCTGTGATTTATTTACTGTATTCTCCCTGCTCTTTGTCCTGTTTGCATTCGCTTATTCTTCTCTTTCTATGCGGAGGCCCACTTAAGGGGGGGAATGCTCCCCCCCCCACACTCAAACAGTAATAGATTTCTGCAGGGAAGGGGGCATCTTAAATCCAGTCCTTCAAAAATCCTTCATGTCTTTGAAGGTGGGGAGCGGATGCGGCAGACACACGGAAGAACCGGTTTCCACAGCTGGCCCATCCCGCAAAAACTGCCCAGGTAGAGATGCTGTTGGGAGAGTCAGTAGTACAGCATCCTGTCCCAGAATCCTCTTGCCATTGTGGGTACCTCTCCTGTATCCTTTCATTCCAGGTGCAAAGGAAGGTTTGGCCTTCTTCCATTTGCCTAATACTGGAGCTTGACTTGCCTTCTTGAGGAAGGAAAGGATTGGCATGAAGGAAAGACGTTTTCCTCCAACCCTGGAGAAAATTCTGCTTCCTAGAAGTATCCAACTGGTCAGGTTGGAGACAGAATACTGGGTTAGTTGGACCTTTGGCCTCATTCTTTTTCTCTTTCTCTTTCACTCTCCTATCTATTCCTTCTGAGCGCACACACATGGATACATATTCTCCCTCCGTGTTTCAGATTTCTTGCTTTTTTCCCCCAGAATTCAAAGTACATGGACTTGTTTGTTTAATTGCCAGCCTGTAACTTCCCATCGCCTTATCAGCCCCGGATCTGAAGGAATTAATTGAGTGTTAACGCATTTTATCTTTGAACAAACGAGGCCCCCAAATCTCTCCTCTAATTGCCTTGGCCTGGCTGAGAGGCGGTAATTATCTCTACATTAGCTGGAAATTTCTCCCCTGACTTGGAAAAGAGCAAGGAGGGGAGGGGAGGGGAAAATAACTGTGCAGCAGGGAGAAGCGGAGGGGGGGGAATCTACACTCCTGTGCAATCTGGGCTGACGTCAACTCAGCTCCACGCGTAAGAACCCACTCCTGGATTTGGCCGAAGCGCCGCTTGGTCCAACGACCTACTTCTCATTCCGTGCTTGGAGGAGTGGGCTGCATCCAATGTTCGTCGAATTAAGCTCACTCGTTTGAGTGGGTCTGCTCCAAGTAAAACTACAACTGGATCCAGTTGGCCAGCTTCGATCCAGATTTAAGCTAGAATGACGGTCCTGGCAGCCACGAACGGCCCTTTCCGCCTTCCCTGCCCCTCCAGCCCCTGAAAACGGCACGGGGACTTAAGAGGGTCTTGCGGACTGGGGGCAGTGATGGTGTGGATCTCCCGGAATAGGGCAGAGACCTTCCGCCAGAGGGCCCTTCCTTGGGAGGAAGATAAACCCTGGGTGCAACCCAACTGCAGTCTTTGCCCTGGAAGTCATGTGAAGGTGCGTGTTCGAAGGAGGTGATGAGAACCCCGTCGCACTAGTTCTGGGGAGCAGAGCGCCCAAAGGGTTAAATGCCTCCCCTCTCGGAGAAGTCTTGATTTTGCTAAATCCTTCCCCAAGCTCCCTGGGTTCTCTAAAAGAAAAGAATAACCTGGCCTGTTAAATACATTAATGCGTGTCTTTGTGTCACAGCTGTTTTTGGTCCGGTGCGGTACCTGCCAGTCTCGGAAATGTGATGTGTGAGATAAAAATCCCACAAGAAATGATACATTTGCCTTCCCTCAAACCCAACGTTTCTGAGGATGCAAACTTTATTTCCAGCCTTCCCCCAATCTGGGGTCATTCCAATGGGTTGGACCTGAAACCCCCACCCGAGCTGGGGATGCTGGGTGATGTCGTCCAACTCACTGCAAAGCCTGATCCAGTCTGTGAAGTGACGGATTCACTGCTCCCACTTTTCCCCTTTAAACTTCACAAATTGAAAGTATTCAGTTTTGCTTTCCTTTTAAACCTAAAAATATTTGGAATATTCCACCGGACATGTGTGTGGGGAGGGTGGGAAACAGAAGCCCCTGCCAGCATCCTGGCCTCAGATGAGGGAAGCTCCTGGCCCTCTTGCACAAGGGGAGGCCAAACTCTTTAGCACAGGGGTGTTAAAGACCTGATACCGTGTGAACAAAAGATTGTGATGTGTGAATGAGGCCGTTTGGGGGCCATTTGGGAGGCTGCATTAATTTAGTGTCAGTTTTGGAGGGGGCAAGGCGACCTGTTTGCATTTCGAGTGCTTTGAAACATAGACCTTGTTTGTCATGGATTTCAAAGGAAAGGACAAAATATACACGTTTAGATGGAGCCCTCTTGTAAAAAAACTGCCGCCTTTAATCCAATGAAGTTCCAATAACCATTTTATTTTTTGTGCTCGTATTTGTGTACGAATTCTTTCCCCCCTTGCTTTTATGTGCATAGAGATATTTGTGTGTGTTAATCTATCTTCTGTGCACATTTTAACCTTGTAGGACAGATGACAGGGGCGGCATATAAGTGTTTTAATAAAAAAATAAAAAAATAAATAAATAGAGGACTCCCACAGAAGAGAAACATTTTTCATCTGCACAGAAGGGACGGCTCCAAACCTAGTGGGATGAGACACCCCAAAATGGATTTTATACCCCAATTACAGGCAAGAATCCTGGGACTATTAGTTAGGGCTGGGGAATGCTGTGAGTTGTGGGACTTTTTCTGTCTAAACATGGATAGGATTGTACCCTAAAGCATTTCCGTTGCTCTGTCTTCTGCCTTTATTTTAACCCATTTGGCTTTAAATTTATTTGCTTCTTACCAGCCCCTAAACATAGATGCCTCTGTGAGATCTTGATGGAAGTGGGAGATCATTTTGCAATTCAATAAACAAGAGTCTTTCACATTTTCGATTTCATTCTGGATATTGTTGGGGGGGCGGATCCGGGGGAATGTCACCATGGAAGGTCGCTCCTCAGCTCGGAGCCCCACTGATGAACTGCAGTTTTAATGAATGAATTGCAGTGAATGAAACTTGGCCCACCCAATTCATTCAATACTAATTTATCCAATTCAGGCTTACTAAGAAATACTAAGGGACAGAGGGGTTCTGAACATGTGCAGATTCCTTTCTTTCACCACTCAAGAACCACAACTGGTCGGAATGGGATTCCGGGTTGGGGACCATGGATTTTAGCCCTGTTTGAACCCTGGCACCAATTGCCAGATGTGGTTTCATAGCTGTGCAACCTGTCTATAAATGATAGACTAAACTGACTTTAGCAGCATTAGCAATGCAATGCAACTACTAAATAAATAACACAGCCGCTCTTTTTTTAGGTATGTCCTGGTATTATTTCCCCCCTGCTGAATGGCTTCCATTTGTCCTCCGTCATTGCCTTCTCGTAGTGATTTCTTCCCCAAAGCCTAATTTCTCCTTCTTGCTTCTGTAACACTGTCTATGGCAAAACTGGGCAATCCAACTTTGGAGTATGAAACTCTGCTCCGTAGATGCATTTTTGCTTCCCAAAGCAAGGGGTGTATTGAAGCCCAGAGGATAAAGAACCTCCAACTGTCTTTTTTGTGGGCAACATTCCTGATGATTCATGACCTGGGGGGTCAAGGTTGGAAAAGAAGCAGTACTGAGAATAACTGTCTTAGGGCAGCGCTGCCAGTGGGGGGTGGGGGGCACGAGGAGCTGCTCAGGGGGACCCTTTGTGTAGCGATGAGGGAGAGATGTCTTCAGTCCACATTTTAGTGTGAACTTACGAAATTTTTCATTTCAACTTTTCAAAGCATTCAAAACAGTTCGGATTCAAAACATGTCCACTTTTGCATTGAAATGTGCTCCAGTGTGCACAACCAGTCTTTAAAATGTGTCCCTCTCCCAATTTTTGTGATAATGTTTTCCAGTTAAAAATCTTTCCAAAACTGGATACAGTTGGGGAAAGCACATTCCAAACTGTGCATATTTGTGCAAACAGCATGCACAAAATATTTACAGTTTGCAAGGTTTGATATGCCACTGTACATCCAACAAAATATCTGAGCAGTGCAATAAAGGAGAGAAGGTGATAACAACAATAATTGAAATGCAGACTCGAAGCCTCTAAAACCAGGCCGTGCCGATAAACCCATGGTTCTTATTGAAAGAGGTCTTGTTTAAATAAAGGAGGCTTGTCTAAATATAATACGTTAGGGAAATTGCTTTCAAATAGATGTGTATTGGGTAGAATTGTGTACAAGAGGGCATATAAACCAAAGTGTAAGGTGTGAAAAGCTCCCAAAGTTTGGGACAAACCGAAGTTAAGATTGGAAAAACCAAAAATGGAGCGATTGCCCGTCATCCATTGCCATGCTTTGTGGAGAGTGCCGTGAAGCAAAGGAGACTGGGTCAGGTGGTATTCCGGGGTTCCCACCCTCCTTCCAGGTGCTTTGAGGGTTCTCCTTGGCTGGTGCAGCTCTTACTGCATCTCCGGCAGGCTTGGGGCTGTTTGCTCAGCCAACAGCTGCCTTGTTGATTTGCAACTGTGGGGATGCTTCCATAGGCAACATTCGCCCTTCCGGTTAGCTAGGGCCCTACCAGGATGGAAGGATGCTCCTTTGGGTGCGTTTGGGCCCAGCTGGGTTCCAATGCCTCTTTTCTGCCTCCTGTGCTGGAAGTATCAGGTGGATGTTCAAAAGCATGCTGATGAGATCTGGCTGCAAGTCTTCCCCACAATCTCAGCAAAGAAGAAGCGTGCTTCTTATAAGCAGCAGGACAAAGCTGAGGCAGCAGAAGTCACCCACATCTGTCCCTTTCTCTGAACAAGAAAGCCACTTGGCTAAACTGCACCATAATAAACAGGAGGAGAGAAAGCTCCCCCAGAGGGTGTTAAAAGCGGTTCTGAAGTGGAGAGAATTTGAAAGAGAGCGGGGGGGGGGGGGGGATTGGAGCCTTTTGTGCTAAGTGGCTGAAATAACAGCCTTTTGTCTTGTATGAATTCTGCCAAAAACCCGCCTTGTCAAAGGCATGTATCTTGCCTTGAACCCAAGAGATCACTCAGCTGGTTGAAGTGAATTAAGGAGTTTGTCCAAATGGAAAATTTTTGTGCCGAGCAGGACTAGGTAACTTATGGCCTTCCAGATATTTTGGCCTACAGCTCCCATCAGTCCTTGTCACCTTAGCCCACTGTGAGGGATGATGGGGTATGTAGGCCAGAACATCTGGGGAGCCTACCCAATAGTCTGGTGAAACACAATTATGGGGAAAAGTGAGCAGAAAGGAGTTTTGTTACTCTCTCATTGTACTGGAAATTGGGGGTTGTCCAGTGAAACCAATTGTCAGAGGATCCAAGAGGAATGGGTAGGAACCGGTCTCTTCTGGTTTATTTCAATGAATCTGTGGAATTCACTACCACAAGCGGTGGAGATGGCCAGCGGCTCAGATGGCTTCAAAAGGGGGTTAAAGACATTCATGCAGAGAAGGGCTTTCAGATTTGATTATGATTATGTTTATTATTCTATAGTATACACATGTTTTGCGTGTATTTTACATGCAAGTTTACCTAATATGCACGTTTTGCAAGCATGTCTCCTGATATCACATTGTTTTGTATGTTACTGTCACTATGATGCACATGTTTGTGTGCGCTTTCCCCTAATGTTTGCAGTTTTTGTATGCAGTTTTTGACAAGACAACATTGAAAAATTTGGAGAAGTGTGGCATTTGATGGAAAACTGGGAGCTGGCTTACTTACTGTTTGGAAATTGAAATCAGGCATGTACACTAAAATCTGCATTGAACAGACTTTTCTCCCATCCCTAGGGGGTGCTGGACATACGACAATATTTTCCCAAAAGGAGGAAAAGACCTCTCTCATTTCTCTAACTCTGCCCCTAATAACCAACATCTAGACCCTGAATTGCAAGTGACAGAAACTTTTTTTTAATAATTTTTTTATTAAAATTTTAAACTAACACTAAAGACATCAAACATCACATACATCGGATTTACTGGGTCAACTCCCTACTACATATTATTTAACATTCTAAAGTCAAATTCAAATCAATTTATAATAATTTGAAAACATCTCTAAGTTTACGCCAAGTCCCGTTTCTCCAGCCAGTTATAAAAAGAATCCCAAGTTTGATAGAAGTCAGTGTCCTCTTTCTCCTTCAGTGATAAAGTCAATCCATCCATTTCTGCGCAGTCCAAGATCTTTCTTACAATCAGTCCATCGGTGGGCAGCTCCTCACTTTTCCAGTATTGGGCGAATGCGATCCTCGCCACTGTGATTAGGTGCAGCATCAGGTACATTTCCTGTCTGTTAACGTCTTCCGGTATGATGCCTAACAAGAAAACTTCAGGTTTAAAAGCAAAGGGTTTTTGTAATATTTCCTCCGTCCATCTATGTATTTTAATCCAATACTTTTTTGCATTATCACAAGTCCACCACATATGATAGAAAGTACCCACTTTATGTTTACATTTCCGACATCTATTTAACATATTTGGAAACATCTTAGCTAATTGACTTGGTGACAAATACCATCTATAGAACATTTTATATAAATTTTCTTTATACGAAGTTGCTAATGTTACCTTAATGTTTCTTTCCCATAGTTTTTGCAACAAGTGACAGAAACTTGATTTTATATATGTTTCCGTGCACTTTGGTGCTTAGTCATGCCGGCCACATGACCACGGAGACCGTCTGCGGACAAACGCTGGCTCCCTCGGCCAGGAAACAGAGATGAGCACCGCCCCCTAGAGTCAGGCATGACTGGACGTAGCGTCAAGGGGAAACCTTTACCTTTACCTTTACCTTTACATCAAATGTATGTTTTATTTTATAGAGAGGTGAGAAGAACACCCCTTTCCACAAGATTTTTGAACGTATTGCGCAACCGCATCCCAGGAAAAGTAATCAGGTGGTAACCACACATCTTGCCCCTTCATTTCTGCCATCGTTCAAGATGCAGGTCATTGCCTGGACGTTAAGAGAACTGCCTGGAGGAGCTATTAAGCTCCTGGTGAAGAAATACCCAGCCCATGTCCCATGTGAGAGCGGTGCTAAAGACTCGAGTCTCGGGTTAGCCTATCCACTGTAGTGCGATTCCTGCTTCAAACTCTTTTCTCTCCTGAGACTTCTCCCCCAGTCCTACTGTTTTTTAGGGAAACTGTTTTAGATCTGTAGTGCAGATCTAAGCACTCGGTGCCGCGTCGAACTGCACAATAGCTCAAGTCAAAGGCCAAAGAAGAGCAGTGGTAACTTATTCTGGACTTCCAGCTTCATGCCCAGGGGTACGAAGCCACCTGCAAAAATCTCTCTTTAGTACCTGCCAAATTCCCCTTCCTCCTGACTTTACCTATATTTCTTAAAACTTAAAAAGTCACACTGGGAAGTTGCACAGAAAAGCCAAGTGCTGCCCCCCCGCCCCACCAGGGCCTATTTGTTAGGACCACCAAAAATTTCACCCAAAATTTCAACCCAAAATTCGGTTAGGACCACCGAATGCAAAATCTTCAAGGTTTTGCATTCCCCCGCTACTTTGTGTCAGGCAAGGTGGTACAGAGCCTGAGGAGCTGCCGAGCCCTGATGAAGAGGTCTGGGGAACTCAACATTTTGCAGAATGTCGCTTGATCCTGTTACAAGCATTGTCCAAGTGAAGGTTTTGAAAGGAGGTTTTTCCCTGCTGGACCAGCATGGCTATCTTTGAAGGTTTAAAGAAAATCCTGCATTTTGTTCCAGAAATGAAGTTCTTCAGCATCCATCTCTCATCAAAGTCTATCTTGCACTTAAGCAAATGTTTTCCATATCATCCCTGATCTCCTCCTCCTCTTCTTCTTCTTAGCATAACCCAAATACAAAAAGGAGAAAAGTATATGTAAAATAAAGTTGCCGAGTGAATATAAACAAGTACAACCAATACATTCAAGCCCACGAATCTCTCTCTCTCTCTCTGTCATTCAGCGCTCTATGGGAGTTTGGAAAAGAAGCTATTATTCTGTACAGCAACAAATTTTCCAGCCGCTTAAGTCAATTATAGATCCTCAACTACTTTTTAAAGAACTCCCTTTTGCATCCCACTAATTGTACCGGGTATGATAGACTTTCCATTTCTTCAGCCGGTCTCCTGTCTCATACCTGATCATTTCATCACTTCCTCGCGCACGTCTGCACATGTGAATCCTGATTTTTTTATGCATATTTGTTCTACTCATACAGTTGTGCAGTGCTTTTTTTGCGAGAAAAAAGGTGCCGGAACTCATGAAATTATTTATCTTTCGCACGTAGTCAATCACCGTACGCACACCCACACATGTCAGTTGTGTAACGAAACATAACGGTCGCCGCCCACAGTAAGCACTCAGCGCACAACCACACGACCAATCACAAGCCGAGCAGCGCCATCACAACCAGCGTGCACGAAGCGCGCACGCATCGGACTCGACACGCAAGCAGCCGCATGCACCATTTTAATGATTTTGCCGCCGACCTGCTACGCTCGACAGGGCGATTCGAATCCACGTGGACCAAACATCAAATTTTCAAAAGTTACTTTTCAAACTTGGAAAATCTGTTGAAAAAAGGGGCCTGAACTCCGTTCCGGTGTGTCCGATGACAAAAAAAGCACTGCATTTGTGTCATTTGCCTGGTTTCTCTCCTGCATAGCCTTTTCCTCAGTTATTCCCCTCCCACTGCCTTACAACTGTATGTTCTTTGGGGGCAGAGGCCAGTCTATTCCGCCTAATAATATGCTTATGTACCTCGTACACAGATGATCTCACTTATGCCATCAGCTTCCTCATTAACATGTTTTCGGGCTGGATGGGCCTCGCACAAGAGCGTTAAACTCTGATCACAGTTTCCAGCTCTTCCAGCATCGCTGAAAGCAACAGGAAAATTGGGCTTTGGGTTCTCAAGAAACCAAAAATATGAGCCGAATGCATCTCTGCAAAATAAGAGAACGGAGGAAAATCTCACTGAATGCCAGTGAGGGTGTCTGCCTTTTACTTCTTAAAAAACAACGCTCTTTTCTCCCGTGATGAATATGTTTTTCCATTTCTTCCAAAGAGTTTACAGAACGTATTGCTGATATTTCAGATTCTTTCCCAGAATCTTTGCTTCATCCTTTCAAGGATTCTGGAACTCCCTTCCCCTCCCCTCCCCCTGCCGATGTGTTAAAGAGCAGCCTGCCCTGTTCTCCATTTTCATGTGTTTCTTGTGGGCATAAAACCTCAATGAATGGAAGAATTAAATAACTATTTTCAAAAGAATAGAAAACACATTTCTCCCCTCCAACCGTCTTTCACGCTTTCACATTTTTCTCGCACCAGAGCTGAAAAGTGAGACTTGCTTTTGCAAAGGGATCCTAAATATTTGGGCAAGACGGCAGCTTTGAAGAGATTTCTTGGGAGGGCATCTCTGAGAAGGGCGAAGTTGCAAATTGCCACTGATTCCCCCTTTAGTGGGCCGATGCACGAGATCATTCTGTGTTTTTGGGGTGTCGCACACTCAGATCACGGCGGGGAGAGGGGGACACAGTGGATGAGGCCAGACAACGGTCTGCGAAGCTGAACATTCGTGCAAGGATGTCACCCAGAATGGAGATTTTAAAGGATTCTTCAGCAGCATGTTGGGGAACCCATGGATTTCTAGATGCTCCTGGACTCTGCCTTCTACCATCCCCAACTACTGGCCATGCTGCGTGGGATTGATGGGAGTTGGAGCTGGATGACATCTGGGTGGAGTTGCGGGCTCCTTGCCCTCGCTTGACAACTTGGGGACCTGCTGTGTAAATGTCTTGTTTTCTACTGGGTTACGGCGCTTTCACTGATGAAATGGGGTGAATAATCAATTAAAACAAGCAACAACATATTCAAATTGCCCTCCCCTATTAATAATTGTAGAAATTGATGAGCAAAAATCATCTTTTGATCTTCCCCATAAGAAGAGTGACTTGCTTTTCCAGTAGGAGGTGCACGGTTTTTCAAGTCGGGCATAGTCCTATCTATATCTATATCTATATCTATATCTATATCTATATCTATATCTGAGACAATTTGTCTATATATATGTAGACAAAAAAACAAAAAAGTCCTACAGTGCGCAGAAATCTGGGAATCATTGCTCTTCTTTCTTTGCGAGTGGCCTCCCTGGCTAGTTAGGAGAAAAGTAGCATTGCCTTAATTAGTTCGCTTGCTGGAGAAAAGCGAAAGGGCTCACAGAAGCCCATTTCGTAAAAGGTTAATTTTGCTTCTTAGCTTGTAAACCTGTTTTGTCTGGGGAGTGGAAGCAACTCATTCCTTCAGCCTTCAGTACTGCTTGTGCCTTTATTTCAGCTTTCCCCAACTATGTAGCTGGTCGGGGATGCTGGGAGTTGTAGTCCAAGACCTCTGAAGGACACCCAGTTGAGGAAAGCTGAGCGGTGTGGCGCCCTGCTCTCTATCCCCCTTCAGATGTCCCTCCTCCCATCCTTCCTTTTGTCCAAAAGAGGCGAGGTAGATGGCTGCCAGGAGGGGGGCCTTTTTGGCATTGGCCCCCAAAGCTCATTTTGGAATAAGCTCCCAAAGAAGTGCACTGAGGACCTTCTTTGTATTCATTTTGGCTCCACATAAAGACCTTTTTATCTTCCCAGCATTTTAACCATCTAACTTCTTAACCTTGTTTTCATATACCCCTTTGTATTTCTGTACAGAATTTACAGAGGGTCCAGAAGGTGATATTGTCATATCCCATTTGTACCTGTCCTGACTGTTCTCCTTTTTGTGTCTTTCCTGTACAGAAAAAATAATCCACTGGGAAAGAAAGGACAGAGTACTGCCCAAATGCCTGTTGTTTGTTATTTCCAACCGTTCTCTTTATCTGGAAACATCAACCCTCAAAGCAGCTTCTGTGCCTTGTTCGCCTTCCTCAATTTGTCCTCCTCACCTCCAAATTCATCTTGTAGGCACCTCGGGGCAGAGGCCTGGCCGTCCTTTGTGGACATCAGCCTGGCCTGCACGCGTATATAAATAAGCCATCATGGAAAACCGGGGGGGGGGGGGTGCTTGTTTCGAAGTAAAAATGCTTACAGACAGGAAGGAAGGAAGGAAGGAAGGACGGACGGACGGAAGGAAGGAAGGAAGGAAGAGGAGCGAAGGTCAGAGAGAGATTGCTATGGGATGCATGTTTGATCATGAAACCCCATCCCAACCATCTTGCCCCCCACCCCTTTTCTCTCTCCCAGCCCTCCTCATTCTCTAAGGAAAGTGATTATCATCCGCTTGCCTCTGCATGATCTATTTACCATAGTAAGACAGGAGCCTTTGAACTTTTATTATCCGGTACCAAGACTCTTTTCCCTTTTTTTGCTTTTTCTTTTGGAATCCAATCCTTAAAATACTCAAAAGACCTTCCCATGGCGATTTACTTTAAGAATGATGTTGAGCAGCAGAATGGACGGGGTGGGGTAGGGGGCTTCATTTCCAGTTTCCTGGAGTTTCTTTTCTCACCCCCACCGCCTGCATTCAAGGGGAAAACTGCTTGTAGCAATGTTAACTGCCCCCTTGCACACGCACACACACACACGCACGCACACACGGAAACATACACAAATAGCGACAGCTTGCACTGAGTTCTCCCTGGCTGATTTGATGGCGTCCGTCCCTTTTCACGCTTTTCTGGCAGCAGGTTGGAGGGCGTTGGAAGCTTCCAACTCGTGAGTGGGGAGTCCTTTTTGTTGATCGGGCTCCACCAACCTGGAGACCGCTGAATGTGTTGTACTGCAATGCCTATCATTCCCAGCCCGCATTCTGGAGGGCCCTAGATTGGAGGAGCGGACATGGATGATGTGGCAAACACGGTTCGTAGCAAACACTGCCTTACAAGAGGCATTCCCTAAGCAAGAGGGCGTCTTCCCAGATGGCCCTCTCCACCTTTGCTACCTGTACATTTTACACGTACTTGTACTAAAATTATATTCCTAGGAATTTAATCCCTGATGAATTTCAAACTCGTGTTTAGTTGACCAAAATTCTTTGAAGCAATTAATCTAAGCAATTAATTGAATGAACGTTACAACCCTGAATGGATTTCTGGAAGGCTGCCATTTTGGTGCCGCGCCCATGCATGCATGGGAAAAAGCATGGGTTGCTCTCTTGCACACGATAAATCTTCCCATTGTTCAGGCTGGAAATTTCGGGACATGGCCAGTTCTCCATACATCCTTGTCAAAACAAAGCGAGAGCACCCCTTTTTTTTGCTCTGCTCATGATACGCCCTCCCTCCGGTTACCCTTCTTTCAACCAGCCACTGTAGCATTACCAAACTGATGAGTGGACAGGATCGAGGGATAATTTTATTTATTTTATTATTTTATTTTATTTAGAACGCTTCTATGCCGCCCCATTCGCCGAAGCCTCGGGGCGAATAACAACAATAAATAAATAATAACAATATAAAAACAATATAATTGGAGACGTCCTGGCCAAAGATGTAAAATAAATAAATAATGTTAGCAATTAAAATGACGTTTAAATAAAAAGGTCTTCACCTGGTGCCGAAAAACAAATAACGACGAAAAACAAATAATCTTCATCTAATGTAGCTAAGGTTGCACATTTGAACTGCAAACCAAAATTCTGTTGTCCTTTGAAATTCGCACATCTCAGATTTTGCTATGAAGCCCTCCAATCCAGAAGGCATCCAAGAAATCTCAATGTTTCGTGTGCATCATACTTAAGACTAAAGAAATGTTTGCAGTTTGAGATAAACTGAATGCGGGCGCAGGAATGAGAAACTGAAATTGACAGATTTGGCCCGTCTGACTAATCAGCTGCTTATCTCTGCAAATCAGGCCATTGCTCAAAGCACAGGAGTTTTCCCGGGCTGTTCCTGCATCGTCCGACTGCCTGGTCAGTGGGTGACCTTATTTGCCATCTTAGACGCAGACGTAAGAGGGACTTTGAAGTTGTCCTTCAACAGTTAGAGAGGCACAGCTCAGTTCAGCTGGTCACAGCCTTCCAGCCTTGGTGAGACATATTGTATTCTATCGCAATCATAACCAGTCTGATGCAGTGGTGGGAACACTGGACTGAGACCTCAGAGATCTGGGAGATGCAGTTCCCACTCAGGCGTGGAGCTCTTTGAGTGACTTAGAAGCAGTCACAGCCTTTCAGTCTGACCTACCTTACAGGGTTGTTGTGAGGATTAACTGGAGAGGAGCCAGACCATGTAATTTTCTTGGGGTTCCCGGCAAGAAAACAAGGCATTATATAAATGTAATGATAAATATGTACATTAGCAGGTGTTCATCTAAATTAGCGTACATGAATTGTGTCCTCTGTTTTGGGTGATGCATTTTCTCTTTTTGGACAACACAGAACAGGCCTCCTGACTTGTGATCTTCTAGATTTTTCATTTTTCAACTCCCACCACCCCTAGCCAGCATAGCCAGTGTGAGGGATGATGGGAGTTGTAAGCCAAAAGCTGTAGGGGGGCCATGCCTCCAGCTCATTTGCTCAGGAGTGCTCCCATTGAGTTGGATGGATCCGTTCTGGGCTAGCTGGTTGTGCTATCGTTGGTGGACCTATAGGAAGACGAAACCAGTCACAGCGTGTTAAAAGCTAACACGTGGTTTACCAGGCAGGCGTCTGAAGGAGGAAGAATGCATTCGCGGCCAGAGAGAGTGGTTGGGGCCCTTCGCTGGCAGTTTGGTCGATCGATCAACGCCCACATCTCCGCTCGCTGGGTCCATGGGCTGAGTCACTCTGTGTGAAGGGTCTGTTCAGATGCGCCGCCGCAGGATATTCGTGGTCCCACCTTTTCGCTTATTCGAAGGCAAGCGATTTTGAAGTGGAAGGTTTTGCTTGTTCAAAGGGCAGGCCATCTGCACAGCAATATTTCAAGAAGTTTGTGCAAGATGCAAATGTCTTTACATATAATCTGTGATCAGTTCATTAAATTGGGGAAAGGGTGATAATTAATTGGCTAGAATTATTTAATGAGGAGGCAGTTCAGGTCCCAGAAGCAATCAGCTCGCATAATAATACCAGTCTGAACAAATAAGTGGATTGGCTTTAATATACCAGCCTTCCCAAATCGAGCGGACTCCAGCTTTGGTGGACTACATTTCCCATCATTCCCAGCCATGTGTCATCTCACACATCTGGAGGGCGCCGTTGCTGAGTTCTTGCAGGTAAAATAAGTGTGATTCTTGATTCCTTCAACCACTAAGATGTTATTCCCAAGCAGCCCAAAGGCTTTTGGCCACTTAATCTACAACAACAACAACAACAACAACACGGACACCACTGGAATAATAAATTAGACTTAACAGATCACTTGTACAGAGATAATGTAATATTTATTTGCACTGGCAAATGAACTGATGAATTGGTTAAAAGCATGCAGCTTGTTCAGCTAAAGAAACCTTTAAATGGTAATAGACCGGCTGTGGCAAAGGTTTATTACGGCAGTTTTCATTTTTACGAAGTTGATGATATGGGGCCCATTCTGCATTTGCGTACGTAACTGAAAATCTGGGAGGTCAGCTTAAAAGTTAAAGGAACCCTGAGTAGAGCTGCAGATTTTTTTTCTTTTGTCGGCTTGGTATCCTCCTGTCCTTTTAAGATAATTCCTGGCATGCAGAATGTATCTGTGCTCCTCCAACCCACTCCTATCTCTGAAGATCCGGCGTCCTCTTCAGGCCAAAGCGATGGGGTTGGCTTTCCATCAGGACAGTCTCCATCAGTTAGGATGCAATGTTGTGCAGGTATAATTAGAAAAAAATCCCCTGACCAACGGTTTTCTAAACATCCATGGGGCAATTCATGTGGAGAAATCCGTATTTTCTTTGGTTTCTGATGCTTCCTGCACAGCGAATGCCATGTCAGAAGAGGCTTTCCCTCCCAGGTAGGAGAAGCAGAGGAAGCCTCTTCAAAGTTGGCCACCGCCACACGTTGCGGTTGTAAGTTCTCACATGACAAAGAATGGCTTGCATCCAAAATGTTCCTTATGTGGATGGAAGAGCCGATAGCTCCGTCTTTATTTATTTATTTGGAGTTTTTATATGCCGTCCCAGTCGCATAAGCCTCGGGACAGCTTCCAACATCATAAATAAACAATGATACATATAAAATATAAAATCTGGATTCACCCTGGCTATAAAAATTAAAACCAATAAATAACATTAAGAATTATTAAAATATTGTTGAAATAAAAATGTCTTGGCCTGGCGCTGAAAAACAAATAACGACGGCGCCAGGCAGACCTCTCTGGGGAGCACGTTCCACAGATGGGGCGCCACCGCGGAGAAGGCCCTCCTCCGGGGGCTTTGCCTCCTGATGTCTTTCACAGAGGGTCTTCCTGGGGTGCAGCAAGCCACGGTGCAGCAAGGCATTTCCAATGCTGACCGCAGGGATCTCCCGAGGGTGGCTTCCTTTGAGAAGCACGGCCCTTTTCCTCCCCTCTGGCTGGGATCCCAAGCTGTAAAATTGCGCTTTCATTCCCGGGAGCAAAACTTTTGCCAGTCCTGTTTGCCAACAAAACCAACCTCCGCACCTCCCGACCATGTGCAGTGTTGCATTTTGCACACGCACCGGGGGTGGGGGGGTGGGGGTGGGATGTATTTTAACTTTTGTACTGTTTTGTATGCTTTTAATTATGTTGTAAGCCGCCCCGAGGCTTGGTTGCGATGGGGCGGCCTATAAATTTTTAAATAAATCGTGGCAGCATCGTGACTTAAAGGAATGCAAAAGCTTGTGCACATGCTGCTGTCCGGGCGTTCCCGCGAGCCCCCTTCCCAGACTGTGGGGCCCTTGACCTTGGCCCCAAGGTCCAGCTTCCAGTGCAACATCCTGTCACGCCGCTTTTCGCGGAGGTTCTGGAGCTGCAATCGTGAGGAAGGTCTAGAAAAGGTTTGTTGCACACGCGAGCCAAGCCCATCAGGCTGCCTGATTAATTCTGTGCGCTGGTGAGGAGGGAACACCTTTTTAATCCATCGAGCAGTTTAAATCTTTTCATCTAATTGATTAATGGATGAAACATTGCAGACTTAATCAAATATCATGTATCATCTGTTGAGAGCGTTGCCACTGTTCTTCCACGAACTCTGCTCTTGTGCCACAAAGCGCGGTTTGCCTTGCAGAAGTGCAATGAGTTTTCCTCCACTCGCCTCCATGAAGGGACATTTTGGCCTCTTAAACTCCGCCAGGCCAGGTCGCCACTCAAAGCACAAGAGCGGGCCCAGTTTTAAGAAGGTGGCAACCAACGTCTATCCATTTCTTCCCAACCCTCCTTGTTAATTTTCCAATCAGTTGCATTGATTACTCACAAAGCTGTTTTGTTTTCATTTCTGTTTTTTAGCACCTTCTCCTCCTCTTCTTTTTAGGGTCTTTTTAACTATGCCCTTCCAAGTTGGGAGCCCTGTAAAATACCTACCCAAGTTTAGCCTCGATTTCTCCATTCTGGGAGCTTAGGACACAGTTGATTCTTCCCTTTTTAAAATGACAAACGCAAATGACACTTTCCTCTTTTATTTAATTTATCTGGACAGAAAAGTGATTTGTTGGGGGTGGAGGGGTTGCTTGGCCCCTTGCTTTCAGCCCAACAGTGAATCATTGGATGGGCAGAAACAGGGGCGGGTGGTGGGAGCAGAGAAAAGACTTCTTTTAACTGAAAATTGTATGTAACAAGAGGTCATAAATGTGAGTACTGCACCTTTAAATTCACAGCTGCCATGCAATAAATATATTTTACGTGGTGGGGCATTTCAAAGGCGGCATTCTTGGCATGTTTTCTCGTCTGTAATGGAGGGGCTGCTTTAACACAGCAACATAAACACTCAGGGTCCTGTTGATTTTATGGACTAGCACGCCTGTAATTTATGATAACTTCTCCAAGCAGTGGGCAGCTCTGGATGGCTTTGGGGGTTGCGGGGTGGGAGAAAAAGAGCGGAGATAAAAGGGGGAGGCGGGATTACAAGGGTGCTTTACTTGAAATCCGAAGCAAAATGAAAGGCCTGTGCTCGGCAGAAGGCAGATGGGTGAAAAAGGGAAGGTGGATGGAATTAAGCACCGGGCTTGCCAGGCAGCACGACGTCAAAAGAGCCAACTGGCTGAGCCTCTCGGTTGCTCCATGCTTGGAAAGAGCCACTGGACTGCTTCCAAAGAGTTCGGGGTAGCGTGCAAGGCTGCCTCCCTTCCTCTTGTATCCTCACAACGACCCTGCTGGGTAGGCAGGCAGGCTGGCTAGGCTGAGGTAGAGGGTGGCTGCCTGAGGTCATTCAGTGAATTTTTGGGCTGAGTGGAAATTTGAACCTGGGACTCTGCAGCCCCAGCGGGACACCTGGACTCAGCTGTCACTGGCCTGGCCTCTCCTGGATACACTGGACTGCCACTTCCATCGTCCCCAGGCAGCTGCCGCACTGGCTCAGAGGGTGGCACTTGGGGATCCCCAGTGAGGAGGAAACACATCAGCAAGGAGAGGACCAAGGAGGGCGATTTGCACAAAATGTGCCCAGTCGTTTATCTAGAGGCTGTTCAAAACAAATACTGGAATCGCAGCAGAAATGCAGATTGGAGGCAGAGGGCCAGTTGACCACGTTCAACCTGCCCTTTAGGTTCTGCTTGGTGATGGACAACACTTCTTGCTTGCTTGCTTGCTTGCTTGTATTGATATCCTTCCTTTTTTCCTGAAAGGGACCCAAGGCGGCTAACATAATCTCGTTGTCATCCTTTCCATTTTATTCTCACAACAACCCTGCAAGGTAGGTTAGGCTGAGAGTCAGTGGCTGGTCCCTAATCTCCCAGTGATCTTCGTGGCCCAGCATGGACTAGAACCCGGATCTCCTGAGTCCCAGTGCAACCCTTAACCACTTTAGCTGTGCCACATTGGCTGTTGGCTGGCTGTCTTTTACCTGCCTGAAATTCTGGGGTTTTACTGGGATTTTAGTTGGACATTGCAGAATGATCTGGTCCTATGATTTGTTCACGACAACGGTATTGCTATTTAGTGCCGGAATGGGGTTCTCCTGAACCCACCTCCAACCCTTTATTCACTAAGCCAGCGGCTCTCGGTGGCTTCTTTATCATTCATCCGGCTCTGGTCAGCAGAGTCCTTCAACAGAGGACTGTTCTCTACAAAAGAGGACACATGGCTACCTCCTGTCTGGGAGTGATGAGAGCTGCAGTCCAATGCATCCAGAGGTTTCCAGGTTGGGAAAGGAGCGCTTACTGCCAGCCCGTCCCCTTTTCCTGGCAGAGGTCAAAAGAGCCATTGTTACGTTAAGCTAACATTGGACAGAAGCCCCAGCCAGACACGAAATGGCTTTTGCTTTCACGAGAGAGTTAAAAACGAGAGCTTCTAAGCCTCACCTGGCAGGTTGGGATGAAATCGACAAGTCAGTTTGAGTTTTGGTTTGCATTTGAATCACTGGTGCCTGATACGTTGGTCTGGGAGACCCAGGCTTCACGATTCTCATATGTTTAAGTTGCAAGATACAGTTCAACTGTTATATCCCACGGGGTGCAATGAAATAGCCCTGCCTGGGATGCGTGGAAGCTCCTGAACTTGGAAACGTAAGTGCAAGCAATTGCCAGTGCAAGGCACCGTCTCGAGGGGAGGGGAGGGAAGGGAGGTTGGGCCACTGCCTAGGAACTGGTGTTAGTATATGGCCCGGGCTTTTGGCGTGCCTCTTCCCACTCTCTGAGGCAGGTAGCTGTGCCAGTGCCGAGCTAGTGGGCAGACTGGGGGCTCGGCCTCCGAGTCCCAGCTGGGCCTCCGAAAAATCCTGTGGAAGTAGAGACCTGTTCTCCCCTGCAGAGGAAGGCCGGACGTGTTCCAATGGAGCAAAGCTCAGGGAGCCAAGGTTCCATTTGGATGCCAGGAAGCACTTCCTGACAGTCAGGACCCCGAGGGCGTGGAATGGGCTTCCACGGGAGGTCGTTGAGGCCCCATCGGTGCGGGTGTTCAAAGACAGGCTGGACATGCACATGGTGGGCATGTCGTGAGTGGAGCCGGCTGGTGCCGGAGGTCAGACTAGATGGCCCAGGAGGCCCCTTCTGACTTGCTCTGTTTCTATGTTTCTATGTTAGCCATGGAACTGGCCCTAAGTTAGGTAAATCAGTCTTGTAAAGATTATTTTGTGCTACATGTATTAGTATTTCCCTTGACAAAGAAGTATTCTCAGAACTCATCGGGGGCCGTGAATATGGGGCCAGCTTTACGGTCCCCTTTCTTGTTGTTAAAATCTGTAATCCTTCCCATTTTCCTCCAAGAGGTTCCTTTCCCGATCCCCAGTTTTGCCACAGGTAGCTGCTGCTTTCTCACATCCTCTCTCCAGTCACCAAGCCTCCACCTGTCTGACCGCCCTGGAGCACCTTTGCTCTTGAGTTCAGGCCTTCTTTTGTGGGTATTTCAACCCCACCTTCTTTTGATATTGTTCTCAGGGCAGCTTAAGTCCCCAAGGAAATAGTCCTATTCAAAACTGGGCTCTTCAGCCGTAGGCCAGTGGCCCAAACCCAGCCCGTTTCAGCCCTCTGGTGTCCGCAGGATGCCTTTTTCTCCATTAGCCATGTTTGTGGCTCTTGGCTTTTTTGTGGCTTTTCCTCATTCTAAAAGGTCGAACTACCTTTCCTAAGGCATAGTCTTTCCTAAGGCAGTAAGAGCTTAAAGCTAAAATATGTCAGTATGTTTGGTATTTCTGTTCCTCCCCTTTCTACCCACACTAGATTGTACGTCTTCAGAGCTTCACAGCTGAATTCAGCCCTTAGGCTGAAAGACGTTCCGGCTTCAAACCTACAGCGAGAGAAAATATATTCCCAAGCCACAGTTCAAAAAAGCAGGCTTAAAAAGACTTAAAACAACTTCCGTGTTAAAAGTCTGGGGAAATTAAGGAGTCTTCCCTTGGCATTGGGATGATATCAACAAGGGCATCAGGCAAAAGTCACGGTGCCACCACGAAAAAGGTCTTGTTCCATGCGGCCCCCGCCCTTCCCCTGCACCAAAGGGGCTCAGTGCAGAAGAAGGGGAAGCACCCACAGGCACGGAGAGGCCATGAGCCTGTTGCCAAACTGCGAAGAGCTTTCACGATTGGGACTGGCACCATGAGCTGAACCCCGAAAGAGATTCCGGAGCCCGTGTAGTTGGCATTTTTCCATGCATTTCTAAAACTACGACTGTAACTCTATTCGTGTCTGGAGGGAAAAGCTCCCACTGTTGCAGAGGATGGCACTCTAAACAAAATTTCTGGTTCTGACATGGGCCCTAGTTTTATTTATTTATTTATTTATTTAAAGTGTTTACATGCCGTCCCCATTGCTACGCAGCCTCGGGACGGCTCACAATAGTTGCCCATGGCCTGCGTCAACAGTCAGACACTATGCAGAGGGGGTGGCATGAGCATGCTTCTCTGTCTCCTTTATGGCGACGTATCGCACACGCACCAGCGTGGATGAGCATGACGGCACCTCTGCCTCCACCTTGAGGCTTAACTTCTGGACACCCTGCGGGGAGACAGGATCTCTGAAAATCGGGCAGACAATCTTTTAGTGAGCATGAACCAAAGGCAGATACACTGTCCCCGCCACCATGCAAGTGGCAGAGCGCATGGTGTCCCTTGGCTGCTCTCTGGTATAAAAACAGTGTTTATCTGCATCTGTGGCATGCATACAACAAAGCCGTTTTTCCTCCCAGAGATGTCCTAATAATATCCGAGGCTCCAGCGTGTGTACCTCGGCACACGCATAACGCCAACAGGATCCCAAGTTTACTGCAAGGGTGCTAAGTGTCCATAGCAACTGGCGCACTGGTCACAGGTAAGGACAGGGCATTTGTCTCCTACAAGCCAGCGTCACTTTCCCATAAGCCTGTTCTCTTTCTGCATTAATCTGATCTTTTTTGTAGTAAACCCTCCCCCCCCTCAAAATGTAGATTGTGCATTTTCTCTCAAAATATGTTTTCAGGCATGCATTGCTGTGTTCAATCTGCCGAGAACTGAGCCACAACTCTGGGAGAAATGTGAAATCCGGTGGATAGCTGGTTTTGACCAGTGTATTCCCCTGAAAGGCGTGGATCACGCCGTTTCATGACGGAACTCACAAACTCCTCCAGCATCCCCTGTCACCAGGGCTGTCACTCCTAATCATCTGATTCAGGTCCCAAGTGAGGCTCAGCTAAAACTGGAGAAGGTATATATAGGGACAGAGTACCAATCAGCGAGCACATGGGGGGATGGCCAATCTGCACGCAGGGATGGCACAACCAATCAGGGAAAATATCAGCTTGGGGCTCTGAAGTCCTCCCAGGTGGCAGAAACTTTGGTGAGCCTGGAAACTGCACTTTGGGCAGAACCTGCTGCATGGGATTACTGGAATGCGCTCTGCGTGGGGCTGCCCTTGAAGACGATCCAGGTACTTCAGCTGGTACAGAACAGAGCTGCCAGGTTGCTGATGGGGACCGGTCGTTATTCTCATATAACACCGGTCCTCTACCAGCTACATTGGCTTCCAGTTGAAGTCCAGGCCCAATTCAAGGTGCTGGTTTTAACCTAGAAAGCCCTGAACAGCTTGGGACCAGGATCCCTGAAGGAGCGTCTCTTCCCTTACATGCCCTCACGCCCCTTAAGATTTGTGGAAGAGACTTTGCTCTGGGAGCCCTCTTTAAAGGAGATAAAAAGAACACTACCCGGAGCAGGGCCTCCTCTGCGGTGGCGCCCAGGTTATGGAATGTGCTTTCTGGAGAGGTGCGCCTGGCGCCGAGTCTATATTCTTTTCGGCACCAGGTTAAGACCTTTTTATTTAATTGTTATTAAAAAAAATAATATTTTTATTGTTAGCAGCAGCTTTTTTATGTTTTTTGTTTTGTTTTTGTTTTTATATAATTTTATGGCATTTGTATTGTTTTATTGTTTTTAATTGTACATTTGTGAGCCATTCCGAGATGCCAAGGCATGTGGTAACGGCATACCAAAGATTTAAATAAATAAATAGCTGGGCAGACAGATATCAGTCTTGCATTGCCCCAAATTGGCAAGATAGTTTTGAAACTGCAATTAGGGGATGATCCTATATCCCAAAAAGGCCTCCAACTCTCGGCATGCACCAACCAGCCACAACCAGCCAGATTCCACAGTGTTCAGTGTGGCAATTGCAGGATGGCTTTTTCGGTTTTTAAATCTGCGTGGGATTGTGGCTGATAAGCCCTTTCCCAGTGTCTGGAAATTGTGGGACTTTCTCCTCCTCTAAACCTGAACAGGGCTGTTTCCTAAAGTCCTGGGTGAGATGGCTCTTGGCCTGATCCTGATAGGCCATTCTGCCCTGCACTCAAACACTTCCAGACTATTCAGTTGTCATCACATCAGTAGGTAGAACAAAAATGGGAATTTCTGACTCCCGCCTAACCCGCCGTTACTCTTTGCCTGTCTTGTATCATTTCCCCGCCCCAGCACCCCGGCCCGTTCCTTCCCCAGTCCAGATGCGACCCCAACAGCTGGGATGGCTGCAGCAAGGGGGGGGGGCAGGAAGGATTCAGATGCTCTTACATAGCAACAGGGGCGAGGGTGCAAGGAACGGTCATTAATCATTTCTGTAGGGAAAGCCTGCTCGCGGCCTGGCACGGGGGTGGGGGCTGGCTGCGGGGGAGGAGGAAGCCGGGCCTGTTTTGGTGACGTGGCACAGACGGGGTCTGAATCCGGAGCCCCTCTTGGAGCACAAGAGCCCAGGCGTTAGAGACTGACACCCTGCTCCCCACCTGCATTTTGAGCGATCGCTTTCTCGGCGCTGCTCCCCGCTGATGAGCAGGGTGCCGGAGGCATCAGTGCAGGCCTGGAGTTCCCCACCTTGTCAGGGTGGGAAATGCGATGCATGCATCGAGGGAACCCCTTCCCAGTCTTTCCATACCTGCATTTTCCACCTCCCATTGCTGTTCACCTGTCGGTGCATCTGGACATTGGATTGCGAGGCGCCCCGACAGAACAGGGGATAAAAAGGGACTCTGGCTTCGCCCTGCCCTACCTTCCCCGCATGTTCACTAATCACCCCTCCCCCACCTTCACCTTTTGCAGGGCTGCAAACTCGGTTCGTGGCCTGGCCACGCTCTCGATCTGCACAGACAAGATGTGGCCCGCCTTGCTGTGGTTGGTGCTTAGACGGAGCATGGCCTTGAGTTCCATCATGGGAGAAAGGCCAGGTGGAAAGACATACATAATGGAAAGTCACAGCCTGACATCCCTGGACATTAAGAAGGTCAAAGGCTTTGAGGCATGTGGGTAGCCTGAATGCTTGTCAGGCTGTGGGCATAGGTGTGTGGGGCCAGCAAAAAGGCCGGCAACCCCCCCCCCCTTTCTCAGGCCTGCTTCTCAGCCCTGCATGGGGCTGTACTAATGTTTTGACCAGCTCCATGTGTCTCCTTTTCTCAAGCCACAGAGAAATGATGTTTAACTCCGGTTGCCTTTTCTCCGATTAATAATATTTTCACCTTAAAGTTTGCAAAAAGAAAAGAAAAAACACTCCAAGTACTTTTTGCTTCTTAAGCCTCCTCTCAGGGAAGATAATTGAGCAATTAGTGACAAATTACTTTTGGTGGCTTTTTCCCCCTAATGAAGGCTTATGCAACAAAGTGCCAATTAAAAGCCACTCCTGAAGAGAGAGAATGTGCTGTTTAAATGCTCCCCGTTCTTTCCCGACACAGAGCCCCCTTTGGGGTTGGCTTTCCTTGATCTTGGCCACTGGTTTCTTTGGGGATGCATTTCACCCCATGCCCTCCAGTTGGTAGCTTCATTTCCTCCACACTCCAGCTGCAGTCTCTGGGTACCCCTTCTCTCTCTTTTGGTGCTGTTTCATTAGAACCAGGCTAATGAACACAAGGACACAAGCCTACTGCTTAAACCATGGTTTGTGGCTTTTCCCAGGGTTTGTCTGGAAGCTGGGCAAACAAACTGGCTTGTCTTCTCAGACCCTGGGTTGTCAGTTTCCTTCACCTGGACCCAAATCTTCTGTGGCTCTGTCGTGTAGGCATGTCTGGTTTCCTTGTTTTAAGCCTCCGCCGTGGGCAAAACAACCCATGGACATGGTAGTTCTGGGTTCACATATAACAACAACCCAAAGGGGGCTTAGCTACTTTTTATTGTGCAGGACAAAACTGAAGACTTTCTCTATATCTTGGAGTCGCTTTCTTCATTTGGTGCCCCTTTTGCAAGATTGAAAAGCCTATTGGAGAGTGGAAGATGGTCCCATTAGCAAAAAGGAACGTTTGGTTCCACCCAAGCCAAAATATATAGGACAGACCAATTTGGGATTCCAGTCCCATGAAAATCTTTGGATTTGTTGGTTGGTTGGTTCATTAAATACCTGGCCTCAGGGTGCTGGCTTCTAAAAAGGATTAGCAAAATACACAGAGCAGCCTTCCCTGGAGGTTTGTCTGATCATATATGCTTATAGCAGCAAGGGTGAATAATTTGGGGATTCTTTTTTTCCACTGGGAAGCAATATATACATATTTTGAAGACTGAGATAATAAATATATGGATATTAAAAATTGGTGATATTTATAAATTGCCCCTCTGCTAAGTGAACAGTCACAGCAATGTCCAGTTAAAATGAACCCTGACAGGATGAAAATACATCAATCCATCACCAAAAAACAGAAGCAAAAGGTAATAGGATGCATGACAATAAAGTCAGAGTACATTAACCACCCAAAGCTCAGTGGAGCTACATAAATCTTAATTAATTATCTAAAGGACAGGGGTTAGGGAGCTGACCTAGCATCTCTAGGAAATGTGTTCCGAAACTGGGGGGCTGCTACAGAAAAGACCCTGTCTCAAGTACCCACCAACCTCATCTCATGACCAAACATCTAACAGGGCCTCCGATGGTGGTCACAGGTTTCCCCCGCAGTGATATATTGCCTACTCTTGTCGCACAAAATATTTAGGGGTGTCTTGGCCTTGAATGGGCAAAGCTTCACAAAATGCCTCCACCTCGAGGTGGCCTAATTTTGGGGACTCTTCTTGGGGGATGTCCCATCATTGGGGTCCACCATGCCGAGTATTTGCACTTTGAACTGGGCCCCAGACGGGTTCCGGCTTTCTAAGTAAGAAGCATCACTTGAAGCAATATTGCAAAACAAACCAAAAGGAGCCCAGGTGTTCGAAGTCAGGTATTGTGTTGTCTATAAATCACACATGTGATAGCAGCTTGGCTCTTACATTTTGCACCACCTGCAATATTCAGGCACCGTCCAAGAGCGGCTCCATGCTGAGCTTGCTGCAGTAATCGAAGGGAGATATGATTAAGGCCTGGATCACTGTCGCCCCACGGATGATGGAAGACGTCCTGTGACCCATCCGGAGGGTGGAAGGCTGCTGGAGCCTGCTAGGGGCTGGGCGTGAGCAGAGGGGAAGGCGAGAAAGGAAAATGCAGAGGAAGGAACATGACAAGGTGTTCAAACATGGCCCTGCAGCTGCTGTCTATTTTGTTTCTGTAGCCAAAGCTCTCTGGGCACTTTACAACAAAGCACAACACGAAACAAAACAAAAAACATAAAGCAACAATGTGAAAAGAGTTGACATTAACTTAAAATAGCTGAAAATACAGTAGAAGTTCAATTAAAAGGCCCCGCAAGGAGCCTCACCAAGATAGTCCACTCAGGCCCCACAGGAGTGAAACGCAGTTCAAGTCCGGGTCTTTACGAGCCCTCGTGCCTCCTGGTTCGCCGCTGAGTTGGGCATTGCTCCTTGACGCAAATGGATTTTGGGTGCGAGGATCTTGGCATTTTGAAATGCGCACTGGTTCTTGTGTGCAAATACACAAGAGCATGTGCGCGTTTCGACAAAGTTGCACACATGCCTCTCGTTGCCAAGGTTTAGAAAAACGGTCCACACTTCTATGGAATCGGCACGATTTGGAAAGAGCAGTGCCGGGTCCGCAGAGATCGGAACTCGCTTGGGTCTGCCGCAGAGTTCTCGGGCATCCCTTCGCATACGCGAACCATCCCTTGGGCGAGCGGGCTGAAAGCAGGTGTCCACCGAGCCTTTTCGGAGAGAGTCAGATGGAAGGGCCGAGTGTGATTACTGTTATCCATCACAGACCCTTCAAATCCGAGAGTAACAATCTTGGATAATCAGCATGTCACTGCTCTCTCTGGCTGGCCCCTGGCAGGAGAGAAAGGCAAGGCAGGATGGGGGTGTGTGTGGAATGCAAAATCTGCTTTCATTCAAACAGGAAGGCAGCCACTGGGGGTGAGTTTCTAAGCAGGGGTCAGCAGCCCTTCTTAGAACCACCTTTGCAAAGAAAACGAGATGATTCTCTTCCTCTCCTCCCCCAAAGTTAGAGACATTATTGTTATTCCACGAGAACTTTCTACATGTAAAATAAAAATGCTGATGTGCCCAAACCACACTGAAAGGGCTTTAAGAGGAGGAGGAAGGGGAGCTGCAGAGAGAGAGAGAGAGAGAGAGAGAGAGAGAGTGCGCAAGTGTGTGTGTGTGTGTGTGCGCGCGTGTGTGTGTGTGCATATATGAGAGAGAGAGAGAGAGAGAGAGAGATTGGAAGCTTCTTAAAGGCAGGACCCTGTGGTTGTATTTATTATGTGTATAGGTCAGCTTCTAGGGGAGGACATTCTGGGGTGCAGGAATGCAAACAATTCCCCCCATTTGGGGGAAGATGGGCATTGTAGTCTAGCACATCTGCAAGAAGTCTTGCTTGCTCAGTCACATTCACAAATGCACACGCACACCACAGTAAGAGCCAAAATCCAGCAGAGGCCAGCATTGTTTAAAAAAGTAACTTTTACCATGAGTTTCAAAACTTAAAGTAAAACCAAAGATAAAAACAGACATTTGATTCGTTCACCAAAGCAATGGCATGGATCGATCGCTGCCAATATATCCGGTAGATCCAGGTCCGTCCCTGCTCAGCCATGAAAGCTCATTGAGTGTCTTTGGGCCAGTCAGAGACTCTCGGCCTAACCTGCCTTGCAGGGTAGTTACTGTGGGAATGAATTAGACAGGAGGAGATCCTCGTATGCCTTCCTGGGTTCCTTGCAAGAGGAAGAATGTAATACAATGTAGTGGTGGTGGTGGTAGTAGTAATTTTTATACAGCAAAAAATGATAATATTTTAAGGGATAGTTATACACGGGCATCACCAAAAGCAGCCAGATGCGCATGCATTTGTCCATTTGTAGATTATGTCCCCAAACCACCCATTCGAAAGTGTCCTCAAGTCATTGCGCTATCAAAGGTGGCCCCTGCTCCTTCTCATGTTGTCGTTCTTGTCTTTTAGCTGGTGCACAATCTGTTTGTGTTGACCTTACATGAAGTTCCAGGAGGCAGGAAGGGAGTCAGGAAGGGCGTGTGGTCTGTACTGATCGGAGGCCTTCCCATCCACAAAGCCCAGCATCTCAAGGTTCCCGAAACGAAGGATGCCCTAAGAGGCAGAGCCTGTTATCCCTGCCCTTTGTGCCTGAAGCGTCATCGCTCGCCGGACTCGTGTACCAAATGTGCGATTCCAAGGCTGTGCTGGGTTTTTAAATGTCACTGTGAAAAATTAGTTTCTCTCCCTGCCTCCGCCCCACACGGAGGGGCCCGGCACTTGCATGCACACACAGAGACAAGCACCATCTCTTTACCTACAGAATCCCTTGTCTGTAGGTAACAGACCTGCAGACCACCCCGAAACCAGCGCTTTAATGGACAAGGTTACTTTCCTGACTGCACAGAGCAGTCTGCTGTTCTGTCCCTGCCTGCTGTGAGGGGCAGGGAAAGGGGAGGTCCTTTGACTCCTGCTCCAAGGTCGGCGCTCCGTCTCCAACCTGGGAGCTGGGAATCAGAACAGTCTGGGCTCCGTAGGATTGCCCCCCCCCCCAGAGCATTTATTTACCCCCTCCTTTTCTTATGCCCCCTGTATGCTAATTCGTATTATATTGAATGTACTGCTGAATTGCTGGAGCTCCCTGGGGGGATCACAGCTCTGTGCCATGATGATGACAGACTAATTAACTGAAGGTGCAATCCTGAGCAGGTGCAGGCATGCAGAGAGAAGTGCCAGGATCTTCTGCATGTCCGTGGCAGCCACGTGTGCCGCGGCATGCTGGGACGGTCAGACTTTCTGCTGCCTACACAGGCATCGGCCGGCGCTTATTGCAGCTAGGTTTGGTGCACGCCTGGCTTTGAGAAACGTGGCTGTGCCTCAGGACTGGATCTCCCGTGCACCTCGTTCTTCATTTGGTTCATGCCCAGCACCAGTTCCAGGTCTGTGGCCGCATCCACACCAGGGGCAGGACAGGGGTCAGTCCAGACCTCCAAGCTGATGCCTACGTGGCTTGCAGTCACAGGGGCTACTCATCCTCCAGCAGCAACCAACATTTTTTCTCCCTGCCTCAACCAGGTTGCTGCAAAAGGACCCCGAGGAAAAACCGGGGATGGGCTTTGGGTGGAAGGACCTGCACTTGGCTCTGGTACGGATCCCACTTCCCTGGGCTGAGCATGCATCCAGAAGTATCTTGCTCCAGAATCATTATCTGGCTGCTGGATCCTTTGGGATCTAGAGACAACTCAGACAAGGTAGATCCCACAAGCCTGAAGTCTTTCCATCCCTGGTTGATGCCCCAGACTTAACCAGGTTTAACTGCTGTGCGGCTTCAGCTGAGCGTGTTGCAAAGGCCTTTGGGGTTAACCGTGGTTTTCGGCATGCTGTGGAGCTCTGGCTTGAGTCTGCTTCCATTGGGAGAGACCGTAGCTCCGTGGGTCATATGCAGAAGGGCCCAGTTGGATCCATGGCTCACTCCTTCAGGTAGTCTGAGGAAGCATCCTGCCCGACAACTGGGAGAGCAGCCACTGGTCACTACTGGGCCATATGGACCCATGGTCCAAGACGTAGCGTGGCAGCTTCCCCAGTTCCCCTGCACCCTGGTTGGCAGAAATCTCTCAAGTATGCATGAAGCCATATCAGGAGCTCTGCTAGGCTGCACCGGCCCCGTGTCCCTCTTCCCCAAACAGCAAAGCAGCCCTTTCCAGACCAAGAACACCCCCAGACCCCGCAGGGAACCGATGGGCCTTCCTACAGGTGCTGAGAAGTGCCCGTCCACCCTTCGTGCTCAGGAGCCCAGGCCAGAGTGGCCCCAAGAGGGGGAGCCCCAGGTGTGTTGCGACTGCAGCATCCAGAATCCCCAGCCAGCCAGTTCCCAGTCCTGGCACGGCTGGAGGGCCTCTGCTTAGGCCAACAGAAGCCCGTCACACACCTGCATTCTGCCTGTATAAAGCTCGCCATGCCCCTTGGTTCACCCCAGCAGCCACGGCGTCCCCATTGCATCCCGGCACTGCAGAGAAGGTGCCCCGGAAGGCCGGAAAAGAGCCGCAGGGCCGCAGTTGGACCCATACGAGCTGGCTGGGCAATTTTAAATAACCAGCAAACGTTGAAAAGCAGGCGTGAATCCTCAGCTTGGGGGAGCCGTGCCTCTAAATTACAGAGGCATTGCGGAAGGGAGAGCGCGAGGGGGAAGGTCCCCAGCCGACCATGGGCCTTCTGCACAGACGGAGCTCTCCTTCGTCTGGCAACCTGGCCTCCGCTCTCCTTCCCATCAGAGACAGGAGGCAGGCAGAGAATGAGTTAAAAGAAAAAACCCTTCTACTTCCGGATGTGTTCATAGCTCAGGGCTGTGAAAGTGGGAGAGAGCAAGCCAGAGAGAGCGCATCTCTCTTTCTGTGCCTCCCCTCCTCCCCTGCTCCTGTTTCTTCTTTCCACATATACAGAGGGAAGCCAGCGAGCACCTCAGAAGCGAGCGCAGGCAGCGAGGGGAAAACGCAGGCAGCCTCTTTGATTATCATCCCGATTTTTAAAGAGAAGAGACCCTCAGAAGGGCCAGCACCGGTTTATTTAATCTTGCATTTTTTTAAAAAGAGCCACACTCCCAAGGCAGAGGCAAAGGGCTTTTCTGCAATTTCCTCCTCTCTTTCTCCCCCCGCCCCCCCCCCGCGCCCGCTGCCCGTTCAGATCTTCTGCTGCTTTAAGAGGAGGAGATCGGGGGAGCTGACAAGCCCGGCTTGTGTCTCTCGCCCCCCCCCCACCCATCCCCACATCGCCACCTCTCTGTTTGCTGAGTAGAGGGGGGGCCGGGGTGGGAGGGAGCTGAATTCTCCTTGGTGGAGATGCTGGGTGGGGGGGCTTCTTGGGTCCTCTGAGCCCCCCCACTCTTGCACCTTCTGCCCCGCTTCCCCTTTCATGCCCTGCTTCTTGCTTTGATAGGATTGCAACCTTCACCATCACATAGGGAGGGCAAGGAGGCAGAGGAGATGCCTGTGATGTAAAGGAGAGAAGAAGGGGGGGGGGGAGAAAGAAGAGAAAAAGAAAGGGGGAGAGAAAGGAGTGTGAGGCGGGCGAGCGTTTCTTGGAGTAGGGGGTGTTGCTGGCGTTTGATCATTACACACCCCTCCCCCCCCCAAACTACCACCGGTTTGTTGATATTTTTTTTTTTCTGCAAAGACCATAAGTCACTTCAGGTCTGACATCGTTCGGCACTTGATGGACAGCTACGACAGCAGAAAGGCAGAAGAAAAGGGTCTACTTGGGAGAAAGGAGATACCTGCAGGCAAGAAAACAAGCGCCAGTGCCCGTTGCCTCTGTACACAAACAAACATCCAGGCAGCTGTCTCTTGCCGGCTGCCTCTAGCTAGCTCGCCTACTTAGGTTGGTTTTGTATATCTATATATCTATATTTGGGAAGACCTTTGGAAGGTTTAATTTTTGTAATTTTTTAAATTATTCATATTATTACCCCTTCTCCTGAGGCATCCACAGAGAAATTGCCCCTTTCTGGGGAGGAAAACAGCCTAGAGAAAGAAAAAAATCAGAGCTCTTTGGCAACAGTTTCTCTTTTTCGTCGTTGATTTTGTTGGAGTGATGGGCTTGGGGAAGGGGCCAAAATGAAGGATCTCCGGTTTGGACGGACCTGACGCTTCCCTGGCCCCCCCAAGAGCCAACTCCCCCAGGGGGGAGAGGCAACCACGAAAGAAAACCCCGGAGAAAAACCGTCCGAGTGTCCGATGGCACAAAGGGTAAGCCTAGATTTTGTTCTGTCTTAGATGGAAGGTGTTCTGGCCTGGATGGGTCGGTTAAACATCACAATAGAAAGCGTAGCGACTGACTAGTTCAGCTTTAAAGGGTGGCTTTTATTGCTGCTGCTTTGAAGGGGGAAAAGGAAGAAATTTTAAGGCTGTGAATTATTCCCACAGTTCAACTTGGAACTGGTTCCCGTGCTCTAAGTTTGAACTGCCCCTTTTCGAAGCTCATTTTCCCTACTCTCTCTCTCTCTCACACACACACACACACTCTTCCTCTGTCTTATTTGTAAATATTTATCTCCCTACTACCCTGATTTGGCAAGTGGGATTTTGAGGAGGGGGCAGAAGGGAGGGAAAGGGGACTACAACTAAAAAACAACAACAACCACCCTTTTCTGGGAGTACTTCGCTTTCAGGGGAGTAAAATAGCTGTCACTTTTAAGTGACATAAATAGGAGCCCTTCCCCACCCCCAATCCCCGGTTTAACTTTGTGGCTTAAAAACCTGACCAAAGATTGACTAATGTGTTTCTGAGCATCTACATAGCAAACTTTAGCAAAATATGTGCTCCGAGTGTAACTTCCCCCCTTCTCCTTCTCCTTTTAATCTCATGCAGGGCAAACTATTTCTTGACTTTGTCCAGCCTTTTTGGCTTTGATTTTCTGTTGCTCATTTGAAAGCCTCAATGGGGATGCTTTGTGGCATTTTGTGATGCTTTTCTAAAGTTTTGCCAGTCCCTTTTTCCTTCTGACCCTCTCCATGGAGCGGCAGAAAATATCTCGCTGGCTTGAAAGACTGGGGTTAATATGTCTTCAGCGTGGCTGTTTGTAAGAAATTCAGACAACTTTGCATGGGGTTCTGCTCCCAAGCACTTATGTCTGTGAAGGATGAAGGCAGCCCCACATTTTGAATTTCAGCTTTGATATTTGCTGTGGAGCTGTAGGTCCATGTAACGCAGAACGAAAAACTTCCTTCCGAGAGCCTACACATTTCCAGCGGCTCTTGAATTCTAGAGCCTGATGGAAGGACATGCAACTTTCACTTACTTTTTTTAATTTAAAGGCAACCTTTTTAGAAACTACTCTGTCCATTCTGATTAAATTTTTCTACTTTACAAATTAATCCTTTCTCTAAAGTGCAGAGGGGGAAAAACACCCTTTCCAAACTTACATCAAGGGCTCACTCTGCTGAAAGAATTCAAAATACTGATCAGAAAGTGATCAGTATTTTTAGAACCAACATTTGGAATGGCTTTTGCACCAAAGAATTTAAAAATGATTTTTTTAAAAAATCAGGATACCCCAAACAGATCCCCAAGAAATTAGATATATTTCTTTTTTATTTAAAAAGCTGTTTTGAAAACTGCCCCTGTCCAAAGTGAAGTCTGCAGAATTTCAAGGAAAGCTTTGCAAAATATGAGAGAGCCAGAAAGTTTAAGCTTATCTTACTCTTCTGTGCTTGTAACAGCTGACATAAGGCATGATTTAAATAAGAATGCTGGAGGGGGGGGTGGTTCACACTTTTTCTCTGGGAGAGCGGGGTGGATGAGAAGAGAATGTTTTTGTTCTGTGAAGGAGATGGAGAATCCTGAGCTTTAAAGTCCCTTTCTGGGGTTCAGTTAATAATAACGGATGGCCATGTTCCCTTTTTTTTTTTTTTTAAAGTGGGGTGGAGGAAGAAAGCGAGAGAGAGGGAGAAGAGGGGAGCAAAAAAATGAACAAGAAAAAGGAAACAGAGGGGGAAAACATGCATTTTGATTCCCTTTTTAACTTAGCAACTGGTGAGCAAGGCATGCGAGCACTCAAGCTAATTCAGAATGAAATTGCAAGCTTCTACAAATCCGGCTGCAGAAGCACACGCAGCGTGGACGCCGCGCCGGCTCCCCGAGCCACCATCCCGACGTGCAAGCCCAGGCGCGTCCAGGCGCAGGGGCTGCAGCGCCCGGCTGCTCTCTCCCCCTCGCCAAAGTTCACCGCCTTCCCTGTCGAGGGTGGGGGGGAAGGGTTCCCAGCGCTTTGCAAGCCTCCAAAGAAGGGAATCTCTTCTCCTGTCCAGGAGCAGAGACCTCTTAGGATCTATCGATAGGTATATTTTAAGAGGAAAAGAGCTGTGGTGAGGAGAGAAAAGTTCTGCAGTTGAAGGAGCAGAAAACTGCGAGCGAACCAGCAGCTTCCTCGGTGGATTCGCCGGCAACGTTGCGCGGGGTGTGTGCGTGGGGAAGACTAGGCGTTTTCTTTTTGTGGGGGGGTGTTTTTTTGGTTTGCTTTTTTACCTATAGAAGCAAAGAGTTCACAACCCCAGGGCGCGATGCTGTATGCTGGGGGGGGGGGGGGAGGGAGTTGAAATTAACAAGACCTGCTTCGTGAAATTGACCAACAGTGGCATGAAATTGACTTAAGTGGCGAAAGGCGGAAAAGTCGGACGTGGTGCGGCATGAGATGGGCGAGGTTGAGGCTCTTGTGAGGGGAAGAAAGTCCCGCTTTCCCCCGGATGGAGAACCGAGAATCAGTTGGGTTTAGGGAAACTTTTGGGATATAGGTGTAGGAAAACTTTGCGGGTGTGGGGGACGATACAGGAGAACAACAATAAGCTAGCAAATGCTCACAGTGGAAAAGGAGAAAGATAAGATGGGGGGATCCTAAGAGCCAGACTGGCGGAGTCGCCTCTCTGTCCTCACTCCCCAAGTTGGTCTCGGAGAAAACCTTCCACGTACCTGTTGTAAAAAGTCAGTGTCTTAAAAGAGATCACTGGTTTTTCTTCTCCACCCCCGGTTTTTTGTTTTAAACCATTAGGTATGCTTAGATTTGGGGATCCCCTGTATTCGGGGGTGCTATGTCTTTGGGTTATAGTGTGGTTAGAAATGTGATACGTGTGCCTAGATCGGGTGTCTAAACTTGTCTCTCTCTTCTCCCGCCGCCCTTTGTACCTGGCTCCATACCCCAGTACGATGAATTGGTACATTACGCCGGAATGGATGGGGTCTCTCTGCCGGGATTTGGAGACCCACATACGGGCAGGGGTCTGCAGCATCCCGCCTTGAGTCAGGGGTCCCCGTATGGATCCGCTGGGGTTAACCACCGGCCTGGGATTCCCCCGGGGCTTGGCACCAATGACGCCCTGAAGAGAGAGAAGGATGAAATCTATGGGTAAGTCGGACGACTTCTTCATCCCAAACTGGCAGAGGGGGAGAGTGAAAGGGAGAGAGGGACGATCCCAGGGTTCGAGTCCCGGAATCCACGGGGCGGAAGAGGGTCCAGTTTCCCAGCTCGCCTTCCCCCAAAGCGAAGAGCGTTTCTGGCGCGTCTTTCTCGTGTAAATCGACGTGGGACTGCTTGCTTCCCCCGTGCCCTCCCAAGCCCTCTTCGGATTCGGGGGACGTGGTGCTGGGGACACAAGCTGGGCAGCTCCTCTGTTCTCCTGCGCATCTTTTCTGGCCCTAAGCCTCATCCTATGCAAGCGGGCTGGCTTCTGAGCGAGTAAGAAGGCTGGGGAGATGGGGCCCTTCAGCTGCTGAGATTCTGCAACTTACCTCGAAGGGGAGGGCAGTCTCTGGAGGACACGCAGCCTGCGTGGGTAGGGGGCTTTCTCCCAAGGAAGCATGCAAAGGCGCCAATCCTCGCCCGCTTTCCTGGAAACAGGTCCCCCCCCCGCCCCAGCCACCCCACCCCCGCGCCAAATAATGGCAAAAACTCCGCATCGTTTGCAAAGACCCGACGGCAAGTTTTAATTCTGGGTCCTGCTGGGACCTCGCTCCCTGGCCAAATCCTGGATCTTTCGAAGCCAGTTTCGTGGATCGGATATTCCCCCGCCCCCGCGTCACTTCAGTGGGTCTGCCCCCGCTCTTCCCCCCTTCCTCCCCCGTGGGACAGGTCATGATGGTGCGTGTTTAATGGGTCGATCCGGCGCGATCCGCGCTCTCCCTCCTCCCTCAGAGCGCTCGCCGCCGACCTGACAGCTCTGCGTTCTGTACAGCTTGACCCCTGCAGGCTTACTCTGCAGTAAGTAAGATCCAGTAATTCAGGATCGTAGCCTGAATTAACAGACCCGCCCCCTCCTGATTCTTGGCTCCTGGAGTATTTCTATACTCCCGCGGGATCTTTTCACGGTGTTTCGAAGACTTGCTCTTTCTTTCTCCTTAGGATAAAGGCATCTGACTGACTGGTAGGGTCCTTCGACCCTCCTTCCTTCCTTCCTTCCTTCCTTCCTTCCTTCCTTCCTTCCTTCCTTTTCATATATTTCTTCCGTGCTTTCACTGGCAGGCTGGTTTCCTTGCCCCCAGTTCTCCCGTGCGCATTAATGCCAAGCTCAGGTAGTTCTCCTTGCCGAAAGATCTGTTTGCGTCTTGGCTGCGGCTCAGAACTTCCCCTCTGGATGAAGCCCCGTGTGGCTTTTCCAGCCCCTGCTCGTTTCGAGCCTCCCCACTCGTCCCGGGCCTCTTCAGGACCTTTTGCATTCTGGTAGAGCGCGGGGAAGAACTCGGCGAAGGTGGGAAAAATAAGGCATGGCAGGAGTCAGGGTTACCTTCTTCGAATTTAACTAAGGTTCTGGAAGAACAACTATAACGATGCCAATGCTACTACGAAAAATGCAGAAACGGTGTTGTTGTTTGTTGTAGTTTTAATCCTCTATTTCCACTGCAAAGTGAAAGGAGCTTAAAAGTTTGAAGGGAGGGGAGGGGAGGGGAGGGGGTGATTTAAAAATGGCTAAGAATGAACAAAAGCAATCCTCTCGCAAGGTCACCCTGCAGCCTCCCCCCTGCCCGCCTGCCTGCCTGCCCCATTTTTCTGTGCCTTACAGAGACGGCCTTACCAGGAACAGAGGCTCTGTTTCACTTCTGGTGGAGAATCAAGCCCATCCTTGAGGGAGCTTTGGCTTTGGGGCAGTAGAGAAAAGCAATAAAGAAATAAGGATGGCAAAGGGGGAGACAGATCAGTCGCCCTCTGCCCCATCCCCCCTTCTATGAAACTGGAGCCCCTGTCTGCCCCCCAGAGTAAAGGGACCGGGGCTCCTCCGCCTGTTTGCAGATGAAATGCGCTTTCCTCACGAACTGCAGCGCAAGCTTCTTGGCTGGCACAATCGTGGTGCAGCCTGTTAGGGTTGGTGTTTCCCTGGAGCCTCCAGTTTCAAGGCAGTCTATCTAGCAATAGCAGACGGTGGTGGCTTAAAGAAGGAGTAGCCATTACCTTCATGCGCAGCGCACGAGTTCCGCATGGGCATGCAACAAGGCCGAACCACAGTGGCAAACAAGCCGCTGGTCCTTTGGGCTGATCCGGCACGGCAACAAAATTGCATCATGGTGTCGTGGGAAGGAAGGGAAGCGGTGCAGCTGGTCCATTCCCAACCCAAAAGGGATATAATAAATGTGATGTATCGCTGCTCACACAGTTGTTTCGCTACAGGGTTTCGTGGCTCCTGCTCTGCGGTGGAAGGCTCCATGCAGGCAGGTGGGGATGCTGTACCGGGTTCCTCTGAGCCTATTGTGAGTGCAGTGGGTGAGCCTGGACGTGGCATTTCTGTTTCCCACCCTCAAGGTCTCGATACCTGACTCTGGCAATCCGAATGCTGTTTTGTGCATGTGATTTTAAGGAGCTGTAATAAGCAATGAAATTATTGTCAACTATGGTGGTGCTCCCAAAAGGCTGGCTGGATCATGCCGGCTTATGGGAGGGGTGGCTAAGCATAAGGATCTTTGGCCTGATAGGACAAGGCTCTCCCGGAGGCCCCCTAGCCCAGGGCCCTGTTGCCAACAGGGGACAGAGAGAGGGTTTCGCAGTTCCTGCAGAATGAAGGGCTCTGCCGCTGATTGCTCCATTTAGCTGTGGCATTAAGAACAATTGATAGAGCCTTTTCTCCATGAATCCAGTCCTTAAAAAGAAACAAAAAACTTTTATATCAGTGTCCCGTTCACCACCACAAGATCTCACGGCAGCAAATCCCAAGCCTATCCATCCCCAAGCCTGGCTCTTGGCTTTGCAGGGAAGGGCCCAAGCGGCAAGACATTCAGTGCAGCAGGACATGCCCCGGCCACACCGAGGCGGAGCTCACCTGGGTCTCCACGGCAGATGTTCCCGTGTGGGTGGCCCTTTCTGTGCCGTGGCTGGTTGTTGCGCAGGCTGGCCTTTCATCCGTGCTTCCAGGAAAACCTTGCTTCCAACCTGTACAGAAAATGCCCAACCCACCCAAAGCATTTTATGGTCTCAAAGGGCTTCCCTGCTTTTAAAATTTTATCGCTACGTTTTCTCTAAATTTAAAAATGATGTAAATCAATACATGTAAATCATGAAAACAGATGCGAAAAGATAGAAGCATTTGAGAAAGTAACGGTAGTATAAAACAGAGGCAGGGATCCAGGAGTTCAGGGGCAGAGAGGAAAACAAGACAGGAACACAAGGTGGAAAACCGGGCAAGGGCGGCACGCGGCAAAGCCCGTGAAGTGCGAGCCGCGGGGCTGGGCACCTTCCTCTCGAGTTCCTGCACTGCTTCACCAGTGCCCCCCGCAACGCGGGTGGTCTAGGCAGCCACTTGGGTTGGTGCCACAGCTGGACCAGCTTCTCCAGGCGGCGTAACCATTTCAGTGGCCTCTCGCCTGACGATGCTCTTGCCTTCCTCTCGTCGCTCGTGTGGAATCTTCCTTCTGGGGCCCTTTTAAGATAAAAATGCAAGGGCGTTTGGCAAAGAGCAGAGCTACCAATGCAGGTTGGAAGAAAAGACATTCAGGACAAAATGGAGCTGGAAATCAGCAACTCCCAAACTTAGTGGTGCTTTTTTTAAAAATAGTTTAATATAAAATGGTGATTGCATTTAATCATCGTACTTTTCTTCCATGTTGGAAGCACGTGGTGTACTCAGGTGAGGCCCCATTAGGCACTGGGCTGATGCAGATCAGCTTGGGACTGCAGGTTTGCTGCATCATGAGCCTCCCAACCAACTCGTGCGGGGAAGAACCATCCCTCGGAAGCACGTGGCACAGATTCGAGCACAACGTGCTTTTGTGCAACAGGCACAGTCGTGCACGCTCGGCCCTGCAGCCCGAAGTGCCCAGTTGGCCCTTGGGGGTCCAAGCAGCTCGTCTGAGTTGAGTGCTGCTCCTCAGGCGTGTGTGTCGCTCTGAGCCTGGGGGCGACTCATAGCACAATTCCAGGCAGGCCCAGAAGAAAGGGGCATTTTTGTGTTGACGTAATGCCGGCATTTCATTACATCGCTCTCTTTAAACACGTCGCCATTTAAAAACTTAACAGTAACAGCACCAACCAAAACAATTAATGATCTAAAAGAAATAAACAGGTCAACACAGCATCAAAAATGACATTGGTTGTATCTGAGCGGTAAACGCACACACAGATCTCCTCGTATAGACATTTTTAGCCTGGTGCTAAAAGAATAGCACGGAGTGTCCCAGGTGAGCGTCTCGGGGGGGGGATCATTGCAGAGTTTGTGGGGAGAGTGCTGAAGGGCCCTGTCTGTTGCTGGCACCTTCCAAGCCCCGGAATGAGAAGGAACCTGAGGAAGGCCATGCATGCGTGACTTTACACGACCTGTGGCAGGAGACTTTCTCTCAGGTATCAAGGTGAAAAGCAGCACGTTGAACTGGGCCTGGAAGGAAGTGGAACCAGTGCAGGTGGGAATGGACCAGCATTCCAGCTGTGATGCCTGGTCCCAGGTAGAAATCTCACAGCCACCTTTCGCCATACCCAAGATTTCTGGACTGTCTCTAAGGGCAGGCCCACATGGAGCATATTGCAGTAATCCAGAGGGAAGGTTACCGGAGTATGATTCACTTCAGCTAAGCTATTCTTTTACAGAAACCAGTGGAATTTGTTTTGAACAGATCTGGGCAGGACTGGCCTTTAGTTTTGCTTAAAAGCAGTGGGAGAGGTCTTAGCTGTGATTGGTAAAGGGTCATTTTGCCTGTTGCGCAGAAATAAATGTGGCGTTTTCCACCAAATGGAAATTGCATCCCATCCCAACTCCTTAAGCAGGAATTATGCATGCATGTTGCACCCACATCAGACACCTTTAGTTGCACGCTTAAGCATATAACATGCCACATCGTCCTGAGGGCTCTCTTGGATTCTGTGCATACTTTCAGAGAGGTAAGAACATAGCTAACCCTTGATGGATTGTGCCCTAAGCTTTTACATTCAGGGAAGCTAGAAAATTCCTTCTCATCATCCAGATTTCACTCCGCTAACATCTTTGACCCTGCAGAAAGATTTATGGGCTAGTCTAACTGGCCTGTGTCTTTTCACTCATTCACCCCAACCAGTTGACGGCTCTGCCATTAAGGAAGAGAAAGATGGTGGTGCGAAGGGGAGAGAGGAATTGCTCACCTTATAAATTTCCCCTCCCTTTGCACACTGAAAGAAAAGATGCCACATTTTGACCTCCCTCCTTTAGTTTCTCAACTTGATGATCAGGAGTGGTACAAAGAATATAAAAGCTCTGAGCCTCAGGCCCACCTGAACAAAAAACAAACAACCCCCAAATTTGCATATGCTAATATACATATTAGACCCTGGCCTGCCCTTGTTGACCAACTGTTGACACTACCTCTGTTGACTATTTCTTGGATGACTGGGAACGTTCAGTTTCTGCACGGCCTGCTTTTTTTTTTTTTTTTAAGATAGCCAACGAAATGTTTGCTGCATTGAAAAATCACTTCACTGGCTCTTTTTTACTGTAAAGAAAATGCACAGAAAACAAGAACCCAAGACATTAAATTTAGAAGGTGAGTGTACTTCCTCACCACCCAACATCTCATCCCCCCTTCTGACTTAAGGATTGTTGTTATCAGGTGGAAGCTAAGAAATTTTCCCTAACCCTAGGAATGAATCCCTAAGATGCAGACTGTGTCCCTCAGTCATTCCAAGGGGAGAGACATCAGCAAAGGCACCGCATGTAAAGCAAAAATGCGTTTGTCCACCCTAACCAACTTACGCGGCTGGGAAATACAGGAACAAGTTTAAAAGCATCACGGGAAAACGGCCTAAGAGAAACATGATGGATTTCCCTTCCCTGCTTTGACTTGAACTTACAGTTTGACGCTTGCCAGCCGTCTTAGAATGATTTCCCCCCAGCATAAACATGAAAGTTTTCTGCCTTCATTCCCCCCTCCCTCGTACCACCCTATCCCCAAATCCCTCCTTACGGCTGCAGTGTTTTTCATTTGCAATTTCCCCCCTAGAATGGGGGTGAAGGAGAAGAGGGAAAAGTGTTGCAGGATTTTGCCTTTTCATGGAGGGGGGGGTTGAGGGGGGTGTTTTTTGTTTTGTTTTGTTTTGTTTTACGTATGAGATATAAAAGTACCGTGGAGACGCTCACTTAACAGTTACACCGTGCTGGGCCTCTGCTAGAAATATTTGTGTAACATATGGTGCGTGAACTTGTATAATGTATGGTTGGGAACACTCTGTCTCTCCAGCTATCCGTCCAAATCTGGGGTGGGGGGAGAGTTGGGGGGGGATTGAAGGACGAGCTTCGCTGGCTGCATGTTGAAATCGCAAAGACATAAATCGCCCAACAGGGCAGAAATGTGCTGCTCCTACCCGCCGATGAGAGCTTTGAAAGGGTGGCGGTCCTGGGAGAGCTGGTTTCGTCCGGGAAGGACTGAACATTTTCCCCAGTTTCTGTTCTCCAGGATCCCCCTCCCCCTGGAGTTCCCCTCTTCCTGGAATGTTACAGGTCCATTGATCTGCTGTTGACTGAAGATCTTCAATCCCAAACTTCACACAGTTTTTAGTTATGCTGAATTTGCTTTTTGTTTAGTCTGATTTACTCCACCCCCCCCTGCCCCCGCTTTTGCACATGCTTAATGATGTGTCCCCAGCGCATGCATGTGGATCCCTGGGCGAGGCCGCACCAGGGTCATCTACACGGGGGAATCCTGTATGGTCACACTGCATCACAGGTCATGTTGCCGTAGCCTTTGCACGACCACAGATGGTATTTTCCGAAGGAGTTGGCCGATTCACACATCTGGTGGTCTTGGCTGAATAAAAGACCCAGGGAAGTAAGCGGTAGCGCATTGGGCTGGATCCGGTCCACTTTCCTGCGCTTTGGTGATTCTCCTGCAGACTGACTGGGCCTGCCAGTACACAGCCTTCTAATGCCAGGGTTCCTTTCTTCGGCCTGTGCAGTCAAAATGGGAGAAAGTGTCCCTTGACACATATACAGAGTGCCTTCTTCGCTGTTCCCAGTGAATAACCCAGGCCGGCCTTCCTTCTCTCCGTGGCTGTTGGCCTCCTGGGTGAAAGAGAGGAGAGTTGCGGTTTGAGGGTTCTAGAGCAGGGAGGGCCTGTCCTAGCCCTCTCCATGCATGGGGAGCACCAAGGAGGGTTCCAGGAGCCCTCCCCAGACACTGGGCCATGAGTTTGCCTCTGGTGTCATTCCCCTTTCCCCACCCGCGGTTGGAACGGTCCTGGAGCACCCGTGCGCCGTTCAGGAAAAGGGCCTCGCAGGACGGGCTCATGCTCGGGGCCCTGGTTTGTGTTCCGGGCTGAAATGTGACTGCTCACTAGGCCTTCTTTGCCGGGCGTACCTTGAGCGTCTCCTCTTGTGTGGCAGGCACCCCTTGTTCCCGCTGCTGGCCCTGGTCTTTGAGAAATGTGAGCTGGCGACTTGCTCTCCCAGGGATACTTCTGGCTCCTATCCAGGAGGAGATGTCTGCTCGTCGGATTCCTTCAATGAGGACATTGCCGTCTTTGCTAAGCAGGTTGGTTTCCGGACAACGAGAGGCTCGGGAAGGAGGGAGGTCCTGGCAGTGGTGGTGGGGAAGGAACAAGATAGTAGGCCAGCCTTGTAAATGACTCTTTTAAGATGCTAGTCCATAAGAATGTTACCTAGTCCACCTGCCCACTCATCTGTGGTCTTCATAAATCAATTTAAGAGCCAGCTTCCGTGACCCACGCTCACTGCATGGTCGCCTGCAGGCGATTCTCAACTCGCCGAAGATGCTTTGGCACTTGGCTCTTCACCACCTTTTGCCTTTCGGTCTCTTGATAAAATCAAGGGAAAGGGTCTTATTCTTGGATGAGTGGCTGTGCTGCTAAGAGGAGCTCTCGCACAGTCATTTGTTCGGCAGGGGTGGAAGTGCAAGTCTGTCACACGGAATACGAGAAAGGCTCTCCTGATGCTGTAGAAACCGCATTTCGAGTCACAGGCTCCCAGCGAGCTGTCGCGCATCGGATGAAGTGGGGTTGGAGAGGTGGGGCATCGCAGCCAGGCAGCAGCGGCGGTGGGCAGGACGTTCCCGTCTGGACGCGGCAACCACACAGCCTCCAGCCCGAGAAATGCTCCCAGTGCCAGAGAGGAAGTGAAGGTAGTGAGCAGCAGCAGGAGCTAAAGCTCTCCCAGCGCCAACATGGTGCCGGCCGGAGGTGGCTCTCCAGGCAGCGCTGCTCCATGGGGCTGTACGACAGCAGTTGCCGTGGAAGGTCCAAGGGATGCGTGTGCGGCCCGTCGGGCCACTGCCGGATCGCCAAGCGGCAGCATCACAAAGCACCGCAAACTGTTATCCAAACAACAGGATGTAAACGTTTGTGGCCTCTCTCGGAGGGATGCTGGGAATGGTATTTCTGTTGGAAGGCCAAGCCGGGGCCTTCCGATTTAAAAACAACAGTAACCATTTGGCTGCTCCCAGGGCTGTACTTCCCAGACTTCCGTGGGGAAAGCTGAGAATCAGATTAGCTTCCAGCTCAGTATTTTTTGCAATGGCCGGGCCGGGCTGCTAAATTAGGGCCACGCTGCAGTTGCTGTCTTCAAAAACTATTGGATGTGCAGGCAATAGCCTGTTCATGTTGAGCACCGGTTTCCTCTGCCTACCTGGGCTACTCCCTTCTTCTGCCCCTGAAAAGATACACCAAATCGGGAAAGACTTTGAGAAGTTTTGGAGGAGCCGTGAGGTTGCCATCCTAACCCCATTTACCAGAATGGAAGCCCCTCTGAACTCCAGGGAGCTGCCATCTAGGTCGACACGTATCCAATTCCACTCCAAACCTCCTATGGGATTTTCTTAGTGTGCACCAGCTTCCCATGCGCACTTCTGCACACGGCTTTTGTTCCCCCAAAATGTGGCTGACTTTACTGGCACTGTAGTTATTGGAGGGCAAGTGTGGCAGTTGTGGCTTGAATGTTGGACTGGGACTTGGGAAATCCAGGCTCCTGGCCCCACCTGGTTCTGAAGCTTGCTGGGTGTTGTTGGGGCTGTGACCAACTCTCAGGCTGACCTACCTCGCAGGGCCGTTGTTGTGTGGATAAAATGAACAGGAGGAGTGCCTTGTCAGCTGCATTGAAATATAATAATTCTGATTAATAACTGCACCCAGGTTGTACCTTTATGACTGTAAATATTTCATGGAAGCATCTTTAATATTTTAAAAGACGTGTCCATCCCCTCAAGGGCCAAAAAAAAGCGGATCTTAGAATAAATACATAAAGACGCAGCCCTGGGCATGCTGAGATGGAAAAGGCTCTACGAGTCCCAGCCTCAGGAGCAAACGGACAAAACTGAAGTGGTGGTATTTGGATGCATCACGAGAAGGGAAGACTTGCTGGAGAAGACAAGCGAGTGAGGCAGAAGACGAAGACCAGCCATGGGGTGGGCCGATCCCATCAAGGAAGCCACAGCCTCGCGTGGACAAGAGCCAAGCAGGGCTGCCATGGGTACGATGTTCTGGAGGGCTCTTCTTCACAGGGTTGCCCTAAGTCAGAGACAACGTGATGGCACGTCGCAGCCACAACGCCGGTGCACACGTTGGAAGCGTCTCTCTGTCCTGCCGGACTCCAGCGTCCAGAGGACGGGAGTCTCCAACAGGGGGTCACCAGGGATTGGGAGCAGAGGGGCAACGCACATGACCAGTCCACATCATTTGGCTGCCTGAGGCAAAGGACAAGCGCATGCCTGTTTCTGCTCCGCATGTAGAAGCAACTGGACTGCTGTGGAAGCTTATTCCAGTGCTATCATCGGGGCAGTGTCCACAGAGCTGTGCCCCCCAACAGAGGGGCTGCTTCTCGCCACCGCAGTGTGGGTGCCCAGGGGATGCTTCATGGTTCGCCGAGTGGGCAGGGCCAGCCCTGATGGACAAAGCCCACTGCAGGCTGCTGCTTTTATCTTTCCCCAACCTGGAGCCCATGAGATACACTGGACTACAGTTCCCATCAGCCCGGCATATCTCATCAGTGGGTAATGGGAAGTATAGCCCAACATTCTGGAGGGCCTACATTTGTGGGGAAGCTAAGTTATGGAATGCTGGAACATTTCTCTCCACATTGTGGGGGAAAATACTGCATGTCACTTCCTGATTTCTGCAGATTAAGTTGCTGTTAAAAGTTCAGGAACAGACTTGGCTGTTTTCTCTTCTGGTCAGTTGGCACTCCTATTATTATTGTTATTAACATTCCATTTATGCTGCATCTTTTCCCTCTTGCAAAGAACCCAAGGCAGCTTACATAATCCTCTTCCTCTCCATTTTATCCTCACAAGAACCCTGTAAGGTAGGTTAGGCTGAGTCCCAGTCCGGTGCTCTAACCACTACACCACACTCGCTCTTTGGCTCAAAGCGCAAGCAGAGGGAAAGCTGGCTTGTCATTCAGTCTCTGCTAAGGGCAGGGCAAACTCTGTTTTTCAAGATGCATCGGAACACAAACAAGACCTCAGCATAAAAGAGAAATTATTGGAGAAATAATGTTTGGGGTCATTGAACGCTTAAGTCCTTTTCTTGAGAAACTAGTGGTGTCATTTATGATTCAGCAAGTCAGTCAAGCAGTAAGACCAAATATGGGAGGATGAAAAGTGTGATATGTTGGGGATATTAAATCAGATCAAGTTTCTTTCTTAAGCAATTCAGATTTTTGTGCAGGGAAGATATCAATGTGGTGTAAAGAAGACTGGACTGGAACTGGGAGATCCGGGTTATGGTCCCCACTCTGCCAGGAAGCTGCTCAGGTGACTGTGGGCCAGAACGCTCACCCTACCCATACTGCAAGAGGAACAAAGTGCTTTGGAGCATGTGCAGAGTGCCCTTCCTCACTGCCAGGAAGCAATTTTTAAAATAGTTGAATGCCTCCGGCTGCCTTTGAAATGTGGCCTCCTACATGGGATCTAAGCAGAGTGGGGAAGGAAAAAGCATCTGTTGGCATATTTGGGTACCCTGAGTGCTGTGGAATAGGGACAGGCCCTGGGACCTTAATCTGGCAACACCCCCACCTGCGCCTAGCGACACCCCCGCTCCCAGCATCTGCAAATCAGGCCAAATGGCTGCTCCCCCCCCATGTCAAATAGCAGCTTGGTGAGGGGGCAGATTACTTTTGTTAGAATTTTGCAGCGGGGGGGGGACGACCCCTCCCCTCCCCCCCATCCTGACCCTCCCCCTACATGCCTCCTCTTTCTGGTGGAAGGAACAATCACTCAGCCTCAAGTGACATGTTTCGCTCGCCTGTCGTTTGGCCTTGAAGATTACCATCTTTCCCTGCCCCTTTCCTTTAATTTTATGGAAATTAGAGAAACAACCAGCAAAAAACCATTTCCATCCCACATCTCTGTTCCAGCTGGCTTGGCTTCTCTCCGTTCTGGCAACCAGGGAGGAGGACGATTCTCCGGCAGGCTCTGTTTACGCAGAAAGGAACGGAGGGACCCCTCTGATGGGAGACGCTGCCTGCCCGGAGGCTGCATTTGGGGTCGCCCACCAGCCGTGGTGCAGGGGAGCCGGGCAGGCTGGGTGGAGACCCCGGGACCTTCTGGTCAGCAGGGTGCAGCCAGCATCTGCCCTCCCCCTCAGACTTCCCTCTCCCCCCCCCCCCGCCAGCCGAGCTTCGCGGGAAGGACAGAACAGAGTTCTCCCCACTGCATCTTCTTGCAATGCACAGCGTTTCGGGGGGACGTTTCTCTTCCTCTTGAGCAAGATCCCTTGGGAGAGAGTGAAAGGAAAGTCTAAGAGGCCTGTGGAAAGCAAAAGAAAGCGGGAAGGGCGGCCCTTTTGGTACATCTGCCGGAAGACAAGCAGCTCCTGACCATGCGCAAACTTTCCACCCGCAGCCGCGCTTTATCTTCCTTCTGTCCCATCCATGCACCTTCCTCCCTGGTTTCAGCACAGAGTTGAAAGGGGGATTCAGGCCCGTTCGCTCGAGGAAAGGCCTGCCCTGGTGGGAAAGGAAACCGGGAGACCTGCGCGCTGAGGCGCGCCCACCCAGCTTCCTGCATTTGGGGGCTTGCCTTGGAAACAGCCTCCCCTGTTGGACAAGCACCCCAATGGTGGGCATGTCGTGAGCAGAGCCGGCTGGTGCCGGAGGTCAGACTAGATGGCCCAGGAGACCCCTTCTGACTCGCTCTGTTTCTGTGTTTCTATGTTTCTATCTGCTCATGCGAGGAACTGAGCAGCGTTGAAGGGCCGATTTCACCATCCCTCAACCGAGGTCGGTGCAGAGGGTGGGCCAGCTCACCTGAGTCGCCCTGCAGGTGAAGCAGGCAGCACGGGGGACATCGTACATGCCAAGACCTGTACTGCTGAGTCCAGGCCTTTCTTGGGTTTTTTTTGGGGGGGGGGCAGGTGACCAAAAATACCCTGGAGTAAAGAATACAGAGTGCCCTGCATTTTCTCTATCCAACCTCCCCCCCCGGCCCCGCTGCCGTGAAGTGTATCCTCTGGATCCAGCGCATGTGGAGGGGCTCATGACCCTGTGGGGAGAGATGACCCTGGGGGAGACAACCTGGAACAGAGGCATGCCAAGAAAGGGTCCTGCGCCTGCGGCATCTCCGTTCTAAATAACCCCTTCGCTCTTTCCACGGCATTGTTTGCGCTATCCGTGTGCCTTCTGTCCATGAAGCAGAGCTAGAAATTAGAAAATTTACTGGGACAGAGCTATTTTCCTTTGAGCCGTTTGCCAGAAAGACAAACGGGAAATGTGTGGTTCTTTTTCTTCCCCATATATACATGTATGTGTGCCTAAACGCTCAGCTCAGGCTTCCCCAACCTACTGCTCCCCAGAGGTGCAAGATGGTTTTTCCTGCAGAACTGCTCCAACTGGGCTTTACTTCCAAAAATCACATTGTGCTCCACCCAAAGGCCCCACTCAGGTACCAAATTTCTGAATTCCCAGAGTTGGGAACTGAATGCATGAAGCTCAGGCTGAGTCTGCTTAGTGCTTTGAAACTGTTTACTGCTGGAATTTTGCCTCTTTCATTCCGTAAAGGAGACATATGGAGGGGAACTGACCTTGCCTTTTGGAAGAGGGAGGAGAAATGTGGAAGAATTTTAAAAGCAAGGGGGGCTGCTGGAGGGAGAAACAGGGATGTCTCCGACTCTTGAAAGTGAAATATACATACTCCTGCCAGCTGAAAGTCTCCTGGGACAAGAGTCGCATGTTTTGCCATTTCTTTACAGTTTCTGGGAAATGAGAGAAACAGATTTTTAGTGGTGCGCATCTTATTCTTCCTTCTATCATGTTTTCCTCCTACTAATGCATCTTCTGTTTTCTTCTCTTCCTCCCTCCTTACCCCCCCCCCCAACCACTCCCAAATGTCTATTTTTAGGTTAGGACAGAAAAACCTCTATTTTCTTCCAATCCTGAGCTGGATAATTTGGTAAGGGCACATCTTTCTTTGCTGTTTTAAAATGTGATCGCTGCTCGTCATGTTTAAAAGACATGCATGGTTCCATGCCAGCTGGCCACCCTTGCCCCATTCTCACAGGCCTGCAGGGTTGGGTTCGGTCGGCCTTTCTTTCTTTCTTTCTTTCTTTCTTTCTTTCTTTCTTTCTTTCTTTCTTTCTTTCTTTCTTTCCTTCTTTGCAACGATCCCCCATTCATACCTGTGTCCACTGAACCCGACATTATTGGTGTGTGTCTAAGAATATTATTTAAGCCATTGGTCAGCGACTGGTGGCCAGTGGCCAAATGCAGCTTATGGACCACCTGGGGCTTCTGCAGCTCCTAGGACCAGTCTGGGACAATGCATTCAACTTGGTTTATCCTGAGGAGCCAAGAGCCATGAATACACCAGTGCAGCTCTTGCTTTCTGGAATGACACACCTGGAAGCCTTAGGAGAGCCTGAACCTCTCAGTCTTTCCCTCCTGCATCTGCAAAATGGGTGACTAACAGCCGCCTACCTTGATGGGCTGCTGTGTAGGCACGCCCCCTAATGGGGAATGTGTCTGATGAGAATGTAATGATGTAGAGGATATTTGTAATCAACCCACTTTAAAATCAGGCCCATCTGCAATGAGCACAGCTTCCTGCAGGACCATGTACTTCAACACTGTGTGTTGCAGCTTGCCTCTTTCCCGGCTTTGCAGAGCAAAGCAGTGGTGGCTGGGAGGTCTCCCAGAGCGACTGGGACTGAATACTGCCCTAAGCGTGTGGGGTGACGTCAGGGGAGGATGACAAGCATGCGAATGTTGAGATAACCGATCTGGCAGAGCTTCTGCCGTGAATTTGCGTGGGTTATCCTTGAATGTGGACGTAAGAAGTCAGTTGCCCACCTGTTTCATGGACTGAGTTTCTGCAGGTTTACTCAGAAATACATCATCATATCCAGAGAGGCTCATTCCCAGCATTTGGAAATGCGAGATGGGCCCTGATCCGTTCATCACGCTGTCGCAATGTGTTGTTTTCTTTGCAATTACAGATGATCCAAGCTATTCAAGTTCTGAGGTTCCACCTTCTGGAATTAGAGAAGGTATGGATGTTTGTTTTAAATAATCATTTAATTATTTCTGATGTTGGCATGTTGGAAGCAATCCCTGCTCCAGAGGTCGGAGTGCTAGCAACACTTTTATTTTATTTTATTATCTGTTTGAGGAAACCAATATTCACCAGAAAAAAGGCACCCAGTGGAAACTCAAAGGCACTGCAACTTCTGGTCTGTGTCTCAAACAAAATTAAAAGCATTGGCCTTCCTGGAAGGCAAATTCAGAGGCAGTTTTCCCGAAGGACTAGAACCTCTGAACTCCAGACCTGACAAACTGAGACCTGGTTCCCCCTGGGGTGCAAACCTTGTCAGGGGTGCCAAGGTGAAGGTGTGGGACCGCAGGATGTGTCCCCCCCCCCCACATCCTCTCCAGTGAATGAATCAATGCAGCTAAACCCCCGCAGAGAGAAATCTCGCATGTGTAAGAAGAGGTTCTTCTTTCCCCTGACATGCTAGATTTCTATTTGACTGGACTGTTGTGGGAAGGAGGCACCTGTGCTCCTGGGAGCCCCACCTCTGCTCTGATGTGGCACAGCTCAGATGCTGGGTTAGCTGATGGGCTGTGGAAGGTGACTGGTGCTACGGAGAAAAAAATCTCTCACAATTTCCCCATTTCCACAAGGAATGGGTAAGGAACCCATGATGCCACCCCTGGCCTCTGCAGGGCCCGACCTTGGCAGCCGGGAGGCGGCGGGGGGGTGGGGAGGAGAAAGGCAACCTCCTTGCCAGCGTAATGAGCTCGTTACCGTGCAATAAACCCCGTGTTTGTAACCTGATGAAATCCCTTGTCAATGTGATAATTAACCCTTTGATTCGCACAGTGGGCACCCGCTGTGAAGAGTCTCAAAACTGGGGTTTTAATCCTTTATCCTGGGTAAAGGATGAAAAGCGCCGTGAGTTCAGAAGAGGGAGCATGGGCTGGCGCAGAGAGGGATGCTCTGCCGGTTCAGAGGTAGGCCATGGGGAGATGAAAGAACAGCTGGGAGACAGCGGTGGGGGGTGGGGATGGCTGCAGCCATCTACCACCAGAGAACGTGGCTCGCAGCTTCGATCCGTGCCTGCGGCATGCACAGATAAGGGCTGTGCTAGCCTCGGTCAGTCTCCTGCGCATCACCTGTTTTGTTTTGTTTTTATTTAAATTTTTATTCCTTTTTTTTTTTTTTGCTGGAGAGTGAAACTCCCATGCTGGAAGTTGTGGGGCTTTTTTCTGCCTAACCATGTATGGGATTGGGCCCCAAAACAGCATGACGTGAGCAACATGTCCCATGAGGCATCTGTGTGGAAGCTGTGGTTTTAGAGCTCAGGCAATCGAAGCTGTCCTTAACAAAGCCTTCCTAAGTTTCTAGACCTCAGTGTTCCAGGAGGAGCTTTGAAAGCATATTGAAAACTTGTGAAGAATTAGAAATAATAAGGATGGCTGTAACCAAGTTTTATCCCCCAGTTCACGGTTGTGCTGCCATTCCTGGGTTCTCAGTGCTGATTTAGACGGTCAGCAGAATTCAACAGTGTTTCCTGGATTCTGCAATACCTGGCTGCAGATGTGTATGTGGGAATGGTATGTTGGGAAGCAGAATGAGGCCATGAAGGATTGCAGAGTTGGAGGCACACAGATAGAAGTTCTGGGCCACCAGCAGTGCCGTTCGGTGGAAACGTCTCAGCAAAAAAGTTTTAAAACAATAAAATTCTCCATTGGATTGTGCCCTCCATTAATGAATGGGAGGGGGTTGTTTTTCTCCAGCAACATCTTGAACTGATGAATAAAACCGTGGTCAGAGCTGGGAAGGCTGGTAACCCCAGTGTCAATGGGCTGTGTATCCACTCTGGATTTTAGCCTGATCTTTTAAGGAGCTATCCATGGTGCCAAAGCTTTGGGGTTAGGGCTCTGTTTGGTACTGGAGAGGTGTGCCTGGCACCGAGTTTATATTCTTTTCGGTGCCAAGTTAAAACCTTTTTATTTAATTGCTCTTTTAAAAACTAATATTCTATCATTAATAGTCGCTCTTTTTGTTTTTGGTTTTATATAATCTTTTGTGGAATTGGTTATTGTTTTATTGTTTTTAATTGCATGTGTGGTGAGCCGTCCCAAGATGCCAAGGCATGTGGCGACAGCATACCAAAGTTTTAAATAATTACCTGTGGGGCTTGTCAGCAGGTCTTGGACCAGTGGGTCAGAGCATGGGCTAGATAGAAGCCTGTGGCTCTTTCCTCCACTTCAGCTCAAAAGTGGGGGTGGCTATATACTGGCAACGACCTCAAATCGGCGGGCAGAAAGTTGGTAGCTAGCAGTTCAGATGGCTGCAAAAAACCAATCCTGGACGGTCTTTCTGTTGATGTGACGCAGGTACATGACCTTTGTGACAATTTCTGCCATCGCTACATTACCTGCCTTAAAGGGAAGATGCCCATCGACTTGGTTATCGATGACAGAGACGGCAGCTCCAAGTCAGACCTGGAGGATTTTGGGGGCTCTTGCGCCAGCCTCTCCGACCAGGTAGGGCTCCCGGCCGTGCCATCTTTGGGGGCCCCGGACACAGGCTCCAGTGGCGGCCGTGGAATTCTTTGCCCGCAGGACTTCTGGAAATGATCTGTGGGCATGGCATGCACAACTTATGCACGGAGAGAAATCATGCCCGTTCTCTCCAGGGCGGGCATGATTTCTTGTACCTGATCCCAAACAAAGACCGCGATGTCGCAAAGTGTTCTTGAGAAAACGTGGGATGCTATAAGGATACGGGATGTGATGTTTCTGTGATGCCGTGCGAGCCAAAAGTGCATTGCACCTCCGGGATGCTTATCTGCAACGGCAGATGTGTGGCTTGGCAGTGGCAGGATTTTCAGAATCGCCCTTGCACGCCGAGTCTCGGATCCTGGCATCATTAGGCCATGGAAAGGCAGTGCAATCTGACTTAATTGCACTGTTCATTTTAATTGTGATTTTTGTTTGTTTGTTACATGGGCCCTTTTCTTCTTGTGGAAACACATTTTTATTAATTAGCATATGTTCACACTGGCTATGCGACCTCACTGCTTTGGACTGATCTCTGGCCTGGAAGTTTCACAGTCATCTGAAACACGCCCCCACCCCTGCCTCTGCCCCACCACACCGCGTCTTTCCGACTATTTCTGTTAATGTTTCGGAACCGTGTTGCAATAGCCAGGACATAATATTTACTGCTGGCATGATGAGATTTCCCCCTTCTGCTCCCTTCTGGTCCCAGTGAAGAAAAGAACCATCTTCATAGCTGGCTTCCTCACTGGGAAGGGGCTTGTGAGCCCCTAAGAAAAGCTCTGTCGGATCCGACCGAAGGTCCGTCCAGTCCAGCACTCCGTGCACAGGGTGGCAAACCAGCTGCCCCGAATAAGAAATGGAAAGCACAACCAGTGTGCAGAGATGCAGATGCATTGTCTTGGTATTCAAATTAGGGTAATGGCTTCAAGCTCAGTGTCTTTACATATAAATTAGCAGATGCAGGTATATGGCTTCTGCTTCCCATTTTCCTTTTCCCTTTCCTGGGTGATGCTTAGGGGCGGCCTTCATGGCTATGTTGCAAGTCCCTCTTTTTCCAGGAGCCCTAGAAGGTGAGCGATGTCTGTTCTCGATGCATATTTGTCCGCAGAAACACTTGGGTCGAGCCGGTTGCCTCTGGCCTGAGCCGCAGCAGCCGAGCTGCCCCAGCCTGGTGCCTGGTGCCTTCCAGACATGCCCCTGGCACCTCCATCCTGGCCTGCATGGACCGGCACCAGCTGCCCACCGTTTCGGGTGGGGGTCTTTCTCCAGGCCCACCTGGGGACACTGGCCGAGGAGACACACCCCTCCAAGGCCAGTGGGCTCCGTATCCATTGCAGCTTTTCTTTTGAGCCTTACAGGAACTATCCGTGGTACTGCATGGTGGGTGAGCCTATTTTGGGAATGCTCGAAAGAGAAGCTGCAGCCCCATTTAGGTAGGTGTCCCTGGCCCACCTTGGATGCGGGCGTTTGCTCGGGGGACCTTTCACAGGTGAAGCAGGTGTGCTGAGTCACAGCCCTTAGCAGAATTCTGCGTCTCTCTAAATACTGTTTTGACCAGGAGCAAAACAGTGGGGGAAAGAAAGAAAGAAAGAAAGAAAGAAAGAAAGAAAGAAAGAAAGAAAGAAAGAAAGAAAGACGGATCATGCCTGCCTCGTGACACTTCCAGCCAAGCCCCTTTCAACCCTCCGCAACCTTATTTTAGCGGGTGGGGTGGGGGCGTTAATAGCTACATACAATGCACTGAGCGCCTCCCCCCACCCCCCAGTCTTGCCTCCTTCCCGCCCAGTGTGCACCCATCACTTTCATCCTCCCCTCTCCCATTTTTAAAAAGAACACAACACTTCCACCCGTGCAACATTCATGAGTTTGCAAGAAAAGGAGTCTGGCCCTTGGAAAATAATCGGCCCTGACAGTTCGCTGGTAATGAAGGAGACGCGCTCGCCTTTGGCTCTGCCCCCCCGCTCCCCCCCCTCGCCACAACTTTCTCATTTTTCCCAAGCCCGCTAATGCAGTCAACACGTTCATTTGCCTATAGCCACTTCCCTGCATTTTTAATCTGCCTGCAGGCTATCTGACTGGGAGCTTCACCAAGCCGTGGAGGGTTGTTTGGGGATGGGGGTGGCCGGTGTTTCAGGGCTGGGGAGAGCGCGAGATGGCGGAGAGGAAGCTGACCCCTCAGGGCCCACAACCTCTCATCTGAGGACTCTTGGCCAAGTGGGAGTCCTGCTGTTCAGCCCCTCCATCCCTTCCTTCCTTCCTTCCTTCCTTCCTTCCTTCCTTCCTTCCTTCCTTCCTTCCTTCCTTCCTTCCGCACGTTGAGCATTCTAACAGCCTCAAGCCAGCGAAAGGCCGCTCAAAAGGCCACTCGGTAAGGCGGAAGCCGTGGCCACGTTGCTTGTGTGGATATTCCGTGCTGCTTGTCCTTCTTCTCTAATCAGAGGTATAGTGCCATGGTATAGAGAGGTTCTATCTTGGCTCAGCCTTCCCCAACCTGGTGCTCACCAGGTAGTTGAAGGCTCTGTTGGCTCCTGCGGCTGGTGGCTGGCAAAAAAATCCAGATGCAGTGTCCCCAAAGCTGGTACAATCTGCTCGTGTTGGGCACGCAACTCCCATCAACCCCAGGCATGGGGTCCCTTTGGTCATCCAAACTGTCAGATTGGATGGGGCTGGTCCAACACGAAAAAAGACAAGCAAATGACCCCCCTGGTGTGGCCACAGCCGCAGTGAATCCCCCTGGGGGGGAAGCATTAATATTCCAAATCCCTGTTAATGGGGGGCAGCTCAGGGCTTGGGTTGCTTTCCTTCCCTCCGTCCAAATCGCTGCTCTTTGGAGTGCCAGCCTGGCTGAGTCCGGACTTGCCTCTTCAGCATCCCAAACAGAAAAGCTCCAAGACCTGCTCTTAATTAACTGCCAGTGTTCTGCCTATGCTTCCTAGAGCTGCAACAGCGACCCCCTGACCCCTCCCCTTCCCGCTTATTGTGGGCTACAAGTGTTGGGTTCTCTTTTGAAATCCGCAGCTCCTTAACCCTTTGAACCCCGAGGCCTCTCGCTTGTGGGGCGCCTGTGATCAGCCCTGCCAGGTTAATCAGGCAGGGCATGCCCAGGGCAGGGCAGGGAGGCAGGGGGGTGGTTTTTGTCCCCCGGCAAGCGGGGGGGGGCTGCAATCCGAGCCCCTTTGGTAGCTGTGCAGTTCCTTCGAAGGGTGACGCCGAGAGGCCCGGTGTCCCCCTTTGAACTCCGTTCAATTGGGTAAGGGGGAGTCAAAATAATTACAGCCCCAGAGGAGGCATTGTGGAAATCCCTTTTAAACCCAGGCCTCCCTCTTCTAAGGGATTTATGGGAGGGACGTGGCAGCTTATGCTGGAGACAAAACAGGGGCTCTGGGCAGCGCAGCATCCCCAGCCTGGTGCCTCCAGATGTTGTGCACATCAAGTCCCATCAGTGCCAGGGACCTGTGGGTTCCTTTCCTTGCAGTTTCAGTCCACACAAGGCCAAGAGTGAGCACGTTGCATCCAAGAGACCCGGAAGGCCCTGCACTGGGAAAAGCCGGGGTGAGGCTGTGGCCACCTTCTCTCCTGCACCTCCAGGCTGGCTTTCCGCAGCCAGGAAACAGGCAGAAATGCAATCAGCAAAGCAGTTGCTGTCGCTGAATCTGCTTGCCAGGAAAACCAGCTTCACCTGCTGAGTTTCTGCCTGCCCAGTGGGGTCAGGAGTCCATTCCTGGTTTGGGGGTTCCTCTGGGATTTAGACCTTGTCTTTGTCATGATCTTACTTAGCGGCCTTTGGGAAAATCCACAGCTGAGACAGAGGCCTCATAGTGGCCTACTTTGCAAGGCCGTTGTCAGGAAGACTCAGGGCATGTCTGGGACACAAACTGAAAACTCACGTGCATTTATGGGGGTTAGGGAAGAACGCTTGGTTGGCTTTCGAAAGGGATGGCTGTGATGAGAAGCTCGTTAGCTGGCGACGAAGGAGACACTCGTGTGTCCAAGGCCGAGTGGAGAAAAGGGCTCTCCTTTTTCAACAGCTTTCCAGATGTTTTGAAATCCCATCTGCTGCAGCTAGCTTGGCTGGTACCAGGAATGATGGGAATTGTGAACCAGAGCATCCGGAGGAGGCCAGCTTGGGAAGACTGCCAGATATTGTCAATGTTGCCGGGTGGCCGTGAGGCCTATTTGACAGTCCGGTCTCCTTGGACAGGTGCCCAGGCTACCTGCAGGAGCCTCGGAGAGACTTTGTCCTCTTGTGAGAACCCTAAGAGAGCTTACATCCCTCCCTTTGATCCTCACAACAACAATCCTGTGAGGTTAGGCCGAGAGTCTATGACGGGTCCAACGTCGCCCAGGGAGCTGCATGGCCAAGCTGCGACTAGATCTCCCAAGTTGTAGTCCAGCGCTCAGATCACTGCACAATACTGCCTCTCCCTGTTGCACTGCGCATCATACCTAGCCACTGCACTCTTGCAAAGATATGTCTAGCAGCTCGGCCTTTGCAAAGCTTCTCTGAGCAGCCACGAGGCTTATCTAAATAGCTGGTCATGTGGCTACGGAAGCACCGGGACACCAGAATCCCTCTGCTGAACCACACGGAAAAGCCCGCCTTTGATCTGCCGCTCTGCTGGCCGCAGTTCCTGGGCTATGTGGGAGGAATGCAGGTGCCCAGTCATGGAGCCTGGTCCTCTCCTCAGCTCTTCACAGCAGGTTTGCTCTCTTTGCATGTAGAACAATTCCTGGATTCGGGACCACGATGAGACGGGTTCCACGCATTCCGGAACGCCGGGGCCCTCCAGTGGTGGGATCGCCTCTCAAAGTGGAGATAACTCTAGCGAACAAGGTAGGTGGCGGGGGAGGAAGGAGGAGGCGAGGCTCTGGATTTTCGGCATGTCAGGGACTCTGGGTCACGAATCTTCTGCAGACAGCAAGCCACTTTGCCTGTAGAACGTACACAGCATCATTATAATTATGATAATAATTCTTCGCATTTGCATAACATGTCCAAGCAGGTTTCTGATGGAAATTTGCCCAGGAATGTTTTAATTCTGAGCAGAGTCCTTTTAGAGGAACATAATGTTTCCCCAAATAACCTCCACACACGATTCACTTTGTTCAGGTAACGGCGCTGCTGAGCCAGGCCTGCTGCCAGGTGCCCTTTCTTTTTTCTTAACTCCAGTGCCGTCTTTTTGGAACAGTGACCTCACTGTGCAGCCAATCAGACTTGGAGGCATGCATCTTGAAGGACAGCAGAGGAAGCCAAATCGGAGGAAGGGCGAAAGTTACATCGTCCTCACTCTGAATGGGCAGTGGGCATGCCCTCAGAGCTGCGGCGGGGAGGGGGGGATTTTCCTCTTTCTTTGGAGTCCCCTTCGCCAGTCAGTCAAGCCAAGGATGCTTTTTGAAGCAGATTTGAAGAAAGTTATCCTTCCACCTATTTAGCTTAATTCTGCTTTCAAGTGTTCACGGTGAGCTCTGTGCTTTAATTTAAGCTGCAAGCCTATGCAAGCTTAGATAAAAGGGTACTACAAGCCCCAACATGCCTCTGGTTGGGGCCTGCTGGGGATTTTAGGCCCCCTTTCTGTCTGAACGTGCACAAGATCAGGGTCTTGTGCAGCTACACAATTGACCTACAAAGCAGGCAAGTGCTTACGTTTATGTTTCAAAATCTTTGTGTATGTTTGCCGATCCTAAGGAAACAGTGGCTTTGCTGAGCTTCCTTGGTTAGCTTATAGTTGCGAGACAGGATTCAAACTGGGGACTTGCGGGGCCACGCCGGGAGACTAACAGCAAGTGGATGTTCTGAGAATCTTAGCAAATATGAGGATCATTCATTTACCCTTTCCGAGTTCCTGGATCCTACAGAGTTTTTCCCAAGCGGCATAGCAGGGAGAGACAGGCAAGAATGAAGATGGGTGAATCCCACCCTTGGACCATCCAAACAGGACTCAGGGCGAGAAGGCCCGCTGAAGGTGGGAGGGGCTACCAGTGTCTCCAGCCTTGCCAAATGGTCAAGGCCAGGAACTGAGGGCCTCGGCTGGGGGATGCGAGTGGAAGCCCTTAACTTCCTTCTCCAGCCCCCAACACTGACTTAAAATGAAGCAGAATCAGCTGAGCTTAGCAGGGGCATTACTGGACGCTCCCCGTGCACTGGAGTTCTGAGATCATCTGGCTTAAGCTAAGCGTTCCAGCCGCCCGAAAGTGAAGATCTTGGAAAGAGAACCTCCACCCCTCACAGGGCTTCGTAGTCTCTCCGGCAGGCCCTGCAAGCCAATCCTCCTCGCTGGGGGAACTTTGGGTGTGTTCACACCAGTTTCTTCGCTGCTTCCAAAGCCCGGGGGAAGTTGCAGCCATGTCTCCATCCATGTGCTCACCCTCTCCCTGCACATGTGTGGAGGCTGTGCACGGATGCACAGAACATCTGTGTACCATGCGCCATGGAAAGCTGACCATGGTGATGGTGCTAATTTGTGTGTCTGTGTGTGTGTGTGTTATACACACGCACACACGCACACGCAGTGTTGCTTGGCCTCGCACACACAGGCCTCTGCATTCCAGCACTTGCCATCTGTTGAGTAAATACCCTGAGAATGGGGGCATCCAACTGAAGAAAGGGAGAGAAAGGCTGGAGGAGCGGAGGCGAGCTGGCCGGCCTGAAAGCGGGGGTCACTGTGGGGGTCACGGCTGCTGAGCTGCAAGCCGCCCCATGGAATCTTTCCAGGCTCGTCGGACCTTGCGAAGCGCAGAAGTCATTCTCTAGGCGGGAAGCTGGGCGGGGGGCGATTTGTCTGGGAGAACCTGGAAGGGCTGTCTGGACTTTAGAGGTGGCAGGCCAGGCAGGCTGTGGGGGATGAGGAAAAGGCAGCGCCCCACCAGCAGAAGGCAAGGTGGCCCAGAGAGGGGCAAAGACTTGCCACGGCGGGGGCAACGGAGTGGACTGCCTATCTTTTCCCTTGGCGTTTTGGCGAGGTCTTTGCACAAGCAGCTTAGTTCTGCTGACTTGCTTGTCGAGACCTTTTCTCCCTTCCTTATTCATTCCACAATCCCTGCTTTCCTCTCATAAACCCCACAGAGGTCGAAGGTGCATCATAAGCCCTTTGAGCAGGGGCTTAGAATCGCAGAATCTGCGCTCAGCTTGCCGGCTTCTCTGTGCCCTGCAGCACCTTTTGGACTCCACGCCCCACTTTCCGCCCGGAGCTGGCTTTGCGTCTTGGCTTTGGCCAAGTTCTCTGCTTCTTCTTGGCTGCAGCGTCTGAGTGGGATGGGATGGCCTGGTGTCCTGCCACAGCAGGAGGTTGGACCCAGCGGCCTTCGTGGCCCCTTCCAATTGTACCATTCTGTGATTCCATGATCAGAAGCTTTTTCTTGGGCAGCATCCGGAATGCAAAGATCTATATTCCAGTTGCTCCAGTCCAAGCCAGTGCACAAACCAGGGGAATATCTTTTCTGCTCCTGTGCTGGAAGTCAACCAACCTGATGCCTGGCTTCTTGGGCCCCGTTTATGATGATGGCAGGAACAGAAAGAAGCCAGGCCAGGGTGCCCCCCTTCCCGCGGCCTCTCCCCGCTTCCAAGCTGAAAGGCGATGTTGCACGGGTCGAGGGTCAGTGCCTGCTGAATGGGGAAGGGAGGGGCTGCTGGCCTTTTGCAAAGCGGAGCTGGGGGGGGGGAAGGGGCTTGATGCCCCTCCCTGGCTTCATAGGCCACATTTCTGCCCATTCTTCGACACGGGAAGGCTGCTTCTCTGATTCTCCTGGAGTAGGGCAGATGGAGAGCAGGGGTTGGGGATAACTCTAGAAAGCAGCCGCCTCCCCCCTCCCCCTCCCCTTCCCCACAATGGCGGGAAGTTGGAGAGACCCATAACCACCGTGCCCCCATGCAACCTGCCGTCTCCTCAACCTGACTCACCTTCCAGATGTGTTGGACTGCTTGTAGGGAGTATTTGCAGGGGAGAATCAGTAGGTATAGAAAGGGTTAAGTGTACCCCAGTACTAGCTATCAGTTTTCCCTGCAAATTCCACCCCCGTCCCTTGTACGAGTCCTACAGAAGTGTCTGTCTGTGCAGTTCCACTGAATGCTGCACCATGCACAGTTCCTAGTTTTTAAACAGGGGTCTGTTGTAAACTCAGGATTGCCTGTCTGGGTTTTTGTGGCATCTCCATCTGCACCCCACAAAAAGACGAAATAAAGCACACGTGACTGCGGGTGATGAAACACTTTCTCCATCCCACCAGGAGATTTCACATCTTCTATCAGAATGTTTTTGACTTGCGCCAAAATCCCCCTGATGCTTCTGCTGATGCAGGAAGGATCATCCAAATCTGTTCTGAATTTTTGCTTTAGGAAAAAATTCCAAGGCATGACGGGGTGTGAAAGTTGCTGGCGCCTTAACTGGATTGTGCTTCTGACGGCCAAGGCATGCACCCAGGTACTTGGACGCTACTCAGTCCTGGTACTTTGGGACGGTTTTGCAGCACGCTCTCATGTACGTGGACTTTAAGTGCAAGTCCCGTGTCATGTACACTGAATTGCAGCCTCTTTTTGGGACCGGGGTTTGTGTGTTTTTCTAAGTGCATTAAGCTCCTGTGCTGTTCTCTGCACTGAGATGGAAAAGTGCAGAAATGAAACGGAGCAGATGAAAAGCCTCTCAAAAAGTGGTCAGTTACTCTGCTGCTTTGTGCGGCTTTCGTCCATCTTGCGTCCTGCAGAACTTTTCCCTGAGCTCATTTGTGATTAGCTTGGCAACTGGTGTGTTGTCGGGTGTACAGCCCTTGGTGGACTGGATCCGGCTGACTCCTAGGTCAGGGAACGCGGGCATCCCTGGAATTCGGGGGCAGGGGTGAACACAGCGCTCTGCCTCTCAGGAGAGACTCTCGCATCCCATAATATGCTGCTACACCGTGGGAGCTCACCGGTTGGAGCCTGTGCCACTTGGGGGAAAGGGAGAATTTGCTGTGGAGAAAAGATCGTTTGTATCGGGCCTTGATCTGGTGGAGAAATGTCCAAGGATTCAGCCACTTCTTCCTTCTAGTTCCACGGCCAAGTTTTGATTGTGTGGCCTTTAGAAAGACACTGTTTCTAAGTCTCATTTTCCTATCTGTCAAATAGAGGAAAAGCTGTGGAGAGAGAGGGTAGGATAGGTAGAGGGATGGACAGACAGACAGACGGACGGACGGATAGATGCACGTTTCTCTTAGGGCTTCAACCTTTCGCCAAGAGATTTGTCAACAGAGCTGCGTTCATCAGTGAAGACTAACCATGAGAGTGAAGGACAAATTTGAATCATGGGAGAAGCAGTTGAAGGCCATCACCTGTTTAATTTCGGAGACTAGTTTTGTTCCTGGGTGTGACTGCAGTAGGGAACAGGAAAGCAAAAAGAGAGAGATCATCTTTCCTTTTAACAATTAGTGGTAGCTTTTCATTTATTAAATTGCAAATAATCTCCAAAGGGTTTCAGTTTTGGGTAGTGTGCACATTTATTTGAGTTTAATTAGATTTTGCTTCAGTGACTCTTGTCTTTCTTGATTTAGAGGCAGGATTTCTTGCTTTAAGAAATGCGGCAAAAGATAAAGTTGAAGCACATCCGTTTCTCTCCCTACCTAGTAAAATAATAAACTGTGGTATTAGATTAGAACAATCCACACGGGTCGCACCAGATGCTGGGCCCACAGAACCCCAGATCCGGCATAAAACCTGTGCGAATATGGCCCTTTACCCGGGCAGTGCTTGGAGAGGGCCTGCTGCCCTCGTGCACACCTCACTGCGGCGATACAGCTCCCACCACGACCTGCAGCCTTTCCGCTTGCCTGCAAAAAGCCAGTGCTGACATTCTTCATCGCTTTCCATTGTTTGCTGTTAATTAATTAATTTTCGCCCTGTGGTCCTGTTATTCGGCAAAGGGCTCCTGCGATATTGCTCGGAACTGCTGTTTGTTCCCTTCTTCCTCCTGGGCCAGAGGAGTTCTGGAAGCGAAGGACAGTGGGGGTGGACTGAGTTTTGCATTTTGGGGGCTGGGGTGAGCGATCGAGCGGGGACCTGGGCGATGGCTGCTTGAAGCCCCCGACAGCAGCGCAGTCTTTGATGCATAATTTACGTCCCCCTCCGGGCTGGGCTTTTAAGCTGCCTCTTAGCCGGAGGGTATAAAAGCGCAGCAGCTGTTCCGCTGGGTAGGATTGGCAGCGGTGGGGGGGTGGGGGGGAGAGGAGGCGCGCTAGGATTTTGTGCTTGGCAGGCGAGGAAGGGGCAGCGAGGATGGCAGGGGTGTTGTGGGGTGCGCCAGCCTCTCCCCGTTTGCTGAGCGCTCCCAGGAGGTAGGAGCGCCTCTTCTAAATTGCCGGAGCCCCCATGGAAACAAGGTGGGGCGAACAGGCAAGAGGCCAGGGGGCAAGGGCTGTGGATAGTCTGGACAGTCTGTCATTTATTAGATTTTTCAGACTCCCATCCCTCCTAGAAGCCCAGAATGGCTGCATCGCTATCCCTGCAATTTTTTATGCCGACAGCAACCCTGTGAGGTAGGCTGGCAGAGAGACAGCAGGGAAGAGAGACAGGCACCATTCACCTGATGAGCATCAGGTGAGCTGATATTTGACACTCTCCAGCCCTCCAGGTGTGCCGGACGGCAACTCCCATAATTTCTAGGCAATACCACTTCTGGCCAAGGATGATGGGAATAGCGGTGGAAACCATCTGCAGGGCACCAGGCTGGGGGAGGCTGGATCTCCCTGTCTGAGCCCCCTCCGGCTCCATGCAGTGCTCTGTTTCTCCTGGGTAGCTGGACGCCGTCTGCTCAGGCTGATGGGATTTGCAAGACATTGACTCATTAGGACAACACAATAACCCACATGTAAGGACTGAGTGTGAGCTGTTGTTGAAACACAGCTTTATCGTTCTTTCCTGACAAGCCATGGTTTGTGAAGCACAAACAGCCCATGAAGGGAAACCGTGGGTTGTTCTCGGCTTGTGAACTGTGGGTTGCTGAGGTGGCGTTGGAAGTCGACCCTCTTGGGCTGCAGCCCTGGATCTTTGCTTTGGAGCCCCGAATCTCTGGAAGGCCACCTGCCCCACCACCCTGTTGTCCAGGGCCTCTTGCTGAAATACAGGTCCGGGGGGCTGACCGTCTCTGCAGCATCAGACCCCCCTGGATTAGCCAGCCCCTTGCCCCGCTGGACTGCCTCTTCTGGCGCTCCTCCCCTCGAGTGTCTCTGCCTGAGGTTTTCTTCAGAACTCAGAAAGAAGCCTTCCTCCCACCTGTCTTACAAATAGGTGTGTCTTCAGGAGACAGACAGACAGGCAGACAGACAGACAGACGACAGACAGAGGGGCAAGAGCATTTTCTCCCTTTTTGATTTTCTCTTGGAGCTTTTCACTGGCACGCCCCCCCCCCCCAGTGGGCTGGTGACCAGGGGTCTTTATCTCGACTGGGTTCGCGACAACCCAAAGCAAGGAAGCAATGCGTGTGGATCCCAGGGAAGGGCTGCAGAATGCCTGCTTTGCATGCGGATGGTTGTGGGTTCAATCCCCGGCATCTTGTGATAGGGTAGGAAGAATCCCTGCCTAAAATATCCCAGATGGGCCAGGCTCGAAAATATCAGCCAGCAGCGAATATAAAGAAGACGACGTGAGGAAGAGGACCAGGCAAGAGCAAATAGAGTGGGCCTAAGAAACTTTCTCCCCTATCTGGCCCTGGCTGCTGGCGCCAATGTTGGTGAGGTGGGGTGTTCTACCTGGGTCACACCTGGACCGGGAAATGAGCTGTCCATGGTTCGGAGCCTCCGCTGTTCTGATTGGAAGCTGCCTGGAGACATCACCCACTTGCATGGGAGCGACCAGCCTACACTGCCTGTAGGTCATCGGCAGAAGCCCTTCTCACCTGTCCACTGTCAAGGCAGTGAGTACAGCGGCTTCTCAGTGGTGGCCCATCCATCCAGAATTGAGTTTCACTGGGGATTTGGCAGGCCCTTTCTGTGCAGGCAGACTTTGGGGACCTACTTGTTCTTGCTGTCCTTCCCCCGGTCTGCACACTGCAGGTTTTATTGGTGGTATTGCTCTTTACAGTATTTTCTTTAACATTTATCCATTGTTTTCCTGTGTTTTGCACTGATTTGCATTGCATTTTTAAATCTTCTCAAGACCCTGCCTTGAGAAGCTTCTTCCCTTAATGGAGGCCTGGAAATAATTTACATTTTTAAAAATCTAGTTTTGTAGATTTAAATTGACTACACTGTCACAAACTGTGAAATGCATCCTCTTGCCTCTAGAGGGCCAGCTTTCTTCAGAGCATGATGCCATGTCTCCCTCTAGTGGCCACATATGGTACGATTCCAAATTGTTTCAAACTCAGCTTTCTCCAGATTGGTACCAATTCATCAATGTGTTCTACTCCCATCTCCCAGGCAGCACACCTGTACAGCACCAGCTTGGGGAAGTCTGCTTTAACAGAACTGTGACAGACTCATCCTCGTTAGATCTAATATTTGGCTGACTCCATTATCTGGTCTTTCAGTACGGTGTTTTCTCTCTCCCTTTTCTGTTTCTCCTTCCCATTCCATCCTACTCTCAGGAGACTGCCTAGATAACAGTGTGGCCTCCCCCAGCACGGGAGACGATGATGACTTAGACCGGGACAAAAAACGGAACAAGAAACGAGGGATTTTTCCCAAAGTGGCCACAAACATTATGCGCGCATGGCTATTCCAACACTTATCGGTAAGAACCTGAACTGTTGTAGGGAATGTGCAATGTCAGGAAGAGAGGACACAGAATCTAATTTTGAATTCATATTGTACTTTTAAACTCCTAAAATGTTTATATTGTATCTTCGGTTGTATTTTTCGGGTTTTCGTTGATGTGAACTGCCCCAGTAGGACTAGGGGGTGATAGATGACTGTAATAAAAACAAACAAATGGAAAAGAAGGAGAGAGGGAGAGAAGGGCAACATGGGAGGGAAAGCGCTTCTGGACCTGTTCATAGTTAGGAAGGGAGGGATGGAAAATAGGACGTACAGAGCAAGGGCTGATGGGAGTCGGTGTTCTGCATCTGCTAGAAAACGGATCATGTGTGCCTGCCGCAGCTTTCCCCAACTTGCTGCTTCCAAATTGCAGCCTCCATTATGCCCAGCCAAGATGGCGATTGGCAATTGAAGGCCAAAATGCTGGAGGGCCACCAAGGACTGAACTCCCAAGACAAAGGAGCCATCTTTTCATGACAGCTAGTGGAACATTCCTGGGGGGGAGGGGGTGCAAAATGCGAAGCAGCCGCTGCCCCGTCTTGAATAAAGTGGCCCCGATCCAAGGCAGGTAGCCCCTCCCTCCATTTTGCGTTTGGGCCAAATGCTGGAGTTCGAGGCTGCGGACGAGGCCGCGGAAGGGCTTCGTGGAAATGGCCCCACGTCTATCCAGGGAACTCAAGTCCTGGGAAAACAGGGACCAAGCCAAGCCGGCCTCCGTGAGGGAGGGCATGCCATGGGTCCTGGCCCGGAGTGGGTGTGGCAGCAGCCCCTGGTATCTGGGAGGCTCTTCCGTGCCCTGGCACTGGAGGCCTCAGGGCACTGGGGTCCCCCTGCCTCCAGCCCTGGCTGGCCCTGAGCGTCTTTCCATGCCTGCCGCCACCGGCCTGTCTTCCTTTCCCCCCTCTCTCGCCTCTGTGCTGCCAGGCAATTAGGCGGGGTCTCTCCCTGGTTAGTTAAACAAAGGCGAGTTAATGAGCGCTGGCCAATTAGTGGCTAATTGAAGGAGCTATAAAGCTATTAGAGGCTGGTGAAGGATAATCAATTCTAGCCAATTACCCTGAACGCATTGGCAGGGAGCGGGGGGGGGGGGGGCTGTGGCGAAAGGGGGCTTTGGAGGCTCAGCATCTGCAGTAAAGATCCAAAGGACATGGGCAGGTCACCAGGACAGGGCCAAGCACTTCCGGACTTCGCTCCGCCACGGGATCGCTCAGTGCATTCTCCCTCCCTCCCCTGCACCTTTTTAGCTTCCTAACTTTTTCCCAATCGGAGCATTGGGAGGCAACATGCCTGGGTCTTTCCGCACCCCTTCCCCCCATGTGCACGCATCCACAATTCTCACAACAGTCCTGCGAGGTAGGGCTGACCTGAGAGACAGCAACTTGGCCAAAGCACGTCAGGAAAAAGGTGAAGATTTGAACCCAGGCTCCCCAGCCTGGCATAGAGAATAATGGGTGTTGCAGTCCAAGTTGGGGAGCTCTGCTCTTGGAGCTGCATGGGAGAATGGCAACCCGAGGCATGTCCGGGTGGCCTCCCTCCCAGTCCTCTTCCCTGGGGAGCAAGTTGGCTCCCGCCCTTCTCTGGGCCGGTGCAGCCGCATGATGGGAGGTCACAAAGTCTGAAAAGGAGAAATCCAGATGTGGCAGCAGCTGCCTTGAGCTCCTTGGAAGGAAAAAAGGCGGGATAGGAATGTAACAAATAAATAAATTCTCAGAATCCCCGCTCTGCTGACTGGGGCTGATGGGAGTTGAAGTCCTAAACGTTTGGAGGGAACTGGGTTAGAGAAGGCTGGGTTATGAAAGTAGAAAAGGCATGAAGGTGAGGAGCTGACACAGGAGTGGCCAGAAATTTAATTAATTATTGTATTGATATCCCACCGTTTTTCCTTCCTTCTTACAGTATCTTCCTCCCAATCTTATCCTCACAACAGCCCTGTGAGGTGGGTTAGGCTGGGAGTCAGCGGCTGGCCCAAAGTCACCCAGTGAGCTCCATGGCTTGAACCCGGATCTCCTGAGTCCCAGGCTAAAACGCTAACCACTACACTATACTATGCATAGTATATTGATATGTATGTAGCCTTTGCTATCGCTAGTAGTGCTGAGTAGCAGCACTAGCAGCTGGAGCATTTACTGGGGTGGTGAGAGCAGAAGCGGCCGTATTAGAGTAACATGTCACTGCTTGTTCCTGTCCCCATAGTCAAAACCCACCCATGACAAAGAGTCCAGGGGGACCAGACCGCCGTCTCCTGGCCCATGTCTAACACTTCACTGGGGCTGGATGCATAGGAAGCCACGGTGCTACCAGACCTCTGGCTGGTCCGGCTCACAGCGCCGCCTCCGGGCAGCGGTGACCGCGACGTGGGGTCCGCTTCACAGGCGGCAATCCTCAGTTGGACAGCAAACTCTGGGCAAAGGACAGTGCAGGCCCAGTCTGCCTTAATGCTACACTTTTGCAGCCAGGGTGGATCTGGATTTTATCTGTATTTTTGTATGGTGTTTATTTATTTATGTAAGCCATCCCAAGGCTATGCGATGGGACGGCATACACAAATTCTAAACAAACAAACAAACAAACTTGCCTGGGAAGGGGGGCAGTGGCAGAGAGCGTGACGCTTCCCCCCCGCCCCCCACGAGCAGCCCCAGAGGTCACTCGCTCACCGTCTTCCCCACCGTGAGGAGGGGGTGTATTTCTGCTTAAATGTTGCTGATGCTCCCTGTGTGTCCACAGATCCACAGTGCATGCTGGTTGGTGGCCTCGTGTGCCCTCCGTGGCTGCTCTGGGCGTGGGTGGGGGCCTTTCCCAGCCTCGCCACTTTGGGGGCACCTTTCGGAGCTCGGGCCTGGATGCAGCCACAGGACACCTGCTCCTTTACCTGCACCCCCCCTTTGTCGCTTGCTCCCTAGAAAAGGCTGCGGCCTGCAGAGAGGGGCTGCACATGAACTGCGCCCAGTGGGAGATCAGCGATCTTGCAACACAAAGCCCATGTGGCAACGATGGCCCAGAGTACAGACTGAGTGTAGGTCGAATCATGGCTTGCCATTGTGGTGTTTCATTCTGTGCCAAGCCTGCACTGTGGTTTGTTACTGGGTTGTGAACTGGGTTGCTTATGTTTAGCTGCCCATAGTGAAACCACAGTGCAGTGTTCACACATATCAGCAGTTCACAATTCAGCAACAGCCCAGGATTCCTCCAGAACAAGTTCTCGACTTGTATGCCAGGCTGTCATCACGTAGACACCGGGCCGTTATTCAAAAGAGTAGGACTTGCGTGGCCACACTGCAGGTGAACCTCTGCAAAGCCGAACAGTCCTTTCTCCTCCCGGGGGGCTCTGGGAACTGCAGTGGTGCGGCGGGAGCGGGGGGAACTCTGCATCCCTGCCACCCCCAGCCCGTTTTGTGGGAAGAAGCCACGCCACTCCAAATGGGCAGAAAGACCATGGCCGTCCAGTTGGCCTGCAGTTGTTTGCCTTCGGGGCTCATGGAAGATCAGTTGAATGGTGTTTCAAGAGATTCCCAAGGTTTCCCGTTTAACAGGATGCCAGCCTGTCCCTGGCATTGATCTTGGCAGTGTTGGCTCCAGAAGGCGCCCCAGTGGGGGGAGACGCCCAGCCAAGCGGTGACCTCAGGAGGGGTGGCACGGGAGTGTCCGAGTGGCTGCCACTCTGCTCCTTGTGACCTGGGAGGCCACGCATGGCCTTTGCTCATCTGTCACTGGGCTGTCAGAGTGGGGCCCCATGGAGGGCCAGCTGTGACCCACAGGCAGGGACCGAGCTCATCCATCATTTGGACTGGCAGCTAAAAGGCTGCTGCGGGGGTGGGGTGGGGGTGGCTGGGTCCCCAGCCCGACAAAAGAAGGAAGCACGAGGCAAACTCTGCGTCTGAACATCTGCTTGGGAACTGAAAAAGAAAGAGATACTGTGTTCATAGCACTCGTGCAAAGGAAGGTAAGGACCGAGCCAGGCCTGACCTGAGATTTGCATCCAGCAACAGCAGCAGGCTGCTGCTGCTTACTCTAGAGTAGGCCCAGGGACTGGATCCAGATTGCAAATGCCCCCTCACTGCCAGGGCAGATCCTGCTCCCTGTGCCCACGGGGTGGGGGAGAGATGCCGTAGCCATAGGGAGAAACCCGAGAAGAAAACAGATGTGATACCCAGTTTATATGATGGGCAGATGTATCAAGTGATACATCCGCGGCTCCCCATGTTCGATTGCTGAGAGTGTGCCGTGCGCATCCTTGAACATGTCCCGGGGCGGGTGGGGTGGGGGGGAACAAGCGCTCTGCATTCATTGGAATCTTCTTTCTGGCAAGATTCTGTCTTGGGGCGGGGGGGGGGACATTTTTTGGCAGTGGAGTAGTCAAACATATAGTTACCCAGCAGCCTGGAATGGCACGGCCCTCCAAAGGGAGTCTGTGGCAGATGGGACCAGCTGGCTCTTGTGCAGACGGAGCTGCTGTGTTGAGCTGGGAGTCACAGACACGAGGATCGCCCAATATCATAGTGGAAAAGTGGGTGCGATCCAATCGGCGTTCCCCCTCCAGTGCCAAAGGTGGAGGGAGGGGATCTGAGAAGAAGTTGACAGAAGAAACAGACAACAGAATGCCTTTGTCTGGAGTGGATGCAGAGGGAGGTTTCCCAGAAGCTGGCTTGGTGGCAGGTCACTGTGGCTTGACCGGCAAGGACTGGGGGAAAGGAAGGCTCAGAATAAATGCAGAATCTTCGTGCTTACAACTTTTTTTAAAAAAATTGAACTATCATCAAGCATTTGTAAACTTTCCCATGGCTGGGGCATTCTTGGGGTTAGATCCAAGAGTAAAACTCCTGCAGTTTGTCTACCTCCTACGCATTTGACATCTAGCCTAACAGGCAGGAGTTCAACTGGGGAAGCTGTCCCCGGCAGTGCATGGTTGCAAGTGTAGAATTGGTGGAATTTCTGCCTGCCTGGAAGATTTAAAAAATGGCCTCGTGGATGCACTGTCTTGCCTGGGGTAGATTCAAATCCTCACTCAGCATGGGGAGCAGAGCTGCTCAATTCGCCCACACATCAGTCTTGAAACGCTCCACCAACTGCTGGTTTTGGAAGCCTGTGGGGACATGGACTGGCCAGAACAGAGCCGGTGGCCTCCTGCCCCTCAGTAGCCCCTCCGCCCGCAATTCGAGCCCTGAAAGCAGCATGGGCAAGGCATTTTCTCTCAATCTGACCTACCTCACAGGAGTGTTGTGAAGCTGGCATAAATAAGAGACTCCCTCAGCATGCTGTCCTGAGCCGAGCCGGGTCATGGTGGAGTTTGTGCTCCTGGAGTCGCAACTTGTTATGTTTAGACCCTGCACTTAGCGGCGTTATGGGGCTCACTTTAGCTATGTATGGACATTAAACAATTAATATTTCTCTTCCCTTCCGCTCATTGCTGAAGGCCAGCTGCATGTGCTGAAGCCCTCTCTCCGCCCCCCTCTCTAAATGGGGGTTGAGAAAAGTCCCGGAGAGTTTCAGGAAAGTGTCCAAGCGGGGCCAAAACGAGAACCTCACCACTTTTCCTTTTTCTGGGCAGCACCCCTATCCCTCTGAAGAGCAGAAGAAACAGCTGGCTCAGGACACAGGACTGACTATCCTGCAAGTGAATAACTGGTAATGCTCCCCACTGGCCACGGAGAGCCCGCCCGTCTGCTCCCACTGCTGTGGCACATGGGCAGGAGGGTGTGCTTGTGCTCCCGCCTCGCGGTGGGCTTTGCAGAGGGCAGAACGCTGGCCTGGACCGGCCTCTGGTCCGACTGGCGGGGCCCCCCTGAGGCCCTCCGTTCTCCGGTCTGTTGCAGGTTTATCAATGCCAGGCGACGCATAGTGCAGCCCATGATCGACCAGTCAAATCGTACAGGTAGGATGCTGGGAGGGAGATGGGAGCCTCCTTGAGGGGAGGGCTGTGGTGGGCTGCAGCTGCGGACCCCTGGGTCTGTCGCCCTCGCAACACACACGGTTCCTCTCTTGGGCGGGACCCAGATGGCTCCAGGCGGCCCTCGGCCCTCCGTGCCTCCGGTTCCAGCTGAATATCTGGGTCTCCCCCTCCCCTGCCCCACAAGCCAGTGAGGGCTGGTTTCCCTCTCCGTTTTTGCCTCTCCCGAGGTCTGCACGGCATGCCGGTAGGGGGACGTTGGCTCTCCTCTTCCTCTCTCTCACCCAGGTCAGGGCGCGCCGTACAGCCCTGACGGGCAGCCGATGGGAGGCTATGTCATGGACGGGCAGCAACACATGACGATCCGTCCCCCAGGTAAGCGGAGAGCGGAGGCGAGTTTGCTGGCCCGGAGGACAAGCACACCAAGGGCTGCATGCACTGCCAGGCTCGTCCTGCTCTCCTCCTCCTCCTCCTCAGAGCCCCTCCCGCACGAACCCGCCTTGTCCCTGTGGCCCAGTCTCTCCAGGGTTCCACAGAACTTTAGCTGGGGCTCCTCAGTGAGAAGACTTGTTCTCAGGGGCTACTCGGGGCTTTGCAGCTGGATGGGGCCTTCAAAATTTCCTGGCTCACTGTCTGCAAGAGCAGGGCTTCTGTCCCCGCAGACGCTGGGCAGCTAGCAGTCCGCCCTCTGCTAATCCCCCGGTGGAGTAGAAGTCCCCGAAGCTGGCTGAGGATTGCTGAGCCTCACTGGACTATGGTCTGCCCAAGCCTGCACAGGGCTGCACCCGAGGCGCTGCCATCCCCAGAGACCCGCAGGGAGACGGTCCCCTCGCACGGAGGCAGGCCTGGGTGCCTCGGGGCTTCGAGCTGGGCATTCTCCTCTGCTTTCAGGACCGATGGGCATGGCCATGGGCATGGAAGGGCAATGGCACTACATGTAATGCCCTGAACTCGCTGACGACGCCAGAGGGGACGTGAGTATCGTGGAGCTTGTGGCGGGCGGTGGGTTCTCGGGCTTCTCCTCAAGCCTGCCTTAAGCCAGGCACCGGCTGAAGCTGGGCTGGGCGTCAGCACCTGGCCACGAGGGCAGGCGCCGAGGGGTCGCACCTTGGGCACCCGTCAAGGGCCACGTGCCGGCAGGGGCCCACTGCAAGAGCCCTCCTGGAACTGCCCTCTGCTTCTCAGCTGCTGGTCCACCTGCCCCCAGCTTTGGCTCAGCAGTGGAGAGGAGGAGCAGAAGCACATGTTCTGCCCCACTCCCGGGCTGTCTGCTGGTCCAGCAAGCCGAGAGGAAGGGGGAGGGTGATTTGCCCCACGGCCGTCCAAGCCCTGGAGCCACTGCCTGCTCCCCTATCCTGGGCCCCCCTTTAAATTTTCCCACAGTGCTCAGGAGTGCCACCGCATCAGGGGCATCGTGGGGAGGTTTAAGTGGTGGCTCCCTCGACCTTTGCACGGACCTGTTCCAGCAGCATCCTCGGAATGGGAGGCGGCTCTCTTTGGGGGGTCGGTGGGCATGGCAAAGCCAAGCCCGGGTGCCCTTCCCTGCCTACCTCGTCTTGGCCTTCCTCAGGTTTCCAGACTCGGCAAGGGGTGCAGGAAGCACACCCCACCCGGTTTACAAACCCGAGACTCGTGGTGCATCAGGCCCGGCGTGCCGCTCTTCTTGACCTCCCCAGCACTCTGCAAAATGTGCCACGGACCGTCCTCCCTCTCTGCCCCTTCACCCCTACAGCCACGATGCACGGCCACCGTCCGCACACTGACCAGAGGGAGCGACCCCCCCACCCAGATGGACCAAACACCGAGGGAGCACCCACTTCTTTGCTTTGTCCCTGCACACGGTTCCTGCCCCTCCCCCCACTCCTTTGCCCAAGGAAGGGTCTTCTTGACAACACGTCGCCACACATGTCAGGGTCCCGGCAGTGTGTCAGTCCCTGCCGGGGCAAAGGGGCTGCTCCGCGGATCACAAAAAGCAAGCTGGACTTTGACGCGAACGGCTCCCCGCCGGCTGCTGCGCCAGCCTTTGAAGAGAAGGAGCGAGGCGGGCACCCCAGACCCCTCGAAGGAGCAACGTGGGGAGGGGAAGACCGAGGGGTAAACGCTTCCTTGCTGGGGTCTGCGCTCTCTGTCCCCCCACCCAAACCACACACAGACGACACGCACTGTTTGTACGTACCCCACCACTCTTTGGGGGCCGAAAGCCAGCTATGGGCATGGTTATCCCTCCCTGGACTTCTTTTCAAAGCAAGACAACGTTCCAAGCAGGGTTTTGCTTTTGAGTTTATCCCCCGTAACCCACCCACCCACTTTCTTTCTTTCTTTCTTTCTTTCTTTCTTTCTTTCTTTCTTTCTTTCTTTCTTCCAACTGGATGTTTTAATTATTAATTAATTATTGGTGTTGAAGCTCAGAAAGGGGAAGTAAATTAAATTGTACATTTTATTTTCCTTTTTTGGAGTTCTTGTTTTTCATGTGCTCTGTTTTTGTTTTTTTGTTTGGTTTTTGTTCCGTTTGTTTTCTAAAAGGAGAATAATTCGAGAAAAAGGAAACCAAAATGAACCAACTTGGCAACCCGCTGTCTTTCTGGTGTTGTTTTTGGCTTGTTGTTATTCAAAGACAAAGAGGCAAAGCGTCCCCCCCCCCGCACCCCCGCCATGGAGTTCTTGCAACCATGGTTCTGGGGACAACAGGAGCATGGAAGGCCAGGTTGGGGAGCATGGAAACACTGCTATAGGTGCAGACCTATGCCTCCCAGAGTTTTCTGGGGGGCCATGGGAGGATTGTGAGCATCACGCTCTGCCCCTCTCCACTGGCAGCTGGCAGGGAAAGAGTGTTACTGGCCATCATTCCTAAGCTTGCAACTGGCTTCAGGGGGGAAGGAAGGGGTGTGCTGGGGGGTGGCTAATGCGGGGAGCTGGGGCCCAGAATGTGCACGGATTCTTATTGGGACCCCAGCCCCCTTCCTCTGCAGCAGAAGACAGCCATCCAAAGGGCCCAGATTATGGTCTGGAGGGATGTCAGGCATCCACCATGTGGAAGCTAAGCAGGGCTAGGGGTGGCCTGAGCCTGGAGGGGAAACCACCTGGGAACCGCATGGCGCTGCCTTGAGTTCTGCAATGGGAGCAAGGTGGGGTGTAAATAGATTTTGGTGGGGCCTGCTGTGAGGCTGGAGGAGGCCGGGAGTGGGAAGACTTCTCCCCTAAACATTAATGCCCAGTGCTGGATCCACGTTTTGAACCGGCCTAACACTCAAGACTTGTTTTCCTAGGAAACCCAGGCACTGCAAAACCTTGAAAGGCCTTCATCAGCCCAGCGCTCTCCAGAGGCATTGGACTGCAACTCCCATTCTCATTGACCATGCTGGCTGGGGATGATGTGCACTGTAGTCCAAAGTGTCCTTCCCGGGGAGGGAGGAGACTGGCTTTGGGCAACTCTCGGGATAGCTTTACAGTGCAAACCGATCCCACCTCACCCCCACTTTTTAGCAGCTTACAGCCATTTCCTCAGTCAACCCTGGGCATCAAAATTGGGCGCTGGGGCCAGGAATTCTCTCCTAGATCCCTTGCCCTACTGAACGTCACAAAACAAACATTTTCAGGATCTCTGGGGGGAAATGTGGCATTGAATGTAGTTTGTTTATGTAATCATTTATTCAAAACCTTTCTGCCTGCCAGCAGGTCTTCAAGTTAGCTTCCAATGAAATAAACCTAAGATACCATTAAGACACTATCCAATTTAAAAATAAACCAGAGGGCAAGAGTATAACCCAGGAGTCAGTATTTACACCTTAAAATCAACTTGGGGTTCCTTCCCTCGTTGGGTTCAGCGCCTCCTGTCTGTGGAAATACTTTCAAATACGCGTCTGCCAAATATGTATTCAGGCTGTCACCTGTTGGAGATTGGCCATATGGATCATACCTCCACCTCAGGGATCCCCCAGGTCACTTCAGAGAAACTCCTCCCGCACAGCCATGGCTCCCCCAACTTCAGTCCAGGAACGGGGACATGGATCCACCTTACAGGGAAGCCGCAGAGATGACCGGCAGCCCCTGAAAATGCCCTGCGCCATCTAACGTGCTTTCGGACTTCTAAGATGAGCAAGATCCTTCGAGCACCTTGGCCACTAAGGCACCTGCTCTGGCGTAAGCATCCATCGAACAGAGTCAGCGTTATCTACAGGGGCATGTATAAAAATTGGAGTCCTATCAAATACAAAAGGCACATCCAGGGACAATTCAGTTCGACGGCAACGGCAAAAGAAACGCAACATCCATTCATGGCAGCGTCAACAGGTGCCTCCAAAAAAAACGAGCATAGCCGAGCCAGGGCAAGAGCGCAGCAGGCCGGAAACGGCCGTCTCTATTTAGGCCCAAGGAAACTGATCAAGCTTCATCACTGAAGTGTGGTGTAGAGGCAGTGTGGTGTAGTGGTTAAGAGCATGGGACTGGGACTCGGAGGATCTGGGTTCCAGTCCCTGCTCGGCCATGGAGCCAACTTTGGGCCAGTCACAGACTCTCAGCCCAACCTACCGCACAGGGTGGTTGTTGCGGGGATGAGATGGAGGAGGAGATGTAAGCTGCCTTGAGCCCTTTGTAGGAAAAAGGCAGGACATAAACCGAAAAATAAATAAATAAATAAATAAAATCATGCATTCCGGTGCAGCCATTTCGCACTGGATTCACTGTTCGCCTTTCTTCTGCCACATGAAGCAACTTCATAGTAAATTCCTTTTCTTGAATGGGAGAACCGGGGAACCGGCACTTATCCAAAGGCTCGCTCCCCCTCCTTGAGGGTGGGATCCCAACCGTGTTGAGGCAGGAAAACGTCCCACGCTGGCTGGCGGATGATGAGAGTCATCGGGCTCTTTTCTGACAAGACACGCATCCGAAGACTAACGCTCGGTCAGCACTGTTTAGGGGAGGCAGCTAAAGGCGCAGGAAGGCGCAGATGAGCTGGACTTAGCCCTTAATTTCGATTCTGTTTGTCAAAATGAAGATAGTGGCTTCCTTTCCCACTGCAGGTGTGTATTTGCTCAGCTTGATGTGGCACGTGGATCCCAGGGACCCTGCACGGAGGCTGTGCCTGAGCTGCTGGCCCTAACACAGCCGTACCCACTCTGGAAGCCCCCGGCTGTGTGGGAACCGCAGTGGCTGGCTAGGGCCTGCTGGGGTTGCCATTCAACCCATCAGCCTGGAGGAGAGGAGACTCTGAGGGGATGCAGGTATGTTGGCATGCAGGTATGTGAGGGGGTGTCACCCAGAGGTGGATCAAGGCCTGTTTTCCCCTGTGGAGGAGGGCAGGATGTGCTCCAATGGAGCCAAGCTCAGGGAACCAAGGTTCAATTTGGATGCCAGGAAGCACTTGCTGACAGTTAGGACCCCGAGGGTGTGGAATGGGCTTCCACGAGAGGTGGTTGAGCCCCATTGGTGAGGGTGTTCAAGGACAGGCTGGACATGCACATGGTAGGCATGCCATGAGCGGAGCCGGCTGGAGCCAGGGGTCAGACTAGATGGCACAGGAGACCCCTTCTAACTCACTCTGTTTCTGTTTCTATCTAGAAGTCCCCAGTTTAAGCAGGTTGTCTTAATACATGCGGAAGCCTCCAAATGTCCTCTCAGTTCTGTCTGTCTTGTGCAATAGTTTAGGCTGAGCATTGGCAGTCTAAAAGTCATCTGGTGCATTGGGTGGCCAAGCGGGGACTTGTCATCCAACCCCCATCCCAGTGGTGGCGAACCTCTGGCACACGTGGCACAGTGGGCATGAGCCAAGCCGCCCCAACATCAACCCAGCAGCTGAGCATCAGATAACAATGTACACAGGGGCCATACGCATGCTCAGAAAGGAATAGTGGTGCTAGGAGATGACGTCACAAGCCATGACTCATTAGATGCGACTCATACGAGCTTTCACATGGCCGGTCAGTGCACTGCCAAGGATATACGAGTATATATATTTGCTTGGACTGGCTGTGAGTTGTTTTTTCTAAACTAAACCCTCAGTTTTCAGGTTTTATTGCAGTGTTGGCACTTTGCGATAAATAACTGGGCTTTGGGTTTCAGTTTCGGCACTCAGTCTCTACAAGGTTCGCCATCACTGGGTTAGGGTTAGAGAAACGAGGTGTCCTGGCCTGATGTTGATGGTTGGAATGTCTTTCGATTGGGCAGAAATGTTGAGCTGTGCAGAGAAAGCTACTCAAGGAAGTTTTTTTCAAAATGGCCCTCTTTTCAGTGGAACTTTCACCCCTATATTAGGGTTAGGGGTGTGCACCAGGGTAGGGTTAGGGTTAGGAAAACCAGGTGTCCTAGCATGATGTTGATGGTTGGAATGTGTTTAGAATGGGCAGAAATGTTGAGCTGTGCAGAGAAAGCTACTCAAGGAGGACTTTTTCAAAATTGCCCCCTTCAGTGGAACTTTACCCCCATATTAGGGTTAGGGGTGTGCACCAGGCTAGGGTTAGGGTTCGGAAAACGAGGTGTCCTGGCAGGGTTTTGATGGTTGGAATGTGCTTAGAATGGGCAGAAATGATGAGCAGGCCAAAAAAAGCTACTCAAAAAGGACTTTTTCAAAATTGCCCCCTTCAGTGGAACTTTACCCCCATATTAGGGTTAGGGGTGTGCACCAGGCTAGGGTTAGGCTAGAGGTGGCGAACCTATGGCACACGTGCCAGAGCAGGCAGGCAGAGCCCTCCCTGTCGACACACGAGCCAAGCTGCCCCAGCATCGCCCCAGCAGCTGAGCATCAGATAACATCGCACATAGGGGCCACACGCATGCCTGGAAAGGAGCGGCGTCACCAGGCGATGACATCATGAGCTGCGACTCATTAGCCGTGACTCGTCCGAGCTTTCGCATGGCCAGTCAGTGCGCTGCCAAGGATATATATATTTTTGCTTTGATTGGCTATGAGGTGTTTTTTCTAAACTAAAACCTCAGTTTTCAGGTTGTATTGCAGTGTTGGCACTTTGCGATAAATAAATGTGTTTTGGGTTGCAGTTTGGGCACCCAATCTCTAAACGTTTCGCCATCGCTGCCCTAACCAGTAGGACACAGTGCCTCTCCGAGCGCTCCAACTCCCAGTGGCAAGTGCTGAGACTGAGGTCCCATCGCTGGAGCGGGTCGACGGATCTACGTTGCATGCTTCTGCAAAGCAGCGGGCGTGGGAGGCCTGCCGACCGAGCTCCCCGATGCTGGAAGCAAAATGCATCTTTGCCAGCCCGGCTCTGCTGACGGGTTTGCCTGCTGCCATCGCGCCGAGGAGAATCGATCGGGGAAGCATCTGGCTGCAATAGCTCTTTGTGCGTCAGCCTCCTGATTAGTGAAAGGGGATAACAGTCCTTTCAGGGCCCACAGCCGGACAACCTGATGGATGGCAGGAGGCCTGGTGAGGGATTAGAGCGTGTGGGGAGAGTTCAGGGTCCTTTCAGGGAGCCCGTCTCAGATCCATCCAGTCTGGCCCAAATGGGCAGCTCTGCCTTTGTCCTGGGAGATCCATGGGTCACCTTTTTGTACACCATGCCAGGGCGTCACAAGATATAATCACAGGAGCAGGGGCGACCCTGAATTGACATCATAGGTCCTGGGAATATTCCCCAGGGACCAAGGACCACCTTGGTACCAAGGAAGATTTTTGTCTTGTTTCATTTTTTGTTTAGCTTGCCGTTTTGCCACTCAAGAAGTGATGTTCAAGAAGGACTTAGCTGGGTAGGGAAGGGTTAACTCTCCTCTCCCCAGATGCCACAGCCTCCTCACCCCCAATCCCTGCCTTAAATTTCGGGAGTCCTGGGACAGGGTGCTGATAAATTGGAAGAATTTATTTCGAGATGATTTGGAGGAGAAAGTAATTGGCTGGCTTGGCCTGCTGTGAAATTCAAATAAATCCTAGCAATTATTCCTATAGTCTAAATCAGCAGATGCAAATTTTATGCGTATTGGAGCCTGGTGGGTCTGTGCCCCCAAACTTCACTGCCTAGCCCAAAACCCTAGAAGAGGCCTTGCTCTAACTCATGTTTTTTCCTGCACAACTTGGGGGGAAAAGTCTCCGTAGGAATAATAAACATGGACAAGGTTTTCCCAACAAGGGGAAGGACAAAGTGAGAGTGTTTGGGGAAAGATTTATAGTACCAGGTTCAGACTGAGGCAGATCTGTCAAGTTCGGTTTCTTGTTTTTGAAATCTTAAATTCTGTTCATCCCCCACCTCCCCGGTTTCCATAGCAGTTAAATATTTGTTTCAAGAATTTACACAAACGCGTGTATGCTTTTTGGCACATTTCGCATCACAAATGCATTCTGGTCACAATTTTGCCACATGTGTGTTTGTTGTAAGCCCTTTTCTCAATATAGATATCTTTTTGCCCATTTTTCGATATGGGAAGTTCACTACAAAGTTTGGGGAAGCACACATTTTAAAGGGGACGTGAATTTCAGCCCACATATAGAACGGCAATGCAAAATTAGGTGCGTTCGCAATAACATGGAAACTGAGTGATGGTTTTGGAAAGCGCAATCAGGAAAGGACAAAGTTACAAGGCTGTTAGACATGATGGCTGAGGGAAAACCCTCCATGTACAGGTGAAGTCTACCCCAAAATGCCAAATTCTGAGGGCATAGAATCGAGCATGGCCATCAGATGGTGATTGCGTAGGGCTGTCAGACTCTGGCCACCTGGAAGCAGAACATGAGGACTGGCTGGACCCCCAAACTGGAGCCCTCTTTTGGGGTCTCTTTTGACACTTAGGTGGCCACACGTGATCAATGCAGTTCACATGCTTATTTTTGGGATTGCCTTTGGGGAGCCTCAGTTCTACCCCCTTCTCATTGCAGCAAACACGACAGACACAAATATCCCCCCACCGCTCTGCTCGCTCGCTCGCTCGCTCTCTCTCTCTCTCTCTCTCTCTCTCACACACACACACACACCCCAGTGGACTGCCTCCAGTGCCGAGTCTTTGCTGGGGACAGATTAACGGCAAGCAAGAGGGCCGGGTTCCGATCTCGGCTGTGCTAATTTACGGGGCATCCACGTCCCATTGTTGGTGGTGTGATTCATACCAGCAGGCGCGGCAATTGGTGGGTAATGTCAGTGAGAGGCTGGGGGGCGCGCGGGGGGGAGGATGATGGATGGGCCGTGCCAAAGAGGTAGAATTAGGTGTCGGGGACCCTGGCTTTCCAGAAGAAAAAATGGGAAGGGGTGAGGATCTGGGGAAATACGAATCATAATAAAGTCATTTATCACCAGGCGATGCTCGCCAGTCAAGCCACCGATCTCTGGGGAGAGGGGCGGCGGGGAGACGGAGAGGGGGCGGCAGGCGGGAGCCGCTTGGACGGAGTGCGTCTGTTCTGAGCCGCTGGTTTTTAAGCAATGGTGCTGCCTGCTCGCGAGGTGGAGCAGGGGCAGGGGCAGGCGGGGGAAGCCGTCGTCGGCCTGCCAAATGTGGCTGCAGAGCCTGAGCTCAGAGGTGTCACTCATGCTGTGCACATGTGAGCCGGCAGGGGGGGAGCGGGTTGCTGTCTCCCCTTCACTGGCTTTTGGACCACATTGTGTGACTCCCGCTTCGCCCCCCCCCCAAGCCCCAACCTGGCGCCCTCCAGAGGTGTCGGGCTAGAGCGCCACCTCGTTGCTTCTGCACAGCAGCCCGTGGTCCAAGGAGCCCTGTCCATGCCTGCACGGTGCTTCTGGGCGAGGTCTTGTGGTACGGGCTGCTTCCCCCACGAGCAGGGCTGTACCACTCCCCGTGCCACATTTCCTGTGGCTTTGGGAGGTTTGCCAAGCCACAGGGATGTTTTTAAGGAGCCACTGCAGAGTGGTGAGGCCGTTGCTTCACGGTAGAAGCAGATTTCTCTGCAAAGGGATCCAGATTCGATCCCATGTTCTTACACTCTCTAGGCAGCACTAGCGGGGAATCGGGCCTGAACCTCGGCAGAGCAATGATCAGCCAGTCCTTGGCAGGTGACTTGGTGTGATGCTGGTGCCGGTACCTGGGCCTGTGCAAGTCGCAGGGACTGGGTGCCCCTTTGGATGCGGAGTGGCCCTATCCCCCAGTAGGCTCCGCAGCATGGACAGCCCCCGGACAGCTCAGAGTCCCGTCCACAGTGGCTGCACGGCTCTGAAGATGGCGCAGCTCCCAGTCACCACTGCGAGCATTTGCGCTAAAGCCCCGTCTTTCAGCTGCCATGTAAGGGGGCGCATGGTGACGTTTGTAAGAGCCAGGGGGAATCTAAAGAACGGGATTGCAGCGTAAGAACACAAGCGGCAACCTTTGCCTTGCTCTTTCCTGAATGCATCCAAGAGAGCACCTAGAAATCGCGCAAATTTAATGGTGTGTTCTAAGGGATAATTGTCTTAGCCGTTTCCCATTTTGCCTGTTTAATTTCATCCCAAGTCACCTTGAGTGTTTCTTGGGAAAGACATCTAAGAAATTATTGTTAGGAGTAGTGGTAGGAGAAGGCCATTCTCCCCGGAGAAGACATCCCGCTAGGGAAAATCGAAGGTGGATCAGGAAAAGGAAGATTCAGTAAGAGATGGAGTGACTCCATCAGGGAAGCCCCAGCCTTGCTCAGTTCAGTGGGGCTGCCCTGGACTGGGCACCCCGGGGGGGGGGGGCTTCCACTCACTGTAAGTTGGAGGAGATGACGCCGGTAGTATTTTTCCATCCCAAATTCCAGAATGGGTGTTCCCTTCGGTCCTGCAGGGGAGGGGAGAAGCACTGACTCTCTGCAAGTCCCACTTTGCTGATGGCTGCGTGTTTATTCCCCTGAGCGGGACATCCCAGGTGCTGCAGGGACGGCCATGTTCCAGCTGCATTCCCAACCGTCCTGCCAGCCCGGCATTTCCTTATCTCGGGTCCAAACACTCCTGCAGCCTGCCAGGCCAGCTCTGCACAAGAACAGTGCCTGCGGCAGCAGGAAGACGCAACAGTGCCCTGTTGCTTTCTCCCGGGGGGTGGCCAACTCTCACTTTTTCCCCTTCTGAGGCAGCTCCTGTGCTCGAAAGGCACAACGAGCTGTTGGCACGGCGAGCAGGAGGCGAGCATGGCGATTCCTTGCTGGGAAAGCGTTCCCCTGCCAGGAGCCACCCGGGGGTATCACAGGCTCCTTTCTCCCCCCGGGCAGCGGGCAACGCCCTTCGTTCCCATGTGTTTGCACCCTGCTTCGAGTTCGCTGGACCCCTTTAAATGTGGCTGCTCCAGAGCATCGGGATCCCGAAGAGGAAGGTGCAGCGGGGGTCCCAGGCACTCGGGCTGCTGGGGTTGGTGGGGATGACAAAGGGTTTAAACAGATGGGTGAAAGGCAGCCCCTCGCCTGCTCACCTCCGCCCCGCCGCGGTCCCTGGGAAGGCTCGGAACGCAATGCGTGGCCATCTCTGGTTCAATCGCAGGCTAATGAAGCCACATTAATCATCCAATTATACACCTGTCAGGCTGGGAACAATAGCACGAGCTGCTCTGAATGAGGACAGCGGCCTCGGGCTGGCAGAACAAATCCAGGGGAGACAATGGGAAGCAAAACAAAGCTGACCCCAAAGCAGGAAGGAGAGGGGGCCGGGTAGGGAGGGGGGTGCAGCCCATGGGGGGGCTCTGCCTCCCGCTCCCACTTCCGGGCTTCAGACTTGGGGCTCCACCAGCCTGCTGCAAAGGCATGCGCTTCACCTGCCCGAGAGGGGATGGCGAGCCAAGGTGTAGCGGGAGATGGGCGCCCCCGGCAGGTGGCTCGGGGGAGTGCTGTGGGGCTGGGGGAGAAGGACGGGTGCGAGACTTCAGGATGCCCCTGGCATGTGCCTGGAGACAGTGTGGCCTGGTGCACAGGGGGCTGGACTGGGGGCCTGAGAGGTCCAGGCTGGAGCATCCATTGGCCACAGAGCTCCTGGGAGACTTTGGGGCAGGCACAGATCCTAACCTACCTCGCAGGGCAGTTGTGAGGGTAAAATGGGGAGGAAGAGGACTTTGTAAGCTGCCTTGGGTTCCTTGCAAGAGGTGGGGTACAAATGTAATACGAATACGAATGTGACTATGAGGAGGAGGAGGAGGAGGAGGAAGTCAAGCAAAATGTATAGGGTTAGGGCTGGCAAGTTTTTCTACTTTTTACTGCTCTTTGTGTCTTTAACAAGGTGCCGTTTGATCTTATTTTATTCTTTGCTGCCTGTTCCCAGGGCTGCCTAAAACCCACTGAAAACACAGATTGCAAATGTTATAATGCTGCATACAAAGAGCACAAAATAAGGCCAGGATCCAGCCAGCAGCTGCAACACACCCGTTGCAGCATGTAAAAGCAGCAGCAGAACAAAGTGCTAAAAGCCACCAGGACACCCCCAACGAAGCGACCGGTTCTTAGCATGCCTGCAAAATTAGCACCCATTTTCAGCGTCTGTGGAAAGGACCTCTGGCCGTCATGGTGCCACCCCGAAAAAGACCCTTTCCTTAGTAGCCCCAAGCAGCCTCATTTGGCCTCCCACACAGCAGTCCTGTGGCTGCCCGACGGTACCTCGAAGCAGATCGGAGCTGCAGGATTCCGGCTGCGGGGCTGGAAAGCGTGCCATCCATGTGGGATCCCCTCTGTCTTCCGCAAAGCTGGCATGGAAAGAGCAACACCAGCTGCTTCTCTGGGCTGGGAAGGGCTGGGCCATGTGGAGAGATGCAGGGCCTTCTTCTCCCTGCGCCGCTCTGGCACTGTGCCCTAAAAGCATCAGGAGGTTTTTTGCTAAGGATCTGGTAGCAGGGCCCCCGGGAGAGGGTCACCAAGGGAGGAGGAGGCCTGCGGTCAGTGGCCTTGTTGGGCAACCAAGTGGGCAATCCCCCCACCCCAGTTTGGCCTCATGCCAGCAGCAGGCAGACTGGATTCGCAACACACACGGCCCTTTGCTGTAATCCAGCCCTTGCAATAAACTCTAGCTTTGTGGAAATCATATATATGCGCCGGGGAGTCATAAATATTCTCTCTCCAAATCTATCAAGGCTCAAATCCATCCTTTATCTAGATCTTGGGGTGGGAGGAAAGGAGAATTGTTACATCATCTCTATTAGAAGGAATACTAAACTTGATGGCAGGGCATTTTTCAAGAGCACAAAATTAAATAATCAAAAACAAGACTGCGCTTCGCAGGCAGTGGGATGAAGGCGGATTCCTGTGTGAACACGCAAGAGAAAGAACCCCCCCCCGGCCCCCATCAATGCATGCCAGGAAAGCAGGGTGGTGATACTGTGCTGGCTCGGAATGATGGGAGATGTAGTCAAATGCATCTAGAGCAAGCACACTGGGGAAAGTTGCATGGTTCATAGATTACAGAGTATAGGATGTGTTCTTAGATTGGAGGTCGGCATCCTACAAGTTGTTCTTGAATTGCCGGCCTGGGGAAGTCCAACCAAAGCAAGTTGTGTGAAGTCACTATTGGCAACACAAACAACCGCGGTATGAAACTTTTCATGTGACCCAGCTGCTGCTTCATGGAGGTTTCGCTATTGGGCCAAATGAAATGAAGCAAATGAATAATATGATCTCAGCACGTCCACTGCTTATTCACATATTAAGGAAAGATATTTTAGCCATTCCTGGAAACACTTAGAGGGCTCTGACCCTTTGCTGCTGGACTGATGATTTGGGGTGGCACGGAAGGCTGCTCCCACCCAAAGAGAACCAGGGCTAGGGAGAGAATCCGGAGGTGGTCCTACTTACAGGGGGTGTATGGAGCTCTTTCTGGTCCAGGGACCAAATTCCATTCCGGACAAGTGTTCAGAAGATGCATTTCAGTGGTGGGAGGAGCTGGAGGCAAAGGGGGCAGGGCAGAGGTGAAGGGGCGTGGCCAGGGCCAGGGCCAGGGGCAAAGGTGTGGAGTAAAACTCCCCAAACTCCCAGCCCATCATAGCTTAAAGTTCTCATGGCCGGCCAGCACAGAAGCTGCGGCATCTCCGGGTTCCCCCTCACCACGGCTGTTGTCCTGGCCAGGCCAGAGGCAGGGAACAAGCAGGTGGCCCAGGTGAAAAGGGGCTGTGGGACCAGGGTCTCTTTGCCATCAGGCCCCTGCTGGGAAGTGGGGCCTCGGCACATGCCCCACCATGCCTGGCCCGGGCGCCAGCCTCAGATGCAGCTCTGAGAAAGGTGACCCCTCGCTTCTCTTGAACAAGAGCCTGCTTTTTCTGCCACGGGCCTGCATGACGACAAAATGTCACGCTTCTCACCCGAGGGCACAGGCGGCTGGGGGATTTGGGGCTGTATCTGGAGCCATTTGTCCAGCGAGCCACACAAACGTTGGCACAAGAGCGCCACCTTGCAGCCAGAAGTTTAGCTCCTGCCATTGAAAGTTCCACCTTCTCCAGTCTGGGGGACTTTGGGGGTCGCCGGAGTCATTTGTTACGGCCATCAAGTTGTCGCTGAGTTACGGCCCCCAATGAATGAAAGCCCTCAGAAAAGGCAACCATCCTTGGCAGCTCTTCCCAATTCAAGGCTGTGGCTTCCCTGATGGAGCCGATCCATCGCCCGGTTGGTCTTGCGCTCCTTCCTCTGCCATTGACTCCCCCCCCCAACCCGGTCTTCTCTGGGGGATCTTGCTTTCCCCTGAGCTCCCCAAAGTACAACAGCCGCCGTTTCGGAGCCCATGGCCAGCAAGACTAGTGGCCACGGATCTCCTCCTCCTTCATGAATCTCTCCAATCCTTTTTTAAAGCCATCCAGGTTGGCGGCTGCCACCACTTCCCACGGCTGCAGATCCCATAGTTTAGCTGCACGCTGTGCAAGGGCATTACCCTTTATCTGTCCTAAACCTCCCCCAGTCAGCTTCATGGGATGGCCCCGGGTTCGAGTGTTACGGGAGAGGGAGAAAAATGTCTCCCTCTTGACTTTCTTCATGCCATACATTATTTTGAACACCTCTGTCATGCCCTCACTCACCCTTTTTCTAAGCTGAAGAGTCCCCGTAGTCACACCTACTCCTCAGAGGGGAGCTGCTTCAGCCTCCCGATCATGTTCCTTGTCCATCTCCGTACGTTTTCCAACTTGGCAGTCCTTTCCCAGGTGACCAGAAGTGGGACCCGGACACTGAGAGCCAGCCGGGTGCAGTGGGGAATATGTTGGACCTGGGAGATACAGGCATGAGGTCACTCAGCTATGGAGCTCACCGGGTGACTTTGGACCCGGCCTAACCTACCTCACAGGGTTGTTGTGCGGATAAAAGGGGAGTGCGAGCCACCTTGGGTTCCTTGCAAGATGAAAAAGGAAGGATATAAAGGCAAAGCATCTTTATGCACACAGTGAAACCACAATTTCAATTCGGGTTCCTGATCACTATAGAAACAGCACCTTAGCAGCCCTGGGGAGCTCTGCTCCAGCCCAAAAGCAGAGTTCAAAGTGCAAATAGACACAGCCCTATGCTTCCCCCTTGTGGCCACTGCCTCTTGTGCTTGCACCGGCTTTGACTACATTTCACATTAGAAACCGGAGCAGATTTTTTTGCCTCTTCGACCAGCATAGAGCCCCTTGAAAATGCTGCCTATTCTACAGGGGGCCCTCCTCTGTCTGAAGAGCTGCGCAGTCCACATTTCATCGAGGTAACCCTAAGAAAGGCCCTGCAGTCGCCCACTGAGCACCCGATTTGCAGTTTGCTCGGTTCGTCTTCCTCACTACAGTGTGATGAATTGCATGTCGATTTAATTTATAGTACTTCTTCTGCATGTGCATTTTCCCTGTATAAAGCAGCAAGAACAATTTCTATGCAAATTGGAATCCTCTCTAGCTCTCTTTCGGTGATGCATAAGTGACCACATGGCTTGGAAGGTTGCGCATTTCCTTGCTTTAGACATGCTCCCCAGCTTGAAAATGAGTAAGTTGGGGTTGCATGAAGTTTGGAAAAGCCAGTCCATCTGTGCTGTGCAGACTGTCCGACTGCTTTGTCCCATCATCCGCTCATTGACAGAACTGCATTTCTGAAGAGGATGTGGAGCAACGACATTCAACTTGTGCGATGCACGTGAGTGCTAACGCGCCTCCATGCAAGTGAGCATTGCTCGAATGTGCATCAGCACATGTGGAAATTAGTGCTAATATGCACTGGGACAAGCACACATTTGTAAAACACAAGTAAAACACAAAAGCGAAAAAGTAAAACACAAAAGCGAAAAAAGAAAGAAAAAATTCTGGGCAGCTACAGAACTCAGAAAATGACAGCCTGCTGGGGAATCTGTACAGAGCCATCTGAATCTGCTTCTGGTTTCTCCAGCTTCCCTGCTTAGGATCCCTGTGGGTCTGGAGCCAAGGAAACTATGAACCAACGGTCCTTTTGGGTTTAAGCAGGGATGGTATCTCTGACCGCATGTATGAGAGAGTTGAGGCAATTCCATCTTCCTCACGGTCCTCCATCCACTGAAGGAACACTATTACGGAATTAAATACAGTACACACAAGTTCCTGAATTACAATTCCTCTGATGTCTCTGTCTAATGAAGAAACTCCACGTATAACCTCAAATGTTGCTTTGGGCCAACTTGTGCTGTTTCATCGGACATATTTTCGCATCTTCTCCTCAAGTTCCTGCAAAACGCCCCAGTGTTTCATGAATGGAAGTTCCAAATTTAGTTGTAGTAAGTCCTCTTCTGCCGCTGTTTTAGAACTGACTTCCTTCCTGTTCCAAGTTACATTTTAGGAGCCTAGCTATTTGAAATGTGTCTTATGTATGAATGCCCATTTCCAAATGTTTGGTGCGAATGAACTAATTATTCAGTCCAGAGGTTGTTACCCAAAGAGATGCAAATTCAAAAGTCATGCAGACGCTTGTCTTGGAAATAATCACACTCATTTTGGATCTGGAGGTTTTTTCCCCTTCAAAATAGAATGTATTCATAAAGTTGTTCGTTTTTCTCCAGTGGGTTATCATGCAAGCTTTTCTAATCAAAGTAATTTATTGTTGCTCTGTAAAATGAGGAACAGGCAGAATTTGATAGTTTATGGCAACCTGTACAGAGAAAGATAGAGCAAGAGAATGCAATCAAGAGTTTTAAAAAAATTAAGAAGTTTGAGCCAGAGAGAACTAGAAACGAAAAAGAGAGACAATAGCTGGGTAAAGATTTTTTTTCTTTTTTGTCCCTGCCCTGCTAAGCAGAAAGAAGCTACAAAGTCTTTTAGTCTGAAAGTCATCTTCTGTTTTATGCCAAAACAGGAAGAAGAGTTAAGAAAACCAGATATTTAAAAACACCACGTTTGATTCCAATCCCCTGACTGTTTAGCATCCCCCTCACACACAATGCATTAGAAAACTGTTCCCAAATTTTTCATTTCTTTAGAAAGTCTGTGGGGAAACTGGAAAAACTTTCTTTAAAAAGACCAAAATAGAAACAAAACCCGCCAGTACTCCAGAGCTGAGATGATCAACCGCAAGATGGCAAACCGGGCGATTTTGATGCAACTCCATCCTTGCTTGGAACATGTGGCGAGGAAGGGGGTTGCATCAAAGATGCAGCAGGAGAGCATCCGCAATGTTAGTCTTGGGCAGTGAGAGGAAAACGCAGGAACAACAGAACTTCCTGTGTGGGTTTGGTTCAACTATCTAATGCGTGGACATTTGTCCCAGTTGTGAGTTCAGGGCAGACACAAAAGAGCAAATTTCTGGGCTTCCCATGATGGCTGCAATGAGCATCAGGTCCCAGGTGTGCTCACACTGATGGCAGAGAGGAAAGTTCGAGGGACCAACCTGACTTTCCAGTGGCTTTCCTCAGCTTCCCGCGTCTCACTTTAAACACACCTGGGTGTAGGGCGTCTGGCGCTTGCTCCCTTTCCCAGGCAGGTCAAAGTGAGATGCTAGGGCAGAACGATATTCCTCTGCGGAAGCAGCAGAGGTAGGATGGAGGCTTCTGGCCGCACCTGTGAAGGCAGAGCAGAGAACCTTCCTCAATTCCCCTCCCGTTTTTTGGCCAAGGCTGCCTTGATCACTGAGATGTCACTGTTGGCAGAAGTGAACCCTTTATCCCTTGAGACTGTATGCCTCACCTCCTCTTTCTCCCTCTCCTCCCTTTGTTCTTCCTCCTGCCAAGGTCCAGGTGGGAAGCCTCTTGTGGGCAGGGACTGTTCTCTTTTCTGCCATGTCAGACTGCATTGTGCATGGATGGCTCTGTAGGAGGAGCAAAACCCAACGGTGATGCTCACGGTTTAGACCACCAGAGTCTTTTTAGGCAAGGTCTTTGTGGAGAAGCCCGCAGGGGCCGTGCTCTGATGGTGGGTGGGACGGAAGGGGCGGGGCCATCTTATTGCAGATTACATTCTTATGGCTGGTAGCCCCAGAGGGATCAATGTGACTTCCAGAGGGCAGGATTTGGCTTATAGTCTTCCCTATCCTAAGCTTCACCATCAGGCTTCTCCATTCCATTATCCTCAGGCCTTGGGCTAGCCACCGTATTCATCAGTGGATGAGACAGGACAGCCATAATTCATGGGAAGAACCAAAATTAAGCCAAGCAAGATTCAGAGGAAGAGGAAAAGCAAGCTGCCCACCAGGGAGAGAGCCCTGGTTACCTTCTGTGCCCTCCTTTGGCCCTCGGGCTGAGAAGAAGAGTCCCAAACAGTGCTTCCATCTCCCAACTCAGTGCTGGGAGATGGGAGTACAGTACAGATCCGGTCAGTCTACATATATCAGACCAGTTCTACTTCAAGCTGAGACAACAGATCTCCATAGCTCGGCCCACACGGTCTCCTGTGAGCTGTCCGTGGTCCTGACTGCCACTTAGAAAGACTTGACTTTGCCTTGGTATGATGCAGTCCTTCCTGATGTGACTTGCCCAGCAGAGCAGGAAAGCTCCTGCCTCTCCTGAGAGCCACAAGTCCCAACAGAACAGGAAATGTCAACTCAGCCACCATGGAACTCATACCCCATTGGGTAAAAATCAGGCATTGCCGGTTGAAGTGGTCCAACCTAGAATATGGCCCTCAGGGATAAATGCGGTCTTCACAAGTCATAGGAACCTACCCCACTCCTACATCCTTCAGGTGAAGATACCCAGTCAGACAGCAGGAGAAACTGGAAGGGAACTCTTGAACTTCCCCCGTCCTTTGGCACAATGCCAGGTCTCCACGAAACGTCAACCTGAAGGTCCTGGTCCCGACTCAGTCTGGATGTCTTTGGTCATCAGTAGACAGCATACCAAAGTGGGCTACACTGTATCTTCTGACTGGGCCCCCATCTTGGATGGGTTGGTTCAAATGAACTTACCAGTGGTTGTGGGGGACTTGATCAACCAGAGCCTTTGCCCTTTGATGTCCAACCGGGTGTCCTCAACTGGTGGGCATGCTTGAGATGTAGAGGGTTTCATGGCTTCCCTTGCAAAATGGCTGCTGTTCATAAAAGGTCCTTTTTATTAGGTTATCAACCTTTTGGCTTTTTGTCTCTACATTCCCACCTCCATGAAATCCACCCAGTGGTCACTACTCATTCCTTTTACGCATAACACTGATTCCGACTGAACCCAAACATCCCATCCCTGATTCAGGTGGAAAGAGAAAAAGAATTTGGAATCCAGGACATTCTAGATTCTAGGGTACAAAAAGGGAAGGAGCCAGATGTCTGTGCAAGTTTCACAAACTTTATAGAAACCAGCCTGGACTTGCTCCTTTGGGTTGGAGAGGGTAATGGGGCCATGATGCCAGAACCCAGGGCCTTGGAGTACCCCAAGGAACTCTCAGAGAAGGACAAAGTACAGCCTGCTGCACCCGAGAGAGAACCCAACCCCTTACCATCCCCCTTTGCCTTGGATGATTCCCCCACCGTGCATTCCATCCCAACCTCTTAGGAGCCAATGAATACACACTCAGGCAAAGGTCCTTTAAAAAGCATAGGCATTTCCTCACAGCAGATGGAGCTAGGACTGGTTTGGTCAGCCCACATAAGAGGATTTCAGCTCCCTGCTGAGCCAACATCTCTCCCTAGCTCAGCTCAGGTGGAATCAGCAGCTGCAGGGAGCCCCAGAGGAAAAGGACATCACATTGTCATTCTCAAGAGGGCTGAACTTCCTGTTTCTGGTGAAGGCCCTTCTGCCTCACCCCAGTGTGCAGTCTTGTCTGCCACACACAACTGGATCACTTCAGACTGAAAAACTTCAACTACAACAGGGAGCGGATGTGCCCCGGAGTCCATGATGTATGTCTAAACAAAACCATTGCTCCTGAAAGGGAAGCTTGGATCCTGTGGAGGAAAATTCGATAGAGAAAATATACAAACACTGGACTGCACAAACAGATGACCAAAGGTAAGGAGCATTCACTCTGGACACTGTCCGACTCTTGAAGCACTTCATGTCATGCGTCCATCAGTGGATTTCCCCTCCCTCCAAAGAGGAACGTGTCCAGCAAAGCAGCACACAGCTCATTTCTGGTGCAGTGAACTGTTTGCTTCCCCGTGAACGGATCCTACTCCACACCGGCAGAATCCACAGGACTGGCGTGAGATGAGCCATACCTGCAGTGCCAACCTGGTGCATCGGGGTAGCAACGTGTGGGAACTTCCTGCATGGTCCACTCATGCCACATGCTTTAATTGTTCATCTCCACGATCCCTGTCACCCTGTCACAGGCAAGAGTCATAAATTCCTGGGCAAGATATCCCAGAGTATTCTTCCCGGAGCAACGGCAGTCCTTGCCAAGATGGGCAAAATGACTTCGGGAAGGAGAGAGAGCACCTTACTCTGGTGCGGGGCAGATCCAAAGTGGGAACACAGTCCTCCTGTAAAGAGGGACACACACTTAATTTAACACCTTCTGTCGATGAGAAGCAAAGCAGGAGTTAAAAGCGCGCTGAGCACTTGCCTGAAGTCACCCCAGGTGGGCACAATCTCACCTAAAATAGCAGGAGGTCTGGCTTGTCCATCTGTCCACCCATCTTCAAAATCACAGAAAAGGCAAGAGAGCTTATGCTGAGGTCAAATTGTCCCCTCTTGTTGCAGTAAACCAAGGCAAGGGGGACCTGGCCCTCCTCCCGGGCCCTTGACGTAACCGCAGTTCAGCAGCCCCTTTTTAAAAGCCACAAGAAGACAATGGAAAACGTCCGATTGTAAAAGAGAGAGATTAAACGATGAGGCTCTGTCACACCGCTTCTGTCGGTGGGGCTTACCTCTCCTCCCATCCCAATGCCACCCCCCCTAAAAAGAGCACAAGAAAGGGATGGCAGAGTTTCTGAATATCTTCCGAGGGAGGGGGCGTTCTTCCCTTTGATCCTGTGGTTCCAGCTACAGTACAGCTGCAGAACCCCTGCTGAGCACTTTAACTGATGCCATGCAAGGTCCTTTGGAAAGCCCCTGGGTGTGAAAAGCACGCTCGCACACGTACACCCTGCTCCATCCTTGTGGACTGCACACCGAGCTCCTGGGTGCAGACAAGCCTGCGCTGGAGTGCATGTACCCCATGGTGCAACCAAGGTGAGAAAAGAGCAGAAAAGGGGGGGATTCTGCTTTAACTGTGAGCCGGGGACTGAGGGAGAGAACGGATAGGAGGTGCCTGGAGAAGTGGGAAGCCCTTCCTCTGGTCAAAGGAGAGGGTGTTCCTCGTCCCAGGTGGGTGATGCTTCAAAGAAATGCAGGGGATGCTCTGCCGGGTGGAGGAAGGACCCACAGCGTCTCTTTGTATCGAGCGCCCTCTGGTGGCCAGCCTGCTCTCCGACATCCCCACGCGCCCAGGCCGGTGGTCCTCAGAATCCTTTGATGTGGCAGTAGGCCTCAAGGCCGGAGAAGAGGATGTAGAGGAGCCAAAGCCCCAGGAAGAGGCAACTGGTAAGGATTTTGGCGGTTCGGGGCCCCCCCAGCTCGCCCCCTATGTGCGGCCGTCGCCGGTACATGAGAACGCTGATGCAAACAAAGGCGAAGATGGTGAAGAGGGTGACGGAGAAGGCCAAGGTGCCCGTCTGCACCTCAAAGTTCTTGCCCTGGAAGGCCCAGTAGATGGCCGCCACGGACCACGCCACGCCCAAGCCCAGGAAGACGTTGACCGCGTTGCTGCCGGTCACGTTGCCGATGGAGGCGTCGGCGCACTGATCCTGCAGGGCGGCCACTTTGCTGGCGAAGGTGTCTGTGGGAAGAGGAGAGCATGAGCGGGGCAGCGGGAAGGTGCTGGTGCTGCCCTAGGAAGCCTGAGCGGCTGAGGGCCTCGTTACCTGCGGGAGCGTCTCCTTCCATATGTGCCCACCCGCCCCTTAAGATCTGGGGCAGAGGCCCCTCTCCAGCAGCCCTGCCCGAAGGAGATCAGGAGGGTGGCTACCCGAAGGGCCAGCCCTACTGTTAGACGGACCGGGGCAGGCTGTCAGGCAACGCAGCTGTGGGCCGCCCTGCGGGACGCACTCGCTTGCTGCCTCCAGGAGGGGTGGAAGACGCTGCTGCCTTGGGCCTGTCTTCCCAACTACCCCTCCGCTCGGCTTTTGCATATCAGACGCGAAAGGGCGCATCTTGCCTGTCGCCACAGGCATCTTGTGGCATCTCGCTGCCTCAGGCGGTGAGATGCTTGGGCTGCCCTTGCACAGGTGGCCAAGACGGGCTTGTGCACTTGGAAATTTGCACCCAGGTGCTGGAAAGAAACAGTGCCCAAAAGCGGCCACCTCTTGCCCTCCCTTTGGCCTGCATGGAAGCGTCTCTCTGGCTGATACTGGGACAAACGGCACAGGAAGAAGAGCCTTTGTCGGTTCCCGCAAGAAGACGCCGGCATTTGGGCCACAATACCTGGGATGGACGTGCCCAGGGCCACGAAGACCACGGCGTTGACGGAGTCCTTGAGGCCGACAGTGCAGCCGAAGTGGGAGGCCAGGTCCCCGATGAGCGCGGTCAGCAGGCCGATCACCAGGATGCTGACGCTGAAGCAGGCCCAGCCGTTCCAGTACTCGGTGGGGGGAACGCAGGCGAAGAGCACCTTCCAGAAGACCGTCAGGAAGTGCATGACGTAGTCGAAGCAGGACGGGAGCCGCTCCTCACGCCCATCTTCCTCATCTTCCTCGTCACCTAGGGTAGGGGAGGCCTGCACTCATTAAGGACTTGGCAGGAAGCAACGGTGTAGTGGAAGCTGGGCCCATGGGCAGCGGCCCTTGGGGCTCTTTTACTAGCGGGTTGCTGATTTCACCCACAAATGCTCACAGTGGCTGGAGGCAATAGACTGGCCCAGCAATAATAGCCAGTTTGCTCCCTGTTGCAAGGTAACATTTTATTTTATTTTATTTATGTTGTTATTTTATTTTATTTTATTTTAATTATTTTATTTTATGTTGTTATGTTAATCTTTTATTTTATTTTTATTTTATTTATGTTGCTATTTTATTTTATTAATTTTGTACTGTGGCTTAATCTTGAAGGGCCAAATAAAACCCATTGGCTTGACCTTAACGCCTGCTGTGGGTGGACAGAAGTGCAGAAACTGGTTTGTTGCAGGCTGAATTTTTTGCCGTGCTTGGAAAAATGCAGCTCAGGGGACTGTCCTGCTGGGCCCAAACCCACTGAGTATTGGTGGTGGGCTTAGGGAGGAAGGAAGTGCAAAGGGAAGCCCCCTCACCACGCAGCCCCCGCCCCCCGTGGGATTCAGCGTCCCCGATGCCGGACAGGGCTGTCGCATGGAGCAGAGGTGCCGCTGGAGCCCTCAAAGGTGCTGGACAAGGACCCCGCGCACCTCGCCACTGGGCGTGCTGGCAAGGCCAAAAGATCTAGCGATCTCCAGTTGCCCAGCCCACCCTAATCAGTCAGCATGGCGTGGTGGGTGGGAGTGCAGGATGGAGACTCAGGGGACCCGGGTTCGAGCCCCCACTCAGCCATGAGGTGACCTTGGGCCGGGCACTGCCTCCGGACCTAACCTACCTCGCAGGGCTGTTGCTGTCTCGGGTCCCTTGCATGGAAAAGGTGGGATGTAAATGCAAGAGGAGGAGGAGGAGGGAAAACAGAAGACCAGGCAGGTCAGAGGAGGGGAGGGATGAGGGGCTTCACAGCCAAGCCACCGGGGGGAGCCCAGCCCAGGGTCCCACAACCCATTCGAAGAGGAGTCATTGAATTGGGGGGGGGGGGGTCCTTTGCTTTTTTTTCCTGTGCCTGCTCAGCAGCTTGGCCTGTGGAAATGGGAGAAGTGAAGCCACGAACTTCTCCCCTGCCTGCCTGAGCAGGTTTCAGCAGCCCTGCCAGAGGGACCCCGCCACACACGGTCCCCACGGCGAGTGACGCGGCCCAGGCTCCCCAAGGCCCACTGAGGCAGGCGAGGGAGGGCTCGCCGCAAGAGGAAAATATTCCAGGGATCCTGGGGGAAAGGGGGCTGCGGTTCTGCCCTGCGCCCAGCAGAGGGCGCCACGGCCATGCCGCATGGATCTGCTCAGCTCCACCAGGCTGAACGCTGCTTCTTTTCTCGAGGGTCGAAGAGAAGCTGAAAGGCAGGCCGTGTGGGGCGAGGCGAGGCGAGGCAGCCATGTGGGGCTGTGCAAGGGACCCCCCTTCGGACCCAGTCAGGGGCGGGGGAGCCGAGAGCCAGGATAATGTCGGCGCAACACTGTCCGGTAGTGAGGGGATGTGCAAGCGTCAGAGTCTCACAGAGCTCTTAGACGCAGCCGCAAGAAAACAGGATAAAACCCACCACGTGTGCTTCACATGGGGCCCTGCTCCATCCCGGTTTGGGGAAATTATGCTCAGATTTCCATGCAAAGACAAAAAACGGTGCTCACAATCTGGAGTCACAATGACTCTGAGAAGGAATTCAGAAAACGTTGGCATTGGAAACAGCCATGGCCACCGATTTGGATGGCTTTAAAAGGGGCTGGACACGCTTATAGAGAGGGACCAGTTCAGTCCTGATGGGCAGATCTTCCTCCAGTATCAGAAGCAATATACCCATGTGCAGCAGCTGCTGGGGAAGATGGGTGGGAGAGTGCTGTTACCCTCATGTCTTGCTTGAGGGCTTCTACAGGCAGCTGGCTGACCAAGGAGTGGCCAGAAGCATGGAGTAGGAGGACCCAGGTCTGTGCATGTAAATTAGCATATGCAAATATTATGCAGATCACTGCCTTGTTTGGGCCTTTCTTTTTGGCGAAGAGGACGTTTCTTAAGTGTCCATGCCAGGAGCAAATTGCATTTGTCTTTTATTGGCTCTTCTGAGGAACAGAGCCAGAGGTGCAGTCTTGCTTTCGCCAGGGGCCAGATGGGCCTTGTGGAAGGTCTGGGGCCAAAGCTCTACGTGGATCGACTCAAAGAGGCAAGGCTGAAATTGTGAAGGGAAGAGAGGCAGAGAAAGAGACCGACCGGTGTGGGTGGATGGCTGCGCAAGATAATATAATTCCTCTTCCCTTTCTTTTGCTGGCTGCAAAAACACCCACAGTTTTATAGCAAGTACTGCTGTTTTAAGAGATTTCAAGGCAGCAGTAAAACCGTGAGATGTTTGGGCTCCCTTATTTATTTATTTATCTATCTATCTATTTTCTAAAGCGATTCCTAGACTCCCTGTCTAAGAAGAAAATCATAGATTTAGGCTGTCTTACTTAGTCATCGGTGCAAAATCCATTTTCGTTTCCAAAACTCATTACCTGGATGTTGGCGGAACGAGTTTGTATTAAGGCAGGTGTGGGTGTGTCTGGTCATAGGGTGTGTTTGCATGTCAGGGAGAGGCAGAGAGTCTGGAACTTTGCTCCATGGCCCTAGAATTTCCATGCACGGATCCAGTTGCTTCCCCTTTGTGCTATGACCACCGGGAAGACTGCTCAGCTTAGCTCAGTTCTGTCCTCCAATGCAGCTGCTTTGAGTGTGCAGAGCAAAAGAAGACACACAGGTTGCTTTCCTCCTCAGCGGGGAGCCAGGGTTGTCCTGCCTAGTTCGGCACAAGAGCCCCGGAAGAGAAAATCCAAGGCAGTGGTTCTTCCCGGGGCAGAGTTACGTCCAGTGCAGCACGAGCAAGCCTGCTGCACTGGGTAGCAAGGCAGCCTAGGACCCTGGACAGCTCCATGCAGGCACAAGCTCGCTCAGGAAGCGCTGGCGTCTCAGCAATATGCTGAGGCCTCTGGAAGTCTTCTAGCTCCTGGCTCATCTGGGCCTTCTGTTAGCCCTCCCTCCTACCAGCCGTCTGCCTCTTCAAGGGCCGTTCCCCTATTCCACACCTGTCGGGCCATGTGCTGTTGATGGGGACTGTCTTCTGAGTTTGGTAAAGCCACACCCGCTGGCCTCGAAGGCCTGCAGCCAGAGGGGATGGGTTCCTGGACACTGCTTCCTCCAAATCGGAGTCCCCTCTGAGCCAGAGGGCCAGAGAACATGCCACCGGCTCAGTGGCCGGGCGTGTGTTCGGTCCACTGACGCTTCCTCGCTCTAGCCTGCCATTTTCAGTTGTAAGCAAAGGAGGTTAAATGAGCACAGACCCTCTTGGCCCAGGCCCAGAGCCGGCCCGCGACAGGATGGCCTACCTGCGCTCACGGTGATCGCCTCGAGGAACTGCTCCCGCCACGAGTGCGTGCCAATGACCAGCGCCAGGTTTGTTTTCTTGATCAGCTTGTCCACTGTGTTCTGCAGAAGGTGGGGGAACAGAGACACCACAGAGGCTGCCGATCCCGGACCTCTTTCCAAAGCAGCCAGAATGGGCCTTGCTGTGAGGAAGAGGCCGGCACTGAAGGTAGGCAAGGGTGGGAACCTGGGAAGCAGCTGGGAAGAAGGCGGGGGGGGGGGCAAAGCTGGCTGCTGACAGCAGCAGGGATGGGGAGCTCCCAGGGGGCAGGGGCCCATGGGGGCGCCGTGCTCAAAGGCCTCAGCACACCTGCAGCATGCGCGTGGGCAGAGATCCCCAAGGCACGGCCTTCTACAGGATCCGCAGCACCCTTTCCAAGGTTCTCCTTCCCTCGGCGCCTCCTTGTGGAAGCTGTCCTGCCCTCTGCAAGCCCAGGGCCTGCGAGAGGCCCCCCGGAGGGGAGGGGGCCAGGGATGAGGCCTCGGGGCTGCCCCACACGAAGAAGTCCCTGATTATTTTTCACTTTCTTTTAGCATATTGTCACTTGACTGCTCTCTTCCTGACTCGCGGACCACTCCGGTTCGTGGCTGGCCTTTTGAAAGGCAGCCTGTGTCAAGAAGTCCCACAGAGGTCCCAGCTCTGCCCTCATTACCTTGAAATCATAGGATTCCTCGATGATGACCTCCAGGCGGGAGTTTTCCCCCAGGATGGGCTTCCCCATCTCGGCAATCCGCTGAGCCTCCTCTTCCTCTGCCGTCAGTTTCTTGTCAGCATCCGCTGAGTTAAGGCAAACGCGGGATGAATGAGATGTGAGCCCCTGACTCCAGCCTCTTTCTGGCTCAGTCTTCCCCCACCAGGTGCCCTCTCGTTATCTTAGACTACAGTTCCCAGCATGCCTGGCCAGCTATGCTGGGTAGTTGTAGTATCTGGGGAGCACCAGGGGCCTCTTTCTCAGAGACCAGCCTCCCGAAATGCAAACTGATGGGCAGCCTATTCGGATTCTGCTTGCATTCCTGTCCTCCAAGAACCACGTCCTTTCCACTCGCCTCATGCCATTTTTCATCCTCACAACAACCCTGCAAGGTAGGTCACACTGAGACCCCCCACCCCCGGCCTTTAGCAAGAGATGCTGCTTTTTCATTTAGCCTTTTCAGATGGGCACTTTTAACATTTTTCTTATGTTCTTATTTCTTGCTGTTTTAACCCTTTGTTGTTTTAAACAGTTGTACCTCACCGTGGTGTCTTTTTAGCAGATGAGGTGACGTTGCACATCTAAGAATCAATCAATAAATATACGCCGCGTCGGCAAAATTCTCGCATGTTGCGAGCATCAGAGGCCTGCAGGGCTGGCGTCTTGCCCTCACTACACTTGTGCGCCTTCTGCCCCCAATCTGTGTGCTCCTTCCCTGACACTCCCAGTGCAGCATCTTTGCCCGCAAGAGGAATCCCACTGGGCTCCATGGAGCTTATCCAGTGGCGCTCACTCCTTGCAGGGAAGTCTGCGTTGTCAGGCACAGGTACACTGAGAGCCCTTTGGGCAGGTGAGATTCATCTCTGTCACCGAGCTGCACATTTTCATTCCTGTGCATAGGTTTTCTCCCACACAGTCCCCTCTCTTCCCAGAACATAGTTAATGTGCGCGTACACACAGTTTCTCCCACGCACTCTCTCCCATGGCATTCCCACGCCCCCACACGGCGCTTCTTCTCCCTGCGACAGATGCTCCGCAGAAGGCTGGAGCAAAGCTGTTCACACAGCTCCGTGCTCGCTCGCTTTCTCCTCTCCTGTCTGGGGCTGTGCAGGAGGAAAATCGGCCCTAGTGATCTCGATTAAGCAGGCATGTCTTTCAGGAAAGAAAGGGGGCAGGAAAATGCTAGGAACTCTCGCACACACCCCTCAGGAATATCACTAGCGTTACTACAGGTTGAATTCCCTCAAAATTCCACTGATGTTTTTCTTGAAGGGAAATGGAATAAATGCGCATTGATATTCTGAAGCAAGCCAAAGCCAGTGGCAAGTGTTGACGTGAGAAATACTCAGGCATTCTCTCAGCAAAACCCGTCTCGCTTTTCTAGAGATTCCACAGGTGTTTTGTCCCGGGGCATTGCCAAATTTGGGCAAAACTCCACTCTGAGCCTGCCTTGGGGGAGTGTAGAAAATACACACACACACACAATTTTAGAAAACTTTTCAAAATTCCTTTGATTTCCTGTTCAGTTCCTTGACCATTCCTCCTGAGGGGTGGCCCCTGCACAAACTGACTTTTTCTTTGGGCCAAATGCCAGTTGTGCTGTGCATGGCACACCAGCGTGTGAAATTTCACTAGCAAACCTTGGGTTGCCACTCTTAGCTCATAGTGGCTCATCATTCAGGGAACGATTTACAGACTACAGATAAGCCTCCCTTCCAGAAGATCACTCCTATCAGCACCAGTTCGTGGCGTGTCTCGTTACTGAACTGGTGTTCAAGAAATGGAAAGGGGGGCATTCCCAGCCCTCGGTGTGTGGAAGCCCCATCCCGAGCCGTACATGGATTGATGTCGCCACCGTTACTCATGCCCTGGATTTAACTGAGAAGGCAGTTCTTGACTCCCAGGGGGCCCGTCAAAGCCCTGTCCAGACCCAGGAAAGAGGCCTGGCTGAAGCCATACCTGGGACCAGACCAAAGAATCAAGGGAAACACGCACCTTTGTGTCCTTCCTGGGAGATTTTAGAAACCGAAACATAGCAAGTCAGAAGGGGCCTCCCAGGCCATCTAGTCTGACCCCTGGCTCCAGCCGGCTCCACTCATGTAGTACCCAACATGTGGTTGTCCTTGAACACCTGCCCTGATGGGGCCTCCACCCCTCCCTTTGAAGCCCACTCCACATCCTAGGGGTCCTAACCATCAGGAAGTGCTTCCTGACACCCAGCCTGAAGCCTGGTTCCTGGAATTTTGCCCCATTGGAACGCATCCAATGTTGCCCTCCACTGCAGGGAAGAACAGCTCACGGCCCTCCCCCACATGGCTTCCCCTCACATACCTGTAAGTCACTAAAAGATTTTAGACACACCTGGTGTGGCCACAGTTGGAAAGCGAGTGTCGGGCCAGATCAACCTTCCTTAGCAAGGGTTCCGCCAGAAGTTTGGGCCTGCAATGGTCATCCCAGATGGCTGGGGCTGATGGGAACTGCAGGCCGAAGAAACTGGATGGGCCCACACTGAGGAAGTCTGGGTGAGACTGATGTTTGGGTCCGAGCCAGCAAAGGAACGGGTGCTGTGGAGGGAGCTGCACCTGGGTGAAATCCACCAGCTGAGCAAACAGGCCCTTTCACTTCCAGTGTGTACAATGTGGGCATATGCTAATCAAGCGCCATCTTTAGTATTCTCTGAAATGCTGCTCATACTTCAGGGAAAACAAAACTTCCTGCTCAGTCCTCTTTGCTCTAACGAAGCAAATCCCACACTGGGGGGCTGTGGGAGCGTTTATTGATGTACTTTTTGCAAATGGAGCAGAGGAACATGGATACAAGAAAGGCGTCTTGCATTGTTAAGAACTGTTTCCAGGCACACCAAGCTGGTCTCTAGGCCCAGCCTGGCCTGCAATTCACTTGGGTTCCCCCAAAGAAAGGGACTTATTCCTAAGTAAATGTACATCGCATGGCATTGTCCGCAACCTTTGGCCTAGGTGGCTCCATCTGTACAATGGGTATAATAGAGGCTTAGCAAAGGAAAGAACAGGTAGCGGCAAGCAAACCCGGGGGGAGAGTGTGTCACCGGTTGCAGCAATCGCATGGCATTTGATGCGACCGGTTTGTGCCTGTGTGACATTCAGAGGGGTGGTGGGAATGGATGGCGGGGGTGGGGGCTGGGCTGGTGGATTTGTGAGTCAGAACCTGTTGGGAAAGGGGAAAGGAAAACGCTTACCTTGATTCAGCAAAAGGGCTGCCACCAAGGAATCAGAGAGAGGGAAGGAGCGGGGGAGAGAGATTATACAATTGTCAGTAAAGAGACAGAAAGACACATGATCAAAGGAAAGGAGACAGCAGGGAGCAGAATGGCAGGGGACCCGTCCAAAGCAGCGCAGCCGGAATATCAGGCCCAAGAAACTCTCTTCTCCTGAGTCAGGGGTTGGCAGGATCTGTTTCGTGGGCTCCAGATCCATAAGCTTTTAAGGGGCTGTTGATGGGACCTAACCTGGAGTACGGTCGAGCATCATAGGAAGAGCCCTTACCATTCAGGCAGAACTCCAGGGTGGATACACTGCCTCACTGACACGGGACCTGGCAGCCCGTGCCTGGTGCTGGGCTCTGTGTTCCTGCCCACCCAGCTTCCTGCTTTGGCTCAAGTCCAGACAGGGCCACGCATAATCAATGGGCCTTTTGCTCATCGTGACTAACTTAGATCCTGGCTTCTATGAGTCTCCTCCAGGTATGACAAAGTCCAGAACCGACACATGGGCTTGTCCACTGCCTGGCCACACATGCAACTCACAAGAAGTACAACATGCCCTCACACATGCACAAGTGACCCCCCCCCCCCCAGTAGCTATAGGCTAGAGAGGATAGAGATAGAGAGTAGTGACTGGGGGAGGGCAATCTTCTTCCAGAGCAACTTCTCCTCCTTTGCCGGAGTGCCTCTGAGCACCTAGAGAGTGCTCCCAAAAGCCCTCCAAAGGCCACCGCCCAATCCCATGCTGTCACCTGGGGCGGGAGTGCAGGTTTCTTCCAAAAGCAGAACTCTTTTTTTTTTTAAAGTAGTACTCTTTTTTAAGGAGGGGGCTCCCACCCCACCCACCTTACCTGAGATGCCCCGCTTCAACCAGCGTGGCTGGCCCAGCTCGATAAAGAAGCTGTCCTTCTTCTCATATTCTTCCACATCCACAATCTTCACATGAAGCGATTTCCTGCTCAGGTGGGAAAGAAGGCGAATAGGGAGGGAAGGGGGGGGAGATGGATGGGGGGGGGGAAGAAAGCATTAAAGCTCCATTTGGAAAGCATGAGGGTGAAGAACACACCCAAACATTTTTACCAAATACAGAGGGTGACAAAAAAATGTATACACGTTTTAGGAAAGGGAAAAAAAACTATATTAAAATTGCAGTACTCAATATACACCAATAACAAAAGACAGATTCAAGTCATGTTTGACTTCTGCAATTACAAGAGGAGCTCAAAGTGCTCGCCATCAACATCCAGGCACTTCTGATTATGGCAAAGTTGACCAAAGCGTCCCCTTGGATCGCTGTGTGTGCAGTTTCTATTTCTTCCCTTCAATTTCTTCTTACCGGCATCTTTGAAGCAAATGTCATATTACACATTGGTACCATAATTCAATTCAACTTCAAAAAGTAATATATAGAGAACATATCTTAAAATGTGTATACGTTTCTGGAACCCCCAATATTCTGGAACCTTCCAGAACAGGAAGAAAATGGTGCTGGAGGAAAGCTTTGCAAATACCCAGGGACCGAGAGAACGACAAACAAGTGGTCCCAGATCAGACCAACTTTCCCTAGAAGCAAAACAAGGTGAACATCTTCCCCCGGAGAACATCTGGACCACTTTCCAAAACTTCCTGTTTGAAGAATTGCCCCGTTAGTTTCCTGCATCTAAGAGAGCTCTATCTAGGCTTGTGTTTCTTGAACAGCAGCTCCTCCTGGCAACTGGGGACGTGGCTTCCATATCTGGGTGGACTTCCGAAAGCAGACTGTGTTCTCCAGAAAGCTCCTGCCCTGTGGAAGCGAAAGCACCAGGATGCCTAAAAGTGGTTCTTTGGAACCCAGCCAGGAACTGGTATCTCATCTTCTCCTCTTGGCTCCGATCCAGTCCAGCACTATAAATATACTCCTGGATGTCACGCCCGAGTCTTGGTGGCGTCCAGGAGTGCATCTGCAGTCGACTCATGCCTAGAGATGCCACCTGTGTGCCCAGCAGCACCTGCTCAAGGTAAGCCCCATTACTACAACATGCTCACTAGGGCCACCCTGGACAGGGTCAGAAACCTCAGGCGGTCCAGAGCGTTGCAGCTGGACTGCCTTCCGGGACCCTATTTCCCCTCTGTGTTGCAACACTGTCACTGGCCGCACGGCACAACTCCAAGTGTGTGTTGTGACCTCAGAGCCTGCTAAGGCTACCTGAAAAACCGCCTTCTCTTGAACAAGGCAAGCTGGGTTTTACGATTTTCCAAAGCAGCTGTTTCTTGGACCCTCTGCTATTGGAAATGCATTTGATGGCAATGAAGGAAAGACGTTTTCTGGTGTTTGTTTCCGAGTTCTCAAAAGAGAGCCAGTTCGGTTTAGTGGTGAATAGCCCTAGATGATCTTTGGGGCTGCATATTCCCATCCATCGGGAAGAAGACTGATGCATTGGAATCATGATGTTGGAGAAGAATTTTACAAAATACCCTGGGCCAACAGGAAAAAAAGCAAGCAGGTCCTAGATCAAACCAAGCCAGAGCTTTCTTTAGGAGTAAAAATGACAGAACAAGGCTGCTGCATTTTGGGTGAGTCATGAGATGGCCAAAAACCCCTGGAGAAGACCATTGTGCTTGGGAACGTCAAAAGCAGCAGAGGAAAAGGAGACCAAAGATGAGAAGGATGAACTCCAAAAAGGAAGCCACAGCCTGGGATGTGGAAGAGCTGAGCAGGGATGTCCATGGAGCGGACATTTCACGTGTAGGGTGGCCATAACCACTGATCTTTTGGTCATTAATTGAGAAGCCTCGGCCCTCTTAGTTAATGACTGCTTTGAAAGTGGGCAAGGCAGGAGGAAGAAGCCAGGGCAAACCAGAACGGACGTCAGTGGGATTTCAGGCCTAGTTGATAGCAACTGAGCTGTGGGAAAGAAGGTGTGAAGGACTTGGGACCAGTCAAGGTGAATATCAGGGCCTGCTCCGGGTGGATGGCCCCCACTTACTGGGAGCTGAGAGGAGAAGCAGAGTTGTTCCGCCAGTCTCGCAAACAGCTGACATCATTTTCTTCTTCCCTCCTCATGCCTTTTTCCTTGTGTGTTGTGTATCATGCATGCCTTTTTTGCTGATTGAGTGTATAATATGCTTTTTTTTTTTGTTAAGGAGCAGGATAAGCTGCGGTCTGTATTGGATTTATCATATGCCAATGCTAAATAGCATATTATAGTGCAGGGGGCAGTGTGACATGGCTGGAGTGTTGGACTGGGACTTGGGAGATCTGGATTCTAGTCCTTGCTCAGCCATGAAATTCCCGGGGTGACCTTTGATCCGTCGCTAACACTTAGCCTCGCCTACCTCGCAGGGCTGTGAGGATAATCCAGAGAGGAAGAGGGAACTCACGTGAGCTTCCTTGAGCGCCTTGGAAGGGAAAAGCTGGGATGTAAATAGAAAGAAGGATTAAGACGTATATCCCATCGTGGCACACTCCGGCCTCCGTGTCTACTGTCAAGTACATCGGGCTGACTTCCAGGTTTTGCAGTAGGGAGATGCAAGCAAGTTTGAACCCTTGCCAGTGTGGCGTAGTGGTGAAGAGCGTGGGACTGGGACTCAGAGGATCCGGGTTCTACTCCCCGCTCGGCCACGGAGCCACCTGGGTGACTTTGGGCCAGTCACAGACTCTCAGCCCAGCCTCCCTCACAGGGTTGTTGTTGTGGGGATAAGATGGAGGAGGAGAATGATGTAAGCTGCCTTGAGCCCTTTGAGGAAAAAGGCAGGATATAAATCACAATATAAATAAATAACACCCTGCTTGGCCCAGGGACAGCCTCTGAAGCGCCCGCCACACACCTGCCTTCCCTCGGACCCTCGCCGGCCGGGGAACCGCGCAGCCGCTGCAGAACGCGCCCCAATCGGCCGGCAGCAGCTGCGCATCGCCTCTGCGCTGCGCCGTGAGGGAGAGATGACGCCCCGCGGGGGTGGGGGGCGCCTGATCCCCCCCCCGTTTTACCCTCCGGCCCCCGAGAGCGATTGCGGGGCCTCCCGGGAGAGGGCGCAGGCGGCGCAGGCACGAAGGCCGCCGCTGTCCGTGGTGCTGCACGGGGCCTCTTCCCACGCCCAGCCGGGAACTGCCGAGGGGCGCGCGTGGTTTGCCACAGATCCCCCATCCCCGATTCCAGGGGCGACATGAGGGTGGCCACGCGACGGGGCGCAGCAGCCCGTCCGGCTCCGGCGCAGGTTCCCCCGCCGGTTCGTGGGCTTGTACACCCCGCGAGGATGGGCTGTCCGGGAGGATGCTGGGGTGGCCACGGGGGCCTCTCCCGGGCATCCGCGCAAGGATCCTATGGGGGGGGGGCGGGTGATCGAGGGTCGTTGAGGAAGCCTCGTGGCCAACCCATCGCCCTGCCTCCACTCCAGGGTTTCATCCGGGCTCCCTGGCCAGGATGCCTTCGGGCCGCTCTTGGGAGCTGCTTCCACTGGAGGGTGAGGCAGAGGGGAGGGGGCAAAGCCCCCGAAGGACGGCATGTTTCAGCTCAAGGCTCTTTCTGCAGTAACAAATCCTTTCAGCCTTTCAGGAGGAGGAACTGGGACAAAGGGCAGGAACCCACCAGTCTGGGAAAAGAGGCCTGGCCAATGTGGAACTCTAGAAAGGGGGACTTGGAATTTGGACCCCCCTCCTCAAAATGCTGCATAAATTCGGCTAGTAGCGGTAATGATATTAAGCATTGTGGCGGGCCTCGTGTGTTGGACTGGGATTGAGCAGATCTGGGTTCCTGACCCAGCTCAGCTGCACAGCTCAGTGGGGGCCTTGTCCAGGCACAGACTCTCAGACTAACCTGCCTCACAGGGTTGTTGTGAGCCTAACATTGAAAGGAGGAGGTAGAGGAGAAGGATTATGTAAGCTGCCCTGCGTTTCTTGAAGGATGAAAGGACCCAACAGTAGGCGGGTCCCTAGAAATGGCAAAAATGGTCAGACTGGAGGGTTGCGTTCTGCAGGGAAGCCCATAACAGTGAGAACTTGGGCTGAGCTCTGCTTAAAGCTCAGGTGATTTCACAACCTTTGCCACCTGCCTTATACAGGTAAACCTATAAATCAGACTTGAGCTGCCCTCTACTTTTGGCCAGGCAGCAGTGCTTTTCAACAGGTGTGCAACAGGCTGAGATTGCACAGGTGCAGCATCTCCCCCCTTCATAATGGAGATGCAACCATGGTGCCCTTTCAGAGATGGGAAACACCGAGGGCTCCTGCCAGGAAAAGGAACAGCAGCTTTTGAATTTAGGGAATTAAACTCTGCTTCTATCTCAGCCTTTCAGCATCTGGGCATCTGAAGCTGCCTTGGGCACTGAGCAAGGTTTACTGCACCCGTAAAGAGAGGTATAAATTCACACGCACCCTGCAAAGCGCAGGGTGGGAAGAGTGAATGATACCGTGTGTATTTCACATCTCATGAATGTGGCCAGTCTAAGGAATTTCCCCATCTAATTAGACCCTCTACCAGCTGGGGAAAACTCTCACCTGCGCCAAGTGCGATTTTCTTTTATTTTTAAGAGAAATGCTCCATTTGAGGAAAGACTGCGCTGGGGAAGGAGTCAAGGAAGATGCCCATCCAGCAGCAATCCTGTGGACAGATTTGGGGAAAGGCAAAGAAAGAATGTGGGGGAAGATTCCCTCGCCCAAGCGGGAGCATTTTAACTCAGTCCGAAAGGGGACCCCGTGGAGGACATGAGGTCATCGCTGTCATTCTGCCACAATATTCCATGCCAGCAGAATGTGCTGAAAGCACAGAACAAACACTTGAAACAGACGCTGAGTCAAGAAATCAAAGCATAACCATCTCAGGCACAAACTTTGCACATCAAGGATAACCCAGCAAGGTACCATGTTATCCCAGGATTAAACGTGGGTGAAATGGATACCGTTTTCTGGCCTGTCTTCAGAAAACAGGCTCATGTTTTTATCTATTTCACTGATGACGAATATTTCCTTTCTGCTATTAACTCAGGACGAATAACAATTTATATACTTATATAAGCTGAGACTACCTAGGTACACTGGGCCTGCCCTTTACGATAGTTAGGTAGTCTGGGTCAGTGTCCCCCATCAGAATTCCACCCCTGCAGGCCATGAAACCAGAGCAATTTTGAAGAGCAGAAAACACGTGGGGAGAAATATTCTAATCCTGAATTAGTCATGGTGCATAAAGGAGCATTAAAGCTATGTGGGATCCCTATTTTAATTTTGACATATTATTTTTTATTTTTGGTTTCTGTTGTTGATACGTTTTGAATATGTGGATTTAATGTCATTGATTTTAGAATGTTGTGTTGTTTTTATATTGTGAGCCAAGCAATGAGCTTAGATTTGGGCTATTGTAGCAGCATGTAAATGCATTAAACAAACACATAAATAAATTCACATTTTTGTACAGGACTTTATATGTTGAATTATTTTAAATTGTTGTGAAATATCCAAAAAGTTTTAGTTATGGGGCTGCATAAAAATGTAATAACAAGGAAACATTTCATGGCTCTGCCCTAAACAGAGGTTTGTTCCCCTGTAAGAAAGAAAAAGCCAGAGGAATTGGTGGGAAAAAGACGGGCAGACAGCAATCTGAAAATAACCGCATCCACACTGTTGTGATGGGCTATGAACAAGAAATGCTTCGTCTGGAATCCAGCCAGCCTGGCCTTTTACCTTATTCGTTTCTTTTCCCATCTTCACACCCATGTTAAGTTTGCAGGTCACTGACAACACACATGCGTGTGCCTTTATCTGCACAGGGGGACGGGAAAAGAGACATCCATCTCGTTTCCTTGGAGGGACAAGGAGCGTTCTTCACCCCAGTTGGGTCCACTTCTCCTAAGCAAACCAAATCAATTAAAAGGGATTAATTGAGGCGGGGGGTGGGGAACCAGGCAGGCGCTCAAATGCGGAGGCGGACCGTGGGCTTCCTTCGCCTCCCGTCAGCTGCATCCATGGAAGGGTTGCTGTGGTAACGGAGATACCTCTGGTTGGTGCGAAGCTTGGAGAAATCAATTACTGATGATTACAGAGACACCCCCTCTTCCGTCCATGCAGCCCGGAGACATTCAGAAAGCATCTGGGCCATCCACACAGTGTCAGTTCTCGCTCCCCCCGCCCCCCCCCCCGGTTCGTACACATCTTGGCTTTTCCAGTTGGATGCCCCCTCCTTGGCCCTGTGGACTCCAGCTTGGGGTTCATGTACACCAATATTTCAGGGGACTCCTCCTGGACTGCTTGCCAGCCCCTCTCTTCTGATATTAAGTCTGCAGATTTTTCAGCATTAAAAAATAAGGAGGAGTCCGGCAGGCTGCAAAGGAAAGCAGTGCCATCTTTGGGAGGGTCATAAGGGTGGTTTTGTGCTTGGAGCTCAGCCCTTCCACTTAGTTTTCCTGGGAAAGTTACTTTTCTATCTGTCCAACACCCATTTGCCTTCTGGGAATGAAGGCAAATGACAGCCATCATGACAGCCATTTTGTGAGAGCGCTCACAACACTCCCAATGTTCTAAATACGCCCATCAAGCCAAACAGGTTGGGGACTCTTGCTTTATCCTGGTAAACATGGCCTGAGTCCTGAATTCCCTGGTGGGAGGCTGAGGTTGTCCCCCGCTCACTGCCCATCTTCCAGGCTCCAAAAGCAAAAGATCCGTGGGCTTTACTGAGATTCCAGGAAATGAGAAGCTGCTTCTCGGGGTCAGAAACTGACTACTTGTAAAACAGCATAGCATTTACCTCCTAGAATCACTGTATTCTCTTTTGCTCCATGGAAAAAATGTGCTTTTCTTTGATGCTTCGCTTCCTCCCTCTTCATGCTTGTCCATACCGGAGCTTTTGTTATTCCAAACAATGTGATGCTTTTATTTTCACTTTTGCTCTGCCTTGCTCAGCCAGGTCCTGCCACGCTTTCCCTCTCGCTCTGCCTCCTCGTCCAGCGTGTGCCAGACAATCAAGATGCGTGAGTACGCAATCATGCCATTCTTCAGAGGAAAAACACTGCTTCTGTACTGAAGCGAGCACAATTGTCCAGGTAACACAAACGCAAGATCACAAACACGCACGTCTTCCAGCAGCACGTCCTTCTGTCAGTGTGGGGCTCACTTGATTCGTACCACTCTTAAAAGGGCCGCAACTCTGCGGGGAAGCACCAGGTTTGCATGCAAACATTTGGGCTGCAACATCTCCAAACGGGACAGGTGGAATTCCTTGTGTTTTGGAACCGCACTACAGGGCGACTTCTACATTCTTGGTTTAAGGGTTCTTTCTTTTAAAAAAAAATCCCCTTGAAGAGTACGCCCAAAGAGTGACTGTGGAGAACCACCTGCATCCACCAGAGAGCTCCAAAGCAAACACCAGGGGCCCATCCAGCCATGCATCCTATTCCCACAGACGGTGACCAGAGGTTACGGCAAAGTCCCCACGGGGCAGGAGCGTCCCTTGTCTCTGCTAGTGCTCTTGCTCTGGGAGGTGCGCCAGGATGAGGGATTGGAGCCCCGGTTGCTATTTTCTGCACGTGGTGCTCCTGCAGAGGAGGTGGGTGGAAGTGGCCCACTGGGACTGGAACCCCGAATCCCTGAGAAGTCCTTTGCACAGCTACCCTGGTGCCCAGAGACATCTGCTGACATGCAGGTGCGGAGGCCTTGAGGCTCTCTTGTGGCTGCGTCAGCTCCCCCTGCATTAGCGGGCTCCTGGCCCTGCTGCTCCCATCCCTTGGCTCCTTCTGCTTCAGTTTTTCTTCCTGAAATCAGGTGCCTTCCTCTCCCTGGCCGGACATCCCTTTTTACCTTTTCCCCAGAGAGGCTCACCTGGCGCCATCATTATTTGTTTTTCGGCGCCAGGCAAAGACCTTTTTTATTTAAGAAATATTTTAACTGTTAAATTAATTTATTGTTATTGTTTATGTTAATATATTTTTTACTTTAGACTATGAGATGGGCCAGTTTTAGATTGTGTATTGTTTTATATTGTATTTTTTATATGTTGTTAGCCGCCCCGAGCCTTGTTTGCAAGGGGGCGGCATATAAATTTGTTAAAGAAAGAAAGAAAGAAAGAAAGAAATACCAACAGGCTGTCCTTACGAAAGAAGATATTTTAATAACACAAAATAAGCACATGCACTTTTTATTTCTGGTTCGCTCCTGTGCACCCAGACTTTTTTGCAACTAGTACCACTCCGGCCTCCTGGAGTAGCTGCTTATAGCCTGAGCGTTTATTAATGCCTCAATGCACAGGAAAGGTTCATTCGGTGTATTTGGTTCAGGTTTGCACGTTGCTGATCAATAATAATTGATGCTATGTTATAATAAGTGGCATTGCTATTTTGGAATTAATTTGAAATGTGATCATGTTAGCATTAGTGAAATGAAGCGTTTGGGTGGTTTATTATGGCAGCAACGTCTTGCCTGCCTTCTCATTCATGCATTGCTGTTGCATCATTCACTGTTTGGGGTGCTTTTGTGAAAGAAACGGCAGACAAATCAAAGGATGTCTTGAAGCCTTGTTCGTCCTCTCCAGTCTTGTTGGTCATCTTCAACAGGTCCTACCCTTGCTACCTGTCCATGGTAGCTGATATTCAAAGATAGACTGTCTTGGAAACTGGAGGTTCCATTTAGATCTAACGGCTCATAGCAGAGGTGCTTATCCTCTTTCTGCTTGAATTCAGCCTGGGAGAAGTTCTTTGGGATGGGCAGGATCAAGGGCAAAAGAGGCGAGGCCTGCATAGCTTACCTAACCTTCTCCAGGCTGGTGCCTTCTAGATGCAAAAGGCAGGAATACACAAAAATTGGCAGTCACTGGAAAGGAGCAATGACCATCAGGGAGTCCCATAGCTCCAGCCTGGGGCCCTGGACTTGTGGCTTTCACTGGGGCCTGAGGGCCACCATCCTGGTTGGACCTCCATGTCGTGAGTTCATCTACTGCCTCATTTTCCACTTGTGCCGTGGAATCCTCCACCGAACGCAAGGCACGGCAACCCATGTTTGAGAAAAACGAGGAGGATGAGTCACTGCCGCCCACGTCCAACCTTGATATTCTTACATGTGAGACCCGCAATTGACCCATGATCATACGAGAGCAAAGCCAGGAGCAACAAAAGAGATATTTTTCAGAGACCGCCAGAATGTGAACAATGCACATGATCTCAGCCTCCTTTCTGAAGGCCAAGGAGCAGACCCCCCCAACCCAGTTTTTAAAAATTCAGCATCACGTCCTTCCGAGGCCCGGCACCAGCGTGGCCCATCCCCTTTGCAAGATGGCACTGACACCACGTTAGCCCTTCTTGCCTGCTGAGATTCCCTCTCCCAGTTGGCACCCTTCCCCAACACAGAGCCCTCCAGACCCAGCTGCCGGAGGGGTGATGGGAGCTGTGCATCCCATCTGCAGACACCTGCAGGGCCGGAAAGTCTGGCCTCCCACTTTGGCGATTTCCCACCATAAAACTTCATTGTGTTATTGTATTCTTCTCGTTTTAAAGACAGTGCTGCCCTGGGAGCCCTTAAGCTGAAGAAGAGCTTATAAATTTATCAGACAAATATATGAAAACATTTCCTGGGATTCCTTTGTGGGACAACCATGTCAATTAAACCAGCTTAAACAGAGGCAGCACCTGAAAACCTCGAAGTGCTGGATGCTCATTGCACCCCACAGGAAACCAGAGAGAGTAAACCCATTTGATGGCTGTGGTTTCTTCTGGAACGTGTGACCTTGTGGGGCCTCAAAGACCTTTGCTGGAGGGATCACTTCCCACCTTGGCACTCCGCTTCCCAGTTTCCTTACAAGGTGGATAGAGGTACATTTAAAGCTGGTATTTATTGGTCATACGGTGCAGAGATGAATTTATGCCTGGCCGTACATGGGAACAGCCTCACATCTGCCTTCAGTGCCTGAGCTCAAACCTGAACTTGATAAAGAAGAGATTAAAGAACCTCTGAGGAGTTACAGAGTACAATTTCCTGCAACTGGATAGCTAAAGAAGGCTCCCCAGCCCCGTGTCTGCTACTACGAGGAGGTGGAGGGGCTTTCAGGCAAGGGATGCAACTTCTTCCAGACACAACTAAATGCTGGAATTTTTCAAATACTAAAATGGCACATACACATGCACAAATTAGATCCTTCCTTTGTCTTTCTGAGTCTGTTCTGCAACTCCTGGTTTGGGTGGATCGATTATTTTGCAGGGCGCCAAAGCAATTCGCGTCTCGCAAGAATGTCCGTTTGTGACGAAGACCTTTTCATCCAGTCTGGAAAGAGTTAAGCCAATCAGCCAGTGGGGCCTGATTGCAAATGCAAAGATGTTTCCCTCTGAACTAAGGGATGCCCATTAACCAAACCCCTCCTCAACCTCCCTCACACTTTCAGCAATAAAGCAATTAGCTCCACTGCAGTCTGAGAGACCCGGTCAGTGAAGACAAACTACAGAGCGAAGTGGTTTTTCCTGGACTGTACCACTTCCAGCAGTGTAGGTTTGATGCTGGAATAGTCCCCTTGAATGAAAGCCCTTCCCTGCAACAAGATAGGGAAAAGCTTTCAAGTTTGTCCTCTTTCCAGTCGTCTGATTTTTTTCTTCTGGAGATATTTACACACAGAGAGACACACCGCTTTCAAGAGAGGTTATTCACTGACACAGGCTGAATCCGCGGCTCAGAGTGGTACAGTCCAGTCGGACAGAACTCATCCATACTGTTGAGTCTACAAACTGGTCCCCAAGAAGCATGGAATTGTGGGTAATGTGTGTGTGGGGGGGGCTTTGGCTTCCATAATTATCACATAGCCCCAAGTCTTCAGGTCCCATTTCATCTGTGACTGGATGGTGGTTCTTTTTTAAAAAAAAAAAAGTAAAAAATGCATTAATTTCAAGGCCTTCACTGAAGGAGCAGGTTATTTCCATCTTTCATCCTCTGGTCCCCTGCTAGCCCAGAAAAGAAGATGAAGACGGCAAAACATGAATATTTCATGGAATGCTAAAATATTTATCTGTGCCCACTAACTGTGTCGCGAGCAGCTGAGGGTGGGAGCTGAATTTTTAAAAACGGGCTGTTCCAGGTTATGCCTCTGCCACATTTTCTCTGCCTCCCACAACAATAAGAATCTAGATCTCTGTCCGGTTAATTTTCTCATCTGCTGGTGGGAAAGACAAGCACAAGCAAAGTTCTAGAGGAGGAGAAACAGTTGTAATGCAAATTTGCCTAATCCTGCACTGAAATTCAGTTCCATTTCAAAATGCGCAGTTTCCAGTTTTTAAAAAATGCATATCTTACAGAGAAGAAGATTCCTATCTGCATCGTAGCAAAAAAACAGCTGACAAATTAGGCAAAAATACATACAAAAATGTTTAGGGAATGTATGTACAGAGAAACATTCATTCATTCATTCATTCATTCATTTATGCCAAGCATTTCCATACTGTTTGATTAGTGCCATGTTCTCAGGACATATGGATTTGGGGACTTTTTTTAATTCTCAGAGTTCAAGACAAACCTTAAATCTGGAGGAGGTAAAAACTGAGAGCTACCGAAAATTACAGATTCATCCATCTGGACAGGTGGACACCCCATACCCCCATTGACAGCAACCATGCAGCGATTTCTCCGTTTGCAGTGGGGCAGCTAGCGTGGCACAGCAGCACAGTTGTTGGACTGGAACCCAGGAGTTCTGGGTTCTAGTCCCCGCTCAGCCACGAAACTCCCTGGGTGACTCTGGGCCAGCCACAGACTCTCAGTCTGACAGGGTTGTGCTGAGGATGATCTTGCAGGGGGAAAAACATGGACGATAAAAGCAATAAAGAGGAAATCCACATGCCAATGAGCACAGGGCCACTTTTATGCCACTGGTGGAGTTTTCTGTCATATTTTTCGTGGCTCGTGACCGAGCTAGGAAACCAAAGAAGCTCTTTACGAAGCCAGATTGCAATCTAATGCCGGCAACTCCATCTTTGGTGCCGTTGAAGAAGACGTTCTTTTTCCATGGCCGGAATGAGCAAATTCATCCTTGCAGAAAGGACTCGTCTCTGCACATCCCACAGGGCGGATCTGGCGCCTTTTAATGAAAAGGCAGCACATCACTCGCAACGCGTGGCCCGCCACCAGCGCTTAGTGCTCACCATAACTGCTTTGCAGGCCTCCTCCTTCCCAGCTGGTGAGCAGACACGAATCTGCTTCCTCTGAGTGCCAAAGGCTGCCCTGTTCAGTCCCCCACAGAGCCAAATCTGTGCTCACGGGGAAGCGAAGGTGGCTGGAAGAGGGCACTGGGAATGTGGGGCGCCCAGGATGGGCTTCTCAGCTCAGCGACTGCTGCTCTGGACACCGTCGTTACACCCCCAAAGGGCTGGAAAACAGGGCTCAGGCAGCGCACACCCCAGACCGTCTATGCAGAGTCACCCTGTCAATGTGAAAGGGAGCTGGGGAGACAGAGTGCAGCGTTTTTCTGGGAGACCTCACACAAATGTGGGTTGCTGAGCAGCAAAAGGGCTGTCTACATCTCGCTTCCTTCTCAGCATTGCTGCAATACCTCGCTGGCCCGTCCCTTCCGCCTGCACCTCCTGAACAGATCAAGGGAAGAGGCTTGAAACTGCAGGCCCTCTATTAGAACTGGCCAGCTTCTGGCTGGCTTTGTGAGACCCAAAGAAATACTGCAGGAGTCATTAACAAGCGACATCAGCCAAGTTAGAATACCAGCTGTTAGGGAGACGGGGCTTGTGCTAAGAAGCTGTTCTCAACCGAATGCATCTCCTCTCTTCCCATCCCAAAAGGTGCTAGCACCTCCCTGAGGGTGGTTCTGGCTGCTTGTGGGCCATGAGAACATGGGGGTGCTATTCCTTTGTTATGCCCTTTTGATCGGACACCAGATTATGGGACTGATGCTGTTGCATCTGCCCCTATCTCTTCCTCGCTGGTTCCACCAAACCAAACGCGGTCGGGTTCTCACCAGCATCCTGGTATATCGCTGGCCCTGCTGACGTTGACGTGTCCGCTAAGCATTCCAGCCCTGCCTCTGCTTCCAGTTCAGACTCTGGAGGAACCATCTTGCAGGGCTGTATTTTGGGAGAGAGAATTCCAGCCCCTGCATAGCATTCCATTTTGAGTGACAGGACGGCCCAAGAGGGGGGCCTGAAGGGCCCTGCAAAATTGCGGGCAGCTGTGCTGATCCGTCTTGCCAGACCCGTTCTGGTAAGTTTCATCTCTACCAGCAGGCAGCCTATTTCAAAGCTGTTATTTGCTCAAGACCAAGCCATCCCAGAATCGTTTGCCTTGCAATCAGGAAGAGGATACTGATGCTGGAAAAGCTCCTTTTACCCCAAGCACTGAGCAGGTTGCAACTACCTGCAAAGGGGACAGAGAATTGAGGCAGCTGTAGTGTGTTGGTACTTCATCCCTGTGAGCCCCGGTTCCAGGACGCAGCAGATAAGGCACGGTCAGTACCCCAAGCGGGGGAGCTGAGGGGCAGAAGCGTTTCTCCAGAGAGGGGAAAGGAACTCTGTTTGCAGACAAGCGTCTGCAAAGGAGCCGGCAGTGCTGTAGCAACCCTGTCCCTATGAACAAATTAATGTGCTTTTTAAAAATAAAACAGGTTCAGAAAAACAAGGCGTCTGCTCCGGCTGAGCAACGCCTCCCCCGACGGGATCCTGAATTTGCATGACAAAACAGCCTTTAATGAAAGATCAGGACAGCGCACACCCCTCCAGAGACCCAGCGCGATATAAACAGACGCGCGCACGATGGCGGGGCCTCCCAGCCCGCCTCCCACCGGCCGAAAAGCGCGGCTTGAAGGGATCTCCCCGCGCGTCGGCCGGATCCTTCCAAGCACCAGGCGACTCCACGGGGTCCTCCGCGCAAGAGGGCGATCAGGGTGGCCCTCCCTCGAGAGAGAGGACTGTGCTGAAAGGGGAGGCATGGCGGCATCTTTGGGTGCCTTTGCTGGGTTTTGAAGGGTCCGCCCCTGCCCAGCCCTCCCGCAGCCAGCGCGGACGGAGCGGGGCCCGCAGTCTTCTCTGGGGCCGGAACGGAGCCTTGGATAGGATGAAACGGGGTGTGTTGGGTGTGGGGGGCAATTCCTATCCGCACCCCCTCTTCCTGCCCTCCCCGGCATATAATCCAGGTGGCAATGGCCATCCGGCTTTCAAGGCATCGGGCTGAATTCACATGAACAAGTTTGAAGCCGGACATTTGTGCAGTGAAATTGTACAGCGTTTTAAATTTGTACAGTGCGATTTTATACAGTGTTTTATTGTATTTGTATTTTCATTGCATTTGTCTGTATTTTGGCTAATGGCTGTGAGCTGCCCAGAGAGCTATTGGGTGAAAGAAAGAAAGAAAGAAAGAAAGAAAGAAAGAAAGAAAGAAAATGAAACCTCACCTTTTCCTTCAAAGAACCCAAGACACTGTACACATCCTTCCTCTCTTCTCCATGCTATCCTCACAACAACCCTGCGAGGTAGCCTTAGCTGAAAGTAATGGACTGACATGACATCATCCAGTGGAAATCATTCGTGGCCAAGTGGGACTGTAACTTGGGTCTCCGCAGTCCCGGGCCAACTTTCGAGCCACTGCACCACATCCAGGTATCATTCCCCCAAGTAGCCCTCTGCGTCTCCCTGCGTCTTCGCTCTCCTCACCTGCGTTTGCACGTGTGGGTGGATTAATTCAGGCTGCCTGTCTGCCTGTCTAAACAGCACGGGCAGCCTTCCCTTCCCCCCCCCCCCCAGCAGGCTCATCCTGCGAAAGCCCCCCTGCAGCTCACGCTGTCGCCTTGCCGCTGACCCCAAGTCCGAGCCGGTCTGGCAGAAGCTGCAGTCCTTGCTCCCTTTTATTGCATTGTGTATTCTCTGGAACCTCAGCGTGGCAACGCCGGTCTCTACTGGCAAGCTAAATTTAGCAGCGCGCAGGCAGAACCTCCTGACGGATAGCAAGCAAATAACCCGAGCGAATAAACCTCATCATGAAGCTCGCGGCCCGTGAGGGTCTCTCCCGCAAGCCCATGCATCACCTCCCCTGGCCAGGGAAGGCCAGCTGTGGCGTCGAGACCCGGGGCCCAGGGGAATCGGAGGCTCCGAGCGTTGCTAAGTGACACCCGTGCCTGTGTAACGTCCCAGAAGGCCCTTTCCAACCTGAGCCCCCTCCAGCTGTGACGGCTAGGGATGATGGGTGTCGCAGTAAAACACATCTGCAGGGTGAGGCGATGCCGCCAGAAGGTCAGTCAAGAAAAGGAAGCAGCACGGTTTACAGTCGGGGAAGTTGCCCGAAAAGCACGTTGTGGCTGTGAGGGAGGAGGCGGAAGCTCTTGGCGCCCCTCTGGAGGGCTGCATGACGCCCTGCCCCAGCCACATTCAAAGACCAATTGGGTCCAGCTTGGATTTGACTCCCCAACCACTAGGCCATGCTGCCAGGCTGCTTTGTGCTTGTCTCAGCTCTGCTCAGCCACCAGGATATTTCAGAGTGGCCAGGGACGAATCACCCTATAGCAGTGTTGGCAAAGCTATGGTACACGAGTCACACGAACCTGTCGGCACGCGAGCCAAGTCGCCCCAGAATCGCCCCAGCAGCCGAACATTGGATAATGGTGCACACAGGAGCCATGTGCATGCTCGGAAAGGAGTAGCGGTGCCAGGTGATGACGTCACAAGCCATGACACATTAGCTGCGACTCATCCGAGCTTTTGCATGGCGGGTCAGTGCGCTGCCAAGGCTATATATATATTTGCTTGGACTGGCTGTTTTCAGGTTTTATTGCAGTATTGGCACTTTGCAATAAATAAGTGGGTTTTGGGTTGCAGTTTGGGCACTCGGACTCTAAAAGGTTTGCCATCACTGGGTTAGGGTTAGAAAAACGAGGTGTCCTGGCAGGATTCTGATGGTTGGGATGTGTTTAGAATGGGCAGAATGTTGAGCTGTGCAGAAAAAGCTACTCAAGGAAGGCTTTTTCAAGATCACCCTCTTTTCAGTGGAACTTTACCCCTATATTAGGGTTAGGGGTGTGCACCAGGGTAGGGTTAGGGTTACAAAAACGAGGTGTCCTGACATGATTTTGATGTTTGGAATGTGTTTAGAATGGGAATGGACTGCAGATCGCCATGCAGAAGAGCACAACCTGCTGGCCAGTCTCCTGTCCCAGTGCTAACTAGTAAATATTATTATTAATATGATTGCTGTTTGTCGGCCGAGTGATTCCCACGGGGACTCCAGGTCCAATGCAAGGACACACATGGGGAAGGGCAGCAGATGCTGCTCCAGGCACTGAAGAGGTCACCCTGGGCAGCAAGCCTGGTAGGCCACCAGCCTGCGTGAGACTCATGACCCCTGGCCAGGGACTGGACCTCTGTGTCTTGCAGCACGGAGGAGAGCCAAGAATGCAGGGCACCAATGCCAGGGAGCGCAGCCAAAGCGTGGCCCGTGGTGACCATCTAGGCTTCAGAGGGCCACCTGGGGGTCGACCGAGCCCCACAGCCGAGTGAAGCATTCAGAGCCCTCGATGGACACACTCCTGTTTCCCTTCCTCCCAGACTCCCTTCTTTGAATCTCTACGGCTCTTTTCATCCCATCCATGAAGAATTTCAGGATTCTTGATCAGCTGCTATTTAACCAAAAGGGGGGGAAGGGGTGGGGGGAGAAACTCTCCCCCAAGCCTAGAAGCCGCCCGTGGGGACTTTGGCAACAGAGAAGGCCTCTGTTCCAGTCTCGAGCTTGGATGTCAGATTCATCGGGAACCCGACCGGCATACGGAGGAGGCTGCGAGAACTTCATCCGATTCCACAACATATTCCCACTTGCCCGGAGTGCATTAATTAGACACATGTTGAAACATCCGTTGCACAGGATTTGCATAAAGACCTTTTGCCTTCTGTGCTGTTGCATTGTTGTTTTTTAGTATCCATGATCTCTTTTTGAGAATAATGAAACACAACCATCTCTTAGCATTTAGTTTTTAATTGGATGGTGACCCTCACAAGAGCTGGGTCAGAAGGGAAAACATTTGCTGGTTTGAATTTCAGGAGCTCTCTGTCCCAGGACATGCAAAGATCACAGGGGAATGTACTGTGTGTTCTTGGGTGAAGGAAATATAAAAATTGCCCCGTGCTTTAAAAAAGAAAGTTGCTCATCTTTTCCCACTTTTAATTAGCTTTTTTTGCCAATGGCAATTTATTACAGTTATGATGAGGAACTGAGTGAGTTCCTCTGATTTGCTATCACTTTTTTAAAATTAATGCAGGGATTGGTAGGGGGAATTAAAAGGAAAATTCTAATTAAAGCCCCAAAGTATATGTGTGAGTGTCTGTGTAGTTAAATAAGGTTCTAATTCTCAATGTGTGGTTTTTCCAACAGCATGACGCGAGCAGAAATGTTCCCTTAGGAAGCCCTGTTCTTTCCAGACAAGTTGGCTTTAGAGCAGCTCATGGGAAGCCTTGCATCTCTACTTCAGCACTAGATGTTCCTTCATCAGAAGGAACCTCAGAGGTCATCCAGTCCAACCCCTCGGATGGTTGCATCCATTGGGCCAGTTCTGCTGGAAGGGGTGCTGGCTGTAGAAATGCCTTTTCGGACTGAACCAAAATGCCTTTTGCAACATCCTCTCTCCATTTTGATGGTGCTGCCAGGAAAGTGGAAATAGCAGCAGCTGCATTTCTCAGTGGCTTTGCAAAGACAATTTCCTCTGTTTTCATGGTGCTCCCATTTGCTTTTTGTGGATGGAAGACAAAAAGATGAAGGAGTTTGTTGCTGGCAAGTGATCGAGGGCTCACATTGAGTGTCTGGTAGGGGGAAGAGAGCTGGATCAGCCGAAGTTGTGTGTTAGGGTAGCCATATTCTCTGCTCTTCTGCCTTCAACAGCAGCCTGGCAGTCTGGAATGAGCAAGAGGAATCCGTCTTCTTCCTGGTCTAAAGATGAGTGTGTGTATTTGGGGGGAGGACTATACCAGCTAAGTCTGGTTGGTTGGAAGTGGGCAAGCCTATTTTAGGACCAGAAAATTGCACATGGTATTCCACAGAACTAGAGATTCCACCACCCGGTTTCCACCTGATTTTCTGCATATGTGCATCTGTCCCAACTCTCCACAAATGGTTCCATGCCTTTCTGCTGAGAGGTTTGCTGTTACAGGTTTGAATGCTCCCATGTTTTGTTCTTGTTTTTAAATACCTAAACCCTTTTTAAAAAAAGATCTCTCATTTCCATGTATAAAATTAGCTTTGGGGAAAAGGAATCTGTCAAAAGGTTTTCCCCTGCCTGACTTGCTTTTTATCTGTATGGAAGAAATTGTTAAAAAATTCAAAGGTTTTGCCTCCCCCTCTCCAGATATTAAAATGGTGCAGTCCAGGAAAGACTCTGCCACGTGATTTTGCTCTAGGCAGCTACACCTGCAGCAGAATGAAATGGGAATGGCTCCCATGCTAGCAGTGTGGACCATTCCACGTCAGGCTGTAGGTGGAGCTGAGGGAGAAGAAATCATATTTGTTATGATCCCTGCAAAAAAACTGATACAGCGGAAGGAGGACTGGACTGGGCCCTGCTACCCATCCCACCTCCAAAATGCTAATTGTCTACTTGCAGAGAATTTGATGTGTTCGCGTGGGAATTTCCATGGGAAGCATTCAGGAAGGGCTTGCCCACTGCAGTTCTATTTGCCTCAAAACAATTTCCCATGTGACATATGCAGAGTACAAGGTGAGGCAAAGTTGCCACATAAGGTTGAGGGGGAAGAAAGTCCTTCAATTTGCATTTTAATTAAAACTGACCAAATTTTGCATAAGCAAACCAATGTTTAGTTATCCTTTGAAATGCACACATCTCTTGAATTTGGCAATGGCATCCTCCAATCAAATAATGCATACTAAAATCATATGTTGGGGGAAAGAGCACTTTGAAATATATAATGTTAGGACAAGAGCTTGCAAATTGCATTCAGGTGAAAAGGCTAATGAAAATGCAGGAGTTAGGAGGAATGTGCAGAAACAGCCTTATAAATTTTCATGCAAACAATAAGGGGAAAATATCTCAGCGATCAGGGCAAAATGATTTTAAGACTAGGGAAATCAGAAATAGAAAGAAACGCTAACCAAGAGATTAGTTCATCCCTAGCAGCAGCGTTGTGCGAATTTCTGCAGGGGATCTCAAAAAAGCACCTCGTGACCACCACCGTGGCCCATCCGAGCCAAGTCCCCTCACAACTCTCTGGATGCAAAACAGAAGGCGAAGTCTTGAGACAGCGCCAGGTAAAGATTTATCTCTGCCAGGCTTCAGAGAGGCCCCGGTGCTCCAGGGAGCTGGGCTTTAATAGAGAAGCAGGCTGCGCCAGCCTTGGGTGTGTGGGTGGGTGCTGGAGAACTCGCCGCCTGCGACGGCGGGGGTGGCTCTGGCAAGAGGCGGAACAGGAACGCTCGCTTCTGTGGAAGTGTGTGCGCTTGGGAAGCGTGAGCGGGTGAGACGATCGGTGGTGCAGCGTGAGGGCCCCACGGGTGGGTCAGCCTGGGAATATCCCTTCAGCCCATGGAAAGGGGAGTCCGGCAACACTGCCGGGCGCTTGGGTGGGAGAGAAAGAGGCTTGCCGCGAGCTCAGACCCTTCTGGGAAAATCCAGAGCGGGGTATTCGGGCGGAGGAAAGCGGTGGTTACGTAAATAGGTAGGATGCACCCGATGCACACCTGGCCGGAGGCGAGGTTCGCCTCCAAAGGCAAATTTTGGATGGTACTAAGAGCAGCGGGAGGAGAGTGACGCAAGGTTGGAAGCTCTGCAGTCTCTGCAGGGAAGTTCGCTGGAACAAGCGCCAAGTGCAGGAAGGGCAGAGGCACAGGAAATGAGCAGGAAGGGCCCGGCGGGGCTCGTGCCAGAGAATCTTCCCCCCGATTGCACAGCCTGCGTTTCCTTGCTATGGGAGGGGGCACGGTCTGGATTCCCCCTCCAGGGCTTGCCAGATGCAGTTAAGAGCCGGAATGGGTCTTCAAAGTGCCCTGCAATGCAGAGGTGGTGATGTTCCTGTGCCGTTGCCTGGGCCTTCTAGCGCCACCCTCTCCCTTAATCCATGCCCACCTCAAGTCCACGTCCAAGCATGTAATCCCTCCAGAGGAGCAGGTAGGAGGTAACGGAAGATGAGAAGATGCTCCTCTGAGCATGTACAGAAGGCCTTTTCCTCCCCAGTGAGCAACTGCAGGGCAAAAGCATAGCTTTAAAAAGGAAGCCTTCCTTCCAGGGCAGACTGCAAGGTCTCCATGCCAACACACATGCTTTCAGGAATAAAACCTTGGCCTAGTTCTCGACAGCAGCCACGTCCTACTTGGCTTCTGGTGGGCGGCCTATGTATTTATGGAAGTTACCATCCAAGCCCATGCCTGCAGAATGATAAAGAAATTGCTCCCCAAAGGAAGGAAGGAAGGAAGGAAGGAAGGAAGGAAGGAAGGAAGGAGGGAAGGACGGAAGGAAACCACTGCTCACCTACACATACAGTTCTTAGCATCTCCATTTTCTGCATCTCAGGTTATGGGCCTGCCTTACATTTCTTCGTTGCAACAGGTTTCACGTTTGCTGGGTCCCTGGTATGAAGAGACGGACGTGGATGAGCCTGGGGTTGTCAGAAGAACAGCCATCGGCTGGAAAATCCACCGAGTTGGCCAGTCTCTTTCGCAGCTGCTCGTGCGGTCCCTTCTCTTCCCCCTCGCATCAGCTCTCCAAAGTGGGAACAAGCCCTGCTCCTGAAACTGGGACAGTGGTGCAGGCGGGGGCCAGGTGAGGCTGCCTTGCCTTGAATGGCCGAAAAGGGGGTTCAGGTAAGCGGCTTGGTGAATTGCATCCTAAAATGTGTATGGGGAGATGCTGGGAGCTCAAGCGTAGCGCTGAGCGGAGAGAGACTTCCACACCTGGGAAAATAGCCCGTGGTTTTCCATTGCCTCGGAAATAAATGGTTCGTTTATGCCTGGGAAACCAATCACCAGGAGGGTAGCCAAAGGGAATTCCTGAGGGATTTCAGGAGCAGCTGTTTCTTCCCTTAAAGCAGCAGTGAGCTGGGGTAGGAACCTTCCAGGTGGCTTGGACTACAAGTCCACCAACTTGGCCACCAATTGAGATGACGTTAAAAGGGGAAGGATACATTCCTGCAGAAGAAGAGTATTGCTGGCTACCAGCCCCAATGGCTTTGCGTTACCTCTAGATTCCAGGCATTATGCCTGTGTGGACCCATTGCTGGGGAACATGGGCAGGAGGGTACCATTTCACTCATGTCCTGCTTGTGGCTCAGACCTGGATGGCCACTGTGAGAACAGACTGCTGGACTGGGCAGGCCCCTGGTCTGCTCCAGCCAAAGCTTTCATGCCCTAACATACCTGGCTGGGGCTGATGGGAGCTATAGTCCAAATCTCTGGATGGCAGCAGGGGGCGGGGGCAGGGAAGACTGGCCTAGAGAGACTCCTTGTTTTGCTCTCGGCCGCATCTTTATGTGCCTGCAGGAGATTACGGCTGGCAGGTCACGTAATCCCATCTTGTCCACTGAGGGCGAATGTTGGGCAGGCGGAGAATTGCTTCCTTTATCCTCGGGGTTTATTGGGGATTATGCTCCTCTTAGCATCATAATTGCAATTGTTGTTCACTTGATGGGGTGGGCCGGGAAAAACAGTGGGTGAGCCCCAGAAGGGAATCCGAGAGGAAAGATGGTTAGACTTGAGCGGGGATGTGGCTCCCGCTGCGGTCAGCTAGCAAACCACCTTCCGCTTTCGGCTTTTCTATTTTTCTGCTGGAAGATGCCATTAAAAACCCATTTGCTGGGTGAACGTTAGCCGGTTTCGATTGATTCCTGGGACAAAACATGTTGAACCTTTTCCGAAGCTGGCCGCCTACTCCCTTTCCTAGAAACCCAGACACCTGTGCCGCTCCCGTTTTAGAACAAGGGAGTTTTGGTCCTAGACATCCACCCTACCTGTGGCATATCCATACCAGTAGTTGTTGCACTATGCATAGTATAGCATAGTGGTTAGAGTGCTAGGCTGAGACTCAAGAGATCTGGGTTGAAGTCCCCACTCCACCATGGAGCCACCTGGGTGACTTTGGCTAGTCAAAGACTCTCTGTCCAGCCTACCTCACCGGGTTGTTGTTGTGGGGTTAAGGCTGAGAGCAGCAGAGGAAGAGGATGTAAGCTGCTTTGAGTTCGTTCTAAGAAAAAAGTGGAATATAAATCTAATAAACAAACAAATAAAGGGGCAGATGGCCTCTGATACCAGGGGCAGCATTTGGGCATCAGGACTAAAAGCCATTATAACCTTCTCTTCCATGAATTTGTCTAATCCCCCTTTAAAACCATCTAAATTGGACGCCATCACCAATCTCATCGAAGCAAACTGCACAGTTTAGCCATTTGCTGTGTGGAGAAGCCCTTCTTTGATCTGTCCCGAATCTTGCCAAACCCCACTTCATAAAAGGACCCCCCTGGGTTCTCGAACTCAGAGCGAGGGAGTGAAATGGCCCCCTCTCCACTTTCTCCAAACAGAGCATCATTTTGAACACCTCCACCGTGTCTTCTCATAGCCCCCTTTTTTCTAAGCTCGACAGGCCCCAAAGTCGCTCCATTTCTGAACAAAGGGACAAGCTCCAGCCCTTGGAACCTCTCACCAGCCTGTTCCTGCACTTTCCCAAGGTTTACAATATCCTTTCTAAACATGGGGACCAGAAATATGTATTTGTTCGTTTAAGGCATTTCTACCCCATCCAAATATACACTGTATTTCAACAGATTTATATAGGGAACTGCAAAATTCAAGTCATTTTGTTTTCAATGCTTTTCCCAATTATCCTTAAGATAGAATGTACCTCTTCACATGCTCCTAAAAGGGCAACAGACCAAGGAACCCAAAGGTCATGCTGAATGCTCACAGCAAACCTTCCTGAACTGGGCCTGCCGGACGGCCTTCCACACAATGAGGACAAACACAGCACGTATCTCTCCACCGCCCCACCAGAGCAAGGAAAAAACCTTCTAAAATCTCCAGCATTGGAACGCCACGTCTGCAGCAAAAAGGAGAAATATTTATGCAGGAGAGTCTATCCAGTTGGTCTTTAATGAGCTTGGTCTATTTTGCTCTGGCTAACCAGACAGGCCACAGTTGGAAGGCAAGACGCACGACCTGCCCTAGACAACAGCGGCGCCCTGGTGCCAAAGACGAGACGGGGAGGACTCCGGGGTCAGCGGGCCAGGGGGAGACAGAGGCGCACAGAATGGTTGCTCTCGCACACCGGATCGCTGTTGCAGAGGATGCGGCAAGGGAGGCTATACTGACAGTCTGGTCCCACGGGGGGCTGGGGAAGTCCCTGGGCTTCTTCGGCACCTCCAGCAACGCAGAACTGTCCATTCGGTCTGGTTCATGCCATTTATCTTAGGCAAAATGCAGGGAGATGGACACCTGGCCTGATCCAGCATGGCTCTTCTTTTCTGCCTTGCTCCCCTCCCCTCAGCATCCCTTCCAGGATAGGGTGAACACGGGCCCATGTTAAACAGTGGGAGCACAAGGGCCCCTGTCTTGCAACAGCTTTTTGTAATCCTCTGAAAGAGATATTTATTCCTTCGCTCGGAAGGAGCTGGGAGGGAGTAAAGCTGTTTTTCTCGGCATGGATTCCCAAGGCCTCCTGTTTGGGGCTCTGAGGAGGGGGGGGGGGCCTCGGAATGTGAGCCAATTCCCGATGTTGGGATGAGAGAAACAGAGGCACTTATCTCAAGGCCGGACTCCCCAGGTGCGCAGGCAGCCTCTGAGAATATCCAAAATGTGCTGGGGTTTTTTTTGGGGGGGGTTGGATCAGGGAGTTTCTCAGAGACAGACGAGGTGGGCGCAGATTTCAACCCCCTGATGCACGTAGGCAGAGGAGGGTAGCCCAATTAGAGGGCTGCCATGCACAGAGGAGCCGTGCTCATTTCCAGACGGCCCCTCCTGAAAGGGCAGGGCCCAAACATGCTCCTAAGGAATGTTCCTGGAGGTGAATGCGAGACTGGGTTCAAAACCCACTCTGTGCATGCTCAGATGCTCTCTGGGTGTTTGTGCTTCTGGAAGACACTTTGGTCAATACAGAACATTTTGCAAGAAAGGTCTGCGGCTTTGGGGGTGTGAAGGGAGGAAACCTTGGCAGAAGGACAGAGGGAGAGAATTTTCGGTGAATAGGTTTGCATGGGAGGAGGTGCCGCAGTGGGAGGGTGTCCCGTGTCACCACTTGACCTTGTCTTCTTGCAAGGAGGGCTACTGGTGAGAGGGGCTTCCGGGCTGCCATGTGAAAAGGCTGGCGATGTGGGGCTGCAGTGCCCGCCATAGCCACCTTGCGCGATCCGGAAAACCAGGAGAAAGTGTGCAGAAGAATACAATGGAAGAACGCGTTAAGAGATGTGCCTTCACGATCTCTTCTGTTTATCCCGGTCTCCACTTCCTTTCCCTGGATTGGATTTTACTATTTGTTCATAGGTTGCAGAGCGTAATTTATACACACCACAGATTTTAGCTCTCTCTTTGCCAACACATGGATTACGATGAATGATTTCAACGCAGAATCTACCCGGCCGTGCTCATAAGTTTTTACATTGCACCGGTGTAATTGCCTATATATCTTCCTTGTTTGATTGCTTATCTGCTGGGCACGGGGCAACCGAGCCCTCCCTCTCCTTAGCACATTCCTACACGCCGGTGCCCACGCTAACTCCTCGCTTGCAGTGACAACCTGCCAGAAACCCGGCCAAAGCACGCCACCACCAATCACCGCGGTGACAGCATCAGCTCATCGCTGGCTGCCTTCATCCGTAAATCAACATTTTTGTTGGGAGTTGTGCAAGGAAGGAAGAAAAACTTCCCCCTTGAAATTTACAACCCCACCACCTTGGTAAACAATGTACCACCCAGGACATAAAACTCAAAACAATCTTGATTTCAGAATCCCAATCAGAGGAAAACACCCATTTCTCAAACGGCGGCATGCTTGCTTTTGCTCCCGCCTTGGAGCTTGGAACAAGAGTGTTTGGCAACTCCTGCAGTTTTATCACGATCAGGCGGAGCTCTTTGGAAACCTTCTGGAGCCCCTGACTCTCACAGTGTGCATTTAAAAAATAAGAGTGACTTTGTCACTCTTGCAGTGGGTGGGGGAGAGAAACCCAAGAACAGAACCAGAACGTGTGTGATGGAAAATTCAGATGGCAGCTCAGCAGATCGTCAGGCTGAAATTCCCAAGCCAAATAAAATCAGCTCATGCACAGCAGTGATACCCAAGTCATTAAGATCTCGTAATTCTCCAGGGGTTGAAGAAACAACCTTCCCACTCAGCTTTACTCTTTCAAGGATTGCTCAGGTCCTGATTGAAAAACCCTCCTGGGTCAAGTCAATAGCCCAGCTAACATTTGGGGTGCTCATCCCCCAGTGTTTGTCCCTATCTGATTCTCAGATAGACTGCTTCTGAATGTGGAGGTTCCTCATAGACCTATCTCCCACAAGTTGGTTCTCCAGTTTGCTTCTAACAAGCTCAAATGATGATCAGTTGTTGACCATCCGCCAGTTTCCTGCTACTCCTGCTCTGCATATGTTTGACTCCTGTCTTCCCTCTCCCACCCCTTGTAGGCTGACTTCCTGGCATGCCGGTGAGCAGACAAACCTCTCGCTGCATGTGTCTTGCACTCGACCCACGCAGACCACAGCACTTGCAGGTTGGACCATGTTCCCCCAGGGGAACAAACCTGGCCGGATCCCAGTCCCCTGATCCACCCAGCTTAAAGCAGCGCAGTGTCTTTGACTGCATCCCCCTGGAAACTGGCATCAAATGAGTGCGCACACACACACACACACAGGCGTACAAGCACACTGTACGTGGGGCAGTGGGTCGACAGGGCTGATGCTCTGTTCATTGGCAGGAGCCCAAGCACCACCTTCGCCTTTTGCTCCCTCTCAGTTGGCCGACATCTTCACAGGAGCTTGTTGGAGGCGAGACAGATTTTTCCAGCAAAAGAAACCATTTTGTTGTGAACCATCCCTTTTTGCAACGTGAAGAATCTGGGGTTGGCTTGGTCTTGAAAGAGTAACTTAGACCCATTAAATTTACAGAAGACCTGCTCTTGATGGAAAAAGAGGACTGCTTGGACTTGTGGTCCACAAGAATGAGAAGTTTCTCCCTGGAATGGGAAATAAACTCCTGAAACATTTTGTGCAGCCGTGTAGGTGGGTTTGTATAGATATCAGCCCACCAAGAACTCTCTTGGCAGCCTCCAGTCTCCTTGCCCCTCCAGGTTTTTATTTTAAGAGTCTTAAATTTATTTAAGATCTTCAGATTATATCAACAGTAGCTGCCTTCTCTGGCCCTCTCTGAGTTCAACAGAATGGTGTTTCCTCCAGTTTTCGGTTAGGAACTGAGCTACCACCTGGTACGTTCACTGATCCAAAGCCCCTTTCGTTGCTCCAGGAGTGTCTCCAGAAGGGTGGCACGGGCAAGGAGGAGCAGCGTGGGCCACGGGGCATCTCCCCAGTGGCAAAGGGTCGCCTGCCCCCCACCCAGCCCCCTTCCCTCTGCGGCTTCTGGACAGTGCCTCTACGTCCCTGCTGGCAGGGTGGTTCCGAAGCAGAAGGCGAGCCGGCGGCGTTCTGCACATTGCAAGCTGTGGAGAGATCCGTCATCATGAGAGGCCATTTTCAGTGGCATCCCCATAGCAACACGAACGTTTACTGCGGCCTCCAGTTCCCGTCAACAGAAAAGATGGGGGAATAAGGACCATTCCAAAGGACTGTAATTAAATCAGCCCCAGAACAGGCATGCTTTTGCCCACTTGAAGCAGGTCTCCCTCCCTCCCTCCCCCCCCCCTCCCTCCCCTGCCACATCTCCTCTTCAGCCATAAGCTTTCTAATCAAGAGCCTACAGAAAGAACTGTGTGTAAAAGCAGGCCTGTCAGCAATACCAGACATTAAATATACAGGAGACGGTTCTCCTCTCTGGCTCACGGGCTCAGGAGTGGAGAATCCAGGTCAGGAAGTGCAGCCGAAAGTGTGTGTGCGTGCGGGGGGTGGGGGGAGTCTTCCCTGGCCAGGCTCGGCTATGGTTGCTTCCTTGTTGCTCCAGGCTGCCTTGGGAAAGGAAGGCCAGAGGCAGAGACAGGATTAACATGCCGCAACACCCCCAGGGTGGTGGGGAATGGCCATCCACAGGTGGTTCTGGCCTTTCCCCTCGATTTGGAGTTGCATTGAGTTACTGTTTTAATACTGAGCCATATCTAGGCAGATTCCAGAGTGCCGGGCAGTTAAAAGGGAGGAAGAATACCAAGAAGGCATTCAAGCAGGGCAGCATTAAAGCTGCGTCTGGTCGGCATGGAAGGCTTCCTGAGCAAAGATGCCTGAAAACAACACAGTGTTGAAGTCTGCCTGACAGCCAATGCAGGGAGTTCCGCGGTTGGTCGCCAGGTGGGCCATGGGTGGAAACTGCACCTCCGATGCCGTCAGTGACTCTTGGGAGAAGGAGCGCTCTCTGGTCCCCTGCAGTTCAGGGCTTCATGCCCTGATACTAGAACCTTAATCCTAGCCAGTAGTGGATAGACAGCCAGGGCGGTTCCAGCAGGAAGGGGGACACCTGCTGAAAAGGGGCAGTTCCAACAGCAAGTGATCTTTCATATTTTATCATACCGAGTGAGATCTTATCATACTAACGTTTAATGCATTTAAGGACATGTTCCTACAGATGTGGAGACAGAAAAAGATCCGACAACTCCCAGCACAGAGGAGAAACAAGGGCCAGCTAGGTGGGGTGGGGGGCACTAAGAGTGCTCAGGCCTACAAGTGTCTGTGCCCTGCTCTTGCAGGTAGGCCTCGGTCTCCAAGCCCCACTGCTTAGACGCATTCCCCACAGCTGGGAACGGACTGTGTGCAATCACGGATAAGGGATAAGAGTGAGGCAAGCAGACCCACCCGGGGGTTTCTTTCCCAGTGGGGAAACCACTACAACCATGCAGGCAGTTTGGGGGCACATGGGAACGACAAGGACACTGGACTGCAAGACTGTTTCTGAAACGTTCGTTGGACAACGTCAAATCACGTCTCCTGCTATCAGAAGGAAAAAGGTTGGTCCCTCTGCGGGGCTGACAAAGGAGACAGGATCTCTCCCTTTGAGTGGGGAGGGGGGAGCATGCACTCACCCCACACCCCCAGCTGCTTAAACTTCAAAAACCACACACAGGCACAGATTGGGACCGGGGAGAGATTTTCCACTGACTTCCACCAAAAAGCAGCTGTGAATTATTCATCATGTGAGAGATTTCTCTGGCACATTAATTTTGGAGTGCATTTGGACCTAATGATTCCTTCCCCAACCCCCTCCAGACATGAAGGGCTACAGTAGCCATAATCCCCTAGCCACAGGGCTGTGGATTTGGGGAATGGTACTGCAGCGGGCACCAGCTTGGGAGCAGCTGATTTAGGACTTGGCTTTTCCAGCCTGGGTCCCTCACATGAAGGGTACAGATCCGTGCCATTTGAAAGTGGACGGGGCTTGCCACATCTCTCTCTCTCTCTCTCTCTCTGTCACTTCTGCAGGTTTTGCCCTTGGGGCTGGCTCAGTCCCTGACTCGCCCAGGCCAGCCCCTGTCCTCTGCCTGTTTCCATCGGAGCACTCTGACCCTCCCCGGCACTTTCCAGGTTTCCTTCTACTCCTTCTTTTACACTTTTATCAAAACAACTACCGTATTTTTTGCTCTATAAGACTCACTTTTCCCCCCCTCAAAAGTAAGGGGAAATGTCTTTGCGTCTTACAGAGTGAATATGTGTGTGCCGTAAGTCTGTCAGATGTTCAGCCCATGGGGAAGTGATGGGGAATGTGCCTGTGATTATGTGCCCATTTGATTCAGAATATTTTTTTTCTTGTTTTCTTCCTCTAAAAACTGGATGCATCTTATGGTCAGGTGCGTCTTATAGAGCGAAAAATACGGTACTTAATTTCCCTGGCTTGTCAGCACAGCCAGATTGGGCTGGAGCGGATGAAGCAGAAGCCTGAAACATCATCGCGGGGGACAAATCAATGGCAATTTGTGCCTCTCTGGAGCCTGGGGGCAGCCCGGGGATGCGAGGCAATCGGCGTGGCTGAAGAGCAGCCGGGAAGAGGAGTGGGCCTCCTTCCAGCGGCAGCCTCCCCAAGCCCCCGACTTGCAACCGGAAAGCAAGTGGCTTGGCGCAGCTCCCAAGGGAAAGGAGCTCGGCCTCCTCGGAAGTGTCTCAACCGTCATTGCACCACCACCGGACTGGAATCCTTCCGAGGCAGGTGGGAGCTCTGTGTGGACCTTCTTTGCGAGGGGAGAGCCCTCTGCACCAGCTCAGAAGCACTGTCATTATCGCCAGAACGCTGCACGGTCTGTCCGACAATGCAGGCAACTGCAGGGAGCTATCCGTGGTCTTGAACGGCCCAGTCAGGACCATGGATAGTTCCTCAAACAGCCGGACTGGCGCCTGTCTAACCCAAGCGATAGGGGACCTGGCACCTTCCAGATGTTTGGGCTACTGCTTCCATAATCCCTGACCTTCAGCCATGCTGCCTGGGGCTTATGAGGACTGTAGTCCAAAACACCTGGACTAGGTTGCCTACCCAGAACACCTAATTACGAAACGTTGCTGGCTCTGAATTTTGCACCTGCAGCCCCTTCGCCAATTGGGATGTGTCGATTTTTTGCTCCGTTTGCATAACTCATTCGGAAATTCTTGCTCAGCTGCAAAATTAATTCTGATTTTGCAAAGGGAATCCAAGCTCCTTCAACTCCTGGCAGACACACTCAGTTCCTCACCATTGCTTTGGCTAGTGAGATTTAGGTGGGGAGTGACCGAAGCAACGCCGTCTCCAAGCCTTCCTCGGGGTGCTGTGAGACGGCACACCCGCTGCACCGTTGCTCTGCCTCATTCACGGAATTTCGCCGAGGACCCTGGTGACGGCTCCCATTCATTCCTGAGTTTGCTCCCTGCCTCTTTCATTTTTTAGCTCATGGAAAATCTGTCAAGGGGAAAAAGGTAGCTGCAACAAGGCTCATTAATACTAAGCCCCTTTCACTGGAAATGCTCTTTCCCCAGAATTTTAGCCAGGAAGTACGAGTTCAAATGCTGCCAGGCAAGCTGTGCACTTTCAGCCTTCGTTCCCACCATCTGCAACCTGAGGATATTAATTTCTTAGACGGATGCAATAAATGATATAATACTGATCTCCCCTGCAGGGATGTTATATTGCAAACACATACACAACGCACTGTGAACACTCCTGAATGCCGGACCCCTCTTCTGAACCACAGCTTTGTGGTTGCATCCACAGCATCCACACAAAAGAAGACAGGCGGATGATGCTCAGAGACAAGGGACATGGCCAAGAGATTCACTCCGTGGCAAAGACTGTGGGGTGGGTGGGTGTCCGAGTCTCAAATGTCAAATCATATCTCTGCCCCTGTTCCACGACGCCTAACACAGCATCCCTTTCATTGAAGGCACGCTGATGAGATTCGGAGAAACCAACGCGCGTCCACCTCCAAAAGGCAGGGAGGAAAACAAACACAAACCGAGGTAAAGTACACACCCACAGCACAGGAAAAGCACCACACGTTGTTCTCTGTTAACCCCTCAGGTCCCTACCTCTTCAAACATGTCTTTTGTGTTTTTCCAGGCACGTGGGTGGATAGTCTTCAAAGCAAGAGTCTCACCTACAGTCACTCACCAGCTCTCTTTTTGCAAGAATGCCTCCGGAGCCTCTGGGCACTTTTATAAAGAAAAGAAAACAAAAAGCCCCTCAAGGCCACTTCCCTTTACACTTTGCAGCCTTCAAGTTTAACAAAAAAAAAGAGCTAATTTTAAAACCTCTTTTAAACATCAAATAAAAACTGGGATGCAAGGATTTTGTTAAATATGTTCCATCTATGCTTCACAGTTGCCAACCGTCTTTCCTTCTATCATCCACCACGGCCTGAGCCAGATACAATTTTGGAAATATATAACCATTTTGTTTCACTGGGGCCGATGCTCATTAGCATGTAACACGCTTGTGTGAACATGCATTAAGACAGGTGTGCAAATCCCCCTTCCCCAAAAGATCCCGGTTTGGCAAAAGTTGCTCTGCTGTGGAGTCCATAGAAATCTACACACTTTTGCATCTCTTATGGTTTTCTCTGACCTTGCTATGCTTCCCAAAAAGCTGCACTGGAGCCCCAGCTTTACACAGCCAGTAGCTTTGAGCAGTAACATTTGTCCCTTGACTGGATCCAGACCAGCAAGAAAGAGGAATTTGACCAAACAAAGAAAAGAAAACGGTGACACCGACACAGCGATTCGAGGATAAACGGTCTGGCAATGGTTTCCCGGCCATTCTTCTCCACTGACCCACCGAGCTGGGTAGTGTTGGACTGGAGGCCCAGGCGATCCGGGTTCTACCACCTGGAGTGGCCACCAAAAAGACCCTGCCTCGCATGGCCACCAAATGCCAATCTCCACTGAAGGGCCTCTCCCAAAGATTTTGAGAACCAGAAAGGCTCACATGGGAGGAGGTGGCTTTCAGCTCCCTGGGCCCCAAGCCACAGAGCAGGGGCCAGCTATAACCAGGGAGTCACATGCTCCTGTAACCAGTCCAGCTACAGCCTTTGCGAACAGCTGCAGTTTCCAAACAGTTTTCGGAGCCAGAGCACGTGACCAAGATACAATGAATGCATGTGCAACTGGGGCCAGATCGGGCATGTCGGGATAGGTGCGAAGACGCTCTGGCCACCACAGACACCTGGGTGTCCACCTTCCAAGCCTAGTCCTGGGGTGCACGCAGACTGGAAGCCCTGAATCTGCAGGGGAGCTGAGCCCTATGTCCCACAGGCTGGGCACCTCTAGGAGGAGGTGTGGCTGGCCTTTTCCACATCATAGTAAAGTCAGAGTTGAGGGGAAAGCATCTCCGCCTTCCGACTCAGTCATTTGGCTCTCATTCCAGCATCTTGAGTGTACACCCACCTCAAAATGTTTGGATGGATGCCTAAGAAAAAACAGCATGAAATTATGGCTTTAATTCCTGGAGCACTGGCTTGAAGAAAAGCTTTTCAAATGAAATTTCTTGTAAAATGTAATGAATAAAATTGCAGCCCTCCGCTCTCTCTCTCCCGCTCCCCCTCTCCCACTCGCTAGTTCTAATAAAGTTCCATTTTTTAATTATATGGCTAGGGAGAAAGTTTCGGCTGGATCTGGGAAGGGGTAATTTTACAAAATATATCAGAGCTCTAGTTCATTCCGATCATCTCTCTCTGGATTAGCTTAACCCGGACCTTTCTTTGGCAGACGAAGAAAGCAGAAACGGCCGTTCAAGGCATGACTGACAAACCAGATTGGCAGTGCTTGACCTCCGAGATACTGGCCCTCCGTGCATGGCAAGAAAGACACCCAGGAGAAGCAGGCACATCTGAACGGATCCTGGACAGGTCCCCTGAGGTGGGCAGGACTTGAGGGTCACGGGAGTGGATCCTGCCGGATCTGATAGATCTTCGCGGAAGAGACCGCACAGGCTGGCCGGCCAGCCCAGAACGTGGCTCAGGAGCGACCAAGGGGGCAAAATCTTTTGTGGGGAGAGGGCAACACGCAGGAAGCCAAGACAGATGGAAGCACATCTCTGCCTCATGTTCAGCCCCTGCTCGTGTGAACACGACAGAACTGGGGCAGCAGCTGATCTCACAGAAGCTGCTTGTAGTAACGAGAGAGGCTGTGTGTGTGTGTGTGAGAGAGAGAGAGAGAGAGAGAGAGAGATGAAATCCCCCCAAAGGACTTTGGTATCGCCTCAAGTGTAGTACAATTCCACCGAGGTTCACACATTCAGCTGCCAAGCCAGCAGATGCTGAGTGATATCAAGTCATGGAAAAGCACATGTCAGGCACATAAGCATGAACCAGCCTAAATCATTTTCATCCAAGTCCTTCCAACTCATCCTGACGATGATTTCTGTTGTATACATTTCAGAAATTGAGAGTACGGTGTAACATGCAGCAGCTCACACCAGGCAGTCCCTCCAGCTGCTGCCCCTCTCATCTATCCCATCACAATAACAAAGACTTTGCAACTAAGTAATAAAAAATTGAACTGCATTTTGACAGAAAGTTGTCCAATGCTTGAGTCTTTCCTCCCCGGGTTCTTATTTTTAATTTAGGGCTTGTCTCCAGCATCAATCCAGTTCAGGGTAGACCCACAGAGATACAGTAAATAGGAATTAGACTAACATTGAAGTCGACCCTATAGGAAAATAACAGCACTTTACTCAGCTCTAACAGCTCTACTCTGTTCCTTACTCAGACTCATAAGACAGTATACCTGGAAGCGGCCAAAAAGGCCACCAGGCCCAACCCGCCGCTCAGCGCAAAGAAAGCAAAAGTACTTACACTGTCTCATCGTCCTTGAACTCTAGTTCTCCACAGGCGTCCTCGTAGTCGATGCCGCCCCCTCGAGCTGTCCCTTCCACTGTCTGGTAGGGGACCATGACTGTCCCACGGGCCCCCGAGCTCCGGATCACCTTGACCTCCAGGGTCCCTTGGCACTCACTGACTCTCAACAGTTTATCCTGGAAGGTAAAGATGCCAGCATGGTCATCATCCAAGATAGTCACGGTGGCCACCAGGGGGGCCACGAGCCGCCCCTTGGGGTGGTCGGCTGAATCGGACTCGAACATTCCTTCAGCATCCCCCACACGCAAGTTGAGCAAGCGGACGAAAAAATGCTCATCCTCTTCAAAGATATCGTCATCGATGATGCCGATCTTCAGCTCCTTCTGGGTCTCGCCCGGCTTGAAGATCAGCGTGCCCTCGCTGTACTCGAAATCCGAGCCCGCCTTGGCTGAGCCGTCCTCCGTCTTATAGTCCACGTAGAAGGTGTTGTAGGTGTCGCCGCCCTGCTGGCAAGCCACGGTCAAAGTGACAGAGCCGCAATTCTCCAAGCAGTGGTACATGCAGGGCTCAAAGAAGATCTTGCTGTAGTTCTCTTCCGCCTCTGCCTCTGAGGGCACCTCCAGCAGGTTAGCGGACTTCTTAGAGAACTCTGAAACGTGCTTTTTGAGGATATTCCCTGCCCCGGTCATCATGCGGGTTGCCTGGATGCGGTAGAAAGCTCGGCTCTTCTGCTGATGCAACAAGGCATAATAGTTGGCCATCTCCACCAGCTGCTCCAGCTCTTTGTCCGGGTGCTTCTGCTTGAGGTCTTTGAGGATCTGGATGACCTCTTTGCGGCTCTCGTCCAGCTCCTTCTCCTCCTGGGTGGTGACAGGCAGGGGAGCCACTGAGGCTGCGCTTCCGTCCACGAAGACATTCTCCCGATGGTCATTGGCCACGAAGCTGCCGTCCATCTCTATACCCTTGGGGAACTCTCCCTCAGTCCCAATGATGATGCCACTGCGAGGGTCGGCCCTGTACCGCTTGTAGACGTATTTGTAGAAGAGCAGCCGCTTGTCAGCCATCCATGCAAAGACCACGCAGACCGGGAAGAAGACGAGGGTCAGCAGTGCCTCCCAGACCTGCACGATCCCAGGTGAGAAGACGGCCAAGATCAGGTACAGCCAAATGTAGGCAAAGATGCTCCAGGAAGCCGTGACAAAGAAGACTCTCAAGTGCTTGATCTTGCGGCTCTCTCCATTGGGGATGACGTACACACACACCGCAATGACCACGAACATATTGAAGGCCGCACTGCCCACGATGGTGCCGGGGCCCAACTCGCCGGCCTGGAAGTTGTGCCCGCAAACCTCGATGACCGAGAGAAGGATTTCGGGTGCCGAGGAGCCCAGGGCCATGAGGGTCAAGTTGGAGACGGTCTCATTCCAGATCCTCACGGTCCCAATGCTGGTCTCCCCGTTGGACTTGGTGATGGTGATCTCCTTCTCCTTGGACGTGATCACCTCGATGGAGGCCATGAAGCGGTCGGCAATGATGGACACTCCCAGGAACATGTACATCATGGCCACGAAGTAGACAATCGCCCGAGCAGCCTTGTCTCCAAAGGAAGGGTTGTCTGGCTGCCAGACGGGGAGCAGCACTCCGGGGAGGCATTTGTTGGACCCCTCACAGGAGCTGTTGGCCTCCAGCTCAGGCTCCTGTGCCCCCACCCAGGAGGCATTCTCCGTGAAGAGGGCAGAGGCTACCAGGACCTTGGCCAGAGAGCAAGACGACAGCCACCATCCCCACCGTGAGAGCCACATCCTCCTTGGGTAGTTGGGGCCAACCAGATCTGGGAGGGAAGAAAAAGAAAGGAACGGAAGCAGGTTATCGGAAGCTGTAGCTGCCCTGCATGAGAGCATGCGGGCCAGGCAGGCAGGGAAGCTCGACCCAGAGTTGGGGCAGGACCAGCGGGTCAATGGCCCCTCTCTGCTGCTTGTCCCTTCGTCAGACTGAATGCTGGTTTCCATTAAAGTGCATGTAAGTATATTCACAAAGCATCAAAAAACCAATCGCAGTCTTATCCCGCTTGGAGCTTAGAAAAACACGGGATCCTCCTTGTTTATGCATGAGAAGCTCACCCAGCGTGGACCAGTTTCTGTCGATCGCTCCCTTGTTAAGAAAAAGGGACATTTAAGGCCACTGCCCTTGCTTTGAGGGAAAAGTACTCTGTGGACTGATTCTGCACTGTGCCACACACACACACCCCCTCAGGGGCAGGGGGGTGACAAAACTGCCCTGCCCTGCTGCTATTTGCCCCTATGGGGGAAATCTGAGCTTACAGAAGGGTCGAATCCAGGGCTTTGAACGCCTAAGGCACCATGGCATGGTGTTACAGCCTTTTTTGAATATGTGTGGCAGCCGATAGCACGCATTTCTGCCTTTCAAGCTGCCGCAATGCAGGGCTGCGGCTTCCATCCAGAGGGTCGTATTTGGTCCTCCAGGGGCCCCCATTGAGGCCTTCCTGGGAGTATTTAATTGACTGATTGAGTGATCTGATTTCAATACCACCCGACAGCTCAGTTTCCCCAGTGGGCTCGCTCCCACCCCTTGGCACACCCTTTCCCCTAACCCCGGACCCGTTGCGGGTGACCCTTCTTTGTGCAAAAAAGACTGACATGCCTCTTCAGCCAAACGAGGGTCGGGCCCTTTGGACCACACCCCTTTTGCCTCTGGCCCCACCCGCTGCTGGAGCTCTCCCCCCCCCCCTCGAGCTTCCCAGAAGTGGAACTTGGCTCTGGGGCTGGAAGAGGCACAAGACCCCGCTGCCAAAGGCACAGGAGCAGCCCTGGAGATCTGTCTTTTCCGAGCACTTCAGACTTCCTTCCCAGAAGCCGAGCTTCCAAACCTTGGTCCTCGGCTTCAAGGCAAGCTTTCGTTTTCAGCAAGCGCCTCTCCAGACTCCCACACGACGATGCCTCCCCCGTTGTCCCGGGCTCCTCTTCCTCATGCTGGCCCCTGCATCATAACAGATGGATCCCTCTGATACCAGCCCACACACATGCCTGGTTCCATTCACCAACGTCCTGGGCAAAAAACCACCTTCTATTTTTATTCCTGAACGAAACAGGGCTGCAAAACGCCATGCTTGAATGGTGCAAAAGAGGAGCGAGGGAAGCCAGTGGAGAGAAGGGTGTCTCTTGGGACTGGGAGGATTCTGCGCTCCCATTCTGTCCGAGCTATGAAGATGCTAGACAAGTTTCTTTCCTGACATCCATGATCCAACCGTTTTTCTCTCTATCCACTTGAATGAAATAAACAGGCGGGTGCCCAACAAAACCAGCTGAGCACCCTGCACCATAAAGCCCATCCAAGGATGATGAGAAAAGGCGGGCAGAGTCGATACCAAAAACGGTCGTAAGACGTCAGTTGCAGAAACAGCAGCAGCAACGGAATTTTAAGGGCCAAGAAGGAAGGAAGCCACCCGCTAGAGGTGGAAGCTGTGCCTTCCATCGTTTGCCTGTTGACAGAAGACCAACGATGATAATACAAGCAGCTCCACAGGAAGACCCTCTCCAGCATCTGACCTGACGCCAAACGCACAAAAGCGACTTGTTTGCGGTGGCACCAAGTATGCGGAAGTCCCCAACCCCTGAGGCTAAGGCTGCTGCTCCTCTGCCGTCATCTGAACATCTTTCTCTTTCAGCAAGCTTTTCAGCCTTGCGTTGCTTAGACTGGGCAGAAGCAGAAGCACGTTTTCATGCATCTGTCCCCAAAACCACGCAAGAGGACTACCCTTAGCGTATCCCATTTCTGTTTTCTAGAGATTTAAAGTGCTTGGTTCAGTGTCTACACTGGGTGCAGCATTGGTCATTTTGTGCATCGCATTGCATTTCTGGGGGATGGCACTGTGTACACCCCCCACACACACACACACAGAACCTTTTGTGCAGCTTTGTGTTACCACTCCTTGCGGTTTCCTTGCAGCTTTTCCCTCCCCTGAGGACCCCGGTTTCCTCAATCTCCCCCCATGGGCAGCTTCTTGGTCTTGGCTTTCTCCAAGAGCTCCAGCTCCTCCTGGGGAGAATCCCTCCAGCCAGGACCCGGCAGGGGTGCAGAGAGCCGCACAGGAAGGGCTTCCTCAGGCAGTGATGGGCTGGCAGGAAACAACATGGACTAGGAACCTTTTTCTGAACCACTGCCTGGCTCCAGGAACTGGTCAAAGGAAGGAGAGAGGCAGTGGTCCAGCAAGGTGCTTTGGGACAACAGAGCTAAAGGGAAGCTGGCTTTGGCCTTTGTCCCTCGCCTCCCAGGAAGAGCATCATGGCATGCGGGAGACAAGCCAGGCTCCATCTGCCCGCCACAAAAAGCATAGCTCCTCCACTGCTTGCTTTCCTCTTCCCTCCCATTCCAGTTTCCTCCTGCATCCAGGTGCCTGTTAGCCCGTGAGCAGGCAGGCAAGGACAGTCTTGTCTTTTAATACCTGTGCATGCTTTCAAAATGGCATGTGTTTCATAAGTATTTCATAACCATAACGGAGGAGGAGGAGAGTAAAATAACAGCACATGAAGAATCCCCGACTGCTTGCCTAGTTTTGTGAACTTAAAGCATAGCCATATGTTTTATTAGTTGTATTTTAGGGTTTGGATCATTGGGAACCACCCACATAATTTGCTTATGGATGGTGCAGAAATGGAGCCGGCAAACCTGGAATTCTTGGGGGTGGGGGAGGGACCATGAGAGGCTGCAGCCTCCTTCTCCGCTGGTTCTCAAGGCACAGGCCCTGGGGGCACCGCCCTTCGGCCTCCTGGTCTCGTCCGGGAAGGGCTGGGATGTTCTGGAGTCCCATGGCCCCGGAACTGGGATTTGGAAGGCCAGGCCCCGGCCCTGCTGCCTGGCAAGGCAGGAGACCGTGACGCAAAGGGGAGCTGGAGCGCTGCTGGAGCGAAGGACGGCCAACTTGCAGGGCCTTGCTGTGCACCGTCGTCCAGGTAGTCCCGGACGGCACAAGCCAAGCACACACCTGGCAGGGATTTCCGCCCTCACCGCCTGGCCCCCCCAGCAGCGAGGAAGGTGGGCAGAACCAGCCCTCCTTCGAGTTGCTCTCTCCTTTACCACAAGTGATCACCTCGTCGCACAAACAGCCCCGAAGCCTAGCCAGAAGCTCAGTGCCGGAAGGAGGCCGCCCGCTCCAGCTCCCACCCCCCCACCCAGACTGTATGATGCACCCCCCCCCCCGTCCTGATTTGCTCCAAAAAATCTACGGAGGGGGAACAGAGGAGGGCTCCCGACACAGAGTCGCCAGCCAACCCTTGGAGGTCAAGTCCCTGAAGATGCGGAGCGGAGCACAGGTGGCCGATTCAATTATCTCCAGTCCAATGGAGGAGGAGAAAGCGGGAGAAGGGAGGCTCGGGCACCAGCTGCCGTGCAGCATTCCCGACACAAATTAGACACGCCGAGGCGGAAGGGAAGGGAAGGGCTGGGTGCCTTTGCTCCCCGGCCCTCACAGAGCACCCTGCCGGGGACACCGAGCGATTGCCAGGGATTGCCAACGCAGCCATTCTCTGCTGCTTCTGTGCGCTTAATGGCAGTGCGATGCGCACGTGTCAGCAGGCAGTCATGCTCTGCTCCTGGCTGTGAAAAAGCAGATGCCTCTCCACCTGCTCTTGGAGCACAACCACAGGCCGGCGCCTGTTTTTGTGTTTGCATTTGCTTTCGTTGTTTTTCTGGTCAGTTGGCAACCCTGCCTTCCTCCATCCTTCTCTGCAGAAGGCAGGCAGGATGCCCAAAGATGGCGGATATCCCTATCTTTGAGGTTGGGTGGAAGAGGGAGATGCCACCTGCTGAGTCTCTGCCATCACACCGTTCTTTCAGGGGTTGTCAACTTTACAACTTTCTCCTTCATGGATCACTGCCTTGTCGTGGCGAAGGGGCTTGCGTAGCTCAATGAAGCTGTGAGCTCTGCTGTGCAGGGTCACCCAAGACAGACAGGTCATAGCAGAGAGCTCTGACAAAACATGATCCACTGGAGAAGGAAATGGCAACCCACTCCAGTATCTTTGCCATGAAAACCCCATGGACAGTACCAAAAGGCAAAACGATATGACACCGGAAGATGAGCCCCTCAGGTCGGAAGGTGTCCAATATGCTACTGGGGAAGAGCGGAGGGCTAGTACTAGTAGCGCCAGAAAGAATGAAGCGACTGGGTCAAAGCCGAAAGGACACTCAGTTGCCGATGTATCTGGAGGTGAAAGGAAAGTCCGATGCTGCAAAGATCTTTATTCTATAGGAACCTGGAATGTGAGATCCATGAATCAAGGCAAGCTGGATGTGGTCAAACAAGAGATGACAAGACTGAACATCGACATCTTAGGAATCAGTGAACTAAAATGGACAGGCATGGGTGAATTTAGTTCAGATGACCATCAGGTATACTACTGCGGGCAAGAATCCCTCAGAAGAAATGGAGTAGCCTTCATAGTCAATAAAAGAGTAGGAAAAGCAGTACTGGGATACAATCTCCAAAATGACAGAATGATCTCAGTTCGAATCCAAGGCAAACCATTCAACATCACAATAGTCCAAGTCTATGCCCCAACCACTGGTGCTGAAGAGGCTGAAGTTGACCAGTTCTATGAAGGCCTACAACACCTTCTAGAATTAACTCCAAAAAATGATGTCCTTATCATCATGGGGGATTGGAATGCTAAAGTAGGAAGCCAAAAGATAACTGGAATAACAGGCAAGTTTGGTCTTGGAGTACAAAATGAAGCAGGGCACAAGCTGGTGGAATTTTGTCAAGAGAATACCATGGTCATAGCAAACACTCTTTTCCAGCAACCCAAGAGACGACTCTACACATGGACATCACCAGACGGTCAACACAGAAATCAGATTGACTATGTGCTCTGCAGCCAAAGATGGAGAAGTTCTATACAGTCAGTAAAAACTAGACCAGGAGCTGACTGTGGCTCAGATCATGAGCTTCTGGTGGCAAAATTTAGGCTTAAGTTGAAGAAAGTAGGGAAAACCACTAGGCCACTCAGGTATAACATAAATCATATCCCTGATGAATATACAGTAGAGGTGACAAATACATGTAAGGAATAAGATCTGATAGACAGAGTGCCTGAAGCACTACGGACGGAGGTTCACGATATTGTACAAGAGGCAGCAACTAAAACCATCCCAAAGAAAAAGAAATGCAAGAAAGCAAAATGGCTGTCTGAGGAAGCTTTACAAATAGCTGAGGAAAGAAGGGAAGCAAAAGGCAAGGGAGAAAGAGAAAGATACAAACAATTGAATGCAGAATTCCAGAGAACAGCTAGAAGAGATAAGAATGCCTTCCTAAATGAACAGTGCAAAGAAATAGAAGAAAACAATAGAATAGGGAGGACCAGAGATCTCTTCAAGAAAATTAGAGATATGAAGGGAACATTTCATGCAAAGATGGGCATAATAAAGGACCAAAATGGCAGGGACCTAACAGAGGCAGAAGAGATTAAGAAGAGGTGGCAAGATTACACAGAAGAACTATACAAGAAAGAGCTTAACATCCCTGATAAGCACGATGGGGTGGTCACTGACCTCGAGCCAGACATCCTGGAATGTGAAGTCAAATGGGCCTTAGGAAGTCTGAGCAACAACAAAGCTAGTGGAGGTGACAGCATTCCAGCTGAGCTATTCAAAATCCTGAAAGACGATGCAGTTAAAGTGCTACACTCACTATGCCAGCAAATTTGGAAAACTCAACAGTGGCCACAGGATTGGAAAAGGTCAGTTTACATTCCGATCCCCAAGAAGGGCAATGCCAAAGAATGTTCAAACTACCGCACCATTGCACTCATTTCACATGCTAGCAAAGTGATGCTCAAAATCCTACAAGCTAGGCTCCAGCAGTATGTGGACCGAGAACTACCAGAAGTACAGGCAGGATTTCGAAGAGGGAGAGGAACTAGAGATCAAATTGCCAACATACGCTGGATCATGGAGAAAGCTAGGGAGTTCCAGAAAAACATCTACTTCTGCTTCATTGACTATGCTAAAGCCTTTGATTGTGTGGATCACAACAAATTGTGGCAAGTTCTTAAAGAGATGGGAGTACCAGACCATCTTATTTGTCTCTTGAGAAACCTATATGCAGGTCAAGAAGCAACAGTGAGAACTGGACACGGAACCACTGATTGGTTCAAAATTGAGGAAGGAGTTCGGCAAGGCTGTATACTGTCACCCTGCCTATTTAACTTATATGCAGAGTACATCATGAGAAAGGCAGGGCTAGATGAATCGCCAGTTGGAATCAAGATTGCTGGGAGAAATATCAACAACCTCAGATATGCAGATGATACCACTCTCATGGCAGAAAGTGAAGAGGAACTAAAGAGCCTCTTGATGCGGGTGAAGGGGAGAGCGCAAAAGTTGGCTTGAAACTCAACATTAAGAAAACTAAGATCATGGCATCCAGTCCTCTCACTTCCTGGCAAATAGATGGGGAAGAAATGGAGGTAGTGAGAGATTTTATTTTCCTGGGCTCCAAGATCATCGCAGACGGGGACTGCAGCCAAGAAATTAAAAGACGCTTGCTCCTGGGGAGGAAAGCTATGGCAAATCTAGACAGCATACTAAAAAGCAGTGACATCACCCTGCCAACAAAAGTGTGTATAGTCAAGGCGATGGTTTTCCCAGTTGCAATGTATGGCTGTGAAAGCTGGACCATAAGGAAGGCCGAGCGCAAAAGGATTGAGGCCTTTGAGTTGTGGTACTGGAGGAGACTCCTGCGAGTCCCTTGGACCGCAAGGCGATCAAATCGGTCAGTCCTGGAGGAGATCAACCCTGACTGCTCTTTAGAAGGCCAGATAGTGAAGATGAAACTCAAATACTTTGGCCACCTAATGAGAAGGAAGGACTCCCTGGAGAAGAGCCTAATGCTGGGAACAATAGATGGCAAAAGAAGAAGGGGACGGCAGAGGATGAGGTGGCTGGATGGAGTCACAGAGGCGGTTGGTGTGAGCGTGAGTGGACTCCGGGGGATGGTGGAGGACAGGAAGGCCTGGAGGAATGTTGTCCATGGGGTCGCAATGGGTCGGACACGACTTCGCGACTAACAACAACAACAACAACAACTTTACAGTTGTCTCTTGTAGCTCTGCAGACAACAGCAGCCTGGTGTGCTGATATTAGCAGGTGAGAAAGTTTATCTTTGCACTGCCTGAAACCTTTTTCCTTTCCTGATTTCTGTACAACGCAGTTATTGTTCATGGCCTGAGAACAAGCAGGGCCTGTTTGTTCCCCATGGACACGCCAGATGATCCAGACCGGGCTCTGGGGCATGAGGTTTTGCACTTCTGTGGGGCACAGCAAGGGCTTGTCCTTCCCTGAACACAGGATCTGGGAACAGCCCTGCCAAACCAGCCCAAAGGCCTGCCAAGGCACCCCAACCCTCTCCCATCTGCCACAGCCACGCGGGCCTCCCATGACAAAGATGGGGCAAGGAGAACCCGCAGCTATGATCCTGACGGTGCAGATGGAGCGCCACCGCATCCCAAAACAGACACGTCTCCATCCCCCAGCCTTGGAAAGCCCTGGCTGGCAGGACTCGGCTTCAGCTTGCTGGCACACAGCCAGCCTACTGCTGGGTCCAGGCACTGATCCAAGACGTTCACATCCTCACCTGATTCCTTTGTCAGAGGGAGACAGAGCGAGTGTCATCAGGATACAGATGGCACATGGCCCTGAATTCCCCAGTGACGACTCCCAGCAGCTTTGTGCAGGGATTGGACAATCTGGGAACCAGATGGAGCCCTGTGGGACCCCCTCACTCAGTTCCAAGGGGCCAAGGAGTAACCCCCCTGCCTCCGAGTTACTCTGTGCAGGAAGGACCATAATCCTGAAGATCCAGCACCAATAATGGTCAATCCAGGAAGACATCAGGCAGAAATTCTCCCTCCAAAGCAGCCCTCTTTAAACTTGAAGCCGCAACGGGTATTTCATCTCCCATCCCTGCAGTGCAGAGAGACCCTCCTAAATCTCTGCTCTGCTCTTGTGTCCCTCATCCACAAACTTGGAGACTTTGCTACGCACCCCTAACTCCAGAGCATTCATGAACAAAGAAACCACCAGCCTCATCCTCACAGGAAGACACAGTTAACGCAAACAGAGTCCCTTCTTCCTTATTCTTTTGCAGCTATCCGTCCATAATAGGATCTGTCTATGCCTGTTGGAGAATCTCCGTGGCTTATTCATTTACTTCTTGGGCTTCCAAAGAACAGTGAAAGCGATCCGTTGCTACCGTACATTTTCTCAGACGGGGTGAGGGAGTGTTTTTGTTTTGAAAATGATAGAACTGGGAATGGGGACAGAATTTCCTGGGCTGCACCTTTTGAGGAGGACTTGCCCAGCGTGTGTGTCCCACCGCCAGTTAGGATTCGGTTCTCCAAAGAAACTCCGTGTTCCCAGCTGCACCCATTCACACATCCACTGGGATTTCAGGCCAGGTGGGCTTTAGGATTAGAAAGAAGAGTGGAGTCTTTAGGCATGCAAATCTTTCCTGGAAGCTGAGGCTACGGGGTGGAGAGTGGGGTGGGGAATTCATCATTTTTGGCCTTTGAAAATACTTACATTGTGCAATAGTGGAAGAATGCCAAGCATTTTTAAATGGAGGAGGAAGTGATCTGCCTTTTTAAAACCAAAACGAAAACAGCAGGAACGGGAGAATGGAGCTGCTGTCTCCCATCCAGAGTGCAGCCTGCTTCCGCCTCCTGCGAGGGAAGATGGCTTCCGCTCCTGGCTGGCTAGAGACACATGCCGGCTCCCCTTCCAGAGAAAGAAGGCGAGATTAAGTTCCGAGGAAGTCTGTGGACGGCCACCCTGATGCCACCCTCCACCACGTGCTTCCTCTGAGAGCGGGGATGATGGTGTTATCCACCACCCCTTTTGGACCACCCTGTTCTCTCTGACTTGAGCTGCGATTCCCACAGCTGCTGGGGAGAGCTTGATTTTATAATCGAATGAGAGGGGAAGGACAAGTGTAAATTAGGGAGCAAAGGGGGGGGGGTAAAAAGTCTCAGGAGCCACTGCAAAAATGTTATTGTGTTTTGCAAATTCCCTTCTTCAGGGGAGAAGCAATGGACAATTTGGGCCTTGGGCCAGCAATAAATGATTGTTCCTTGTCACAATGCACGATGCTTTGAGAGCTTTGGTCTCGATGGGGTAATCCAGACCCATGAGTCGTTGTGTGACAAGAAAAACTTGTTCCGAACCCGGTTTGGAACCTTTGACTTGGGACGTATTGTTTGGGTTACAAAAGTGCCCCATAGAACCATCCCTATGGAGATTCTGGGGTAGTTCTGCGCCCCACTCTTGTCTCAGTTCACAGGGAAAAACTGTAAAAGGGAAGAGGTTGAAATGTGAAGACTTTTTAGAATAGACAGTTTGTGACAAACACCCAGTAAGACAAGTCTCTGGGAGTGCGTCTGTGTGCATTGCACTACACAACGTGACCTGGGCGTGCCAGTTGCCCCAAGATGTGTGACAAAGATTCAAGACCTGCTCCCAGTAGAGATGAATGGGATAAAATGGGTTTATTGATACAGATCAACCCCACTGCCTGCAGGTTTGGATCTTCCATGGGGACTTCGCTCGGTGGATTAAAATGGCAATCACTTGCACTTCAGTATGTGCATTGCACATGAGAGAGAGAGAGAGAGAGAGAGAGAGAGAGAGAGAGAGAGAGGGAGGGAGGGAGGGAGGGAGAATGACAGGGGACAGGCAGCTGCTGGCAGCCAAGCAACACACTCACTTTAGAGGTACCTTGTGCAGAGAAGGAACAAACCGAAGCCAGGGGAGGGTGGGGGAATTGTCCCTCCTGCATCCACGCACACAGCTGGGCGGCAGCCACATACGTGGGAATCTGCTCAGAAGCAACAATAATTCTATTGCTGTTTGCAAAGTCCGTTGCAATTTTGCTTGCAGCATGCAGTGGAAGAGCAACGGCTGTGCAGCGCTGGAGATCACCCGAGCATCTCGCATCTCCTGCAGCCTGTCCTGTCCACATGCTTCTTGTCAGCCTTGACGATCGCTAAAATGTTAATGAGGCAGGGCTCACCTTGCACGGGAGCGCTGCGGAGCCGAACCTGCTCGCAGATGCCTAATGGCATCATTTGCAATCATCAGTGGATCTGGAACAGACTTTACAGCAACCGGCCCGTAAACATTGCCCGGATCCCTGTTTGAAAGCTGGTGGCACATTTCTTGGTGGCACCTCAGCTACGCGCCAGTCCTCTGACTCAGGGGGACGTCAGCAAAGCGAGCGTGGCAGTTGGCTTGTTTGAAAACAAGAGCCCCTTTCCTCTACAGCGGCATCCCTGGCTGCACTCGCCAAAGAACGCCTCCCACTCCACCTGCTCCGGCGAGGTGCAGAAGCGGGGAAAGACGTCCCTGCTTTTTCGCTTTGGTGTCTGCCTGCTTGTGTTTACTTGGCAGGCCCTGAGTTTCTGCAGGTGCGTATACACACCCGCTTGTGGCATTTGGTGTCCATGTGTATGAGCACGAGAGTGGAGAGTCATCCCTTCCGATTCTCCAAGAGGCAAAACCAGGGCGATACTTTATCCACGCGCCCCCCATGGGGGTATTTGGCACGTGTGGCATTTGGGGCTCCTGGCTCCCACCAGCAGCCATTGCACCCCACTTCTTGCCGGCATTACTCCTACGCTGAGCAAAGCTTCCAAGGACACGGGCAGATTCCCCACCTTCCCCAAACTGCCCCTGCCCCGGAGCCCTTCAGGCCTGTAGAAAGGGAGCAAGCCGAGTCTTCCCTGATGCAGAAAGGTGGCTGGGCTGGAGTGGGGAGTTACTTGGCCTCTGCAGGCCAGGCTGCTATTAAAGGCGCAGGAAAAGGGTGAGACGCAAAACAAAAGGCGGCGGCCATCTCAGGCACAGGGCAGGGCAGGGCAGGGCAGCGCTGGGGAGACCCCCGCCTCATTCTCCCTGGCCGTCTCCGCATGCCACCTCCCCGTGCGACGTGCCCCCGCAAGCCACTCGCCGCCTCTGGGGCGCACCAGAGCCCACCCCCGTCCTCCTGGCAGGCTTCCTCCTCCGCCTTTGATATTCTCTTCATGCAGCTCCATGGCTGCTTCTGTTCTGGCCTCCAGACCCCGGAGGGTTGTTTTCCCTCCGCTCAGCTGCTCTGCCAGCGCCGAGGAAACAGACCTGCCTGGGAGGACCGATCCTCTTTCTGGGTTCCCGGCTTAATTCTTACATGGTTCCAGGGCTCTCCATGTCCCAGAAAGGTTTCCCAATGGCCTGGTTTCCCGACCTGCCTTTCCAGGGGCCCCGGGGGCAGCAACCTCGCAGAGAAGGAACAGCGAACACCGGGTTCCATTCCGCAGCCTCTCGGCCACTGCTGAGCATCCTTAGATGTTTTCCTTTGCCAGGGTAACTGCTCTCCAACAGCTGAGGAGACCAGACGATGCAGCTTTCCCGTCTCCGGGGCTCACTTCCGCCCCGCTTCCAAAGGCCAAAATGGCTCTCCTCCAGCTCTCTCTCTGCCTCCCCTCCAAGTGAGAACGTCGAACTATAGTGTGCTGGGATTTCAGCTGTCCCCGCTCTTGCCCCCGAGCCCAGCTCACTGTTCCCACGGAGCCCGTGACCAGGAAGATGAGGGAGCGCCGCTGTGGAAATCCCCAGAGTTCGGGGAGCCCCCTCCAGAAAGAGAAGAGCCGGACCGCTGCTCTGGCTGGGTCCTCTGAGCTCGCCCTTATGGCCCAAACCCGCTTCCTTGCAGCCCCATCGCAAGTAAAAGCGGGGCATGTCGCCACAGGTGCAGGGAGAGGCTCCTCCTGCTTGGGTGGGCGTCACTCCCAAAGACCCCGAGGGTCCCGGGGGCAAAGGGCGAAGGGCCTCCGCCTCGCTTTCGCGCCTGCTGCCAGGGCCTCCGGGGCAAGAGCTCCGCTGGGGAGCCGTGGCAGAAGCCGCGGGCTTCTTTTCTGCCTCCTGGTGTTGGGAGGGAGGAGGAGGAGGCTGGTTTGAGCCATTGCTTTGCAGGTGACTGGGAATCGGAGTAGGAAGGGCAGGGCCTGGGGGCTGGGGAGGAGGGCGAGGTCAGGATTCTGAGATGGAGGCGGTGGGGGTGGCCATCACAAGACCAGGCACTTCACCCAGCCAGACACAGCCAGGGGGGGGGGGGGGGCTCTGAGGACGAGCAATCCTCAGGTGCAGCCCATCCACTGATCCCTTGGCCAGGAGTCAGCCGAGAAGGGAGGCCCAATTGGCCAAACGGCACTCAGAGGGGCGGCCTGCTCAGCTTCAGAGAGCCCCTCCCTCGGGCAGATTCAGAGGGAGGTAAACATTATTAGCTTGCCTTCAACAAACCACTCTGTGCATGCTCAGAGTTCTGTTCTGGGTGAGTTATGCTTGGGGGCAATAAAGAAAGTTTGCGAGGAATATGGTCGGAGGCTTTTAACTGTTCAAAGGAGGAACCTCGGCTCACGACACCGGGAGCCTCTCGGGCATCGAGCGAGGAAGACCCTTGGCTGAGATGGAGCTGCCCCCAGCCAGGAAAGCTCTCACATCCGAGAACGAGGGCCGGGGCCCCCAGCTGCCACACGGAGCAGCTCCTGACACCACGAGGCCTAGGCTGCTGGGGCCACACTGGGAAGGCAAGCGGGAGAGAAGGGAGATGCAAGCGGGTAGCTATTCACACAGATGCGTGCGCCCACACACACGCACGCACGCATGCACACACGGCTTTGGCTGGCAGGCAAGGCAGGATTAGTGCAAGGGGCTGTGGGTCCAGGTGGGGAGGGGCAAAGCATCTCATGAGATTGTTGTCCTGCATCATAGCCGAGATGTCCGCTAAGCTGCTTACACGGAGGCGCTGCGATCGCATCCCAGAGCGGGCAGGAAGCCTTCGAGGCCACGGCTGCCCTTTGTGGGGGGCTCCCATGGGGTCCTTCCAGGATGCTAAGGGCAGCAGGAGAGGGGCTGCAGGGCAGGGACCTGGGTGTCATGATCTAAGGCACTCGTGGCCCCCAGTTCCCTTCCCACGCCCCATCAAGGCTCCTCGTGTCACCCGAACCTGGTGAGGGCGGCTGCTGGGACGGGGAACCCCCACCCAGAACGCTGCAAGAGGCCATGGGCTCTGGGTAGCTTCACTGCTGTAGCCCCAAGACGTGGGCAGCCCACCTAATTCCCTTTTCATTGCCCATCCAGAGTGAGTCAAGCTCCCCCTTCTACATTTGCTCTGCGATGGCGAGTCCTTTCCCCCTGCCGCTGTCTTGCCCCTTCCCGGGAGTCCCCCTTGTTTCCTGCTCCTGGGATTCTGCTTTCCCGCCTCACTGGACCGCTGCCGTCTGAGTGCCAAGTCTCGCTTTCCGTGTGGCGAGAGGCTCTGCGCTGAACTCGGGGGACCAGGCCCAGCAGCTGCCGGGCTGGTGCTCTCCGAATGAGAAACTCTGCCTCTGCTCAAGAAAGAGCTGACGAAGGGCCTCGTTAAATCAGGAGACCTCATTAATGCAGCAGGGTGGGAAATCCCTCTCATGCTAATGAGGAAGCATCCTCACACTTTGCGTCCTCACACCTACGACGGACCGGGGAAGCCAGCCCAGAGGGAGGGAGGGAGGGACTGTGGGCGACGAGCACCCTCAGCACCTTTGGAGGGTGGACAGGATCACCCCGGGCAGAATACATGTTCTCCGTGCGAAACGTCCCAGGTTCAAGCCCCACCGGACTGGCATTAACAGTATTTCAGCTTAGCGGCAGATGGAAAAAGTTCTCCACTTGCTACCCTGCAGAGCCACCCTAGCAGGCTGGGGAGCTGAGTGGTGTGCATCTGGTTATGGGGCACGCTCCCACTCAGCTCCCCACACATCTTCTTGCAGGACAGACTAGTGCAGCCCTTCGGGGCATAAATCGGTGTACAGCAGAAGCAACCCGGTGTGGCCTCTTCCTTTTAACCCCCTTCAATGCCACTAATACAAAGGGGAAGCCAGGCTGAACGCTGGCTGAGTCCAGCCCATCTGGGCAACCCTCAAGTTCTTCTCTTGCATCCCCGGGACCCCATAGGCCAGCTTTCATAATTGGCCGCACGGTTGGCCAAGCGCAGGTCCCCAAGGGAAAATCCAGAATGAACAAACAAGCCCATTTGATATAAACCTGGCCAGTGGCATGCGGTTGGCTGGCTTGTGTAGAACCGCCCAGGTGTGAGCCTGGCTGGCCCGGTCCAGCCAGCCCTCTCCACACCAGACGGGAGCGCCTGCCCCGGGCAGGCCTTTTGACATGAGCAGGGGCCTTTTGCAAAGGGTGTCTTTTCACACCGTCTTCCTAAGTGATGGCAAGCCGCCGACAGCTTGCTGTCCATGTGCAAAGCTGCCAAATGCGCCGTAATGAACACTCCCCAGTTTGGGGCAAGCGACGGAGCCGGTCTCAGCAACAGCAGGCCCCTGCCGACAAAGCCACTGGGCCAGAGAGCTCTGCTTCACACGGAGCCAAAGCAGCCGAGCGGGAGCCACCGGCAGCCTTCCACGCACGGATGCCGCTTGGGAAGGCAGGGCTGGGCAGCCGCTCGGTTCCCGCTGCCCAGCAGGCCTTCTGCTTCGCGGCAGCTGCGACGCCAGTTCGGCAGAATGGGGCTTGGAAGAGCACGCTTTTCAGCCCCACAGCAGACGTGGGATCGTCCTGCTCAGAAGCCAGGATGGAAAGAAGCTGGCCATCGCGGGCAAAGAGGGCCAAGAACTTGGGGGGGCATCAGTTCGCAGCAACTATTTTTCAGAGAGGAGCCATGACTGGAGGACTGCTGATCTCGGTTTGGCCCAGTGCTCTTTGCACATGCTCCAGAACTGAGATTTAAGGCTGTCTTCACGACAGACTCACAGAACAGGGTCCTGTCCCTGAGCTTATCTGTTCTGGGAAGGCGTTGGAGGAATTAAGGCAGAGAGTCCTGACAAAAGATGAACTGCTCAACCTTACTGACATATTGAAAGTCGACAATTCACCCAGTGCAGACGGCATCTATCCTGCAGGTCTTAAAAAAACTCAAATATGAAATTCCTAACCTTCTTACCAAAATATGTAATATGTTCCTGAGATCAGTCTCTGTACCAGAGGACTGGAGATTAATTTTAAAATGGGATCCAGGGAATTACAGGCCACTTAGCTTAACATCTGTTCTAAGAAAATTTTGCACTTTCCCCCATCTAGATTTGAATAAAATTTGGACATGCTTTTTATGTTTATAGGCGCAAGCTAGTAATAATTGTTATAATTTGCTTAGAAATACATGACCATGATCTTCCTTGATTCCTGAAGGATCAGTGGAAGAAAATGTAGCAAATGGTTTCTACCATCCTATTTTATTTATAAAATAAATAAAACTCCCTCCCTTGCAGAACTCCCTCCCAAGAAGAGTTTGCCAAGCCCCGTCTCCTGTGTTTCTGTAAAGCATTTAATCCTGTGCCTGTTTGGCCAGGCAAAATCCGCCACGCTCCGAATAGCTCCTAGCCTGAGTTTCAGGCCATTTGCCTGCACTTTATAATGCACAGGAGCTCCCCAAGAGAATTTCATTTTGCCAAGCATTACATCTGTGCCGAATTTTCCTGGCCGTGCTGATAATGTTTTAATGTGCTGGCTACTTTTTATGGCTCTGATTTTATGTTCTGTTTTATTGTCTTACCAGGCTACCCTGTTTTGTCTGGAAGCTCCTTTAAGGGGTGCTTTTTAGGGCAAAAAAGGCAGGTATAGACTCATTTATAAATCACGTTTATTTCTGAGAATTAATCCAAATGGATTAGGACCATCAAGGGGTGGTGGAAGCACTAAAGCTGGTGTTCGCACGCTAAAAATAAAATCTAGAAATGTCAATAATACCAAGTTTAAAACAGCTGTTCCTGTTGGCACATCCTATCCTTGGTTCTTTTGCTTGGTCACATGGAGAAAGGCAGAAATTTTAGGAATGGAAACAAAATGTTGGGGCTGGGAAGAGATGGAGACAAAGGTTTGTTTTGGGCTCATGCTTTCTGGGCCATGTTTAAGATGTTACCACTTTTGCTGAGACGCTGAATTCAGAGATTAATGGGTGTGGGGAGGCATTCCTGCTTGGAGTTCGTGTCTGTTCTGGTGGTACTCAAAGCACGACTTTCATGTCTGTGCTCCTCCACCTCACCCTCCCAAAATAAGCATCAAAAGAGAAAGTAGGAAAACTGTTTCCACCTGGTGAGATAACAGGACAAAGGAAAGAGGGGACAAAAGCAATCTTCTTCCATTCCTTAAAAGAAAGAGCAAAATACGTTTCACAGGGTTGCCCATGGAAACCATTCTGATGGGGCAATTAACGATGATCTATTTGCGGATAAATTCAGCCAGGAGGAAATTGAGTTCCCGAGGCAATTATGGCTGAACTCTGCAACATGCGCACACGCGTGTGCACGTCCAGGCTATAAAGTTCGCATCGAGAGGGCTGGGAAGCGGATGCCACGTCCGCACCTGCCTCCAAACTCTGGCTCTTGCGAGTGTTGCCAAGCTCCTCCGCCCATGGCAACAACACTGTTCCCGTAGCAACCGGGCTATAAAAAGGATGCTAAACTCGGGAATACAAAAAAGAGACGTGACAGGGCTGTCTGCTTCTGGAGGATGAGTCCTGAATGCTTTGGGAGCCGAGCAGTGGGTCTTGGGGCGCGTGGCAGCTGCTGGATGGGTGAGGAGCAGGGGACGGGCAGCCGGTCGGAAGAGTTTGGCTCCTGGTCGCCCTTTTGTGAAGTCACAGACACGATTTGCTTTTGCTCAATCCTTCCCTGGTCCAGGGCAAGAGGCTGAAACATGTCCAGCAAAGGTGTGTGGCTCTTTTGACCCATTCCTGGGTCAGATCCTGGCTCAGGTGGACTTCCCCACTAGCTCCTTCCCACTGTAGCCCCCTGAAAATGCCACACTGAGTTGGCAGACCTGCTGAATGGGCTGAGCTGCAATGGGGAGGTGGGGGTCTCCCCCAAATCAGCCACAGGGGGACATTTTCCAAGGGCTGCTCTCAGAAGGCAGATCCTGGATCCAACCTGCTTACATTCAAGAGGGATTTCCAGAAAAAGAAAACTAGGACCCAAGAGAGGATTCACAGGCTGCAAAAGCAGTTTGGGGGCCAGGACTGGAGGTCCACATCTGGAATGGTGCAGGGGCAACAGCTGCAGCTCTGTTTGCAAAAGTTAAAAGATCCCTCTGGCCGCTCTGGAATCACGACTGAGGTATGAATGAGACCCATGAAATATTAACACGAACTTGATTGCTTTGTTTTTCTGCAAATAGATGTCAGCTTGGTATGTAAAAAAGACCAAACTGGTCAAAGATAATCAGATATTATGAACATCAGACACAGTCACAAACCAATTCTAAAAGGCAGGAAATGATTGGACAGACTGACCAAGTCCAACCCCCTGGGCAAAAGGGGAAGCTTCAGCTGCAGTGTCGGGATAACAGAGTCTGGGCAGGGGGCCCTTCTCTGGGGAGGGCATTCCACCACGGAGGGGTACTATGCTCTCTTGCCCACACGGCTTGCGCCCCTGCAAGCCGGCGTGTGCTTTTATGCTCTTATTATTCAGCACAGCCCCCGAAAGCTCTTCCACTCCTTTCAGAGGCAACCCTGCCTGAAGGAAACCTTTTCTCCACAATAATAAGGACTAGAAACTTGAGAAGGCAGGGAAAGGGAAAGGAGGATTTCACAGTGGACTGACCGGATGCACAGAATGCAGGCACACAGGGAAAAGTCAAAGGGAAGCAATTCTGCCATCCGCACACGGGCTTACTGATAATGCCCTTTCCTAGACCGTGGGGTTCTGCTACCAAGGGGGGCACGTTTGAGGTTTCCACCAGCACGATGGCCTGCCCCACAGATCCCAGTGGAGAGGCTCAGTGGTTGCTGGCAGAGGCGCTTCGCCCCTTTCCTGTAATGGGGCAGAGGAGGAGCCCGGCCCCCTGCCTCTTTCGCGGTCCTGGGGAAGTCCAGCGCTTCGGCACCCAGCGGGAGAGGGGAGCCTCCGGCACGGAGGCGCTCCTAAGGCAAGGAAAACCAGAACTCCTTTTCCAAGACAAACATTCCTGTAATTAACGTAATAGCCTCATTAACTGTATCTGGGCGAAACACCAATTAAAACATCCGGAGGCTCATTCTACCAGAGGACAACAATGGGGCTCTATTAACATTTCTCCCCCTTTCCGATTGAGGGTTTGGTGCTTTTTAATAGCTGCTTTAAACTGCCTTTGTGACTAAGACGCGCACGAAATGTGGCTGCTCCAACGGCAGGGAGCCAGATGTTTGCCTTGAGGCTGATGCCGAAGTGGCAGCCCAGGGCCACCTGGAGGAAGGGGTCGGGAAGATCCCCGGGAAAGCCGCCAGGCCTGCCTGCAGAGGGAGGGCGAGCCCAGGTGGACAAGGGGGACCAGCCCGGCCCTCCCATCGGCCAAGTACACTGCTCGCCCAGGCTGGGCCTGCGGGCCAGAGGCGGCCGGCCCTCGGCTGGCCCTCACCATCTCATCGCATCCGTCCACGGCTGCGGTACCACTCTCTGGCCAGCTGCACGGGCAGTGCTGTAGCGCAGAAACACGAAGGACAGATCTGACCCCCAGCTCCAGCCGGCTCCGCTCACAACAAGCCCACCATGTGCATGTCCAGCCTATCCTTGAACGCCCTCACCGATGGGGCCTCAACCGCCTCCCGTGGAAGCCCCTTCCACACCCTCGGGGGCCTGACTGTCAGGAAGTCCTTCCTGGCACCCAAACCGAACTTGAGCGCACCTTGTTCTCTTTTCCCGGCAAGCCCAGAATCCAGCGCCTGACCCTGGTCGCCGTACATGCGTGGGACGCCCCCTGCCAGCCTCAAGAAGATGCGGCCCAGGGGCAAAGGGGGGGCCCCGTGCTGCAAGGTTCATCTGCCCAATGCCTCCCTAAACGGGGTCAGCGACAGCGGCGCCTGGTTTCATCAAGACGCAGTCCATATACCAGAATGTGGTGCCAAGGCATGCTCTGCAGGAGCCAAGCCAAACCTCCCGAAAAGCTCCCAAAGAGCCTCACTTGGGGCCAGAAAGATAGCAGAGGTGATGCCAGCCAAGGGACCCCAGTGGTGGGTTCCAGGATTGGACCAGCCCCACGGACAGGTCCTGCCTTGCGTCATGACCCAGCTGGCCAAAGGCAGCCCAAGGACCAGCAGAAATGAGCACTTGTCGGAAGGACGGGATACAAATCTTTGTAATAATAATAGTACCTTTTTCGCAGAAGATGAGGTGGCTGGATGGAGTCACTGGGGCAGTGGGTGTGAGCTTAGGTGGACTCCAGGAGATGGTGGAGGACAGGAAGGCCTGGAGGAGTGTTGTCCATGGGGTCGCGATGGGTCGGACACAACTTCGCGACTAACAACAACATTTAATCAATATTTTAATATGTTTTTATATTGAATTTTATTATTGTATTTTATTTACTTGCAGCCAGAGTGGGTCATCAATTTATTTATGCTGTAAGCCATCCAGAAACATAAGTAACTGGACAGCATACAAATTTTATAAATAAATAAGTCAGATGGCAATATCTGGGCAGGTTTTCATGGCACGAGGAGGATCTTTTCAACCCCTTAAACCAGGGGCCGGGAAGGGAACTGCAAGATCCTTCGTGCCTGCTGGAGAATCCCTCTGAGCAACCAAACCAACAAATTCCCCCCACCATGCTTCAGTGGTACCTGACCCGGAGTAGGAAACGGCTGGTGTGTTTTGCGAGTTCCAGGTGAGCAATTCCGCCTGCCTGCCGCAGCCCCTGTGTCTGTCTCACCACTCATGTCTAACTGCGCTATGTGTGAAATAGCTCACAAGTCAATAAACAAAAGCTCCCCCCCCCTTTAAAAGGCCAAGTTAACACACCTTTTTTGATTACTTATTACAGTCACACACCGGAGACAAAGTAGTGCTTTTTGAAAAATACGTCCTGAATTTAAAGGCAAGACAATTGGTTTCCACTTATTTATTGACTAAACTTTGAGCTAATTAATTTACCAACTGAACTTTTAAAATTCATCTACCAGTTAAAGCTTACTGTTCTAAACTTGTTGTTTCTGATATTTTATAAGGTGTACAGTTCCAGTCAATTAATTCGGACCATTCACGTAGTTCATTTCGAAATGAGATACTCGTTTATTTTAGTGGATTCCTGGATTGGAGTCTCTCAAACACTTTTATTTACTGCTGGGTTTAGAATATTTCTTGCAGGAATGTTGTTTTGAATCTGCTTTGGGTGCTGAAATGCATGATGGAAAGGCAGAATATATAGTTTAACTAATACATTGGTGTGTTCCTACCAATGGCTAACAACAAACACACACTCGGAGGGGTTCATCCTTTTGAAGTTCCTCTTATTCTGCTCGCCACAAAGATGCACCAGCTCCACTGCTGGGCCAAAATTGATAGGAAAAGAAACATCAAAAGGGTTTTTCCCCCCTGCTGGCCTTCATTAAATTCAAGGACCTGCTATTTCTCATTTACAGGGCTTCCTAAAAAGGCAAGGCAGCAAACTCAGTTGTACAAAGAATACACACTCTTGGCACCGATCCTGACTCTGAGGAATGCCTCTGAACGATGCGTGTGTTTCCACATCTATGTTTCTCTCAATCACACATGACACTTTTAGATAGGTTTGCCTTTTTGCCCTTTCAAAGCCTAAAAAGCAAAGTTTTCGAGCTGGTTTTCGGTCTCCTAAAAAGAGGAACCCGAATGCATCATCTTGCCCTAAAAGAGACTGCATTCTTTTCCTACATACCCTGCTCAGCCCTTGGAGTTTCAACGAGACATCTTCACTGAGCTTTCACATCACGTACACTTATTTGATTTTAATAATTGATCAATTAAAAGCCAGACTGTTAATCAAGCAAAAATAAACCCCTGGTTGACAACCCTGGTTAATTTGTTCTACAGATCGCTCTGTCCCGGGGGCCGCCCGGCTGCACTGGATGTTTCTGAAGCAATCTCCCGCCTCAAGGAAGGGGGTCCTTCGTTGAAGAAACTGACAGACACAGAACTCTCTGCCAGGGCAGCTCACACTACTGGGCTGCCCCAGGTGGATTTATTTTAAAATTAAACATGCATCCACGCATATACATCAGCTTGTGCAAACGCTTTGTACATCCAGCGTTGCTCACTCAGCTGGTTTGTGCCAATTCCGACAGGAATTAAGCAGGGTGTTTTCTGGCTTCAAATTGACACAGGGAAGCTGCGTGAGCATGAATTGCTATTCAGCTTGAACACTGCAAGGGGAATGTTTCTGGGGGTATGTCTTGCTGAACCCTAAGACTGCTCCAACTAACCATCTAGTAGCCACATTCTAACTTAGCATCCTGTTCCTGACAGTGGACAGTCTCAAAATGCCCATGCTCAGAATACAAGCAGTAAATAAAGACAACACACGTCGGGTGCTGTTTCTCCCAGGTGCCCAGAAATATTCTTTTTAGCTTCCACAGCTAAAAGATATCTGTAGACCAGTCCTCCATGAATGCATTGCCTCTATTTCTTTAATTTTATTTTCATTAGAATTTCGTAAAATGACAAAGATGTGGCTAGGACTCAAATAAAAACATGCAAATTTTCAAGGAGAGGATGCCCAGAAGCAGGAAGCTTCCGCTGCCTTGATTCAATTCTGCCTTGACACGGAGCGCCTAGCTGCTTTAATCTATTCCGCTGTCCTGCAGTGTCCCAAGCCTGCTTCATCTGATCATAAATCAGTTTTTCCAGGATAAGGTGGTCCCAAAGTTTCCTACAGCAAGATGTCCCTTTGTGAACCCACTCCGATTCATAGCCGTGATTTTTCATAGTATTCCCAGTCGTTCCAACATGAAATCCCAGTAGCATGAAGAAGCAGATGACTGTCTATGGGAAGAATCCTAGGTGGGTGGGAATAGACGTTCTTTCTAAATCTTGCTCAGATGGTGGGGCTGAAGAGGCCCGGATGCAAACTGCATCCAGCCGCCCAGTCTATGCACAACCTTGGGCCAATTGCTGTGGAGCAACAGACCAGCCTTGGAGGAAGCTGGGAGCATAATATGGATGGAGAGGCAGTGTGGTGTAGTGGTTAAGGGTGTGGGACTGGGACTCAGGCGATCTGGGTTCCAGTCCCCGCTCAGCCACGGAGCCAACTGGGGGACTTTGGGCCAGTCACAGACTCTCGGCCCAAGCTACTTCACAGGGTTGTTGTGGTGGGGATAAGATGGAGGAGGAGAGATGATGGAAGCTGCCTTCAGCCCTTTGCAGGAAAAAGGCAGGATATAAATCCATAAATCCATAAATAAATAAATAAAAATGGATCTCAGGCACCACCTGGAGTGTCTGAGAGGAAAGCGAGGCTACAAATGCATTCATAAGTAAAGGCCAGGCTTGGGTAAGCTAAGTCCCAGGTTTAATAGTCAACAAAAGTTTTTAGCATCTTCGATTCGAGGGTGACCATCTGGACCTACTCTGCAGGGGGCCGCAAAGATCAATATGAAATTATGGACCCAAAACACTTTAAGCACGCCTAGTGTCCTCCAGACCGTCTGGCCCACAGCTCCCATCAACCCCAGCAAGCAGGACCCAACCCAGGGCGAAGGATTGTGGAGTTGCAGTCGTAAACACCTGGAGGACCCCAGGTGGCCCTGTAAATAAATGGTGAGGATTTCAGCAGAAGAAGAAAGCAGGGCTGAGCGCGACAGAAGCAGCTGCGAGGGATATACCCGGACAGCGCCCACCGCGGCTAAATCCGGCGCGGCCGCTCGGGCGATCGTCTGAATGCGAGGGACCTGTCCGAAGTGCTGAGCTGCGCTCCCCGCCTTGGGTCCAGCGCCGCCTGCGCTGCGCGGATTCCCTCGGAGCCTAGCACCTGCCCAAGCTGGCTCCAGGCATCCCTGGGTACAGGCCAAGCCAAGAGGAGGAGGAGGAGGAGGAGGAGGAGGAGGAGGAGGAAGAGGAGGAGGCGGCGTGAATTCCAGCGGGCTTCCCTGCTTGCTTGCTTGCCCAGAGCAACTCTCTCCTAATGAACCTGCTCTTCACATGTGCAGGAGGAGGTATCGATCCGACGGGAGACTCGCTCCCACACCACTGGAGAAGCCAAGAGCAGAAGCCAAGGGAATCCAAGAGAAAAGCAGCCTGCTGAAAAAGGCTCCACGGGGGGGGGGGGGATTTCCATGGAGGGGGCCCATCTTGGGGGTCTCCCGACACACCTCCTTCCTGCCGCTCTTATTGCGTTTCTAAAGCTGGAGGAGGCGAGGCTTGAGTGGCCTTTTAAGAAACCGGGATAAATTCAGAGGAGAGGCAGTCTGTCCACAGGTGCTGTAGCCGTACCCCGGTGGGGATTCCATGTGCAGGAGCAGCGGCCCCCGTGTGCCAGATGCTTGGGACGAGCAGAACCTTCATGACCTGCTTACAAAACGTCCTGGAAGCGTCTGGCTGGCTGACACAACAGCTGGACCTCTGGGCATATCCAGGAAGACCGCTTTGGCTCCAAGTTTTCTACTGGACCCCCAACTGTCCCTGGCCCTCAAGCCTTGCCTTCTCTGGATTCAGAAAGGCAATAAGACGGGCAGGAAGAAGGTTTCTAGGGAGGATGGGGCCCTGCCTGGGGAGGGGGGAGCAGCCGCCTGGAGACCCCAAAGCGGCAGAGAGGGAGTGCAAGATTTGGCCTGTGCGCTTGAGTTCTATGGCATGGTTGCATTTTAATGCGTACTTGCAGCCGCTGTTTTAAATTGACTATGTTTTAATTCTATGGTAAGCCCCATTGAGTCAGAGAGAGAAAGGGACACCTTAGAAATTTTAATAAAGCAATAAGACTAATACTAATAGTAATACTAATAATATAGTATTTCTTTTTTTGAAGAAAAAAGCTTTGGATTATGTATAAGAAAGTATTATTAAGAGATGCAGCCCCGTCCTGGGGCACACGAGAAAGGATTACGCACAAAGCTTGGTTGAACTTCAAAACCGAGGCACAGCGGGATTAACGCACATTTGAATCTCAACAAAAGGGTGGGAGCATGAAGGGGAAATTAGTCCAAATTAAATGGATCTTTTTCTCGTTAGCTCGCAGGCAGCCTCCCAAAGTGGACTGCAGACCAGCAAAGCCTCATTAGAGAGGCGTGGAGTTTAACGGCCTCTAAATCAGCAAGATGTTTCATGTTGGTGAAACAGACATTTTTTGGAGGCTGGAACAAAGCCAAGGATTTTGGCCACCTGGTGAATGCGCCACATGACCCCAGGGATGGATCTGGGGCCCCTCGCAAGATGGGTTGCACAGAAGATGGTGAGGCGCAACCCATGCACTGAGTACACTGTCAGCAACCCTAGAAACAGTGCCCACCCCTTAGCAACCAGCGTACATTTTTCCCACCCACTTTACAAAAATAATGCATTATTTGTCCCTATTCCTGTATGCATGCCTGCACACAAAATGCACGTACTCAGATCGCTACGGGGCAAGTGCCCCTCAAAACGGCCCAGGGGCTCAAGCTCTTAGCCCTTGCCTTCGGCCCTCGGCTTGGCTTCCTGATCCCAAAGGGAAGTGCTTCCCATGCCCTTTGCCCATGCCACGGACACCCTCTATGCCTCTCTTTCCCATCATAAAACATCCCATGTCCCAGGTACCAGCCTATTTATGCCTGAGGGTCTCCTGCCCTCTTGAATAGAATGGCAGTGTTTCCTAGTGGTTAGAACACTGAGCTGGGAAACAAGAGATCCAGGTGTGAGCCCCCAGAAAACTCCCAGCCCTGTCACGGTCTCTCAGCCTAACCTACCTCACAGGGTTGCTGTGAGGATGAAATAGAGGGGAGGACATGTCAGTCCCCTGGGTTCCTTGCAGGAAAAGAAAAGCAGGATATAAATAACAATTTATTTATTTATTTATTTTATTAACACATTTATATGCCGCCCCTTGCCACAAGCCTCGGGGTGGCTCACAATTTAGCCTTAGGCTTTAGCATTTCTATGTATTAGAACAGGGAAAGCCAGAAAACCTCCCATGGCTCAGTAGCAGGGCAAAGGCCGAGGCCTGGGAGAGAGGGATGGGGGGGGCAGGAGGGCGGTCCTTGGGGGGACCCTGGAGAGTTGGGTTGGTACTCAGCACCACTCCCAGAACTGGATTTATGTCCAGATCACAAGAGGTCAGCCCTGGGCATTCTCCAGCCTTCCGTCCAGATCCTCCCGGGCTGTTTCTATCAAGCCACGGAGCGAGGCGGCAAGGCGAGGGTGGCCATCAGCCTTCCCCAGTGAAACGCACCTCGCCAGTGCCCGGCACCTCATTTGCAGTCCAGTCCGCAGGAGAGACACCGGAGAGGATTGCAAAGGGGCGACTGAGGAAGCCGCTGGCGTGGCTGCAGGAGTGGAGACCGAGGGAGCTCGGTATTTGTAGCGTGAGGGGCCTTGGCGTGGTGGGACAAAATACTGCAGGGGTGGATCAGGGATGGCATCTTCTTTCCCCCCTTATTTGGGGGCTGCAGGAGAGGTGGCGTGAAATCCAGTTCTTTCTCGCCGCCTCCTCCTCCTCCTCCTCCTCCCAGGCAGTTCTCACACATAGTCATCTGCCGCTCAGTAGCAGATTGTGGCTTGTTACGAGGACATACGGCACACTGAATCTGGATTTGGCTGGCATAAAATTACACACACAGCATGGACTCTGTTATGCCTGCCGTATGCACATGAGAAGCAAGGCGCACTTCGGCCCTTTTTCCATGCAAAGGACTTTTTAAACCCATCCATCCTCCTAGGCTCTCTGGAAACAGTACACAGCGGGTGGAAAATCCAAAACAGGCCTCCGTGTAAAAGAATCAAAGCATGACATGTCACAAGAAAAGCCGACCGAGGGCCTAAACACGGCACGGCAAGCAAAAGGCAGCGTAACATTTCAAAATGACAATACGAAGCACCCTCCTGCGTGGGAGCTCGGGACACGCGCATGGCCTGGCGAGGCACAGAGCTCATCTTGCAACGACTGCTGCTGACAAACCAGACCCACCGTGCGGCTTTCACGCATGTATCCCAAGACCCCCGGGGGCACGAGGACTATCGCCCCAGCCCAAAGAACAAGGCAGGTGACCATCTTGTCTCCATCCACGTTCAGCCAGATATATCCAGAAAGGCATGGAAAGGAAGGCCAAACCTCCCCTGCCTGCTTTTTTGCAATTTTAAAGACGGTTCTGATAGACTGCCCTCATACATGGAGGTTTCACTTGAGCTACCAGTCTCTCATGCAAGCCATGGATGTGCACAGCCAACTGTGGGGTCTGAGTGATTTCTGCAAGCGAATTGATGAGTTGTGAAAGGAGGCCCCTCCAGTCACATCACATGGACTTCCCTGTGCCCGCTCACCCCCCACCCCCACCCTTGAGGCATCAGAAAGGAAAACCACAGGCACGCCTTCACTGCGTCCTCCCGCTCCGATCTGGATCCTGCTGCACAGGCCCTGAGACGTGGCGCCCAAGTCCCCAGATGCAGCGTTCCTTTTCCGCAGGGTGCGGGGAGAAGCAACCCTGAGAGGCCCAATTTGCGGGCCCAGCAATGGACTCGCCCTTCACTCAGATCGCAGCAGCCTCTCCAGCCCAGTGTCCTGAAGATGCTTTGGACTACAACTCCAGCTAAGCCTGATCATTAGCCAGGCCAGCTGGGGCTGATAGGCACTGTACTCCAGAACATCTGGAGGGCATTGGTTTGGGAGAGGTGAACCAGAGAATTGATCCACGAGGGGATCGGAGACACAGGTGCTGATTAATTAAGTCTGCAGGCGGGGCCTTGGGGTGCGTACATACTAACCGGGCCACTAATCCAGTCGGACGCTCATCAGTGTGTGGAACAGGCATCCCGCACTCCCAGGGTTGGCGTCGAGAGTCAGCAGAGCTGGGCAGTCACCAAGGGGCTGCACCCTCGTCAGGGCCAGAGCTGCTCTTCCTCCTCCCGCGACCACCTGCTTTATCACCTGCCTGACGATGCAGGTGGGGAAAAGCAAAGCAGGAAAGGGCGTGGCCTGTGGGCCTCCCAGCTCCCTGCCTGCCTTCCAGCCATGGTGAGAAAGCGGACACAGAGCAGCAGCAGCAGGCGGGTGCCTTGTGCCGGGTTCCTGGGAAGCCTCAGGCCAGGACTGCTGGCTTCCGAGCCCTGGGTGCTCCTGTCCCTGCACAGATAAAAATGGAGGCAGGGCAAGAGTACCTGCAGCCCTGTCTGGAGGAACAAGGTACAGCGAAGGCTGCCAGGAGCTCCCCGGCTGGCTTAGGAAGGGAGGAAGCGAAACTGGGCATGTGCAGAAACAACCAGTATCCCGTACCTCTGTGCATTCGGATAATAGGTAACCCCTGCAAAACGCTCAAGCCCACAGCTTTTGATTTGAAGACGGTTCTGTTTCATAAGGCCGCAGAGGTATGTTTGAAAATAGGACAACAGAAGACCTGTAGCCAGAAGACCTGTAGCCAGTGAGGCGAAGGCTTTCCGCATCCTGCGGATCAGCAAACTTTTTGCCCCAGAAAATGCCCGAGACAACCTTAGATAATGGGAATTTTTTATCATGGGATTGGGTGCACACTCAGTCAAGGGCAGCGTGGCCTAGTGCTCAGGCTATGAGCTGAGTCTCCTTGGCCAGTCACACCCTCTCAGCCTAACCTACCTCACAGGGCTGTTGTTGCCAAGGTAAAATGGAGAAGAGGAAAACCATAGCTGCTGGCCTTGGGTTCCTCAAGAGAAAAAAAGGCAGCATATAAAATGGAATTATAACCCCAGAGAGTAGAACCCTTAAACTCAGGTTAGTCATGACTGAGTTAGTCATAATTCCAGTATGACTAAGTCTGGGTCCAAGCCAGAAACCTGGGGGAGGCCTGTGCCAACGTTTTTCACATTTCAAATTTGCTTGCCTTTTTTCTCTTTTTCTGGAAGTGTTTCTCACAATTCCAGAATTAAAAAATGCTACTGAAGGAAAGCAACAGGCATCTTTCCAATGACAGTTTGACATCTGCAATTCTTTGCAAGAATGATATGCAACCGAGATGGGGTTTGCAGGGAGCATTCGGGGACACCCCCCAATTCATGGTGTATTTCTGATCTCACAGTTCAGTAAAAGCCCTTCCGTTCTTTTTCATGCCAGCATAGTGTGTGTTGTAACACATGCTCACGTGCACAAACGTCTCCAGGAGTTTAGCCGCGACAGAAAAGCCAGGTTTTTCTGAGGACCCCATGCATGCCCCATAACACTATGTAACACTTGATGGCTGCATGGGCACAAGCAGCAAACGAATGTCCGCCAGCTGCACAAGAGGCTTCTCTAGGATTGTTGCATCTCCTTCCCCCGTGACACTGCCAGAAATTCAGCAGGTGCAGCTTTCCCCATGCACAGGAAATGTACATTCCTGTCCTGTGCAGAGCTTAGAACCTTCCCTGGATGAGTAAGAACATTATACTAAAAATGCAGAACTCTGGATACACGACTTGTAATTAGCTGTGAACAGGCCTCCTTTCAGACATTAAAAACGCCCTGGTATTTCCCAGGCTGAAAGCAATCAAACGCTTGGCAGCGGGAAAAGGAGCTGAGAGGCCCATCTTCGTCATTTCTTCCTCGCCTGCTCTTTCAAGAAAGCACATGTGGAGTCACCCCATTTCAGCCACAAAGGACACCGGCAAGCGCAAGGGCTGGAGGGCTGATGGGCATCTGGGAGCTTTGCACCTGAGCTACCTTTGCGTTGGGATTGGCCTGAGCGGGGCAGAGGGCTCAGGGATGGCAGAGCGGCCTGCCCTGTGGGCCCAAAGGAACCCCTGTGGACCACAGGTGTGCTGCAGCCTCCGCCAACCTGGCCAGGTTCTGTACCTGGGAGGACACTTGCCCAGGTTGGCATCTAGATTCAAGATGAAAAGCATGGCAAAATGGGGCAGGAGGGGGGGTGATCTCCCCTCCCCCCACTGCACAGATGTGGAAACAGAGCAAAGCTGGTCGTAGGGTGGCAGGTGGGTGGGCATTTGATGAGGCTCTGGAAATGGGGCCAGGGCCGCTGCCCCAGGCGCACCTCCTGCGTGGAGTCAGCAACACCCAGTTGTCTGAGGAGCTCAGGAAGGCGGGAGGCAGCTGGAAAGACCCCTCGAGGCATGTGCCCCCCCTTCCCACATGGGATATGTAGAAGAGCCCCTAAAGCCTGGATCCTGCAACTGAAACTGTGGCTGCATGATGAGGATGATGCATTTCTAGTCCACCTTCCAAGCTCCAAATAACAACACTTCCAGTGGCTTTCCATTTTTTTCCTCTTATTTAATAGTTTGTCGTACAAGATAAATCACAAGAAGTAGGCAGAATGGATGGCGGGGGTGGAGGGGGGGAGGTTGATGCAAGAGTGGCTCCCACTGGATTTAAAAAAAAAAAAGATACCTTTATTTTCTACTCTCAAAGGAGCACAACCCTTCCCAAGAGATCCCGTTGCAGTTCCACTCAGACTGTTCCTCCATCAGGCGGCATCCAAGTGGGGACGCTTAAGAGGGCTGGAGGCAAATTCTGAAAACAGCAGATGCAAACTGCGGTGCCCCCCCCCCCGCCAAGGATGCTCAGGGGAGCGCAGAGGAGCCGGAGACCTGTGGCCACTTAAAGGTACAAATAACACTGCCATCTTCCTTTGTTTATTATTAATTTAGCATGAGAGGCATAAGAAACTGAGAAGGACAATCCCCCCCTAACTTTGAGAAATCAAAGAACTTTCAGATTTATCTTTAGCATGGATTTTGGTTCTGCACAATGTGGAACCATTTCCCCAAATTAGGAGCTCAGGAGGCACGCTTTCATTTATCTGTAGAATAGAACCTCTTCTCCCACGTTTGAAGCTGGAGCGTGTGGACGCCAGCGCAATCATGAAGTGACACACGAATAGCTCAAGGAAGATTTGAGCCGGAGAAAGGGGCTGGTCCACCCCAAGCTGCAGAATCCCCGACCGACCCCATGCTGTGCCTTCTTCAGGCTATCAGAAATGGAACTTTCCTTGCACCCTGGGCTGTTCACAGAACACAGCCTTGTCCCCGGGACCCCAAATTACACACCCAGTCTGAGAACCTGAGAAAACGCACTGATCAGCCGGATGGCAAATGACTGACAGCCTGAAATTTCGCCTATGGTAAGCATTAAATCCTTTTTGAAAACACCAAAGAGGTGGATGAGAAGGTAAAAGATGCCTTTGAATGGAAAGTGAGGGGAGGGGAAATGATCCTTTGAGAGCCTCCGAAACTGGAAGGGGAGGCAATGGCTGCGGCGGACAGACTGTCCTAGCTGGAGCTCTGTGACATGTGCGGTGGCGGACAGAAAACGTGAGCCAATTGTAGGATACCGCGTTGTGTTGTTGTTGTTGTTGTTAATGTTTTTAAGACAGCAGGGCAGTAACTCTTCCTCACACTCTTTGCAAAGCCCTGCAGGTTTGCACAGGTCAAAGGACACCATTCCTTTGGAGGGGTCGCTGCCTCCCCCACCCCCTGGGAGTCAAGGCGGGCAGGACCACAGTTGGGGGGAAAGGCCCCGGGGAGGCATGGAGGCCCGCCCCACGGTGGTGCCGGCCAGCTGGGCTGGAGTGATTCCAGACTGACACCAGTTGTGGAGCAAACTGGGAAGAGGAGGCTGAAGTAGTTGGCGTGAGGAGCTGGTGGGGTGGGGGGAGGCAAGGCAGGCAGCCAAGACTGTGGGGTGTGGTGGGGGGCACTTTGGGAAGTGGGGGCAGGGGAGGGATACTCTGAGCGCAAGCCGGTTCTGATCCGGATGTATGTTGGCTCTTCCGTGGCCAGCTTCCTCCCGCATCCCTTCCCCAGCTTCAGATCCATCCAAGCCGGAACCGAAAAGGGAAACCGGGAACGGGCAGATGTGCCTCCCCACCCGCGGCACTTACCTTACCCTGCGCCCCTTTGCGAGACCCGGCGCCCACCCGGCGTGGCGAAGCCCCGGCCGGTCACTCGCTCGCCATCCCCCGCTGTCGCTCTCCGGGAGGGTTCGGGCTGGCTGTGAACAGGAGGATGCCCGGCAGCTGGGGTGGGGGTCTCGGGGAAGGACCACCAGCAGCAGCCCCTGGATACTGGCTGCGTCTGGAAGGGAAGCGCCCCCACCAGCCGGCCAAGAGTGCCGCTCTCAGCCAGCGAGAGACCGCCTCTGGTGAGAGGAGGAGAGGAGCGGAGAGGAGGGGCGACGCTGGTGGGGTGTAGGGAGGGAAAGGGAGGCTGGGGCAGAAAGAGACGCACTCTCTGGACCCACAGAAAAGCACGGCGAAGCAGGCGAGCGACGGCTGCCGACCCTGCCGCCACGGGGAGAGGAAACGGCAGGATCCGGCTGCGAGGAAAGCCGCCGTCTTCGCCAGGCGCGGAGGCGATCGCATGGAGGCACGGGCGCAGCGTCACGCAGGGAGCCGACTCCGCTGTGCTGCCAGGATCACGTCGCCCGGGCTTCGGGTGGTCCTCAGCGCCCGCTCGTCTGCCCGCCAGCGAGCCCGGGGGGGGGGGGCGGCGCGGGAGCCCCTTCAGCACCGCGGAGGAGCGGACAGCTGCCGGCACGGGCCGGCGGGGCGGGGGGGGCGCGTGCGTGTGCCCCTCGTGCGCTTCGCCGCGGGCCGCGCGGGCCACACCCGGGAGGCCCTGGCGAGCGCTCGTGGCAAGTGGAAGCTGGGCCGCCGCGGGCAGTGAGCTCTCCGCCGGGAAGCCCCGGCTTCCAGCCCCCGAAGGGCTCAGATCCCTGGGCAGCCTGGGGCGCTTGCCCACCGCCCCCCCCCCCGAAGACAGGTGCTTCTTTTTTCCAACCTCAGTTTTTGCAGCTGTAAAATGGGGATGATAGTAGATAAAATTAGCCTAGCGAGACCTTGCTCAAGCCCCATTTCCGAATAGCAGGGCCTGTCCAGTGGATACGGATGACTTTGACAGCTGGCTGTTTCCAGTTTCTGGATCATTTTATGGCCAGGATGGGGAATGTTTTTTCTTGGTTGCTACAATCCCATGCAGGTGATTTGTCAGTGGCCACAGAGCAGCAGTGGGCAGGATCAAGTCCATCATTATGCAGAGCCAAAAGTGAGTCGGGAATCCCATCCCTTCTCCTCCTCTCTCTCCCTCACACCCACCACCACCTCTGGCAACAAAGGCTTGGGGGAAAAAGAAATTCCTTTTGCTAGAATCTGAAACGACAATTTGCAGAGTCGCATGGGCCCCGAGTTGCTTCTGCCTCTACAGAGAGGAAGAGGAGAGGTTTCTGGAAAAGCAGAAGGGTGGTATTTTAGGAAGACCTGTACTTATTTCCGTTGGGTCTTCTCAGGAACCAGAATCCACTGCTAACTTTGCAGGAGGTAGCTGCTGAATGTATACCTTAAAAACAACAACCAAAAGAGGTTCTGAAAGATTAGTTTTTTCTAGGTTTGGGCTGGAGAGAATTCCATACCTTTTTCAATTGATGTGGGCGAGAGAGAAGGTCTCACTGGCAGTTGGATAAGAATTAGGGAATTCTTTGCTCAGTTGCTGTTCCCTCTAGTTCTGTGCCAGCAGAGAGTAAGCACCTTTTACTCTTGATTTTACTGGGTAAATAACCTCCACACGAGCTGATGCTGTTGCTTATCTGCTGCCCCCTTTTCAGTTTATCTTTTTATATGGATGTTTGCATTTTATTTATATGGGATTTTTTACTTGCTCTTGAAATCAGGGCTGTGGATCCTGGGTAACATCCTGTCTGCAGCAGAGCCAGTGAAATAAATGAAACTTAAGCTAGAGCAAACCTAATGAAAGCCATGACTAAATAGGACCATCTGGATTCAACCCTCTGTGCTTAACATCATGATAATTTATTATCCAAATTCCTTGAATTCTGTGCCATGAAAAGCAGGCTTCTGTGACTGCAGGAATTATGCAAATGGAGGTTTGCAGAATCACTTCCTTGCATGATTTATTCTTGTGCCTAATTATTCTCATTTTGCTAGTCAGGGGAAAGGCAAACAATTACACAGGCCCCGATCCTGCCCCTCCCCATCCAACCATCACAGAAAAGTCTTATTTAACCATCCCCTGTGGGTTCTGAGATGTCAGTCAGCAGTGCCAAGATACTTTCAGGTTTCGTTTCACCATGAGTAAAACAAAGCCAGGTTTAAAAACAACCCTGGTTTTTACTATTTGAGGATCCCACTCCCATAGAGCCCCTGGCCTCTCTTAGCCACATTCCAGCTGTGCGCTGGTATCAAACCAGCCGACCAGGCCGAGCATTGCTTGATCTGACACGCAGCTGGAGCAGGCCTTTGTCCTCTCAGGCGCTCTGGGCCCTTTTCACTTCGACTGCCGAGATGGATGTCTTCCAAGGAATTCCTTAGAGCAGATCTGGAGAAACTGCAGCCCTCCAGATGTTAGAACTACAACTCCTATCGTCCCCACCTATTGACCATGCTGACGGGAGACTGAGTTCTCGCTTGTGTCTTAAAGGGGCTCTCCTTCCTTGCTGGAGAGAACCCAGCCGAGTATTTGGGAAGACACATTTATTCCTCTTTGGAGGAGGAGGGTTTTGCTTCCAATTCCTTTCCTAAGCCCACCTCAGCTCGGAGGATGAGTAATATCAGATTCCTTTGATTTTTCAAATAAAAATGCCAGCTCTGAGACATGGGAGACACCCAAGAGAGAGAGAGAGAACACAATTTAAATGTCACATTATTTTTAAGCATGTACCCCTCACTCAGAAGCAGCTCTTGGAAGGAGTCATAAAGAGGTTAGTTAGCAGAGATGGGAAATGAATCTGTCTGGGAACAGGAAGGGAAAATCGCTCTCTGCCTTGTCTTTTGGGGAACTGAACTGCTCCATCCCAGCCTTTGAGCAAAGAAAAGGCTGCTAAGTACATTTCAGATACAGTGTCCGGTGCACGCGAAGCAGAAGGAAGTCCGACAATTCCCTGCTGAGAGTTGGACTTTTTATTCAAAGCGTGAACTCTTCTTCTGGCTGAGAGCGGCAGGAGTGACGCCGGAGTCCCTGGTTCCTGGGGCTGCTGCACTTTCCGGCCTCTTCCTCCAGCCCTGGCCCCAAGCACCGATCCTCCCCTGCCCAAACCCAGCCCCCTGGCCCGGATGCTCTCCAGGGGAAGAGTCCCAGAGAGGAACCTGTTGGTCTTTTCAACCCCCAGATCTGCAGGTGGAAATGAAACAGGATCCCCTTTGCACCCTTCAACAGGCTCGCCAGAAGACACCCGCAGGAACCGCCTTCTGAACGAAGATGCTGCTGGCCCGACACATGTTCAGATGTCACAAACGCCTCCAAACTGTTACAGTTCAGGTTTAATCCGTGCCCTCTTCTCCAGGCCATCTGTTCTCATTCGCCAGCAGGAATCCAGCCTCGGAACAGATACACCACCAGCTTTTGCTGCATGCAGGGACGCCCCTGCCTAAAGCGACAAGACCCTGATCCGAGGAGAGGCAGAGAGCACTGCTGGGGTCTTTCCCCTTTCCAAACACCAGCTGACTACCCAGGTCAACGGTCTTCACAGGGACAGCAGGGTGGGGGATGGAACAAGGCAATTGAAGCCTCGCCTTTAGTACTGGCTCTGCAGGAGGTCAGTGAAGGCTGGTCAGAGTTGCTGGCCCCAAACGGCCATGAAGCCCACTCTGGAGAAGACAGCTTCCCCCAGATGGAAGGACTGCAGTTCCCCAATAAAGCCCCTGTGTGATTTGTGCGCCAAGGCGCTCTCATTCCCTACATCTCCAGGTAAGGCTAGCAAAAGAATTCCAAGCAAAACCTAGGACTGGACTTTCCTACGCTCCTTAGACTCCTCCCTGCTTCCGAGTTCTACTTGGCCACATCAACTAAGTAGGGAAGAGGAGTGGACAAAAGGATCAAGGGATGCAGAGAGAGGTCAGGGAGGAGACTCGCTGGAACAGAACACCTGAGCAAACCTGCTTCAGGTGGAAGTGAGATCAAGGTCCCTTCAGTGCCCTTCTCTTCAGTACCTGGACGTGTCTCGGTCCCTGATCCTATGCGAGCTTAGAGGAGAAAGGCCCAGATCTGGCTGCAGTGCTCTGGGAGCAGCAGGTCTTTTCTCTCTCTAAACTTGCAGAGCTTCAACCGGAGTCCCTTCACACAAGGTTCTCGCTGCCTTACGGAGGCTCGTTTTATGGTATTTGCTTTTGCACTGTGCTGCAATCGCTGATCAAGCTGCCTGCGGCTGGAAAAGCAAATGGAGACTTTTTAAACCATTCAGGAGCAGTCGTCTGCCTCGTGTTCCAGACTTCTATCCATCACGCAGACACAAAGAGCAGAAAGTGCTCATCAGGCAAAGTTTATTCTTCATGTACAGAGTCCTTGTTCAGGCCAAGTTCAGAGCAGCCCCTTGGGAGCTAACGAAAAGAAATGGCAAGTGTTTGCAAGCAGCATCCCAGCCAAATCTTGTTTGCTGTGTCCGGGGGAAGCCGCCGCTTCCTGAGCAACTGGCACTACACCGAGAGCACCTCCAAAGAAAGCCACTTGAGGACACGGAGGGTGCCCCTCTTCTTACTCCCACCACACTGGTCCCTTGGCGACGCCACAGCAGGGCTGAAAAAGGATCCCTTGGAATCGCACCCCTTGCTTCTTCTGGGCAGAGCGAGCGAGCGAGCGAGCGAGCGAGCAAGGAGGCCCAGCTAAATTTGTGGGTCATCCCTTCTGGGTACCCAAACTCATCATTCCCTCGATCCCTTCCCATCAGCATCCTCTGTCTTGGACTCACGCAGCTGCGCAGAGAGGTTCCTCTGGTGTGCCACTTTCAGTCGGAGTCGCTCCAAGAGGCACTGGGCTGCCTGAGTCAGACTGTGCTATGGGAGTGAGGAAGAAAAGAGGGCAGCAAGTTTAATCCTGGTGTATTTGTACTCTGCCAGGATCCACAAGGGAGTGTTAGATACAGAAATGCATGCCTAGAATGAGAACCATCTCACTTTCCAGCAACAGTTCTCAACTGATCTAGAGAATGGACCATTAGTTTATCTGCCACTCCCCCAAAACCTTCCAAAATTCATTCTAGGACAAGCCACGACCACTCTCAGGATGGGTCCCACAGATTGCCTGCTGCCACTGGGCAAGTCCCATCTCACGCCATTCCCCACTGCCCCCTGGATGGCTGTGGCCCCTGCAGGAGGCTGACTGAGCAGACAGGAAAGTTCCTATGGCCTAGCTAGGCCCGTTGGTCCCCGCAAGCTACAAGAGTTTCCTTTCCCCCCTTTTTGCCTAGCTCCCTTTCCTGTCTATTTCCCTTCTGCAGCTTGTCTATTCAACTAGAAGGTTGTGTTTTCAAAACAACAGCAACAACAACCTTTGCCGCTGCCACCTTTGGCTGCAATGGCAGAGAGGTTCTGTGAAAATGCTGGACAGATGAGAAAAGACTGGAGGAAGCCGTTTCTTTCTGATGGAAAAGCCGGAACGCAGGATGCAGGGTGAGGGCGAGAAAGCCCTGCTTTTGTCAGGGCAGGAAGTGCAGAGCTCTCCCCGATGCAAGAGTGTCCCCAGAACTGAGAGGCACGTGCCTGGAGCCATCCATCCCTGCTCAGCATTCAAGCCCCATGTGATGCTTTTGGAAGCTTAGGGCTTTGCTGGAGGGAAGTTTCAGTAGAAACTGGGAGCAGAAATGAAGTGTGTCAGAAGCAAAGCTTAGCAGCGCCAAGCAGATCATCTACACCTGAGGATCTGGGCTTTTTGCCAGCTTGTTGTGGTGACAGAATTAAAAATGATTAGACGTTGTTCTGGATAACCTCCCTTTAATTTCGTAGGTGATATCTAATACTGTTTGCCTGGACAGTGGGCCACGTGGAGGCTGGGTGGGGGACTGGGTTGTCGGAGATATTCTAGACCTCCTTCCTGAAGAGTCAGCTTTTATAAACTACAAGAAGCAAGCCCTCTTACTTTCAGAGAAACAAGGGAAACCTGAGTAGTCTATACTGTACCCAGTTGGTACAGGAAGAAATACACATGCTTAAAGCCATTTGGCCAGTGGACACAAGTGTTCCGGAATGTATGTTTAATTCCACCTGAATCCATGAAACGGAATTGCCAGTGCCTTCAGGAAGGGTTGGTATTGCCCCTGCTTTTCCCATGGAAGCAGCCCCTCTTGCCGCCCCACACACACCTGGAGAATGTGTAGCCCCTTCAGGCACACCACAGCCAGTTCACACAGCCCATCGCAGGTCAGGTCGACATACTCCAGGGAAAGCAGGGGGCTGGGGAAGGTGCGCTGCCAGAGCAGGCAAAATTCCCCATCGGTCTGGCTGAGTCCTGCAGCGCCTGCAGCTTGAGAGTTCAAGGCCCGGTATTTGTAGCACAAGAGCTCCTAAAAGACCACAGAAGTGCCGTTATGTTAAGAGTAGGGCTGTCATCAACAGACCACCCAGAAAAGTCTGCACAGCCTGCTAATGCAGAATCCCAGGCACCTCTGCTCTCTCGAACAGCAAGTTTCTGTCCCTCATGGTTACAGAAGGAAAAATGCATACACAGAGGCAGAACTGTTTCTGCAAAGTACACGGAGCACTGAACAACATTAAGGGAAGGTCTTTTGGCTACTGGGTGATACAGAAATGAAAAGAAATAAATTATACATAAAGAAGAGTTTGAGAGCATCCAGCAGGCCTAGCTGCTCCCTTCTCTCCCAAACAGGTTCTCTTCGAGCTTCCGTTGTTGAGCTTAACCAGGGTGACATCTGCCTCCAGGCTAGCCATGGTTTCCGCAAACCAGACTCCCGAGTTTTCCAGATGGGGTGACTGGGCGATCCTGGTTACAGTAAAGCAGTTTCCGCGGCACACGGCAAGGTCTTCGCGACGGCAGCTCCCTGGTTGTGGAACGCACGGCCCAGGGCCATGGTCTGCTCGCCACAGTTCCAGTGCGTAATGCTGCTCTTTCCATTCAGGCAGCTCCCCGCCTTCTTTGCCAAGTATGCATGTTGCATCAGCTCAGTTCTGTTTAGGACGTTGGTATTTTACTGCTGTTATGCACTTCTGCTACATCTGCTTGCAGACTCCGTTGAAGCAGCCATGGCACACCTCCGCAGGAGGGAACGGGAAGGACGAGGGACTGGAAGGCCACAACGAGCCCCTGCAGGCCCAGCCCAGGCGTGCTGACGGGGCAGCACAAAGCACAGGGAGCAGGGACTGGAGGGGCTGCTTTCCCTGTGGATTCCTGTGGCAGTCCTTTCAAGCCTTTTCCTGCGGGCTCAGACGCATGACTCACCTGCCTGCAGCCTGGAATGAGAGGCGCCAGCCCCGGCGGCACCACGCAGCTGCTCGAAGGCTGGGCGCCTCTCAGCCGTGCGTAAGAGCAGGCAGCAGGGATGGTGCGATACCGCTTTCAAACGGACAGAAGGACCAAAGGATGAGCCCATCCTGACTCCAGAGTTTATTTTATTCAGGAGTCCTGAGGCCAGAGGGGATCTTGGAGAAGCTCACAAGGGGTCGAACTGCAGTCGCGGGCAAAGACAGCGGGTGGGGATGCCCGCCTGTTCGAGCTTAAAGCTCTTCTTCGCAGCGATGCAGCCCTGAGAGAGCCACACTCAGAATGGGGGGGAAACCTCTGCAAAAGCTGGGAGGCCGAACAAGCAATAATGGGTGGGGAGGGACGGGACCCCCGAGAGCTTGAATGTGGCACCAGTGGGGCTGGATTGGCCCCAGGCGCTCAGGCGCTGCATCGCTGCTTTAAATGGAAGCTTCAGCCTCTGAGTCTTGGGAAGACTTTTACCCAATTAGACCATCTAGCTATCCGGCTGCCGCTGTCCTATGTCCGAAAACCCAAGCCATGAGTTAGAGCTGTGAAAAACACTCACCAAGACTATTTTAGGAGCTAGTTCTGTGACAGGCGCTAGAGAGAACTTCACTGGGGAATCCGTGAGCCTGGCCTGCGACTGGGCCAACTCGGCCAGGGCGAAGGCCGCACCACCTACCTGCCCATACGTGCCGAGCAGGATCTCTGGCTCATGGTCGAAGTTGACATCGGTCACGAGGGCGCAGATCACGCTGTCATACTGGTCACTCTGGGGTAGGACCAGCTGGTCCTCGAGGCCCTTCTGCAGCACGTTCCTGCGGGAGGAGAGGAGAGGCACTGCCATGGCACGCCACACAGTGGGGAGTCCAAGCAGGGGCTTCTCGATCAACCTCCTGCACTCACCTGTAGACGACGGAGAGTTCGATGGTGCTGGTGACGAGGACGCTGTAGCTCTGGGCATGGCTGCCTGGGAGGAGAGGACGGGTGCTCAAGCAGAGCACCAGAGATGCCCTCAAGGGGAGCTGGGCGTTTGTCCCCCACACAAGCGCCTGACCCCTGAGGGAAAGCAGCCTCGCCATCCTGTTCCCTGCTCCTGCGGCTGCAAAGGGCCCACAGCCCCTCTTGTCCTCCAGCTTACCTACCGCTCAAGGCTGCGCTTCCGGAGGGCTCCCCGGCAGGGCTGGTGGTCGGCAGGGCAAACACCAGGACTTTGGAGATGGGCCCGTCCTGCTGGATGCTCCAGCTGCGCAGGACAGCTAGCGCAGAGGGGAGAGAGGGACAGGGTCAACTGGAGCCGTGAGACGGGGCCCTGCTCTCCGGCTCTCTCGGATCTCTGCTGAAACCCAAGGCTCAGTCACAAGCCAGCTCCACTGCTTCCAAAACTGACCTCGGCGGGCCGGCTCAACGTGGGCGACTCGGATGTAGCCACTCTGGCAGCCAAAAGCGGTGATGCGTTGCCCCGAGCTTGGGATGTTATAGACATCCAGCCACAGCACACTGCAAAGAAGGAGACATCAGTGTTCCCTCTCCCCTCCCCTTGCTTTTTCCTTGTGTGCTGTGCTGTTTACTACTGTCAGTCTGTGGATAGGGAATGCCTCGTTTCATAGATTGCATGCAAGCCACCAGGGACTCTTTCTGGCTGAGCAGTGGCATAAAATTACTGCCAATCAATAGAGTAACGAAGAAGCAGGGCTGACAGAGTAGAGGAGGAGTAGCACGTAATGCTGATCCTCAGGGTGTATGTCCAGGGTGCCTCAGAGTGAGAGGAGCGAGGCCTCCACCTCAGAGCTCCTAAGCCCCCAAAGACACTCTGGGGTACACGCAGTCCCCCGAACACCCACCCTCCCCCTCCCACCCCTGCTCCCCATGCCGCTGGCCTTACGGAGATGGGATGCATTTGCCTGCCTACTTGCTTGGCAGCTCCTTGAGTTCAGGAAAGAGGTTCTCCACCGGTTGCTCCTCAAACTGGTGCAGCGCCTCATTCTGGAAGGAAACAGGTCGCTGGCATTACACCTGGGGCTTCCTCCAGTTCTCCCCACAAACCAGATCCCTGCCTTGACAGACGCTGCATCTCCGCAGCCACGGGGTGGGCAGAAAACCTTGCCCGGACAGAAGCAGCAAGGAGAACGGAGCGCTGGACACACGCTCACCATGCAGACTCAGAACGGGGAGCGCTTCCACTTTCCAGTCAGCGCCTAGTCCAGCCTTCCCCACCCTGCCGGACTGCAACTCCCATCACTTCCTGGGGGCACCTAGTTGGTTCCTCTGCACCTGGATCAGGTGGCCCTTTGGCATGATCCAGGGGGGCTTTTCTTGTGTTTGAACGGGAGTCCAGGAAAGCAAGCTTCACTTGCCGGGGGTGGGGGGGGGGGTCCTTACCTCTTTGTACAGGTGGATAGCAGGGTCATTACCACTCAGGAGGAAGACTGTCTCTGGCTGGCCAGCAACCTGAACTCTGCAAGGAGAGAAGCAGCACCAGAATAACCAAATATCTCCACCTCAGGACCTGTCCCCCAAATGATCCCAGTTTTGCTGTCTGGAGTGAGCTGGGAGTTTCCATTGCACAAATTTGCACAGGATTGTGCTCTCAGAAGTTCAGTTTAGGCACCAGGCTAGTCCTACGTACCAAGAAGAGTCAGGGACCAAGCCCAAAGGGCAAGATAAAAGAAAACAAAAGATTCACCTGCATGTGTGAATTCACAGATTCTGAAGTGTGCAGGCATGTTTCTAAAAGATCCCGTCTCCCTAGGGATGCTCCTATTTGTGAAAAGCGATGTATGGACAGAGCAGAGGAGAGCGTTTGATTTCAGGGGGGAAAAATCTCGGGGAGAAAGATTCGGGGGGGGAGTGGCATGAAATGAGACACCTGTGGGAAAAGGTCTGCTGACCTTGTGGGGTGGGAGACGGGCAGCTTGACGCAGCAGAGCGCACAGGCTTCCTGGACGGCTATTTCCTCGAGCGGGAAGTGTGGGCAAGGCCTGCTCCTGGAGAGACCCTCCCTCTGCATTCCCGCAATGGATGTGGTCAGGCCGTTCGCCAGGCCCGGGGAGACGGCACTGCCGGTCCTCCGAGGAGCGGCGTCTCATCTGGTGACTCACGCAGAAGACCGGCTCCTCCTCAGGGCAGGGATCCTACCTCTTATGCACTGCAAAAGCCACGCTTCCCCGATGCACCTCCAGTTTCAACTCAGAAAAAAATATGCCTTGCCCACCGGCCTTTTGGGCAACGTGGGCATAATTAGTGTAGGCGATTGCCACTCCGTGATGGTGCTCAGCGAGTATTAAGTAAAGGCCCAAAAATGTGCTCAGGCAGAGCTACTAACCAAAAAATGTTAAAAGGTGGCTCTTCGGATCAGACCGAAGGCTGGCTGACTGCAGCCCGTATCCTGCTTCCCACAGTGGCTAACCAGATGCCTCTGAGAAGTCCACAAGGAGGGGAAGGAGGCAAGAGAGGAGCAGATGTTTCGCAATTCCAACTCCCGGCTTTCTTAACATTGGCCATGTCAGCACGGGCTTCTGAGAACTGCAGGCCAAAACACCTGGAGAGCTACCATCTGCCCGTCCCTGACAGACAGAACCTCAGGCTATCGGGTGCCAGGGATCAAGGGCAGGGCCGAGCAATCGCCTCTGCACCCTCATTGTAGGCTTCTTGAAGGCACCTGGCTGGCCAGTGAGGGAAGCAGGATGCTGGGTCTGACGGCCCTTCGCTCTCTTCCCGAGGGACTCCTTTTCCTGTTCTTAAGGTTAAGTATCACTGGCACACAAAGCCAGACCAACAGGCCATGAAACTGACGACCCACAGAGAACAAGCCTGCCTCCAGCTGAGCCCAACTGCCTTCAAAAGCAGTGGTATGGGATGTTAATAGCTGCCGTTTATTTCTGTTTTAACTTGTTTTTAAAACCTTCTGTGGCTGCAGCCTGACCCTGGTGCTCTAGGATAAATGCCAAACTGAACAGTTCAGCGAATTCATTTGCATTTACAGAAACCACACTTAGTATCAGTGCTATTTTTAAGCGATCTTTTATTACATGGTTTTGAAAAGGTCAATTTCATTGTTTCATAAAAACTGGTGGCTAATTTGTTTTGCAGGTGTGTCAAGCAAAAAACCTGATGATGATCTTTTCTTTGGTGCTGTAATGAAACCAGTGCTTTGCAAAATTACTTGATCCGTATTACGTGTCCAGTCAGTTGACTGACAAAGCAATCTCATGCGTGGCTAGGCAGAAGGAAGTCCCACTCAGTTTAATGGAGCTTACTCCCAAGTAATTGCATGAAGGATTGCAGCCTAAAACATTTTCCCCTCTGTCAAATGCCCATCTCTAATGAAGACTTCAGATGCCCTCACTAGAGGTCATTTTTCCTATTAAAAAAGAAATTATCACAGCACCAAGAATATGCACCTCAGGACACAGATCACGGGAAAGTGAGATCTTCTGGCAGATCTCCAAGGGAATTTGAAGTAGTTCAGCGAAGATTCCTGACTCTCAATTGTTCACCAATGGCAACAACCCTCTATTACTCCTCCATCTCACTCCAAATTATACCACCAAAATGAAGAAAGCACATGGAGGCAAGTAACCAGGGGGAGGTTTTTGTGCAGAAGGGCCGTGAGCTTGGGTCAGTGTGGGTGCCCAGAGCACACCCTGAGGCTCAGAACACCTGCTTGGCATGCAAATGGTCGCAGCATCAAGCCGCAGCGCTGCCGGTCAGTGTTGACAACATTGAGGGGAATGGACCAAAGGTTCACCTCAGTATAGAGCAGCTTCCAAGATTCCCAGAGCTCTTTAATTCTATGTCTTTTGCATGAGACCTCAGCTGGTAAAACTTGGCATTCCACTAAAAAACAAAACAGATCCTAAAAGCCTGAATCCCGTCCACCCTAACATAAGTCACTGGGTTACTAACATCAACTTCAGTGGGCCAAGGAGGTAAATCTGGAAGGGCTGAGGGGTCACCAGGTGTTTACAGAGACAAGGAAGGGCAAGCCGCTTACGTACTCTGCATGATAAAGCTGGAAAGGGGTAAACTGCAACTCCAGGTTCAGGCAGCTCTCTGGAAGAAAAGAAAGAAAGAAACAAAGAAAAGAGGGAAGGAAGAAGAGAAAGACTTATTAAGGAACCAACAAGTAAGTGGGCTTTATTGCCCTAGTCAGAGCTTGAAGAACTCTGCTGGACTTCAAACATTCCAAGTCAAAAGTCAGTGTGGCCTAGTGGTTAGAGTGCTGGACTGGATCTGAAGAGATCTGAGCCCTAGGCATCATTTGCCCATGAGGCTCACTGGGTGACTTAGGCTAGTCACTGACTCTCACCGTAACCTACCTCTCAGAGCGGTTGGTATGGGCATAAAGTGGAGAAAAAGGCGTAGGAAAAGGGTGGGAAACAAATATCATACATACAAGAAATATCCAAGATGCAGAAAGACTCTCAAGTTAAATGGAAGTCACAGTTAACAAGGGTGAGTTGTTACCCAAATCAAAACACAGAGATAAAATGTGCTTTTAAGACAGCAAGTATCTCGCCCACTTGATTACAGAGTGGCACCAGCTTCAGAAAATAATCCGTTGAAAAGTACGTTGTAGGCAGGGCTTCCAGTGCGCAAATCGTCCAAAAAGCAGAACGGCTCACTGGGACAGCCATTCCAGCTCCACGCCATTTCAGCAGCGGTTACTCCACTTGGAGAAAAACTATATTGTGCACCAAGAAAAAGCAAGCTCTCCCCTAGGACTGCTGCATTTACGAAGATTTTATAACGAGTTTGGATCTATTTTGCTTCCAAGATGCAAATGTGCACAAACTGGCAACAAGGGAGGTTGGAGAAACTGGGGTTGGGCAGCACAGAACGTGCTGGAGACTTACGTGCAATTGAATCCAGGTTATATTCAGAGCCTGGCTCATAGTCGCAGTAAATGTTAAGGAACGGGCTGGCTTTGTCTCCAGAATCCTGTGGAAGCGGGGAGGAAAAACAGGCAGAAAGCGGTACATGTCGTAAGAGTTTGTGCTGAAATGGAAACATAAGGGAGACGGCAGCTAGGGTTCCACCCTGCCCCAACCCAGTACTTCCCAGATGTGCTGAGCCACAATGGCCACCAGCCTCGGCCAGTGTGGCCAACGAACGGTCAGAGATGGGATGTGTTCATAAGCATTGTGGCTGGTAGAGTCATCCTTCTCTAACAGTCACTAAAGGTGAATCCCATGCACATTCGGACAGAAGAAAGGCCGACAGAGATGACATGCATATGTCTCAGAGCAAGACCTCATCGCTCAAGTCAATAAACCAAAGGCCCAAATTCCAGTTGACTAGGGTGTTGCGAAGCTTTCCCATTCAGAGAGATTCTGGAAAACCCACAGCACCAACTGTGCTGCATGCAGTGATGGAGGGGCTGGTTGTTACTCGCAAGACATGCTTCCACAGGCTAACAAAACAAGGGGAGATTTGCATGGGGCGCAGTGGATAAGATAATGCTGCTTCACACTGCCAGTCTCTCTGCCAAGAGCAGAATGAAAGACACATGATTTGGCATGCCGCTGGCTGCCACCGATTCCTGTCTTAAAAATCCATCCCACTGAGTTGCTAAGCAACAGCAGGAGGGGGCAATAATTGGCAATGGCCAACTGGTTGGAAAGAGGAGGAGAGAGCGGAGAGTCTGAGGCAGGATCATCACTGGATAAAATCAAGATTCCTAGCAGCGCTAGGAGCTTCTGCCCTGCAGGCCCCGCTGGTGGAAATGACCCCAAAAGGCAGCACCGCTAGTCCAGCACCCCACAAGGAATACAAACCGATGGAGAAGCCTGCCCGGCTAGTGCTCTGCATAGCCTGCAGGTCCCCTGAGGGTTACCAAGGTGCCGATACCGTTCCCATTGCTTGGGGAAGGGGAGCACTTGGTCTGCACACAAGGAGTCCCCGGTTCGGGCCCAGTAACTTCAGCTGAAAGAAAGCAGCTGGTGGGGAAGGCCCCTCTACAGCTCAGACCCCTGAGAATTGTTGCCGACCGGGCTAGACAGACAAGCGGTCACTCTCTCATGTCACGCCCACACAGAGCAGGAAGGTCAATGGCTGCTGGAAGGGAAGCCTTTCGAACAGCGGCGGCAAAGGGGAAAAAATCAAGCTCCTCTCACAGGGAGTTAGTTCCATGCGCTGGGAGCCCAGACGGAAAAGGCCCTCTGGTGCATCAAAGGCTGGGCCAGCCCAGAATCTTGGCCACTTCTGGGCTGGCCCAGCCTTGGCTCCCTGCCCAGGAAGGCGGCCTCCCGAGCTCCTCATTCATCTCCCCACCCCTGAAGCGTGTAGCTGATTGTTGCCGGTCTTTTACAGCCATGCTGCTGCGGCACGGTGTGAATCAGAATATTGCAGATTTATAGGTGTTGCTACATTACAGGATCACAGGCTCTGTTTCAGTGCATGCGAACAGAAACAATTAGCAAGACGATGGCTTGTGCTGAGTGGAGCCTCCTGGCACTCTAAGACAGAAAAACTCTGGCAGTTGTGTAGCTTTTAACAAGCTAATTTTATCAGTAGCCAGCCTGCACTGACAAAGCAGATATTCAAAAGCAGATGAAAAGAAGTATTGATGCCAGCTGGCCTATCTGCACTTCCACAAGACAAATTAACCCCTTTACAGGATTAGGCTTCATCATAAGCACAAGTGCTACTTCATCGATCTTATGAAAATTCCTGCCATAAGGACTGCAACCCTTTAAAGACTTCCACAGATGCCCTCTGCAGTCTTAAACTATAACACCATGGACATTGATAATAAAGCACCTCAGACTGCCAGATGTTGTACAAACCTCGGAAACAAGAGTTACCACATTCAGGCTTACTGTCTAAAGATAAAGTCATAACCCATTTAACTGGAAGAAACAGGACAGATAATAGTGATTAATTGCATTTCTTTCCTTAACAGTTACAGCCTGCTCCTTTTGCAGGGAAGCCAGAACAGAGTTCCATCTTGTCCAGCCTGCCTCAACCCAGTACTTTCCAGACTGAGAACGCCTCTTCTCGATTTCAACCGCCCCAGTGAGGTTTGTGGGCAACATCAACAATACGACTAGGTGATTTCATTTGCTTCAGAAAGAGAAGGTACACATTTTCCCTGTATATCTGGTAGATTATTTTATCAGTCATCAGTACAGACACTGCCAAGCTATGTTATCAATTCAATAATTCTTGCCTACATAGGATGCACCAATATGGTTCCTGAATACTATTTGCCATTTATATTTGATACCAATATGGTGTAAGATCAAACTAATAAACTATACTTATGTTTTGATTTATGAGCAAAGGAAAAAAGGGCATAATTTTAAGTGAACGAACGAGGGCCAAATAAGTTGCATCAAAGGGTGCATCATCATACACCACAGTTCCCAGAATCCACGAACTTGTAATGCTGAATTAGGGGATGCTGGGAGCTGTAGCCCAACGAATCTGGAGATCACCAGGTCGGGGAAGGATGCCCCAAGATGCTTAATGGGTTTGCTGGGTTTCCTTCAAAGACGCTGGCTGCAATCTCTGGGAACTCGTGAAGAACAAGTGAGGTAGTGGAGACTGGCAAATGCTGCCCCCCTCACCCCCCATCTTCAGACTATGAGAGCTGGCAGGTTCCAAATACAGGCCAGTTAGCCCAATGCCGGTGTCAGTTAAAATCCTGGGACAGAGCGAGCTGCCATTCTGTGAGCACCTGAAAAATAATATGCTAACAACAAGAAGCCAGCATGGTTGACCATGCATAAGTCAGGTTGGCTCGACCTTATTTTCTTTTTTTTAAATAGAGTTACAAGTGTTGCTGGTCAAAGGAACACCATGGAGATAGTGCATCTAGAATTCAAAAACACCTTGCGCAAGAGTTGCCATTACATATTTGTCCATAAGCCAGTAAAATATGGATTGGACACATCTGCTGTTAGATGGATCCACAGATGGTTGAGCAACCAAACCAATGAGTGCTCATTAATAGCGCTGTCTCAGCTTGGAAAGATGTCCCCAGCAGGTGCTGGAGGGACCAAATCCCTGTGGTGATCAACATTTTTGTAAATGACTTGGTTGGGCATGCTTATCAAATCAGCAGATGGCACCAAGCTGGGAAAGAAAGGTAATACCAAGAAAAACAGAATCAAAATCCAAAAGAAGACTGGGGTATGTGGACAAAATTAACAAGGTTAAATCCATGAAAGATAAATATTATGTCTTGTAGTCCCATCTCCTGTCCCCCCGGCAAAAAAAAAAGGTCAACAGCAGAGGAAGATCTGGCTCAGGCGGTTGGGGAAGGCTGCCCTAGCCCAAGTGAGCATCTTGATTTTCAGCCAGCCTTGCTTTCAAAGAAATACACACTAGGTTTTTTTGCTATTGTTTTGTTTGGTTTTTGTTGTTTTAAAATCCAGAATACATTCATATTCAGAACAGTGTAGTAGGTCATTGTCCTATGATTGCGCTTGAGAAACAAACATGCTGATTATGAATTGGAAAGCTTATGACAAAAGCGTACCTTAATAAAAGTGATTCCCACCACCAGGCCTCTTTTGGGAGGCGACTTGTTGAATGTGTCAATAGAAACGATCTCAGCATCCACTGAAAATGAAAGAAATACATTAAGGCAATAGCGGTTGAGCTAAAAGCTCGCAATACAGCAGATGAGCAATCAAGGGGAACAAAAAGAGCAGCTGCTCCCATTGCAAAGAGCTAAGAGTCATATTCCCTGATCTTTGTGAGGGCAGAGGCACTTGGAAAACACCAGAGATATTTGAAAAGTTTGCCAGGAAGATTCGGGCTCAAATGTGACTGACGCATTAGGAACACGAGAAACACAGAAACAGCTGTCAAAGGGCAAGTGCTGCCGGACTCAGCTGAAAACATAGGTGCATCCTGCATGTGAAACATCCTTTACCCTACACAATTTTAACGTTTGGCAAACCTCTAGATTTGAGAAGAAAAACTCAAACCAGAAGGGTCAATGTTCAGCTGGTGAACTCGGGAAAAGGGGGGTGCCTTACCTCTTGCAGATGCCTTACAGCACACACGAGTCCATTTGGGAGCTATATTTATGGAGGAAGCAGGTAAAGGCAAGGGTCCTCTCCCTGCCCCCTTGCGCTAGCCCACGGGATGTCCCAGCACCGCTCCTCAAAGTAAGGGCAGCGCCAAGCTGTCCGACCCCATCCGACCCCAACCGTTACCTGGAATATAGGTGAACTGCAACTCTCGGGCCACGGGCCGCAGTTTCTGGCGCAGGTCTTGGTAGCGGAAGTAAATCACCTTCCCCTTCAAGGTGGCAGCCAGCAGCCCCCCGGGGCCGTCCTTGCCCAGCCAGCCGAGCCGCGACGCTCCCTCCTGGCCGGCGGGCGCGGAGCCCCCCAGCCCCGTCCCCGCCGAGCCTTCCGGGCCCCACTGGGCAGTCCCAAGGAGCCCCTTGGAGGCCCCCGGGGGCTGGGCCGCAGCGGGGCCGCCGCCGCCCCCCCCGGGCTCCTCTCGCTTGAGCCCCCGCCCCGGCCCCGCCCCCTCGAGCTCTTCTTGCCCCCGCGCCGCCCCCGAGGGGCCCTCTTGCCCGCGCCCGCCGCCCCGCGCCGCCCCGGGCAGCGCGGCCAGCCCGTAGACGTTGCTCTGCGAGGAGAAGCGGGTGAAGCTATCCTCGGCGAACGGGCAAGCCCGGGAAGGCTCCATCCCGACTCAGGCGCACCGCGGGCGACCCGGCCCTCCTGTCCCCGCACGAGCGGCCCCATTGGCCGGAGGGCCTCCCGCTCCGCGCGGCGCGCGTGACGACACGGGCGCGCCGCGGCGCTCCCGCCCCGCCCGTGCCCACTTCCAAAATGGCCGAGCCGGGGTCTCGGAAGCGCCGGTCGCCCTCGGCGCGTCTCTCTCGTGACGCAACACAAGTTTTCGCAAGCCTTTGCTTCCTTGCCACCGTTCACACTCTCGACATGGCCACCGAGGTGACGAGGCGGCATCGCAAGACATCCCAGGCTGGGCCACTGTTCCAAAAGCAGGCCTTGCAGGCCTGCCTGTTTTGCTACAATGGACATGACCGTGTTCTTGTTCCATCATGAAAGGCCAAGAAGGGCATTATCAAATTAAATGACATGTGGTTTTTTTGTAAGGCTACAAAGGGAACTGGATTTTAAAAGCAGGCCTTGCAGCTTAAATACTAGCTGAGTTTCAGCCCGGGAGTATATGAGAAAGCCCTGTGAAACCCAGCCAGCTCTGTATCTTAGGACATGGCAATATTGTTAGCCTTAGCTTTTATACATGTGTTTATCTCTTCTGTTATGAACGAATGAAAAGCAGCTTCAGAACAAAGAACTCCTCTAAGACTGCCCTCTTTAATTTGGTTCTCATGTTTGGGGAACTGAAAGGTGTACATTTAATTGCTTACCAGTGAAATATTGGTCAGTCTTTAGTTGGTGGATGCCACTCTGTTAATTCTGATATCCAATCATTTCATTATTATTTAGGCAGCACCCTAAGCTATTCTTGTTCCCCACAGATCCTCAGTTGCTTTGCACAAGAAACATGCCGCAGGACAAACTCCCTTAACCTAGCACCCCCTCTAAGTAGTTTAGACAACTTTCTGCATTCCTGACAGTTGGCCATGGTGGCTGGGGCTGATGGGAGATGAATTCCAACACCACTGTTGGGCAAGGCTGCCTGCAGATGCTTTAAACATCTTTCCCAACTGTAGGCCATGCTGGCTTGGAATGATGGTAATTAACACCTATAGGGCATCAAATTTTGCAAAGCCTCCATCTACAAAAACAAAGAGCAGTAGCATTAAGGAAGGGCTACAGAGCTCAGAAGTTGCTTTGTTCTTTCCTAAAGTACCCCTTACAAGCTGATGAAGATAAGCTTTGATGTAAAGTCTAGCAAGATTTGCAGAGCGGGGTGGGGGGATTGTTAATAAGATGGTGATTCATCACCGGGCAAAAAGAAGCAAAATTATGCAAACTACGGCCATATTCATCGATATAAATTTGCATCATTTATAAAGGTGACACAAAGCTGCTTTTCATGATGCTGGATTTTATTGCTTTTGGGAAGCACAGAACACACAGCCCTCAATCCTGTAAGTGGCTCTCCAAAGCGTAGGATGAGAAACTGAAAACCCAGTCTCACCTAAGTGATGTCCCAGCTCCATCACAATTTTTTTTCAAGTCTGACGATCACAGAGACAGGCAGCTAGATTCAAGCATACAATTACGTTTTTATAGACAGAAAATCACAGCCAGTGTTCAGAAACAGAATCACAACTTAGAAGGTTGCTGGGAAGGTGGCAGAATTAGTCCTGAAACACTGGGAAAGAAGAAAACATCAAGAAGTACACCCAGAAACATGCAAGTAACTTAAGACAAGCAGCAGAAACTTAAGCTACAGGTGCTACTGTTAGACATTATTACCATAAGCTTTTTTTTCCACCCATGCAAACTTTGTTTGTGCAAGTAATTTTAGTATTATCAGTCACTTTCTGGTGGAGATTTTAAAACATGCAGCAGCACTTCTTAATTCCACCCCCCTTGCCCACTGGAATAAAAAGTTAACATAAGAATCCCCCGTCAAGTATCAACCCCTTTGTCCCAGACTACATGATAGAAGTTTTGCTTGTTTTGTCTAAAGCCAACACAAGAGAAAACCCAGAATACACAGCTGCATGACAAAGAGCATGGAACACAGGATGCTTAGCAGAAGGAGGGCTCTCCTCAAATTATGCCTGAAGGAGAACCACCACGCGAGCGAAGATGGCAAAGAACAGGACTGCCTGCACACAGCGTACTAGCACTAAAGGAGTTTTTGGCTATCTGCTGCATGGTTCAGGATGCGTCTGCCTCTTGCCATATTGGCAACAGGAGGAGGAGCATCCTGCATCCCCTAGAGAATGGCAATAAATATACATTATGACCCCAAACTCTCATACACTGTATGGGGCGAGTGGCATTGACTTCTAAGGACAAGGGAAAAGGGAATTCCACTGGGATTACGTTTTCCTATATGCATTCAAGATGGTAGTATGGGTGCAACGAGAGACCTTCTTAAGTCGGGAGAAGCAGCAGCATTACCAGATACACCAGGTGAATATCTAGAATTTTGGGGAATTCAGATCTCAGACAATACGTGAAAGGGAACGAGCCAGCCTCTATGCAAGACCCAGCTCCAGCAGCTGCATTTTTTGTCGTGAGAAGAGAAAGCAACGCCGCTCTTTTGCACAACAGATTTAATACGACAGAAGCTCAAGGAAAAGGTGGTGCCTTCCAGCCTTGCAAGCCCTGCCTGAGGTAAGGGGAAAGGTGTGGTCAGAGGGATGTCGTAGGAAGAGGGACTGGGCATCTCTTCAACTGAAAGAGGCCACCTTCCACCCCAGGATGAGCTTCAAGTTTTCTGGGAGGAGGAAAGGAAATTGGAGCCATCGGATGAATTCGCTTAAGAGGCTTTAAATATTAAGCCATACAAATGTTAAGCCATCAGAAGGATGGAAACACCAGCTCAGGAAGCAACTTCACTGGGAAGGGGAAGACAGCCAACAAAAAATGGAGACCTTCGTGGTACAGCCTTCATTTCTCTCCAGTTGGAGCTAGTCCACAGGTGACACTCCCCAGCCCTGTTTCCTGCAGTACGAAGAGCTGGTTGCAGGGAGAGGAGAGGTGAGAAAGGGAGCATTAATAAGCTGTTTGTCATCCAAGTCCAGTTCCTTTGTGCCAAGACCCCTCTCCTCCCCCAACGCCGATCCATGCAGAGTTCTGCAGACAAGGGGGCAGAAGGTTGGAGGGCAGTGGCTTAGCGCAGGTCCTCTTCTTCACCCTGTATGGTTTTCTTGATACGCAGGAGCATGGTGGTGAGCCACTGGTCTAGGCGCGAGATGGAGTCATACTCCTTCACCTGACAAGAGGGGAAAAAAAGATGCACCTAACTGCAGCCAGCGCAACCGACAGCCACAAAGGGAACCGCTTGCATTCTCTTATCTGACACCATAAATGTATTACTTGAGAGGATTTCCACCCTGCCCTTCCAATGTACATGCATCATTTGGGGCAACCCACCCAAGTCGAGCAAAATACAAAGCAGTCAAACCAGACCGCAAATAAAACTGTATCTGCCCAGCAGAATAAAAAGTGTGGAAAATGATTAAAGGGGGAAGCATCCAGACTTCATGAGGAGAAGTGTTTGTTGTGCAGTTCAGGTGCTGCAACTGAGACTCTAAGCCGACATGCCTTAATGTCACAGGGCTCACTCCACTGCATGCATTTAAAATCGGATCTGAATTTCAAAATTTAGCAGCCACCAGTTTCGCAAAGATGTGCTGCTACTTTGCCTTGAGTAAAGGTAGGTTGCTCACCTGTAACCGATGTTCTTCGAGTGGCCATCTGTGCAGTCACACACATGGGTGCTGCGCCTGCGCAGTGCCTCTGGCCGGAGATTGCAAGCTAACGGTTTTTTTAGGCGGGAAAGCTCCGCTCCCCTCCCCCCTTAGACCTATATAAGAGCGGAGCGTCTGCCATTTTGTTCAGTCTATTGTGACCGAACGTACGTTCCCTGTCAAGAAGTTAACCTAGTGGACAGGTGAAAAAAAGGTGGTCGGTACCGACAACAAAAATACACCTCGGTACCGATAAGATCCACCTACCGACACCGAGTGGGGCCGGCGGGCGGGTTGTGTGACTGCACAGATGGCCACTCGAAGAACATCGGTTACAGGTGAGCAACCTACCTTTCTTCGTCGTGGCCTCTGTGCATCACACACATGGGTAGAATGCCAAGCTTACCAGAAAGGGAGGTGGGAAGAAGGTGTCCTTACTGCAAGACCGATGAAAGAACAGCTCTTCCGAAGGAGCAGTCTCGTCTGGCTCGAACATCAAGGCGGTAATGTCTTGCAAAGGTGCAAGGAGTCGCCCACGTAGCGGCCTTACAGACGTCCTCGAGGGACACACCTGATGCGAATGCAGAAGACGCAGCAACTGCTCGGGTCGAGTGACTTCGAGGGGCCACAGGCAAATCGAGCTTGGCGAGTTGATATGACAAAATGATGGTATTTACTATCCATTTTGCCAAACGCTGCGAAGAAACAGGGGTTCCCTGATTCACGGTGGAATATTTAACAAAAAGTCTGTTCGTATGCCGAATGGATTCTGTTCTGGATCGATAAAAGGCCAGGGAACGCCGGACATCGAGAGAATGCAGTGATCGCTCAAGAGGGGTTGTAGGCGACGGAAAAAAGGCTGGAAGAACGATGTCTTGTCCCAAGTGGAAAGAAGTTGAAACTTTCGGTAGAAAGGAAGGGTCAAGTCATAAGACAACTTTCTCCTTGTGAAAGTTCAAGTATGGTGGGTCGATACGGAGCGCACAGAGCTCGCTGGCTCTCCTCACTGAAGTGACGGCCACCAGGAATGCAGTCTTCCAAGACACCAGCCTGAGGTCAATTGTAGCCAAAGGTTCAAATGGAGCTCTAGTCAAGGCCTGAAGAACTACCGAAAGACTCCAGGTTGGCATAAGAGGTCTTATGACAGGAGTGATATTATGGAGTCCTTTCAGAAATCTCTTGACGAGCGGTTGAGAAAATACCGGAAGCCCCTCGATCATCCCTCGATGGTGGGAAATTGCAGCAGTGTAAACCTTGATCGAAGATGGCTTAAGCCCAGAGCGATGAAGTTCTAGCAAAAATTGAAGAATCTGAGGCACAGACGATTCCAGTGGAGAAAACGAGTGAGAATCGGCGAAGATGGAAAAACGATGCCATTTTGCCGAGTAAGACCTTCGTGTAGAAGGCTTCAATGATGAATCCAGGATAAACTGGATGGACGGATCCAAGCCCGTCGGATTCGACAAATTACAGGCTGATGTCGAAGAGGTAGCCGGGACCGGCAAAGACGAAGGTGCTGACGGTACCGATAAGGGCACAGGAGCTATCGAATCCGCCAGGCCGTCAAGTTCAACGTGAGCAGGTCTGGATGGCGTACGGTTCCGTCCTGCTGCGTTATGAGATCCGGAAGCAGCGGAAGGCGACGAAATTCCCCGTGGGAGACGGAAAGAAGCGTGGCAAACCAAGGCTGGCGTGGCCACCAAGGGGTGATTAGGATTCCCAATGGGGTGTCGTAGGTTATCTTCACTACCACTTTCGTTATCAGTGGAATCGGTGGGAAGGCATAGACATGGAGACGGTTCCAAGAGATCATGAAGGCGTCCCCTAGAGATCCGAGGCCGATCCCTGCCCTCGAGCAAAAGAGGTCGCATACCCTGTTGTGCTGGGTAGTGAACAAGTCCACGTTCGGGGTTCCCCAAAGACGAAAAAGCTGACTGTATATCCGAGGATGTAATTCCCATTCGTGGGAGAGAAGCATGTGGCGGCTGAGAAAGTCCGCCTGGGTATTGTCCACACCCGCTAAATGAACCGCTATCAGGGTAATTCCCTTCGGGATGCACCAGTCCCAGATCCGAAGTGAAAGCCTGACTAAAGCTGGAGACTTGGTTCCCCCTTGCTTGTTCAGATAAAAGACCGTCGTCATATTGTCCGATGTTATCTGAACAACACGATGGCGAAGCACATCCTCGAAGGAACGGATCGCTTTGAACACTGCCAAGAGCTCCAGAAAATTGATGTGCTCCTTGGATTAGGAATGAGTCCACATGCCCTGAGTTCGAATGCCGTTGCAAATCGCTCCCCAGCCCAAGCGGGACGCGTCGGTCGTAACCGTCACCGATGGAGGTGGTTGTCGAAAGGGCATTCCCACAGACAGGTTCGCCACGGAGGTCCACCAAAGGAGTGACTGGAGAACCGAGGATGGGATTCGAATCGGCTTCGACTGTGGATCGCACTGCGGATTGAAGGACTTGATGAACAGTAGTTGTAGTGGCCGTAGGCGAAGCCTGGCATAAGGCACCACAGAGACCGACGCTGACATGTGGCTGAGCAGGGTTTGGAGAGCACGTGCCGGTACCGTGCCATCGCGACGAATCCGAAGAATATGTCGAATCATCGTATCTTGTCGGTCGCGGGGGAGGAAGGCTCTTTCCAGCGTCGAATCCAGACGAGCTCCGATGAAGGTAAGTATCTGTGTCGGAACAAGAAATGATTTTTCCGTATTAATACGAAGGCCCAAGTTGTCCAACAGGGAGCACGTCGAATTGATAGAACGAAGGAGATCGTCTCTAGACTGTGAAACCAGGAGCCAATCATCCAGGTATGGGTAGATCTGGACACCCTGGAGGCGGAGGTAGGCACATACCGGGGCCATGCACTTAGTAAACACCCGAGGTGCCGTAGCTAGTCCAAAGGGCAATACCATGAATTCATAAAGGTCGAATACAACAGCGAAGCGAAGGAAGCATCTATAGGCTGGATGGATTGAGACGTGAAAATACGCATCCTTCAGGTCAATGGAGGCGAACCAGTCCTCTTTCCGCAGCAATGGCAGGATATTTTGAAGAGTGGTCATCCGGAACTTTTTAGTTGGAATAAAACGATTGAGAGGACGCAAGTCCAGGATTGGTCGGAGACCACCGTCCCGTTTCGGGACCGTAAAATACCTAGAATAGAATCCATGAAGTCCGTCCAGAGGGGATAATTGACGAATAGCCCCTTTAGATAAAAGTTGTTGTATCTCATCGAGCAAAACCGGTGAACACGATGTAAACTTTATCGGGCTCGATGGAGGGACGGTATCGAATTCAATCCTATAGCCATGCTGAATGATGGACAACACCCACTTGTCAGATGTAATGGACTCCCAAATGGGGAGCCGGCTTTGCAGCCGACCCTCACTTGAGAGGGGGGTGGGAGTTGGATGGGAAAGCGGAGAGGTTCGCCCGTCCCGTCAGCGCTGGCGTCTGTCCACATCAAATCGGCGCCGAGCTTGCTGGTAGCGTTGTTGAGGCTGCGGACGGTGACGCTGTTGCATTTGCCTCTGCTGGGGCTGCTGCCTAGCCTGGAAGGGCTGTCTATAGGTGGGGCGGTTCCACTGCCACTTACGCCGGGTTTGGGGTGGTAGCTCCATCCGGCGCGCCGTCATGCGGGACTCATGCAGCTTCTTCAACTTGTGGTCAGTCCTGGAATGGAACAGCCCAGACCCGTCGAAGGGCATGTCCTCGATGCGACGCTTGGTTTCGTCGGGGAAGTGGCAGTTTCGAAGCCAAGCGTGCCTCCTAAGGGACACGGCACCGACGAGGGCCCTCGAGTTGGTGTCCATATGATGGCGTGCTGTGGACAACTGCTGAATGGCCACTTGCATGGCCTCCTTCAGCAAAACCTTGGCCACATCTCCCTGATGGTCCGGGAGGGTCGAGGCGACGTTGTGGAGGCGCTGCATTAGAAAGTACTGATAGCGCGCCAACGTCGCCTCGTAGTTCGAGATGCGGAGCCCCAGTCCTGCCGCCGCGTAGACTCTGCGGGCAAGAGAGTCAATCTTCCTCCCCTCTTTGTCTCGCGGCGCGGTGTGGCCTCTGGCCTCCCTACCCTGGGAGGATTCGACGACGATCGAATTCGGCTTCGGGTGTTTGAGGAGGAAGGGGATGTCCTCCTCCCGAACCCGATACATCGTCTCATACCTCCTCGATGTAGGTTGGGGGTGGGAGGCCAGGTCCCAAGGTTGGGTCATAGCCTGCTTGAGAGTTGTTATAAGGGGGAGAACAATGGATGTAGACTGTTCTCCCCGAACAACATCGTAAATTCTATCCGACGACGGGCCCGGGCGTTGGACAGCGTCGATCTCCAAGGCCTGAACCAACCGACCCATCAGGTCCGCGAACGATCCATGTGACTCGTCCGGTGAGGCTGGGTCCTGAGTGGAAATGACGGCCTCGGGAGAGGTCGAGTCGATCTCAGAATCGTCGGAATCGGCCGCGTAGTATGGTTGAGCCGAAGAGGAGGATTCAGGCGGCGACTGAGAATGACTGCTGTCGTGCCTGGATGGTACCGGAGAGTCCCGTCTCAGATCCCTGGGACGAGAACGGTCCCGACGAGATGGAGAACGACCCCGAGGGGCCGGGTAGTACCCCACGGAATAAGGATCAGGCCAATGCTGATACGGTGGTCGGTACCAGCTGTCTATCGGCCTCTCAGCAGACCGGCTCCGACGGCCTCGAGGTGGAGACAACATGACATCCGCTGCCGCCGAAGGCATGTGTGGGGGATCTCGCCTGTGTAGGGGAGTCCCGTATCTCTCCATCCGAGATGGAATCCCTGGGAAGGGTAGGGAGCGGATCTGGAGGACGGTCGATCACACGCCTAGGGGACCCTTGCGGGGTGACCCTCATGGCCTCCTGAAGCACAGCGTCGGGTGGTGTCGGTACCGAAGTTGGGCCCGGTACCGATGGCACTGATGAACCCGAATCTCGGTGCCGTGGGCGCTCGGGTTCCTTCGGGCGCTTAGAAGGCTTATCTTTCTTAGCCTTCTTGTGGCCGCTCGACTTCGAAGAGTCAGAATGCTTCCGTTTCTCCGATTTTTTCTTAGGAGAAGCGGGCGGAGCCATCACCGACGAGGCGCCTTCATCCGAAGGACGCCGTTGCTGGGCCACAGAGGGAGCCGATTTCGCAGCAGTCACCACGGGGTCGGACTGCATGAGAGCCCGATCCCATAACAGCCTGCGAAGGCGATTTTCTCGGTTTTTCCGAGCTTGCTTGGAAAACGCCAAGCAATGTGCGCATTTATCGGTTCTATGCCCCTCACCGAGACAGAGGAGGCATAGTTCGTGCGGGTCGGTAGGCGACATCTTCGACCCACACTCTGCGCACTTGCGGAAGGCCGCACGCTGCACCATCGTTGGAAAAGAAGAAAAGAAGATAGTGCAGAGGGTAAGTATATATTTTTGGTTTTTTTTTTTTTTTTTTAAATAGAAAAAAGAAGAATAAGAATAAGACAGAATCAACAAGAAGGAACTATACGAACAGTAACGAGGGCAAAAAACTGGGAGAATCTCGAAGAGCTAACGAACAGATAGTCAGAGCGAGAGCGAAGCGGCACGAGGCACAGTGGACGGCGGTCGCAAAGACTGAACAAAATGGCGGACGCTCCGCTCTTATATAGGTCTAAGGGGGGAGGGGAGCGGAGCTTTCCCGCCTAAAAAAACCGTTAGCTTGCAATCTCCGGCCAGAGGCACTGCGCAGGCGCAGCACCCATGTGTGTGATGCACAGAGGCCACGACGAAGAAATGATCGCTTCTGACATGAGAGTTTAGCTTGAGGATCACAGCCGTAAAACACAAGCGAGTGCCTGGTTTTCTGAGAGCTCCTATGAGAAGAGTTCCGAGAGGCAGCTGCTAGCAGGCTGCTGCAGAAGCTTTCTTCTCTTTCTTCCTGGCATCAAAGGGGGATCTCTTTGGCACAGGTGCCCCTAGCGCCTGATACCCTGAAAGTAACTTCTCTGCACTGGGTGGCTAGTAATTGACTGCCGGTTGTTTTTCTTGCTCTATGAACCCTGAGGCTGGTGGTTTCCTTCTTGTGGTAAAGCACAGAGAAGCTGGAAATTGCCACCCTTGGAGAGTATGCGCCACACAGACAGAACAAACGGAAAGCTTCCCAGCCAGCTGGGCTGTAGGTTAACAGAAACGAGATGACTCACCAGCCTGCAGTGCTCACACTAGACCAAGAGTGAACAACATGTGACCTGCAACTCCCACAGGGACTGTTATACACCCAATTTCAGAAACAAGAGCAACTTTAGCAGCAGCAGTAAGATGGGGTGCAGCCCCTACACCCTAGAAGTTGCCTGATTCTGTGTTAGACATTCCAGAAAAGGTAGGAGAGCAGGAACATACTGATTCAGTGTAGCTGTCAATGTTCTGTTCTTCGTGAGCATCTAGCAATTTCTAGGAAAGAGAATGGAAATTAGTACATTTCTAGATCAGTTCTCAGAGACAGTAAGGAAGCAGGTAGCATCTGATACTGTTAGCATCTGATAACTGTGCCTTTATCCACCTGGAGAAGATTCCACAGAAAGATGCTTCAGGCATGGATCCTGGCTGAAGAGTCATCCTGAGCAGGGTAATACCACGTCTAATTGTTGGCCGAGGTTTAATTCGAGCCATCTGTGTAGAGCATGGACACGTCTGTCCCCTTCCACACTCACCCTTCCCTGCCCTGTCCCTCCATTCTTGCTGACCACTCACTGAGACTCTCACTTCAGGCTCACTGCCACCCTGCTGGTAATATAAGGTAACTGAAGACAATTATGCAAATACAGTAATTAAATTTACAGAATCTAATCCAATGTTTCCTGGTGTAGTTTAAAACTGACAAAATCCTACTTCAAGCACTAAATCGATGCCCCCTGCCAAACAGCAGACAGACAAGCTGAAGGGTGTGTCAACTGGACTTGGAAGGCCAGATAAAAACTACTCACTTTGACCAGTTTGCACTCTCTGGAGTCTGAGAAAGCTGGGAACATTTCTTCATATTTCTGTACAGCCAACTGGTTGAAAAGAAATAAAACGAACTGGGTCCTAAGTCAATTAACCATCAGTCAAAGCTCCAGCAGCTACCCCAGTTTTAGGGAAGGTGTAGTTCCTTTGCCTGTATCAGGCCCAAAGCAAGCCCTCTGGGGTCCTCCATAGCCATGTCCCATTCCTGTGACCCCCATCCCCACCTCACACCCCATTACCAACCACTGCAAGGCTTCTCAGCCTTTGTGCAGTTCCCTTTCCCTCCTTTTTAAAAGGCTGAAAGGCCTCTTGAGCTTAGTTACTGGCAGTGAGAGCTCAAAGCCAAGCTCTGGTCCCAGTCCTTAGGATGTCGCTCCCAAGAGCTCCTCTGGAATGGAATTTGGCCCCTGGGCTGCAAGCAGCTCTCCACCTCAGTGCTCTTCCTGCTGCAAAGCCCTCTGCACCACCCAACCACTATGCACACACATATCCACCCAGTCCCTTGCTCAAACCCTTGGCTTGCTGCTTTCCTACATGGCTTTCCGGCCCTGCTCCAGCAGTTAAACCCTAAGGTCTTCCATGCCACTATTCTCTACCCAACCAGCTCAGCAAATGATTGCCTCCCACAAGACCAAAGTTCAAGCAGCCAAGATGCAGAGAAGCCAAGGAGCTGCTTTCGCCCCGTCCTCTAATCTGCAGAAGTCCTGAAGACGTCCAGAACCCCAAGCAGACTCTTTCTCAGGAGCAGCCGTCCCCAACCTGACACCCTCAAGAAGTTCTGGGCTACAACTCCCGACCACTGGCCATGCTAGCTGGGGCAGATGGGCATTGAAGCCCAAAACATCTGGAGGACACCATGCTGAGGAAGGCTGCTTGGGTGCCAAGTCCCTCCCCAACAGCAGTTTAGTAACCTCTGAAGGAAGACAAAGTTGTTGCCCAAACCTTGGCGTTGAGCATATCAATGCAGAAGTGGCAGAGCGCAGCCTTGAAGAAGTACTCCTTTGCGCTGTACTTCAGTAGGGGACTGTCCATGGCACTGGTGCCCACCTAGAGATGCCAAAAAGCAAAGGGACGAATGTGAACTCCGGCCTTGGAGACGGACCCTTGGATCCCTTGAGAAGAGCGCTCTGCTCACAGCTTGGGGCCCAAGCGACATCCTTCTCTTCCAATACAAGGAGAGAGGCAACATGATGATTTGGGCGAGCGTGGCCTTTGCAAGTAGCCTGCCCGTTTCCTCCCACATAACAGGGAAGGGGGAGTGCAGGGAATGCTATTTCTAGTATGCCGCTCACTGACGACCCCATATCAGCAAGCCCACTATCGTTCATAGTAAAAGCTCCTAGAATCCACAGGGGTAGCAAAATCCAGTCTCTCGCAGGCTGGAATTTAGATTTTGTTTTCTAACATCAATACTGACATAGGGATCATCAGCGTCTGCTCTGTACAACAAAGATTTGGGATGGGAGAAAGACCAGTTGGAACCAGACCTGCTCGTAGATCTCAACAGCCTTCTGGTACTGCTCCAGCTGCGCCGCATAGGTGGCCACTTTCAGCAAACACTTGTTAGCAGAGCTGCAGAGAGGGAAAGGTGAGCTAGAGGGATCTGGACAAGGAAGCAGCAACCCCTGCCTCACACGCCCTTCCCAGGCACAGAACAGGCAGCCCCTGATGGTGCCGTGACCAGCTTGAGAGCGAGACCAAAACCCACCAACAAGAACGACGTCTTCAAAAGAAGGGACTCTGTCGAAGAGTACCCAACTCTGCTGCTTCACCAGGTTTCCACGGTCAAGCTAAGTTTACTGAAAGTAAACTTACATACATACTGATTACAGGAGAGCATAGAATTCTTCACCTTTTTGCCAGATGCTGCCAGGCAATGGAGGTTCTGCACCCAGTGGGAGGTGAGGTTGTTTTAAACTGGAGAGAACTAGGCTTAGGGATTGGGCTTGAAAGCACTTCCTATTTTCTCCCAAAAGCCAGAAACTAAAGTCGAAACCAGGGAAACGCAACCTGTAGCCTGCAAGCAGCCCCCACTGCCCCCTAGAAAAAGCACAGGGATGGCACCCGTGACCTTTTGGGAGTGCCCCAAACGTAGAGTTCGGCTAGTTCACAAGCTAAATTTGACTCGTTAAGGGTTCTGTGGGCACTGTGATTTCCACAGTGCTGTTTCTTGCACCCCCTCAACCAGCCAGTCACTGGAGTTCAGTGAGCAGTGCATGTAAGGATAATGCAAGTCGATACTTTTGCCCCCATCCTCGCTACCTGAGCTTTCATTACCACTTGTTCCTCAACTGTGGCTTGCCTTTAGCAAAGCTTATGGAAAGAATATTTAAGTCGCATTAGTTATGCAACTAGAAGATGCAGCTTCTGGCAGACTAACGGCAAATACAGCATCAGTTTAAAACTACAATCTCTGACAATAAAAAAGACACGATCCTGTGGGCCTTGTGGGGAGGCAGAAAAGGAACAGGGATATGAGCAGGGATATGTTCTCAAATTACCTGTTGGACTCTTCACCTTTGTAATAATCTGCAGCTTGTTCATAATGGGCTATTGCCTGGAAAAGAAGCAAGCGATAAAGGCAAAATAAGAGATCACGCTAGACAGATGGATCTGGGTTCAGCCCAACGATGTGTACAGCCCAGTTCTGTCTCCAGTGGTTGGCTAAATGGGTGGTCACAAGCAGGGCAAAAGGGCAATAATGCCCCCCAGGCTGTGGGACATTGTTGACACGGCGTACACATGTCAAGAGAGGCAGGCAGGCAAAGCAAGCAGCAGAGCCTGCTCCAGCAGAACTGTGCAGCCTGCACAGGGGCAGTGACCACCAGCCACCCTGGGGAAACGCCCAGTGACTTGTTACTGGTTGATATCATTTATCGTCGGTTTTTTTAAGCGGCTGTAACTTGCACACTGTCTAGGATGAACTGGTACTCCAAAAAGCAGCTTAGACACAACGGTAATGATTTAGAAATACTCTCATGGCCTCCCTACGGGTAGCCCACCATGTGTGATGCAGCCCCCAGTGGTCAGGGGAACCCTTGCTGCACACATTCAAGGACCACATTCTCCAGTCCTCCTCAAAGTTTGGCAGTTATCTGTCCCTTGCCGTACACAGCACAGAAAAGGCATTCAAAAGATCTAAGCTGAAGCATGGTCCCCAAATCAAGCTTACAACAGCATCAAGTCCTGAAGCCGACCTAGCTCCAGTTCTCTCTCCATCAAACCCCACATTCTACATTCTTTGAAACGAGTGTGTTAAAAATCAGCCAGATTAAAGCAAACACTCCAAGTGGAGCATGATTCCAACATCCCCATTCACCAGGGGAGGAATATAAACGGTGTGGACTAAGACAAAGGGAAAGGCAGAACACAGGGCAAACATTCCCTTCCTCCCATCGTACCTTTTCAATGTCCACCAGCTCTGCCTCGTAGATCTCTGCTATTGTTATGTGATGCTTGGCTGCAATGGTGAACCGACCCTAACAAAAGACAAGAGGCACAAGCAGATGATGTGAGACAGGGTCTTCGTGTGCCTCCCTGACCATCCCGAAGCAGCCCAGGGTTTGGACAAGTGTCAACTACCAGATGCGGAGATCGCAGCTGTCCTCTTGCCCTCCTTTTACCAAATGCACCCGGACACGCTGCAGTGCACAGCTGCCCTGGGCATGGACAGGCAGGCATGGTGTGCTTGGGTGTGGACTCTGTCAAGGTCTGCGCATTAACTTGTTTAAGGCTGCCCTGGGTAGGGATGAGCCTTGCCGGCTGCAACGCACTCCTTGATTCACTGGGCAAAGGAATCCACTTGACGCATTAAGCACTGCCCATTAAGTAGTACAATGCAGGATCAGCTTCGGCATGTGTGTCCTCCCCCGCAATCCTACAAGGGATTTACTGCAAACCCCTCAGCAAGCGAGGTGAACTACTTGCCGACATCTGAAACCCCTTTCAGCAGAGCACTGATACAGCAAGACCCCCACCCATGACAGTGAAGCACGCCCGCTTCTCCCAAGGAAAATTCGCATCCCCCCACACACAGTGCTTCCAGACAGAGAGCTCCTGGCACCACCCACTGGAAGGCATCTGGCAGCCACTGTTCTACGCAGTGGATTTTCTGTGCTAAAAAAATTGAAGCAGCGGTGGGTAAACATGAGGTGGGTTTGAGTGAGGGCAGCAGGACCTAGACCCCAGTAAAATTCCACAAACAAGGCAGGGCAGCAGTGCAATTAGAAGCCTTGGCTGGAAGCACCCACAGAGGGGATGTCAAAACACTAATTGCAGTTTAACTTTCCCTTAAGGCAGGCACACACACACAAGTTGGGTTCATACAACAGGGCTTACGCTGCCAAATGAACCCAGCAAGTTTCCCACAGGGGTCAGTTTATAAGCCCAGCTTCCAAGTTTACAAGCCACCCTGCAAAACCCTGGCTTGTAGTGGAGTGCAGAAAGCACCCCATGGCATCCAAATGCAGACAACATAACAAGCCCGGGGTGGCCAAAGCCACATTCAGAGCTGTTTGGCAAGAGTGGTGAACGAGGCTGGCAGCTCTGAAAAAGGACAGGGGGCAGCCACCACCGAGTGCCCAAGCTGCGGGGGCGGCCTGAGCACTGCACTGTCTTCCCCACAGTCTGGCACCGCCGCCAATCCCGATGGAGAGGAGCTGCTCACAAGCAAGTCCTACCGCACCAGGCAGGGGAGGGTAAGTAGCCATGTTCCTTTTCAGGAGCCACCACCCTGCCCAGCAGCACCAGCCCTAAGTGGCTGCAGTGCCAGGCAGGGGGACAAGCTGTGTCCTGTTCGGCCTCCTCCAGAGACAAGCGAACCAGCCCAGCTGAGATTCTGGCTTTTGGCCAATGATAGCCATGTTCAGCAAGTGCTCACTTGTGGGAAACTTTGCTCACACCTGGGTTTGCAACCCATCTTTTTAAAAACCTGATTCTGAAATTGCACACATACAAGGCAAGCTTACCATGTCCGTATAGATCTCAATAGATCTGAGGAGACAATTAATGGCCTCTGAGAGAGAGAGAGAGAGAGAGAGAGAGGGGGGGGGGAGAGAGAGAGAGAGAGGGATGGCAATATTAAACACAGTAACATGAAGACGTAAAGCCAGCTGGCAGTGCTATTCTCCTGACCTCCCTGGAAGGGACAAAGCCATGCGTATATTTATAGCACACTTCCCTCCCTGCAGGAGATCAATAGCCACTTAAGGAAAAGCTGCTGAGGCCTGCAGTTCTCAGAGAAGAGCGCCAAGCCAGCTGGATGCACATTTTTATCACTGCCTGGGTTTTCTTCTGCATCATCCTCCAGGTGAAATGATGGGATGATTCTGAGGCACTCGGGTGACACATACAGCTGGTGTCCCAGCATCAGGAGGACAGAGTCCAAAGCTCCCTTGTGTGGTCAGTTAAAGAACTGCAGCACTGCATGCATCTACATTAGAATTGCACATGCTCTGCTTGCTCATGGAATCAGACAGGCTGGACTCTGGCCTTTCATTAAAGGGAACCTTCGGCCTGCGTGCTTTCAGCACAAAGTGGTTCTAAGCAGAGCAAGTCATTGCAGAAAGCTCAGAAAGGGCTTGGATGGACTTTTCAACGCTTGGCACATGATTACTGTAACCTACACATTTTCCTCCGGTCCGCAACCCAAACACAATCCAAATTAGTATGCATGTACATCCAGCATTTATAGGCTACCTGGTAATGGAATTCAGGGTGACCTACGAACATTTGAGGCAGTAAAAGATGCAAGTTTAAAAAGGGTGGGAAGATAGAACGAATCAGGCTTGGAACAGATTAGTGGGCTGTAAAAAAAAAAAGGGGGGGTGTCCTTGCCTAGTGCCCAGATAGTAAACTGGGTGTCAACTGAGCCTCCCTGGAGAGAGCATTCCACAGCCACGGCCCCGTCACGGAAAGAGCCCTGCTCCAGCGGTCACCCATCACGCCTCCCCTGGCGCTGGCACCTCGGAAGGGCCGCAGGACAGCTACGGTCCAGGCCGCTATAGGAGAGGCAGGCCGCCCTTCAGGGACCTGGCACTGTCCTGAAGGACTCCAATGGCCAAGGCAGCAGTCGCACACCGAATCTGGCTCACGAGGGAAGCTGCTCTGAGTGCCATTCCTTGCTGGGATGGCAGGGTGCAAATAACGTTAAATAGGCACGCACGAGTCGCCCTGCGCTTACGCAGCTGCACTTGTGGAGGGCCCCTTTCCCCGCCCCAGATTACACAGGGAGTGCCATGCAACGTCTTCCGCTGCACGCCCGTCCCTGGAGAACATCCGCACTCGCTAAAAGCAGGAGATCCAAAGGGAGAGGATTCAGATGCTGACATGGGATCCTTCAGTGCTGCACACATGCGCACACAGAGCCTCCGCATGCCCTTGAGTGCCTCTCTCAGTGCAGTGACGGGGATGAGGCTTGCCTTTCAGCTCCACCACCACAGCTGATGATCAGAATGGAAATCTCCAAAAGATTAAGCAAATCCCTGGGGAGGATTAAATTTGTTTTCTCCTCGGGTTCCTCTATTATCTTTCCCCCTAAAGCTGCTGCTGCCCGAGTTACAGGAGTTGCACAAGAGGGCCAGCTCCTCTCCCCACGCATTGTCTGCTTTTCTGTTAATGAGTAGCATCAGCCAGGCACACAACGTCCTGGCAGGGGCACCTCCTCCACACACAAAGTTCTGGTAGGGCTGCCTTCTTCCAGAGGGTGTGCCAAGAGCCAAGCAACAAGCAAGATGAGGAGCAGGGTCCCCTCCACAAGAGCTGTTTCCAAGGGAGAAGAAAAAAAGCACCATGACTTTATCCTGCCTGGAATACATATCCTACTTGCAAGTGGGTGGAGAGGAGAGAGAGACAACTAGCACGGAGCTGTTACTCCTGCTGCTTCATACCACAGACTGGCTCTGTGCCTGTGCACAGAATAGTGGACAGACATGGCCCCTAAAGGGAGGGAAACTTGAACATAAAGCAAATTAAATGCAGGAAAACGCACTGATGCCGTCAGGTTTGCATAAGCCTGACCAGGATGGAGCTCTGTTAATTTGCTCTGACGCAGTGCTGCACCTGTCTTAATTCCAGCTAAAGCAGGTCTTCTCGGTGTATAATGCGAGGAAGCCAGCTGGCATTGCAGCCTTTGCCCTTCAGCAGTCTATGGGACTGGCAACTTTGGAGAGAGAGTTTATGGAACAGCATTTGGTGGTTAAGTGGCCCAAGATTAAGTACAGTACAATCAATGGGTATGCCTGGACCACCACCTCAGCCTAAGAAACCCTCTGGAACCCTCTGCCTGCATCTCAACAAAATGTGGAAATCTCCATAGCTTCTCACTTCATTCAAATGAGGAAATCATGGCTGCCAGTTTCAGAACAAGCCAGGATCTTAATCATAATTTATAGAGGAGTAGCCCAAAGGGAGAAGAAAGGGGCGATGTCAAGATACAGCAACTGAGCTGGTTTGCACAATGAAAAGCCGTCATGGCTCAAATGGGCAAGAGCATCTGCTAGGCACAGTTTGTATAATCCTGCCATGATACAGCTTGTTGTGTTATCCAGTCCCATGTGGCAGGACTTGTTGGAGGGTGAAACACTCTCAAATGATCCCACAGTAGCTGAAGCGTTATTTGGACGTTGTTTCCCCCTCCATGCTTCCTGGAACCGGATGATACAATGAGCTGTGCCAGGTGGGGCTCATGCAGAACTGCACCCAATACACGAAACAAGGGTGGCTTGCTTTGATTGTGCAAACTGGGTCACTGCCTTTCGCTTCCACCCCAAAATGCCACACTAAGGATACATGCATAAATATTAGCAACTGCAGATATGCAGCGTGTGCATTTCCTCAGCAAAGAGCTACATTACTGATTCAGCCCAAGGCTTTGCCTACAGCTGATACAGCAGAGACCCCAATTCTCCATTTTCAAGCATGTTTGCATGTGTCCAATTTGTCCAATGAGGCAAAACAGCACATTCTGCATCTAAGCTAGGAGGTTTCAGGATACGCAGAAAGTACGATAGGATCCCATCTCATAGACACCCTCCTGACTTCATTCTGCCATGGCAGCAAATCCCAGCTCCACTCCGATGAGGACGCCTGATGGCCCCGTCTGCTTGCCTTACCTTGAGGATCAGCTTTCTTGAAGGCATTGCCTGCATCCACAAAGCTCATGGCAGCATCGTGCTTGTTCTGCAGCTGGAGGTGCAGCTGGGCAGCCTGGCAGAAAGCATTCCCAGCAGCTAGGAGAGACAGAAGGAAGAACAGCGTGTGGTTAGGCAAGGCTCAGAAATTATTAACACTGTAAAGCCACAATCTGAAAAGCCCCCAGTAGCTCCCTCCTTTTCTCTAGAAATATGGCAGAAAAGGGGTTGGAGCAGACCTTCGATATGCCACTATCCACAGGCTGAGCAATGAGAATTCCACACCCACCTGCAGAGGTCTCATTATAGATCTGCAGCAACCTCCCATTAATTACCACCATCTCCCTCTCCAACACCTACAGCTGCAGAATGAGAGACAGGCAGAGCAGATCTGTCCTTCCCTTTACAGGGTTGCTGCATGACACAAAGTCAAACCACGGCTCCACCCAACTCAGGACTATCAATATGGCTAGCCACAGCTCTTCGGATTCCAAAAAGGGTCTCCCCTCAGCCCTAAATAGAGGCGCCAGACCACGAATCCATCTAAGTCCAGTGTCGTCAGCAATGCTTTGCAGCAGCATTCCAGAGCTGCAGGCAGGCAGTTTTTCCTGCCCTACCTGGAGATGCTGCAGACTGAATGTGGGACCTGCTGCATCCAAAACTTGTGTACTTCCCCTGAACAAACCTGGTGCACTGCATCACTGAGCAGGGGACACATTGTTACTGCAATTTCCGTGAGAGGGGATTGTTCCTTAAACAGATGAGGCAATGCATACCTGAACGGGTCAGGTGGGCAATACTGTGGAATACAAGCAGATTTTAACATAAGCAAAGGATCAGGGATACTACATACCACTCCAGTTCTTGGCCATTTTAAACATATTGGCTGCTCTTGCATAGATATCACATGCTTCTTCGATCCTGGAGGAACCACCCCTAAGAGGAGAAAAAACAAATACCACTGCATCAGTTTTTTGTACTGGCAGACAGAGCCATTTGGATATAAATGAACCGTTCTCCAGAAAAAGCAAACATCTTGCCTTTTCCACTCTAAAATTCTGTGCAAATTTAGACTGGGCCTTCACCCAAATCTAAAAGAATATGAAATAAAAGGTATTTAGAGATATATAATTCACTTCTCAATGTTTAATGTGAAGAAATCCCATAAAGTAGTATATTATTTGAACAGACAATTAAGGACTAGTGACTAATGGACATGGCACAGAAAGAATGCCATGCCAGATTCAAACTCTTGCATGCCGGACACTGACAGCCTAAGGAGCGTATTTTCCCTGAGCACCTAAACAATCACAAAAGCAGGCTCCTTTAGCCACCATGGCCCAGTGCACAGGACTAGCATGCAAAGGAAAACACAATTATGGCCAATTCAGCCCTACTGTTTGTAATGCACTTTAAGTATATTCTGCAAATTAACTGTAGGAGGAAGTATATTCCAGGGAGTGGGGGGGAAAAACAAAAAAACATGTCTAAGAATGCGCTGTTTCATAAAATTAAGTTTTACTTCTGTCAAACTGAGCAGTTTCAAAATGCTTTTCAGTGACCTACACCAAGAAAATATGTATCAAATGCACAGTCCTTCCAATGTGCCAAACAAATGGACAGAGCTTCACTTTTTCCTCTTAAAATATATCCAATAAGAGAAGTGCACACTATTGAATGGCCATGCCTTAAGATGCTTTCATAATTTCCAAGTAAAACGTATTCTTTGAACACAACATTGTAGTGTATATGCAGCTGATATGGAGTGGGAAATTTACCAAGAATGTGCATTTTTCCTCATTTCATTGATAAAAATGAATGTGCATCAACTGCAAATACAAGCATGACAGTTTTTAAATTGTAATTAATGTTTTCCAGACGATTACCCTTCGTAAGTATGTGCACAGTTGCATGTCACTGAAATACATGCATGTTTCAGAGTAAAATGGAATTAATACACAGTGACAGTGAAACTGAAGATGCCCCAACCAAAGACTTGGGCAGAAGATGGAATTCTGTTCAAAAATGATTGTCATGCAGTTCTTTGGGTTGCTAAGAATGCACTAGTCATGTCAACGTTTTTCAGTAACTATTTCTTATATTGAAACCATGTAAGGGAAATGTATGTTACTGCCTTTAAATGTTTACTAGTATTCCAGTAACAGATTTTCTATGTAATATAAAATTACAATCATATTAAGTTCAGTTAATTCTTTCCCCTCGAATGTTTCATGTCAAATGGCTACAGCATATGGGATAAAAAATAACATAAGGTACTTTCTTCAACTGTGTCATTTACTTACAATAAAATAAACACACTAAGTTATATGTTTAAGGCATCTGGACCTTTCAGAATTTTCCAAAGTAATCTGAAGATTTTCCTATGCAAAAGGACCTATGCATAGTAACTATATTTTCCAATTCAAAAGTGACTGGAATCCCCCCACCTGAAACTTATCAAGTCAAACACTTTCAACTTTCAGAAAAAAAGTATGTATACCTCATGCAAAATTAGCAGGGTATGTTTAGCTTTGCTCACTAAATGGAAGTAAAAGCAGATCCTAATCTATTTAGAGTAGCAGAAAAGATGCCAATTCAGAGTTTTTTCAGAAATCCACATCTCTGGTTCTGCATTCCTGCACAATGTTGCATCTGTCCAAAACCAAGGCTGTTTCAGCGCTGCCTGAAACTTCCAAGCACTCTGCCAAACAACATTCTCCCTGAATGAAACAACCATGCCAATATATTTGCCTCTTAAAATTAGCAACTATTCCCTGTTTCTTCACTGGAAGCCCAGAATTCAGTCCCTGCAAAGATCGTTTACAGATGGCAAACCCTCAGACCTTGCCAGAAGTTTCAGCTTCAATAAAACAAGTCCTGCAGCATGAAAGACAAGCATTTCCAGCCCAGGTTTCCTCCCACCAGAAAAAAAAAAAGGGGGGGGGGGACAGAGAAGAAAGCCTGCACTGCACATTTTTGAGGCATTTTACACACATGTGTAACAGTTAAACCCCTTTAGTCAGTTCTGAGAAATGCACAGAATCTGGTTTGGAAGATTTCCAAGCTAGTGTGGCTGGAAAAGTTGGATCTGAGCAATGTTCAGCCTTCGAGCAAAGGCGAGATGTCAGTTATGGTTTAGCTCACAGGCAGTGAATGATAAATTCTTGGGCCAGGAGGCATCTGGTTATAGCATGAGATGCGGCAGAATAGCGCAGGCCTGTGCACAATTCACTGAGAAGACATAAATCCACCCATCACCTCAGCCACAGAACCCTGGGGCATTAATCCCAGGAATGCAAAAACAGCAAGCACCTGGGTACTCAAAGGAACCCAAAATATGTCCTCAGCCTTGTGCGGCACAGGATTTTATACTGTGTCTAGGAAGTTAACTTCCTTACAATGAGTCCAAACCACTGTCTTGATTTACTAGCCAGGTAGTTGTTCTTGCCACCCTCAACCCTCTTCCCTACATCGTCCTCTGGGTCACAAAAACCAAGAGCTTTCTTTCCCATATTGCTATTTCTTGTCTTCTCCAACCTCCAATGCAACAAGGTGAGAGTCCCACTCATGTTCCTCAAGACCTTGTCCATTTATTGAGAACCTGAGAAGGATTTTGGTGCTGAGTACAGGGGCCATAAGCACCAACAGTTTCACTTTTGAAATCCTGACCTTGAAGAGTTGCACATTATGTACAGGGCTTCTTTAAGCACTAGCGTGTCAAGATAAAAGGACCACCAGACAGCATCTTTATCAACAGAATGTCCTCCAACTATAATTTTAGAGTGCAAAAAATTTTTTATGAGACTTGCTTTCTTAAATCCTTTAAAATCACATACCTCTATTCATATATTTGAGTTCAGTTTCAGCCCTGATGAATTATAGCCATCTGAAGGAAACTCCGGGATTCCTTCATTACCAAAAAACCTCACACGGTTCAGCAATTATAACCCCTCAGCCAAAGAGGAGCAGTTGTCAAGATGTAAATAAAAAGGAATGTCAACACCCTCTGTCAGAGCACTTGCATCCTGAACTTGGCATGCTCTTTCAGTGGTAAAACACCACTGAGGGTTTTTATATTTACTTCATGTGTTGTTGTTATCTTCTGTCAAGTCAGCTCCAACTTACGGCAACCCCCATGAATGAAAGCCTTCTAAAATGTGAATGAGCACTAATCCTACCCAGAAACCTGTTCTGAAGTAGAACAGGCTAAATGTGTTATTGAGACAATCCCCCAAACACACAAACACTGACCAGCATAATGCAATTATCTACAAATGTCTATCTTCACCACTAAGCTGAGCTGTACCCTTACTGCTTCTAGAGGAAGAATTCTGGGAACCAAAAGCACTATTGCTTTATTATCTCTTCTGCACATTCTCCCTCCCACCTTTCTAGACTGGTTTCCTCCCACTGACAATCACCTGCCACTGTTGCACCAGGCTTTCACCCACAAACTGCAAAAAATCATTCTCCATTCCAGCTCCAAGCTGCAGTGTTCTTGCTCTCAAAGCCCAGACGAGAGTGAAGGATAAGAGAATCGGCCTTGAGACACTAGTTCCATCATATGCCTTCCACTGCTTTGTCCGCCTGCCACTGGGCAGCAGCTGCTGCTTCAGTAAGAGACGCTGCCTATGGGAGAACACAGACGCACAGCTAGGAGAGCTGCAGAGACAGATCAATTCTTCTACACCCAGAGACTACTGTGCAAGGGCCTTCCGCTAAGAGAAAGGAGAAGGAAAGCAACTTATATAAGCCCTCTTGTGTTCATCATAAATGATGGAAGGTCAACTGTCCCCTCCCATCTGCCAACTAGAAAAGACAAGCTGAAACCGCCCCAAGGGTTGAGGAGGGAATACTTCCAGGAAAAGGCCGCATCTCTCTGGGCTGTGCACGTCCATCAGTCTGAAGCATCCCCCTCCATTTAATTCACCACAGTAAAGACTATATGCAATTAGAAAAACCAAATGCCATCTTGAAATTGAGAATTAAAGAAACAGGCTCTTTCTGGGAAAGACAGATCTTATTAGCAACAGGATACAGAACAAGGTTTTTTCCTTTACAAAGCTTAGAACTTAATGGCATTAAGGGTGTTTGATTTGGCAAATATATGATTCCTCAAGGCAGGCCTGTCCTGTGCACCACAGTCTTTTCTTCTTTATTTGTACTCCTCATCACGCCAAAGGGTTTACTTAGTCCAGGGACACCCAATCCTTCTTATGAAGTTATTCTACCCTGCTTTACCTACCTTTCAAGCTTTGTCATTTTCTTCATTACAGTTCCCCCATTTGACTCCTGTAGACATGGAGTTGCAAATTAGGGTCTCCACATCAAGCCAGCGTGTACTTCGTGTTCTGCAGGGCCCTTAACTAAACCCAGCTGTGAGCTTTGGGTTTTCCAGATCTCCCTTTCTACCATTTGCCCTGCACACATCACACAAACTTAAACATTGTTCTTGAAGCTGCAAATGTATGATTAGAATAGCTGGGCTCTTCTTGAAACTGCAGGTGCAACTAATCCAGGCAATGTGACTAATGAGTATGTGTCTGTTCAGCTTAAAACTACTAAGCACCATGTCCTGCAGGATGTCTCAATTCATGCTAGCACCACCTATACACCTTCAGCCATTGTGGTGCTCCGAGATACAAACCATTCCTGTAATCAACCACTTCGGCACCTCCTCGCTATGCCAATTCTCCTATAGAAAAGAAAACCCAAGCCCCAACTATAAGCAACTATGCCTTACTTTGTGTTTTAGGTTCTGAAAGATTTAACTCCCACTAAATAGCAGTGCCTACCCAAGTGCTATAAGCAACGCACATACAGGCTGATCTTAGGCTGGTTTATCAGAGAAGTCGCACTGAATTAAATGAAACCTTGGGTAAACACAAGGATATGATCTGAGCTGCTCAGCAGTCCTAACATACTTTCCACAAGACAGCGGCAAATGCAGGGTGAGCAGTCTCAGGGAAACTAGCACACCATCCCAGGATGACGGAAGCTCTAGCAGGCTTTCCAATCACCATTTGCTACCTGTGCAAACCTATAATCCATGTGCAAGACTGAATTAGTCTTGTGCATCTCTCCTTCTAAGCACTAGGCTGCTGGGTGCCTTCTGGGAAATATACCCAAGACTTAAGCACTCTTCTCTGACAGTCTGGAAAGCTGCAGCAGTAATATAGGAACTAAGCCAAATAATGGGAGCTCAGGTACTTCAAACACAGCTTCTGCCTCCGGTTGAGGCAGCAACCCCTCACCAGCTGCATTATCACCTTCACAGTAATCCTACCAGAAGACAGAATGAGAAGCTATGAAAGGGTAAGTCCTGGAGAAACAAACAGGGCAGTGATGAAATGGTGCAATGTCATCTAAGCTATGCTCTACACTTCCTGTAACAATTTAAGTAGCTTCCTCAAAGTTAGTGGCTTCACACAAGTTCTCAGGTCCGAAAAAGATGCCAACCAACCCATTACATATTAACAACACAGATTAATGTCCTTTTTCAGAAAGCTGGGAAACCCTATATCAGGAGACTAGGGCTTGCATTAAAAACACTTGATTATTCACATTTTTAAGTGCTTACCAAAGAACACATGATTAACAACATGAGCATGACACCCACCATCCTGGATCCCTTGGCATGAGTGCTAAGCCTTCCACAGATGTACAACTGATGGAGCAGGATGCAGCCATCAGAACAATTTATTCAAGACAACAATCTTTTGACTGCCTTTATCATCTGATCTGTCCAACTGCTCTGCCTCCAAATTTGACCCAGAGCCCTCTTCTATCACATCACCATTCATTCAAAAGGACAGACTCCACAGAAGGATCCAAAAACCCATATTTAACACTTTCCTTAGTTCTTCCTTAAGCTCGGCCCCTGCCTACAAAATATCACCTGCACCACCTCCAGCAACTATCCATGCCTCCCTGAGAGCCACCCAGTTCACCTTCCCTTCACAGTCCTGGAGGTACAAAAGCAAGGAAGCCCTTCAGGACAAAAAGCCCATAAAGGAAATCACAGCTCCTGCCCTGAAGTTCCCCATGAGCCCCATAGCATTCTATAGAAAGAGCTGCTTCACCTAGTGCACTACAGATGCATTGCTTAACTGGTTTTGGAAGACTCTCCCCCACATTTTCCTATTAACTTAGCCCGGCTGTGCATCCCAACCATCCAGCTCCTTCTGATGGGTTTCTAGACTTCCAGGTTTTCTCCTTTCAGTCTCAACACAGTATTAGTTTTCCCCAGTCCTCCTCCAGAGCTCTACCCTTCAGATGTTTACACACATACAGAGACCTTCCAGTTCTTGTAGCACCTCTTTTTGTACTGGATGGGCTCTACAAACAGAATGGTAAGGAAGTTATTCAGGTTTAGTAAGTAAGTGAACCTTCCCAGTGTCCAAAAGCCAGGATAGCTTCTTGAAGCTATGCCAAATAGTATGGCTTCCACTTGCTAGAAAGCAGTAGTGGCAATAGAAGTGGTCTTCCTCAATCACTCTATAGATAAGGACTGCTCTTGCTACAAAAGCGTTGTCCCTCCCATCTCCTGGGAAGGGTAAGGGGATAGAGCCTTATTATGGACAACTTCTGCAAGTAACTTTTTAAAAATCTATGGCAGGCATTTTCTGCTCTCAACCTGGGAAAAAGAAACAATACATTGCTTGTCTCAGCAACACTGGAGACCCTGACCTATTCAAGGAACCAATACAGCCACAGAAGAGTATAAGCTTTCTTTTGCTTGCTTATTTCCTGCATCCATATTTCATCATTGCATTCAACAAGGCTTATTTGACATAGATGGTTTCCTTGGATATAAAGTGAGGTGCCCGAGTTGAACCAGGCTCCTGGCATTAAAACACAGGACATCTCACACAACATTACTCATTTTATTACTTCTTCTGTTGTTGTTGTTAGTCGCGAAGTCGAGTTCGACCCATCGCGACCCCATGGACAACATTCCTCCAGGCCCTCCTGTCCTCCACCATCCCCCAGAGTCCACTCAAGCTCTCACCAACCACAAAACCACATTTTATTACTACCACACTGCATTTAGGGCCACAACTGACTTCCTGCCATCCCAAATACCTGCCTGCTTATCACATGAATTCCCCCCCATGTGTGCACATACACTATTCATTCTCAGTACCACTTTTCCCCAGATTCCCTCACTGCTCTCAGTCACTACTCCACATAGCCTTGCTCCCCCAACAAGCCACCACCTTCCTCTCCTCATGCACCACAACATCACGACAGAAAAAGCCCCATTACCTCTTTCTCCCCAAAGCATTTCTCTCAGCGCTGTCTTCAGCAACGCCTCCTCCACAGCCCTAGACACTCACCACCTCCCACCCTTCCCCAAGCAACACCTCCCCACTTCATTTTTGAGCCACCTCTCCTATTAAGTTCCCAACCACTCCCACACCCCGAGTCCCTGTATTCACAACGGCAGGGCCCTTTCAGGACATGACAGCTTCTCCCGCCTCCCACACCCCCAAAGTGGCGCCCTCCCGAGGGGTGCGTCCACAATTCCCATCAGCCACAACCATCTGACAGCAGGAGGAGCCTCCCCCCCCACAGCCCTCCAGCTGCGTGGCAGTCGCGCATGTGCGCAGGGCGAGAGGCTGCTGCTACGCCGACTTTCCGCGCCCGGCCTCAGCTTCCCCTCCGACTTCCTCGCGAGGGCCTCACCCGAAGAGCCCCGAAAAGAAGCCGTGGGAGCCGCGCACTTTCTTGTCGGCCTCGGCGAGGAGCTGCAGGGCCTCCTTCTCCTTGCCGCTCGTGTCCATCGCCATGGCCGGCCCACAACAGCAGCAGCGCCGCCGCGACCACCGGAGGCTCAGAGGGGGGAGAGGACGAGACGACGCCGCCGGCCCACAAGCGCCTCTCCTTCGCCGCCTTCTCCTCACACTGACGCCCTCGGGAAGGCTGAGCCGACGCCTGACGTCAGCGCGCACGGCGACGGACGGCGACCGCGCGGCCGGGCACGCCCACCGCCGGCACGTGACCCACGGGATTGGGAAACGGCGTCAACAACACCACGTACAGACCACCACATGGCCACGCCCACAAGCTTCTCGGCGCACGCGCTCGTGGCGTCGGACAACGCCTAGCCGGTCGCGCCGGGTCCCTCACGTGACCAAGGCTGTGCTGACTCACCGGCCTCACGTGGTGCTGGGAGCCGCAGGGGCTGGTTTGCCTCGGTCCAATGAGATGGTTGAGCCCGCGCAGGGGGAGAGGGTAGGGTTGGGCTGTACCACTTCAAGCTTTTTTTTTTTTTTTTTAGGTTCCTCTATAGTTTTGTTTTTTTTACTTTTTTTTCAGCGGAAAACTTGCGGCGCATGAAGGAATTTACGCCAGATCCTTTCTTATGTTTGAGATAAAAAATGTAGCAAAATATTGAAACCCATTTGCCGTTGCTGAAAACCAATAATGATTTAAACGACTCAGTACAAAATGAAACTATAAAGTTGCCCAATTTGAGATGATACGATGCACAAGAGTTCGGTTTAATTCATGATAATAGATATTCATGGAAGGGGAGAAAGCAGTAAGGCAAAAATTCAAGGGTTCCCATCTCCAACATTAAATATTCCAATAAGCAAGCATATTGCAAAGCCTTTCATTAAATCTGACTTCAGAAAACATAAGCAAAATAGTGATTCTTTCCATGTCTTTGCGGTACCAACATCAAATTTTGCACCTTCCCTGCAATGCAAGACACCGACCCAACCAGAGCAGTTAAAGGGAACGTGGGAAGTGAAACGAAGTGAGACGAAGGGGGGCTCACGTCTCTGATCAGTTTCGACTGCTGAGGCAATTGACGGAATCCGAGCTGGCCGGGAGTCTCCTGGACGAACAGCACGATGCAAATCCGGCTGCTTTCTGGGCAAGACGGCTTCTGTGCTTGGTCTCCGCCAAAATTATTAAAACCACTGCACCAGTGATGTAGGCCACAATCCTAAGGAGATGAGCGTCAGTCATCAGGTGTTGGGAACATTTGGATAAATCCTGCCTGAAAAGCATTACTTCTGTGTGCTTTTTTGCATTGTGGGATCAAATCCTGTACTCCTTCTCAAAACCAAGCTGTCACTGTTTAACATGGCATTCCCTGCTCCTTTCTCTCACCTTTAGCTGTAGGCTACAGTAGACAGGCCATTTAGTCCAAATTTACATTGTATACCTTCACAATGATTAAATAGTCATTGTTGGAATTCAGTTTACAAGGAAGTATCTTTTGATAACCCAGAGGCTCCATGTGCCCTGGCCAATTCAGAATAGATAAGAGAGTAGATAAGAGTCTTGAGTTCATGCATAGTTTCAGTAGCTTGAATACATGTCTAAGCAGACCTGGAGATAGGTTCAAACTACTGCACTAGTGTCAATACACTGCAATTTGAATATTGTAATCTTATCGTCACTGTGTGATTGACTGACATTTATCTGTTCTGTATGTGATGACCTTAGAATCTTATTGTAATCTCTGCATTCTGTCATCAATTGCCCTGTACCTGTGTACCCATACAATACCCTGCAATGTGTTGAAGCTTTGCAGCAGAGTTCACCTCTGCCTGCCCAGTAATGCATGCATTATCGTGAGAGTCTACCGTGGGAAACCTTGTGGTAATACAATAAAGCCTCAGATGGTCTGGACGCTTGATCTTTCCCATGAACCCGAGTTTTATTCCCTCAAATTGAGATTCTGGGATTCTGACACAGGCCTGGGCTTCCACCCAGCCAGCGCAGGGCGAGCTTGGCTTCCCTGCTTTGTGTTCAGCAGACACTCAGTTATGACCATGGCATTTCAAAGCAAGGAAGGAGCTGAAATTCCTTGTGAGGCCTTGTATCCTGGTATCTCCACTCCTCCCCCGAATGACTCCTTTACTATCATACTGTTTTGTCTTTGTACCCCACTATTTTACCTCTTGTGAGAAACCCCAAGGCAGCTTAGAGAGCTCCGCTGTATTCTCACAGCAACAACCCTGTTAAGTAGGTTGGGCTGAGAGTGAAGTTGAGCTCTGAAATAACTTTTGAGCCCTGAAAATTAAGAAAGCTCTCAGTTCCACATTGGATTTTAGACATGCTCTTAAGAAGGGTGAAAGTCTTTTAGGGAAAGGATATGATCCCATACCTTAATTTGGACTGTAGTTGTACAGATTGTGGCTTGGCATTAAGCCACAGTGAAGGGCATAGATACTACTTTTGAGTAGATATGCTTTGAATTGCCTCATAAAACTGTGTTTTATTAGAAATAAGTGAATGACCAGAGCCATTGTTGGGGCGCCTCAATAGCAGCCATGAGACAGGATAACCAGGTTCAGTCAGGAAAGACCCCTTTCGCCTTGAACCTCAGCAGTTTTATGCAAAGATAACGCAGGACCCCTGCAGTTACTTACGGAAAGCATGCTGCCAGGTAGTGGTTCTCACCGCTAACAACAAACTTTAGAACATATACAGAGAGTTTTATAGATCCTGAGTCACATGGGGTGCAGCAGCTGGGCAGTTGATGGAGAAATCAGGTGAACACAGACAAAAGGTGAGAGGTCTGCAGAGGAAGCGAGATAATGTCATTGATTACAGGAGATTAGCATAACAATCACTGAGGCACAAGGATTATTGTGGGTCTTGGCATGCAAATAAGGGTGATTGCAATGCTGTTAACCTGGCAGCCTTATCAGCTCTTCCTGATCTGCGGAGAAAAACAGCCCTGGCAGCTTCCCATAGCAAGCTATGAGTTCGCACTTCTTAAAGTTACAGCACATGCTAAACCGTAACCTGGCTTAGAATTGTAGTTGGGGCGCAGATATTCTTATAACACAAAGGCACATTTATTTATTTAGTTATTTACATATTTATATGCTGCCCCCTTGCCAACAAGCCTCATATAAAGTCACATATAAGCAACCTTTTTCTTCCAGGATTTATCTGAAGTTTCCCAACACCATACAGCCAAACCGTACAACTGTATGCGAAAGTAAACTGTGTTAAATGGCAGTTTGGGATTGAATCCTAATAGAATGAGCCAGGTGTATTTAATTCAGACTTTTCCTGCTGTTGTAGTTCGGGCTTGCTAGAGCAATGAGTCATGCCAGCATCTCTGTGTGAAACAGAAATCAGCAGTGGTCAAGAAAATCTTGCCACAGGAACCCAGCATCTAGACTGGAAATTACTGATAAGAGAATCAGCAGCGGAGGAAAGCTGGTGGAAAAAAGTAAACACTTTTGCCTGTTCACACAATCCCTGATATAAAGCATGTGTATATGGAGTGGACATGTTTGTACTTACATGCAATGCCCTACCTTTTCCCAAAGTGATCGACCGGCTCTTGATGTGTCGTGAGTGTCTAAACTCTGCAAACACGGCTCACTTAAAAGAATGCTGTGTGTTGATGAGCAAGACTCTGCTGTAATCCTGTTGGGACAGACCCAACAAGAGAGACACTGGGGGCGCCAGATCCAGGAGCACTAGCTGAACATGTTTGCAGTGACTTCCACTCTGCAAAATGCAGCTTGTGCGTGCATTTTAGGCCAGCTTCAATGTTACAGAGGAGATCTGCAAGCAAGTACTGTCTGGTGTGCTTCGAACCAGCCGCACTCATTTTCCCCATGTCAATGAGAGGTGTGGGTGCTCATGATGGCAGTCCCAAAAGCCATGCCCCTGGGAATCCACCCATCACAGGAAGTTGTGTTGCCACATCTCCACAAACCTGTTCTAGTGATTTTCATCTTCACCAGGAACAAGTGTCTTCTTGAGCCATTGGGCCTTAACTGCCCATCCAAGCCAAGCCACCCCCAAATCTCACAGGGAAATGGGCCCATCAACTCTCCAAAGAGTATGAAGGGCTGCTGCAGAGAGTATAGTCTGATTTGTGCATAACATTAACCCATGGTGTATTCAAACCATGGTTTGTTGCCCTATCCAGGGTGTCTTTGGCAGATGAACAAGCAAATAATAATTTGTTTTCTCAGCCTGTGGGTTGTTTACTTCCCTTGCTCATCATCTCCCTGTATCCCAACAGTCTTTGCTGCACTGTAGGTCTGACATGTAAAGAGGCTGGACTATTTGACTATACCTACCCACTGCCTCTGTAGGCTGGCAAAACAGCCCATGGACAGTCCATAATTCCGAGTTGTCACATAAAAACAAACCCATGGTTTAAATAACCCATACTTTTGAATCCAGTAACAAACTATGGATTCTCTTCATGAGTTGCTTATGGTTAATGAAGAGATCTGACCATCTTGAAAGTATCCACTGTTTTGTGATCTTTGAGTTGTAATGAAGACAAAATACTACATGGATGCTGAGAGAATGTGATTTTAAGCATTTGCTTGCTTTCCTCTTCCCTCCACTTGTCTTTTTCCTTTTCTAGTGTGCCTCTGTAAGCAAGGACTGTTTTGCAATTCAATCCTGTGCAGGTTCAACTTGGGAGTTCGACTGAACTCCTGTTCAGTTTGTCAAGATTGAATGGGATTGCAGCCTTGATCATTTATCTCCATATCACTGATAGTAACTTGTAGGGACGTTATATATGAATAAAATCAGAGCACCTCAGAGCATGCCAAAAGTACTGCTGGCCACCTCTGGGAACAAGTGTGGTGAATTGTGCATGTTGCTAGTTTGGAAGCCAAGTGCCTGCTTGGAGACCTCTTTTAAAGTATGATCCGCCTTTGCTCGCCTCACCTCTTGGGAATAAGGTCGCAGTCTGGCAGGGACGCTTTTCATCCTGCTGTGAAGTTTTCAGAGGAGCCCTAAAGGAATCACTTCCAGATGAAAGGTTAGTTTGTAATCCCATTTTGCTGCACCAGAAGCTGTGAGCCTGCAGCCAGCCAGCCAGCCTGCGCTATGCCCATGATAACAAAGGAGTGAGTACATGACTGTGTGTCTACACGGAGAGATGGATGGAAATCCATTGTGCCTGCTCGCCGCTCTAACATTTCCCCTTCCCTGAAATTGTGCTTCCATCGGTCCGCTCGGGTACGGTGCCGTTTGGGATGGGGGTGCGGTTTGAAGGGGAGGTGATGATTCTAGAGGGAAATCCACCTGCAAAAGGGGAGAATGTGGCCTTCCCGCCGGATCAATGCTCTCTGCGTGTATTTGCACTGCGACAGCACCTTTCGCGTCTTGAAAGGAGCAGAAAGGCCCCGCTCCCATCCAACAGCATGACATGTCATTTATCCCATGCATTGTGCAGCATCTGTTCCAGCGAAGCTTGTACATGTTTATGATAGGCTGTGCCTTTTCGGTGCCTTCCCGAATATATTGCAGAATGAAGTGGTGTCAGGGACGGACCCAGACCCCGGCTGGATGGGCACAGTTAAGCTCGATGTTTGTGATGTGCACATGCAATGGGAAAGCTCTCCCTTCCGAATGGCCTGCCTTCTATATACCGTGTTGATCCTTCGGGTTTGATAGCTTCCATTCCAGGAAGATCTGGGAGGCGCACATTGTCTCCTGTGCCCAGTTTGCATGTAATGTTACAGTGCGGTTGATTGAAATCTTATCTAAAGATAAGCACGCACACGCCCTGTGGGAAAGTCAATCATATTCATCCATGTGGAACAGGGTTTTTGGTCTCTGAAATGAACACATGCAATGTGGACCATTGAAATGAAGAAAATTCTGCCTTATAAACTGGCTCTTGCAGTCAAACAGCACCGGTTTCTTGATTTCATCCAACTTGAGAAGCTGGTATGGTTTAATTAAAAGTCATGATTAAACAATACCTGAGTTTGGGGAAAACAAGAATGATAATACTGGCAGTTTCTGTTTTCTCAAGTGGTTATTTCAAAACAAAAAGTATGAGATGAAACATTATATAGATGGCATTTCCTGCATCATGCCAAGAGTGATAGCAATCTCCTTCATCCCAGGATTTTTAAAAAATCATGAAAGGCACCTTTGCTGAGAGAGGTACTGTAGTATGAAGAGATGCATAATGTTAATTAGGGAATTAATTAGCTGAATGCCATAGAGGTAATTGCTAAACCACTCTTTGTGAATCGACAGTCCCTCAGTGCTTCCAAGAGGATTCCTAATGCATCACTTGGAAAGTCCTACAGAGCTATTCAGTCTTTCCTGCTTAATGGATTTTCAACAGAATGAAAAAGATGGAAGAAACGATTGGAAAACATGAGAGATTCAAAGTGGAATTCAGCTTCATCTGGACACCCCTTTCCATCAAATTGGATGGATGAGGCAGGACAGGGGCATGATTAAAAAATAAATAAATCTAGAAATACCTTGTTTGGTAGCAATAACAGTATGGCTTGCTATTTAGAAACTTACTCAGTGTTACTGCTAGAACAAGGCTATGTACTCAATTCATCCTGTATGCGTCAGTCTAAAATTCTGCAGGTACAGCGCACATACAGCCAGATTTATTGCAAAGCTCAGGGAGTCCTGCTTGCCCAATGGAGTGACGTGCAGAGTGATATCACTGGCATTCTGATGAGCAGGGAAGCCTCTGACATGCATCTGATCTCCCATCCTTGCACAAAAGCCCTGGACTGTGGGTGTCCTGGGCTGTTGTGGGGTGGAAGTGGTGGAGTTATACAATTCTTTTTCTTTTTAAGTTAAAGAAAGGCACCTTGTTGAGCCACATGGAAATAAGCTCCTGTGGCAAGAAAAGCGTATTAACATTCTTAAGCAGTGGACATCAACAATTTGTATTGTAAAGGTTGACCTGTTTGCTTTCCTGCACAAGTTTCGTCAGGTCCCACAGTGTTCAGTGGTGCTTCCTCCGTACTAAGTCTGCCCCAAGGATTATAACCTTATTTGCGGTTTCTGTGCTTACATTTGTCTCTGACAAGAGGGGAATAACGGCAGGCAGTGATAGGGCTTCTGGCATGCTATGTGCCACCAAGTCGCTCTCTGACCTATGATGACTCCATGAATGAAGGTCCTTCAGAAGGTCCTGCCCATGACGATTCCATTCAGCTCCTCCAAGTCTAAGGCTGTGGGTTCCTTGATGGAGTCAATCCCTCTCGTATTTTGCCTTCTGTCCTCGACTTCTCCCAACGTGACTGTCTTCTTGCCGGTAGGTTGTGTGGTCCTCCAAGCCTGGCAAGGGTTTGCTATTGGCATGGTTACCAAGCCACCCAGACCTTATGATCTGTGAACCACACCAACATCTACCCTTGCTGGGTTCAAACCACGGTGCCTACCCCCAAACCACGGTGACTCATTTCAGCCACCATGGCTGCAAATGAATGTGCAAGCCAGGTCAGCAGCTCAGCGAGGCAAAGGCAGGAGACACGCAAAGCACTGCCTAGCTAGAGGAATCTGCTTTTGGGGTGCCAGTATATCAGCCTATAAACCCTTGAGTGGAGAACAGCGAAGACAGCCCTTTCACAGATAAGCAGTGCCTGGGGCATAGATGCAATATAAAATTGAAGCTGGTTTGAGAGTCATTCCCTCTGCTCAAGGAACCACAGCCGGGGAATCGGCTGAGGGGCCTCCAATAGCATTCTCAGCCTCCTTGGATATTAGAGTTCCCAGGATACGTTAAGGAAAATTAGGTTGGTGAAAGCGAGACAGTCCCTGCCTACGTTTGTAGAGTACGCATGTCTTTCTGGCTTCCAGAAGCAGTCAGGCTCATTTGCCCAGGCCTGGCTAGGAGTCCAAAGCAGCCCTTGGTGTGCCAATCACATGTATATCCCACGTTGTTTCTATCTGCAAAAAAACAACAACAGGTGGCTTATCTTACCCTCCTCCATCCTCATAAGCCTGTGAGGTGGGTTAGGTGGAGAATCAGGGCCTGGTTCCAGTGAGCTTCCTGGATGAGAGGACAAAAATTCAGTTTTCTTCTGAGTCCAGCATTCTAACCGGGTACCACACTGGTTCTTCAGTGTAATCTCTCTCTCACACAAGCATGTCTTCATTGTATTTATTGCTTTTTTAAAAAAAGAAGTTTCCCATCAGTTTAGCATCTGTTTACCAGGTTGCATTTGGGACTGTCCATGTGCAAAGCAGATCTTCCCTATGAAACATCCTGCTGCAGAAATACAGCATCACAATTTGTTATGTTCTACGTGCCATTCAAGAGTTTTTGTACCAGATCTTACGGTGGTGGTGTTCTGCATTGACTTGCATTCCATACAAAGGTTGAGCTGTGCAAAATGACCTCTTAAAAACAAACAAACAATAAACTTATGGCAATAAATGAAGTTAGTTCATTTATTCATAGTTAACCACGTACTTAAAAATATCTAGATTGGATCCCAAACAGAGCATTTTTCAATGAATGTGAACTAAGAATTTGGCAGCCTTGCTCTTCACTCCTTATTTCTGTTGCCTAAATGCTCTGATCTTGCAAAGTCTGAACTTTTCAGCCTTGCTTATGTGGAATGAGTTTCAATGCAGGTATGTGCTGAAGTCAAGGTGAACATCACCTGCCGCTCTGTGGAGAATGTCTGGATTGAGAGCCAGTGTAGTGTAGTGGTTAAGAGCACAGGACTGGGACTCAGGCGATCTGGGTTCGAGTCCCCACTCAGCCACAGAACCAATTGGGTGACTTTGGGCCAGTCACAGACTCTCGGCCCAACCTACCTCACAGAGTTGTAATGAGAAGAAGACTGGTAGGTAAAAGAGAATGATGCAAGCAGCCTTGAGTTCCTTGGAAGGAAAAAAGGCGGGATATAATTATCATAAATCAATCAATCTGCCTGCTTTGATTGCTGTTGCATCCAGTAACTCTTGCTGTTTCTTCCCCTTGACTTTCTTACGAAGAACGAAATGGAAGATGTGAGCTCCAAAAGGGTCAGCGAGTTCTTGCAGAAATGTGTCAAGCTTGAGGATCACGAAGGGGATGCTCAGCCCAAAGAGGAGATCATAGAAGTACAAACTCTCCCTGTGCTCACATCTTCCTACCCTCAAACAGTTCAAGGTATGGTTTTCTTCCTTCCCACGCAGCCCTAGGGGCATCTGTACCTAGAAAGTTGCCTACCCACTACAGAAATCAACAATATATTCAGGTTTAAACCTGGCCAAAAAACTGTTTGGGACAATGTGCTGCAGAGAAGAGCTTATAAATAGCTGTGCAATATTCAACCCAGTTCTGACAAACCATTGCTTGACACAAAGGTGTAGATGGGGATTCACCATTAAAACATTCCTCTATTAAAAGTTCCTGCATGTAGGAACTCTTAAGTTGGAGATAATGGTTCTGAGTCCTTCCTAGAGTCCTGATTTCTATGCCGAGGAGAAATCTTTAGAGACAAGAGTGAGCGAATAATCCATTACTTGCACCCTTGTCTGTTCTCTGATATTGTTCACACTACGCGTGTGGTGTAGTGGTTAAGAGCATGGGACTGGGACTCAGGTGATCTGGGTTCGAGTCCCCGCTCAGCCATGGAGCCACCTGGGTGACTTTGGGCCAGTCACAGACTCTCAGCCCAACCTACCTCACAGGGTTGTTGTTGTGGATAAGATAGAGGAGGAGGAGATGTAAGCTGCCTTGAGCCCTTTGTAGGAAAAAGGCAGGATATAAATCAAAAAAATAAATAAAATTGTACCATCTACTTCACTTATCTCCAATTTAGTGTCCCTGGACAGCCAAAAAAATAAACAAGGTTAGACATCTGTTTGGCCACTATAGCAACATATTGCTGGACTGGATAAACTTTAGGCCTTAGGAAACAAAATATGAACCCGCCAAAATGCATGTTTTCTAATGTAATGAGTGGGGGGGGACAGATAGGGGTCTTAATTGCGATGTTTTAGCAGAAAAATGCCATCTCCTTGTGGTTCTTTTCTGGTCCTTCCCTACGAGCTAACTGGACCTGCCGCCATTTTCTGCACGTAACTCATGGCAAACCATGGGATTACCATTCTCTTTTCCCTTCCATTTTGGCAGAAGAAATATCGATGGTTTTCAACACCTGCGCTATGCCAGCCAACCTGGGCCCATGTACCAGGAGGCGGCGCGAAAAGAGCAGCGGCCACGATGGGACAAGCACATCCCTCTATGTTGACCGTCGCAAGTCCAAGGTATGGAACTACTACACCAAACTGGGAGACGCCTACGTGGAGTGTAACGTTTGCAAGAAACAGCTCTCCTTCCATAACAGCACCACCACCATGAGGGAGCACTTGGTGAGGAAGCACAGCATCCGTGACACCTTGCTGTCTCAGCTGAAGGATGACCAAGTTTCAGACCCCGATTACGTGGCTCAGGAGAACGTGATAAAAAGGGCTCGCCAGATGACGCCTGAGAACAACAGCCAGTACCACACTGTGCCCTGCACAGAGCCCAGGGCGGATGTGATCCTGGAGCTTGTGCTAGAAATGATTTTTCGGGACCTCCATCCCCTCTCAGTAGTGAAGGACAAAGGTTTTGGCCTTCTAATCGGCTACCTCGAACCGAGTTTTATCCTCCCATCCCCTGTGCAGCTATCTAGCATGCTGTGGCATCGATACAACGTTGTCAAGCAACATTTAGAACACTACCTGCAAACGGCCCAATCTATAGTTGTCTGTGCCGAGTTTTGGCTGTCCCAGCCCAGCCAGACATACCTGACAATCATGACTAACTTTATCGACGGGGAGTGGCGGCGGGCAAGATGCATCCTGGAGACGCAGCAGGTGCACGAGAACAAAGCAGAAAGCAGTTTGGGGGACAGGCTGTACTCAGTGCTGACAGACTTTGGGTTATCCAACAAGTCCGTGTTCTGTGTGATGCACGACAGCCTACAGGATTTGGAGGCGAACTCGTCGCAGCTCAAGTGCATCTACGGCTGGACTAGCCTGTGCTGTGCTGCCCACCTGCTGCACCTCTGTGTCAAAGCAGGCCTTCAGGTGGAACAAGTGCAGGAGGCCCTGGGCACTGCCCGTAGCATCGTCTGCTACTTCCAGCAGGACGCGAAGGCCACCTGCTCCCTGAACAGCAAACTGGAAGCCATCAATAAGACCAAACTGAAACTAGTGATGGACACGGGTGCGCGGTGGATCACGACTATCGAGATGTGCGAGTCCCTGCTGGACCTCAAGTGGGCCATCATGTCTGTGCTGGAGGAGCATCCAAAGGGAACGACGGTGGTCCAGAACTTGGCTGACCACCAGTGGAAGCTCTTGCAGGACCTGGTGCCAGTTATGAGGACACTTAAAATTGCCACCTCGTTCCTGCGGGAGGAGCAGAACTTTTCCATCTCTTCCCTCATGCCATGCATCCATGGTATTGTCACTGCCATTGGGCAGCAGGCAGAAGAAACAAGTGGCATTATCAAGACGGTGGTGAACAACATAAGGTCAGAGCTGACACAGCGCTGGGGTATCTTGGATGAAGAGAAATTGTTAGAGAGCCCAGCAGTGGTCGCCTCGTTCTTAGACCCGCGTTTCAAGGAAATGCGGTTCCTTAGCCCCAGCCTGCGGAGTGAGCTGCACAAAAAAATAAAAAGCATGCTGTCCCAGTTCTTCAACCACCAGTCCCCAGTGTCAACCCAGTTCTGGGTGCCAAACTCCGACTACAAAGCAGAGGTTGCTGAAACAGGCAGCCAGCTCTCTGCCCACAAGGACAGGGGTACAGGCGGCCAGTCCCAGAGTATGTACGACATCCTTTTGGGGAAGGACCCGACAGAGAGCATGCCCGAGATCCACCAGCAGCTAGAGAACTACATCGTGGAGCCTCTGTGTAAGCGGAGCACCAACCCTCTGGACTGGTGGAAGAACAACGAACATCGTTTCCCCTCCGTAGCCAGATTGGCCCGGCAATACCTTGCCATACCGGCCACAGTTGTACCCCCAGAGCAGGCCTTTGCTGCCAGTGAAAGCGCCCTGGAGCACCGGAGAGGGGTCCTTGCTCCTGAAAACCTGGACCAAATCCTCTTCTTGCACCAGAATTTTGATTTTTTAGAGTCTATGAGAAATGGCAGTGAGAGTTTGAGTAAGACTGTGCACAACCAGTACTGAAAAGTTTCATAGGGGAAGGACAGGAAGGCCAACCAATGCCTAAGGGTGTGCCCAATGCACCAGGAGGTAGAGGAGGGGGTTATGACATCTGGAAAGGGTGACTTGACCTTCAGGTCATTTTACTCCAGGTTAGAGTTTGACCTTGCCTGGTAATTTAAAACCAGTTTATCTAAGCTTACCTGTGTTTTTTTGCTGTAGTGGCAGGCCATCCCCTAAATATGGCTCATTTTCTTCTTTAAAAAGGTGCTCTTACTGTACCAGAATTAGAAGATCAAGGGCCACCCTGTGTGTGAGCGCGTGCGTCTGTGTTTTGGTTCACCTTCAGATGCCTGTGAGGCTCCTCCAATGAGGCAACCGTTAATGGGGGCTTCCTCACCTGTGGCTTGGAACCCTGTGTCACCTGCAATGGCCTTCTGCACACTGGCTTACCATTTGCTAGGCCAAGAATGGGCATCTTGTGGTGCTGCAGATGCTGCCATCCACCCCAGCTGATGGTCAAGGGTGACATGCATTGCAGATCAGCAGTATTTGGAAGCCCCACAATTTGTTCGGGCGTTTTAGTCCAGGTCATGCTGGAGAAAGCACTACCATCATACACCCAGTCCATCGTTGGGCGAGTTCACATGCCGGATCAAATCCCCTGGCGATCAGTCAGTGGGCTGGTTCATAACCAAAGCTCCCATGGTGCAGCTGACAAGACGAGCCTCCCTGTGGGCTGTTTCCCCACTCCTTTCCCCTTGGTCCTCCCCTGGGTGTTCTCCAAGGACTCAGCAAGGCTGTTTTTCCCCACTCCAGTGTGACCCTTCTCATTCACTGCGACTCCCCCACCCCCAAGAGATTAGTCTTCAGCTTGATAGTTCTTGCAGTCACGATTTTGTGAGCCCCTCCTCATCACTGTCTTTGTGGGCGAGCACTACAAATGGATCCAGCCCCCTTGGCTTGGACCACTTCTGTGCTGCTTTTTGCCGCGTCACCAAGCTCAAGAGACTCATCTTTACACATGAAGAAAATAACCATGTGTCTCAGTCATAATCAATGCTGTTTATTACACAGGAAGTCCAGCAGGATACTTTAAACTTTAGGCCACTGGGGGTAAACCAAATCCAGTGAAGTTAACATGAGCCACACCTTGATTTGAGGGTGAGCGGAATATTAAGAGCTGCTAGAAAAATTAAGGTTCTTGTTTTCTTCTCTTAGTTGGCACATTTGAAAATTTGATTAATGCAAGTAAGTAGGGTGACAGTTAAAAATAAATGTGTTCTTAAGGAAATCACACTATCATAAATAAAACAAAAGCCAGAGTAGTTACCTATTTAATTTAAGATTACTGAGTTTTGCTCTAGTGACTCCGCTGTGCAAGAGCTGAAGACTCCGAGGGTTTTTTCTGTATTAAAAACAGACCCGTTATTTTGTTGTTTATTGGTTGCACTAGATGTTTAAACGCTTCAATCCTCAAAGCTGCTTTCTAATGACTTTAGCAACAAAGAAAGAGAGTGAATATCATAAGATAGACAATTTATATAGTAAGGCAAAAAAGTGGATTTTAAGGTTGATAGACCTTGTTTTGCAAATTGCTGCACAAGTTCTCATTTACATGGAAAAATGCCAATAGTGTACCAATTCCTGATAAGCATGTATGTATTTAACTTGCCCCATAGCATTTTGGAAGTTTTAAGAAAAAGCATTTCTGATGAAGATAAGTAGGGACTAAGAGCTGGGTGGAAGCGGTGCACAGCTCAACAGATTTAGCATAAATGCACAGAACCATGTGAGACAAACTTGTGAACATAGGAGGATGCAAAACAGTTGTCTGAGGAGGCTGCCTGGTGATAAGTATGACAAATGACCAATCATTGTTAAGAGAATAGACCATGGTTTATAGCGTGTTAAGACCTTCAAAGTACTATTCCAGTGAAAGAGCACCCTGGAGAAATATGGACTCCACCAACATCAATGGGAAAAGATTTAAGAGTTGTGACAAGCACTCAGCAAGCTCTTGAGACGCACTGGCAGCAAAACTGCAGGCCATACGGGTGGAGGAAGTTACTTGTTCGACTCTGCTACCTGCCACCCCAGAAATTTCCTATACCTGCAAAGCAATTGTTTCAAGAAAAACATACTGCTCTGCAGTCCGAAGGGTAGTGGTTCTGCATTACCAGATCTTAAGTGCCTCATTTTTAACTTCCAGTACCCTACTGGGTTTAAACACTACATGCTTGAATTACCAAGTGGTTTCTTCAGTAAGAAGAAATACATTCGTTTACTTTTGAAGCCATTTTGGAGTAGGTGCAGTATGGCAAATAGGGGATACTCCATAAACTTGTATCCCCCAAAGTGAAGACAGTTTAAAGATTGGGTTTTTTTCTATCAAGACTGCATTTTTCACTTAACTGAAATTATCCTGTTTAAGATTTTCAAGATCTGCCATGTGTTTCTTACGCAAAACTGATAAATGGAGAAATGACAAACCAAACACAAATGAGGGAAAATCCATCAACAACCCAGGCTGTAATTGATTACATTCGCAAGTGTCTCCTTCAACTAAGTTGTACAAGATGTACAAACATTTGTCAAGACTGCCTGGAGAGGATTCTGATGTGATATAGGCAGCCTGGTGAGTTGCTATTTAAGAGCATAGCAGTCCATGGCCCTTTCACAGAAACTATATACACAGCATGGGAAAGTATGTGTAGGATCGCAGCCTTCCTACCATAGAGAAGCAATGGTAGGAATTACCAGTGATGATATGTGGAAAAAAGGAAAGTCTTTAGTCCAGCAGCAGAGGTTTTCCCCTTTACTGCAGAAACTGCTATGTATTAAGCCCAGTGATCAATACATGAACACAACACTCAAAAGGTGGGGACTGTACACTTTTCTGTACTGCACGGCCCTGCTTTGTGTAGGTGAAGCAAGAACCTCCCTCTGAATTGGCGAAGGCCCCCACTGACAACAGAGGCATGCAAATAACCTTCCACTACCAGCTGCCTCAGTCACAGGAACTGCACAGAACTGGGTGGCAGAAAGGGGTTAAGGTATAGTCCAGAGTACACACTGAGCAAGAGATTCCAGTACTAGACCAAGGACAGCAGCAGCAATAGTTACAACATGTTCTCTGTACATCTTTCAACTTTGGTGTGCGTGTGCACAGGGGAACACGGCAACAGAATTGATCTGTATTAATATTCAACTCAAGATGGGGAAAATCACGTACTGTCCTGTTTTTGGGATGCTTTTTTAATGGCTATGTTACATGCAAAGTAAGGGGCAATCAACCACATCAAAGTAGGGTACTTTAAAAAGGGTTACACTGGGTCTATTGGAGAGATGAGCTCAATCAATAAATTAAAGTTTTAGTTCAGTTTTGCTTGCTTTGCTTTTATTAAAGGGATTTAAACAAATGCTCTTTCTCAAATACACATGTGGATAAGCCTGTGAAATAGCAGCTAGTGACTGGTTTCCCAGCTGAGAAGCAAATGTAGCTGCTCTGGTACTAGCAGAAAATGGAGGGGGGCAAGAGTTAAGAGGCTGCACTGCTTCCTAGTCCTGTGAAGTGCGTGAGTCAGGCAGTCCATATAAAGCTTTTACTGCACAACTGAACAAGGAGGAATTACTTTTCACAACAAAAGCTTTTAAAGATGGAGCCAGTAACTGAAGGAAGAGAGGGAAATACTCTGTGCATCTAGGCTTCAAGGATACATTCACCCGCAGAAGACCGAGAGCTTCTCACAAACACCCTCAAAAAGAAACGGTCAGAAGCATCGAGTGAGACTGCACAGACTTAACGCTACAGGTAAGGATTTGTTAGAGCTGCTACAACTTTTCCATGGAGGTCATGCACACATTCAGCTACAACTCAGAGCTGAATATCTCTGAATCTAGATATAGCTGATGGCTTGCAGCCCTTACTCCTCAACCGCTTAGAGATTAAGGAAGCTGCAGCCTTTTTCACGGGGAATGGATACAGGGCAGAAACAGCCCAATGCCTGCTTGGATCATGGGCCTCCTTGCACAAACCTACTGTGATTCCATCCCATAGAGTCTCATGAATTTCCATTTGCCCTGAAATTATTTTTTCTTGTTATGTCTAAAACATACCCATCCCCACAATAGGATATTTCTAACATGCTCTCTGTCCCCCAGCTTTTGCTATTTTTGTTTTAACATGACCATTGTAAAGAAGGGTCCTACAAAGCTAGGTATGTGGCAACTTCTGAATTGCAGAGGCTCAAGGAGGACTCCAACCCAACTTCCCAGATGGCCTTTCGTTGCACAGCAATCTGTTGACAACCCCTTCCCTCCACGTAAGATAAAGCAACATGTCCACTCTGTTTGGATTTTGACTATCCTCTGGCATAAGATATCTAAGAAAATCCATGCAGATGTTACAACTTTGGCTGTAGAACCCAATTTAATACGCAACACTGAGTGTATACAAAATAACAGTAACACAGATCACTGCAGTACTATACAGTGAATCAAAATGCAGTTGTGTGAACATGAATCGAAAAAAGGATACTAAATACAATGGTGATTTCTCATTGATTGGCCTACTCCATCCTCCTCAAAATAAAAATAAAAAAGAACTCTGAAAAAGATGGTTGGGGAGAAAAAAGAGAAAGTGGGGAGCAAGGTTATTGATGTAATAGAATTTCCATGGAAGCACAAGATCTTTCTATAACTGAGCAAAAGCATGAAGCAGCGGCTCTGTGATCAAGCAAAGGCTGTTTTACAGTTATTGGCAGCTGTATCCTGGCAACTTGGCTTAACTGGCTTTCTATACAGATGCAATTAAATCATACACCTCATTTTTATTTTAGCAAAACCTGACCAATGTTGTGATGGTTTTGAAGTCCCCACAGTAACTTAAAACATTATGTCTATAAATGCCTATGACGGTCTTGACAGTGTTTTTGCTGCAACAGCCCCACAGAGCTATGCTTCTGAAAACTGTTGCGTTATGTTACACCTTCTGCTAGATGTGGCAGATGACACAGGACTGCCACAAAAAAGCATTAGCACGTTTAGCTCCCCACCATTCCCCATAATATAAAATTTCTGCTGAATATTCCTTGGCCCTGTTCTATTGGCTGTCATTACATCTAATGCGGGCGTGGGGGGGCCTCGGAACAGGACACCTGGTGTGATAGTGTCAATTCACATGAGCTTCGCTAGATGTTACTGAGGATCAGAAGCGATGCAGATATGAATGCATTACGCGCGCGTGTGAGAGTTTTGTAGAATCCGTACCGTTAAATTCCTCCTTCAAAAAGTCAATAAATGGATGCCTCTTTGAAAGTAGAGTGAAACTTTTGCTATCTCCAATCCAGGTTGTATTCTGGTTTCAGTCCAAAACAGGTTGTATCTAATCCTGGATGTCCACCAGCAGAAAAGACAATCACTGGCAGAACAATGTTTCGCTCTGCTAGAGCTCCCTGCATGCTCTGCAAATTTGCTGGAGAGGTTGAAAAACCCTCTGGAGAAGATCCAGAAGGTGTATGAGAAATGTGCTCCCATGGCACTGTATTTAGGCCAATATTAATATTAAATATTGTGTTTTGATTTCAAGTTCTGTCTTCCAATAGTGAAAACTGAAGCTCAGGCTAATGTGTATATGAACTCGCCCTTGCTCAAGTAAATCAGAAGATTCTTCAGGTTACTCCAAAAAGCCCAACAACACGCTGATTTATTTTTCTAGAGTGCAGTAGTTTACCAGCATTCTTACCCTGAAATTGTGCCTTCCCAGTTACCATGGGAGAAAGTCAATGCTTGAGCTTCTTTCTTCCTTCTTTGGCTCATTTTTCAAATGCTTTATGGGCCACTTAATCTTTATCATCGGTTCCATCTGCTCCTGAAGCCGATGGCGCTTCATGTGAGCATTCCGGCTTTTTATCTTGTCAAACACCCTAGATATAGATGGGAGATAAAAGCGAAGATTTTGCAGCACTGAGTGAGAGTCTGCAACAAAGTGAATCTCTCTTCCCCCACCCCAAGTAATAAGACAGGAATACAATTTCTCCCCACTTGCTCAAAGTTTTTAAGGTTTGGATTCTTCCAGTTCATGTGGAGGGTGGCAATATGCACGAGCTGCAGCAGATTCCAAAACTGTCACAGTTAAGACACCCAACAAACAAACGATGAGGAAAAGGACAATTTTTGCTTATACACCAACTAGATCTGACAAAATGGTACAAGAAACCAAGATGATGAATAAATGACTACCTTGCACACTCTTTACATGGGAACACACCCTGACTGCCTGTGTTTCTGGGCCTATCTAGAAGTTCCTTCTGGCTGGTGGTTGGGCTGAAGGTGTTCTGTGTTGCTTTTTTGTAATTCCTTGGTTTTAGCTTATTCTCCTGTTTAGGCAGGAAATGCCTCTTCTTTGGGCTGCAGGGAATCTGTAAGTCATAAAATATTTTTGCTTTTATTTATTCCATCTATTAGCTGCCCAGTAACAAAATTTCTGTGAGCCATGTACAAAAAAGTCATTTATTGACACTAGTCAATAAATGAAGCAGTACAAAAGCCCTGTGAAATTAGCAAACAAAACAGAGAGACTAGTGCGGCATCTGCTGTTATTTTAGAACACATAGAGCCGCAGAGCTAGCTCAAACCACATCATAATGCACTAAGATAGTAATCAAAAAGCAATCAGAGAGGGTGCCAAGTGATCCTCTTGGTGAAAGGCCATCCATAACCTGGGGGCCACCACTGAAAATTCTTATCCAGATCCCCAGAAATCTTTCTCAATCTTGCTCTACCTTTTCTTCATCCATTTCTACCTCATCCTGATCCCTCTTGGGTCTCTTTTCTACCACTTGTGCTCGAATGCAGTCAAATTTTAATATTTTTTTCCAGCTATAGTAGTATTCAACACACTGGGAAACAGTCTTAGTTTGTATCTATTAAATGAGGAGGGAAAAAGAAAAAAATAAGTGAGCATACAACAAATAATACACATAGTATCAAAAAGATAGTAGGTATGTTGCTATACTTATTTTCTCCACATGGCCTGTGGTCCAGGGGATCTAGGGATGGACTTGGTCTTGGGTAACTGGTAAGGAAGGAGCATTTTGTATGATGTATGTATAATCTAACTTAAACTGCAGTTGTTCATATAGTGACATTGCTGTACAATGCTAAATGTAACAGAAAAATTCTAAAATAAGAAGTGTTACAAACTGAGCATATTGGATAAAGGCCATTCAAAAATCTAGTTTGTAAAATAAAGCAGTCTAAGAGATGACTCCTTGGACTGCTGAAGGTCTTACCTTCTTCTGTACAAGATAAAAATCCTTTTTGTGTAAGCCAAAGGCCTTCTTAAACAACTGTTTCTCAGTAGGAGTCCACAGATGTGAACCTGAAGTTCCAACAAGAAACAAATTATTAGTAGAGGCAATCTGCTTAATGGACCATCACTCTAGCAAAATTAAAACCTTTACTGCCTCTTTTTTGCCCTCTTGCCTCCCTGGAGAGAGATGTGTGGTAATGAGTTTGTCAATATGCTTGGCGAACTCTTCAGAACTTCTCTTTCCTTTTAAATTTACATTTAAAATTCATTACAAGGATTAATAATACAGTTCACATTATTTCATAATAAAGAAAACAAATAAAAATGAATGTGGTAAAAATATTGCTTGTCCTGGCAGTGGGCAAATGATGCCGTATTTTCTATACATTTAGGGCAATTGACAATTCCTTAACTCCAAAGAAGCTAGTGTCATAATATCAGGTATTCGCCAGACCTTAACTATGTGCTCATAAAGCTCTGTAGAGGACTTTCTCCAGTTAGTGGTTATATTCCATCCTGCTGCACATAACAGTTTAACAATACATTTTAAAATGACAATCCACAAAGAAAGGTTACAAAGAAAAATTGTCACTGAATTCTCTGGTCATAACCTTCAGTGTTCTTAATTAGCATTTCCTTTTCCCCAGAAGACATCTGAATTTGGAGATAGCACTGCCACCAAACACACAAAACCTGCTGTTTTTAGAAGAGTGAGTGCTACCGCAGCCTTGGAATGAACATGGCTGCTGGGTTCTGGCATGCTCTTCCCATTAGACCTCCATAGTAGGCCTCCCATTCTTCTTGCAACCCAAAGAGGAATCAGAGCAATACTTTGCTTCTCCAGCGCAAGGCTCTGAATAGTATTAAATGCATATCCAAATTCCTGAATTCACTATGCAGCTCTTCCCTATGCCAAAGGCTGCAATCCTACGGACATTTACCTGAAAGCAAGCACCACTTAGTTCTGAGCAAACATGCATATTATTATTTAAATTATATACCACCCAATAGCCAGACTCTCTGGCAGGTACTGTATAATATAGAACAGCATTAAAAGCATCATAAAAAGCTTACCCAACAAAAATTAAAAATCAAATTCAGAACACATACACAATGACAATGGCTTAAACAAAGTAAAGCTTAAGACCTTTTAAAGCAGCTAACAAAGTCCCAGTAAACTAATTAAAAGTTCCGCGATAGAGGACACTCTTAACTTGGCACTGGAAAAACATTAAAGTTGCCCCAAGACTGGGGGGGGGGGGGGAATCACTGAAAAGCCCCTTCTCCTTGTTGACAGTAATGCAGGCTTTCTTGGAGATGGTAATAGGAGGCAGACCCCAAATCTTGATCATAGTGTCTAGACAGATGGTCAAGAGCAAACAGGATTTTCCTGTAAGTACACTCAGAATGACAGCCAGGCAGTGCAATCCCTAAGCACTTTTACTTGCAAGGCCCACTAAAAGCAAGTGGAAGTGCATTTAGAATTGGCGTCTGAGAGCATTTTTACGCAGAAGTAAATCCGTTTATGTCTTGATCCTACAAAAATGTGCACGGGGCTGCAGTTGCACAGCTTGCAGGAGTCCATGGATACATTTTGACCAATTTGGGCAATTGCTCTTCACCTGAGTAATGGTAGTTAGCAAGAGGATGAGCAGGAGGCTTCTGTGGTCCTTGGAGTAGCAGCATTTCCAGGGCCATCTGCAATTGTATTAGAGAAAATTGACACAGACTCTCCAAGTAAAAACAAATAAGGAAAACTCAGGTGGGAGAGAACAATTCCAAGCAGTTCCCCCTGGAGAGGACCAGCTTTGCTGCAAGGTGACATATGGAAGACAGCTGGTATTTCACACCAGAGAGAACTTTTTTTGTACATCTAAGGGCTACCTAAGCATGTGTTTGTCTACTGCTCCAACACCCTCCACCAGTGAACCACTCCCAGTATGAATTAAGCTGACAGATCAATCCCAGGGACATTAGGATATGGCTAGGCCACAGATTGCTGGGTTATCCTCTCACCCCCTTGCAGGTTCCATGGAAAATACTATGGGAATGATGTCAGAAGAGCCTGTGGACAGGTTAACAGAGGGCAGGACAGTGTACAGGAAGAGGAGGCAGGATCCATCAGATCCTCAAGCTTCTCCATCACGTATGCCACCCACAAGAGGATTGTGTAGCTGAAAAAGCAAGGAAAATGAGGAACAAGGAACAAGTTTTTATCTTGATCTTCCTCTCACCCTGCCTGGTTCTTGCTAACCAGGCACAGGATAGAGAGAGGACTCTGAGCCCTTTGTCTGCTTAGCAGCAATCCCAGAGGACTGTGCTCTTAATTATTTATGCCAGCCCTGCAGTAAATTATGTGCAGCCCACAAGAGTCAAACAGTCTGGGATTTTCAACAGCACAACAGAAAGCAAATCCTGGTCAGTGTGTCAAAGGTTAATTTAATAATCTTACCAAAGTATTTCCATGGGCTTCATGCAGACAATGCACAGCTAGTTCCAGGTTGGTCCCTCCCCCTGGCATCGCACTGGAGCAGGCCAATTTTAACAAATCTGTTACTGCAAACAAGATTTTTTTTTTAATTAAAAAGCATGAATAAAAATGGAATGGTTCAGAGGAAACAGAAAATAATTTGTAGGAAGATGGAGGAGAAGCTGACAACAATATACCTCTTTTCTGTGTTTCCTTGTTGGTTGTGATGTCTCCCCATGGCTTCCATACCAGTGAGGCTGGATGCTCATAATTTTCTATGGATGATCTGTCTTGGAGATCTGGTATTTCTGCCTGAAAACGACTTCCAATGTTAATATGCCTGAAATGAGAGAAGAACAAGGTAAAAAGGCACCCTGTGAACCAGCAGGAGCCTACAAAAAGACAGAGTGACGATAAAGTTTATTAGACCAAATTCGGAAGGTGAAAAAGGTATTTTCAAATTTTATTATTCCTATGAGAAGAACATCTACATGAGGCTTAAAATTTAATTCTTTTGTGAAATTTAAAGCAAAGGAACAATGAACCAGCCACTTAACAAAAACAAAAATAGCAGCAGTTATTTACTTATCCTGACTTTGCTGGGTCTTGTGCTAAGTTTTATTACTATATAGAAGACAGAAGAGACAAGGTATCTGTCCAGTTGTCTTAAAATCCAGAAATCTAGGGCAAAGGTGAAGAAGATGGGATGGATACTGGTGGAAGAGCAGAGTGAGAGCTTTACAGGCATTTTACTTATGCAGTATCAACACGGAGTAAATGAAGTTATGGGGATGAAAAGCTCTGCAGCAAAATGCACACAATGAAGTGCTACCATGAAGGACAAGGAGCCATTTCAATGACAAGAGCATGCAGATCAGCTTGGCTCGCAGGTCAGAGGGGAACATCTTCAGGGACATTTCCTTGTTTGAACATGGGGTTTTCTTTTAACAGTATCTAGTCCAAATCTTCAGCCCATTCAAGAAAAAAATGGCAAAGAAGCCGAGCCCAGAATATTTCATGGACGACACTGTGCAATTGCAGTACGATTGCACGATTCCAAACACTTTGGGATGAAACTGATTATCTTATTCTATGAGAAACATTACACCAGTTGTTTCTGATCTGCACTGATTTCTAGTCAATTTCTCAGACCAATTTAAACTTATATTAAGGCTTTAAAGTCCTTAAATGTCTTTGCAGCAAACTGAGATAACTACTGCAGGTTAAGTACTCTTAAAAATACTTTTAGGAGTGAAACTGATTAGGCTAGAAGCTGTCCATATGATCCGGTCTAGTCAGTCTATGTATTGATACGGGACTGGAAAATCTGTTGCAATAATCAGGAAGCAAAAGACTAGAGCACTAGGAACCTATTGTGATAGCCCAGGCACAGTATGTGAAACCAAACTGGATTGTTCCCTTAATACAGAGTAGGAAGGCAGGGACACATGAGAGCTCCATCCCCACTTTCTTCCATATCCAAGCAAGGCGAAGACCGGAGTCTAGAGGTGAAAGAGTTATATATGGAGAGAGTAACCTGAGGGACAAAGAGGAAAAGGCACTCCTTCCAAGAAGCCAGATTACATGGGAAGGCCATGCTATCCTAAGATGCATGGCAGTTTTTATCGCATCAGCCCCCCTAAAGAGATGCCTCCATCACATCATACCAGGATACATTTTCAAAGTTTCCAATGTGGGACTTAGGTGCCTGCCAAGTGTTGAAATGAAGGCCTTCTGAGATGAAACAGAATTGAAACTGGGGAGGTTTAAAGGACCCGAAGATGTTGTAGCTTCCAAAACCTCTGGAGGGATGGGAAGGAAGGACAGGACACCACAGGCTTTATTTTTCATCCCTTCTGGGCGGAAGAAGGCATAACCTACTTTTTGCCCTTTGTTTTCACTAAAATGTAACCACATACTTCTTTACCAAACAAGCGAGGTTTTTAGGCCAACCCAGGCCTTCAACATACACGGACCACCTGGGCTAATGCTTTTCCAGGGCGACAAGCTCCTCTTGTATGCTACCCTTTTTCTGACCGCTTTAACTTATGTGCAGTTATGTGGGGAGAAGGGGACAAGGAATACCGAGGAAATACTGGTGTTCTTATTCTCTCCCTATATTATCTGTCTTGAACTACTGTGGAAAATGACTTATCAAGTATTTGTTGGTAAGTTCACTGTCCACTATGGTTCTCATCTTCTGGGTCTTCCCTGAAGGGAGAACAGGAAGCACGGTTGCATATCATGTGCTTACCACTGAGCCATGGGTCTTCCTGAATGCCAAGTGCTTCTGGACTCAGGTGAAGAGCTACTGTTGCTCTGCAGCCTAGAAAACTACCCTTGCACGCCTCCAGGCCTCAAGTGAGCCCATCAAAAGCACCCAAGAACTTCAGGTTTAAAATAGGAGACAGGCAAGCAAAAGATTAATGTGAAAGCTGTCTGCCCCCCCCTTTTTTTAACAAGACCAAGGGGGCACTACAGGGACGCAAAGCAACCTTTCCACCCTGAGGAGGTATTTGCTCTTTTTGTTTGAGAAGCTTCTCTAGTCTTATAAAACTGACCCTTGATCTCAGAGCACTAGCAAAACCACAACAGTTTGGATGACAGTCTGCATGTTTGTGTGCGGAGATTCCCTGCCTGAAAGCTGCAAAGCCTCCTTAATCAGGACAAAAGCTTGGTGTTCAATGAGTTTTCTGCCCAGGCTCTATAGTCATTCTTCACTCTTCATTCCTGTCAGTTTATATCAAAGCACTCACACAAGGGATGTGCTGGCCAATCTTTACATAATGACTTGTTTTCACTCTAAGCTAAGAACACTGCTGGGTCCTCTCTAAAATATTTCAGGGACATGCTTAACTTTAAATAATAAAGGATGCCTACCAACATATACTTGCATCCATTAGTTATTAGTGTCTGTATTTGCTAAAGACCCCATCCAGCCTTTCATTATTTTGCTCTAAATTTCAATTATTACTTTAATGAGACAGAAATAACCTTACCCATGCTGTAAGAACATTATTGATTTTCACTGACAAAATGTAAGCAAAATACAATGCCACACCAGCAGAGGATAATCACCCAACCAAGTGGGACTACTTCTTTAACTGAATCAGATAGGGATTCACCCCAGTTCTGAAAAACTTTTCCCTAAAAGGTTTTGACTTGTCCCTTCACTGACAGCTTTTATTTTATCAGACTGTAATGCCTTTGTAGGCAGATGTTGTTATAGGTAGATCATTTTTATAGTCACTTTATTGTCCCACCAATATATTCTGTTGTTGGGGCGCTTGGGGGTATTTATAGCATCAGAAAAAATACCTCTAAATATTAAACTGAAAAATAGCCAAGTATTGTAAGTACAGAACACAGGGAGGGTATAAGAAGCATAGGAAGAACTGCAATGGTTAAATGCTACCTGCCTAGCTACATGGCAATGAAAAGAGAGGCTTAAGGTATTGTATGCATTATTAACATCTTCACCCTCTCACTTACGGTTCTATGCTGATTTTGGTGGTATCTTTCACAAGAGAGAACAGAAGAGCTCCATCCATTCCATCTAAAATTGAAAACCGATGTTAGAAACAGTGGTAACTATAGAATCTTTCTCTTAACCATCACACTTTAAAACCCCATCACTGAGAAACCCACACATCTTCCTCCACCTTTTATATCTTCTCTGATTACAAGAGCTCCTATGAGGAACCAATTACACAAGTAAGCCATTTTTTAAGAGCCATTAGATTGGAATGTCCAAAACATTTTCAATTACTGCAAGTTCCAAGCTGCCCATGATAAACACTGTGGCAGTAACATTTTAGGCTGCAATCCTGAACACGTTTACTAGGGATTAACCTCCATTTAAGACAATAAAACATACTTCTAACTAAGCATTACTAAGATTGTGGTGCAAATCACTCTAATGAGATATAAAAACAATTGGAGAAGTCCCAAAAAGCCCAATTAGAATTGGGCATGTTCAGCAGCCATGGAATGTGGTGGCAATTGAAAAAGATGGGGTGGCAGAAGAATAAAGCAGAATATTCTCTTGGAAAGAATGGCCGGCTACAACCCCGAATTGGAGCATTTTTCTCTTTTGCTTTATTTCTTTCATTTATCACTGAATCTTGACTGCATACTGTTCCATACAACATCTGCTGTTAAAATAACACCAAGATCTTGGGCACTTACAAGACACAACTGCTTTCACGCCCAGAAAGCTCAGCTTTGGGATGATTTTGTGGACATGATCCACACTGCTTCTTGCAAAACCATTACCTACTTTCCATTGCTTTCCATAGGTCCTTCAAACTGGTATGCTCATGCATGGTGAAAGCTGCCCAACCAGCACTGACAGGGATTCCCTTTGCTAGCGTGGCAGACAGTTTCATAGCTCGTGCTAAAGCATATGCTTTGCATGTACGATGTCCTGGATTCAGTGGAGCTCTAGTCAGGCTAGAAAGAACCTTGCATGAAATCCTTGGGGAGCTGTTGCAAATCTGAGGAAGTAATACTGGGTTAAATGGAGCAATGGCTCCTCACATACTGATAAGAGTTAATGGGTTACTGTGTTACCTACCTAAAACAGAGGTATACATCTTGGTGGAAGAAGAGTTTGTAGATGAAGAGCAGAGAGCATTGAAGTACAGCCCTGAACCCTCACGGATGGGGCTGAGCATTGGAGGTGGTGTGTAAGGAGAGCACTGAACTAAGCCTTGGAGGAGATGGTCCATGAGGAAGACAGGAGAGCGAAGGTTACTTTGGTAGCATCCTCCAGCACCAGGCTGTATCTCACTGCAGATCAGTGGAGGGGGTGGAATAAAAAGTGATTTTGGACGGGTTCGCCTCTTCCTCTTCTTCTGTGGCAAACCTTCTTGGAGATCCTTATCATCCTGACTTTCCTTCCGATCAACCTGAAAGGCAGACACAGATCATGGGATTTTAACTTTCTACCTGGAAAAAAAGTTATTGTGACCTGTATGGTGCTGGATTTTTCAGTGTGTTGCATCAGGTTTTTCTCATTAAAGCTTAACTGAGACACCACCTAGAATCACAGAATTTTAGTTTTGGATATCATCTAGTAGTCCAGCCTCATTTAGCACAGGAGTCTTATCTACAGCATCCCAGTCAAATAGTCATCCCACCTCTGCTTCAATACTTCTAGCAAAGGAGAGTCCACCAGTCCATTCCCCTCTATCTTCCTATTATCTAATTTTTACTTTCTTACTATTGCCCCCCATCTAGTCTGACCCCCTGGAGTCACAGATAACCACCATGCTCCAACTTTTATGTGACAACACTTCAGTCATCAGAAGACCGTTATCATGTCTCCCTTCCCTTCTCCAGGCTAAACATGTCAAAGTCTTTCAACTCATATGATTTGGTTTCCTCATCCCCATGACCCACCATGTTCTTCAAATGTCTGAGAACACCTCTTGAAGTTACTCTACAATCGTTGTTTGGTGCAAGTACTGTAAATCTGTAGCTCCCACTTCAATGAGTTCTCCTAAATTTCAGTTTTTGTTATGCTAAGTTACTTGCTCAAGAGCTGCAGAAAAAACAGTAGCTGCTGTAGTTAGGCTTGTAAAAAAAAATACTTCTACAAGCCTCAAAGCTGCAATCCTGGCATGAGACTGAAATCCCACCACCACCCCAATATTGGCTGACCAGATTATGATGTCACTGTTCTGTCACTCCAGCTATTGCTATCAGTCTCTAGCAACAGAGGCAGGTTTGCACTTGCTTGCCTGTCATTATGGGTGACTCCAATACCACCTGGCAGGCCCCAGAATCTTGTCAAGCTTCTGAAAGTGAGAAAGGCGCAGCCTTCAGGTGGGTGGGAGATGGGAGTGGGATCCACCAGCTATAGTTACTGCGCTGGACTCCCACAGTCTCTACCCTTTCTTGATCAGTCTGCTGCCACCTGGACCTCACAAAAGCCCTTCATACAACAGGCTTTTGGAGGGCGAGTTGTCTGCAGTCCTCATGAGGGAAGGAAATGGGAGGTGGAGAGAACTACACGAGACCTTTTCCCCAGGTTGAGCAGAAGGCACTTGGACCTGCTGGATCTGAGTGTGTTGTCTGATGCCTTTGGGATCTTGTAAGTTTGCCTTGTGGCAGAAAGAGATTATCCTGGCGTCTACTGCCCTGAGAGTCAAGCTTCCAGGAAAGGCTCTTATCCTACTCAAACAGAATTTTCTGGGTTCCAGAGGACACTGTCTTCCATGTTTAACCTTCACATGTTCTTTTCCCTTCATATGTTCTAACCTTCATATGTTCTTTCTCGTCTTTTTTTCTCACCAGAAAAATATTCATTAAAGAATAAAAAGATAGGTGCACAGTGACTTTTGAATGGCACTGCTAGAACCAAATGGCTGGTGTTGGTGTAGCTGGCAACGGGAGTGCTGGCAGCAAATGCTTACCTGTGCCCTGCATGGTGGTGGTGCCAGCAAAGGCTATTGCAATGCACAGCAGCACACAAATAAAGACTGAGTCCTTCTCGTTTCGAAAGGCCTGCTATGTCAAGGGAAGTTTTCCGTGGCCTTTAAAGTGACAGGAGATTGATCAAAGAAGGGCAGACAGTGAGAGTCCAGCTCAGTGACAATTGTTGGAAGAACAGAGCCCAAATCTTCCACCGACCTAAAGTCTGAAACCTTCTCACTTTTATGGGACCTGGAAAGATTTTGAGGATCCAACAAAGCTACTAATAAAGAAGGGGAAGTGCAAACTCAGCTCAGCAACTGAAGATTAATAAAGCAATAGCTGAAGGAACAGACCAGTGATGTCATAATCGTATCAGTCAAAGAGAAGGCAGTTCAGTCAGTCTGGTGTTGCTAGGCAAGCTTTAAAGTACATAATTTGACAAGATGTTGACCCAGTTCACATGACTTTTTAACCACCCTGTGCATGAGTAATTATACTTGCTGGACTCAGCTTATAGGGATGTCTAAACCTAGTAAGAGTCACATTGTGATAAACTGTGTCCAATAAGTACAATTTGTGCATCAACCTGCATGCAACATGCACAGGGTGGTTAACAAGCCAGCATGACTTATTAACCAACCCAGGATGGACCAAAGCAACCCATATTTTCTCAATGTGCCCCCTGTAACTCTCCCACATCTGCAGGGTAGGGATGATAATACTGATCTGTCTTGCATGCTACTCTAGGAATCTGCACGATAATGTACAGTAATGTGTTTCATCATGAAAAAATGAGATATAAATAAAATACTTATTAATAAGAAGGGAATGTCTACCAATTCTGTAGCTTACTGTGGCTATACCCACACTGAGCAGATTGTGCTACTGTCTCAAGCAAAGAGCACCACAGCCCATCCCCTGAAGACCAAGCATCTTCCAGACACAGTGAAGTACTTTTTGGAATTATTTTTCTTACATTTGCAAGGGCAGGATTAAATTGGGAAAAGATTTGTAGAATAATCTATTATACTTTGAACATATTCATTTGCTTGTTTCCAAATGGTCACGCCCAAGCAGTCAGAGGTGGTGCAGAAGCCACAGAAGAACGACTGTACGTCTAGTAAAAAATGTCTAGTGCGAGATCTTCAAAATTGGATTTTTCTTAAGAAGGCTGGATAAAAAAGTTTTTCACTAAAGTATTTGTAATATTCAGGGACTAGGCTTAACCTTTTATACACACCGTTGAACTAAATATAAAGTCCCACTGGATCTGTACCAATCAGATCTATGTCAGTGAACATATCTTTGTATAATCTGAAGTTAATACCATAAATCACCACCCACTTTGCTTTCTTGATGCTGGTTTGCAGCTGTTACAGGTACTGAGACAGGAATTACAAGAGGCACTACTGCTACATCTTCTGAAAGCCTTTTGGTTTCAGGAGGAGAATCTCCATTCCCTATTGCCTTGAAGGACAGTTTCTGAGGCTGTAAATTTTCTGCCTCACACTCCTTAAAGGGAATATAAAAAGAAATATACATTCTAGCCACAAGAACACTATACATAGTACTACGGTTAATCATTCACTTTATTTCATTTCTGTTTCTTCCTGTTCTGTCCTTTCCAAAGGGCTTGGGGCAGATGGTGACAAAGTAAAGTAAAATAAAAACCAATGGAATCAGAGTGCCCAGTGATGGAGCGTGTTACATTTTCTTTATTCTTTCTTTCAAGTTGTTAAAGATGCCATCTTTTAAACTGTGGAAGATGCGATCCAATAAAAAATGTCTGGGGGTTTAGTCTCACTGAACTCAATGGAGCTTGCTTTTGAGTAGATATTTATAGGACGGCACTCTAAAGCTGCAAGCCTAGGCACACCCTCCCAGGGTAAGCTCTGCTGGACAGTGCCACACATGGGCAGCCAAGCTTGAGACTGTGGCTGTATATTAACAATGACCGTTAAGACTTATGTCGCGCTTCCTCACCATTCACAGCACTTCACATACATTATCTTCACTAAACCATATTGCCACTCTTTAATGGCTCAGTATTAATATCTCCACCAGCAAAGTGCCTGTCATTTTTAACATTATGGATCATTCTTCATATGAATATGAAGGACCACCTACAGTACATGCATATATACCTACCCGCCTCTTAAGGTGAGCTCAGAAGTCCCTTCTACCAGAGATGTCCCACAGGGAAATAAAAGGGGTGGCACACAGGCAAAGGGCCTTTACTGCTGCTGCTCCCTCTCTAGGGAAATTCGCCTGGCGCCATCTTTGTTTTCTTTTCAGCACCAAGCAAAGATATACCTTTTAAAGCTTTTTTAAAAATATCTAAGCCCTTTGTGAATGCTGATGGACCTTTATTGGTTTTATTATACTGTACTATTTTAGGTTTTATGATTTTATTCTTTTAACTGTTTTATGCTGTCTTATTGTGTGAGCCGCCTAGGGAGGCCATTCTGGCAGTTATAGGAGGCAAATAAATAAATATTGTTACCTGTCTGGGGCACCCTCAGGTAAAATTGGCCTATTGGTCTTTTAACCACAGTTAAGAGAAAGCCAGAAATACATCTGCACTGGCCTATTTTCAGCAAAGTTAGACTGAACAATGGTGACTTGGACCAAGCCCACACAATGAGTTTTATGGCTACTAGAAGGATTCAAACCACAGTTTTCCATGTTAATGATTAACACTGTATTACAGGTTCCCTTCTTATGTGTAATATAAATGATTAGTGTTAACAGTGGCAAATATTCATTTATCAGAGTTTGGTTTCTGTTTTACCTGCTGTTTTTCTTTCCCTGACGGGGACTGCCATTGCTCACTATAAAAACACATATGGCTGTTCAGGCCCCTCTTGGTATAAAACAGCTGACTGCAGGTTGTGCAAACAAAACTGCTTCCATGCTCGCTCCTGTCTCCTGGATCTCCCCCAGTCTTATTACTAATGGAAGAAATTTAAGTTAAAAAGAATGGAAGTAGCAGCATACGAAACCTGGATTTCCGCTTTTGTCATTTACACTTAAACCACATTACACACTCATTTATGTTTCCTGTTTTAGAGTTTGTTCTTTATCTGATGAAAAAGGACTCCTTCTGCTCATTTACCACTGAACTGTGTTTACTGGAGAAGAAAACCCCACTGGGATAACACATAGAATAAGTGTGTGCTGTTGGATAGTTAATGGCTGAGAGCCAAAGAACTGCTTAGTCCAGTGAATATATGTACTCTCTCTGAACAGCCGTACCCTTATGCCATGTCATAAACTACTATTTCAACTCAAGAGTCTGGTGGCACCTTGAAGATACATGTGTGTGTGTGTGTGTGTGCGCACGCGCACACACATGTGTGTTGAGGTGACAGTGCAACATTTGCTCATGTTGTGTTGCTTTGTTCCTTTTGTTTGCAGAAAGAGTTAATTACTCCAATATTACTCTCCCTCTCAGTGCACTCATGCGGTTTGTATGCATCTTTACTTGCAGACTGAGATAAACAAGTGATAGCAGAGCCTGCAAAATTGATGGCCACCATTAAAATAGGGTCTATGGTGGTGTTTTACAAAAAATTAGTTTAGCAATTTTATTTGTGTTTTATGTGTGATGTAGTCATTGCACTGACTTGTTGCTGATGCAAATAGTCTTGCATCAAACTACCACATTTATTCTGGCACAAACTTTTGTGGATTACAGCCCACTTCATCGGATACATAGAGCATTACTGAGCACTGCAAATATATACAGTAGTTATGAATAGGTGGGAGAAGAAGAGATCTGCATGCAGTGGAGTCAGAAGAAAGATCATCCTGGCAGTGAAAATCACACTCTGCAAGTGTTTGTACTGCCCTTCTTTCTGCCTGCTTCATTTTTTCCTCTGTGCATGCACAAAGTGTAGTTACACAATTCAGCACAGGGAATGGAAACCTCGCTTTACACAAACCTTGCCTCTGACCCTCTGATTTTCAAGATATAGAGGTATGTCATCAGTGTCTCATCCTGATAAGTTGACATTTGTGAAAATAGGTGGGTCAGAAATTAAGCTCTCTCTCCCTCTCCCACTATTCATTCTACCTGATGCCGAGATCAGATGGACTTATGTTTCTCCAGAATCTTAGAGGCCATGAAACCAATACAACTTCAGACACTTACTAATCAATGATTGATCAAGGATTTTTCTAGAGCAGTACTCTTATTTTTATATTTTCAATTCTTAGTATGATCTCATAATAATAAACCAATTTTTCCTGAAGTTTTGGAAACTAGTAAAAATCCATCACAACAAACATTCCTGGTATTTGTTCCAAAAATGGCACAACAGAATTTAAATCATCAGTCTTCAGTTGGCAAGCGTCATCCTAACAAACTCTTTTTAACCACACGAAATACAAAATACAAGTTCATACAACACTGACTCCCACTATTACTGAACAGACAGATGTCTAACAAGTACATGTTTCACTTGTGTTAAATGCTCTCAAAACATCATCATGCCCTGCTTACCATCCAGGAGACAAGTATTCTTCTCTCACTGCATTAGTAAAGCTGTAGATATTGCCATCCTGTTTTAAAAAGAAAGGTTAAATGTATTCAGATTATTTTAAAAACTTACACTTTTCATCTCTTAAGGGTTCCGCATTCATCAGAAGCCCTCCAGGACCTTCACAAATAGCCTTTTAATAAGCCTTTCACAGGGTTGCCAGACAGGTGGCTCTGACTGCTAATGAATCATCACTGGAAGCCATGCATGGAATTGCAATTAACTTTCCACACTATCAGGAAGTATCAGGGATATCACTCCTTTTCTGAAAGCACATTCTGTGCTCGATCTACATCGGTAGTGTGGCCTAACCACTATGCTTGGGGAAGGGAAAAGGCCTAGTTCATCTAGGTGGCCATCACACATTCCCTACCACTTCTGTTGTGAGCACTCCTGTGGGCTTTTTCTTACAGTATGAGCACTGGAATAGTTTTATGGTACGATTTTCAAAAAATGTATCAGTGAAATTCTACTTAAATAAACAGTGTTATAGTTCTATAAACACTAAAAAGCTATATACTATTTAAAAATATTTGAGGCAATACCTTTGGTCACTGCTAATTTTACAAGGTAGTAAATGGCATGGGCAGTTTTCCTGTATTCCATTAAAGATACGCTTATTGTAGTGTTATAGTGCTATCTTACTCTTTCACCAATCATGTAACATTTTTAAAAATAGAGGAGAAGCATGTGCTAGTAGGATTTACTTTTTCCCTTTCACAGCACTATGTCACACCCACTGGTGTAGGTGGAACACACGCGGGCAAACATAAAAACAAGGCAACATTCCACATAGTGTGTAAAATCAAATACAATTCGGCTTACAGAGGAAGATTTATTAGTGTTAAGAACCATATGGGAAACAGCCTCTGCCTAAGACAACAGGGAAAATAAAAGGTGGCAATGATTGAGCACAGATTCCCTGCAAAAAGCTGAATGAGTGAAGCACGGCAACTGCACACTAAGGTGCAGAAGCACTCTAAATCGACTTCTTCTTCCTCTTTGATGCAAATTACGGTTCTATGGTAGGCAGAAGCAACAGCCAGCCAAGTGTTCCAATATGGCACTCAGGCATTCCCCTTCTCCCTCACCCCATCCTCTGATAATACTTTTTATTAACACACTGCAGCCATTTTCTCCCAAACTGACCATAGCAAAATACTGACCCAGTTCTTCCTGGAATGAGCACCATTAGAAATCTTAACAACATTTCCCCATTTTTGTAGCTTAACTGCTCCCATGCACACACCAAGCTGTACAAGGGTTAGCAGAAAAGGTACATACTGGGAAACACCTCTGCTTGAAGTTTATGATGTAGAGAAGGGAGTGAAAGAGCTCTCTGCCCAAGTCCTAGCTTACAAGGGAATCAACGCATGGGCAAAGCCAATATTGCTGGTCATTTGCTTCTGGCTTACTTGTAAAGGCTTACTAATGGTCTATGAAAAGCCTTCAAGCAGATGCTAATAAATACTTGTGACACATTAACCATCACCTTGACATAAACACTTTTTTAAAGGCCGTTAAAAAAGCTCTTAACATGCCTGAATTCTGTTGAAAATGGTCAGTTTTGGCTTCACTTTGCTCCCACTGTCCAACGATGTACTAGGCAAGGAAAAGGAAGCCATGGCCACTTGACTGGGAGAAGCCATAGAAGATACATCAAACTTTGGTTTCTCCTTCCGGCGAGGTCTACCACTCCGAGAATGCCCTTTACTGCCCGATTCTTTGACACAAGTCTTACTCTTCTCTTTCTTCTTTGATACAGCAGAGCCATTCTCTGACTGCTTTGGCTTCCCGTAAGTGTGATTCCCTGGGGCATTCTCGAACATTACATACTGGCTAGGACCAGAGAAGTCTTTGAACTCCAAGCATCCTTTCACAGTCTTGGTGTGGTTTGCATGGGAAATGCTGTCTGTGCTTGCAGAGGGCATGGAAGCAGACTGCAGAGAAGCAGCTGACTGCTGATCTTTTTCACTGCTAGATGACAAGTCCTGAAACTGGGTCAAGACCTTTTTCACGCACAAGGGAGACCTTTCACTTTCCGTGGATTTCAAACCTGAGTGACCCACATCTGTTTGCTGCTGAAACATGTTCTGAAGTGGTTTTGCTGCCCCATGCTCAGTCTCTACACTTGCCACCTGTGACGAAGCTAGTAAGTGGGTGTGGGAGACAATGTGCTGAGATTTGGTGATCCGCTGAAACAGGTGACTCTGGAGTTCTAACTGATCCTTATTCACAGAAGATTCCTGGGATTTCATGAAGAGCTGTCTGAACAGTGGCCCAGCCTCGCTCTTCTGTAGCACATCATGCTTTGGCAGATCTGAAAGCCTTGCTGCTGGCCTGAAGCTCTCTTCAAAGGCACTGAATTTTGGCTCTCCAGTTATTTCTCCCTGTGTTTTTAAGAGTGCTGGAGAGAATGATAAAACATCTGGACACTCAAAGTTATGAGCCAAAGATTCAAAAGTATGGGAAGGTCCCACCAGTCCCTGAGAAACATCTTGACTTGGAACAGGTGACATCGACGCAACATAAACACCACTCCCTTTGTTTTTTGTGCAGGCTGGTGGCACATTTCGGACCCACTGGAAACTGCTGCTTGACGGGTGAGAGGCGACAGGGATATTCTGGCCTCTGAATAACGGGAAACGAGGTACACCGCTGTTCGGCCAATACTCCAGTGCTGTGGCTTCTAAAGGGAACTGAGGTTCTGAATGTGGCTGCTTATCTGGCAAATGTGCAATGTTTTCTGCTGAGCCAAGTACAGATACATTTCCAGGATTTATGATGGTATACATACTGGATGATGCTGTGTTCTTTTGACAAGGGTAAAGTTCCATCATTTTATTGCCACTGGCTTCTGTCAGTGCAGCAGTACTTGTGGGAACGCAAGAAATCTGACCACAGGCAGAGGGGCCGGGCTGCAAGGATCCCCTGGAGTTACATTCTCCCTGTCCTGTAGAGGATGAAGGAACAGGCGGAAGCTTCTGGCTGACTAAGCTGCTTACAAAGCACCTCAGCAAGTCTCTGTTGGGCATGACAGAGTTGTTAGGGGCTTGTGGCTCAGGGTGAGCAGTCAGTCGCTCTGCAGTTCTCATGCTGCTGTGGCCTATCTGGACACGCGCATCATGCAATGTTGGGGAACCCTCACAAGTCTCATCATCCTTTAACAACCTCAGGCCATGGTGCATTTCGTAATGCCGGCGCAGGGAGCGATGATCTGAGTAACTCTTGTTGCAGCCTTGTTCTATGCAAATGAACGGCTTTGTTTTTTGGTGCGTTAGCATGTGACCACTCCTGAGATTTAAAAGCATATATTTTTATTTAAAAACATAAATAGGCTCATTGTAAGCATCACTTCTGACCTTGGCTAATACAGTGCTCACTTTCAGAATTAATACTGCAGTACTATAAAGGACTTGTGGCCCTGATTACTTCTAGTGCCTTCCTTTCAGAGGACCTCTCTGGCTAGCACTGGCTGAACTAAGGAGATGAGGCTAAGAGAAGATGGTCAAAGGCCATAAGGTACATAGGGTCACCAGAAGCTGCCAGGGTAAGGCAGCTGGAAACTCATATATAGACTTGGAGTAGGGAACTGGGTTAGTTCTCAAGAGTGATAAACCTGTAGTTGGGCTGCATGTCAGGAGTTGCTGCAAGCAAGCTCTGTGCACAGCTACTCCATGTGATGAAATATTAGGGCTACAAGTTGCAGCATTTTTTGAGAAGGTTCCTAGATACTGGAATGACTCTGCCCATCCATTCAGCTCCCCTCTTCAGTAAATTCTGTAACTTTTTTGCCAGGGAAATTATCTTTACTAAAGTCTCTGATACCTGGGTCAACACAGACACTGTTAACACTCCTGACTGAAGGTGAGAGCTCACATAATCCTCCACACAAAAAAACCCTCAACTGTTAAGGGGAAGGATTCTATCTTCACTTCCTTCTTTTTTTGTTTGTCTGGAGTGCTATTCCATCATATGAGCCTCCACTTCTCATCTGAAATAATGCAGCCCAGGACAGGTTTACCATTTTCACTGACAACTATGACCAGAACTTTGATCAGAAGTCTTTAATTTCCATGTGGTTAGTGGAAAGCTAGCAGGAGAAGTTGAAAGACATTATTTTGCCCCATGCCATAAAGACAAAGATTCAAAAACCTCCTATCAGTTCCACTCCTTGCTCAAGTTACTTTTGTTGCACAATCACTATATCCATTCCTCATCAAGCTCAGACCCAGCTGTCCCCAAATTACCTGACGGGCCAAATACTTTCAAAGATCACACAAAGATCACCTTTAGAAAGTCTCCCAATAGCAGATGTCTATTCACTGCTGGAAGCCTTCAGATGCTAGTGTTCGATGAAACCTAAAAGCTTACAGCACAGTAAAGCAATGTGCTTACACCACAGACAGACATCCAATCCATTGGCAGTTTTGTCATTTACTTAACGAGGATACACATCATACATTTCTAAGGAATACCTTACTAAGGAATACTAACTGCGGGTGCCCTATACAAGGCACTACTGGAACTGTAACAAACTGGAACAGCCTAGTTCTCTACAGTACCAGACACTGTCTTAATACATTTAGATCAGAGTTATTGGCAGCCAGATACATACAGGTGGTCCTGCCGCTTAAATGCTTTGCTGCAGATTTTGCAGACGTGTTTCCGTTCCTGGCTGTGAGTCACATAATGTTTGCTGAGTGAGCTGGTACTACTGAAAACCTTCCCACAAAGGCTGCAATCCAAGAAAGGAGCTTGAGGAGAGCTTTGCTGGTGCTTTCCTTTCTTTCCACTGCCAGAACTGGTTCTGCCTCCTTGCTCCACTTCTTTAGGTGCCGAAGGGCCAGGAAGCCCTAACTCTAAATGAGAAAAGACAACTTTTAGTTCACTAATACAATATATGGTATTGTGCCGCCAAATGCCTCTGTTTCAAGTCCAACTTTAGCCAGGAACTTTCTAGGCAGCATAAGAATGCCATTCTTGTTCTTCCCTAGCCCAACCACTTCAGACCAACAAGCCAAATTCCTCTCTCCTGGGATCCCAATATAGCACTCTAGTGTTCCCCACACTGCCATGACCCCTTTCCCAAAACATAGCTCCTTTTCTCTGACCACCAGTCATTAGTCGGACCTCTACTTTTTTGCAGTTTCCTTCCTGTGTAAACATCTGAAATGTCTTTCCTAAGGTTTAATTACCAGAAGTAAGAACATGAAACTTAAAAGACACTGTCTTTGACCCTGCCAGCCACTTAAAGACACCACTGAGAGCCTCTCCAAAACTCATTTGCAGCCTTTGGGTTAAAAGAGCTTCTCCACCCCTGTTGTAAAGTAAGATCATGGCTGGATTCACAGAAAACACCAAGTCAGAGTTCTGGTACGTTACCAGCTAGTTTGCAGAATGAGCCAGGTGGAAGCAACTTGGGCACCATACGTGAGAATCCTTGCTTGCAATTAGATTCTGAAAATTCCTGACTTAGCGTTTTGTGTGAACACAGCCAATGAATTTGAGGATCTCTGGCATGCCAAAAACACTGTATCTTCAAAGTGGGCATACTCTCAGCTGGGATGTTCTGAAGTCTAAAATAATGGGTCTTTTGCAGCAACCAAAAGAACACGCCCTGCTGGCATTCCATTGGATTGCACATGTGCAGCTCTGTCAGCCACTGAAGAAAGTCTCTGGCAAGAAAGCACAGGGTCCGGGCCAGGTTTGGTAATGTGCACACACTCAGGAGCAGTGTGTGCATGCACATTACTTCTACTTATTGGGTAAAGAGTAAGTAAACTTCATTTTCTTCTCAGTCAACAAAGCTTGTTTTCCTGCCTGCTAACTCCACAAAAAAAGCAAACCTTCTCATTCTAAAATCCTTAGAACAGAGGTGGCCAAAACCATGTTCCCAGGCTTTGCCTTTCCTTGCATCCAAGTGCCCACTCCTTCCCACTTTGTCTTTTAATGAACACATTCTCTTACCAGCAGCTTGGCTCACTTCAAAGCAAAATGAGGGGCTCCAACAGCTGCTGTTTCCTATGCAAGTCCCTGGACTACACGGCAAATGTGCTTTGTGACTAGAAAAACCTTCCAAGGCAGCCATTTCATGGTCATGTCTAGGACAGCTTCTCACCTTTTCAAATCACATGCCCACAAGGACGGCTCATCTCCCAACCACCAATTCCACTGCCAATATACAAAGACATCGCACCGCTGTGTTGAAACAGCGACACACTACCAGATCTGGATGTCTGATGACCATAACATGCTTCAGCGGACACAAGTGACATAAATTTCTACCAAGAAAGCAGCACAATCGGTGCTATAAAAGTGACGGCAGAAGTGGTGACAAGTCAATTTTGATGGAACCTCAACATTTCAGAATATGTTTCTAAGTATTCACCCAAAATTTATTTTGTTGGAATTTCCATATTTTGCAACAAAACATAGTCAAACAAAAATTTGTTGCGGCCCTATGAAGAAATCTGTTATTTGTTTATCAGTAAGCAAAGCTCTTTGAACTATGTGGAGATACATTTAAAAATATAACTTCCAAAACACTAAACAACCACACAATAGTGTCAAGCTAAAACCAGCAACAACAGGTAAGCAGTGCAGCACATTAAACAGAAGTAAAAACAGCAGCAAAATAATCCATGCAAAGAACTAACAGAAACAAAAATAATTTTTATAATGCCTGGAAAAATATAAAGGTCTCCAGCTATGGAACCACCATGAAAAAACCTTTTCTATTGAATTGCATAAAATAAGTCCTTTAGGTGGCCAAGTAAATGGAAATTCTCTAGATCTATTGCTCATTCACTATTAGCTTTCTATACAAGCCTTGCAAAACCACAGATGGGTCAACAAATCTACCTAGCTATTTGCTTCAGGATGGAGGACAAAATTCCTACTTTCCAAATGACAAGGAAAATATAGGCCAGGAGAAACTAAATGAGAAAGATTCTGACCACTGAACTCAACTGCCAAAGGAAAAAAGGGGAAGGAAAATGAAAAATTCCCTTTCCAATGCCGTTTACCCTATGAGCTTTACTTAAATTCACAAAATTTATTTTTTATTTTATTTAAAACATTTTTATCCCATCCTTTCTGATAAAATGGCTCAGGATGGCTTACAAGGATTAAAATAGTAGTATAATAATACAATAATTAAAACAACAGATAATAGGCAAACCTAAAACAAACACTTTCATAAAACTAAAGGAAGAAAAAAGAAAAAGAAAATGCGATTGTGATCAGATCTTAAAACATCTAAAATCCTTAATTATTAACATGATGGCTGAATAAAAAGGTCTTTACCTGGTGCCGTAAACAGTATAAAGTCGGCGCCAGGCAAACCTCTCAGGGGAGTGCATTCCATAGTCTGGGTGCCACTGCAGAGAAGGCCCTCCTCCAGGTAGACACCCTCCATCAGAGAGGGTTCCCAGAGCAAGGCCTCTCCTGCCAATCTTAAGGGGCATGAGGGGATGTAAGGAAGGAGACGGTCCTTCAGGTAAACTGGTCCCAACAAAATGCTTTATTACTCCTCTATCTTCCTCAATAAAAACCACAGATTACAGTTTCCTGGTACATGGCCTCTGTAACTTTTCAGACATACATCTTCCTCCTCCTTTTTTTTACGGTCCTTTTTGTAGAAAAAGAGCACTCACATGGCAGTGGTACAAGTTGGCAATAACATTCCCATTTTACAGATGGAAGTGACTTGGCCACACAAAAAATAATGTTTCTGAAACTTAGACTAATTTCAGGACTCTGTGAAATTACCTATTTTCAGCTGCAACCAAGACAACTCACCATGCAAGAGTGGCCGAGAGTCTGTGTCACAGTCATCCAGGAGCTTAGCAGAATCACAATCCTTCACTGAATACAAGGACAAGGCATCCAGGTTGTCCTCCAAAGAATCATTATTTATATTTGCGGTTGAAAGGCTGGGATCCACCTCCAGGTTGCTTAATCCTGAATAAATCATATCTCTCATATCTGGACACAGATCATGGGTAAAGGTGTCACTACAGTCCAAACCCTGATTCCCTGAAAATTCATGAAGCTGCATCTCAGAATGGAGGGAGCTTTCATCACTGAGGTGGTATGGATCCATATTCACCCCTTCTGTGTATTTCAGATTGAGCTTCCTAGTCAAAAGATCAAGGAAACAGGAGACAGCAAAGGGGCTGTAATTCTCAGTCATACTCAAGATATTTAACAGAATCCAGACACACACAAGTCAGAATAATACCAAGCTTCATCCACTAGTCTAATGTAAACTGGGCGCTACCAGATAAGATCCAATACAAACATGTCAAGTTTTGACTTACAAAATCAATCCGTTCAGATTTCTTTATCAGTATATATTTAAAACAGGATTACATGCTTTATTTAGCGCAACTATCAGCTAAAGCTCTGATTAATTGTTGAACAAAACACTCCAATCAACAGAATTATGTATCTTGCTCAAATGTTTACACATAAAATGAAAATATGCCAAATTCACTCCAAATGCCATTTTTTTCCAATTACAAGAATTTGGGAACAGTGTGAAATTATTTAAAAGACATCCAATTGTGTGGAAGGGTGAGGTTTGGAATTGTACTTTCTCATATTGTTTGAGACGTCTTGTTTACGAAAGTCAAAGGGGCAAACCCAATTGATGAAGAAAATGATTGAAAAAATCCTTTTAAATTTTCTCATATTTCCAATGGGTTTTATAAATCAGTAGTCTTCCTCACAGAAAATTGAAAATAATAAACAATTATTCACAACAAAATTAACACACAGAATGCACTTTTTTGCCACATTAGAAACAACAAAATGTCGGAAGAATTTTTTTTTTTTTTCAAAACATACTCATTGGAATTATTGAGAATCTTGGTAACTTACACAAACCTGAGGACCACTGTGTTATTACAGAAGATATAAAACCATCACCATCTTTCCAACTACAAAGAACAAAAAGAGTAGACAATGAAACAAATCAATTATTTTCTGTTAAAGAACCCGGGAACCCAGTTTTCATGTAACTGCTATGATCCAAAGCGCCTTTAACTATCACTGGCCACACTGAAACTAGCACACTGGTCCCCTCACACCTGCCTCTCCCCCTTTCTTTCCAGATCATCACACAAGTGTACCTAGATTGCTGCCATGATGTGTGAACCTGGCACGCTGGATTGTTACGTCTATAAACATTTTTTCTCCCATAGTTAATAATTTCATTCAGACTGGGTCAGAAGTTTGAAACTTGGGAACTGTTTTTTCATAAATTTTCTTTTACCAAATGGCTTTCCTTTTGTTTGTTCTTATGTTGTATATGCAACCCTTTTCCTTGTTGTTGCTTTATTTACAAATGGCCCACTTTAACAAAAGATGTAAATGCTTTCTTAAAACTGTGCATGTAATTGTTCACTCCAGGTTGAACAGAAATACAAATATGCTCATTTCTGCAAATGAAAGGGGAAATAACTCACTTATGCAAAACTATGCATGGCGATTCATGATGTTTGGGAAGCGGGATTAATTCCTTCCTATTTTACCAAGGCTCACAACAATCTGCTCATAGCACAGTTCATCAACACATTTTTCTTCACAACGATAATGGAAAAAGGTGCCTGCCATTCAAAATCTGACAGTCCAATACTTTCAGGCCACAGAATACACTATGGAGAAACTCTACGAAAGCTGAACCTTAAAGATAAAAGCATAGAAAGAATGTCAATTCACATCCACTCAAAAGTACAGCCAGCACTTAATGTGCATACTTTTAATCAACAGAATCAATGCAACCTTTTAACCAGGGAGAACTTATGCATATAGAATATCCTTACATTTTTCTCCCCATGTTCTCACCAATGAAGAGCATTACTTTTAGCTAGGCATAGGGAGACAACTGTTTTTGCTGTTCAGTATTTTAGCAAAAGTATGAAACATATTCCATAATTAATCTTGTACAGTGCTACTTTCTTTATTATTGAAATACTACTGAAAATAGACTATTTACCCCAAGACAAACTTGGGATGGAGAAAGTACGTAAAAAGGGGATTTTTTTGGAGGGAGAATAAATTATGGATTTTCAAGATGATCTACTATAATCTTTCATATCCCACCCATTAACAGAATGCCACATCCAATCCTTACATATTAAAGCATACAAAGTTCCAAAGCATGAAACCAAGAAGTGTAAGACTTTGATGCCTCTAGGACAAAGCAGGTTTATTAAAGCAAAATATTGCAATAAGGTATGTTCGTTCTTCAAGACAAAAAGTGGAAAGCTTTTCACTGATAGCCAGTTTGTTACACTTGATACACTATATGGAACCCTAATTTCAGAATACAAAGAATTTTAGGTCATGTTTGCAAGTGCTAAGATATTAATAAATAATAGATTTCCAATGCACTTTCAGCATGTCAATCAACTTCATAATCTATCTACATGACAGGTACAAATATCAACGACTTTTAGATTCTCTTGGTTAAATTACAGATTTTCCTCCCATCAAGATTTGCCAAAGCATAGGCCCCAGTATTTTTGTTTGGGCTGGTTTTGGTGGTGGGACTTGAGTCAGGGCAGGGAAGGAATATTAACTTTTAAGTAAACATTTAGAGTAAGAGCAAATGTTAAAAGATTGATTTTGCTTCTAAAATAAGTTTTCCTGAACTACATTTTCCATTTCAATTGCAAAAAGGTACCTACACTTATGTTTCAGTAATAAGTACAATTAATTAATTAATTAATTAGCGAGCTTCTATGCCTCCCCATTCCTCGAAGCCTCGGGCGGCTAAATAAATACATCACTGGATCCACTATCAGGCAGGTGAGCAATCAAGTAAAATCCTTTGACCCATCAGTTCTAGGTCCTCTGCTGGACTGTATTGCCTTTCAATATAACTTCATGATACAGGTTTTACTTTTGAAATCCTGAGGCAATGCAAAAGTAAAGTAAACTATGATAGTTTTTTAAGGTTGCTCATTAGTTAACATGGATATTTATTATGACCACAGAACAGTAAGGAAAGAGATGCAGAGCAAACTAGAATAATCACAATCTTGCACATTTTCACAGGAAAAATCCATCATATAACAAGAACCTATAAAAACCCTTTAAATAGACAAAAATATTTGTTTAGATCTGGGCAGGTCTGGCATTTAAAAACTGGGCACCGTGCTCCAAATTATGTTCGCAACTGTGCCTAGCCCCATCCTTTCTACAGATCACGCCTGAGGACACCCTGCAAAGGAGTTTCTCACCCTCCCAAGGATTTATTTATTATTCAATTTATATTCCGAGACCAATAGTCCAAAAGGACTCTCTAGGGGGATTAGGATCTGGCAAAGCTAGGGGGCAGAGAGGTGAAGGGCCCTTTGCGCACTGGAAACACCCTTCTCCTGCAAAGTCTCAGAGTGCAGCAGCCCTACTCTGGAAAGGGTTTGCAATCATCATCCACCTTTATTAAAGATCTCCTTCTTCCAGCAGTTGAGCAATTGCTCCTGTGGGACAGAACGCGAGAGTGAACAATTTACAAAGCCCTGAACAGAGGCCTGGCGGCTGCTCCCAACATTTACAAGAACTGTTGAGGTGGAGAGGGGAAAGGAGACCCTTGCATAAGTTGAGAGGCCTGGCTGCTGCACCCCACTTTGGAACGAGCCTCGGGGCGGCAGCAAGGGAAACGGGGAAGGAAATCTGCACCGTGGCTGCTGCTCCACAATTTGGAGGAGGAAATCCTCGGGGGGGGAGGGGGGACTCCGCAGCAGCCTGAGCTGGAGACCCGGGGCTGCTACCCTTCTGCGGGAGCGGGAGCGGAGGCGGGCTCCTTACCACAGACCGAGAGTAAAACCTTCTCCGTGGTGCTGCGGGAGTAACCCTGAACTGAGAGGGCGAGGGCGGCTCCTCCCCTCCCGGGGAAGGGGGCGCTGCTGCACTGCCCCCCGAGTGGGGAGGGGGCTTGTTCCTGGGGCGGGGCGGGGCGTTGCTTTTTAGCGCGCCTGCCTGCCTGCCTGCTCGAGGGCCACGCGAGCCCGGGGCAGTTGCACCTGCACCTGCTGCGAGCCGGAGGCTGCTCTTCTCTCGGCGGGGAGGCAAGGCCGCCCCTCCCTGAGGGGGGCGCGAGGGGGGTGGGCGGGCGGCGGCTTTACCCGTCGTCTCGCGCCCGCTCCTTCCCCCTCCCTCGCTCGCTGGCTCCCTCCCTTTTTCACTCGCTCGCTTCTCCCCGGCACGCGCCCGCCTCGCCGGCCACGCCCCCTACCGACGGGACCGCCCACGTGCCGACCCCGAACGGCTCGAGACGAGGCAGGGCGAGGGGGGGCGGAGGCGCAGCACGTCGCCCGCCGGCTAGACCCCCCCTCCCGTGGGCGGGGCCAGGAGGGCTTCGCGCCTGCCGCTTTTGGCGGGAAAAAAAGGGCGCCTTTCGCCAGGCGCCGCCATTTTGTGAGGGAGTCGGAAAGCGCGAAAGTTGCGAGGTGGGAAGGGGAGGCGCGCGCCGCGTACAGAGAGAAAACCGGGATAAGGCTGTGAGGAGAGGTTAAATGCGCTTCACTACTTGAAAGCGTTCTCTTCCTGTTCCCCGGCGGGAAAGGATCTCAGAGCAGCTTGTATGTGATCTTTAAAGGAAGTGCCTGCCGGCAAATTGACAATCGAAAGAGCCACACCACACAAAAAATGGAAATGGGGAGGGAAGAGGAAAAACACATGCAAGAAGTATACAAGTGTACATTTATGTAATAGTGTTCACTTGTATTATATTTATGGTATGCAAGCATAGCAGGGAGGAGATGACAAGTTAAACACTCTTAATTGAAAATTAACAAACCACTGGTTCCAGATATGTACAGTCAAGTCAACTCCAGCTTACAGGGACCCCATGAAAGAACCCTCCAAAATGTTGTGTCCGCCTCAGCTAAATTCCTCCAAGTTCTAAGGCTGTGGCTTCCTTTACAGATTTAACCTAGTATTTAGTCTTCCTTTTCTTTTTCTGCCTTTGACTTGCTTCTTCAGGGAGTTTTGTCTTCTCATGATAGAGCACAGCCTCAGTTTTGCCTTTTTTGCTTCCAGGGAATGTTCTGGCTTGACTTAATCCAAGGTCCAGCACCATGTTTCAAAGACATGTTTTCTTCCTGTTAGCTTTCTTCAGTGTCCATCTTCCACACCCATACAGTGTTTGGGAATACAAAAGTTTGAACTATCTTGACCTTGATCTTCAGCAAAACATCCTTGCATTTGAGTATCTTTTCCAGTTCCTTCATTGCTGCCCTTCCAGATCTCAGTCCTCTTCAACTTTCTTCCCTGCAGTCTCCCTTTGAATGGTTGACTGTGCTAAGATATACAACATCTTTTGCAATTTCCATTCATTTGTGATCATAATTTTTGTTTTCCTAATGTTCAGCTGCAGTCTTGCTTTTGCATTTTCATTGTTCACTTTTTTCAGGGCTCCTTTCAAGTACTAGCTGGAAGCAGGAAAGATCTATCAAAAATACGCAGCATGCCTTTACATTTCTTTACCTGAGGACTGTGGAGTATCCTGTGTAACGCCTGTGAATAGGATTCCAGGGGAATCCAGGAAATTACATGCTAATTAGTTTAACATCAGTTATGATACATTTTTGAAGCATATATAACATATGTATGTACTGCAAAAGAATAAGGCTTCTGCACAGTTATGTCCACAGTTATGTCCTGCCACTAACCTTAAGTGTCAGCAAACATGTGGACAGCAGCAAATCAGCAGACAGTGTTTACTTGGACTTCCTAAAAGCTTTTGACAAAGTGCCTCAGCAAAGCTCCTGACCAAACTCAGGAGTCATGAAATAGAAGAGCTTCTCTTTGAGATGGTAACTACCTTTCTGATAATACAGAAAAAAGAGTAAGAATACATTCTCACAAGGGAGGGGTGTAAACAGTGGAATCCCACAAAGATCTGTACCAACACCATTGCTTTTCAAATTGCTTATAAATTGGGATTCAGAATGAGCAGTAAGGTGGCCAAGTTTGCTGATATCATCAGTTCTTCTCCCCATGCCAAGAAGGAAAGAAATTCATGCAAGAAATAATTGTATAACATTTCTGTCTCCCACTACTGTAGTCTCTGTCAGTATGCCCCAGGCTCCTAATCCTCTCCTGGGGCAAAGCCCCCTCTATAAGGCAAGGTTTCATTCTCACTGCGGTGGTAGCTTTTACCTACAGAATTACTGGGGAAGGCAGTGTTCAGGCAAGCTGATGGCCACAAGACTGTGGCACAGCTTCAAGAAAGTATCTTGGCTTTTGGACACTGGGAAAATCCATGACACTATTTATTAAACTATAATAACCTCAGCATTCTTCCAGTAGAGCCTGTCCAATACACTTTCTTTTTGCAATTTCTTTCCTGATAAGCTGAGACCTTGAAAGTTTGCCTACAGTTTTGTGTGTATTTGGCTAGGCCTAATTCAGCTTTTGCCAGACCAGACTTTGACATTTCTTTAAAAAAATCAGTAGAGGAATTTTTATGTTATATTAACATATGAAAGCAATTCAAACGCTAGAATGCTTTTTTGTACTCCCTGGCGAAATTCCTGTTGTCAGTGGCTGCTGCACTAGCATGTAGTAACCGCTACATGGCATGGATAACCAAGAGTCCCTTTGCATGATGTCACGAAGTACCTCTGCTTCTTAGAATAGATTAGCAACTTTTGAGCATAACTAATCAGTTAACTAATTGGAGTCAGAGTTCAATCAAGATGCTGGAAACCCCTGAACTTAAACTATTAATAGCATCCTATGCAGAGCAGGAAGAATGGCAGAGGCAAGCGATACCTCCCTATTTCTTCCGCTCCACATTTTTGCTAAACAGCTGTTTTCAGCCATCAAATTGGGGCAGTTGGGGGGAGGGGGGAAGAATGAGGCAGCATCACAATACTTTATTTTGGAAGCTGTAGTTCTCTCCCCACCCCTCTGTCTCTGACCTTGGAATCCATATCATCCTATGGCCACCAGACAAGGTTTAGGGGTTCACAGGATCCTTCCCTTACTATCTTTTTGCCCAAGCTTCTTGACTTGTAAAGTGGAGACTGTATCCTGATTTACAGTGTAAGAGTTGTAAAATTGCACAAAGATTTAGAAAGAGAAAAATCCACATTTTTTATTTATATATACATATTTTATTTTTAAGAAGGAACGTGGAAGGCTGCATTACCAGTACTGCAACACTTTCATGCTGTGAAAACAATCTGAAGTCACCTGCATCATACTAAAAAAGAAAGCAGGGGTGAAGAAGAGAAGAGGATAAAGTAAGTAGCCAACTTTTGCTGTAAAACTGTTTTCTTCTGCCACGCATCCAATTCTTATTGCAATATCCTAGGGTTGAACCATAGGTTACTGTTGTTTCTCAACCTAGCAGCACTAACAAAGCATGGTTCACACTCCAACAGTAAACCAGGGGCTCTTTTCTTTGGTTGTTCTAGAAAAGAGACTGAGCCTGCAATTTATTTACCACTTTCGTTTCTAACGCATGGGCTTTGACCCGACTTAATTAAAAAATCAACATTTCTGCTCATTCGAAGATTTCTCCGGGCAGTGCTAAATATCTGATGCCCAAGCAGTATGTTCCACTTATGCAAGAGAATCTATGAGGAGCAAGAGTGCAAATACTTTAGAAAATCCTTAAGGAGTGGTGAATATTTGTAAACCAAATTCCTTCTGCTGTAAAGCCATGCAGTTTCCTGAAGTGGGTTTTAAGTTCTGTAAACAAGATAGAAAAACACACAACAAAAACGTGATCCCAAATGCAACCATATGCTCCAAGCTGCGATTGTATTCAAGAACAACAAATCAGAAGTCTGAAGAACAAATTGGCCATAAATTCCTTGGGAGTAGCAGCCCAAGAAAGTTTGTCACTTTACTTTATGAAACCCAGCGAAATGTTAGCCAAGAAAGCTAAACTCTAATTTTACGATATCCCTTTCAGTTTTTTCTTCTTAAAACCATCTATACTTCAGTCATAACAGGATGAGTTCCAAAAATGCTGCACGTAACACAGAGAACCAGGCTGATTAAACTCCTACCTTTTAACGAGTCTTCTCATATTTATTAAGCACCCTACTCTGCGGTTTGCTGGATTCGTAGCTCTGGCCTTTTATATAGCACCAAAGCGAGCCCTTCTACAGCCCCACCCAAGTATAAACAGAATTTAGAGACAATTCAAATCCAGCCAATCGCAGAGTATAAACATAGCAGAAAGTCCTACCTCCTTATTAATTACTAACGATAGTCAATCCTATTTAACCTGCCTAATCAGGGTGACGAGTGCTGCCTGTAGCCCAACCCATTATTTTCTGATCTGCTCCACTTTTGGCCAATCAGGAGAATGCTCTCTCCGGCAAAACCAGTTTTTAATTAGTACGCCGAGGACCCTTTCCTGAGCTGTGCTTTCAGCTGCCTGATTTTGGCGCCTGTTTAAGACGATGCCTGTCTGGTTTCAGAGTGGAACTGAGAACCGCCGCAACATAACATTCAGAAAACCCCGACTTGTTTCAGTGTACGCGTTGGCTGTGTGTCTTGCTGACTATAACATCCAAAACAGTAATTAAGAGTTGCACTAATTCCTTTTGCTTATGTTGCTAGCTGTGGAAGAGTAATATAGTGAAAGTGAAGCATTGTAAAATTAAAAATTGTTTTGGTTGGGCACTAACGAATAAAATGGAGTAGAAATTTGATCGTTAGTATGTATCTACAGGACCCGGCCTGATAACCGTGCTGTCCGAAACAGCTAAATGGTATTTTGGAGTATTGTTTGACAGTATTGTGTGAGTTGAGCGAACTGTTAATATATACTCGGGTTTTTGTCTGTCTGTTGCACCACATGCTAAACAATATCAGTCTTGTGTCTCAGTTGTGTAGCAACTTTTCTGAACGAAGGAGAAATTAGAAGAACTTGTTCCTGTATTCATAATAGATAAGAAATAGATTAATCGTTAAAGTCTAACTTAGCTATCATAAGCATGCTTTGTAAGGATGCAAGTTACATTCATTTTAATAAACCAAATACCCTGAGTTTTTTCTCATTATCCAGGCCAGTAAAATTCTGGAAAAGTTGAACAAACTTTGCAGAACTTTATCTGTAACTTGATGGAACTTATCTGTAAATCCCATTGAGCTAACTGGGACAAGGCCATGCTAACCCGCTTAGTATTGGGTTGCTTTGTGGTCAAGAAAGCACCATTTAACATCTTGAAATTTGCTTCTGAATAAACATGCAGAGGACCCAGTTACACTTGACACAGAGATCTGGAGCATGGAACTTTATACAGTTTTTATTGTTGAAATATTTGAGACAAAATATCAGTAGGTTTTACATGAAGTTTTAAAAATAACATTTCACTGAATTACAGAAGATTCATTCAAATATCTTTAACTTATAATATCACAATTTAGCTATATAAGTATTATAATACTTCTATACAGCTCTTAACTTTAATGCCATGTAGTTGTAAGTGGTATTAACACTGAATGAACAAGGCTATACATTCTTATATTTTTATTAGTTGTTTTGTTGGTGTTTTTGTCAATGTGTGGTGCAATCTTATGTCTCTACCTAGATGATGTTCCACTGAGTTCAGTGGTACTTACATTTAAGTGTGTTTAAGTGTGCAGCCTTAAAATTCCTTGATATTACTATGAAAGCCAATAGACTGCACACTGATTTCCATAGGCTATATCATCATTAAAGATGTTCTCATTTATCTGCTGTTTAAAATGTATATTAGTTGCATGTCAGTTCAACAATGATTCCATGTAATTAATATATTTTTAAATGGAAGGCAGATATGGAAGAACATATTCCTAAAAGTTTTTGCACTAATGGAACTATTTAAGGAGCAATTCTAAACACATGGCTGGCTGGAGAATACTGGGAGGTGTAAGACTTTTTCCACTCCAAAGGTGCATAAGATTGCATCCTTGCATGACTATTTTGTGGGTCTACTGGGAATATTGCCGTACACTTCATGCCACAACAGGCGCACAGGGGTTGCATGGTTTAATTTAATCAATAGATTTATCTAGTGCTTGCCATATTTAAAAAGTGCTAAAGTGGTTCTCCAGATTCATTTATCACTAACGGTCCAGGATAGTTTGAGCAGGAATAGCTATGCTGGCAGCATCTTAACAGACGTGAGCCTGCCTGCCATTGCAGTCAACTAGTTGCCACTTACATTATGGCCCCTTATCCCTGTGTGTCAATATGGCTTACTCTGTGAACATAAACATCTTATAAAATAATCCATTTATTGTCTATGATCCTATTGCACCAGGTTGCCTAAATGCTGAGAAAACTCTTTCTGTTTTACAAGATCCTTTTGCTGTGCTTAGAATTTGACAGAAGCTGCTGTAGCCTCACTTGCAAAGTATGTTGTGCCTTCATGCTGAGAGCTGAAAGGAGCAGGCTAGTTAAAGAGCAACGAAGAAGCTAATAAAGGGAGAATGGGGGAATAGGGTTAAGTCACTCAGTCATTGCTGAGGACAGAAAATGATCTGATGGGCCATTTAGAAGGAATGGGTTCGAGGATGGTGCCTTTTGAGGCAAGGAAGCTTTTTCAGGCATTGAGAGTAATAGAAGGGACAGCGTTGGTGTGGGACAAAGAAATAAAATACATTTTAGTGATAGGCTTGATAAGAATGTTTAAGATTTACCCAAAAGGAATATACTGTACTCTGATATGCAAACTGATCCACATGGCATGGCTTTGTTTAGCAGAGCCGGGGCCTGTTTGCTGCTGAAAAGAGTAGGGGGATATTTTAACTAGTATATCCTGAGTCCTGCTAACCCAGGACTGTGCAAAAGAAAGATCATGGACCTTGGTCAATTTCCAGGGCCCCCAGTTGCTGGGACTCTTGCAAAGAATACTATTTGGAAGCATCATTCTGATCATGCAAGCATCAGACCATTCAAGCCAGTTCTTAAGTTTTCCAGAGGACCTTGGCTTAAGTTCACACTTGCTGTACAAATTTCATACACATTAGTGGACAGTGTCAGTTCTAGTCTTTTTGAAGTGAACCATGCAGTCCTGAAGGCAGTCTATAACCCACCCCTTTGTGAAGAAGAGACTTGTTAAAACACTAGCACAGCTGTCAATGGGGCCTATTTATTCAGTAGGACAAAGCAGTTCTATGAATTGCGCATCACTGCCAATTGCAGGAATAGTATGATTTACAAAAGATTCAGCTTTCAGGCTTATAACCATTTGCGTGGGACTAAGGCCCACTGAACTCGGGGAGATGTGCATGGGATTGCACTGGTTAGGGTTGCATGTTACTCTTCGATCCTCCCTAGTTAGTCCTTGGTCCATGATCTCACTGCCGCGTCGCCTGCTGAGCTTAAGTATGTTTATGCAGAAGTAAACCTGACAAAGTTCAGTCGGCCTAACTCTTTGAAAAGCATGTTCAGGATAGCAGCTGCTGGGATCGGTAGAGCGACGCGATGCACCTTTCGCAACTGCAAGGCTGACCTGGAGCGAAATAATTTCAGCCCAAGTCCCCGCGACGCGAGCCTGCCCGCGTTAGAAGTGCTCGCGTCCCTCTCCCCGTGCGCGGGGGCTCTTCAACAGCCTGCGTGTCAGAGCGCCCATCACTTCCAAGCGCACATGGTCAGGAAACGCCCCTTCTCGCGCGGAGCCCCTTCCTCGCAGGAGGGCGAAGCGGGGAGGAGGACGCGCCAGTGGCGAAGGCCGCGCGGGGCGCCTGTGCCTTTAATCCGCCCCGCGCTTGACAGCCCTGCGGTGATGTCGCCGCGCTCGGCTCGCCTCTGAGCGTGCGCGCGCGTGGCTATTTCGAACGAGGGGGAGGGGGTGGGGCAGCGCGAATGCAAATGAACTGGAAGGGGTGGAGGAACGATATTTTGAAAAAAACTTCCGCGTTAAAAATGTAAAATAGTACGGGCCATGTGAGCTTTTACCATTGTTCCCCAAACCGGCTTGAACTTCCTTCCTTTCTCTGCTTTGCTTTTTAAAATTATTATTTATTAATAATAGGAAGCCTTCCTCCCGTGCAATCAGGCATCGTGCTGGCCCTCTATGAGTCTGTGCCTGCTGGGGTCCTGCCTCCGGAGCCCGTGCGGGGATGTCTCGGAGACCCCGCGCTGACTGCTGCTCAAACATCACGGTGAGTTTGTTACAATGTAGCAATTTCTCTTTAAATCTCTTAACTCTCTCTACCTGCAACTCAGGGCTGTGACAGGGCGAAAAAAACCTGGGGGGAAAGGGAACCGTGTCCCCCCCTCCTTGGGTAGCAGCACTGATCTCTTTCCATTGCTCCCCCAATCCAGTTCTCCCCCCTAAACAGCCTCCTATTACTGCGTCTGCAGGGCACGTCTACAGAATACAATGTAGCTTTATAAAATGATACACAACGTTCTAATCGTTGTGGCTAAAGAGGGGGCGCTAGGAAATTCCCCACCCCCATCCCTTCCTTCGCATATCCCTACAGGCTTCTAGAATAGGTTTTCCTTCCCCAACAGAAAGGGGGGGAGGGTGAGAGAGAGATTGAGAGAGAGAGAGAGAGAGAGAGAGAGAGAGAGAGAGAGAGAGAGAGGAGATGATGATCATTCGCAGCGTTGGAAGGGTTATGTGTCTTTTAAAAAAATATTTCCCGGTTGTAAAGGCATCGTTTATTTCTCCTCCCCCCACCACTCACACACTGTGTCTCCAAAATAAAAGCAAAGGATGCCCCCAGTTGATGGGTGTTCTCGCTTCGTTTTTGAGTGTTTGGATAGTGAGGTAGAAGGCAAAAATATATTATTTTTTCTGGTGTCATATTGAGAAGCGAAATCTGGTGTTTATGGTGTCTGCCTTTCAAGGCATTTCTCAACACTATCTGAGAGGTGTTTGTTCTGGTAGTGCAAAAATGCATACTTGAATTCTGTGAGACAAGGAGACCTGCCAGATGCCAGTTATCCTCTACTAACCTCCCCTCCACCTCTTTCTGAAATCTGAAACTTGAGCTTCTGGCCTTGTCCTGCACACAGTTGCATGTTTGTTTTTGTGTTCATTGGTGTAAGGAAAACGACAATGCAGCACTATGAAAATAAGTAGCCCATATAGCAGAGAATTTTTTTCAAGTGATTTTGTTGCCAAATGGTAATTTACTACTACTTGCCCTCCTGCAATTCATTCTCACAATCCTCTTGCACATGCAGATTTCTGAAAAATAAAAAATGTTACTTTTAAGGTGTCCTTTTTGTTTTGTGCATGAATTATAGCTGCCTCTGAGCATACATTTGTGATACATACAAACCTAAGTTCTCTAGCTGGGCCTGTTGAATAGACCCAGTTAGTAGTCCAACTTGGTTAATTCCTTCTGGAGTTTAGCCAAACATGCCCATACCTCAAAGTTCACAGTCATAAACAAAGTAGCATAGATGAGGTCATTCTCTACATGTTTTGTAAATCCAGTGTAAAAAGCATGGTTTCCAGAAGAGCTCCAAGAGGAGTCTGCTCTTTTGATATTTGCATCAGACTCATGCTCTGTGGACATATGTGGGGTGACTGTCCCCTGGAGTATTGGTATTTATCAAAGCTTGCTTTGGTAAAACAGATCTATAAATTAAAAGAGTTTCTGGAAAATTGTACAGACAGGATTGAGGTGCATTATGTTTTTTTTGACTGACAGGACTTCAACACTGGTGGGATGGGTTATAACTAATACACTTGTATTGTGGAGTTTATCTAACACCACAACCATACATATTTGGGATATTTTAATACTAGCTGAGAGCTTTTTCTTTTCCTTTTTCAGCAGTTTAAAAATAACTACCCTAATCTAGAATGAAAGGCATGGCAATATGGGTTCGAGTTTGTTTCACATGTAATCCAGGCTCCCTTACTTCTAGATTTCTGAGTGTTTACTTAAGTTCTTGGCCAGCTAACTGTTTCACTGAAATAACCTGGCTATAATGTGTACAGATGATGTTATTTGCACTGTGATCCTGAACACACATGTTGTGATGTAAGCCATGCAGAAGCCACCAGGCTCAGATCACATCTCCAATACCAGAATTCTAAGATTGTGTTTTAATTTTCTTGTGGGTGCTTGAAGGTACAATCATCCAGTTGTTACTGTTTCATTTTAAAAGCATCAAGAGCAGCAATTCTGATTCCCCTCTTTTAAAAATAGGAAGGACTCAAGTTTGATTGTTACTGGTTGTTGCTGCTGCTGTTGTTGCTAATGCTGTTGTTTTGCTTTATTTTTTTTAGAACGTATGATTTATGTTTTTCACAGATACTCCTTTGACATTGCTCTAGGTCTGTTTTTGTATGCATATGTGCCAAATTAGGATCAGCTAGTTCGTGATGATCCACTATACTAAATCAAGTGGGAGCTAGAGGGCTACAATTTCTTATACTCTTTCACCAAGTAGTTAATGGTATTCTTCATACTTGTCAGCTAAGAATGTTTAGGGAGAAGTAAAGCTAATTGAAAACATTAAAACATGGAATTCTTGCTATTTTGGTTGGAACAGAGTTATCATAGAGTCTCTTATTTTCATGCCAAATGCAGCGCTCTCCTTTAGGATATTAGTATGTGGAATAAGTAGAAGAGGCTTCCTTAACTACAGAATCTGAGGAAAAACACCACCCTGGAACTTAACTGCTTATTTGTATTGCAGGATGCTTAAGATGGTAGAAAGCGACTTTCCCCAGTCAGATGCCCTCCAGTTGTGTTGAGCTATGACTTCCAGCATGCCTCAGGAAGCCAGGATGGCTTGTAGGTCCTGCAAGTTATAGCCAATGCATCTGGAGGGCACCAGGTTGGAGAAGGCTGTCCAAAGATTTTGTTACTGATACTCCCTTAAAAACTCTTATCTTTTCACCAAAGTGCTCCCCCCCCCACACACACACAATTCAGTTCATTTTAGTATGCATACAGGGGGGAAAAAAACCCCCAAGAGAGCCAGTCAGGAATTGCTAATCTGTAGAGGCAATTCCAGAATGCAAGAAATTGATAATGTTTAGAAGCAGTGATGAACAGGATGAGGCTAACAAAATTGAAAATTCAAAACAGAGTTGCTCCTTTTTAGAGATAAAGCATGGGAGCAGGGGTTCAGCCTATTTGAAATAAGGTAGCATTCCCCTTGAGGAATCTAGTTCACAGTGTGAGAGTATTTGCTCTTGGATGCTCAGGTAGCAGGAGCATTTTGACAGCTGTAGGCTTGTGTATCATACACACTTTTTCCTAGAACCATTAGAACTGGCCATGGTGACACACCTAAAGTTGCCTCCAAAGTAGATTTCTGAAACAGACTCTATGGGAAGTTGCTTTTGGAGAGTCTTCACAAATATCAGTTAATCCTGAATGCAACAGGGTGCTTGATGAATGCTCAGCTTTGGGAGCACATGTCACTGACTTTATAGCAGCTATGTTGGCTTTCAGTTTGTTCCAGGCACAATCCAAAATGCTGGTCATGACCTTCAAAACCCTAAATAGTTTGGGTCCAGGATAGTGCTTTCAGGATTTGGATGAGTCAGTCGCTGCTTAGGACCTGCAGCAGAAGTTATTTTTCCTTTTTCTAGAAGTGGTGGAGGTATGGTTGGTTGGTACACAGGAGAGGGCCTTTTTTTCATACCCCTGCCTCAGATGACCTCTTTTTATACCTATTGAATACAATTTATTCTGACAGAATACCAGCCACCTTGGTTGAGGTACATTAATAGAGTTCTAGTAGACTAATGTATGTAAGTTCTAGTAGACTAATGTATGTAGAGTTCTAGTAGACTAATGTCTGCATGTGCTTCTGTTTTTTATGCTGCATTTGTCTGTTTCATGCACATTATTTGTTTCTTTTGTAATTTTAATGTTTGTAAGCTGCCTTGAGTGTTGCAACTGGAGCAGAAGAAACGAGAATAAAATAATTTTTAAAAAGATAAAATAAACCTTTACACCATAATGTAGAGCCCTATGAAGATACAAGATTCTCATTAATAGATGTAGAGATGGAGTTTTGTGACCATTCATGCATTCCATAGCTTGACAATAAGAATACTCTTATGTATTCAGAGGTGCTCCTGCCTCCTGTCTCAAGAAATATACTGTTTTCTGAAGAATTCCTAAGGCAGTGTGGGACCTGGTAGTTGATTGCAGGAACTCTATGACTCAAATTACAAATATTTATGACTTTATCAACCAAACAGTATTGTTAATTTACAAATTGTGGAGAAACACTGCTTCTCCTGTAACTACCACCATTGCTTCTGGAAATTTCTGAGCACTTGGCACACTGTTCAGGATGCTTAACTCGGTGCTCAATTATGTCCTTTTCAGTAAGTGGTATTGCTTAGTTTCCTTGAATATGAGCACAGGACCAAAGAAAAAATCCATGAATTCCATGTTTTTCTACTTTGTTTCTTTGCAGATGCAAACTCTAAAGTATAGGTAAGCTACTTAGCACAAGATTTTGAGTTATGCTTCTAGGTAATACAGAGGCTTTATTTAGTTGAAAAACAATGCATATTGATTGCTATGGCAACCAATTTGTATATACCCTTCAGCAAATAAATGAATTAAAATTTGGGAATAATTTAAATCAATCATTGGAATGTGATTAAATGATTTGCATGCAAGCCATGCGCTTCATGCACTTTTCCCTACTCTACAATAGCATTTTTAGGTGATTTTTTAGGTGTGGTGGCCAAAACTGCACACAATATTCCAAGTGTGGTCGCACTATATATTTGTATACAGGCAGTATCATATTGACAATTTTATTTTCGATTCCTTTTGATTTGATGATCAAAGATTTAAATCAGACACTCCCAAAAGACCAATTTAAATCAATGTACCTTGTAAAAACTCAAGTTAATGGATCTCCTTAGAAGGCAGTTGTAGAAGCACTGGTTTAAAGTATCTCACTCAGTATGTTAGTACCATATTCCTTCATTTTCTTGTCAGGAGTAAGACTGGGCCCAGGAGAAAGCCTGCACAGGTAGCCTAAACAGTACATGTTTAAGTGAAGGGAGCCTTTTAATACAATCTCTTGAATTTTATTTAGATTGAATATAGGCTTTTAATAGAACTATCACCCAATTTAAAAATTGGTTTAGATAATCTGGCTTATGTGGTTCATTGTTCTTAAATTTAAATAAGTTTGCATATGATCCAAATTTCCATTGTTGCCTTTTTCATATATAGAAGGGACAATTAGATAATCTGTGATTTAATAAAAATGAGCTGCCACTCATTGGTCTGGTTATCACAGAATTCTAAGCCAGGATTTGTTTAGCCTTGTTGTAGCTTATCTGAATGCCTGAACTGACATCACACATTAAACCATGATTGTTTTTTGTCGAATAGTCAAAGGCCAGTCAGAAATCACTGCTTGAAGTTGGTTTAAAAATCTTGGCTTTCTCTAGGCTGTGGGTACTTGCTATAATTGAACCCAGAATCCTAGCTCATTCCTGTTCTGTTTTGGTGCCTTGTTCTTGCCAGTCCACACTGGGCCAAAGCAACAACTACAAAGGAAATACTCCCAAGGAGTGTCTTTGCTTGCTTCCTGCCCCATACCCACCACTTAATTCCTCCTTGTTCTCTATGGAGACAGCCTTCTTCCCATGCCCAGGTTGTTCCCAAGCATAAGGCAGAGATGAGGGGCTACCCTTCAGATGCCAAACCACGTACTTGTAATGCTCAGAGAAAATATACTCCACAGTCGGCCTCCAAAATCCACAGACACATATCCTGTTAAAACACACAAAGAAACAAAATATGCAGCACACTAGAAAAACACATGTACTCAGTGACACACCCCTACACACCCTCACCCAGAATACTCCCCCCCCCCCCGTGGATATTAACAACCACAAATACTCAGGCAAACCAGTCCTTTATTGATGGTATTTGGAAGATCATCTGGATACTGGTAGAAGAGGCAGTGGGAAAACAAAGTAGGAATTCATTTACATTTATATGCCATCCCCTACTCCAAGTGGAGTCTCTGGGTTGCAACAATGAATAAGCAAATTGACTGAATAAACCATGATTACTTTGGTTGTGCAAGACAAGTCCTGGTTTGTTGATCAAACCATTATTAAAATCTGTATTGGCTTAACAATATGTGTGCATGGAGCTAGAAAAGGACATATTTAATATTTCTTTCTATTCTCTATCACAGTAACCAGACATAGGAATAAATCTGTACTTGATTTGAAGTCCCTCCAATAAAACTCATCCTGGTTTTGCAGCCTGTGTTTTCAAGACTGGGCTGTGTAGAAGGAGTTGACAAATGAAAGTAATAAATTACAGGAGAGGAAATGAGGTGAAAAAAGAACAAAGCTTGTTAAAGTGTCATGTGACTTTTCAGGTCTCTTAGGCAAACTTCCTGATTGCAAGTCTCTGTGTTTCAGTCTTTCTCACCGCATGTGCATGTGTACATACATATAGAATATCATAGTTAACCTCCTTAAGAAAAGATGAAAAAGTTTTGAATATTTGTGACTTTTATTCAATTCAAAATAAAAAGGTAGCTTGTCAAAGTTCTCTTCTGGCCCACAAATTCATGTCAATCCTATCCCACTTTTCTTCCACTAAGTGAACTCAAATCAGCAAACAGTATAGAAATAAAAAATAAGGTAGCATAATATATACTTCGGTAATTAATAATAGTACAATAACTAAATTAGTTCCAACAGAGTATTGGTTTAGCCTTTCCAAAGTCCTCCTTGAGGAGCCAGGTCTCCATCACAAGTCATGTAGGCCCAGTTTGTACGATCAAACAATCCATGGTTAACAGACCATAGGTTCCATATAAATAGAAGTGAGCAATTATACTAGTTCTCACCTGCCTCTGCTTTGCTAAATAACCTGGGAACATCATATTCCTGAGTTGCTTGCCCTAACATTGAAGCCCAGAATTTGGGGTTGTTGAGAGAGAAATAATCCAGAATTTTAACCCTGGATTAACTATCTGGATTGTTTCTCCCTCAACAAGAAGTTCTGGGTTTGGATGCCATGGGAGGGTAGTGTTTCTAAGCTGATTTGCAAAGCAGAAGCAGTCAGGAGCCAGTGTGCTCATTCTCTCCTGACTGCTTGTGAACAACCCACAGTTAATACATATAGGTTGTTTAATTGTCCAGACCATGTCATAGTAATAGAACTATATGAGCCTCTCTGCTTAGAGCATTTCACTTCCTTGTTATCATAAATGCAAATATTCAGGGAGAAGAGCCACTTTAGCTTTGAGGTGAAGGGAGTAAAAACATTCCCAGAAATGTGACTATTGTCACAAGGGGTGGAATCTGACTGAGAAAACTCAGCAGGTTGCAGTTCTGTTTGCTTCTTCATTTGCTCTCCTTGTCCAGTCAAGAAATGTATTGGGATAGGTTGGGAGAAAGGGATAGGTTGTCTTTCAAGGAAGGCTTGCTCTAGAAGAGTTGAAATCACATGCGCACGCACATACTTTGTGTTGGTTCAGGTGAGAATCTTTGAACTTGGTGTTGATGAAAACATATGGTACACATAGCAACCTGTGGTCTCTCATCAAATTTGGGCTCCTCAAGCTCCATTAGACACTGACTTGTCTACCCAAAGACAAAGAGTTATATAGGCACTAGCAATTATTATAAGTGGGTTCCATAGTATATCTGTAGGAAACAGGTTGTTCAGAGCCTCTAGAAAAGGAAAAACCCAAGATAATTCAAAATTTCACTGTTTGCTTTTTTGCTGTGGTGTTAAAATATCATGTTGTATTATACTTTCTATGGTAGTATCGCTGCCTGTTTTGTGATATCCTTCACAGTCTATAAAAAAGTGTATTTACTCTTTATTTTTCCTCTTCTACCGAAAGTCCTACTTCAACAGTTAGCACTTTGCAATTAAATGTTCCTTTCTAGTAGATTGATACCAAATTTTAAAAACCATTTAGTAATGGAGAATGGTCTACTACTTGCTGCTTCCATATAGTAAACTGACCTGGCTAAAACCAATGCAATTAGAAGGCTTCCTCTAGTTAGAAGGTCCATTGCTGGGAATCACCATATTATTGGAGGATGTTTATCATTTTCTATAACATCCTCCACCTTTAATTTTTCAACTTGAAAACCTTTAGACCTGTGCCAAATAAAGAATGGAAGGAGTTGGACAAACTGCTGTAAAAATGGCCTCCCTGGCATTCGTCCTCCTGCTGATTCAAATGCAAATGTTTAGTTTTGTTTAAAAGTCTATTATTTTTGTCTTGATTTGTGCAGGAAAGTTGCAGTATAATGATGATTTGGTAGGACTTCATCTTAATCCAAATTCAGTAAAACTGGAGTACCCTGTTCAAATCACTAGGGTCTAAACTGGCTTCTAAGCAAGAATAACCCTTTGTCATTGGATGTTTTCTGACTCTGCCTAACTTCCCCAAACCCTGTTTGGTAGTACTAGTATTCTGAACAGACACTGGAATGATTTAGGCAATCAAACAGCCCACATTTCTTATTTAGAGCCATAGACTGTGGCACATGCTTACAGCCATTTTGATTATTCAATCTGCTGTTTGTCATACCATCTGAACCTGGGGGCTGTGGATTATGCCAGTGTTAAACAACCCTGGCATAACTCAACAACAGCCCTTTGGTTATGCATGGTTATTTAACCCTCACAGAAACCACAGTCCCCAGGCTTAGCCAAATTGACAAATTGCAGCTTGAATATTCAAGAAACGCGCAGCTCTCTTGAGACTTAAGGAAGCCACAGTGGGCGGTGCTGATTGTGCAAAACAATCTATTAAGAGCAAGGTCATGACCTATGCAGAAGAAATGCAGTCTGATTCCCCTGTGTTCTCCTTAGGTTGGAGAATGAGAGGTGCTTCTCTTTAACACCCTCCCCTCCCCCAGCCCCCAGGAAATACAGGGAAATAGAAGTATATCTGATGTACTTCTATACTCTGAAATCTGCAAGAAAGGAGAAAAAATCCTTTCTATTAAGCAGAATACAATAAATCCTTGAACACTGATAAATAAAACTGTATTACTGTGATTTTTCTGTGATCCTTTCTAACTTGAACAAAGAAATGGGGAGTTTTATTCCCAGTGTAGGATTCTCTGAACATACTGAGGGATGTGTGCAGATAGCACAGTGAAGTTTACTATTTTCATCCTACTCAGTAGATTTTTGGATTATATCCTTACATTTTTATCTGAATTTGATTATGCTTCAGGCCATCTGACCTCCAGGGCACCCATTCCACTACCATGTTCAAATGCAGAAAAGCCATCAAAAGAAACAAAATGCAGTTTTTGAAATGTTCCCCCTCTTCCTTCATCACCCACACTGACAAATTTTGTGTTTCATAATGTTGTCTTTACACATCCACAAATGAATAACCGTGGGAAAATTTGCTCTCAGGCCTTAGGGTAATTGAGGAGATAAGTGTATACTTTTAATGCAATTAAATGAGAAACTTAATAAACTTGTTACATTTGGGACTCTTCTCTCTCAGGGATTTTCTTAACTATGTGTCAATGAATCCTATTGGGACCACTTTGTAATCCTAGCACTAGAAGGTAGAATTCAATCCACCTAGGTTCATATTAAGAGTTTCAAAGATGAAGTTCCAGAGTTTAAAAACAAGAAGAGCTGGTATATATTTGAAACAACAGAGAGGCTTGTGGCATCTTAACAACTAACAAATTTATTCTGGTGTAAGCTTCCATAGAGACTGTTAGGTTAATCCAGAATAAATTCACTTGTCTTTACTCTGCAACAAGACCCTTTTTTTTTTTTTGCTGCAACAGACTAACACGGCTAATCCTCTGGAAAATATATATTGGTAGGCATTCTTTGGTTAGGTCATCAGTGGCCAGACTGTAGATATCTTAACACCCTACAGTTATTGTGCCCTTATTGTTTGAGCAGTATTTTACGTCACCTGACTCATCTGTTAGATATCTACAGTAAAGTTAGATTTTAAAATGGGCTGCATTTTACTTCCACTCTTTCATTATTTTTGCTGTTGAATCCAGCACCTTGTGCTTTCTTGATATTTCCTCAGAAGCTAGGGACTGTTTACCAATTTAGCACCTTGTGTCTTTTTGATGGCCGAACACAGCTGCCTTCTGTACACATCACAGCTTGCACTATATACACTGTTCACAGTCTTTCTCTCAAAGACCTTTGTACCTTGACCTACTGTTTGTCATAGTTTCTGCATCTATTGTATTAAAATGAAAAATGAGCACAGAGCAAGACTACTAATGTCACTGAGCAGCAATGATTGCCACACATCCCCATCCCATATTTCCAACTTGGGGCAGGTGTTTCAAAAATACTTGATGTTAGCAGTTCTATGTATGTATTATTAAGGCTGTGTAATTTTAAAATAACTACAGCATGAAGAAGATACCAGCATCAGCCCTTTCTCTTTAGAGCTTCCTATGTAAGTGCCATCCCATCATAATATCTGTCCTACCTTCTCATAAGGAACTCAGGATATTGGGGTTACCCAATTCTATCCTCCTAACTAAACCATTTATGTGTTGAGAGACAGGGAACTTGTCCCAAGGCTGTCAGCTGAGTTTCAAATAGGTGTGAGGATTTGAACATCAGCTCTCCTAACCCCAGTCAACACCTGGCAGTTCTTCAGGGCAGCTTAGTGAATTTATAAGTGCATTTCAGCCCACATCCCACAGGTCCAGCCCAGTGAATTCATAACTACATCTGAGTCCACATTCCCTCTGTACCTGAACCATCATTCTGGTTTTATGCATTATCAGCAGCCATGGAAACTATTTCTTTGTTCACAGTATTCATACCCCTTCCTTTCCTTTTTAAAAGCTCCCCTAGTGGCTCACAATGATCAGTCAACAAAAAGCATGCTAAAAATTAAGCAGTTGAGATACAAGGATAACTGGAAAAAAAGTCAAAATTCTAGAAATTTGAACAATTTGGCATGCCAAATAACTGTCAGAACTAAAAAGCCTTCATGGAACTGTGGAATAAATACCACCAAAGGGGAAGCAAAGTGGACCTCTTAGGCTGGGTGTTCCATAGCTAGGCACAGCCACAGAGAAAGTCCTTTCCCATACTTAAACCCTAACTAACCACCAGTCAGATGTTAAAAGGATATAGAAGCAATCTTCTCTTAAAAAATGGGCAGGCTTGCATGGGACAAGGGAATACTTCGGCTAAGCTGATCCTAAATAGTATAAGGTACTAAAGGTAATGACTAGAACTTTAAATAGTGTTCAGAGACAGGCTAGAAGCCAGGGAAGCTTTTTGTGAAAAGAGGAGTCACGTGCTGCTAGTAACTGGCTTTGGCCAGATTCCAGCTGCTGCATTCTGGACCAGCTGAATTTTCTGGAACTCTTTCAAAGGCAACCCAGCATAGAGCACATTGCAGTACTCCAGTCTCAGTGTAACAAAGGCATCTGCCATGGTCAGATTTGTTTTATCTAGGATTGGATATAGGGAGTACACCCACCTAAACTGGGCAAAGTCACTTCTGACTGCAGCTGCAGTTCTGACTGTCACTTCTGTACAACCAGGTGCAAAGACAGAGCTAGGAGTACCCTCCGATTGAGTCTTCAAAGGAAGCGTAATACCACCCAAATCAGTTTAAGCTCCCATTCCAACTTGGAAATTCCAATTTAAGCTTCCATTTATTTGCCCCCATCTAATCTATTAATGATCTCACATATTGATTCAGGACCTTGGCAACCTCCCTGGAATGTGATGGAAAGGAGAGATAGGATTGGGTGTCAAACTGAAGTTACACATTATTCGTATTGTCTATGATATTGGAGCTGGCAGTAGTATTCTAAAGTTGGTGGGATGTTCCATGTCTATAGAAATTATGTTTTTCTTGGACATGAGCTATTCCAAACTGTGACATTGATATACTAAGCACTATGGAAGAGGATTGTGATCCTAGTGGGTGTGCAGCATATGGATATTAATTTTAGATTCAGAATTATTCAATGGAACAAGGTGGAGAAGTATGGTCCAAGACTAGAAAGTAGAAGTACAACCAATCACAACCCGTGTTTCCTCTCCCCACCTTCCAGGAATCTCCATATCAGAGCAATCCCAGGCTGGTTTTGTGACATGGTTAAGTGCACCTTTGCCAAGATTTTCAAGTAGTTTGGTGTTAATGCAGCTGTAATCACCTCTAATATACTAAAAACCCTCCAGTGCAGTTAAAATACTAGTATCTAATCAAAGAATGTGGATATTGCTTTTTTGCTTCAGATAAGAGTCTTGGGAGAACTAACGTATTTTGTTACATATACTGTGATGTTGGCATGCCAATTACTTTAAGAATTACTTGGTTTTCCATCTATAACAGGAAGGACGAACAATTGGCCTTTGGGGTGTTGCTGGACTGCAGCTCCCATCATTCTTCATCATTAGCCACGCTGTCTTAGGAACTCAAGTTGTGGTCCAGCAACATCTAGAGGGCCACACATTCTCCACCCCTGAGCTACAGCATAACATTTCTTCAAAATGAATAAATCCATGCTGGAGAACAGCAACGCAAGAAAAAACCTTGCTGGATCAGACCAGTGGTTTGTCCAATTCACCACTGTTCACACGACAGCAAACCACCTGTCCATAAGATGGGTACAAGACTCACACCTCCCCAAGCTCTTCAGACACTGGTGTGTGCAGGCATGCCACTTCTGATAACAGATATAGCAACATAGCCAGCTAAACTAATAGCCATTCCTCCTCCATGAATTTGTGCAGTCCCCTTTAAAGTCATCTAAATTGGTCGCCATCACTACTTCCTGTGGCAGTGGGTTTCATAGTTTTAACTGTGTGTCTTGTGAAGAAGTACTTCCTTTTATCAGACCTTAAACTCACACCCGTCAGCTTCATGGGATGACCCTGGGTTCTAATTTTATGGGAGAGGAAGAAAAATGTCTCCCTTTCCACTTTCTTCATATTATGCATAAAATTAAGCACCTTATCATGTCTCCTGTTACTCTCCTTTCTCTAAGTTAAACAATCCCAGTTGTTGTAGCCTAACAATGAACCTAACAAGTGTTTCTAAAATATACATCTGTAGAAAAAGGTTGAAAGGTGGTATGTGAGATGGATGCAGCCCACAAAGTTGTCTTGCAGACCCTGGATGTTCCTACCAAGTTAAAAAAGTAAGCAGTGCCAACTGTTTCTTGGGTAATTGGCTGTCCTATATGTTTCAAGCTGTTGCTTTCCCTTAAGGGTAAAATCAAAGCCTGAAAAAGCTTCGGTCCCAAACTTCATAATAAACAGGAATTTCTTGTCACAAATCTGTGATCTTCCCCCAAAAGTGGCTTCTCACAAAGCCTAACGTGAAAGGCTTTGGGCCTCTTTAATTCCTGTGATGCTTTAAATCTTTTGAGTTTTCAATACAAAGTGTAATACAGACACAAAAAAACAATACAAGGATTGTACATCTCCAAGGAGGAACATGAAAAACACTACTGCAGAGCAGAAAGCCTCAAGAGTTTTTCCCTGCTTCAGTCTGCTTGATCTTGCACCAGATGGCTGCCTCTAGTCTACCCATTAACAGTGGGTGCCTGACTGTTGGATGGGGAGGCCAAAGGCAATCAGATGTAGGGCAGACAACTTCATTCCCTTGTGTCTTGTTGGCGTACCTTAAAGCAAGCCAGTTGAATGAACTCAGGGTGAATTTTGACATCATGATTGCCAAATAGTACATGTCCATCTGTTCAGATAGTCTAGTGTCACCAGTATGCCAGGTGAAGACTAATTTACACAGTCAGTGCTGGCAAAGTTATCTAACAATGTTTTCACTAAATCCAGTTCAACTTATGACAACTCTCTGGCCACTATTGCCATTTTTCCTGTGTTGTCTTCAGGCGGCCTACTCTTAGAAGCAAGACTATGCAGCATCTCTTTGCAAAATAATTTTCTATCTGTTTTTAAAAGTATTTTCTGCCTCAGTATATCTTCTCTCTAATTTTCTCCACCCACCAATCCAACACCACACTTCCCTTTTTTCATTAGTGGTTCCCTGTGTTTGTTTCCAGAACAAAATCTGGAGGGAACATAAGCATACTGTACACAATCTTTCGGTTCTATTTTTATTGCTTTTGTATCCTGAAATCTATTGCTGCAGTCCCTGTGCTACAGTATTCTGGAACATATGTTTGAGATACTCATAAGCACAGACATTTAGATCCCATGATTCTTCTTTAGTTCCCTGTATGGATTCCTAAAAATTGCAAAAGCCCCTACAAGGCTTGTTCACTTCAACACTGGGCTTGGAGCTTTATTTGGGCACCCGAGTGGCTTCTTGTATTACTAATTCCAAGTTGGTGCATGCAATGTACTCTCCTTCTCTATGGCAGGATCTCTCAACTTTTACAAAGCATCCACCATTAATGTTTCAATCTTGTACTAACTTTGTAGAGTGTTTCTAGCATGAGGCGTATAGTCAGTCTACACCAAGCAACCCTCATGGGGGAGACTGTCCTAGAAAAGCAATACAGAGGGTGACTTATCTTTCCCCACCCATTGCTTTTTTTCAAAACTCTCTTTGCTGCAGTTTCCTTGTTGGAGATCCAGGCTCATTAATATCTTGCAAATACTGGTCTCAGTTGCCAACATAAACAGAAAATAGCTGAATAGCTGGAGAGCCAGTGTGGTGTAGTGGTTAAGAGCTGGGACTGGGACTCAGACGACCTGGGTTCAAGTCCCTGCTCGGCCATGGAGCCAACTGGGTGGCTTTGGGCCAGTCACAGACTCTCAGCTCAACCTACCTCACAGGGTTGTTGTTGTGGGGATAAGATGGAGGAGGAGAATGATGTAAGCTGCCTTGAGTCCTTTGTAGGAAAAAGGCAGGATATAAATCCAAAAATAAATAAAAATAAATAAATATTTCAAGGGGAAAGCAACAATCAATGGGTTAACTGTTTGCTCATTTTCATAAGTAGTCAGTGGGTTAACTGTACACTTACCGCAATGTGCTGTAGGTGAGACTTTGAAAATGCCGAGAAACTGTTGACCCAGGTTATATTGGGCCTCCTCCCATATGTACCTACTTGGACCCTGAGGTCATCTTTGGGGGCGGGTCCTTCTCTGGGAACCCCTTTCAAAGGAAGTGAGGTGGGTGACTTCCAGAGAGACTTTTTGGTTGTGGCAGTCCAGTTTTGGGATGGGATCCTCAAAGAGGTGCACCTGGTGGTCGCTCTGTATTCTTTTCAGCACCCAGCATTTTAACAGTTAAAATTTTAAAGTTTTTTTTTTTGCTATATTCCATTTTATTCTATACCACTGCTATGCTTCTGTGCTGAATACTACCCATTGTAATTGCTATTATAGTTTTGTTCTTTTAAGAGTGCGTGTGTGTGTTTAATTTTTGTTTAGTTTTAACTTTCTTAACCACCCAGACAGCCTTGGCTATTGGGCACTATAAACATGAAATAAATAATGGTAAATCATCCACCCAAGGATGTATTTTTGGAATAGAGAAGTGGTTATTGGTCTGATAATACATGTGGTTGCTGTGTAATGTGTAGTTTGGTCTGAAGAAATACAATTCCGTTGTAAATTCTTCTACTGAGATGGCTATTTACCAGTAACTAAAGTCAATGGACTTCCATAGTGCAATCCCATTCGTATTTACTCGAATGTAGCAAATCCCATAGGGTTGCTGCCCTAGTCTCCTCAAATCTGTATCCCAAAATCACCAAGAAGATATTTCACCTAGCTTTACCATAGCATTCCATTATTTGTTTACTAAATGCCATGAACCTGCTTCATATGCTGCAGCATTCCTGGGTAATGTTTAAAAAGCAGGGATGTTGTTGTTTCAGGGCACTATGTTAATACATGCTGTCCAGTTGCTCCCATTGCCATGTTTGCTGTGACGTGAAAACCAGGCATTCTGGGCCTGTTTCCCCAAGAAACCAGAGTTAGAACTCAGCTGAATACCCTGAGAAGAATGCTTCAGGGCAGACCCTGAGTCATAGTAAGCATACATAGGAGCAACGGGATTACTGCAGAAGATAAGGAACTAGACAGAGGGCCTTAAAAAGCACCGCAAAGAAGAAATCGCAATTGAGCCAAAGCAGTGGGCTTGGGTTGAGAAGTACAGACACTTCGGCATTTATACCAGCAAAATGTGAGAATGCGATTTGCTACCGGCATATTCTCTGCCAAAATTTCAGCAATTGGGAGAGAGACTGCACAAAAAGACCTTGCTGCTGCTTGCCATGCATGGAATTGAGGCCTTCGGTTTTCCTGCGCCAATCAACGTGGCAGCTTTTTACTAGCTCAAAATTCATATAAAATAATGTATAACAAGAACATTTTAAAGCTGTTGCCAAGACTGTTTTTGTAAAGAACGTTTTAAAAGAAGAGAACCATCTCTGAATAGCGTGTAGGGCAGGCAAGCGTGACAGTGTGTCTGGTTTACAGCGATTGAGGTGATATTGGTCTGTGATATAGCACAATGCAAAGAATGCAGCAGTCTTCATCTCTTTCCCCCATCCCTTGAAAAGTGAACACTTTGCCTCCCATTGTACAACTCCTGCTACCCCTGCTGTGTTTGAGGGAATGCAAGTCTGGAAATGATTTCAAGCAAAATGTTCGAAGTAAATACAGCGTATTTGGGGGGAGGGGGAAAGGAAAGAGAGAGCAGAGGTGGAGGGCAGTCAGGCATGGAGCTGTGTTGTGAAAAGGAAGGTCTCTTGACCTAGACATGAGACATTTCAGCCACCACCTATGGTCCTAGCAGCATCAGCCTGACCAGAACTGGAAATCCTCCCAGCATTATTGCTTAGCCACTGTTTCCTTTTAAAGTTTAGAAGGCAAGTTGCCAATTTTCTAAATTCAATTTTGCTCTTTTATGAGATGCAAATACCCCTGCAAAATGGTTGAGAAGACTTGTTGCTCCTGTATATCGCATTTTCTGTTCCCCTTTCAAAAAGCTACCTCAGCTTTTAATAAATAATGTTTTACTTGGGGAAGAGAAAACCTTTCTCTCACTTTGCTCTGCACCTAGAATTGTTTTTGCTTATTCACAGTGTATGAAAATTGTATTCTGCCAGGCAGCCTCCTTGAAATAATGGTGGTTGCACAGAAACACTGCATGGTATATTGTGCTGTGGATCTGAAGATTAGGCTTTGTCCTGGTTTCTGTTTATGGAATATTAGGAGAAGTTCACAGTATTGCTTGGTTTTATCTTCTCTACATAAACTTTCACCCTCTGTAACATGATATTTCCTTCTTTTTGAACAATGTTAATGTATAATGTTGGCCTTACAGGAGCAAGATCATGTCAGGTCATTTGTTTTGCTGAAGAATAGCAGTAGAATTTATTACATTTTTATACTTCCCAGTAGCCAGAACTCTGGCTCAGTCTCAAAAATTAAAAATTGTTAGCCTGTGGGAGGTGGTCAGGGTAGAGGGAATATTTCATGTCCTAGAAGCATGCTATCCTGTCATGTATTTACTGTATTTTTACCTTTCTTTCAGACAATTACCTCTCAAAGTAGTTCACATCAGTCTCATATTACCATGCTAACATTTAGCATACCCAAGTCCTATGTGTACGCATGATTAGTCTGCAGCAGCGATCTCTAACAAGGCACCCACAGAAGCCACGACATTTATGGGAGCCTCCAGTAGTTCTGCATACTACTTCATCCCCTGTTCCTTTCAAAGAAACAAAATTAATTACTTGAGATGTGTTAGGGCCCCGGGTTCTCCTTCCTATTTTTGGTGCCCACAATAGTTTGTCAAATGTGACCATGGACCCAAAAAGATTTTGCAATATAATCTGTACACAGAAAGCAGTTTTTAAGATGCAAAAATCTAGGAAAGCTTTTCCTTTCCGTGGTATATGTATACACTTATTTTATTCAGCTGTCATCTGTGATCATACAGGTTTTGAAATAACGCAAAAACCTGCCTATTGGAAAATTCATTGGCTTAGAGAATTATTATCTTTTTTGCGAGTTCCAACAAAGTACAAATTGATAGATTTTTTTTTAATTTGCTAGGTTATGAATTTATTTCATAATTGTGTAAGATTCCTTGGCATTCTTATTTCTTTTACATTTTTTCTCATTTCCGTATTCTCTTTCGGGTAAACAAACAATAATGTACACCCCCCCCCCCATCTGCCGGACCTACTGATCAGCAGGGATAATGGGATGAGTATTCCCAAGATGAATTGGGGGTCCCTATTTTAAATTTCATTTGATTCCAACCATTGTTATCCAGATCACACGTTGAAAGAGTAAGCAAATGTTTTAATTTGCAAAAATTATTCTTGATGCAAACGTTTAACATCTGTAAGCAGAAGAGAACTGAAACAACCAGAGCAGGATTCTAGGGATCTATAATGGAATGAGGAATTATACTGGGGATAATAGCCCATTCCTCCAGACCTTTTAGGCAGCACCATCACATTACATGCTGTAAAAGTCTTTTTCTGGCCTCACGGAGTTTACAGCTTGTCCATGAGACAGAACAGAGGATCAGTAGAAAAGCTGAGGTTAAAAGGGGTGAACATGAGCAAAGGCAGTTGCACTTATTTAGATTTTGCGACACACTAACAATAGAATGAATTGCTGCCACAAAATCTGATGATGACAACTAATTTAAAAGGCTCTAAATGGGGACAAATTAATGGGGGAATAGTATTATCACTGGTTATTGGTCATGAGGACTTCAGGGGAGCTTGGAAGTATGCTACTGCAGAGGTAGGCAGACTTCCAGTTTGTGAGGTCTATTACTAGAACTCTTGAGATCTACCTGGCACAAGGGGACATGTGCTTCGAATGAAAGAATTCTGTGCCCAGGAATTTGTTTTGAATACTTGTAGTGAATGGAGCTGAAAGTTCCTCCCCAGACAAACCCACATTTGGTTCTGCCAGTGTTTTCTTCATCTCTTCTGTGTAATTAGGGTGGCCAGGGGATGGGTAGGAATCATTTTCTTACTTCTGTTAAAGAACTGGGAGTCAGAAATCCTTGCTGATCTTCTGCAAACCATTCAGAAATCTTTCAGTAGATCTAAAACGACCTATGGACCACCCTTGTGTTACTCAGTATCAGTAGTGGAGTGCAAGAGGAAGAGAGGGCTCTTACCTTCTTCAAGCCTTGCTTATGGGTTTTCTGGATTTCTTGATCAGCCAGACTGAAAAACAAGTGAACCTTTGACTGATCTGGCAGGATTTTTCTTTTGGACAATAGGTGAAGACTAGGAGTTAAGCAGGAGCTTCAAGAGTGTTAAATGTGCCCTGGATTTCCTGTATTATTGATCATGTATCAGGTCTTGCTTGAACATTTACAGCCTGAGGCAATATAAAGAGATGCTTTGAATGGATATAGTTCCTATATGGTGGCTGTTTAAGAAATCATATCGCTTAATAGAAATGGTTAAGATCTGCTGAACATTAAGATGAATTCTTTACAGCTTGTCTTGTACTGGATTGGGCAAACATTTCTCGTTCCACAGCCAGCTCTCGATTCAGGTTAGACTTGCATAATTTGGTTACCTTACGAATTTGTAACACGTGCAGACTAGATCATGTAGTGTGTTTTATTGAAAAAGCTAATCCTGGTAGACAAACTTTAGAATTGCATGTAACTCTTTATAGTTGGCTTTCTCAGTGCTGAAGCTTCGATTCAGCTTCTGTTCTGTGCTTCTTATAAAATCACCACATACCACTGCTCTTCTGAAACCTGTTAAGATCTGGAAAATGTCAAGCAGGACTTGAAAAATCCCAGGCCCCTGTTTGCCCAGGTGTCTAGAAAATTTATGCTGGTTTCTAGGGATATGAAATGTTTATCCAGTCCTGTGCATTGCTCACTCCTAAACTATGATACTAACTACTAGGAAATGTTTAGCACTTTGAAGTCCTCACTTTATCTCAATTCAAACAATAAGTGTAAGCAAGGCATTTGAAGAGTCATAGTTTGTTATGCCTTACTTTACACAGCATAAATTAATCCTTATGTTTATATGTATGCTGGTTTGCTTGAATATCACAAGAGTGAAGAACTTATTCTTGAATTGATTTCCACAAGTACTTGTCATAGTTTGACAATGCATGGCAGCATTGCTGATGATAATCGTTTAGTACTTTTAAGTGCCTAGGAAATACAAAGCTCTCAGTTAAAAGGACAGGACCTGACTACAGGATTGCAATCTGAAATTAGGTTTTGGGAGCTATGTATAGAACAAGTGTATTTTCTGTGTTTCTGTGTATACAGGGTTTCATATTGGATTTTGCATCTTCTGAGCAATAAAGCTAAGTGTCATTTACTGCCATCTCCTTTTTTTGTCAGAAATGTTGCATGGGCAGCAAATTTTTACACCCACTTGCATCCCATCTTGCTTGCATGAGGATGTAAACAGTGAAAAGAAAACATGAAGCTATCTGAAAATTCAATTTCCTATCATTCCCCCCTTTTTTTTCTAACTAGGGTGCCTGTAGCAGAGTGTATTAAGTGCACGTATTTATTTCAAACATATATTTATTTACACACACAATGTTGCTGTAAAGCATAGATGTTTGTGCTTGGAAAGTCAATGTAATTTTGTATTGAGACTTTTGAAAAGTTGACTCTGGCTTGTATTTACTATTTCCATGGTAATAGATTGATGCTGCAAATAAGCTGAAATTTTTCCACAAGATCTGGTATTTTCGGCTCCTGTTAGCATAGTATTTGAGCAGAAAGTATGAGGAGAAACTTGTGTCAAATAAAAGCCAATGATCAGATGTGTATGAAGTGTTCACTGTCTTTTCCTTCTTGTGTACTGTGGTGAGCATTCTTGATAATCTTGCAGACAATGGCGGTGGCACAGCATTTGTTTCAGACTGGGCTGTACCTTCATCATACACACCCCTAGCTGTTTCTTGAATCCAGTTGCTTTGAAATCTTTTTGATTCTTGTTCAACAAAAAGGTCAGTCCAGTGGTTGTCCAGTGGTCTCTCTATTTCTGTTCCTCCTTTCACCCCACGGTTATCATAGAAAGGTTGGAGCATACAAATTAAAAGTGGCCATAATAGAAGTCGCAAAAGGATGGATGGAATGGACCGAGAGAGCCTTGATTATTATTATTCCATTAGATATGTATCCTCCCTTTTTTCCTCTTGTGGGGAACCCAACACAGCTTAGCTCCCCTTTATCCTCACAACATCAACCTTGTGAGGTAGGCTGGACTGAGACTCTGTGACTTGCCCAAAGTCACCCAGTGTACTTCATGGCCAAATGGGGAGGAGAACCCCCGATAATTTGGGATAATTTGGCTGGGAGTGGTTTCTTCTCAACATGTGTTGAGAAGTGTAAAGACCCAGTATAGCAAACTTCCCCAATATGATGCCTTCCAAAATTGTTGGGCTGCAACTCCCAGTTGATTATATACTGGACATAACATAAGACTAGGACCAGTCCCTGCTCAGGTTGACTCAGGTTGACTCTTGTCACTCTTTCGGCCTACCCTACCTCACAAGACAGTGTTGCTAAACCCCACCAACCTGAGTCTCTTTGGATGTGATACAAATATTTAAATATGCCAAGCTGGTACTCCTCCAGTGGTTATGCATTGGCCACCGGATCTGCTGCCACCTTTGCTCTGGAGACAGGCAGAGCTCTATAGGAACACACAGGAAGCTGCTTTATAGCAAGTCTGACAATGGTTCCATCTCACTCAGTATTGTCAGCACAAATTGACAGTAGCTCTCCAGAGTTTTAGGCAAAATTTTTCCCAGACTTACCAGGAGGTGTTGAGGATTGAACCTGGACCTTCTGTATACGAAATAGTTTCTATTTTGGTGAAAGAACACCTATCAGGGAAAAAGACCTAGTGCATTATGCCTCATGAGAAGTGGAAGAAAAGACCTTGTCTGGTCTTCCATGGCCTGCCGTGCAAGACAATTTGCTTACATATATTACAACTTAGACTCCAGTATAAGACCAGGGTTTATTAATGTAGCGTTAGCTTTTGTTTGGCCTATTGTAATAGATATATTTCAGCTTGTTCAGTCTCAGGAGGTGTGGATAAGCTCCTCGGAAGGCCAGGCATTTGCCTTTTACCCTATTCTGGCAGCCAGAGTAGCAGGGTGATGGAGATGTCGGATGCTTTCTTGAGAGACAGATTTCTCTGGACTTGGAGGGGGGAGATTCCTCCCAGAAGTATTCAAGGAGGCGCCACAGGCGAAATATGGGACTTCTGCAGGATGGATTATTTCTGCAAGCCAGATGTTCTATATCCCTTCTCTGCTAGGTGTCATAAAGGTTTCAGATTACAGCTGGGAATGTTGGACAAACAAATATGTAATGGCTGATAAAATGTAAAATCCAAAGTAGTTGCTCAAATCTGTCTCTGATCCTAGGTGAAACACAAAGTTTCCTTGGTAGGAAGAAAAGTGAAGCCCAACAGTTTTTAGATTTGTGAAGCTGGTGATTCACCTTAGGAGATTCTTTTAAAGGCAGTAGAAGGCAAATTGGGTGATAATAGTGGCTAGAGGGATGGAATCCTCATCAGGTTGTAGAATCCCATTCATGAATAAGCAAGTTAGTAAAATTATACATAAAATAGATTTATGTAGTAATACATAAAATAAAACAAGCCATTATTATTATTACTATTACTGTTTGTTTATATCCTGCCTTTTTTTCCTCTTGTGAGGAACCCAATAGTTCCATTTCATCCTCACAACAGCAGCAACAACCCTGTGAGGTAGGTTAGGCTGAGAGTGAGTGTTTGGCCCAAAGTCACCCAATGAGTTTCAAGGCTGAGTGGGAACTAGAACCTGGATCTTTCAAATCCCCGCCCATTAGTCTAAGCACCACACCAGCCATGCTGGTCAAGCAATAGTTTGACTAAGACCAACCAAACATGCCACTGTAGATTCATACAGATTGTTGAAATCTTTCTGTTGTACTGCACTTCTGTGTTTTTATTTCTTTCCCATTCTATGCCTTTATTATTTGGCTACTGACTCTTAGTTATCTTTTTGTTCTATTTGTTTTTATTGATTATGTTATTTGTATTGTTCTCTGGATTGCATTTCAGAGACTTGTTAAAGCTGAAAACAGATATATAAATATTTAATGTATAAAGTTTATCTGAAGAAAATCACAATGACTACAGCTTTTGAGCAAGACTTAAGTTGACCACATCAACCAGTATTTTTCCACTTTGGCTCATCAAACAGAAAACATGCAGTTTTTTATCAGCATGTATTTTCAAGGGGAAAGTCAAAATGCTGTATAGACTTATTCCCAAATCTTCAACGAGGAAGAGAGGAGATTAGTGCAGTTGCTGCCACAGGCTCAGGAGAGCTCCAAAGTATTCTGGATCTAAAGCAGAAAATCAAATGGTGCCCCCCATGGGTGGAAAAAAAATACAAGAAACAAATAACTGACTCCCTGCCCTTCAAAATACTGCAAAATTTGCTCCACACGGTCACATGTTGTCCCAGCTTTACCAATGGGTACCATGGTACAGTGGGTACCATGATATTTATGATAAAAGTAATAGTCTGTTTGCTCATCCCCTGTCCCATCCAAATGCTAATTAAATGAGTTGCTTCTTGGTTGTCTAGAGAGAGGAAAAGGTTTTCTCCTCTATCTGTAACAGCAGCCTGAAGCAACCTGATTTGCTTGCTCTTAAGTCCTGACAGGCTGCAGTAAACACTGGGAGTAAATTTTCTCACTAGCACACCCTCATGGTCTGCAATTTTAATACCTTTTGAAATTTGTCTGTCCCTGGTGCTCCTTATTTGAAAGATCAGTGTGCATGATGCAAAAACCAAAAATGAATGTGTGTGTGTGTGTGTGTGTGTGTGTCTGAATTAAGAGGGAATAATTTTCATGATAATGAAATTAGGCACCAAAGCACTAGTGCTGGGCCAGTTCTGTGATACATGTGTCTGTGTAAAGATGGTTATTATATCATGTGTAGGTTTGGCTAGAGATTACCGCTATCTTCAGCCTCATATGCAGGACCCTTTGTGCTAGACATTGTATCAAATCCTTTTGAAATGAAACTAGGAGCCAAGACTTACAGTGACTGGAGGCCATGAATAGCTAGGACAGCACAACTTATCCAGGACTCTGGTACCACCAGTGGCAAAGGCATATTTTTATGTACACAGCTAATTATCACTGATGTCATATCAGCTTTGTTTAGTGGCAGCCAAGACCTCAACCTCTGTTCCTGCTGAGGGCAGAGGTCACAGGGATAGATAACTTGGTTATAGCCAGATTGCAATGCATTCTGTTTGGGGTTTCCTTTGAGGAGTTGTTGGAAACGTGGCAGCAAAAACATTGCTGCTACATTAATGTTTTATCTCCAGATACAATTCAAAGTATCGGATATGATCTTTAAAGCACCAAACAGCTTGAGGCCAGGTTACCTTAGGAATCGCCTTCTATACCATTCTGGTGGCAACCTAATGCAGGCATGAATAATTTGTGGCTTTCTAGAAGTTTTGGCTTGTCGCTCCCATTGTTCCTCACCATTGGCGCTCCCATTGTTCCTCACCATTGGCTTTTCAGGATAGCATTGGGATGACAGAGGAAATGACTGGAGTGCCACCCATTGCCTACCCCTGCCTTTAGATCTAATGAAGATGCCTTTCTCTGCTTCCCAATTATGATGGAGGCGTGATTGATGGGAACCAGAAAATTAATTAAATTAATTAATTGAAATAGTAACACCAAATACATTGCCTTGTGATGCTCCTTGCCCTTCTCTCTTGTGTTTCACCAGATGGTAGGCATCTTTTATTATAATACTGGCAGCATTTCTTTTGCTGGATGACTTCCTACTCAGTGTGTTCATTTATCTATTATCTGTGTAACTCTTGTTTTTAATATATTGTAACTTTTATGGAATGCTGTTCTGTCTTATGATTTGGCTTTCTAAGACATTCTTCTGGTATAAGCACTATAAATCCTTATATAAATAAAAAATGCTTGTTGTTCTAAGTGGCATATGATTGTTGAGATTTGCTACTGAATGCAAGGTGGAGTTTATAGCTCTTTTCCTCTTGGATCCTGTGTATGGGATTCTCTTTAGCCAGGAGGTATGGAACAAATTTAACAATGCAACTAAGGGGAGGAGAGGGAACATGCAAGTACCACTCACTCACTATCATGGTTCCAAGGACTGTTTGTACCTAGCCTTTGATTTCATTCAGGTGTATCCATGTTTACTCTTAAGCAGAAGGGAAATTAAGATTTGAAATTTAGAAATCTTGAGTAAATGTAATAGGCTGTGTGGGTAACTGACCCTACAGAACAACTTATCTTCACCATTTAACTATTATCCTTTTATGAAATATTGCAAAATTTTCATTTAAAAATCTGTGTTCATTGTACAATCACTTGGAACAAGACAATTTGGTGCCAAATTATTGCCAGAAATGCAGATTTAAAAAAAAATCACAAAATTAAAATTAGAAATTAATCACAGATTAACAAAGAAGTGACAGCACGGCCAGAACTGCGTATGTTTTATGGTTTATATTGAATATTTTTGGTGCAATACACACATTTTAAGGTGTTTTTTGTCTGCCTTTAGGATCTTGTTTTTAAACATGGTTCACAGGCATGTTACTGCAGGAATCATTCTCCATAAAACCCTGTCCATTGCTTGTTTCCCCCCAACAGTGCGCTTGCGCTTGCGCGTGCACACAGAGAGAGAGAGAGAGAGAGAGAGAGAGGTAGTATCCCTGCTGGTCATGCATTGAAATGGAGATTTCCTGGATTCCCTGTAGAATTCTTGCAGACTCCACAAATCCCTTCCTGCAGGGAGATTGTAATTTTCAGTTTTCTGTACTACAATATGCTTTGTTGTTTATTACGTGTGTTCTCCACATATACACAGCCTCCTTTTCCTTAATAGAAAATGTCTGTATTGTGACATTTGGAGTAGTCACTTTAAGAGGGAAGGGACTCCTTCCATCCAAGTGCGCATGTGTGTGATAACTGCCATTGTGGTTTTGTAGATGTGCCCTTTAGAAAGCTAAGCTCTATAGAGAGCTTTGGCATTCTCTCCCCCAGTGCTGTAATAATCTCTGACTCCTCAGGCCTTCCATTTTGCTTTTCACTGTGCTGTGACATCTCTGGGATTGCCAAAAAGGAGCAATATATTGAAACAGAAAATATCTTCCAAAGGTGCCACTCTCTAAAAATCTTAATGCTTTAAATAACTTAAATTAATTCTTTTTTCTCCCCCACACCACCCCCAGGGCTAGCATCTACTGCTAATCCACAGTTCTACCCTAGGACCATACCGTCATGTAAACTAATGTTTTTCTTGTCTCAACAGAGCTGTCTGTAAATCAAGCCTTGGCAGAACCTGCTACTGCAGTCACTATTATTATACAGGTTTTTCAAGGGTTCTGGCAATAATTTGACCATTGACTCTGGGTGCCAACACATACTTCTTACAAAAAGAAGGAAATAATTTTAAGCCTTGTAGGATGGATTATTTTTCACAGATACTTTATTTACAGTAGTATCAAGAGGCTGGTGATAAAATTATGGCTGATACCAGATGAAAAAATTCAAGACTCTCTAGAAATCACATTTCTACTTTCAGTCAGAAACCAAGGCAGACATTGTCAGTTACATTTTCATAAAGCCAGGATTGAGGAGAACAGTAGCAGTGACTGGTAGCGGCTCTGAAATCTTAGGTGTTTTTATTTTCTAGAAAGGTTCCATCATGATGTTGGTCTGGGAACTGAGGGGAGTTGTGGGAGACATGACAAGTAGAGGTAGGGGGGGAAGTTTTACCTCAGTGCTGTAGCATTTTACATTCTCACATGAGGTATATTTATATTAGTGAAAATAAAGGAGTACTTTGGAAGCACTCGGATAAGAACAACTCCTGTTCCTGTAGTTGGTGGCCCCATATTTTAAGGAGAGAGGGATATTGCACCTTTTTAAGGGTCTTGTCGTAAAACTTTGCTCCACTTCGTTGGAACCACTGAGAATCAGTCAATGCATAGCTAAGCTCTGGCTCCCTAGCCACCCCTCCCCAACCTGGTGCTCTCCAGAAGTTTGGATTAAAACTCCCAGCATTTCAGTCTCTTAGTCTTGCTGCCTGGGGCTGAAAGGAGTAGGGGTTCAAAGCACCTGGGTGGTAGTCCAGAGTACCTTTTCAAGTGGAATGAAAAAAATACTGGTAATTTGTGACAATTTTAATCTGCAGAGGAAGTATAAAAATCTTCCCAACAAGAGGTTTGTTCCAGTTATTCATATTTTTAGAGGGGAGAAACTGAAACGTCAAGAGTGCAGCGTGCCCAGGGCCATCCAAGTGTGATTCCTAGAATAAGGTTAGATTCCCATGCAGGCCTCCAGCCATGTGGTCAATTGAGCTTTATATAAATTTCTACATGTATTGTTGAAGTGTGCAGGGGCAAGTGGCATCAGATATGATGAAAATATCAATAATAATAATAATAATATCAAGCTAGCTTAGTGAGCATATCAGAGGTCATGTGATTTAAAGCAACAATACAACAGCAATGGCCTCTTCACCTTCACAGCCATTTTCCTGTGGCCCAAGCTTTCTTTCCATCTTAGTGCAGATCAAGGCTTCCCTGTCCAACTTGTAGATAAATTGCGCTGGTGTCTCAAACAACAGTCTGACATGTTACTACAAGGTTCCCACGTGGAATGCTTGCATTTGCAAATTAGTGGGGATTCCAGGTACTTAGCCTAGAAACTAAGCAGTCCAGAAGAAGTTCTGCACTGATACTGATACTGAGACATCACTACTTTGGTTGGTGTCTATAGATTTTTATGTTATTTGTTTAAGATTTGGTCAGTAAAGTTGCCATATTTGATACCAGCATCAGTCATTTTTTTGTGAATTGGCGGCACTTTTCAACAGCAAATGTGTTGTTGCAAATGTGTTGTTGAACACTTGTAGAAAACCTGATTTGGCCTCAATACTTTATTTTTTTTTTTTTTTTAGGAAAGATGGATGTTTGCATGGTTATAAGAACAATCACATATACTAAGACACATACCTGTTCTTTCTTTCTGGTACTTAAAACAATCTCATTGTGTAGCAACAGGCAATCCCAAAAGTCTGGACAGATTGTTGAAACAAAAGAAACGTGGATACTGCAATGCATAAATAAAATACGAGTGGAACACCTCTCTCCTTAAGGTTGATAGGAATTTTTTGTGGGATGAGGGTAAACGTTTTGTATGATATGGAGACGTATAAACTGGCCAACACTATTTACAAGTTTTTGCTGATTTTAGTGGAGCTTACAGAGCAGTTTATGTCCCTGTAAGTGTGTTTGAGAAATTTCTTAAATTTAATTGGGAGCACTTGGCAGGCCAGGCCTTCACTATCCAGTGCCTTCAAAGTGTTGTGGACTTCAAAGCCCATTAGCCCCTGTCAGCTTGGCCAATCATCAGCTGTGTTAGCAGCATTATTCCAAAACATCTGAAGGGCACCAGGTTGGGAAAAGCAGATAAGCCACTCACTCATTCTCAACTTAGTGTATTTTACAGGGATCATTGCAAGGATAAAATAGGGGAGGTGAACCATGTGTGCTGCTTTGAATATTTGTAGGAAAGGCAGGATAGAAATGTAATACACTCTGTATATAAGGGTACAGAATCTCAGGAGCAGAATCCAGTCTTGTCCTCCAGGATTCCCCAAAAGGCCCCACCTCCTTCCCTACAATCGGCCTTGGATCAATGCAGTACAATTGCTTCCATAAACATTTTTGTGCTGTGTACAGCCAAGTACAGGACATGTTGGCACTGCAGAGGTGAACAAGTTGCCAATGTTACATTTGGGTAGGTGGGGGAATCAGCATGATGATCTTGTTCTGTATGTGCTGGCTTGATTAAAATAATGTTGCATAATTGGCATTAAGAAAACCTGTGCTTGGAAATGAGTTCATTTCATAATATATGATTGTAGCAGTCGAGGAAACAGCTGCTCCTATCACTCAAGTTGTACAGCTTTACATGGGTGTCCTAATATGACTTAATAAAGTAACAGAGGCATACAATTGTTTCTTTTATTGCCATTTTAATAGCAGTGACACAGTAGCAGGAAATGTATGCAAACAATTGAGCATGGCGAAAGGTTTGTGTGGGGAAGTGAGTTTATTTACATCAGCTTCTTAGAATAAGTTACACTTACCACAACCTATATCAGACCCTTTCTCATCTTACTAATGTAATGTTCTAGGTGAGCTTTCCACAGCCATGCAAATCAAGGCCTTCGCATCTCAGTTAAGCTTTTATTAACACTTACATCGGAACACTTCATCAGCTAAGGTTCAGCAATGTTGTTTTGTCTGTTCCTGATGTAATGAACAACATGGTAAAGCAGAAATTCCAAACATAAAAGCGATACTGCTTTTACATTTACATTAATATGGTAGATGGCTCTTCGGGATAAGAAATACTTTTCTGTATCAGATGGCATGGTGCCTATCAAATCACACAGTAATTCAGTCTAGCAATTGAAAACTGACTTTGTGTTCATATTTTTACTGCCACGCTGTGTGGAGTTACAGACATAAGCTGAGGCCTGCAGTTGTGGAAAGGATAGCTTGCTTTGTATCCACTCCTTCCAGTTTCCATCTCTACCCTGCTGGGGAATCCACTTTCCTCACACCCTTACATTGTCTGCTTTCAGTTTAACAACAGCCCGAGTCAACAACAGCAAAGCCCTGGAAGAAGCATCACCCATGAAATTTCTAAGCTATTGGTAAAAGCACAGAAACAGAGTCAGTACTAATGCTGTGCCCCTAGCTTGAAGTATTCCTTTCAGCATGTTGCTCCACTCCTTGACTTCTTGCTAGTGATGGGAAAATGACACAAATACCAGCCAAGCAAAGATTTATGTCTATGCATTTATTAAATGCCTGTTCACCAAGAAATTCAAAGCAACTTAAGAAAACAAAAGCACAACACAATACAATTGGCCATTAAATCAGAGCAATAATATCAGAAGTACTCATAGTGTAGCTAACTGTGCTTTCAGGTTGACAGCTTGAAGGGTGCTTAAGGAAAATCATGTATTGGTACACTTGGTAAAAGGGAGCAAATCCTCTCACTTTCCCTAAGTTCTCTCCAGTTGTCCTTGACCACACTTCTGTCTCTGCCAACTAGTCTTTGATGAAAAGAAACACTGAGGGTTCTAGAAAAGATGTGAGCTTTCAGTCCTGTAGAATCTATTTTATCTATTTATATCCTGCTTTTCCAAGCAAAAGTGATCAAGCAGCTAGCAATGAAATACAGATAAAAATAAAAGCTTAAAACAAACTCCTTAAAATACAATTTTAAAATGCAATAAACAGCACCTAAACAATTAAAAAAAAGCAACAATTCAGTTTACATGTAAAAGCTGACCTGAACAAAAACATCTTTGCTGCTGATGGAAGTATGCCCGAGGTGGTGCCTACCCTGTCTCCCTTGGTAGGAAATTCCAGAACTTTGGTTTGATCATCCACCAAAAAGGCCCTCCCTAGTACCCAGACCAAATGCACTTCTTCTGGTGGTAATACCAAGATAAAGGCTTCCCTTGAAGACTGTAAAATCAAGGTGAACTTATGGGGGAAAGTGGTCTTTCAGGTAGCCACAAGTTATACAGGGCTTAATAGTCTATAACAGCACTTTGAATTCTACCTAGAAACAAGCCAGCTGTTGCAACAAGGCAGTCACATCCTTCCTTTAATTAGCCTTGATCAGGTTTTGACTGCAACCTTCTGGGCCAGTTGAAGTTTCTGAACACTTTTCAAAGACAGCCTCATATAGTGCACAGTACAGCAGTTCAGAAAGGATGTCTGATGATGGAGATCAGTCATTTCTAGGAATTGGTACCCAAGGCTAAGTTATGAACATGCATTCCTGGCCACTGACAAAATCGAGGCATAAAATACACGTAAAAGTATTTTGCACAGGTAGAATCCTTATTGCATCATGTGTCTAACTAACTGGGAGTACCTTTATCTTGTCAATTTGTTCTCCTTTATCCAGTCCATTATTGGCATCAGACACTGATTTAAACTAGAACAGCTTCCTTGAATTTAGATGGAAAGAAGATGTAACATTGGATATCATCAGCATACTGATGAACTTGAAACCCCCAAAACTCTGGGCAGTCTCTGTCAGTGCTTCCATCTGTATTTTTAAGTAGTATCAGATAATAGATGGAGCCAAGACCACAGGCCATTGGTCATAGCATCAAACAGGAATCCAACAAGGACTGCTGCCACCATAGAAATATGTCTCCAAGTTCCATTGAAAACAGGCATCTCAAAAAGTACCATAGCCTGTCTTGCAAACTAAGAGGTCTGGCAAAAACAACATGGACATACTCTTCTTGCCCATCTCAAGTGTAGATTGCACACCAGAGCAATTTATTCCGTAATTAGGCCTAAAACTAGTTTGAGAGGGACCTAGAGAAGTGGTCCTATCCACTTTTTTTTTTACATTGGAAATGTTCACGTTCCATTTCTTTGTGTTAAAACTACCAAAGAAGAATATATACTCCAGAATTTCTTTAAGAGTTCTGGCATAACCAATCTATTTCTCTTCATTCTGAGTATACCTCCTTGTTCAAGATCAACCATGGGATCCATACCCAAAATAAGCTGCCCCAAGGCTTTGTTGTGATGGGGCGGCATAAAAATGTTTTAAATAAATAAATAAAATGGTAAACAAATTAAGCCCTTCAGCTGTATATCAGCCATTAGTGGAAAATATCAGGAGTTTGTGTCTGGTGGCCTTGCTACTCTTTTAGCACTCCATGTGACATGTAAAAGTTAGGAAAGATGGTTGTTCTTGAGTTTGGGGTGCTTTTACATACATACACACACTCCCTGCTGAAATCTTTTGGCAGGAGATTCAGGACAGACAAAAATACTTTACATAACACCTAATATGTGGAACTAGCTGGCAAAAAGAGATGGTGATGCCTGCCAAGTTAGATGACTTTAAAAGGAGATTTGGCAAATGTGTAGGAATAAGTCTCTAAATAGCTATTAAAGAAGGTCTATATGGAGCTTCCATGATCAGAGGCAGTATACTGCTGAAGAAAGAGCAGCAGCAGCAGTGGAGACCTGTTGTCTTCATATCTTTCTTGTTGGCTTCTCAGAAGTATTAGTTGACCACTCAGGTGGCCATCAGTTTGGAAAAAAAGATGCTAAAGGAGGTAGAGCTTTTGGTCTTGACCCAGCATGGCTCTGTTTGTGTTTTCTTCCTTCTTGACCAAATCTATTGCCAGCTTCCCCTGTGGTGATTGATCTTCCATGTAATGAAGCCAGCTGCTTCAGTCATTCAGAGAACAAAGTCATTTTATACATTTGATGTATAAAAATGTCAATTATGGATAAGAACAGGATCAGCGAAACCACTGGATAACCCTTTGTACAGATAGTACATTACCCACCATTGGACTAGTGGATGTATTTTGTTCAAAAAGAAATGGAAGCAAAGAACAGGCAACAGATCAGATGCTCTAGGGAGGAAAAGAAAGGTCAGGCTATAAACAAGAGATCTCTGTGACCCTATTTGGTAGTCTCTAAAAGTGTTGAATTCCAACTCCTACTTGCCCCAGCCAGTACAGCTAAGAGTTGGGGATCTGAGAGTTAGGATCCTAAATAGCAGAAAGGCCTAAAACTAAGTTGCCCATTCTTGACCTATATAGTCTTTGAGTTCCTGCTGAGGTTTGAACAGATGAGCATCTTCAGCAAATCCAAACCACTATCTTAGGCACACCAAGAGGCTGAGAATTTTGTCTTCCCTCACCTTCTAACGGCAGACCTTTGTTTAAAAAAATGAAGTTAGTGGGTAAAACTAGTTGCATAATGCTTTTAGACCGAGAAGAGTGAACTGGGTATTGTGTTCTAGGAGTTGTTGGATGAGTAGGTATGGCTTGTTTGCCGGTATTCTTCTAGGAAATGAATTCGGGGAAGAGGCAGCTGTGATGCCAGAAAGAACTAGTGACGGCTGCCTTCATTAAGGCCTACAATGGGAATGAAATCCTTTGAGTTACATGGTAGGCGCCTGTTAGTGCTACTGAAGGGTTAACACCTGCAGGGAACATTGCATTCCTGTTACATACACAGCTGTTGATCTGATTTGCTGTGATCGAGGATGCATAAACATACATCAGCTTTTCCTCATTTGGAGTCAGTGGGGCTGGACCTACTCAAGTGTACAATGCTGAACGCTCTGGATTATAGCCTCAGACATAAAATTATTTTCCCCTTCTGGCTTCCAAAGGCAATTCCTGGTTATAGACTAATTGCAGTGTGGCCTGTTGGCAACCGTAGTTGACATTTACCTATCTATGCAACAAGCTGTTAACTTTCAAGAGATGGCACTCCTGGGTTCCACTTACTATCAGCATGGAAAGCCATGCTTGAAATGTGTCCTAAATGTGTCCATGTATCCAGTGTATTATCTTACAGGAAAACTCTTCTGTTTAACATACATTGTGCTCTAATGGCAACCTCTAATTATACTGACAGAAAAATCACCAAGGATTAACTTGCTCTGCTGTTTGGAATAGCAAGGATAAAATGTGAATAGTGCGTGCTTTAAAGAATGTACAGAAATTTCCTTTTTGAAAGCTTCTGACATAATTTTATTTGTAGTAGTTCTATATCACCTGAAAACCAAGGGTCTTTGGGTATATCAGCAACTAAAATCCCAAAGTATATTTTGCATATGCAGCTTGTGGAGCAATGATCATCATTGCTGATTGTTAGGGAAGGATCAGTGCTGGAGAACACACAGATCCTATCAGACTCATCCAGCAGGGCCAGTAATTGGAGATTATGGGTCACAGGTTACCCCATCCCTGTAATTGGTGATGGGAAGGACCTTTGCCAAAGGTCCTGGAGACCTCTCAGGCACGCAGCCCAGTGCCCTGATGTAGTTTTGGGTTACATCTTCTCATCAGCCATGCTTGCTGGGTCAGATGGGAATTTCGCTCCAAAACATCTGGTGAGTGAAGGTTACTCTCCATAGTAGAGGGGTACTGGTCTAGATAGACAGTCTAACTGTTTACAAGGGAGCATCTCTTCCTCTAGCTTGCTATGAGGAGCTACTTCCTGCTATTATGTGCAACAGTCATCTGACAGGTAACGCAGAATCTAATCTCTGCCAGAGCTTTAGGAGTTCTCCAAGCTTTCCATATGGTTAGTTTTACTTCATTTATAACAGGCAATGCTGAAGTAAGAAGTTCAGGTTTGCCTTCAATATTTGTTGGAAAGGTAGGGTATAGGTGCTCAAAAAAGGTCATTTGTTGAATCACCTTACAGTAGAGCTGCTACTTTGAGACCATTCTCTGGGGCATGTGTTACATTTTGCTGGTTACTGGTAAGGGTTTGAAACATCTGGCACTCGTGTTTGTTTCTGTAAGGTCTTTTAGTGACTTCTCAAGCATTAGACATTCTGCAGCAATGACTAAAATAAGCAGCATGGCAATTTCAAAGAGCCTTGATTAAACTGCTTACCTGTTTGTTTGTCTTCCTTTCTCTGGCACTTCAAAAAAAGCAGCAATATAAGAGAAAGGTTTTAGTATCATTTCCAGTGCATATTGTATCACCACAAGGTTTTTTCTTTCTTCATGGTTCCTTTTCCTGGTTTCACAAGTCTGTGGTGTGTGCACATGTGAGTTCTAAAAATAGACTTCACATTGAATGTTATCGTGTAGTAAATCGAGTTGGAACTACTGTTGGCAGTAAGCATCCCCCTGCTTTGTGTAGAATGAGGAGCTGCAAAAGAAACTGTAGCTCGGCTCCTAATATTATTACAACCAATTCAGTGCGCATTTGCACAGCTGTTACTGAAACATTTAAACATTCTTGTTGCCAAAAATATGTTCTCCTTGGTTCTGATAGATAAATAAAAGATGAGAAATAACAGAAAGGAAAACGAGGGCATAGAAACAGTTTTTTTGTTAAAATCTGGGCTACTCTGAGAACATATTTTTAACTTTTTAAAGCCATCATCTTAACTTCTTCCAAATTTAGCAAGCCATCGTTTGGAAAATGAGAGCCCTATTCTTGCCTTTGGGTTTTTTCCCCTTCAAAATTTTGGCTGCTTTCCTGAAACCACTTACAAGTAATCTCAGGGTTGTGTTGGTTCATTTTTGAGACTTTTGGTTCATTTGGTTCATTTTTGAGAAAATATTTTAAAATAAAAATGGTTAATCTGAGCATGGAGAAACATAGTAGATATGACACTCCTTCAATCTTGAAAAATTTTAATAGAAGGAGCATTTTGATTATTTCATTTCCTCCTACTGTATGCCAGGGATGTTTGCAGAATTTTGTGGATGTGTCTCACAGCTTTCTTCAACGCTTATGTTCAAGAATATTTACACAGCATGAGTAAGCATTGTTGTACTTTTGGTCCACATAAGTAATGCAACAAATCTTCCACTGGTGATATCAGAAATATTTGCTTATGGCAGCAAAACAGCATCAGATGTACAAAGCCTCGAAGTGGGGAAAGAGGTATATGGATGAAGTGCAGACAGATTAGTCACAGTGTCTATAAACCATTGTTCAGGGTATAAAGGGAGGGGAAGCCAAATGAAAATAATTAACTATATAAATAATACAAATGCTTCCTTCAGTTTTTCAATCTGTTTAACAGAAAGCAGTTTGTCACAATTAAAAAGAGATTTAAGCTTTGCGTAAGCAGCTCTTCAGAATGTAACATAACGGGGTGGGGGATTTGCCTTTTGCTTAGCTATAATTTTGTGGATAAGGAGCACCCTTTCTGCATATGCACTACATGTTTTCTTCTGAGCTTATTTAACTTGTATGCTTGTGTGTCTTATGTTTGATTTTTGTTGTTCTGTGATTGCTGCCATAGCAGCCATGTATACAAAATCCACATTATGTGAGTCCAGGGAAGGAAAATTAAAGATGGGTGTCCTCATTTTGCTGTGTCCTTTAGGAAAGATGGAACCCAGAAAACCAGCAGCTATTTTCTAAGCTTTAGGATTTAGATGAATCATAGTCTTTGGCGACCATCCAAAAATAGAGGAAATCTAGAAGCTACCAGGTTGTTGTTGTTTTTTTACTTAATAGTAAACCATAGTTTAGTGTGTATCATAAGGTTTAAACCTCCTACACCTCCCTGTTCCTCCAAGGCAGTTATAAGGCGGAGATTGGAACTTGCTTGCCTCCATTTTTAACTCACCTTGGTTACTTCTTATGTCCCAAGCTGGACAAGCCACGCTTAGTGCTGCTGTTCTTTCATCTTAACAGTTGAGTTTAGCTTAGCTTTTTTCATTTCCCAAAATACTACAAATAACAGAACTTCCCTCCACTTTAGGTTTGCTCCCTTTTTTGTATCATCCTGTATTTAAAGGATAAAGGTTTTGTGTGTGTAAGTGAAATCAGTAAGCAAAAATCTAATAGATACATGGGGTGAGGATTAAGACAAATGAATTAAGGGTTGGGTCATGCATAACTCTTTTCTGCCCTGCACTCGATCATATTATGCAGATAATTAAAGAAAATTTCCCCAAATTAATTGAATTTAAAAAAACTAGTTTGGTGTAACATAGGCTTTGTGAGATCAATAGATCTTGAATCCAGTTGTGCATATTTGGAGGGGGGCTGCTTTCCCACGTTGCAGATTCATATACTTAGTTGGTGATTTTGCCTTACCAGATATGCAGTGTGCCCTTCCATCAAGTCCCACTCCTAGAATGTGTCCTACAAGTTAGTTTCCCTAAACTACAACTAACATTAATCACAGTTTGTTTAGGTTTAGACATAATGAGGTTATTTGCACCTACAAAGCCACTGTGGGTTCCGTTGAGGATTTAGTGGAGCACACTGTTGACCATTTTGATATGCAAGCAGCATGTTTGTAGCTTTTTGTGTCATGAGAATCCTGTGTCGGGTGTCATTTGAGGTGATATCCCTCAAATAGGCTGTCATTTTTGTGTGATTGAGCAACTGTGGTTAGCAGAAAGGGAAACAAACATATCCAATCTCTTTGTGGTTGCACAGCCTGTTTGTAGGTGCCTTTCCTGTACTCCATTTTCTAAGTGTCACTACTTGTAAAGAGATGGCACAACCTTTAAAAAAATGATTAGGGAAATTGGTATTCAGGACAAGCTGAAGTAAAACCAGGCATAACATTTGGGAGTGGTTTTGCTGATCCTATCGCAGAGGCTGGAACTGCAAGGTGCTACTTGGGAAGAGGCCTTTTTTGATCAAGGCCAATCCCCAAATTCTCATCTGACATTTTTACAACTGCTTTGTAGGCTTTCTTTATTTTTTGTATCCTCCAACACACAGTGTATAAGTACATGCCACTAAGGAGTAGGCATAAAATAGTATCTGTACTTTTCTTCGTATTTTTAACACATAGAACCATAGAGTACTAGAGTTGGAAGGTGCCAGAAGGCCATGAGGTCCAACCCCCTGCTCATTGCAAGACAACAAGTTAAACCATCCCTCTCAAATGGCAGGTTGGTAGCAGGTTAGTCTGCTTGAGACCCCATCCTCTTCACCTAAACTGTGGGCAGATGGGGAAGGAGATTTCTTGGGCAATAAAAAGCTTCCAAGTTCATGCAGTGCTAGGTAACAATAAAAGGCTCCAATTGTGACCATTTTGTCTGGCCATAAGACTGTGGGTAGCAAGGATTGTCGGCAAGGCTTATGTTGAGAGACACCTGCATACTTCACCTACAATTTCTGAGTAAACCTTTAATTCCTCCGTTCATATGCAGATATTGTGAATACTGAAAATGTTGAAAGTGCTTAGTCTCTGTGTTTTTGTGGTGTGTTTTAACAGCCTAGTAATGGTTACATTTTCCCAGGAGAAAGAGGGTTTCTAGTTCATAATGATGTCTGTATGATACAAGCATAACAGAAACCAATTGGTGGGCGTGAGGAGCAGAGGAGAAAGCAGCATTTTTGCAAAAATAGGCAATGTGTAGAAATCATGGCAAACTGGGAAGAAATAGAACTTGTGCATAAGGCAGGAGTTGCCCTAATCATGTTTATACCAAAATAGCAAACATATAGGGTAGGTAAAGAATAACAGCTGACTTCAGTGGGACTTCAGCCAACAGAATGTGTAGGATTTCAGCCAGCACATTTTATTCAGCCAACTTACAGTGCAGTTCATATGTCTTTTTCTGGCTAACATAGAACGGCTATAGCAAGTCTTCAAAAGGAAGGAAAGATGTGATAGAGATTGAGAAGCAGGGTGGACTGGTTGGGGAATTCATTATTGTTTATAAGCCTCAGACACAGGGAATATTAATTCGTGAGAGAGGTTAGAGAGTGAAGTAATTAGCAGCAGTGCTTTATGGTAACAGTATGAAGTTTACATGTGTATATTGTTTGCAGTCTGTTGAAACTATAAAGCCCTTGCATGCTGCAGAGAGAGCTGGGAAATATGCAAACAGTTGGTTTGTACAATGCTGTTGATTTAAAGTACTTGCAGATTAGTCCTCTGTGAAATATGCAGTGACATGAAACAGGAAGTACAGTAGCATGAGTCAGTTATATCTTGTGTGTTCGTTCTCTCTCTCTCTCTCTCTCTCTCTCTCTCTCTCTCTCTCTCTCTCTCTCTCTCTCTCTCTCTCCCCACCCATTCCATTTCTGAAAGAATGAAAACATAATCTGGACTCTCTGTTTAATCGTCACAGTACTAACTTTGCTTCTACTAGTAAATACATTCATCCTGCAACTTGATTGCTGCTTAAATGCTGCTGTGTTACCAGTGGAACTATCATTTCACAACATTTCTCTTGCCCAGGATTTGCCCTTTTAGTTACCAGGTCATTATCTATTGCAGACTATCAGTCCATTGGACCCTATTAATCTCGGTGGGCTCATATATAACTAGTATATTACTGGGTTTATAGAAAACTGTCTTGGTAAGCAGCATTGGCCAGCAAGGTATTTCTCATGTTGTGGTTACTTAAGGTTTTTGCTTCTCATCACTGGAATTGTTATTTATATGTGTATAGGGATCAAGAGAAATTGAAGTACCTGATTTTGCTGTCACTACAGAATACAAATTTGTTGTTTGATCATCTACTGGTATGCATTCTTTGATGCAATGTTTAAAAATCATTTCAGAATTTGGCAGCTATGTCAACTGTTGCAGATTTTTATCTAAGCACAGTGTTTAGTGTGATTTTTTTTCTTTAGTTGCTAGGTTTTGTTTTGGGGTTTTGAATAGCATGCTAAGAATACCTGATTTCCACGTATCATCTTTAATCCCAAGAGACCTCTAGGTACTTTTTAGCCATTAATTAGTCAAGCTGCACAGCTCTCCTGGGAGGCTGTTAAGTATATTCTGATTGGTAAACAGAGTCATGGAGAGGTGAAGTGGCTTCTCCAAGGACATGAGTTTAACCAAAAAGCCAGGAATAAAACCCAAGGGTCCTTGCACTCCATCCTCCTAACCTTGTGAGGTCACAGTTCTTCTGCAGTCTGGAATCTGAGCTTACAAGTACCTCCTGCTCCTCTCCAAATGCGCCATAGACTTTTGATGTGTGTGCCTATTCTGACAGTTACAGCTGTCCATGCTCCACTCCTAGCATAACACAGCAAGGCTTTCTCTGGAATGCTGGCTGGATTGAAATCCATTAGGCTCTCCCTTTGTGTCTCCTCCTCCAAGAACTGAAGGAACTCTTGTTTCAATTGACTTTTAATGTGTAATGCTTAGTTTTACTGCTGACAGTTTCAATGTGGAAAATCAGTCAACCTTACCACTGTCAAGTTTTGGTTGTACTAGGTATATTTACTATTGCTTTTAGAAAATGTTTGCTAGTTGTATTTTCATTATTATCTTCCAGTAGAATAGTAGGATATAAACAAATCATTGCCACCTACCATTCTCAGGGTTCCATTTTCATTCTGTAATCACCATTGAAATTGGTTTGACTTATTGGATCATCAAAGTTGTGATATTCTTCAGTTATGGATCTGGAATATGTTTATGATGAGGATTGATGGCTGTGATGAAGCAGCGAGATCACAATATAGTCAAACCAAACTTCTGGCTGAAGTGTATTGACTGATCTAGAAGGGTTTGGCAATAGCATGAGATCCATTTGCATTAGGAATGGGAAGCTTGTGAAGAAATGTTTCACTCATTTCATTGATGAAAAGGATACCAGAACAGCAACAGGTACTGCCTGGTTGGCATGAGATTTTGCCAGGTATTAAAGGCATAGGGCAATAATTAGCAGACTCCCTGTTGTACATCCCAAAGACCCACAACTGAATACTAGTTAATTGTCTAACTACCCAACTCACTGAGCATGTTCATATGATGGGTCAGATTCCTTGTTTGGATGCATGTTCTTATTATTGTTCCTGTCTACTTTTCACTGCTGTTGCTGCTTATAGTTTGGGGGTTTGTTTTGTTTTGTTTTAGTAGTGTTGCTACAGGCTATTTGAATGTTGTTTTGTAATAGTTATTCTAAAATGGCTACTTATTTCTGTGGAGAGTGCTACGCAGTAATTTTTAATACAATTTTGCACAAAATTCATCTGTTTTGCATAGCTGATAGTTGATGCTGTGGTGTTCTGGAAAAATAAGAGTTGGAAATATTAGTATAAGGAGCTATCTGCTCCCTGCCTTGTTTCTCCCTGCCTTTCATTTAAACTCATATTTAATAGTTTTAAAAGACTTGTCTTTGAATTCAAAACCATGCATTGTAGGCATTGAGTTTTGAAGCATTAAACTTTTTGTGATAAGCTGTGTATGAGCACTTGTACCTGAAAGGGCTAAAATACTTCCTGTCTGTACATGCGATGTAGCTTTCCTCTTCATTCTACCTGATGAGGAGCTCTGTGTAGCTTGAAGATCTGGACCAGGGAAATGGTTTTTCCCTGGCCAGTCACCTTTCCAACTCAGTATGCCTCCTGTATCTAATGTGGGCCATCTGACTATAATTCAGTACACTGAATTTCCTCACATTAACAGCTGGGTACTCCCTTGATGCTGTCCAATCTAACTGCATCTCTTTTTCTTGGAAAGGCCATCAATAGCCTGTTGTATCTCTCCCTTCTCTAGCCAGAGACCCCCCTCTGCAACAGCCCTTTGTGGTTATAGTGGCATTTCAGGCCCTCCCTCGCCCCCTGCTGCAGCCCAGCAGGCCCTCTTGCTGCTTTAGAGGGCTGCCGTGATTCAAGCCTAGCACTATTGGTCAGGACATGAATCCCAGCCAGCCAAGTTAAAGGGAGGGGGAAGGGGGAGGAAGAGCGATACACACCATGTGTTGGCACACAATACCAGATGCCGGTTTTCATAATGGGGAAGCCTTTTTTGCCCCAGGCACCATTCATTGTTCAGCAGCCTCTGCAGAAGAACTGTAAAAATAAAACATCTGATAGTGGATGGAAGCGTAAACAGGGTGCGTTGTTCTGGGCATTTTTTAATGGCTGCACTATTGTAACTAAGGCAGCAAAAAGGTAACATCACACCTTGTTTTGTACTCAGAGGCTAAGCCACTTTGCCTTTTTGCAGGATAGCTTGGTATATTTTCGGCAATGTCTTGTTGTAATAAAGGGATTACTCTCTGTGAACCTTTATTGCTTTTCTGCCAGTTTTGCATCTATGCACAGTTCTTACATGATTTTTGAAGATCAGAGCTTGGAAAAAGCATCTCCTGTCCCACCCTCTGCCTCAGCAGCTGTAGAGAAATAGCCTGTTCGGCTTCCTTCAACTTGCTCTCTTTTTAGGTACCTGTATTTACATAAGCTTTGAATAGACACAGACTAGAGATTTTTACCCATGGATAGAATCTATCCTTAGTCTGAAGAACCACTTAGTAAGGATAAGCTGCATAGAAGTGAATCTCAATTGCAAAATGTACAAAAGGATCAAAGCAGTATGGAACTGCAAGATGTCAAGGCACACACACACACACACACACACACACACACCAATATTGCACTTGCTGCCCAAATGTATTGTGGTTTTGTCTGCAATGCTTTTTGTTACATAACAGAAATATCTTCCTTCAACAGCATCTGGGATGATGATGGGGGGGAAATTAAAGATGTAAAGTCTTGGCAAAGCAGTAGGTGCCAGGGGAAAAAGGCTCTCTACCATGAACAGAGAACTCTGGAGAAGAAAGAAATCAGTTTCTGACTGGCTGTAGGGAAGGCAGAAGTAGTCCCTCTCACTGCTCCTGCCACTGGGAAGCCTAGTATGAGGAGTAAATCAGATGTCACCCTTTGCCAGGGAACTTGCGAAGGGAACTATTTTGCTTTCGGCTCCTCTACATTATGTGTGATGTATAGAGAACTGATGAGAGGAAGGAATCTTTTCTGGGCATTCCATAGCAGAGGCATTTGTGTGTGTGTGGGGGGGGGGTGGCATGGCAAAGGACCCTGGCTGCCTAGCAACTGGATTTGTGGGCTCCTGGTGGAAGTAAACAGGCAATGTAGAAACATTACTTTTGATTAGGGGTAGTCAACCTGGTGCGTTCCACGTTTTTTGGACAGGAACTCTCAACATGGCAATGGAGTGTGGTAATTGTAGCTCAAAGCATCCAGAAGGCACTTAGTTGCCTAGCCCTATCATGCTGTCTGATCCAGATACAGACCCCCTCTGGTTTCTGATCCTTGGGTAGAAACTTCTTGAAGATGAGTTTTACAACCTTAAAGTAATCTATGGGTTGAGGTGTAGAAAGAAGTTCCCTAGGAAAAAGAAGGTGGATAAAAATCAGTGTTTTTTAACTTTAATCTTAAATTTCTCACTTAAGAAAGCAGCATAGCTACAATTAAATCTCCATCAGAAACATGCTAAACTTAGACGAACCATTTCAAAAAAATAAAAGCCTATTGCATTCACATGTATTGAACAGCCTACCAATTGATCATGAAACATTGTTTCAGTGTTTCATCTCAGGAGAATGACTTTGTCCAGCCAAACTACTAACTGGTGCATCTTGAAAGTTCCAAGCTTTCAGTTTCTGTTTTTCTGGCTGAAGCAGTATGCACAGAGACCCAGGGTCCTATTATGAAATTCCCTTTCTAACGCTTCAAGAAAATGATTCCTGTTTTCAAATTCTGATTATATGTTTGTTCCTGCTTGTAAGGAAAAGGAGCTTGCTGTGGCTTCAATTTTAAGGAGCAATTATTCTGGAATTCAGAATATGGCTACTGATAACAAAGTTTGTGATCAGCAAAATTGGTGTGATTTTGGTGGTGAGAGATCAATTAATAAAAGAAGAAAAAATAAAAAAAGATGGACAGGAGCAGAATTCTGATTTGATCACTCACGCTGTCACCTGAAAATAACCTACTTATTCATATTTGTTCAAATAAGTCAGAGGATGTGCTGCCAATTAAACCACAGACTCTTTACTCCCAGAGCTTTCTGTGGGAAAGTGGACTTGAAAGGAGCTATTGGCAGAGAGTGCTGGACCAGCAAGAGCCAACTTTCTTTCTGTGCTCATAATTATTAATGCTTTTTCCTCTCTTGAATTATTGGAGGCTCAGCTATTTTAGCCTAGGATAACTTGGTCCTGATACAGCCATTGGTTAGCTGGCATCAAATGCCTTGAGACTGGCAGTACAATGCATGGGATAACACTGAAGAAATGTTGGCACACAGTATTGTAGAAGTGCTTTTACATGAAGTAAGAAAGGTTAGTTAAGCATCGAAGGTTGATGGGCATGAACTTTAGGTGCCCATCTCTTCTGCAACATCTCCCAAACTTTTAAAGCAGACTGCTGTTATCTTCCTAATTTAGTTACCTACATTGACTACTTGTCATGCTACTTGTTATTAAAATAGTTCACCCTCTGTTAGTCTAGTCTCTAAAAACATGCAAGCACAGTGTTAAAATGACAATGTGCAAAGCTAGCTCAGAGAGGCAACTCATGCCTTGCTATAAAAGGGTCTTTTCTATGAACTTTCTGCCTTGTTCTGCATAGCAGGGTTTTTTTTTTTCTGTTAGGCCTTCTTATGAATGATTCTTCCAAACTAGATTGGGAGAAGAACTGCCATCCACACTATATGAAAGTGTTCAACGTGATAGCAGCAACTCAGAGTCTCTACAATGCACACTTGGAACTGACTGATTAAGAAGTTTCTCAGGAAGGATCTTGGTTTTGCTTATGTTACTCAAGGCGTTTGTAGTAGATCAGCAAGAATTTTTGACTTGTAATTGTTTAACAATTGCTGTAGCAAGAATATCAGTACCATGATATTTCTGAAACGATGGATGCTTACTGGAGGCCAGAGGAAGATGTCGGTGTTGAAGGACCAGAAACTCTGTTCAGTTCTGGTACTCCAAACAAAATCATGAGCTCAGAATTGTACATCAGGCACAAGCTGGTGGATTTCTACCAATAAACAGATCTAGCAAGCTTAAAGTCTATCCACTCAGCTCAGGTGCCCTCCCTAGTCTAGTTTTTTATTTGTATTTTTAATCTCTAGTTTACGCTATTTACATTATCTCTAGAAGTACATTTATGTCCTATCATTACCACTATCACCCCTTTTACTTGTTTACAGTTCCCAAGGCCCCTTAAAATTGTACATCAGCAATCCAGCCAGGGGAAGTAGAAAAAGATCCATGCCCTTTCACTGCTTGTCAGTCTTATACCGCTCTGGTTCTGAGTGCAAAAGTGAGCTAAGGAATGAATAACCTTGTTATGTGATCCCAGCCGCATACCCTTAAATTGTATGCAGAAAAATGAGCATAAGGGCTGCTGTCCACTTCTTACCTTTTCCCAGCTAATTGTGAGCCAACAACATTTAACGATCCTAATCGCTTGGAAGGGGTTGGTCCTGCAGGGTTTAATAACAGCATTTCCCTTTTCAAGGTCTTCAACTTATCCACAGAAAAGCAATAGGGAAGGTACCAAATTTAGGAGCTTCTTACCTATCTTCATGATGGTTCTGTATGCATTAGTAGCTATTGCTTTTGTATAACGATGCCAGAACTGCCATCCAGATCTCTAAGGAATTCACTTTGACAACAGGGTTATCCATGTTCGCCCAGATAGCTACTCCATGGACAGAAGCCCCTTGGCTGGCATAAAGCATCTGCTCCTTTTTAAAGAGAAGTACCTGCTCATATAGTCCACTCCCATTCATGGTTGCATTTACTTCTCTCTATGTAAACAGTACAGAGTTGGCTAGCTGCATACGAGCAGCATCTTCTACAGAAGTACCCAACACAGCCTGTCTTTGTTCCTGTGACTATTATGTAGTGGGATTGCTTTGTGAAAAAGAGAGAGGATGTGGCCGCTGATTTGACTGCTGTTTGGAATTGTTCCTTCTATAAGATATGAGCCTGTGTGAACCAAGATGGGTTTGACTGCCAAAGTTTTGATTTGCTTGGAGTAAATCCATGAGAAATGTGTTGGGGGTGGGTGGGGAGGCAGTTGTAGTTGAGGAGGGCCAGCCACTGCTTTGCAAAGGGCTGCCTTACAAGGGAGCCTTAACAAATATAAGAAAAGCCAGAGCTCTGCTTTGGCAAACAGAGAGGATTGGCGGGGGCGGCAATGTCTTACATTTCCAGTAATGGGTTCTGTGGCCTCGATCATCCTCTTTATCTTCCTCAATTCATATATTTCAATATGCTCTATGATTATCAAGCCAACTGTACTCACCTTTTTATCCAGACATCTTAAAAGTGCTGTTTCACATTAAGGGAAAGACAGCTCCTCTGGGGTTTCATGGAGGCCTTCCTGTGCTTGTTTGAAGTTTCTCTGGCTTCAAAAATTACTGAAAGTAACAAATCTCCCCTTCCAAAAAGAAAAAGAAAAGAAAAAAAGATGTTGATCAAGAAATACATTTCAGTAACATTATTTCAGGAGAAGTGACAGTGGTAGCAAGAAAATAGCTTTGTTTTCTAAATACTTCCTGGCATCTTTTAAATGTTTTTATTATTAATAAAAAGCTGGTGGGTGGCAAAATAGTTTCATTTGCTAATAACATTTTATGTAAAGCATTAGGAAATAATTATGGTGAGCAGAACGCCTAATCATGTTGAATCACCATATCATTATTTCACACACTTGGTTTCACACATAGGATAGAATCTTAAGAGTTGAAAATTATACCTCTGAGGCAATCTGGCCCATTCCTGAACTCTGAAGCAAGATACCCTGTGGTTAAATGATCCCTAACAGATTGAAAACCTCCAGTAACGGGCGGGAACCAACCTTTTTTGGAAATTTTGCCACAGAATATCAGACAATACCACTATAATGTAGTCTGTGGGTGCTTTTACACAACGCACTAAGCCACTCTGCAAATAACTCACAGAGTATGCATTATTTATGTAACAACCCATGGTTCAGCTGACAGACGATTGGGCTCACTCTGGGTTGTTCTCTCCCACAGTCCTCCATCTGATATTCCAGTGCCTTTTTCAACAGAACCATCTTATATACCCATCCTTGCACTGATTGCTGCACCTTTGCATTTGCTGTCGGCTTGGGGTGGGAGGGATTAGAAGCTCCAAAAAAGTTCAGTTGAGAGCCAGTATAGTGTAGTGGTTAGTATCAGGCTGGGACCTGGGAGATCCAAATTTTATTAGATTTCTATTCTGCTTTTTTCTTATGAACTCAAAGTAACTTGCATCATTCTCTTCTTCCTGCTCTGAAGCTTACCCCCACAGCAACAATCCTGTGAGGTTGGTTGGGCTGAGAGTCTGTCACTGGCCCAAAGTCATCCAGATGGCTCCATGGCCAAGCGGGGACTAGAATCCAGATCGCCTGAGTCCCAGTCCTGCACTCTTAACTGCTAAACCACAGTGGCTATCTCAGTTTTAGCCCTCACTGGGCCACGAAGCTCGCTAGGTGACTTTGGCCCAGTCACGCTTCTTCTACTTAAAATGCTCTCTATTGCTTTCTCAGATTATATAACTATCGAGATTTCTTCTTCAAGTCGGATTTTTATCAGAAATCTGGAGAGGTCTAGTGAAGGCCTAACAACCTGGAGAGTATGAATGAAGTACTCTGAGAATGCTCCACATTCAGAAGAGGATAATTCTAGATCGATTGACTCTTGAGCCTTACGGCTCTTTATGCTCTTCTGATGCAGGACAAGCCAACAATGGCACTGGCTTGATTTCACTGCCCTTTTAACATTGCTTCTCAGATCATAAGGGATACGTCCCACCCCCACTTGATGAATAGAGGGTATGCAGTGTCAGCAAAAGACCTCTCTCACTTTCACACAGAAGCTGTTTCACCTTTCAGTAGGCAAATCTGCCAGTCACTTAGTTTTTGGGGGTTTTTGGACTCACTCCTGTGTGCCACTCCTGTTGTGTCCAGAGGTGTCTGCAACTGAGAACTGAGAAAGCACCTTCAAAAATGCAATGTAGGTCAGAGGTGGAACTCAGCAGGCGAACAGTCTTAGGAACTTGAAACAAAGCAATTGTGGCAGCAGGGACAAAGAAGCTGTTGCGAAGTGTTGTGGAGGTGGGCTGTTGCAACGTAGAAGGATAACATGACAGCTTTCTCCTATGACAAGGGATCAGCATGTAGCATGGCTCTTCTGTTACACAGGCTTCTGCTGAGAATGGCTCCAAAGATGCAGTTTTATCATGGCTTGCCATAGCCTTTGTGTGTGTTACTGGGAGGACTAGCTGAAAAGCAGTGCCCCTTAGTGGACCCAGAGTTGTGCAGTGTGAATTACACATGAGCTTCCCCTTAGATGAAGCCCTTGGCAAGTCCAGGGCAGTTTCTGCTTGACCATTGTATGTAATGCATGGTTCTTCTTCAGCCTCTTGTAAATAGGTGCATGTGATATGCTAGTGCTTTCCTAAATGCCTCCAGGGTATGCAGTTTTCCTGCCATTTTCCAGTTTCAAAATAAGGGCTTCATAATTTTTGGCTGCCTTAGTGGAGACCCAAAATTTGTAGACCCCACGAGCATGTCCTTCCCACAACTGAAAGAACCATTGGCTGTACTGAGCTTTGGAGGTGCTCATACCACCTCTTAATCTCAGCACAGGATCTGGGAGTATTTTCTGGCCTCCCCTCACCAACTCTAGGCTTGGAAAAATGTGGGAGCTCATCTGTTTTGTGTTTCATGTCACTTCAAGGTATTACATAAGGTGGCCAACCCAAATTGGGTGGGGATAGAGGACCCCTTCAGTCCTGCATGAGCTAGAAGTTATTAAAGGGAGCAGGGCCCCACTCCTTATCAATTGATCACCTGCAAACAGATCAGGACAATGATGCTTTTAGTGAGTCTCCCATTCCTGTGCTGACGCCCTACATAGAATCCAGTTGCTTTGCTTTCTTCCTTGAGAGAAGAACAGACCAAGCAGAGCTGTTCAGCCTGGCAAGGGCAAGGTAAAGGACAAAGTCCATTCACCCAACTCTTGCAGGAACTTCTAAAAGCTCCAGGGAAATGTGCACTGCTCTGCTAATCCTCTGATCTGTTATCTCTCACTCCCATTGAGAAGAGGAACAGAATATAAGGGGAACCCCCCCCCTTTATCTACAGGCGCTCCTCCCCTCCTCCCAAAGCCCCCAGTAACTTCCAGATCATGGACAGGGCTTGGGGAGGCAATCCAGAAGGAAACCCAAGCCTCCAATGCCCAGATGAGCAACCTCTGTGGGCTGAAGGTTTCCCACCAATAGTGTAACACAACCACAGAGACACCCCACCACACACACATTCTCACCTTAGGAGGATGATAGAGATTTATCAAGTTCATCACAGGATTGAGGGAAACTGTATTTGGCAAATTTAAGGACTCCGGAGTAAAATTATTCTGAAGCTCCTTTTATGCTGCATCCAGGAGAAGAAAGGGGAGCAGTGATCAGTTGATTTACTAAGTGGACATCTTTTGCCATGCCTTTTGATCAGCTAATGAATAAATGCAACCTATCAAGCTGTCATTTTTATGGATTTTTTGCAAATAAGTCTTTTCAGAAACAAGAAAATTAATATCCCTCCAGGGATGGCCTGGAGTCTTTGACCTTGGAAAGCTATTGAAAATTCAAGCTACAAAATTCAGAGGGGTTTTCTCCTCCTCCTCCTCCCAACTATGAAATATCTCTGGCCTTATGATAATCTTACTCACCCACTAAAGATTGCAAGTCAGGGAAGAGATGATTCTCTGCCCTATTTCCCACACAAAAAATACAGGATGTCAGTGATCTCCAAGATTTTCTGTGTAACAAAAGGTAGTAAAGAGTTGACAGGACGTGCAATAAATGCACAACATTATTTCTGTGAGTGTTTGTACCCATTGATGCCATTAGTGATCATGCTAACGAAAAACCAATTCAATTCAAAATGGAGAAGTTAATAGAAGTCAACATTGCATTTATATGACATGTATGTACATTGATCTCTCCCAGTGAATAATATAAATTATAAAGGGAAGAGTTTTTCTCAATGCCCCCCCCACACACACACACAATTGGCCACAACTCTAAGGCATGTGTCCTGCAACAGGTTGAGACCTGACAACTCTGTTCACTTTAAATAAACCCCAGTAGTTAATAGCATACTCATGGCAAATGTCTCTGCCATGTAAAGTGTGAACTTGCCCTCAACTAAATTAGTAAACATGCCCTGTTGATGACATTTTAACTTAAGCAGATGCTCCATGGAATAGAGCTATAAATGAAATCCTAGCACCTATACATAGCATTGATGGCCGGCTGTTTGTACATGCATAGCCAACTGCAAAGACAGTTTCTATGTTTCTATGTTTCCTGGGAGTATCGTGCCTTTTTTTTACCCTTCTAGAACAGCTCAGTTTTGACTGTATGGCAAACCTTAGCTTTAGCAGTGCTGTCCCTGAATACTTCAAGTTTGCAAGCTGTTGCAGCTACTACAGATTTTCATTTTGTTGAAGCATTATGCTCCTTCTCTTCCTATATGGTTGGACAGTAATTTATGGGGAATCATTAAGCACATTCAATAGACCTGTGTTTAAGTGAATGCTTTCTTTTTTATGCCTCTTGCACTTTCATCAAATGAGAACTCCAGACTTTCAGCTCTACTGAAACACTGGGATTTGTTTTCTGTTTGTTCCCTAGTCTGCATCCAGCCAGAATCATTCAGAGTCAGGGATGTTCCAGTAATGCTATTTTATGTTTACAGCTGTTTCCAGTGGTGAGCTGCCATGTGGGCATTGTGCATGCTGAAGAGCCTGTTTGCTATGCAGTATGCTTGGACATGCTTCCCTGCTATTCTGATAATCAGCTCACTGAAAGTTACAACAGTATTGGATCTGATGATCAAACTTGGATGGGTCTGTTGCATACTTGTGGGGAAAATGTATGGTGAAGATTTCAGGAGGATACCTGTGAGTCCCTTTCTGGAACTCAGGTGTGGCAGAAAATTGCTGGCCAATCTGTTAGACAGAAAAGCTCAATAAAACTTGTTTTGTGACATAACTCTAGATAGATTTATTTACAATGATTAAATACCACTCTACATTTTAAACAGATTCCGGAGCAAGAACAATACAAGATAAAAGAGTAAGACACCATGTTAGAATATCAGTAAAATTGTTGCTGGTAAGCCAAGGGAGATTTGTTGGAATAAAAATGTTTTCAGGAAGTGCTGAAAACAGAACAACATTTCAACCTAATGTTGGCACCTGTTCACTTGCCGTGTAGGGGCAGGAATATCCACAGAAATGGAGCCAACACACTGAAGACTGTTCTCCACATGGGCTCCAGTTGTTCCACAGGTCCATGTGGAACTTACAGGAGAATGTCCCCCAATTACTTCAGCGACTGGGCAGGTTGGTAAAGGACAAGGCATGCTTTCAAGTGTCCTGATCCCATGTTGTTTAGGTGCTTATACACCAGTGCTAAAAACTTAACTCTGGCTGAGTCGTAAAGAGGCAGGCCATCAGTGCAGATCCCTCAGGAAGGGGGTTGCATGTTGAAACTACATGAGACCGAGCTGTCGTACTTTGCACTGGCTTCAGCTTCCAGACCAGCCTCAAGGGCAGCCCCACATACAGCAAGCAAATCGTTTAAACAAATCCATGCGCATGTGCGCTCTCTCTCCCTCCCCCCCCTTCCCCTTTAGATGCAGACATTTTCTTTTGGAGGGGCTTCCTTTCTTTTCCTCCTCTGCCCTGTTTAGCTTGGACATAAAGCAAAGTTAGCAATGGTGTGTATAAATTCAAGGCTTGAACGTCTGCTATTTCTGATACCTGCAGCAAAAACGGAGAAGAATTGAAGGAGGTTTATTCAAATTATTTTTTATGAAGTAGATTGAAGACCTTTCCAGGATATAGTTGTGCTTGTTCAGCTTTAGTATCCAAACAAATCCTGCATCAAGTGACTGCCCTCAGATTCTTGGCAGATAAAACTATTATCTACAAATATTCAAAATTGGCCATATTTCAGATTTGGAATGTGAAATTTGAGTTCACATTTAGATGTGAATGTTCACCTCAAAAGTTGAGTGCTTTAGCCTTGCTGCCATCTCTTTGGCAGCAATCAGATATGAAATCCGAACAGACAAATGTCAGCTGTCAAACATTTAGTCTCATTTATGTGCTGTCTACTGAATACTGCCAGATACTAAATATCAGTGTGTATCAACGATAGGTGCTGTCAGATATTGAAAATAAAATTATCCCATGTCAAGAACTGATGCTCAATATTTGGCCGATATTTGAGCACTTTGAGAACATTCACAATCAACCTAAAATTCACAAAGAAGAATGTTGAGCAGCAAATTGGTGTTAGCTTTATTTAAAATGTGTTCGTGATTGCCAATTGTGCAAAAGCAACAGGAATGCTTTTGGTGAAGTCCGCTTGGAAGATCAAAGCATGTCCCACAGAGTTATTGTAAGAGAGTTCCTTATTTTATTTCATAACTCAGTTTCAAGGCAATTAATATCAATACATTATGGGGCTTTTTTGTGGGAATTGTTTTCATGGCATAGTATAAAATCGTTCTACCGATATTAGAGCAGTCCTATGATAAAGATGAGGAATCGTTCTAGGGAATATGACTTTCCATAGAGATGTTGAGTGCTAATAACCTTATCAAAAATTGTTGGATTAATACAAGAAGAAAAAGATGAGGATACAATTAATGATTGGATGCCATGTCAGATCCAAAGGTTGATGACTTGTGGCATATGCAGGACCAAAAGATCAGTAAAGTGCCACCCCTCCAAAAGCAGCCATTTTTACTTTGCACTAAACTCGGAGGCACCATAGGAGAATTATTGGCTTGCATTCCCAACCTCTTCTGTGCTAATAAGACTGAGTTCTTTACCCAAGGGCCACCAAAATCCCATAACCTGCACGGCTTCAACTAGGAAGGAGTTCCTGAACTGAAGGTTTCCTATGGGTGGGAACATTTCTCTAGCATATTATTTCGCATATGCTTCCTTCATGATTGTAACATGACCTGCATCTGCTTTTTTCAGTTGACATGGATGATGAAGATGGCCGATGTTTGCTAGATGTAATTTGGTAAGTGTTTGCACGTGACATGACTTTCTTTGCTTCATTTTTCCTATTCTGTACTGGCAAATGTTTTTCAAAATCTAAAAATCGCTTCAGGTATTATTGTTAATTCTCAAACATCGGGGGATATATTTAATTCATTTAAAATCTTGGCTCATAGGCAACTTGGCTCATCCTTAATCTTTATGGATGTGAAGCTAGAACCATAAGCTTTCTAGCTCTATTTGACAATAGAAGTTGAACGGACCTTTTCCAAAGAGTGGTGGTTTCTGTTATGGATTTATTGTCAAAAGCTAGTGAATATAGTGCACAGTATCATGCCAAAGTCAGATAAAGGCCTTAAATAATATTTAACATTAAAATTTTTATATTAAATTCTGTAGTCTGTAAATAAGCCTTTGCCAGTGGCTTGATAATTTAAGATCCTGAACAAAAGAAGCAGAACAAAAAGAGAGAGAACACTCATATATCTAAGCTCATTTGTCTTAGTAAATAATGAAGAGCATAGTCCTACATATGTTTGCTCAAAACTAAGTCTTCTTACTTGTTCCAAAAGAACTTATTTCTCAGTAAAGATTTATAGAACTGAAGCCTAAAAAGCATAAAAACCTATGTTAGGAACAGTTGTGGCCCTGATCCAGCTTAAATGAATTGCAACTAAGTCCCTTTGAAATCCTTTTGCCCTGCATCAATCCTTTTGCTGCATTTGGGAATTGGAGAAATTCTTCTTGACCAACCATAAAATGTTTATAACGGGTGGCCATGGCTAGTCACAAAGGGCAAATAACCTGGCCAGAGACATTCATGGGAAATTAGAATGGTAGCTACTAAGGCTCCCACTTCACTGTGAAGTAATCCCAGACACCATAAGAAAACATAAACCATTTTTCAAATAAAATTGGAGAAGTAGGATGTCTTGGTGGTCACTGAAGAAGGTGTCAGGGGGCACAACTTGGCCTGCCCCCATTTTCGAGCGTACAGTGTAAGAATTTTGCGGGGAGCAATGTCTACAGAATGAAACCAAAGTTTAATTTAGGACTGTATACATATTGGTGTGACACGGTACGTGATATACACTGTTTCTGAAAAGGTTTAATGCACATTGTGTGTATAAATGTATGTGTCCGTATATGGATGGATACATAGAGAACTGCAAAACTGATAATTGAAATGTTAATAAGCAAGTTCTGGACAGTACTGTAGCCAATAAGTGGCTAGATAAAGACAGTAATTCCCTAGCAAAGGATGGCTGCAATTATATTTCTGTCAGTCAGAATTGTCTTTTATCAGTAAGCTTTAAAAATCAGCAGGGCAATGCAAAACAAGTCCTACATCCATCTTTAAGCAGTTCTGTGTTGCTTGTTTTTTGCAGTGATCCTCAGGCCTTGAATGATTTTTTACATGGATCTGAAAAGGTGAGGAGTTGCTCTTGTGTTCCTTTGCTTAAGTTGGTGCATGCTTAATTAACAAATCAAACTTCCTCCTTGAATTGCCTTTGGCTTCTGTTGCCTACAAAAGTGACACAGAGAACCGAGGTGGTGCCAATCCTAAAAATGATAACCCAAGATTATTCCCCTAGTTTTCTTTGAAGACAGGAGAATAACTGCTGTCACAAAACCACTTAGTTACATTTGACAAATTATTTGTTTCTTAATTTAAACAAAAGAAGAGAAAAAAAAAACATACCACCAGCTCATTTAGGAATTTACAATTCTTGGAAGGAAACCTAGCTGCAGAGAGGATATTCCCTAGTACCTTGGTTTGTGGATAGAGTAATGCTGTTTGGTCTCCATTTCGTATCAGCCTGACTCCTTGAACACTGTCAACCTTAAATTTACATTCACATACAGTAATTTAAATCTTTTTAATTACAGATTGACAGTGATGATCTCCTGGACAACACAGGAGATGCAGCCAGCGCCTTCTTTGAGGGTGCTGGGGTATGTATTTTTCACCTCATTTTTGAAGTACCGTTTATATTCCTTTTAGAAGCATCTTGTCTTTCGTTTGCACATTTTTCATTTTTATAATGCTCTGTGCATGATGAAGGTACACAAAGTGGTAAGGCTACATTCCCAGGAGGGTACAAGAGGCAAGTTCTGGTGCCGCTGAATGTACCAAGGTATAGGAAGGCAGATAGGTGACGTCAGCAACTCAGACCCTCTGCTAAAGTGGTGCAGGCAGGCAAGCACTGTGATATCCTGCTTGTGGTCCCTTTATTAAAAACCAAAAGCTTATTGGGGTGCTGGTCGGAAATAGAGCAAGGACAAAATGGACAGGAGCGGAAACCTCTCATTTCTCTCATGTCATCAGGGAAAATCGGCATACTGCTGCATTTGATTTTGGGCCTGAAACTTGTATCTGTGCTATGATGAAGCAGATGTGATGTATTATGTTAATTTATGTTGCAGTTAATGGGCATACTAAGGAGCGGGGAGACTAGTATAGGGAACGTTAATCCCTAGATTGTCCCTAGCCCTAATCAGTTCCCTGTGTGATGTTATGTTTGTGGATTTGATTTCACCCACACAGTTCCAGATATGGGGCAAAAGGAGAGGAGGGGAGGTGTAGTACTAGCACCTGCATGGCCAGTCCATGTTTATTTTGAACTAGTATTTTGGAATGTTGGTCATCTGTGTGAGTTTTGCATTTGCTGTCCTCTTGCTGTACTCTTCCATTCTGCTGCTTTGTTCTGCCCTGTGGGGAAGGCCTGATCACAGAGATCAGCTTAGTAAAGGTTGGAGAGTTGCTAAAGCTTGAGAAAGATTTCTTTCAGAATGAGGTCAAGAACTTCCATGCATGTGCCTTGGGAACCTGGATACTGAAGTGCTTTTGTCTTATACCAGATGTTTTCTTGTGAAGCCTGATATAAGACAGAAAATCATCATCCAGGTTGCAGTTGGTAGTTTGTGTGCACTGTATTAACGTATGTTATGGGCTGAACTAAGCATGATGTGGGAGATCCATGATCAAATCTCCGGACATCTTTTCGTTGGCCTTAAACAGTGAGCAGCTGATTGGGATTAGGACCTCATTTTGGCAACAGGGTGGGAAGTTGTTTTTAACCTCATCTTCTTACACCATTTTGCCCACATAAATCGCATCCTCCAAACTGGTACTTGGATCGTATCTCTCCTTTTCCTTCTTCTGTGGCTAGTAACAACTGGATTGGGTAGGCTGATTTAAATTAAGTAAATAGCATAGTCATGAAATTATTGGGAAAAGTCCCAGGAAAAAATGGTCAGGGGGACCAGAAAAATTCAGGGGAAAACACTGTCCCACCATTTCCCTGCCCTTCAGGGAATTTCTTTTTTAAAAATCAGAATTTCTTTCAGAAAAAAATCTGAATTTTTCTGTTCTTTCACCATTTTTTCTAGCTTGTTTTCTGGATTCTCACATCTCTAGGAGATGGGATGGGAAGAAAAGTAACACATATTAAGAAGGAAAATGTAAATGAGAGTTATGTACACATTTAGGTATGTACTGATGAGGGACCAAATCTAGAGTAAGCAAAAAAATGTTCCATATCATCCAGTAAAAATACCGAGTTTCTGAGTGCAGGAGGATCTAATGATTCTTTATTCCTATGACTGAATCCTTACTCTTCTCCCTCTGTACTTAATCTTCACTCCTTTTTAGCTGCACGTGCAAGAAACCTCTGGCAATCATTTGAACACTGAACAAAGCCAGCCCACAGCCAGTGTGGACCTAGATTTCTTGGAAGATGACATCCTGGGCTCACCTTCTGGAAGTGGGGCCAACCTGCAGAACTCTGAGCAGCCGTGTGACATCCTCCAGCAGAGCCTGCAGGAGGCCAACATCACCGAGCAGACGCTGGAGGCAGAAGCAGAGCTGGACCTGGGTTCTTTCCAGCTCCCTACGCTTCAGCCGGTAGTCCACACTGCCTCTGATGGCACCCCACAGATTTTTTCGAGTGGGGCGGACCTTATTGGATTGCAGCAGCCTGCAGTCTTAACCCATCAAGCCCTTGTACAGCAGTCAGTAGGGGCTGATGTTGTCAACAAGGCCATCAGTGTCCAGCCTTTCCTCCAGCAAGTTGGCTTAGGGAATGTTACCATTCAGCCAATTTCCAACCTTCAAGGGCTGCCCAATGGGAGCCCCAGTGGGGCACTGGGCATCGGGCAGATCCAGGTGGTTGGCCAGCAGGTGATGGCGATTAACCAGCCCACTCAGCAGATCATTGCTAAGCAAGTTCAGCCTTCCCAGGTGGCCACCATGCCAGTTGGCAGTTACATCACGCAGACAGCGCCAGAGCAGCAGCAGGTCACCCTTGCCTCTGCCGGGGTGTCTCCACAGAATGCAGGCCTTGTCATCCAGAAGAATCTCCCAGCAGTGGCCACGACAACACTGAATGGAAGCTCCATGTTTGGGAGTGTGTCTGCTACACAGGGATCCCAGCCTCTCACCGTCACGTCAAACCTGAGCAGCCCGCTGGTACAGGCCCAAAACGTGATCATTCATCGGACCCCCACACCAATTCAACCAAAGCCTGCAGGAGTCCTCCAGCAGAAGTTATATCAGATCACCCCCAAACCATTTGGTCCCAACAACACTACCCTAACCATCCAGAATGAGGCTGCCCTCCAACAGCAGAAAGCCCAGCAGAACCTAACCTTCATGGCAGGGAAGGCAGGACAGAATGTGGTGCTCTCGGGCTTCCCGCCAGGGCTGCCTGCCAATATGTTCAAGCAGCCCCCACCACAGCAGCAGGCCCTTAGCAAGGCCATGAGTGTCCACCTGCTGAACCAAGGCAGCAGCATCGTCATCCCGGCACAGCATGTCCCACAGGCCATGCTGCAGGGTCAGAACCAGTTCCTTCTCCCAGGGCAGCTGACGGGCACATCTGCAGTTCAGATTCCACAGCAACTGTCTGCCCTGCAGGCTAACATGGGTGGCCAGATATTAACCACCTCACATCCTAGTGGGCAGACGCATATCATCACAAGCCAAGGGCCTGGTGGGCAGCTAATAACAAATCAAGCACTGCCTGCCCAAATTCTCACCAATCAGAACCTGGCAGGCCAGCTGAACTTGGGGCAGGTACTGACCTCACAGAATGCACATGGCACTGCCCACATACTCTCTGCTCCTATCCAGCTTCAGCCTGGGCAGGTTGGCCAGCCGACTCTCTTCCAGATGCCTGTCTCTCTAGCTGGTAGCCTGACGACTCAAAGCCAGCCCACTGTTGCAGCCTCGTTGGCCAGCGGTGCCATCAATCAGACAGGACAGACTGTTATCCAAGGAGTCACCCTGCCTAACCAAGTGGCTATGTTAAACGCCACGGAGAACCTCAACCAAACTGTGACCATCCAAGCACCTCCAAGTGCCAGCAGCCAGAGCCCAGGTCTCATTCAGCCACAGCCAACCTCCAGCACTAACCTGCTGCCAAGCAGCGACCAAGCCAACCTGTTAACCGTCCAGTCTACTTCCCAGCCTTCTGCTTCTTCCCAGCTTCAGCTAAACATACAGCAGCAAACTCCACCACCTCAGCAGCCAGCACAGCTACCCGTGACCTCCCAACCCAGTCCTAACTTGGTGGCATCTAGTCCTGAAAAGATCATCTTGGGCCAGGCAGCTGCTGGAACTGTCATCTCCCAAGATTCCATGCAGATGTTTCTACAGCAGGCAAGTGGAAGTTTTTCTAGAATAATAGCTACTCTTGCTGATTTGATTAGCCTTTACCAAGCTGTTGCCTTCCTGATGTGTTGGACTGCAACAACCCATCATCCTCAGACAGTATGACTTATGTGGACTGGAAATGGTGAGAGTTGTAGTCAAACATATTTGTAGAAGAAGGCTGGTCCAGTCTGTCTCTGTTGATAAATGCTCCATTTGTTAAGGTGGCATGTACAGATAAGGTGCCAAAAGTCTGTGTGGCCTTAACTTCACAGAACTGTCAACATCTCTCATTCATTTCCGTTTTTAAGGTTCTGGAACTCATGGTATTTGTGAACACTTTTTATGCTTATTAAAATTGGAAAAGGATAATGAAAAACTGGAACAGCTTCTCAGTCATGATAGAGCAGAAATGTCTATGACCCACATTGCTCCTTCCCCCTACACACACATACACACAGTCTCTCTCTCTCTCTCTCTCTCTCTCCCTCTCTCCCCCCCCTCTCTCTCACGCACACACACACACACACACACACACACACACTCTCTCACTCACTCACTCTTTCTCACAGAAACCCATTCTCTGTGCCAGGTCCCATAGACTTCAGCATCTGTGCTCATCTGATACCTCATTTTTTGCCAGCCAGCGTTCCAAAAGCAAAGTTTGGCTGAACAGATGATAGAATTGAAGTAGACATAGACTAATTTTCCTAATGTTCATGGGAGATAAAAACTCCTACCACATTTCCAGGGTGCAGAACTAAGGTATGGCAAGCATGGACGTTTAGCCCCCATATACATGCCTTTTTCATCTGGATCTACAGATGGTTGTTTGCAGCAAGGCAGGAGGGCACTTTGTGCATTTAACATGCATGCAGCACCAATGTATGTTCTCCCAGCAGTGGGAGCCATTAGAGGAGACCCTTTTGTGACTAGAAACTGCTTTCTGTGGATGGGACTAGAGCCCCCCCTCAAATGTGAGGTGCAGGGCATGTGGCTTCCAGTGACTGTGTACATCACAGAACACACAGGAACTTGCATTTCCGCTTGGTCTAAAACAACTTTCTGTGACACTTAGCATCGAATGTGGCCGTCTACATACTCTTTATTTTTATATCTTTCATACTTTGTTGTTTGTGGGAGAGGGGGAAGTAAAGGAGAGACTCTGTGATCAGAATTTTGGATGGATTTCATTAGGTTGTGCGGGTACTATGAGTTTCCTGCTCTGGGGGCTTGGAGTTTGTACATACCAGAGAAGCAGCATTGACAAAAGCTGGGTAGCAAAGGTGGGCAATTAACATGAATGTGGTCCTTGCTAAATCTCTTGGAAATTTCAGAAGGATCGGAGCCAGCAGCAGCAGCAATTTTACCCGCCAGCCCTGAAAATGCAGCAAGAGAGCAGTATGAACGAATCCACAGTTCCTCCCCACCTGCCAATGCCTCTGCCCATCTACAGCATAGCCACCACCGCACTCAGCACTACAAGCAGTGTCCCAGCCTCGGTGATAGTCAGCAGCAGTGTAGGTGCAGCCCTGCAGCCACCTGCCAGCCGAGAGCTGAGCCAGAGCCACAACCTTCCACCGGTGGAGTCCAAAGTACCTCAGTTCTCAACCGGCCCTCCCCAGCAGGCACTGGCTTGCCAGGTAGCCCTTACCTGTTTGCAAATACACAAAGTTGCCTTGCTTTGGCCTGTTCTCCTTCCTCACTCCCTCCTGTCTAACATGTCTGGCCCTTCTTTTTAGCCTTCGCTTCAGCTTCTTGTTTTCTCCAGCACGTTCTCTGTGCAGAACACAAAGAGAGAAGGAGAAATATTAGCATCTCATTTAGGGTTTACACTTGCAATTCTCCCACACTTCAAAACAAAGGCTAGACTTGGGTGTTGGTGGTGACAGGATTTCTCGAATAGCAATGGAAAGCTCCCCCTCGTGGAAACATACAAACAATACAAGGTGGATATTGGTACAAATGCAGTTACTTCCTGGCATGCAACCAGGAAGAATGTTGACACTTAGATGTTCTTTTCTATTTTTTCTGTGCTTTTAGCAGTAGCCTGATATGCAGAAATAAAGTAGATAAAGCTTTTGCCAACACCAAGAGAAAGTGCTAGAAACAGATTTACTTGTTAAATGTCTGTATGCCAGACTGTTGTTAGTAAAGGGTCAGGAGGGGGACGGGGGTGGGGGGACGGACAAGAAAACATATCTACTTGTTTCTGTAGGAATTTACCTCCTTCATGTTGATGGAGTTCCATAGGTTAGCAGCTTTATCCTAAACTCAGGAGCATAAATTTGAGAGCTGTCAAGGGGTATATGCAAATACTGAGATGTAGAAACAGCAAAGAAATGTCTTTCCTCGGTATCATTGTAGAAACAGAACAAAAACAGCTTAGTTTAGCTTTCAAAATTAAGTAACTGAAAATGTGTTTGGGACTCTTCCTAAGCACTACCAGATGTATTATTCACCGTGTCTGGCATTTTACATCCCCACAACACTTGATTCAGCCTGCTGTCCTGTATCTGCCTGTATAGCTGTACATCAAGTTAACATGTCAAGTCACCTTTGCTAAGCTGGAAAGCTGCGGGCCTGCAGCCAGATGGGTGACCACATGTGCAAGCTAAGCAGGAGGTTGGACTCGATGGCCTTAAGACCCTTCCAGCTCTAATTCTATTCTATTTACTTAGAAGTAACCTTCATTGAATTCACTGGGACATATTTCTGAGTAGACTATAGAACTGAGCAGTTGGTCTCCTATAAATAGGCATTTAAACCATACAAATATTTGGATAGTAAAACGCTTAGTTTCCCTGTGATACCACATGTGCCTGCAGATAATGAATCTATGTTTTAATATTTGCCCCTTTCCTGCCATTGCTGTGAATATTTCATGCACAGTTCTAGGTTTTCTAAGCAGTATAATACTGCAAAAATGGCATAGAAACTAACTTCCTCTTTTAGGATAAAAACTTCACACCCTGTTTTGTTGTCCATCTGCTCCTTTAAAGGAAAGCATCACTTATTTTGTTTTGAGAAGTGCAACACATAAGGGAAACAATTTATTTCACAGAGGACTTGACTTGCCTCTGTCATATTATGCCCAGATGAAGAACTAAGTGAAAATAGAAGATAGAAAAGTAGTTATTTATCCAGCACCAACAAGGTGCATGGCATTTTACAGCATAAACAAATACTGCATTTAATGCTTTTTAATCTTGTTTTTGTTTTGATTTATCAAAATTCACAATAAGAATTAGTGAAAAACAATTACTGGATCCTGCCCAACAGAGTTTATAATCAAGAGTATATCTGATATGAGCCACCTTACCCTAGTTCAACCTGGAAGCGTTCAGCTACAGAGTAGAAATAGGTGAGCTATTTATGTCCGCACATGGAGCGTGAATGGGTATAGATAACCATGCGCACATGCGCGCGTGCACACAGTCACAAAATGGGCAGATATCTTGCTTTTGTGTATAACCAGGCAGAGTGCTGCATCACCTTTCCCCCTCTTCTTGGACCCTGTTGCCAGTCTGTGGCCCTCACCTGTGTGTCTTTTCTTCCTGTTGCTGCTCTTGCTTGCTTCCCTTTTGATCCTAACTAACTCTGGGAGAAGGAGGTGCTGTAGCTGCTGCCTTTTGTTGCTTTTCTTTCCATCTTCTCTGTCTCTTCAGAGCTGTGCACTGCACTTGTGGTATGTGTCTTATCTCCTACCAGAATGCACATCTCTCCTCCCTGAGTATTTTGCATTTGAAGACTCTCTTAAAATTACTTGCCTATTTGTATGTTTAAAATGCTGAGGGGGCTGGCTGTATTCTTTATACTGGCTGTATTCTTTATGTAGTTAGCAGAAGCCTTGCCTCTGCTGCCGTAGCTACCATAGGGTTGAACGCTCAGGATTTCTCCTTGGGGTGAGCAGTGGAGTGTAACAGTGTTGTGAGAATAAATTAATTTTATGAGAAAGTGATAATAGAAGGGTTGAAGGTGTATTTAATTTTGGGCTGATTAAGTACAGCCTATGGAGGGTTTTACCCAAGACAGTATTACCAGGCAAGTGAAAAGATTGGCATGGGCCATTGGCATAGGAAGGGCCCCTGTTCACCAGCATGAAACAGGTCAGCCACTTCATGCCTTTCCTGGCATGGTGACGCGGAAGGACATGGATTATACGCAGCAAATCTGTTAGTACTTTCTCCAACATAAGATTCTGGAGAGAAGCTTTAGTTTAGCCATACTACTTTTTGGGCAGGGGAGACCTGAGTTACAGAAGGGAGCATTCTCAGCTTTGCTCCTTGGGAGATCAGGTACCCTTCATATTTTATTTCCATATTGTTTTATTTTATTCCCTATGATTCAAAAGGCATGTCTTTTAAGGCAACATCTGCTACAGCCAAGCTCTGCAAACAAGCTGAGGCAATGAAATAAATTTGGCAGGTGCCAACAAGTATTCTCAGTGGGGCAGCATGAAAGTTTCACACTCTTTCCCTGAAATCCTCCCCTTCTGGCTCAGGGACTCTCACTGTGTGAACTAAAGATGAAGGGAAGGAACAAGCAGCCCCTTTGACTCATGGAACTTGGCAATTGTGAGTTTTGGAACTCAATCACTCTTGGCCGCTTTTGTTGGATGCTGGTGCCTAGGTATATCAGAATATCTTCAGAAGAGATTCAGAAATCCATTTACATCTTTCCTTTTTCTTCCTTTTCCCCCTCCCTTGCCCCCTTTTCAGTTGCCCTCGGGACAGCAGAAACTTCCTGGAGCCTCCCCGTCCCACTCACTACCTCATCCTTCAGTGGGGGAAAGCCCACAGCTCCAGCCCACACACCTTTCACAGATGCAGTCTCCACACCAATCCCGCCCTCCATCACAGCCTCAGCCTCTTTCCCGGCCGCCTTCTCGGCCTCACTCGAGGCCTCCTTCCCAACCACAGACTTTGTCCAGGCCACCTTCTGAGCCTGTGTCACGATCATGCACACCCCAGACACAGATGCAGAACTTGTATGTGATCCAAAATCAAATTGCCTCTTCCCCTCACGGTCCCAACCAGCACCCCCTGCGGCCCCCCTCCCAGCCTCAGGTACCATTCCAAGCACCGCAGGCCCAGGCAGACGGCCAGTCCCAGCTAGCAACCCCTCCACACCTGCAGCTCCAGGTTCAGCTCGCTCCTCAGCTCCAGCCACAAGCTGAGGCCCAAGTCCAGGCTCGGCTCCAACCCCAGATTCAAGCTCCCTCTGAGGTGCAGCACACCCATTCCCCCCATTTCCAGCTTCAGTTTTCTGCCCAGGGCCCAATCAAGCCTCCCACCCCAACCCAGACAGTTCATCTATCACAAGAGCAGCAGAGAAGCTTTCAGATGGTTCCGAATCAGTTCCAGGCTCTCTCAGCTATTCCGGCCCCCATACCTCAGCAGAAGCCACTCATGGATCGGTTTCAGCAGGTACAACAACCACATTTATTTATTTATTTATTTATTTATATGTATGTATGTATGTATATATTGCCCCACATTAAATAAAATAGTGGACAATAAAAAGGAGATGACCACAGTGATAATGACAATAATAGAATTAAACAGTTTAAATCAGATTTAAAAGAGTGTTTAAAAATCAGATTGGGCTTGGCAGTGACAGGGCAGACTTGTGATGGAGAAGGCAGTCTTTGAGGTATCCTTGTTCCAAGTCGTTTAGGGCTTTAATACCCCAAAAACATTAAAATTGTGAAAATGGGAATCAAACCTTTGAAGTCTTTATATCTCAAGTAAATAATTCCCTCCATATAAAATAATGTGGTCCAATTTCTCAGGAATAATATCATTAGGGACATTTCTTTCAGCCAATTTCTGGGGCAATGCCTTCCAAACCATTCTCCACCACCAGCTATGTCTCCTTTTCCCTTCATAGCTTTGCAAGACCCACCACCATAATATTGCTGAATTTTCCCTCCTGGATTCTGTCTTAAGGTGCAATCTCCCCTCACCACCCCCAGCTAGAGCCCACCCTGGGGAATGGTCTACTTTACTTCAGGCATGCTGGTAGAGCAAACAGTATTTAAAAAGTTACAACCAGTTGCCCGAAGGAGATGGCCTCAGTTCTTAATGCTTGTGTATATTGAGTCTTGCCACTAGGAGGCCTAGAAATTCTTTGTCTTAATTAAAACCCAACCAAAGCCAGCTTTTGCCTTTGCTCCACTTGTAAAGTACAGAAAGCAGATTCTCCATTGGGCCAAAACATACATCAAGTACCTTAAGCGATGCCAACCAAAGCTAGACTGTCCTTTGTAAAGCATTTGGAATACTTAGATATAAGCAATGAACTCATTTTTATTGAATTTATAAATCACTTTTCTTGAGTTTTAGTATGCATCCTCTGACATGTGTGTTCCTAGATGTATGAATGAGCGTTTCATTTATTCAGTAGCTGAGAAAAGGCATTCCATACCTATTCATAAGTCATGTTGCATGCTCCCAACCCTGCCAGTGGATTCTGAAGCTTTGTCCTAGTGATTCCTGGCTCAGGTTATAACCTGAAAGACTTGGCACTTGGACAGTTTTTCATTCTCTGCTTTTTCAATCCCATGCAGGTACCACAGGGAATTATCCTGCAAACAAAACAGCCAGCTTCCACTAGCCAAGCACCACCTGTGCTGAGCCAGTTCAGCAGCCAGCCATCCTCAGTCTTGGTTAGCAGCCAAGGTCAGCAGGTCACAGTGACAACAGCTCAAGCACCACCAAGTCATGGCCATGCACCTCTGCCTGCTGCAGTTCAGCCTTCAAGTACAGGTTCAAGCAAGGCAGCTCCTGTGCTTGAAAAGGGGCAAGTCCCGAGAGGAGGAGGAGGAGGTGGAACAGGAGGAGGAGGGCAGCCTGCACAGCCCACAGCACACCTCCAGCAGCAAACGCCAGTGTTGGTGAAATCAGCGTCAATACGTAAGACCATAAAGCTCCACTTTGTGTGCCATTGTAGCTGAGTTTGGGAAAGGGGAGAACTAGATACGTCGTTTTATCTGCACTTTCACGTGTTGCTCATCATATTTTGTTTTGTGTATGTGCCTGTCTTTGCCCGTTGATGAAGCTGTAGAGCAGACAGAAAGTTTCTTGGATCCTTTGCTCTTGTATCTTAAATGCCCAGGTGTGCTGCTTGCTTAATTTGCTGGAAAACATTTTATTTTCTATGGACTTGTGCAGTGAGAAAAATACGGAGGGAGGAGAACATTTCTAGTAAATGTTCTGACCATTACCAGGCACTGAAGAAACCTACCATGAGGGTTGGCAATACTACACTCATTTGTTTGTTACTCTCAAAAAGAATGCTTCAGATAATTAACATTCTTCACCAAAGTTTGCATGGATTTTGCATGTTTTTTCTGAGATTAATATTTGGATTTTTGTGGGCTTTTTAGATGTTAATGCATTTTCTCCAAAAGCGGTAGAGCTAGAAACTTGTTTTGAAAAAAGTCAAACAAGAGTCTGTATACACACATGTGTACGTGCATGCGCACAGCAGAAATCCAGATTCCATATGGAATTTTGCCTGTGACATTGCCAGTGGTGCACCAACCTGTTTGCAGGGCCAGGGGAAGAAGGCCACCATTGTTTTCCCCACCTTGAGTTGACACATAGCATGATTCTCCCCACATTGCCATCTCTCTTAGTTTTCCCTGAAGTGATTTCTCCTTCCACTCAACATGAGGTTAAAACTTCACTCCCTTCCCCTCCTGCACTGTGCTTGTTAAAGATTCCTTGGCACATTTCCTGAGAGTCAGAATGTTAGCCTTGGTGGCCTGGCCAAACTCCAAAATGAAAAATGGCCGTCTCCCAATCCATTGCAATAGGCGGGCTGAGACCCTTCGCTTTCTGCACTTAAGTGTGGTGCACTCAAAGAACTGGATTTGGATTTGAAGAGCAGAGATAGCCAGCCTGCAAATTGACAGGGATCACTATGGTTTTCAGACACTCTTCAGTTGCATTTTATAGCACATACAGAGCAGACATCCTCAAGGATTTTCAGTATCCGTGAAAAGTGTGTCCTCATTGAGCAGAAGTGAGAGGGCCACTTCTGCTCTTGCTGGTGTGCTGACATCTCTGCTCCACAGCTGTCCTTCTGCCAAACGATGGTTAGCTGGGAAGAGAGAAGCCTCATGCCTCCCTAGAAAGCCTGGCCTTCAACTTGGGAACTAAATTGGAGACGTGTGAAGTAAGGGAGGGACCTTTGCAGCCAGGTTCTGCACACAACAGAAAACACGGTGGAAGGAGGAGAAGGCAGCCTTCTACCCTTTTAGCTCACCAGCCCTCCAAAAGAGATAGATAATGATCCAGCTTGGAATCTGTGTCCCTTCCTTAACAACTTGGAACATTTTTATTTCTAATTCTGCAATAATACTTATTTGTGTGTGTCTACCCAAATTCTCTAGCTATTGCTGCTGCAACTTCTACAGAGAGCAAAACATTTTCCAGTAGCTCCACTACCAGTTCTGGAGGGAAAACGACCACTGGGCAAGGAAAACCTGCAGTTCCTCTCACCATACAGCAGCCAGTTCAGGTAGGGTTTTATAACTGGCTCATGCTTCTTTGCAGCAAAACTTACCATGCTTGTATTATCAAATATTTATTTTTAGCACCAGTGACACGAGTCCTGCTGAAGCACTGTACTCAGTGTAGAAGCAACAGTCTATTGTTGAAAGATTAACTCGAAACATTGCTCTTCTGGCCAGAAAATGCATTCATCTTGGAATGTGGTACAGCCGTGAGGCAGGGGCTGTAGCACTTCAAAGCTGCATGTGTGAAATCAAGTCTTAGAGATGGGGTCACTACATTTCTTCAGTTGAAATAAGTGAGAAGGAAATGTCTTGCACAGGTCCAGGTCTGGTGTAAAAAGGTACCATTAATAGGGGCATGTCAGTGGATTGCAAAGATACAGGATTTGGCCTAAGTGAACTCCCATGTCTCTGCCCTGTTTCATCCATTCCTCCAGTGTATCTTCACCAGTGAAATAATTCTGGTGCCAGATTGTAACAACTCAGATCCACTTGAGGAAGAATTGTCCAGGAGAGCCAGTGAATAAGCACTGACGGAATAGCTGTAATGGGGTGGAAGGGCACCCTTACAGTGACAGTTCCTTAGCATATAGCTTCTTGCTGTGCATATTGTTATTAACTTCCTTTGTGTATTGGTGTTAATACATTCCAGTCCTTCTGGTACAAATTGCTTCTTTCTTCATTGGCAGAGCAAGCCTGGAGTAATAAGCTCCATGTCAGGTCTGAATCTTGGGAAAGGTACATTGCAGCTCCAGGTGGTTGGAAAGGGCTTGCCACAACTCATGCCTTCAACACCTGCACAAATTCAACAGCAGGTAAGGGTCTTCATCAGTATGCAGTTTTTATTCATGTAATTAAATCCTTGGCATGTTCTTCCTTTTCTACTTGATAATTTTTTTTGCAGGGGTCGTTTCTGTTTGTTTTTAAATTCTGTTGTTACCTTACCTCACATGAGAGTTCCCAAGTTTCTCGATCATTTTAGCTGCCCTTTTCTCCACTTTTTTCCAGCTGTACACAGTAGTCCAAGTGTGATCAAATCACAGATTTGTATAAAGCACTGTGATATTAGCAATTTTATTTTCAGCTCCTATCCTGATAATGCTTAGGATGGATTTTGCCTTTTTTCAGATAAGGTGCATGCTGGGTCAACATTTTCCTCTGATAAGGAATTTCAACTGACATTTCTGTTCCTGTGACTTAATGTCCATTACACAAGTCCTGCCTTGTGGGGCAACATCACAGAATAAGAGTTATTTAAAGATTTTTAAGTTGCCTTTCTGGGCCAAGTCCATCCAAACCATCAAACAGCACATGAGCATAAAAATACAATGGTACCAAAAACATTAAGGTTACATTATGCTGTAAATTAAAATAATGTTAAAATATTAATTCAGGAAGTATAAAAAGCATTTCCTTCTTCTGTTCAACAACCCTACAGGTATTTGAAGAACACCTGAGGAATACCATCTCCTACACACTCAGTTTTCACCAGACTAAACATATGCAGTTTCTTCGACCTTTTCTTAATTGGAATTGTTTTCTATACCCCAGCCATCTTCATTGCCCTTCTCTAGACTTGTTCCAGTTTGTCTACAGAGTCCATGAAATAGAATATCCTGGTACAATTCTTATTAACTCCATCACTTTCTGCCAGTATTAGAATTTTAATTTTCATAAATGACCACCAGATACCTACCTATTGGGCGACAGTTTATTTCACAGTCATATCTCAGAATACTTTTCCTTTTAATAATCTTAGCTGAGCTTAAAAATTCTGTATTACCGCCATCTTTTCACATGACCACAAGGTTGTCTAATTAAACACGTCTCTGCATTTGTCTGAACTTGCCAAGTGTGAGGAATCCAGTTTAGGGGTGGGAATCAGATGGATTTCCTTGGCTCAGCTTCCCAGACTTCAGCCTAGTTTCTCTCTGTCCTCAGTCTGCCTCACACCAAGCATTCACATGGACATCTGGTGGGAAGTGCATTCAAACAAATCTGCAAGGCCAGCTCGCTCATGTGCTGCCTGCATGACCACTGTGCAAGCAATGTTCTGCTTCCGCACATGTGACTTGAGGGCTTTGCATATTTTGCACAAAGGATTGTGTACTTTGTGCAAAGAAGCTGCTAGTGTTCCCAAGCATTCACATACTTAGCTCAGTTCACTTCTTAGCCAAAAAAAAAGAAGTCCAACCCTGGTACTCCAGTCTGAACTCTGCAAAAGACTCAGTCAGCTCATGTGTTTACCTGTGTTCACCATGACCCATGCTGGTGCTTTTCTGTGTGGTTCCCAATTCACTTGTTGCTTCTTTGTTCTTTTGTTTCCTTTCTTCCCCAGTATGATAGCAAGCTTGGAAACTTGAAAAAACCACCTCCTATGCTACAACCCAGTAAGGAAGCTTGGTAAGTCTGTACTGGAAGACTCCAATGAACATTGGAGTGCTATTTGATTTCACCTGATTAAGGTATGACAGTTGCTTGACTTGTGGTAGGAAAAAGGGAAGATAGGTTGTAATTTCCAAGTGTTTTGAGTCAATATAGAGGGTGTAGAGGATCTAGTGTTGGTCTTAGCCTGGGGAGTCTTCAGTCTGTCACACACAGACTGGACATACACAGCTTGGACCATCCAATGGGCCTGAACTGGATCTCTGTGAACTACAGGTTGCCATCTAGTGTGAGAACCACAACTACGACCTACACAAAGGAATGTATTTGAATGTTCCAGTGCTCAGCAACTATAAAGTCCTTAATCTGAAACTGAGTTCATACTGCTATCAGCACCAGGACTGAGATATAGGAAGCAGTAAAAATGGGAAAACATTGTTTTGTCAAACACTGCTGCTTATATGGAGATGTATAATATTAGAATGTACAATAATTTCTCCTCTTCTACTGATCAGTTCCCGCTTAGGGAAGCCTAATCTGTTGCACTAGTGAAGTGGTTTGCTATAAGATGCAGGACGGATCAAAGGAAAAACTTCTTCATATAGCACATAGTTAAACTATGGAAGTTAGAAACAGAAACATAGAAAAAGAGCGAGTCAGAAGGGGCCTCCCGGGCCATCTAGTCTGCCCTCCGGCACCAGCCAGCTCCGCTCATGACATGCCCACCATGTGCATGTCCAGCCTGTCCTTGAACACCCTCACCGATGGGGCCTCAACGACCTCCCGTGGAAGCCCATTCCACGTCCTCGGGGTCCTAACTGTCAGGAAGTGCCTCCTGGCATCCAAATTGAACCTTGGCTCCCTGAGCTTTGCTCCATTGGAGCGCGTCCTGCCTTCCTCTGCAGGGGAGAACAGGCCTCTCCCCATATCCATGTGACACCCCCTCACATACCTGTATGTTGCCAACATATCCCCTCTGAGTCTCCTCTTCTCCAAGCTGAAGAGACCCAGTTCCCTCAGTCTTACCTCATACGGCATCCCCTGCAAACCAGCCACCATCCTTGTGGCCCTATGCTGCACTGACTCCAACCTGGCTATATCCTTTCTGTAATTGTTCCCATAACAAGTTGTTCCCATAACATGTGGTAATGGCCACAAATTTGGATGCTTTTAAAAGGGGGATGGAGGGTAAGGCCATCAATGGCTGCCTGGCCTGAAGGCGGTATGCTACTTCCAGTGTCAGAGGCATAGGGGAGGCTGAAGACTCCTGTGTCAGAGGGGCTCTTATCAATTACAGTTTCTATGCTGAGATTTCTGGGTGCCATCTATGTTGGAAAACTCCATTCCCAAAATAGGGTCACCGCCATGGATCAGTTCCTGTAAAGTTTAGAATAAAAGCAGTGGTGGATCAGGAGCCCACTGACAACAGAGTTACCAGTGCCAGTCTTGTCTCTTGGGTTTCTCAGGGATGGCTGGTTGGCCAAGGTCTGGACAGAATGCTGGATGAGACTGTTGCTTGCTCTGATCTCATACGGGTTTTCTTACGTCCACTGCCAAGGGGTGAATCTTAGTTTAGTGCAGCTGTGTTGCCAGTAGTTTAGTTGAGGCTGAAGTAAGTGGGATGGGGTAGTGTGGGAGACAATTGCTCTGTGTCTTCAGTATAACATAGAGGCAAACACTCCAGGAGAAAACTCACATGCATGTTTGTTCTGCTGCTACTAGTTTTTTGGAACAACTGCATAAACACCAGGGAGCAGTACTGCATCCTGATTACAAAACCTCCTTCCGGTCCTTTGAAGATGCTTTGCAGAGGCTCCTACCATATCACGTCTACCAGGGAACACTGCCTTCTCCCCATGACTATCGGAAAGGTAAGTTAATCTGGCAGTCTAGCACATCAGGTGCAAAGGGATGGATGGCCTTTGCTTTTCACAGCTTGCCTGTTAGTTATGTACGCATCAGCTTCCAGGCTATCAGTTCCACCACTGTTTTTCCTGATGGCTGCTGCTGGTCATTACATTCCTTAGTGCCCAAAGCGTTTCGTGCACATTAAAGTTGGATTTCAATAGGAAGCTTGATGTTGTTGCTAAATCAACATTGACTTTCTCACTTCAAAAAGTAATTGTCACCCTTGAGGCATCAATACTATGTGGGTTGAACACTGGTTGCTCAGAATTGGGTACCCTCTGTGCCCTGTGACTGCCATGAGAGTCGTGGGGAAACTTCATTTGAATCCTGAAGTGCTTGGTTCTCCACATAGGGTTAAGACACACCTGTTGTTTTCCTCTTTTTGTTTTTGAATCTTGTACATAGCTGTTTGTATCATCTCTGTGTGCGTGTATCTGTCTCTTTGTATAAATATATATGGAGATATATATTTATACAAACTAAGCACTTTAGACAACCTCATGCATCTGACAAAAACTTTGCCGATGAAAATCAAGCAAGAATAAATTCGTCAATCTCTAAAGTGCTCTGGGATATCCCTTTGTAACTACTTTAACTTAGGGCACAACAAGTATTTAAAGATACTTGCTTACAGCAGTTCCAATTTATAGGAGACAAGCATATAACCCTTACCTGTACTTCTTTCCAGTAGATGAAGAGTTTGAAATGGTGTCTACACAGCTGTTGAAACGCACGCAAGCCATGCTGAACAAATACCGCCTGCTGCTTTTGGAGGAATCCCGGGTAAGGTTTTTCCTCTTCAGCTTCCTCTTTTCACAGGTAGATTATCAGAAAGGAGCCTGATGTAATACTCCCATTTAATCTTCTGATGAATGTTCAGCTGACTGATCCAGTTGCTGAGAGGCAGGCTAGAAGAAGGTAACTTTTTTGGCTGTGCTTGAAAGAAACCTGTCACAATAATATGGTGCACTGTAGGGTTTCTGTGTAGAAGGCATTTTGTGGAGTTCGAAGGCAACGTTGTTCATTCATCATAAAAATCTCCTTGTTTGGTTTTAAAGAAACCCATATTCTGTGCCTAGAATGAGTAAATGAAAATCAGTGCATGAGGCCAGTCCGTTCTCTTTGCAATATGTATTCAATTTGTGTTTTAGCTTTGGAACTTAATATTTGAGACTTTGCTGGATTTTGATTAGCAGATATTAAGATTTGTTAATAATTTGCGCTGGTAGAACCTAGCAGGGGAACGTACAGCAAAGCATCAGGGGATTGGTGGTGGTGGTAAAGGAGAGACATTCTGGTACTTCAACACTTAGATAAAGTAATGATGACAAATTGTGCTTATCTGACCCATAATTTTTGTGGCCATAAAATTCCATGCCTGGAGAGGGCCAATTTGCACATAATGGCAGCACATGGTGAGTGAAGTAATTTATGGTTTGCTGGTGTGCATGCTACTTTGCTTCCATTTGCTGTGGACAACCTCTAATTGGCAATGGTTGGTGGTTGTGAGTGTGATGTGCAAACCTGGATTGTTGGGTTGTTTAGCAACCAACCAATAACCAACAAATAACCAACTGGTTACCTGTGGTTTGCTGTTGGTTAACAAATGGGTTGGTCTCCCCTTAAACAACCTAGCAGACTAGTTTCACAGTCCCATACCCCAAATTGGTCAATCAGAGGCTGTTTACAGAAAATGGAATCGGTGCACGTGGCATGCAGCCCAATAAACCACATGTTTGATTCTCCTACAGTGACGTGCAAGTGGCCCTTAGAGACTCGTGTGGCCATTACTTGGGTGATTTTAAATTGTCACTACCATCCTTAAGGGTAAGACCACACACACACACACGGGCCATGTAGGATTCCATTCATATACATCTATCGAAAATGAGCCCTGCATAATAGATTAAATTTGTTTATAATCATTTGTCTTGTTTAAAGCTCATAAATTCAGCAAAGACAAATGATTATGAATCTATCAGTGTCTCTCCCCAGTTTTTTGATTACTTAATATAGGATTGTTGTGTTCATTCTTGCCACATTCTTTTCAAAGTACAGAGTTTAAGGAAAGTGCAGAGATTATATCACTTTTGGAAGTTTAATAAACAAAGTCAAGCCCCCTGCCCTAAGTACAGTCATTCAACAGTGAGGGATGGAAGGAGATTACAGGCGATGTATGCAGAGGGAGAGGTGTCTTAAGAGACTCGAGTGCACACCTGGTTTCTCTCCCTTGCCAGTCACCCATACTCTGTTCTCCTTTGGCTCTAGAGAGTCAGTCCTTCAGCGGAGATGGTGATGATTGATCGGATGTTCATACAGGAAGAAAAGACCACCTTAGCTCTGGATAAACAGCTGGCAAAGGAGAAGCCAGGTAAGGGAGGATCTGTCTCCATTCTTTGTGTAGCTCACTTATTCCAAACTGTGTTTCATCTGCCCACACATCCCTACTCTAAAATTGTAGTGACATCTGCCAAAAGGGAAAGTGACTGTAAATTAGAAAGGGCTTTCCTATTACCAGGGAGTAGCTACAGCCAGTGTCTACACTAGAATTAATGAATAGGAGAGTTGGAAGGTGCCAAGAAGGCCACTGGGTCCAAGCCGCTGCTGTTGCGAGTCACCAGTTTACACCACCCCACACAGGTGACTGTCCGGTTTCTTTTTGAATGTCTCCAGTGCAGGAGAGCCCATGACCTTTCTAGACAACTGGTTCCACTGCCGTATTGAGTGTGATAAAAGTAAGGATTTCCAGAGCAAAAAGCTCACTCCCAGGCAGGCTTGCCATCTAGCGCCTCTCATCTCAGAAGTGAAGCACTCTGGAGAATAAAGCCATTGAGCATATGAATTTGGAAGGAATTGGCTTGGGAAGGTCTAACATTCACCATGTGGATTGTGTTTGGACAATCATAACACATGCAGCCCTTTCTCTCCTCTCGTGGCTCATCTTAGTGGAAAATACAGTAACCGTGGTTACTGTCGCCAGTTAAAGATAGTTTGCTTTTTTGTCTGGAGCAGCAAACTTTGGCCACTAGTTTCACTATGGTTGGAAGTTGAGTGAAGGTCCAGCTAGTCCTGAAGGTGCTCAGCATAGTTTCCAAGTTCAGATGAAACAGGCATGTTAATTAGCATGATTTGTACTGCATTCAGGTATGCAATGAAGAGAGGAGAGGAGAGGCTGTATGGGTAGGTAAAATCTTCATATTTTGGCTTATTAAGCTGAAATATGACCATCCAAATACAACCACAATCAGAGAAAGGATTAAAGGTAGTCAGGAAGTGAGCAAGAGGCCAGAGAAATTTTATCTTGTCCCCTTGAACCCCACCTAGTTTTAATCAAGGTGCAGTAAACACTTGTGAAAAAGTTTTTGTTTTGTGCTTTGTAAGGCAAATCCATATATCATATCCAGTCTTGTGTATAAGATAGCAAGACATTTCCTGGGAATCCAAATGAACTTTGGGGACTGACAACTCACCTTCTGAGGCCGTCTTTCAAGAAGCATATTTCTCCATAGCTGCAGCCTACTTAGTCATTGCCTGAATAACTGATAAATATTCATGTTTCTAAGCTCCTAACACCACATTTAAGATCTCAGAAACTTCTCCTGTCTGATTCACAACATGTCTCTGATACTACTCACCACCGGACTTATAGTTCCTCTCAGCATCTCTCTCCATCCTAAGTTAACAAACAAAATCCCCCCCACTCCCCCCAACCTCACTCCCCCTCAACCTCACTTCCCCCCCACTCCCCCCAACCTTACTCCCCCTCAATCTCACTTCCCCCCCACTCCCCCCAAACTCACTCCCCCCCCCACTCCCCCCAACCTCATACAAACTGTCCTTGTCCTCCCTTTTCTAACTGACGCAGCTCCTACCTAACCTGTTCCATTGTGGCTGCTGTTGTCGATCATTGCTCCATTCCTCCTTCTGTTATGTTGGGTCGATGGTGTCATAAAAAGGCCTTCTCAACCTGCTTTCCACTAAAATAGTGATACGTGTTCTCCTCTTGCAGATGAGTATGTCTCCTCATCTTCGAGGAGTTTTGCTTCTTCACTGGCTCAGGGCTCTCTGTCCAGCAGCGTCTCTTTGGCCTCTGAGAACCTGAAGTCCCCTCCGGTGCAGATGGCAACCCAGATCAACCCCACCAAACTGGTCATCAAGCACAGTGGAGGCTCTCCCTCTGTCATGTGGGCCAAGGCCTCTCCCTCACTGGACGGCGATGAAGACGCTTTGCCGTCTAGGAGCAAGCCACCCATCAAAACCTATGAAGCCCGGAGCCGGATCGGACTGAAGCTGAAGATCAAACAGGAGGCAGGGCTTAGTAAAGTAGTTCACAACACTGCCTTGGACCCAGTACACCAGACACCGCCTTCTGCATGCACCGTGATCAAAACCGCCGACCAGCACTCGTCAACTTCAGCTGCTACCACCGCCGCCGCCGCCGCCACCACCACCACCACCTCAATGGCAGGGCAGATGAATGGGACAGTTGACCATATTGCTGCAGCTCCGGCGGAGAAAAAGCCCATCGTGACCTACTGCAGGCTTCCTCTCCGCAAAACCTACCGGGAGAATGTGGACGCTTTCGTAGCAGATAAAGCCCCGGACACCACCCTAAAAGGGAGCACTCCAAAAGCCGATATGGTGCCAAGCACCCTCATCATCAAGCAGGATGGTGGGTCTCGGAGTGTCATCACTTCTCACAAAACCCATGAGAGTCCCTCCGTGACTGTGTCAGAGAAGGGCAGATTAGAAGAAAACACCAAGCATACTTTTTTCAACCGGAGTGATGCCCGTTCTCTAGTGATGCAAGAAAGCCCTGCCCCTCCTAAGACCGATGACTCGACCAGTGGCCTTATGAAGGAATTAGCAGAGGTTGAGGATGAATTTTATCACCGAATGATAAAGACAGAACCACCTGATCATGGATCTGCCTCTGAACTTGCATGGGAGGTGGCCCTGCCCCCAGCCAAGCGCAGAAAGTCGGAATCTTTCGATGTAGACAATGCCAGCTTCTCCAGTGATAGCCCCCCAGATGACTCACTTAACGAGCATCTACAGAGCGCCATTGACAGCATCCTGAATTTGCAACAACCTCAGGCTGGGGGTCAGAACACCCGAACACCTTCCTCTTCCTACAATTCCTCCTCCTCCCCTTTCTCCTCACCTGTCCACCGCACGGACACGTACCTTGCCCCCAATCACAATGGCGGCCTTGGAGCAAGGACGTTGAACAGATAACAGAAATCTAAAGCAAGTAGAGACTGTACAAAGAGAGCCGAGGACTGAAGCTGCAGCAGCTTCTGCTGGCTGGGAAACGGTTGGAAGCCAAGGTGCCACTTCCCAGAGACCCAATAGAATGGAGCTGATACCAGAAGGGGGGGAAGAGTGGGGGCCTCAGGTGGGGAGGGCCACAGGAATGTCCTACAGAGAGGCTTCATCCATCCAAATGTTTATAGGATGGGCTTTGGTTGTTGTAAAGTACAAGCTGTGGCTGGATTTACAATACACTCATCTCCTCACATGCACCATTTAAAAAAAGTTCAACAAATGCCAGGCAGGCAAGTGGGAGGGGGTGGATTGGGGGCCCATAGGTAGTGTTGGCTGTGTAATATTTAGATTCTGTAACAAATTGCTAATTTGAATCTTTGAATGATGATAATTGGGGTTATTTTTCCCCCTCTCCCCAAACTCCATGAATATATGTAGGACATTTTAACAAATCCCAAGTCAGAAGCCAGCAGGGAGGCCAAAGGAATGGGGCAGGAGGGATGACTCCACCTGAGCTGCCAGAAGGGGCAATTATTTAATTGATTCTGTCAGGTTTCTTAAGTTATTCTAAATATGTACTGTCTGCTTTTTTTTTTTTTACAAAGAAGGAAAGATTCTGAACAAAATGGAAAAAAGAAAGGAGAAAAGTTGCAAACACTAATGCGTAGAACAAATAAGCATGGATGAGTTTACAAATAAAGAGGAAATTGCTCCATTTTCAGACATGGGTGTGGTTAACACAGCCATGGTGGTTCGAACAAGGAAAAGTTCTGGCAAGAGGCTGTGTGCTTCTCTTCCCCTCTTCCCTCCCACTAGATAAACAAAACAACACATAAGGCTGAGCTTTTGACAGCTGTTTGGTTCAAAAGAACTGTGTTCAAGCCTGGCATTCTCATGTTGGGCCTTTGATGGCAGCATGCCTTGGAGCCCTGGGGAAGGATAGGGAACCGAGCGGTCAAGCCTGTGTTTCTGCACTCTTCCGTCCTTTGTTGCAGCTGCCTCCTATGGCTTCTCTCCTGGTTTTAATGCCATCACTTTGTACCTCTCCTCTCTTTCTGCTGCCTGTGCATGACAGGAGTTCCAAGACCGGATAGAAATCCCTTGCTTGCAAACGATCAGAACCTTATTGCAACAGGTAGCGGGAAAAGAAGAAAGCAACGCCAGCCATTGTCAGATCCAGATGAAGTTAATCACACTTTTTCCATTGAAATGGATGGGACTTCAGTGAGTCACATCTAACTTTTCACATTGATTTTAATGGGACCCAGGTATAACTTAGTCTGGATCCAACCCCATGTCTTCCCCATAGTGCTTCTATTTCCAGTTACTGATGGGAATAAAAGATCCATCATCACAGCTTTATGCAGTTTCTTGCTGCAATGTTGCACTGTTCAGAATGCCTCAACTGAGATCTCCTATCTTACTTGTTTTGTCAACAGTTCTTATTTTGTAAATTTTTTCTATAACCTTATAAGGCCTAGGAGCTGTTGGAACACAACTTGAGTGCCAGCAGTGAGACTGACTTGTCTGTCAATGAATTATCCCATGATGTGTCAGGTTTTGCTTTTGTTTTTGATTTAATCTGTGGGAATCAAAGAATTCCCACAACAGAAATAATAGTGTGAAGGAGTTATGCATGTGTTTGTGAGCAAGTAATAGACTGGTGTATTCTTGGTCTGCCTGCTCTGATTCATAGAAAGACAGAGATTAAAACTTTTCTCATTGCAGTGTTCATCACAGGGGCAACCCCAGGATCATGCACATGTGAATGTATCAGCTAAGTTAGGACACAGTTCTGAATTAACACCAATCAAGACTTCACTGCACGGAGAGCAGAATACCAAACAGGCAGCACAAGCTCATACTCATCATCCCATTTTCCTCAAATAATCAGTGGGTTCCCCTTTGCACAAAAGCGTGGTCAGGTGCCCTTTGTTGCCTGTTGTGTCTTGCACTGGACCTAGACATAAAGGATTTCTTGGCCTTGGGTTCTCCTCCAACTGCAGTCTGTACTGCTGCCACCCACAGCTGTCATCTTCTTTCATACAGGACATTTTGCACTCAGATCCTTCCTCTTCCACTTCTGACCTCCTTGTCCCTGCAAAATATTGCTTAGGTGCCATTTTAGAATTTTTGAAAGTGCCATTTCTTTGCTCTCTCTCTTGTGTGGCTTATTCATTTTGTCTATTGCTACTTGCTTTGTAGGGGCAGAAGCGTTTTCACCTGAAAGCACTGCTGAATTGGCAAATTCACAACCTGCTGTTTTAGATGGCATCTTTAAGCCTGTTTCAAAGAGAAGCAGGGACATTTTCTCTTCCTCCACAGCTGGTCTATGTGAGGAGAACAGAACTGGCAGGGCACTGTTTTGTTAGTAGTCCCCTGTGGGTGGAATAGTTTCAGAGTTGAGCTAGCACAAAACCCTCCAGCAGATGAGTTGGAAAGGTGGCAGTCTCTCGGCTTCTTGAAGAGCAAAGGTGTTTTTATAAGCTTGCTTGATGTAGCTCCCTGCTGTGACCTTTTTTAGGACTTGGTACAACCAAACTTAAGCTCCTCCATAGTACATAGTAGATTGCTGTCCTTTGATGATTCTTCTCCAGTTTTTCACAATAAAGTGTTCTGCTGCTGCTCCAATAGGCTAGCACTGGGCAGCAATCCTTGCAGAGTTCTTTACTGATTTGCAATCCCCTAGACAAGTGACCCTTTTATTGATAAATATAATGCAAAAATAAATAAACCCAGACCATACATTTCTATTTGTAGGTGCCAAAACTTCCACCTCCCCAATCACTCTCATACATGCTTGAACACACACATACATAGATTCACTGTAGTGAAGTGGGGCTTGGGGAGACAGATATGTTCTAGAAAGTATAAACACAAAAGAGGCAAAGGATACCTACTCAGTCAGCCATCAGTTATGTTTTCTGTGGATATGTGCACAAGCTGAACATATCTGATAATCAGATCTCCTAGAATGAATATTCATAAAATGCCTTCTGAATGACCATGTAGAAGTGCTCTTGTTCTTGTAATACAGGATAATTTTCTACGTAACCAGGGCCTGGAGCCTGGGGTATGGAGTTAGAGCAAGAGGGGTGCGATGGATCTTCTAACATCCAGAATCAAAACCTAGTCCATAGTAGCTATGCCCTGCTGGCTGATGAAGTATAAAATTTATGAGTGTAAAAGAAATAAAACATGCATGTTAATCAATCTTGAAGAGGATTTTTCCTCTCTCGGTTCCCAGCTCCTGTGACATAATATTCTTCTTATGTACTTTTTGCAATCCTGGAAGTAGGGTTTCTTCACTCTTTGTTATCCTGTCAGATAGGATAACCTGCCATCTCTGTCTCAGATCACAGTCTGAAGTTCCTACGCTGTAGCTCAATATGTTTTCCTAGCTCACCAAATTGCCAAGGGTGCATTCGCTTTTTCGTCTTGTGTCAGACTCGGTTCATACTCCGCTTTTGTGTGTCTGCACCTTTGGCCACCATGAGCCCCTTTGTGTGTTCTCTTCTTTCCAAAAGAGGCCTGCTGCCTAAAACCAAAGTCGATGTGCACGGCCTTGCACATGACTTCAAAAGCAACCAGTGTTGCCAAAGTCTTTTGTTGTCTTTCTTAGTAAGTAAAGGCCTGCTTGCTCATTTTCCCCCAGAATTGTCTAATAATGAACAGCCAGTTTATCTACTACCAAAATTGGCTTTCTTGTTTTGTGCCACTTTACTCCCCGCTACACATGCACATTGCCTTATTACAAAAGAGAGAGAAAGAAAGGGAGAAATACCTTTCTTGACATCAAGTTTCAGATTAAATGCAAGCCAGCCTACTCTTTTGGCTGCTGTCCCATAGTATAAACCAAGAGCAGAAGTAAAGCCCAACATGTTCTACTTAGAGATAAGCTGTTTGTCATTTTGGAATGGTGCCAAGTGATCTGTGTTCAGCCATTAGCTATAAATCTTTTATTTCTCTTTTCTCTCAGACTGCTTTCTTTCCTTCCAATAGGAAAAGCCTCTGCTATAATGCTGGTTTCCAGGGGTCAGGAATTTGCTGCAGCTGCCTTCTGAATTCCTTCACACTCTTCTTTCTATGACCCCCTCCAAACCTCCTGCAAGTAGTTCTGAAACAAAGTCTTCTTTTGATAGTTTCTCTCTTCTGGTGTCTACAACCACCATCCTGTAGCTGGCCAAACTCTGATGATAAATTGTCATGAAAAGTTTTGAACACCATTTAAAAAGTAAACAAATCAGCTTTCTGGAGAAAAGGGCTGCAGAAACAAGGATATGGATTCTGCCATTGTTCTGGGTTTAAACTTTAATAAGAAAGCGGACAATTATTTTTAGAATTTCAAGTGTCATCCTGTTTTCCTGTGAATGCTCTTTTGAAAAGATTTGGCAACCAAACCAGCAAAGAAATCCTGGACTTAAGAGTGCAGAAAAACATGGAACATTTTCAGGCTTCTTTCTTTTGCTTGCTTCCCTCCACCCCTTCAAAATAACAAACACGATTTTATGAGGCCTTAACATTATCCATGTGCTCATTTGATATATTCCCATTAAAAACCAGTATGTGCATCATGCATATTTTGCCTATGATTCGAGCAGCAGCTTGACCAGATTGGAGAAGAGAAGCCAGTACTTCTAGGAAAACTAGTTTTAAAAGTGAAGATGAGGAAGTACTTATTTTGTAGCCAATTGAATTTTCCAGCTTTCTTAAAGTAGCTGTTTCTTGGAGATCTGAGCGATTTTGTCCCATCTCTGGTGTGTGTGCACACACACACAGTTTGCTTCTTTATTTAATTTTTTAATTAAAAAATTGCCTTTGCTTCATTCCCCTCATTGTACCATCTGGGCTAGCTGAACACACAGAAATATTAACGTGCAAGTATTTTATGTATAGCTATTCAGTTGCAAAGCATGTTTAATAGATATCGGCACAATCAGTTCTGGGATGCAATGGTAGAGAGCTGAGCAGCTTAGCTTAAACACCTGGATACACAGATTGAATTTGGGCCTGTTTTTTTTTTTTTTAATCTTTTTCACCTGCCTTACCATCACACATTTTGACCAAGGACAAAGAACATGTAACCCCATCACTAGTTTCTGTGTTCCATTTCTTATGATGAATCTGTTTCTACACTCAGCACAGAATGTGCCTGCATTCATTTTTCTATCCCCCATTTGGTTATCCTTGCCGAATCCCCACCCCCACCCCATGTAAGAGGCAGTGCCAATAGGGTTTCTACTCTAAAAGGTTGTTACAGATTAAAAGACCAGGGATACTAGAGAATGTTGCTATTGGTCCAAGCCTATTTAGCATCAATTCCTCCTTCTTTAAACTTACTGTGTCTTGTGAAGTAGATGAAAGTTGGTGTCTTTAAAAGTGCAGTTTACTGGAGAAGAAATGTTTAGGGATATAATTGAACCAAAAAGAGGGTTAAAAAGGTCTACATTTCTCTCTCTCTCTTTTCTTTCTCTCGTCTTTGACAAAGTGTGTTTCAAAACTTGCCCCATCTTACCAATGGTGCAAATTGCTTAAGAAATTTGTATGCCAGAGCCCCAATTTCAAGTGTTGTTGCCGCACTGCACATAAATGCATAGTGGCTTGTGCAGGTTCGACAGTGTACCAGGGTCTGTCTGAGGTATCACTGGATCAGGCTGTAGGTGGTTTGAAAACAATGCAAAACATGGTGAACACATGATTTCCAGCAAATATGTCACTGTTCAGTCCCTATAAAAGCTGTTGCTGCTTTGAAGCAGCACACAACTCAGTCATGTAACTTTTGATTTAGCTCTGGTTTTATGCTGCGTGGCATTCTAAAACCTCCTCCTCGTAGGGACAAGGGACCCTTAGGTATGCCCTTGAAGCAGTCGGCCATCTTTCTGCCCACTTCCCCTGCCCTCCGCAGCGGCACGCCATTGCGGAACCCAAGCTGCAGCCTTTCCAGAGGGACCTGGAGCGGCCTGGGTTGCCCTGATCCAGAACCCTGTAGGTAGTCGGATGCATGCACAGCCTTCCTGTGGACATGTGTTTTATCAAGCAGTGTACCGTGGCTTGCACACAAACGTGTGCTTTCCACCTTGAAGAGAAATGGCGTTCTACCATCAGCAGGACCTTGCTGATGTGCAGGCAGGCAGTTTCCTCTTTCACTATGAATTGCTGCTGGAGCAAGAGACCAGGAAGAGCGAAAACCAGATTTGGTTCTGAAACACTACTTGCTGAAGTGCACCATGCTCCCCAGCTGTAGCCCCTTTGTTACCCCAATGTGGGCGGAAACATATATGGTTAGGAAGCAATAAGGGATGTTCTAACTCACAGGCTGGTGGGGGATTTTTCTTCTTTTTTATATATAAATATATATATAAAAATGTATATGAAATTGTTTGGCTTTTTGTTTATCGTCCATTTTTCCTAAAAAGTGTGGATTTGGGATCGTTAGCTCATTTGGTTGCTGCCGCCTCTTCTCACTGCAAAGCGGTTAAGTTACGAAGGGGTGTGACTCTTCCCTTCATCTTAAAGGTTAATATATGTTGGCACTCTCATTGTTATAGGGAGGTATGTTTTACATCTTTTCAGTATTTTGAAACAAAGTGACTGGTTTTTTGTTTCATTGGCACCGAAGCAGAGGAGAAATTCCCATCTCCTTATATGTGTTTAAATTTTCAGTGAGTGTTGGGGTTTTTATTTTAGAGAGGGGTATTGGAGAAGAGAAGGAGAGATGCAGGTTGCAACTCTAGAGAAGCTTTGACCTGTGCACTTCAACATATCACCAGTGGTGTAGAACATAAAAAGCACAACCCTACTCATGCTTAACTAGAAAACAGTCCTATAAATTCCCGCATGCACCAGCCAGCCATGCTAGCTGGAGGATGCTTAGAAAAATAGGATATTTTTCTGTCTAATCATACATAGGATTGTGCCCTAAATGGAGTTGGGAGGGTAGTTCCAAACAACCATTTTCAAATGTCAAGGAAATGCATTTCAGTCCTTCTGAATCCTTCAGCTTCCCCATCCAGCACCAAATAACCGAAAGGCTTTCCAAGTAAAAGGAAGCAAGAAGTAATACCCCACTTCTTTTAGTATTAAAAATTAAATAACCAGTTTTTCTTTCATCCCCCTGCTGGTACCAGTTTGAACTTCATCACAGTTCAAAAACAAAATATAGTACTATAAAATAATTTTGTACTGTATTTATTGTGTATAACAATTTTTTAAAAGAATTATGTACATTTAGTACTTCTGTGTAAATTAAATTGCTCTTCTTTTTAAAAATGGTATAAGAATTCGTTTGGCATTTCTTGAAAGGAAGAAAAAGTAGAGGTGGGTTTACAAATGAGTGGTGGTTTGGGGGCTTTTTAGAAGAACCTCCTGCTTGAGTGCCATGTCCATCAATACCCCCAGGTTGTCTGTCTTTGCCAGCATTAAGACTGACCCAGTGGAAGACAGAAAGCATGGTGGGGTGGGTGGTTCGCCTCCTTTTTAAGTGCTTTTTAATTGGCAACGTGGCAACTGGTCCCAGACTACCGTGCCCAGATTATGCAGTCCTCACAAATTAATGTGGAAATGCATTTTATTTATTTATTTAGGAAGCTTCTATGCCGCCCCATTCGCCGAATGTACAAGATAATTAACTAGGCAAGGCTACATGTATTGGGCAGCTGCACTTGCAAGCGACACAGATAATCAGGGTGACTTGTCCCCCCACCCCTCCCCCCAAAAACAACAACAACAACAACAACAACAACAAACGATCCTACAGGAAGTAGTTAGGGTGTGGATAACGTGACAAACCACCAAGGTTGTTGACACAAGATGGGTTTTTGTGTCAGGTGAACCAAGTCTTCAGTCAAGTGGAACTTACTACTGCAGCTATAATGTAAAGAGTGAAAAGTTGTCATTACCGGCCAGACAGAGGCAAAAAAGAAGCTTTTAAAATCACACATGGCATGTCAGAAACAACATTTGTAGCAGTTTTTACAATTTTGTATTCATACTGGACCACTCTCCAGAATTAGGCTGGGGTGCTGAGCTCTGAATAGGCCATCTGTGGCTGGAGGGCCAAGGGCAGCCACTCCTGTGGTCGCTCTTGCCAGGGAACTCTATGGTGCTTCCATAGCAACAAGGGCAAGAATGGCCTTCCCTGCCCAAGCGCCCTGCAGCCAAGCATGAAGATCTGAGAACAGGCCAGGGATCTTCTCCATGGTTCGAGGAAATTAATTCCACTGCACAGAATTACAGAAACTCCTGAACTGAGTCCAGAAGACACAACCGACCCATAAGGGTAAGATTTCATCATGGCCTCTTGGGTTGTGTAGTTCTGCCCATTGAGTTTATCTGTCTTGCTTAATTTTTATTAAGCAAAGACAGATAAACGTAGCCAGAGGATTGCAACCTAAAATTAATTCTGGAATTGAAACGTGTGTGGTGTGCTATTGTGGTTAAGAGGGCAGGACTGGGACTCAGGAGTACAGGATTAGATTCTGAGGCATTTGCTCTGCAAGTCTCCGGGAGGTTATGAACACCGAAGCCCAGAAGTCCTTTCTCTATTGCCTGCTCTTGCGACAGTCCTTCTGTATCAAGGAAATAAGAAGGGTGCTTGTACTTGGCCTCATCTGGTTCTTGCAGCAAAATGTGAAACTGAGGGGACCATCCAAAAGGCATCTAGATGCCAAGGCACACACAGGTAGTGTAACCACTCAGATAGCGGGACACGTGCAGTCACCTGGTGCCTGCAAGGATGGGCGTGGACCTTGTGTAGCGGCAACTGGTACCAGCTGCCAACCCTGAGCATAAAGCAAGCACAACCTCCTGCATCCGAAAGTGTTCTCAGTCCCTTGGGAATGCCTGGCCAAGAATCCAAGTGAGGTCTTTCATGGGGAACGCACAAAAAGTGACAAAGGGGGAGGGGCTGAGTGAAAGGGCCTCGGTCTGATGTTCCTCAGCTCTGCGTTCCTACATGACCCACACCCACTAAGAACTTTCCATCCAATCCACTGCCTTCCTGCCCCGAGATTACTGCCTGGATGGAAGGTCCAGCATTCGCCACCAGTGCGGCCTTTGGCCCAGGAACCTTGGAAGCTGTTGACATTCCAGGAGTCAGGACATGTCATCTCTTCTAGTGCATCCACACTTAAATGGCAGATCTCCAAGGCGTCAAAGTTCTTTGCAAATCTACCAATTGCATCCTGCAATTGGGGAGTAACCTGAAGCATGCAATGACCACTCCAAATCACCTTACAACAACCCTGTGGGGTACTTCAGGTGGAGAGTAGCCCAAATCACCTGCTGAAAACCACGTCCATCCATCTCTTTTAGCTCCTGCTGTCCTTGCCCGAGGCTCTCCAGCTCTGCACTGGACTGAACCCCACGTGCGTGCCTCTGGACTGCTTTTTGGCCCTACTTCCCACCCGGCCCTTGTCAGCTGTGGTGTCTCACTTAACTCTCCCTGGACTGAATCTCTTGTGGGCTGGCCGTGGGCTGTCCTCCGCCCTGCCTGAACCCTGCTTGCAGCCGTGCCTTGGGCCTCTTGCTGGGTGACTGGTCTCTGCTCTTTGATCTGGGTGCATCTCCCGGAGGGCTGGCGCCTGTGATGTGTCCTCTGCCCCACTGCTGGAGAAACAGCTGTGATGCCTAAAAAGGTAGCACACCACTGCAGAGGCTTAAAAGGGAATAAATTTAAAGCTCCAGTGTGGGTCTCTTGCTGCTTCTGGCCCACCCAGGTGGCTGCAGAGCAGCCTGCAGCAAGAAGGCCGCGGCCCCCACCTCTGAAGCCCCCACCTTTGAAGTGGCCCATCCCTGGCCTAGCGTCTTCCCCTGCTGCACTCTAGCTCATCCTCCTTTCCTGGGACACTTCTGTATGGCTGGAATGAAGCTCATCTTCCCTCCACGTTTATTCTGGCCTTACTTTCCCCTTCCGGGCCACAGGGTGGCATCAGAGGCCTGTATTTGCCAGGCCCGCATCCTCCTAACTTCAGAGAGGGAGGAAAAATGTGCGTGACTTTTTGCGCATTACTTCTTCTCAATTCGGGCCATCCCAAGCCTCTCCCTCCTTCCTGGATTATTTATGTTAATGTATTCTGCCCCCTGCCTTTTGGCAGCTGCTCATCTGGATAACCAACATCTAGTCCAAACCGGAGTCCTGCTCAGATGCTATTTGGGACGCCAGAAGGGTGGGAAAAGCCTGCATTTCCACAAACAAACAACCAGGAGGGATTTTCCATCTGAAGCTGACATTGGTCTGTGAGTTCCACGCTCCACCCTAGCCTGGACCGCACTTTGTGCTGGCACACTGCCTCTTCCCACAGCATTTTGGAGACGAAAGAGACCGAAGAAACCTAGTGATTCCTGCACAGGAGCTTTTCTTTCTGATCCAGTTTGTGTGAATCCAGTGGCAAAGTAAAGCCTGTGCTTTTTGTGCACCTGAATCTCAGAATAAGCAAGTTTAGCACCAAAGATTGGTGACTTCTCTACAGGAGAGATTATTTTTCCCCTGGAATCTACCAAACAAAGCTCTTGAACACCCTTCAAGATCTGGAGCAACCCGCTCAAGTATCTTTGACTTAGAAGATCTGCGGACACCACCCAAAGGATCTGTTGATTCATGTGATCTGAGGTCCTGGAAGGATTAGAGACTCATCAACTGACTGTATACTGAGATCTTTGGATGCCATTTTTGGGGCCTTCCCTGTTCCTGTTGATCTTGATATAGTCCTCTAAAAGGCCAGCCCATCAAAACATTCATCTCCAGCCAAGGTTCTGGTTTTCGTTATCACCCTTGATTTCTCAATTTAGAGCTTATTTCCAAGGAGGTGGGCCTTGTGCCTCTCTCTCAGGTTGGCAACATGTTCAGCTGGATGAAGAAGAATGAGAAGAAGACCCCAGAAGTGATCCGCACAGTTACGGAGGGTCTGAAGGACCTCTACAAGAGGAAGCTGCTGCCTGTGGAGGAGTTTTACCGTTTCCATGATTTTCATTCACCAGCCTTGGAGGATGCTGACTTTGACAACAAGCCCATGGTGCTGGTGGTGGGCCAATACTCTACTGGCAAGACCACCTTTATCAAGTACCTGCTGGAACAGGACATCCCCGGGAGCCGCATTGGCCCAGAGCCTACCACTGACTCGTTCATCGCTGTCATGCATGGCGAAACAGAGGGGATCATACCAGGCAATGCCCTCATTGTGGACCCCAAGAAGCCCTTCCGAAAACTGAACCCCTTTGGGAACACCTTTCTGAACCGGTGAGTGTACCAGGGCGCCATCTTCCTTCTCCCATCTTTTCTGGCCTTGCGTCCGTTGTGTCCTTTAGTGAGCCTCGGAATAGCGACAAGGGGCTCTGCAGTGGTGGGTGTCAACCGTTTCAGACCTGAGACTGCTTCTCTTAGCTGACAGAAAGGGGCTGTGCTCCTTTTGGTGGGTAGAGCACCTGCTTTGCATGAAGCGGGTCCTGCGTGTGAATCCCCGGGATCTTCAGATGAGGCAGGAAAAGCTCCCACCTGAAACCCAGGGGAGCTGCTGGCATTCAGTGTTGGCACTGCTGGTCTAAATGAGCCAGCAGCTTCTGGACAAGCAGCATGGCACTAAATTTCAATGTTTTAACTCTATATGAACATCCTTTCTTTCTCGCCTTGTGTGTGCCTTTGCTAATCAGATCTGGAACTCCCCTAGCTATCTAGCAGTATAAATAGGTCTTCTCTCCCCATTCCATGTTTAGCCTCACAACAACTCTGCGAGGTAGAATGGCCCAAAAAATGGTGGCCGTCTCAAGATCAGTCATGGAGCTATATGTCTGGGCAGAGATTTGAACCTGGGCCTCGCCAGTCTTAATCGGACAGTCTTGACTGCTATGCCTCCCCCACCCCCTCTGGCTTTCCACTGTGTCCTTAACAGCAGATCTGAAAGGTTTTTAACCAGAGGAGCATGACAGCCATTCCTTAAATATAAAGAAGAACAAAGATGAGGTTTCATCAAGTGAAAGCCTGTCCTGCAACTGGAAAGAGAAGCTGCCCAAGCCAGAAGCTCCCTCATCTGTGTAACTGTTAGGGACAGGAGCTCCTTTGTACCTGGTTGCCAACGTCTACCTGTCTTTCCCCTTCTCCTTAAAAAATAACTTGCAAACAAAAAGGAAAGACTGGTGGTTTTACTGGTGTGTCCCACTCTGAGTCAGCATCAAGCCTATTTCTGGGTCCTCTTGACCACCCAGTTTAAGAGAAGCATTCTAGAGGCGGTTAAGGGCAGGGCTAGGCAGCACTTAGTCCAAGCCTGGATTCTCCCCTTGAAAATGGCGGTGGAATGGTCGCTCCTGCCCCTGTTCCACTGTCTGTCTAAGGAAGACCCACCACAGAAGCCCCTGATGGGCTTTTCCTGGTGTTCTCACCCTTCCTTCCCCACTGGGTGACAGGACACAAAAAACCTGACAACCAGACGTCCAACAGATGCGCACGTCCGTGGCCTGGCGTTCCTCTGGCGTGCTGGAAACAAATGGCCTGCAGCTTTCAAAGTGGTGGGCAGACCTGCCTGGGGCACATGGGGAAGGTTCACCCTGCTGAATGTTCCCTCTGTGCTGCTGGGGATGTGCTTCTGCTCCCCACAGGGCTTCTTTTACAGCACCATGATGGGTGGGTTTGCGATGGCTGCTGCTGCAGGGGCTGCAGAGAGCTCAGTTGCAGAGATTTGGGGGGGGGGGCTGCTGCGACTGCGCAAAAGGCCAAGGATGCTGGGGGTGGCCGAGGCCGTTCCATGTCAAGCCCTGTTTTACTGGCATGTGAGCAACTGCACCGGCAAAAGGGTGCCAGCCACCCAGTGGTGCTGCAGCTTTGGGGCAGATGTCCAGGGTTCCACTCGGCAGCGTAGACAGGAGGGTCCCCAAAGAAATCAGGGAGACTTTCATTTTGAAGCGGTCCTCATCACCATCCAGAGCAGGGCAGGATGCATGGAACCTTTCAAGTTCAGTGCTTGAAGCTACCTACCTGCGCTTCTAAAATCATGTCAGTTTGCTCCCGCTGCCAGGGTTGTGCAAACCGGACTGCAAGGGGGCTTCCTTGATGTTAGTTGTGGCACGGACGGGCAAGGGAATTCCAAAACGTTGGTGTCGTTTTTTTTCCCATCACCTTAAAAAGATGGCCTAGCAAAATTCTCTCTTCCAAAAGTGCAGCAGCCCCTCTTGTGGATCTAAATGTGGGGAGAAGAAATCAGAAGCACAGATAGAAGATCACATTACCGGCCTTGGTGATGATGCACGTGAAAAACATCTTGTGGTGGTGCTTGATCACAAGCTGAACACAAGCTTCCAGTGTGACGTGGCTGCAAAAAGGGGCCATTGCACTCTTAAAAAGCTTTCTTCCAAAATCATGGGAAGCAATCATTCCATTCTGCCTTTGGTCAGACCTCACCCCAAATACTGTGCCCAGTTCTGGACCCACAGTTTAAGAAGGATTTAGATAAACTGGAATCATTTTGGGGAACAGCAGTGTAATTTCCCCTTCTGTCCTCCTGGACTGGTTTAAAAGATGTTATTCCCACCCTCTGTGGGTTGCCAGCCACAGTTTGCACTGCAGCAACCTTCCCCAACTTGGTGCTTCCCGGGTGGGTCAGACTACAACTTCCAGTATCCTTCAGTGCTGGGAGTTGGTCAGGGCGCTCAGAAGGCAGATCTCTGGATGTTTTGGAGTTCCATTCCCAGAAGCTCCCGCCTGGCATACTGGAAATGAGACCTGAAATATTTGGAGATCAGCTTTCTCCCCACACCTTGTCAGAAGGCTCAGATCACTCCACATGCATTAGTCAGGTAATCCCTGTGCCATCCCTGTAAGGTGTGTCAGTATTCATGTCTTCTTTTTGCAGATGGGAGAAGAAACTTGGGTGACACAGTGCAGGGTGGGACGTTCCAGGCTCACGGCAGATGCACGTAATGGTTGTGCCACACCGATTCCCCGTGCGAATGTCAGGAGTCCGGCTCTCCTGGCCCTTTCAGCCCACCCGTGAGTGGGATTATTACAATTGTGGGCCCCACCGGGGCCTCTGGGCTGGTCTGATCGCGCAGAAGTTTGCCCGGTGTTCTGTGCTTTGCCATCACGGTGCTGCAGTGACAGGAAATTCACACCCCTTTCTCTCTGTTTCTCACCTTTGCAGTTATGAAAACTGCAGCAGCATTCCATAGGACAATATATCCTACCACAGGGGGCAACCTAAAGTCTTGTTCTCTGCTTAGTTTCAAAAGACCTCTGTTCAGAGTGTTAGGCAGAGTGGACATGAGGAAGGGGGGGGGGGAGAAGGGTCAGGAGAGAGAGAGAGAGAGAGAGAGAGAGAGAGAGATGGACACTTCCACTTTGGGTTTGGGCTCACGTCTGCCCCCACCTCCGTTATCCCTGAAGGAATGTGGCCCTTGCAGAAAAAATGGTTTCCTGTCCCTGGTTTGCCAGCTGATCATGAGAAGACTGATCATGAGGAAGCGAAGCTTCTGACAGGCTGGAGAGAAACCTTTTCATTTGATCCAGTCTGAAGATGAAGCCTCTGGCAAAGACACAGTTGCAGTAGCAAGTTGAAAAGTTGGCAACCCTACCTACACTCTTCAGTAGGGTTGCCAACATTTTACTGGCCCGGTGCCTGCCTTTGACCACTAACGTGAAGCACCGACTGCTGCACCTCAGGCTGCAGCTAGAGAAGAGGCGGGCAACTGCCAGTCTGTAGGCCTGACCTGGCCCGCAAAGGTTGCCGGCCTGGCCCATGAGTGCTTGAGCTCCCTCCTTTGGCCTCCGTTCTGGCCTGGCAGCTGCTGCGGGCTTTGAGAGGAGGCTAGGAGAAGGACCCCCATCAGAGGAGCAGAGAAGACCCGCCACCTCACAGGATAACCTGAGCAGGCGATGCTGAAATAGGACTCAAGATGCTGAAGAAGTGGGTGTTATAAGAGCAGGGCAGTGTTAACATGGGGGAAACCAGGGGGAATCCTTTTAAATCCCAGAGGTCGAGTATTTAATTTCATTTGCCACCTTTCCATCAAGCAAGAGCCTTCACGTAACAGCAATGAAATGATACCTAGTATCATAACATTTGGGGCTCTCGGCCTCCAAGGCGTGCTCCACCCACTAGGCACCAGCCCCCCTCGCTTTGCTCCCAGACCTTGGGAAGTCCCTCTCCCGCTCCTTCTTCCATAGCTTGCAGAGGCTGTCCAGCCTCCTCACAGAAATCAGGTGGTGGCAGGGCCAGCAAAGGGCACCTGTCTCCACCTTCCCTATCTTCTGGTGGGGCTGCGGAGAGGAAGGCAGGAGGCAGGCTGTCGTGCTTGTGGGGCAGGGGAGGCAGCGTGCAGCCAGCCCTCCTGGAATGCAGCAGGGCTCTCTGTGCCAGGTTGTCCTAGGAACACCCCATCTCCTGGACGGCTGGAAAGCAACCGCCCAGCTGTGTGTGCCGGCTGTTGAAAAAAGGAGGGGGTTTGCAGGCTAGACAGCTGCAGAAGATGGCAGAGCGCTGCGGCTCTCAGGTTTGTCCAGGTGGTGAAGCTAGAAAAATAGGTGCTCGCCAGCCTTAGCCATATTTTACTTTATATATATCTGTGCAAACATGCACACACACAGTTGTTCCCAGATAGGGCCGCCTTCTTCCGCAGTCTCTGTGTCCACAGACCTTGCTTCCCAGCCCTCGCTGTCCTCATCCAAAGAGTTGGTGCCGCCCTGGCCCTGGAAGGAGCGCCAGGAATGACCACCTGGCTCACTCCCAACAGGCGGAGGGAACGAATGGGAAGTATTTTGCATGCGCACCTACAATGCCAGCCTTCCAGATGGAACTCCATCATTCTCAGCTGTCCTGGCCTCCTGTCAAGTAGATTTGGGTAGGAGGAGAACTGTAGGATGCAAAGAACACAAAGGTGGGGTGAAGTGTACTAGAGTTGGGGGTGCCCTTGATTCGCCAGCCTTCTTAAAGGACCAGGCTCTAGCGGCTGCTTGTCTGGCAGAAATCCACGATGTTTTATTGTTGCATCTCCATGCTTCACCATGATTTCCGCCAGCTGTAGCATAAAGATATAGCTGAGAGCATGTTCCCATTTGTAAAAAATGTGCCCCCGCCCCCCAACTAAAGCAGTCTTCTTTAAAGCTACTGTTCATTGCACGACAGTGGGAAACTGCAGAGTAGAATGTCCCTAAATACTTTCCGGAAGGGTCTGCTTTTAGCATCCTTGTTTATACTGGATGAACTGTGCTCCTTCCTCCTTCAGGGGGTTTGTAAACAAAAACTGCACCTCAGGCACATAGCACAGCCTGACTTTTGGCAACGTTCGCCTCAGTGCTTGCCCCACCTTTGCGGATGAATCCCTGGAGACTTCCGCTGGGACCCCAGAATCTGATTTATCCTTCCCTCCCTGCCCCTCCATGACTGTGAGACAGGATCTGGTGGAACATGAAGGCAAATCTGATGCAGAAAGAAGACAAAATGCTCACTGAGTCTTTAAGAGAAATGGTACCGATCTTACATCCTTGGGGCTGCAAGCTTTCGTTACTTACGCAAAAGTCCCACTGAACTCAGTGGATTTGGCTCAAAATAACTCTTGGTTATTTCTTCATATTGTAAACCCACTCTAATATATGCAGTTGAGATTCAAGGGGATGAGTTCATTCCACCCTTTGAAACAGGGCTGCAATCTTTCCTTGGCAGAGCAGATTAATCAACCAAAGATGCTGTCGATTGATCTGTGAATTTTCTAAAGGCTTTCCCAATGACACCACTGGGCTCGCTCAGGGCTTCGGATAACATGGTTTCTAGCTTCTTGGCTCATTTTTATCGCTACTCTTATGTAGGTGCCTCTCCCTTTTTGTTGCCGCCTACTCTCCCAGCCCTCACCTGGCCTCTGGCCTTTTCTCTCCTCGTAGGTTCATGTGTGCCCACTTGCCCAACCAGGTTCTGGAGAGCATCAGCCTAATCGACACTCCGGGGATCCTGTCAGGTGCTAAGCAGCGTGTGAGCAGAGGTAAGATGACATGATAGGAGCAAAGTTGGGGCCTTCTTAAACTTGCCCTGGCACATTGGAACAAGCAGGCTGTTTGTACTCTCTTGTAATGCACACCCAAAGTCAGCCATGGAATCATAGGCTTGGAAAGGACCCTAAAGGCTTTGTTGCAATGGGGGCGGCATATAAATGCTTTAAATAAATAAATAAATAAATAAAATAAAGATCTTCTAGACCAACTCCCCGCTGCTCAGCACAGAATGCAACTACAACGTGCCTGACGGGTGGCCGTCTGGCTCCTGCTTAAATGCTTCCAGGGCAGGAGAGTCATTCTGCTCCACTTCTGAGCAGCTCCTGCTACGGGGAAGTTCATCCAGTCATACCCAGCTCTTCATTCTAGTGCTGGAGCAACAGAGTACAAGTCTACAGAGATTTGATGGCAGCTGTCCTGTCTTGCTGTGATCTTCTGTCCTCCAGGCTAAGCAAACCCTTTTCTTTCAAAGGCAGTTTTAAAGACCAGGCTTGCACAGCTTGACAACCACACTGAGCCCGTGCTGTTGAACTGTGAATTGTTGTTGAAATGTGGGTCATTGTTTTCTTTGAAGCCGGCTGTGCTAACAAGGAACAACTCACAAAGAGAACCCATGGTTTCTTGTTAGATCGCAAACTGTGGGCTGTTCATGGGTAACAAACCATGGTTTGCTATCTTGGCTGGAATCACACAAGACAATAACCCCTGTTTCAGCAGCAACCCACATCAATCCATACTCGCCCCTTCAGTCTGTCATCACATTTTGGATTCCAGAATTCTGGTCATGCTGATTCCCCTCTCCTGTGGTTTTGAGGAGGGTGGTGTCTCACTGGGCAGGTGAACCTTTCGCAGAAGGCCATGCGCTTGCTACACCTTCTGCAGTGGCTGCCACTTGTTTTCAGTCTAGTTCTAAAACACGTATCAAGATTAAAATAACAGCAAACTACCACTTAAACGAACATGTTATAGCATCACATCTATCTGTTAAATGATCAAGAATAACTTTTATATTCACCACTGGTTTAACATGGTGAGTAATGGCAGCTACTGGGAAGTCCTGAGTGACTCTGCCCTGAAATGCGAGTGAAGGAGCATTTCATGCTGATAAATGCTGGTCCAGGAGCCACTCCGTCGGGCCAGTGTGATTAACCTCATCCAGGAAGAGGGCCAAATTCCATGTTAGAGAAGTTCTTGGGGGTGCACCCCAGCGGTGGGTGAGGCTGTAGGCAAAGGGGTGGGGCCAAAGTGGGAGGGGCCAATGTACCAAGAGGTCTGGGGAGTGCAGAAGCCAGGAAACCTCCATCGGCAGTGTGGGGAAGGGGGCGTGGCCATCCAGGGACCCTGGAGGGTTGGATTAGAAGCTGAGGCAAGCCAGAGCTGACCGAAGCTATCCAGCCCTGTGCCTGGGGATTAAGGTTCAGCTTAAGCAGTGATGCTAAAGCTTCAAGGTTTGGAGGAGAGCGAAGGCAGAAGGGCCCCCCATATGTCAGCAGGAAGGGGCTGCTAGATGGTCAACTCTGGGAGGCTGGAGTGGTGTGGACGGAGCGGGGTTGTAGCCCTGGCTCTGCGGCCATGTCTCCGATGCCGCGGGACTCCCCGTGCTTTGGCCTCTGCTGCGGAGCATGCCGTGGCCTGGGCTCGTCCCTCTGAGTCTGCCAGCTGTGTCCCTGGGTGTTTCCCTGGCCCATGGCCATGCCTGAAGTGCCGGGCTCCATGCTCTTCCTTCCCGCCTGCCCGCTAGGCCTGCTGTGGCACATATTGATTTGGCCTTGGGGCTGATTTCCGGGGAAACAGAGTGCGCTATCGATTTCAAAACAAAGGAAGCAGCTGGCTGGGCAAGACAGGATTAAAGTGGCCAACTTTTTTCCCCGGCTCTGCCCCTGTGCTTATCAGCAGCGACTTGATAAGCTAGAGCTAGCTGAGGACACCAGCTGGGGCAGGACTGGCTGACACTTTTCCTCACTGTTTAAATCCCCATGATAGGAAAAGTATCACCCACTGGATTTCTCCATCCCAGGCTGCTCTCAAAGCTTCAGGGTCAGTGTTGGGCAAGCATTAGAGGCTCACTCGCTTCGTCCTTAACACACATACACAACATGATTGTGTGTACATAAAGATGGTTAGAGAAGAGGGGAACGTGGTAACGTGAAGCTGAGCCTGCAGAAACCGTGGAGCTGCGTACAGTACATCATACTGTGTCCTTTTCTCTCCCCTTCGCCCTCTGCACATCCTGCTTTTTGTAGCATCTTCCCTGTGCAGACACCAGATCTCAAAAGCTTGCACATTGTTGTCTGTTTTTTGGTTAATAAAGCTTAATAAGCTTCTACAATAATAGAGATTTTGGAGCGCTGGGGCTGGGCCTTGCATGAGAGCCAACCCCACGATGCCCTGCGAGCATTTTCAGGCCGGCCAAACGCCGCATTTATGGCGCTGTTACTGACACGGCTGCATTTGGCTTTGTGAATTTTAAATGTTCACTCTTGCTCCAAGTCAAAGTTTAAGAGATGAGGGAGAGGGAGAGGGAGAGACTGTGAGCGTAGTTGTAACTGTTCCGTTCAGTTTGTGTGGCCAGCAACCTTTGCCACACACACACACACAGTGCTTACAAAATGCAAGGAAAAGTTTAGCAAATGCAGGAACGAATTGGTTACAAGGGCAGCTATTGAGTGGGAACAGAATGTACGAGAGAGAGAGAGAGAGAGAGAGAGAGAGAGAGAGAGAGAGAGAGAGAGAGAGCATGCGAGCGAGCAAAGGCATCCACAGATAAACCCATTCTCTGGATGTGCTCTCTGCATTCCAATGCGTGTCAAGGGTGCTCTTGGGTCCAATTGTGCGAAGTTTAGCCAAGACGGGGACAAGGTGAGACCAAAAAATGCTTCAAGGGCGTATGGTGAGGGACGAAGGAGAAAAGGCAAGGGCACCAGATAAAGTCCTTGAAAAACATAGCAAAGTCGTAACATTTCCCAGGGTCGTTAGCAGAAGCTGCACCCTGGAATGCAGAAGCGCATAGCTGAGGGTTCCCTCTCTTTAATGCTCACAGGAGCCCTGCAAGGTAGGACAAAAGAAGGCCTGCCTGGATGAATCGGGCATCACCAGTCCAGCATTCTGCTTATGCAGTGGACAGCCGGAGGCCTCCATGGGAAGCCCACCGCCAGGACACACGTGTGGTAGCGTCTCCCGTACTCATGTCCCCCGGTTCTTGGAACATTGAGGACTGCGTCCTCTGGGCCTAGACGCAGTCTGCAGCCGCCAGAACAAGTCGCCAGCGACAGCCTTCTCCGCCACGAGAAGCGAAGAGGCAGTGACTGGCCCAGCGTGGTCAAGGGAGCGTTTTGTCCTCGGAGAGATCTGGATGCAGGGCTTTCCAGCCCGAGTCCGTAAGCGTCTCCAGTCAGCCACGCCGAGGACTGCTTCACTGGGGACAAGCAGCCTTTCAGCGGCCCCAGGCAGGCTTCTGGGGGACATGGAGCTCTTCTTCCGCATGGACGTGGGGGCAGTGGGGCAGGACGGGCCTCTGTGGGGAAGGAGTGCTTCTGAGCAGGGGTGTGACCAAGGCTTCATGGGTGAACTTTTTCATCTCCAAGTGAAAAGCCAAGGGAGGGCCTCTGTCTAACTTGTCAGGGAAGGAGAGAATGTTCCGTGTAGTTTTTTGGGGCAGACGGGGGCCTTGGGGCAGAGGGAGGCCTCGCTGGGAGTGGGGAAAGCTGTGAGGAAGGCGGGGTAGCCAGGCTGGCGTAAAAGATTAATTAGTAGTGTCTTGAAGAGGGAAGGGACGGTCATGATTGGACTGGAGGCAGAATGCACTTTCTGAGTGCGGAGAGTGGCTTTGGTGTGTACACAAACGTTTCGTTTGTGTGTACCCAGCCATCTCCAACCCATCATTCACATTCACAGACGCGTTCAAACACGTTCACGTTTTTGGGGAAAGCTGCCTGACCTCCGTGCAGTGGCACAAGGGAAAAGTTTTACATTTTGGATGTGGGGAAGAACCTTGGTGTCAGGCAAGCTGCTGCCCATACTCGGCTTGGCTGTTGTTTTGAGCATAACAGGGGAAGTCTTTGCAAAGACTGCTTGATGGGAATTTCAGTGGAAACACACGGCCACTGGAGGTTCAGAGATGGTGCATTTGCTCTGTTCCGGGACAGCCAGTGCCAGCATGTTCCACTCGCTCAGGGTGGGGCTGGGGGAAGCCTTTGTGCTTTCTCTCTGACATTGCCCCTGCTGTATTCACCTCCCCTTGGAACTGCCGGCTTCCGCTGCACAGGATGGGCCTGACCTCGGTGCCTTTTCATTCCGTGGGCAGGGAGCGCTCTTTCCTAAGCCCTCTCCTAATATTTCTTGGTTGCTGGGCACCCCCGGAAAGCCCCAAGCAGCCTTCTAGCATTATCTCCACACTTTGCACTGAAGTATGTAGAGACTCTGGACATGCCCCACCTCGGCGAAAGAAGGGGAGGCCGCACCCTGCGCAAACTCGGCCTTGTTTACTGAGACTCCTTGCCAGAAGTCTATCCCCGTGGTCAAGCTTTTCCTTGGCCTGAAAGATGCTGTGCTCCTGTAAGGCTCTCCTACAACAGCCCATTATTCTCCTGTAGCTGGGCTCTGCCTTCACCATCGATCTTTTCTGCAAGTGAGCTTGGCCCCAGTCAGCAGCTGGAGGCCCCAAGGCCAAGAGCTGCCTGCCCCCAGATTGCCAACCCCGGAGGCAAAAAAGTGTAGGGGGTGACATTTGCAGCCCTGGAACATGCTGCCCGGCCCTGTTATTAGACTGAGTGGGGCATTGCTTGGTGCAAGAGACGCGAAGAGTAGCCAGGGTGTTGGTGGAGAGAGCGCCGGGCCGGGTGCTGGGCTAGGTCGCTGCCGTCGGGGCCAGTGGACATTTCTGGTTCGCCCCGGGGCTGGTGAGCTTCTGCATTTCACGCAGGGTGGCTGGGTGGGGGATGAGTATTACCTGGAGTTTTCCTGAGAGGACTGTTTTCAGGGGCCACGGGAGAGATTGCGAGGCACCCTGCTTGATGTGTCACTGGTCCTCTGTCCTTATTTTGGAGACTGGTCAGGCTTGTGTTTAATAATCCTGGCAACAGTATTCCCATCCAAAGGTGAGGCATTGCGCGTATGCACAGAGATGCTCTCTTGTCCAGGACGTGATCGCTTTATACTTTGCAGGGTTAAGCCTGGGTGAGGTTTGGCTGGAATTAAGGCTGGCCGCCTTCTTGCGGTCTCAGGAGGGACTGGAGGGGAATGCAAAATGGAGGAGGGTGAGAGGCCAGTCAGCCGGGTGTCTGTGGGAAAGAGCAGCCCGTGCACCATGGCAACGGAAGGCAGGATGATTCACTTTGCAAAACGCTGAGGAATGTCCCGGGCGTGGAGGAGGAAGGGCTTGTGTCCAGGGGAGGACGTGCTGTGCCTGCATGTGCACACGTGAAGGTGGGAGCTAGAAGACTGGGGGTGCACAAGTGGCGTGCTACACCCTACCACTGTGGAAGACTGCTGTGCTGAGCCGTATTCCCGCCTGCTGGGTTTGTTGTGCGGGCGCTCTTTCACAGGCCTTTCTTTTTAAATTACACTTGGACTGAGCAGCCTTTCCAGTAGTGGGCAAGGCTGGGGTTGCCTGCACAGAACAGAGTTCTGTTCTCCATAGAAGAGGTCACCTGTCCACCCAGGGAGACCCACAGCTAATCCGAACACTCCAACAACCTGTCCTAGCTGGCATGATCCTTGGCAAACCTGCTTGCTTCCGTTGCGTGGCTGCTGGGGATCCGGGACGGCGAGAACAGGGCCTTCTTAAAGCACGGCGCAGGCTGCCGGACTCCAGGGGACAGGGCTTTTCCCAGCTCGGCAGGCTGCAAATTGTACAGGCCTGCTTGACCCGAATTTTGCTACTGCGAAAGCACACACTCGCTGGCTGTTCGAGTTTTCAGAAGGTCCCTATGACTTGAGGAGGGTGGCCACAGCAGTGTCGGCCACGGGCTTTTCTCCCCTCCCTCTGAACCTTTCGCCAGTCCAGGCTTGCCTGCCGCCCGCCCTCCCTTTTCCTTGGCTCCCTCACCTGTGCGCAGCTGCGCAGCCATGGGGGTTCCAGGGCGGAGAGGAAATTCCTGCCGCGAGTCGGCACACGTTCGGAGCCAGCTGCCTGCCTGCCACTGTGAATGGCTTCTCTTCCTCCGAGGTGTGCTGGTGCCGGCAGTTACAGAAAAACACCCACCAGAATTGGACATCCAAAGGCGGGCATCAGACTCTCGAGCCCCGCTGTGCTTTTGAGCGGCTTGACAGGCATAAATTCAGCAGAGGAAAGCATTGCTCGGCATGGGGAGGCAGGAGACAGAAAGAGAGAGAAAGAAATGGCTTCACCCGTTGAATATCTGCCTGATGAGCAGCTGTTAAAGGTCAGCAGCCTCTTCCCAAGAGTTGACTAAGCACCACAGCTGGGGCATCCATGGCCTCTGCTGCCTTGTCTGGCCTGGCTCGCGTACTGCGCCTAGAAACCCCGTATTTCCACCTCTGCCCTGCATGATCCTCGTTCCAGATCCTCCGAAGCCTGCGCTTGACTTGGCAGGCTTGTCCAGGCCAGGCAGACATGTAGCAAAATCAGGCTCCCCAGCCACCAGGAATTCCAGAGGAGTTTCGGACGGCCACTCACAGAATTTCCCATCCAGTCAGAGCAGGAGCCGGATGGGGGAGGCAGCAAGAAGCAGCTGAGCAAGCTGCCCCATAGCGTTGAGGCCCCATCGGTGCGGGTGTTCAAAGACAGGCCGGACATGCACATGGTGGGCATGTCATGAGCGGAGCCGGCTGGTGCCGGAGGTCAGACTAGATGGCCCAGGAGGCCCCTTCTGACTCGCTCTGTTTCTATGTTCCATGTTCTATGAGGGGCTGAACGCAAAGCAGCCTGGCCTGGTGGCCACAGACCTTCCCAGGGAGCAATCGTGAGCTTTTCCTCAAGAGTAAAGGGGTGCTATCCAAATGCGGGCTGCACACATGAAGCAGAGAAGAACTCGGAGGAACAGTGCCTAGTTTGCAACCGCTCTCTGAGCGTTACGAACAGAGCGAACCTGCATTCTGAACCCATCCCTGGCCCCTGTGGGAACAGCAGAGGTGCCGACCCAACGCATGCCAGACTCCCATGCAGACGAGCAGACGTTCCACCTCATATAGAGGCCTTTTATCCTCGCCTGAATGTGGAATTCTTTTCCATCTGGCAATATCTCTTGAGTCAGATTCCATTATGAGCTGTTTCGGATCATTCATGTTGCAGGAGGAACTTGGAAACCTTCACTTCATCCCTCCTCCTCTTCCTCCTTCCCTTTCTTAAATAAACAAGAGAAAGGCTGGAAAATCCTTCTTCAGTGAATAATCACTGCTCAACAGCCCTCTCGTCTCCTGAGCCAAGTCTTCTCCTGCCGTGCCAGATTGTTCAAGGGCGGGATCTGGTCCTGGCTAGAAGCCCAGGGGCCCGCTGCCAGCCAGAGCACTGGCCACTGGCACGGGCCGCTTGCCAGGAAAGCTGGCCGTGGATACCTAGCTGGACTGTGTGTTCTCCTGACGGATCCACCCAAAGGATCGAGAAGGATAAAAAAGCCCTGCAAAGACGCAGTGTTTGCAGGCAACGGTGAGATTCGTTCCGTTCTCTAGAGCGGCATGCTGCCGTGTGCACAAGGCAACTTCCCTGAGGGCCACCTGGCCGAGAGGAGAGGAAAAGCGAGAAACAGCCCGTTCATCACAAATGCCCATTTCTGGCCAGCACTCCCCGTTGGCAATTCTTAACCCCTTAATGCCTGCTCACAATTCTGTGGGTTGGCTTTGGCTGCTCAGTGGGGAGGGAAAAGCGCTCTGCACATACTCAGAGGGAGCTTTGCTATGAACTCCCACACTCCAGATTGAGCCCCGGTGCTTCAAGCTGGGGACTGGCGCTCTCCCACAGAGCACTTTGCTTTTATATTCAGCCTGGCCAGTCTTTCCTTGTCTGTTCAGGGGCAAACCCGGAGCAGAGAATGGTTCCTTTGTCTGACCTTCGGTATCTCTATCTTGTGACCCCAATCTGGAGTGGAGTATTCCAGATTCTTCCGCAGACGCAAGTGACCTCTGGCATCCTCTCTTTCCCCTGCGTAAGCCAGCAAGGCCCATGGCTCACGGAGATAAGGCCGTGTGGCCAGCCCCCTGCCCTCTTATTTAGATCACGCTTCTTTATTATTTTTCTTGAATCCGTCAGAACAATGAGGCCCCGTTGCTCAGACTTTCCTATGGAACGGCTCGGTTTCCTTTTTTGGTGCTGTGAAACAGGCCTTGTGGGCCGCGGCTGCCAAGAGGCAGGCAGGAGCGGCTGAGCTGATGGCGGGCATCCAACAGCTATGAAACGTGTTTAGATTTCATGGGGCGGGTAGAGGGGCAAGGAGCAGAATTGCCTACAGTGAAAACAAAACTGCTTTCGTTGGACAGGGAAAATGCGTCCAGGTTGGTGTGGGTGGAGGACCCTACAGAAATGATCTTTGTGGCACAGGCCTTTTTTATTTTTTGCTTTTCCTTTCCATCTTTTTTCTTTTCTGAGATTAGTTCTCCTTCCGTCCGTCCGTCTGTCCGTCCGTCCTTCCTTCTCTGTCTTTGTTACAAAAATTTGTTTTGGGTAGCATTAAAAGAAGTGGTGCCTGCGGAGAATAGCAAACTTACTTGCAAAATGTTAGGCTCACTCTTGTGGTTTGAGGGGAAATAATAGAGGACAAGGGAGTGATCAACTTTAGAGGGAAATCCTGTGCTTCCCTGCCCCTGGAGAGCAAGGAGGGGGGTTTGACAGGGGCTGGATGAGCCTCTAGTCCAGTATAGTCAGATATTTTGTTTACTCTTGGAACACCCCCAGGTTGGTCAGAGAAAGATTCCCGTCTGAATTTCTGGAGAGCTGCTGCCATTTAGCATAGACCAGGAGTAGGCAGCCCAGTGTGTTCCAGATGCTTTGGACTACAACTCCCAGAATCCCTGGCCATTAGCCATGCTGGCTGGGGCAGGTGGGAGTTGTAGACCAAAGCCTCTGGAGGGCCCCAAATTGCCTACCCTCGGTGTAGGCAGAACTGAGCTGAAGAGTCCAAGGGGCTGATTCCTCGTGGCCAATGGGTTTCTGGTGTTTCTCGAAGTTGCGTCACCTACAGGAGGATGTGGACAAAATGCTTTGAGGGAGGGAGAGATTATTTATTTCTCAAGGCCCAGTGTTGGGCACATGCTCCCCAGAGTCCTGCAGCCCCTGCCAGCACTCTGGATGACTGATCCACTGTCTTCTGCTCCTGGGGAGGGCCTGGAGGCATGGAAGCCATCTTGGCTGCACCTTGGCCATGAGGTTTTGCCCACCTCACACTGTCGCGAGATCCCCTCGTGATTATCTACTGCAGGTTAGAGCTTGCCAGCAAATTCCTCCTGAAGCCCTGAGCTGCCTCTGGGCCGGGGGGCAGGGCTTGCGGAGGGGCCTCAGGGAGCAAGTGCTTGGGGACTACGGACCAGATGGACAACCTCCACAGGCTGAACTCGACTCGCGGGCCAAAGGTTGCGCGCCTGCAATGTAGAAGAACCACCTCCATGCCTTAGCCGGAGCTTCCCACACCTGGCAGTGCTCCACACCAAGGCCCAGTGCACGTGGCCCAACACGGCAGGCCACCAGAGGGCGCTGGGAGGGGGCGCACTTGGCATGGCTGTGTGAAATAGCCTCTTACTGTATGAGACTGCCTTCTCCTTCACAGGTTATGACTTCCCGGCTGTGCTGCAGTGGTTTGCAGAGCGTGTGGACCTCATCATCCTCCTCTTTGACGCCCATAAGCTGGAGATCTCAGACGAGTTCTCGGAGGCCATCCGGGCCCTCAAGGGCAACGAGGACAAGATCCGGGTGGTCCTGAACAAGGCCGACATGGTGGAGACGCAGCAACTGATGCGGGTCTACGGCGCCCTCATGTGGTCGCTGGGCAAAGTGTTCAACACCCCCGAGGTGCTGCGTGTCTACATCGGGTCCTTCTGGTCGGAGCCACTGATGATCTCTGACAACCGACGGCTCTTTGAGCTCGAGGAGCAGGACTTGTTCACGGACATCCAGAACCTGCCCCGGAATTCTGCCCTGAGGAAGCTTAACGATTTGGTCAAGAGAGCCCGTCTGGTCCGGGTGAGTATCGGGAGCCTGTGCAGGGAAGGAGCTGAGACAAGGAAGCACGGGGGCTTGGAGGAGCGTCCAAGAAGAAGGACATCCTAAGGAGGGGCTGTCGGGCCAGCTGCATTCCCCAGTGCCACAGGACGGGTGGTGCAGCAGGGGCTTCGGGTTGGGCAGCACCAATGGGGAAAGCTCCACTCCATTGGGAGAAGGAAGCATGTTGGCTCTGCCCATGGCATTGTCATCATGATTCCTCTGTTGCAATGCCTCTGGCCGCCAGCAGAACATTTGTCACAATGGAATGGGAGGGACAAGCAGGGCATGGCGGACTGAGAGGATGCCGTGTCAGAATAGGACGGCTGGGCGAGGACACCCAGAAGGAGTTCTCCCCCAGTCAGAGGATGTTGCCCTCCAACCAGGCAGAGGTAAAGGAAGCGCACGTCTGATCACAATGGGGCAGGTGAGGCTGCAGCACCACCAGGATTTCCCTGGAGTTGGCCCTGATACGGGGCAGGAAAAGAAACGGGACATTTCCCACTTCACGATGCGCCGTCACAGGAGAACACCGGGTGCATGACTGAAGGACTGGCTCATGTCGTGTTGTCAGGATTAGTCTGTTGCGCTGGGCCAGAGGGAAGAGTAGGCTTGGATGTGTTCATATTCATCGCGGGAATCGGTGTCTGATGGCATTCGGTTTGGCCAGTGGGAGAATTTCCATCACAAGGGGACAGGTGGAGACCGGAAATATTGCTGAAGGTGAGGGCATTGTAGCAGAAAGGTGAATGAAGCTGATATTGTCATCTTCCAAGGCCTCTCCGGGGCTTTCTGAGCATTTTCACAGCTTTCTGTAGGGCAAGGAAAGTGTCGTATTACCTGAAAACGGTGGAATGAAGGGGAATGAGATGCCCCTGTATTTTTGCAATTCTGCTATACCGCAGTGCCACCCTGTGGTTGTGCAATGGAACATCTAAGGCAGAGAAAAGAAAACCTCAGGAAAAAGCATGTGTAAAGGATCCAGTCTTAATTTTTCAGAGGCCGGAAGCAGAAGCCTCGGCAAAGCAGTGGGCTGAAAGCCTCGTGGAAAGAAGCTCCGAGTTGCACATGTTCTTGTCCATTGTAAAAGTTCTTTACTTTAAAGTTGCTGTCCCCAACCTGGTTCTCCTTATAGCTCCCAGTGTCTGAAGCCCATGTTGGGGATGACCTTCAGCATCCTGCCTATGGGTGATGGATGCTGTAATCCAACACATCCGATGGGTTCCACGTTGGGGAAAGCTGCCTTGGAGCTTCAAGCAATAGATCACAAATATCTGGGGCAATTGAACTCCCATCAGCTCTATCCCACCTAGGCAGTGGTGAAGGATGATGGGAATTGCAGCCCAATCAGATCCGGAGGGTCACCCATTCCACATCCCTGACATATGGGACTGGCCATCGCTGGATAGAGGCCCTTCCGCCACCCACTTGAACCCGTTCTCTTTTCCTAATTGGTGGAGACCGATGTTTGCCTGAATGACCAGGTTTTATTGCCACGCTTCCTGTTCTTCCAGGCAGTGATGAAGGGACTTCAGCTACCTCCTCCTCTGGAACAATGGCCACGTCCCCACAGAGGAAGTCTTTATTGTGCTTCAGGGAACATTGTGTTTATGGGCTCGGACACCCCTTTCCTCTTTCCCAGGTCCTCCCTCTCTCTCTCTTCGCATCCCTCTCTGGTTTTCTCGTTAAGCCATTCCGATGAGGCAGCACCTTCCGCCCTCTTGATTAACCACATGACGCTGCCTTGTCGCTCCGGCCATTGCCTTGGCTCTGGATATCCGTCTAAAGGAAGGAATCCTGGAGCACGGCAGAGAAGCAGGGCTGCATCCTGCCTGCAGTGCCCAGCACCACTCGGGGCTGGCTGTAGGGTTGCCCCCACCAGCCCCGGCAATGAACCCGCCTGGAAAAGCTTTGCACTGCACAACAACAGCTGTTGCTGCTGCTGCTATTGTTGTTGTTGTTGTTATTATTAGGAGCATTTCAGCAAAAGAGAGTGGCAATATCAGTGCTTGTCTCTTTCACACAGACGGAGCAGCTGTACACACAGCATCATGCTGAAATATCATACAATACTGTGTCAAATGACAGCATACATTGCTTTTAAAAAACTAAATATAGATCGTCTTCCTTGGGTGAATCCCTTGGGAAGCCTTACTCTCGGAGGGATTCTGCAACGCTTCGTTGGGACCCATTGCGGCTCCCATTGTTACATGCCATCAGGGTGCCCCAGCCGACGGCAGCCCTACAAACGGATGGCTGCTTGTGTCGCGCCAACTGAGCCACTGGCTCTGGCCATTGGCTTACCTAACCCGGTGTGGGTGACTGAGCAGGAGCAGCTCTCCGGGGTGTGGGAAGGAGCCTGTTCTGCCCTTTGCGGAGGTGGTGGGGCCTTCTGGGGTCTCCTTCCTTCAAAGCAGGGCTCTGCCACTGAACCATGGCAGTGAGTAGCTGGCTGGACCCCCCCAGACCCCGCAATGGCCGGCCTGGGCTGCCTTTCCTCCACACAACCCTGCGTCAAAGCCAGGATGGGGATGGGTGCCGTGGAGTCTGCCAAGGGGTTTCCCAGCGAGGCTCCCCATGCTGGAGAGTTCCAGGGCTCAGTTTGGATTGTGAGGAGCTGGCCGCCCGGCGTTTCCCTTGGAAAATACAGAGCCGTTCGTGCCATTCTGCTCAACGAGGGAGAGAGATGGCTGTTTTTGCAGGCTCCTCCATTCCCTTCCCTCCCTCAAATCTTATTATGTTGCTGGGTTGTTTGGATTCCCAGAGAAGGAGCCAACAGGTCCCCCCAAAGCTCAGGAAGCTTCTGGATTTTTTCCAGACTCTCTCTCTCCAGCTTATCTTTTCCTGTCACCTGTGAGGATGGATTAGTATTGCCAGGCCTCTCCAGAGTGGCCATTTCCTCCCAGCTTAGCAAAAAAAAGGCAGCCTGGTGGGTTACACAAATAAGACCCCCCAGGGAGGGCTCTTCTGCAGAGCAAGAGGCACCCTGGTCCCGGGGCTGCCGGGAGACTGGAAGGGGGTGCCTACAGACGGAGGGGGCTGGTGGTGAGAAGATTGCCCGAGCTCGGGGTCCCCCTTGGAGCTGAGACCCAGAAACGTGGCCCGGTGGGGCTCAGCTTGGCTGAGCAAACAGTTCCAGGCAGCAAGCGGGACTGTGTGTGTGCCACACTTTGACCCGAGCGAGCAGAGCCTAATATGGGAGGCATTCTTAGTCCGAAGAAGCTAGTCTTTTTTGTTTGGGTTTCAAATGCTTTCTGGTCCCTGTGGCGGCATGGATAGCCGTGTGCGGACCCTCAGGTGAGGGGGTCACGGAATCACCCTTTCAAGGCTCAAGAGCCCAGTGCCTTGCATGGAGCTGCCCCCCCCCCCACAACCGTGCCTGGTAGAAGCAGAATAGTCATGCCCCCTGTACATGCTTGGTTTGCTTAAACCACCAGGAAAGACCTTGATGTCCCTGGGATGTGCACAGAATCCCCGGCTGGGGCTGGCGGGGACTGTGGCCCCCAGGCATCTGGGGGTGCCAGAATTGCCAGAATGCCAATGGCACAATTCTCTCAGTTGCACTTGAAGGATCTCGTTTTACTGTCATCTGCCAGCTCTCCAACACAGAGCACTGCCCCCTGTAAAGCAGGATGCCTGGTCTCTCTATCGCTCATGGGTTTCAGAGGCCCCCAGGGACTGCTGGAGGGCCCCAGAATTCCCACAAGCGGCCCGAGCAACACTCAGCGGGAGCGAGGTAGCCATGCTCAGATCCACGTTCCCATCTGGTCTGGCTGTTCCCTGGCACGACCAGAGAAGGATTTACAACCCGACGCTCCGTGGATGTGTCCGCCACCTTCCTCTTTCCTCCCGCCCCACCCCATCCCACCCCACTCAGGCATCCTGCCCTGCCTGAGCTTTCAAGGCTCTCTCACGCTCCAGGCGCCTGCTGTTTCAGCTTGGCTTGTCACCTCAAGGGGAGCCGAGCTGAACTGACACGGTGGAGATTTCCTTACGCCTGGGACAATGGGCTGCGTTGCTTTGTGCAGGAAGTGCTGGGAAATAAATCCAGCCAAGAGCTGAGAAAATGACCCCAGAAAGGCCCGAGGAGGTAGGGGCAAGTCTGGAAGGTGTCTGCTGACCCAGATGTGGGGAAGGGGAGCCACGGGCTGCCTGCGAGCAGCTTCCCTGATGTTCTCTTGCTTTGTTACTCATGGGCTTGCACCTTGAGGGAAAGAGTTGGTGGCACACGGTTTGCCTGGAAGCCTGGAACAATGTTTGAAGTGACATGTGAAATTTGAACCAACATCACTCACAGCTGCTTTGGCCGTTGTAGCTCTCTGAACGCCCTGTCCCCTGAACACTCTCCTCTCTGTGCTCCTCTCCTTCCTCCACATACGAACACGGCTTTGTGTGAAATTTCATACACCACTCTAGTCGTTTTACATAGGCTGCAACCAAAGCTGGCCAAATATCCAGATACTTGGAGCTGGCGTCTGCAGGCCACCTAAGGCGCTCGGTCGTTGCGTTGCAGGAGGTGAGGTCTTTTAGCTCCAAAACGACGCGGAGGATCCATTTCCCCTTCCATGAAGCAGGTACGTAATTTAAAAGAGCAGGCACATCCATGAATGTTAAAGATTGTCCTGGTACAAAATTTACCTGTGCAATGAACTCCTCCCAAAGTGAAGCAAGTACCGGACATTGCCAAAGCCTGTGTTGACAAGAAGCGTTAGCTGCACTGCGCTGCCAGCAGTTCTCTGCATCGGACCATCTCTTATTTAAGAGACTTGAGGTGTCCAACAGACCCCAAACAAACATGTTTTTTGAATAAAGCACAGCCTCGGATCCAGGGGCACAACTGGTAGCCGCCAAAGCAGCTATCAGTGGACGAGGCATCGCCTGGCAGTGCCCAGAGCAGTTTCGTGAATTCCCTCACTTGCCCCGTGGTCCGAAAACAAGCCATGATGTGCCCCGTCTGTTCTGTGTCCCCAGGTACATGCCCACATCATCAGCCACCTCAAGAGGGAGATGCCCTCCGTCTTTGGCAAGGACAACAAGAAGAAGCAGCTCATCCAGAAGCTGCCTGTCATCTTTGCCAAAATCCAGCTGGAGCATCACATCTCCCCCGGTGACTTCCCTGATTGCGGCAAGATGCAGGTGCGGGCAGGTTCCCCCCCCCCCGCCCACCTCGAAGAGCTGCCTATAGGCTCTGCCATTGGAGTGTGATACATAGAAGCCTTAAAATGGTGTCCCCCCCCCAGCCCCCATTTTTGTGTGACGTCCTGCACGGAGCTGTCATCTGCCCCACTTTTGTCCCTGACCTCAGCTCTAGGCTGGCAGCTCAGACTAAAACTTTTCCTGCCTAGTGCACTGTCTGACTGCAGGTTGTAGGCTTGTACGGCTGAGTATTTTCCTGTGGAAAAGAGATCCGGCAGATAGAAAGCTAGCCTGTCAGGAAAAAGGCCAGGCTAACATTTTTCGTTTTGCTGACCCGCTCTTTCCCCCACACCCACGTGCCTGTATGCCGAATAATATCAATATTCAGCTCCCCCTGCAGTCTGAAAAGTGCCACAATGCAGAACTGATTTGCCCTGTCAGGAGCTGCTTGTCCTCTAGAGAGCCACTCAGCTTAAATCCCGATTCCAGTAATGCCACAGTTCCTTTGCAGGATCTGCCGGGCTTTTCTACACGAGGCCATGTATCTTGTGCTCGGCATTCCCTAAACAGCATTACGGTTGTTGATGGGCTCCCCAGATGACTTCGTGACCCTCCACTTTCTCTTCGATGTCGAAGGAACCCTTTCAGGGAGTTTTGGTTTTTTTTAAACCAGGGGAAATGCTGCATTTAATTGTGAAAGCAAAAGGCCTTCAGTTTCCTCTTTGATGTTTGCCCTGCCTGGCTGCCCCTCAGTGCCACCTAGAGGTTGCATACTAGAAAAGAAGGAAAGACCACCTTCTTCGTGCAGTGCTGGGATCTCAATTCTGTGGCCAAGCCGTATGTAGAGACAGCCAATTAACAGCCAGCTGTTTTTCTTATTTATCCATTTGTTGTATTTCTGTCCTCCCCCTTTCAAGGGACCCAAGGCAGCTTACATAGTTTTCCTTCTCTCCATTTTATCCTCACAACAACAGCCCTGTGAGATAGGCTTGGCCGAGAGCCGTGACCAGCCCAAAATCACCCAGCTGGCTCCATGGCTGAGTGAGGGCTGGAACCTGGATCCCCCAGTTCCAAGTCCAACACTTGAACCACTGGGCCCCCTGTAGAAAACCCCTGAATCCCCTGCCTGTCCCATTTCTTCTGGCTATAGCTGGGATCTTTTGCAAGGTGCTGCTTAGCACTAGCAGGCAAGTCTTCACCTATCTGCTAAACCTGGCCAACGTTACATGCTGGGAATGGGCGAAGGGGGAGGGAAGAAACAACCCGAGGCTTGATCAACGAACCATCGTTTGTTTAATCACCTGTCAGACAAAATGGATAGGGTATCAAACCGCGCATTAAATAAAGCATAGACTAGCATTGTGCATGCACCCGGCCAGCATACGTTGGTGCAGGATCAGTAACTAGGAAGAAGGGGCCACGCCTTCAGGCTATGTCATCTCCCCCCCCCCCCGGTTTTCCCCAGGAAATGCTGATGGTGCACGACTTCACCAAATTCCACGGGCTGAAGCCGCGCATAATGGACGCGCTGGATGAGCTGCTGACGCTGGACATCGCCAAGCTGATGCCTCTCCTGCGCCAGGAGGAGGTGGAAGTCCCCGAGCAGCTCGTGCAGGGCGGGGCCTTCGAGGGCACCCGCAACGGCCCCTTCGTGGAAGGGGCGACGGAGGGGGCCTACGAGGGGGTGGATGACGACGAGTGGGTGGTGACCAAGGACAAGCCCAAGTACGATGAGATCTTCTACAACCTCTCCCCGATGGATGGCAAGCTGAGCGGGACCAAGGCCAAGAACTGGATGGTCACCACCAAGCTGCCCAACTCCGTCCTGGGCAAGATCTGGAAGCTCAGCGACGTGGACCGCGACGGCATGCTGGACGACGAGGAGTTCGCCCTCGCCAGCCACCTCATCGAGGTCAAGCTGGAGGGCCACGGCCTGCCGTCCGACCTGCCCCGCCACCTGGTGCCCCCCTCCAAGCGCAGGCAGAAAGGCTCCGCCGAGTGAGGGGCCTCCCCGAGGTCGCCGCCGTCGCGACACCAGGCTTGAACTGCTCCAGCCGGCCCTGGTGCTGCTCCGACCTTCTTCCTCTGCTGCCATCAGGCTTCCAAAGATAGCTTCCTGGCTTGAGCTCCTCATGAAGGCCGTAATCCCCACACAGCAGCCAAACAGCAGCTGTTCTGCATCTGGCAGTCCTGCTTTTGCTCTGTCAAACCAGACTTTGTTTCTACCTTCTGCCTTGCCCTTCCCTAGCATATCCCCCCCCCCCCAAAAAAAGGGCTGCAGTCCAGCGCCAGAGGCCGCAGTTCCTCTCCTCATGTAATCCTCGCTTCCTTAGGCCTGGATTAAACTGCTCCAGTTGGTCTCACAGTTCAGCCCCGCACTTCCCTTTTCTGTACTTGTGCCAATGATCAGTGGCCTCCAGCTGCCCCGGACTTCCCTCCAGAGGACTCTTCCCCTCAGAATCAGGCTCAAGGAGCCCCATGTGGCCACCCTTCGTTAGTTCCATCACGCTTGAGCTACCAGAGGTAGAGAGCGCTTCCTCGGGCTTGCACTGCCCCCGCAGGCCTCACTGTCCCCACAGACCAAGAGAAGGCCAATCCCTGTCACCTTGCTCAGCAGGCCTCAGCCCGGCCAGCAGTTCAGCCTCCAGGTGGCCCTGATCCATCTTGTTCTTCTCCTCCCTGCTGACATCATTGGAAAACAGCAAGCCTCCTCTCTCCTTGGGTGGGTGTCCCACGGATGCTCAAGACATTCTGCGACCCATGGACAACGGTGGCCGACCGCTTCTCTGGCATCACTGGCCCTTGTCGGACCCCTTCCATCAAACTGAGGGGGAGACAAGTTGAAGCAAGAGTGGGAGAAGGTGAGGAGAAGCTCAGGCTCACGAGAATGCCTCATCCTGAAGCTTTTAGAAGGGCTCCGGAGGAGGGCCCCTCTTCCCATCCTGCCCGGACCCCTTTGGTGGGGGGCTGGGCAACTGCCCACCCTGGTGCTAGACCCAAGCAGAGGCTCCTGTTTGGTGTCGAGGGTCACCCCAGCTGCTGCCCCACCCTCAGCCTCACCTGGCCCGCCGCTTGGCACCTCCTCGCTCACTGACCAAGCAGAGGGGTGCTTCCAGGGTGCAACTCAGGGACTGGGAGGTGGCTGGAGAACGGAGCGCGTCCAGGCAATCTTGCTTTGATATCAGGGTAGCCATGAAGGCTTCAGTCGCTGCCGCCCCGCCCCCTTCTTTCGGAAGAGATTCCTAGTTCCCGTCGTAGAGCCGAAGCTCCTTGGAAGGGGAAGTCTGTGGCATTATGTAATAGGCCTTCCTTGCTCCCGTGGCAAAAAACTGGACGCTGAGCAAGGAGATGAGCAGGGCTGTGGTGCTCCCCACCTCTTTTCTCAGGGCTGGCAGCTATGTCTCTGTGACTCTGGAAGACGGAGAAACAACCGCTGGGTATGTTCCATGCCACCCGAAAAAAAAGGAAGGAAACCCACATTGTGTCATTGGAATATATCATGCAATGGGTAGAATAGCCTCACCCAGGGGGATCAACTTCCAACACTGAGGGTGCCTCTGCTTTTAAAAAGTGCACAGATTTTGGTAGCTGCAGTTTTATACAGGCCCTGGACCTTCAAGCCAGACTTGCTGAAATGTGCCACATTGAAAAGCTCAGGGATCCCAGTAGTGAATGCTTGGTGATCCCTGACTTTAGCGATACCTGTTAGCTGTCAGTGAGCCCCTGTGTGTGAGTGGCTGAGCTGTTGTGACGTCACTGAATGTACCTGGGTGGCTGAAGCTGGAAGATCATAGCTGGGAGCGTTGATAATCCCCGTGGTTGCTAGGAGGGAAGAACCTTGAGGATGTGGGGGTAAGATTCAGAGATCTGGATTGCACATGTTGGTTCCAAGTATGTCCAGTCTTTGGCTGTAAGCCTCTAGCTATGTGTGTTTGCATGTGGTTGCTTCATCTTGTAGACTTTTACTGATTCTGGTTTATGCAGATATTCTTTTAAAGGAAATGATACATTGGAAATGAAAGGACATAAAGAAGTTTCCAATCGCCTTTCCAAAATCATGAGGTCTAGCCACTTACTTAAACACAATGAGGAGATTCTCAGGATGTTGCTAGTTCAGGAGTAGGCAACCTTTTGGGGCTGTGGGGAATGTCTGGCAATTTGAGAAACTCCTGGGCACAACCACAAAGTCACTGCCATGCAAGACAAGGCAAAGGAAACGTCGCTTGCCCAAATGAATACAAGGCAGGCATGTGGTCTGTGCCCCAACACATTACAGAGCTTTGGACCCCTGTGTTCAGCTCCAACAGAAACTTATTTCACCGTCATCTCAGCTGCCAGTTCATTGAAAAAATTAACACAAAGGAAGGGGAGGTCACGTTACCTTGGAGGGCGTCACAAGAGGGGTCTGGGGATATATTGGTGCTGGAAGGTACCATGCTGCCTACCCGTTGTAGCTTTCTTCTCGGAGCCCGGATCCTGCAGTGGCACGGCAAACTGAGGGCTGTGCAGAAAACCCACAGCACTGCATCCTCTCCTGACACGGCCTCGAGAGCACACCACCACGCCTACTAAGAGGACTTCCTGGCCTGCCCCTCCGCCTTTCCAGCTCTGCCCACCCAGACCTGCCAGCAGGTAAACAAGCTGGGGGCAGAGTCACCCTCATGAGAGTGCTCTGCATGGATGACCCCAGAAGGAGGACGACTGTACTCCACCCGTGCTGCATCGTGCATACATTTGTATAGATTAACTCCTTTTGTCTTAGTCAAGTCTCACATTTGAACCGCTCACCGACAGCTTGTGCTTCTCACTATTGTTAAAAAAAAGGCACAAACTTATTCCGTGTGTCATGGCTGCTTTCCTCTGTCTCTCTCTCTCTCTCGGAGTTGGCCTTGGTGGGTGACATGAAGCTGCACAGGAGCAGGTCTTGGGGAGACTTCCGAACGTGGGGTGATGAGGAGAAGGAACAAGGCATTAAACTGCGCCGCCAAGAGACCTGCGGGAAACGGGCACGGCTGGCACAGCCACAGAGGGTGCGAAGTTGTGAAGCACAGGCCAGCCTTGCAACTCCAAATGCATTGGCTACAACTCCCATCATCCTCCAGACTGCAGGAGGATAACAGCTGCAGTCCAGGGTGCCAGGGGTGGCTTAGGATGGGCTATGAATCCTTTTAGCCCGTTGTGCAAGCGTGGGTCCTATCCTTTAGTCAGCTGGGGCACGAGCCCATCCTCAGCACGGTCAATTACAATCCTCGCTGCTCCATCCAAGAACCTGAGAACCAACGATCGGGGTTGCCGATCGCCTGGAAAATAGGAATAACTTTATTTTGTTGACTAAGTTTTGCCTGGCTGGCTTTGCTTCCAAGGGGTGGCCTCAGGTCTGTCCATGGTCCATCGCTGGCCACTTCTCTATGGGGGTGGGGGTGGTGGCCCTTGAGGTCTGGGTTCCCACTCTTCTCCAACAGCTGCCCCAGCCACAGGGATTTCGGGAGAGGATGGCACACGTGGGCACCCTCCATCACACAACAGCATCAAGGCAGCGTGTTGGCATTTGCCGCACGGGGCTGGAATTTGCCGGCCAACTTTTGCCAGGACCAAGGGGCTGCTCCTCACAGTCTCCCTGGGGCCCAGGGGCACAGTCTTCCTTGCCGATTCCACAGTGTGCCTCCGTTGCTCTAAAGGCATTTCAACCAGAATAAAACATGCTGTATTTACACCTCTGAACTTGGCTCGGTGGTCCACTTTTATCAGCCTTGCATGTGTGTCCATGGGACTGGGTTTGCACACGTGTGTGTGCCTGGATAGGTGTGGATCACTCTGTCATCTGATCATCTGTCTAGAACTCTGTAAAATGCTTTTTAGGCCACCTTTACAGAAGGCCTTTCTCAGGATCCTAGGAAGTCACCTTAGATGGCGTAGGACTACTGGCCCATTAAGAGCATGCTTCCCAACGTGATGCTCTCCGGGCTTTAGGGTTACAGAGCCTGCCTGCTTCAGCCAGCACAGCCGATGCTTGGACTGGGTGGCAGTCACAGCCCAGCGTGTCTGGAGGGTCTCACTTTAGGGGAGCCTGGTTTCGCCAGCTCTTGTTTGACAGGCAACAGCTCCCTGAGAGGTGGGGCTCCCCACTCGGAGGCGGGCAGACAGACACGCCTGGAGACAGTGTGTCAGCCCTCTGGTCCCAGGCCAGACAGGCTGAAAAATTCGACACACAACGGCTGCCATGGTGTGGCATTTTGCCTCACAAGGCACGTGGAGGGCACCCAGCAGAGAAGAGCTGCAGCAAGTGGCCCTGGGCTTGAGGGACCAGTGCAGCTTGTGTCATCCCCGCAAAAGCCCAGGATCAGCAGGGAGCCGGGCAGCTATCGCCTCAAGGAGTCACAGCCATGTTGCAGCCGCACGCTGCCTTGCAGCTTGACAAAGCCCGGCCCGCGGCCCAGCCGTGAATCACTCCCTGGGATGCTGCCAGAACACTCCCCACCAGGCCAAAGGAAGCTTGCAGATTCCTTTTCTCCGGCCAAAAAGAACAGGAGGTACTAAGCCGCCCCAGTGCAAGGCAGGCCACTGCAGGGTTGGCACGGGGCAGCCACCCGGGCCCTGCTTCTGCCGGAAGCGCTCTGCGGCTCACATCTGTCCAGGCCCATCTCCAGAGGCCGGGTGCTCGGCGACGTGTCTCCCAGTCCCTGCCCACCTGTGTGACGGGGCGGGGGGGGGAGACACAGGGCCGAGGGCGACATGCCTAAGATGGATGCTTCAGGGTGGCATGGTTTAAACACAGGAACCTTTTTCGACTGGGGCAAGGGAGGCATGATTCCCAGCCTGCAGTCGGAAAAGCCTGCTTCTGGAGAGAGTCGCCCCTGGAAGGCTGGGGAAACAGTAACAATGGCAGGCTGCTTTTCAGAGCTGCACCTTAAAGGAGCCGTCCTGCAAATAAGTGCAGAAGTAAGTAGCTTTCACAACTTCTCACCAGCCGATCTGCACACAAATATGTGAAGGAATCATTTGCGGCCCAGTCTGTCCTAGCCAGCTCTGAAACTCCCAATTTTTGCAAAGCTTTCATCTGGTCACTTGGAAAGAATCCTCACCATAGGCAAAAGAGGCCATCCTGAACAAACAAGACTCCGAAGTTCCATGCAGCAAAATAGCAGGGGAGAGTTGCCCCGTTTTTTTACTGCATTTTTACTGATAGCCTGTCAGCATTCCACAGCCTCATACATAGTAGAGGATGTAGGGGATGAATGGACACCAACTTTAAGAGGCTACTAGACACATTCAAGGAGATCGGTGGCTTTCGGTGGCTGCTAGGCCTGTTGGCTCCGTGTCCAGCATCAGAAGCATTATGAACCTCAATGCCACTTGCTGGGGAACATGAACATTAGAGTGCTAATCCACCTGGTTGGCCTCTGTGGGAATGCTGGACTAGACAGGTATTTGGTTAGCATGGAACCTCTTCTGTCCTATTCAGAACAATCTCTGACGATACACCAATAAGGAGCAGCTTCGGTTCTTCCAAGCAACGGAAAACAGTTCTGAAAGTGTTCATACCAAATCAGAACCAGCGATAGAAAAACATCAAGCGACCAAACCAAAACCATACTTTCAGCTGATTCCAGTTAATTCCTAATGGCCTGGAGGATCACATGGTTGTTTTCTTTACACACATCCAAAAGAAACCAAAGAGGAACATAAAGAAGGCTCCCGAAGAGCATTTGCAAGTCCAAAGGGACACTTTATTTCACGTCTCCTTTCCGTAGCCCGGCATTCCCCCGATGTGTGGGGCCGCAACTACCAATACTCTGAGTCAGCGTGGCCCATTTTGCTAAAAAAACCCCCGATTCCATCAATGAGTGCACAGCAGAACAAAAGACATGACCATCTGCGAAATGCAGATGGAAGATGTTTGACCAAGTCCGTAGATTTCAATTCACATCACAGGATGTTAAGGGGAAGCTCGAAAGCATTGAAAAGTTTTGTACAAATGAGTCAGACTTCTTAGATTGTCTCACACCATTCTACTCGGGTGTGCACCGTCCTCTCCTGCCTTGGAAAAACTGCCTTTGGGGCACGGCTATCCGCCCGCCTTAATACAGCATTTCCCTTCTTTGTTTGTAATACTTCCATTCCCTGCCTGTCCAGATTTTTACACTGCATGGATTCAAATGTGGACCAGGCATGGACAGACTGGGCGACCCACCGCCTTGCCCCACAACCTCTCCACGTGTAGGCCAAGGTAGCTGGGTAGAAGGCAGGTCGGAGCAGAGCCTCTGAATGTGTTGCTGGAACAGAAAAAGGCAGGAATGGGGAAAGTGGGTGCGTCTCCAGGAAATGTGTGGAGCCTGGTACACTCTGTCCCTGCGCAGAAAGTGGGAGCAGGGCGAGCACGGATGACACAGGCCGTTCTGCCTCCCGGACCGTCGGTTTTGAGCCAAGCTTCAGAATTTCCCTTTGCACTTCTTACACCCAGCCCTGAGCAACAGTATGACTATATTTAGCACTGATGTAGCCACACAGCTATGCAACGTACGGAGCTACAGCGGACAGAATCCAGGCTCGCTGGTTCTACCAAAGAATCGCCTGCTGGGCTGGACCAGGGTCCATCGAATCCAGCCTTCTATTCAAGGGGTTACCCACAGGAACAGTTGCCTACAGGTCATGCGTGAGACGGCACCCCCCCACCCATGTTCCCCAGCAAATGGCGTACACAGGCACAGTGCCTCTGATCTTGGAGGAGCATCAGGACACGAAACCAGGGATGGCTTTCTCCAGAATGTGTCCAATCCCCTTTCAAAGCCACTGAAATGGGTGGCCTTTGCGCCATCTTGTGACAACAAATCCCAGCATTGAACTGTCCTTCCTTTTCTCTCCCTGTAATAACTTTTCAGGGAGATCCTTTTGAGTTCAAGAATGATGAGGAAAGCATCTCCCTGCCCCCTTTCTGCACATGTTGCATCATTTTCTACACTTCTACCATATACCCCATTTCTTCACTTCTTTTCTAAACATACCCAGATGTTTTAATTTTCCTCCCAAATGAACTGCTCCAGCCCCTTGGTCCCCTTTCTGCATTTTTCCACTTCATTTTTTAAATTAGAATTCTGAGATCCACCAACCAGAGCCTAGAGCAAAAAGGCATACATTTAAAATTAGGGTGCTTCCAGGCAGCGTTTTTAGCTTGTGCAATTGTTGTGACTTGTTTGCAGGATTTTATGGCGAGTCCAAATGTTTTCTCCTTGCATTTGTATTAAATATGCTTCACAGACACTGTCTTGACTAGTCCTGCAACAACTCTGAAAGATGAGATGATTTCCTATCTTTGTATTGCAGATGTGAGGCTGATATTAGAACATTATTGGCATGTGTCTCAGACTCCAAACAGGTTTGTGATAGTGGCATATTTGAAACTGGGGATTCCTGGCCAGCATACAGTGTAAACAGAGATGTGTCTACTCAAAAGTAAGGCCCACTGATTTGCATGGGCCTGACTTCCGGATAGATGTGCACATGTTTGTGTCTTCAGGGTGAAATCCTAGTAATATTTAGCCAGGAAAAAGTCCTACAGCACTCAGCATGCTGGCTGGGGAATGCTGAGCTGTAGGACAATTTTCTGTCTAAACTAAGACTGCAATTCCATGCATGTTATCTTAGCCATGCTAGCACATTAGTTGTGCAACAACTAAGAGGTGTAATACATCACCCAAAAGGATTTATACAGCTTCCTTAAAAAACTGTGGCTGTATTCTAATTCCGACCGAACTTACTTGCATAAAACTTGGCTCACTCGCTTCTCATTTCCCCAAGCAGTGGGAAATTTAAAGCAGAAAGAATGAGAGTTCTACATGCTAAAGTCTCCGCACAATCCGGTGTTCGTTACATGTTAGGCAGATAATAGGAGGAGTGCAGGACAAGTGCGCAGCCTGCTCTGAGAATTTCAAAGCAAGAAAAGCAAAGCAAAAACATCCCCCACTCCTCCAGAAGTTTCTTTCTTTGCAAAACCGGCTGCACCCTCACCTTGGCTGAGGAACAAGCATCAACGTACACACGTGTGCAGCACCCCGTGTCGCCATTTATCTACTCAGCTTTCCTGCAAGTCCCCTTCTGTCTAGGAAAAGCGCGACCTGGGAAGGGAATGCGGGGTTTCTTGGTTTTGCTTTGCAAGGCAAGCAAGCGATGGCACGTCCACGCCCGTTCTCGCCTCCGCTGGGATTACTTCTGACTTAAGCAGGAATGCCTCCTCGAACTGGTAGATCAAATGCAAGAGGGAACACGGAGGGGAAACATCCGCCAGTCCTCAAACTCCTGCAAAAACACTTATCCGCCGATCCCAGGGCTGGAAAAACACAATCACAACCCCAGCCTTTTGCAGACACACCCAGCACATCCCAGCCCTCCGGTTTGCTCCTGGGCTGGACTTAGACTACCCCTCAGTGGCTGCGGTTGGAAAGTGCATCAACGGTCACCGCTGCTTTCTCCGCTCGTGTCATCTCTCATCCCGCTTCCAACATAGGCCAAGTAGCAAGATGGAGCCAGGCGGTGCGCCGGCTGAGCGCTGGCCTAACCCCACTTGGCCGGGAAGCTGCCCGGCTGACTTCGGGCCAGGCGCTCCCTCAGCCCAGCCTGCCCACAGGGTGCTTGTTGCGAGGACCAAATGGAGCTACGCAAGCTGCTCTGGGCAGGAGAAGCACCGTACATGCGTAAGAACAACTTTCTTGTGTCGTTTCAAGAGCCCTGTTCATCCACCAAGGATGTCATGTTGAAGGTTGAATGGAGGCAGCTGGGACATCCACAGGGGCGATGCAAGCGCAGGCAGGGCCCTTCCCAGCAACCAGCCACGGTGAGCAATCCTACGCGGAGGGAGCACGCGACAGATCCACCTGCCTTTTGGACTTTCCTCGGGGGCGTGTCCCTGCAAAACGTTGGGGCTGCACCTCCACTTTATGGGTGCCCCTGCAGGACCATGCATGTCAGCGGTGTGCATATAAGCTTTGGTGCTCATAGCAACCCAGGCACTTTGAACTTGAGCCTGATCCAGGCCCTGGTGTTTCTTTCATCGGGGATATGCTCCAGCAAGGAAGATAGCCCTTTTTCATACAGACATTTGGAGCCCACTGAAACATGGCTCTCCAACTTATTCACCGTTGGAGATGTGCTGGGCTGTCGTGCCAGATCTCTTAAGTAGGGCTGCATGCTAATGGAATTGCTGAGGTCGGCTTCTGTTGGACAAATCCACAAAGAAAGAGCACATAGGACTGCACAATTGCTGCAGCAGAACTACTGCTGTGCAGCGCTCACAGGGTTGGGCTGGCGCTTGAGAAGCCCCTCGCCCATGAAGATTGCTGGGCAACCTTGAGCCATGCACTCCCTTTCAGCCCTCACAGGGTTGTTGTTGCAAGGATGAAAGAAAGAGGACATGAGAGAAGGCACCCTGAGTTCCTGGCAGGAAAGATGTAGGCAAGAAATATGCATAAACTCTCCCTTATCTGGCATAATCAGCAGGACAGTTTATATTTTTCCTTTTCTCATGATACTATATTGTATATTTATAATTATTCATTATACTATATTATACATATATACATTATACTATATTCACATCCTGCCCTTAATCCCAGTGTGGCATAGTGGTTCAGAGTGTGGGACTGGGACTCAGAGAATCCGGGTTCAAGTCCCCGCTCAGCCATGGAGCCAACTGGGTGACTTTGGGCCAGTCACAGACTCTCAGCCCAACCTACCTCACAGGGTTGTTGTTGTGGGGATAAGATGGCGGAGATGTAAGCTGCCTTGAGCCCTTTGTAGGAAAAAGGCAGGATATAAATCGAAAAATAAATAAACAAATAAACAAATCCTCATGTCAGATGTCTCCCATCTTTTTTTTTTTTTTTTTTATGGCAAGCTGTGCCGAAGTCCACAAATCCAGGCCAAGCAAGTAGAATGAAATACTAGACGTTCTTTCACTCATTTTTATGTATTTGAAACAAGCATTTCCATCAGGAAAGTGATGTGCTTTGCCACTTCATTTTCCATAAAGATGGTAAAGGAGAAGAGAAACGAAGAGCAGAGAAGAGCAAGTCCACTCCTCTCTCAGCCCCTTCCATAGAGGTTCACGGCCCGTGGCCGCTTTTCCCCGCAGTACCGGAAGTTTGGATTGCGCGCGTCGTTGTCCCTATCTCTATGAATGTAGCCCGCCTCAGCCAGCCGGAAGTCCCCCCGGCAATGGCGCCCGCCGCCGGAAGTTGCTGTGCCCTCGCTCGCCTCACTGCCGGTCTCGTGGCGGCGGAGGCGGAGCTTCCTGTTTCTCTTTCCCTCTCGTGGCTCAAAATGGCGGCGCCGGCGGGCGAAGCGTCGCTGGCTGCTGCGGCGGCTTCCCCGTCCTCGCGTTCCTTCCTGGGCTTCGGCCCCAGCTCGCGAGACCCGGGCCGGCTCCCCTCGCGGCGAGCGGGCGGCAAGGGCGCCAGGCACCGCAAGAAGGGCTGGAAGCGCTGGCGGGGGCCCGAGGTCCAGCTGGGCCGGGAGCTCGGGGACTGGCTGGAGGAGAGGGCGGCCGAGCTGCGGCACTCGGGGTGAGTGCCAAGGTGCAGAAGGGAATCGCATCAAGAAATACAAAGGTCCCGGTGAAGGGAGAGCGGCCCTTGGGGCATTCCCCAGGGGGAGACTTTCAGTGGGTGGGTGGGGGGGGGTGGGACAGGAGCTCGCTCGTGCTGATGTTGAAGACTCATGGGATTTTTAAATAAAAATGTTTTTCCTCCATTCCAGAGGGCTACTGTCAGAAAAACCGGACGAAAGCCTATTCTTCGTGGATAAAGTGAGAGGTGAGAGGATGCTCCTTAACAGGGTTGGTCATTCCAGGTTTTGGTATAGAGTAACAGAGAAATAGGAACCTAGATTTGAAGCAAGGATTCGGGGTGTGGTTTTTTTTTTCTGTTGTGTGTAATACAGTCCTTTGTAAAGTTGGAACTATGCATCCAGGATCAATGGCTGCTATCCATTCCACTAATTTCTTTGTCATAGTATCGTCTGTTTTTACTCCTAGCAGCCAACTTCTTAAGCCAAAGGGGAGGGTATGTGGAGTAGTTGTTGAATTATAACTTCCTGGTAATCCCCTTTAAGGAATGGCTTGTGTGCCACTGCCCAACATGGTTCCTAATTAGAGTACACAGATGACTAGTGAGTTGAAGGGGGGGGATGGGCATCAAAAGTTCCTGCTCTGAGAGAGAAGTTTTAGTGGACTGTTGGGGTTGAATGCTGTGTGTGAATTGTACCTTGGTGGTGAATTATTGCTTTGTGCATTTGTCCCAGGCCAAAATGAGAAGCATGCCAAAGAGAAACCCTTGAGGATTGACTTGATTCTGCAGCCAGATTCCAAAGTGCCTCCCCCCAAAGAGTGAGTTTTCTCCTGTGTCTTCTCCTGGGGTGCCATGCAGAACAAGCTCGATGAATGTGGTGTTCTGGTGTTCCTTAGATCCCAATCTCTTGGATATTGGAGTCTGGAAAGATAATTAAGCACAAGGGGAGAGGAAGGGGGCTTTCCAGAGTAAGTTATAAGTCATAGAGAGTTAATATTGAGTGGATTCTCCCACTAACAGAATCCTTTAAGAGCTTGCTTTGCTGAACTGTACTGGAACCATTTTCTAAAACTTGGCCTGGACATAGCTTCTGCACGTTTTAAACTTTTTATTGCTTGTCATAATTTGAGCAAGGAGTGGTGAGCGCTGCCTCCTCGGCCTTTTCATTATTACAAAGCAGCCAGCGTTTCTCTTTTTCCTCTCAAGGCTGTTTTGCTAGGATTCCCCCTTACAAGCTCCTTCCTAGGCTGTTTAGGTTAAGGGGAGGGGGAATCGCTATAAATTTATGAAAACCTCTCTAGCTGAGCCAACAGTCTCTGGAACCTGCTGTGCTTTCTTCCAAAACACTTGGACTCTTTGGAAAGCGGGCTGCAGTTGAGATGGCCCTGCTGCCTCTGTCCTGCGTGTACTTTCTGGCACAGGGCAGAAATTAATAGAGGTGCTTTTCAGGAAATGTGGCGAGGTGAGGAAGAGTAGCTGCAGCAGGTGCTCCTTAGGCTTACCTGACACTGAATTTACCTTTGTCCTTCTCAGCATCCTTGCCCACCAGATCCCCAATGGCAGGAAGCAGAAGCAGAAACAACGGCTATGGGAAAAGCTGGCAGAAAAAGGAGTGATGCCCCGGAAAGAGCGCCTCCTTCAGGAGAGATTGCGGAAAGCACCAGCCGTGAAAGCTGACTCAGAGGAGGCAAGCACTGTCCTCAATCCTTCCAGGAGTTTCTATGATATTTGGTCAGATTCAAGTAAGTTGGAAGAGAATCAAGATGAGGCCTAGAATTTCAGAAGGTCTTTTTTTGTAGTTCTAGGACAGCTTTTCCAATCTGGAACCCTCTGGATTTATTGAACTGCAATTGCTCCATGTTGGCTGAGAGAAGGTGGGAGTTAAGTTCACAATATTTAGAGGGCACCGAGTTGGACAAGGCCATCCTAGGAACAGTTTGCAAGTTCTACTTAGATAGACTGTGAAGATTCACGTCTTTCTTCATTGGGAAGGGGATCTTTCAACGTTGTGTCTGACACGCAGGGAGGGTGGTCTTCATTCAGTGGCTGGCATGGGATCCCCCTGTGGCCCAGTGTAGCGATTAAATGGCTCCCTGACCTGCACATCTGCCTCTTGGAATGGCGCTTCTGTGTTCCAGCTTCCTGTGATCTGGCATCTTAGCCCAGTCACATGACATGTGATCACACAGCTACACAAACTGCAGAATCTGTAAATCGGGCCTGGAACTGCAGGTAAACTGGCGCTGAGGCAGAGAGCCAAACTGAAAGACACGTTTGCGTCACCTCTGCCCAGGTCCGCTTGCTGGTGGTGTTGGAGGTACTGACATAACTGGGCAAGGCTGAAGGTTGCTTCTCTCGCAAGCTGATGGTGGAGTGGGGAGCCATGCAGTCAGAACCACTGGTGTGCTTTGTGGCTGTCGTGTGTGATCCGACTCTCACCCGTGGGGCTTCGATCGGCCAGTTGTGTTTTCTGTTGTGCGCTTTGTGGGCTCCAGCTGTTGCTTCATTGACACAGGGAGTTCCAAATCGTGTGGGTGCGAACTGCCCTGCACACACCTGTTCTGCACTGGGTGGCCTGTTTTTATTATGGGTGAAGACCGTGTGTCCATTTTCCCGAAAGCGGATGGCCACCTGTCCTCTGGGACTAGGTTGTCGATTGTGGGAGGCGCATTGCTTTTAAGACCGAGAACTTAAGTGCAGGTGTGTGGGAGTTTCTCTGGTGCAGCCTTCCCTGGTCTGTGTTCTTCGGATAACCTGGACTGGCTCCTCCACTGGTGTTTTTTGTTGCATCTCAGAGATAAGCATCTTTGATGGCTCCAGTGTATCACCTGCCTGTTTGTTCTTCTTGGATGGGGAAACGCACATAGCAGAAAAGCGGGGAGAGCCATGTCCCTCCCCGCTTCGGGAGCTTTACAAGGTGTCATACTAGCTTTCTCCAGGAGAGGTCAGGATTCCTGTGACAACATTCCGGAAGGATTGTCTGGGGAAAGCGCTCAGCTCAGCTCTGGAGTGTCTGCTGGTGCTGTCCTCTCTTCCCCCCCCACCCCACTCGAGCTGTTGAGGCATCACGCCACTTAAGCACTGCCAGGACTTTCAGCGCCCTGAGAAGACAGGCTGTGAGCGACGAGTCTCGGCTTCTCTTGTCAGCCGAGAGCACGTGCTGGTGAGGAAGGGGAGCAGCGAGTCCTAGTGGGCAGGTCTGGGGCTCTGCTCCTTGATTTAGGGCGTGGCGAGGTCAGCCTAGCTGGTACCCGTCCGTCTCCTGAAGCAGGCACACCGGGTTGGCTGCTCCAGTCTGGTGCTCTGCCGTTTCCCCTGCAGGGAATCCCTCCCTCATCCTCTCTGATTCAGGAGGACAAGGAGGAGGGTGGCATTTGGACCCGGTCCAGCCATTGCTTTCTTAGCCCTTCCTCTCTGCCTCTTCCCAACCCACCGCATGTGGACGCCTGGTCCGCTTATTCTCCTCGGCATCCTCCCCCTGCTCCCTCTACCGGGTTCAAAGGTTGAGGGTTCAAAACTAAACTTAGCAGCTTGAAGCACAGAATGAGCCCCCTCAGCCACTGTGCGACCCGCCCAGCCGTGCGCTCTGGCCTGCGTTGCATCCAAACGAGGGATCGCAGTTCCTTTCACTGCAGGGAAGGATTGGGATATTGCGGTCTCAGAAGGAGCCCCTCCTTCCCTTCCCCTTCTCCCCCCCCCTTTGTCGGAGGCTCCCTTTGATGCCCACACTTAAGGGGGAGGGTCCCATGGGAACTTATTGGTACTTAAGCAGGATTAGTTGCCACTTAGCGCTTCTTTGCGTCCCCTAGTCGGATGTTTCAACTGCGCAGGAGATGGATTTCTCCCCACCCCGCTTTTCGGTGCTTTCTTATGGGTGAGCTGAGGATTCTAATCCCATATTAGTTGTGAGAACTAGAAAGGAAGCCACGCTGCTTTTGGATTAGTGTTGGATGTGAGGATGGGCTGCTGAACCAAGACTGCTGGCTCTCTACCCCACTGTTTCGCTAACAGCAATCCCCCCCCCCCCATTTCTGTTCTGTGCTCTCTAGGCTCACAGCCTGCCCCATTCCCAAGGCTCTGGCCAGGCCACGATCTGTTCCCAAGGCTGTCTTGCCCTGTTCTTCACTGCCAAAAGCCAGCCTGAACGAAAACATTTTGCTCCCCTTCGGAGGAGTCTCCAGGCTTATGATGCTGTTTCCTCTTCTCTTGCCCTCCCAGACCCACTGGACAAGGCCCTGGCTGGGGAGGATAGCTGGTTTCTGGAGCAGACCAAAAAGCAGCCGGTGAAGGTAGGCAGCAGGCCTGTTTCTGCCCAGCAGCAAGGTGTGGGGGGAGCAAACAGGGTAAGCCAACTCCTCTTAGCCCTCGTTTTGCTCCTTTAGCGCCCAGAGAGACTCAAGAAGACTCCGTCTCAATTGCCAGCGGTGGAGGTCATCTCTCCAGGAGGGTCCTATAATCCCAGTTTCCAATCTCACCAGGTATCTAGAAAGTTTGTCACCTGTGGGGTGATGGTGACACAGCTTCTACCCAGATTGAGTTTGATGCACTGTGTTTGGATTGGGGGCTGGTCCTTAACAGGCAGCGGAGAAACCGAGAGAGTTAATTACATGTATTCAGTCCATCATTTTAAACATGCACCTTCCCCATCCTGCTGCTCTTTGAAAGTGCTGGAATATTAACTCCCACTGTCTCCCAGCCAGCATAGCCGGGAGCTGCAGCCCAATGTATGGGGGGGCAGGGTACCGGACTGGAATGCATGGTTTAGAGTCCAGGGCGCTGTGTCGGCTTGAGGGTCACGGTGCTGCTGCGCTTCGAGAGCACAAGGAGAGCTGGGCTGGGCCAGAGCAAGATCCTGATTAGTTCGCCATTCTGCTTGTGGGGGAGTTGGCTGGCTCCCAAGGAGACCCAACAGGACACGAGTGCGACAGCACCCTCTGGCCCATATTCCCCAGAAACTGCCAAATGGGGCCGGTGGCCATCCGGACCATGAGCCATTGCGAGCCCGCTCTGCAAATTTGTTCAAATCCCTTTTGAAGCAGTCCAGATTGGTAGCCATGAAGCCGTTCAAAAGGGCTTCGCACAGCAGTGGTGAAATTGGGTTGTGGCTGCGCTGGGGTGGCTGCACGGCTGGGTCCTTGGGCCGATCCCTCCAGTCCTCACACCGGTCCCTTCTCTGCAGGCCCTGCTCCTCCAGGCCCATGAAATCGAGGTCAAGAGGCAGAAGGCGGCAGAAAGACTAGAACGGCAGCTGAGTTTCCCCACGGCAGCTGAGGCCCCCACGCAGGTAAGCGCTTGCCCCAAAGGGGAGCACAGCCCCCGTGCACACAGAAGATGGCCTCTGCCACACGCCCTGGAGCTTGGGCCTGTGGAACCAAAGCAGCGTCGGTTTTTTGGGGATGGGGTGCGCTTAGAAGTTTGCGTACACCTGTGCACCGCGGAACCGTCACCCTCTCCTGGGAAGAATCGGGTCAGGTGAAGATGTGTGGGCGAATCTGGGGCTTTGCTCAGCTCTTTAAGGAATTGGCGGCAGTCCTGGGCTGCGTTTGGCCTTGCTTCCTGTGGAAAAAGATGGAGGAGGCCCTGCGGTTCGGTTGATGCAGCTGGGGGCGCACCTTCACAGCTCTGGTTCCTAGTCTGCTCGGATGATGGCCCTCAGGTGCCAGGCCTTCCAAGTGGCTTTCCAGCTTCACACCTTGAAGGAACCTTTCCCCCACCCACCTGTGTGCTGAGCGGCACCTCTGAGCTGGGGAACGGGGTGACGGCTGGAGCACCACAGGTTTGGGGGAACATATTGATCCCTTGGTGCCCCTCTGCACAGCCTCTTCCTGGTGTTCTTTCGGAATGGGTGACCCAGAACGTGGTGGGGTCACGCCCTGACTGAGATGCACCCACGGAGCGAGGCAGGTGAGCAGTTGCCACGAGAGGGCTCGCCGCACCTCGGCTGTCCTCCAAGGGCTCTTGTGGCGAGAGCCAGCAGGGAGCCGGTGCAGCACGCATGCCCTCTCCTAGAGTGCCTCCTCCCCCTCCCCTGGAAGGGCTGCGTGCCAGATTTTTAGATCCCTCTTCCTGATGCTTGGCCTTGGGAGAGCGTATATTTAGCCTTCTAATAGGTCTGAGCCCTTCTGCCCTGTATCAGTTTAAGAGGATGGGCCAGCCTCTGGGTGGCTGCCAGTAATCCTGCCCAGAGGTGCCAAGGCCTGGCGCTCAGCAGCAGCCTCCCACATACAGGGGGAAGCCCCCATGAGGCCCAGGGGAGGGGCTGGCAGAGCCCACAGGGACCCTCCGGTGCTGCGGTTGAACCTCAAGAGGTGTGCGGCGTTGTGGGCCTTTGTGTTCCAAGCAGGACTCCAGAAATGCAGTTTGATGCTCAGGCTGCGGGGTAGAGCTGCTCTGCTTCGTAAATGGCGGCCTCCCCTGTGAGCGGATGGCTTTGTCATCAGAGCTGGGGGCTCTGCCTGCTTTTGGTCCCATGCCACGCCACTGCCCTGTTGTCAAGATGAACCCTGCCCACAGGGTTTGGGCGCTGCTTCAGCAAGACCGCACCGGTCACAGTGGGGCCGGTCCTCTTCTGGGACTCCCGGCAAAGAGCTCTCGGTGGGCCCAGGCCTGCCCTGGCGACCGCCTGCTCCAGCTGGCACAGCTCCTTGAGAATCGTGGGTCTTAAACCGCTTCCCCTGCCTGGTGGCCCTCAGAGGCATCCGAATGTGACTCACAGAGTTCCCATTGAGTAGGAATTCTGGGTGTTGCAGTCCGCATGTGTCTAGAAGGCACCAGGCTGGGGACGGCTGGTCTAAAGGGGTGAGCTGCTGCCAGGGTACTGGCTCGGGGTCTGTGGGTGTTCCTGCTCTTGCGCATGCTCCTGCTGCAAGTTCTCTTTGTGTCTGCAGGAGACAGTGTTCCGGGAACAATGTGAGGGACTCTTGGAAGATGATTCGGATGACGAAGGGCAGGAGAGCCCACCGAGACCCCCGGAGGTGGAATCGCAGGCAGACGCCCCTACATCTCATTTTCCCCAAGCGGTGGCAGGAGAAAAGAAAACGGAGCGGCAGCGCAAGAAGGAAAAGGAAGCCAAGCGGCTGGTGGGTGTGCCAGGCAGGACCAGGCCTGCTGTCTTTCTAGAAACTGCCTCCGGAACAGGGCTTGCTAGTTGGAGAACATGTCTTTCTGAATGTGGAATCTCTCAGGGAGGGTCGCCTTCTGGATAGATGTTTTTCCCCCTGAAATATGTGCCTGAGATTCCATGCCACTCTGTTTCCTGGGTTGTAACTGAGCCATCGCCTCCTGTGCCATGATTTGATTTGAACCAGGACTTGGGCCTTCGACGGGTGTGTTCCAGAAACCAAAGTTCTGTTCCTTATTTATCATTTTAAAATGCCAACTGGCTTCCTGTAGGGTCAGCCTCTGCGAATGTTAATCAGCGCAAAATACAAAGCCAGCTGCTGCTTGCTTTGATGAGGGCACTGGGGGCACGTGGCCAGTTTTGCTGAAATCTCCGCAGTGGCTCAGGAAGGTTCTTTGCCGACACTCGGGCTCAGCGCGTTGCCTTGCAGGTCTCCTTGCTGCTTCCCTTCCCTTGCAGAACCTCAGCAGAAGTGTACCGTGCAACTGAGCTCTTCCTTGTTGTGAAATGTGAATCATTGTGGTCATGGAGTTACCTGGCCCTGGAATGCCAGGTCTTTCTGGATAGCGGTGCACAGGCCTGCCTGTGGGCACATCCGATGCCTCTTAGTTTCAGTGCACATGTGTGTGTGTGAGGTCGGCCCACGCCTTCAGCGCTTCCTGCCTGGGTGCCTAAGCCCTGATGTGGCGTCGCTTTCTGAGCTGCCCTTGAGAAGCGGCGCAGCGGCAATCGGCTGCCTCCTGGGCTGGCTGCCTGCCAACGCAAGCTTGATCATCTTCCGTGCCTGCCGAGCACGCGGCCATCTGGCCAAGCCTCGCGCCTGCCATCTGCTCCCTGCACGAGCTCTGCGGAAATAGCGGGGACGCCAGCCCAGAGACCACCGCTCTGCTGACGGGGACCCAGTGATCTCCTGGCAGGGGCACCCCTGGGCCTGCCCCGCACCGCAGACAGCACCGCGATTAGGAAAAGGAGGCACAATGGGCAAGAGCCCTTCTGGGCAGGCCTGCCAGCTCCTCGCTTCTGCCCATCCGCGCCTCCCTTTCTATGTGTGTGTGTCTCTCTCTGCACGCAGAAAGCCCGGGAACGGAGTGCCAAGGCTGCCCGGCTCCGGCGGCAGGAGCTGTTCCAGCTGCGGTCCATCCAGCTCCAAGTGAAGCGGCGGGAAGCAGAGCTGCAGCGCCGGAAACAAGCCCGGGAGGCCAAGCGGAAGGAGGAGGCCAACAAGCCCAAGCGGCTGGGCAAGCTCAAGTAAGCGCGGGGCGCGGGGGGGGGGGCAGCAAGACCCAGCTGGGGGGGAGGGGCTTGGAGGGGACACGCCCACCGATGTAGTTAGGTCCCCGGGGGGAGTTCAGAATTGGGTCCCTTTTAAGCCCAGTACTCTTCAGCAGGTCCTTCTGCTTCCTTTTGTGGCAGGTATGAAGATCCTGACCTGGATGTGCAGCTGAGTACGGAGCTGGCAGAGTCTCTGCGGACGCTGAAGGTGAGAGGGGCGCACCTCCCCAGCCTTGTGGCTGTATGGGCAGGAGTAACTACCATGTTCATTGGAAGGGCAGGCTCTGCTTGGGCCACTCCCTATTCCCCCCCCCATGTTTATTGAGTCACCTGTGTGATGCGGCAGCAAAAAGGGCAAATGCTATTTTAGGCTGCTTATAGAAGTGTCTCTTCCAGATCCTGTGGAGGGCTGGTTCCCCTTGACTCAGTACTGGCTCAGCCTCGTCCGGTGTGCTGCGTCCAGTTCTGGGCATCCCAGTTTAGGAAAGGTGCAGACAAGCTGGAAAGGGTTCAGAGGAGGGCGAAAGGGACAGTCCAGGGCCTGCCAACAAAGCCCTGAGAGGAGAGCCTGAGACAACTGGGCATGTTCAGCCTCAAGAAGAGGAGCCCAAGGAGAGAGAGGACGGCATTCTCCAAGCACTGGAAGGGTGTCACAGGAGGGGCGTGGTCCCTTCTCGATCGTCTCAGAGTGTGGGACAGGGAGTAATGGGCTCAAGGTGCAGGCAGCCAGACTCTGGCTAGCTCACAGGAAAACTTTCCTGACTACTAGAGCAGTACGGCATTGGAACCAATTACCCAGGAGGTTGTGGGCTCTCCCATGCTGGAGGCCTTCAAGACGCAACTGGACAGCCAGCTGAATAGGATGGTGGGACCGGGTGGCCCTCAGGCCCCTTCCAGCCCTGCTGTGATTCTGTGCGAGTCCCATTCGGGTTGCCGCTTGGAGGGACTGAGCGGAATGAGAGCCGCATCAGCCCTGTGTGCCTGTCAGACGAAGGGGCTGCGAGATGTCCCTGCAGCTCGACTGGGGCAGGAGGCCTGCTGCACCTGCGGCACTCCTGCCCGGTGGTGGCCGATGATGAGACCCATCCTTGCGCTCGGAGGATTTGCAGCAGCGTCTGCTGGGAATGTGAAGGTTCCCCAGGGGCTCCCTGGCCCAGCCGAGCAGGTCAAGGACCGGGGAGCTGAGGCACCCAGCTAGAAACCTCCCACCCCATTTTCCATCTGGACGCGTCCCTGTTTCTGGGTACCGAGGGAGGACTCACCTGGGTAGCGCTGGCTGGGGAGCCTTCGGCGTTCTCGGCTACCTGCATCACGTGCGCGACTCCCCATCCTTCCCAAAGCCTCCTGTGCCCAGTGAACCCAGGGGCGCGTGGCACTCGGGGCTTCCCTCTTCCCCTGCACGGGACCAGCTTCCCACCCTCTGCTGCCGTGGAGCCCCGGCTTCGGTGCAGCTGCCGGCTCCTTTTGCAGGCGAAGATGGCAGCTTCCATGGCTTCGCTGTCGGGGCGATTGTGGTTGTCAGGTGCTGAGGAGCCCTCTCTTGGCCCACAAAAGGAGGTCATGGGGTGTCGGAGCAGGGGCCTGTTGGCAGCATGGCTGGGGCTCCCGCTCTGGGCACTCCTGGCGCGTGGCATCGCCCCGCTTCCGTGGGCTGCAGCCACCGAGAGGAAGGGAGGCAGAGGCCTGGCGTAGCTGCGCCTTGCCAGGCCCCGTGGCCAGGTGGCCTTTGCACAAGCACGCACCTCGCTTGCACCTCGGCTGCCCCTCCCGTGGGAGGCCCACATGGGGAGGCGCCTGTCCTGGCCCTCAGCACAGCGGTCCGGTCCTGCTCTGTTTCACCCAGCTGTGGGGCTTTGGACTAGACGCCCTCCGACAGTCCCGTGACGGTCCGGTTGCCGAGAAGTTGCGCCTTCTGCGACCCCAGCCGGCGAGCAGTGTGGCTGCGTGGGCTTTGCAGTGGGGCCTTCCCTACCACCACGCTCCCCACACCGCTGCGTCTCCTGCCCCCGCATTTCCTGACACCTCCCCCCCCCGCAGCCTCAGACGCTCCTGTGAGTCAGCAAGCGGGAAGACACCTGTGGGGTGTAGGTGAGGAGCTGTGATGGTGTGAAGAGCTGCATCGCACATGCTTCGCAGTCTCTTCGGAGGTGTCCGTGCGAAGACGGGAGGGCTCAGTGTTCTTTTTTTACCCTTGTTGCAAGGCATGGCGGTGACTGTCAGCCTCCTGACCAAAGATCGGGCAGAAATCTAGAGGCGCATGCTGAGAAAAATGGCGCCTGGCACAGCAGCGGATGCTTGTGCTGCAGAGAGTCAGCCTGGTTGGAGTGTGGGACTGGGCGGACCCAGGTTCTGGTCCCTGCTTGGCCATGAAGTTCCCTGGGTGACTTGGGGCCCATTACTGGCACTCTTCCTGGCCCACCTGGCAGGGTTGTTGTGAGGTCAAAACGGAGAGGAGTAAACGCTTGGACGCCACCTTGAGTTCCTCACAAGGGGAGGAAGGGTGGACTGTAAACGGAGCACAGTAATAATAATTAGAAGCTTTGCGGTTCAATAAAGTAGATGTTTGAAAGAAGGCAGAGCTGTCTTGGTGCTTAACAGGTTTTCCTTGCCTGCGTTGCTTCTTTCTCCAGCCAGAGGGCAGCATCCTGAGGGACCGGTTCAAGAGCCTGCAGAAGCGCAACCTCATAGAGCCCCGGGAGCGTGCGAAGTGAGTGGTGGCGGCGGCTTGCAGGCGAGGCCAGAGCGGGTGCCCCGGCTCCAGCAGCCGAGGCGCCACTTCTTCCTCGAGGAGGCAGTGGGAGACGTGTTGCTGCTGATCGCTCTGAATGAGCGACTGACTGCAAGGGACACACGAGTCAGTCCCCCTGTGGTGGCTCGTCAGGAGGTCTTGTCCCAGCAGACGAGCATTTCTCTCCTGCCACCGTTTATGCCTGGGCTCAGGTTTTGCTGCACTAGGGTCCCAGGTCTGGGTTGCTCCCCCCCTCTTCCTCGGGGGCTTTCTCTGTGGTCTCTTTGCACAGTCGGTTTTCCCAGGACACCTACGCTCCCGCCAGCCTCTGTTACACTTGCGCATGCCTGAATATGTGCATGTGTGAATGGAACGGGAAGGAGCCGCCAACCTAAGCTGGGCCCACATTCCTGCAGAAAAGTAATGAATTAAGTTCTTAAAGCTGGCCTTGCACAGACTTTGCTTGGCGTGTGCCTTTTTCTATCCAGAATTGCAAGCCACACCCAGAAACATTGCTGAAAAGTTCTAGAAATACGATACCTGATTTAGATCAGCTTTCCAAAATGCGGTGCCTTCCAGCTGTTTTGGAATTCCGTCATCACCAGCCTCGTGCAGCATGGGCAGTGGTTGGGAATGCAAACCATCCGTTGGGCACTGGGTTGGGGATGGCTGGGAGAGACCCTTGGGGGTTGGCTTGCCTAGCAGCACCACCCCTTGATGGCTTCTGCCTGCGGATGGGCCATTCCAAGCTGCAGGGCGCTGGACATCCGTTCTCAGCAGGCAGAATGCAGTGTTACTGTGTAATGGAGATAGTTCAGACGTGCAGTGGTGAGTCGCCCGGTTTGAAAGATGCAGCACTCTGGAACAGTAGAATCAGGAAACTGTGGAACTGCGAGCGAGGCGGAGGGTGGGGTGCTCCCAGCGCTGTGCCTGGTTCCGGTTTTTCAGGGCACCTGTTTGGCTTCTGGGTGGGAGAAGTGCCTGCAGGTGTGCGCATCTCTAAAGCCACTCTCTTTGCCAGGTTCAAGAGGAAATACCGCCTGAAGTATGTCGAAAAGCGTGCCTTCCGGGAGATCACGTAAGTGCGCGGCTCAGTTGCTCCAGCGTGACTTTCTGGTTCTGGGTCGGTGTGAGTGGGCAGTCCACCGGCGTGAGGCTTGCAGCTCTGACCAAGGGCGAGAAGCCTCAGTCTCGAGCAAAGACCGGCGCTGTGGGGGTGGGGGGGGAGAGCATCCGAGGCCCCCTTCCCTTCTCCCCCCCACTGACGGCTCCTTGGCTCCTCCTCCATTCTCAACAGTTGTAATGCGTCTCCTGAGCTTAAAGCAGAATCCCATGCATATTTATACAGGGAATGCTGGGAATTGTAGGATGTTTCTTCTGCTAAACATACTGAGGAATGTGCCCTCAGGGAGAAACACTGTCCCAGCGCCTGGTCCGTCCCTTTTGCCCCACCCCTTCTGGAGTGCTGCCCCCAAGAGAGTCTCTGAGATGGAGTTTGGCCCTCCATCTGGAAGGGGTCCCCAGCCCGCCTCGAGGCTGGGGTGCCGTAGACCGACACGGGCTCCTGTGCGGGTGTGTGTGGCAGGCAACTTCCTGAGACCCACCGGGCTGCTCTAGTTCTGATGCCCAGAGTTCCTGGCAGGCCCTGAGACCCTGCTGGGCCAAGCTGCTCTTCTCGGGCAAGGGGTGTGGAAACCCGGCAGCCCTGGTTTTCTGGCTGTAAGCCAGGCCCTCCTGTCCTGTCCTGTCCTGCGCTCCCGAAGCCATTCGGCAGTTGCCGCAGCATTTGCTCTCGCAAGCGTCGGGGGCAAAAGGCCTCCCGGTCGCTGCTGCTCCCTGGCGTGACTGTTCCAGCCAGTCTGGCTTCCCCGGCTGCTGCCGTTTTCCTGACGCAGCACCTTCTTTTCGGTTCAGGCCAGACAGTGTGGCATGATCCTGAGATGAGATCCCGCTCTTGCTTTCTGGCCGGGCGGCCATTCTTCCTCAGGACGGCCCAGCTCAGTGCTTCCGCTCACACCCCCTTGGTTTTATTTAATCCCCACCCAATTCACGGCTGCTCTCTGTTCTCTCCCGCCTCCCCTCCCTTCTCTCTCTGCAGGTTGTAGAGCACGGATTGCACCCGCACATCCCCGCAGCTCATCCTGTCCCCTCGGGTTTCATTAAAACTCTTGACAACCACACCAGTCCGCACCTTTTTCCCTCTCCTCGGGAAGTTACATACCACCCGGCTTCCTTTGTGCTTGGGGCGAAGGAGTTTCAGTGGGTCACGAACACCACTGCTGGCCCACCAGTGGGTGTTCTGAGGGGCAGGTTTTCTCACCCATCCAAAGAACAGCCTGTGATTGTCGTGTGTCTTGCCCTTGCCATACCAATTAGGATCCCTTTGCTTGCGTCGTATAACCGGAGTCTTCCTCTACTCAGTGAATGGGCGGAAAAGTCCGTTCATGCCGTTGTTGCAAACCCTTCTTGGACACCACCACTGGCTCTTCTGCTTCCAGTGTTTTCCCAGGCATTGCCTGGTGCAGAGGCCCAGTGACGGTTACGAAGCCGTGGCAGCTGCGCAGCGTCCTCCCTATTCAGAGTCACGCTGTCTTGGTGTTGGGCGGATCTCAAGCCACACGGATCTCGTGCTCTGCCCCCTGCTTGGATCCGCTTTTCCCTCGGCCGTGCTTCCGCCAGCTAAGCGGACGTCAAACTCTCACGCACCGTCCCACTCAAACCAGTAGAAAGGGGGCGTCTCCCCCTGCCCGGGAGGCGTGTGGCATGCAGAGGGCTCTGCCAGGTCTTATCACAAGAATGGTAAATGCCATCCCACTTGTCCCCAGAGCGTCTCGGCTGCGTGTGTTTTCTGCCAGTGCTGACTTGCCAGAAAGCTTTATCTTGACGTTAAACCTTAAGTCCTCCTGCTGGTTCCCCCCACAACATGCTTTCAGATAGTAACACTTTCAGCCAGCACGTTCCCTCCAGCCTGGAAGAAGGAAGATTAAAAACACCCCCAACTTCCTACGAGGAGAAGCTCAAGGATCTGCCTTCTGGAGCCTTGAGCATCTGCACTGCTCTCCTCTTGCCCTCCTCCTCGGCTTGCCAGCATCCGAAGCTGAGCTCCCATCTTGGCGTCTCCCGTCTCCACCTGCTGTGGGGATGCAGCCGGGCTCGGAAAGCCTTCATGTTTTAGGCCGCTTTTCAGTGTTGTTTCAGCCCTTGATTTATGTTGTGAAAATGCGGGTCACTGCTGTGGTGGAAGGCAGTCAGCTGCTTCATACTTTGCCAGCTGCCAGCAGAGGTGGCCGTTGGTCGTACCGCCTGCCTGTCGGGTTGTTTGCGAGCGAGGAGGCACCGTTGGGATTTCATGCCCTTGGCCACGCAGCGTCTGCCAGGCTTTTTTCGCTCCCTCCCCCGTGCCTCTGCTCTTCTCCCACAGTCCCTCCCTCCAGATGTTCGCACATCAGTCCCAGATGTCTTTCTGCCCAGGTGTGGGGTCCACCTGCAGTCGTTCTCCCTTTCCAAGTGCGCCGGTGACCTAGTTTGTTGCTAATAGAATCGGGCACCTTGGCGTCACCTGTGACCTACTGCCCTGCAGCTCTGCGGCACACCTGCTCCCCCTGAGCTGCCAGGTGTCTTCTCTGATCATGCGCACAGCGCAAAATAGAAAAAGCTCCCGCTCAGGAAAAGAAGCAGCCACTTCTCCCTGCGTTGCTTTTCTCAGATGGCTCGGAGGGTCCGCGCATGCTCTGTGCCTCTAGAGGTTGGGGTCGTGGCACACTTGGCACACTTCAAGCCCTCCTTCCCCAGCAAGGTGCTCACCAGGTATTTTGGATTTAAGTCCATTCAGTCCCAGCCGGCATGGCCAGTGGTCAGAAACGCCGAGAGCATCCGTGGCAGACCTGGAAGGCACCAGAGTAGGCCGGGCTGCATGACGTGAGCCCCCCTTTCTGCATTTATGACATTAGAAAGGGATTTTGTCTTCAGATCAGGACCCCCCTCCCCCCCTCGGTGTCTCTGCAGGAGCTTCCATTCTGCCTCCCGCAGGTGATGGGCGCCTATGGTGGGTCTGGGCAGGGGAGCAACAGATTGACCTGGCCGCCCCATGCCCAGCGAGAGGGCAGCCTTCCTGGCCCTCGGTGGAGGCGTGGCTGGAGGGGCATGTGGCACCCGCTGTTGATCTCCTTTGCGTGCCCCTCCGTGCACGCTCCTGGGGTTGCCGTCGGAATGAGAATGACAGCTTGGTGCTGGCCTCTTTGGGCAGGGAGCGAGCTCTCTCGCCACCTCAGCCAGCAGCTCATCCTCGAATGGACATTTCCTGCAAGGAGTTCAGGATTGTCTGGAAGGAAGGAATGGTGGGGGGGGCTGTCTGCCTTCCCTCCCCCAGATGTGCGTGCAGCCTGCGACAAGCTGGCCCCCACCCTCTGCCCTGCATCTCGTGCGACGGGGAACCGTGCGCAGGTGCGAAAAAGCGGGGCGAGAAAAGCTCATGCCCACCCGACTCCCGGGTCTTTGCCTGCCCTTTCAGCTGCCTCTTCTGGCAGAGCGGTCCCCTCCCATCTGGGGGGGAGGGGCACAGCTGTGCCGCTAGTTCAATGGCACATTGTGGCTGTCATGCACGATTCTCACTGAATAATGCAGTTTTGTTGTCATGGGCTAGAGCCGGCTCTCCCCCCCCCCACCTTCAGCATTTGGGTATAAAAATAGCATTCCCTCGCTAAGAATAGTGGCAGCCCCCCCAGCTCACCCTCCCCACTTGAAGAGAGGGCATGGCAGTGGGGGGGATGACGCATCAGCCCCGCCAGTTCCAGCGCCTGCTTCCCCGGAGAAGAGCAGGGGGCAGCCCCCTGCTCTGGGCTGCCCTGGCGGCACTTGGGAAACTCGGCTGGATTCTGCCGCTGCTGCAGGAGAAACGGGCTGGCCGTTCCCTTATCTGAAGCATTTCTGTGGCCGCCTCACCACTCGCAAAAATGGGTTCCTGGAGCAGCTTAGAGCCTGGGCAGGTTTGCTGTCCGAAGCGACATGACGGGGGGAGTGTGGGGAGAGGGGTGATGCCATGGGGACCGCTGGGCTGGAACTCTGGCTGGCTAGTGTTCTATGTGCAAGGGGACTTGGGGCAAGCATCGTGGACATGCCACTCGGATCTCTGGGAAGTCCGGCTCTGCCTTGTGGTGGCGCACGCATGTTCTGCCGCCTGAGGGTGATGGACTGCTGACGGACCAGTCCCCTCTGCCCCGGTGTCTGCGTCGGCCGGTGTGCGTGCTCTTATGTGCGTGAAGGCACTGGAAAGGTGCTTGCAAGGAAACCTCCCATTCTGCACTTAGCACGCGTGTCCGGGCTGATCTCCTGCCCCGGAGGGTCAGCGCAGGCACGTGCAGATTGGGCAGCTGTGCAGCAGGGCAGGCTTGCGTGAACAGTGGCTTGGGCAAAGAAGGGCCTTCTGGAGCAGAGCCTGGAAGTAGGGGCCCTCCTGTGGCCACCCGCCTGCCTTCCAGTGGGCTCTGCTCCAGTCCGTTCACCATCGGCTGATCCACAAGCAGAAATCCATCAGCCTCTGAAGGGCTGGCGCCGTTTCTGGCATGCCGACGCTTCCTGCGCCACTCCTGAAGGGGCAGAGTAGGGCTGGCTTTTGAAGCCGGCCGCCACGTGCCGTGGGTGTGCCGCTGGCCGCCCACCTCGGAGCCTGTGTCATCCTCTCCTTTCAGTGGCAGCGGGAAGAGGCAGCCTGTCAGCAGCTGTTTCGGCCTGGAGGGGCCCGGGCTGCTATTAATAGAGGCCTCCGTAAGAATAAGCTCTCACCTTGGTGTCAATGAGCAGGCCAGGCGGGGCCCCGGGGAAGAGACGGGATGCTCTGCTTCCTGCAGGCTCCTTCCCTGGAGGCTGGTTTGAAGGTGAGCGCCGGAGGCAAGAAGGGCAGAACTGCCCCGGCCCGTTTTCCCTCTGGCACCAGCAGGGCACCCTCACCATTGGTGCCTTGGTGTCCACTGGAGAGTGGATGCTTGCCGCCATTCTGTATTCCTGGCACGGGTACCACGATGGTCCACCTTTGCCAAGGAATCCAGGTTCCTCCTCCATTGTATCCACTCAGCAACTCGGCCAAGTGGGTTCAGCTGAGAATCCTCAACTGGCCCAAAGCTGAGCCTGGCCCCTGGCCCCGTCCTGGTCGGACGCGCTGCAGCGCCACAGCGCTGGCTTCCCAGCAGGCAAATTTGGTGCTGCTGGGGCTGCCCCAGGCTGGGCAGGGGTGAAGGGGGAGCAGAAGAGCAGTGGGGAGAACAAAGCGCAGGGTCTCTAGTAAAGATTAAAGCAAGCACTGAGGCCGAAGCTTTGTGGTTCGTGCAAGTGCCCCGTGTAGCTTCTCCTGCAGGCGGTGGGCAATGTCGGGGGACACCCAAGGCATGGCAGTGCCCGGCCCGTGGGCCTTGCCAGAGGGGGCTGCAGCAGAGAGCCCCGAGAACGGGGGCCGGGTTGAGCAAGCGCCGTGGCGTGCGGCGGGCTTGGCTGCCTCCCACCCAACAGCCGGGAGCAGAAGTTGGAATGAGGGGGCACCACAGCGCTGTGCGGGGAGTGGCCTTGTTGCTCACAGAGCAGCAGAATTGGGCCCGGGCCGGAGCCTGGCACACGCCCCCCCCCCGCCTGGCCTCCGTGCGGAGGCCCTCCTCACCCCACCCTCGCAGCCCACACGCAGCCGGCTCGAGACAGCTCCTGGCCTCCTGGTCTGGATGCCTTTGCTCCTCTGGCTGGCCATCAAAGGAGGCCATCAAAGGAGCTTAGCGGGGGCTCAGGCGCTGAGCGCACTGCAGGGGGCAAAGGGGCTGTGCGTGGAGGGGCTGCCCAGGAGCCGCTGAGGGGAGGGGCAGGATTAGCACAGGAGGCCGGGCGATGGGGGCCCTTGCGGAGTGGGGACCCACGGACTCTCCCTCCTCCCTACAAGGCAAGAAGGGCTGCCGGCCGGCCGGCGGCTCCGGGATTGCCTGACGGGCCTTTGTCGCCAAGGGCTCCATGCCCTGCCGCAGCGTGGACCAGATGGTGCCCGGCTCACCCCCTTCTCCGGGTTTAGACCTATTACAGGACAGATTAAGGGATGAAGGGCTGCTGCAGCTGACAGTGGCAGGAGGGGCGTGTGCAGCGAGAAGGGCTTGCAGGGCCTGTGGCAACTCCTGGGGCCGGGAGCTGGCCTTCCCCCCTCCTGGGCCGTGGCCGGCCGGGCAGGAGACCCCAAGGCTCCAGGTCGGGAGGAGCGGCAATGGAAAGGACACGGGCGGGCAGGATGGAGGGAGGAGCTGTGGGTCGTGGCCCCTGGGCTCCCGTCCCCCCAGCAGGAGCTTATGGGAGTTGTAGTCCAACACGTCCGGAGGGTTGCAGGCTGGGGGAGGCAGCATTCAGTGCTGGTCTTTGGGCCTGATGTGCGACAGCGGTTACCTGGTTGTGTTTTTCCCACCTGCTTTTACTTCCACACGTGAAGCGGCTGTTGAAGGCACAGGCCTGTTCTTAAAATGGCAAAGGGCTGATTTGCGCCTGCCTCCCTTCAACAGCCCCTGGTTTTGGAAAAATTTCAGTGCAGCCAGCAGCCAAAGCTGGTCCTTTGTCATATCCCCCACCAAGGAGTGAAGTTGGGCACCAGGAACACACAGGAAACACTGGTCTTTCGTTGGTTTGTTTATTGCATACCATACTGTTTAATTTTTGCTTTTTTAAAAAAAACCACATTTGCTTGTTAAGTATTTACATCACGGCAGGCAGCAGAGAGAGGGGTGCCAGTCGTGCAAAAGAACGCAGGACGACCCTCCGCTCATTCCCCCTCCCCTCCCCTCCCCCTCTGCTGGCTTTCTGAAAGAAAGCGGGGGGGGCAAGACCCTCCCCACAAGAAGCCACTCCACCGCCCTGCATTTGCATCACCCGGTCCATAAAAAGGAGTGGGAGGCACCAGTTTCCACGAACCCCACGGTTTTGCTTGCACCATAGTTGTGTGTAGAGAAAAGTGTTCCTTCGAAGCAGGAAGCGAGAGGAGGGGAAGGGGCCCTGTCCCCCTGCTCCCACCGCCTTGCTCCTGAGGGGCTGTATTCCTCCAAGCAGCCCTTAAAGCAAACGTGTGCCCCTTTCCCTGAAACAGGAAGGCGTCTGGAAAGCACCCGCGGATTATTGCATCTTTCACCTGCGAGGCATTGCGGTTCCATCCATCGGTTTGCGTCTGGTTTTCGCACCGGCACCGGCAGAGCCGCGGCGGCTGGCTGTCCCGCAGAGCTGGGCACCCGTCACACGTAGGCAGACTCGCTCGACTGTGTCCGTCCGAGCGTAGGCACTTGAGCCAGCGAGGAGAGGTCCTTCTTGCGTACCTCGCAGATGGATTTCCGCCTGGCCTGCACCCCCCGGATGGCCGTCTTGATCTTGCGCCAGCCAAGGTGGTTGAGCTCGGCCAGGTTGAGGACGACGCAGATCCCGCTCACCGCGAACATGAAGACCAGGAAGACCGTCTTCTCGGTGGGCCGGGACACGTAGCACTCCACCTCTTTGACGCACGGGTAGCGGTCACATTCGAAGATGGCCGGCACGTTGAACCCGTACAGGAAGTACTGTCCTGCCAGGAAGCCAATCTCCAAGGCATTGCGGAAAACCACCTGAAGCGGGGAAGAGGGTTAGGCCCTGCTGCCTGCCACGACCTCGGGGCCAAGTCGGTCTGGGCCTCGGGGAAGACCGCTCCTCTGGCACTTGAGCTGTTCCCGGCAGGGCCGCCTTGGCGGCGCCTGGCCGGCCAGCAGAACACAAGCTTTGTGTATGGAAGGCCCAGCGTCTCGTACCAAGGTAAGGCTGGGAGCGCTCCAAACGAGCTGCTACGGCCCTGAGCGAACATCCCACTGGAGGGACACCAAGACGCTCCTCAGCAGTGCGCTAGTGCAGAGCGCCAAGCTGAGGACGTCCTCTTTAGGTCAAGTTCACACAGTTCCCGTTAAGCGGTGTGCTTGACCGGATGCAGGCCCTGATCTGGGACCTCCGTTTCCCTCCTGGCTGCCTCAGAAGTCCCCCCCTTCCCAGTTGTGTGCCTTCAGCCCTGACTCGGACTTCCTGGCTCTCCAGCATCAGGCCAGGCGCCTTGCACATCCGTGCGCTCGATGGGCCGCCCCGCCTCGCCCTGCCACCCCACCGGCATCTCTTCTTTACAGTCCAGTGGCCAATGCTCCCTGGGTGGCTCATGATGCACTGATCGCCGGCCTTTCTCTGTTCCCGGCCAGCATAAAGACCGAAAGCAGGGGGCCGTTGGGGCTGCCGGAGGCAAGCACGGCAGACGCGCGGAATGGGAGCCGCCCCAGGCCTCCGCGCAGCTTGTGCCTGCCGTGCCATAGCCGCACCTTGCCCTGTAAATCTAGAGAAACAGATGGTCGCCGTGCTGCAGCCAGACCCCGGTGCTCTTGCTCTCGCAAAGGCTGCTGGGAAGGGAGAGCCACGCAACTCTCGGGCAGGATTCTGCATGCCGTGGGGGCAAGGGCTGAGTCGATGTTCAGGGTCCCACCAGTATTCTGTTCTGCAGCCCCGATCGACTGCACGAACGCAGAAAACGTGCTGCAGGTTTCGGCTTATTTCACACGCGTTGGTGTGAGTCTGGGAGAAGGGATGGAAGTCCTGTGCCCCCCACCCAGTGACTACCTCTTCTGCTCACCGCACAGCTGAGATTTCAACAAGTCCTTGCTCATGCATCCATAAGGACTAGAAACTTGGTTGACAAGCACTGAGACTTCTGGAGGTGCTGGCTCCTACCCTCCATACCTAATTCCATGCCAATGTTCTGGGATGGTTGATGCCTCCCAGCTCGCTCGCTTGCTCTCCCTGCAAGTGTGAAGAAGTCCTTCCCTTCATCTGTCCTGAATCTCCCACCCATCAGCTTCATGGGGTGACCCCTTTCGGTTCCCATATTATGGGAGAGGGAGAAAAAAGGCTCCCTCCTACTTTCCCCACACCATGCCTCATTTAAAACACTTCCCCCCTTCCTCGACCCTTTTCTAAGCTAAACAGCCCCAGCCATAGTCCCTCCAACCCCTCGATCGCAGGGGGCTTTGGCATACTTTCTTACACTGGAGCCTCGGTGCAGAGGACGCGCCCTGGCCCCGTCACAACATCTCTCGGTCCCGTTGCCACGGACTGACCTGAATGATGTAGAAGCGGGAGATGCCCTCCTGGCGCTTGACCTTGGAGCTCTTGGGGGGCCGCAGGGGGGTGCTGGGGATCTCCTTCACCTCCAGGCAGTCCGGCTCCTCCTTGGACGAGCCGTCCGGGTTCTGCACCAGGATGCCATTGACGTTCTTCACCTTCTTGCCGTCGCGGGCACAGTCCTTCTCCAGCAGCGGGTAGAGGAACGAGTACCGCCGGTCGCGCTGCTTGGCCGACTGGTGCACAGAGTAGGTGATGAAGCAGAGGCTGGGCGTGCACACCAGGATGATCTGGAACACCCAGTAGCGGATGTGCGAGATGGGGAAGGCCTTGTCGTAGCAGGCCTGGCTGCAGCCCGGCTGCAGCGTGTTGCACACGAACATGCTCTGCTCGTCCTCGTACACCGTCTCTCCCACGATGGCCACAATCAGGATGCGGAAGATCACCACCACCGTCAGCAGGATCCTAGTGGGGGAAGCCGGGAGCCCTGTGAGAGCCGCAGGCAGCGTGTCCCTCTCGTCTCGGCCCTCGCTGGCCACGCGCCGGCTCGGCAGTCACTTCTTCTCAAGAGCATTAGCAGTTCTGCTAACACCCTCAACGCAACATAGACACCTATGGCACTAAATTAACATCCGAGGTCGTAAATAGCACAGGACGTCAAATTTTATCTTTAACTTCACGGATAACTGAAACCACGGAGCAAGAATAGCCATGAAGTCCTACATCATTCCCACATCATAATTATCTTTCCATTTGCCCATACAAGGACAGCAATCATTTTTGCTGCTGAAGGACAGCAATGTTGTCGGGCGCCTTGCTGGGGCTGCACAAGGTGGCTCGGCATGTGTGTGAAATTTCGCACTCTAGAACTTCCCATGTGTTGGGTCAAAGCTTGTTTCCGCGAGGAACCAGCGGCTCCCTCTTAAGGGCAAATAGTTATTGTGGCATCCCGTCCTGGCCTGTGGACTTTCAGGGGTCCTGGAACACCTCTCCTCTAGCCCCACAGACCCCACAACAGCTGAGTGGCCCCTCCGGGAGAGGCACAGTGATGGCTTGGGCCCTCGTTTGCAGAAGAAGCATATCCGTGTTCTGAACATGTCTACCTGAAACCGCTTGGAAGGGTTCCCAGGTGACTTGCATGAACAGGTGTTCCTGCATAGCGCCCGGCAAAGAGCTCAAGGGGTGCCCCGGGCTTGGCTGGCTTCCTCAGAGGGCCTCATCGGGAAAGCTGTGCTGATGGACCAAACCAGACATCTCCCAGGAGTGCAGCAAGTGAGAAGGAGCAGCTAGAGGGAGCAGCGCTTGGGGCTTTGGGGCGAGGACATGGGCAACGCAGATGAACAAGAAAGCACCCGAATGCTTTACGGATGACCCGACCGGGATGGAAAGGAAGCTACCGTGTGGCAGGCGCAATGCGGAGGCTTGGGAAGGTGGACCAAGCGGTGCTTCGTGGCCGACGCTGAGGCAGGGGCAGCGAACCCGAGTAGCACAGAGGGAGGAAGCCGCGGCAGCCATGAGTACTAAAAGGGCGCGTTGGTGTGCACAGCGCTTTATGAATCGTTAGACGACAGGCGAGAGCGCTAGGGCACCTGCAGCCTAAAGCGTGGCGGGGAGTCGTCGGCATCTCGGCCTGCCTGGATCCTGCCGTCAGGTTGGTTGACAAAAACAACCTAAAAACTGCAGGTAAGCATAACTGCCCGTGTATGTTGTGAAACACGCAAGAGTGGGACCAGTTTTTCTGAGAGTAGGAGAAGGGTGTTCCCATGCCTTAAATCAGAGACAGGGTTGGACCCAGAAGGTCCTCTTTTTCCAGAGTGCCTCTGAGGACATGCAGAGTGTCTCAGCCTTAGGACTGGGTCGTGCGAATCAGCCCGAGACACTGCCCTGTGCTTCCCTCTCCTTTCAGAAACAGTGCAGCTGGTATCCAAGCCCCGCCTCAGATTTCAGTCTCAGAAACTTGCATCTCTTGCTTCAAGAATTGGGGGGGGGGGGGCTAACAGGTTGGAAATCGGGGGGGGGGAGCTCACTGGGCCAGCAGCAGCCAAACGCATCTTTCCAGGGCACACTTCAGGATACCAAAATCTCTGCTCCTTTTTCTTTCCCCTCCCCTCTGTTTCTAGCATTCATTTCACACCGGAAAGAGGTGGTGTGGGCTGGTGCTGGGCGGGGGGGGGGGGCGGTGTTCTTGTGCATGAACAGTCTGATGGTTTTGCCTGGACGGCTTCTTGGTTTGAACCTCATGAGCTGGGCGGAGAGAGGAGAGCGAGGGTCCTGCACCCCACAGAAATGGCAGTTTGCTCATCCCGCTCTCCCGTGCCATCCTTTGTAGAGATTTTGGAGAGAATGAAAGCGTGGTTGCTATACCGCTTTTCTTGCACCCTGCTCTCGCGCATTACAAACCCCACTCTCCATCTAACCTCAAAGCCATTGTTTGCCACCTCCAGCCACAAGAAAATTGCACCTCCTGCCAGAAATGGCCCAACTAGGATTTATCTGTCTGTTCAATCATATTGCATAGCGTGTTCATTGCAAATTGCTGTTGCGAATAGTTGCTATGTTGATCTTGCGAACAACTAAGCCGGACATACTACGTTTCCCACCCTTTTGCCCCCCATAGCTTACTGTTTCTCTCAGTGCACCCCAAGCGAGTTGGGGAAAAGACTTCTTGCTTCTCCCAGCCTTCCCTAACCAGGCACCCTCCACATGTGTTGGACAACAGCACAGTTGGCTGGGGTTGATGGAATTTGCAGTCCAACGCATCTGGAGGGCACCACTTGGGGAAGGCAAAATTCTAGTGCTTGAACGACCATTTGTTTGTTTGTTTGTTTGTTTGTTTAAAACATTTCTATGCCGCACCCATCGCAACAGAGCCTGGGGCGGCTCACAACATTCTTAAAAATGCTGCGTTAGCTTTAGCAAAATGAGAATTTGGGGAGAGGAACATGGGATTAGTTGTGGTTTTTCTTCTGGAACTGTTTAAAAGTGGGGAGAGATGGGAGAGTGTGTGTCTATCCAGAAAGAAGGTGATATTCCACAGGGAGCAGGCAGAAAACGCAAGCCAACAGAGTTGTCTAGGATGGCAGATCTTCAGTGTATGGTGTATCAGGGGTTTCAAAGCGAGCGGGACAATTGAGGAAGACAGGAAAAATAAGGCTGGAGAGGAGCAGGTTCCGGGATGGAGGAGGGGATGGGGGAAGGTCCCCTGGTGGTCCCCCTCCCTGGCAGGGAGTCCTGGTCGCCCAATGGGGTGCTGTCCTGGCATCCATCCGACAGCGGGGTTGATCTCCAGCAACTCTGAGCAGAAGCTTGGTGGGGTCCCAGGGGCACTTGAGCCAGCCCTGCAGCACCGCTTGGCGTGCGGGGCTGCAGCAAACAGGATTAAATGGGGGAGCAGGCAGGAAGTGGAGCCAGGCCTTGCTGGGGCGTGTGCATGCCAGGCGTGGATGCCTGGGCCAGGGATGTGAACAGGAGACGCTGGAAGGGTGCTGCTCCAGACAAGACCACTGCCTGGCAGCCCAGTGGCCTCCTGTGCAGCCCCTCGGAGGGGCTTCCGTTGGAGGCAGGATGCTGCACAGGGAGAACATCCTGACTGAGCTGGCCTGGCAGAGCCTGTGCCCGAAACAGTAGCCACTCTGGCGTCACCTTTCCCTCCCTCCCTCCCTCCCTCCACCCCAGCATCCTGCCACCCAGTCTTCCCGGGCTGCTTTGTCACCCTTCTCTGCATCCTCACCAGCCCTTTTGGCCTTGCAGTGCCTGCCCCACTGCAGCCCCCCCTGGTCAAGTCAGGCCTTCCCTAACCACTCCCCAAATCCACACCGCCCGATCAATCCTGCGCCGTTTCTCTCAAACACGCCAATGCTGTGTCCCTGCCCCATCTGGAAGGCAGGGAAGGATGAAAGATGGACCAAAGAAGGCAGTAGTCTGGGGGGAGCGGGGGGGGGGCAGATGAGTGGGTCAGGCAGTAGGGGGAGGCAGCCCCAGACCAGGGCTCCTGAAAGTTGCTGGAGGAGATGAGCTTCTACCTCCCAGAGCGCTGATTGTGTGTCCCAGCCCGATTCCTTTGCTCTGCCCTTTGGTTGGACTCCCTGCTCAATTCCAAAAAAATGAGGGGACTCAGATACACCTGAGATGTGCGCTCTGACTGGGGAGGCACTAAACGTGCTTGCAAAGCAGGTCTGTTGGAGTTAGGAAGTTGGGGGGCCATTCAGTACCTGCCCAAAATGCTTGCCCCTCTGGTTAATTGCCTCCTTTTTTAAGCTTGTGTCTGCTTTCCTACCTATTCCAAGCTAGACTCTCTCATCCCTTCTCCAGACGACGTTCGCTTCACTCTTGGTGCTGGTTCCCCTGAAAGCTGTGCTCAGGTCTCTTGCAGGCTGCTCTGCACCCCAAATGGAAGCGTGCTGGATCCCACATGGCCCTTGGTGACTTTTTTAAACGCAATTCAAGACTCCTTCCCTCATATAAGAGCAGGGATCACCCTTCATTTTCATTCTTTCTCCTCTACGCCCCGTGACCACCACTCCTGGCCCTCGGCTGGAAAGAGAGAGCAAGCCCCTTTCCAGTCTCCCGGGGGCCCCTCTCCACTGGCCCAGCACACCTAAATGAACAGGCTGGCAGAGAAGCTCCAGCAAAGTGGGAGGGGGGACTCTCTCCAAAAGGTGGCTGCCCGTTGACAGCCTCTCGCAGCCTTCCCCAGTGGGGTGCCCCCCCAGAAGTGTTGGATTACAGTTCCCAGCATCCCCCAGCCATGCCTGCAAGGGTGCCACGGTGAGGGAGGCCGCCTTGTAAAAAAGCCTGTTCCAGCCTGGGGCAGCGAAAACGAGCACAGCCAGGGGTTTTGTGGCTGCCTGCCCTCCCCCCCCCCCAGTGCTGGGGGGTTCTGGGAGGTGCAGCTGGGGGTCTAGTTCCGCTTTCATCCATGGCTACAGACCTCTTCCGGCCTCAAGTGTCCGGTGAGGTCAGGCCGGCTGCAGCCCAACCCGGCCGGGGGCACCAGCCCTGAGAGGGCTGCAGGGCTCCTGGCTACTTGCAGGCACGAGGTCGGGTGCTGCCAGGCGGAGACCCCCTGCCGAGGGCAGGGGCCCCGCTCCACGGAGGGGTGCCTGGGAAAGGGCTGTGCGGAGCGTCCCCCGCGGGGCTGTGCGCTCATCCCAGGGTCTGGGCTCGCCGCCCGGGGGCTGCGAACGGGATCCAAACAGATCTGGGGAAGGAGCGCGCCGACTCACACCTGCGCCAAAGTCCGGGCGCGCACGTGTCTTTCTAGGGCTGTCCCCGGCAGGCACCGCGTTTGCAAGAAGCAGCGGATGGGGGGGGGGTCCATTCAGAAAAGCAAGCAGCCCGAACGCGGGGGCAGGACAGGGGCGAGGAGGCGCAGGTGGGCAGGGGGGTGCCGCGTCCGAGGTCCTCGGGGCCCGGGACCGGTGTCTCAGCGCCGCGGACGGGAAGGGCACCGGGGACCCACCGAGGGGCTCCGGTCCCGCCGCTTCGGGGCTCGTCCGGCGAGAGGGACGCGAGGGAGCCGCAGCGCCCGGGTCGGGTAGGCGGGCGGGCGCGGCGCCGGCCGCTCCCCGGTCCGCGCCCCGCAGGGGCCGAGCCTCGCTCCGCGCTCCGTGCCGCTCCGCGGGGGCTGCGCGCGGGGCCGGTCCCGGGGGGCGCGCGGCACCCACCTCCCTATCATCGTCGAATGCTGCTGCACCGCAGCCTCCAGCAGCCTTTCCAAAATGGTCCACTCTCCCATCGCTCCGGGCTCCACGGGTCTCCCCGCATCCGAGTGTCCGACCAGGCTGGGGCTGCCGCCGCCCTCGCGCGCCCCGCCGCCGCCGCCGCTCAGCGCCGGCCCCGCGTCGCGCTCGCCTGCCGGGCCCGGCTCGGGCTCCCGGAGAGCGGCCGGCCCTGGCGCATCCCGGCCGCGGGCTGGGCGGCGCTGCCGGGCGCCGCGGCTCTCTCTGCGCCCGGCCGCCTCGCAGGACGCCGCGCCGGATTAAGCGCAGGAGCCGCGCGGGGGGCGCGCCGCCGCCGCCGCCCGCCCCCCCCGCCCGCCCGCCCCGCGCCTGCCGCCCCCGCAGCAGGGCGCGGCGCCCCCGGTGCCCGGGAGCGTGGAGAGGCGCGCGGCGGGCGGGAAGCGGTTCGCGTGCGGATGGCCGAGGCCGCCCCGTGCCGGCACCCGGGCGCAGGGGCGGCCCACGGCTCGGAGAGGCCTGGGCGCCGTTCGCGCGTGCACGCGCGGGGTGCCCGACGGCCCCGCAGGTGGCGTGGGGCGCCCGGGCCGGGCTGCCTCCGTGCGCGGCCCCCTCGCCACACCGCTGCCTGGGCACGCGAGCGAGCGGCGCGGCTCCGGCCTCCCGTGCCGCTCTCGCCGCGCCGCTGCTTGCAGCCCCGGGAAACGCGCGCCGGGGGCCAGATGCTGCGGGTGCGTCCGAGACCGGGGAGGAAAGGCCGCGGGGCTCCGGGGCTTGCCCCTCTCCGTGGCCGCTCGGAGCGCTGGCCGCCGCTCGGCCCCGCGCACTGCCGCCCCGCGTGCAAGCCCTGCGCCGGGCGAGGGATCGGCGCAGCACCCCCTGGCCGGGATGGGGCAGCGGGGGCAGCACCCCCGGAGGGCCTTGGGTGGCGGTTGCGCCAGCGTGACGAGCGCCTGAGCGTCGGGAGCTGGAACGGGCCTGGTTCTTGGCCTCCGCTGTCTCTGGAGGGTTGCGTGTGTGCCTGCGAACAGGGGCCTCTCGGGCAGCCAGACGCGTGCCAGCAGCCCGTCCTTTGGCGTGCGCTGCTGGGACCTTTTGCGTGCACGTGTGCGTGCTGCACCCTTGCATGACCAAGAGACGCCAGCAGTCTGCACAGGAAGGCGAGTTAGGCAGCGGTTGCCAGCCTTGCTTCTCAGTGGCCCCGGGTCAGTTCTGTGGAGCCGGTGGCACTCAGGGTCGGAGAGCAGGATGGGGCGCCACAGCACCCTCGCACCCATGTTCCCCAGCAACAGATGTGCAGGGGCAGCGATGCTGGCTAGGGAATGCTGGGAGTTTGTAGGGCTTCGTTCTGTCCAGACATGCACGGCATTGTCCTAAAAGGCCCTCGGGAACCATTCTGGCTCTTCATCATGGGGGACAAACTTCTGAGTGTCTAGGAAGGGGTGGCCTTCTGGGGACCCCCAACAGGCCAGGTTCTGGCCTCAGCAGTGCTGGGTTTGGTGTCCCTGTCCCGAGTCCGACATGTCTGCTTTAAGGTGCCGCAAGGCTCACGCTCTTTTTGCAGTTAGAGATCCTCATGCCAGGTTTCTGCTTAAAGGGCAGGGAGAGGGTCACTGATCAGTCGGCGAGGTTGCCTCCTTCTCCGTCTTCCATAAACTTCTCCCCCTTCCAACCTGGTCTGGGATAAGCCCTGAGGGTTCCTGAGCGCAGCCTTGTGGCTCTCCAAGAGACGGTCTGTAGCCCCACCAAGTGGCCCAGCTCGGGCGTGCAGCCAGTCTCACTAGTGGGGTTCTTTGGTAAGGGAGATCTTTGGCTAAGCTGTTTGTTAGGCTCAAGCCCCACTGATAAACTGGGAACACAAGAAGAGCCCAGCTGGCCTGATCAAGAGAAACCCAGTGGCAGACCGTGGGAGGGATAGCACCCTCCTACCCATGTTCCCCAGGTGGTAGCATACAGTCATGAGGACTAACAGTCAGGGTCACTCTCCTCTCACAGGTTGCCCATCCCCTTTAAAGCAGTGCTTCGCAATGGCTGTGAGGAAGGAGCTATTGCTCTCCTCTCTGGAGACAGGGCAGGAGGCGCTTGTTACAGCCACGTGTCTTTTCTGTGGCTGGACAAAGGACAGCCAGGCCCCCGCCCAGCCTTCCCATGTCAGGCTGGAGCGGCACCACCCATACGCCTCCTCCTAGTCCTCATTTTGAACTTTGGCCTGTGCTTCCTTGTCCTTGTTGCTCATGATGCACCGGAACTGCAAGGGAGCACAACTCCCCCCGTGTCTTAATTTTGTTTAGTCTGTTTTATGATGGGAGCAGGGACTGGGAGCAGAGAACGCACACCTGGTGTCGTGCTCCAGCAAGCTGGCACGACCAAGCCACAGAAACGGGTGCTTTCACAAGAAGGGGTGCTAAAGATGCCCGGTAGCAAGCATACCGGGGGGTTGGGGGCTCCCAATTTCGTTACTGCTCCTGCTTCTTCGATTTGAACTGCTGCAGCCGGGCAGGCTCCAATGAAGCAGGTGGCGCTTGCCCTTCCTTTTATCCCTGCATCTGGAAAGGAAAGCACCACCCGTCTCTTTTCTGCCCAACAGGCTGCCACTGCTGTAAAAGCACGGGAGCAGGGCCGACCATCCTTGGCCGGCAGAGAGAGTCCCTCTTGAAGGGCAGGCCGCCTCTGGCCATGTTAGGTTTCGACACTCCATTTCCAAGCAAGGGCAGGAAGTACAAAAACCAGCAGAAGCGTCCCCCGTGAAAGCAGGTGTCTGGTTTCACCTGGATGGTGCATTTGGCTGCACCGGCTTCCCTTCCACTCAGGGCCTCGCTCGGTGTTGCCAGCCTCTGCGAAGGGCTTGATTAAGCTGAGGTCCCCTGCCGAGCTGAACACAGACGGCGGCCCCTCCCAGCACGAGTCCATCAGAGACCCACGGAGCTTCCTGGCTTGGCTGCCCACTTTGACGCTGGCGGGAAGGAAGCGGTGCCTGCCTGGGCAGTATCTGGGGCAGTGGTCAGGGGGGCGGCCTCTCCTTTTATGTTGGGGAAAGACCACCTGAGATGCCTCTCCTGGCGACGCTGCCCTGGCGCACCGTTGCTATGGAGACGGGAAGGTGGCAGGCCGGCCGCTGCAGCCCGGGCTGACCCGGATCTGCGCCTTTCATTAGGTGGGCTCTGAGCTCTTTGGTGAGCAGCTGGCCAGGGCAAGGGGGGATTATATGGATCGGCCTTCCCCCCTTCTCCACCCAGGGGACCTGAAGTGTCCTGGGTGGCTCCGGGGCCCAAGGCCAAGCCGGTGGCGAAAGCAGCTTGGGTGCGTATCAGGGAAGGAAGGAGAGGAGATTGGCGTTCCTTTTAAAATAGGCCGTGTATCCTTCCTAATCAGATTGAGAGGGTGGGACGAGCGATTGGCGTGCGGTCAGAGGTGATGCTACTGTGCTCCAGCAGAGAAAAATGGCAGAAAGATGGGGAGTCGGAAGGGGACTTGAGCCGCAACCTGGTCCCAGGCGTCTCCTGGTTCAGTGCATTTTGTCCCGCAGCCTGGAGACGTTTGCTCAGGAATCAGTCTGGGGTCTGTTCTGGGTGGCAGCCGTAAGGTGCCTTTGGTCCCCGAGGGAGTGTCCTGTGCACAACCCCCCCCCCCAAGGCAGGGGGTGAGCCTGAGCAAGCCGGCCCCCCACAGAGCCTTTCGGGGTGTCGCATTCTCGGCTTTAGACGGCCTCCTGCAGGGCAGCAACCAGCCCCCCCTCCCCCAAGCACCCATAGCTCGTTCTAGGCACTGCTGGTGCCTAGAGGGCTGTCAGGGCATCCGAAGCCGGGGAGGCAGCTTCACGGTGGGTTGCCCACTGGGCCACGGGCAACTGCCCCCCAGCAATGCCTGGGTGGCACTTTGGAGGGATGCCCAGAGCGTCGCTGCTACTGCTTATCTTGTTCCTGGCTGTGATTTCAGCCCCAGAAGATGTTCCTGGCCTTTTCCAAGTGCTCTCCCATGCCCGGTCTGTCTCCGCGTCTGTTTCAAAAGAGATACTTCAGTGGCTTTTTTGAGGCTCCAGAAAATATACATTCAGCATCCAGCAGCGAACAGAAAGAGGCAGAGGTGGTGCCAGCCAGCAGGGGACACCAGGAGCTGGCTGCAGCCTGATGGGAGAGGAGGGAGAAGACCAGCCAAGGAAGCCCACCGCGGCTTCTTCACTGGAGGCTAGCCTGGATGCCTGAGCCCCCCTTGCCTCCTGGTGGGGCTGTGCTTTCCAGCGGTGCCCACCCGTTCCACAAGTCCCGGGCCCAAGCAGCCGGTCCCGATGGCGCAACGCTTTGAGAAGCACGCGGTGCTGATCCTGGGCGGCTCGGCTTTTGCTTCATCCCTCTGGCACGCCAGTGCGGGTGCTGCCGCTCAGGTGTGGTGTTTGTCCAGCGCCTGGAGTGCCGCACGGTGTCCGTGCCAGCTGGCCCGGGCCGTGGACAGAGCCGGCCACGTTTGCTGGCTGCGAGCCCGTTGGTTGGACGAGGAGGAGGAGGAGGGGGAGGCTCACCCTGAGTTTTGCAATGGCTTCCTGTAGGATTGGCCAAGAGGAGAATGGGCTGCTTCCTGGAGGTCACATGTCCCACCAGGGGAACTGGGGCTGAGAAAGATCTTGAGGTATCCCCACAAGTATGAAGCTTCCCAGGCTATGGTAGGACTTGAACCCAGCTCCAAGCTGGCTCCTTTTCCACATTGACTCGTGTGCAAATTGGAGCTGGGAAGTGAGGAGGCAGAAATGTGTCCCTTTTCTAGAGCTGCCTACCAAGGATCTTAGGAGTTGCTTCCTGTTCAAATTTAACCACCTTCAAACAGCGGGGCGCCCTTAATCTCGGCCCGAGAGGGAAAAAGTCAACAAGGCTTGTTTTCACCACTGGCGCCATCCAAGGAACCGGCTTGTCCCAAGAGCTTTCCAAGTAGCAAGTGGGCAGAGAGGGGGACTGGAGCTGGGGGCTGGGCGGAAAGGACAGTCAATATTGACGGAGGCACTTGAAGATCTAAGCGGAATGAGCTCATGACATTCTCCAGGCGCACAGGGGTGTCTTGGGGTTAGGCTAGGACGAACAGCGCCGCACCTTCAGGGCATCCTGGGCGTGTGGGATGGAGCAGGGAAGGCTGCCAGGAACAAACTGAGGTGGGCCATTTGAGGGGGAGAGGATGGGGGCAGTGGCCTCCCCACCCCCCCAGGTGTCCAAGGGCTCAGGTGGCCATTTGAGAATCACCCCTAGAAGAGGAAACATCACCCCAAAGGATGAGAAAAGCAGACACACACAACCGGGTAAAATTTGCCGACAGTGGCTTTTATGTAGAGAGGCAAACTGAGAAATAATTACGGTAACTTAATGAGCCATGCAATAATTCCGCAATGACACAACTTCTCTCATGTTTCTGCTCTGGGGCGTCCAGTCCGCCGCTGCAGGAATGGAATGGTGGACTGGACAGACTTTGGGTCGGCTCCGGCGCAGCTCTTCTCATGGGCTGATTGTAAACCTCGAGCAAAGTTGAATGGTGAGGATGTTCCCGACACGTGGTCTGCTTGCAGGAACGCTTCCCTCCTGCAGGTGGGGAAGGCATCTCCTCCAACCCGATTTCAAACTAGCATGCTGCAGAAACGATTCTGGGGAGGTAGTACCCCAAAGTGTGGCTTTTCTCTGTTCGAGAGATTTTGTGGTTTTGCATCTTCGCCCAACCAAAACTCTCGCTGATTGTACAAGCCATCACAAGGCCTGTTCCTTTACGCTTTAAGCTGCAATCGTATGGTGGCTAAGACGGGGGAAAGGCCTGCCATTCCCGGTGTGCCCAGCCAGCATCTGGGGCAAGCTGGGAGTTGTGCACCATTTTTCCTGTATAAAGAAAAACGGATTCATCGCTCTTGGGAATTCGTCATCAGCACAGAGTGGGGTTTATTTCCAGTACCAGTGGAGTGTGACTTCAAATGAGTGGTCAGGCCTGTAAGCGTGGTTGTTACGTGTACAGGACACAAGTGCTGGAAGTCCCTCCCTCGCTCCTCAAAATTTAAAAACCCTTCTTCAGGATCCCAGAGCGAACGGGAACCAACTGCCGTTCCCTCACTCTAAAGGAAGCGCGCCATGCATGTGTTCCGAAACCTTTGCTTTGCTTCCTGTCTCTGAAACGGGACCCGCGGAGCCAGCCCTGCCTTCCACGTAGCTCTGCCACAGCTCGCCTCGCGCCTTCTCTGCCAAGCCACCAGCACTTAAGGAACCGCAAATGCTGCGATTCACAAAGCGCTCAAAACCCGCGTTTTCCTCCCATCTTTTTCGCCACATGTCGAACATCCGGATGTGAAATGCAGCCCTTGTTTCCTGCTCGGGAACATATTTGCCCCAAAGTTCAGAACAGCCCGAGCAAACAATGGCTTTGTAGTGACATTTGTAACAGATCCTTGCCAAAGATCCTTGTGCCGCCAAAGAACGCTGCGTCTTGCACAGGACGCCAGCCAAGTATTGACCAGGTCCTGTGCTCCCAGCCAGGCCGCGTCCGTTCCAAAGCGGCAGATTTTGCAGCGTGCACGTTCCTGACAGTTTGGCCCTGCTCGGAGGTGCCGCGCATTGGGCCTGGGCCCTCTGCAGGCAAAGCAGGGGCTGCACCACCATCCCAAAGCACCTCCCTTGCCCATGCTGCATGCTGCACACTGCAGAGAGAGCTTTGGCTATGGAGATCGATTGGCTGATTGCTTCAATGACCCCAGAAGTATCTCTGCAAACAACCATCTTAGGGGCAAATGCCAAACCCGGGGCAGAGGAGGGAGGATTTTTGAGAGCCCCAGTCCAGACTGGGAGCATCTTCTTGACTGAAGCCCAGTGGCTGCTTTGGTTCTTTTTTGAAATAAAATGGCCAGTTTAAACCTGCGCCCAAAGGCAGTGCGTGGTTAAGCCCCTCACCAGCAGCTTCTGGGGTCATAGTGCTTCGAACTGGAGGCGTGTGGGGCACTCGCTTCTCGGTAATGCTTTCATTAAGCACCGCAAGGCAGGGCTTAGCAATTTGTTCTCCACTGTGGCCTTTACTCTTCACAACAGCCTTGCAAGGGTTCCTGTTTTACAGACCGGAACACAAAAGCGCGGAATGGAAGGACTTGCTGCAGAACATCCAGAGATGGGTTATAGCCGAGCTAAAGTTCGCTTAAAGCTTGCATGTTTCTCTTAGTCATTTTCATCCTGACCTTCTCACCTTATGGGCAGCTAACAATCGTATCACTGAAAGCAATTAAAAAAAAATGTATGAGGCACAACGCAAGCCACTAAAATCAAAAAGGGAATGAGAAATTTGACAAAAGTGGAAACTAAGCCAGGACTAAAGTTATTTATATACATTTTTAAGAACCTTCCACCAGCCGCTGGCTATGCAGTTCTTCCAGAATGCCAGGAGGGTGAACATGGGCCCCTCCATAGGCATCTGGGTCTTTCTGGCTGTCGTCTGCCAGCCCTCTCCCTCTCCCTCCGTCTTTCTTCCCTTCAATTGCACAGTCGAAGGCTGCAGGCTCTCAGTGGCTGGAAGGTGCAGGCTGCAGAATTTGGATGCGGCTAGAGATAACATGCATGCTTAGATGCATGCTTAGCCGGAAGAAGGAGCATCCTCTGCATGCTTAGACAGAAAAAAATGCTGTAACTCTGGGGATGCCCCGGGTGGCCATGGCTGGCTGGGGCCGCTGGGAGCCATGCAGCATCTTGGTGCCAGGATGTGCCTAGCGTGGCCCCCTAAAGGAACTTGCATGTGCCTGATAGGGAAACAATTTTGCTTGGGTCCCTGTAGGTGAAGGACGGCCCTTTACTGGCTATTAGCTAACTCAGTAAAAAAGTAAAGTACCCCAAAAGGCGCAAGCAAGGACTAACGGCCAGCAGAGAGTTGAGCTGGCCTCTCTGGGACTCCGGCACATTCTGAGCTCGTCAGGACTACTGGGAGGCAGGGATCGCTCTGGGTGGAACGGGAGCAGGCTCCCTGGGACTGCCTTGTGATGCTTTCATTTCCAGCAGCCGTCTGATGGCCCGGGACACGGTGGGTGCCCATACCCTCTGGATGCCGGTGTGGGAGGCGGCAAGGCTCCTTGTGTTGGTGCTGGCTTTGTGCGTGGCCCCTTGTCCCCAGATGGCGCTCAGTTCCGTCCATTTGGCATGTTTGTGGCCATCCTGAGCCTACCACGGCTTGCCGAACGCAAGTCCGCCTTCCGTGGTTTTCAGGCCAGGCTGCGAGTCGGCGCTGGGGCTGGTCGGTAAGCTCTGAAGGACAGGCCTGTCGAAGCCGTAGCTGCCCGGGTCGGAAGCGATGCTGCTGTCGCAGGTCTGGGGGGCGTCTTGCCCCAGGCTGGCCTTGGCGTCCTGCTTGGCCTGCTTCTTCATCTTGTAGCGATGGTTCTGGAACCAGATCTTCACCTGGTTCGGGGTGAGGCGGGTGACAGTGGCCAGGTGCTCGCGCTCCGAGGCAGTCAGGTACTTCTGCAGCTGGAACCTCTTCTCCAGTTCGTGCACCTGGGCCCGGGAGAAGAGCACGCGCCGCTTCCGTTTGGACGGGTTCCCTGCGAGGAACGGGGGCGATTTGATCATTTCGCTGATGTAGCCCAGGCAGTCAGCTCCAGGCACGCCGAACCCCGGGGTCCCCATGTACCTGGAAACTGGAGGAAGAACAACACGGGGCCGTTGCCGTCAGCACAGCAACCTGGCAGGCTGCACATGTGTGTCTTGCGTGTTTTTTCGTTTATTATGCTAATACCTCACCTGTTTTCCTGCAGGAAACCCAAGGCAGCTCGCATAATCCTCATCTCCATTTTATCCCACAACAACCCTGTGAGGTAGGTCACGGTGAGAGTCAGAGAGTGGCCTGGCGTCACCCAGGGAGTATCCTGGCTGGGTGGGGAGTAGAACCTGGATCCTGACTGCCAGCTGTCTTTGGGAATAATGGCAGCAGGGGCTATGCAGGGGTTAAACAACCCTCGGAAAACCCTGCAACAGGGTTTGCACAACATGACAAACACACAGTGGATGGTGGGCAGAGCTGCCGGCACATGTCGCAGCTCTCAATGGCCAATTGACCCATGATGCCCGTCTTGCGCAACCCAGCTCACCAGCCGTGACATGGGCGAAGTTTCCATTTGTCTTGGGCAGCCAAAAAATCAAGGGCCGGCTGGTACGGGCTGTTCCCCACGACTGGGATGACGCCATTCCCTCCCCAAGCAAGGCCTGCTCCTCAGCCTGTTTCGCGGGCATTGGCTCAGAGCGGCCGCGGTCTTCATTGCTGCTTCATTTTCTGCCTGCGACAGACGCACAGAACCTACATTTGGATGAATAGGAGTTTTCACTGAAGCCACATGCTGCCCGCCTCCATGTAATTGGGCGACAGCGTGAAGACAGGCTCAGACAGAACGGCTCTCTCTCAGTTGTGATCTCAGCCAGGCCTCACAAGACCACATGCCACGAGTTTCATAACTACAGTATGCACACATAGGCTTGCTTATTTATCATTTATCCAGGGAGCTCAGGTGAACTCCGCACCTGTCTCCCCCTGCTCTTTGTGCTCCTCACAGCAACCCTGCCAGGTAGCGTCAGGTGAGGCAGAGGCTCGAAGGGGCTGAACCCAGGGCTGGCAGGCTAGGGATGATGGGAGATGCAGTCCAGCACACCAGGTGGGAATCAGGGTGAGAGGGAGGCTGTTCTAACCACTGTGCCTTTCACCGCCTGTGAGAACAGCTCCGCAGCCCTCTGTCCTGCGCTTCGGGGTGCACTTTCCCATGCCTTGAATTAAAGCGGTCATCATGCTTTGATCTCCCGGTGAGAAAAGGGGGCGTATTCACTTTTAGAGTGGGTGAGATGGAAGTACCCCCGCTGCACCTCAGCCTGAGCTCCCGAAAGCTTGAGCCTTGCTCCCAACCGGAAAGTAAACCTGGAGCAGCCGAGGCTCTGGAGCAAAGCCAAGAATGCCGTCCTGAGCACATTCGGACAGGAGCGTTCTGCAGTTCCTGGCATTTGTGGTCTAAATGCGTCTGTGTTTCTGGCCAAACTGCGCCATGTTTCTGCTCCGACTGGGCAACGCGGGGACAATGATGCCAGACTGGAAGGACCTAGCCAAGTGCAAGGGACCCAAATCCTGCATCCGCTAATTTAAGTCTAAATATGCACATTTAGAAATAAGACCCAGCCAATTAATCTCCCGTCTACATCATCTCAGAAAAACACACTCTTCAATTAATTTGTAAGCTGGGCCAGATCCTTGCAAATCGAAGTTTTCCTCCTCAGCTTCATCACTCCACTGGCATTGATTTTGGGATGTGGGAGCTACCACAGGTGGGAAGAGGGGAGTGAACCTTTTCTTCCCCAGATGCGATTCCTCGTAATACTTGCCTCCGGGAGAGCATTTAAGGCGAGCAAACGCATCACACCTTCCACTGGCAGTAAAATGGAAAAGCAGAGCTCTGTGGAGATCGATGGCCTAGGAAACAGATTAAGCAGCCAGGAGAGCTTTGGTGCCAGGGCACCATTCATCCCTGAGGCCCAGTCTGGGAATCGACTGCTCTGCCATGACCAAGTCACAGAACAAGGGATGGAGATGTGCAGATGAATGAGCAGATGCAACAGGAACGGGCACGGCTTCCACAGCCACCCCACTGCTGGGCTCTCTCCCATAGAAGTGAATGGCTGCCATGTTGTGCTTGGAGAAGCGCCCAGCCTTGCATAGCCCAGCTGCACTAACCACAGGCCCCACGAAGAGAAGCGGTGCCTCTCTGGAGGCGGCCGACACAGCTACGCACTGCAGCCCGGTGAAGGGTCCTTGCAGTCTTGAAGCCCTCCCCTGGCACGCCCCCCCCCACCCTCCCACCATGCAGACAAAAGTTCTATACAGAACAAGAATGAAAACAAAAACCACCTGTCGGTTAACAGGTAGATGGACAGACTTACTTTTCCCCTCTTCCCTCCCTAGCCATGTTCTTTGTGTGCTGTGTCTTTAGACTGAGATGCTACAGGTGAGCATTCTCCTGATAGACTGATCTAAGCCATTCTGGAAGACTTTTCGGCTGAGCAGTGGGATTACTTATCGTCGTCGTCGTCGTCGTCATCATTAAAAAGAGTGCATTGCTTACCTGAAGAGTAAGGCCCGTCTGGGCTGCTGGCAGTATACCACTCCCCGTGGGCCACCCCGCTCCTGAAGTTCTCTTGAGGGTAGGTGGGCAGGTCCGCGGGGCCGGGGAAGGATCCGGGGTAGCATCCCAGCATGGAGTTCTGTGAGAGGCAGTGGGCAAAGGAGAATCTGGAGCCCCCCAAGCCGGGCTGGTGGGCGCTTGGCACAAACTGGGCAAAGTCCTCCAGGCTCTCCATGGCGAACCCCCGGAGCTCTTCCATGGGGCCGTTTCAGGTGCTGTGGGTCTGGCGTGAGCCTCGGAGGGCTGCCCGCTCCCGGCCTGCCTCTCGCTCCTGCTGTGCACCGGCCAGACTCTTGGAGGAGCGTGCTGGAGGCGCCTGGGCCATGGCTCTTGCCTTTTATCTCCAAGTCTGCCCCTTATCAGGGATTACGGACTCCGCCCACCAGGGCCAGGTAGAGGGGAGGAAGGGCACCTCCCCTCCTCTTCAAGAGCCTCCTGGAACGATCAGAGGGGAAAACAGCCAGTCCAGGCTAATGGAAGCAGAGGCTGGTTCGAAAAAGGTCGCCGGGGAAGCGGGTGAGAAAAGGCCCAGCCCTTGCAGCTTTCAGCTGGGGGCTCTCGACCACATTACACATCATCCTGGACAAAGGTACGAGACGGATGCCTCTGGGGCATTTTGCTGTCGCGCCAGAAGGAGGATCTCTTGGCTCTGGGTGCAAAAGTCAGAACTTTCAGTGTTCATAATTTAAAAAAGCAAGTTCCTAGCCCTTATGACTGTGGTTATTTTAAATGTGTGTAGGTAGTAACTGGTGAAAGCTCAGAATCCAAGAAGAAGGGAATTGCCTTGGTCAGGAAACTGTGTACCCTCCCTGTGAACAACAGATGTACTCAACTGAGCAGAACCAACATAGGCAATGGATCTTTATTTGCATGACTTAATGTGAACTGCAGAATTTAGCTGTACCTTTGGTGCAGAATATGTGGTATTTTGGTATTAAACTCTTCGGAGTAGCATAAAATATTGCCAGTTGGACAGAGCAAAATAGGCTAGGTGGGTTTTAAATTAAGTGGCTGAGGAATGTATTCAAAGTAATCTTGTAATTTCACAGGGGTTGGCAAATTGATAAGAATGTCAGAACTGAAAAGCAAGCAGGCAGGCAAACAACACCCTAGAAAGGTGTGTTTCTGAGTTTTTCTGCTGCCACGGCAGTTGCTTTCCCCCAGTTTAACAGAAAACCCAGTCTTGAAGCCTGACTGGAGATGTGATGGGACAGGGTGGCTGTGTGTGTGTGTGTGTGTGTGTGTGTGTGTGTACACCTAAAACCCATCAAAGGCTAGAACAGGGGTGGCCAAACTGAGGTTCGGGAGTTTATTTTGCTGTTCACTGTTTGGTGTTGTGGGTGCCCACGGGCGCCCACTTGCTGCTCTCTGCTGCCATCACTGTGGCCCACGGGCGCCTCCTTGGGGCTCGCAACCATCTGACAATTGCCCTGTGCGGCTCTTTGGTTGAGCAACTCTGGCCACCCCTGGACCAGAATGACGTTACCTTTAGCACTGCCTTCGCCCACATCGACATACCAGTGAGGTGTGGTGGTGAAGCACGTGGGACGCGGACTCAGGCGGTCCGGGACCCAGACCCCGCTCTGCCACGGAGCCACTGGGTGGCTCTGGGCCAGTCACAGGCTCTCAGCCCAACCAACCTGCCTCACAGGGCTGTTGTTGTGGGGAGAGGATCGGGAGCAGGAGCAGGAGAACGATGCAAGCCGCTTTGAGTTCTTCGTAAGAAAAAAGCGGAATAGACACGTATTAGCTAAATAATGGCTGTGTGAGTGTTAAGACTGGCTTCAGAGTGGAGACTGCCAGAACTAATCCTAAATTTGCAAGGTGGGAATATTGTCATTTCCACTAGGAAGGGGTAGAAATGCATTTTTGCCTTCCGGTAGCAGCTGCTGCTGCGAGTTCTTCCAGCCTCTTTGCATGAGAATCTCCTTGTATTTAATTCTTTCCATCGGATATACCCAAGCGGTGTGTTGGAATTGGCAACCTGGATGGCCTTTAAATCTCATGATAAATCTCTTGCACGAAGGAGAGCTGCTGTGTCCCAGCTGCTGAGCTGCGAAATCGCCACTCCATACAAGCATGCCTTGTGTTAGACAGTCGCTCGTCTGTCTTTTGGTGACGATGAACTGCGATCAGCTGTTCATGGACGATGAACCGCTTCCAAGCACAACCAACTGGGTCGTGCCGGTTAAATATCTGGCATACAAGCTGCGTGAAATGGATTTTCTGGATGGCACAGATTCTGCTTTGGACAGCGGCCTTGGCAGGCAGGCCTGAGCCCGAGCTGACACAGGTGATGGCCAGGGATCCCGGGGCTGTAATGCTGAGTGAGCGGGGGCAGCAGATTGGAGAAGACCGCTTGAGAGATGCGTTGCTGCTGCTGTAATCGCTACGCCACCCAACAACCGAAGCTAATTGTGGAAGACAATTTTTCTAGGGATTGGAGATGGTGGGGATGGTTTTGGGATGATTCAAGCTCATGACATCGCTTATGCGCTTTATTTCTGTTGCTATTACATTGTGCTCGATAATGAAATAAGTCTACAGCCCACCGCCTCAGCTCCACCTCAGATCATCAGGCATCAGTTCTCGCGAGGAGTGTGCAACCCGGATGCCTGGCATGGGGTTTACAGTAAGGTCTGAGCTTTCATAGGAAAAGCTGGGGAGAATGGATAGGCCCGCTCCACCCCCTCACTTCCATCTGCCTGCTCCTATTGGTCCAGGCTCAGTCGTTCCACCTTTTCTACTGGAGTGCCTGCCCCGTGCCTGAGCGGCACTCCGCATGTGCCATGGGATACTGTTGGTCGAGGGGCAGCTCGCGTCGTTGTCTCACTGGAAAAACGAGGTGCTTGTCAGAGGGGCTTTGTTTGGTTTGTCTAGCCGCGAAGTCGTGCCTGACCCTTCGCGACCCCATGGACGGCCTTCTTCCAGCCTCTCCTGGCCCCCACCGTCCCCCGGAGTCCACCCACTGCCCCGTGGCTCCATCCAGCCACCTCAGCCTCGGCCGGCCCCTTCATGGATCGCTGCCTTGCTGTGGCGAAGGGGCTTGCGTAGCGCAACGAAGCCATGGGCGATGGCGTGCAGGGGCACCCAAGACGGACGGGACATGGCAGAGAGCTCTGGCAAAAGGTGATCCCCTGCAGAAGGAAACGGCAACCCAATTCGGTATCTTTGCCATGAAAACCCCATGGACAGAGGGGTTTTAGCCCGTTCGAGAAAGATTGGATGTGGTCGGTCAGCGCACTTGTGACGTCCCGCCCTGTTCTCTTGCACCTTGGTGCCTCGACAGCCCATGCGTGAAAGGGGGAGGGCAGCTGTGGAGGCTGTGCCCACACATGCAGCTTTGCCCACCGCTCACTTCCCGCCGTGCGGCCCAGTTCCTAACGGGCAGCGGATTGGGACTGGTCTGCAGCCTGGGGGCTGGGCACCCCTGGTTTCCAGCTCCTAAAAATACAACATAAAATACAAACAGCATTAAAAATATAATTAAAAGGTTATGATACAAACATTCACAACCAAATTTAAAAGAGATACAGAGCTGGCTGAAGCCAGGGGTCAGACTAGGTGGCCTGGGAGGCCCCTTCCGACTTGCTCTGTTTCTGTGATTCAAAATTAAATCATAAGACCTGTTTGATCAGCTAACAAAGACCCAATAAGTTAATTAATGCCCTGCAGGACAGGACAGTCTTAACCTGGTGCCAAAGGGGCATTAAGGTTGGAGCCAAGCAGGTCTCAGTGGGAAGGTTGTTTCATACTTGGGGGGCACCTTTGAAAAGGCCCTTCTCTCTGTGGGTGCCCAGTGAGCCTCCCCTGCAGCTGGGAATCGGATCAGGCTCCATCTCTTGAACGTGGTGCCCAGGTAGACTGCAGCTGGCAGATGTGTTCCATCAGGTGCTGTGGTCCCATGTAGGGCTCAGAAGCACACAGGCAGCCAATGCAAGTGAGCCAGAACTGGTGCTATATATTCTGACCATCTGGTTCCCAAACATCCGTTACCCTCCCCACTCCCCCTTGAGTTTTTGTTTTTTGACTGAAACGCATTGCATGAATTTTTTTCAGCCTGGGTTCAGGACTAGTTTGAAGATGGAAACGGCCTCGCTTGGCTCAGTGGGCCAGAAGGTGATGCTAAGCAGAACCACTGGTTGAACTGGCCACTGGCCTTTGGAGCTCCCCGGTGAGTATCTGTGTCACTCACCAAACTTTATGTATGTATTTATTACATGTCTATGCCACCAAATATTAAAAATCATAGCATGCAATTCATAAAATATTCACAAATACAATGTACACACAAAATACAATTTAAAAATGTGTCTGAACTGTGTTGGTTTATTAGTCGAATATTGTATATATTTTTGGTTTGCAGAAAGGAAGAGGTTTTACCAGAGTGTTAAACATCACTCGAGGTGAAAGTAAGTAACTTCCTTTATTCCATGTCTTGCCATAGAAGTTAACCTCCCCAAATTTTTTCTTGGGATTGGCATTTAAACAACGGGCAAAAATTATTCCGTTCCTGTGCTATCTGTGATCGACTGTGATTTTAGACTTTGCAGGGATTTTAAGTGCTTTGTTTACACTTTTGTAACAGCTGCTTTTATGCTTGTTTATCAAGTGGAGTGAGTAAAAATAACTTAAATAAAACGATGCCTCAGCGTTCAGGGAAGCATACTTTCAAATAAGTATTTGAAATTACTTTTAAGCGCAGTCCAGTAAGTGTCGGTAAACTCAATAAGGGCGCCCCCTCCCTCCGCATATTTAGACAGAAAAAACGTCTTTTAAGTCCCAGCATGCCCCAGCCAGCAGCGTTGTCGGGGCATCCTGGGAGTAATAGGGCTTTTCCATTGGAGCAAGCACGGGATCGCACACTACCTCTCTGGCGTGTCTATGACTGCAGTATTCTAGAAGGATCCTCACCTTATCTTATCCTTCAGGTAAGGCGTTCTAGAACTTTCTTGGCCATTGCGGCACAAGCCACCAGCCTGCTGCTCCCTGCCATAAGGCAGAGGATGCCGCTCGCACGCATATAATCGCAGAACGAATTTCCTTGCTTCCTTTTATTAGTTGCTAATCACGTGTCCCATAAAGCATAATCGGCCGTGTAATCTTTCCAATTTTCCGATACGCTTTCCTCTTGCAGGGATGCGAAATGCCAATATTTGCATTTGCGGGTCGTGCCTGCCATGTGAGCCGCGGCTGAGAGGACGATACCATGGGCAGGTAAAAGAGAGGGGGGGAGAGCAGCTTTTTTCGCTTCCAGGAAGTGATGCGCCTCTTTCCAATTAACAGGGCCCAGTGGTGGGCTGCTCGCATTTTTAATGGCACGGAGTGCGTGTGCGTGTTTGGTACGAGGAGAAAACACGGAGAGGGGGCAAGAACGGCGCGGCCCGTTCCCCCCTTCGTGGAGAGTGGTACCGCCCGAGCGTCGGGCTAAAAGCGCTCCTGCCGGGCGGTTCCGCGCCAGAACGTTCGGTCGAGGCCGGACGCGCCGAGCCTGCCGTGGCTGCACCAGCGCCGGAGCCGCCGAGCCGAGCGGGCCAGCGCCATGCCCGTCAAAGTCAGGGTGGTTTATTGGTAAGCCTGCCCGGCAGGAGGGGCGCCGGTCCCGCCCGGGCGGCCGCTGGGCTCCTTTCCGCCGCCTTCCTCCGCTCTGCTTGGCCGCGGCGCCGCCCCTCCTTCCCCCGAGGAGGCTCCTTGTGCGCGAAGGGCGACGACTGTGTCGCGATGCCCGCCGCATCGTCGGGCCGCGTATTGCCGTCCTGGTTCGCACAGTCCCAAGGACGCTGCCTCCCCGCTGCTAAACGGACCCGAAGGCGTAATCCCGGGGGGGGGGGCGGTCCTGCGACTCCCACTCCTGTTGCATGTCTGGATGGGGGAGACAAGTCCCGGAACACGCAGGCGATGTCAGACGTTATGGAACCACCGGGCCCGGCGACTTAATCATTTGTCTTTAAGCGTGTATGTTTTAAAAAACCCGTTAGTCCTTTTTGCAACGGAAGTAAAGCTTGTGGTAAAGCGGACATAACCATCCCCATCTGCACCTTGTGCGCAGACCAGCTGTACTCTCTTGCACGGACTGGCCGTAGGGTCGCACCTTTTCGAAAAGTGGAGCGAGGGCTCAACTCACTGGGACGTTTGGGGCTTTTAAAAGGGGCAGTAGAAGTTTCGGTGGACCGTATCTGCTAACAGCAACGTGAGGATAGCTTTTACTAGCGCCTGCATATTGCAAACTCGTGAGGAAGAAGGACTATAAAAGGACTCTTCACTTGATGGGACTGTTTTGGCTGCGCCTGCAAACAGCCCTGGGGTGCTGCTGTGCGAGGGGGGGGGATGGTGTGGGTGTAGAACAAACCCCGAACTCAAGGATTGATGCAGGTGAGGTGGCTCCTTTCAAAGGCGACCTGCTTCCATGGGTGTCCTGCAAGCTATGGAGTGTCTCCCTGGATAGGCCATTCTCACATTCATCCGCCCCATGGGTGGAGATGGGGTGACAAGAGCTTCCATTTGCCAGCATCTTCTGCTCCGATTGGACTCTTGAGCTGGGTGACCTCCTAGATTTGGAAGGGCCAAGGAAATTGCCCTACGGGGGACACACTGAATGGTGAGGATGTGACAAGGCTGCCAAGAGCCCCACGTGTATGAATGACCAAAGAGAGCGAGAGAGGGAGGACCGAGAGAAAATGCACAAAGGCGATTGGTGAATCCCATACCAATGGGCCCCTTATCCATGCAGCTTTTATTCTGAGCATTATAGGAGCTACCCGTGGGGTTCCATGGGGGTGCACCATGGAGTTCAGATTTTTGTGTTGTTCTCATGGTTTTGGAAGGCAGCTGAAAACACTACTGAATGGCAGCAGAAAATGCGTCGTCTGTCCTAAATTAAAGCTAGCTGCTGAAATGGAAAATCATAGAAATGTAGAAATTGAAGGGCTTTGCAAATGTCATCTACTCCAGATAACCAAAAGTAGACATCAAGAGCTTGCTCACAGCAAGCGACACGGGGAAACATAGACCGTTAAAAAACCTACAGTGTGCCATGTTCAAAGTCCTTAGTCATCTCATACCTGATAAGAGAAATGAATTAAATCCCATTTGATTTCTCCCCTGAAAGAATCTGGCCTGTCCTGAAAGGTTAAAGGTGTTTCCCAGCCATTTCATTTTCTTCACTGATGTTAAAACCGCTCGTCAGGAAACAGAATGAAAAATCAAATCTCAGTGTTATTAACGAGGCTCCTCATTGAAGGAGGGCTTATTTCTTTTGCATCCCTGATACATATGATATGATACATATCCCTGATACATATACAGATGATACATATACATAAATATCTAAATACATATTTAGACTCCAGCATGTTGTGTTTGGCCCAGTTCTTGTTATATAATGGTGCAGAAGAGTTGTGTTCAGTACACTGAAACAGCAGAGTAACACCAGTCCCTCCTTCAGCCCCGGTGCCTTGGCTTCTTGTAGGCTGCCTGGCACTGCCCCAAGTCATGTTCTGTCGGCTGCTATTCCTGCACTGGCTGAGATGGCAAGATTCTTGATCGTTGTAAATAATACATAGTGCTGATGCCTGTGTTTGTTTTTCTTGCAGTGGGGCCTGAGGATACAGCCCTAAGGTAAGCTGATTCTTCTGCCTAACTCGTAGTAAAAGTACCGCTTCTGTCATCCCAGGCTGTAGCCTGGTGGAAAGGACTTGTGGGACATGCCAGCTGACCGGAGCCCCTGGTGGCCGCAGTGCTGGCCGGTGCTGTAGTTGCGAGCGCTTGCCACAGGCCCTCTGCACAACCTGGAATCTGTGGGTCCGTGGAGAAGATGAATGTCTGTTCCTGCCTCCTTGGGGAAACATTGTAGAACCACAGCCATGGCTGGTGTCTATGAATTCTGAACTCTTCACTCTCTGTCTTTCATTTGTAGTATCAGCGGCTCAAGAAGGAACTCGAAAAGGAGTTTCCGGGCAAGCTGGACATTGTGAGTATATCCAGTTGCTGTTAGTTCAAGTCGCCTTGCTTCTTACGGTCTCATGCGATTCTTGAGCAAGTGCCGAGCTGTGCGGTCAGTCCTTCAGGTTGCCCCTCGGTGTATCATGCAAGGCACAGGGCGGGTTTGCCCTGCACAATGATGACATTGCGAGACAAGTCATTTTTCCTTCCTGTGTGTGGTGGTGCCTGCAAACCACTTAATTAGCATAATTACCCTCGCTGGGCATGTCCAGATCTGGCGACAGTGACTGGCTGGGCTGGTTTGCAAACCTCGAAACCTAGGACAGGCCCTTGGTCCAGGGCACATGCAGGCTGCTGATTGAGTCTGGGACTTTTTGCATGCAAAGCAGATGTTCTTTTTACGAAACTACAGTCCTTCCATAAAACTATTTGGAACTCTTTCTTCCCAAGTAGTGAATTCATCAAGGAAGAAAGGGCCCCACTGTTTCTGAGTGCAGCCAATAGTATTTTTGAGTAGAATCCCAATCGTAGTGCAAAGTGCCCTTAACGCAATCCTTCTACACAGAAGTAGCCCTCAGTTTCAGACCTTGTAATATGACCTATAACAACAACGCCTCATTCTTCGACTCCATTGAGGCAAGCCATGCTCCGAAATACTTGAAGCAGGGAAGTACTACCTGCTTTTTTCTAATAAACCGTCCCACATTTTGGATTCTCAGGGTGACTTCCCCCATTCCCCCCCTCTTTCTACCTAGAGTGGTGAAGGGACTCCTCAGGTCACAGGATGGTTTGAAGTGACAGTGGCAGGGAAGCTGGTGCACTCCAAAAAGGTAAGTCGTTCTGAAGCATCTCTCCTTTCTAGGAACCCTTCAACAAAACACTGAATGGTAGGATTTTTTTGAGAGCAGCAATGGAAGGTACCATATTTTTTGCTCTACAAGACTCACTTTTTCCCCCCTCAAAAGTAAGGGGAAATGTCTGTGCATCTTATAGAGCGAATAAGTGTGTGCAGTAAGTCTGTCAGATGTGCAGCCCATGGGGAAGTGATGGGGAATGTGCTTATGTGCCCATTTGATTCAGAATATTTTTTTTCTTGTTTTTCTCCTCTAAAAACTGGGTGCGTCTTATGGTCAGGCGCGTCTTATAGAGCAAAAAATAGGGTAAATGTTTGGGTGGGGTGACTCTGAGGCCAGAAAACTCGCAAATTGCCAGGCCTACATGATGCGTGTTTATGTCCGAAGTCTATGATTTTGGGGCTTTTCTCTCTGACACTAGCTAAGATTCAGGGAGACTCTCATGGGAGCATGAATAAAAGCTGCACCTCCCACACCCTGAAGTTGTACAGTCCAGCAAGTATGCTCTTTCAGGGTCCTAGTTCTTTGACCATTCCTATGAATAAGAATTGGACAGGAATGCCCAGAAGGCAAGGATGTGATTCTTTCTTTTGTCTTAAGTGCTTTATGGCAACAGGAGTGTGTTGAGGAAGGACAAATATCCTTCTGTGAGAAGCTGGGTTTTGCAAGTGCAATAGATTTTTTGGTTGCCTCTCACTACAGCAACCAAGAGCTAATGTGTACTAGTCCACCTGACACTACAAGGATCCACTATGATTCTCTCCCCCGCCCTAATGTTCCTTCCTTTCATTCAGAATGGAGATGGCTTTGTGGATGATGATGCCAAGCTACGGAAGATAATCGTGGCCATCAAAGCAGCCTTGGCATAAGGATGGTGCTAAGAATGTTCTAACAACTCAGTGGCTAACAGAGGTAAGCACAGGCTGAAATACCGTCCACTGTAATATACTGCTGGAAGTCCTGGTCCCGGAATGGCTGTGCAGGGATCAGGTCACTCTTCTAGCGAAAGCCTTCCATGAACATTCAGTCTGGCGCTCTCAGAACTGTTTAGGCCAGGGGTCCTCAAACTTTTTCAACAGGGGGGCCAGTTGAAAGGTGCTGGCGGTGGGCACGGGCTGCCACGGCAGTGCTGGCAGAGAGGGCGGGCATAGCGAGCGGGGGCGAGGGGGGTATGCACGGGGCGAGGCAGCGGCTTGCTCACGAGGAGATCGTTTTCTCTGAGCAAGTCCAAAGTGATTTCCACGCGACCGAGCTGTGCGCCTGTGCACGTGAGCCCGTATGCAGCGAGTGCAAAACCTCTGGGGCCGGTTAAATGGGCATCGCGGGCCGGATCCCCATGGTTTAGACCCTCCCGGAATGTTTTGGTCCATCTGGTGGTCTCTCTGCTTACTACACTAGTTCTAGGAATTTCTGCAGTATAATGCCAAAAAACTTGATATATCTAATACAAATCTAGATCATAACTGGGCGAGAAGAAGCGCTTTTTTAAAAATGGGCAAGGGCCTTTATTCCGTCTCTCCCAAACAGCACAACACTCCAGGACATTCTACTTTTACATGCAAAACAGGTCACAAAAGTATTTTCACAATTCCTACTCTAAAGGGGATAATCTTTTATTTTAATTGGTATACTAGCAAGACTTGGAGCATAATTTGAGGATAGTTTCTGGCACACACAAATGCTTTTCAGCATGTGCAGAATACTACTTTGCCACGGAAGAGCTGCAGCTAGTCCACATTGCAGAGGGAGAATACTTATCTTTCAGAAGTCAGAATCTGCCCTTGAAGCGTTTGGGGTGGGGTGAATGTCTCTGTGTGTACATGTGTGCACCTTGGCAAAGCAACAGCTGACTCGTTTTTGTAATGACAGACTCTTGTAACAACTTGTCTCTCTTTCTCGTCAGCTCAAAGAAAAATCTGTTTTGTTCACCTTGGCCAAGCGCTCGATGACGGGAGCTGTTGAAATGTCACCTGACGAATGGCAGTTCCCCGAAAACCATTTGCGTAGGATGCCAGTTTGAGCAAAGCCTGATGGGGAATTTGAGCTCTTGGAGTTTGACATCTGCATGTGGAATTGGGTCTGGCACTAAAGCCCTTATACCTAACATCTTAAGTGTTGTGCATTCGGTGTATGCTACATGCAATCTTGGCTTCCTTTATAGCTCTGGTTTTAATATTTGGTATTAATAATGGTAACTCTGATCTAAGGTAGTTGTGGGAGATGGGAATAGTGAAGCCCTCCGCCGACAAGTGCTTTTTGACTCTTGGGTTCTGGAATGCTCTTGAATGCCTTCAACTTTCCGGACAAGAAAAATAAAAATGTTTCCACTATGTGATGGGAATCCAGTTCTAAAAATCTTTCTTTCTACTTAACCAATTCTAGAATGCTAAAACATGCAAACTGAGAAAGCTCTTCTTTTCCCACCTTCCCTAACTGCCTTGTTCCAGTGGCCTTTGGTTTCCCTATTCCGACTTTCTTGCTGAACTTCTGTCTAATAAAACACTTCTTTCAATATATTGTAGTCTGTGTGAAAACACTGAATCTCTTGCAGGTTGTGCATATAATGCAGAGTTAAGTGAGGCACAGTTCATCTTGCTATCAGACCAGTGTTTTTGCTTTTGTTGGAACTGGGGCTGTTCTCCATCCTCCCAGGCTCAGCAGTTTGTCATGAGACTCATATACTAGAGATACAAGACTCCCCTTAGTATTCCTGGGTTTACTTTTCTTGTATGCAGTTATTTTTCTGTATTCTGCCATTCTCTATCATAAAGGGCTAATGTCTGTGTAACTTTTGTATTTCCATTTGAAGTAAGCCCAAGTTCAAGGCATTTGTCTTCCAGAAAGCTTACCTCATGATGAGCTCCAATTCCTTTCTCAGCCTTATTTTCCTCAAATGAGAAATTTGAGATGAGGAAAATTACAGATACATACCATTTTGAGTTTCAAATTGAGTTTCCTGCCAAACCATAAAGAATGGTTTGCTGTATAGTGTATGTTTAATTAGAAATGATCATCTGAATTAAATGGAATTTATTCCCTAGTAACAGTGTTTAGGTTTTTCTAAAATTGGCACGACTTTTTATATCATTTCTTGGTTGAAACCAATCTGGAAGCAGGCCACAAGAGTTAAAACATAAATTATACACACATAGTAAAACAAGGCTGCTGCAAACACAGTTTATGTTTGGGGGAAAGCCAAAATAAACAAGCATGTTCCCCCTCCCCTTTTTTTTAATACAGAAAAAGAAACCCCAAATACAACACATCACAACATCAATAATATAATGTACAAAAACAAGCATGTTTTCAGTGAACACATAAAATGCAACAATACTGAGACCTGATGCCCTTGAGGGGAGACAATTTGACAGGAGGCATCACTGCCAGCAAGATCTGCCTCCAAGTCACTGCCCAAACGAGAATTCATTGCAGCCTTGCGGTGTGCTCTTATCCAAGTTTACTCAGAAATAAGCCCTATAATTGATGTTTGCAAAAGCTAGAAGAGCCAGCAATGAGAAGGGTGAAGGCAGAATAGTCATAGTTGTTTATCGTGGTCATAGTATTGCCAATTGCAGCACCCCAAAACACCCCAAAAGTAATTGGCTAGAGGAAGGCCCCAAAAGTAGTTGGTCAGAGGAAGGCCACATAGTAAGAACACCACAGTTACACTGTCCCAGAAGGGAGGGTGGATAAGAACAAAATGAACTTTGTGTAACCCACAGCTAACACGCCAGCCTGACCTCGAATACAGTAATCAAAGGGACAGTGGAAACTGGTTCTAGCCGCCATGAAAGTTGCAAATGTGCAGGGAGGAAGAACATGGCAAGCCTGTGTGAATCTCGAGCAGATAAGAAATAGACATGGGAAATGTCTGGTCCTTGACAGAAGAAAGGACTCTCTCCAGCACAGGAGGGGGTGCATACATTGATGTATATCGATGTATTAGGTGTGTATTAGGTGACGTGATTGGTTACCTAGGGTATAAAATGCATGTACTGGGATGCAACTTTTGAGACACTGCTTTGGGCTGAATGTCCCCTTTTGCCTCCCTTTATTCTATAGTGCACTTTTGCAGAGTGTGCAATTTTTTTAAACCTCCCTATTGTTACTGAACTCAGCCAGTCAACAGCTGGGGCAAACCCAGGTGGACCCCAGACCCGAGCCAAAAGGAGCCTGAGACGAGACTTCGAGCCAAAACCAGCTTTGCACACTGTGGGGTAAATGACAGTGAGGCAAGAATCCCAAGGATGCTTACTGGGAATTAGGATGCTTACTGAGCTTATTCTGAGGCTGCATGCTTGGCTGGAAATGTTTGAATTGGAGTTCACTAGGGAAATCCTTACTGTATGTGCCTTTGTCCTGACTCCTCTACACATGGCATGGTCTGTTTAGGACTGGATTAGCTTGCAAGTGGTGCTAGGCTTCCTTAGAATTAAAAGAATCATGCAAGACCCAAAGATCTGGCATGATACAGGCCCCTAGAATAGTGAATGATCTTATAAATATAATAAACAAGGAGTGGTGGCTTATTCACGTTATGACACTATTTGAAGATGGTTCGTGTATGCTGAGTTCTGTGTAAGCTATTCCGAAGTGTTCAGATTTCCAAGGGGCTTGTATATCTGATATGGGTATGTTCTTGATAAGGTGTATTTTTGCTACAAAATATGGAAAGTGGCAGGATTGCTTTGATTTGATTCCCAAATTTGACACCTCACACGAGGACAGAGCAACACGTTGGACCCCCGTAAAGTATGAGGAACTGGATGCAACGTGGAGATTGACAGCCTCTGAGCCACTCCGAGCACAGTCTTATCTATGCCCACTCCTGTGTGCTGAATTCTGGAAGTTATTTCCAGAAAAGCGGGTTTGGCGTGGCGCTGTGAGGGAAAGGCGGCTGTGCTTTGCACCTTACGAGGCAAAACGGGCGAGTGCCTGGTGCTGCGGAGGAAACTCCTGTGCACAGGCGTCGTTATTCCGCGCTCCCCCTGCGTTCGTCTGCCCGCGGGGCCAGGCGGAGGAAGGCCAAGCCGGGAGCGCGGAAGGCGCCCAAGATGGCTCCCGACGAGCCTGGCTCACCTCACTTGACCTGCCTTTCTCCACCCGTCCCCTCCCCACCCCCACCCCCGCTTCAGCCCCGTTGCATGATGGTTAAATAGCCTGGCCCTGGAACCCGCCATTTTCTGTTGGGGCTGGCGGGAAAAGCGGGAAGGGAGCGAAGAGCAGCGCGAGCGCCGCCGCGGGACGACCAACGGCTCTAACGGTCGCTGAAGTGCGAGGCGGACACCAGGTAACGGAGCGGCGCGAGCGCCGTCGGCCCCTCCGCGCGCGTCCCGCCCCTCCGCGCGCTCGTATTCGGCTGGGCTGGTGGGGGGGCAGGGGCGGCCAGAAACCGAGGTCGTCTGAGGAGATGCATTCTGCCCCCCCCCACAACTAACATAGATCAAGTCCCGCCTTCCGTCTGCATCGCGCCGCCTATTGGCTGAAACCCTGAGGATGACGGCTGTTCCGCGGATAGGCTGGAATCGCGGAGGCAAGTCCTCGGTTGATTGGTTAGGAGCCGTTGTCGATAACGGGAAAGGGTGTTGTGTGTGTGTTTTTTTAACTGCACGATGCTGCGCCCTCCTCCCGTTCCGTGTCTCGCGTTCTAAAGCAATTAGCCCGTAGCGCGCTCGCCCACCGGGAGAATGGGTTGGGCGGCTCGCAAGGGAGGGGTTTGTCCCACCTGATCTTGACGAACCAATGGGGAAGCGTGTTCCCCGCAAAGGCTCTTGGGGTTTGTAGTCTATTGTGATACGGTTCGGAAAAGTATCCCCAGGTGTGCTACTTGAGCCAGCGAACTAGTTGCTGGTCTTGGAGGGGGATGGAATCGCAGGCCGTAGATACCGAACGAGCTAATGCTTGGGGTGACCATTCTCATTGCTCTCTATTTTATTTTTTATTTTTTTTGCGGGGGGGGGAGAGCGCACACCACCATCTAAACCCATTGGATGCTATGGGTGGTGGCATCGGTAGGGGATTGGGGGCTGATGTTGCCATGGCAACTGTCTCGCCAGCTTTTCCCCCACGATGAGCAGCCTTTGCTTCTGGGGTTGTAGTGCCCTAAAGCAAAGCCCCTCTGGTTTGTAGGACTTGCTGCCAAGCAAACACGCTCAGGGTGGTAGTGCAGGGGGATTTTGTTTACAAGAGCAACTTGGGGGCCAAAATCTTGTAAGAGGCATTTTTAAGAAGCAGTGAATAGAACCACCCGGCTTTCGTTGATTAAATGAATAACGCCTACAGATTTTTAAGCCCACTTGAAAACTTGTATTAGGAGATCGGACTGTAATACTTTAATTTTTGTTTGGCACGATCGATGATGGTGACCACACCAAAAATAATAATTAAAAAAAAATCCCGGCTTCATTCATCCTTTAACTGGGCTAATCATGTGGTATATTCATCTTAGTTACTGCATACCTGCCACATCTCAAAGCTGGAAGTTGGATATGCAAGACTTGTCTGAAGTTTTCCTCCACTTTAAATCCTAAGAAAAGCTTATGCTGTAATAGAAAAGTAAGCATTTACAGTGCCATAGTACTTTGTTCTATCTGCTGCAATGGACCAAAGCAGTTTGCCTCTCTGGAGAATGTTTGCAGTTACCGGATTTCCCTGTATCAAAAGAAGGCTTACTGGTGTGTCTTGGGTCTTCAGGTGGCAATCCTGTATAGTTCTACTCATAAGTAAGGCCCATTGAGTTCAGTGGGACTGCTCCCAGGTAAGCATGTGTAGGGCTGAAGCCTTATATTAGTGCTTGCATTTTATGGAGTAGGAGCAGAGGGTAAAGACTGTGGTTCAGTGTATGTGTGTATAATAGAGGGCATTATATTTCGTGGAACTGAAATATTCCAATGGGGGATGTTCTTCGAATTAACACGCAACTGATTTTTTTTTTTTTTTTTTTTGCAATTTTCCTCAAGAGTAATGACAGATGCAACTGATTTAAAAACCACAGGTGTTTTTTGATCAGAAGGAAAAATATTTCTTCTCCTCAATGGGTTGTTTCTTAAATATTTTACTGCTAGTGTAAACCATTTTGTTTCCTTATTATTCTTGCTATTTCATTCATTTCTATACTTTCTAATAGCCAAACTCTCCAGCCAGTTCACAACAGTTAAATAAAACAATAAAATTAATATCTTTTTTTCCAAAATACAAACATTTAGAAACAAACTGAATAGCTGAAACTACATATGATGAAGAATAGATCTGTAATTCCCTCAAGCCAGGCAGATTTGTCTGTATGATGGATGAATGGGATGTGTAGTTGTGTGCCTGTAAATTTACCTGGACCACCCAGATGCAGTGTATTCTGGGGAGTCATGTTTTGGGGCTATTTCATTTTTTGGAAAAGGAAATTTAAGGACATTTTGATGACATCAGTGCTTGGCTAGAGTGGAAAACTGTCTTTGAAGGAAGCATGTCTGCTATCCTTACCAGTTTGCCTTTTTGTAGGTTAGTTACCATAAATGTGGGATACCTTAGTGACTAGGAGATTGAGCTGGAAAGTCCTCAGGTAAATGTTACTCTCAGTACCAAGCCACGGATCTTCCAGCTGCCATCAGCTCCTATGTGGATCATACCAACTTCACAAGGTGGTTATAAGGATCACTGTTATAATGGATAGCAATGCTTTGAATGTTATTTGAATGCTGATGTGGTTATTACCATGACTTTCTGGATCAAGATTCCAGTGCTTGATTACTGGAAGTATGACATGAACAGTAAGACTTGAAAGAAAATATTCCCCTGTATTCATATCTGGCATCTTAGAGCTCCAGCTGGTCCTCCCTCTTTCAGGTACTATAAAGTGTAAAGAATTCAAGCAGGGTATTCTTTCATCATATGGAAATGGACGGTGCCAGTGAGGCTCCCACACCAGAATCTCCGAATGAAAATGTAATGCAAGAGAGCATTGTGTTTTCCCATATTTTCTGCATAAATTGAGGGTTTGCACTTATTTCCCCTTTTCTAGTGAGTTTCTAGCATTCTAAGAACCTCCCAGGATGGCCCGTACCAAGCAGACTGCCCGTAAATCCACTGGTGGGAAGGCACCCCGAAAGCAGCTGGCCACTAAAGCAGCTCGGAAAAGCGCACCGTCCACCGGTGGAGTAAAGAAACCTCACCGTTACAGGTATGTGGAACGCTCAGATAGCGAAGGCTCGCTTCTCTGGCCAGCACCGGCTCCTTGGTGCAGTTAGCTCACAAAAGCTAATGATAAGACGCTCTCCAGAGTTGCCTGTCAGTAGTGCTGGGGATTTGGGCAACGCTGGCTGTCGCTCAGCTTAACCACAGTTTCCTTTCGTCTTTGCTGGCCATGCCAGCAAGGGAAATTGGGTGGGGGGGGGTCCCTTTTCAGGAGGCTATTTTCTGATCTCTGCTGGAGGGTGGGGAATGCAGACTGTGCTGATGTAATCCCATCCAGGCCTGGCACCGTGGCACTGCGAGAGATCCGGCGGTACCAGAAATCCACGGAGTTGCTGATCCGCAAATTGCCATTCCAGCGCCTGGTCCGCGAAATCGCTCAGGACTTCAAAACAGACCTGCGGTTCCAGAGTGCTGCCATTGGAGCGCTGCAGGTTCGTATCCATGTCCTTCTGCCCTTCCCTACACCTAACCTGCTTTTCCACCCACTGGGTAGACATGCTTTCAAGTTATTCTGGTAGCAGCAGCTTCCCTCCGGCAGCAGAGCTGTGACATATGCCCTCAGACTTTCCTGTAGAGCCGCTTCATTTCCTGCTGTTTCTTCCATTCCCTGCTGCGCTGTGGCTTGGGAGATGTAGACGCCGTTTGTCTTCTGTAGCTTTAGGTGCAACTCCATGCAAGTTTAGACAGAATAAAGGCCAGCAAGTCCTGGCTTGCCCCTGCCTGTCTAAACCTGTCTAGCTAGCCTTTAGCTGTCAAAGTATTATATAAATCAGGGCAGGCTTGGAGAAATGACTGGAACGCCGTGTGTCCCCCTAGCTTTGTCTTATTTGGCAGCTGCCATTATTGTTGTTATTAATTTATGCTGATAGCACGGGAGTAGCAGTTGTTATCCTGCCATTTCCAAAGCGAAGCTCGATGCTGCTGCCCAAGAGGACAGGCTGGTGTGTGGTGGCAGAAGCTCCCCCTCCTGGAGGCACTGAGCATGGCAGAGATGGTCCTCAAGTTCTCCCTGGTCCCTTTCATCTCTCCCAGTTGCTGATGAAAGGCAGCCTGTGCCCTTTTCCAGAACGCCGAAACAGGTGGAAGGGGGATTGAACTGCATGTAGATCAGAACGGGTGGGTTATGTACATGAATCAGCCCTCTGTGCAAGGACTTGAGCTGTGTTACTTGTCCGGCCGATCCCCCAAACACACAGTGGATGGGAAATACGGTCTGCCACTTCCTTCTCCTTCCCTCTGCATTTCTGTCTTATAAAACTTCCCTGTAAGCCAGGCCTGCCTTTGACGTTTTCTTTCTTTCTTTTGCGTTGATTAGGAAGCCAGCGAGGCGTATCTCGTGGGTCTGTTTGAAGACACCAATCTGTGTGCCATTCATGCCAAGCGGGTCACCATCATGCCAAAAGACATACAGCTGGCCCGCCGCATCCGTGGTGAACGGGCTTAAGTTCCTTTCCCCCCTCTTCCACTTACACCCTTCCCCAAGCAGCCCCACCCTGCTTGTGCAGTGTACTTAGAATACACTCCAGGTTTTATTTTTATTTTTTCTCCTACTCCTGTTTGTAGTGGCTAGGACATGTGAGGATATGTTAGATAATCTATCGTAGTACCTCTCCAGGATCAGGAGACTTGATTCCTATTCATCATGTACAAGCAAAAGTGAAAGAAAAACCCTTTGAAATCTGCAAGACTTCTGGATGTTGTTTTTTGTAAAACTTTTTTTTCAGAATCGCAAAAAAAAAGAACAAAAAAAACAAGCCCGTCAGGGACACTTTTGAAATATCTGGTTTTATACACACAACTTAAGTAGATGTAGGCATTTCAATGATAGAGCTTTTGGTCTTCAGTTTGTAAAATATCTGCAAAGAACACTACACACTTTCCTTTTGTTAGTCGAGTCTTTTTTTCTTCGTATTTAGACAAGGAGTGCTTTCTAAATCCTTTTTTTCCTGTTTTCCATTTGTCTTGTGTCTGTGACTGACCTTTGTACCAATAGGGATTCACCTTGAGGCATTAAGGAAAAAAATAAATGTTGAATGACAACATCTTTGCTTCTTTAATGGTGGCTCATGGGAGGCTTGACCAGACCTTGGTTCTCTTTTCACATAGAGCAAGATGTGAATCCTTGTGTCTGAACTGTCAGAACCGAAAGGACAAAATGTACCTCGTTGATGTTAGTTAGCATTCGTGTTGCACCTGCTCCATGCTTGCTTGGAGTGGTCATGCACGACAGCCCTACAAGACGGGTTTGTATTATCCTGCGTGGCGGAGCTGAAGTCAAGAGGAGCGGCTTGCGAGAGCAACCCGGTGGATGCATAGAGAAGTTTCTTAACCTGGCACTTTCTAATGTGCCACCTGTTTTATGTAACTGGCCATTTAGGAGTAACAGCTATAACCAAGTTGCCACTTCTACTGGTGCATTTAGCAGCCGGTCACAGAAAGCTTTTCCTATCACGCAGATCAGTGGTGGGAAAAGCTTTGCCTGCTAGATTTATGCGTCTTGGGCCGTGTGCTGGTGCTTTTAGAAAACGGTGATATCCTTGTCCTGAATGTGTGCTCTGCCGATTAGGAGATGAATAAGAGCCTAAAATGAATTGAGGGTATGTTGCAATGTGTGAGCGACAGATACTGTGAAACTCTGGCTAATCAGCCTACAGATTTTCTCACCCCATGACTTGCAAATGTGGATGGTAGATGTTTTCTTAAAAGAGACCCTTCTCATGCTGGTGACATGTTCATCTAAAGAGACACAACATTATTGTCGTTTGGGTTTGTTTATTCATGTGTGTGTGGCTACATAGCAGTTTCAACAGCAAAATCCATGTGATCCCTGCCAGCCTCTGGTACGAACTCTGTTCTCTCTCATATTAGGCTAAGCATTCCTACTTACAGACCTTGAAGCATTATGGATTTAATTAAGATTTAGTTAATAATCATTAACATCATTCACTTTCTCAGGAACCTCATCGATTCCTTAAAATAATAATAGGCCCTAAATTGCTTTCTCATGCCCAATCACACCAGAGACACCTGAAGCATAAGCAGGAGCATTATTCTTGCTTAGGGCATACGCCAGTTTGATTTGTAGACTGGACTTGGTGGATGGAGTTTGCCACCCTGTGGTTGCTCCCTGCTGGCAGAAGAGAACAAGCAAAACCAAAAAGCTGTCTGGAAAAAATACACAGCCAAACCGTCTCAAGTTTTTAGGGTAGACGCCACACTTCAGATTTTTCCTAGAATGATAAAGTAGTTATCTCTGTTGACTCACCCTCATACACTGATGGCATTTCCATAAGTTTTCTGGGAATTCCATTTTAAAAAGCAAATTCCTAACCCTCTGGGTTGCAAAGTTAACCTTCAGAATGTGCTGTTAAATCAACCTTTTTGGTCAGAAGATAGTTATTGACTACAGTCCACTGAATCAGGTGCGAAATGACTGAGGTAGACACTAAACCACAAAAGCGTATACCATAATATGTTAGTCTTAAGATGCCACAGACTTCCTCATTGTTTCTTTCCTCCAAGGCAGCTCTGTTGTTCACCCAGTGCACAAATCCGTCCATGCTTTCCAACAGTGTACAGCGTCTCCTCTCCTTAGTCTCTGAAGCTTTCCCACAACCTCTCTTTGAATTAGTCAAGCTTTAACCACTAGTTGACACTGCTTTCTGCCTGGCCCCAAAAAGCCCAGAGGCACTATTTTCAGAAGAGAAAGCCGCTGTGTCCTCAGATGTCCATCTGCCTATCAAAATTAACCACCTGTGAGATGCCAGCTCTCTAATCCCTAATTAAGGGAGCTAAAAGTGTGCGGCACTGGACAGTGTCACAGCGCCACTAAATTTGATGCTGGCCTGTCAAGAACTATTGGTCAAAGTAATCTGTGCTTGCAGCCTGGGTCCTGGTGACTGGATATTCGGGAGCATCAGCATTAATGGCCAAGGCAAACTCGCACTCGCTGAGCAGCCCATATTTTAGCTGTCTTAGCTAACAAAAGGGCAAAGAGGGAGTTAACAGGGAAAATATTTGTTAACACCGTTTGAAAACTCAATGATAAAAGTCTCTGAGGCAGGTCCTAATGCTATTGAGAGGTAAAAATGTGTTTTTACGCTGGTAAAATATGAGAGCATATTTGACTGGATTCTAAATGCTGTTTCTGTCTTTTATAAAGAGAATTCTCAGAGAGGCAGTTGTTTAGGTCTTGTTGTAGCACCTTAAAAGATTAGCAAATTTATTCGGTCATAAGCTTCCTTTTCATGCGCCTGATGACGCAAGCATTGTTCATGAACGCTCGCATCGGCATAACTAGCACTTGTTTAATTCCTAGACCACCCAGGAATCTTATGCATAGCTTGTGTGTTTGTTGCTGCTTTTTTAAAGCTTGCAGACTGGTTGAGATCGATGCTTTAATGGGCACACCTGCTTTTTAAGGTGCCACAGAGGACCATGGTTTTAAAGCACATTAAGACGATGTGTGAAATTGCTTCTGGTCAGCAGAGGGCAGCAGTGCTTTGCTGGGGGGAAAAGCACCAGCTCGATGGACTTGCTTTCGGGTCGCCAGTCTGGTTTGGTTTAAACTCAAATAGAAACACTCTCTGGTGTAGCTTGTCCCAGCTGGATGAAATAAGCACAAGAACTTCAGAAAGCTGATTTCCTGGGTTCAGTTTGCCTTGCACACTAAACATTGGTGGGTAAAAGAGGATGATAGAGCTGTGTGAGAGACGTGAGCTCGTGATGAGAATTCAGGATTTGACCCTAGTAAAGGAGTGGAGTGAAGCGGAGCCCTTCTGGCTGGGTTTCCAGCAGCAGCTCTCATAGGAGGGTAGGAATTCAGACAGTCCGCTTCAGTACTGGAACTGCGGTGGATCGTGTTAATAGTATTTTCATTCCCATTTTGTCTGGTAACTGAAGCTCTCTGGACAGTTTTCAACCATTTTCCCTCCATTTGGGAAAAATGCCTGTGTCTAAACTCTGAAGGGCACAAAATTCTACTTCCAGTTTCAGATGCCTTGTGTCTTCCTTCTGGGCTCAGTTCTCCATCCTGTGAAATGGAAGAGGAATCCCAAGGAGAGAGAACACGTCAGCCTTCTCCAGCCTCGCACCCTCCAGCTGTGCTGGACTGCAGCTACCGGCATGCCCATGAGTTTGTTCCATACCAGGGGGCTGCCACTAATAAGGCCCCGCTGTTGCCGCCAGCCAAGCCTTCCTCAGAACTGGCTCAGGGAAGCCCAGACCATGGTCCTAATGTGGTTGGGAGCGGTGTTCCATCAGATACTTTGGCCAAGATGTCTAGCACATTCTTTCCTCAGCTGTCAAGCTCCAGACATCTGATTCTTTCTGGGACTGTGTCTCTTCCCTTCCCAGGTGGGAATTACCTCAGTCTTTTTCTTCCACTCCTGATGGGTTTTCCTTTCCTTCCTTTAGTTTCTCATCCTTTCCTTCCATGAGCTGCTTTGTGTAATTTAATGCCAAAAAGAGGTGTTGCTATAAGTGTCAGAAAGGCCCTGGCTATACTATGCATTTATATCTGCTTCATTGGTTTTTTTCTTCCAAGAAATGCTGGGAACGAGAAATTTGTGATAAGGAAAGGAGTCTGTCACAGGGAATTGTCAGCCCGCAACCAAAACTACAGCTCCTAGTAAGATCTGACTGGAACTCATTTTAAAATGGTTAAAATAGATGCTGGATTTGTAGCACAGATTTGAGCCTATGAATTCGTATGGAAGTAATCTGCAGGAGAGGCCACAATTGGCAAACAGAGGTGGTACACATGAAAACCATGCCTGGCATTTTGCAAGTGTTCACCTGCTTTCCAAAGAGAATTCTCCCCTTGCATCCAACAGACGTTTCCAGTGAGGGCCAAGCCTGTTTTCTGAAAGGAAACCTTTATGCTCCTATTTTTGGAGGGTGCCATGCAGGGCATGTCCGTGCCTGATTCGTGGGAGAAATATGTCCTTGACCCCAGGAAACATTCAGGCAGTCTTCCCCCTCCCGGCATCTGCCTCCTTCCTCAGCTTGTTTTAATTTCTATAATGGATGGAAGGGAAGCCATGCCAAGTTCTGCCACTAGGAACAGCGCAAGCCATTCAGAAAAATCATCTGAAAGCGAGCGCACTCACGTAACCCTACTGAAGATGGCTACCTTTTCCCCCTCTGTTGCTGCTTCAGCGGAGCCTCTACGCACAGCTATCCCCTCTTTACTGGCCCCGCTGCATCTTTACCTGCATCCTGACATGCAGAAATGCAGCCATTGAAACTTTGCCTGCTGTCGAGCGTCAGTCAGTGTATGGGGCAAACCTCACATCCAGAATTTATGTGAAGCTTCTGCTGGCATATTTTCCCCGTTTCCCTTTTTGGCAAACAGCTCGTTGGCCCCAGGTTTCCCTTTTTGGCAAACAGCTCGTTGGTCTGGCAAGCGGGAGTCCGGACGCGACAGCCCCCTCGGGCTGCTCCTTCACCCTCCCAGGCTTTTAGGCAAGGAGCAGAGTTCCAGAATGAGGCACTGCTCGTGTAAGAAGCAGAATAAAATGTGAAGACCCCAGAATCGGGCTGGCACTGCTGCCTGGCATACATGGGCAGGCGTCAGGGCACCTTGGCCCTGGGAAGGCCCACCCCTGATCCCCGCCCTGCCCTCCCAGCTTTCGTTTTTCACCCTGCTTTTGATCTCATCATTCTAGGACACTGTGGAAACTGAGAGGGTTGCTAGAGCCACTCCATCATTTTGGTAAATCAGTATAAAAGCAGGTAAGTCACAGGAGGGACAAACCCTCAGAGGTGTTGAGCCTCTGTACAGCAACTTCCCCGTTCAAAAGAGCGACATGCCTCTCTCTCGGCTTGCTTCCAAGCAGTATGAGCTTTAAGGGGGAGGCTTGTCCGGGGGGGAGACTTAATTTGGACTGCAGCCCCTCTTGCATTTGGCCCAGCGGGGTCCCCAAGAGCTGCTTCGAGGTGAAATTTGGCTCTCGGTCTGAAAGAGGCTCCAATCCTGCCAGGGTGGATCCCCCCCCCCGCCGTGTGCCCCTCTGCGCCTCCCAGGAAAGGAGCACATGACGACTGGCGAGGGGATGCATGCCCAGCAGCACCTTTTCTAGGCTGGGTCCCGGCTGCACATGGGCTCTCTCCCCGTTTGTGTCCTTATGCGTGCTTTCTCCCCCTCTGTGGTCCCCCCCCACTGGCGTCCAGTCACATATGGGGGTTCCATCACACTGAAGGGATTAAGGTTAATCAGCCACAAATCCCTGCGTCTAAAAAACAAACTAATCATTGCGATTTCCACACTCTGCACCCAGCTGCTCCCTGGCGGCCTGGCCTCAGAAGCCCGTGGTGTCAGGACGGAGGGCGGCTTGGGGTGCTCCGGGGTTGGGGTGCCTCTGCTTCAGCACCACCTCCCCTGACTTGCAGGGTCAGTGACTGATGGGCATGAAATTGTTCCGAGGTTTTCTCTCCCAGGAAAGGTACCCAAACAAGATCTTACAAGGTCAACCCTTTGGAAAGTTCTATGGGGGATGACACTCTCCTGGGTCCCAAGATGGGACGAAAGTGCATTTCCAGATGTTTGGGACTTCAGTTCCCAGCATGCCAGAACATTGGTTGTGCTGGCAGAGGTTTCTGGGAGCCGAGGTGCAAAACGCAGGGAAATTTCCCTGCTCCCTTCTATTCCATGGGAATGGATTTGCAGAGAAGCCCCATCCTCTGATTCCCAATCACTAAAGTGGATTAAAATCCCCATTTCACTGGTAGGGATGTTTTGCGAGACCAGGGACTGTGAGGGATAAACCTTTCACTGCAGCAATCGGAAGTTCAGCAAGGTGATAAAAGATGTTGAGGAGTAACTAATTTGTGCTAAGTGATCCAGAAAGCCAACTGTGAGGGTGAATTCTCTTGCTCGAATTAAAAAACAAACGCAGGGCGCTGCTTTATGGAAAGAAAGGCGGGGAGGCATGGGGGACCCCTGGCTCCTGCCACCTCCCCAGGTAGGGAGGCTATCCAGAAGGGGAGTACACGTGTCGGAGATGCATTGGCCTGTTTCGCATGACCTGGCAGTCCACTCTGGTTTCATTTATCTGCTGGGGGCCCATCGGTTGTACGGCTAATTTCGAGGGTTATTTGAGGCCGTCAAATTCTCAAATGCCTGATGAGCAACCGACACTGGACATGGACTTATGCTGGGCTTTCCTGACGACCTTCGCAAATAGGGTCGCAGCAGGTGCTTTCACCGTGGTGCTTGCCAAGAGGCCCAATTCTTGCAATTTTTTGTTTAAATTAACAGCTGTCTTTCAGTGCTGAAAATGTGCGGGTTCCAGGAGGCTGTTGAGCTCCCCCACCTCTGCCTTGCACTTAGTTATGGGGGTTCTTCTTCTTCTGGCATCTGTGTTGTGTTCATTTGTAACTCAGGTTGCCAAGGGGTACCAAAAGGTTGCCTGCCGCTGCCGTCACACATTCTGCATCTGGGGTGCAAGGGGGTGGGGGACGCAGCCCCTTTCCTCCCCATCTGTGCCAGGCCCAGAGCGGCTCCTCGGGGCAGCAGGAAGAAGCACTGTGGGCAATTTCTGGAGCTCTGTCAGGCAGGGGGACGTGAGTCTGGGGGAGGAAGGATGGAAGAAATCCAAGGTGTCATTCTGGTGCTGATTTTGAGGGCTATATGAGGGTTGTTTTCCATCCTCGAGAAGGTCTACTTTGACAATAAAAAAGACCCTCTAAGGAGGCGTGTCTTGAGAATCCTCCTCTCCCTGCGTCCCACCAGCCTGCTCTCCTGGGACCGGCAGCAGCCTCCGCGTCCGCCCATGGCACATTTCCGAAGGCATTAGCGGGAGTTTGGAATTCCTGGATGGATTTGTGCACAAGGCTGCTTTTGTCCGCGCTGCGCTGCTTGGGAGTCCCGCCTGCGGCCACCTTTGGGCCAGCTGTGTGCGGCTCCCTTCCCAACATTAGTGGCTGTTTGTGAGAGGCCCAGCCTGTGCCCTTGGGCAGGCCGTGACAGACCGGAGCGCCTCAGGGGCTCTTTTGGGTCCCATGCAAGAATAGCAACTTAATCAAGCCGATGTTTGGCATCTTGTTACCATGTGGGAGGGAGGGCTATTCGGCTCCGCTGGGGTTTATTTATTTAATTATATTTATATCCCACCTTCTTTTTTTCCCAAGGAGCTCAAAGCGGCTTATATAATTTCCCTCCTGCTCTCAATCTTCTCACAACAACAGCCCTGTAAGGTAGGTTGGGCAAAATGTCTGTGACAGGCCCAAAGTAACCCAGGTAGCTAGAACTACTGAAGGGAGAGCCAGTGTGATATCATGGTTCAGAGCGTGGGACGGGGACCCAGGCAATCCGCGTTCGAGTCCCCGCTCAGCCCTGGAGCCAACCAGGTGACTTTGGGCCCCTCACTGACTCTCAACCCAACCTACCTCACAGGGTTGTTGTGAGGAGAACAGTGAGAGCAGCAGGAAGAGCATGATGTCAGCCACTTTGAGTTCTTTGTAAGGAAAAGGTGGGGTATAAATCCAAAAAATAAGTGTACAAAACTCTTCTAATAAAATTAAAAAGCCTCAGAACAAGTGTCTTTTCAGGGGGACGGCAGGCACCCGAGAGATTGCAAAAGTGAGCGGCTGAGGTTTGATTTGGCTGGCACAGCAAGCCGCCACGGCTGGTTACCCCTGGTTGTGTGAACCAGGTTGTGTGAACCAGGTTTTTGTCTTGATTAAACGGACAAATACTTGCCACCCACAGCAAGTAACCGATACGTTAAACCTGCCCATTCAAAGATTTCAAGCTGCCATTTGGTTTAAAACACTAAAACAGAGTTACTAAGGCAGAAGCATCACATAAAGCACTTATTTGCTGTTTGAGTTTTTTAGCATTAGTCCTGGCATCCTAATTTTTTTAAGAAGGAAAAAAAAAAGCACGCTAAGGAGCTATTAGAAACAAGAGTAATCTAGGTGGGAAGCGGTATGTCCGGGCTACGTCCCAGAAATGTAAGGGGGCAGGTCTTGATCCACCCACCTGGGCTGGCCATTCATTTAGGGTTGTTTGGGGACCATCCCTTGGGTGAATGGACAGGTTTTGTGGATTCTCTGCTCTCAGGTAGACTCACCTGGATGTCAGACTTACTTTTTAAGGAAATGTCAAGGCCTCCTCTACCCCCTGCTTTACACTCTCTCCTCACTTCGTTTTTCAAAAGTGTGTCCCCCAGAAAGCCCCGTTAGAAAGTGGAAGGGGAAGAAGGAAGAAGGGAAGCGCAGGTGAAAACGGAAGGAAGAGGGAGGGAGAGACGCCGAGGAGGCATGTGAGGAAAGGCACTTGTGGAGAACTCGACCTCTGTGCCCTTCTCACCAGGAACAGGTAAACCCTGTTCACATCCTGTTCCGCATGTTCTGGAGCTCACCTGTTGTATTATGGGCTGTTCTGAGGATTCAGGCTCAAATGAATTGCACCTGATGCAACAGATCCAGGGCGACTGAGTTCCTGCAGGTAAAATGCCTCTTTGGGTGGACGGCACTGTCGACCCTCTGCCCTCGGCAGCCCTGCTGCCCAGCCAGCCACCGTCAGCTGTCCTGTTAGAGGTGACCTTTCGAGCATATTAAAAACCAAAATGCCCAGCCCTGTGGGGTGCCCTGATCCGGCGAGCCAAAGCGCCCGGCAGCTTTGCCACACTCCGGGCCGGGATGTCAGACACAGCCAGCTGTCCGGTGGATTAATGTCACTCACTTGCTTGGCCCCCAGGGAGTGGGTAATTTCCTTTCTTCTTTTTGGCTGTCTCCTGGGTGTGCCACCCAAGGCTGTCTGGGATACAGCCCAAAGGCGAGGAGCCCCTGGCATGTGTGAATGGCCCCAGCCCAGCCCCACAAGAGCCCCACAGGGCACGAGTCTCTGTAGGGGAAGCAGCAGGGGCCCCTGTGTGTCTGCCCCCCACCCTGCAAACCCTCCAGCGGGTCCCCTGCTTTCCTTCCCCGGGCTGAGTCTCAGCACGAGGCTGTATTTATGTAATTTATTTATTAAAACATTTCTATGCCGCCCCATCGCAATAAAGCCTCGGGGCGGCTCACAACAGTAAAAATTTAACACAAATAACTTCAATTAAAAACCCACCCGTGAACACCCCCTGAGCTTGCCAGCCTCTACTTTCCCACCTGCGAAATGGGGAGATCTCACAATGGCTTGGTTCAGCAGGTCGTCCTGTCTCCAAGAGACCAGAGTTCAGGTCCCGGCTCTGACGAGGATTGCATGAACGGCCTTGGACGAACGGCTGTCGTTCCTCTGGACGGGCCAACCAGCTCTTGGGTCTCTCAAAGGCCCTGTCTTGGAAGATCAAACACTGTTATGCATGCCCTGGCGGACATCTGGGGGCAGGAGAGGAACACCTGAATTAGACCTCTCCGTTCTATGTACGCTCCAAATAACATGCAGGCGACATTTCTCCCTCTTGAGTCTCTGCAATCTTTGAGCTGCAACAGGACCCAAACAAGCTGGAACCTTTCCCTGCCCACCCTATATTCTCTCTCTCTCTCTCTCTCTCTCTCTCTCTCTCTCTCTCTCTCTCTCTCTCTCTCTCTCTCTCTCTCTCAAAGTGCAGGTAACCTGGTTGCTCTCTTCACTGCCACTTCCCACACAAGTACAAACAGATCCAGGCAATGCCAGCAGAAAGAGCACTTCTTGTAAAAGCACAGGGGATATTCGAGCCAAGACAAAGGGCCAGGCGGTGTTGGCAAGACGGGGAGCTGTGTCGTCCCCCCGTGTTTGGAGTGGCCGTGATGGGGGCAGCCTGCGCAAGGGGTGACGGGGCCAGAGTGTGGTAGGTGGTATGCTGGGCAAAATCCAAGGGTTTTTTTCGAGGCCTGAGCATTTCTGGGTATGCTTGCGCGTGCGTTTGCTTTTGGTTACATGTCCTATCATGTTGATTCTAAATTAAGGGAGAATTTTCCCTTACTTTGGTTAAAGTCCCAGCAAGCAGTGCAATCTAGAGGCAAACCAGGACAAATAATTTCTGAAAGGCCGACCGATGAGTGGCAGAGCAAAAGGGCTAGTAGGGGAGCCGTCAGCAGGACAAGTAGAGATCTCGCTTTCCAGAAGGAGTTTGGTTGCAGGACAAAGCCATTGGTCCTAAGGGTGCCCAGGCAATTGTCTAAAGGGCCATAGGAGTTTTTGATTACAAGGTCTGAGGTCAGAGGCTGTGCTCTGACTTGCAACATGGGGATTGGAGTGCTGGCTCCTCATGGCCAGTGCAGAAGGAGCTACACCAACTACTCTCCGAGGTTGGGAAAGCAACCCTGGAGAGGGGCTGGAAGGGGCAGGGAGAAGACTGGGCAAGACGGCAGAAGGCCTGGTCTGAAGCTGCCCCAGCCTTCCTCTCTGTCTGAGGTGCTCCAGTGAGATGGGTGAAAATGACTGTTCAGCAAAAGTGCAGAGAAGATCTGCGGGAGATCTTTGCTGCTCTTCCCGCTCTGCACAGAACGAATGTGAGCCTCCATGTTTGCTTATCAATTTATTTTTATTTTATTGCTATACTGCCCAGCACCTGAAGCTCTCTGGGCGGCTTATGACAATACAAAGACTGTGAAAAAAGATCATAAACATTTTACTATAGTTAGGGTATAGAAATTCAAACACAGCTTTTAATTAGCAACTAAAATGAGTTAATACACATAGTTCTCTTGAGAGAAGCTAACACTGGTCTCCTCCAGGTACCATGTAGAGCCACTAAATACACCTGCAGAAAGCTGGCACTGGGTGGGACTCTGTGGGGAGGCATTTTCATAATCGTGGGGCCGCCACTGAGAAGGCCCTGCTCCTTCATGCTACCAGCTGAACCTCCCTTGGAAGTACATTGGGAGGAAGGGCTCAGCTGTTGAGCATAGTGTCTGGCTAGAATTATGTCCAGGTAGAATTTGGGACTTACTTTCAACTCTGACTTTGAAAGTACCCTGAGTTTGGCATATGCTTTTGGGTAGACCATCCATTTTATCAGATACTTGAAGTGTTTGCCTCAATCAGCCTTAAATTGGGATGTGATTCAACTTCTGGATTTCTCTGCTCTGTCTTAAATAATGACCCATTGCATGGGATGAAAGATCCTGATCAAGTTTCATTGTAAAGGTAGCAGTTAAGGCTAGTATGGCAAATTGATCCATGTGTTAAAAAGCCATTGATTTAAAAAATGCTGCCGTTAACATCCATGTGTTTGTCACTTTTAATACAAGAAGCTGCACGTACAAAGCTCCATTGTAGAAGAAGCATCTCCACCCATCCACCAGTCTTGCCTCATAAGGAAGTCTGCTTCTCCTCCTTGCATTTCATGCAAATGTACACAAATAGCACCCATTAATTATCTGACATTCGTATGATTAATCCCTTTAGATTTCTTGAACTGGAAAACCACTCTAATATTTCGTTAATTTGATCAACAGATTTCCTACAGTTGGGAGGAAAATAGGATAAGAATGACTCAAGGAGGAAGTAGAAGGGCTTTCAGCTGTGGTTGGAGGCTGGAAGCAAAGCTGTATCCAATTTGGGAAAAGAAAGGAGTATTTTGAGAATTGGCAGAATTGGTGAGTTGCCCAAATGCTGATTTCATTGTGAACCTCTCTTAGGAGACAATGGGCTTTGTTTGCTTATCATGCAGCCCTGGCCACCCTTGAGGGGGTGGTCCCTAAGTAGCTGGTGAAGCAAACAGTGACTCAACTCAGCTTTGCAGCGATCTGAGCTCCATGCTGCTCCCTTTCTGGCAGGAAAGGCAAAACACAACATCTGGCAGCGCAAGGCGCGGCCTTTGTGTTGCTGTCGCAAGTGAGGGCAGCTTGGATGGGTCCGTGACTTGGTAGAGTCGGTTCTGAGCTGAGCTCATGGGGAGCAGGCGCCACAGCTAGGTTCATGCGGGGCCCAAATGGGGCGTGACTTTGCTCACCTGTAGCAAGTGGTCCGAACAGGGGCTCTTCTTTGTACCCCTCTGCACCAGCCTGCTTCCATTCCCCACGAGCAGAAACCTGCATGGGCTCCTCAGGGCTCCGATCCTGCCATCGGACACGCTAGCGTTCCGACGCAGGAGACCCCAACTCAGTGCGACCCGTTCAGTGCAGCAGGTCCCGTGGCAGGAACTTCACAGTCGCAGAGGTCCTGTAGCTGGCAAGTTCCTTATCAAGGCAGGGCGTGGAATGCCTGTGCTTAATGTGGGGAAAGCGTGGTATTAAGCGGAAGTGGCCGAAGGAGCGATGTTGTATTTTTGCAATTCTGCCATGCTGCACCACCACCTTGTGGCTGTGTGGTGGAACATGCTGGCAAAGAATCAATCAATCAATCAATCAATCAATCCTTGGGCAGGGAGGGGGTAAAGAAGGTGATCTGAATCCTGCAGAGGATCGAGAACTGAAGCCTTGATAAAGCACTGGCTTGAAAATCTCCCTGAGCCACTGAATTGGGTGTTGTATAATTGCCAATTGCAATGTATGGCTGTGAAAGCTGGACCATAAGGAAGGTTGAGCGCAAAAGGATTGAGGCCTTTGAGTTGTGGTGCTGGAGGAGACTCCTGCGAGTCCCTTGGACCGCAAGGCGATCAAACTGGTCAGTCCTAGAGGAGATCAACACTGACTGCTCTTTAGAAGGCCAGATCCTGAAGATGAAACTCAAATACTTTGGCCACCTAATGAGAAGGAAGGACTCCCTAATGCTGGGAACAATAGAGGGCAAAAGAAGAAGGGGACGGCAGAGGATGAGGTGGCTGGATGGAGTCACTGAGGCGGTTGGTGTGAGCTTGAGTGGACTCTGGGGGATGGTGGAGGACAGGAGGGCCTGGAGGAATGTTGTCCGTGGGGTCGCGATGGGTCGGACACGACTTCGCGACTAACAACAACAACAATTGCCAAGGATGTCGCCTCCTGTCCAAGAGCACTTCAGCCGCACACCCATCAAGGGCGCAATCCCCATGTGTCTTTAAACAGAATAAAGGCCACATGGGCGTGCTGGAAGCTGGGACTTGTAGGGCATCGTAGGACTGAGCACGTTGATGCCTGAATCGCAGCTATTGTAGTCATAAAGCAGGTTAAAAGCTGTGGAAAGGGCTGCCGGTACCCCAGGGGTTCTGGTCCAAGTGGCAGGTTGGCCCAGATCCCACCAGGGACATGCGTGTCAGTGCAAGCACATCTCCGGAATCCCCTTCTATGTGCAAGAGCTCCAGTCCCTCCCCTGTCTAAGGAGCAGCCAAGAGTTGCTCAGAGCCAAAGTCCTAGACCGGTGTGTGTGTGTGTGTGGGGGGGTGTTAACTCTCTGGCAAAGCTGGCTGAGGTCATTGCTGGGGGATGTGGGTAGGCCGGCCCCGTTTCGAGGACCCTTCCCCTTGTTGTAAGAGCCGCTGGGCAGGGGAGAGGCCCTGGAGGAGGATAAACATATTGTAGAAAGGCCCTTGGGGCTTTCTTGGTAGTTCAAGGCTGCTGCTTTGGGAAAAATTCCCAAGTTCCATGTGCACCAGCTTCCAGAAGGTCTTGGGGAAACACCAACCCTGAAAGCTGCAGCCAGTGATGGGGATCATGTAGGACTCAATGGGCCAAAGCTCCAACACCAGCAACATTGGTAGCTTCCCACAGACATCAGCTCAATTTAAGACCACATGCCAGAGTTAACGCAGGGGGAACTCTTTCAAAACGTTTCTGCCCCAGACAGTGGGCAACCTTCAGTAGGTCGACACCTGTCTTTGCTTGCCCTCAACCCCAGTCGTTCCCTGGAGGAGTTTGCAAGCTCAGGGAGCAAGGAGGGGAATAAAAAATACAATAAAATTAATCACGGCTTTCGCAGTCTGGTCCGGGTAATTTAGGAGCCCAGCCCAGCAGTAAAAGATGCGACTGGCATGGCTTCCTGGTGGGGAGCAAAGAGCCCGGAGCTGGGAAGGTTCTCACTTTGCCCCTTTTTTCTGAGCACTCCAAAATGAGATGCTGTTGGCAGTGAAGGCCGCTTGAGCCTGGAGGAAACTGGAGACCATTATGTCTACTGAGTGAGTGGAGACAACTGGACTAGAAGTGCTATAGGATTGCAAATTGAGCAGGACAAAAAGACTCTTCCTCAGAAGTCATGGCATGGTCTTTATTTATTTATATATCCATTTTGATGCCACCAAATACTTAAAAGTCCCCAGGCAGCTTTTGTGCCTTTCTCAGTAGCAGGAGAAACATTTGCAGACGTATAATATCACTTTCTTATGTCCACTTCTTCAGCTGCTGCAGGTTTGTTTACTTATGAGATTGATATCCCACGTTCTTAGTTTTGAAAGAACGCAAAGCAGCTGACATCATTCTCCTCCGGCTGCTCTCAATCTTCTCTTCACAACAACCACCCTGTGAGGTAGGCTGGGCTGAGAGTCTGTGACTGGCCCAGAGTCACCCAGTTGGCTCCATGGCTGAGTGGGGACTTGAACCCAGATCGCCTGAGTCCCAGTCCTGAGCTCTTCACCATGACACCACACTGGCTCTCTTATATCCTGCCTTTCCTTCAAGGAGCCAAGGTAACAACGATCCTGTGAGGTAGGTCAGCCTCATGTCACAACAGCCTCCAGGTTAAGCAACCAGTGAACTGTCACATGCGAACAGGAGACAGTGTGTACCCTCACAATGTTAGCCACTCCAGCCGAGCTTCTTGGGGAACCCGGCAATGCCAAACTGTGTTTTGGATTTAAGTGTGAACAGGTCTGATAGAACTGAAAAGGTCTGGATGCCATTGGCAGACAGCTGAATATCACAAAGGGAAGTTGTGGGGCCAGGCCAGGAGTGCTGAGTGTTTGGTTTTGGACTCTTAAACAAACAAACAAGGTAAAGACATCAACATTAAAGCTTAATCTGGCATAAGCTTATCAGATGTTATCAGAAACATAAAAAACTACCTCAAATTGGCAGATTTGGACAGATATACTTTGCTAGGGGATGTAAACTGGTTGTGGGAGAGAATTTACATGCAGTATTGATGATCTGTGTTGATGATCCTATCAGGTGAAATTCAGAAGAAGTTGTTAGGCGGTTAACACCTGGAGTATTGCAAAGCCGCACACAGGATGCCTTGTGATCAAGGCAACCCTCCTCAGGTTTGCTGTGTCTTGCGAACCCGGCCATCCAGGGCTAGGCAGGGGGTGCGCCCAGCCCCTCAGCCCCCACAGCTGCTTCACCTGGTGAAAATCTGTCACTCGCATGGTTGTGTTCAGAATGTGCATTGGAAATGTAATAGATTAATGATATAAAAGACCAAGCCTGGCATTCAGGATTACTGGTGGCCATCATAAACAGTCAGGGGGGGTCATTTAAGATTGGGGGCAGCAGCTCCCCCCCCCAAAAAAAGGCTTTAAGGTCTTCTATTAAATGCAGTCAGTCCAGATTAAAATAGCATTCATTGTGGCTACTTTTATACATCAGAATGATTATTGTGTTATCAAAAGAGGTCAAGCAGCCGGGGACTTCTGCCCGCCCCTCCCCCTCCTCCCTATATGAGATCAGAAAACAGAATTGGAGAAGGCCTGGATTTGAGCCCAAATTAACTGTTTAGAACAAGAGCTTTGCTGGTTGCTTAAGGGCTACCTACCTGGGCCAGCCTCACCCATCAGGAGAAGCCAAAGCGGGGCTCTCTCACTCTCTGAGCATCCAAGAGCTGGTGGCCACCCAGGTGAGGAGCCCACGAGAAAATTCACCAAGGGCGGCTTCGTGTGAAGCATGTCGGAGGGCGCAACCCAGCAGTGACTGTGTTTGCACGATCGCACAGTGGAAGCACACTATGCGGGCTTGGTTTGCTCACCTCTTGGAGGCACCGACGGTCTCATTGCCTTTCCTACTGCCTGGCTTGCAAGTGTTGTTGAACTTGGGCAGCAGGGCTGGTGGACAGGGGCAGCAGGGCTGAAAAACCCCAGCCTCGCCGCCCCGATTCACATGACATGCATGCGTGCAACCGAGCGCCTGCAGGTGCCATGCGGGTTGTCGTGTTGCGCGGACCATCCTGCAGCATTGGCTGAAAATTGGGGTGCACCTGAGAAATCGCCCGTGGCCTGAATCATCTAGGGTGCAGTGTCCCCTTGGCCCGAGTCCTCCTGCTAACCCGTTCCTGATCCTCATTCTGCTCGGGTGGCCGCCCCTGCCACGTGCTACAAGCGACCCACTGACAAGCAGCGGAAAGCGGCTTCGAAACCCAAGGCACGGCGCTTCACATTCCTTCATGTTTTCCAGTCTGGCGGTGCAAGTTCTCCAGGTCGCTCGGTCCCTGCCCGGTTGCTCCCAGGCTAGAGCAGCAGCCACGGGGCTCGGATTGTCAGGAAAGGGCCCCAGAGACCAGGGAGGCGAACTCTGAGGGAGAGGAAGGCAAAGCGCTTCCCGGTAATCCACATAAAGCTGTGGCGCTCCATGGCCCATGTGACTCATCATGAGGGAACGAGGGGCCAGACAGAGAACAAAGGAAAGGATTTGAGTCCCTGGCAGAAGGAGGGAATGTTCCTTACATAAATCGGGGTGGAGGTGGCCATTTGCACCCAAGAAACACCCAGGGGGTTGAGATGCGGAGCGAGGTTCTGCCCAGGCTCTGGGGCCACCTTTACACGCGTCTCTGGCTCCTAGGACTGTTATGAGATCAGAACCGGAAAAGGCTGACTGCAGAGCAGGGCACTGAGTGGCAGGGAATGGAAGGAAGGAAGGAAGGAAGGAAGGAGGAGGAGGAGGAGGAGGAGGAGGAGGAGGAGAGCGAGACAGCAGAGGGATGCCAGTGCAGTGCTGAGACGGACCTGATGGGCTAAGCCCCGGACAGGTTCATGTCCCTGCCTCTTGAAAAGGCTCAATGGCTCTCCTTGGACCAGGCTGTCCCTTTCAGTATGTTTGACATTCCTGGCCTTCCTTGCAGGGTTGCTGTGAAGACAAAGTGGGATCTCATGCGTATGCTAACTCCTGCTACATGACAGCTGGGACAGGCATGTAACCAACAGGAGGAGGAGGTCGGAACCCAATACACTGGAATAGTAGCAAAGATATACAGCCAATGCTGTCCTTTCTAGGAATGACGATCGTACTGAAATATCTGGGTCTCATTCTTGGATGTGGGGCTGGAGGTGTCCTCCTGCGGGCACAGCACCCTAGGAAAAACCCTGCTGGACCAGAGCATCTGGTCTCGCAGCTTGTTTCCCACAGTCATCCAGCCACTTCCCTTCCCTCAAAGTGCAACCCAGTCCAACCCTGTTTGTCCTACTGCAATGGGCAATTCCGTAACGGCTGTGGCAGTTGGGCCCTCTGTGGATTTTGGACTTCAGTCCCCAGATTTCCTGACTGGCTGCAACAATGGGAGGTGAAGACCAAACATCATTGAATTATAGAGTTGGAAGGGGCCATGAAGGCCATCAGGTCCAACCCCTGCTGTTGCAGGTCACCAGTTTACACCATCCCAGTCAGAGGGCTGTCCAGTTTCTTTTTGAATGTCTCTAGTGTGGGAGAGCCACCGGCTCTCTAGGCAAATGGTTCCACCATCGTATTGCTCTGACGGTGAGGAAGCTCTTCCTGATGCCCAGCCTGAATCTGCGTTGTCACAACTTGAACTGATTATTATTTCATGCCCTACAATCTGGTATGAGCGAGAAGAGATCTTGACCTTCCTCTTTGTGACAGCCTCTGAGGTCCTTATCGAGGGATCTCTTCTCAAGGCTGAACATGCCCAGTGCCTTCATTGAATCTTGTTGCAAAGTCCCCAAACCTCAGTGGGAATTGGCACTGGATGTGCTCTCCTTATTTGTATCTGGTTTTCTCAAGGGTGGGTGAAAGGGACAGAGGTGTTAATGGAGGACCTGGGAGGGCCTGTTTGTGTATAGAATTAGCCTATCTCAATTTCCCTGCTGATCTGTGTTGATTTTAATTAATGGTGAAGGAGACCAACACTGGGAAGAGTGTTTGTGGGCAGGCGAGAAGGAAGTGGTCTTAGAGGGGGTCCATTGTTTTTGAGCTGTCCTTCCCAACCTGTTAGACTCACAGCAAACACAGCCTTAAAAGCTAACAGATTTGTTCTGGAAAATTTATTCTTGGTTGCTCTTTGGAAAAGTAGTAAACGCATCCTCCTGCTTATCTGGCCTTGCCAGATCTGGCTTCAGAGGAGTGTTTTTGACTGGGTGAAGGTTCAGTATCTTGTCTGGCTTTATTATTAATATTAATTTTAAATTGTTGACTGGCGTTCTCTTTTATGTATTGTCTTCCATGTAGTGGCCCCCTGCTTTGAGCACCTTTGGCACAAATTGGCCCATAAACCTTTGCAACAAAGTCATTCTTCTCATGAGAGGAAATTGCACCGTGAGCAATGAGTGCATGAAGCAGTGGCCTGCAGCTCTCGGGCCCCAGAGGCTGGACTGCGAATCCCATCCTCCCAACCAGCCAGGCAATGGTGATGGGACCTGTAGTCCGACTGCACCTTACTTATCATACCTACGTCTTATGTCATTTCGTTTGTGTTCCACCCTGCAGCCAGACTTCTCTGGTGAGATTTTATTGAAGCAGACCTTTGGCATGTAAACAGGTTGGTTTGAATGTGGCTTTGCTCCTTTGCTGGGGTGCAAATTGCATCCCTTTGTCTGACTAACGAAAGGGGTTGGGCAGGTCGAACTTTGGTGAATGGAAAAATTAATTAGCACTAGATAGAAGTGTCTAGCTCCATAAGCCACTCTGCATAGGACCAAAACATAGAATAGAATGATTTTCTACCCATCCACCCGTTTCCATTTTTAAAAAAATATGCAACCTCAGTCCTCTTGGATAAATAAAGCTTGCAAATCTTTAGAAAGATCAGACTTCATGATGACTTTTAAAGTGTGATGCTAACAGGCAGCTTTCAAACAAATCTAATAATGCATAAATAAATAATGCTGCCTTCGGTGCTCGATTTGGGCTAAATACATTCCAGTGCTAGCATTTAAAAAAAAACCAAAACCCAGTGCCACGCATTTTAGTCATCAAACTTCTGATTCTCACATGCCACATTTGAGAGGCAGCGTGGTGTAGTGGCTAGTGTGCTGTACTTGGGATCTGGGATGCAGGCTTCAGTTCCTGTTCAGCCACAAAGTGGAATTCCACAACAAGGAACCCAAAGAGGCTTATGTAATCCTCCTTCCTCTTTCAAGGCTATCCTCGCAACAACAACCCTGTGAGATAGCTTGTTGTTGTTAGTGGCGAAGTGGCGCCCGACCATCGCGACCCCATGGACAACATTCCTCCAGGCCTTCCTGTCCTCCACCGTCCCCCGGGGTCCACTTAAGCTCAGGCTGGCCCAAAGCTGCCCAGTGAGTTCCATGGCTGAGTGGGGACTAGAACCCTGATCTCTTGAATGCTTGCAGGAATAGGGCCCTTGCATGAGATCAGCCACTCCCGCAAGGACACCTGCATTGACTTCTGCCACACCAGCAATGGTTCCGCAGGGCCCCAAAGGCATCCAAAACAGTCAGCTTCCTGGCTAGACACCTGTCAGCAAACAAAAGCGCCCTCCCCGTCTTCCTCCTCCCTGCCACAGTGTGGTAGTTGCCATCCAGCAAACTGGCAACTTATTTTCTAATACTTAATTTTGTCCATTTCCACCTGCCTTCCTCAAACACCACTCATTGCTTTCTTTCTGGAAATCACCCACCCATCCACCCACTCCTCTCCTCTCCCTGCAATTTCCCGCTAAGCCTGTTGGACAAATTAAATTGTAAGTGTATAATTGTGGGCCGCTATCCCTGTGTTGTGTGGTTGCTGTGAAGATTGGGAAGCGGATTACGCTGTTCTGGAAATCCATTTTCATCTGAGTTTTTAATACCTTTGGACCTGCTGGTGTAGGGTCTGAGTCAGGCTGCCAGTTCCTCACTGCTGCTTTATGCGGTAATTGAAATGTGTGTTTGGGATAAGGGTACCGTAATTCCAGGATTAGGAGCTCCCCTCTGGGTTCACCAGTGCACGCATGTGTGTGTCTGATGCGAGAGATGCATTTGCTACGGCGGAAGAGTGCGCAGGCATTGAAGGCTGACACACGTAACGGTATCCCTTCCCCCTGATGTGGTATGTTCTCAAGCATGAAAAAGCTTGCTTTCTTTCACATATGGTACCTCGGTGAACTTTACACGAACACTTCTTGATGTGCTATTACTATTGCTGTTGTTCATCATCATTACATTTATACTGCACCTTTCTTCCTCTTGCAAGGAACCCAAGGTTGCTTACAAAGTTGCATTTTATCCTCACAACAACAACCCTGTGAGGTAGAGCACCTCTGTTTGGCCCAAACTCATCCATGAACTCCATGGCTGTGTAGGGGCTAGAACCCAAGCCCCTTGAGTCCCAGTCTGAGAGCACACTGGCTCTGGTGTATTGTCCTCTTGCAGCCAGTGTGGGAAGCCAAAACACTTGAGAGCTAGTGAAACACTTGAGAGCTAGCGACATGCTCAGGCTCCTAGTCTTATCCAACCCAGTGCCCTACAGGTGTGTTAGATTACAACTCCCATCACTCCCAGCCAAACCGGAACATAGCCGTTTTTGCTTTCTAAATATGCATAGGAATGCACCGAAAGTCTCCCGTCTCTCTGCTTTCCCTTGCCCATCTCTAGCTTCAAACAGTAAACTGAAGAGGCACTTTAAACGAAAATGCAAAAGTTATGGCTTCCAGGGAATGCAGACACAAAAAGCTGCCCAGCGCCTGGTTTTGCTACAGCTCATTTTTTTCAACCCCCAGCAGTTGAATCCACTGCTGGATGTGTGAATTTGCTTCCCTTGCACTGGAGGCGATAAAGACGTTTCAGCTCTGGTGTGAGATAGGCTTATTTTACTGACGCCTTGGTTCCTGGAACCAGGCTCAGGACAACAATGCGGGCACTGAAGTTGGGAAAAAGACCTTGCCTGGGCCGACCAGATAGCTGAGGGATTCCCAGGGTGCTGCTAAAGGTAAGCAAGCATTGAGGAAGTCCATGAAATCTAGATAAGAAGTGCGAACTCTGCTGTAGACATTTGAATAAGTTGGAAAAGCCAATTATCTGTATGTTAATAATTGACTGATGTATATTAGATTGCATAACCTGGAATATCTCTTGCAAGGAGCTCTGAGCGCTTCCATTCTTGGAAGGAGCTCAGCTCCTTTCACCAAGTTGCAATCAACATAAGGTGTGGTTTGGCTGACTTTGGTCTTGCAGGTTTACTGTCCTTTATCCGAGACCCCTGTGGTCCTCTGATGCCTTTTGAATTTACACAGTCGAAGTGCTTTCCAGTTGCCCCCAATTAGCTCTGCTAAGCAACCCTGAGGGGGCATCCTTTCTCCAGGATCACCTGGCTGGATCTGACCAAGGTCTGCCTACTTTTCCACTCAGGGCACGTTTCTTAGCTACCTGCAGAAACCAGGTGGCTTGTGGCAGTGGCCCACCTGCAGGAGGCCTTCTGAGCAAAACAGAAAGGCACCATGTCCTGCTTCTCCTGCACCCTCTTCCCAGCACGGTGGCCGGCCAGGCATCTGTCCTCCATGCGCCTGCTTTCCCTCCACCATACGGTCCCTCCTTAATCCGTACCCTGTTCTATTCCAGGCCTGGGATTTTCAATTAAGGATACTTACCGTGTCCCCCTTCTCCCCCCTCCTCCGGCTGCCATTTCCCTAATGAGGGGTGGCTGGTGGTAAATTAATTGTCCTGACTGTGTGACCCTAATCCGCCTGTGTATTTTCATTATAAGGGGTGTGTGTGTGTAGGCCAAGGAAAGACCTTGGTTATTTCCAGGCTGCTGCTTTGTAATTAACTAGCACGTGGCATCGTTAGGCTGAGGATTACAAGAGCCTTTTCTTTATTTCCTTTTGACTCATTAATTTTTACCCCCCCCCCCCCGCAACCTTGGGTGATTAAATAGCTCCTGGCATGGCTGCCACTTGGAAGGGTCCCTGGCCTATCCTTGCCCTAACAGCCTCTCGCCTCTTTCCCGGCCACGGGATCTTGCCCACTTTGTTTTGCCCGGGCAGGGAATTAACGTTAATTAAAAGTGCATTGTTTTCGACGCTTCCTGGATTACCGTCCCTGGAATATTCCTTTCTCTGGCTTCATTTTAAGTGCCTTAGCTTAAGGGGAGGAGAAGAGCAAGTGTCCAATTGCGAAATGGACACTGGTGTGGCTCGAGGCAGTTGTCTGTCCACGTGTGCGTGTTTGTGCGTTCACACGGGTGGGTGCAAAGGAGGCAGCGGCAAGTGCATCCCCCCCGCGCCCCCGGAAGAAGGTGCTTTTCAAAGGGGCCTGCTCACGCATTCAGTTGAGTCGTGGGCCATCGAGGTCGGAGGAATCTGAGAGGCAGGTGCGCAGCCGTGCACCAAACATGGGCTTGTGCTGAGAGTGCCCGGGGTGAAGCTCTTATGTCCCCGTGCATATTTGTGGGCTGGCTCCCTGGTGGATGAAGGTGGAGTCCCCCGTGGGGAGCTCCCAGGGTGCCTGCAGGTTGCTCAGGCAGTCCTCTATTCCCTGTCCCTCCAAAAATTAAAAATAAAACAGGTTGGAGAACGCCAGGCAGTCTTGGTTCGCCCCCTTGCTCCTTCTCTGCCCTCCCTCCCTTTATCTGCTAGTTCGCCCTCCCTCCCAGCCCCAAGACTCATGTTTTACCTTCCTGCCACCCCCTTAGCTCTCTGCTGGCAAGGAAAGCCCCGTGGAGGCCAGTCAGCCCCAGGCCCGTCCTCTGTGTGGCTGTACCTGCTGCAGGTTCTCAAATTGCCCGATGTGCTAAGGGTCCAGAAAGGGTGAGGCGCCCAGGCCTAGGACCTCCTTCTGCAACCTGCAGCCCCCAGGCTGTGGATCAGGGAGAGGCAGGGTGTGGATTTGCAAGGGGGGTGGCAGGCAGGGGATGGGTGAGTGACCTGCTTCCGGTGAACCTCCTGGCTCGTCTGAGGAGCCGAGGGCTGCTGGATGTTGCTGAATGCCAACGTGCTTGCTGCCTCCCAGCAACATCTGGAGAGCCGCAAGCTTCCTGATGCTACCCAGGAACCTGCCTCAAGCTGACTGAGCAGGCACTTCTGGAGCAAGGATGTTGGGAGTGGAAATGGCATGATGTGTTTTTTTAAAACCCCCCCACACTGAAATACCAGAGAGATGCTTGGGTTGATATACCAGATTTTCCTTGAGGTACTAGATTTCTACGTGCAGGGAGTTTTGCTTTTTGTTGTTGGGCACTTTGAAGAAATCCATCATAGGCTACAAGTGACAATACTGACTTGTCTTCCAGGGTCATTGTAAGGATAACTTATCAAATTGGCTAGAAAGACTACAAAAGTTACTAGTCCGCATTGTTGTTGTTGTGTGTGTTTTTAAATAGCGACTAGAAGCACAGCACGTGCTCTTGCCCATATGAGACTCTAGGGTACAACCTGCAATATCTCCAGTTAAAGATTTCTAGTTTCGCATCTCATATCTGCTTAAGCCCTTAGGGAGCCGCTGCTAGCCAGAGAAGGCAGGCCAGGCTTGCTGTAACATCCATCTGTATCCCAGTTAGCTCATACGTGTTCATGTACTTATTTAAGGTATTTATACCCTGCCCCTCAGTTGTCACTCTGGGCAGCTTACATGATAGTGAGAGTGCCTTCTGCATATGCTAAGAAACTCTGATTTTTCTCCGCAGTCTTGTATGTCCGGGGAAAAGCAATAACAAATAGATTTATCCATGCTATCATGTGTGAAGTATAGCTATTGATGGCCAGTCGCTGTTGGAGGTCGCTTTGGGAGCTGGAAAGCTCGGCGCGCCAAGGGGACGGCGCTCGCAGCAGAGGCGGCGGTAGGCGCTGTCCGTGGTCCTGCACCGGGTGCCGGGAGGAATTCCGCCTCACGGACCGTCCTCGGGGGCGGAAGGGGGCTCGGACAAGGGCGCCTCCGGCCCCAGCCGAGAAGAGGGGCCTTCCGAGAAGCCAGGGGCACCGCTGGCTTCCCTGGGAGGGTCCTGGAGAAGTCTACTCAGAGGCAGAGCGCCGTGGTGGCGTTGGCCCCCGAGGCCCCCGGCAGCCAGCATGAGGCCTTCCCCGTCCGTGGGGCGCCCCCGGCCACCTCATTTTCCCTGGGCACCTGGACCCCCCATGTGGCCGGCCAGGGACCCTAAGTGCCGGAGCCTCCCTCCCTCCGCGAGCTGCTCATAATTAATTGCAGCCGAGGCTGGAGAGGTGGATTACTGACGCGTTGCCAGTGGGGTGGACATCTTGCCCAAAGTCACCTCGGCCATGTTGCCCCCTCCCCCCTCCCCCCGCCTCCCTGTCACACTCCCGGATTAGTCACTGAAATATAGACCCTGACAGCTGACATCACTGCCGTCCTTGCTTAAATCTTCGCCATTTGGGTGGCGCCCACCTCTTCTTCCCGGTCCCCCCTTTCTGTCACTCCTTTGCCCCTCTGCTGCTCGCCTCTCCCTCTCCTGCGCACCCCCTGCGAGGTCCAGGCCTTGCAACGCTGCACCAAGGTGAGCTGCCCGGGTCTCTGTGTGGGCTTTTCCTACCTTCCTTTTTTCCCCCTTAACAGGGAGATATATGATTATTTGCGACTGATCCAGCTTTGCAAGGGTTTAGCTCCCCTGATAAAATTATATCTAATGATTTAAAGTCCTTACGCTTGTAATACAGCTTGCAGCAGCTTTATCGCGCTTAATTAAAAGTACTGCCAGAGGTTTGGAAGGGCCATTTTTTAAGATTTCCTCCTCCCCTAGCTGATAGGTAGGCAGGTAGGCAGGCAGGTAATCTCCTTTTTTCTCTTGGAATGGGGCAATGAGGTGGGCTTGTTCAGTGAAGCGGCTGGAACTGCCTGGGAACCAAAGGCATATGGTACATAATTCTGGCTACCCATCACACAAGAAAAACAGAAGGCTGGCTAGTCTTTTGGGAGCTCGTATTTTAAAAACCAAGGAGCAAGGGGATGGCAGGCTGTGGTGAATGAGCAACGCTTTACCCTTGCAGCCTCTGGAAAAAGGACTTGTAAAACTTAGACGCAAGACGCTGTTGATGGGCAGCGTGGAGTGTATGTGGGCAAAACCGCACTGGAATTCACATGCAGGGGCCTTGAAGGAATGCCGACGTCCCACCTCCCCTTCTGCCTGCAATGGCAGCTGAATACTTAAGATTCTGGCACTGCAAATACTTATCTGAAGCCTGCCTGGTGCCTCACCCTTGGGATGGGAATTTTTTTTAACAAAATACTGCATGACCATCATCAGGCACCTTTGCACTATACCTGTCTAAGGTATCTTGGGGTGTAATGATGCTCAGTCAGGGGTTGGCATCCCATAAGACCTTTGACTATACTTTGCAAAGCAACATTTCGTCCTCATTTTGATAGCAGCTTGCCCTGAGGGTCCTTGTGATGCACATCTACAAGCTGCAAGGAGCCTCGCACCAGTTTTGTAATGTCTCAGCCAATGGCTTACAGCACCTGTCTGGTTATGGCTCTTTGTACCCGTTCAGTTGAGTGGCGTTTGTGCCGGCAGACTCCCTGCCAGGTTGCTCATGCACCTTGTGGTCATCGCAGTGACTTTTGCTCCTTCCTGGAAAATTCTTGATGTGCAGTGTAAAAATGTGAATATGAGTCTTCCTCATTCTGGAAACTTCGAGCTCGGACATCTGTGGCTGCATTCCGTTGTGTGTGAGGCATTCTGTGCAACTCCAGAAGCCGTATCACGTACAGACCAGCTCTCTGCTCTGTCTTGTGTTCCATTATAGGAGCAACTTGAATTTAGCTTAAATTTATTCCCCATTTTTAGGAGCTGTTGTTGGATTGTTCAGGTAGATTCAAATAGGGTAGCCACAGTTTTGGAAATGTGATGAGTGGCATTTGCCCATTCTCAAGGGTGGTCCCTGATACTACAGTCCCAAAGCTTACACGTAACGCTAGTCTTTTGTTAAAGAAGAGGAAAAGGGCATTGTTCAGGTTTTGCTTCTTCTAGCTTGAAGATTTAGAAGAGGGAAGCCCACTGCACCAGGATGAACTGAAATCAAGTAGATTGATTTAATCGACTTAAGTTTGCAAGGAAAAAAAAAATACTGTTTTGACTGAAATCACATTTCCCATTGCCACATCTCTGCTTTAAACTCTGGTCAAATCTGACCTCTGGGCCATGTTAAATTTACGAATGGCATTCCATTCTCACAAACGGATGTTGCATCTCTTTATCACATGTATATGTGGTGCATGTTTCCCCTTTTTTATCCATATATAGAATGTATTGGAAACCTTCTTGGATAAAAATTTTCCTTCCATGCAGCCTGCACTTGTGGAAGTCTGTGGGTTAAGTGTAAAAATGCAGGGCCCTGTTCACTGGAAGTGTTCGCTTCGGCTCTTTGCTCTGGTGTTGCTCTTTTCTGCTGTATTTTGCTTCGGCCTACCCCCACAATAATAAAATTTCAAACAAAAATTAAATGTTTGTGCTAAAAAGGTAGTATTGTGTAGTAGTTAGAGCACTGGACTGAGACTCGGGAGATCCACAGTCCAGTCCCCACTCACCCTTGAAGGTCGCTGTACAATGTTGGACCAGCCTGTCACTCTCAGCCTAACCTACTTTGCAGGGTTGTTGTAACAAAATGGGTATATGTAAGCTGCTTTGGCTTTTCCTCAAGAGGAAAAAAGGCAAGTTAGAAATGCAATATGGTGATAACAGCAGTTCAGAGATCAGAACCGTTTATTTTCAGCAGGTGAAAATGACATGGTTGAGTTGGGTAGATAGAAGATACATGAGCTGGAACAACAATCCAGCTAGTTCTTATTTACAAAGACAAGTGGTTAATTCGGTTTAAGGATTAGCTCTCAGGCTAGCATATATCCAGGTTTTTATGAATTAACCTAGATATCATGTAAATTTAGATATTTGCATTTGTTAAAAATCTGATTTAAATAAAACAAATCAGTATAGCTTCTGCTGTGTGTGTTAAACAAGTGAACCGGACCGCAAGACATGGAATAATGGGCTTAAGCTTCTGCAAGCCAGATCCTGGCTGGACATCAGGAAAAACTTCCAGGCAGCCTGGCAATGGGACCAGTTCACTAGGGAGGTTGTGGGCTGTCCCGCCCTGGAGGCATCCAGGAGGAAGCTGGCCTGCCAGGGATGCTTTCGCTGGAACTCTGCATGAGCAGCTGCCTGGACTAGCGGCCTTCCAACTTTTCTGTTCTGTGATTCTGTGACTCCCAAGCCTAGAAGTACACTCAAACATTGGTATTTCAGCCCCCGTGCAAAGCAACCCTGGACTGCATGATGGGGTGGGTTTATATTTGGACTTGGTTCTACTCCCTCACCCATGAAACTCACTTTGGGCCCGTTACGCTCAGCCTAAACTCCCTCGCAGGGCTGTTGTTGTGAGGACGAAATGGGCTGGAGGAGGGACTGTACAAGCTGCTGTAAAGGCAGGATATAATTGCGATGTAATAATAACAATATTGCTTGATTGCTTGATCATTCCCAGGCTGCTTTTAAATACATGTGAATGGCGGATGGGGAGAGAAACCTCACCACTACATTTGTAGCATAGGAATAGGCTTGACCATGTCAGAACACTGGAAGAGGGAAAGAGTCAATCATGCTTATTACTGTCTTTCTAGCAGGAAATATCCTCTGGCCAGGACACCCCAGACTTGGTCTGTTTTGCACAGGTCCTGAAATTAGGAGCCTCAGCTGAGCCATGCATGCCCTGGGCCCATCCAGCCTAGCGTTGTCGACACGGGCCAGCAGTGCAGCAGCTCTCCCGTTTCAGGACGACTTCTTCCAGCCCTCCCTGGGACCTTCGCGTGCCAAGCAGAGGCCCTGGCACTCTGGTGGCAGCTCGCAGCTCCTCCCCTCCCGCTAGAGGCTGTGGCTTCCCTGCTTGGATTCCCAGTTTGCCACTGCAAAGTACCCAGTACTGAGGGCAAGCGAGCAGCAGGCAGGAGGCGTCTGGCTGCTAGAAACGGGTTGCAGTCCCTTGCCCAGTCGGGGTATTGGCTCAGAACAGGAGCAACAGTCCCCTGCCTCAGTAGGCCTTCTCGTGATTCTTACGGGCAGAACTCCCCAAAAGCTCACGCTCTGCAACCGTGTGAATGGCACAGGTGGGGGCTGCTTGCCACCTTCCCCCGGTGCAACCCCGCAGCCACAGAGCCCGGCTTTGCAAGAAGCTCCTGGGGCCCGAACCGGTTGGCCTAGCTTTGCTGTGCCACCTTTCTAAAGCAAACAGGGCCCACAATGCAATGCTGCTTGCTTGCAATTATGCGAAGAAAAACAAAACTGGAGGAAACGAATGTGGGCAGCTGCTCAGCTGTGAATCAGCTGACCTTCTTCTCCCCCCTCCTCACACATCCCCTCTTGCCATCTGCTAATGCTGTGCGTGGCTTCCAATTGTAGATTCTATGGGGCCAGGAACTCTTCCTTGTTTCCTTGGGGCGAAGGGGGGGGGGGCTGAACTGCGTCAGGCAAGGGGGAGTTTCCCCATACAACAATTTGCAAGGGTTCCCAGGGCTGTAACTTGTGCAGAGAAAAGGGAAGAAAGCCAAAGGACCTGTAGGGTTTTCCAGAGTTTCAGGGGAAGGATGGAGATGGTCAAAGGTGGAGATGGTCACCCTCCCCCATGGCCCAAGTCTTCCCTTTTATCAATTTGCCCCCCAACCAGCTGGACACTCTGAGAACCTTATGATCTTTCCTTTCTTAACTGCAGCAACCCTCGCTTGCAAAATTACAAGCCTCAGACCAAATCCTTCTGCAAAGTGAATGTTAAAGGGGGAAAAATCCTATTTCTGCCACAGAGTGTTGCAAAATGAATCCAATGCTTTCTTGAATGTCTTTCCATTTCTAAGCTTCTTAAGAGAGTAATTTCAGGAGAGCCATCCAGAGATCTTCAGCAAAATTTCGGTCCCTTTACGTACTCATTAATGTCCTTAATCTCTTCTCATTGTGCTGCTACAGATGCTCCTGAGGTTTATTTTCCTCCCAGAGAGCAGTGAGTGACAGGCGTGTTTATAAGAAAAGCAAAAACACTTTTAGTGCAGAAAAATGTGGGGACACGGATATTCCTTTGTGGTTATGCTACATGTCAATACAAACATGTTTTTTTTGCTCCTGGAGTATTTGGAGTTTCAAAGGTTGAGAAAGACCCATAGCCAATGCATCCCTCTATTTCTGAAAAATCAGAAACAAGGACCTGGGGACCAAAGCAGAACTTCTTTGGACCAGGTGGACCTTCTGTGGACCCTCCATGGACGTTGTTGTTGTTGTGATGTGCCGACAAGTTGTCTCCAGCCCTGAACGTCCTGCCCATGACATCCCTGCTCAGCTCCTGCAAGTTCCAGGCTGTGGCCTCCTTGATGGAGTCGAACCTTCTGCCTTTGGTTTTCCTTAGCATGATGGGCTTCTCCGGGGAATCTTGCCTTCACATGGAACGCCGGGAGTGTGACAGCCTGAGCTTCATTTTTACTTTCTAGGGAAAGCCCCTCGCCATGTTAAGATGTGCAATGGACCTTACTTCTGAGGAAATGGGATACAAGCACCATTGCCTTTCTCGAGAAGTAAGGCCTGGGATTTCCACAGACGTTCAAGGAAATGCTTCTATTCTCTGCAAATAAGGGAACCTGTTTGTCAGGCATGAAAAAAAAAAGAGTATATTGTCCTACCAGGACTACAGTTTTTAAGAATTTATTTATTTATTTATTTAGAATTTTTGTATGCCGTCCCATTGCTTAATGCCTCGGGACAGCTTACTTAAATAAACAAACATAATACATAATACATATAATAAAAATTAAAAAACCTGATTCATCCTGGCTGCAAATTAAAACCTCTAGATAATATTAAATGTTGTTAAAATATTGTTTAAATAAAAAAGTCTTGGCCTGGCACAGAAAAGCAAATAATGATGGCGCCAGGCGGACCTCTCTGGGGAGCGCATTCCACAGATGGGGTGCCACTGCGGAGAAGGCCCTCCTCCGGGGACTTTGCCTTTTGATGTCTTTCATGGAGGGCTCCCGGAGGAGGGCCTCTGCTGCTGATCTCAGGGGGTGGGAGGACAAATATTGAATGGGTAACGATTGTTGCAGCAATCCTTTTAATTCATTTTTCTTTTTTCTCTTACTATGTGGGAATGTGACATACAGAGTGCCTAACCTGTAGGACTGCTCTCTAAGTCCAACTTTGAGTAGACTCATTAAAATCATTGGGTTTACGTTAGCCATGGCCAAGCCATTTTGTATCCTAGGAAAGAAGCCATATGAATGTCGAACGCTTTTTTAAAAGGTACGACTTGTTTTAAATGCTAAGATTGCAGATAGCGATATTGGTTTTTGTTGGTAAATATTACATATTGTTTATAACAACTGGCTTTCTGTTAAAGTCTGAAGACCCCCACTTTGTACAAAGCGTGCTTGCATCTTGGTTCTAAGCCCACTTGGTAAGAAAAAATGCTGGGTGCTTTTGCTTCTTTTTGGAGGCCGGTGTGAATCGTGTTCCCACAGACGTTAAATGTTGGGGCCTTCGTTGAGCGTATGCTTCAGTTCTTCTCCACTGGGCTGCAAATGATACTTTATTTTGACTGGATTTTGCCGTTGCACTTCTGGTATGTTTTTTCTACAAATGAATATGCATCTGGAAAAGAATACTCCAATGGTCATCATTTAAAAACAAGCAATTATAGCCAGATATTATCTTCTGTCTGTTATCACTATATTATCACGGGGCTGCCTTTAAACTGGAATTTCTGGTTAATGAAAATCCTCTTGCTCAAAGGTCCATCCAAGTGAACCCTTAAACTAAAATACTCATCTCCATATTGAAGTGAGGTGCGTAAACATAGTCATTATTGCCACCAGCTTGCTATGTTGAGCCCAACTTCATCTCTCCCTCGAAGCCTCATTTTGTGGCATACCATAAACTCTGAAGCACACCTACTTTTCCATATTTTCTCTGAGCACAACCTGATCTATTTCAGGAAGGCAACTTCTGTTTTTGAGGCAGAAAGAAAGTGATTCGTTACGGCTGAGCATTTCCACGCTAGCTTGATCAGTAGTGTGGACTGATAAGCTGGTAGATATCGTATCCCTTCTATTGTTCTTGTTCTTGTTCTTACATGACATAACCTGCTTTCTTTCCTCTTCCAAGAGACTCAAGGTGGCTTGCAAGGTTTTCCTCCTCTCCATTTTAACCTCACAACAACAACCCTGTGAGGTAGGTTAGGCAGAGAATCAGACTGGCCCAAAGTTGCCCCGTGAGCGTTCATGGCTGAGTGGGGGACTAGAGCCCGGATCTCTCGAGTCCCAGCCCGACACTCCAACCGCTGTGCTACACTGGCTCTCAAGAGGCGCGCGAGATAAAAAGCCCACTCAACGTGGCAACGCATAAATGCCCCAGAGAGTTCTGTCTGCAGTGTGGTAGGTATTGAATACAGACAGGTGGGTCAACATGGCATCACCAGGGCCCAACCGAGGAGGTGCTTCTCTTTCATGTAAGAGCTGCCCTCCTCCGATCAAAGTTTTTGTTAACACAACACCCCAAAAAGCTGGGGAAGGAAAATAGAGCAGTGAGCCCAGCCGTTATCTTTAATCGGGCAGACAATGAGCGAGAATAAATATCCTGCTTATGCAGACTTCTTCTCCAGGTATGCCAAGCAAAAATGAGAAACAAAAGAGCTGGTTAGATACCCACACTGAACAACCTTTAAGCTTTAAGAGAGCACAGTGCTAACGGGTGGCTTTCCGACAAATCTAAGAAATAAACAAATAGATTTAAAATGAGGTGTGGGAGAAACGCAGCCAGCTGCTCTGCTTGTGTTCTGCCTTGGCCGGCTGGCTCCCTTCTGTGCAAGGTACGAGTCTCGTGGCTGAACACACAGTAGAGAAAGCCGGTGGCTTGGGGAAGCCACATTTTTTGGCAGAGGAAAAGTCTTCTCTTCCTCAAGGACTGTGAACAGCCCAGATCTCTGTTGTTCTTTGCACCTGACCTTTCCCCTTCAGAATAAACGATTCAGGGGATGGCAAGGACCTGCTTGGTAGCCAGATTGTCAACTCTGGTAGCAATTCACGATGGCCATATTTCCCGGAGCGTCAAAGCATGAACGCTGCTCTGAGGAAAAAAGTAGCACCATGGCCAAAGTCTATTCCCCTCGCACATGCACACAGAGTCCTGCGGCACACATGCCGGCACAATCAATGTACAGAAAGCCATAGAAGAGCGTTGTCTGTTGAGCATTCTGCCCGAAAGATCCACCAGTGCAAACCATTTCTGTCCTGCACACGAGCAGAGAGGGGCACGCAGTTCTGAAAGCAAACCAGGGATATGCAACCGCGGCTAAAGAGACGCCAACCAAACCATCTCTGCTGTTTATTAATCTGCAAGAGTATTGCTATAATACCAATCATGTGAGAACCTTGGAGCAGATCTAAGAATGGACCCAGCGCACTGAAGACCAATTTATTTCTGAGGACACCCTCCCCCACTGCCACCGCTGCAGCCGCCACAACCGCTCCCCCCCCCCCCCCCGCTTCCAGGGCTTAAGAGGAGCAAATCCCAAACCTTCGGATCTAAATGCCCAGAGAAGTCCTGGGCTGCAGAATCTCTACCCAGCTCTAAATCTCTTTTCAATTCAGGTTAAGCTTCTCTTTTTATTACAGATGATAGGGATCTACCACGGTATCACTTCTGGGTTATCCTTTTAACACATTTTGCTCTTTCTAGCTGGGGTTATTTTTTGTGGTTTCGTGGGGTTGGGAAGGACCTGCCCTTGGTTTTTCTCCCTGATCCACCCACAAACCAAATCTCTGTTATGCTTCCTTGCACAGGCTCTTCGTGGCTCTCAGCCTGGATACGTGGGCACTGGAACGGCTCTAGAGAGAAGGTAAGAAAGCTTGCAATAGAAAAGGAAAAGTTGATAGTGTGAATGCGAGAGACAGGGAGTGACTCTGGAGAAGCTTGCTTGATGTAGGCTGCCCAGGTGGGTCCCCACAGGGACACGATAGAAGGTGGCGAAGGTGAGGTTTTAATTGACGTTGATGCAAGGAGTATTCCAACAAGCCAAAGCATCTTCCATCATTCACCATTTTGGTCCAATGGAAATTTTTCCCTCTTCCCGTTTCCTCCCATGCAACCTGAAAGCTCATGCAGTTAGATGGTGTCAAAGTATAATTTTACTTGCTTTCGATGTCCTCCACAGAAATTTTTGATCACTTCACACACAAACTCTTTTGTCACCTTCATTAAGGCTGCCAAAGAATGGCCATGAAACACTTGGGAAATTGCCGGAATGGCAAAATATACTTTGATATGTTAAGTGAAAGGAACTAAAGGACGTTAAATTAAAAGAACAACATGAAATCACTGTGGTTACCTTATATAGCTTGAAAAGCATAATTTAGACAAAAAGATGCTTGTCATTTCCTCTGATATTGTAATTTCTAGTGTGCAAAGATGTGATGCATTTTTTCTTTTTTGTATTTTGAGTGTAAGTTTTAAAACTGGGAAATGTTTTACCCCCTACTGAATTTTTTCTGGGAAGGGATGATCTTTGAGAAAGTTGCTTTGTTTCTGTTCATATTTGTGCAGCTGGCCAGTTTATATCACCTTTTCTTCTAGAGAGATTCTTCTTAAAGTCTTCTGGTGAGGAATCATAAGAGAGAAAAATATGTTAAATGTATAGGTTTTGTACCAGTCTGGGGCTATTGGGGTTATTTATTTTCTGCATAAATATTTGGATATCTGTCATACATTATTTTAAACCAATGAAAAGGGAAGATATTGACAATTAAAATAAATTTCCAGCTAGGTGTGTAATAGTAGTGAAGACTCCTCAGGAAAAACAAAATCAACCCTTTTTAAAAAGTGCAACAGCTCACATCATGTTCACCAAATGCTTTTTGGCTTAAAAAGAGAAATAACTAGTTTCACTTAAAATTGTGTTTCCAGCTTCTTCAGTTATTATAGCGAATATCAAATATTTCACATTTAATCCTGTGTTTTACACTGGTCATAAGCATTGCGGAAGAGCTTTGGGTACATTTTTTTTTTAAAAGGAAAACATTTTTACATTTTCTATTAAGTGTACACAGAAACATGATTTTAAAGGATTGTCTTGAGCTGATCTGTATAAAAGCAACAAGCCCAAAGCTTTTTGTTCTGTTTGAGCTAAAGGATTCTCATTGCATTCTTCCTGCCAGTGTATAAACCTATAATCCGAGACACTGCAAAGAGATGACAACATTTGAAATGGTGAAATATCTGGGACAAGGTAACATCTGCCCACAAAACCCGCTGGCTTGCTTATGTCGCTAAGCTCACCACGGCTTTATCGGTTTCCTTGCCTTAAGCAGGTCATATACTGTGTCCACCATTTCAAGCTTTTATACACAGATATTAGACTTGTTTTCCTGCAGTTTATGTCCTGCTAAAAATGGAATGGGTTTAAATTTGCATTTGGGAAAAAAAGACAACACTTTTATCTCCCATTTGCCTGTTTTAAAAATTCAGCTTATTTTAAACCGTTCTAGTTAAGGCATAAAAGCAACAAGCAAGGCCATTGCCTTAGGGGAAAAAAAATAAATGCTTCAACTCCTTATTGAAATTAGCAAGTCCTTTGCATAACTTTCAGTGGTCTTTGTGAAGGACAGAATGAACCCTTCACAAACAACTTCCATGGGAGGTTTTCCACCCAGAAATCATCAATAACATTTTCAGAAAGAGAACATCAGATCACAAGTCCATCTCTCCCTGTATTGGAAACACTGGCTGGAAGCAGCTCTCCAAAGTTTCAGTCTTTGCTAGCCCTACTTGAAGAAGTCTGCATTAAACTTGAGACTTTCTCCATGTAATGCAAGGAGACCTTCCTGCCCAAAGCGCATTTTAAATTCCCCTCAGTTTCAAAAGCTGCTTGCCCTGAAACTTGGAGGAATTGGTGGTGAAGAAAAACAGAAGTCCCAAGCTGCCCTTAGGTCTGGTTGCTGGCCAGATCTTTGGAGTGGGGTTTCCTCTTGCTAATTTTTTGCACACTTGAATCTTTGACTAACAGCTTGGTTCACACAAACAGCGAGAACTAAGGAAAAAGCCCTTGAAGATGCTCCTTGTGGCTAAAGGTTTGAGGCAGCAGCCCTCCCTGCTCAGAACAATGCTAGAAAAATAATGCCTGGAAGACAAAGGAAGCACTTTGACGTGTGGAGTAGGTCCCACAAAATTTCCAGCTGTTCCCAGTGTCCTTTAGCATCAGCCATCTTGAAGGTCCATAAACTCCAGGTAATATGAAACAAAAATTAGGTATAACTAAATTGGCCAAAGCATTCTGAGCTGTGCTTGCTTGCAAAGACGCAAAGTCACACTGAACCTATTCCCAATTCTGCAGCCTTTGTATAGTTTATGGACTGCTTTGCTATTCTAAAAGAAAACACACACATTTGGAAAAGTTCCTTTAAAATTACCCTTTAAATGTCCCCTAAGAATGAACCCTTTAAAATGACCCTTTACCCAAACTAGAAAGTTTCAAGAGGCTTTTCATAAACAACTCTAAATGTACTTTTTAGCCTGGACGATACCTATTCCTGACTTTTGTCACTGTGCCATAAATACAATTTTAATGCACATCTTAGCCAGTGGGGTGTGTTTATTCAGACAATGAAAATACAGCTACTGATTTGAGATTAGTGTCTGATCTTGGAGAACAGCCATTGGTGCATTGATCAGATTAGGATTATGCATTGATTATGGCTGTTATTGATCAGACATAATCAAAATTCCATATCTGCCACCGTTAATCGAGCAAGTTTGCCAATTTTTAAAAACCCTTGCCATCTGGATTCTTTGCTTTGCATGTGGGGGCGGGGGGAGTTGCCAGTTAAAGTTTGACCCCTTTGTTTGTAGTAGGATATAATTGATCAAACCCGATAATTTATGCCAAAAGTTCACAACATTTAAGGCATGTGCAGACTTCTGCTCAGGTATGAACCTAGATGTAAGACCTTTTTGCCCAAGTACGGTTCTTCCACGGAGGTAAGGTAGCCAGGTGCCCTAGTTTGTAGAGGACTGCTTCCACTTCAAGGATGGTTTTGCTCTCAGAGATGCTCAAGCTGTCTAGTGTAAAGGTAAAGAACTGATCAAGGGTAAACGGAAGGGCCTAAACCTGCATCAAACCCTCACCTGGTCGGGTCTTCCTCATTATGCGTGGATGAATCCTGTTTCCATGCAAGCCATTCTATTAGCTACAAATTTGTATTTATATCTTTAAATTAGCATATGCAAATGTCTGGTAGATTAATTTCCTCTTTGTAGGGATGGTGAGTTGAAGCCTCAAGAAAAGATTCCAAGGTGTTAAAGAGCAGCTAAATCCTGGTCTCTCACTTGCATGTGTGTGAGCTCATTCCTTCCTTCCCATGTTTGCCAGGGCAACCCACAGGTGTAATCAATCGAAATTGGCACCCCACTTTGGAGCTGTGTCTGTAGATTCTTTGCATGGTTTTCAAAACCAAGATGAGGTATGGATGAACCAAAGAGAAAGGCGGGAAAACAAGAAATATTAAATGTAGCTAGCAGGGGATTCTTGGCTGATTTAGGAACGAAGGAACGTTCTCTTATTTTTCATCCATTTGCTCTGAGACTTCCCCTTCCACCTGCCGTGATTCCGGTTCCAAGTCTTGGTGGCAGCATTAAGCTGTGGCGATGCTGGAAGTGCCAGCCATCCGACATTGCTCTGCTTGAATCTGCAAGGCTGCAAAATTCATGTGGTCCTTTGGGGCTGGAGCACCAGTAGTTCTGTTCTGTGGGATGCCGGGATTCTGCCTATTCTATAGGACTCTCTCTAGTGGCAGAAGGTCCTTTCCCTCCTGTTAGCCAGGGCCAGTCTTTTATGCAAGGGCAACCTGGCTTTCGGACCACAATGCATCTTCACATTTTCAAAAGCTTTGCTCCGTTGCAGATCTAAAAATTCCATAAGTTAACTTCATCTACTCTTGCCACATCCTTTTGGAAAATAGAAAAACAGAAACCAAATAGACTTGGCAAGCGAAGTCTTTTTATATGTACAAATGGTTTTCTTTACTTAAAAAAACCTAGCTTGTGGCAAGGATGCGTTCTTGTAACTGTCATTAACCCATTAATCTTGGTGAGCTGCGTTTCTCATAAAATTTGGGCTATTAAGCAGAATGAGTAACGCCAGGGTGCAGCTGATGTTAGCAAATTATTTATATTTCAGTTGGTTTGCTACATTTCTGTATTGCCTAAGCGCCCAAGTTCTCTGAGAAGTTGCCAAGAATCCCACCCATATAAAGCATAACCCTAAAACACAACCTGCTAAAAACACAGTATAAAAGTTGAAAAATTAAAATGACAGTATAAGATAAAAACCAAAATGGTTGCACCACATGGCACTACAAGGCTGGAGGGAGGAACGTGTACTTCTGTGCATGCTCGCACAGACTCTTGCCTCTCTTTTATGATTTTGCAAAGATAAAGGCTTGCAAGGGATTCATTCTTTGCCCTGCTTTATTATTTATTTGTTAAATTTATATCCCACTTTTTTCCTTTTTAAAGAACTCAAAGTGGCTTCCATCATTCTCCTCCTCCTGCTCTCAGTCTTATCCCCATGACAACAGCCCTGTGAGGTAGGCTGGGCTGAGAGTCTGACTGGCCCAAAGTCACCCAGCTGGCTCCATGGCTGAGCGGGGACTCGAACCCAGATCGCCTGGGTCCCAGTCCTGCGCCTTTAACCACTGCACCACTCCGTCTCTCTCTTATTCAACAAGGCTTCCAGAAAATGTTTGTTGGGCCAGTTTAAGGAGGGGCACAGTTACGGGAGATGTTCAGCCAGAGTCACACAATGGGTAGGTTTGTATCGTGAGTGTTCTCCAATGACGCTCATCCTTTACAACAGCCCTGTAAAGTAGGCCAGTATTAGTGTCTCGGTACTGCAGAGCAGCAGCGCGGTTGAACTCAGAGCAACCGTGGGCTCGTGTTGCCCCCCAAAAGGGTCTCGCATGTTTACAGCCGTCTCCCGCATCCCATCGCCGCCCCACACGGAGCGCTTCAACGATTCGCGTTGGGGCGGCCTGCTTCAAAGGAGCGAAGGAACGAAACAAATCTGACCATAATTGTTGTTGCTGCTGCTGTTGCTGCTAACACTGCGCCGCTCGACCCCTCCCCTCGGGTTGCCAGACACCTGAAGCTGCAGAGCCCCCTTGCAGGGCCGGGGTCCCGCCCCTGCCCAACGCGAGGGCCCCAGGATGCTTAATGTGTTGACTTAACCCGCTCGTTTAGGTAATAATAGGCCCCAGAGCGCGGGCCGAGTGGCCTGATGGCGCCCATTAGCTTCCCCCTTTGACTTGCTAAAATCTCCCCCCCGCGCCCCCTCTGCCCGGGAGAGGCGCTGCCAGGCGGGCGCTGGCGAGGGGGCCCTTCCGAGCCGCCACCTGGAGGTGGGACGCGCCCCGCGCCCCATTGGCCAGCCCCCTCCCCACCTCGCCCTCCGGCCCGCGGGGGGGGGCGGCCCGAGCCCCCCGGTGAGCTACTTCTCGCCCCTTGCAGCTCCGGCCCTCCTCGGATGCTGAGCGGACCAGGATAGCCCCGGAGGCGAGAGACTGCGCGGAGGGCGAGCCGAGGGACTCCAGCGCCGGCCGAGCCGAACCGGGGGGGCCGCCGACCTTCTGACATGATGTCCTACATCAAGCAACCCCATTACGCGGTCAACGGGCTCACCTTGGCCGGCCCGGGCATGGACCTGCTCCATTCGGCCGTCGGATACCCCAGTAAGTGCACCCCCCCCCCCCACATCCCCCTGGGTGCTGCCCGGCTAGGAGGCAGGGCGCGCGGGGCCACCAAGCCCTCGCTTCGGTTTGGACCACGGAGCGGGCGCTCGCGACAGGCCCCGGCAGGGATGCTGCATCGGGGGTGCACTTCGCTGCTGGGGGCGGCGGGGGGGGGAGTCCTGTGGGTGGGAACCCGGCGAAGCTTTTGCTTTTGCTTTTGCTTCCGCTCGGACCCGGCCGGAGCGCGCAGTCCAGTGCGGGCCACTCCGGATGGTCCGGTGTAAACACGAGCGAGCGTGGCGGGAGCGCTCGGCCGTGCCTTGGCGCGCGTGTGCGCCCGCTCGCGATGAAGCGCCCCTTCGCGGGGGCACGGGAGCTTCTGCGGGTTCCCACGGCATCCTGCCTCTCCTGGTCAGAAAGTGAAACAGACCGGACCGCTCTCGGGGGTCGCTTTTGCGGCAAGTGGAAAATCTCCTACGGTGGCGGATTTTGCAGAAAGGCTGTTAAAAGCGTTGCTCCCACCCCAGTCTTGGGAGGGATTCCCTGCGCTCGGGGCGGGGGAGGCAAAATGCATCTTTTGGTTTCGTGTTTTCCTCAGTGCCACTTGTAGGCAAGTTCAGTGTCCGCCTTGGTAGAAGATGGTTTGCATGCAGAGTGCGCGCGCGCCATGGTCCTACGCTGAATCTTCTTTTTAAAGCCGTTGTGTGTAATTTTTAAGAGCCCATCATGCCCTGCTCGCTACCCGCACTTCCCTCGCCCCTGCGTCCCCCTCCAAATTCCTGTCTCAGGTGGAGAAGGGAGGTCAAGGTAGGACGGGAAGCCAAAGGGAGACGTTTGAATGCTCAAATGCGTATGCACTCGGGGAGGTATTCTAGCCAAAGTGAACTCCAGGAGATTTTAGTGGGACAACTACACCTGCTTTGTAAAAACCCCTTCCATCAAACCCATAAAGGCGATTTCTACAAACACCTCCCTTGCACGGTTGTTGCAAGAAATCAAATGGGTTCGACTTCCTAAATTAAACGATGCGATGGAGAGAAACCGAACTGGAGTCAAAAATGTGCAGTCCAGGTCTTTACAACGGGGGCACCGAGTTTCAGTTTTGTAACTGCGCGTCCCCCTCCCCAAGAGGAAGAGGATTCGTTTCCAAAGCAGCTTGTGGCTCTGCACGGGTAGCGGGGTGACGGTCTGATGTTCGCGGGAAAAGGGTCCCTGGGTTCAGCGCCGTCTGAGACGCGCATAGTCCAGCCTGGCAGCATCCGTCACCCCGTTCCCGCCTCCTAAATCGAGATATTTTCAGGGGAAATGGGCTAAAAAATGAAAGTAAATGGGTGTTCTTCATAGATCAGCTCTGGTCTGAGCAAACGCTGCTTTAGACACCTCTGAAAGACGCATCCATTTATTTTATGTTGATGCTGCCCAGTGAAGTCAGCAAAGGCAAAACTATTTTTTAACGTTTCCTGACTTATAATCACACTCCTCTGCTTTACTCTCGGTGTTAACAATTTAGCACATTATTTTATATGATTTTTATATTCTATTGTCTTTAAAAAATTAAGCTGCATAGCAATCTCAGCATATCAACCAGTATGCAAATAGTTTAAATACTAGTTATGAGAAATAATTACCTGCAATTTGGCCACCTAGAGTAATAAAAATGTTATTTTATTTTGAGGATGGGAAACGAATTCATAAATTAGCCCGGGGGTCCCAAGCCTTTTTGGGTGGGTGGGCACATCGGAAAAGTTGAGCATGGTGTGTGTACGCCCACAAAATGGCTGCGATGGGGTGGGGTGGGGTGGGGTGGGGGGCTTGCCCAAGCGCAAAATGGCTACTGTGGTGGGCATAGAAATTCTCAGAAGGCCAGCTGGTGAGACAGAAAGAAAAGTAACTTGCCCAAGAGGCAGAGATGAAGTCTGAGCTCCAAAGCACCAAAAACACTTTTTTTGAACCTGGGTAAAGCTGCTGGTTTTGAAGGAGGGGAGCACATTTTTCTAGTTTTTTTTTTTTTAATTAACATTTTAATTTTAACCAAGAGATGCCAGCAAGGAACACATCTGGACCTGCTGGGTACCTCAGAGTTAACCCAGGCTGAGTACTAGCAACGTGATACCTAGTTTATCTATCATATTGCCAAAAATTAGAATACTTCCTTCTTGGAATGGTAGCACATGTTTCTTGGTTCCATTTTCCAGGTAGAAAATGATTTGGTTGCCCTTCCCAAGAAAATAAGTCCTCCTCCTTTATTTCACCCATCCTCCCAGTAGCCAGGAGTGGCATACCAGGAATTCCCAGTGGGGTTCGGAGCTTTGCTTTGGAGATGCACCACTTAAGAATGGCTTCAGGCCATTGGGGTGGGGGATATTTTCCACCAATCTTTCCCAGTTGCAGGCCGCATTCCCTCCATCAAGGAAGGGAAATCAACAGGAGACCTGGCTTGGTTTTTTTTTTTTCAGCTCGGCAAGACAAATAAGCCCACTTAAATATATCTATTTATTTATCTTTTTATCTGGGGAGAATTCAGAAGGTGAAATTTGGATCTGAGTCAGATGACTCAGAAGCCTGGTGAATGCAGCTTGTTCCCGCCTCCTTTTTCCTAAACTGGAATCCCACAGATTTCTATCACACAGTCAAGGTTTCTTCCTGCTCACCCCCTAAGGCAACGCATGCCTACCTTTCCCGCCTTCCTCCCCCCCCCCATTTCCCACCCCTCCACTACCATTTCCCTCCTTTCATTTCTGCCTGCCTCTGTGGGCATGTGCACAGGTGACTCATTTCACCTGTGTGCCAGAGAGAGAGAGAGAGAGGGAGGTGGCTCACTGGAGCTGGAGCCCCGACGCTTCCCCCTGGAATCCCGCATCTGTGCGAGTCCATCAGCCCCGTCACCCAGCTGCCCTGGGCAGCCGAAATGAAAATACAAGGCACCAATACTCTCTGCTACTCCAGAGCCCCACACGAGCAAGCAGGCCTTTGCCCTGCATGGGCTGCCCCTCTGCCTTCCCTTCATTGAATTTATTTATTTATTTATTTCTCAATGTATATCCTGCCTTTTTCCTACAAAGGGCTCAAGGCAGCGTACATCATTCTCCTCCTCCATCTTATCCCCACAACAACAACCCTGTGAGGTAGGTTGGGCTGAGATCTCTCTGCCTGAAGTTTGTTTCCCCAGAAACGAAATCGAAATGCCCCCTTTTCCCTGCCCAACTTTATGTTTTCTTAGGCGACAAGGCCCTTTGAGACCTCCACGTCTGCAGTTTTGGGCAGTTTTTGTTCCCTGCTACACAACGCTGCTTTGTGAGATGTTTGCAAAGGGCATCATATCTCCAGAAGTGTGCAAGTGCGAAGACACGGAAGTTTTAAACAGGGGCAAAGCACATGTGTCTGTACTAATGCCCACTGGGAAGGAAATGACACAGGGAGAGGCGCAGTTGTGCTGTGCCGACCCTCCCGTTCAGCAATGTCACAGCAGGCGTCACAACGCCACAACTCCAGGAATGCCACAAGGGCCGGAAAGCAGGGGCCGCACCTGTGGCTCTTAGTGGCATTTGAGCACGGCAGAAAATAAACCCACCCATTTTCCTTCGTATCCGTGAAAAGATACGAGCCCCACAGGGGGAAATCGGGGTGAAAGACCAGGAGGATGCTCTGTGGGCAGTTCCCAGAATGCCACTGGGGGGGGGGAGCCACATCGCCCCATGCGTGATGCTAAGAAAAATAACAATGGCCCGATCAGCCTATAACAAAAATAAAAATAACAAAGTGCCCCAGATGCATTGGACTAAGCCCCCCCCCCCCGCATCCCTTCGCCACTGGGGAGAGGATGGGGGGCGGGTTTGCAGCAGCTACTTCTTGCTTTTGCAAGGAAGCAAACACATTCTCTGGTTGTGTGCCGGAAAGTGCTATCCACTGGTTAGTGACAAGACGACTAGGTTTTGTAGCTAGAAATCCAGCAGGTGCTCTGTGCGTGTGGGTACCTATTTGGGCGCCTGCACAGGAGCTTGTGTGACAAGGTAGAATGGCTTTTGTAAGCAATCAGTTATAACAAATAGATGATCGCCATTTTGGTGGTTGTGATGTGCCATCAAGTTGTCCCCATCTGATGGCGACCTTATGGATGAATGTCCAAATATCCTCTCCGTGACAGCCCGGCTCTCACACCTAGGCAGAGATCAAGAATGCAGGAGTGTTTACAGTGCTAAAATGCCAGTTTTGTTCAGAAGACCTATAAAAGAAAACCATTATTGGAATTGGCATGATCATTGCATCATCCAGTAGACAGAAAGTTATGAAAAATAAATTTATTTGATTTTAAAACCTATATAAGAAGCTAGAAAATATTTTAGCCTAGAATAGGCCAGTAAAAGTGGAAAAGAGTTGTTTAAATAAGGGGCTCTTTTTTCCTGCCTTAACAAAGGGAGCAGAGAAGCTCGTCCACATCCCAATTTTTACACGCAATTTGCCCAAGGTCACCCAGTGGATTTACTGAGCAGCCGCGCTTTAAAGCTGGCGTTCTGCGGTCCAAGGCCAAATCTGTTCAGCTGAAACGGGACTGCCACATGTTCGTTTTTGAAGAGACGACCTTTCCAAGCTGGTGCCCTCCAGATGTTTGGACTAAAACTCTCAGAATTCCTCACCCTTAGCTTTGCTGCCTGGCTCTGTTCTTCCACCCGCACCAGCTCAAACCGTTGTGACCCTTTCTGCCCCTCAGTGGCATTGTGGTCCATAATGGGAACTTGTTCCTGCTTGCGACTGAAGCCCCACACCGTTCCTGGGTTCTTCAGGCCCAAAGCCAGCTGGGGATGGGCCAGGCTGCCCCATGTGGTCCTGATACAGGTCGGCTTCTGTGCCTTTCCGTGTGGCTGGAGAGACCCTCCCTTGGGCTGAGCCAGGCTTGTCTGTGGCTTGTTAGCATGGCTTGCCTGATAATGGCCGCATTTTGGGGGGGCATCAGGCTAGGCATCTGATTTCCTGGGTTTGTGGAGCCTGAGCCAGCCTAAGGTAGGCCGACCTCTGTCCTTAACACAGCAGGTTTTTCGGTCATGGAATATTATGCATGTGTACTTCTGTATTTATTTCATTTTTACTGCCTCAATAGCTGATGCTCCCTGGACGGTTAACAATAGTTAGCCTATACATGGACTTGTGCTTATGTATAAGCAAAAATGTGAAACCAGGAGACAGATTAGGCATGTCATGAGTGGAGCCGGCTGGAGCCGGGGGTCAGACTAGGTGGCCCAGGGGGTCCCTTCTGACTCTGTTTCTATTCGAGTGGTAGGTAGATTAGTTAACTAACTACACTGGCAGCTACTAGCCTACCTTGCAGGATTAAAGATTGCTGAGATAATGCATGAGGCACACTTTAAACTTGCATATAGTTAATTCTGAAAAAGGAGATTCCATTGGACACTCAGGTATTCCCAATGACTGCTTTCCCCGACCCAATTCCTTCCAGATGTTTTGGGGTATGATTCCTATCACCCCTGACTATTAGTCATGCATTTTGGGGTTGATGGGGATTGTAGTCCAACACAGCTGAGAGACAGCACTTTGGCGAATGTGGCTTTAGAGTTGTCCCTCCTCCCCAGCTGAAAAAAGGAAAGAAACAAGTACATGTAAGTTCATTCCTTCTGGAATCTTCCCTTCCCCTTTTTGATTCGTGGGCTGCTTGGGTAATGTGCTGGGAGGCTTTTTTGACTGCAATGGCTCTTCAAACCACATTGGGGTTAGCACCACTGTTTTCCACTCTGAATAAAACATCCCAGTAAGAACTGGTACTGGTGTGTAGAGAGGGAAGGGGTCTGCTAACATTGCGCCTTCAGTGCTTCCTTGCCTTCTCCCTGATCGCTTTCCCGTCTTCCACCTGCAGCCACCCCACGGAAACAAAGGCGCGAGCGCACGACATTCACTCGAGCCCAGCTGGATATTTTGGAAGCGCTGTTCGCCAAGACCCGCTACCCGGACATCTTCATGCGCGAGGAAGTGGCTCTGAAGATCAACCTGCCTGAATCCCGCGTGCAGGTGGGGCTGGTTGCTGCTTTGTTGTGGGGCATTGAGGGCTGAAGATGCCGCGGATCCCCGGGGGGGGAGGGGCTCCAGCAGTGGGGCCAAAGCATTTTGATAATGTGCAAACTGCTCGAGCATTAAAGCGCTCCACAGTTCCCGAGCAGGTTCTGATCTGCTTTCGGCTGCACTTCTGCGCCCCTCACAGATAGCCAGGGGGCTGCTTGCAGATGTCACCCCGCAGGTGTCCGATAGCCACAAGGAGCACCAGGGTCCTCCGTGGCCTGGGACCTTTCGCCCTGTTTCCCTGAACTGAGCAGTCACGCAGGCCCGAGAGAGCCGCTCGGGTTCCAACTGCATGGACAACTCTCGTCCAAGTGCAAAGAGAATCACACACCTTTGGAAAAATAAGCTTCTGATTCCAGGTCTCTGTCTGATTCTACCTGAACCTGTTGTTCATGTTTAATGCATTTTGCATACCTTGGGCGCACCTTCCTGGTCCTGAAGAGGACAGGTAGAGCCTGGGCAACTGCCCGAGACCAGGGGGCAGGGGGAGTTCCCAGGAGAGCCAAGCACACGGGAAAGCAGGGCTCTCGGGGTGACATTCTGCCGTGTTCTCAGTGTTGTTACAACCACATTTCTGCATGCTCAGTAGCCAAAGTTCTCTGGGCATGGTACAAAAGATTAAAACCTCAAAGCTGCAAGATTGGATATAAGGGGAAATTCATCCGGAGCACAATCCTATTTATTCATTGAAAAAATTTCTACACTGCCCACGAGCCCAAATCCAAAGCCCGCTGTTCCCAGCATGCCCCTCCTTTCTGCCTCACCACGCTTGGGACTTTGCTCCTATATTTGAAAACAATCTCGTTCATTCAACAGCAGAAACTCCATCACTGGTTAGAAGTTTATCATATGTAATTTATATATCACATTGATTAGCAACAGATTGTCAGATGCCTGAGACTAAAGGAAAATCTTGACCTGCCAAGGGGATAATAACCTCTCTCACTGGGGGAGAGTTTTCCATAAAGTGACCCATCTCAGGAAGACTTCCACTATCCTTGGAGGTTTTTCTGAGGGTTAGAGAGCCTGGGATAGAATGATGCGGAACCTCACATTCTTGGTTGGGTGAAAAGGGTGCCTTTGCGTGTGCAAACGGAAACCTGAAACCGTGTCCAGCGTGGTCCCGATGGCTGACGTGATTCTTTACCAAGAGAAGGAGGCCCTGCAATCTATTTCTTGAAAGGTTCTCCGGTTTTATCATTCCATTCCCTGCTTGGACGTGAATGTGGAAGCAGTCCCTGCTCCTGTCTCTTAGGCAGCTTGTGGTCCTCAAAAGGTCCACTCAGGGGCTGATTCTCCCCTTCCCATCAAGCATCATCACTGGTTCAGCATCCACCTCCCTGTCAGGATCTGCCAGGGCTCCCAGGTTGGCAGCCATCTTTGGGATGCTGCAGAATAACTCCATGAACAAAATGGTGGCCACAAACAAAGATGGCGGCCCTCATGATCAGTGCTTGGACACTCAGGAGAACCCCGCTGCTGCTTGGGTGCATTATCTTAAGTCAGGGGGTTGGGATGGGTGATTTGTACAGCCCTCCTATTGGTCATGCACTGGCAGGCAGCCTTTAATCATAGGATAAATGAATACACCGGGTAAATGACACACTATGGAAATATCCGGGGGAAGCAGCTTTGCAGGCCTGCTCCCGAGGCCTGAACGTCTTGGCCCCTGCCGGTGGCTCTCTGAAATCCCCTGCATCCTGCTAGCAGTGCTCTGATGACATGGGTCCCCTCGCCCTGATCTTTGGTTCTGCCCAAAGGCTTCACCCGCCATGCTTTCTTCCTTGCAGGTCTGGTTCAAGAACCGGCGAGCCAAGTGCCGGCAGCAGCAGCAGCAGAGCAGCGGCCAGGCCAAGGCCCGTCCGGCGAAGAAGAAGACCTCCCCCGCCCGCGAGACCAGCTCGGAGACCAGCGCGAACGAGCAGTACAGCCCCCCGCCGGCCGGCACGTCGGTGACGCCCAGCTCCAGCGCCAGCGCCACTGTCTCCATCTGGAGCCCGGCCTCCATCTCGCCGATCCCCGACCCCCTGTCTGCCTCGACCACCCCCTGCATGCAGCGCTCCACCGCCTACCCCATGACATACACCCAGGCCCCCGGCTACACCCAGACCTATGCCGGCTCGACCTCCTACTTCAGTGGCCTTGACTGCAGCTCCTACCTGTCCCCCATGCACCCACAGCTCTCTGCGCCCGGCGCTGCCCTGAGCCCCATCGCCACCCCCACCATGGGCAGCCACCTGAGCCAGTCGCCAGCCTCGCTCTCCAGCCAGGGCTACGGGGCGGCGGGGCTGGGCTTCAGCTCGGTGGATTGCCTAGACTACAAGGACCAGGCGGCGTCCTGGAAGCTCAACTTCAATGCTACCGACTGCTTGGATTACAAAGACCAAAGCTCTTGGAAGTTCCAGGTCTTGTGAAACGCCGTCCACACTGCGCCCCTCCGAAGAGCCGCCTCCCCCTTCGCGTAGCATCTTGGGACAGCCTCTTCTGTCCACGCTTGGCACAAGACTCGCTGTTTCCCCTCTTGATTCCCAGGCTTTCCCCCCACCCTCCTCCAGAAGAGGAGAGTCCTCCTTTCTTTTCCTTGACCAGGTTACACAGACTTTGGCATCGCTCTGTTTTTGGCGCTGTTTTCGGAAGCTCTGGTCCGGCAACAGGTCAAGAAGACGTCTATGCAAAGGTAGGAACTCGTGTGCAGCCGTCGCTTCGTCCACTCGGCCCTCGGCCCTGCAGATGCGTGGCCTGGATTCAGCCACTGAAATCTCCAGACAACCTCCCACTAGCTGGGATAGCCTCCTGTATCTTGATCCCAGGGTTCCAAGCCTCGGGAGATGAATGGACCTGTCCGGCCAGCGATAACAGAACAGTCGGGTTGGAGGTTGGAATTTTCTCCTGGCACATGCTTCGGCATGTTCGAAATGACAATTTCTACAGCCAGAGCAAAGAGCGGACAATGTTTTCAAGGGCGTTTCCTCTCAGAAGCCATGTCGTGTGCTCTCAGCCGCTTGCGCTCTCCCTCAATTCATATTGAACAACAGCAAGAAGAGTAGCAGAGCTGATGGCCGAAATCAGCGTAAGGAAGTTTCTCTCGCACCCAGCTCATTTCGGTTGCCTGCTATGTTACAGCAATAAGAAGCAGAGGACAGTTGGCCAACCCTGTTTAGAAAAGAAAAATACGTGGAACGTGAGCAGTGTCCTATTCGCCATCCAAATCACAGGATCTTAACTGCAGGAATGAGATGGAGCTGGCTTCTGCGCTGGTCTTGGCCTCTCTGTGCCGCAGTCTGAGTGATCTTTTAGGGCCCCCTGGGCTGCAAGGCCCTGGATTTTGGTTCCAGGGTCGAGCACTAGCCACACCTCTGCAGAGAGGAGACCAGCAGAACGGGAGATGAAGCCGAGCTTCTTGTCGCTGCATCTTCATCGGAAGCGAGATGCTCTCTGAAGGAAGCATTAAAACAGACTGACAAGAACATAACTGTTTCTGTGCCCCCATGCATTAAGGAACCGGGCTTTTAAATTTTTTAAAAGGTCTATTTTGTAAACAGTATTAGAGATTTCTTAGTCTAGTTTACTTAGTTGGGTTTTGGGTGGGGGTGGTTTGGGGTAAAGAAACAATTACACTATTTTGCTGTAGATGGGAAGCATTCCATGCAGGTTATTTTTTGATGGCCCTATTTATTGTGTTAGTCTGTGATAAGCAATTTCTGTACAGCTACAAAAATTGTCAGTGGTTTAAAAAATTAAAATGTAAAAAAACCAAACTAGGTGAAAAAGGAACTGTGGCTTTTGCGTTTTTTGTTTCGTTTCATTCAGTGTTGATTTCTGCTGCAAATTTAAACCCTTGATTTTGCGAACTCGGAGCAACTATGCAGGTGTGTCGTGGAACGGGCCTTGTTCTGCAGTCTGGTGCAACAGAGTTCTGCCGAAGGTCACCATCAGCGTGGGAGCGAGCAGAGCTGAACCGCTTGGAAAGTCACAGGGCTGCTTCTGTGCTTTTAACAGCCCTTGATCTGCAAAACACCTGAAACGTTCTGCAGCGTGAAGCTGGGCATGCCCTTCCAACGTCTCCAGATGAAGTTGCAGTCAAAAGCGACACACGAGCCAGTGTGGAGTACTGGTGAGAATGGGGACTTGGGAAAGTTGGATCATGTATTTATTTAATGCATGCGTCTTCCACGTCTAAAGGTTTTCCTGAAACCAGGACTGCTGAAGACACAGGAGCAAACGACACCTGCTGCCCAGGCCAAGTGCCTCGTACCCAAAGCTAGCCGCATTTTTTGGGTGCACCAGAGAGCTTGGAGAGCTCTCCCCTTTCTGGCAATACCAATATGATACCAACAAAGAAAGTATTCGCTGCCCTTTCAGGACACCCACGTTGGCTGCTTGCAGCTCCTTCTCGGAGTCTCGGCTCTTTGCCAGTTGATGTTGTCCATCCAGTTGTGTGAAAAAACTTTACCTGATATATTAACTTCTTAAATATATTCTGGAGTAATTTGCCAGTCGAAATGAACAAACAGGTTTAGGGGTTGCAGTTTTGGAAACCGTCTTGGGCTTTGGGGCGGGTCTCCTCCCCACATGAATGCCCCAAAGCCCAGGAGTCTGGCTGTGGCTGAAAATGCTTCCGACTGAGACAAGGCGCCCGCTGACTTCTTCATTCTCTGCAGGACATGAGAACAGAACAGCGGGAGGAGCAGCCACCACACGGAAACATCCCTGGCGTCCTACCAGCCGCACAATTTCTGAGCAGCGTTTTGGTGCATCATTTGAAACCGCAGCCAGGTTTCCAAGAGCACTGGAAGCATTTGGAAACGACACCCGGCTCACAACCTGCAACACATGTTTGACCAAAGTGGAGATGGTGGGACCAAAACAGTAGAACGGGAGGCAGACCGTGGCTTGTCAAGAGAGTTTAAAGTGGCTGCAGAGATGCTTCTTCCCTTCACATATGCCCTGCTCTTGTCTGCAGCCCGAAGGATTTTTGAAGCCCATTTCCAGAGGAAGAAATTGAATGAGTGGGTGTGAAGGAAGCGGCCGTCCTCTTGTCAGTTCCCCTTCGGATTTCTGCCCAATGCTGCCGCCTCCTCCCAGGCTGCATTTGAACAGCACAAATTTGTTCGGCCTGCTCGTGTAGCTGCCTGATGAGCTGGCACATTGAGGTACCTTTGCTATGTGGGAAAGGCATGAGTCTGTGGCTGGATGGGTGACCACCTGTGGACGTGGAGCAGGGGGCTGATTTGGTAGACCTTCATTCTATTCCTATTCTATTCTATTCTATTCTATTCTATTCTGCATTCCATTCGCAACTGGAAATGAAACCTGTCCCGAGCCACTGTTTGCTCACGCACGAGCCCCTCCCCGTGTGCGCGCCTCCATGCCCATGTGCGCTTCTCTGCCTTTCCCGCTGTGCCTTCGCATCGCTGTCCCCGGGACTCCGCCCTGTCCCCTCGTGCACACGCATCGCCCGCCATTTGTTATTTTTCCTTATCTAATTTAGCAAATGCCGCAATCCTCTTAGGGCTCTTGCCCCTCCCACCCCACTGTGCAGATTGGTAACTGAATTAGAAGGGATTAGGGGACCCGCTAAGGATGACAAATTGGTTCTTGAATGCCCAGTGACAGCTGCCATGGCTGCGCTGCCAGCCGAGTCCCCCTGGGTAACCTCCTTTAATTAAAGAGAACTGGGCCCGTGCGCGCAGGGAGGTGCGGGCGCAAAGATTAACTGACTTGGGCTGGCGCGGTGGGACTTTGGTGGGACTTGGTCTGAAAGCTGCTTCAGCCAAGGGGCACTTGTCTAGCCCCAAGAGACACCGCCTGTCCAGGCAGGAGCGTCTGCCCAAGCTGCAAGCTCGGAAGAGGCCACGTGGCTCTTGCCCTGAGTAGAAGCCCATGTTGCAAGTCTGCAAACATTGCAGCTGTACAACATTTCATGACTCCCTGTTTCAAATATGAACTGAAACAGAGCAAATGAGAGAGAGAGAGAGGAGGAGACCTTCCAAAAGATTGAGCTCCAAGTCCTGTCCGTGGCAATTAATCTGCAATATCATGGGTCACTTGACACATCCCTTTTTTTCTTTCTTAGATACAAACCCGAAACGTTCCCCAACTTTTTAAAAAGGGAAAACTGAGCATGCAACCGATGCGGTTTGCAAACATGCCTTGTGCTTCCCAGAGATGTGTCAGTGGTACCCATTCCTGGTTGAGTTTGCGTAAGGTGTGACTCGGCCTTCGTCCACGTCAACAAGGTAACGTGAGGAGCTGGCTCAGTAGGGCTGGTGCCCCAAATCTTTCATTCGAAGCTCCAAATTTCTGGAAGGGCTGAGAGCACTTCCTGAAATACAGATCCAGGAGCCTCCAGGATCTCCCTTGCCTCGAATCCCTGCTGGATTACCTGGTTTCGGCCCACAGGTGCTTCATGGCCTGCCATTCCCTCTTTAATCTTTCTGCCTATGTTGCCCCCCCCCCCAAATCAAATGCCCCTCCTCTTTTCTGTCCATGCAGCCTTTTTGCAAAGAAGGATAACTTAGGAGACACATCAGAGACTTGGAAATGTATGCAAATTAGCAAGTGCGAATGTTTGATCTTTTGGGTACCCAGCACTGCCCCTAGTGGGCATCCATATATGGACTAGTTTCAGGACCAGACGTCTCCGGACTCCTTAAGGAGCAGGTTTTCCCTGAGATGTTTACCCTGCTATGAAACCAGAATGCCAAGATGGTGCGGATGCTTCTGTGCTGCATCAACAGGCACCTGTGCGATACATGAGGCGGCTTTCGGCCTTCTTTCTGGCCTTGCTCTCGCACCTTAAGGCTCAGCCACACCTGCAGAGATTTAGCAGGCTCTTCTGCAGCCTTCTCACTTTCCATCCTCGTCTCCGCATGCCCTGCACTTCAGGTGGCCAGATGGAAGGAGAGCAAGGGTAAGGGTAAGGGTTTCCCCTTGGCGTTACGTCCAGCCATGCCTGACTCTCGGGGGCGCTGCTCATCTCCGTTTCCTGGCCGAGGGAGCCAGCGTTCGTCCGCAGACAGTCTCCGTGGCCGTGTGGCCGGCATGAATGAACACCAAGGTGCACGGAACGCTGTTACCTGCCCACCGAAGTGGTACCTGTTTATCTACCTGCATTTGCAGGCTTTCGAACTGCAAGGGTGGCAGGAAGCGTTTTAAACGGAGGGCTGGCCGAAGCTCTCGTGGTCGGTATTCTGTGCGGCTGAAGACAAAGACAAAAAAGGACGCGGCATAAAAAACAGAGCATACCGCTTAGCTTAAATCCATTTCAACTTAGAGAATTGAGGGGGAAACTGCAGAAGCCAGGAAACTGCCAAATGAATGATCTGAGGAAACAGGAGAGGCCCAAGGGAGGGGCGTGTGGCCGGGGGAGACCCAGAGACAGAATTCTCCACTGAAAGTTCATACCCCACCCCATCCCTGCATGCATTTTCCATGAGGGGGGCAGAAGCGATGCACCGTCATGTCATCTGACTGGGGAGCATTGACCTGTTGCAATGAAATATAAGGTAAGTTTTGCTTACACCGAATATGTAAGAATAGGCACAGGGCTTGATCATGCTTGATAAGGCAGCGATATTTGTTAGACCTTACCATTTAATTCTACAGAACAGGGAAGCTTTTCTCCTTGCTGCACAAAGTATTTGTTAAAATTCTCCATTCAAAAAGCTCAGGGGCCTCTTTTTTTCCTGCCATGGAGGTATAACGATGTGGTAGTGAAGCTTGCCCTGCTAAATTTCTCTGTTGTCAAATTGCTTTAAAGGCAGAGCAGCTGTTGGGGTGGGGAGCTCTCAAAAGCCAAACATCGGCACCCAGAAAAGCTGGATCCTCACAAAAGCTGGATTGTTGCTGGAGCCTCACAAAAGCAGCAGCACAAACAGAAGTGAAGGATTCCCGCATGCCTTGGAAATGTGCCGTGGTCCTCTCATCTCTCGCATCAGTAATTCTCGTGAAATGCCTTAAAGCTGAGCTTATCTGGGAGGAAACCGTTGTGGCTTCCACAAGATGCAACTGCCAGTCACCAGCCAACGGAGTCTTGCCTGAAAATGCCCCGGCCAGCATGCCTATTTCCAGGAATGAGCGACTGGGAACTCGTCACATGGGCGAGGACATCGCGGCAGGGATTATGGCCCTGGTGGATTTGCGGTGATGTTCCAGGGCAGATTGAATGGTCAAAGGAAATGGATTTTCCCCTTGACCAATTAATATTAATTAAACTGGCTGAACTGAGGTGCCAGAGAGAGGGAGAGGGGGAGAGAGAGAATGAGACTGGCGGGTCGGTGGTTCCAGTTTTTGGTGGTACTTCTTTCAACACCGCACGAGCTGTCTGTTGTGTTGTGATGTGCTATCAAGCTGTCTCCGACTTACAGCAACCCTGTGCATGAAAGCCCTCTCGAGTCTCCCATCCATGCCATTCCTTGTTCCAAATCAAGGCTGTGCCTTTCTTGATAGAGTCCGTCCATCCTCGCTTCCCCATCAGCTGCCCAGGGCTCCTGCTTTGCTTGCTGAATGGTTAGAGCTGGCCCAGGTTGCTAAAGGAAGCTCATGAGAGCATTTTAGCTCTGAGCAGGTCAATGTGCTTTCCGCCAGCTGCCTGGGTGCCTTTGACAGCAGCCTTGCCTGCCACCAGTTATTAAGGGAATAAGCAAAGAAATTGCGCTTGCCAACCTACTGCATGTTTATCCTCTTGGCCGGTTGATAAAAGGAGCCAGGAGGATAAAAAAAAGAAAAGAAAAAAAAGCATTGATTGCTGTTAAAGAGGAAGGGAAAGAATGGCAGGATGCAGATGTAATGTCAGCAGCAGTAGTAATAATAATAATAATAATAATAATAATATAACCATGAATGTGCACTTCGTCCTCCAGTAAGAGCTGGATGGTACATTACACATGCCCTGAGGTACTGTGTCCTTAGGCTGCGCTTTCTGGCTCTTTTTTAAATACTTGGGCCAGTTCCCTTCAAAGTGACAGCACCTGTCATGTGCTTGCGGACATGTTGCCTGTGCGTGGAGATGGGGGAACGTTCCCTTCCAGGAGGAGGAGGGGGGTGCGGGGAAAGGCAGGGGTTCAAGAAGGAGGCCCCTGCCTGTTGCTGGCAGGAGGGCTTGGAAGGAAGATGGAAAAGGGGGCTGGAGGGGGGGTCAGAAAATTTAATCTTCAAACCTGTCAGCAGGTTTTAAAGCAGAAAAGTAGACGGGCAGATTGGATGTTAATCTGCCCTGATCCCCGGAGACAGATGGGCGGAGGAGACGCCCGTGGAGGGGACCTTGCGAAGGTGAAGCCAGGAGCAGCGCACCAAGCGTCTGTCCCCCTCGGCAGAGCGGGGCGGAGGCGGAAGGCGGAAGATGGAGGCCGCCGGGGAGCGGATGAGGGGAAACCAGGCTAAGCTTGGTTTAAATATTCCGAGCAACCTGGATAAGCAGAGTCAGGGAAGCACAGGCCTCAGCTGGGCCTAGCGGGAGAAGCCATTGCCCTCCCAGCTCTCGGGCCCACGGGCTGGACTGCACCGGAAGCAGGGCTGCAGTGTCGCCCCAAGCATGTTCCTTCTGGCGATGAGGTTAGGAAGAGCCCTGCTGGATGGGACTCTGGGTCCGCCTAGTCCATCTCTGCTCACACAGCGCCCAATCGGCTGCCCGCAGAACCCCCCAGCAGGACATGGGGCGAGGGCACGATCCTGTCCAACTCCCAGTGCAGCTGGAGCTTGTGGTCATACTGGCTCAGATCCCGGGTGCAGCTTAGAGCCGTCAAGACTGGGAGACGTGGACAGCCTTGCTCTCTAGGCAGCTGCCCACTTCCCACTTAAAGACGTCCAAACTGGTGGCTGCTGGGACCCCTCTTGGAAGCGGATTCCATAGCTGAAGACTCATTTCCAGCTGTCCTGGTTCTCCCACCCATCCGTCTCTTGGGTTCTAGCGTAGGAGCAGAGAAAAGGTCTCCCCACCCACCTTCTCCACAACTTGCACCTCCGTTGTGTCTCCAGGCAGCATCTCCGGAGATGGCCCCTCATCCCTCCTGCACTCCGGAAGCTCCTGCTCCCCCTGGCCTGGAGGCTCACGTCCCCACACTTCATGCAAAAATAGCAAAGCCGTGGGGAACCTTGGCCAGTAAGAAACCATCTTACTGGGGGGACCATTTCAAATCTGCGCGTGTATTTTGCAGTGTAAGAGGCTCTTCTTCAAATCCCGAAGCGCATGTGTGACAGCCGAAGCAAGGGGCAGTTTTCTCAAGCCTGCACCGGGCTTGGGAAAGAACACAAGCGTGTGATATTTTTGTGGCATTTTCACATCAGTAAATACCCGTCTTTGACAAGAGGCTCTGCAGGCATTCGGTGTCCATGTTGCCTAGAAAGCCACACAACAAAACTGGTACCTTCTTTATAACACTAATAACAGTCTTTTTGCAAAGATGGTTCAGTTACGGGATGGTCCCTGCCCCATGGAGCTTGCAAGTTACATGTCTCTTAACATCTTCAGCCGGGCAGTACCTGCATAAAGACGAAGCAAAAAGCCACGAAAGACGGCGCAAGTTTTTCAGCGTTTCCATAAATCCCCACCGCCGGGAGCGAAGAGCCAAACGCGCTGCGCGCTGCGCGGCATCCCTCCGACGGGGCGCCGCGGCGGCCGAGCGCCGGCCTGGGGCGCCCCCTCGTGGCGGGAGCCCGCGGCGCGCTGAGCGGCGCTTTCTGCCTCCCGCCGCCGCCGCCGCCGCCGCCTGCTTGCGAAGCGCTGCGCTCCGCGAAATCCGCCCCGCTGGGCCCCCGAGCCGCCTCCGCCGCTCTCTGCCTTGCCAGCCCCTCTGTGCCTTGGCTCCTGTGCCTTCATTCACGTCTCCTCCTCCTCCTCCTCCTCCTCCCCAGGAAAATTGATTTTCTTGCAAGCAAGCAAAGGACTTGTTAGGGTTCTAAGAAGCCAGGCAGCTATTAAAGGCACCGGATCAGTTTTGTTCTTTTAAAAAGCCTGTCGTGCAGGTGGGGAAGGCAAAAATAACGCGGAGGGCTTTGTCCCTTCCCCTGGCCCATCCTGCTGGCGGGGGGGCGTCCCTTCTTGAGGGAGGGAGGGAGGGAGGGAGGGCAGCTCATGCGTGGCTGGTGATGGGAGGGCTGAAAGGGAGTGGTCCACCCGGTGGGGGCTTTTCCTTTAAATTCGGAAGATCCTTCCGCTATCGCCACCTTTGGTCCGGAGATGGGCACTCCCCAGCTCCCCGGGGTGGTCCTGGTCCTCGCGCTGCTCTTTCGGGTCGATGCAGGTGAGTCCCTCCAGGCCGTGAGCCCCAAGCCCCTGGCCCTTGCCAATGGCCTACAAGAGCCTTGCAGTGCAGGCCAGTGGCTGGGAAGCCCCGCAAGGGGAGGAGTGGGGCTCCCCCTTGACTCAGCACTGCTGGCTTTTGTCTGGGGCAAGTACCCAGCAGAAGAGGAGCTGGATGAATCACACGACGAGAGGTTTGTCTCACGGTTCTTTCCCTTCATGAATGTTTTGGGGGAAGCCCAAGAGCACCAGAAGTTTGGGACGGGCAGTAGGATTCTGGCAGATTTTAGCATCATAGTGAATTTCCTGCGAGTGCATCTCTCTCTTCCCCTTGCTGATTGATCTCATGCCAGGCAAGGTGTAAGCCCTACTCTGTTTTTAAAATTGGGGCTGGTTCCCAGAATGCATGGAGTTCCAGTAGAGAAAAGGACTCCTGACCATGTGCAGAGTGCCTTCTTTTCTCCTAGCCTCTAGGCACTAGGTATTTAAGGAGCTGCATAGATGACAGAAGGTGATTTTAGGTGCAATCAAATCCTGAAACTTTTCATGTCTAAAAAAAGAAGTTAAACACCAAGCCCTGTAGTGCGCAGAGACAAATTCCATTCTTCCTGTTAGTCATATCCTGTGACTACAGCTGATGAAAAAAATAATTTCCCTTCTTACATTTTTGATAAAGGGCATCCAACTTATGAACTGCAGGGATTTTAAAGACCGTGGGGGTCTGAGAGCAAGGCTGAGGGCAAGAACATCTTCCGGACGTTTCAGATGTATTCCAGCTTGAGAGAGAGTGTGGCCCCATTCCAAAGAGTGACATGCCTAACAGAAAATGCACTCCACGCATGTTTTGCTACTAGCAGAACAGACGCGCGGTCTCAGCAGCTTCGGTGTCTCCTTTTTCGCCAGACGGCGCTTTCTGACGCCAGTTGCCAGGGTTGCCGCGGTTGCGCTGGATGCACAGTCAGCAACATGCGATCCTCGCTTGGCTGCATGTGACAAGCTGCAAGCCCTCCTCACACGCACCGCTGAGGGCGGAACAAGGCATGCCTCTGCGAAAGGCAATTGTGCTCTGGCAGGGGCGTCCCTTCTCCTGCCCTCCACAGAGCTTTTTGATCAATCAGGTTTTGAGTTAGTGCAAAAACCTGCCAAAGGTGTTATTCGCCGCAGGCCGCAGAATAAACGCAAGACCCAGGGTTCGACTGAACTCCTTTTGAACCACTTGCACCCACATCTCCTGTCTTGAGTAATGTCCGGCGACCCTTGCATTCCCTATCGCTCACACGTGCCGTCTCTGCCTGCCAGTCCCTGCTTCAGCTAGCTCACGAGGACGGGAAGACCAAGCGCACACAGTGAAAAGCGACGATAGGCTCATCTTGCAAGCGCAGCAACTCCACTGAAAGCGTGTCCCAGGAGGGGACAGGAGGAGAGAAGGGTCAGGGGGCGCCCACCACAGGGTGGTCAAGGGGAACAGCATCCAAAGCCACTCAGTCTGTTCTTCCCTCGCAGAGAAAGAAAAACCGCCTCAAGGGGGCCCCGCCTCCGAAAAAGCCAAGAGCTTGCTGCTCTTTTAAAACACCCAAAATTGGCTGCCTCGGTCCGCCCCATGGCAGGGCCAGCCTTGCAAGATGTTCTCATCTTTGCTTTTGCTGTTCTCTGGTTCGAATACTCTCTTAGCACATGGAGTCCAGCATTGCTCAAGAACTTCCAGCTTTTCCACCTTTCTGTTCCCCACCTCCAGGCAAAAATTTCTGGCTCTTCCGTCAGCACATCCTGCAGCAGCGAGAGAAACAGGCCGCTGAAGATGCTTCCGGTCGCTTGCAGCTCCTGGAACAGGGGTCGGATGCAGGAGTGTGGAGCCATCTTGACAACGGCATCATCCAGCAACCGCTGGACCACTTCAGCTGGCAGGACCGCCGCACCTTCAACCAGGTAAGTGCAGGTGACTTGGGACCGGGATGGGTGGAGAGACAAGAGGGTCAACGCCTGCTCACACACACCTTGGTCTCCCGTCTCTCCAGAGCATCTTTGCGTCTGTGTTCAGCCAAAAGGACTCTCAGACTGGGTTATGAGCAAGTGGTCCCAGCTGGCAGGCTTATAGTCCCGGAGACATGACATGAAAGGAAGAGCGACTGGGAGGGAGGAGGGGGAACAAAGGCACACACGGGCTCTAGATTCTTCCTTACACAGTGCAACTGCCCACGGAAGGGCTAACCTTCCACTACCTTTGAAGGGCTCAGGAGGGAAGGAACACGCCAGCAATTCTGCCGCCACCTGAATTAAGCCAACCCGAGGCTTCATCGAGGCCAACCCCCAACGGTGGCTGTTTTGAAGCATCCGGGGATCATGGGCTTGTGAGTGGGGGGAATACAGTTCAGGCCCAGCGGCTGAGTCTTCTGCGTTGCTTCCGATCATCCGCAGCGGTTCTGGGCAAACAGGCTTTTCTGGCACCTTCATGGGCCCATCTTCCTCTACGTTGAAGGCGAAGGCACCTTGTCGGACTATTCCGTGCTCTCAGGTGAGTGCGCTGGGGCTGCGCTTCATAGCCGCTGGCAGAGAGAGTGAACCGGGGTCCCTTTTCGAGGGCTGCCCAAAGCCGGTGCCGCATCCAGTCTTGCTTCCAGCACCCAGGAGTGGCAACCAGGCGTGGCCACTGTGCTTTCGTGTGCATCGGCCTGCCCCACCTTGGAGGCCTCCAGATGAATTGGAGTACAGGCCCCATCATCCCCCTCCCCACCCATCCCTGGAAGGGGGCTGGTTTGGCTCTGTTCAACGACCCTGATGCACTGACCTCGTTCTTGTCTGGATTATAGGGCACCACGTGGAGATGGCCAGGAAGTACGGTGCCCTGGTGGTGGCCCTGGAGCACCGTTTCTATGGCGCCAGCCTCAACCCCGACGGGCTGGAGGACCACAACCTGCAGTTCCTGACCAGCCAGCAAGCGTGAGTCAGCACCTGGCCGCAGCTCAGCGGGAGGGCATGGGGGGCAGGAACATGGGAGCTCTAGCCTTCCTAGTCCTACTCGGGAGTTTCCTGTGAGTGGCTGCTGGGCCACTCTGTGAGCGGCGCACTGGAGCAGATGGCCCTGGCCCTGATCCGGCCAGGCCTTCTTGCGTTCTCATTGCACCAGCTCTCAGGGCAGTGCAGGAACATCTGGGGATCCAGCTGTGCACTTACCTGGGCAGCTTTTCAGCGTCGCCTCCCTGCCTTCACAGCCTGGCCGACCTCCTGTCCTTCCACCGCTTCATCACCCAGAAGTACGGCCTGATGCCCAGTCACACCTGGATCTGCTTCGGGGGCTCGTATGCCGGCAGCCTGGCCGCCTGGCTCAGGCTCAAGGTAGGGGCTTCTGCGGAGGTGCATGTGGCTCTGGGGGACCACGCTGGGGGTCTTGAGTCAGAGCCCTGGAGGGAGAGGAGCTGGCGGCCCCTGAAGGGTGCTGGATCTCTGGACCAGATGATGCTGGGGATCTGTCGGGCCCCCAGTTGCCACCAGGGGATGGCATCTGCCCCCCAGATGTGTCAGGCCACATCCCTCACCATCCCCTTCGCACGGAGGGTGCTGGGAGTGGTGATACGGCATCCCGAGAGGGAGCCAGGTTGGTTGGGGGCAGTGGCGTTTGATCCGCACGAGAATAATGCCTCCTCTGCCTTCCCTTCCGCTCAGTATCCCCACCTGATTTTCGCTGCTGTGGCTTCTTCTGCCCCCGTCCGAGCCCAGCTGGATTTCGCGGGTTACAACAAGGTGAGGACACCTTGCCGGGGGCCCTTGGAGTTCAGGGACAGCCTCCTTGGTGGGCCAGAGCCGGTTCTCAGGGGCCCTCCCAGGTTTGGACTGAAGTCAGGTGAAAGATGCAGCTTCAGGTTCTCTCGGAAGAAGATGCAAAAGGTTTGGGGCTTTTTCCAGCTGGCGACAGAAGATGGAAAGGGAGATGCTGCTGGGCCGTGGGTGCATCTCTCTTCCTTTTGAATGCAACACTCTAGCTGTGCGTGAACACCTGTGCTTTGTCAGTGAAGTCTTTCGACTTGGACAGGTAATCACGGAGCTCAGCCAGTTAAGAAGGGAGCAGCGTGTGGGGCACAACACGAGCCCCTCTGCCCCCCAGCCCATCCTCTTTCCCATCCCAGGCCTCTGCCTGGAGAGGATCAGGGCCCAGAGAATGCAGGGTCTGGATGCCGGAGCTAGTTTCTAAGTCTGCCCTAACAGGGCAATGGGCACAGCAGTGACCCCAGCCCGAATCTCCCCCGTCAGCGCCCCCTCTGCAAAGCCTTCTGCCTTTGAAAAACGGGATACTGGCTGGAAAGGGTCCACACACGCAGCCACCCTGGGAAAGGACACGCAGAGGAATGGTTGTTTCCAGTCCGCGGGTTAAGGGTGGTGTACTGCCAGCGGTTTGGAGGGGAGCTGGTCTCTCAGGACCTCAGTGCTGGGTTTCCGTCTTGGGTGGTACAGTCACTCCCTGGGTTCATTCACGGGATCCTAAACCTCCTCTTTTGGCTCCTGCTCTCTTTAGATTGTTGCTGCAAGTCTCTCAAATCCCATGATCGGCGGCTCCCAAGAGGTTGGCTTTTTATATTTCTAGCGACTGGAGCTGCAGCTTGCTTGGATGCTTGCGGCAGATTTCTGGGGGCTGCAGCTGCTGCCTGCCACGAATCCTGCAAGGCCAGCAGACGTGGGGAACCTGCAGCCCCAAAGGCCACTGTGGCCCCCGAGGCCAGTCCATCAGGCTCCCTCCCTCCTCAAATGCCCCAGGGGTGGGCTGGGAAATAATCCAGCCCCAGGGGCTCCTTCGTGCTCCTTCCCAGCTTCTGTTTTCCGAGAGTTTCTGCCCGACAAAGTCTCTGCCCAATAGCAAACTCCTGTTCTTGTCCCATCTGCAACTCGGAACGACCAGGCCGGGCTTCTTTCAGGGAAGGTTAAAAGAAAAGGCTTGCCGTGCTCTGCACTGGCTTTTCCCAAGCAGGACGTTTCCCTCCCCAGGTGTCTTGGATGACGACTTCCATGGCCCCCAGCCATGTTTGCTGGGGAGGATGTGCATTGTAGTCCAACACACCCAGAGAGGATCTGGTTGGGGAAGGCTGCTCGATGGAAGTGTCCGGTATTCAGCCTGCCTTCAGGGCTGGTTTGCTTCGGATTTATACATTCCACCATTTTATGAGGGGGCGAAGAACCCAGGAGTCCGAGCCTTCTGCACCTGGCCCCTCCAAAGGTCCCAATCTGCTCCCCCACTGCTGGCCACTTTTGATTTGTATGGCGCGTGGGGCAGCCAAGGGCTCTGCTAACCGGGAAAAATGGGCCCTGCTGTCCAAGCCAAGCCGGGACGGTGGCCTGGAGCTTGCCCTCTCCTGCCCCAGCCCTTGTGTCCTCCGTACGCTAGCAGAAGACCCTTCTTGCTCCAGGGGTGACCCGTCTCTCTCCCCGCAGTGCCTGGGTGCCGTGGCCGAGGCCTTCTCCGCCGTGGACAGCCTGCTGCGTGCCGGGCAGCTGGCCCGGCTCGCAAAGGACTTCCGCTCCTGTGCGCCTCTGCGGGGGATGGACGACTCCATGGAGCTGCTGAGCAACCTGGCCGATGTCTTCATGGGCGCCGTGCAGTACAATGCCGAAAGCCCGCTGTGGACCGTGGCACATGCGTGTGGCCAGATGACTGACCGCAGCAAAGGCGCCGCCTACCAGAGGCTTATGGCGGCCAGTGACGTAAGACAGCCCTGCATTTAAGCACTCACCATGGGCCACCAGGAACGCCATGCGGGCGAGTAAGCGGGCTGGCCCTTCTCCAGCGCCTCGCTTTGACAGTCTTTGATGGGCTCACCATGCAGTCAGACTCACAGCATGAAGTCTGGGGTTCCCCAGCATGGAGCTGAGCAAAGTCCTCTTGATTTCCTTTCAAACCATGGAACGGGTAGAGAAAGACACGCTCAGGCCACTGCTGAATTTTCCCCAACCCTGCGCCATCCAGATGGGTTGGGCTACCATCCCCGTCATTCCCACCCAGCATGTTGGCTGGAGAAGGTGGGAGTTTTATGCCGGACGGTGCAGGGAAGACTGGAAGTGTGTTTACACGGGCCTCTTGTTTCTGTCAGATGTACTTAGCCATGCTGCATGTGCAGTGCGCACAGAATTCTTACGCGGCAGAGGTGGAGGAACTGCGCAGGACCCGGGTCGCTGGATCGCGCATGGAGAGACAGTGGTTCTTCCAGACGTGCACAGAGTTCGGCTACTGTACGTGAGCGTCCAACCCCACCCACCCATCTTGGCTGCACATTCCTGCCCCGTTGCCTTTCTCTGCCGCACCATCCATGTGCCACATGGCTCGCATGCTACTGTCCCCCATCCGAGCGCAGCCTAGCCCCTGATGCCGGATGCAGAGGCTTCTGAAGGAGCCTGATTAGTTTAACTAATGTTATTTGCTTGTAGCCTAACAAGCGCCGTTTGCTTTCTGTATAACTGCTTGCTTTGGAGAGGAAACAGGGGAGGCAAAATAATGGTGATGAAGAAAGACGAAGAGGGAGTGTGACGCAGACGACCCCCCACGCAAGGCCTGGCACGCAGTGGTCACGCTCCCCCTGTGGGGGTATTGGACGTAGATAAGGGGGCCTGCACCAGGCCAGGCGTGCAGACCCCGCAAGGGGTTGGGGAAAGGGTCAGGCAGACCCCGAGAGGGGGTTGGGTGAGGGAACAGTGGGGCCAAGATTAAGTGGGACAAGGGAGGAAACGCAGGAATGTGTGGGTGTGCTGCTGCCTGCGTGTAGGAGCAGGTCACCCGGTGGCTTTGCTCAGCGGAATAAAGAAACTGGAGGAATCTCTGCCTGTCTGAACCCCATTGGCACTTGGTTTAGTGGGTCTGCAAGTCACCTGGCTAGCAGGGACACCAAGAATTTCCTTTGGGCATCGCTCCGCGTGACTTTGGGCGCTTTCGGCCCTGTGTTTCTCCCCGCTCCAGACCTGACCTGCGAAGATCCCGCCTGCCCCTTCTCCCGCCTTCCCAACCTGACTTCTTCCCTGAGGAAGTGCCTGCAGGTCTTCAACATTTCCCCTCGCAGCGTCCAGGAAGCGGTGGCCTTCACCAACGACTACTACGGGGCCGACCACCCAAGAGCTACCCGTGTCCTGTTTGTTAATGGTACAGAGGATGGGGAGGTGCTGCTGTGGGGCTGCCACACACGTCGTGTCATTCCAGAAAAAAAATTATAGAATCGTGGGCTTAGATTTTAGGATAGTGTATCATTTACCAACTGTCACACCCCACAAGCTCCGAGATAGCTGTGTTTCCGCAGTCCGTTGTCAGATGGCCAGGCCAACGAGCATAAAAGAGAGTTGCCCTTTCAGGTTGACAGTGTGCCATTGTGACTTCTTCCCATCGGGATGTGGCCTTCCTGTGTCAACATCTGCCTATTTAGGGGCACAAAGAAGGAAAAACTAGAGCTATCCAGGACAACAGAAACAGGAAAAGAGGGCAGTGTGGGGTTCTGGAAGTTTCCCTTCCACAGAGACCTGCTGGCTAAGAGATGCTCAGGAAGTGGCACCAAGAAACGTCCGGTTGTTGCTCACATTTTTGGTAGCATCTGAAGTTGGCTGTCCTGTGGGAATTTGCAGCAAAGAACCACAGAAGAGTCCCTCCTCGGCCTTATTGTCATTCTTGATCTATCCGCTGGGTGGGTCTGGGGACTAGCAGGCAGCCTTGGAGCCTGAGTTTTGGCTCTTCCTCATTGCATGAGATCCATCTTTCCCGTACAGTGCCCTCTAGATGTGCAAGACTGCAACACCCATCATCCCCAGCCAGAATGACCCATGGTTGGGCATAATGGGAGTTGCAGTCCCACAGCCTTGGAGTTCCCCCAGTTGCGGAAGTCCACATTAGACCTCCGCTTCCATGAGTCCCGTTAGATCAGACTGACACACTGCTCTGTGGTCTCGCTTTGACAACCTCGCTCTGCCCTTTCCGCAGGTGACACTGACCCTTGGCACGTGCTCAGCGTCCTGCAGAATCAGACCCGCTCCGAGCGGGCCATTCTAATCAGCGGCACGGCCCACTGTGCCGACATGCTGGCATCCGTGCCCTCGGACCCGCTGCCCCTCGTCCGAGCCAGAGAGGTAAGGGGGGGGGGGAGGCTGCCCAGAAGGCTGGGGTGGGGCAGCAGGGGGAAGAGCCTGGCTGGGTCCAGACTCCCCCCCATTCCTGGGGTGGGGGATGTTCCATTTCTGCGTGTCAGTCCCTGGTTCCCTTCTGATCCTCTTGTGTCGACCCTGGAAAAGGTCCGTGCAAAGAAATGTGAGGACGGTGGGACCTTCCCTGACCCTGTGGGGCCGGTCTTGTTTCGAGCAGTGACCAGCCAGAGAGGGCGCATGTGTGAAACTCTCTGTCGCTGTGGATGTTTGTTGCCAGCCTCTGGCACCCACAGGTCCACTGCTTTTGCAGGAGTTTCTATCGATGGGGCGCAACTTCACCCATACGCCGCATGCCCAAACATTCCTTTGTTTGGACAGCAGTTAAAACCAGAGCTGAAGCTGAAGCAGACATTGCCTTATACCTTGTTCAAGCACCTTGTGACAGGCACTCATTCCAGATGGTATGGACAACAAGCTCCACCAGCCCCAGGTTGCACATTCAGGGATTATGGGAGCTGTAGTCCAAGCTCGTGGTTGCCTCCCCGAGACGCAGAACACTGTCTGTTGTCACTATTTACTTTGTATGTTAAATTGGGTTGTAATTCAGTTTTCCATAGTGGTCTTGGAATCTATTAAATTAAAAATGAATATAACCATTCCAGGGGATGGGCTGTAGGCAAATGATGGAAACACTATTGTCGAAGCGAAGCAGGGTTGGCTTTGGTCAGCGTCCGGACGGGATGCATGTAGGAATTCCCTTGGACATGGCTTTGGTTCCAGGGAGGGAGGGAGGGGAGACTTGGCTGTTTTACCGATCCCTGTCTTGTTTGTTTGTTTAATTTGTATGCCCTCCATTACTTGTGTTTCTGGACGGCTTACAACATAGATCATTTTCATCACTTTGCTTCGAACTTTGTATTTTAACTGCTTTTTAAAAGGGCATTTTACTTTTCTAAGGGCACGATCCTAAATACATTTAGAGAGGAAAAACCATTGGCAGCTGGGGAACGCTAGAAGCTGTCGGCCCTTTTTTCTGCCTCAGTGGGCAGCACTGCAGTTAACAGGTTGTAATCTGCTCAAAGAACATTAGTTATTGTATAGATTAGAAAAGTACTAGAATAAATGGACTGAGTTTTACAAACGGACAGTGTGAAGCCCATTCAGGGAAAGGTCTATCAAGGTGAGGTTGGGCAAGAGATTGGCCAAATTACGGCAAAGGGTCACGGGCGGCACGGCCTGGTTTTCTTTCTCTTCCAACCTCCAGCAAATCGTGGCCCAGGTTGGCGAGTGGCTGGAATTAGCCAGGAAGAGGCAGCAAGAGACCTGACCCGTCAGGCGAGAAGAGGCAACAGCTTCTCAAGCGACCAGACCCTTCTCTGCAGAAAACCTGCTCGCTCCATCCCTGCATCCCAAAACGTCTTCCGATCCCCTGCGGACTAACGCTTCCGTTTATAATCATGGCACTTTAATTTTCTTTACACTTTATTTTCTCAATATGATTTTTCAGAAGTGCAGTGATATTCTGTTGCTGAAGTGAGTTGTGTTTGCCACAACGTTTTCTGCCAGAATATGCAGAATGTCACGTCTTCACTTTGTATTAAGCCAAGAGCTTCACTAGATCAGTGTTTTAGGCATACTGGGAGTTGAAGGCCCTCCTGTCTAAATATAGGATTGCAACTTTATTGTATTTTTTAGATAAGAGCTTAGTATAGCCTGAAGGGCCTGATCCTGCCTAATCTTGGAAGTTAAGCAGAGTCGGGCCTGGGTGAAAATTGGATGGGTGATTTAAATGTTGTGAACTTCCCAGAGGACTTTGGCTATGGATGGTATAGAAATGATGATGATGATAAAAATGACAACAATAACAGAAGATCAGGCAGGCTCTGGGTGGTACGGCTGGTGGAGATCAAAGCCTATATCAGGAAAATGAGGCCAGAAAAGGGACAGTTGGTAGGAAAAATGTTTCAATCTGATCTGATATAACAATAATGTGATATAAATTTCCCCAACCCGGTGTCATCTCATTATTCCTGATGGGGGTTGTAGTCCACTGCAGCTGCCTTGTGCGAGACGGGAAGTCAGGTGTGGCAGATTGGTTCAAGGGACCCACACATTTGTGGGCTGGTCGATACCTGTGAAATTTTGGAATGGAAGCCACGCGAGGGATGTGCCCATGCACAAAACCGTCTCCAGGCTGCTTGGGGCATCACAAAGCACTCATTTCCCACAAGGCAAACGGGTGAAACAGGAAAGCCCCTTGCCAGAAACCTTAAACAGAAGGCAGAGGGGGAGCTGAGCAGTTTCCTGCTCTGTGGCCCATTTCACAGAAGGAAAGATAGAGGGACAAATGAAAGCTAGGATGGTGCAGAACTGAACGGTGGCATGCACTGGCACAAGATGTAGGGGCAGTGGGCGCTTGGGGAAGGCTTTAAAAGCGGCCAGACGAAGCAACGTCCGGGCCGGCTACTGGACCTGGTGGCCACGAGCCGCCCCAGGGAGCCGGCCTGCGAGCGCCCATTGCAGGGGCACATGGACCGGCGCGCTCAGGTGGGGTTTGCAGGCTCCCGCGGGGGCCTGGCTGGCGCCGGGGTCCAGCCGCGCAGCGAGCGGCGCTCGCCACCCTCCGTGCGCGCGCGGCGGCGCCAGCAGGCAGCGCGGGGGCGCGCCCGATCCTGCGGCTTGCGCGGCCCCTCGCCTCGCGCGCGGCCCAGCGGGGCCCGGCCGCTTCCGCCGCTCCGCGCCGCGCCGCGCCGCTGGCCTTCCTCGCCGCTTTTGCTTTTGCTTTTGCTTTCCGCAGCGCCGCTGACGGTCTGCAGCGCCTGAGCGCTACCCTTCTGCGCCCTCCCCCCCCCCCAAAAAAAAATCCCAGTGCGCGCTGCTCTCTGCCGTTGCCAACTTTTTTGCTGGCGCTGCTCCTGTGCCTTCCACGGAGTCCAGCCCGCACGCGCATCCCTTTGCATCTTTTTAAAACTGAAGCCGAGACAGCTTTTTCCGGGCAAGGCGCCGAAGAGTTCCAGGCTGCTGCGAAGGGGACCGCACTGTGGTTGGTTTGCATCGCTGCTCCTGGAAGACGAACTGCGGACTCGCGGGGCGCCTGCCGTCGCGGCCAAGCGGCTCCCTCACCTTTCTGGCAGGGAGGGGCCGCGGTGGGAGGGGCGGCACATGGGCCGCCGGTCATGTGAGCGGCCGGGCGAGCTTTCCGAGCGGGGGCGCCCCGTCGCGCTTCCTCCCGCCGCTGTCGGTCTGTGGGGCAGCTGCGCGTCCGGCCGGCCCCGTCGCTCCGCAGGCGGGTGCGGGATGGGCGCCCTCCGGCTCTCCGGGGCGGCGCTGGCGCTGCTCCTGGCGCTGCTCTTTCCGGTCGACGCAGGTGAGTGTCTCGGGCAGCGCCGTCTGAATGCATGGGCCTGATGGGCACTTGCCCCTGGGCCCCATACTACTCTGCGTACGTTAACCCCCGGAAAATCGGAAAACTTCCCAAATTAACAGCGCTTGTGGTTGTCGTAGGGGCCCCAGGACACCGCTTTGCCCGGGGCCCGGCATGCTGTTAAGACAGCCCTGTCTCCAGGCCCTGTGCTCCTCTGCCATGAGCCCTGAGCCCCCGGCCCTCGCAGCGGCCCGGGAGGGGCTTGCAGCGCAGGCCAAAGGCTGGGAAGCCCCCGGAGGGTGGGGCCCCCCTTAGCTCAGCTCTGCTGACTTCCCCCAGGGGAGCCCGAAATTGCAGGCGGCCCATGAGAAACGAGCCCAGTTCCAGGAGCAGGGCTGCCATCGGGCTAACGGCTCTAGAAGGGCAACCATGTGCAGGTTTAGGCAGGAAAAAGTAAGCCTGCGGAACAGCCCGCTGTAAAACGGACGGACAATCAATGCGGCACAGTAATCTGTGGAACTCCGTGTTGCAAGATATCTGACCTTCCTTGTTTTTCCTGCGATAACCCAAAATCAAAGGCAGCTGCACTGGTTAGCAACAAGCCACAGAACTAAAACTAAAGATCCGTGATCATGTTCAGTTTAGTTTTGTTTTGGGGTTAAACTTTGCAAGGCCAAAGACTTGGCCGAATCCTGTGTCTGTGGCTTCTGCACACATGCCCAGTTCCAAAATGGGGAATTCCTATTCCTTCTCATGATGTCATGAACTTTGATCCTATCAGGTCAGCATTCTCCCAGTAAGTAGCCTCCAACACTTTCCTTTCGTGGGTGTTCCTTGTGTGGAAGGGGTTTCGATATGGGATAGAAGGTGGGGATGTCACTGGGAGAGCCTCGCCTGTCTCATGTCCGCCTTTGGTCTGGGACAGTGAAGAGCAGATGACCCCACTGCCGTCCGTAGATTCCAAGGCTTCCCTCCGATCCGGCACTTCAGTGCACATGTAGATCTGGCGCCATGGTTTGGAGCAGGGCCTCTGCTCTGCCTGGCTAAAGGGACGCTGGTAGCAGCTTTTTAAAAGCCTGTTTGGAACTGAGGAAGGGAGGCAGCTGGGGAGAGAAGGAAGGACGGAGTTGTGCAAGAGCAAGAAAGTGCTGAAAATAAGCACAGGATCCGCAGCTGTGGATGTGCTCAGGGCGTGAGAGTGTCATGCGACTTTCTCAGAAAGGCAGCCCTCCAGGAGGGGTGGGGATTCCTTATCTCTGCCTTGAACTCACCTGAGGATGCATCACCTTGGGAGGAGAGAATAGCTGCTAGGACCCCCCCCCCCAGGCAGGCAAGAACTGAACATAATAATAAAAGGTGAAAAGAACTATAAACTGTTCAAACGAAAGAGAGGCATTTTGACTTCCTGAGGGGAGACAGTGTGGAATCTCCTTCGCAGTTCCAGGGCAAATGCTCTTCCAGCTGCAAAACTGGAAAAAGATCTTTCCTCCAATGGGTCTCTGTAAGTCTGGGTGTGTTCAGAAGCACTTCTCCTTATTTTAATAAGCACGCAAGTTCTTGCTAAGGCTAATGGGGCAACTGGGGGACCAGGCATAGCTCTGGATTGTGTAGGATTCCAGAAAATCCAAACCCTTCCAAAACTGGCTGAATCCTCATCTGTGAGCCGGGCTTTCTAGGGACCTGCAGCACTTCCGTTCTTTCCGGATCTGTCCTCAGCCTTTCCAGTCTGATCCGGACCTTTTGCTGCTGGGGTGAAGATGCGATGGTGCTCCCTGCTACTCATGGGGAGGCATCCCCTCCCCTCCCCTGCCTGCAAAGGGAAGCTTGCATGGTGCAGCCGTCTGTCCTCCGCTGGAGCCTGGAGCGACCCATGGTAGGGCTGGCCCTGGGCCTCTTCTGGCCCAGTGTGTTACTCAGGCCATGTTCAAGCTTTCCCACTGCTTCCTTGTGAGACGTTTCAGTGGGTAGGAGATGCAGCTCTGCCTGGATCCCACCCTGAAGAGTCTGCTTGTGCGCTGAACCTGTGCTGCTAACAGGAAGTGGAGACCATGTGATCAGCAAATTCAGCATTTTGCTTCTTGGAAGCAAGAGAGTGGGATGTAGTGGTTGCGCTTGATGGAGAATCAACAAGTGCTTGGCTTCGTCCAGATGGTTTCAATTCCCCAAAAGCAGTCTTAATATAATGTCCTGCTGCCATGGAGGCCAGCAAGAGACACTCCTTTCTGAGAGAGTCGCAAACAGTTTGATAGAGGCTTCTCTTTTGTGGTGTACACAAATATTTCTTGTCTGTCTCTTGCATCTAGTCAGTCAGGTAGAAATTGGTCCCACTCGGTCTAAATCCCTGCTCCAGCACGAAACTCACTGGGTGACGTTGTACTGGTGACTGGCTTTCAGTCTGACCTACCTCGCAGGGTTGTTGTCGTAAGGGTTAAATAGAGAGGAGGAGGAAGATCATCTATGCCCAGTTTGGGCTTCTTGGATGGAAAGTTAGCATTTATATTTACAGTTGCTGGTGGGCAAAAAGAACATGAACAAAAGGACCAACTACCCCCGTGAGTGCTTGCCATTGGTGCCAAGGACTGGAAAATGGGCAGGGTGTGGATGCAGAGAGCCAGATCCTGCACCCCCAGAGCTCGTGGGGTGCCCCTGGGCCAGTTGCCTGCCCCCAGTCTAAGCCTACTTCATGGGGTTGTGTGAATTAGAGGGGGGGAGAACATGCACCCTCCCAAGCTCCATTGTTTGCAAACTGGACTGGATCAGGGCCGAGGGCGCTTGCTGCCTGAGCCGAGCACCGGATGGCACCTCACCCACCATGGGGTGGTCAAGGGGGACAGCACCCAAAGCCACACGGGCCGTTCGTCTCTCACAGGGAAAAAGAAAAGCCACCTCAAGGGGACCCCCCCGCAAAAGCCAAGAGCTTGCTGCTCTTTTACAACACCCAAAATCGGCTGCCTCGGTCCGCCCCATGGCAGGACCAGTCTTGCAAGATGTTCTCATCTTTGCTTTTGCTGTTCTCTGGTTCGGATACTCTCTTAGCACATGGAGTCCAGCATTGCTCAAGAACTTCCAGCTTTTCCACCTTTCTGTTCCCGCCCTCCAGGCAAAAACTTCTGGCTTTTCCGGCAGCACATCCTGCGGCAGCGGGAGAAACATGCTGCCGAGGCTTACGGTCGCTTGGGGCTTCTGAAGCAGGGGCCAGAAGCCAGAGCATGGAGCTTTCTCAGCGGGGGCAGCATCCAGCAGCCCCTGGACCACTTCAGCTGGCAGGACCGCCACACCTTCAACCAGGTAAATCCCAGCTGCGAGCTCCTGCGACACACCTGCCCATGTGTCCTTTCCTCCGTCCTGCTTTGCTCCCAGACCTTCTTTCCCGGACTTGGGAGGTGTGTCCCTCCGCAGCGGAACGGTGGACAAGTCACCACTCCCCATAGAGAACCAGAACACTGTGGGGCACTTAGAGCGTGTGGGGTGAGGCAGGAGACCTCCTCCTGCAGTGGGACTATTCCCCATAGGAAGAAGTCAGTTGTGGTGCAGTGGACAGCGGGCAGAGAAAGGCAGGCCCCTGCCCCGAGGAGCCTGCCATCAAAGCCTCCCAGGGGGCAGGAAGAGAGGCAGTGGAGAGGCAAGAGCCAAGGGAGGTGGGGTGCAGGAGCCGAACGCGACCCAGTGGTGTTTCTCAGACTCTCCCCCATGCAAAAGAGTAAAAAAGACAATCCTGTGGACAGGAATTCTCATGCGCTTGTTGTGTTGCGCATGAAGGCCGCCAAGGCCGCCGTGTCTTCAAAGGTGTGTCCAGGAACAGGAGGAAGCAAAGTCCAGGTCTGGCTGCTGAGTAAACGTTTCCAGGCGCTTCCTTGCCTTTGCTTGCTCCTGCTTCCTGCTCGTTTGCTGTGCGTCTGGCCGCGCACGGTGAGAGAGTCCAACGTTCAGAAAGGGTGACTGACGAAGGAGTAGATTGTCACTTTCTCCCCTGTGTTTCAACACCACACCGTGTGTGACCTCAGCGAGGCGGTAACAGATCTAAGGAGACCGGGGCTTAGTTGTGCCATAGTCTGCAGAGTCTTAAACCGGTCGTGGTCGCCTTGGTGATGGGAGCTGATGAATGGAGGCGAACAGGTTGTTTAAGCTGCTTTGGGAGGAGACCTTACCTGTGTTTCTCTTGGCCAGGTGGGTCAGGAAAGGTGACGGGTGGCAGCTTCATCAGGAATGCGATTGGCCAGGAGAGCAGACAATCCAGAAGTTGAAGGCTGCTTAAGTCAGCCTTTGGTGGATGATGGGAATGGTAGTCCAACACATCTGGAGCTGATTGGGTGTTACTGGTAGTTAGCTGAAGGGATATATCATGAGGGGTATACAAGTTTATTTTGATGGCCAAGCAGAATGGCCTCAAGAATGGTGACTTTGGGCCAGACTCTCAGCCTGGCCTACCTCACAGGGTTGTGGTTGTGGGGATAAGATTCAGAGCAGGAGGAAGAGAACGATGTAGGCTGCATTGTAAGGAAAATGGGGGGAGGGGCGGGATAGAAATCTAATAAATAGATTATTAATGACAAGCTTTTTTCCTTGTTGACAATCAAGAGCGTGGAGGGTCCCTGGGAGACGATTTGGAAGTGAGGCTGCTTTGACACTAGATTGTCTTTCCTGTCAGGGAGTTTGATCAGCCAGTGCAAAGGACCCCCCCCCCCAATTAGCCTGCTGGGGGCTGGCATGGAGCGATGTAGCCGCTTGCCTGGGTTTGCTAGCCGCAAGGAGGCGTGGTAGAAGGGCTGCACTTCCACGACCCCTGATAGCTCAGGAGGCAAGGAGCGTGGTGGCCAGCCGAATCAAGCCACCCTGAGGACTCCTCCTCCCCTTCAAAGCATCCGAGGACCAAGGGGCCCCAGGCGGGGGTGCAGCCTGGCCGCCGTGAGCCCCTCTGGAGGGCCGCGGAGCCGAGCCTTCGCACTGACTCCTCCCCGTTTCCCTCCATCCACAGAGGTTCTGGGTGAATGCACTTTACTGGAGGCCTGGTGGGCCGGTGTTCCTCTACATCGGGGGCGAGAGCGCCTTATCCGAATATGCCGTGCTTTGGGGTACGTGCCCTTGGCTTGAGCCACAGCGCCGTGCTGCAAGCGAGGGTCCCTTCAGAGGGGGGATGCGCTCCGGGGCTCGCTGGAGGGAGGCTTGTGATGGGGGTCCAGTCTGCATGCCCCTATGGGGCATTCTGTTCCCTGGCAGAGGCAGGGTTCCTGCACAGTTGGGGCCCACAGATCTGGGACAGGCCTTTGGGGCTGGGTATGAGGATCAGCTTCCCCTTGTCTGTTCCAGGCACACACAGGGCTGTTTGCGCCTGCTCTTGGGGGAGAAGGCCCGAGTGGTCTAACCTTTCACAGCAAAAGCTTTGCTTTTTTCCTTGCTTGGTGGTCTCTGCCCCACAACTGAGTTTTCCGCCATAACGGGAGATTTGGGGGAGCAGTATGTGGAGGAGGAGGACTGACCCCTCCCTGCCTGGCCGCAGTTCCCCTTGGTGATTGTCTCTTGCATGTTAATTAAGCGGAGCAAGAAAGCCAGCTTCCTTTGACACCACGTGGGGAGGGCCAGGGCTTGGCCCTGCGACCCCCCTGCCGGGTGGAAGCACAGAGGGGCAGGGTACCCTCAGTCCACCAGAAAACTGCTGCACAGCCCCTTTCCTGGGAGGGGGCCGGTTTGGCTCTGTCCAACGACCCTGACGCGCTGGCCTCGTTCTTGTTCGGATTGCAGAGCATCACGTGGAGATGGCCAGGAAGTACGGCGCCCTGGTGGTGGCCCTGGAGCACCGTTTCTATGGCGCCAGCCTCAACCCCGACGGGCTGGAGGACCACAACCTCCGGTTCCTGACCAGCCAGCAAGCGTGAGTCGGCACCTGGCCACAGTTCAGGGGGCGCGTGGGGGGCATCCAGCCATATCTTGGCTTAGTTTTCACAACCAGTTCTGGTGACAAGAAGCCTTGCAGCTCTCACCCCTGGAGTTCTTATTTGCATGCATCCCTGATGCAGGGCCTATGTGTTTTCAAGACCTCCTTGAGGGCTAGAAACTTGCTATTGTTTTTTTTTTCCAGCAGAGCTGCAAGAGTTTAATTTTTTTTGGCCTGGATATGGGCTCGGGGAGGGCTGCCAGGGGGAGGTGTCAACTTTTGCTGTCACTGCCCAGGAATGCAATGTTGCATCCTTTGGAATGAGTGGAACAGCTCCTCCTTGCTCTCCATTTGATACGTTGATAGCCGTACTGAGAATCCTGCACCGAAAGGGGCACCTTTTCCTTACTCTACAGCCACCTGTGAGGATACGAGCAGGGCATTTTGAGGGGGCTTGTGGGAGCCCACCTGTGTCCTGGCTCATCGAGCTTTGCTGTTTTCTCCCTCCGCAGTCTGGCCGACCTCCTTCCCTTCCATGACTTCATTACCCAGAAATATAACCTGACCCTGAACAACACCTGGATCTGCTTTGGAGGTTCCTATCCTGGCAACCTGGCTGCCTGGTTCAGACTCAAGGTGAGGCCCTGGGGAGCATCCTGTGAGGAGGCTTGGGACTCATGCAGGTGCTGGAAGTCTCAGGCTAAGACCGTGCTGGACAGGAGAGGAGGCATGGCGGGGTGGCGGCCCAAAGCAGGAACTCCTGGGACCTAATGAGCTCCTGGGTCCCCAGTTGCTTATCTGCAGCCAAAGCGTTAGATCGACCACCCCCAGTGCTGTACTCAGACTTCACCTCCCGTCGTCTCCAGCCCCCTGGAGCGATGGGTGCGGATCGCGGGTTTGGATGGAGCCAGCTTGGGAAAGGCTGATCCCAGGCGAAAATACTTCTCCCCCTCTCTTCCTTTCTGCTCAGTACCCCCACCTGGTTTTTGCTGCTGTGGCTTCTTCTGCCCCCGTCCGAGCCCAGCTGGATTTCACGGGCTACGACAAGGTGAGGACGCCTTGCCAGGGGCCCTTGGCGTTTGGTGGACTTCCCCCTGCTAGTTGTATAACCTTGCCAAAGACACGGACATTGACCAAGCCGTACGCACTCCGCTGCCTCGGTTTCCCCAGCCCATCCACCTTTGGGAGCATGTTATGCAAAGCCCTTAGAAGAACTGCAGCACCAACCAAACGGGCGGAAGGGTGGTCTGCCCTATTGTTTAAGGCCAATGGCCTCGGCTGCCGGCGGCTGGGGCTGAGGGCCCATCGCTGCTGACCTTGGACACAGATCCTTTCCTCCATCTCGATGGTGGGCTGAATCTTTGGTGTACAGAAGGTGCCAGGACCTTCTGATCTCTCCGAGAGAAAGGGCGGTGTGGAGAAAGACCCCTGTCTGGAACCCCGAGAGCCATTGAGAGTTGTGGGCTAGGTGGGCCCACTTAAACTTCCTGGGCTCATGCAGATGTTCCCAAAGCTCCTCTTTTGGCTCCTGCCCTCTGTAGGTTGTTGCTGCAAGTCTCGCGAATCCCGTGGTTGGAGGTTCCAGAGAGGTCAGTTCAACATTAGCCAAGCTGATGGGCTGGAAAAAAATAAGTCTGTCCATCTGTGGTGAGCTTCCAGGGACGGGACGGCAGTGGCGGCTCCCCGCTGGGGATCCCGCAGGCCTCTGCGCTCCTCCCCAACGTGCCCGGGGAGAGAGCGGAGCGGGAGTGAGCGGTGACCCTGGGCCATCTCGCTGCCTGCAACTCAGCGGGCAGCCTGCCTTCCCGGGAGGTGGAAGGGACTTCGAGAGGAGGCCTGTCAAGAGCTCACAGTGCTCTGAGTTGGCCCCTCTCAACCAGGTGCATCCCCAGGTGTCTTGGACTAGCCAGGTGGGCTGGGAAGGATGGGTGCCTTTGCCAGCACATCTGCAGGGTGCTGAGCTGGGCAAGGCTGCTTTGCCCAGGTGCCTGGCATGGTGCCTCCTGTCCCCCCCACAGAGGCCTCCCAGCGAATCCATGAAACCCCATATTTATTTGTTTTCATGTGTCATTTCACCACCCGTCCCTCTGCACCCGTTTACAAGGTGGCTGGCGGGAGGGGAACCCAGGAGTCCGAGCTCTCTGCACCCTCCCCTTACAAAGCTCTCTCAAGCCCCCAGCTGCTCTCCCCTTCTCTGCCGCTAGGGCAGGGGGCTTCGGGCAGCCAAGGGCCGCACTGGCTGGAAAGATGGGCCTTGTAGCCCAACCCATCCAGAGGAGGCCAGGTGGGAAGGTGGCCCGGCCCTGGCTCTCTCCTGCCCCGGCCCTGGCGGCGCCGCACGTTTGCCGAAAGACCCTTCAGGCACGCCTTCTCCGCTCTCCCGCAGTGCCTGGAGGCAGTGACCAAGGCCTTCTTCACCGTGGAGAGCCTGGTGCATGCCGGGCAGCTGGCCCGGCTTGCAAAGGACTTCCACTCCTGCCAGGCCTTGCAGGGGATGGACGACACGGCGTTCCTGCTCAGCAACCTGGCCGACTACTTCATGGGTGCCGTGCAGTACAACAGCGAGGGCACGAGCATGTGGTCCTCCGTGGCCAGCATGTGTGCCACCATGACCAACACCAGCATCAGTTCCGCCTATCAGAGGCTGATCACTGTCAACAATGTGAGTGGGCTTCTTTATTTAAACAGCAGCCTGGTCGCCGCTGGTGAGCTGGATTCCCATGGAGGCGAACAATCTCCGTGTATCCTCATAGAGGCCAAGCAGGCTGCAGCCTGCTCCCCGGTGCCTAGTGCGGAAAGGTGGCTCTCCATCCTTCCTCAGCTGCCCCCAGCAGGCCAGGAGGCAAATACTGCAGCGCTGAGCTTTTGTGGGCTGGCTGGCTTTGTTTATTTATTTATTTAAGACTACCAAAGTGGGCAGGATGCCTCCCCGAGGCTCAGCAAGAGCCCTTGTACCTTATCTCCCACCCCCTTTTTGAAGTAGGGGTGGGGAAGAAGATACTCTTCACCATCTTTCTGGTTTCCAAACATATTGTGGACTACAGCTCCCATCATGCTGGGAGAGAGTTGTGGTCCAGGACATATGGAAGCGCTAAGTTAGGGAAGGCTGGCTCAAGACCACTTATTAGAAGTGCCAAAATCTCATTGGATGCTTTTTTAAGAAGCTGCAAACATCATTAATAAGCCAGCGGAATATTTTTGATCAGTTTAGGCCCCTTCCCTCAATGTTAGCCTGCGCTGTTCGCAGAAAAGGCTTAAGAGTATTTTTCAGCGATGTGTTCCCAAATCTTTGGGTGGCAGGCATCTCTGGAGAAGAAGATTCCTTCGCTTCTCTCCCTCAATCAGAAATCCTCCTCTTAAGGTCACCAAAACACCCAAGCCCCCAGTGCAGGTGCCTTTTTCTTCACAACTCCCGGTTTTCTTAATTCTGTGATTCTGCAACATTTCAGCTGAGCAAAGAGCACTTGGCTCCTTTTCCCAGATGCACCATGGGAAGGGTAGCGAAGAACAGCATTGGCACAATGCTAGCTGGGGATGACAGGAGTTGTAATCCAACACATCAGAAGGGTGGGTGCCCAGAAGAGGCAGGTGGGACTTGAACATCATTTCTGGCATGGTACCGGCATTCACACACAACCTCTTCTGCCCAATGACTTCTATTTCTGCTAGATATTTTTACACCGTCTGCTGGCTCCCTGCCTGGACAGTTCTTATGCGGCGTGGCTGGAGACGCTGCGCAGTACCCAGGTCCTCGAGTCAAGCATGATGAGGCAGTGGCTCTTCCAAACATGTACTGAGTTTGGCTACTGTAAGTGAGCATCCAGCTCTGGCTGCCCCTTTGACTCCGCATGCGCTTTGCCCTCTGCGCCGCACCCTCCCGGTAATTCCGGGTATGCTCGTGCGGCAGGCAGTGGGATGGAAAAACTGTTGGCACCTGTAAGGAAAGAGTTAAAATCCCTGTGCCTTCAACAAACTGTGAAAACTATGGGACATTCCAGTGTTGTCCGATTCTCATGTGGGCACCGGAGGTTAGGGATGGGGCCCACTGATACTTTCAAAGGGCAGTTTGTATTTTAATAAAAGCAAACTAGGCGAGATTGGATTCATCCACTGGCAATACAAACCAAGAACACACATGAGCCGTCAAAGAAAATGTCATCCAGCAGGTGAAGGATTAAATCTAGTGCATAGTGTGACTCTTCTCTTCCTCCTTTTCTGTTTGAGAGCCTTAAAATATTTGCAGTGTCTTCCTTTGTTTTGCTAAGAGAAGCACAAACAGTTCCCTCAGCCTGCTGCAACCTTAAATGATACCAACTGGAGCAGCCCCCTGCGCCCACCCCAGAAAACCCTCCTCGGTTTCACTCCCACCTTTCTTCAAAGTGCACTTGGGCAGAACAAATCCATCAACTGTTGCGTCTGATTTCAAAGGGCAAAAGTAGACAAATGCCAGGTTCCCCCATCCAAAGCTCCACCTCTGGCTCAGACTCCTACTTCTTCCTTTGTGTACTGGATAGAAGGTAGTTTCAGGTGTCTGGGGCTTTATTACTAGCTAAATTTTAGGACGTCGCATTTTAAAATTTATTTATTTATTTACATTTTGCATTGTTAAACCGTCCCGAGACGTCGGTAATGGGACGGTCTACAAAAGTAAATAAATATTATATATTTATTTTATATTTATTACTACCCAATGCACTTCAGAAAGGTGACTGCAAAGAAAATTAAAACCTACAAGACTTTTATTTGGGGTTCCTTCAAAAACATCCCAAACCAAAACGCTCCGCAGTTAGACAATTCCACAGCTGGTATGATTCTCGAAATTGCTGACATGCTTCAACAGAGCTTATACCAGGATGTGGAAAATTATATATTTAAGATCTCTTTGCATGAAGATCTTTTACTTTAACGGAACTAACATGGCGAGAAGGGCAGAGTATAAATATTCATAACACCACGTAAGATACAGTGGTATTTGTATCTGTTACCATGGCAAGTACGATCAATTGATTGATTGATTGATTGATTTAGAAGGCTTCTATGCCGCTCCATTCGCCGAAGCCTCGGGGCGGCTCACAATAATAAATAAGAACATTATAAAACAATATAATTTGAGTCAACCTGGCCCGAAAAATAAAATAAATGAATAATATTAACAATTAAAATAACGTTTGAATAAAAAGGTCTTTGCCTGGCACCGAAAAACAAATAACAATGATGCTTTTCCAAGGGGAATGGCTGATGAGGAGAGTGGATGCTGAACTGGGTTTGGACCGTAGCATGTGGTTGCAATGAGCTGGCCTGATTCTTCCCCGTGACTACAGCATGGACGAAGCCCGTGCAGGGGCAAACAGGTGGTCCAGTCTGGTTCCCTCCCTTCTTGGATGGTTACTTTTAAAAAAAAAATGGGATCCACCAGAACAAACACGGTGAGCTGCATCAAAGCCACTCTGGAGCCCTCCCTCCCAAGTCCTCCATCGTGGCCCCAATCCCTGTACCTGGAGGGTCCCAATTCTTTTTCTTCCCTTTCAGATCAAACCTGTGAGGATTCTTCCTGCCCCTTCTCCCGCCTTTTGACCCTGGAGAACGAGCTCAGGATCTGTTCGGAAGTCTACAACGTTTCCGCCAGCAGCGTCCAGGAAGCGGTGGCCTTCACCAACGACTACTACGGGGCCGACCACCCCAAAGCATCCCGGGTCCTCTTCGTGAACGGTACGGAGGCTGAGCTGGGGGTGCTGCATCTAATTCCACCCGTGTGCAGGGCCCTTTCTGGCGAGACTGGTAACCCTGACCCTGCGGCAAGGAAAATGGGGTTGACAGTGTCCATTCGGCATGCAAGCTCAGAGCCCTTTCTTGATGTTTTGGTTTTGTCTGCAGTTTGGGTAGGGCGGAAAGCTGCTGGCACTACGCAGCCCATCAACCTCTTCCCCGGTCTAGATCTGGGATTCCCCCAGGCATTGCTCTCCTCTTGGAAAGTCCCACTTGGCAGCCCAGAGAACTAGAATTGTGAAGGAGCACTGAGAATTCTTCCTGTCGGGATCCAGGGAAACATCTCAACACGTTTCTTTCTTAGCAGCAGTGGGCGATCGACCCTGGACTTACAGGGGCCAGGAAATGGCTTCTGGTCAGCATATATGTTCCTATAAATCCTATAAATACAATGGCCAAGTTGTTGGTGCTTTCAGCAGATACAACTTTCTGCAGTGGCCTCCTCAGTGGGAAACTTATGCGGGAGCAAACCTACCTCACAGGGCTGTTGTGAAAATAAAATGTTGCGGAGATGGACGACAGAAGCTGCTCAGGGCTCCTTGCAAAAGGAGGTGGGGAAGAAGGGCATGAATACAATAATCACGGTCTCGCTTTGACAACCTCGCTCTGCCCTTTCCGCAGGTGACATTGACCCTTGGCACGTGCTCAGCGTCCTGCAGAATCAGACCCGCTCCGAGCGGGCCATTCTAATCAACGGCACGGCCCACTGTGCCGACATGCTGGCATCCATGCCCTCGGACCCGCTGCCCCTCGTCCGAGCCAGAGAGGTGAGGAGGGGGGGAGGGGAGGCTGCCCAGAAGGCTGGGGTGGGGCAGCAGGGGGAAGAGCCTGGCTGGGTCCAGACTCCCCCCCCCATTCCTGGGGTGGGGGATGTTCCATTTCTGCGTGTCAGTCCCTGGTTCCCTTCTGACCCATGCATCCTGGCACTAGATCCGTGCACATGCTTTGTCCCAAGAAATGCTAATTCAAGGTCAGTAATTACCCCAGTGCAGGCCAAAGGTCTGTCGCTCTCGCTGTCCGTCTCAAGTATCTGGTACCCGAAGGCCCGCTGCCTCTGAACATCAGGATTAACTTTACTGGGCACCTCTCTGGCAGCTTTTAAAGCCTGGATTAGGGGAGGACCTGGCGTACACTGGCCGGAATTCTGTGGGAATATTAGGAAGCTGTGTGGCTGAAGCCTCAGAGGAGCTGTACCCCACCTGGCCGAACCCGGCATGCTGCTCCGAACCCCTTCTCTGCCCATCTCCCACCAACTTGCTGCTTGCATTTCCCTGTATGAAGAGGGGAACTCAGCAGTGCTGGGGAAAAGGCTCTTCCCGGGTTGGATCCGATGAGGATCCGAAGGGAAGGGACGCAGCCGGTGCTGGGGGCAGACGCTCGTGCTGGTAGCGGCCTCGCCGGGGGTGTGCCCCCTGCTGCCCCAGACAGATTGGCCCGGTAAGTCAAAATGCGCAGTAAGGTCAGCATCCACTCCTGTACCTGCGTGTGATTGGCCTGCTAATTTGGCGTTTGGGGGCGTCCTGACCAAGCAGATCCGGAGCGCCTGCTAACACCACTGAGGTATTTGGCGAGTCTCGGTTTTCCTCTCATCTCTCCGCAGCAAATCTCCGCCCAGGTTGGCCGGTGGCTGGAATTGGCCAGAAGGGCGCACCAAGGCCTCTGAGGGACCCAGTGGGAAGGCTGGTGGCATCTCACCGGGAAGGCCAGCTTGGATCCGCCCTGAGCGTGAAAGTCTCCCCCGAGATCTTTATGTCACTGCAATCATTGTCCTTTTTAATTTTTTGTACACTTTACATTGCCATTACATTTTAAAAAAAATATATGTATGTATGTATGTACACACACAATTGAGTCATCCTTATTACTACCACAGTGTTCAGTCCCTGCAGCCAGGTCTACCTTTGGAAAGGTAGTTGGGCTGGGTATAGGTTTCCTGCACTTTGCTTTATCATTACTGCTCTCCGACTTCAGCAATTTGGATGGTGAAATCTTGCTCTGCATTTCATCGGGAAAATGTCTCATCTTAATTTTTGTGTGTGAAAGACCCTGCAGCTGGGCCAGTATGAAAAGGTCGGAAAACATCCATGGAGGTTTGAAACCATCTTCCCCTTTGGAAGGCTTCAAGAAGCACATGGGCAGTTTCCAGCAGCAATAGAAAAATACCGCATGTAGGCAGAAGTTAAACGCAGAACTGATGTCTCTCCCTGGGAGGTACCGTGGCAAAAATCTAGGGCTGCACCATTGCCTCTGGATTGTGAAGGGGTCGATTGCGGAGTGCAAGAATTTGGCAATCCCTCCTTACATTTCAAATCCAGATTGTTCGTGGAAGCAAGGGCAGGTTTGTAGCCGTGTTTTGCGTGCTCCGCAGCTGGTGTGTCAGGCCCTGGGCTTGCATGTGTGAATGAGTGGTCACACATCAAGGACCAGCACGGGTTGGCAACGTTCAGATGGTCAGTTCGAAGGCTGATGCAGAGCGCACGCCCTCTTCCGCCCACTGGCCCTGCTCCGTTGCAAGCTGCTCTTCCTTGGAGAAGGCCTCCATCTCCTGGTGCAGCTCCTTCAGGTCTTGGATCTCCAGGGCGAGGGTGTAGAGCTGGTTGAAAAGCTCCAGGTCCATGAGACGCAATCGCAGCTGCACAGTGAAGGAGACAATTAAGGTCAACGCCTGGTGTAGACCATTCCACAAGCACAATGCGAATTTCAGTGGCACAGAAACACAGTAAGTAAGTAAATAAATTTTGGTTGGGGTTGCTGGGTGCTGCAGTCCAACACCTGGCCGGCACGGTGCTGCGGACCCTTCCAGTTGGACGTAAGATCTCACGGGCACTCTTCCCCCTCTGGAATGTGTATCTTGGTGTGGCGAGGGGTTTTGAGAGATCCAGAGAACGGCAGATTGAAACAGACACTGTTAAGGAAACACCCAGAAAGACAAGTGCTGTAGTAAAAGCAGGAAAAGCTTAGGCTACTGACCAAAGAGACAGAATTTCCAAGGCACACTGACAGTTTCCAATAGGCTTCAGATAAGGGTGTTGTGTATCTGTACCACAACAAACCACAGAAGCAGAGAAAGGAGAGGAAATTGGAAGATAAATCAAGCGTTTAAAAGATGCAGATGACACCATAAAGCAGTGAGGAATTGAAGTGACTCCTGATGAAAGTGAACGAATCAAATGCAAAAGCGGGACCACAGCTGAACTTTAAGATAACAAAAGTTGGGACCAGGCACAACCTTAATGTCAACATTAAGAAACTGGAATTGTGAAAGATTTCGTGCAACTTGGCTCAGACACCCATTCCGAGGGAGTTTGGTGGTAAGAAATGTGCAGAAGAGACTTGGATGGGCAGCAATGAAGGAATAGGAAAAGATCATCAAGTGTAAGGATGTGTCACTGGAGACCAAGGGCAAGGTCATCCACAGTATTTCAGTCCAGATCACGAGGTTTGGGGGTGAAGGCTGGACAGTGAAGGAAGCTGACAGGAAGGTATTTGAAATATGGTGCTGGAGGAGACCTTTGCTAATCCCCGGACTGACAGACAAGCAGGTGCTGCACCAAATCAAGCCAGAACTTGCTCTGGAAGCAAAAACAATGAAACCGCAGCTTCTGTAGTCCATGATGAGAAGGTCAGACTCACTGGAGAAGACAAGAACAGTAAGGAAAGTCGAAGACAGAAGAAGAGGAGGAAGGCCAACCGAGAGATGGGTTGATGCCACAGCCTTGAGTTCACAGGAGCTGAGCGCGGCTGTCCAGGACAGGCCGTTCACGGGGCTCCCAGAAGCCGGAGACAAATCGTGACGGCAGAGAACAACAACAAGGGGAGGCCGCTGCTTCCACCGTGCTGTGAGGACCCACCAGTTCTCCGTGCAGCCAGGCCATCTTGTCTTGCAGGCTGGAGCAGCTCCCATCAAATGGTCTGTTGTCTTCCTGCTGTTCCTTCCCAGGCAGACACGATGCAGACAAGCTGCACTTCCTAAACATTTTGGGTAAAGGGGGCAGCCCTTTGAAGGGAGGGTCCTCCTCATCATTGGACCAGGGCCAGGTGTCCGCCAGAGGATCCTCTGCTCCAGGTTCAAGGCTGTCCCTGGAAGATCAAGAGGGTCTGGTTAGTTTCCTCCAAGGGGCTCTGACGGGGACACGCTGCTGGCCTTCTCGGGTGCCTCTTTCATCGCACGGTGAGCATCTGCCTCCGAAGGATTCGGGGCAGCGGCACAAATGCCGGTGTGGACATCTGTTGTGTGTGGAGCAGTCCTTACAAGCGCTTTGGTAAGGACCCTCCAATCCCGTCTTGTGCATGCACAGTCCTTGAGTCTGTGGGGAGGGGGCCCTCCATCCCCCAGTGGCCTACGCACCTGGGCAGGTACAGCGACGATTAAAGGGCAGCATCCTGACAAGCCCCAACCAGACTGGCTGCTCCAGCTATAAATATGGTCCCCAGGATGGTGCCTGCAGAGACCGACAACAGTGACACCAACGCATGGTGCTCCTTCAAACAGCTTCTTTTTAAAATAGGAAGCCTGGGAGATGTTAGGGAGTTGTCTTTCTTTATTCCTACACTTGTAGGTTCCTCTCCCCCATTCTCTAGCTTTGCTGGAGCCAGTTTGGTGTAGTGGTTAGAATGCCAGACTGGGCCTACAGAGACGCGGGGTCTAGTCCTCATGCAGCCAAGAGGCTGCCTGGGTGACTGAGCCAGTCACTGACCCTCACACTAGCCTACCTCACAGGGTTGTTGTGAGGATACAGTGGAGAACTTTGTACGCCTCTGGGTTCCTTGTGAGAGGAAGAAAGGTGAGCCGTAACTCGTGATGACACTAACCAGGTTTCCCGTGGGAGCCATTTGGTGGTGGCACCTACAGCAGTTTCTCGAATGCCCAGACGTGTGTGCCGGTTCAGAGAAGCTGGGGACACCCGGCAGAGACTCTGGAGTGGAGGTGCCCATTCCTGTCATTTCTGGGCCTTACGGGTGCATCTTTCCTTGCGGTCACATCTCTCCCCCTCTCAAGCCTCGGCGGTATTTCCTGCCCAGTATTTGCTGCGCCCCAGCTGTATGCCCATGCCCAGCTCCGGCCGATCCCATTGTTGTCCTCGACATGCTGACGTGGATGCTGGCAGCGAACCGACCTATTCTTCCCGCTCAGAATAAGAACTCGGAACCGCACACATCCCGGTACCTCCGGGGCTTTTACAGCTGACTCCCTTAAGGAGGGCTCCAGGTTTCTTGTGCCTGGATCTCCAAGCGGCAATGGCAAACAGAAGCTGTGTCTTGTTGCTGTGCGTTATTAAGTAACGGAGGGCATTGCAGTCCGTACACCAGACGCGCCCAGAGGCCTTTCCCTTCAATAATTATGCAGTTAATGGCGTTCATCGTCAGCCGCCCCTCCTCCGTCCCTTCGAGCCCCCTTCGTGGGCGCAGCCGCGATGCCGTCTTTCTGAGGCAGCGTTTGCCAAGGTCTCCTTTAGTGCAAGGGTGCCAAAACCAAGATCTTCCCCTCCAGCCAATGCAGGGATAAGGAACCTCTTTCGGTCCCACAGCTGAATCTAGACCTGGTGCCCAGGGGGCCTCACCCCCTTCCTTCCTTCCTTCCTTCCTTCCTTCCTTCCTTCCTTCCTTCCTTCCTTCATTTATTTATTTATTTACAGTTTTTGTATGTCGTCCCCTTGCTATATCGCCTCAGGACGGCTCACAGAAATAAATAAATACAATACAAATACCGTTAAAACCCGGAAACACCCCGGCTGCACAATTAAAACCTATAAATATTAAACATTGTTAAAACATTGTTTGAATAAAAAGGTCTTAGCCTGGCGCCAAAAACAATAATGACTTTCTGCCGACCACCCACCATTTGTGGACCTGCCATACTTAAGAGCTGAGGTGCCTCTCCTAAGGGCTGTTTAGGGTCCCAGGAGCATTTCTATAGGGTCAGGAAAAATGAGGGTTGGGGGGAACCCAGCTAATCAGGATCTCATTCCTGAACTCTCGGATCATTTTAAGGTTACTGAAACTTGAAGTCGTGTGTGTTTCTCCCTGCTTCCTACCCCTTTTCCTTTCCTTTCTGCCAGCAGGTGGTCTAAGGCGACTTGTTTGCCTCTTACGGGGATCACTGATACAATCAGCAGAACTTACCTTCCTGACTCCAGTTCTGCGAAGGCTCGCCCTTGCCTCTTCATAGCGGGTCGTCCAAATCCCGTTCCGGTGAAACACGAAGAGCCTTCAGGGTCAACAGCGATCAGCTGGGATGCAAGGAGCTTGGAAGTTCATGGAGTGCAGGGGCATGGATGGAGGGGAAAGGAACACGGACAGGTCCTTTCTCTGGTCCAGGGAGGAGATGGAAGAGGAGTCTGCTGGGTGGGACACCTGAGCAGGTGAGTGTGGGCAGCCAGCTGCCCCTCCAGTGCCTCCGAGACGCTTTCCTCCAATGGGCCAAGGCAACTCGTTGCACAGCAGCTGCCGACGCCAGGAATGCCTCTGAAAGGCTCGGAAGAAACACGCCCAGCGCCAGGGCAGCTCAAAGTTCAGCCGCTGAACTGGTGACAAAGGCTTCACATGCCCGCCCTTGTTTTCTCTTTCTGCCCCAGAGCAAACAAAGTCCCTCCAGGGCCGGGTCAGCAGCAGGACAGACCAGGCTGCCAACACACAAGAAGAGGGGGACGCCCGTGCGGTGGGCCGGTGGCAGGCCCAGGGGTCCGGAAGGGAGGCAGTCACCCCACGATCATCCACGGAAGGAATGCCTGCCCTGCCACAGGATGTGCTGAAGTTGCTGCCTTAAGCAGTGGGTGTTTCGTTTTGCTTCAAAGGGTTCGGCAAATTCATCCAGGGCCAGCCAGGCGGCAGCTATTAGTCATCCCAGGTTGCGGCAGATCGCTGGCTCATTCTGCCAGACAAAGGGGACTGCAACAAAATATTGCAGCGTGGAATATATTGCTGCTCCTCCGTTCCAGCCGTGCCTCCTCTCGGAATACTCCATTCCTTCTCCCACCCAGTTTCCCCTGCCTACCGCAGGTCAGCGAATATCTTGTGCCTGCTGAACACACAAAGCCCTTCCTGAGGCTGCAATGACCTTTCCCATCTCTTCCCCGTTGGCACGGGTGGTTCCTCTTTGGCTACATCAGTGATGGCGCCTCAGAAATGCAGGAAACAGTAGAGCCTCCATATCCAGAGGCAGTCTGTCTCTGAACTGATGCTGAGCGGAAAGGTGGTGCCCCTGTTTGCCAGAACAATATGGTTGGCTCCTGTTGAAAACAGAACTTGGGCTTAATGGATCCTCAACCTGATAGAGCAAAGCTCTTATGAGCTCGGTCAGAAGCCAAGGAATTACTGGTTTTCCTGGGAGAAAATAAGACTCTATCGTACAGCAGCTGGTCAAGGAAATGACGCTGGCTAAATATTATTTCCTGCTATTGTCTGGAAGGAACAGAACTGAACTAATGTATGAGTAAACATGCAACCATGCGCAAAATGCCTTGCCTTTGCAAGGGACACTGGCTTAGTACTGTCCCCAAAGGAGACTGTCTCTGGGCATGTGCTGAGTGCTCCAACGAGGCACCGCTTTGAAAACAATGAATTGTATGGACAGTGCCCTTGAATAGTTGCAGAAAATGCAGAGACACCGTCTCTTATTTAAATAATTATCACAATAATCTTACAGAGATCATTAGGAAAATAAATATTTATCCTGGCTTGAAATCCTCCTGTTGGAGCTGGACAAAAGGCAGAAATGTTGGCTAAAAGCACGATCCGATGCGAGTCTATATAGGAAAAAAAGTCTAGATTTAAGTAGGATTGCACTCTTAACGAGGAAAATGCCCTCTAATTGGCGGGCAGCTAGACAGAGAGCTTGCGGGCGTTTCGCCTGGACTCATGAATTTTCCAGAAGGAAAACACTATACATATACTGGGCGATTTCCTCCCCTCTGCATTTCTCCGCCTGATCTAGAAGCAAGGGATCGCTCTGCGCGCTTCTCGTGCACTTCCGCGCAGCTGGACGCGAAGTTCGCTCCGTAAGATCAAAATGCTGCCAATCTCCGGCTTCGTGTTTACTGAGCCCGGTTTAAGACGCATGCGCAGTCAGGCCGGCAGGCAGGCGGAGCTTTCCCGGCCGGGAGGTCACATGACCTGTCCAAGATGGCCGCGCGCATGTTGGTGAGTGACCTGCGGGAGCGACTTTTGTTTTGCTGGGCGGGCTGATCTCGCAGTTTGCAGGGGAGAGGATTTGAGTCTGATACTAGTGGAGCTGCAAAGGAAAAGTATTTATTTTTACAGGGCCCCTTATGGAGAACGAAAACTGTGCTTTTTCCGGGCGGGCGTGGCAAGCTGAAAAATACATGCAGTTTTCTGGAAGGGGGAGCTGACGCTTTTAACCGCCTCTTTGCATCCGCACCTGAGGTTGCCAGCGCGTCTTCTGGCCTTACTCGCACACCGTTAACGTTGGCGTGCGTTAAGCAAGCAATTGAAGCTCCACACCCCACCCTCCTCTCCATTTCTGTGCCAGGGGATACCACGCCTTCTTAAATTCTCTCTTTGGCCTTTACCGATACTAAGTCCTGTTGAAGTTTAGGAGGGAAAGCGTCTCCTGGCATGGAGATGCAGTGACTTAAGGATGCTTCGCTGCTTGCATTTTTGTATTTCAGGGGGTTCTGCTAAAGGAACAGTTAGCAGCGGAAAATAACATCTCATGTATCTTCATAAGGAAATGCAGTTCAGTTATTTAAAGTCTGAAAACATAGTTTATTTTGGCAGGCATGTGGATTCCGATGTCGTTTTTAGGTATGTTTCTATGAAAGTTGTTGGTATTGTTTTTTAAGCTATTGAGGTTTTAAGGAGTTCTATTCAGAAAGTTTGCTGGTTGTTTTAGTATTTGTGTTGGAAGAAGGGTGGGGTGATTATGGGAAGGTATCCTCAGAATTTTAAATACTCAGGAGCTGTGCATTCCAGATTCATTTGTCCTGAGTGGAGAGAGATGATTTGGAGAGCTTCAGTGTTGCTTGCTGTGCGGCTGGGAGGGTTAACCAGTTGGTGGTGCTATAAACTCAGAAGAGTGTGTCAGTAGAGTTTTCTGCAATGGTTCAATATATCTTTTATATAGCACTGTATGTAAGCACATTTAAATGTCAGGTTGCCACTTCTTTCTGGTACAGATTCCTATGCTTTTAACTACTTATGACCAACACCTTGACTTTCCTGAGAAGGGCAAATACAGTTAAGTGTAAGCAAATGTAAAGTCTCCAACACAGCCTAATTTCACATACACACTGATGGATTCTGAGTGAGCAGTGACTGACCAAGAAAGGAATATTGGGATTGTTTGAATATTGGGTGGATAGTTTGATGAAAATGTCAACCCGATATGATGCTGCTGAAAAGAAAGAGAAAGAAAGAAATCCGTGTTGACAAATATTTGGAAAGGAATCTAAAGTTTATTTTATTTTAAAATAAACCTGTGGATATTGTTTGCCTATATCTGAATCTATTGCACAGCCAGTCTTAGAACATAATGCCCAGCTCTATCTATCTATCTATCTATCTAAAACATTTCTATGCCGCCCCATCGCAATAAAGCCTCGGGGCGGCTTACAGCAACATTAATATAATACAAAAGTCCATTAAAACCATCTAGTTCCCACGCATCCAAAAGGATGGTGTAGAGTTGGGAGTGGTGTAGAAAAGGGTAACCAAAATGGTTAAGGGGGTGAAACAATGAATTCCCTATGAGAAAAAAAAGCCCCTGTGGGAAAATATGTACACTGCCTAAAGCTTTTTAGCTTAGAAAAGGAGTGAGTAATGATATGATAGAAACATATAAAGTTATGCATGGTGTGGAGAAAGTTAATAAGTAGAAACAAATTGTGGGCACCTGCCACGAGTAGGTTGTGAGGAGATCCTCACCTCCTTTCCCTGGAACTGTACATCTCACTTGAATGTGCCTTCTTCTCCAAATAATTCTCTCCCTTCTGACTGGTTTATTATTTTCCCAGATGCAACGCAGCAAAGGTTTCATCTCTTTGCTGTACACCAGCGCTCGGCACAATAGCAACTCAACAGGTCGCCCTGCTGATTCTGTGAAAAACAGGGTCTTCCTGTACCTCTGCAAGCTCTTCTACGATGTTGAATATTTTGCACAGACAATCCATAGTCTAAAGAAGTGGAATCTTCAAAGGAAAAACAAGTATATGCCCTTGTGGGGGCGGTGGGGGGGGGGGAAACTTCAGCCAAGTTTCTAGACATTTGGTAGCTGAGAGAATTCTCTCCTGCAGCAACATGGTTCATTTGCAGACTTGCATTCTGCTCTTTTATCACATTTTGTGCTGTCCTTCTGCTTTTTGCACTTTAAAAATGTTTTACTGTTGCGTACTTCTGTTCTTTAATCCAAAAGCCATTTTATCCATTTTGGCAGATTGAAAATGGATAAGCGGGATGTCCATCTCACAGAGTTAGTTTCCAATCTCCCCAAGTTGCTTTTCATTTCCTTTATTCAATGAATTTATTCACTTCGGTACCATGCGATAGCAGACGCTCTCTAGATGGTTTACGAAGATTAAAGTCTTCAAAGTATATAATGAAAGCCATATACATATAAATGCACCACCCAGAGAGCTCTCCAAAAACGATTTTAAAATACATTTGGCCAGTGTGGTGTGGTGGTTGGAGTGTTGGATGAGGACGGGGAGGTCTGAGTTTGAGTCCCCTCTCAGCCCTGATCCTCCCTGGATGACTTGGAGCCAGTCACTCGTTCTCCGCCTCACCTACCTCACCGGGTTGTTGTTATGAGGTTAAGATGGAGCTGTGGAAACAACCTCGGGTTCCTCACAGCAGTTAAAAAGGCAAGATACGAATGCAGTGTGTTGATGGTGATACCTTTGTCCAACCTCATTCTTAGGCACTATATTGAGGCATGTCAACACTATGGAGATGATCTTGTAGCCGTTGCCTTTGTCCTGAATCTCAATGGAGGCGTTAGGTATGTAACGTGCACTTTGGCAGTGTCTTTTGCCCTAATGGGGATGCTGTAAAGACCTTATGGGAGGATACTGGTCCCTTGAGGGCAGCTGGATTCTCTTGGCTGTTTCTTGGATGCTTTTTTCTGTCGCCTTTGTAGCCCATTGTCACTACAGCAAACATGGCGGGCATCTTACACAGCTTGTTTTGATTATGGGCTATGAATTAATGTCTTTATGGGTGTGATCCTGTGGAAATTTAAACAAGCAAACAGAAGTCCTGGCTTTCCCTAGCCAGCCATGCAGAACATTCTGCCTTTAATTACTTTGCTTGCGCCCAGAGCCACTTTCAGAAAACAGGATAACGGTATTTCAAGCCAATCAGTCTGGGTAACACAGGAGAGCCACCCTCTCATTCTGCACCAAGAAAAGAGCTGTTCCACAACCTGCCTCAGTGATGGGGAAGGACCAAAAGTTCTACAGACTCAAATCTGCATATACACCCTTAACGTGCCAGCTTTGGCCTGAGCCGCCCCATGAAGCATGGTTTACATTGCTGGAGCTGTATGAAACTGACGTGTGTTTTGTCTTAGGTGCCAGGGCCAAAGGACGTGTCACTATGGGAGCATCAAAAGCTGGCAGAGTACTCTGACTCTCACGATGGGCCAAGAGGTCCTTGTGGAAGCCATTGACCTCAGCAGGACTGTCATCAGCTATGAGGGTTTGGATAACCTGGGTACGTGGCTCCTGCAAGGCTGTAGTCCTTAACATAAGGGTAGGCCACTGGAGGTTCTGGGTTCAAATCTGTCCCCTGGCAATTTCACAGAGTTCTCAAATTATGGGGGAGAGGGAGGTAAACGCAACCTCATTTCCTTGAGGACTCCTTTGACGTCCTCAAAGAAGTGAGGGTCCTTAGTGAAACCCACAAGGCCCCCAACTCCCCCCGTGTTAGCTACATTGTGCCCTCCATAACCTTCCAAAAAGGAAGAGCTGAGAGGATTCTCACTTCAGTTGGGGGCCACTTTGCCCCTCTGTAATTTCACACAATGCCCAAAAATAACGAACACAAAAATTGTACTTAACTTTGAAGGAGGAGGAGGATGCGTATCTCTACCAAACTCGGAACTCTTTTTATTATCAGTTAGAGAAACGGGACTATGCATAGATTTGAATATGGCTACTGACTGTTAAAATGAGGAAGAGGTCAACCCAGTATATCTGATGTCTTAAATAACTGTTATTTTTAATACTGGATTGTAGGAAAAAATAATAAAATTTATTTTAAAAAATTGTACTTAGCTAAAATTGCCCTAATTCATACACATTCTAGAATTTATATTATGGGCAAACAAATACACCGTGCTTTACATGTAACAGGATTTCTGTTCTCTCATAAACTATTGGGCTTTAGTAAAATACCCTATTTTATTTTAAAGGCAGTGGCTAAAAATTTTGCGGTTTTTGCTGTAGCCTGTTGTGGTTAATCTGCAAGAAGGGAGGGCATGTGAACAAGCTGATCACTCTGGAATGGAAAGTGATGGGGGCGTCGTCTATGGCTTCCTTCACTCTTTATCGAAGTGCCAAATAATTTGGAGCCCCCGTTGCTGTCCTGCCATCGTGGGAGCCAGGACCTTGTTCTGCACTGCCCTACACCTGGGGACAGGGCCACAGCCTGTTTTAGAGCTTACTTCTTTTTCTTCTGGCCCCTCCTGTAGTGAATCTGAAAGCCCTGAAGCAGCTGGACCTGAGCAGGTGCCCCAACATCAACGACTGGAGCCTGAGCCGGTTGCACAGCTTTGCAGATGTGCTGGAGGAGCTTTCGCTGGCTGGCTGCCCCCAGATCAGTGAGCGAGGGCTTGCTTGTCTCCACCATCTCAGGTGAGCGCAGCCACTGGGGGTGTTTTATTGGATGCCAGTTTCAATCCATTGTTCCAGTGTTGGAGAAAGAGGCGGGAAGCTTGTAAGGAGGCAGCACGTTCTGCAGCTCATACCGGTTGTGCTGTCCTATGCAACCTGGGGCACTTCTGGTGTGTTGGACTACAACTCCCAGCATGCCATTGGCTGGGGCTTGCTGGGAGTCATTGGCCCAATACCTCTGGCTGGGGAAGGCTGACAGGCATGTGACATTTTCCTAAGCTGCTTGAGCCTTGCTCTGCTCTTGGCATCAGTCAAGCAGATCGAAAGATAAGCAAGGTGTCTTTCAACAGTGCTGTGAGTCAGGCCAAGAAAGCTGGAAAACAGGACGATCTGGAAGGGGTCTGGGCCACTGGGACAACCACTCACCCACGAAACCTGAGTCAGGTTTACATCACTGGGCATTGCGTTGGCAAATGAGCTGTTTTTGCCCTCCCAAGTTTTCCGAAGGGGAAATTCCCTTTGGAAGATTGTTGGTAACCTCAGATTACTCTGTTATGCAACAGATTCCAGGCCATGAAAGGGAAGTATTTCTTCAGATGGCTGTGAGCTTGGCCTACAGAACTCACGGCCACAGGTTGTGGTGATGGTCGCTGGCTTAGAAAACCAGCCTTTACATATAGCATTTTTGGCCTCCCTCGCTCCTTTTTGACACAAAAAAGCCACTCAGAGTGGCTTCCAAAGATTGATCACAAGGCCCTCCCTGCCCTCAGATTTATAATCTAAAAGACATGACACAAAATACACCGGGTTTGGGAAGGAGGAGGGGAAAGTGCCGGCTTTCTTCCTCATGCTCCATGTTAGTAATGCACCATGAACAGAACAGCCTTGAAAGTAAGTGCGCATGCAGCCCCAGAGGTTTAAATTAGGACTGCCTAAAGGATACATTTAAGAGCAAAAAATAAGCATTTGTAAAAGACATTTGCATGCTTGGTCACCGCAGGCTTCCTTTTATGCTTTCCCACTTCCGCCATGGCGTTTGCCACCTGCAGGTTTTATAAGGACTTAAAACATATTCTTAGTGCTTTAAAGACTTCTGCTTGGTTCATCAGTGCACTGTTCTGATTGATTGGGAGGTTTTAATTGCTGGCTCTAACAAATGGGCCACTGCAGCCCCAAATAAAATTATCTCCCTTTTGGTGAGGGAGTTGCTGAGCTCGCTGCAGAGGTCTGCTTTGCTAATTATGCCACCCTGATTAGTGTGCTCGTTAAGAATCGTGGGCAGCCAAGGAGACGGGGGAACTCTCTCATTCCCGCTTCCTCGGTTGTTGTTGCAGAAATCTGAAGCGCCTGAACGTCTCGAACCTCCCCTCCATTCCAAACAAACAGTTTATTCGCATCCTCTTAGAGGAGATGCTTCCCCACTGTGAGATCATTGGGATGGAGAGTGACGAAGGGCCGGTCCAGCTTACTGACTTCAAGGCAGACGGTGGTGATGCTGAGGATCTGCAGAACTCTGCCAGCAACCGGAAACATACTGAAATCTCCACCTGAGTGGGTGAGGCAGCACTGCAGGGAACCTCACCTGATGACGCTGGTGCTTGCGAAGTCTCTCCAGTCCTCCTCTGCACCTGGTTGACACAGGGACAATGAAGGATGAGGTCATTCTGGAGGACGCCAGACCTGTTCTCAGTTCTCCTTCCTTTGGGCTGGCATCATTATTAATTAAACCTCCATACTTGGAAGCAGAGTACCTCTGAGCTCGTTGTGTTATGAGTTGTAGTTATCTTTTATCTGTGTTAGCACAGCCTGTAACCAAGCGAGCCTGGAATTTACCTGCCCTCCAGCTTGGACCAATGGAAGGATTGGCTGATTGACCCGATCCTTATCAAGCTCCCAGAATTGTGTTTGAGTTTCAGTCTTCAAAGACGTTTTTGTTCTCTGCACCAGAGACAGTAGTAAGCGAGGAAGGCCTTTGCAGATTTGAACAGGAAGGGAGCTCTGCCGGGTGAGACCAAACGGCCGTCTCGTCCGGTATCCTGTTCCCAACAGCTGAAAGCCCCACCTGAGAAGCTCCCAAAGCAGGGCATAAAAACAGTGGTGTCCTCTCCCCCATGAATCATCTCTCGGCATCGAGCACTTACAGGTACACTGCCTTCGAATTTGGAGGCTCCACTTAGCCATGGCAATAGGTGGGTGGCATTTGGAGCATAGCGTCTACTGCTTTTTTGCGGCTATGCAGATCGTAACCCGCCAGAGAGCTCCAGCAACGGGGCAGTAAAGAATAAGAATAAAAACAGCATAGAGTTTTTTCCCCTCTTGCCATTCTGTGTGAGGCTTGCGCAGAATCGCTGCTGGTCCTGCTGATCACGGTTAGAGTTGTGTCTGGTTTGGCGCACTGGTCGCTCAATCCCACGCACCTCCCTTTTGCAGGGGTGCCACCCCTTTTTCGCCACGCATGTCGGCACATTTTCGCCACGTCTGCTAGCTCAGCCTTTGTCGCTCGATCTGTTTCGGAGCCTCAGATGGAAAGCACCTGAGCTGCACATTTGTGGGCTGTTGACGAAAACACTGCCCCTTTTTTGCAAGTAAGAACAAGCCTTGCGTTAGCGACGACCTGTGGGACTGGCGCACTTAGGAAAGGAGCCAGTCTCTGCACTTGGGGAATTCTATGGCTAAATGCTGTTGCAGCACGAGGCCAAATGGAAATTTACATAAATAATTGAAACGAGCCCTTCCCTGCTGCCGTCTTGGAAGGATGCTGGGATAACAGAAAGACTGAGCTGCTAATTCTGTGTCGAAGCATCCATAAATGTCGCCTCTGATCTCGCAAAGCCCTTGGAGATGTGCGTTTTGGGGGCAAATACCCCACAGGAGTGTGTGGTTTAGTGGACAGTGTTTAACGCAGTCCTGGGATGAATCTCAGCTTAGTCCTAACACTGTTCCTGGGCCAGTTCCAGCTTCCCAGCCTAACGTACTTTGTGGATTGTTGAGCGAATAAAGTGGAGCTCTGCGGGATGTATTTTCTTCACTGTTTTATTCCTACGGATTGCCCTTGAATCCGTTTTTGATGAAGAAAAATATGTAAATGTTAAGTCATATCCATTAAAATAGAAGGGCACAGTTTGAAAAGCGCCTAGTTCTTCTGTCAGAGGTAAATCGAGTAGCCAAAGAAATCCGGGTCTTTCCCTTGTTAGATAAATGCAGCGAATATGCACAGATATTTGCACAGATCTCTCTCTAGGTGATTATAGGGGTAGAGATGCAGGGCACTGAAGGCTTGCTCCTTAGCCAGCTGGTCCCCAACAAATCCCTTGAGTTTTGAGACCAGCCACATTCTGAACCTTCAGCAGGCCTTCCTTGCAAGTGTCTTCCTTGGTGCACAAAGGCTAGAAGGTCATGTAAGCGGGCGATCCTTCCCCCGATCCTGCTGGATAGCCTTTTCACACCATGGTGCTGGAGGCGAGCTCTGGGGATACCCTGGACCCCGAGATGAACCAGGGGATCCTAGACCCAGTCAAGCTCGAACTTTCCCTAGAAGCCGAAAAGGCAAAACGGAGGCTCTTGTACCTTGGACACATCACGAGAAGGCATGACTTCCTGGAGAAGACCGTGATGTTAGGAAAGGTTGAGGGCAGGAGACAAACGGGGAGACCGAACAGGAGATGGATCGGCTCCGTAAAGGAAGCCACAGCCTTGAGCTTGGGAGAGCTGACGGCAGCTGCCACAGACAGGATGTTCTGGGGGCTTGCTTTCATACGGTAGCCATAGATCGAAGATGACTCGATGGCCCACAGCACCACCGATAATGGAGACGAAAGGGAAATACATAGGCAGCTGAGGTCCTCTGCCTGGGAGAGGAGGGCAGAGGTCGGCCAGAAGAGAACCTCACGGTACAAAACTCGCCCCGCTGCTGTGTTCTTTGATGACTCCTGCATGTGGGCATCACGGATGCCCACCCGTCACGCCACTGCCGTGGCCGCCTCTCTCACACACGCAGCGCCAAGGACAGGCACGGGAGACGCCACGGAATGTCCCAACATCACAGCACACGGCGCTGTAGTGCTGCTGCGGTTTCTGTAGCGCCGTCAGCAGGAGGGATGCTGCCGTGAGTCCCCGGACGTCCCGCACCCCAGCCAGGGGCTCAGGCTGCTTTTGTCCCGCTTTGCTCACGAACAGTGGGACTAAGCACAACATGTGGACAGAAGGCGGAAGATCATCCACCGGCAGCACCTGGAGAGCCTCGTCGGCAGCATGCCTGCCAGGCACAGCGCCGCCCTCCTGGGACAGGGGCTTGGGATCTGCCACGGGAAAAAGACAGGTGGGTGTTGTGTATCTGAAACATTTTTACGCTGCTCCTTGGAACAAAAATGCTACCAGGGCTTCTGGCATATTTTCATTTCCTCGGATCATTTCTTTCCCAAGGCCCTAACAATGGTGAGAAAGACAGAAGGAAAATGGATGTGGGAGTTAAAGCAGCTGCTCCGAGACGAAAGAAAAAGGCAAAACAATACGCAAATGCAGCTACAGCTGGGTCTCGTAAAACATAATTGAGGGGGGCCAGAGAAAAGGAGCAAGTTTTTGGGAGGGGTGGGCTTCCTAAAAGCTTGCAACGATGGGGCTTTGTGGGACCCTGCAGGGGACTTATTTCAGAGTGATCTCTCGTGTGTTTGACTATCTTATGGCCCTAAAGGGTGGAGAAATGTATTTTATTTAAAACTTTTCTATACCATCCCGTACTTAGACTTCTCAGGAAATGGGAAGGACTTTGCTGGTTGGCTTTAAAGTCTGGGCAGGCTTTCAAGGGCAAACGCAGCACTTCAAATTGTGCTCAGAAATGCTTCCGAAATGATGCAGCCGAGTGCAGCATAGCTCTTGCAGGAGCTGATCGCCTCCCCACCTGCATTCTGCGCCCGCAGGGGGTCTCCCAGAAGAGCCGTGCCATGTGACCCAACTCCTCTCGCTCTCTTGCATCCTGCTGGCTTGGCTGTTGGTGGTTTGCTTCGGATTAAACCCTACGGTCTCAGCCTGAGAACTGAGCCACCCGCGTTCCTTCCCTTTGCTGCGTTTCCAAAATAAGACCTGTGCTTTTCCTTGAGCCAGCCGCACTTCCCCTGCAGGGCTGCAAACTCACGTGATCTCCTGTGAAACAGGCGGGCTCGGTATTGTCACCCTGCTTTATTTTTAACTGCTCCCCCGCCCCCAAGTCGCAACTTGCAGTATCACCTCCCTGAGTTCCTGGAGCATCTCGTAATAGGTGTGACTCGGGCACGTGGCAACGTGCTTCTCTCCAGCCGCACTCTCGGGCCGCCATTCGGCTTTACTGTCTCCCGGCTTTGGAGAGCTTGGTTCGGTTGGTTCGGTTTGGTTTGTTTCGTTCGACTGGGCTTCAGGCTCGCTTCCTGCCCCAGCGTTGCTTTTTTGAGAACAGACGCTGTGTGTGTGTGTTTTGCTGGAGAAGGTGGTGGGAGGGGGAGGCTAGAAATGGAAGTCCGGGCAGCCCAGCTTGTGTCGGCAGCAGGAGCTCTCCTGGACTCTCGGCCCTCGTGCTCACACCGCCGGCCGTCTCTGCTCAGGGCTCGGCCCTTCCTGTCTCCCCAAAGCAGGTGATCTGGGCCGCCCTTTGGCCTTGAAATTGCCACCCTATTTCCCCAAATAACCAAGGGGCCCGCCTTGATGCGGGAACTGAAGCTTGACCAGGTCGCGGGAGATGGATTGAATCCATAAAGGAAGCCTCGGCCTCAGCCTGGGAATCGAGGACAGAGATCAACCGGAAGAGAATCTCCCACGAGATGCAGGCAAGCAGTCTCCCAGTCTCCCCGGGAGCTTCCTTATGCAGTAGCCGCGGCCAGTTTGAGGATGCTGATCCGCGAGAGCATCCTCTCTCAGGCAGAGGTTCTCAGCCCAAACCTGGATCCCTGTTCTTGTTCCACACAGACAAGTCTTCCACTTTCTTTCCCCCTTCCACATCAGTTCCCCATATTCACACATGCACCCCTAACCCGCACTCGTCTTTGGTAGGCAGGTAAGTCCTATGAAACTTTCAGGATTCAGTGAGGCAAACAGAAATCATGCTGCGGATCACCCATAAGGAACCTCTTCCCATGTCCAAACTGGTGAGGGTCGCACTAAACCCCTCTCCTTTTTCACCCTGGGCTGAAGGTGTTCCAAAGACCCGGTGCAAGAACAGGTGATTTCAACTCACCTTGCCACCCTTTTGAAGCTGAAGAAAAGTCTTGGGGGGGGGGGGTTGAGCCCATAAGAAGCTGTTCATTGACTTTCTAAAATAGAATATGACAATTTTTAGAACACTTACGAGCACAGGGAGGCTGAAAGCGGCTTCCTTCAAGTCCTTGCTTTATAATGGTGTTTCTGGGCTTCTCTGGCCTCTTGCATGGCTGGATCCAGAGCACAGGGGTCTCTGCTTCTTGGGTAGCCAACCTCTCCATCTTTGCCCAACCATGTACAAACCCAGTTCTCCAACTGGCGGAAGGAAGCGTGGTGCTGGATGTGACCTTTACACTCTTGCAGTGCATTCCCCAACAAACAACTTGTTTTGCACAAATGCACATTGTTGCCCGAGGTCCTTCCTGCATCTTCCGCCCTACCCTGGAGCTCTAAATACAAACGTACTCTTTTCTCTCCACTTCTGAAAATTTCCACAGGTTAGTCTTCTGTGTCACAAACTGCTGAGTTTGTGTTTTGGGATCACCCCAAAGGCATGGACCAACGTGGTAAGCAAGGTCCCGGGCCGGCACAGTGTTTGGTGGGCCTGCTGCTTCGCTTTGCCAGAGACAAAGGAAAGCAGCAGATACGGGTTTATGGTCTGATCCCGCAGGGTGCAATTCATAATTATCGATTGATATCCCCAATAGACAGCTCTTGGGATTGAGTGCCTACTGCTTGGAGGTAAAATGAGCTGCCCAAAGTGAAGGCTGCCATTTCTGCACAAAGTTGGGGTCTCCCTGGGTATGAATGGTTGGCATGTTGGCCTGGAATGCTGGAGATCCTGGGTGTTCTAGTGCCCGTTCGGCCACAAGCTCTGCCTGAGCTACCTCACAGGGTTGTTGTGCGGATAAGAGCAATAGGAGGAGGAGGATTATTATGTTAGCTGCCTTGTGTTCCTTGAAGGAAAAAGTGGGGTATAAATAAATATGTAAATACATAAGAAATGAAGATAGCAAAAGCATGCTTTAACTTTCAGGATGTACAAAATTTTGAGGTGTCTTTTGAAAGGGAGAAGCAAGACAGGTCAAGGGAGGGAACTGAACCTTCTCAATCCCCCAAAATTTCTAGTAAGCATCTTGTAAAGTGTAAAAACTCCCTTCTCTGCACTGTGCAGGAATATTTGGGGATGCCAAAATGGAAAAAGGACACTGTGCATCTTTCCCCGGAATTCCTACCTGAGCCAGACCATCATAGCAAGAAAATGCTCCAGTTTGGAGATGGTTGTGTCTTGTACAGCACAGCAGGGAAAGTCAGAAGACCAGGAAAGAAAACAGAATATTTCTCGCACTTGCCAATATTTTGTGCTAGGTGCTCTTTGCAAATTAGTATATTTGTAGGCAGGCCAGCTTTATGAAAGCCACAAAAGATTGCCATCTCTGGACAGGGGAAAGGGCCTTTTGTTATTGGTGTCTCTATTTGAATGTTTTTGGAGTCATTCCAAACATTGTGTTGTGAAAGAAAAACCCCAAGCAGAAGGAGGGGTAGAATGATCGGTCTGGAATCAGAGACCATGAAACGAGCATGTTGAACTTCAGGCTCAGGTGGAGTTCGATACTTTTAAAAGTTGTTCCAAATGATTTGTGTGTAGGGGAAGAAATTCCACCCAGGTAAGAAGCAAGAAGTGGGAGGTTAGAACTTCTCAGCATGTGTTTGTAGGGCTGCTGTACATTTCAGCCTTTGCCAGCCAGCCTCATTAGATGCGTTGGACTGGAGCTGACTGGGAATGATGGGGCTTGAGGTCCAGTGCATTTGGAAGCAGCCAAGATCTTTCTTGAATGCTCAGTGAAAAAGCTCTTCTCACCTTTCCACAGAAACGGAGTGTTAGTTTTCCTAAAATTCGACCCAGCTCTGCCTTCAGCCTCATCTTATTTGCTCCTGTCACCACCTCATTGTTCAAAGAACAATGACTCCTGTTTTTGGATTATACATAGAAAGGGCTGGGAAAATGTGCACATGGGAAGGAGCAGGTGAAACTGGCCCAAGGACCTAGTCAAGTGTTCTCTTGAACATGTACAGAAGTTCCTTCCATGGCAAGTAGCTCCAGCTTTGGGGTCAAAGGGGGAGATTTGGGATTTTGGAGTGAAATTGCTAGAAAATGTTTAAACCACGAACATCCAATTACAATCCCCCCCCCCCCGCAGCCCCATGGCAGCAAACTATTTTTTACGCTGCAAATGCAGACTTGACTGTGTCTTCATGGTGTGTGTTTTTCTTACACCAATGCATTTTCCTGGAGAGGGAGACCCACCTGCATGGGGCCACCAACGAGAAAGCCCTGCCTGTATAGCCATTGTAACCAGTAACCAGTGCCGGCCTCGTCCTCCATCATTTTTAAGTCTGGGGGCCATCACCCCCTCCTCTTGTGACTGCACATGGCTACCTTTAACTGTGTGTTGCCTGGAAAAGTCCGTCCTTTTACGTGTCCTGAGTCTCCCACCATCCGGCAAATCGGGAAAATGTTCGTCTCACTGGGCGACACATGATGAAGAGTGTCTGGCAGGCCGCCAGCTGCCCAGCCCTGCTCCCCTGCTTCTCCCTGCACCGCAGGTACCCCGGCCAGTTTTGCGCGGCGGTGGAGGTGTTGACCTTTCCCCTGGCATGGAGACAGGTGGCTCCACCCGGCGAGCTTTCTGCCAGTGATGCAACCGTCGCTCTCTGGGCGTGCCTGCCTCCCCACGAAGGATGGATTCTCTCAGCCACTCAGGTGCCCGGAGGGAACCGGGCCGGGCTCCCACTCCAGCGCGCATTCCCCAGGTGCGTCTCTCCGCCTTGACCTTTCCTGCAGGTGGCAGGGTTCGCTTCGCAGCCGCCTCCTTGTTGGAGGCGCGGGGGAGCGAGCGGTTCCCGCACAGCCTCTTGGCTGCGTGACTGTTTGCTCGGAGAGGAGCTCTTAGGACTCGTTTCTGGCACGCCCCACCCTCGGTGCGCCCTGCCCGGGCTCGGGGTGCGGGGAGAAGAGCCGCACCTTGCCGGGCCTCCGCTCCTCCCTTTGCTTTTCCCGAAGAGCGGGCGGGGGGGGGGGGCACCAGGGGAGGCGTCCGCCTGCCTGGGGTGTCAGCGTGCGCGCGCCTCGAGGGGATCTGGAGGCGGCGGGAGAGGACGAGCCCCGCTTCGGGCAGAGGAAAGGAAAGTCGGGACGGGCACCCAGAGAGGCGTCTTGCACGTGGGTTTCAGGTGAGCTCTGGGTCTTTCCATGGGGGCACCCCTTCTCCCGAGGGTCTGCTCCGCAGAGCAAAGAGGAGCCTCCCCCTGGGCAGACCGTGTTCCCGGGCTTAGCACGGCACTGCAGAGCCGAGGCGCCTGTGAGAGCGAGGGCGCAACGGGCGGGCGCGTGGTCGTGGGGATCACGCGCATCGCTCTTTCGGGGAGTTTAGCGGTGCGCGGCGGTGGCTGGATGGCTCCTTTTACAGAGTAATGTATAGGGCGATGACTGCTCGGGCAACAAAGGCAGGCAGCGCTGCAAGACGCCCGTGTGTGATGTGTGTTGCGAGTCCTCGTTTTGGAAAAGGGAATTCTGCAGCAAGATCAGGAAGCGTGTTCGTGCCGAGGTAATCTGATGTCCGTTCACGATAGTGAGGTGCGTCAAGGAGGCGTGTTCAAAACGAGGGTCCAGGTCCCCCCCTTTGGTGTCCCCTGGGGATGTTGGACTGCGGTTCCCACAATCCCCCTGCCAGCATGCTTGGGTCCTTCCAGGGAGCTCAGAGGGCCCCACGTAGCTGGATAGAAGGGGCCGTGGGAGAGTTGTCCTTATGGACGACTGAGGCAGAAGGTTCCCTCCGCTGGTGGCATCTTTCTCCTCTGGCCAGGGCGTGGGAGAGGGCCAGAGCAACTCTCAGGGCTGGCCGGGGAATGCTGAAGCTCACAGGGCTGTTTCCCGTCTCTCCATGCACTTAAGGGCAACTCAGTCACCTCGCCGCCAAAATGGTTGACTATGGAGCCCAAGTGGAGTAGTGGTTGGAGCGGGAATTGGGAGATCTCGGCTCTAGCCCCCCTCAGCCACCAGGGGACTTTCCTCACAGGGTGCTTGTTGCTGTGAAGAGCACATGGAAAGGAGGAGACCCTGTAAACAGCCGTGGGTCCTTTGGAAGAGGAAGAAAAGAGGAGCAGGGTGCCATGCAGTGTAAGAATGATGTGTGGATCCAAGATCTTCCACAAAGCTCTGGCTTTCTGACACTGTGTGCACTCAGCCGGGGAGACTGCCTGCCCCCCAGCTTTTGGCTGCTTCCTCCCCCCTCCCTGCAAGCATTAAAAGGGGCTGGGTGGGGTTGGAGCTGGAGCTGGCCGATCTCAGCATTTTTGGAAGGAGCGATGCAGGTGCACGTTTAAGACCTATAAATTCTCTCGGCGGCTTTGCTGGAAGTGCTCTGCCAACTTCAGCAGGGCTGGAATTCTCACCTCATGCCGGGCATGTGTCTTGTCATGTCAGGGAAGCCAGCCTGCGAGCGAGGCAGAGGGAGGCTGGGGCCTCTGGGAAGGAGAGCGTGGGGAGCAGCAGCCCAGGGGCCACCTGTGGCCTTCGGAATGTGGGCAGGCTGCAGTGCCCATCAGCCCCAGCCAGCACAGCCAGTGGCAAGGAATTGTGGGAGCCACAGCCAAAGGGCCTGCATCCCCCACCCCTGAAGAGGAGGGCAGTGGGAAGGGCTCTTCCACACTGGAGTGCAGCGTGTTCCTGGCTGCCGGGGCAGCGCCTGGACCAGTGATGGGTCCACTTCCTCTCCTGAGCAGAGGTACAGCTAGCTAAGCTAAACGATTGCTTAATTCTATCAATAGCCTGCCTTTTTTCCTGCAAGGAACCCAAGGTGGTGTCCATAACCCTCCTCTTCTTCTCCACTTTATCCTCACAACAACCCTGCAAGGTAGGTTAGGCTGAGGGTCATTGACTGTGCTCACCCCATGGACTTCATAGCTGAGCAAAGCTATGAAGCTATAAAGTCTCCATCCAGAACTTGAATTCCAGTCCAACACTCCAGTTACGATGCCAGACTGAGTCTTTTTGAGGTTGTGTCTGGACTGAAGAGCCTCCTGGGGACCCCTTTCCATGACCATGGGCAGTGTTGTTGTTTTTGTTGTTGTGATTACACAGCCAGCATTTCTTTTGCCCTCCCAGCACTGCTCCATATTTCACAATTGCATCTACATTTCTGCTGAATTAGAGCAACAAGCAAAACCCAGTTTGTTAACCATGATGTTAACAATACGATAACCCATGTTGTTGAATGGTGGGTTGTTGCACTGCATGGACCCAGCTATGCTAACAAACCAGAGTTTATCAACCAAGAACGATCCAGAGTTCACAACCCAACAACAAACCATGGGTTCTCTTGTAGTTAACAAACTATGGTTTGTTAGCACAGCTGGGTTCATACAGCACAACAGCCCAGAATTCAACAGCAACTCATACTTCACCCATACTCTGGGTTGTTCTGTTGTGGTGACCCAGTCCAAGGTCTTCTTTGCCCCAAGCATCAAGTGCTTGGTCTTCAGTTCTAGTATTCCTAAGAATGAGGGAAATTGTGGCTATTACAAGAGTGAAGGCACGTGGGCTGCAGTGGGAATAAATTGCTTCTGCTAACTCAGCCTGGCACCTTTGAGTGCTTTTGGTGCTCAGTGCTGCAGGTTCTGATGAGAAGAAAGTCCCAGCACCCTGTCACTGGCACTCAGAGGGAGCAGAAGCACCCCAGTTCCCCTCCTTAGGTGCCGGTGTGGAGTCGTGCTTAGAGCTGGACTGGGATTTAGGAGATCTGGTTGCCAGTCTTCACTTAACCATGAAACTCCCTAGAGAATTTTGGGAGAGTTACTGACTCTCAGCCTCTCCCACCTCACACCCTCCTTGTTGTTGTGAAGATGAACTGGAGAGGAGGCGAGCCCGCTGAGCCACTCGGGGTTCCTCACAAGAGGAAGAAAGGTGGGTATAGATTCTGGGTAAGGATTATGATATGCTCTGGGTGCAGCGCGGTCTTCTTATTGACGTGTGGCTGCAGCCGGCCAGGACGGGGCCCTGGCTAATTGAGAGAGAGACTCTTGTGGGATTACGCTTCCCGTTCTTTGGAGATGGATCCTCCGCAAGCCATGCCAGGAACAACAACCAGAGGCAGGCATCAATTACCGGAGCGCATTAGAGCACTCAAGGGCCTTCCAGCGGCTGCTTAGCGATGGATTGTGATGCGTCCTTCACAGCAAAGGCAGTTCTGTTGGCAGCACTTGATTGATTCTCTCCTTCCTAAATTTCTCACCGTGGGTCCCTTTTTTCTGAATTAACACCCAGTACACACATTGCCCTCATTCTCAAAAGGCTTTACAGTGAGGTTTTTCTAAAAGGCGTTCTCTTTACAGAAGCAATGCCTGGAGAGATGCGAAAGGCATTCTGCCTGGAGAGCAGGTGACGGCGCTGTGCTGGTGACAGTTTCGCGCTCCCATCAATCTCCGTGCGGAAGCTAGTGGGACGCTCGAACCCGGAGCCCCCTGAATCGGAGCCTGGCCTGCTCCATCTCTGCAGCAGCTGATCGAAACAACGGACTTGCTGGCCAGGAGATTACAAGGTGAGGTCATGACTTGCGAAGTCAGGTGGTGCGGGTTGCCCGATCGGATGCCGCAGGGGGTATAAAAACGGGCAGATCTGCTGTGCGCCTCACTTGGGGAAGTCGGGGAGACATAGAACCGCATGGCTCACTTCCCCCCTGCCCGTCCCCCCATCCACATGCCGAGGGATCAGCCACTCTCGGGCCCCCTTCCCTTCCCTTCCCTTCCCACTATGCATCCCCAGTGCCTGTCGTAAGAACAGTGTGGACGTTCTGGAAATTGCACGCAAGTTTGCTCTTTTTACCTCTTCCCTCCCGATCCTGTTTGGCTGATGTGGTTTTTTTAGTCTTATAACTGATTTTTAAAAGCTGTTCTGAGAGCTAGCGAGGAAGGGCTGAAAAAGAGGGTAGAAAACCTCCCGATACATAATGAATAGATGGGAAATTCTGTGCAAGAAGCTTAGGGCAAGCCACACATTTGGCCTCTGCAGTGGAGGAGCACGAAGGCCTAATTTGCAGGTTTCCCCGCAAAAGAAGACCACCGAGTTGAAACACTCCGCTTCCTCTGCGGCGCTCTGCGAGTGTGAAGCACTGCAAATACAGCCACGCTTGCTGCGTCGATTCCCAGGTCCTTTCAGTCTTCAGCTTTGCTCTCGCTTTGTTTTGCAGGAAGATGAAGGAGTCCCGCTGTCTCACCGTGGCCACCGCTTTGCTGACGCTGCTCTCCCTGAAGGCCTACATTGAGTGGACTGCCGAGCAGGACGAGCAGTTGCCGGCCCCGCAAGACAGCAGGTGGCACGGCAGCTCCGTCACGCCCGTCTGGCCCTCGGATGAGGACTGGCTCACCTTCGTGCGGCAGCACTTCAACGATTCCCTGCAGCAGCTCCGGCAGACCATTCCGAGAGCAAAGGCCTACTGGAACGCCAAGCAGCACCGGCTCTTCCGGGCCGTGGAGGGCCGTCCGGTCCACACCAATGACTCCCAGAGCGAATGCTCTGGTCCCACAACGGCAGAGGAGACGGCCAAGATCAAAGATTTTGATTCCTACTCAGAGCTTCACAAGAATTTCATTCTCTACGACGACTGCCGGACCTTCCCCCTCTTGATCAACCAGCCAGGCAAGTGCAACAGTACCAAAAACCGCACATTCCTGCTCTTGGCCATCAAGTCCCTGCCCAAGAACTTTGCAGCCCGGCAGGCCGTGCGGGACACATGGGGGCGCGAGGGTGAGCCCGGTGGACTGCCGGTCCGCACGGTCTTCCTGCTGGGCACGGGGCAGAGCCGTTACGGCCTCCGGCTGCAAAACATGGTGGCGTTTGAGAGCCGCACGTACGGCGACATCTTGATGTGGGACTTCGAGGACACCTTCTTCAATCTGACGCTCAAGGACTTCCTCTTCCTCAACTGGACCCTGGAGTATTGCCGGGACGTCCGTTTCATTCTCAAGGGTGACGACGACGTATTTATCAACACCCCACAGGTCTTGGACTACCTGAGCTCTTTAGACAGCCACAGGCCCCTCTACACAGGCCAGGTGGTGTCAAACGCCTCCCCGTTCCGCGTCCACAGGAGCAAGTACTACATCCCGGAATCCTTCTACGTGGGCCCGTACCCTACCTACGCGGGGGGCGGGGGCTACATCTTCTCGGGGCCTCTTGTCCGGTGGCTTCACCTCGTCTCGCGATACATTGCCTTCTACCCCATCGATGACGTCTACACCGGACTCTGCTTCCACGCCCTGGGCATCCTCCCCGAGGCCCACCCCGGCTTCCAGACCTTCGACATCGCCGAGAAGGACCGGATGGACCCCTGCGTACACAGCAAGCTCCTCCTGGTCCACCGGCGCAGCCCCCACCAAACGCTTGACCTCTGGAAGCAGATCAAGGACCCCAGCCTCAAGTGCTGAAGCCAGCCAGGAATGAGCAGAACTTAGTGGAGAGGGGGGCATTTGAGGCTCACCTGTTCAGGTGCGGAAGGGGAAGCCGAGGGAGTTGGAAACTGGCAGATTTTGGGGCCATGGTTGGGAGTGGTCGGGCGCTGGTGTTGGCTGGAGGCGGCGTGGCTCAGCACAGATCCAGGCTACTTCTGAATGTTGGAGACTGAAAAGAAGCTGTCGCCATCAGCCCAGCCTGAGGGCCCCGGAGGTTTGGGACAGAAATAAGATTCGAAAACAGGCCTTTGGCCCAATCCAGACCTCCTCCTCTTAGATTTGCACGCAGAGCAATGGTTGCCTGCTTTGGGATACCAGGGAGGGGAAGGAAAAGTTGGCTTGTGCAAAGAAGCTGGTCTGTCGGATGCAGGGTGTAAAAGGACGGGACTTTTGCCAAGGGTTATCAGAAATGGAACAGGGCTGCTACTCGGAGCAAAGCTTGTTTGGCACATTCCGCGCCCACTTCATTTCCTAGAACCGGCAGCTGAAGTGACCTTCGAGTACAGCAAGGCTGGGGAAATCCAAGCAGACCCAGCCAGGCACGAACGGCACTGGATCACACGGCCCAACAGGTCCACCTGGCTTAAGAGGCCTAGTTTTTGGTCCTTGACCAAAGTTAAATGTATTGCAAGGGTTGTATCAAATCAGGGAGACGCAGCAGCACCTGACGCCGCAAGGTCAGGGGATATTCCTGCAGATTTTGAAGGGCGATGTTGCCCCCCCCACCTTTCAGCCCCCCCAAGACTTGCTAAATTCCTGCTCCAACTTGTATTGACTTGACAGAATGAGTCATTTCAGGTGCTTTCAAAACGTTTGATGAAAACATGGGATCACGCCAGCACAGCCACGTATTGCGAACCAGCTACCAGAATCAGTGGCACTAGAAATCCAAAAGATCAGAACGGACACCCCTCGTTCTTTCCATTTAAGCAAGTACAGAGCAAGGGATGCATCGGCATGGTCTCTCACGCCAGGGGATCCCTTCCCACCCCCTTTGCCATGGCGCCTCTCTTTAACAGGGCCTGGCACAGAGAAATTGGAAAGGCAAACTTTGTACAACCAAATGCGGGGAAAAACTTTGCCCACCGAATTTTGGTATGCTGAGCTGGTTTCGAAAGTGCAGGAGGGCAGGAAGCGGGGGGGGGGGATCATCCTGGAGTGCCCCAGCTCTGGGTGGCCCCAGCTCATCACCTTGCTGCTTCTAGAGTTTTTCTCACCTGCTCATTTCCCGTAGCTAACCTTTGCATTTCCTTTCAATGAAAAGTTCTGTTCCTTGAAGTATTTTCCACAACTGTTCGCCCTGTGATGCGCCCTTCTAGGGCGAGCGCAGCCACTGTTGGGTAAACACAGCAGTCAAAGAAACACCTAGTGTTCAAGCATGCCTTAAAAAATGTACACCATCCAGGATTAAAAAAAATAGCTGCTCTTCTAAATTGCTGGCTGTTACTTCTTCCTAGGCTGCATCTTGCACAGATGACTGAAGGAGGCTCAAGACTTTCCCTGAGACCTATTTAATTAGTGGGACGAGCGCATTTTCCCCGTACCGGAAGGATGGACAGACAAAATAAACCGTGTCTTGGGCGTTGTGTGTATCGCTGGATGTGATCTGAGGGCTTATGGCCACTTAGTCTGAGGCTCTCCGGAAGGTGTTTGTGCTTGCTTCTTTTCGACAGCAGGCTAGCTGGAGTTGAAATCTAGATAAGGGAAAACAGCCTGCTTAGTTCTGTAGTGTCGTGAATTGAGCAGGCCATGTCACTGCACTTAGCTTCAGAGCCTGTTTCAACCCAAGGCAGGTGCCCTCTTTCCCGTGACACAGTGAGAGAGTCTCCGGACGTGTGCTGTTCTGCTCCAGGGTTGATGCGTCCAGCTGCCACCCATCCGGGGAGAACACGGATTGTTCTCTCTGCTTACTCAATCGCTCGAAGAGGCAAATATCCATTTCTTTCTTTATTAATTTCCCAATTTGGCCTAGTGACAAACACACGTAGGCCTAGATTCACCGGATACTCTCCACGGATTCAGCATAAGCATCCCTTTGAGTTGTAACAGTATTGAGGACGTGTAACAGACCAAAAGAGCTCAGCCCCTCCACCCCTGCCCCACGGAAAGCTGCAGAAATCACACCCCTCCATCATCAAGAGCTCTGGCAAGAGGCCAGTGAATACATTCCCCATGTTCCCCCACTAGCAATCCCTTTCACTGCTCAAGCCAGCTCACACATTACTCCAGAGGTCTTTCCAGCTGCTAAAAGCCCCCAGATCCCAGTAAAACCCTTGGAAACACATCCCCGTTGGAGGAGTTGGCTGAAGAAGAGTTCCAGCTTGAGACACACTTTCCTGCAAGGCAACATTATCGCCCAGCGCAGGGCTGGACATTTCCTAGAGAAAACACAAGCTGTGGCCTCCCACTCAGCCATCACACCTTGACCTTCGAAGCAAGGTGAGACATCCTGCAAAGCAAGCACTTTCCCTGAGTGCTTCAGTCCCCGAGGCCCAGAATAATATTGACAAAAAGGCTTTCTGTTCCAAACACAAACTCCTCCATGGAAGGAAACCAAGTTGCTGCCCGTTCCTGAAGGCCCAATTTTGAGCTGAACCTGGAATGGAGGAAGAGGCGGGACTGGAGCGCCCGTAAGGAAAGCAGCAGAGATAAGGCAACTCATATCCAAGGTGGAAGAGCTGTGAAGGGCTCCTGCGCTTTAAATGAGCCCTGTGCAAATTAAAGGAGTTTTTGAAAAATCGGGGCTAACGAGCCATCCATGGCAGGCTATGATAAGCCAGGGGGATCCCAAGGCCTTGGCTCCGGGCAGAAGAAGTGGGCTCCTTTTCACAACCGATCTTTCCTTTGCACATCGTCACCATAGTGACAAGGCAGCGACTGCACACTCGGGAAGTCACTTGTTCTGCACAAATGGGCCAGGGTTTTTGCTGCAAGTCCTGGGTGGTTGGGGAGGGAGGAGCGAGGACCTGCTCCGGAGCAGCAGGTCATTTCTCGTAGTGGTCCAGGGGGTAGTGTTCGCCGTATTGCTTGAGGTGACGTTCCAGGGATTCCTGCTGCTTCTGGATGTGCCTGGGCATCTCAGAGTAGACGTCAGAGAAGAGGAGCTGAGGCTTGGGCTTCAACTTGCGCTCAGCTTCTTCAAAGGCCTCCATGACCTGGAAAAAGATGGTAGACAAAACTAGAGATGGAGAACATGCTCCGAAGGTAGGAGACTTCTGTTTTCAAACCTTTGTTGGGCTTTAATCCCTGTACCAAGGAGTAGTCTGGTTCCTTCGAAAGGGGGCATTTTGTCATGTTCATGTGAGCATAGCCAAAGTACGTCCACCTGACCAAAGATGCTTCCATTCATGAGGGAGATCAGTTTTCTGCTTAGAAAATAAGAACAGTCCACCAGAATATTCTCCCACGAAACTGGGCATGTTTCCCCATAGAAGGCTCTGGAGGATTACTTCTGTTTATAAAACATGTGTGAATATAACAAAAGCAAACTGTACCCTGCTGATTAACCTTATGAGCTGGCCGTAACATTGCCTACCTTTGGTCATAGGGCTCATTCTTTTAAGGATACCGAAATTTCCCCTATTATAAGATCCCTAGGAGACATTTACACAAGGAAGAGCCAGGAGAAAAGGTAGTTCTCCTGTCCTTTATAGAGGTGTGGACACTACTTCACCCTTGTTGTCTTCTCTCTCTCTGCAAATGAGCAACACAGGAGTTAAAATATAAACATAAAACATGCATTAAGCGGAAATAACTCTGCATGTGAAAAGGGCCCAGGCTCTTTCCACAAAACTACTATCCCCAGGAGTTGGCTAGGGCAGATCAGCAAGTCTGAGATGAGATCCTTCTGCCCATCTGTGGAAGCTGCTTGATTCGTGTGGACACATTTGGAGAAAAGAACCATGGTTCAGTCAAAAACCAGAAAAGAGAGACCTTTCTAAAAACTTCCAGGGCTTATTTTCAGGCACCTGAGAACATGTTCTCTGTATTTTGAGACTGTCCAGGCCACTCTGTCTTGTTTTCAATCAAACAGCCACTCACCCGCTTGCGGGATTTCTTGCGCCAACTCTTTTCCTGCTCCTCGTCCCACCAGTTTCGGCCCACCATATAGTGGCGGAGACGTGAGATGGGGTGGTCTTGCTTGTCCCAATAGTTCACTTCATCCACAGAGCGGTAGGCGGAGCTGTCATCACTCGTGCTGTGGTGGCCAATCCTGAGAAGGCAACAGACACCTCAGCATTCAGGTAAGGCCCTTAGTCCAACCTGTGCACTTGGCCACCCTTCGTGGAGCCACTGTGGTCAGGTCAGTGCTCGGCTTCCACCTCCCAGCTCTGTGCCCACCTGTAGGTCATCGCTTCAATGAGGAACGGCTGGTGTTCTGCAAGGGCACGGCGCCGAGCCTCCTTCGTGGCATTGTACACCGCAAAGACGTCGTTGCCGTCCACCCGGATCGAGTGGATGCCGTAGCCAGGCCCCCGGGCAGCTGCAGAGGGAAAGGAAGTAGGGAGACACTTGGAGTCCACCTCTGGCAGCCCCTGTGCCTGTGCTTGTATTGATTCGTAATTTAGACTGAAGACATTTCTGCACTGCCCTTCTGCAAAGCTTCCACAGGTGCTGCAAGCACAGCCCTAGAAGCTTCTGGGGCCTTGAAGGCCCCCCCCCCCACCCCCAGTGAGTTTCCTCTCCGTAACTTAACCCTCTTACCAATTCCATCGCCCCGGTACTGCTCATATGTCGGTGTGGAGATGGCGTAGCCATTGTTGCGGCAGAAGAAAATGATGGGGCACTCGAGAGTGGCCGCGAAGTTGAAACCTGCATGGGCATCGCCCTCACTGGCCGCACCTTCCCCAAAGTAGCAGATCACGATCCGGTTGCTGTTCTCCCTCTTGATGGCATAGGCAGAGCCGACGGCTGTTATGGGGAGGTGAGAAGGAAGGGGAATAGGAAGAGCAAAGGGGTTGATGTCTGGGGCTTTCAGAGTGGCCATGCACACACCAAAAAAGTTGGGTGTTTTGGCCAATCGTTATGTTAGAGGCAGCTCGGCCGGCTATTCAGTGAAGCAAAAATATCGCACCTGAAATCTGCGCAGGAAAATATTTGCATGCGTTTAGGCCTGGGATTTGTTTGATGCAGTGGAGCATCAATCCTGTGCCCCCAAACCCATGAAGGGAAAGGTTAGCAGACCCTCGACACAAAGCAGAAGTTTTGCTTCTTCAGTCCTGGGCACAGAAATCTGCGCAGTAGTAGCTGTGCAGTCGGTGCAGTTTTGCCTGCTCCTCCAGAAGGAAATACCTGGACCTGGTTTCGTCTCACCTTGCGGGATCTGCGTGGCTAGCGGGGAAGAGATGGTAACAAAGTGCAAATCCTTGCAGCCGTAATGGACGGGCATTTGGCGGCCCTTCCCGGGGTCGCTGGCATTGCCGTAGCATTGTGCCATGAAGAGGTCCAGCGGATGCCCCCTGTGCATGAGGACACCTGTGGGAGCAGAAGGGGCACGCGGTTAGCAACAAGGCTGCCACCACAAGCGCCTTGCATTGGTTTTCATGACTCATGTGTTAAGTGCTGCAGTTACTGCTCCCTCCTGATACTTGCTGCTCTCCATCTAATGCACTACAACATGGCTCCTAGTGCTATGGAATGGCCAAAGGAGCGTCAGCAAACCAGGTGAATCAACCTTTGAAGTAGGGGCTGTTTGCCTACCCAGGAGCCTGACTGTTATCTTGCCCCGTTTAAATATTTGCAGCTTCCATTACAGAGCAGGACGGGGCAGGGATGTCTGGCAGAAATTTCCTTGGGTTGGGAACACGCTGAGGGCCAGGGAGTGCTCCCCTGTCAGCTGCCCTGTGCTGCCACCTAGAGGGCAAGTAAAGAGCAGCACGTCAGGTGGCGACTGCCCCTTACCTGCTTCCCGATATTGTCCAAATACCAGGTCAGTGTCATCCAGGGCAGCAGCACTGCCAATGTGGGTGCCCTCCTCCCCGTAGTTAGTCATGTAAAAGGAGATGCGACCCTGTGAACAAAAGATTGTAATTATTGTCATGGAAAGAAGGTCAAGCCCTCAAGTTCTGGCTTCTTTCAGGTGACTGGATTAAGTATTCCTAAATCAGGAGGAACCTCCCCAGGGGCCAATGAAAGCTTGGCTCTGGAGCTGGGCAGGCGGTGGAGGAGGCCGGGATGCTGTTCCCCCGCCTGTTGGAGCAGGGCTGCATGGAGCCGTACCTGCCTCTGGGACTCATAGAGAATCCGATCCATGGTGTTGAGGAGGGTCATGCTCTTGTAGAATTTCAGCACTTGCTCCTTCGGAAGCTGTAAGGAGAAAACCAGCGGAGTGAAGCGGGAAACGCCTCCGGTGGCAAATCCGTGAGCCTGGGTGAGTTCAGCAAGAGCGTCATGGACGCCCTGCCCCTCTGCCCCGGGATTCTGCTCGGGTCCCGTGTCTCACCTGAGGGTCCTCGCTGGGATTGATGATCTGCCCCTGTCGGTCCATGACCCGGTAGATGGGGATCCCCGAAATGACATTGGGCTGGATGAACTCAAGCCTGTCTATGAACTCAGCGGAGGCGCCTGGGAACTGAGGCTTTTCCTCAAGGGAGGTGAACTCTTCCTGCTGTTGGAGGAAGACCTGGTCAGGGTGGAAGCAAACAACAGCACACATGAGGGGCTGAGCAAGAGGAGTCCACTGGTGCCAGAATCATGCAGGGTTATTTATTGATTACAGCAATTTTATGCCACCCCTGTTGCAGAAAGCCTCGGGGCAGCTTACAAAGCAGACTAAGCAAACATAGAATAAACATTAAAAATCCAGAGCATCTTGGCAATAGTATAAAACCAGTAAATAAAAACAACAATTAACAATTAAAATATCGTTTAAATAAAAAGGTCTTGGCCGGCGCCGAAAATCAAATAACGACGGCGCCAGGTGGACCTCTCTGCGGAGTGCATTCCATAGGTGGGGCACCACCGCAGAGAAGGCCCTCCTCCGGGTGCTCACCCTCCTAATATCCTTCACAGAGGGCTCCCAGAGAAGGGCCTCCCCCGCCAATCTCCTAAGACCAGTCTATACGGCGTCCAACCTATAGGATGAATGCAGCAAGAGCTTCCTGCTCACACTCCCCTGTGTGAGCCAACCTATCCAGGGGAGTCATGCACAACTAGCGCCACTTCCAGCCATCGGCAGCTTTGCCCTCCTCGTGACAAGCAGGTCTCAGGCGCCACTTGCGGCATGGGGCTGCTGCGGCTGGAGCACAGGTTGGTTTTTAACAGGTGGGCACCATGAGGTTCACAGCTTCCCTCTGACTAGCACACACCTCTACACAACACACCCTCCATCACACTCCTTTCCACAAGGGCGGAATTCAGCGTTGGGGGGCATTCGAAGCAACACGGGACGCTTCTGCAGGAATGCCGTGGCAGCGAAGCACGGCAGGACAGACATGGATAAAGCAAATTCCAGCCCCGGCCTCTCCTTTGCAGAGAAGGGCCAATTTTACTGTCCGTTCGGAGTTCTGAGCTTCTAAGCCTTAAAAGCATGCGATTTTGAGGTTTCCGATAGGGCAGGGAAACATTTAGCTGAGAGGCAAAATGTCCTTGTTGATATTAGCCTGAGCAGGAAAATATCTCTGCTGATCTGGACCATGTGAAGCTCAGCGGTGACCAGAAAGCGAATTGACCTCGGAACCACCAGGCGAGGAGGAAAGGAAAAAGGAGACACAAGCGCCACACACGCCCCCGAAATGACCCAATCGGGTGGGAGAAAATCACATGGGAAAAGGCCCAGGCTCCTCCCACCCGTCCATCCCGCAAGGAAGAAAGGGACTTTTTCTGAGCTGCATGCACACAGCTTGATCCCTGCCTTTGAAAACCGCCTTTTAAAGATCTGAAGTCCTCGCATAGGCTTCGGAAATCTTCCCAGCGTTTCAGGCATCGGATCCTCTCTCAGTCAGAGCCCAGGCACATTCATCTGCAAGTAACTCTCGAGTTTAACAGGGTCTATTTTCAAGAAACCGCACCGGAGTTTTTAAAGCACAATCGGAGCATATGTTTATTTTGTCCAGCAGACTTCACAAAGGACTTTCCTTCTTTATCTTTTCTCAAAGATGCCACAAAGGATCCTTCTCATTCTCTGCCAGTGCTCAGACAGAAGCAGCACTGAGAGGGTCCTTTGCAATGTTATCTGAATAAGAAATTAAGCAACATTTTCCCTCCTGTTCTGAGACATAGCCCACAGCAGCCAAGCCCCACTGAATTCAGGGGGCTTACTCCTAAGGAAGGGGACCCAGCATGGCAGCCTTTACTGTGAACAGTAATGTAGATTTCAAAGCATAAGCAAACTTTAGTTTGGACACTGATGGCTGGGTGTGTTTGACCATTGAGTTACATGCCACAGCAAGTTTGCAGGAGGTGCTATTATAAATTAATATGCTTCAGAATCCAAATCCACGACAGCCAGGCACGTGGAATAATCTGAGATTCTGACAGGTAGCTTTGACCCAACAGTAGCGCCGCTCCTCCTCAAGGGGGACCAAGAATCATTCAGGAGGTTCGCCGATTCTTCCTCCCCGTCCCTCAATGCAACCAGCCACTGGAGCCAAGCCATATGGCACGATGCGCAGGGCACGGCTGAAGGGCGCTGGGCGCTGTCATTCCAGCTTGTCTGGAGGACACTGGGTTGGGCTCAGCTGGGTGAGAAGAGTCAGGGAGACCCAGTGTGAAATTCCCACAAAGGCGACTGGGAAAAGAAGCTGGGTTGAGACAATAACCCGGGAACCCACCCTCAGGGGTTGCAAATGGGGCGAGTGTGGGTTACTCTTATTTATTCATTCATTTAATGTGCCTGTGATTATGTGCCCATTTGATTCAGAATATTTTTTTTCTCGTTTTCCTCCTCAAAAAACTAGGTGCGTCTTATGGTCAGGCGCATCTTATAGAGCGAAAAATACGGTATTTAAATTGAGAATCAGTGACTGGCCCAAAGCGAGCTTCTTGGCAAGAGAGAATTGGAACCTGGGTCTCCTGAGTGCCAGTCCAACGGTTGTCGTGAAATGCAGCTTACTATCTGGTTTGAACCAAGGTGAGGTAAAAAAAACCATGGCGAACAACCCACAGTTCACAATCCAGCGGCAAACCACGGGCTGTCTTCACAGGTTCTTAGTGGGCAGCAACCTAAAGTTAGCCTATGCTCAGCGCTTGACTGTGAATCATCATGTCTGAACTCAGCCAGGGCTGGCCCAGTGTGCCCACAGAGGGGGCAATGCTTGGTGCCAAGCATGGGGCAAAAACACAATGAATGAACGGAACCCAGGTATGGCGAGGCACTGCTCCTGATCGGCTTTTCATTAACCCTTCACAAGACAGCCCCGTACCCTGAAGAGCTGTCCAGCCATATCCCGGACAGGCAGCTTGTGCCACTGCCCACGGCCCCAAACATATCAAATCGCTCTGAAAGAAGACAACCGTGCTCTGGGCCCCATAACCCCCTTTAGTCCCACTCTGTCCACCCCCATGTAACCTGTCACACACGTGGGGAAGGAGGCACCAACTTTTCCTGCAAAGCCAGTCTGTTCCAGTGTGCCGACAGTGCCAGACTGGGGTTTGGCAGATCGGGGTTCAAATCCCCCCACTCGCTTGCGAAGCTCCCTGGGCGGCTTTGAGCCAAGCACGGCCGCTCCGCCTGGCCTACCCCACAGGGCCGCTGTGAGACGCAAGGACCCGGAGCCGCCAAGTGCGAGTCTCCCTGCGTCCCGCACCGAGGGAAAACAAGCAGGGCAGCGGCGTGAGCAAGGGGTGAATCTGAGCCCCGCCAAGTCCCTCTGCCCCGCACGCCTTTTCCGTGCATCCCCCCGAGAGTATTTGGGGAGGGGGCACACGATGTCTCTGCAGAAATCGGGGGGGGAGGGGGCCCGTCTGTGCCTCCGTTCCTGCGGCAACGCGCCGCGCGGACCCCGCTGCGCCCGGCACTGGGGTCTCGCAGTGCCCCCCACCGGAGCCCCCCCTCGGGGACCCCCCTCCGCCGCGAGAGCCTGCCGCCCCCCCGGCCGGGCTGACTCACTGCCGTGCGGAGCCCCCGCGCCGCGATCCGTCCGGGCAGCGGGGTGCGGCCCAGCAGCAGCCTCCGCAGGGAGCGCAGCCCGGCGCGAGCGGACGCCGCCGCCGCCATTTTGGGCACTGGAGGCGGGCGGCGAGGCCACGCCCCCTGGGCGGGCGCGGGCGCGAGTGCCCCCGCTCTGCCCCCCCGCGGCCTGAGCCCCCCCGGCCTCCCCCTGAGCCCCCCGAGGGCTTTGCCTGCGCCCCCTCAGTCCTGCTCCATCGCGCCCGGAGCCGCCTCCGGTTTCCTTCAGCGCCTTCCTGAGCCCCCGGAATGGCTTGCGACTTCCCTCCGCGCCGCCCGATTTTTTTCACCTTTCCGCCAAACCCCCCGTTTTCTTCCGTCTCTCTCTGCGCCCCCTGAACGTTTTTTAAATGTCTCTTTCACTTCCCTCTAAACCTCCCCAATTTTCTTCCGCTTCTCTCAGCGGCCCCTGAATATTTTTCAGTTTCTGTCTGAGCCCCCCTGAATTTTTGCAGTCTTTTCCTGAGCCCCCTCCTTTCTTTTTCCGCTTCTCTCGGAGCCTCCCTGAATTTGCCGCCTTGGCTTTTTCCGATTTCTCCGTTAGGACCCCTCCGTTTTGTTCAGCTTGCCCTGAGCCCCCTCATTGCCTCCCATGTCTCCCGGAGCCCTTCCACCCGCTTCTTGCAGCCTCTACTGCAAGATTCAGACTCAATAAAAGGAAAATATGGAATTCACTTCCACAAGATGGAGGGAAGGCCACCAATTTGGACTGCTTGGAAGTAGCTCTGGACAAATTCTTGGAGAAGGCAATCAATGGCTACTGGTCCTGATGAAGGGCTACTTCTCCAGTACCAGAGGCAGCATGTCCAAGCATGCCAGTTGCTGGGGAACATGGGTGGTGTTGGTACTGTGGCACTGATGTCCTGCCTACAGGTCACCCATCATCAGCCACTGTGTGAAATGCTTGACTAAATTGGCCCTGTTTTAGTGGGATTCTTCTTCTGCTGATTGTTTTATTTTTAATCAATGCCGTCAAGGTTTGGACAATCCAGGTTCTTTATGGGCACGTCCTATGCCTGCTTACCCCTAGCTTGGCTGGTTGAGGATTTCCCCCCACTTTTTGGTAGTCCAAACATGCCTAGGAGTGTGTATTTGTTCTCTGCACATGCTTTCACCATGACAAGTTCTTCTCAGGTCAATGCAGCCACCGCAGGGTAAACACCGGACTCAAGTGTACAATCACAGCCTTCCTGACCTCAAAGACCTTAAGTACACCTTAAGAAAAGTGCACAGTACATCATCAATGGTAAAAAAAATAGGTGCTCTCCTAAATTACCGGCAGTTACTTCCTTCTAGGCTGCATCTTGTACGGATGTTTGAAGAGGGTTTAGCTCTTTTGGGGATGTAGCAGGGGAAGCTCTTTTCCCCATGCACTGGGATGATGTCAAGATAAAAGAAAATGTCTTTGGTGTTGCATTTATGGAATTGTGCTATTTATGCCTACAGTGCTTTGCAATTACTTATTACTGTTCCCTAGGTTAACGCTCGCATCTTTTAAGGCACAGAGCAACCATTCCTGGACATGAGAACTTTACTCTTTAACACTCAGTCAGTGGTACCCAAACTATCGTGTGGCAGAACAAGTGATTTCCAGTGGTTAACATTCAAGATGAAACTGGCACTGAATTAAATTAGTGCAGGGTGCATAGACTGGCCATACCAGCATTTTCCCAGTTACTAAAAGCATCCAGATCCCAAGGAAAACCCCTGGAAAACCATCCCCAATTCACTAGAAACAAAGAAACAGAGCAAGTCAGAGGGGTCTCCCGGGTCATCTAGTCTGACCCCCGGCTCCAGCCAGCTCTGCTTATGACATGCCTGCCATGGTTTTGACTGCGTTTCCGGTTGATGTAGCCTAAAGGGGATCATTTCTGAAGCACTTTCAAGAGATCATGAGCAAGGAATGATTGAATTTATTCTCCACAGCCTCCCACTCAACACCAATTTTCCTTTGAAGGCCCTGGTGCCAGCTGCCCCAGTGGGCACCTTTTAACAACACATCTTTCTTTTTCATATTATCACCATAGTGACAGGGCAGCGATTGCAAAAGTGAAGAAATCACGTGTTCTGCACAGATGAGCCAGGGCCAGAGTGGTGGAGACAAGAGATGGGATTGTGCTGTTTGGCCCAATGCCTGACCTCATCCACAGAGCGGTAGCCAACACTTTCAATGTTAGTGCCGTGGCAGCCAACCCTGGGAAGCAACAGACACCTCAGCATTCAGGTAAGGCCCTTAGTCCAACCTGTGCACTTGGCCACCCTTCATGGAGCCACTGTGGTCAGGTCAGTGCTCGGCTTCCACCTCCCAGCTCTGTGCCCACCTGTAGGTCATCGCTGCAATGAGGAACGGCTGGTGTTCTGCAAGGGCACGGCGCCGAGCCTCCTTCGTGGCATTGTACACCGCAAAGACGTCGTTGCCGTCCACCCGGATCGAGTGGATGCCGTAGCCAGGCCCCCGGGCAGCTGCAGAGGGAAAGGAAGTAGGGAGACACTTGGAGTCCACCTCTGGCAGCCCCTGTGCCTGTGCTTGTATTGATTCGTAATTTAGACTGAAGACATTTCTGCGCTGCCCTTCTGCAAAGCTTCCACAGGTGCTGCAAGCACAGCCCTAGAAGCTTCTGAGGCCTTGAAGGCCCCCCCCCCACCCCCAGTGAGTTTCCTCTCCGTAACTTAACCCTCTTACCAATTCCATCGCCCCGGTACTGCTCATATGTCGGTGTGGAGATGGCGTAGCCATTGTTGCGGCAGAAGAAAATGATGGGGCACTCGAGAGTGGCCGCGAAGTTGAAACCTGCATGGGCATCGCCCTCACTGGCCGCACCTTCCCCAAAGTAGCAGATCACGATCCGGTTGCTGTTCTCCCTCTTGATGGCATAGGCAGAGCCGACGGCTGTTATGGGGAGGTGAGAAGGAAGGGGAATAGGAAGAGCAAAGGGGTTGATGTCTGGGGCTTTCAGAGTGGCCATGCACACACCAAAAAAGTTGGGTGTTTTGGCCAATCGTTATGTTAGAGGCAGCTCGGCCGGCTATTCAGTGAAGCAAAGCGTTCTTTGAACCTGAAATTGCGCAGGAAAATATTTGCATGCGTTTAGGCCTGGGATTTGTTTGATGCAGTGGAGCATCAATCCTGTGCTCCCAAATCCATGAAGGGAAAGGTTAGCAGACCCTCGACACAAAGCAGAAGTTTTGCTTCTTTGGTCCTGGGCACAGAAAAACATGTCACACTAAACCACCCTGCCAAGAAGGCACAGTGTGTTGGTTGTTCACCCACAGTGGGCTGGCTTTGCAGCCCCTAAAAATTGTACCACTGGGCTTGTGACGGTTGTGTCCTCTTAGAGCTGCCTGATGTGCCTGGTCAATTTTGTAGTCTCTTTCAGCTCTCGGAGGGCAGGTGTGTAGGGAAAAGAATGCCTCCCTGAAAATATTGAGGAGCAGACCCGCAGCTCTAAGTCTTGCTTCAGAAATCCCAGGGGGAGTAGGGACCCCTCCATGCTGCCCTTTTAGAGACAACTTTCAATGTGGCTGCCCCTCCAACTGGGACGGGGTGGTCCCACAGAGAGAAACAAAGTCCTCCCTCTGACCCTGGGCCTCCCCCCCACCTACCCATGGGTCCCCCCCCCCCCCCGGCCAAGTCATTCTTTCCATCTCCCAGGGTGTGCAAATGAGTAACAGCTCTCTGGCCCAGGGTGACTTACTCCAGTTTGAAGACCGCGAGCTGCCTCCCATCCTCGATGTGGGGGGCAGCTGAGCAGCACCAGCCTTTGCAGGATCCGCAGCCCCACTTGCCACGACAGCCTCGACAGCCCCATTTCTCGATGCACAAGAGCCCAGAATGGCAGCCGGAGACGGGAGCAGCACAGGGCACACCAATAAATCAGAGGGGAGCTGTAGCCACAGGACACCCCTCCCACTGCCTCCGCTCCCCACCGAGTTTGTGCTTTGGAAGGGGCAGGGCAGCTGGGAGGGACGAGCACCCAAAGCTTCCCCAGTTCAGTCTTTTCAGCTGAACTCTGACCACTGTCGCTCTGTTCTTGCTGTGCCCACTGCCTTGTCCCTTCCAGCTCCAATTTATCGAGAGAGAGAGAGAGAGAGAGAGAGAGAGAGAGAGAGAGAGATTTCCTACTTCTCCTCCAAGCCAATCAGTGTGGGATAGAATAGTCCAGGTATCCTCCACCTTGCAAGGTGAGGTGCATGTACCTGTGCCCCCTACCCCGATGTTTGCAATGTGTTATGTGCCAGGGCACTTCTGAAGGTGCTCCAGTGCATTCCACACACACCTGTGGCTCGACTGGAGGCCACCAGGTGCAAAGCCTTCGGTGTGGCAGCTCCACCTCTGTGGAACCCGCTCCCCTGCCTTGAGCCGGGCAGGCTCTGTCACCGGGGTGTTTTTGGCACCTACTGAGAGTGTCTTTGTTCCAGGGACCCTCTCTTCTCGACCAGCCATGGTTTGAATGCTCTCCTGTTTTAATGCATGTGCCTTAATTAAGTAAGACCGCCAACCCCCTTTCCCCCTAGGAACCCCCCGTTTCCCCCCTTTCACAGGCTGTGGGGCCAGACATTTGTTTCATCGTTTTTCCTCCACGGAAGTTTTCCACAGAGGGCAAAGCTGATTCCTGCGACCTGCTGCTCACAGGCGGCAAGCGAGGTGCTGCGCGGCTCCGGGCCTAGGCGCGCACCCGCCCGGCCAGGTGCTTCTCAAGCCAACAGCGAAAGAAGCGCCCCTGTGTGTCGGAAGGGCGAAAGGCGAGCGTGGCCAAGGGGCGCCTGGCTTGCGCGAGGCTTTCGCCAGGTGTGCTGGATGCGGAGGCGCGTCCGGTGGTGCTGCCGCCCGCCCAGCACTCCAGCGCATCCGCTTCGGCGTCCGGTCTCCGTGCCGCGCCCGCTCTGCCCCCGATTCGGTTCAGCACCACGGGCAGCTCCGCGAAGGCTCGGCCGCGGGCAGAGCGGACCCGCCGACCTGGAGCCAGCCGCCCCGCGGGAGGAGGCGCAGTCCGGGAGCGGGGGGACCCTGCGCCCCCGCAAACGGACCACGCAACTGGTTGCATCTGGCAGCCAGAGACTGTGGCCGAGGTGAGCATCTGCGGCAGGCTCCCCCAGCCGGGCGCCCTCCAGACGTGTCGCACTGCAAGACCCATCATTCCCAGCCAGCGCGGACCGGGACTTGGGAAGGCGGGGAAATGAAAAGGAGAACGGGAGGGTGGGTGGAGGACTGAGCGCGCGGGGATGCGGCGGGAAGCTGGTATCGCTTTAAGAGGAGGCGGAGCTTGAGCGCTGCGTCACGGGGACGCGTAAAGCCCGGATCCGGAAGCGTCCAGGAGGAGGCACGTGGGTGGGCGCGCCATGGAGAGCGAGCAGAAGCGGTTCGATTCGGGGGATCTGCCCGCCCTGCGCCGGATCGTGTGCGAGCAGGGGCCGCTGTCCCGTCCGGATGGCTCCGCGTCCTGGATGCAAGGTAGGGCTCTTCTCCGCCTCTCCTTCCCTCCCCGGGGCGAGGTCCCTGCCCGCGCCTCCCAAAGCCCTCTCGCTCCGCCGCCCTGTGGACTGGAACTCCGTTTGGGATCGCCGCTTGCTTCACCCCGAGCCTTGCTCCGTGGTCGAAGTGTTAGCGGTGCGATAACACCCCCAGGGACGGATATTGTACCCCCTCCCAGTTCTCTTTTAATCTGACCCGCGGCCGAGCTCTCCGGGAATGTAGCGCATCATGGCTTGAGTGGCTGCGTGTCTTGGGGAGGGGCAAGGTGCACGGGGGTGGGGGGTAATTCCTGCTGACCCCCAGTAAGCATTAATAGGATTGCACTGCAAGTCAGAGACTGGGATCAGAAAACGCCGTAATTCACACTCGGGGCTTGAGGGTAGGTTGTCGTTGTACCATGAGTTGTTGTTGTTGAAATACGGTTTTGTGCTTTGTCTGAATCCAGCTGCATTAACCCCCAGCTTAAGAACCCTGGAAATGCACCTATTCTGCCCAGTGAGGAGTTCCTCCCATACATTGCGGAATACCCTGTGTGTTCCTGGTTTTTCTCCCCAAAGCTTGATCCTTAGCCCTCCTTGTAGATCTTTCCCCTCGGTTGACTTCTCTGGGAGGGTTGGGCTCTATGGGCTTAGCTTCAGAGTGGGTGAACTGGTCTGGAAGTCATGAACCTTGTCTTGGAGACTCCCCCCCCCCCCCCACACACACACACAATCCCAGAAACAGGTGTAGCTTGTTCCATTGTGATGGGGGGAGCATTTGTGTACACCAAGAGGTATACTTTTCGCCCTTGTGTTCCATTGCTGATTCTGCCATAGGTGGCGAGAAAGAGTAGGAACAAGTCCACGGGTAGCAAAAGCTCTCCCTGGGCTGAGTCACAGAGTTCCTATTTAATTCCGTTGAAATACAGCACAGATGGGGTTGTTCCTGTAATTTTTTGTTACCCTGGATTTAGGAGAGTTTTCCTCAATTCCATGAGGTTTTGGGCAGGGGCGGGGGGAGTCAACTTTGCCTGTTGCTTTTTAGGCAAATATGCTGAAATTCTATGCCATTTTCCTGATTAGCAGGAATCTAGTGCACCTTTCCCCCAAAGGATGGGGATAGTGTGTGCGGAGGTTGCTGTAAGCAAGCCAAAATGCTCACGGCTATCCCATCCCTTGTTCCGGGTTGTTTTCAGGGGACACCTCGGTGCTCGCTGGTGTTTATGGCCCAACGGAAGTCAAGGTCAGCAAAGAGATCTATGATAAAGCTACGCTGGAAGTGCTGCTGAGGCCCAAAGTGGGCTTGCCAGGTAGGCACCTCCTGCATAGCAGCCCTGGTGGAGCAGAGGCTCCCTTGGCTGTGTTCTTTCCGATGACTTTGTCCAGCCTCTTGCATTTGCGTTTACAATTCTGAGCATTATTTTCTTTCGGAGTGGGAGTGCAGTTAAAGCGGCAAAAGCAGGGGTCCTCGGTTGGTTCTTTTGCTCCAGCCTCACCCAAAAGGAAGTTTATTCTCCAATTATGCATTGCAAGCCGCCAGGTACCTTTATAGCATGTGTGAGTGGAGCATGAGGGCGTGCATCATGCTGCCAATGCACTTCTGCTCCCGCTGCGCGTTTGCTGGGCCCACAAAGCAGTGCTGTGTGCGCGAGAGCTCCGTGCAGCAGCGGATCCTGGCCAATGGCCGTGCTGGCTGGGAATTCGGGGGGGGGGTTGTGCGATGCATCTGAAAGACAGCAGGTAGGGAAGGCCACCAAGAGCGTCTCCTGGTGCTCGGCACAAGAGGCTGCATTTCTTTTGATCAGTAGGATTGCGACAGGCTCCCTGAGGTCTCCAGCAGAGATCTTTCCCAGCTCTGGGGAAAAGAGGAACATTTGGACCGTCTGTTCTCCCGGCATGTGCTTTCATTGCCCTTTTCCTCCACTGCCCCCTGGGTGGAACACGCACCTTAAATAATCCCTGTTCAATCTACCCTTAGATCTATTTCAAAACCGTGGCTTGTGTTGTCCTGTGGTTGGCAGTTGGCTGAGCCAAAGACTTGATGGGCTGGTTCATAAATAATGCTGAACCACAGTTGAGTATTTCTAAAACAACCCTAGCTTTCTCCTGGGTTCATTTCCTCCGCACACTTAGGTATAAGGAAAGCTTTTTGGTGCCATTTTTGATTAAAAGCAGCTTGCCTTGACATCCAGACCAGGCAAGCTGCCACTTACTTTAACCACTGTTGCTAAGGATTCATAAGCCACCTTTAAACCAACATGGGTTGGCTTATTCATCTTGGCTTATTTGGGAGCATTTAATCATAATCCATAATGAACACCGCCCACAGGTTTGTCATTCCTGGTTGGACTGGTTCCACAAATGGACTGAATGTACGAGCACAGAGCTTGTTTGCCCCGTGCTTGATTAAACCAGGATTCTTGGTTTATCGTTACGTGCCAATGGGGCCAGCTCCTGGTTCTGGAAGAAGCTTGGGCGTCCTCCACCGCTGCATCTACCTTCCTGCCACCGCTCTCAGCAGCTGCTCTTCTTTCTCCTTGCCTTTCTCAACCTGGCTCCCCCTCACTTACCAGGCAGGTGAAGAGCCGGCAGGTGGGTGGGCAGGCAGGTAGGTAAGGGCCAGAGCAAGAGGCAGGTAAGCAGCACAGTGAAGGGGCAACTCCAGGGGTCTCAGCAGTCCGCTGCTCCAAGTTATGTGTGCAGCCATGTCAGTGCAGTTGGTTCCGTAGCTGATGAAGCAAGCTTGATTTCAGCAACCATCATAAGACTAACCAGCATGTAGGTCTCATTCCACATGTGAAGCAGTGCCTAGGCATCCCATCTCCTTATAATCGAGCTAGAGCTGGGAGGGCTGCAGAGAGCGGCTAGGGGAAAGCTGGGGTGCGTCTCAGAAAAGTAAACAGAGGTCTTGCATCACGTTCAGACAGCGCCCTTTGCGTCCCTCTTATTCTGATTTAAATTCAGCCTGCATGCTCCGTTCCCCTCCCACCCTCGAAACATGCCTCATCAAAAGGTGAGCGGAGCAGTTATCTCCACAACCAAGTGGGCCATCTGGAATCCTGCAGTGAAGCCATCTGGATATCTTGTTCCCTCCACAGGAAGCTCCAAAATGAAAATAGCTGGCATCAAAAAAATAAAAATAATAATTCCCCCTTCTTTTTCCTGCCTGCTGAGACTTTCAATGCCTGTGAAACCCTGCAGGGAAAGGCTTTGCTGTGAATAATTAAATTAAGAAACAAAAGAATTTCTTTCCCTTTCTGTGGCAGCGATAAAAAGGCTTTTTTTAAGAAAAGAAAATGCGGCTGATGGAATTAATAGGAACGCATGAAGAAAATGTGTTTGGGACTGTGTACCTTTACACTTTCTGTTCTTGGGAAAATGGTTTCTGGAGTGCCACTATATTTATTGGGCTAGCTTTCGGCTCTCATGGAAATCTTGGTCAAGTCTAAGAATTCTGTGAAATCTGGAAGCTTGCCTAGTTCTGCACCAACTTAGATAGGTGTTTCTTACTGGAAAGCTTCATGTATCACCTGTCCTTTGGGTCAACATGGTGACCAAGAAAAGAGTCAGGTTGGCCTGCAGCTCTCATCAGCTGCAGCGGCAGAGCGCTCTGTGTGGAATTGTGGGAGTTGTTAGCCAAAACACCCGGGGGCTCACCAGTTGCCCACCCCTGTTTTAGAGGATGATTGGCTTGCGCTGTTGCTTTCTGGGGATCATCCACACCCCTCTTGCTTTCTCACGCCCAGGTGTCTTTGAAAGAAGCCGAGAACAAATGATCAAGAAGACATGTGAGGCCGTGATCTTGGGCACGCTTCATCCTCGCACTTCTGTTACCGTGGTGCTTCAGGTAGTTACAGATGCCGGCTCCGTATCCTTTCTCTGGAAACCACGCTTGGTGGAGAGGGGAGTGTTCCTTGCATGGAAGGACCCAAGGAACAGTTGGTTTAGGTATTAAGTTCCTATCCCACTTTTCCTCTTGCAAGGAACACAGTTCACACGATCTGCCTTTCCATTTTATCCTTGTAACAACACCCCTGCAAGGTAGGACAAGCTGAGTCAGGGACTGGCCCAACATCTGGAGGGTTTCGTTCTGCAGAACCCAGTCCAGCGCTCTCCCTGCTATGCCACACTGGCATTCCCTGAAGGTGCTCCAGTTCCTTGGAAGAGCTCTCCTTTCCTCCATTGAGGGAATCTTGTTTTCTCCCGATCCTACATCTCACCTCTAAATCTTTCACCTGGTAAGGGAGACAAAGCTTCATGCAGGTGCCTGACTGAGGCCGGCAGGTGGCAGCAGCGCCGCAGAAGTGGCTCTTTTCCACCACGCAGACCTGCCCTTAAGGAGGTAATTTCTTGACAGCACACACAGTCAGAGGAGCAATCCAGTGGCTCAGGATCCCTTTTTGAGGAGGGTCTTTGGACACAACCTTGTTGGCTAGCAACTGTTTGCATGTCAGATACGTGGCCGCTAACACTCCAGGCAGCCACCGGTTCTGCAGGCATCCAACTTCGAGTCGGGGGTGCTGGATCAATCCCGCTCTTTCCCCCAGCCTGTTGAAGTTGAGCAACAAAGAGAAAAACAGGCGTGGGGAAAGAGCCATCCTCTTCCTGGGGTGCCGGCATCACTCTTCTTCAGAAGTCTCTTTGTGAATAATTGGGGGCGGTCATTTATTATTTATTCTTCCATTCACATATTTATATGCTGCGTGTAACTGTCAAAGGCCTTCCTAGGCGGCTTACAAGAAACAGCATATTAAAACCTATCAAAACAGTTTAAAGAATAAAACATCAATTCAACAATTAGATATATATATTCATAAGGGCTAAGTATCTTTTTTTTTTTTTTTTTTTAAGGCATGTCTTTGCCTGGTGCCAGGAAGTAAACTAAGACGGTGCCAGGCGAATGTCTCTCTCTAGGGGGAGGGAGTTCCAGAGCTGGGGAGCAGCAACAGAAAAGGCCCTCTCACCTTCCCAGGGGTGGCTCCCACAGACGGGCCTCCTGGGCTGATCTTAGGAAGCTGGTAGGTGGATACAGGTATAGATGGTCCTTCAGGTACCTGGGCCCCAAGAAGGAGGAAGAAGAGCTGTTTTCTCACTTGCATGCCTCACAGCGAAGTTGGACTGCAGTGGCCCCCCTGCCTGGGGGTGGTTGTGTTGTGAGAACCCAGCCAGTACAGGTTATGCAACCCCAGAACAGACCGTGGGTTCAGCCAGGGCTATTTAACCCCAGCTGGCATAATGCAGGGCCCGTGTAACGCAAGCTTAGTGTAGTGATGGCTGTGGGACTGCCGGGACCTGGCGACGCGATGAGGAGGCAGTGAATTTTGCTTCAGGCGCCTTGAACAACCCATGACAAGCCGCAACAGGTTCTGTGGATCCGTTCCTGCTTTCTCCCATCTCCTGTCCCCGCTCGTATCCATCAGTCCATCCCAGGCAGGAGGAAAAGAGCAAGCGGCAGGCAGATGCTACCCCTCTGGTGCTCGGTGCGCGCTCGGTGGCTGCCTTGGGTGACAGGATCGGCAAGAGAACAAAATAACCATTGCTCTTCCTGCCATGCCATTAAAAACAGTTTCTCTCCCAGCCCGGTTTTTAAAAAGACATGGCATGCAGGCTGTTCGCCTCAGATGCCGTTAACCAAAATAGACGCAGGGAGACGCGGCTCCCGTCAGCTGGGTTACTCTGCCTCGGGCGATAAGAGGTGGCAGAACATGGACCGAAAGGACAATCAGGTAGCGTGTGGTTTGGGCCAGAGTAGGATAAGGAGAGGCAGGGCTGAGCCATGAGCCCGTTGGATCTTGTCGATCCTGGACGCAGCTGCTGCGTCTGGGTTTGGGCCACTTGAGCCTTCTAAAATTCGGAAGAGACTGGAGAGCAGTTGTTTCTGCCCAGTGCTTTGCAGAAAAACCTGGGGACATATTCTGCTCAATTGCAGTAATTCCTCTGGGGGGCAGGAAGGCGGGTTTGTGGAACGGACATGGCGCTCGCTTTGATATTGGTTTATATCCTGTCCTCCTTCACAAGGGACCTGGATTGAAAGTGGCCGCCGCCTCATTCTCTCTCGCAGCCTCGCACCCTACATCCTAGCCTTTAGTCAGCATTTCCCGTGTTCCCGTTTCCCTTTTTTGGCACAGAAGATAATTTCTTTCTCTTTTTAAACCCAGCTCCTTTTTGTTTACCTTTGATTTTATTTTTTGCTGCATCTCATGGCATCCATATGATGCCACTTTCCTACGGTGTTACATAAGGCACAGTCTGTTTCCGGAAAGCTCTGTTGAAATAGGTGTGAGGCGGAGAAGCGGTGATTTAGGGGCTTGGTGAGGTGGGGCAGGAGTCTCAAACTGAACCTGGCAGTGGGAACCGGGAAGCCACCCCGGCCCTGCAGAGAAGCCAGGCTGATCGACGGCTTGCCCAGCAGAATCGAGTCACTCAAGATTTTTCAGAGGTATCTAGGATAAAACTGAAGAACCCCAGATGGAGGGGGTGTCAGCACAATTAGGCGCAAAGGGTCGTGATTTGCATTTCCATGTTTGCCCTGATTGGCCGCAGTTTAATTGGGGACAAATTGTCAGCACTGGTGTGGCAGAGATTAACTCTGGATGCCGTGATGTTCGCTTAACTCTGGATATACAGTGGTTCAGAGAATGAATTCAGCCTGGAACGGAGAGCAGCGTTCCCGTTTGCTCAGCCAGTACTGAGGTTTCTGGCTACGTTCATGGCTGCTGCAGCCAGACTGGGAAGCACAACGCTTCTAACTCAGCTTGTTCATCCCGATTCCTGATCAGCTATTCCCCTGCGGTTTAAAAGGGTAAGAATGCCAGAAAAACCAGAAAAAGCCCTTGTAAGGAAGGAGTAGTGGCTTACCCAGGAAACCTGTGGCAGAGACAGGATTTCAACTATGCATGGAGAAGCCTTGCAGGCAGCCCTCCAACGAGGAGTAGTTTTATAGGACACCTCCGAGGCTTTTTCTTCCGAGTTCCTGGAAACCACTGGCACCTTGACCGTTTTGGACATTCAGGGCACAATCCTTGAATGCATAAGACGGTGCACTTCCCAGCAAGCCTGGAAAAACACGCAGTACATGGCTGTGATTTTATGGGCATCAGCAAGGTGTGCTCAGGGACGTGCGGGCGTGTTGATCCATCTATCTATTCAGGGTGCTGGCCAGTGCATGTATAGGTAGTTAATGATCTGTAGGGCTTTTCCTGCCTATATATAGAATTATGCCTTTCGTGTCCTGTCATGGAGGCTATTGCATGAGGGTTAGCGTTGAATCCTGTTGGCACAGAGCACGCAGCGAGCTTCCTGAGCCGCAGAGCAGAACCCTGCTCGCTCCTTCCCAGTGTGGGGACTGCGCCTCTTCCTGCAAAAATGCAGCATTTGAGGCTTCAGGTGCCCCCCCCCCCCATCAGGATCTGTACGGGGTTCTAGGAATATTTGCTGGCTGGTTCTTCACCACTGCCGTGGGAACAAGTTTGTGTGCTGCAAGACAACTTGGTTTCGATGCACCAGGTCCTGGGGAGAGTCACCCCGTTCTCACCTCTGCAGTCCGGCTGCTCCCTGGAGCAGAAAGTCAGGCCGCGTAGACCTTGGGGGGCAGTCCAGCAGGGCATCCCTGGATGTCCTGGGGTGCCAAAGTGCAGGCCGGGTGCCGCCCCCCAGGGTGGCTGCTCATGGGGTCGGTTGGCTTCTGTGGCTTAAGCGGGGCAGCACTTCTCTGTCCCCTTTCCAGAGATGTAGCTGCAAGAGCAGCCAATTCTTGAATGGGAATTGCTACCCATTCACTTTTCAAAAGCTTCTGCAAGAAAACACTGTTAGAATTGCTTTGTCTATATAGGTCGCCAGCACTCGCTGCCGTTTTGCACACTCCTTGGGAGCGTGGTTCTGGGACCTGTCCCGACGGGGCTCGCACGTCAGATGGTGCCCATCCCTGGCAGCCCACCCCTCCCCCTTTCCCTGCCTCCGAGGTATCCCCTCCAACGGCCTCCGCTCCCCAGGCTCGCCATCTCTGATCACCGGCACAGGCTAACCAGGGCTGCCACTCCGCATTTCCGTCTGCTGCGCTTCATCTTGCTTACTCCAGCTGATGAACCTGGAAATGCAGGACACCAGCCGCGAGGGGGGCTTTGAAGGTTCCCCACGCGTCAGACCTTCTGGGACACATCCAGCGGTGCCTGCTCCCCTGCCCTGGAGAGGAGACAGCCCTGCAGATCCCCCGTGGGCCGGGCCGAGCATCAGCCTTTGGATCCAGAGGAGGATGTGGGGATTGGAGCGTCCTCCAGGGCTGGATTTGCCCCAGGGCGGCCCGGTCTGGCTCGTCAGCGCTGTGCTGCGGATTCCGCTTCCTAGAATCGATTGGAGATAAAAGTGGAGAGCCTTTTGCGGCAGGCTGATCACACAAGAGATGCTGCTGCTATTGATTAGCTGTCCGGCCGGATTTAGCAACTTGCTTGCAGCTTTCCCATGTTCCCCAAGCAGTGGCACCACTCCTCACCGCATGCCTCATCTGAGTCCCACGCAACACACTCACCGCCGAAAAGCCGGACAAGGGAGACTCTTCCCCGGAGTGCAGTAATTCCCCTTCCCGCTCTCCCAGAGCGGGCACTTCCCCTCGGCTCGTTCGTAAGGCTGTCGAGGTCGGTGAGGTTTCTCTCCCACTGGCTCTGAGCAGCCGCCCGCCATGAATGCACCCTGCTCACAGAGGTGCTTGCCACAAGCAGAGTTGTGTCAGTGCCTCAGAACAGGAGGATTTCTCCGAAAGACGGTGGGCCTTCTGTGTCTCAGACACCTTGTCTGCTCGCAGGAGAACCGGCTGCCCCATCGGAGGTGTGCAGGGAGAGGGTCGCGGCGGCACTGGACCTGCGATCCAGAAGCATGCGGGGCGAGCCAAGCAGGCCTCCGCCATCCCTTGCCGTTGGCTTTGCTGGCCAGCGCGCAAGGGTGTCGCCCTCGACCCGCATCACCGGGCCTCCTGTTCCCCATCCTGCCCATCTCTCCTGCAGGGCCCTCCTGCTGCCGTCCCCGTTTTCCTTAACGCCCCTCCCTGCCACAGCTGCTGTCGAGCTGCTTGAACGCCGCCTGCATGGGCCTGCTGGACGCAGGGCTGCCCATGAGTTCCCTGTTCTGCGGAGTGACGTGTGCCTTGGATCCAGAGGGCAGCATCATCTTGGACCCCACGGCAAAGCAGGAGAAGGTGGGTGTCTGGGGAGCAGGGGGGCAAACGGCCCCATTGAGCCTGCGGACAAGGAGCCCCAGAGGTCGGGGGTACGAGTGCTGCTCAGAGTGTTGGGTGGGGAATCGGGAGGTGGGAGTTCTAGTCCCTGCTTGACCAAGAAGCTCACTGGCCGACTTCAGGCCAGTCACAGATGCTCAGCCTAACCTACCTCACAGGGTTGTTGTGAGGATAAACCGGAGAGACACGGTAAGCTGGAAGAGGAAGATGGGCAGTATAAATGGGGAGGGAAGAGAGAATGCATTCGATGTGATTTCTGAAAGAATCTCTTGGAATATATTCCCAAACTTGACGTGGTGAGATGAGTCTGGGCTTGGCTACCTTCACGGGCCGAATTCTGCTCAGCCGTGGGTAGGAGGGGAGTGGGAAGCAGAAGGTGCAGTGGCTTCACCTCCCGACCACCTGAGCTAGCATGGCTGATTCCCCCCCCCCCCCCGACAGCCTGATCTTCCAGGATCTCTGCCCTGGGACTCTGGAGGCTTCCCATTTCTACCTGCAGCCAGGGCAAGGAGGTAGCCCATGGCCCTCAGGGGTCAGCACCATTCCCCTCATGGGGGGGGTCTCCTGCCCCCCATCCCCACCTGTGCCACTAATTGCCCGGCAGGTGCGGGGTCTGCAGGCTGCCCCTTGCAGAAACAGCCCTTGCACCGCTCTTTCATCCGCTCCGGTGGGGAATCGCTCGTTGGGGCCTGGCGGGTCAGTAGCACCTTCCCTCCGGCCACCAGCCCTGTTCCTTACTGCCTTTCCTAATGGCTTTGCTTGTTTATCGCCCGCCAGATTCAATCCATCTCCAGCTGCCTGCTCTGCCCAGAACTCCCCTCAATCAGCGGCGGCTCGGCTCCTTGTCCCTCCCATCTGCAGAAGGAGGGGGGCTGGGCGGCCCGATCCCCACAAGAGCCTTCCCCGTGAGCGAGGCAGGTCTCCGCACCGCTCGGCCAAATGGTTTCCTGGGCCTGCCTCGTCCCTCATGGTGAAGCAGACTCTGCCTTGCCGCAGCCCCGGGATTCTCGGAGCTTGTGCCAGCTCCCGTCGTCACTTTGGAGGTTAAAAGCAGGGGATGGACCAGATGGGCTGAGCTCCCCAGCATGAATCGTGCAAACGCCTCCCGGCTGCCTCTTAAGGACAGTCTTTCCACTTGCCGTACCAATAACGCCCGGGGAAAAGACAAAAGGTGAAGCCAGTTAGATGCAAGAATTCCTGGCGTGTGGCGAATATGTTCATCAGGGGAAGTTTTTCTTAACATTGAAGCAAGACATTTGCATGCATAATGGGGGGGGGGGAATCAGCCCAGTCCTTTCCTGTGTCCCTGCGGCCTCCCCAGCTGGTAAGGACCGTTTCTGTACAGTGTGTATCTTCCATGGGGAGCCTCTCTTCGACTTCCCAATGGGGACTGGGACCAAAAACATAAAAGCAGAGGCAAAATACACAAAATGCTAGCCCCTTTTAGCTTAAGAATTCTTTTTGCTAGTAGCTAAGTCCAAGTGGAGGCATTTTAAGCGGGGGAGGGATTGCTCAAAAGTAGGAGTCCCAAATCCAAACTGGAGGGCATCAGGATGGGGAATCTTGAGTACGGATCTGGACTGTGTCTTTGTTTGTGGTTTCAGGAAGCCTCCGCGGTTCTGACGTTCGCCATTGACAGCACAGAGAAAAACGTGTTGATGTCCAGCACAAAGGGGGCATGTTCAGTGGAGCAGGTGAGGAGAATGGACTGGCCTGGACTGGGGGTATCAAGCCTTTCCAAAACCAGAATCTGTGGCAAGTCTGTATTTGGGCCTTTTGTGGTATCTGGTAGCGTCATTTTAGGGGCATGGAGCAGGGAGGCCAAATCTCTTTAGAGCAAGGGCCAAATTCAGACCAAAGACGCGGTGTAGCCCTGGCAGTGAGTGACAGATGCTAGCTCTTTCTTTCCCGGCTCTTGAAGGCGCAACTCTAGGCAAGCTTAGACAAAAACAAGCTTATGACTCCCACTTGGCTGGGGCATTCTGGTAGCCGCAGATCTCATTTCTGTCTAAACCTGCATAGGATTGCAGACTAAAGGAGGTCAAATCTGTAAGGCACTTTCTGCAGAAGCTTGTCAAGTCAAAGTGCAGAAAAGCGGGGCAGCGGTTTTCTCGATGCACCTGCTTTGACTGATGACAACATGGGGAGTGGGTCTCGCTCTGCGCCTGCCTGCCTGCCTGCCTGCCTGCCACACACACGGGTTGCTTGCAGGAGAGAAATTAAGAAGGAAACCTGCAGATTATGTCAAACACGAGTGGCTGGTGTCAGGCTCAGAGACTTAAACATGCCCGACTGTGCCGGAAGATTTTAGAAATATGATTCATGGGAGGGCTTAGAATAAATAAACTGGACGGGGGAAAGGCGGAGCGTTCCCCCCGCCCCCCCGGGCGCATTCCCCTTTTGCATCCGCTAAATTTATATGTGATGCTTTGGCCTTGCCTCACCTTGGGGCGGGGTACGTGGCACACCTGAGATGGAGGTGCTTGGTTTCCGCGGAAACAGGCCTGGATGAAAGGCTGCAGCCGGCTGCCACGTGGCGCCTGAGCCAAGCTTCCCTCCTGCCTGGTACCATGTTGCAGTGTTGCTGCCCGTGGGTTTTTGCTTCGCCTCAGTTTCCCCAAGAGAGAAAACAGCTGCAGGTGCTGGAGCCAGCTCCTCAGGAAAGCTGCCTATTGAGAAGAGAAGTGGGGCCGAAGCAGCCGAGGCCGTGGGGCTCGCTTCAGCTCCGTTTCCGCTTGCGCCGTGTCCCTTTGGGAACACGCTCCACGCCTGTGGTGGTTCTTGCGCGCGAGCCGGTGCCCTGAGGGCTTGACCTTCCCCGGGCCGAGACGCAGCTCCCGCTCTCGGGTGACCGCAGCAACGCCATCGTCTAAATCGACGGGGACGCATCCCTTCTCCTTAAATTGCTCTTGACAACTGCTTCGGTGGGAGGCGCACAGAGGCCTCCGCCAGTCACGTTTATTGAGCGTATCCGTCTGAATCGTCCAGACCGTCTGTCCCACCCCATCCATCACCCTCCTCTGCACACCACGGCGGGGAAAGCGGGATTTATCCGTGGGGTGGAGGGAGGATACAGGGATCTGCCGCAGAGAAGCAGCACATGTGACGGGACGTCTGTGTGTGTGAATCAGCTCCCCGCCACCCCCAAATCCATTTAGGAACACCCTCTTAGTATTCCGGACAAGGCTGTGGAGTCGTTTCTCATTACCAGCGCCGTGTCCCTGCCAAATGGCTTGGAACGCTGAGCCCGTCTTGCTCTGAAGGAACAATTATGAACACTAACGCGCTATTGAATGGAGGGGGCAGCCAGGCACCATTAATTAGACGAGAAGGGGGGGAAATTGCTTTTCTTTTTGGGGCGAATTCTAATGAGTTTAGTGCCAGAGAAAGAGAGAGCAAAAAGGGGACAGTGACAACAGGAATAAATAAAAACAGTTTTCCCCCTCCGTTTGCAGCCTTCCCCAGCTGGGCGCCCTCAGTTGCGTCGAAGCGCAACTCTTAACTTTTGCAGCCGACGTGGCCACTGGCCACACGGGCTGCAGATGATGGGAACTGGAGTCCGAGTTGCAGAAGGCCGATCTCATGCATGTGGAATCTTCCCTGGCTGGGAGAGGTCCTTTTGCAGAATGGTAGAGCTTCGAGAAAGCAAAAGGTGGTACTGCCCTGCTGGGGAGCAGGGTCCCTTTCGGAATACGGCCCTGGAAGGGGCCCCATTCCCGCGAGCATCTTCAGCAGTCAGCAGATGGTTCCAGATCGCTCCGGGAAGTCGCACATGTGGAGGGAAAGCAATCAGAAAGCTCTGTATCCACAGATGTGGGATTGGCTATGCATGCACAGTCGCTGGGCTCCGGCGATTGGGGAAGGAGAAGCCGCAGGGGCCTCCATTTTCCTGCCCCGCATGCACTGCCCCCTTTCCCTAATTACCTGTGCTCAGGGCAGGTTTGCTAGGAAAGGCAGGCGAAGAAAAGGAAGGCCAAATGAGGGATGGACGGACTCCGTCAAGGAAGCCACAGCCTGGAATTCAGAACAGCAAAGCAGGAGTAGTCCAGGGCAGGTCATTCTTGAGGACTTTTGCCGTAAGTCAACCGTAAGTCCTGCTCATGGATGCAACGCTGATGTTGCTGAACCCTTGAAGGATCTGAGACTCAGGTCCAGAGGACACAAATATGCTTAACGGTTCATATGCTAATTTATAATTCTATATGCACATTTAGGAAGGATTACTATGTTTTGTTTAAATTCCACAGAAGGCAAATCCAGTCTAGTAATGTTAAAAATTAAAACATTGCCAGTGAATCCACACCCTCCCCCAGATCATCCCAAATTAGTCATTCCACTTAATTATTTTGCAATGGTGTGAAAAATGCAAAACAAGAATAGCTCACAGGCTTTTTCATCAGCCTGTCCCACATACCCATCCCTGAAAATGGGAGCAGTTGTGAAAAAATGGAGTGTCTTTTTTTTGGCCTGGGTGGGGGGCTGTTGCAGCCTTGGGAAAAGGCTAACCCTTCTTGCTGAGCTTGCAGCCCCTTGCCCCCCATGCACATGGCACCTAAGTGCAGGGGGTCACCCTCCGTTGTGTCCAGGTCTGCTGCTGCCCCCACGCAAGCCCTGCCTGCCCAGCGCTCTTCTGGACACAGTCTTTGAGAGAAGGGCTGGCATCTGCCCTGGGCCTCTGGGTGCGACGGGAAGGAATCCCGAACGGCTGAGGGTTGTCCAGGGCTCCGGATGGCCCCAGGCTGGCCTCGCCCAGGTAGCCATCCCGGCTCTCTCCTCTGCTCCCCAGAGGCCTCTGCTCTGCCGCGGGGGTGGACGACGAGCGGCGTGGCGCCCACATCCATCAGCCGCTGACAGGTCCTCCGCCGGAGGAAAGTTTCGTCTCAAGAGCAACAGGCAGTAGTTGAGCGCATCCCACATAATCATGATTTACCTTCAGCCCTGGCGGGAGCTGGAAACACCCGCTGCATGCTAAAGCCGCATGCCTCGGAAAACAGGCCGGCAGAGCGGGCGGGAGCGAGTGCTCCCCCCTTCGCGTCACGGGAGCCCAACGCTGCCAGGTCCCTGCAGCGCTCGCGCTCGCCCTCACTCGGCTCCAGCCCGGCCAAGTCTGTGCTTGCTCAGCGACTCCTGCAGCAGAGCTTGAAGTCTGTTTCTCTGGGGGCTGGTGGGGACAAAAGCCGGGGCAGCGGGAGGCCCCGAGCTCGGACAATGTAGGCCAAGCACCTCTGGGTCGGGACCAGCTCTGTGGCTCCCCACCGACCATCGGGCTTACGGCTGCCGCTGCTGCAGTCCACCTGGTGCACCATCACGGGGAGAAAACCCCCCGTTGAAGCATCCTCGTGCAAACGGACCAGCGTGCGGTCCATTTGCTGGTGAGGGGCCCCCGGGAAGACGGGCGGATGGGTCCTGCGCTTGAGCAGGGACCTGACATTTTTGGAAAACACCCCAGAACCAAGCCTAGCAAACGGCTTGCTTAGCCCTAAACTGACTTTGGGAGCAGGCTGGGTTTGGAGGGACAGAGGCTGCCCTTACAGCAAGATTGTAAGTGTTACCTCCACCCGACCCCGTGTCCATCCCTCCAGAAAGAGGCACAACGCCTGGAAGTCAGGCGCCTGGTTCGGGGAGGGATAGAAAATGTAGGGGAGGTGATGCGAACTTGCAGGTGGCCGGCTGTTCCGAGCTCACGCTTCTGCTTGCGTTGGCATGCAACTTGCGGGGCTTCGATGCGGAACTTTGGCCTGTGTGTGTGTTTATATACACCAAGCCTCACTGCAGGGGTTGCAGTGGGGCTTTGGCGGCCGAGCAAACAGGGGAGGCCAAGGATGGGTGTTCGCTTTTCCTCCTGCCTGATTCGCACACACCTGGGACGATTGATGCCTGGTAGGACCGAGCAGGAGGGCAGGCCGGTTCTCCCTTTATAGCTGTTTGTCTGCACTCCCGTGCACTGCGCCCGGCAGAGGCGAGAGAATCGCCGTGCATAAATCAATTACCAGATGCCGCCGCCACCCGGTGCGCCATTGTCCCGCCGCCACCGTGTGCTGGCAGTAATTGGGATGAGGCGTCCTAAGAGGGCCAGGCAGGGCCAGGCAGGCAGGTTGCCTGGCCCGGGTCCCAGGAGAGCTGGGTCTGTGTTTTGGTATGTGTTTTCGGGGGTTGAGGACTCCCCCCTTGCGTATAAATGGACTAATTAACGCAGAAGGAACAAACGGGGAGCATGGCTGTTCTTCACCCCTTCATGCTTCGCAGAAGCAGCAGCACGGGGGTTTAATCGGATTCAGGGATCTGGTGGGTGGATCGGAAGACGGCTGTGGGCGTTTTCGTTCCCCCTTCTTGCATCTCTCTTCTGAGGGAAAGTCTTGCGGATCCAAGTCCCTCGGATTCCCTCCGCGTCTCGCCCCTCTGCCCTTCTCCCTTTCCTGGGAGCACACAGTGGGCGCCTTTGCATCTGCTGGAGGCCAGGACGGAGGGCAGCTCACTGCAAAGCGGATCCAGCCGTGGGGTTTGCAAGTGAGGAACTTCGGAAGGGGGGATCCATTGCAGCCGTGTCTCCCCCCCGCCCCATGGCTGTGAAGGGGGCAGGCAGAGCACTGTCTGTTGCTCTCCCTTGGCAAAGGGAGCTTGGCCCACCCGGGAGCTGTGGAGGAGGCAAGAGCCAGGGCAAGGAAGACCCTGGTCTTCCTCGCATCACGAAGCCGACCTCGCTGGACAGTTCAGCACAAGAAAGACCACACTGGATGCCAGTTGTCCTGACCTGCTTGGAAAAGTGTATGTGTGTGTTTGGGGGGGGGGCTGACCTCTGACTTTTAGGGACCGTCCCTCCCGGCATGACGCCCTCTCTCTTGTCCCTGCAGTTCCAGCAGTGCATCGCCGCCGCCCAGCGAGCCGCCGACACCCTCTTCCAGTTCTACCGGGATGCTTCTTGCAGGAAATACTCCAAGTGGTGACTCCCCCGCTCTCGGGATGGGGCGCAGGACACAGCTTTGCCGGAATCCCACGCCGGCCCTTCAGCCCTCGTTCCAGCAGCCCCGTCGCCTAAACAGCAAGGCGGGGAGAAGGGCGGCCGCAGGGCTGGCGGACCCTCAGACCTGCCGGAGCAGCTCCTGCAGCCTTCCTCACCCCCGTGCCCTCCAGGTGCGTTGATCGCAACTCCCAGCATCCCCCCACCTGGGAAAGGCCAGACCACGTGACGCTGCATTTCCCTGTTGTACTCCGGGCGGGCATTTCTGTTCCATTTCCCCACTTCATCAAAAGCCGTTGTTTCTGCAGATGATCGGGGATGGCCTTGTCTTTTGTCTGCTTCTAAGTCCAGATGTTTCCGATCTCTCTTCTTCCAGAAATAATAGTTCTGCGGGCTTTAAAACACGCCGCTTGTCTTCTCATCCATTCTCAGCTGTCCTACTAATGTGCTGCAATCCATTCTCGGCCGCCTCCGTGACACGGGAGAGAAGGCTGCAGCTTTGCGCGCTGGGTGCCGGTGTTGCTGCAGCTCAGGACTGGGTGGCTCAGCTCCAGCGTTCCATTGCAAGCCTGTGCGGTGCAGGGGTCAGAGAGTTTGATGCGGCCCAGGCCCTGGGTTCAAATCCTCACTGCACCCTGAAGCTCACTGGGTAATCCCAGGTAATCCACTGACACATAGTTTAGCCTACTTTAGAGGGTTGTTGTGATGAGAGGAACGGGGAACGGCTGCATGCCACCCCGAGCGTATCACCACCGTTGCTGTCCTCCACCTTCTTCCCTCTTGCAAGGAACCCAAGGCAGCTTAACAAATTGTCCTCCCTTTTATCCTCACAACAACCCTGTGAGGTAGGTTAGGCTGACCATCGGCACCTGGCTCAAAGTTATCCAGTGAGCTTCCAGGCGGAGTGGGGACCAGGACCCGGGCCTCCTGACCCCCAGTCCAGCACACAAACCACTGCATCACACAGGCTTTTCCAAAATAATTGGCAGCAGCGAACTCACCTCTGCAGGCAGCCTTCCTCCAGATGTGCAGGACTCCAACTTCCATCTTTCTGGAAGGGAAACAGGGGGGCCCCCACCTGGGGAAGGCTGAGCTAGGGCGGGTAATTGTGGCCCTCGATGGGGTGATCAGGTCGGCCAGCCCTACAGATTCCCCAAAGTTTGGGTCCAGAACTGCCCCCTTTGGCAGCCCATCCTCTCTGTGCCCTGTCACTGCAGCAGCCTCAGGACCAAATCCCTTCCATCCGGGATGTGGCCGTGAGCGGAGACACAGGACTCCGTGCTGTCCCTGCGCTCATTAATATTCTGCGGAACTTTCCGGCTTGTTTTTAATTTTGCAGCTTGGCAAACGCAGCGGTAAGAGCAAGGCAGAATCTGCTTGCAGCTTGGCAGATACTTCTTCATTACAGTTCCTTGCCTCCGAATGCAGCAACACGCTGGCGAGAAGGAAAGCGACGTGGGGCTCCCAAAGGACACGTGCCCCCCCCCACGCCCACGCAGTTAGATGCTCCAGCCTGAAACTGCGGAAGAAACTGGGCCATGCCGTCATCTGGGATAGAATTCCTTGCTTGAAATTCCTTGCTGTGTCCTGGATCTTGGGCACAGAAAGGGTTTTTTTTTTCTAGGAGAGGCCTAGCCAATCCTTTGTGACTTTTTATTTGAGGTTACCCCTAATTTTGCCTCTTTTTTCTTTGCCAGAACACAGGGGCTTGAAACGATTCTGCAGGCTCTGTGGAGCGGGGAGTGGGAGAAGGCGTGGAAGAACTCGGAGGGCAAGGCTCAACCGTTGTGGCCACAGATAAAAGGGAGAAGTGGGGGGTAACTTGCAGAAATATAATGTGGCTGAACCCCCCAACTCTCTCCTCAAAATGCCCCCCCCCCCAGAAAACCTCCCTTCCAAAAGCAGCCCTGCCAGCCACTGTGCATTGTCCCGCAAAGCCATTCTCTTGCTCTTGAGTGTTCCCCGGCAAGACTGGAGAGCTTTCCAGTAGAACTGATGAGGACTAGAAACTTGTTTTATAGAAAACAGTTCCTTTGGGCTGCCTGACAGTCCAAATCAGGTCCTGGGTTCCGAATTCTGCATCTGTGCAAGGGCTGGAGAAGAGCCAGCAGTCCCCGTACTCGGGTTGTGTGGCATGCTGGCTTCGTGCCTTCAAGGGACGGAGAGGACAAGCTGAGTCACGTCATTCATCCTCAGCAGGTCGCTGTCCATCGCATGCCACGGGGCTGCCCTTGGGCCAGATCCCCCACACTCCCCGGCTTCCTCGCTGCCTCCCGACATTCACTCTCTGGAACCGGCCGCGTGCTTCACCTTCACCGGCTGCCTTGCTAAGCAGCAAACCGCCTGCTTTGATTAATGAGCCTAATTGCGTTGATGAAATGATCTTTTTCTTTTCCCCATCGGTGCTTTCTGAGGTCTTCATCACTTGCTTCTTGAAACCAGGCACCCCTCTGGAAAAGGGCAGGCCGCCATCGCACGCAAACCAACCTTTCCCTCTTGCTCACACGCTCCCCCAGCAACGAAAGACGGGATGACCTCCTCTCCCCATTCCCATCGTGCCAACCCGCCTGCGTTCCCAGCCGCTTACACCCTCTGCCCCCACTTCCCTAACGGAATATTCAATCAGTCCGCATTAGACGATTTCTCATCCAATCAGTGCAAGGACATCTTCTGCTTCCCCTTGGGGGAAAACAATGGTTTTAATTACCAGAACTTCGGGGCAGGGGCAAAGGGGTTGTGGGGATCCGAGTAGAACCCCCCCCCCCCCGCAGAGATGATCGAGGCCGAAGGGGCCCTTCCTGCTTGCTCTTTTCAATTAAGAAGGCTGAGTTTGCATTCATTGTCCCCCAGTGGCTCCTGTGCTTGCAGGCAAGCTTGTAATGTGCATTTTATTCATTCGGGGAACTGCAGCAGGGCCAGATCCGCCTCAGGCTCTGCTCCCGCGCAGCCCGAGTGGACATTCCTTCCCTGTGGGGAGCGCGAGTGTTGGCTTGCTGTCCGGCACATTGCTGCTTGCCGGTCTCCCGCAGACTTCTGGTGCTCGTGTGATTCGTCCCACCTGCTGCTTTTAAAAATCTGTCCACGGCCAGCTGAGCGATTTGCCTCCGAGAGAGGCCAACACTGCAAACAAGGCTCTGAGGAGCGGACAGTCCAGCCCCCCAGGTTCCTTGGACCCAGACTGGCCTTCGAGGCATTTGGAACACGTCGTTGGACCAGAGGAAAGCAGGCACTGGCTGAGAATAATTCCTCTTCCTGCAATTCTCCTTGCTCAGTGCCCGGAGAATCTACTCTTTTTTTGACAGCAAGAAATATTTCTAGCTTAGGAGTCAGCAACGGGTGGACCCACATGTATTAACTTCCAGAATTTGTCGTGGCAAAATGTCATGATGGGTTTTTAAAAAAACAGATTACACAAATTCGACAGCAAATGTTTGTGATGTGCTAGGATTATCCGTTCTGTGTCATCTTCCACCTGGTTCTGCAGCCCTCTGCAACTGTCAGCATTGCATGGTCCCTGAGCATTCTTAGATTTGGGAGGGGGTTTCTCGACAGATGTTTTTGCACGACTCTGCTTTTTTCTGAAACTTGCGGATGCTTCTCTCATCTGTGTGTGTTTGGGGTGGGGCAGGTCTGTAAAAGTAACATTGGTGGCTGCATAAAGAATGGCATGCATGCCTGAACATTTGAAAAAGATAAGTGGAACCTCCATGTACAGAGGCAGTATACCTTTCCAGCTAGCTTCTGGGGGTAAGTGACTGGCACTTTCCAGTAGCTGTCTCTAAGTGACTGCCTAGGGCAACGGATTGGACCGGGCAGGACTTTCGGTCGAGCTGGCAGGGGATGAGGCTGCTTTTGCATGCTGCCTAGAACCTTAACAAAATATCCCTTTCCGGGTCTTTGCATCTCCTCCATCGGTGGGGAGAAGACAGATTTGCAAGGAGAATTTGGGCTCTTCACACATCAGACCTTTCAGCATCTCCTTGAAAATAACAGCCAGCAGCCAGGCAGCTGATCCCAAACGGAGCTGCTCTTGCATTGCTTTTTTGGGAATGGCCTCATGCTCTCTGCCCAGATCGCAACAGGGCCCTGGTCTCACTGCGGAGCTCTTCTTTTCCTTGCCTTCCACCTGTGCCGAGGCAGAGATGACGCTTCACGCCTTAGGAAGCAGCGGGCTGGGCACCACACACAAATATGTGATAACACGCCAGCACACTCAATAATTCATGGCAGCCTTGGAGGAGAGTGAGAGAACAAAGGAGGACCAGCCGGGGATGGTGGGTGGGGGAGAGAGGACCCAAAGCAGAGGGGGGGGGTGCATTCCAAGATTAGTTTGTGCATGCAGTAGAACTGGGTGAGGATGCTCTCCGTGGAAGTCACCATTTCGGGATGCTGCGGGAAGCAGGCTCGCCCGTTGGGCACCATGCACTTCCTGTGCACGGAGAACGAAACCGTCAGAAAGGGGCTCGGCCTTGCCTTCTCCCTGGCTTGCTCTCTTCCTGCACATGCCGAGTCTCTCCCACTTGCCCGGCCACACACACACACATCCTGCAGCTTGAAGATGTCGAACCCAGGCCCTGAATGCTTTACCCACTGAATGAAGACGAGCTCTTGCATGAGCCCAGGGGGTCTTTTGAGCTGAGCCCTCCTATTTCTGGAGGGGTTGCCATGTTACTCTCTTGCAGCAGAACCAGCAGTCTGGCAGCATCCGTGGGGTTAATGTGTTTATTTTGACATCAGCCGTCCTCCACCCAGGAAGTGGCAGCAGCTGGTGCCAAAAGAAACTGGGCAAGATTTAAGCTGTCCCCGGATTCGTTGCTCCTGTTTCCAAAGGTACCAGCAGCACCCAGCCTCTTCCTGGGAGGACCCAAGCGAGCTCCGGAGGCAGAAACCCACTGCCTGCCATGTGGCCCCTGCAGATTGTCCCGAATGTGCTGGGCGCGCCAGCCTAAAGCCACGGGCGGCTCGGCCTTGCTGCCATAGTCCCCGCAGCTCCCAGCCCTCCTGCTCTGATGCCATGTTTCCTTGCAAGAAAGCACAAGACTGCAAAGGTCAGGAAACGTGGCGGCCAGGCAGGGCTGGGACGCCAGCTGCCACTGCAAGGAGAGGAGGGGCGGAAGGTGCAATGGAGGGGGGCTGGAAGCCCCCTGCCTCCCCACCCTGCTTGGCCCCTCTTGGCCCAGCTCCTCCGACCCGGAAGGGGCCAGAGGGCCGTCCTGCTTCCAGAGCACGGCAGAGGAGACATGTGCAAGCCAGCGAGTGCAGTGGTGGTTTATTGAGGGTGGGGAGCGTGTGGGGCCCTGGGTCTCGGACTGAAACGCGTGGGGCAGGGTGAGGAGCTCAATATAAAAGGAGTGACAAAGAGACACTGAGTTAAGGGTGGGGGCAGACTAGGAGCGCCCATCTGGTCCGTAGGCAACGCTCCCTCGTCCTCTGCCGTGGGAAGCGGAAGTCCCACGCTGCTGGAGTCCCCGGAGACAGTCCTGGATGGTGGACGGCTTCTCTTGCCCGGGGCACAGGCTCCTCTGGCGACCAGCCCACGAGTTCGCCCAGGTCGGAGAGACATCCACTGCCCCGTGTTTGAGGCGCAAGATGCAGGGGCCTCGCTTCCGTCCGGACGGGCCCCTTCGCCTCCCAAACCATCGCCGGTCCCCAGTCCGGCTCCCGGCCTCCCAGCAGCTCCGTTCACAGCCACCCGCTCTTTGGTCCAAGTGGATGCCGAGCGTAGTCGAAGGCGGCCGCCGGGCCTGGCTTGCACGGGTCTGGGAAAACCGACTTCGGGAGACGAGTGCGAAGTCCATGCAGGCCCCGTTCCTCGCCACCTGGCAGGGAGCAGCAGGCAGGGCTGAGCTAGGTGGGCGCCTTGTTGGACAGGTAGGTGATCAGGGCCACCACGGCGCCGATGTAGGTGCAGATGCCGAGAATGATGGACAGGACGGCCAGCGCGAAGGTCTGCCGGGACGCCGTCCACGCCTCTGGGTAGTCCCCCTTGGCCGATGCCTTGTTGGTCTGTGGAAGGAACAAAGTGCGGGCGGGCGGGGGGACACACACACACCGCCAATTAGTGTCCTTCAAGGGGCCTCCCCAAGCTGCAGCGGCTCCCTTACATGCCAAAAGGTGCCGTGGCTGCTCGTATTCCTTGAGAGGCCTCGGAAAGGGTTCCCGGACCAAGCCCAGCTGCTCTCAACGGGGTGTTTCCAGAGCAAGCGCTGCCAATGGGAAGTCCTTGCACAATTTTTCCGTCTTTTTCTCCGTAACCGATTTGGTGGTGGGAAAAAAAGACAGAAATGGCGGGCAAACATTTGCTTTACATGGATGTTTTCCTGCAGCCAGGTCAGAAAAGACTCTGGGCTGCAGTCTCCAAGCTCTTGCGGTCTCAGACCCCAATGCCCCCCACCCCATATCTGGCGAGCTGGAAGAGAGGCCTGGGGGAGAGGCCCAGATGTAGCCCTGTGATTCCCCAGAGTTTGTGGCCTCGTCATCCGCCCTCCCTCTACCCGGAGGTGCCTTCCGAGCTGCTGCTCCCCCCTGTTGGAGGCACCCACCTTTTGGGACAGGTAGAAGGCGGCGATGCCCAGTGGCCAGAAGCAGCAGAGCATGGAGAAGACGGCCAGGCCCAGGTAATCCTGCGGCAAGAGCGTGGAGAAGCTGCTCTCGCTTTCCGTGTCGCTGTCCGTTGAGGAGTCATTCTGGAGCGAGGAAAACACCCCTTTCCTTTGAGCCTTGGGGGAAAGCACCAAGCTGGATGCTTTGCACCTTGGGGCAGCATCCAGGGTGGGATTGTGGGGGGGGGGGGGGCGGGTCGCAAGGCCTGGAGCTCCAACTTTGGGAGGCTCTCGCAGGGTCCGAGGGCCCTGAGGGTCTCCGTCGTGGCAGACCTCCCTGGATTGGCCCACGGGCTTTTGGCTCTTCCTACCCTCTTCCCTGAAGCATTTTTCCTGGTCATGCACATTCCTCTCCCCTGCCCACACCTCCCTCTTTATAGTGAGGGTGTCCTTAGAAAGCAGTCCTCTAGAAACACACACACAGACTGGAGTACATGAGTAATTAACCCGCACACACGTGTATGGGGGCTTTTTGGCCCATGCACGCGAGTCCCAGGTCTCCTCTGAGTCTAGCACCACCCTGATCGGGAGGCTCTGCCACACAGGACGTCACGAGCAACGCTTATAAGATGATGCCTCGCGGGGATAGCACGGCTAGCCATTGCCCCTCCTTTCTTATCATGCTCGAACCCCCGGGAGATTCAAGCAGGGAGGAATCTGGTCTGATAAAAAGGACCCAGGACAGATGAAATGAAGCTCCCCTGACTCCGATGGCTTCACGTGAGCCCAAGACATGGAGAATAAAGGTTGCCCTTGGCTACAAGCTGTGGTGGATACAGATGACCTCCCGCAAGCTGAGGCAGAATGCTGCCCACCACCTTTGCAAAGGATTATTGCAAGAAGTCCCTGGCTTACGGCATTGTTCTCCATTTTATTCACACAACAACAAGCCTGTGAGGGGGGCTAGCCTGAGAGCCCATGACTGGCCCAGTCACTCCCCGAGTTTCATGCCTGAGTGAAGACTAGAACCCCGATCTCCTGAACAGCAGTGCAAGACTCTAACCACTGTACAATACTGTCTCTCTTTTGCCTTCCCATTGTGCCCTGGCTGCTGCCCTTGTTCTCACCCAGCCCTTCCGTGGTCTGAGGCAGCCTTACCTCCAGATCCGGCAGCTCCGTGTCGCCCACCTCGTAGCAGACCGTGCGGATGTCCTTCTCCAGGCCCACCTTCCGGGGCAGCTCCCCGGCCTCTTTGCTGTCCCCAAAGGCCGTTTCGATATAATCTTTCTTCTTCCAGCCCTGGAGGGCACTCGCCTTCCACAGCTCGGGGTGCAGCACTGACTCCGGCGTCTGGTACGGCTCCACTGTCCTGTGCAGGTTGCTGGGATCCAGGAGCTGATGGGCCAGGGCGGCGGAGCCCGGCTGGAGCCAGGCGAAGGTGGGTGGCATGTGGCGGGACGACGGCGGTCCGGAAGGGTCCGGGGCGGTTGTCGGGCCGGCCATCCCAGCTTGGAGGGGCCCCTTCCCGGGGGAGGTGGCCAGCAGCGGGTGCTTCAGTTCGTGGACGCTTTCCATTGTGCCGCCTGGAGCAGGGGGGCTCCCCTGAGTCCAAGAACTGCCTTTTCACTTCAGTTCCCTGCGGGAGGAACGGGGAAAAAAGGTAGAGCAAGGCACGGAAGGCCTCCGTAGCTTCTAGCAGCCTTCCCCATCTTGGTGATGAAGCAGGATGGGAGTACCACCTCGCCCATGTTCCCCAGCAACTGGTGCATATAAGCAACAGGGGGCCCAGTGCATCTCAATCACCCAACCTGATGTCTTCCGGATTTTTTGCACCAGCTCCCATTGCCCTGACTGAGCTGGCTGAGGCTGATGGGAGATGTAGTCCAAAGCACCTGGGAAGGCGTCAGGTTGGGGATGGTTGAAACTGCACTTCCACTAACACTGAGTTACAGAGGAGAAAAGTCACAGATGCCTGGGACTCTGCAGAGGTTTTCAAATTCAAAAATGCAACAGTGCACCGGTGACGGAGAGCGAGACCCGGTGGCTTCACCGAAAAAGAGGCCAGAGATGACACAGATTCATGTGTACGGAAGCAAATATAATTTAAGCAAGAATATGGTACATCCGGGGAAGACGCTGGACAGGTGACCTGTGCGCCTTCCTGCTGAGATGCTGATGAGCAGCTCCCCTCCCTGTGGGACTTTATCACGGACCAAACAGAGGAAGCCTTCAAACAACATAGCAGACGAACAGAGGACTGACCCCTGTAGGGGTGGAGACATCCAGCCACCCGGTGTGAAGGGGCCCAGCTTAATCATGCAAAGTGCTCTGAAAATCCAGGAGACTTGGGATATATTTCCAGGCGTATGAAGCACGCTCTGCTTGCTTAGTGTGCTTCATCAGAATCCCCCCACACACACGCACAAACACACTCAGCTCAGCCCTTTTGCAACCTTTTTGCAAACCCCGCAGCAGCCGACTGAAACAGAGCAGCAGCTGGCGCTCTCAGACGGCACCTTGTCACAACGCATCGCGATCACCAGTCGGGGACTGGAGCTTTCCTTCTGGTCAGGGCTTCCACTGATTCATTCGGAAACCCAGGCACCGTGAAATTTGACTCAGCCTCATGGGGCTTGCTCGGCAGGGGCAGGGGGCTGGATTCAACCCAGGTGGAGGCTGCGGGATGCACGCAGCGGGGCTGCAGTGGGGTTTTAGATGCTGGTTTGAAGAGGAGGCTGTCTGTTGCAGATGTCACAGCTCGCTTTTGGATGTCGCTTCACTCTGCGGGTTGGCAACACGTGGCAGTTTGAGCACAAAACTGGCTTGACTAGCTTCTCTAATAAAATACGTGTCCAGGTGGCCAAGTGGTATATGAGGCCATGGCAGCAGAAAGGAGATGGGATTTCGGATCCTGTGTGGATCCCATGGACCAGACTTCTCAACCTGGTGCCCTCCAGCTGTGCCACGCTGGGAGTTGTCCTTGAGCACAGCTGGAGGGCCCCAACGTCAGAGACGCTACCGTAGAACAATTTTAAAATGTTGTTTGTTTGTTTCCCTAGAACAATATCGAGGGATTGGATTGCCAAACAAGTAGCTTTTGTCAATGGTATCACTGTGAAGTCTTTGGTATGGGTTTTTTTTCATGATTTTGTTGTGAGATGTTATTGAAATATTGACATTATGTTTTGAAATGTATTGTTAATATTGTTGCTGAAAGGCTTGGTTTTTACATACACAGATGCATTTGTTGTTGGCATTTACTTTGTATATTGCAAGCTAGCTTGAACACAATTCCCTTTGCGGAAGGGCAGCACGGAAATGAACATTTCTTCTAATCAATGCTGCTACACTCACATTTCCTTGTAAGCCATAAGAAGTATGAAGACTTCAGCCAGAATCCCTGCATTTTCATTCCTCTAAGAAGGTCATAGTGAGAATATGATTGGCCTGCCTCAATCCTTCCAATCTCTTATTTATTAGATTTATATTCCACTTTTTTCATTTAAAGAACTCAAAGCAGCTTACAGCATTCTCCTCCTCCTGTCCTCCATGTTATCCCCACAACAACAACCCTGCGAAGTAGGCATGCTGAGAGTCTATGACTGGGCCAAGTCACCCGGTTGGCTCTACAGCCAAGTGGGGACTAGCGTCCAGATCTCTTCAGCCCCAGGGCGGTGCTCTTAACCACGGCCCCACACTGGCTCTCTCGGCATAGAAGTCTTCCTTTGCTCCCTGTTTCCTAGAAAAGGGAAGCCGGGTGTTTAGATCCACTTCAAACCCAGCAGCTCAGCTGCACTTTGGGCCGCCAAAACAGCGCATCCTTCTCCTCCAAAGGACGGGTCTTGCCAGCCCTTGAGGCCAGATCCCAAGCAGCTGCGAATGAGTCAGGCTTTGTGGGGTATCGAACCATACTGTGTTCCTATAATCGAACCGAGGGACCACTGGCTAGTTCTGGCTACAGTTAACAGTGCCTCCCTTTTATTTGACTTGCACAAGCGATCGCTCAATTAGGGCTGACACATCTCCCTTGGGATCATGCGTCATCCCCTTATCAGAAGCGCATTTTGTTTTGGGAGGTGGCGGCTGAGGCGGGGGAGCCGTGCCTTGGCGCAGCCTGGTGGTGTGTGTGCAAATGCATTGTGTACCCCGAGGTTTGCTAAAGAGCTGACCCGCTCCCCTCCCCCATAGTTCCATCTGTGGGGAGAAGGGAGGAAGAAGGAAGGAGGGCCCCGCTTATTGGCATAAGCTGCGGATTCTCTTAAATCTGCAAATTTCAAATAGCCTCACGATGGAGCTGGCCTTTCAGAAGCCTGTTAAAATGGTGTTTTTCAAAGCGTGTGTCTCTGTCAGTTTAAAAGCCTGGACAGTGCTTACGTTTCTAACTGCTTCATGGCATCCACAATTCATTTGTTCACAAGGACAGCTTGTGCTGCCGCCCTTGACCCTCTGAGCATGCACAGACTGCCTTTCTGCCTTGACTGCTAACTGCAGGCAAGGCCATAGACAAGGTAGAGTGAGAGGTGTGAATGTTGTGGGTATGGGTCTCTTCAGGGTGTGTGTGTGTGTCTGTCAGGGAAGGCAGATGTGGCCCAAAGAAGAGGTCATAACATTTTGTTTTGCTATCGGTGCAGACCAAGATGGGGTCAGACAAGCCTGAATTCTGTTCCTCACTTTTGCCTTGCTTGAAATAACAAGATTTTCAAGACTTCTCCCCACACAGTGCTCTCCAGATGGGTTTGGTCACTCCGGCTCGGAATGATGGAACCTGTGATCCAGTGCACCTGGGGGCACCAGACGCCTTCGAATTAGAACAAGCCTTTTTGCCCAAACTTTGGCGGGGAGGCTGAAAGGGCTCGTCGTCTCTGCTGAAAGGTGGCCCCTCTGTGTCCCAGGCAGAGGCGTCCTCAAAACACCTGTTTCTCCAGGGGATTTCAAATGAACGCCCTGCCCTGGGTTTGTGGGAAGAGCATCTCCCGAGTCAGTGCACGGGCCTTCCGAAGCGTTCACCTTCTTGACACCCATCTCCGGTCATGTAGTTGCGCTCACCAGGGCATGGGATGGGGACCAAGTCTGGATTTTCTGAGATACACCTCAGTGCATCCTGCTAACCGAAATAGAGGCAGCGTACAAAACTGTACTTGGAAACACTTGCAGAGCTGGAAAAAGGAAGCATCCAAAACATGAAGCGGCATCTGCAATTAATGGGTTGTTTTTATGACGCATGATGCTCCGGTTTGTTTATTGAATGGCAAATCTATTTTATTCTATAGTTGTTATGGCTACCGGTAGTCTTGACAAATGCATTACTTTTTGTCTTCTGCGGCTCGGAACACCCTTCTGTTCCCTTTTTCCCTTAAGCCCCAGTTCCTTTCCATGAAGCGTGGCTAGGTGTTTCTTCCCTCCTTTATGACTGCCTCTCTCTCTCTTCTCTTCAAAGGAGAGAAAATAGAAAAGGAGGGGGAAGCTTCAGGAGGCACCCAGGCATGCCTGGCGGAGGGGAAGGAGTGGGTTTTTAAATAGCATGAACTCTGCCAGCGTATGTGTGAACTGGAACCGAAGCGGGTGAAGCAAAGGACATCTGTTTAACCTCTCGTGTGCCAAAGCTACAGCAGAAATATTTCCCCTGGTGCATGTGCAAGGCGAGGTGGTCCGCCGGCATCTAAGCACTGCAGCCCAGTCTGGCAAGGCCTGTGCAGGGACGAAGGGCCTGCACTGCCCCCCGGCCCCGTTTCGGTCCTCTGTGCGCTGACGATTCTTGCAATGGGGCTGCCCTTGAAGTCTTGCGTGGCGGCAACATGCGCCACCTGAACAAATAACCGGGACCAGCAGATCTGAGCCGGGAAGAGCAATTCTGCCAAGCTCACACTGGCTGCAGACACATTTGCAAGCGCAGCTCAAGGTGCTGGTTGTAAGCCTTACTGCTTGACGGGGGCGGGGGGGGGCTCTCCTGATTGCAATCCCCCTGACATTATGCTCAGCCTCTGAGCACTTCCTCCGAGTGCCAACTCCTGGTCCATTTGGTCAACCAGGGTAGGGTTCGGATTAGAAAAACGAGGTGTCCTGGCAGGATTTCGATGGTTGGGCTGTGTTTAGAATGGGCAGAAATGTTGAGCTGTGCAGAAAAAGCTACTCAAGGAAGGCTTTTTCAAAATCGCCCTCTTTTCAATGGAATTGTAGCTGTATATTAGGGGTAGGGTTGGCCCCAAAGGTGGCAACAAGAGGGAGGGCCTTCTCAGTGCCGCCCCGCCCCCCGTGGAACATCTTCCCCAATGAGGCTTGCCTATTTTAGAAACTGTTGTTAACTTCTTAGAGAGCTGCACCCCATTGCACAGAATCACAATGATAATAGGCAGCCACCTGGGACTCTGAAGACCAAGTGGGCCATTAAATACCTGTCCAGCCACCCCACCTGGGTGCTGTGTTGCAGCCAGCCAGGTGGATCACAAGAGGTACAAACCAGGAGGGGTGTGAGGTAGCCCAGGGGTCCCCCACCATGCCAGCTGCGGAACACATTTGGAATTGTAAAAGAGCCTTGTGAGCATTTGCATGAACCTGATCACACGGCATTTGCCTAAAATAAAAAGAGCTCTCGAGGTCGGCACGGCCTGTCACACAATTTTCCCAGCAGGCGAACGGTGGGAACACAAGAGCAACTGGCCACGGACCAAAGTACAAGGAAGAGGCGAGGGGCCTGAACGCTCAAAAGTAAAACCACCTGTAAAACCAGAACAAGACCGTTCAGGAAGGCAGTGCTGTGTTTTGCACCATGCCAGCTTCTCATTTTAAAAAGATAAATGTTAAATGTAATAAAAATCGAAGATGCAGGAAGGCTTGTGGGAGGAACAGAGGGAGACCCCTGCTGTAACCCACCTTGATCTATGGGGGGTGAGAAGGGGGGGTGGCATGAACGAGTCGTAAAAACCCCCTTTTCCTGGAGACTAAATATGACTATTGGGTTTCTAGGTGCTTCGCTGCTACAACATCTCTGCCTCTTCGCCCAGTTCCTGCTCAATTATCACTTATGTATTTATCGGATTTTTTCCCCTGCCCTTCAATATGCAATTATCAGAGCCATTTGACAAGCGTGCGAATAAAAGATTAGCAGCATCCAGCCTTATAAAAACAGCAGGGCGCTTGTCTACCAAGGCCATCCCTTTTCCACTTTCTGTTGCCGATGAGGGACAGCAAATAAACGGAGCATTTTAATTAAGCAGACATAGGAAGCAGCCGTTTGGAATGGTACTGAAAGCAAGTGCTTGGCTCTGCGACTTAGCCCGCGATCGATGCTGGGACCACACACGGGGCTTAAAACAAGCGGGGCTGTGTTCTCACAGCTCATTGCAACAAACCCAGGTTTGTGGAGGGTCTCCTTGCCTTTGGAGGGAGACGCAGCCCCTGAGGCGGCCGGAGAATATGCCTAGAATGCACATGTTTTCCAACACCTGTTCACTCGTTCCCACATTACATAATGGAATATGCTGGCAGGCCCCGCGAGAACGTACACTGAAACCACCATGGGTGTCAAGGTTTGATTGCTTATTAGCTCTGCGTTCTGAGCAGCCGGAGAGGCAACTCGTCTTAGGAAATCCATGCAGTGAGGAAGGCTTTTCAAAGGAGACTGGACACATTCTGGCCATGAAGGAAGGCACAGTTTGTCAACAGCTGTTGCGATTAGCTGGAACGGCATAGACGGAGGAGCCTCCACGGACAAAGGCAGTGTACCCTGACTATTAGGTACTGAGCAGACAAGCAGAGGAGACATGCCTTGCGAGATTCCAAGAGGCCACCTGGCCAGCTGGTTGTGGAAACACACGACAAGATGAGCTGCGTCGCAGAATCCTTGCTCAGACTTGGCTTTGTAAAAGCCCCGTGAAAAGCCTCCCCGCCCGCCCGCAGCCTGGCTGGGGATGATGGGAGTTGTCATCCAACACAGCCAGAGGCGGCTGAGCTGGGGAACCCGGACCTGAGGTATCAAAGGGTCATCTGTATCCCGTTTCTTCAGAACCCATCAAAACCTTCATTTTCTTCCCCATATTCCCCTTTTCAGGAATCCGAAGAGGACATGGAGAAGGCAGCAGCCTGGCATCGTTGCACATGCAGCCCCCTCCCAAGGGGGCCAGGAAATGGAGTCCCTCAGGCAGGATCTTCCAGCAGCAAGCTGGGAAGAGATCGGGAAATTCTCTGTGTTGGATCGGCTTGAGCTGAGCTCTGCTTCCCACACAAAAGCAAGAGCCGAGCGTGGGAAAGGGGCTGGGTGGCTCCTTGCCCTCTTTTCCCAGCCCACACACCTGCTGGGTGGGGAGAGGGGAGCATCCCAGAGCTCGTCTCTTCGGAGGATGGGGTGGGGGGATGGTGCCGCAACGCTGGGAGCTGGAGAGGGGGACACTCCCTTCCCTTTCCAAGAACAGCGGGTGACCAGAGCGAGAATAAAGCCCCCCAAGCCCCTCACCAGTTACTTTATTGGCACTCGCCAGGGTCCTGACACCCTTTTCACGGGGTACCAGAGATGCTCGGCCCCTTCTCGCTAAAGGTTAGGGATGGGGTATCCTCGGGTTCAAGGTGGACATTCTGGGAAGGAGCACAAACGGCGGCGCCAACCTGCCTGTCCCCACCGGTACCTGCTGCTGAGCTCACCCTCTTTGGCCTCGGTTGCCCGACAACGCCCTGCCCGGGTCCCGGCCCAAAGAGACTCGGGCTGCACCAGAGCCGGCCTTCCCAAGCTGCTGGCGTCCCAGCCGGGCCGGGGCCGCTCCTGGGGCTTCGAGGCTGGCCGGAACCCGCTGCGCCGGCCGCCGCATCACCCACACGCCCGGGCTGCCCGGGGCTCCTCTCCTGGGCTTCCGAGCGACAGGCGGGCTGGGCTACAGCTCCCATCGACCCTGGCCGAAGGCCCACACAGCTGGCGCGCCGGATCCAGGGCAGGCTCACGCGGGGGGTGGGCATCGCCGGACGCCGTGCCCGGGACCGCGACCGCGACCGCGACGGACGGGCCCGGGGCGCAGCTGGGAACTCGGGGGAGGTCTCCGGGGCGGCTGGCTCCGTGGCGGGGCCGGGCTGCCCCCCGAGCCCCGCGCTGTGGCCGGCGGGGTCGAGCGGAGAGGCACTTACCGCTCACTGCCGGCGCCCCTGCGGGAAGCACCTGCCGCGGCCGTCCCTCCGCGCCTCCGTGCGCCCAGCCGCCGGAACGGGGCTCCATCCCGGGCCGCTCGCCGGGGGAAAGTTGCTCCGCCGGGCGCGCGCCGGCCCGAGCGCGGTCACCGCTCCGCTCCTCCGCTCCTCCGCTGCGGCGGCGGCGGCGGGGAGCAGCCCGGGCAGCGGGGCCGCCCGCGCCCGCGGGAGAGCCGGTGGCGGGCGAAGCAGCGCCGCGCCGCGCCGCGCCGCGCAACGCACGCGCCACGCCGCGCCGCGCCGCGCCGCGCGCTCTCCGCGCCCAGGAACGAGCGCTACGGCGGCGCGGCTGTGCGCGCTGCGAGGATGCGGCGGCATCCGCGCACCCCGCCGCCCGCCCCCAGATCCGGAGCGGGGCGCGGGGGGCGGCGGAGGCGGGAGCGGTGGCTCGTCGGCCGCGCGCAGACGGACTCTCGCTCGCCGGAGCTGCCGGGGGATTGAATGGCGGGAGGGAGCGGGAGAGGGAGGGAGGGGTGGAGAGCAGGGGACGGAGGGGGGAGGACGCTGCCAATGGACGCCGCGCGGGATTCTCTGGCTCCTGGTGGGGGGGATGTCCGAGCCTTGGTCTGCCACACCGAGGAGTTTGGACAAATGTGTCGCCTGATTTGGGACACCTTTCCCCAGCCTGCTGCACTCCGGATGGGTTAGATTGCAAGTCCCAGCATCCCCCAGGCAGCGCGGGGCGGGGGGTGTTTGCTTGGGGAAGGCTGATGTTTTGGATCTTCAGGTGATTAACGGCCCGGGAAGAAGAAACTCTGCATTTCCAAGCCACGCAGAGCAATAACAAGCCCCTTTTCGCGGGCGCTTGGGGCGTTTTCCTTCCTTCCTTCCTTCCTTCCTTCCTTCTTCCCATGGGCTGCTCCTTCACACACGTGCCTGCGCCTCTTTCAGTCATCGGTTAGGATCTTTGCACCCAGTGCCCACCTCCCCCCCACCCCAGATTACACAGGCCGGCCGGACTGGAAAGGGCAGCAGCAGAGAAGCATCCCCCACCCACCCTCTTTTGGAAAAGACCCGCCTGTCATTGGAAAGGTGGGGAGAACAGGGTGCTGAGTTATGGGGGAGCCTAAGTTCGGGGGGGAGCTGTTCCCTATATTCTGCCTGTCTAAGTCAGTTCATTGCCAACCTGCCGCTGCCTTTCCTTCACCCCAACAGCAGCTCATCATGGCCTTTCTCTAAACACACGTGCCCTGTGACCCAGCACCCAACGTGGAACAGCTCCCGTGCCATCTAGGTTGCCTTGCCTACTTCATCAAGCTGTAATCTTCACAAGAACCCTGCAAGGCAGGCCACTTGCACTGCTGCCAGCTTGCCCTGGCTGAGAAGGAGGCCAGTGTCTAAGGCCATCTTGAAGCGGCCAATCAGTTCTATGAAGCTGTAAAGGGCATTTTACAGCTCGCTTGTATCCGCTCTGCCAGCCTTCCACCAACCCAGTGCCCCCCAGACTGGTTGGACTACAACTCCCATCACCCCAGGCAATGGTGGTGAGTTGCTGCAGATGGCACTGTGCCACACTTCAGTGGGAACTCGCTTTCCAAGCATGCACAGCCAATGGTGGGCCTCGTCCTCATGAGGGATCCTGGCGATGCATCAAGGCGAGAAGCAGCACCCCTCCCCAGTAGTGGCCAAGGGACGACACCACCTGCACTAGGATCTTCAGGATGGGACCACCAGCAATGGGGGTGGCCGACCCCTGGAGAGCTGGGCGTCAGGTCCGTCTCTCTTCTGAAGCCCTGTCCTTTTGGCCCTCTGAGCTTCCGTCCTTCTTGGCTTCCTGATCCTGCATCCTGACCTACTTTCCGCCTGTGCTGCCCACAGTGAGTGATTCAGGCCACTCCAGCCGCAACCTAATTCGCAGCAGAACACTCTTCTCTGTACCTTGTAATCTGTCGCTGCAATTCCAACAGACGGTCTGGAGCTGTTACGGATTTTGATGGGGAAGCGAATTCTCCGTGTTTTGTATATCTCTATCTGTTTATCTGCAGACAAGCCCAGGTGGCTGCCTGTCTGAAAATTTCCTCCCCTCATGGCTACCGCCTACTTGCCTGCTTGACAAGGAAAGAGGCAAGCTGGGGGCAGCATCTCATCCTCCCCCCCGCAGAGTCAGCATCGCCCACCCGTGCCACTTCATTGCATGGCTCCTTCCCGCCAATCCACTTCAGATCTTCAGATGCCCCCTCAATTCCCCCTCCTCTCCTGGGAGGGCCTCCAGGTCACCCCCCTGGCTCGTCAGTCCAGCCTGTCATGGATGATTTCCCCCCCCCCCACCCTGCACCCACCGGCAGCCTCTCTGGGCGCACGAATCGCCTCACCGTTTGCAAGCGGTTAAGTGTTGCTTCCTGGCTCCCACTTGGCCATGTTTGCATCTTGCATCTTTCCGAATCTTTCATGTGGTTTGGCGAACAGCCAGGAGCTGCCCCCCCGGGGGCCCGCAAAAGACACCCCCACCCGCTTCCTCATTCCCTGCAACCAGGCAGTTAAAAAGCCAGGCTGAAGACCCTTCAAGCCGCAGTGCCTTGGCAGCCTAGATTGGCGGTCTCTGCTCAGGAAGCAGTGACACAGCCGCCTTCTTCAAGCTAGCGCCACCCTGGTGTCTCTGACTACAGACCCCATCGCCCTCAGTTAGCTTGAGCAGCATAGACATCTGGCTGGACTGAAGGCCTCCTGTCCAGCTGTACAGACTGTCCTCCCCCTGCCCTCTCCCCTCCACATTAGCTCAAAGTCACGCTGGCATCGCTGCCTTATTTAGGATCGGCTCTCGCAGCCTTTCCTTCAAGCCTGAAGCCAGAAACACAGGGTGCTTTGCCAAGGGGGGCCCATGAGCCCCAAGCAGCTCATGCTCCTCTTGTGTGTAGAGCACCATCCCCGGATCCATCTGCAAACAGCTATCCTGAGTCTCAGGAGAACAGAGATCCCTGGCCAAAGGGCTATTGTGCAGGTTGTCACTGCGCCCTGGGTTGTGATTAAAGCATGGCTCCTTGTGTTGTCTGAACCCACATGAATTCCAGCAGCCATGCAAGGAGGACCGGGAAGGAAGCATTGTAGTTACTGGAACTTCGGGTCCCTTTTCACTGGGGCATAAGGCAAAGCTATCATAGCAAAGCACAACTGAAAAGGTGCTTTGGTTTTGGAAATAATGTTTTCTCTATAGCCCCATGGTGTGAATTCCAGTTTGTCTTGGAAGCCACAGTGCTGCACCCCCACAGCACTGTGGCACAAGTGAAGGTCCAACCGGCGTGTTTCCTTTGTCCCCCTCACACCACACAGAAAAGGGGCAGCAAGGGAAACTGGAGTACGGACAAGCAACTCAAGACCCACGTGTGAATGACCTACAAGTGCCTGCTGGAACATGCGGGCAGTCTAAAAGCTACAAACTGCACCTTCTCAAAATCACTCCGTGACAGTGATGAAAGAGACATCTTTGTGCTAATTATCGCAAGACAACTTCTGCAAGGCTTAGGCATCTCAGTGCCCAAGAACCAACAGGAATTTGATTCTCCAATTTCCTAATTGGAACAAGAATTAGATTGGGGGGAACAGGCACTTTTGGGAAGGTCAGGGGGGAGTTTCTGCTTGGACTAGCATCTGCCGGCCCTCCGCTTGACTGGCCAATTCCATCCAAATGTTCCAGCAAAGCTCCGGGTATTTCAAGTAAGAATTTCTATTATAAGAAAGCGCTTCTAGCAATCCAATGTTTATGATCGTTTTTATTGCTCGGAGGAGGGTGGCATTCAATGTTTTATTTTTTTGGTAAGTTATATATCTTGTAGTTAAGATACTGTTTGGATGATTGGCTTGATGAGAAGCGTTATGGGGAGAGAAAATGACACTCCTTGCTAGGTCTAGGGTAGAAAGTGGAGGGTGTAGTTTTACCTCCCCCCTGCCCCCCATGTGGAGCTGACACCAATGGGAAGAAAATTTCCCACACCTGGTATAATTCCTGGTACCCATTTGGGACTTGTGGTGGGACCAGACTGCCTTCCACCTAGAATGCCAATATCAAGAGCATTTGATGGCAGATATGCAACGGTGTTAGTATTTGACATGACATGCAATAGCATTTGATGCTTGACAGCTGGCATTGTTTTAAGATTTCATACGTTTTACCTGCCAAACTCAAAATAATCCAGAAACACCAACTGATGAAGCCTGAAATTTCACATATAAAGCTGCATGACCAAGTTTGGAATGTTACTAAATTTCGCTCTAAAATGATCTTTCCTCTGTAGAATTAATTTGCTCTTCTAACCATTTTTTCTACCAGCAGATAGAATCGTTTTGCTCCTGCTTTGCTTTGCCTGATCCATCCTCTTCCTTTCAAATACCTTTGGAGCCCAAACCGTACTGGAGCAATGTTTTACAAGTTAGCCTATATCATTTCTGTAGAATACCCTCATTTGCTGCATAATTTTCATTCACTGCTTTTTGTCTCTGGAGGGCTGGAGAACCGACTTCTCTGAGCAAGGCCAAATGATTTGTAATCTAATTAACTCGGTTGCTTCTCTCACCCGCCTGCACCTCTATTGCAAAGCACGCTTCCCTCCGCCTGTTTATGAACAGGTTGGTCACATAATGTCTCCTTAAGTCATGGGTGGCAGAGCGGGAGAAGCGGGAGATTCCCTTAAGCCGGCTGTGGCCTCCTTCCGTCATCTTGCTAGCTACTCTGTCCTCCAGGCAGTGTTCTGGGTACGTGACATCAAAAAAGAGGATGGATTGCCCAACATTGGGGGAGTGAAGAACCACCCACTGATGAACTGGTTTTAAAAAAGATTCTGGATTGCGCTGAAATGGACAGACTGACTTTGTCTCTGAAGGAGAAAGAGGATACAAACTTCTATCAAACTTGGAATTCTTTTTATTAATAGCTAGAGAAACGGGACTTGGCGTAGACTTGAAATACGTTTACGGATTGCTATAAAAAAAAGTGGGGGGGGGGGGCTGACCCACCAGGTCTGATGTTTCTGATGATTGATGTTTTTTAGTTTCTTTTTTTAGTTTGTAGAAAATAATAATTTACTTAAAAAACACAGAGACAGAGGTGGAGTTTGTGCATGCCACTTGCTGGGGAGCATGGGTGGACTGGTTCTGCAGCACTCCTGGGTGGCTGGTGGACCAGTGGAAACACCCGCTGGGCTTGAGGGAGCGGGACCTGATCCATCTGGGCTACTCTGATGTTAGAAACGCCATGCATTCTCTGTTCCTGCTGCTGCCTTTCTGTCAATGAGACACGGGGCACAATTCTAGGCCCACCTGCCAGCAGCAAGCGACCTTCCAAAGGCCACCAGTCCACTGGATTCCACAACCCTAAATCGGGGACGTTGGGAGTTGTAGGACGTAATCCTGTCTCAGCATTCAGGCAACACTTCTCACCGTTCCAAGCATCACCCCGTGCTTTACAACTGTCTCTACATCACAGATAGGTTAAAGGGACCGAACAGAGAGCGACACAAGCAGAAGGGTGATTCTTCCCCGCCTCCCTTCGCCTTGCTCCTTGTCTTTTTAGACTGTGGAGAAATTGCTAAGTGCAAGCCACCGTGCGACCCTTTATAGTTGAGGAGAAGCAAAAAACGCTTCAGATACATGAATGAAGAACAAACCATGGCAGAAGCTGTTCAGCTGGTTTTTTGTTTGTGTGCTTTGTGTGTGGACATTTTCTCACGTAAAACCTATTTAAATCGCGGCTGTTCACAGGAATAAGAGGAAACTCAGGGGCGGCCTCTATCGCCTTCTGCCCTCTGGGATGACTTTGAGAGTCCCCTGGGCTACGAGGCCCGGGACTTTGGCTCCAAGGGGTAGCCAAAGCTGCTTCCCTTTAGGGTCAGGGAACAAATGCAAGATTGCCGCAACTCTCTGTTCTGAGGGTTGTTTATCTTTAGACTGGATTTGGCACGGACACCCTTCAACGAGAGGACTGTCTGCCATGAAAGAGGACACCTGGCCATCTCACCTCAAGCTGGAACCAGCCCGGTTTTTGCATCCTATAACTGGAAAACACTTAGGAGTTAAACTGTGGGGAAATGTTTGCCAAAACCCTTTTCCCGGCCTTTACTGCAGCAACGTACATAAGCTTGAAATGGCTCAACGGCTGACATTTGAGAAGCCGGGTTGACTCCATAAAGGTTGCGTCCTTTTTGCAATATTTTTCTTTCTGGAAGCACCTCCCTGCTTTTGCAGTGCAATATTTTCTACTGAGTATACCATAATCATTCAGGATTGGCTCCAAATTATTCATATAGAATAGACCCACTGAAAACAATGGCTGTAAGGATGGCTACATTTGGCTGTAACACTCTGAACTTTCCTTCTGAATTAATTTGAAAGATTTCTGGCGTAATCCTATGCATTGTTCCGACCCATGGTTGCCTCTGGTTCCTAGCATATCTAGCCAGCCATGCACAGGACTGTACCCTGTGGGAGAGATTGTAAGGCAGGGTACAAGAACATCTACGTACATCTGTGATCAGGCAACAAAAACGTTGGCCTACCTTATGGGGCTGTTGTAAACATTCCCAAAATGCGACATGCCGGCCCTCTGGCACAATCTGACATTTTTGCAACAGTTTTGGTGGCCCTGCGAAGGAAGCCCAGGTATTGTGAACAAATTGAATTCACTGGAAACCGCACTATCTTCAGTGCCTGTGAGAGAGAAGATTCTTTCGCTGTCAGCTGTTCTTGGAGGCTGGCACAGCTAATCCAGGCCTAGACTCTGGGGAAAAGGAGGGGAGATGCATTCAGTCCCCCCTCCACCCACCCACACACACACACACACAATCTCTCTCCCTCTCTCGCTTCCTAAAACCTCCCTGACGCTTTTGAGGTTTCTTCTACGGGGCGTGGGTGGAAAGGAGACCTCGCACCGCCATGGGCAACCGAGCTTCAATCAAGCACGCTCTTTTAATAAGCAAAATGACCTTTCCTCAAAGCTTTGCCGCACGCAGCAAGCTGAAAGTGTGTGGCTTTGGAGGGCTGGTGCCTTCACGCACACGCACAGCGTGGACTGGAGCAAGAGAAGAGAGGGAGCTGTGGCGTGTCGTCCTCCAGGAGACGGAGTTTTTCATCGGGCTCCTGTTTACTTTGAAAAACCGGTGCTGGAAAGGTCTGCCTCAGTCCCTCCTCACATCTGCAGATGTGAAAGATAATGGTTTCCCCGGGGCCATTCTTGGTGTCCAGTCCAGACGGGCTGCAGACATGTCAAAAGGCAGGACTGACAGAGAATATGCAGGAATGATTTCCAGGGCTAGCTTACAGAGCGCTTCTAATGCACAGACATGTTTTCGATCATGAATCTGTCAGCCCGCACAGCAGATCAGTGAAGATGCAGGAAGGTGGCTGTCATAGCCCCGCAGTAGCAGAGGCCGCAAGGGAAACGCTGCTGGCCAAGTAGCGGTGATGGAGGAGGGACTACAATTCCCCTCCATCCAGAGGGCTCTCTGGACCATCCCCCTGACAGTGCCTCCAACGCCCTTCCATCCTCAGGGCAGCCTCTCCCACGGCCCTCCAGGGTGGCAGGGAGAAGCCCGCCTGCGATTCCCCCCTTCCCCACCTGCTGAGTTCTGCCAATCACTCCTGACCCAGAGGTGAGCTTTTTCTGCAGACACTGTCAGAAACACAGCCCAATTACTGCTAATTGCAACGCCTGCTTTTCTGCCGGTCTCTCCGGGAAATTTCAGCACATTGAATGAGCTGACTTGTGGCGGGAGGAGACCAGAGCTGCGGCACTGAGCATATGAGAAGGCGAGGTGTTCACATTATTAGCTTTTCCTCTGTGCAAAGGCAGAGAGATGCTCCGGCACAAACACGTACGAGAACGGAAGATTAGTAGAAGAAGCAGGACAAATCAGACAGGAGGGGCTTCAGGCTCATGTGACCCTGGGCAGGTCACCAGGGAAATTTGCAGTGGGCGAGCTGAGGAAGGAAGGAATTGCTTTGGAAGTGTGAATTCAGCACCTTGTCCTGTCGTGATGTCCCTAGACAGGCCTCAGTGTGTCTCGCCATGGGTGTTGTGTGCACCAAACCACCGAGGTGGGCCATCACCCTCGTGCCTGAACATAGTTCCACTGGCTGGAAAAGGGGGAGAGGTGGCCCTAAATGCCTGCCCTAAATGCGACCCCCGTCATCCCTCCAGCCCCCTCGCCCTCCCCTTCCCAGCTGTGAGCCTTCAGCGGGGTTGAACGGTGTCCCAGCCATGCGAGGCGAGGGCCCTTCTTGTTCCGCACATCTGGATTTAGTCTGCATTATAGATGTTGCCCCCTCCCCAAAGAACCTGGAAAAGGCCTGTATTTCAGACAAAATGCTGGAACAGTTCCAAGCAGGGGAGGGGAAGCAACCGGGGCAGGAAGGGAAAAGCAGAAAGGCTGGGACTTTGGAGGGGGTCACTGCAGGATTGGCGCCTGAGCGGGGAGGGGGCCGTGGGCCCTGCTTTACGGAGGGCACTCCTCTGTTGGAAGGGCTGTCCGATTTAAAGATAAAGCAGCACGCAATGGGAGCGGGACTGTCATCTCGACACCATCCTTCTGCCAGGTCTTCCCCACTAAGGTGAGAGATTCTTTTTTTAATAATAAGTTTTATTCAAAATTATGATCCTAAAAAACAAAGAAAAACTAAAAACAACACCAATCACCAAAAACATCGTGCCTGCTGGGTCAGTCCCCACATTTTTTTTTCCATTTATGATAACTTAAAAGCATGTTTAAATCTATACAAAGTCCCGTTTCTCCAGCCAATAATAAAATAAGGTGAGAGATTCTGCATGTCTGTTTAAACAGCAGCACCTGTTTTTAAGTGTGCATATAAATGTGTGCAGTCGTCTTTTTTTCCTGTAGTGGTAGAAAATCTGTGGCGTCTTCTGCCCAGCCGCCTTGCGGGTCATTTTCTTTTTTGAGGGGGTTATGTGGGGGTCAGCACTCCAGGGGTCTGGGCGCTGGGAGCAGGACCTGCCATCCCAACCTTTACATGACGCGAGGCCTCTGTCCTACTGATTGGGCCAACAAAGGATCCCAGGCCAGAAACAGGGGCTGGATGATGGGATTGGGGTTCCTCGGAGTGGGATGTAGAACTGTGTGGGGTAAAGCTGGCGGGTGGGGGCAGAGGGGTGGGGGTTAGAAGCTGGGGACTCCTGGCATCGCAGGGTGGGAACTGGGTGTATAACCCCCTATCACTTGGGGTTCCAGTTTGAGCTGCTGCTAACCTCATGCGTTATCATTTTTTCCTGCTACATCACCGTGAAAAACAGCAAATACTCTCTCGTCTTTTCAAATCACTGGAAGACTGATTTCTGGAGGAATACAGGCTCTTGGAGTGGGAATTCAGAGCAGACGCTTCAGCGATGTGTAATAATTGGAAAGGAGCACTCAAGCAACTATTCTGAAGATAAAAATGGTTGTACGGCCTCCGTTTCCCAGTTGCCATCAGAGAAAAGTTGGACAGGATGCATGACTCCTGCCCCCACCTAACTAATCCATTTTGGCAGGTCTTGAGAACAAGTGAGCCCTTTTTTCACCTTTTCAAGCATCCCTGCAACCAAGAGGACTAGAAACTTGCTCTTAACAGAGGCTTGAAGACAAGCCTCATGGACTGGGCTGAAGGGGGAAGATAGAGTGTGATCCGAGGCTTGGATGCTTGTGCTTTCGCTAATACCTGTTTTGGGTCTGGCTGGTGTCGAGCATCTCCTTATTGCTGGCTGACCTCCCGGGCTGACCGATCCGGTTGCCCCTCTGCAGCTTGGAAGTCAAGACTCCTGTGTTTTATCCCCACCTGGTGGTTAGAAGAAGGAAGTGGGACGACCGGAGACGGGGGCAGGGGATGGGCAGGGATGGTAAATGCTGGTCCATCCATCTTAGCCTTTCGCAACCTGGGGACTTTCAGATATATTGAACTATGTTGCCCTGCCTCACCCTCTTTCTGAGATCCTTCCTCTCTCCAGCCCTGAAAGGAAATGAGGCACAGGACCCAAAACAGCCGTTGATGCAGAGTCCCAGTTGGAGGCCTCCCTTTTGGACAGCTGGCTGTGCACAACTCTGGTTAAATCGATTTATTTCTCCTGGCACATCTGCAGTTCTTTCGGGGCTCTGGTTTGGTCTTTGCTGTTCTCAAATCGAAGGTGGTCACTTCAAGATCTTGCCAATCCAAAGGCAAATTGGATTCACTGATGTTAGCTCCTTTAGGATCTAATCTTTCCAAGTAGTGCTACTTTTCCCCAGAGCCTGGGGGGAAATGCAGTGAAGCTGCTTACGATGCTTTGAGGAAAAGGGAGGATCAGATATGACCTTAAGTCTTGACCCCTTCCCGTGCAAAAAGAATTTTAAAGAATCCAAAGCAAAAGGTAACCTTTCCTGCACACTGATATCAAAGGATTTGCACGGACTATTCCTCACAGCTGCTGTGAGATGGAATTTAAAAGAGTAATTTTTGAAAGAAGTAGATGGTATAAATTCGCTGATGTGGCTTTGTCTGTGTTTTGCCAGTGCTGCAGCTGGGCAGCCGTTGGGGAGGTTGTGATCCAGAAAAACACGGCGTCATCACAATTCCGGGGCTGTTAATGAGTTGGAGTCACTATAAAGAGAAATGGGAGTCACTACGTTGCTGGTGCCTCAAGAATAAGAGACAGGAAGTAGGCAAAGACGGAAAGACTCTTCTGAGTTACACAGGATTCTTTCTTGGGCCGAGGGAGGTCGTTTCTGACCTCGCACTGGTTCTAAACCTCAAGGCTCAGCCCTGAACATTTCTGAAGCGATAAAAACAGGGCACTGGAACATGTGCAGAGTGTGTGTTTTACACTAACCTGACAATCAACAGACAAACACCTGTGACTGCATAAAGAAAGAAATGGGAGTCTCTCTCTCTCTCTCTCTCTCTCTCTCTCTCTCTCTCATTCTGTGTGTGTGTGTGTGTGTGTGTGTGTGTGTGTGTGTGAATGAGAGAGAGAGCGCTTAGCCAAGAATAGGAACTCTGATCTTTTCCAAGGTAAAAGTTTGTAGCCTTCGGCACTGCAAAGGTAGGCTGGAGAAGGTAACCCAGTGTTCTCCAGCAATGATTCCCAGAACTGCAGAAGGGCAGCCACTTCTGACGATCAAGCGGGATAAATCCCTCCTTGCTCTGCAGACACTAGGAAGCTGATGGTGCATTTGGTAGAAAACTGCTGATCCGGTTTTGATAACCAGCCTGCTCCCTTTTGCGTTGCTTGCCTCATTTCTGATCATCCTTGTGGTAAAGTCGCACATCTTTTGCAAGCCCAGGACCAACGACGGAGACAGCAGCTCAGGAGGGACTCTGAGCAAGCCATCGCTTTGCGCAGTGTGTCTGTGATGGAGGACATGCCGCCTGTGAGGCCGGGCACTGCCTGGAACGATTGCACATGCGCAGCATTGAAATGCAGCGCATTGAAATGCAGCGCTAGGAAGGGGGAACTGGTCCCAGAACCCCAATGCACCTCCGCCATTGAGTGCAATGATAGAAACATAGAAACAGAGCGAGTCAGAAGGGGCCTCTTGGGCCATCTAGTCTGACCCCCGGCTCCCATAAATGTGCATTTGCACCCAAAGCTTCCAGTTAAGGAAGGTGTGGGGACCTCAGACTTTGCAGGCTGGTCCAGAGAGGCTGTGGGACCTGCAAACATTGGTCATAGCATGACGTTTCTCTTTTTGCGAAGATCTTTCCCTGCTCCAAAAGACTGAAGTGCTTCCCTTGAGAGTGGTAAACATTTCCTGGTTCTGTATAGTATTTTGGCCTCACCCTTTGGGTCTTTGGCTCATCCTACCACTGGAATGTGGACCCCACAATAACCTCAGAAAGAGAAACCTGCCTTCCGGATAAAAGAGGTTCCCCACGTCTGATCTATGGTGTTCATTTTTTTTAAAAGGAGGTTGAAAAACCCAGGAAAGATGCAAGCTGCTGGGCAAATTCAGCAGCCACGTATCGGACCTTCCAACTAAGACCGTTGGAAGTGCGGCTGGGTCACTGAAAAGAACGGGAAAAGGTGGCTGGAAGCGCGAACATGAAGCCTCCGTGAAGGAGAAACAAGGTACTGGCAGTTTCAGGGCATTCTTAATTGAACCCAAGAAGGTGAAACGAGAACCAATGTCTGGAAAGAATCCAATTAGAAATTAGGCACACCTTTTAAGTACCACCTGGGTACCCTCTGGGAAGATGTCCTTCAAGAGCTCATTTCTGTGCCCTTTTCTCCTCGCATGAAAATGGAAGGGATATCTGGGCGGCCGAATGAGAAGAAGCTTGGATTGGATCTCTAAATTTCCCGACCTCTGGAGGGGCCTCTGCCAGGGTCTCAGTGGGGCAGCTGGGGTGGGGGCTGCCAGAGGGACCGGAGCTTCCCCTCCCCTGCTGGAGGATTTCATATTCAGTTGGAGCTGGGGGTTAAAGGATGCGGAAGTCCAGAGGGCTTGGGGGGGCCCGGCCACCTTTATCCTCACCTGGGGGCCTGGCTCTACGGGGTGGGCTTTCCCCTCCTTTAGCAGCAGGCCAGGGAAACGGCAGTCCCTGCCTTGGACCAAACTGGCATAGCTATCTCTCCCTCATCAGCCGCCAGGAGTGCCTGGGTTTTGACGGGAAGATGCCCATGTGTGACTGCAAACTTCCTACAGTAGAAGCAGTTTTTCTTTGACTCTCTTCAAAATCTCGTGTATGTTCTCGTGATAATATTCAGCAGTTTAAGGGCAGTATTGGGAGATTGCACTAAAGGTTTTCAGTATATACCCTTTTGACCTCTCTGCTAGGCTCTGCTCAAAGGAGCTGTTGCCGGCTGCATTTTTCGTCGTCTTCCGGGCGCAATCCCCTCTCTCCCCAGGGTGTGGGTGCGAGGATGCCCACGCACACAGGCGGTTTCCATTCTGAGTGAATGTCTGCCTCCGTGCCTAGGCTGGGGGGTGTCTCCCCAGCATGCGACACAAGGCGGGTGCGTTGGACCACATGTTCTGCCTGCCCACACAGGGAGAGATTTTTCTCCCCCTCTCCTGAGTCAAGAACCCGCACGAGCGTCAGGTGTTTGGCGGGAGACGCAGGACAGATAAAAGGACAGTGCGCAGTTCAACTGTGGAACCCACCTCTGCAAGAGGTACTGACGATGGCCCGCCCACTAGGACAGCTTTGAAAGGGGATTGGCCACATTCAGGGAGGAGGCGGCGATGGCAAGGAATCCCAATGGCTGTATGCAAAGTAACAGAGACACTGTGCCTGTGCCCACCAGTTGCTGGGGAACATGGGCAGGAGGGTGCTGCTGCACTTGTGTCCTGCTGGTGGGATCCCCCGGGCAGCTGGTTCCTCGCTGGGAGAACTCAAGGCTGGGTAGGATGGGCCCTCAATTGGATCCAGCCGGGCTCTTTTGCCAAATCCCTTGCTTCCCAGAACCCTTTGCGACATCACAGAGGATGCCAGCAAGCCCCACCTGTGTTGCAACCCGACCACCACTCAGGTTGTAAATTTGGTCCCGGAGGACCCCGTGGGCTGGCCCACCCGCCCCCACCTGTGGCCGCCTTCCATGGGCACAGGGGCGAGAGCAGCCTGTGCCTCGGCTTGGCTTCCACTCCCCTGCTCCCCCTCCCTTTAGCCTGCCTGCTCAGTTGAAGAACGGCTCTGCAGGAAAGCGCCCCTGGCATCATTTTAGCAGGAGATGAGAGAGGCACTTAAGAAGCCATTTATCAAAGCGCCCAGCAGCCAGTCCACGCCGAGCAGGTGGGGAGAGCTGGAAATCTACTGCAGGAGGCAAAGTTTAATCAACACCAGGGGCCTTTTAATACAGATGACGGGCTGCGTCCTCCCTTCCCCCCTCTTAGGGTATTTTTTGAGGATTCAGGCGGATGCCATTCTTCTCCTTGCAGGCAGTGGCTCATTTCAGCTGCGGCCAGGATGCGTCTAAGGTGACCCCTGGCTCCTGGGCCGACTGGTGCTGGGGGAACCCAACCTGCAGACCATTTATGATCTCCTGCCGGGGGTGGGGGGTCCTGTAACTGGGCACCACTTTCCGCGTGCACAGCACTGCGGTCGGTCGAGCTGCAAAACAGGAGCGGGTGCTATTTGGCTCAGCAAAGCGGGGAGGTGTGGAGCTACCACTGTGCAGCACCCGGCACAGTAGGAACTCCGGACCTCAGGCCCTTGGCTTTGTAAGCAATGCACCATCTGCTCCTGGCAGAAGACTCACAAGCCTTCCTGCGGCTGCCGCGGTGCTTTTCATCTCGCTAAATGTTTGATGGGGTGTCACACGGCTTGCTGTGAGGAGAAAACGAATCTGACCTGCCTTATGCATCTCACAAGCCATTCTGACGACGATTTTGGGTGCAAGCCTCTGCTTTTCAGTGTTACTTATCCCTCACTTTCTGTGCCACTCACAAATGCTTCTTGACCGGGGTCCTGGTTTCCCTGTGCATGCAAACACACTTCCACTTGACTCCGTTTGTGAGGATGCTTTAAAGCTAAAATTATTGCTGGGGTTTGCAAAAGTTGCTGTTCTATGCATTTCAGCACACACGTGTGTGCGAGGGCGCACACACCGAGGACTTGGCATGTGGCGTGCCTCCGTCTTTCTAGCACACGTGCGTGTACATGCCTGCGCAGAAGTGGGATCAGATCATGCACAGATTTTATCGTCGTGTGTGTTCGTAATGTGCTTGCCTGCTTAACGCAGGCAAGGTAGATCACTCTGAAGAGGATAAATAATGCATCTGGAAGTAGAATTTGTGTGGAGGGATGAGTTTTCAGCGATAGTTCACAAGAACAAGAGCATTGCTGGATGTGCCGGTACAGAACACAAGGAGATGCGGCACGAAGCAGGTCTCTTTGAAAGATGACTGTCTCCTGGCAAAAGGCTGGTTTCCCCTTTTCCCTTCGCTGGCCGGTTCTCTAATGAAATTGCCCAAAAGGTGAGCCATCCTTGCCTCTGCAGACAAGCTGCAGCTGGGATGGAAGCCGGCCAAACCTGCCTTCCAAATTCTATCCCTTCCTGGACCACGTGGAGCTGTGCGATGGCACAGCGCCGATCAGGATGGCAGCAGCTTCGCAATCAGCAATTTCGGCTAAGTGCAGGTTCAGACTTACATTGCAGACTGGATGACCTTTCCTAAACCTTCCGGCAAACATCATTAATACTCGTTTTCTGGTAGAACATTCCAAGTAATTGATTTCAACTTTTTACTCCTGGGTTATCTTTTTTAACAATATCATTAGCTCCCAGTATTCCAGTTACTGGAACATATTCCAACATGGTCCAATTTAATCCAATCCAACTGGCTGAATCCATATTTTTGCAGATGGACAAATAGGTATTTAGGTATCAGATTCTGAAATTTGCAGGTGAGAACTCCAACTGAGGGTTGTAGTGTAGTCTGTTTTGGTTCAGGATTCCATCTCATTTCCCCCTCTCCCCTGCATTGATGTTTGGATGGTACACTGATATATCTATCTATCTATCTATCTATTATTATTATTATTATTATTATTGCCCAATAGCAAAGACTTTCTAGGCAGTTAACAAACAAGTCTGATTCCAAGTGTCAAAATGCAAGAAAATGTTTTTCTCCTAGGTGCTAAAGAAAGGTATTTCATTTGAACCCGAGGTTCTGGGATGATTTTAGCAGCCAGCTAATCCTTCAGAAGTTTCTTGATCATGCAACCTGCAGTTTATCCTGCTGTGAGGAAAGTACACAATGCACCAAAAATATATTTTTTTCCCAACCTTCAGAGGGGGAATGAGGCATCTAGTTTACATGTACCTGAAGAAGAGGAGAGCAGTTTTGTAATTAAATCTGTACTCTACCCAGACCACCGAAATGGGCTACGGGACAGTACAAAAATATATTAATATATTATAAATATCTGCATGGTCATTGCATCTGTTCACTTGTGCGAATGAAGCACATGCTAAAAGAATGGAGCAAACGGCTTGAGGGGAAAGGAAAAACGCCAGTTGGTCTCCCACCTAACAGAGAGAAATGGGCTGCATTGTCTGAAGCCTTCATGGGATTTGCTTAGTATTTGAATCGAGGTCGCCTCCAGTTGCCTAGGCAACAGGGAAAGAACGTCCTTCCCAACATGGCTGCGCCAGAACCGCTCTCGAGACCTGCCTAATATGGCGTCCGACGCCACGTTAAAATAGGCTCATGTGACCTTTAACGTTGAGTTTCCCGCCTGTCACAGCCTGCCATGGCCCTCCCGGTCGGCCGTCACTTTATAGTTCGCCATGACCATAGAGATAGAACATAGTGGGACTGTACAGTTTAAAAGTACCGCCAGACTTGAATCTTGCCATTAAGCCTCTGCAGGTGCAACCTTGTGCCACCTAAAAGTTTTACATAACTGGGGAAAAACGTTTTGCAGTGGAAAAGCAGAAGGAAGATAACCATTAAATCAAGGGCACCTCTACACTTTTTCTATCTCTACACGCAAGAGGGCGCTTTGCTCGCCTCACTCAAGATGACGACGCCCGCGTCCCTCTTTCCCCTACCCATTTTTTCCGGGCGGGACCTCGTCCCTTTCGATCGCTTAGCCAATCAGATTCCCGTGCTGGGCGGGGCTTTCACGGTTGCCACGGCAACTGGGGCCCAGAAGCCCCAGTTGCGTGGGGAGGTTCGGAAGACTTCGTGGCGCCGAATTTCTGGAGGTGCAGGTAATGGAAGCGCTGCGCGCGTGCGCAGAGTGCGGGATCGGTGCCCGTGTTGCTTGCACGTGTGAACGGGGGCGCCGCCGTCTCATTCTCCCTTCCCGTCCTCCCTTGTTTATCGGTGCGGAGCAGAGCGTGTGAAAACTGAATGCCTCTGATGTGCATCTGGGTTCTAGTTTCCGCTCAGCCGTGGAGCCAGCTGGGTGATTCTGGGCCAGTCAGACTCTCAGGCCAGCCTACCTCACAGGGTTGTTGTGTGGATAAGATTGAGGGCAGCAGGAGGAGAACGGTGCAAGCCGTTTTGAATTCTTTGTAAGAAAACAGGCGGGATATAAATCAAATAAAGAGAGAAAAGCTCGGAGTGGCTGGGTCGCATGTAATTGGGACTTCCACGTTCAGAGGCAGAATTTGCTCATGCAAGGGAGGCCAACCCTTTAGACCACTTTGAGGAGGAGAGGACCATCCCTCTGTTGCAAATAGTCTATGCTAAATAAAGTTATGTAAATAAATAAGAGCAATCTTAGCCACACAAAGCCTGCAGGTCAGCTTTCTCCAGTCTGGGTCAGAGGTGCTCCAGCAGTATCTGCTGAATGAACATCTTGTGGCCCCGGGATGGTGTTGCAGTGGCCGGAACGGCGATGCACAAGAAGCGCTGCAGTCCAGCCTTGGGTGCTTCGTGCGGGCTGATCGCTGAATATTTTATTCTCCGCATTTGGGTTCCCTTGGTGCAGAAGTTTGGCTTTGCGGGCGTAGCTGCTACCCACCCAGGCTCCGAATATTAGCAAAGCCAAGCCTCTGCCCAGCGATCTGGCCCTCTGCCGCCCTTGGCTCAGCAGCCTCTCCTCTTTAAGTTCTTTTCCCTCTGCAGAGCCATGGCTGAAGTCCACGTGATCGGTCAGCTCGTGGGAGCCAGCGGATTCCCCCGCAGCAGCCTCTTTTGCAAATGGGGGATCCATGCAGGTTAGTGAAGCATTGTGGGTTGGGCATCGCCACTTTGAAACAGGGAGAGGGGCTGTATCTTGTGTGTCTGGGTGCAAACAGGTGGGGATCAGCTGCAGCAAAGAGAGGGTAGCATATGTGGCGAGACCCCAGTCCAGTTCCCCCCATCTCTGCTAAAACAGCCTTTCTCAACCCCATGTGCCACAGATGGCTCAGACTGCGGCGTCTTTCTCATTGCTACTGCCTCTGCTGAATAGGGATGATGGGAGCTGCTTGCCTGAACATCTGGAGGGCCATATTTGCCCGCCTTGTTCTGCAGGCTCCGTTCCTGCAAAAGGTCACGCGAGAGTTTCCTCTTGACCTCTGGCACAGGCAGAGAGAAGTGTGGTTGGAGAATTCCAGCTTAGTTTTAACTCACTGGCCTCTCTTGCTTTTACAAGCTGAGTCACTCCCCTTACGTGCCATGACAGTTCCTGACGCTTTCTGTGGTTCTGCAAATTTTCTCTCACTTTCTCCTTCAAAAGAGGGTTCCCAGCACCTGCCGCGTCTGCTATTGGGTTGGCCTGGAGAACATAAGAACAGCCCTGCAGAGTTGGACCACAAGCCTCACACAGTGGCGGTCCCCAGCCAGCGCACGCCTGCGAATAGGGCATAGTTCTCCCAGTGCCATTCACACAGCAAGCTTTAAACAGAAGGAGACGGGTAGCCACTGACACCTGTCCATGAATTTGTCTGCCCCCTTCTAAAGTCATCCAAACCTTGGTGCCGTCACTCTGTCTTGGTGCAGCAAATTCCAAAACTCAGCTATGCATTGCTTGAAAAAGTACCTTTGATCTGGCCTGGAACATTCTCTGATCATCCTCACAGAATGACCCTGTTGTATTCCAACACTGTGAGACTCCCCGCTTTCTCCACCCCAGGTGTCTTTTTGCGCACCTCTGTCCTGTCCCCTCGCGCACCTTTTCTCTGAGCTCGGCCGTTTCAGACATTGTAACCTTTCCAACCCTACAGTGCCCTCTTTTTGGTTGAAATGACCAGAACCGAAGCCAGTACGTCAAGCGTGGCTGCACCATAGATTTGCATGAGACCTTTGCATGAAAGTCGTTAGTATTTCCCAGCCGGGGAGAACCAGTCAAAGCACAAAATACTGATGGCTGTGTGACAGACCAAAGGTGCAACTTGAGTAGAGACCTGAAGGCTGGCAACTATTCTGGGAGAAAACTCCCATTTTTTCCTGTATACTTCTAGATGCTATCGCTAGACTTTCTCTGTGGCAGCCGCCTGTATTTCCAGCCAACACAGCTCAGTTTTTGCCTTCTCATCAGCTCTTCCTCCTTCTCCCAGGTGGTGCCTGGAAGCTGCTGTCAGGCCTCCGGGAGGGACAGACCCAAGTCGACCACCCGCAACTGGATGACGTGGCTTACTGGTGCCACCCCATTGATGTCCACTTTGCCACCAAAGGCTTGCAGGGTAAGGGACCGGGTGTAACTTGCTGGCCTCTTTTTCCTTGCAGCTCCTTGTGGTGGTGGTGTTGTAAACTTGAGAGTTCTGGCCGTGTTGCGCATCTCCAGGTGGGGTCAGCGATCGAGGGACTCCTGGAAGAGCAGCCCATTCCTTCTTGAGAATGCAGCGATGCTTCCAGGCTGAAGCTGGTTCAGTGCTTCCTTATTCCCCCTTTGCAGAGGATTGTGGGGCTTTTGGCCTGGAGCTGGGGCAGGGCTGCATCTGTTCTCAGCCCCACTTACACATGGCTGTGGAAAGCTCTGCCCTCTATGAATTAATGTAGTCTTTTTCACCTTTTATGACTTCAAGGAAGCACAGCCTTTCCTAACTTGCGTCTGCCAGACGTGTTGGACTAGACTCCCAGCATGGCGGGCTGGAGATGCTGTGGACTGACACACCTGGAAGCTACTAGTCTGCAAAAAGCTGGGGCAGCATCCCCCTGCAGCCCCCTAGCAAAGCCAGGCATTGGTGACTTGACAGGTGGCATTTCTACCTCTTCTCACTTCTTCTTCCTTGCTGGCCTTCCCAGTCTTGTGTCTCCTCCCTTGCATCATAGTCCGGGCCACACAACTCCAGCTACCCTCTCCATAATTCGCAACATAAAAGAAAATTAATCCCTGTCTATTATACGCTCCGTCAGACAAAAGAGCTCAGGAACCAACTGGCTTGGAGAAGCCGGCCAGAATGGCAGTGGATTAATTGCCCAGGCTCGCTGCCTTTTACACGCACCGGTTTGTTTTGTGTGGGCTTCTCGGCACTTTATTTCAGACAAAGCTGAGCCAGCCCGGAAAAGGGGGCAAGAAAAGGCCGGGGAGGCTTATGCATGGCGGGTGGGGAGCAGGAGCAGATGGATGCGGGAAAGCTCCCGCTGCCCTTTTCCCCGTGGCCAACGAGACTCCGCATCATTAAGAAGGATGCCTCTTGGAGTCCCTTTATTACCAGGAACACGCTGCTCAGCCTGGAAGAGTTTTTTTTAAAGCCCAAGTGAACCAAAGATAGCCTGCCTTTGGCTAAGGAGATAACTGAGCCACCAAACGGGTGTTGGGGGAGGGGGCAGCAGGGGGAGCTTGGGGGAGCCAAACGCCGAGGAAGGGAACAGTCTTCACTATTGCCATTATCAGTATTGCATTTTGCATTTATGGTGTGCTTTTTGAATGTTCAGATGCAGCTTCTGCTGCAAACAACCCTGTAAGGTAGGCCAGTATTGTTACCTGCGCTGTGCATTCTTAGGGTGGGTGGAGGGGAGACCATGGCAGTTCATGAAGGTGGGACGAAACCAATATTGGGTTAGGAAGGCCGGCGTGCTTTGGTGGCTTTGTGGGATTATGACAAAGGTGCCGTTTGAAGTGGAACATTTCCTGGTTCTTAGCACTGCAGAGAGCCAGTGTGGCTTAGTGGTTAAGAGTGGGACTTGGGAGATCGAATCCCGGCTCAGCCGTGGAGCTCACGGGTGACTCTGGGCCAGTCCAGACTCACACCGTGCGGTGTGTCGTGATGACGAGTCCCCTCTTCTCCCTGCCCCAGGCTGGCCCAAGCTTCACGTCCAGGTCTGGCACCAAGACGCCTTCGGCCGGAGCGAGCTGTACGGCTACGGCTTCTGCCACGTGCCCTCCAGCCCCGGCTTCCACCAGATGGACTGCGTCACCTGGCGCCCCCTGGGCTCGTGGCAGGAGCAGCTGTCCCAGCTCTTCGTGGGCGGAGGCCCCCAGCTGCTCCACAGCGACCTGATCTACACGGGCGCCGACCGCTACCGCCTGCAGACCTGCGCCATGGGCACCGTCCACCTCCAGCTGGCCATCTTGCTCCGCAACTTTGACCGCTACGGAGTCGAGTGCTGAGCCTCACCCTGCCTCCTCCCATCCTGGGGCATGGCTGGCACCCTTGCTGAGCCGGTGCTTCCCTTCCCCAGCTGAAGGGAAGCACCCCCCATTCCATCAGTGGCTCGGGGTCAGGACACACGTGCTGGGGCCGAAAAAGGAGCACAGGGCGATGTTTGCTTGGAGGATGTTCGAGCATGTTTCTGACCCTGGGAGCAACGCAGGCACAGCGCCTGTGCTGGCCACCGGGACGCTTCCCCGTTCAACCTGCTGCTTGACTGGCCCTGGCAGATCGGCACTGCTCTTCCCCACCTCAGTGTCTGGAAGTCCGTGTCCCCGCTGTTTTATTTCTGCAAAGAATTTGCGGGTTTTGCTTTGCATTAAATGAGCTGTCTCTGAGGGGGGGTTGCGTGGTGCTTGTGGGCAAGCAAAGCTGTTTTGGTGAGTCGGTGGGTGAATGAAAGCCGCCCGGTTTTTGGTTTGCCATTGCATGGAGCAGGATGCAGCAATGGCGTCATTTGGGCTGCCTCCTGCTTTGAGGAGACACTCAGCAAGGCATCCCCCGGTGGTGAGGGGCTCGGCAGGCATTCCTGGAGCACCGAAATTACTACCAGGCCGCCAGTGGGATGGGGGGAAATTTCGAAGTGTGGGAGCCCCTCTCTTCCCCATTTTTATTGTGAACTTCATTAAAATAAACTGAAATGAATCAACAAGAGAAAGCTTAAGCTTAACATCTGTATGCCAGCATAAACCCAGGGCTATGCATTACTGTTATTATGAATCCATCTCTATACCACCTGTAGCCCAATGAATTACTTATCTGTGTGTGCTATATAGCTATATAGCTATATAACTTTATGTCGTCTGCTCAGTTCCTGAAAGCATCATCGACTCTTCACAGCACTGCGGGAGGCAAGCGTTTCTCTTCCCAGCATTGTGGAATCTGTCTCCCAGCTGCCGGGCAAAAAGCGTGTTCTCATTGACCCTGCTTTTACTTCCAAGAAACGGTGGATATTTAAAATAATGTGTACATCAGAAATACCAAAGGGCATTCTGATGCACATTTATCTGTATTATAACTTCTACTCAGAAAGAGGGCATTGAACATCATCAAAGCACAAGAGCAAAAGAAGCCTTAACAATATTACAGCTTCAGCACTGTAAATAGCCAGACTAATGCAGGAGGCGATCATGCTCATTCCCAAAGTCACACGCCCAGAGAGTGCCCATTTCAGACCGCTGTGGTGATCCAGGCTCCACAGTCCTCCAGGAGCAGGCCTTCAGGAACCCGAAGGAGTCTGAAATGCCCATTTGAGACTAAACCCCCAAACACACCAGTTGCTTGCAATGCGTGTTGTTACTGGGAAATCCATTTCTCCACCATTTACTGTGAGGTCTGCAGAGGTGACAGAAATCTAAAGGAAGGGCCCTCTGTTGCCTGTACCCTGCCAAGCAAAGAGCCCCGGAGCTTTGACCCCGTAAGTGCTGCTCTACCACCAGTGCCTCGGCCCTGAAGCCGCCATTCTGATTTCCCACGATGCCCGAGAGCAACATCCCACTACTAGCCTTCTGCAAAATTAAAAACAGCAACTTCAAGTGGCTATGTGTATAGCACCTTCCCGTCCTCCCCATTTTCCATTCACAATAATTATTTTTACTATTGTGGGGGGTTAAGTGATACCCCAACATCACTTGCAGTCCAAACGTGTGCAATCTATTCCTGATCTTGCGGCTCAGATCATCTCATCCTGCCGCAACGTGGTGAGAAAGATGAAGCACGGGGTGCCGCATGCCATGGTTGCCTATGGTGAGTAAAAACCACCATTAGGCGACCAGACCTGGAAGTTACAGGGAAGATAAAGCGGTGCTTCCCCTTCTAAGGCGCACATAAATGCCACAGACGATGTGATGGGCAGCTGTCCCCATGGCTGACCAGTTCCCATAGAACGTGGGGAGGGGGTGCCATATAAACAGGCAGGCACAACTCTTCCTATTCTTTGCCTTGTGGCGCTCTGTCATTTTAAGCAAGTTTCTCTCAGGGCCACTTCAGTTCTGGAAGCAGGCCAGGCTGAGAGAAACCTCTTTCAAGAAACCGAGTCTGCGCAGGTACTGGGCCGGTGCATCTCACCTTTCCTGCCTAGGTTTGATTTCCTGGAACAAAGATACCCCGACCTGAGACCAGCGCACGCGATGCTCCATCCAGTTTGGCCTGGCCTCCTCTACGGCTCGTAAAGTCAGGCTACGGATTGCGGCGGGCCATTCCAAAGCTAGGTTGAAAAACCACAGCTAGTCTTTCATGAAATTGGATGTTTCTGACATTCCTGGCTCAGCTGGGTTTCTGGCTACAGGCAGCCCCAAGAAAGCCTGGCCGGAAGGAAGCTGCTCGGATTAACCCCACCTGGGAGGGAGCACCCCCCTCCCTGCCTGCACCCCATGAATGGGGCTCACTTCCCTGCCCTAATGCATTTTGACAATGCTCCCTCATGCTCTGCATCCATCATAAGCCGAATGGGCGCGTTGGCATCTCTACTAAAGCAGGCATTTCTTAGCGATGGCTTGCAGTCAGTTTGGCCTGGAGGAGGGTGGAATGGCAGGGTGGCCAGGTGGTTAGCACAAGGAGAAGCCGAAAGCATGGGGGTGGGGGGGGGGTCTTCAGCCGAACGCTGAAGCCCTCTATGTGTAACTTGTTCAGCCACACAGTGGTGACCTGTCCGTCTGCTGGCAGCCTGTGGGGCAAAGAAAGGGGAAAGGGCGGCCCAACGGCTTGGGTCTTTTGCCCTGCCTGCCACGTGCTTCAGCCAAGGTCCCTGCTAGGATGCGGCTTCTGGTAGATGAACCGTGAGCAAAGGTGGCCCTCGAATGAACAAAGGCTGCCTATTCAGAGAAGTGGCAGCAGTGGGACAAAAGGTTTGGACTCTAGTCTTGCCTTAAGAATGGCCTTGCCAGATGTGACCGAAGGACCACGGAGTCCCACCTTCCTCTTCCAACTGTGGTGGCCCAGAAGCAGGCTGGACAGTCCCTTCCTTGGAGGTTTGCTGCAGACATCTGGCATTCAGCCATGTCTAATGCTGTTCTCGGGCCTCGGATGTAAGAATTGGCCACCCTTTGCCAAGTTATGCAGTGCCGATTCCTTGTTTTCATTCGCTGTGGCCCTCAGAGGACTCCTTTCCATGCACCTGTGTCTAGGGCCACCCTTTCCCGGGCTGGGCCCGGGTTCCGGTGTTCCAAGAACGAGGGGAGAACACTTTCCCTCTCTCCACACTGCAGTTCTGCCAACCTCTCCCAACCTTCCTGAAAAGGACATCTTCAAGATGTGTTGGATTCCTCCTCCTGCTATCCAGCATTGTCCAACACGTACAGGGCACCTGGTTGGGGAAGGTCACTCTATCTCATCCCTTCCCCGCACCATCGAAGAGCCCCCAAAGCCTTCCTTTAGAAGGTAGCCGTTCCCTTGGCTATGCACAGTTGCCGTTCGTAATCCTTCTGCCGCACCGCACGCTTTGAAGCTTCCTCCCGGGTTTGTCGGCTGCGTAGCTGCCTTCTGAGCCCAGCTTGGCCCAGAGCCGGCTCCTGCCCGGAAGGCCTCCTTCAGGTCGCTGAGCTCCCTTCCCTTCCCTTCCCTTCGCTTGGCTTCACTGTTCTGCCAGACCTCTCGGGGCGCCTGCCTCCGCTCAGCCTAATCGAGGGTGAAGGTACAGGACATGCCGCCGTTCCCGGATGCCCCGGCCTCTCCTGGAAGTCTCTGCTGCTTCTCAGAACTCCTTGATCCAAGAAAGCCACCCGAGTGTGTTCCTGGCAGGCTGCTTGGCAAGTCAGCGGACAGAGCCGGCTTGCACAGTTGAACGGGCTCACGAGTGGCCTATCTTAGCTGACGTGGCAAGTGAAGGGGAACACAGGGATGCTAGAGAAAACAGCATCCCTGGAAGGGAGAGGCGGGTTCTGGAACCAGGATGTGCAAGAATTCTGTTCACAAACACTCCAAACACGTCCCATTTGCACCCCGGATGCAAGCACGTTTCCCCAGTAACCATTTGCACAATCTCAAACTTACCATCCCATTTGAAAAATACTTGAAAATGGGCAGTTCTTCCCTTTAAAAAACCTTTTCCATGCTTTAGTAGTTGGGACACAGCGTTCCCTTGTGGAAAAGCTCACTTTTCTTATTCAAACTGCACACGTTTCCCATTTGGACAAACCAAGAAACAATTTGTGGAAACGTGAATGAACCGATGCTTTTAAATGAAAAAGGAACTACCCACGTATCAGGTGGCTTCCTTCGGTCCCCTCTCATGCTGCAATATGTCTCCAAAACTGTTTCAAGGCCACTTTGAGGCACCATCCCCTCTAACAATAAAAACATGCGAAGTTTTTCAAGTCCATGAAAACATGTTTCAATCCAAAAATCAGACATTGCCAACGAGGACCATTAAATGACAAAGAATTTTGAAGCAGCTTGACAAGGCCGAGATGAGTTTGACACGGTATCATGGACTATGGGAAGAAGATTTCCTGACGCTTGTTCTCCACACTCTGCTCAAATGCCCAAGACTTGATCTGAAGGATGAAGGATTGGTTAGAACATTTTAAAGCAAAGAAACAGTAAAAAGGGCAACCAACCGTGGAGCCCTAGGAAACACAGGCACTGTTTTGTGGAGAAGGAGGGAACAATGCTAGATTTCCATGCTATGCAATCATTCTCCGGGGAAAGCAAAGATTGTATTTGTATACAATACCTGACTTGTCAGTGACAATTCCAGGTTCTAGTTGGCTTTGAATGCAAAGGGCAGGCTGCATGTTTTGAATCTTCTTCCATGTCGAAAAAGTCCTCGCAAAGAGAAAGATAGCCAGTCAGGAAGAAATGTGCAGTACACCTCTTCTCCCTGACACGCTGGCTTTCCATGTGCAGTGAGTTGCTTATTACAGTAGGTGCTACCTTGGAAGGCAGGGATTCTTCCTGAAGGAGACATGGCAAACTTTTGAGGCAGTCATAACGGAACAGACCCAGATCACAACTTGCTGGCTGGGAATGATGGGAGCTGTTGTCCATCATTTCTGGGGAGTACCAGGTTGTGGAAGGCTGCCATGAGAAATCAACTGCTGTCTGTCTGTGGATTTTACTTCCAAGCAAAGCAAAGGAGAACCAACCCCCCCAAACAAAGCCCATCTCACCAGCCTGAGTTCTGCTTGGCTCACTGATGTTCTAGGCCAAGTGTTTTTCATGCGATGGAAAGTAAATATTCATGATGTTTGGTTAGCGAAGTCATAAATATTCATAATTCGAGAACTGAGCCTCTCGCACAGCTCAGGCAGCCAGAGACATAAAGCAAAAGGACAGCCATCTCCCATGTAGGTTGTGTGGGTGAGGTGGATGATGGATGAGTTGGCAGCTCCAGGTTTTTCGCACCTGCGATGACTTGCTAGACCACGATCATAAAACCAACACATGATTTACAGAGTCATTCATAACGCTTAAACCCCAAAGTCATATATTTTCCTCCTTTTTAATTTCATTCGGAGCGGGAGACGGGGAGCTAAGGTGCAATCCCATGCAAGTTTGGACAGAAAAATGCCCTCAACTCTCAGTGTGCCCAGCCAGCTGTGCGCAGACTTGGAGGCCTGTTTCTGTCTCAGCTTGCGTGGCACTGTGCCTTTAATCACCTTTAACTTGGTCTCCTTCATGGGCGGTCATAACTCGATTGTCTGAGATGCAAAATATCACGCATTTTGCATTGCATTGTTATCTATTCTAATTTCATTTTCAATTCATTTTTAATTTTAAAAACAGGCCCTTATTTGCCCTCTGGCAGACTAGAGAAATGCCAAATAGAGGGACTCGCACTTGCACGATTGCAGAAATTCTATTTAGTCGCCTTGGTTCTGCCAAATCGCCGAGGAGAGCCAAAATAGTGCAGCTCTGCCTGCGTCCAGCAGGGGTCATCGAAGCTGCAGGTTTGCAAAAGCCCACAGCCGCGGGGCTGTCATTTTCCCAACTGCCACCGCAGCTAACCACTAGACCACATTCCCTTCTGGTACCTGAGCATTAAATTCAGGCATGCTCGCTCTGCTGGTCCCATTCTGTCTCCTCGACCACAGACCACTTGGCGGTTTATGACTCCCGCGGACGCCCCTGCAGCCCATCCCAAAAGGCTGAGATGACTCCTAAGGTTTAAGGATTGGCAGCAAGCATTTTAAGCTCAGGTGGGTGGGCATTCTTGCCTGTCATCCCACCCACCCCTGCAGTGGGGTCCCCCAAGACCTCTGGGGACCCCAATTTCATCCTCATTCCACCCACCTCCCCAGCTGATGGCCATGGCTTTGTTCGCTTGCTAGCTCGCTTGCTGGTTTGGTTGGAACTGGCCCGGGTTCTGTGCTTTCAGCAGTGCCTGGAAGCAGTCCCCATGAGGTTTCCGGCCTCCCCGCCGCTTTTTGAGATCCCAGCATTGTGCCTTTAAACTGGTTAAGGGACCCAGGAATTCTGTCCCCTCTCTGCAGAAGCTGGAAGGCCTTCCCCCCGTCCCACCGCTCACAGGACAACACAACCTCCAGGTGCCCCCCTTGAGATGCGCTGAGGCAGAAGCAAAGTGGGCCATCCCAGCCGGCCTCGGCCAGCACTGCTGATCCGGCTGGGGATGCTGGGCTTGTAGGGCTTTTCCTATCTAAACGTGCCTCGGATTGTGCCCTCAGCTTGAACCCCCCCTCACCTGTTTTCACCACTGTCCAACACTCCCTTGCCAAAACTGAGATAAAAGATCCCAGTGGACCTCGTCCACCAGTTTGCTGTCTCCCTGATCTGAGTGACCTGCCTGGGTTTTCTTCCTGCAAGCCAACTCTACAATCTTCTCTCTCCTTCAGGTGTGTTTTTAGCCTTCTCTCTCTGAGAATAGAGTGTGTTTCTCCACCAGGTGAAGCAAGTCAGCAGCTTGTTACCAGTGGGACTGTACTGGTTTCCTTCCAGTGAAAGGCCTGAGCTGATGGACTGCCACAGCAGAGTTGAATGTGCAAGCCTGAAGCAGGTCCTCACCGTGCTACCTTGGAATAGCCTCTGAAGAGATGCCAAAGTGGGAAGCACAAGATCCTCTCCCAGCTTAGGAAGCGGCTTACATGGGGCATCGGTGGGGCATTTTTCCTTCCAATGCCTCCAATACAAGGCATTCTTCCGCAAAGCCGCCCCCCCCCATTCCTGCATCAACAGTACCAGCAGTGGAGAGCAGTGGAAATTGAATGGGCTTGTGGCTTACTGGAGGAGCCCCTGCTCTCCACGGTTCGGTCCAACTGGCCCCACTTCAATCCCCAGTTTCTCCAAGGCCAGGGAAGAATTTGGCCTGAAGCACTGAAGAGCTGGGAATACTGGGCTCTGTACCCCCAACCCTGGCAGAATCCAAGGCTCATGTGCCAGGGACATAAGAAAAGCCCTGCTGGGTCAGACCAAGGGTCCGTTTTGCCCTCCTTCTGTCCACACCGTAGCTTGCTGGCTATTCATGGGAACCTCACAAGCAACATGGTGACCATGCGTGTCTTAAATGCACCACCAAAGGTGGCATCCAGCCATCACGACTAGTAGCCATGGAGCGCTTTCTCCTCCACCAGGCTGCCCAGATGGGGCCTGCAAAGCCTGGCACAGGGGGGCGCAAGAACAGGGAGGCTGGAATGAGAGAGACGAGCTGTCCTATTATAGCTGGGTGCTGCGCAGAAACGTCACGGATCTGTAGCCCAAAATTGGATCTCGCCGCATGCAGATCCAAGCAATGCGGCTTGGATTCATTTTGGGCGTAACACAACGCCAAGCCCCCTTTCCCCGACGCAGCTGCTCCGAAATAGCTCAGACACGGCCGGGGCTGGAATTGCCCGCTAGTTTGGCATGCGGCGGGGCGTCTTGTGTCAGGAAAGCAGGAGGGGCCCTGAATGTCAGGCGTTCAGATCCGCACACCCCGGAGGACTAGACCGAGGAGTCAGCCCCGTGGAATCCGATGCCTGCCTGCAGAGGCAAAAAAGGATTGCAGATACGGCGGGCGCTTTCCTGGTTCCGCTGCTCGTCCACGCGAGGCCTGCGCCGAACGCCCTCCCGTTCACTTGATTTTGCAGCGCTCCTCCGCTCAGGGAGGGCCGGGGCGCTGGGGACAGCAACATGCCAAGTAGGCGAGGCTGGGAGATGGGGATCGGGCCGAGGTCAGCCGGCGGTGTGGCGGCAGGGCGCAAGGTTTGAACCCCAGTCCTCCTCTCCACCTGGGCTCCCTGCTCTCTACCAAGCGCTGCTGCATTAGCTGGGCAAAGGGACGCCTGACCTGGATTATGTCAGCTGCTAATCGAAGGTCATCCATGGGGACTATTTTGTTCACTGCCACACTGCAGGGACTGATGTCACTGGCCTACCTGAACATTGCAGGTAGCTGAGGAAATGACGTGACCGCAAGGTGCTCCCAGGAAGCCTCTCAGGCAGAGGTCCACACACACTGACTGGGTTCAGGCAACACTCAGGAGTGAAGTTTGGCTGTTGCTGAGCCGTAGGTTGTTGTGCAAACATGGCTTGTTCTGTTATCCCACCCCAGACAACAAATTGCGGTGAACAACGCTCAGCTCATGAGCCGAGGACAAACCATGGATTCTCTTCATGGTCTGTTCATGGTAAACAAGCCATGGTTTGTTCACACAGCTGGGTTCAGACAACAGAATAATCCATATTCCAACAAGGACCCACTTTTCAACAACAACACACTTTCAAGCCACTTTCAGGTCATGAGTCTGGGTTATTGTGTTGCCCGAACCAACTTTTTGGCAGTGGCAGAACTTGAACCCGAGTCTTCCAACTCTTCTTGAGTTAGAAAGCACAACATCTCAGCAGGCCTTGAGAGAAATGCCTCAGAACAGACGCCCCAAGGAAGAAGGTGCGTGTGTCATCTAATCTTCCGTAATCAACAGCACTCTTTCAAAACTAAGAAACGGACCCTCGAAATGCGAGACGGTGGGTGTGTTTAGTCTCTACATGGCATCACTTTTGCCTTGCGGTGAATATTTGTGTGTGTTTGTGCTCTTTCAGCAAGGCAGCTGGTTCAGCGCTGAGGGGAAAACAGAGGAAGGGAGAGATGGGGAGGGCATACCGAAAAGAAAGATCTGAAAAGCAAGAGAGAAAGAGAGAGAGGGTCACTGCTTGGCTAGAATAGCAGTTGTCTCTTTTTTCACAGGGAGAAAGTCATACAGAGCAGCGTTCACTCCCTCCTTCACTTCCTGGGTGGAGCTGGCGCTGGGGAGAGGCAAAAACGCTTTAAAAACCTCCAAGCCCGCAGTCAGCAAGTCCCAGCAGGAGTGGTAAAATTACAGCCTTTCCTACAGAGGAAGAAAGCAGGGCCAGCTGGCTCCAGAGCAGAAGCAGCCAAGCGGCGGCACTGGCCGCAGCCTGCGCACGGCCGTCGTGGGCTCGCCAGCCCTGCCGCCGAACTTGGCCCCGACCGCTGCTGCGGGCCACGCTCCGAGAGGCCCGGGTGCCGCCTGGCCTCCGGCGGCTCTCGAGCGCCTGGCTCTGCCCGGAGGGGTCCTTCGAAGCGAGCCGGAGGGACGGGGTTCTCTGCCCTGAGCCATGGGTGTCCGGGCCGCCGTGGCCCGGTGCCAGGGGTGAACGCGGGCGCACTTGGCCTCCAAGCCTATGGGCCGCACCGGAGCCCAGCAGCCCCTGCGAAGCGCGAGGTGAGTCTCCGCCACCCCTGCGAGTCGGAGCCCGACGGGCCAGGCCGGGACGGACGTTGCTTGGCACGGGGAGAGACTGGATGGTGCTTTGCGGTTCCAGATCTGGCAGGAAGCAGCCCGCTCCGTCGGATGCTGGCGCAGGCGTCTTGAGGAAGGACTGAGGAGGCAGCAAGAAACCCCGGCAGGGAGGGTGGGTGGGATTTCTTCTTCTGCTCGGCGGCCGAGCGAGCGCAGAAGCCAATCGGGGGGAGGAAGTATGAGGAGCCTCGTGCCAAGAGGCGGTGGCAGGCAGAGCGGCTCTCCGCGGGCACCGGGCAGCCGGGGTGTGCAGAGGGCCACGGGCTGGCTGCTGCTGCTGCTGCTGCTCGCCCTGGAGCACTTCTCCTCCACCCTGGCCTTCTCCACGTGCAAGACTCTGGACATGGAGATGATGAAGCGCAAGCGGATTGAGGCCATCCGGGGGCAGATCCTCAGCAAGCTCAAGCTGTCCAGCCCTCCGGAGGTGGAGGACACCGAGTCACGGGAGCTGTCCGAAGACGTCATGGCCCTCTACAACAGCACGTTGGAGGTGATCCGCGAGATGATGGCTGAAGACCAGAAGGAGACGTCCCAGGAAGAGTATTACGCCAAGGAGGTGCACCGCTTCAACATGCTGCCTGCCGGTCACGGTGAGACGAGAGCGGAGGGTGGCAGGTGGAGCATGTGTGTGTGTGTGTCTGCACAGGCCCGGGGTGCCTAGTCCTTGGACTGGGCCTAAGAACCAGGGGCTGGTGGCTCTCAGAATCCTTCCTTCACGTCTGTACTTCCCACAAGCCGATGCTCTTTGGGATGGGAAGGATTCTCTGACTCTTCTCCATTTCTGTGTTTCTCGACCCAGAAACGAAGCGGAAAGAGCAGCTATAAAGGGAGGGAAGGGGCCTCGCCCACCCCACTCCTCTGTTAAAGCAGAGAGGGTCAGGACCGGTTTTGAAAGCTGGAGAGCCACCCCTGCGAAAGGCATGGTGTGGCACAGGGCAAGCGTAATGTCGTATTTTGTGTCCGGCTGGTTTATCTCAGTGGCGTTATGCAGAGGCTGAACGAGAGAAAGGAATGTCTGTTACCTGCACTGAAATGCCGGGTACATCCAGTGCTTGGGCAAAAATGTTTTGGGATGTTCTCTGCATTAAAAGGGAGAAAGTAAATACATATAACCGGAAAGGGCGAGGCGGAAAAGGGGCGTGATATTGCTGCTGGTGGGTTAATCTATGCCTAAGACGGCCATGCAGACGGGAGCTGGGGATGGGACAGCAGGAGCTTTCTTCTCCCCATAGGGTAATGCTAGCTGTGACCCCGCACACTGAGGTTTATTTAACCCTTTGTGACCAAGTGCAGTAGCTCCGTCCTGGGAGCTTTTTAAGCCTTCCTCTGCTTTTAACAGCATCCCAGGAAGCCGAGATTCAACAGGTGAGCAGATCAAGTGCCGGGAAGCATCTGACCTGCTGAATTTTTGTGTGCCAGGGCACCGTTCAAGGCGTGGGCACAGGGCCAGCTGTAGAGCTGGCAGAGCTGATGCGACGGTGGCTGCAGTGCTGTCCAAATCCTTCTCCAGGGAAAGGAAGGAGGGCAGCGCAGAGGAAATGGGGAGGCAAGCTGCCGGCTTTTGCTTGTCGGCCAGTTAGACTTTGCACGTGCTCAGAGGCTAGCATCAGGTCACACACCCAATTTGTGTAGCTTGGTGTTCTAGGCAATAGGGATCTCTTGGAACCCTGGCTCGAAGGCCAGAGCCCTCCGAGCCGATTCTAGTCTTCAACACTGCGTTACGATGCGGGCAGTCCCATCACCCAGCTCCACATGGGCGCGTTAGCTCTGTCCACGTGTGACAGGGAGAGGAGACCCACATCCTGCGCCTTGCACTGCTTCCGCGGTTGCACAAGGATTCGGCTGCGGGGACTCTCAGCGGGAGAAGGCCCTCTCCTTCTGAGGCTTGGAGCCATTTCTGCACGATCAGCGTTCCCCGGAGGCGGGGCGCTGCGGTGGGAGGTAAGAGCCGAGCTCAGATGGCCACGGGGACCGCAGGCGCATCTCGCCATTTCCTGAGAAACAGCAGGGCTCAGCAGCTCCCGTTCCAGGGCAGCTTCACCGTCCGTTTCTCTCCCCGAAGGCCAGGCCGCCGGCTGCCAGCAAGCTGTGAAACGCTCAGTCGGCACAGGGCGACGGCGGCGTCTTCCGTTTCTGATGCTGCCATTATGCAGCTAGAAAACTTTTTCTGAATGGCTTGCGTGGCGGCTCGACTCACTCAAGCGTCGCCCTCGTGTCGTTCGATTTCTAGCCCGCTTTTTCCTTACATTGAATTTACAGTATTCTCCTGCTCTCAGTCTTATCCCGACAACAATGACCCTGTGAGGTAGGCTGGGCTGAGAGTCAGTGGCTGGCCCAAAGTGAACCCGAATTGCCAGAGTCCCAGTCCCATGCCCTTAACTACTACGCCACACAGTAGCATGGCCAGTTTAAAAAAAAAAGTTGGCAACCCTCGCATTGGGTCCTGTCCACTCCCTCCTGCCTCTGCAGCGCTTCTTGGGGACTAGCGGCTTGGCTTTGGCATTCTTCCCACGTTCTCTGGTAGGGTGTTCTTGTTCCCAGCAAAAGTACAACCCGGATACCCAAGCGTTGCCAGCAACAGGCAGGCAGTGGGTGGGTGAGCAGGTTACAAGAGATCTCTGCTGATTAATATAGTTAGTGGCATCCGTGAGCCAAAGAAGCCAGAATGTAGAAAGATTCGACATGCAAGCTCACGGCTCAGAGGATCCCACCCAGACGGCAGCTGCCTCCAGCGCAGGTTTGGGGTGTAATTACCTGGCTGGGAGTGGCTGGCATGCAGCCGAAACGGAACTGTACCCCCCCAGGCAGGGATGGAAGATGGTGCATTTTATGTAGTCTCTTACAGATAAAGAGGCAGGCTGGAGAGCCCTGGCACGTGCCGGGACGGTCGGGCCGAGACGATGGATGTGGCCTCTGGCTTCGTAAAGTCCCTTCCGCTTGGAATGAGCCAGGCCTGGAAAATAAGCCGGGCTCCACCTGCTGAAAGCAGAAAAGGAAAGAGAGTGATTCCATTCCTAACCTCAGCACCCAAAGAAATATCGAGGAGTCCGAGCCACAGCCTCTTGATGGCAAAGGTCCAAGTTCCGTCGCTGGACCAGGCGAGGGTCTATCCGATAGTCTGACCTTCTGTCGCTTGGGCAGCTCGGGTGGCTGACAAGTGAGGCGTGGATTGGATGGCCAGCCAGCCCTGCTATTAATTCCTTGTAACTTATAACCAGAGGTAGACAGCTCCTGTGCATATAGGTTCCCTTTATCTAGCTGCCCCCACAAAGTTTTGCAGCCTGGGCTGAAGAATGAGACCACAGTCATTGCAAAACTGGGTGGCTACAGCCTTCTCCAGCAACTGAGGTAGACTGCTTCCGAAGCTGGAAGTTCTGCTTAGCTCTTGCCCGAATGACCACTGAAACCTCAGCACTGGGGCTGGAATACTGGAAGGCAGCTGAGGAGGGGCAAGGAGAGCTGAGTGGCACCAAGCCCCTCTGCCCTGAGACTTCGCTGCCGCCTCCAAACGCCTGCCGCCTGAGGTAGCCAGCTCAGTGCATCTAATGGCAGAGCCGGCCCCATAGCAGTGTTGAATGTGGTGCGTCTAACAGCTCCGTTGGAGCTCTTACCTCTTGCTGGGAGCAGGAGTTCCTGCCCAACCCAGGCAGAGCCAGGCTTGGCTGAGAGCAGGTCGCTGCCGCAGAGGAGACGCTGTTTCTGTCCCCGGACCCTGGGGGCCCTGGTCAGTACGAAACAGAGAACCGCACCGGGTCAGACAAATGATCCACATCGGCTGACATGCCCAGGTGGACAGTCCGATAGCTCTAAGGGGGCCCAAATTCTGGATAGTTGGCTTCCCCAGCAACTGTTATTCTGGGGGGTAGACTGATATATATATATATATATATATATATTTAAATGAAGGAGGGAGAAAACAAAGATGAATCCCCTACCCATCAGTTTCATGGGAATGACCCCTTTGGGTTCTAGTAAGAGAAAGACTCTGAAGCCCTGAAAAAGTTGATAGCGAGGAATGCCTTGGAGCATGTGCAGAATTTTTTTTCTTTCAACACAGAGTGGGCCCAAACAGCCCTTCCGGGAGAGCAAGGAAGAGTAATTTTCTTCCAGGAAGATGGGAGCAGTTCATGGTAGAAGGAATGGCACCAGGCTGTGGGTAGCAAACCGCAATGACCGCCAAGTGGGAAAATTCCCTGTCGTGTCAGCTTCAGGCCGAGCTCCTCCAGCGTGACAGGAGTGCTGGAGTGTATGAAAGCGATAAGCAGACACTCCTTGGCCAAACATCTCTCTGGGCTTCCCACACAGCAAGAAGGATCCCACTGCTTGTTTGTTTCTGTCTCTCTTCCTGAGCCTAAGCAGTGATGCACAGCCAGAATTTCAGCAAGCAGCACTTTCTGGAGATGGAGCAGAAAGACGCTCTCGCCTACTTTTTCTGGGCATGAAATGTGGAGGCCGTTTTCCGTGGAACTCCCTGCCTGTTAGCGCCAATTTCGTTTTGCTTTCAGCAAATAGAGCATATTTCTATTTAAACGACTCTCCCCATAAGTGACCAGCTGCAGTCTGAGTGACACAAACCAGTGGGGTTTAATGCGTAGGATGCTTGCCTGCAATGTAACACCCTGATTTTGGTCCACACTCAACTATAAAGCTCCTCTCTCAGCCTCGCCTACCTGACAGGGTCATTGTGCGTATAAAATGGAAGAGGGATTAGGGAGGGATTAGGTATGCCCCCTTGGTTCCTTTCAAAGGGAAAAAAGAAGCAGTAGATATATAAATATAAAGATAAGCACATTTAAAATATTGAATTTTGGAATTTTTCTCCATCTTTCTTTGGGTGTCCGCCACTCAGGAACCTTGTTAAATATATGGCAGTATAGACAACCTGGAAATAATCACTAATTAAATAAGTCGTATGCTTGTTTGCCCTCCTCTTGAATCCCTTAAAATCAGATGACCAGTGTTAAAGCAAGACTAAACCACCCACTGAAGGGGAGCGGGGGCAGCGGGTGCTTTGGCTAATATTTGGGTGCACGAGGAACTGATGCTTCCACGATGCACTCGGAGGTCTCTCCAGCCACACTCCTTTCATCCAAGCTCTTGAGCACCACTAAAGATTTGGGGAGAAGGGCCGGAAGGGGAAAAGCACAGAGATGAAGGGGTTTGTTGAGCGACTAGCTTGGTTCATAGGATCGTCTAGAGCAGTGGTGGCGAACCTCTTAGAGACCGAGTGTCCAAACTGCAACCCAAAACTTACCTATTTATCTCAAAGTGCCAACACTGCAATAAAACCTGAAAATGGAGGTTTTAGTTTACGGGAAATAACTCACAGCCAGGCCAAGCAAATCTATCTGTCTGTCTATCCATCATCCATCCTTGGCAGCGCACTGACTGGCTATGCCAAAGCTCGGACGAGGCATGGCTAACGTGCCGCATCTTGTGACATCATCGCCTGGCGCTTCTACTCCTTTCCGAGCATGCGCGTGGCCCCTGTGTGTGCTGCTGGGGCGATGCTCAGCTGCTGGGGCGATGCCGGGCGACCGGGCTTGCGTGCCGACAGAGAGGGCCCTGGGTGCCCGCTGCGGCACGCGTGCCAGAGGTTCGCCACCACTGGCCTAGAGGTGCCCTTCTTTGCATCTGGAGGCTCTTTTGGCCCCGGGCAGGGCCCTCTGGGCGCCTGCTCTCAGGCTCTTGCACCCCCTCTCAAGGAACGCTTAGGGGCTTTTCCCTGTAATGCATTTGTTGTGTGTTATCGTTCCCTACTCATGCATGTCGATGGTTTCTTTAGCTGATATCAAAACCCTCCAGCTGGGCTTCTGTTTGTAAACAGCGCTTTTGGTGATGGGTTTTTTGTTTGCTCGTTTGGTTTGGTTTTTTAGAGCAGGGCAGGTGGGGCCTTTTTCTACTAGTGGAAGAAAGCAGATTTTCCGCTTGTGTATTTGCACTATACCACAGCACCACCTAGAGGTTTCACAAGCAAGAAAGGAAACTGCGGGTCCTAAAACCAATACGGTGCAACAGGTTCACCGCCTTGCGATGGGCTGGTTGCTTTGCCAACAGCCTGCAGAGCACCAGAGGGATGGCCGGGCTTATGGGGACCGAGGGCCATTCCCGCCCACCTTGATCCTCCTGTGTTTCTCCCAGGGGCCACTGGGGGGACCCATGTGCCTCCCCGCTCCCTCCTGGCATCGCAACTCAACTCAGGCTTGTTGCGGTTTTTTTCGCTTCGCCCTTTTTCTGCAGACTGTGAAATCCCCAGAGCGACAGCTGCGACAAGTGAAGATCATGGTGACAGCTGGGTAGCCACTTCTGAGTCCCCAACAGCCTCTTGGAGGGGCTGCCTGACGGCCAAGCACTTTTTACCTTCCCCCCGCCCTGCCCCAGTGGGTACCAGGAGCAGCAGCCACTGGTTTTGCTGCTCTTGCCGAATATTAGCCAATTCCCTGTACCCCCCATGGGGTTAGTTGCCCGCCTTTGAACCACACAACAGCCCGGCATGAGTACTCCTACTCCTAGAACAAGCTGCGGGTTGTCAGGATGTCTTGCTGACCTCCAATAAACCCCCTTGTGGGAATCAGTCGCCCCCAACCAGCAGCCCTCTGCCCCTGCACTTGCTGGTTTCTATCGATGAGGCCAACCTGCGGAAACGCCATTCAGTGCTTTCCCATTTATCCCCATTTTACAGCTGAGGGAAACTGAGTCTGACAGACAGATAGCTCTGCTCCCGAGGATAGGAGAGAGAGCCCGATCATCCCCTTATCTCTGAGGATGTGTAATGCTGGAAAGTCCCAAAATAACTCGAGAATTTCCTGGAGCTGATAAGTAGGGCCTGTTTAATGGAAACACCTTTATCTCTGGCTTTTCAGCTGTAAAGCATACATCCTCATTTTGCAAGATGTTGTGGGCTTCCCATACGAGAGTCACATGGCCTCAACAAACTTAAGAAGGGAAGCAGGAGGTTGCGAGGCGAGAGTCCTCCTTCTCTTCTTCGGAGCGATGGGGAAATAGGGCCTCGTTGCATAGAAGCGGGGGTGGAAGGCCAGAGGTGAAAAGGGCTGCCACCTGATTTCTTCTTAGGGTCGGCATCCCTTGCCAGTTGCAAGAGACAAAAGTCAGCAGATGAGTCTGCTTGTGTCCATGTTTTACAGCGTGCGAGTCAACCGTGGGGCAAGCTTCCACACTGGACTGCAGTGTGTATCCTTGCAGCAGTGTGGGGAGCTAGAATATTCTTTTTTAACTCTTCCTCTTGTACCTATACCAGGCAGAAATATTTCACCTACTGATTTCTTAATTGCTTTTCGAATTTTTCGCCTAAGAGCTCTGGGTCAGAAGGCAGAAGAGAAATGGAATGGGTAAAAAGTGGAGATGGGAGTCAAAAAGAGTACCACTTTTTTGTTCTTGTTCCTTTGCCTTTTAAAAATATTATTCACACTCGAGAGACTGACATATATACTGGTTTGGGTTTTTTTTTTAAGAATCCAGAGAATGGCACAGTCCCTCCCTGCTCGCATCTACAGGCCAGAAGAAATCTGCGCATGCTAAAGTTCTCCTTACCAGGCTGCTGTTAAAGACACATTAATAGAGCCAAGGGAAAAGAGTATTGGCCATCGACTCAGGAGGGACTGTGACCCAGGGCTCCTAGGGAATTTTCCCCGAAAAGCTCTGGAAAGACAAGAGTTTCTGTTTGTCCTGTGCAGTCAATTTCCTTCTCCCGCCCCGGCTCACTCTGTCATACGCTCCGATATCCTAGTTTGCTCAACGTGATGTGGGAATGTCTTGCTGGACGGCACATCAGAGAAGAGGAACAAGATTTCCCTTCACGGTGCGGCCTTTGCAGCCAAGAAGGGAATTTGCAGGGCAGCTGATTTCCCCATGTGTCTGGGATGAGATGGGATGAGGAACCGAAGTCAAAGCCCCCTTTGATCCCACAAGGAAGGGAGGCTTAAAAATAGACAGTTCCTGTAGCAAAAATAGACCCAGTGACGGTTTCGTAGGGTTGAAAAGTTGCTGCTTTCATTCTGGGGTGTGTCGCTGGCCCACGGCCCGCACCAGCTAGCGTGGCAAAGCGGCAACGGGCTGAGGCTGCTGGGATCGAAGCAAGTGCTTGTCTTGGGTGCACCTCAAAAGAGAGTTTTGGGTGCAAATCTTCCAGCGATGAAAGTCACTGTCTGGTTTCTGTCTAGCCCATTGCAGGGTTGCTGTAAGGAGGCAAGAGTGGGATTGCCTCTCGCAGACTTTCTCAGCTTACTGGCTGGGGATGATGGTGGCTGTAGTCTAACACACCTGGAGGTCACCCAGTTGTAGATGGCTCACTTTTGCTATGTGGTTTTGCTTGCTAGCAGCAGGTAGAGAAAGGGACAGTCGGGTCCCTTCTTAGGCATAGTTACTGATTTTAAGTATTTCTAGAAGACCTTTCTGGACAGGAGCTCCCACCCCCAATTATGGGGGAAAAACTGGGAAGGCTGTCCATAAAATTCACTGGCCTCTACCTGTACATCCTCCAGGCATGGTCACTAAAGAGGGGGGCACCCTTCTCCCTCTGTCTTTGAGTTTTGAAGCAGCAGGCTTAAATCTTGGGTTGATTCCTGCTGGACTCAGCAGGGCTTGCTTCTGAGTCAGCCTGGGAGGATCGGGTCCCACAGCCCAAGCAGAAAGAACTCGGTGATGCAGCTGGGCAGCCCTTACTGGCCTCTGCACCAGAATCTATCAATGGTGGGCAAGAGCGACAGGGCCGGCTCAGAACAGATGTGAGGGTGCATTCGCCCCCGAGATGCAGCAACCCTTCCTGGGCCTGGAGGAGGGAAAGGTGCCCATGGACGTGGAGGACTGAAAGTGTGACATGCATCTGAAATCAGGTTTCTGGGTACCGCAGCTTTTGCTCCTGTTAGGACTGAATCCTGTGCAAGTCCAGATGGCGAAAACTCACATGGATTGGTGCCTTTTGGTGCTTGATAGATGTTGGCTTCAGCATTAAGTCTGTTCCCCTGTGAGCTCCAAGCATCCTACAACCCACCAAAAATGCTTCAAAAGGTCAAAAGACCCCATCGGTGGGGGTGTTCAAAGATAGGCTGGACACGCACATGGTGGGCATGTCGTGAGCGGAGCCGGCTGAAGCCGGGGGTCAGACTAGATGGCCCAGGAGACCCCTTCTGACTCACTCTGTTTCTGTGTTTCTGTGTTTCATCCAAGAGGGCCACTTGTATGTCTGGGGAAAGCAATTTCCATGGCTTAAACTAGGCACTGTGTGAAGAACGGCACCCTTGACGCCTCCCAAACTTCAGCTTCATTGGATGACTGCTGTTCCAGTATTCTGACAAAGACACAGCTCTATCGCCTTCCTCCACACCGTGCACAATCTTATAAACTCTCACCATGTTTCCCGCTGTCACCCTTTTCTCCTAAACCAGGTAGCCACATGTTCTGGTCTTCAATCCCCCAGTTACTGGATTGCCCTTTCTGCACCTGCGATGAGACAAAGAGAGAGATTTACCCGTTCAATTTATCAGCGGGGGGGGGGGGTGTGGCGCGTTCATTTTTCATTGCTCCCCTTCTCTGAAAAAAAAAAAAAATCCTTCAAATTGATAAATAGCACAAAGGTCTGGACAGGGTGCTTTTCCCCTGGTGTGCTCTCTCTCTCTCTTCCTTGAGAAAGGATCTTTGTTTAGTGTGGGAGCACTCAAAACTGGCTTCCCTCGGATGCAGATGTCAAAATCAGGGTTGTTTAAAACCCCAAGCAACATTAAACAGGGTTGTACAGAAGATAGATCTTGATCTACCAGGCTCGTCTTTGCATGGTTTGGAAAAGATTTCTGGCTCCTGGTGATTTAAGAATAGCAGCAACACAATGACTCCCCCCCCCCGCCCCACCCCCCGCAGCCTTAAATTATCCCACCGACACCAGGAGAGCAAACATAGCTTTGTGTGTAGAAGGCTGAACTTGTGCAGTTCTGACACTCAAAACACATTGCAGGGCACAGAAGTGCTTCATTCTGGTGTGTGTGCTTTGCACCAGGCTGCAGCTAGTGGGTTTTGGGATGCTAGAGAGAAAACTCAGCGAGTGCTAGCCTGACACCCATTCACCACAGCCCTAAAAGAAACACAGAGGAAAATAAGGCGACTGGATAATAAAGAAACCTATTTGCACTGAAATGTGCATGCGGCATGATTCCCTTACTCGGAAGTAGGTGCCACTGAATTCACGGAACTTCATGGCACTCCTGAGCATGTTCATGACAAGCGGATTGTGCGGTCCTGTTTGGGATGACGAAATCCCCGAAGCAGCCTGACATGTCGCTCGCTGGTCCTGTCGTAGCTGCCAGACCTTGGAAGGGTTGCTGCTGAGCTCTTGCAGGGGGAGACATAAAGAGAGCGCGAACGGGGTAAAGGAGAGGGCGTTATGTCAGGTGCTCTTGTGAAGCGCAGCCCGTTCTGCGAGCTGCCTTCAGAAATGCCATGCAAGCTATGTTCAACAAACATTGCAAAATGTAATACTTCTCTTCGCTAGACATCCTCACAAAGCAAATAAATAAACTGGGCATGTGTGGGATGCAACCAACACAAGGAAAAACGAGCTACTAAGCTTGCCCCGTGCTTCCTATCTCTCTGTGCAGACAGCTACCAGGAATTCAAGAAAACCGCCTACAGCGTCTTCTTCGGCTTCAATTTATCGCAGATCCGGGCGGCGCTTCACGATCCGAACCTGCTGTACCGAGCAGAGCTGAGATTACGTGCCTCTGGTCCAGAGCAGCGGCTGGAGCTCTACCAGGTACAGTGGGAGGGCCCTCAGCCCACAGGAGGGGCACAGGTGGCACCTGGGATGCAGCGCCGCAAGATGTGGGAAGGAGGGTGGTGTGAGGCTGGCAAGACGCTGCACGCTCCAAGACAGGCTTCCGGGCACTCGCGCAGGCCTAGGAGTTCCTGGAACCCCTCAGTCCAATCCCACATGAGTCCGAGGTATGATCATCCCTTGGCAACAGGGGGAAAGCATTCTGTGTATGCTCAGAGGCACCCTTATCCTTCGGTCCAAGGTTTTGCTCCGAGATGGAGGACAAGAGCTGAACATTCTTCCTAGGAGGCTTGGTTCAGAATCCGAACCGAAGAGTAGCAGGGTGGGGGGTTTGCCCTCCTGCGTCAGCTCGGCGCCTTTTTACAATGATGACATTTTCCTTTAACGTGTTGCATATTTTGTGTGCATATTTCCCCCGGGTTAATGCATCTGTTGACACCTTTTTCGTTTGAAATGTTTTTATCCCCTGGAAAAAATTGCACAATTCTGAGAAGCACGACTACACAGAGGCCTGTGTCCTGGTTTGCATAACGATTGAGGAAGTATGAATTTGCAAAGATCATAGCAAGATGCAGGCCCGTCCCAGGCAGAAGCTGAACTGTTGTGTTTCTGGACACAACGTCCAAGGCGCCGTGGGGGCGACCGGCTGCCTGCAGCAAACTGAAGCCAGGTGAAGGGGCAGGACTTCAGGGCTTTGTCGGATGTCTGCCCCCCGTTCTTGGAAGCCTTCTGCAGGCGTCAGGCAGGTTCGCACGATCCAGGAGACTGCACTGTGGGACAAGCGGTGCTCAGAGTGCGCCTGCCAGACAATGGGCCCATTCTGCTCCTTGGTCCTCCCGCAGGGTCCCAGGGACCCTGGGGAAGCCCAGAGCCTGCTGCAGGCCCCCATGAGCGGCTTGGCCTCCTCCGGAAGAGGCTGGGCAGAACAGCCCCACGGGAGGGGCCTCCTTCTCCAGGGGAGGCCAAGCAGGGCATGGGGAGGCTCCCCGCACTCCCCTGCAGCCACCGGCCCGTCTGCCGCCAGCCACAGCAGCGTGGGGAGCCTCTGCCAGCCTGCCAAAGGGCTGCCTGGGCGCCTCATGGCAGCCGTCACCGCCGAGAGCCGCCAGTTGCCCCTGCACTGGTCTGGCTTGCCCCCTGGGGGTCATTCCACAGCAAGGCGCCGTGGGGCAGAGAAGCCCTTCAGCCAGCCATGCCTTCTCAGAGTGACTTCTAAGCCCAGCCTGATAAAACCATCTTGGCTTTGGGCAGCATGTGGCTTCGATGGAACCGTGGCTTACATGTCACGCAACCCCATGGGCCTCTGGGGAAATGAAGCCACCCTCGCGCTGCTCCGCGCATGCCAGTGTGCGCCGCATGCGTTGCCCAATTGCCCTGGCGCATCGCCCTCTGCCCCTCTTTGCTTACCTCTTCCCTTGTCCTCCGTCCCTCAGCAGCAGCACCATTCCGTCAACACCACCACCTGGTACTACCTGGACGGGCGCATGGTCAAATTCAAGGCCGAGAAGGAGTGGCTGTCCTTCGACGTCACCTCCGTCCTCCGGGTGTGGCTCGCAGGCAAAGGTAAGCGCGGGAAAGGCTGAACGCAAGAGCCTGGGGAGAAGCCCCCTGCCCCATGCGCCCTGGAAGGAGAGCCTGCTCCAGGGCCTTAGTTCCCTGTTGCCAGCCGCTCTCGATCCCGCATCGCGGAAACCCCAATTCCGGACAAAGCGCGTCAGCAAAGCTCCGTGCAGCAGCCTGGGCTTTCTTCGGAAGGAACCTCACCTCCGACGCCTCCAAAGATCACCCAGTGAATGACATGTGCTGGAAAGGTGGAAAGGTTGACCTCAGCTCCGGCCACTTTTCAAAGTGTGCGGTGCTGAGACGGCAGAGAGACCGAGCGTGTGGCCCGCTTCCCCTCCAGGCCTTCCAAATACTGTCCCGAGCCAAGCGTGTGCCAGTGGGATTTCCCAACCTGTCACCTGCAGGGCGCAGTCTTTACCACTGGATTTTTCTGCTCATACAAACTGATCCACAAGCCACAGGCAAAAGCCCCAACACTGCTGTAGATGCCTCCCACACGGCGGCATCTTGCAAGCAAAAGACTCAGACTCGCAAACCTGGGAGAAAGACTCAGTCGATACCTCTCCCTGGCGGGTGTGTCTGTTTGCTTGGTGTAGGAACATTTTATTTGGGGAAACATACCTAAACATAACATAACATCCCCCCACCCACCCACAGACTCCTGCTCTGTCTGAAACTAGCATGACAGCAAGACGGAGGAGTGCTAAACGTCTCCACGACACGGAGGCACAGATATTCTCTGGAAAATAAGCCCCCGGAAAAAGTAACGGCGGCTTCTCCGTGACCTACACCTTGCAGGGCAGTGTCAACGTAGGAAAGCGTTCAGAAATCACACCTCCTCGACCCTCCGGCCAATCTAGAGTGCTGTTCTCCATTTTACCAGGGTTGCGCGATGTTGGGCGCGCCATAGGTTCGAACGCCAAGGAAGTGCTCGGGCACTTGTTCCTTCCGGGGCCAGAAATCTAGGCCAATCGTTCCTTGCTCTGCTTGGGTGCCTGAGGAGAGGGCGGAGGGCGGGGGGCAGGGGAGGGGAGAGGCCAGGAGGGCTGTGGAAAAACAATGCCGCGATCCGCAGAGAAGGCACGCCACGCCCTGGGCGCGCTGCCACGGGGTTTCGGAAGGAGCCGCATCAAAAGCATGCTCAGCATGCGCCACTCCTTGGCTGCCTTCTTTAGAGAGGTTGCCAGTGGAAGGGGAGGGAAGCGAAGGAAGAGCGGAGAGGATCGTGCAGCGGGCGCCCACACGGTCTCCAATCCGCCACGCTGCCGCCCTCGCCTCTCACCCCTGGGAGCCTTTCACCCTTGCGCACAGAACAGCGAGTCCGGCATCTGTTGCATGAGGTCTGAGCAAAAGGTTAAGGGAAATGGGGGCCAATGTTGAACTATTGATACTTGGATCGTTGTGTCATTGTTTTTATTTTGGGCTATGTTTTGGTTGTGGTTTTATTATTGTAAACTATTCTGCAGCAACTCGCTGTTTGGGTAGCATGCAGATCAGACCCATCAGCGCTGTGTGCTTGACGCACTCCCTTCCGTTTGCACTCTTGGCAGAGAGAAGGGGAGCTTTCATGAGGCGTGTTCCACCAGGGTTGTGGGGCCGACTCTCCCCTCTCCCTTTGCTGGGAGCTCACGCGTGACGCGGATCTTTGTGTGTTTCAGAGCCTCTGGGAAGATTCCGCCTGAGCGCCCACTGCTCCTGCGAGGGCCGCCCCGAGGAGCTGAAGGTGGAGATCGAAGGTACAGAGCTGCTTGCGGGGCGAGGGACCAGCTGTCCCTGGGGAGACGGGCTGGGTTGGCTCCGGAGGCTGAGCAGGGGCCGTATGTTGGCTGGGAGAACACGGGGCATTTGGCTCCACTGCTTGGGTCACTCCTGGAACTGGAGCTGCCATTATTCTGTGGGGCCTTGGTCCAGCGGCCCCGTGGATTTTGCCCCCGGTCTCCCGCTCCCTGGGGTCAACAGAGCTGGGCCCCTGCCAGGGGCACCCCCTAGCAGGGACCCCTGACTGCAGCCCCCGGGAGCCTCCTCCCAGGGAGGCCCGCACAGCCATGCTTCCGATTGCGGATTTTTCCCGATTCGGGAAGGCATGCTCGGAGCAGAGGGGACATGCAGGGGCACCGAAGGCCCCCTGTCTTGCCCCATGGCTGCTTTGGCTCGCAGGGTTCCCCCCACACACAGTTCTTGTAGGACTGCCCTGTCCCTGTGGAGAAACAAAGCCAGGCTTGAAGTAAGCCAGACACACCTCCTACCTGGCAGCAGACAGAACCTGAGAATACGCCCACTCACCTGCTCCCCATCATCTCCGCACACCTGTCACCCCAGAGCTGGCAACCACATGCCACATATGGATGCTGGTGAAGCCAATAGTTGGCTGGGGGTGCTGAGAGCTGTAGTCCCACACATTGGAGGGACCCCGGTTGGGGAATGCAACATGGCAGGCCAGCTGCCTGCCAGAACATGGGGTTCAGCTGGGCACCTTTCTCCTTCTCTTCCTTGGCGTACTCCTCCCAGAAGCCGCGGCTGCTGATCCCTTTGGGGGAACCGAGGAGGCTCTCACTGCGGTTGCCTTGCACTTCCTTCTGCCCCAGATTCCCAGATTCTGCCGAGACACACGCCGTTGTCTTCGGCAGACCCCTACCGAGAAACTAGCTCACCGGGTGGTTTTATGCGCGCCGTGATTCTCGGCTTCACGCAGGCGAGGCTGCACAGAACCTCCACACCTCGCCAGACTGCCCTTCAGAGGGTGAGGGACGAACCAGGCACCAAAGGACAGCCTTAAACGCCTTGGTCACCTCAGTTCAATTTCGGTGGTGCTTAAGCAATACCGCTTCAGTCGCTGGGCCCGTCTGCCCAGCAATTTCTTGCATCCCCAGAGCATTGCCCAGCATTTCTGCAGGGTGTTTCTCCATCCGAGTTCAGCCGACAAGCCGGCAATTCACGCCGAGCGGTTTTAGGGTCGCTTTTAAAAAGCGCGCACGTTCGTGCTGCGTTTTATGCATAGCGCTGCGAGAGCCATCCCTCAATGGAAAGAGAGACCCACGCACTCACCGCCAGTGCGTGCTTTCTTCCAGGGACCAGATCCAAGAGAGGCGACCAGCAGCAAATCAGCCAGGCGACCACGCAGCTCCCGTACTTGCTGGTGATGGCGATGCCGCCTGAGCGCGCACAGCTCCTGCACAGCCACCGGCACAAGCGATCCACCCAGGACGTGGGCTTCTGTGGCCAGTAAGTCGTCCGGGACCAGGAGGAAGCCAAGAACGCAGGATGCGTGCCTTTGCGGCGTGGGTTTTGCCCCCGTGACCTCAAAGAGCCGTGAGAAAATGCATCAGCCTGTAAGCTCCATCCAGCCCCGTTGGTTCGTGCCGCACTCCGCCGGCAGCAGGGAAGGCCAAAGGTGGTATCTATCGCTGGAAGAATCCTCAGCACCTCCCCAAACTCCTGCTCTTAGGGTGAAGCAGGAGAGGAAAAGGGAACTGAAGCCAATACAGACGAACGGCCCAAAATAAACACTTCAGTGCAGCAGGCATGATTCCTTTCCATGGATTCTTGTAGCGGGAGCTGCAGGCTCCAAGGGAGTTTCATTCGTATGCAAGTTTGGAAGACCCTTCTCTCCAACAAGGCATGGACCACATTTCCCATGGTTCTTAGCAGCCACATTGTTGGGGCCTTTACAATTGGGGCCTTTACAATGTTCATTGTCACGACACTGCCGATATCCTTAATTTGTGGTTTTAAGTGGAAAGCATTGCTGAAGTGGCGATCTTGTACTTGCACGTGTAGCAAAGCCCCTGAAAGGCAGCCGTTAAAAAACGTGCAGAGCTAAGTATTTAAACAAAACCAGCAAGATGTTTTAGTACACCCCACGCTGGGAGAGCCGCAGAGCTTCAGCTACCGAGTGGAACAGAAGGGCGATGGATGGATGGATGGATGGATGGATGGAGAAAGCATACATACATGGAAAGCATATCTGAATCTTGCCACGAATCCATCCACTGGGATCCTTGAGCAGGAACTGCTGGTCTTGCTGGAGCCTCGGTCTGAACGAGCAAGGATCTTCTGAGGATGGTGCCACAGTGGGGAAGAGTTTGCTGGTGTCTAGGCCCCAAGGCTCATTTGAGCCGAAATAGGCTGCAGAAGCCAAGGCTTGGGTTCGACCTCTTTCTTGGGAGAGTGGGAGGGGTACCTGTGCAGCATCGGACTGCAGGAAACGGCCTGGGCGAGCACCACCCAGCTGGTCTATGAGCTGAAGCTCATGCCACCAACTGGGCTGCCAGCAGTTTCCGCCGTGCCGGAAGGGAGGGGAAGCAGGACCTCCGTGGTTTAGGTCAGGACAATGGAGGGTGGGCAAGACCCCCGAGCCTGCAGCCTAACACTTTGGGGCTTTTTTCGCGGCAGGTCCCCAGAGGAGAAGAACTGCTGTGTCCAGCGCCTCTACATCGACTTCCGGAAGGACCTGAAATGGAAGTGGATCCACGAGCCCCAGGGCTACTACGCCAATTTCTGCATGGGGGCCTGCCCCTACCTCTGGAGTTTAGACACTCAGTACAGCAAGGTGGGCACAGCAGCCTCTCTGCCGCAGCAGAAACCTCTTGCCCCCCTCGACCCCCAAAATAAGCATGCTCTCCCATTTCCTGGCACTGCACAGAAAGTCGGAGTCCCACAGCTCTCCTGAAGCAGCATGTGGGATGAACAGGTGCCCCCCACCCCCGGCTTGCCTTGAGTTTCCCAGCCCTCCTTCGTGAGCACCAGACTACCTGTCGGTGTGTGATGGGCCGGAGAGGAAGCCACGGACGGGGGCAGCAGAGGTATCTTCCTGCCTCCCCCGCAGTGGGTGGGACATCCGGTCCTGCAAAAGGGCAGCAGGTGAAAGCTTGTCCCCCTTCGATGCTAGTCTGGACGATCTGAGCTTCCATTTTGACAAAGGTGGGATTTGCAGGTGCTGCTTCTTGATATTTCTCATGTACTCACCCGTTTATGGGTTATTTGCACAATGCTGAGGGCTGCTGCCCCCCTCCCTGCCCACCCTCAGTTTCGTTTCTGTCTCTAGCTATTATTTCCAGAGAGTGGGCACAGCGTGGCCTTTAAGTATGAAAGCAAAAGGAGGTATGATTTCACTGTGTGCATTTGCAGCCTTCCAAGTACTGCTTCCACTATACTGCTCAAAGGTTGGGAAGTTAAAAAGCACAAAGGGAAACACCCTTCAGATCTCAGTTCTGTGATGAAACAGAAAGTAGATGCAGCGAATTAGCAGTTCCCAGTCCAAAAGATCGTCTTTGGTGGCATCTCAGAGGAGTGCTGGAACAGCTGCGGCTTTGTCCTCCGCTTGCTCTAGAACAGCCTTCCCCAACCTGGTGCCTTCCAGAAACATCTGGATGGCAACACCCAGAATTCCCAGTCAACGGGCCTGCTGGATGGGAATTCTGGGAGTTGCGGTCCAAATGCCTCCAAAGGCCACCAGGTTGGGGAAGGCTGCAGGAAAGGCATTCCTTGCACTGGGACTGCTGTCCCCTGCCGGTGGCTTCAAACGAGGGCCAGGCTGGCTGGAGATGGTGGCAGACAGCTGGGACAGGTGGCTGCCCCATTTCAGTTCCCTCTAGTCCCCGGTGTAGGAAAAGCCCACCTCTGGCTTACACTGGCTCTTCGTGGCATCGTTCCGGTTCCTTGCGGCTGTTGTAGGGGAAATGTGCTCAGATTAAGGCAGGTGAATGGCAGCCCACCTCCAAAGCCACGTACCACGGCTGGTCCAGTGTTGCATCAGCCATTCCAGTAAGGCGATCCGTCCAGAACTCACCATTGCTCAACAGGTTGTTCTCGTTTTATCTCCACAGGTCCTATCTCTTTACAATCTGCACAACCCATCTGCCTCAGCCACGCCCTGCTGTGTCCCAAATGAGCTTGCACCCCTGGGGATCATGTACTATGTTGGCCGTCAATACAAGGTGGAAAATCTCTCCAACATGGTTGTGAAATCATGCCGATGTAGCTGAGGAAAAGGACTCACGGACTCGGAATATCCGTTCTGGGCGGGTTGGAATTTCTCAAAAGCCAAGTGGGGAAGAGGCTGGGACTGGAGCTTGAGAGAAAGAGGCAAACAGACTCCCCTTTCCACCCTCACAAAACCACAAAGCCTTTTTCCAAAAAGAAAAACCTAATTCAGTGAGATTTATTATTATTATATTATTAATATTATTTTATTTTGTAAATTTATGTCTTGGGGTTGTGTGAAAAGTCTTGAATTCTTTGTAATTATTTTGCTTCAGAGGTTGACAGAATTATAATTATTATAAGAATAACTATTTCTCTGAAAAAACCAACATGAAAGAGACACACGCCACCCTCCTGCCATAGAGTATGTGTTGGAAGAAGCTGGGCACTTGGATTTTTAAGACGGGCAGAGCAAAGAGAGACTCTCAGCATTGGGCAGAAAGCCTGGCTGGGGCCCAGCACGGACGGGGCTGAAGGCCACGGCTTTGGAAGACTGCCCAGCGCAGCCTCAGGGGGATCTCAGCGGTCAAACGGCTGTGCCCGGACGGTACGAGAGTGCCCAAGCTTCCTGCAGGGGCCAGGGTCGCTGGACGATGCCGAGGCCACCCGCAGATGTTCTCAGGGCCCCCACCCCAAAGAAGATGGCGGAGGAAAGATGCGCCTCCTCACCCCACCCCACCCCACCCCAGCCCCGGCGCCCGTCTGGCCTTGGCGTGCTTCGCTCAGGCGCTGTCTTGTCCCCTTCCCGGGAGACACCCAAAGCGAGGCACCCTTGCTGTGGGCAAGGCGGGTCAGGGTCTTGGGGGGCAGATGGCTCCGCCCCCCAAGGCTTGCCTCCACCCTCTGGCCCCCACAGCCCCCCTCCTTGGCCAGACAGCTCTGCCGGGGGGCTTTCCTACGGGTCGATGGGGCTGCGGGACCCGGGAGGGGCAACGCGGACTGGATTTCTCTTGGGGCGGGGGCCGCTTTGCACTCATGCGGTGCCAGGTCAGGCCTAAGCAGTGAGGACGGGGGGGGGGGCTGTTCTGAGGGCAAGGGAAGGGGGTCGCGGTGCCGCTGTCATTGTCGAGTGTAATATTAAAGAAGAGTTTTCCCGCCTGGATCGCTGCATTGCTGACTTTTGTTCCGCCTTGTGGGTTAATCCCTTGCAGAGCCTCTTGGCTTCCTCCGCGCTCAACGCAGGCCATGTCGCCCGTGGGACAACTTCACTGGCGCCCTTCAAAGCATCCAACCTTGCCAGCTTTTAAAAAAACATATATCTGTTTTCAGCAAGTGTGTTTGCGGTGAACTCGTTGGCCGCTCAAAACTGTGGCTTCTAAGGGCTTGTCCCACCTCTGCCTTGCCCTCCGTCTTTTGGGCAAGTTCCTTCTTTTTTGACGTACTGCTCATAGCAGCCATTTTGTGGCAGTGCCCAGGAGTTTCTCAAGGCTTTTCCTGTGCTTGTTTCTCCCCACCCGCTTGACTTCCAGTGTCTTGGTGGGGAGAGGGGACGGAGAGGCACTTGCCCCTCTTCTAACGCGAGAAACAGCTAACCCAGAGAAGAATCAGCCGTAGACTCAGACTGGTTACTGGTTACACACACGTGTGTGCTTTGCGCATGGACATGGCCCCAGTGGGAGGCGGAAGCCACGGGGTCCGATGCCTGTGCAAAAGAGGCTGGGCAGAAGCACAGCTTGCTCACCGTGACGCTGATAAAGCAGCGTCAGAAGCCCGTCTGTTCCCAAATGTTTGGTGCTGGAGACAAACAAGGGGCTAGACGTGCCCTTGCGAAGCCCCAGGAAGCATCTGCTGCAGGCACCACACTCTCGGCTCCGTCGTTCCCCTGATCCAGCAGCGCCCTTCTTTTCCTTGCCAGGGTTCCAAGCGCATCCGGAGCTTGGCCCGTCCGAGGGATTTGGACATGGCGCTGGCCCTTTCCTTCCATCACACCAGCCGCCGAGGCCACCTGGTCTACTGGCCAGCTCCCAGTTTACCCTATTCCAGGCCAGCTCCGGCCCCAGTTTGCAGCATTCCCGTTACGCCACAGAGTAAATATTTAGGGCAGTCACGTTCTTGGCTGGAGCGGCTCCCTGGCGACTTTCGCAAAAGCTTCCTGCTTGTTACCATGGCAGTGTGAAAAGGGAACTCTGGGACCCCGTTAAGATGCAAGTGACTCTGGGGACCAGAAGGAGCCGTTCATCGCGGGGCACCTGGCCCAGCACTGAACTGTGCCCTGAGAATCGCCGGCAGAGGGCCGAGTTAGAGAGGGAAAGTGGGAACAGTGGGGTAGGGAGAACGATGGAGGGAGGCTGTCAAAACAGCCCATGGCAAGGTTCCCAGGGCACAGCAATCTAAGGAAACCAGTCCTGGCCTACCTTACAGGGTCGTCGTAAGCTTAATTGAAACGATATCTGTGCAGTGCTTCGAACATTCTGATGGGTGGAAACTAGGAATTAAAACTGGAGAAAAGATGCGGGGAGACTCTTTTCATTTCCACCTCTCTGCAGAGGAATCCCTGCCAGTAGCAAGGGGTTCTGAGGCGCACGTGAGGGATGGGCACATGGAAGGACACGTGAACTGGGAACATGGCCTGTAATATATCCAGCATCCAATGTCACCTGTAGCACCTGTGAAGGACCCCAGTAGACAAGCTGACTCACAGCCCTGTTTCCCCACCATCCTCGGACGCCTGCAAGCTGCGGCGTGAGACGGAGTTGGCCAGAGACACGGCAACGTACATGGACAGGCAGGAAGGAGGAAGGAGGATTAATGGATTACACAAGCAGGCGTGGGTGGGTGGGGAGAGGCTGGGGAAAGTGGAGGAACGGGGGGACCGGGCGCTTGGAAAGGCCCCAGGAGCGCCGAGGTTCCCCGTCTGGCCCTGGAGGCCTCACCCTCCCGAGCGTGGCCGCTCCGCACGGTGTGGCTTCTCGCAGGCGACGGATGGAGCCCTCGGCGGGCCTTCCCGGCCCCCGCACAGGACGCTCCGCAGACGGAGCACGCCGAGGTCACCGGCTTCGCACTCGTGCCAAAGGGCTGGCTAGAACGGGAGAGTCTGTTCCCTTCCCAAATTCTTAGGGCAGCCCGGGAGGCGCTGGACTGTCGACCCGGCACCGCCGGCAGCTTCTGCAAGCGAGTGCCCGGTCAGGTACGCTCAGCACCGCTCGGCCAGCCACAGGATGATGGGACGAGCTGCAGTCCAACATTTCTGGGGCACGCCAGGTCGGGGAAACGTGATCTGCGCTGAAGGCCAGTTTCCAAAGGTATCAAAAAGGCACTTGAAGGTAGCAGCACGGAAAGTTGTGAGCTGCTTGTTGTGAGCCACCCCGAGGCTTTGTTGCGATGGGGCGGCATATAAATGTTTTAATCAATCAATCAATTAATTAATTAATGCAAGTGCTGCCCTCGAGACTTTGGCCTTTGGAGCCCATGCTGGGGGCACGCAGGGGATTCATGCTCACGCACCTAAAGGACCACATGCTGCCCAACGGCCCATTCAAGGGCAGCCCTTCAGCAAAGCAGAGCGGGAAAGACACCCGCCCCAGGCTAACGCTAAGTGGGAGCAGAGATCACAATCTAATCGCTACAGCCTAAGTCCTATTGCGTTGCAGTGCACTCTGGACATGCTCAGGGGCGGCCTCCTCCTCTCTTCCTGTTCCAGTTTTCAAACGGGTCTTGGTGAGCCCGGGCTCCCCGGGGTTTCTCCAACCATGGGGGAGCGGGAGGGGTGCAGCTGCCCTCGGAAGCCTTTCACCCTCCTTTGGCACACTGCGCTCGCTTGGCTGGGGAGGCCTCGGCTGCTGCGGATCCTGCCAATATCCCAACTTGTAAACACACTCGGGGAGTTTCCTTCCGTTGCCAGGGGCCGGATCTGCGCTCCGGCATCCGAACTGTAAACAGAAGCTTGGCTGGGAAGCGCTTGGGGAATGTAGAAGCTTTTTCTGGGGAGGTTTGTGGTAAACAGGGAGACAGGGAGCAGAGCTAAAAACAGCTCTTTGCGAGACTGCGATCCAGTCACCCCGTGAGCCGTGGGGCATCGAGAAGGAAGCTGCAGGGCAGCGCTCCCGAAGGAGGCAGGTTCGGACAGGGTCTGGCTCACCTCCCCACTGCCTGCCAGAGTGGCCAAGTGTCCTTTTTATGGAGAACTGTCCTCTACTGGAAAGGTTGTCCAGGCCACGTCCGATCTATAAAAGAAAGAGCCATAAAAATGGTTGCCCATCCAAGGTGATCACCTGGACAGCCGGCAGAACAGCCGAACACACGCCTGGTCAGAGCCTTCCACATGATGGCAAAATGGCTGGCAAGATTTCTTCTTCTGGTTATAAAGGCTTCCTTCTCCGTTTGCGTCTGTCAGACAAGCTGCACACAGATCAGTGTCCCCTTCTGGGATGGGATGCATTTCCTCTTTCGGGGGACTTGTGTGTGGCCCAGCTTGTGCCCCCTCCCACAGCCAAAACACGGCCTGCTTGAAACGAGCAAAAAGGGCAACGGATGATCCCCGAGCTCGTCTGAAGGAGCGACTCCCCTTCACCGCTCTGGCCTCAGCAGTGACCCTGAACCGAGATGCACAATTCTTGCTTTGCACCCTGGACGGCGGGGGCGCGGGGGGGGGTGAGAAGCACTCGGAATAAATAGCTCTTTAAAGCAACACGTGGGGTTTTGGCGTGCTTTGTTTTCAAAGAAAAGAAAAGCAATCCAGCTTTTCCGCTCCCTGCAAGAGCATTTCCTGGCACGATTGTGGGACCGGTAGGCAGCACTCTTGGAAGCGGGAGACGTTTCTAGTCACATCTGGAGCTCAGAAAGAAAGAGGCAGGCATGCGGCAGTTCATCTATTGTAAAGGGGACACTCAGCACCACGCTGCAGCGTAAGCAGTTGTGAAACATATATATCCTTGCAAAAATAAACGGCCTGTCCAGTTATTTCTGTTGCTCCTTCTGTCTCTGCAGCCAAGATGCTAAAAAGGGGTCATACGTATCCCTGGCCCTGTCAAGACATGATTGGATAATTTTGTCTGCGCTCCCATTTCCAACACTCTTGGAAATGAGCAGTTCTCAGGTTTCAGAATGACGCACAAGCCCAACATGAGCACACGCTGTGACGCTGCGGCAGAAAGAGCCAACACGAAGGGTATCAGCAAAGCCCTGCCGGACCAGAGCCAAGGTCCATCCAGTCCAGCTGTCCATTCACACCGTGGCAAACCAGCTGTCCACTAGTTCCCTCAAGCAAGACGGGTGCAAGGCCCAAGCTCCTCAGCAGCTGGTGAAGGAGGTAGCCCATGGCCAGCAGGGCTGGTAGCCACGGATCGCCTCCCCCCTCAAGAATCTGCCCAAACTCCTCCGAAAGCCATCCAGATGCAGCCATCGCCCCGCCACAAACTCCACAAGTTGAGTCTAAGCTGCGTGAAGAAACATTTCCTTTTCTTCGTCCTGCACCTCCCACCCTATTCAGCCTTTTCTTAAGAAAGCAAGCAGTGTCCAGATCAAGGAGCGTGCCTGCATTTGTGGAGGCTTGCTACATCGCAAACAATTCCACAGCTGCTACATCGCAAACAATTCCACAGCGTAAAAGATAACATGCGCTCGACCTGCAGTCTGTTTCAGAACCAGCAGCCGCCCGGGGAAGGGCTCAGCACGGCCCCTGCGCACAAGTAGATCATTTTAGCCTCCCCAGCTCCTCACTGCTGCCCCGAACCACGAGGTGCATCCCGAAAGAGGGAGGATGAGCAACGAAAGCCTTTCGAAGTGATACTGACTTTGCTTTGAGCAGGGAATGCGGGGCGGGCACACAAACTGGGGTCCTCCAGGGAGTGCACAGGCTCAGCCGACAATTCATGCGCTACTCCGAAGGGGCCTGGATCTGTGGCCGCGCACTTTGCCGGCACTGAAGAGGCCTCCACAAGGGACGGGACTTGGGTCGCCTGCACTGTGCCAAGTCTCCTCTCCGGCACACTCCGCTCCCATCGACTCTTGTGGCCGGCAAGGGAAGCTCTGCGCTTGTATGCGGGTGTGTGTGCACACATGCGCCCGGGCAGCTCTCTGGCACCACGCAGCACGGCCCTCGGCTGCTCCATCTCCACTCTCCTCAGCCGTCTCACCGCCTTCGGTGCCATAGCGGGCAGCGAGAAGGTGTAAGAGCTGCAGAATGTCCTAGTCATTTGGAGAAGGGCTGAATGTGGCGGTAAGAGCAGCTCTTCCTGTCCCAAGCGGAGCACCGAGTGCAGCTTGCGCCGGATCTGACCCTCTGACACTGCTGGTGGCGCCGACTGGCAGGGCGGCCCTGCGGGGCTGGGCTCGGGCTCCTTTCCTAGCTGCTCCTGCGGATGTTTGTCCCCGGACTCTCTGGGTGCAAAGCAGGGGAGCTACCACAGGGAGGGTTCCCCAGCGGCTGAACTCTGGTGGGGACTGTGGCGGCAATGGGGTTCGACACTGTCCCCCACACCTGCCTCGAGCACCTTCTATTTTCATTTATGGGTGCGGGGAGAGGAAAGGACGGTTGGGAAAGAGGCCGCGGAGGAGCTCGGCTTGCACAGCCACGATGCACTAAAACAGCACAGAGGCCGGTTGGAAGTGGGGGTGAAGGAAGGCCCCCAGGTGGCAGATAAATATATATTTCCGGAAAGAGATTAAAAAAGGAGAAATCGTCGTATCGTGGAGAGAGGAAATGACACAGCTTTGTGGCCCGTTCCCTGGCCCCTGCGCCATCCTGGGGCAGGAAGTGACACCAGCGAAACATGGCGGGGGGAGTTCCTGTGAGCCTGACTCGAGGGCCGAAGGCAGCTGCGCACGGGCCTCTGGCTGCGGAGCGACACGAAGCGACACACGGATGCAAACAGGCGCCCCCCCCCCCGGGGATTGTTTGGGTTGGTTTTGAATAATTTCCAGGCGTAAATGGGCTGAGTTCATCCAAGCATGTGCAGAATGCCCCCACCGTTTTCCTGTCCATAAAATGGGAGCATGTGGCCAGGCTTCTGTGGCTTTGAAAGCAGCCTGACAGGAACGCATGACGCCTTGGGGAGTCTGGGGCTAGATGCCCTCTGGCCAGCCTCTGCTCCGAGGAGGCGTGCCCTGCGGGCCTGTCCTAGTGGCCCCCCTGTGCCTCTGGTGCCTATGGGTAAGGAGACATGATGGGGTCAGCGGGTACCTTCCAGGCATGAGTCATGTGGGGAAGGAACCCGGCGCCCGGTTGGCAGCGGCCAAGGGGGCGTCTTGGCCTTGCCGCCCGGCCACCTCCCTGCCTCGGCACGGCTCGTCCTCCCTTTGCTGGCTGCAGGCGGCAAAGGGGAGCTCGGGCCACCCGGATCCCTCCTTGCCTAGTTCTGCGCGGAGCCGGCTGCAGAGCAACGAAGTCCAGAGCTGCTCCCCCGGCTGCAACCGGAGTTCTCTCACCACCATAAATCCTTCCCTGGGCCCAGAGCAAAGCTGCAAACAAACACTGATGTCATCCTTCCAGGACCAGGGTGGAGAAGGCTCTGGGACTTACTCACCCGAAGGCTTAGGCTGGACTTCCCTCTCCGTATTTCTCTCTCTCTCTCTCTCTCTCTCTCTCTCTCTCTCTCTCTCTCTCTCTCTCTCTCTCTCTCACACACACACACACACACACACACACACACACGTAAACAGAACTTCCTGCTGTCCCAAAACCTCTTTGGAGCAAAACAGTCAGTGGTTAAAGCAGGGGTGGAGAACTAGGGGGCATCTGGGTCTTGTGGCCTGCAACTCCCATCATCCCTGGCTAAGGCAGATGGGAGTTGCAGACCAAAACATGCCCCCCACCCGGCCCCAGTCAACGCATGGGAAGATGGAGGCGAGGGGCTAGAAAATGGACACGGAGAAGCCCAAGTCGCTGGGCGGGGGGCTCGTCGCCGAACGGCTGCGGGTCCTTGCGCTGCTTGTTCCCAGGAGAGAGGATAAGCCAGGGTGAACAACCCAGGGCTCGCAGCCCCAAACAAAGCATGAGTTCTCCCCGTGGGTTGTTCACGGGTAACAAGCCATGGCTGGTTAGCACAGCCATGGGGCTCAGACCACGGAGAATACGTAGTGCAAGAGCGACCTGCAGTGCCTCCGCGCCGAGCCCTGCAGTGCGGGTTCCCTCGTCGCCCGGGCCCAGCCGAGGAGTAGCTGCTTGGGGCTCGCCTCCTCCCAGGCACCCCACGGGCCGCACTGGGCCGTTTCCCTCACCCACACACGCATGCCGACGCGGAGGGGCGACGCTGCGCTGCCCAGGCGGCTGCTGCTGCGGGGGAAGACTGCCAAGCAGTGAGTCACGGAGGAGCTCCGAGGGGCTTCATTCCCACCCTTAAGTCGAGAGCATGCAGGGAGGAGTGGCTTTGAACATGGGCAGAGGAACTTCCTCTTATCACTAAGCGGGCGCACGCAGCTGCTAAATGCCCCATCAGGGCTTGCTCAGCACAGCTCCTATTAAGGAAGAGGGCAGAATTGCAGCTTCAGCTCGCAGCTCCACTGGCCCGGGGCCACCCAGCCGCCTCAGCAGGGTCCGAGTCCAAGGCTCCTTCTCCAGATCCTGCCCTTGGGTCCGGGGCGGGGGGCATGGGGTGCTCGGGGCACCCAGGTGGGCCTGGACACTTCCTCACTATGCGCTCTCCTGCTCCCCCTTTCCTTCAAGTTTGTAAAAGTAACCCATTTCTTTAAAGTAACTAGGGCTGTTTCAGGGCCAGCTGCTGCCATATTCATTCCCACTGGCGGTTTCTCAGCGCATGATGCGCTCTGACCATTCTAGACACAGAGGCCCAACTGGAGGGTTGCAACTTTGTCCAAAGGGCCCATAAACAGCTGGGAACAGGGAATGACCAGCACACAGTACTGAGAAGTCCTCTGGTGCAGAGCAAGACCTGGGCACACAGGTGCTCAAGGGATGTTATCTCAACTTTACACAAAGACATGCAAAGGAGGCCAGTAACATCTGAATCTGTGGTGTCTGCTACCAAATTATGCACCCTGAGCCGCTTTGCATAATTCCTGGCATTTGCATGCCTAGTCAAGTTTTGATAGCCAAAATCCACCATAGCTCTGCCTTCTGAGACTTTACCAAATATTGCCACACCATTCAAGCATATTTTCACAACCACAGGGACTAGAAACATGGGCGATTTTAAAAGCTACAATTTCCAGGAAACCTAACTCACTAACTACTCCAGCCAAAGTCATAGACTGGCAGACCTGTCAGGGTCGCCTCATGAGCATATGGATGAGCAACTTCCCAGTTAAGGTGACGACATCTGCATCACATGAAGATGGAATCTGCACCAATTCTAAAGAACCACCACCGATTCCTGGTGACCCTGCTCTGTTAAAGCAGAAATACAAAATATGAGGCCTGGTGGTTACATCTGGGTCACATGGGGTCACAAGCGAGCCTCCTGGAGTTCTCCAGAGGCCGAGATCTCTCTCCCTTTCACCAGCCCCTCCCCATTTCCCTGACCACCACGGTCGTTTGGTCATTTGTGCATTGTAAAAAGTAGAAATGCGTTTATTGCTGCTGCACTCAGAATACTAACCCAAAACATGCAAGCAGTTTTGGTCTCCGGGCGCCTTTGCTTTTGCCCGCACGCCTCCAGTGGAACGTGGTCCCCGGCCCACAGAGCATCTCTGAGGTGGGCATCAGCCCTGAGGCCAAGAGAGGGCCAGTGCTCAGGGTTCAAGGGATGATCCAGATGTTGTCAGCCCTCGCCCTGCCCTGGTGCACAGTTTTCCCTTAACCACAACAAGACACCCACTCTCTGGCTGTTCGCTCTTCTTTTCTAAATCCATCTGCTCTTTTATCAGCGCTCTCTCCTTCCACCCCTGGCTTTTAATCTGTCATATTTTACTGGCCATGCTCACTCGACATCTGTGATGCCTCTTCTTAATAGCCTGCCTCGGCCTCTCTTGCATTTTATCAGCCTGGTGTCCTCCCTCCCCGCACGCTTTCAGACAAGCCGCTCCCAATAGCGGAGCTGCGCTCAGCTATTTTCTCTGCTTGCACATTTCTCCCTGCGATCTTGCTCTTAAAAGTGGTCTGGGAAAAGGGTCCTACCCCTTCCCCACAGCTGCGCTCAGTCTGTTCCCGAGACACCTCCTTCACTTCTCCCACCCAACCTGCTAGCACAGTTGCAGCCACATGGAGACCTGCTGGGCTCCTTTGAGATGCGCATGGCCCTCTTCTGCCAGGACTGGCTTTGCTGACCCTGTGCTTGGCTGTGCATCTGCTCTATTGGCTTTTTACTGCGTCACGGATGTCAAGATCCAAGCATCACACGAGGAGCATTTCCTTTCCTGCTTTTCTGCAATATGGCCTCTAGGTGGCATTGCAGCATAGAGGAATAACACAAATATGGGAGTGAAAAAGTGGCTTGTTTTGTTTTTACAATCAGTGCCACATTGCCATGGCTTGCCTCCCCAGGGCATCAAAGATTCAGAGTGTGTGGCAGGCCTCACACCTTTGGCTGATCAAATCTGGACACCTTGGGGCATGTGAGACAGGGTCACTGAAGGCATTGGAGGATCTTCTCCTGGCGGTCCCACATGGACCTTTGGCCTGACATGAAACCACTGAAAGAAGAGCCTGAAGTGTGGTGGCCCCATTTCTACCTGCCCCAATTCCCTGCCTCGAGAGGTCAGGTAGGACCCCTGCCCAGCTGTGTGGGGGGCCTGCTGAAAACATCCATGTCTCAGGAAGCCTTTCTTGCTGACAGGTTCAGTGGTCCCTGTTATTAAAGCATTGTTCTTGTTTTTCAATTTGTTTTCACTTTTTAATGCTTCACCTCTTCGTTGCCACTTCTAAAATGCACCAATGCAGAACTGGCCTCCGCGCCAGACACACAGACTGTGTGTGTGGGGAAAAGCTTTTCTCAGCATGGCTGCCAGGCCTCCTCCCGAAACCCTTCTTGCCTTGAACTGCCAATACAGGCATGTGCTTCTATTGAGTGAATCGCATGAATGAGCTCAGCAGGATCACCCAGATCAACAGAGGGGATTGTTCAGTCCAGTTGCTGCTTCTCTCCCACCTCCACCCACTTTCTGAGAAAGACTGAAAATTCCACAGGTGAAGCTCCTCACATCTAGATGCTGTAGTGGGGCAGCTTTGCCTAGTGGATTTCTGCCTGTCGCACAAGTGGCAACAGCTACAGCAGCCTTCCTCAGCTTCCAAGCTGGCTGGTAATGTTGGGCATTGGCATCCTTGACATCTAAAGGGCCCCATGTTGAGGAAGTCTATGTTACGCTGCACATCACCACCCCACAGTCCCGCAGTCCCGCAGTCCCCATGCTGTAGGGCTTTTTCTATCGAATCATGCATAGGACTGAACCCTGAAAGGCCTTTTGAAGGGCTGAGGTGGCGTCCACTCAGTTTCCTAAGAAATACGTATAGCCTAAGAAACAGTGATGACGGTGCGACTCAGATTAAACATTTGCCTGTTCACAGCCAAGTTTATCCCCCTGAGCAGCTTTGGCCACCCTCCTGCCCAGCAACTTCGCTTGTGGAATAAAACCTGAGTCACGCGCTCGAGGGGACCTACCGCGACCCCCCCCAAACGCACAGAGCTGCCTGCCATCCCGTGACCGCACTCCGAAGCCCTTGCAGCCCTTCCTGATGGATTGGAAAGTGACTAAGCTCATGTACACCCCCCCCCCACAGCGAGCTAATTCCAAACTAAGCCCCCACGTCCCCGCTTCTTGGCCCAGCCGAACGTCAAGAAATAAGATCTTAGCAAGAGAATTTTGGGACCCAATTGCAGACGAGGGTCAGCGTCTGGGGTGACGCTTCTTCCCACTGTCCGTTTAACCACCAAAGCCTCGCCGCTATTGGATCCAGATGTGGAGCAGAGGCGCGGGAAAAGATGAGTTTCCATTTCGCTGGGCTTTCGGAGCAGCGTGTGTGTCGAATTATAAACTTCAAAGGCCGTCTCCGTCTGCCGCTTTCGATACACATTTATACGGACCCTCATATCAGAACTGGCTCATGCAGGGCTGTGACTCATGGCAAAACCCAAAAGTCATTTTAAGGATATATCCAGTGTCGTGGGGGTGTAGCTTGGCCTGGCAGAAGTGCAGATTCCTCTTTAAGTGAAAAGAGGCCTCGTCTTTAAAAATAGAAACAAAAAAAAAATCATACAGGTTTCAAGTCCTCAATGTTCAAAGGAAAGTAGGCGAGATGGCAGCAGCTATGGGGAACTCCTGGTGGTCAGAGAGGAGAGTCTTCCCATCAGCATGGCCTTTAACCTGAAACAGGAGTGGTGCTTGGTAGCAAATGCAGGTCTCAGGCAGACAGGACAGGTATCCATGTGTCTAGTTACGTATGCTCTAAAATCTCTCTCTGCGTGCGACTTTCAAGGAGCTTGTCTCTAAGGACACGCTGGATGGGGAGAGGAAGGGTCCGATTCAGTGCCGCCGGGCAAGCAGCAAGAAGTGAAAAATGTGGGGAAGAAGCCAGACAAGGGAGACCTTGGGAGACCACAGGGTGCTGGGCAGAGGGCGGCTCGGCTCCCTGCCGTGGCTGGTGGGATGCAAGGGCCCCAGGGGTGCCTTTGGACCCTGGATGTAATGGTCCTCGGGATGGGGTGGACTTAGCTCAGTTCGGAAGTGCACGGTTGGTGTTTGGCAGGCCGCCCCCCGCCCCCCACGAGCTTGAGCGTCATCACAACTGCTTCTACATTTCGAATATTCTAGAGCAAAAACAAGCAGAACCCAGTTTGCCAACCCGGATTTTTAGAAAAACATGATAAAATACTCTCAGCACACGAGGCTCACTTAAGTCATAGCGCTGCTAAAGAATAAAATGGACTTCACTTCTAGTGCCCTGATTCACTTGGGAGGAGGCACCACCTCAGGACAGAAAGCAGTAATCCAAGTGCTGTTATTCAAGATCACGATTACACCCTGGCTTTCTCCTTTAGTGAGGAACCCAAAGCACCTTCCAGCATCCTCCTCTCCATTTCTCTTCACAACAACCTTGCGAGGTAGGTTGGGGTGAGAGTTAATGGCTGGCCCCCACATCAGCCCGTAGCTTCACGGCTGGGTGGGGACTAGAACCGGGATCTCCCGAGGCCCATGCGGACCCCTTAACCACGCACGGCTCCAGCAGCAGCAGCCATCCGTCTGCCTGGCCCCTCGCCTGGGTGTCCTTAAAAGCGAGGAAGGGCACGGCGTGCTCGGCGGTGCGGTGGGTCCCGGCACGTCCATGCCAGGCCAAGTGCTGACGTCAGTCTTGTTTGCCCTGCTCCATCAGCAGCTGTGCTTCGAGAGCCCCCCGGGACCCCTGTCGCTGTGGGGTCCTGGACCGCGGCCCCGGATGCGTCACCGAGTGGCCAGAAAACAGCCGTGACATCTTTGCTTTTAACAGCATCACAGCATGCAAGAATCATCCACAGTTCCACTGCACCGAGAGCGCGCACCGTCACCTACGAGGCCGTCCACATCTGCCCGGCAAAACAGGCATGGGCCAAAGCTGGCAGGGCCACAATTACACACGGATCGATTACATTCCCGTACAGCCCAATAGCCGAAGCTCTCTGCGCAACGGGGGAGAGAGAAACGTGCTTAATTCGTGGGCCAGCATTTCTGAGCATGGCAGGCTGGTGGATCGTAATCATTTTTAATAGCTGATGATTCACCATGCGAAGATTAATATTCCACCGAGAGAGATGTCAACAGAACAGGCAGGTAAATTCCCAGGGAAGTACAAGCGGAAACTGAGTCAAGGAGAAGCAGCAAAAGGGAAATACGACACTTGGTCCTGGGAAACACCTGGGGAGCCGCCTGCCCCCTGGCTGCACAGGTAAACAGCCAGTGGGGAACGCAGTGCTTGTGAGATTTTGGCAGGGAGAACAGCCTGGCTGGAAATGGTGCTGGAGTTCCTTTTGTTAATCATCAAGGGGAAAACGGTTTGTTTAGTGGGGTGGGGTGAGGAGATCCTTGTGAAAGGAAAAAATGGGCTTCTGTCAGGAGTTATGAAGAGTAAACCTAGTGAGAAATAAATCCCATAGAGTTGGGCTACCTTTCAGGTAAGTCACTCTAGAATTGTGGCCTTACATAGGATTGGGCCTTTAAAATGAGGATTTGGAAATGGGCAAAGGCATTCAAAGCAAGAGTTGGGTCATTTTAGGCTCTGGACTAGACTATCGTGGTGCAGGGACAGATGGGGGGTTAGTAGGAGACCTACTGTGGCTGCAGCCCCAAAACTTGGGGAGGTTATCCGCTTTGGAGATCTCTGTTGCACCTGATCCCTCTGGATCCCCTGCATGTGTCTTACCTCCTCCTGCCCCTGCACCAATTTTCTGCCTGAGGCTTTGTTCTGACCTCAAACACCCCACGCTTCCTGTCCGTGACCCCCTTTTTACAAACAGGGGTCTTTAAAAAACACATACACACACAGAGAGAGACTTTACAGTACATGTAATGAGTATATGTTTCTTTTTCTTCTGGTCCTGTGAGCCCAGCCCTGGATCTTTCCAGAACCTAGTACCACCCCCGTGGGGAGCATCGTCTGATAGCAATGAGCCTCAAATAAATGTCACATGCCACTGGCCCCCAAAATCCTGCGGATTTTTCTTGTAGCATCATCTGAATGGCTATCATGTTGTGTCCAGTATTTCAAGGTGAGTTTGCGCTACCCTGAATCTAAACTAGAAACCTCCCTTGGTGTTGCAGCAGGATGAATGGCTAGGGCTGCCCCCCCACCCCCAAAATCCGAGGAACGACCCACCTCTGCTAGACAGTGTCTTGCTGAGTGGCAACTACCAGGAGAGGGGAAGCTGGTTGTCAAACCAGTTTAGGGCAGCGGTGTAGATCACGTGAGCCTGTTTTCGGCGAGAAACATCTGCCGTGATTCATTTTGAAAGAACGGGGCCCGGGCTGGAGGTCACTTGGAGTCCCCCTGCTGCCCTGGCATTCACAATCTTCTCTTTCCCATACTCCCGGGTCACACAGAAAGCTCTGACTGTGCCGTGATTATTCAGTGGGGAGGGAGGTGAACAGAAATCCGGTATTCCTTGGAAAGGGATATGGCGATGACTGACCCATCTTTACGAAGCAGGGGCTGGGGTGCCATTCTCTGGTGCTGCAGGCAGGGCAGAGGCCCTACAATTCCCAGCGTGGCCCAAGCAAAGGACGGCACCCCTTTAGTGGAGGACCGCAGAAGGGAAGGGAAGGGAAGGGAAGGGAACCCCCGTAGGCAGAGGGAGTCTATCTTAGAGTGCCGGATCCTGGGCCAGAAGGCCCGGTCCAGCTTGGCGAGCAAAGCTGCTGGTGGCCACCTTCTCAGCGTGGGGGTTTCCGGGTTGCCTCCTCTCCCGGCCGGCCGGCCGGCCAGCCTTTCTCCCGCTGGCCCAGACAGATGCTGTCTCTTTCTGTGGTGGCGACAGTTGTGAATTTTAGGTTCTTGGCCGTTCAACTCTCTCCTCAGGAAATGACACATCTCTGTAAGCACTTCCCACACCCAGGCTGGGTGGATCCTTCTCTCTCGCCCCCACTCTCTCCCCCAGTCCCAGGCATTCCCCCTGGACTGTCATCACCCCCTCCCACGGCTCTGGGGGAGTTCCCTGTCCAGCCTCTGGCAGGCATCCCACGTCTTGCAGCCGAAGCGCGCTGCAGGGGACCCACAGCGCTTTGAGAGCCATCTGGTCTAGTGGTTAGAGCAGAGGCAACCGCCTGTAGGGTAGGAGCCCATGTACACTTGGGGAGAGGGATGGGGTTGGCTGGATCAGAATAGAGGAAGTTTGATACGCCTTTGGGCCTGGTCTGCATATCAGCAGTCTGGAGTGTTGTGGGCGCTCTCACAAAATGGCAGCTATGGGAGGACACTAGTCAGAGTACGCCCATCTCCCAAAGGCACTTAATGCGTCCAAGAACCTAAGTACAAGGCACAGAGGGGTTCCGAGCCCCACATGCCAAATCACATATTTCAGTGTTGAAAGAAAGGCAAGGGGGGAGGCCCGGAGGGTGTCGTGAGAGTGCTAGCACTTTGGGGACCCCAGTTTGGGGCGGGGGGGGTCACATGCACTCAGAGGATTCTGGGAAGCGCAGAACATCATCTGTTCAGCCCAGACCTCACCTCCCACAACTCCCCCCTGGGCGGCAAGTCCCCGGGGTCTCTCCGTAGCCGCACACAAGCTGATCGTGTGATGGAATCTCCCCTGGATCCCTGGATCCACAGCCAGGACAAGAATCCTGGAGAGGTGGGACCGGCAGGGCTGGTGCTGCAACCGAAACCATCTGGGCCCAGGCCCCCGGGCGAAAAAGGCACGGAAGAAAAGCACACGGTTGCATGTGCAGAGTTCCACAGGCTCAAGCGACTGTGTGAGTCGGGCGGGGAGGGCAGCGATCCGGAGGCAAGCGCCCTCAGCCTCTGCCAGGGGCCGTGTGCCACAAGACCGAGGCCGGCTGGGTGCTTCCTTCGCCCTCTTCCAGGAGGACTCCGAGCCGCGGCGTTGCGTGCCGGCAGGCCAAACGACACCCCCCCCGGGCTGCCCTGGCCTCCCCCCGCCCGGCTCGTGTGCGCGCAGTGGCTGCTTTCTGCTGACCCATCCAGAAGGCATTTCCTGCTCACACCAGCGAGGAGGGGGTGAAAGTTGGAGAAGTTCAAAGCCGCCTGCAAACCACAATTCAACTTTCCCAGGCCGGGAAGAGGCCTCGCTGCGGATGATGCACGGCCCCGTCCAGGGGAGGGGCCTCGCAGCTGAGCCCCCCAAGGAAGGCTCAGTCATAGGGCTGGAAAATCGACATCGGCCCTGTCTGGTTTGGCCACCCCAAGCAGAGCGAGGAGGCCCTCGCAGAAATGTCGAAGAACTGGAAGCGTCTGAGAAACCACACAGGGACGGTTTCATCCTGGAGAGCTCTGTGCCACGTGCCCAGCAGGAAGACACGGGTCCCAATCCCTGTCGTGCCACAAGCTTGCTAGGACACAGGCCTGTCCTCGTTTCTCTGCAGGGTTGCCGTGAAGTTTGAAGGTGTGTACGTGGAATTACGGATGTGACCCGGAGTGACTGAAACTCATCCCCGTCATCTACTGCTAGAAGCGCATGGGTCGCGTTCCCTTCTCAGCTCGTGGAGCTCAGTGCGGCAGCCGGATCGTTTTGGGCCCCGCACCTCATGATCTTTCAGGGATCCCCTTTCGAGTGGCCAGATGTACGTCTTCAGTTGTGAAGCGCTGCCCATCACAACTGCACAACAGCCGACCTGCTTTCTAAGCGCACTTCACCTGTAGCAGCACCATGACGCTGGCACGAGAGTGGCGTTTCTTCCGCTGCCCCCTCTCGTGGTGGTCACTGGGGGGCTCCGGCCTTTAGCCCCAGTGAGCCGATTCCATGGGCTCTCCCCAGGCCCAGTTTGACATCCCACCCACCGTGCCAGACTGGTTCTCCGCCGCCATCTCTCCCCTCCACCCGCCCTCCGATACTGTCTCCCAACTCAGAACTGCGCATCTGACCTGGAATCCTTTGGCTGGCAGAGTAAGCCGCTTGGCTGCATGATTTTTCTGGGCTCAACGGGCAAACAACCAGTTTCGAACAGCAACAGCGGGCCATGACAATCCATTGTTTTAAGATGGCGGGATCTTCTAGGAGAAAAACACAGCCCTTGCTCAATCCCTCGGAAAATATCGGTGTTTGAAATTGCCTTCTGCCACAGGATCCCCAGCAGCTGGGAACAGGCAGAAGCGGGCACGACACCCCTCCACTTCTGTGCATGATCCCAGACCCACTTACCCTCCGTATCTTTTAGGCTACAATTCCTAGCACCGCCAGCCAGTATGCTGGGGGTTGTAGTCCAACGCATCAGGAAGGCTGCCGAATAGGGAAGGCTGTTCTCCTGCCAGTGAAGAGGAGCGGATGGGGTGGGCAACCCCTCACATGGCACACGGCAACCCCTCAAATGGCGGCTCCGTGCCAGGGCCCGCTCCGCAAGACGCCTCTGTGCCGTGCCTGGCCCGGCGCCCAGCCTCTTTGCGAGGGGGGCCTGACCCCGACAGCGCTCTCCCGCAGCCCCCTCCCGCAAGCCCAGGCATGCCAGTGCCTCTTCTGGAGAGGAGGGGTCTGGCCGTGGGGTGTCCTGAGGAGTCACCTGTGCTGGGGAACCGAGCCCTCTGGGCGGCCTCCCAGTTTCCTCCCTAAACAGGCACGAGCTCTGGAGAGAGCGCCGCTTCCTTCGGAGACGCATTCCCAGGACACCACCACCCAAGAAGCCGGAGGGCCGGGTCAGGGAATGGGTTTCTGGCAGAGCTCCAGGGAGCTGTCAGGGGGTCATGGAACACAAGACGCAGTCGGGCCACGGGCCCACAGGCATGATGCATCCACCCCGGGCCCGGGAGGAGAATCCCCCTCTGCCCCGGGCTCAGGCGCAGCGCTTGGGGCCACCGGGGAAGCTGGAGGGGCGGCTTTCGCCGAGGCACCGAAATGCAGTGAGGTCACTAGGAAGAAATTTGGCCTCGCTCTCACAGGAGGCTGTTGGGAGAAAAGCCTGTATATGGAATCAGATGCAAGTTATGCCTGGGGGGGCGGCAGGGAGGGGCTGGGATCTGAGACTCCGGGGCACCGCCGAAGTGCAGCAAGGGCAAACCGACGGAAGGGAGGCAGAAGAGGCAGAAAGCAGACTCTGGGCTTCTGCAGGGCCCTGGATGAAATCCAGCCCCCCCCCCCCGCCACCTGACCCCCTCCACTTTGGGGTCAGTGTTGCCCCACGGAAGGTCCTGCCTGGTTCAGCTGCAGGGAAGCTCAGCAGTGCAAGCGCCCGGAGGCCAAAAAGGAGGAAATGCAGTGCCCGAAAAGAGGGTGCCGTTTTGCAGAAACTTTGCATATATATACTCCTGTTTATGCTCAGATGCAAAGGCGGAAATAATTACTGGGATTTAATCACTTAATTAATAATTACTCGCAGGCCTGCCCAGACTGCTGCTGGACACTGGCTGCAGATGGGCAACCTCTAAGCCCTGCTCTTTAAACCAGGCTTGGCTAGGCCCTTCCCCACAGGGGGCCTCTTCCAATAGAGGAACGGCCTCTGTAAAGCAGGCCACTCAAAGTCCCAGTGGCCTGCAAACCACTTTGGGAAGGGCTTCCGGGGGATCCCACTGGCCTGTGCCGCATGCTGCAGGGGCTGGGTGAAGGTGAGGGCTCTCCGTCCCAGCTCAAAGCACAGGGCGTAGGATGGCAGCCGAGCTCCGAGGAGCAGGGAGTCCCTGGAGGGTGGCGGAGGCGCTCTTGCTCTGAGCACCGTTCTGCTGCCTCCCAGGCTCCACTACACCCTGGCCTGCATGAGCCCCGGGCTTGTGTGTCAGGCAGAAATTCCGGTTCGGAACATGAGTCTGGGCGCCCAGGCTCCCGTCCCCACCGCGGGGGGCAGACACAGGCCGTGGGGCTGTCTGGGGTGTCCTCATTGCAGGATGCGAGTAAGCCCAGAGCTGTGACTCGAGGGAGACGCTCATGCCTGCGAGTGTGCGGGATTCTGAGTGTTCACACCGGCCCCTCAGTGGGTCATCTTCTCCGGGGAGGCTTCCCCAGGCGGCTTGCTCAGAGGATTATCCCCGGGGGCTTGGCACGCCCTGGCCTCCTGGGTTAGCCTGCCGAGCCATCCCCCAGGCCAGACAACTGGCACAGCTCACGCTGCTGCTTCGCTCCGGGGCGATCCCCTGCTCCAGAAAGGGCCACGTGCACCCACAGCCCCGCTTTCTCTTGCACAGTGCCAGTTCTTGGTGCAGTTACCTCTGAGCATGGGCAGAGTGGCGTCAAGGATAAGGAAGGCTCCGATTTAAACACACCCATGTGCACACGGCCCCGGAAGGGAAAACGCCCCTGAACATGCACACAATGTGAAAGAGACGCCCCCTTGCCCGTCTGCTTTGGCCTGTGGCTTGTATGATCTAGTAAAAACCTCGCATGTTGACTTCTGTCCGACATAAAATCTACATAGGGCTGATGTTGCACCTGGGAGGTATAAGGAGAGAAGCTGTGAAAAGGAAGGTAATTTCCCCTTTCCTTCCTCTCTTGTCTGGGGGGTGTGGGGTGGAGAAACGGATACACGCATGTTGCATGGCAAGTGGGCAGCCTCTCCCACTTCCCCATTCTCTCCTCCACTGGTGGCTGAAACTGGAAGAAACTGGGGAGGCAGCAGATCCGGTCTTCCTGGTGCCTCTCTCGGGCCTCAGCTGTAGCTCGGCATGGAAAAGCTTCCGTCTGCAGCATCCCCAAGTGCAGCTGGGAAAGCGCCTTTTCCAAAACCTGCGGAGCTGCTGCCCCTCTGCACGGCCAGGACGGCCTCCGACGGCACCTCAGGGACGCCCGAGAAGCGGCTCCGGGGATGCTTTCGGCCGTGATGACCTCCGGCTCAGTTTGGAATTGCAAAGGAATGGGAGGAAGCCTGGGTTCAACCAAAGCTTCAAGCCGGGCCGGCCCTCACTTGGCATTTCCTTGGTTGGAAGATCCAGCGAAAGAGAATCAGGTGTATTAAGGACACCATGCTGTGTGTCTGTGGACCAGGAAGGGGCCCTGCAGCTCAAATCCGGAAGCTGCAGGCCTTTTTTCTGCCCAAACACCCCCAGGAATCCGCTTCAGGTGACACAGCTTGACTATGTCCAGAAGAAAACTTAAAAAAAAAATCATTTTCTTCAGGCTTTTCCCCCTTTGGAAGCAGGCCAGGCATGCCGACGTCCCGCCCCACAACCATCCTGTTTTAAGGACAGGGGTTGCCTGAGCGGAGCCCCAGGAAAAGCAGAGAAGACGAAGTGGAAAGTAAACCAGTGGCTTCCCAAAGCAGCTTCCAAACACCCCGAGCCCAGAGCGCTCGCTGCGTGGAGACCCAGGAATAAGGGAGGCCGCCGGGGGAAAGGGGTGCGTGAGAAGGGGGTTCCCGGGACCTGCTCATGCCAACCTGCTCTCAGATGTGTGTGGGTGGCAAGGCCGCCACCCACCCTCCGAGCTGACCCTTCCCCATCCTTCACTTCCCCCGAGGGGTAACGTCAGAGCACGTGGGGGAGGACAGCGGGCAGTGGATGCCGGCCTTCCTCTTGGGGAGCCCAAGCACCTGCCCCCAAAGAGGCTACTCCTAGCATCCCTGTCCAATAGGATTTTCTGGCCCCGGCCAGTGGCTGCAACCCATCAGCTGTCCCTGAAGCTGCAGTGCCGCAGAATTGAAACGAGTGGTTTTGAGGTTGCCTGTTGTGTCTCTGGATGCTGCCTGAACCTGGTCACTTTGAGACTTTGAAAGTGGTTCAGATTTCCCAAGCTGAAGTGCAGGGATGGGCAACTTGTGGACTGCCAGGCCTTTGGGCCTACAAGTCCCATCATGCCTCACCGTTGGCTACACCTGCTGTGATCAATGGGAGGGTTGGGTCAAAGAATACTCTCTTCCCCAGTGTGGCACCCTCCAGTTCTGCAGGACTGCAGTTCCCATCAGGAGCAGCCCCCCTGCCCACTGGAGCCTTTGAACCTGCTGGGGGCCAGTGGGGTGCAGTGATCTGACCGTCAGACTAGGAATTGGGAGAACCAAATTCAAATCCTGCTTGACCCTGCAGCTCCCCGGGTGGCTTTGGGCCTCTCACTGCCTCTCAAGTTAAACTTCTTCTCAGGTTTGTTGTAGGGATAACATGTAGGGACAGGGAGGAGAGTAACATACCCTGCCTTGGGTCTCTGGATGGAAATGCAACACATTGCTTTCAAGCCCTTTCAAGTTTCCAGTCCTTAATGTTGCAAAAGGAGGTTTTGAGGCAACCGAAGCCACCAAATTCCATCCCATGGTGTTTTCATGTGGTTCAGCAATGCCCTCCTGTCTGTCTCACTCACTGCTCCTCCACTGCTTCTCTTTCTCCAGAAACAAACCATGGGTTCCCTTCATGGGTCATTCATGAACAAGCCACACCTTGTTAGCACAGCCGGGTTCAGACAACACAACAAGCCATGATTTCCTGACAACCCACACTCTACCCATGCTCAACCATTCGGGGGGCATTGCTGCGCCGGCCCAGTGGCTCTCCTGTGTTCTAACTTTTATGTCAACTGCCAATTGCCTTCAATTGGAAGCGCCAGGAATTGAACTGGGGGCTGATGGCAAGTTAAGCCTTGCTCCACAAACACATCACTGGAAGACAGTTCCGGAGAAGCGGACGCAGCTTTGCATATGCAAATATTTCTGTATAGGCGCAAACTTAGAAATAGCCACGCTTATTGAGTCAGAACTGCATGACTACTCACCATAGTGGAAGAGGGCTGGACAGCCTGTGGGACTCCAACGGACAAAAGGGTGACCGCCAAGACCCTCTTTCCTCTCTCCTAATTCTCCTGACTTCAGAGCAGGCGTGGACTGAACACCCTTCCGCTAGAGGGCACCCGTAGCTGGAGGACTGTCCTCTGCCCACTCTTCCAGACTGGGTCGTAGAGTCGATTCCCACTCTTGTTGCGTTTGCAAGGATGGGAATGCCAAGACATTAAAAGCAAAGGCAACGGGGTCTGTCGGTGCCTCGGCTGGGGACAAGGACGAGACCAGCATCTCGGGGGAAGGGAGGGGGTTGTAGGGCAGGGGCGTGTATAGGGTTTCGCGGAGCAAGCCCTGCACTTATTACAGCCATCGGTCTTTCTCGTCTGTTCCAAGGCTCGCAGGATACTTTGTGTAGAAAAGCCCCCTCCCGCAACCCCCCCCCGAGTGCCCTCCAGATGTGTGGCACGCCTCCCCACAGCTGGGGGGGCAGAGGGAGGGGAGCGGCTCGGAGGGCCCCCGCAGCCGTGCCCGGCAGCTGTGCCTTGGAGGCCCAGCAGGAAAAGCGTCGGCAGCCTCTGCTGCCGCGTCCGTTCCAGTCCCCACCATCGGCAGATTCTGCGTGCGGCAGACGCGGGCGCGGAGGGCCGGATCCAAGGGAGAACGCCGGCTCCCCGAAGGGCACTTGCGCGGCCCCTCCCTCCTCCCGGACGGGCCCAGGCCCTCTGGAACGCTGCCCGAGCGACGTGTTTCCGCACAGGCCCGTGTGGGTGTCGGGGCAGGGCTGGACAGGCCCGGCTGCGATATTTTGGAATTGCAGCCGGGCAAAGCCGGCCGGCCCGGCCCCTCCGGGGGCTGGCGCGTTGCAGGCGGCTCCCGCGCTGGCAGCAGAGGCGGGCACCTGCTTCGCCCCGTCTGGCCGGGTGGGGCTCCCAGTGCCAGGGAGTTTCCCCCACACACCCAGGACGGGCAGAGCCCAGACACCCCGTGCCCAGCTGCGATGAATGGCTCCTACTGTGGGTCAGACAGGGATGGATTGTGCCACAGGGGAGCGCAGAGAGGGAGCGAGGGGGGGGCTGCTTGGGGGCTGAAAGGAAGAGCCGCCCTCGGCCCCGGCCTCTGCCTGCCACCCGGACAAAAGCGGAGCCCTTGAGCGTGGCTCCCGTGCCCAGAGCTGATCACTGGGGGACCCAGGAGTCCTAGTTTTGCCCACGGCTGTTGGCAGGGCACCGGGGGGGGGGGGCTTGCAGACATGAGCTCCGCGGGCAGAAAATCAACAGGTGAAGTATTCCTCCAAAAGAGGAATACTTTTCCTGGTGCAAGAACTCGGGGTCATCAACGGCAGTCGGCTGGCAGGAGCCTCCTGCAGACGAAAGGATGTAGGTGAGACAGCTTGCCTGCAGTCATGAGAGCCAAGACATCCTGTGCCGGCACTGGCCGGAGGGACAAAGGCCTCAGGTGGCTTTGGCTCTTCTCGGCAAGCAACAGCAGCAGGGCAGCTTCAGCTGGGCTCCATCTGCGGAGACAGACAGCAGCCCCCTTCGGCCCCGTCTTTGTTCTGCCCAGGCCGGACTCCTCTCTCCCGTCCACACTTCCCTCCCCTCCAGAGCTTTGTTTTCCCTTCCCCTGCCTTTCCATCGGCACTTCTGCGTCGCAGGGCCTGCTCCGAGGTTTCATACTGATGCGAGCTGCGCTGGAAAACAGAATCTGCTTCGAAAGCAAGGGAAAATAGAGGAACTATGTCATGGGTGGCACTGTCTGCCAAAAGACAGATGTGCAAGGTTTTAAAACGTGATCGGGCCAGGTTGTCGAGAAGCCAAGGGGTATGTCCGATGCTTTTTCAACCCTGGCTTCAGATCTATAATTCCATACTGGCCTCTGAAAGCCGCTCCCCGTGGCAGCCCGGGGGGAGTCGGGGGAGAAAGGACATTCTGGAAAATCTGCTGCCCGCCAGCCTTGCTATCCTTTTGCCCCCGGCCGAAATCCACCCACTTCCTCAGCTCCTTTCAAGGTGCGATTTTAATTCTGCCGCTCGCCCTTGCTATTTCTCCGCACTACTACTGTTGCTCCGGTTCTTGTGTTTTATTTGGTCTTGTAAGCTGCTCTGGGAATATTAGTACAGAAGAGCAGGGCACTGCGCCATAATTAATTGGATGATTAATTAATTAATGCCAGATGCTGGAGAGACCCACCGCAAATGAGGGGTGTTGTGTTTCTGGCCGGATTGGGAGTTTCGCAGAGCCCTCTGGCTGGCCGCTCCGGGAAAGGTGAACCGCTGGACCCAGATGGAGAAGCAGCAGCGGCTTCTCCCACTCCTGTAATTGGCACCTGCTCTGGGTTTTGGGGGGCGCTTGGGCAAGTCGCCCTTCATGTACCCGCACCCATCACCAGCTGTAATCACTGCTCCTTATTTTGGCTGCCACCTGCGTGCTGCATGGGCAAAAGGGGCCCAGCATCGTCTGCTCTCGTTCTCTCTCACCTCTGCCACGGCACGTGAGCGAGCAGGTGGCCACCGTGGTGGTGCAGAGGAGCAACTCCTGGGGCTCCTCCAGCCCCGTGGCCTTTGCCAGGTGCCCACCTGTGCCAGCCCGCTTGTAACAGCTGTTGGGAAATTCAGATACATCCTGGAAGAAAAAGTTGCTCATATGTGCTCTTGTGTTATAAATTCAAACCTGCAACATCTTTGCGCCTCTTTCTCAGAAAGAACCAGCCTTCCAAGATAGGCTCCTGTTTAGTGTTTGGGGCTGTGAGCAAAGTCTGTCTTTGCCCTAAGCAAAGCCACAGTCTTAGGAAAGGGCACGTCAGCCTAGCTTTAGGACTGCTTGCTCTGCACCCAGGAGAGGAGCTCTATTTCGACCCAAAGGGTATTTCTCCCTGAGATTTTTCCTCGTTAATCTGCTTCCATTCTGGGAGCAGAACCCCAGAACGACCCCCCACCCCCAAATACAGCCAATCCTCAATGCCCTCCAAGCGATGGGCTTCATTCCGCCGTCCTCTGGCCTCACTATACGGCCGGCTCCCTCTCTTCCTTCGCTGAATGCCTGCCTCCCAGTGACCCCTTTGTTCTCTGGATGAGTTTATTTGGGCTTTTGCTAACCCCTGCCCCCCCCCCCCAGGACAAGGCACTGTTTCTTGAGCTGGGAGGGACGCCAGCAATAATTGCTGGAATAGGGCCGAATGAGCACAGGAGGGGGATCCAGGGCCAGCTGCTCAGCCAGCCACATCAGAGACCCCCCTGGAGCGCGTGAGTGTGCGGGGGGGGGGGCGGCAGAGCAGTCAGAAGGGCTGGCACCATTCCCTGGCCGAGCCGCATCAAAGGGAAGCCCGCCGGGATCCGAGGGGATCTAGGTGACTCGTCAAAGCGGCTCGGAAGGAGCCAGGCCCCGTGGCCTGCGGACGAGGCATCCGCGCAGCGAGTGCCGTTCTCCACGCATTCACACATGCACAGAACCTGCGGCAGCCAGAACCTCTGCTTGTGGGCAGAGCCCAGGCATCCTGCTGGGCAGCCCCACATCCTCCCCTAGACCCCCATTTCCTTTCTCTGCAATGTGCCTTGATCTCAGCTCCCCCCCATCCCCGCTGGCAACCCGGTGCAACCCAGATGTGTGCCAGCTGCGAATCCGGAGTTGTGCGCCAGCCCATCTGGAGGGCACAGGTTGCGGGGGGAGGGGGGCGTTCTATGGATTAGGACTGCTGCTCCGTTCGTCAGCACTGGTCATACCGGCTGGGGGTGGGGGTGGTCCACAACCCCCCCCCCCTGCACCACTCCAAAATGCTGGCTGCCAGGGGAGGGGAGGGCTCTAAAACCCGAGACACTGTAAAGGGCAGGATACAAAAACTTTAAATACAACCACCACCACCTGGCAGAGGGCTTTTGAAATGAAGGGAGGGCCCACATGCCCCCTGCCTCACGCCTAAAACTGTGCGAGAGATGCACACCCCAAGCAAAGAATACGGATTCACCAGATGGTTTCTGCGTTTAGATTCTGCACACCTGCAGGTCAATCGCAGAACTGCAAGAGTTTCTGGAACAAGCCGTGAATCCACTTCATGTTTCCCTGATGTGAAGCCAGATGCTGCTGCTGCTGCGCATTTCTATATCGCTGTACTCAAAGGTTCCCAAGTTTCACAGCATTAAACTGTTTATCGTTTTGGATGCCTGTTCAGGATATCTGTTCGGAGTAGACGAAGTGTTGCGATGGGGCCTTCCCCAACATGGCACCCTCCAGATGTGCTGCCGGCAGAGGGTTCTGGGAGCCATAGGCCAACACATCTGGAGGGCCCAGACTGGGGGAAGCTGTTCCAACAGCCACGCTTGCCCCACAGGCCGCTGGTCTCCCCGTTACGCAACGAGCGCCCCGTGGGGGCCAGCCAGGCAGGGGAAACTCACCCTGCATAGAAACCCTTCGCCTGCCCCCCTCCCCGGAGAAGGTGCACCCCCCGCCGCAATGTTTACACAGCTGCAGGATCAGGTTGCACCCTGGAGTGGGATGGGACCCACGCCCCCAGTGCGTGACTCACGCCCCGGGTGGGGGCTGAGACTGGCGGAGAGAGGGGCTGGGGAGTCTTCGCGATGGGACAGGTGACTCAGGGACGAGTGTGTAATTTCAGGTCGGAAAAAGGTATCATTAAAACGGCCCACGGTGGATTGAAATAGACTCGAGGCCTCTCTGACGCCGTGCCAGCCCTACAGCAAGGCCTAAACAAAAGCTGAGGAACGGAGGAGTTGCTGGCCTGAGATAACCCAGCCTGGAAGCCCCCAAGTGCTCTTCCGGAGTGAGCAACCTGGCCCATCCTGTTACTGGCCTTGCAGCTTTCTCCCCTGCTCACTCCCCCTCCAGCTGTTGGGAGAGTTACTTTGTAATGTCCTAGGGGCAGAGAGTTCCCCTTTCAGTTTACAGACCTCTACACAATGTGCAAGCTGAGTGAGCAATAGAGAACCCACAATCTCTCCGGCCTGTGCTAACGGTTGCCAAGATAAATGTCAGAGAACGTTTGAACATGCAGAATGGATTACGAACTTACGTGTTGATTATCACTCATAACAAAAGCTCCGGACATGCGGCTGCATCGAGATGGGATAACAGGGACCATCCTCGCCCCTTGCGTGGGCTGGTTGCACCATCTCCTTCAGTTCTCATGCACAAAAAGAAGGTCCTTTGGGAAAGTGACTTGGGTCTTGGAATTGTATCGGAGCCAAACCAACCTCCCACAGGCTCCCGGGAAACAGAGCTGAGGGCGACAAGCGGAGAAAAACAAACAGTCGTGTCAAACCACAAGCGTCTTCCAGGCCAAATGCACCCTGCAATCTTTTCAGCGGTGACCTCAGCATGCTAGAAATGTCCCCCACCCCCACCCCATCCTAGCGTCGGCCGCCCAGATACTGTGAGCTGAAACAGGCCATCCTGCAAGGGCAAACTGGGCGATCGCCGTGCTTCGCTACGCTTTGCACACCTCCGTCTTTGCCCTGGTGCTGTCCTCCAGTCCGTGCCTCTCTGAGAGTTGAGGGCCGCAGAATTTGCAGCCTGAGATGCAGCGGCTTGCTTCAAAGGCCAGACAGGCTGCAAAGATGGCCTTCGAGAGGTGTGAGCGACGCACAGTGAAATGCCCAGGGCGTGGGAGCAGGAGGCACGAGAGAGCAGGCCGGGGGCTCCCAGGTGCCCTGCATACCCCTCTCCCAGGACTAAACCGAGAACAAAAGCCTAAGCAAATCCACTTGGCATAATCTATACAGCTGCAAGGGATTTCGTTGGGGTTTTTCGTACCCCGGCTGCCAAACGTATTGTTCTCGAGAGCTGAGGGCTCACGTGGCCCTGATCAACGTGCACGGGCAGTTGTGGCGGCAGCAAAAGACACACCTGCCTGCCCCTCTGCTCTTCATCCCGCTGGGAACCCCCCTCGCGGCACCTGCCTCCTCATCCGCCACACAGCCCGACCCGGCCGGGACAACAGCAGAGCCACGAAAAGGCAGCGCACTGCCGATGCTCGTTTCCCAAAACTCCCAGAGGATTTGGGTGTGGGGAGAAAGAAGCACTGCGGGGCATTGGGGGCCATATGGCGAGCCGGGGGACGGTTGTTCCTCTGGGATGAAGACCGGCGAAGGGGAATCCACACGTGCCGGTGCCCGAGATACGTGGATGGGACACTTGGCCCTGGGGGCAAGCGGGGGTCCAGCGCTCTTGTGCTGCTGGCATCTGGTCCCCCCGGACTGAGTCATGGAACAGCTCTGAGCCCTGCCAGGCGGGGACACCGGCGCTTCCGACCCAGACGGCATCCTGTTTTTACATGGTTCACCTCGGCCTCGGAGGAAAAGCGTCCAAGCGGCAGGCCGAGACCTGAAAGTTGCGCAGCAGCACATGAATCATCCGGGGTCCCCCTGGAACCTCCCCAGCAACTGCGATCTCAGCAGGAAAGTGGCACAAGATCAAAGGAGCGCTGGCAGGGCCCTCTGCCCGAGGCAGGCAGGATGGGGCTGGGCTTGAACCCATGGAGCGCAGTTCCAGCTTGCCGAGAAGCGCCAGCCCAGTGCCCTGCTTCTGTGGCGTGTGCAGCACAGCAGCTGGAAACCGGCCGGCAGTGGTTGGCAGGAACGGAAGCACTCCTGGAATGCTGGCCTCAGGACCCGGATTCCTGGGTTCTGGGCATTCCTGGCAGCCAGGTGGGTGCCTTCCACAGAGCGGCTCACACACCTGGATCGCAGGGCCTCCTGGGCCCTCTGCCAGTCCCACCTGCATTTCGATAGCAGGCTCCGTGGGGAGACCCACGGGGGCACCCTCTCCATGCCATTCGGCTGCCGCTGCTAGCCAGCCGCCGGGCCCAGGAGTGAGTGTGTGGCACGCAGGCCGTCTCCTATCTTCCTCTCGGGAGACACGCATGAAATGGAGCAGTGTCTGAGTCTGGCAGGGCTCCATGGAACCAAGGCGGCTGCCGCGGCACGGGAGCCCAGCACAGCAAAGAACGCCGGGAATTCGTGCTCCGCTGGAAGGGTGCCCGATTTCCGTGCTCAGGCGCGGTCGCATGCAGGTTTCCCCCACAAAGAGGACTTGTCTAGCGAAGTGGCGTGAGGCTGGCAGAGTCCGTGTGCTCTGCTCTGCTCTGCTCTTGCTGGTCGGCTCTCTCCCTCCCGGGCAAAGCCGGCCTGCGAAGGGGGAAAGCACACGGCTAAGAGCAAACCTTTCGGGAATACGGAGCGCGCCTCTCTACGGACAAGCCTGCGTGGCTGCTCCCACTTCGTGTTGACTCCTCCTGTGAGGGCTGATTCATGGCCCTCGTCACCCACGTCCTACTGCTGCGTGCTGAATCGATCTGCATGGACAATACGTGTCTGAGGCAATATGAAAATCTTGGTGGTGCTGCTTCGGTTGCCGTGGCGCATTCCCACACGGAAGTCATCGCTCAGCGCTGCATTCCTCAGACGTGTACCAACACACCCCTGGAGGGCAGATTCACACCCATGTGCTGCAAGGGGTTGCTAAACACACACACATCTGGCAGCTACTTTGTGGACCAGAGAAACACTGAACTCATTTTTAAAGCATGCACATCTCTGGCAACCCAGCTCTAACTTTCTCTCCCAGGGCGATCGCACACACAGTGCGTTTGGTCATGTGCAGAGACCTGTGAACTGGAGCACCAAAAAAGGACAACTCTGACCTCAACTCCACCACAACCCACGTCGGTGCAACTCTCCCATAGCTCTCTGCCCTTCCCCGGCAGCTCACAGTATCAGTCCTGCATGCACAACTCGCTTTTTCTCTGCAAAGGTGCTGAATGTGTACGTGATGCAGAACCCTGGCTTTTGAAGATGCGCTGCTTTGGGCGGCAGTTCCTGAAGGACGCCGCACCCGGGGTTGCTTACTTTAAGAACATAATTAAAGGCATGCGCGTCTCACTTTGCGCCAGGCCTCGTGCCCCAGGGCAGGTTGGCAAGGACCTCTTCCTTGCAATTGCACACGAGCGAGCGCCACACCAACTGTGCTGCAGGCGCGCCTGCTCTGGAGAGGAGGAGGCCAGAAACCCACATATAGCGTACACACGCACAGAGACACACCTCCTGGCAGAGGAGCCTGCGCGGCTTCAAGCGGGCAGCTGTTGCAAGGGGCCTTTCTATCAGAAAGGGCCCCCACCCTCTTCTTCATGGACGGGGACCACCACCCCAGGCCCCTTTGCCACAGAGGAGGGGACAAGTCGCAGCCCCAGCCCCGATTGGGGAGGATGAGTGCTCCTGTGCAAGTGCAGAGCGTCTGTTTGCACAGGAGGAACAGATGCTGCGCCCAAGGAGAGGGGCTGGCAGGCGATAGCCACTCCTACCAGGCTGCTTACAGCACAATCCTGCATCTGCTTCAAAGCAAGGACCATTCGCGAGGAAGCAGAGCGCGCGTGGCTGCCCTGATTCCCTAGATAGCAAAGCAGAGGCAGGCCGGGGTGCGGGGAGGGGGGTAATTTTACTTCCTTTTGCTTTCCGGCCTAACGCTAAGATTTGGGCTTAGTATGCTCAAGCACAGGGGTTAAGAGTGGGGGGCTAGGACTCGGGAGATCCAGGTTCAGGACCTGCTCAGCCACAGAACCAACTGGGTAACTTTGGGCCAGCTGCACTCTCAGCCCAGCCTACCTCACAGGGTTGTTGTTGTGAGAATAAAATGGAGAGCAGGAAGAGAATGATGTGAACCATCCAGAGCACCCTTGGGCTCTGGGGCAGTACAGAGGTGAAATAAATAAAGAAGAAATAGTAATTTCTCATTAAAAACCTCCCCAATTTTACCAGCTTAAATCTCAACAAAACCAGGCTGCAATAGTTCACATTTGTCTAGCAAGTTGTGTAGTTTTGCAAGCATCTCGGTCACCAGCTACCCCATAAAGTGTCAGATCAGGACAGCGTTCCCCTTCTGTGCAGGAGAAGACTGAGTTAGAGACAAAGCCCGCTGCCCCGGGCCAGCAAGTGGCCATCTAATGCACGCCTGGTCTCTTTAAAAGGCAAAATAAAATTGTAAGGTTGCAAAAACACTCAGGAGAGCTCACAGCATCGCAGAGCTCTCTGCAGCTGGCAAACGCACAGAACCCGTTTCTGCTAAGCGGGAGCCTGAAGAGAAGCCCGGATGTACCTAGAGAAGTTAGCAAATTTGCTTTTAGCATACTGCACGAACGGCGCTCTTTTCCCTTCTTAACATATGCTTGCAGGCACCCATAGTGCGTTAACGGCAAAGAGGACTTGGACGGGGGACCTCCCCATGCTCAGCCAACATGTCATAAAGGTACAACTCAAAGGACAACACCACTTTCGAATTCAGGCGTGACATTCCCTGCAAGAACAACCAAACATTGAATGAAACCTCCCCGCAGGTGGAAAGCTAGCACGGTGGGCCGGTGAATTTCAGCACAGCCTTCTCTGTGGTCCTTGCCTTCTACGTGTGGAGGTGTGCGTCCAGGGGGCGCATTTCAGTGCTTCAGTGTTCAGATCCTCCATGCCTTCCGGAGGAGCCCCAAAGGGGGCGCTTGCACAGCGGAGGGGAGCCATCTAGTGGCTCCTCTGGAAGATGCAAGCCCCGGCTTGGACTGCTACCCCTCCTCTCTCAGCTCCAGGCTGTCATCTATCCTGCCAGAGTGGGTAGGAGCGTTGGTGGGGAGACACCTTGCCTGCTGTGGGGGGAGGAATCGCCCCACAGCTCCAGCCAGTGGGGGCAGAGCAGGGGCACGCGGCCAGAAATTCTATGGAAATCCCCGTGTTGGGGTGGAGGTGAGTCAGGCACTTGTGGGCAGCTTGGCAAAGGGAAACAACCACAAGGAGGCCAGATTCTCTCGGAGACAAGGCTGGGAGATGCAGGGAAGACACGGACGTGTGCGGGGGAGCCCTTGGCTGAGAGGACGCCTGCCACTCAGCCGTCTCGACCCCGAATCCAGCAGAAAGGCCCTGCTGAGCTGCCCCATGGGTCCATGGGGTCACATGGCAGGCAGGCAGGCAGGCAGGCAGGCAGCCGGCCAGCCAGCCTCCCCCACGAACCCACAAGCAGGACATGAGGCCGACAGCACCCCTATGTTCCCCAGCAACCTGTGTACATGGGCAGACTGCCTCTCTTCCCCACCTCCACCACCACCACCACAAAGAAACCATGCGCAGGTGCTTGCTTCTTGGGGCTCCCAGAAGCTCCCTGCCCCTTCCCCTGGCCACTTTCCCTCCCACAACCCTTTGGTGGGTTGAGGGATTTTGTGCACCCCCCGCCCCCCTCCCAAGGCTGCAATTCCTTCCTCGAGGCCGAGTTACTGGCTGTAAAAGCTTTTGCCGGGCTGTTACTTCGTGTTTTTGATTCGACACTATTTTTGCCTCTGGCTTCACTCACAACTGCCTTGCAGTTGCCAAGAGACTCTGCAAACCTGAATCCGATCCTCGGGTTGGGAACAGCTCCCCACTCCCGCTGGAGGGACTGGCCTGGTGTGGCGTTGTGACTGAGCGCACGGGACTGGGACTCTGGGCTCTCATCCCCGCTCAGCCGTGGAGCTCACTGGGTGACCTGGGGGCAGCCATACTCTCTCAGCTCAGCCTACCTCACAGGGCCGTCGTTGCTGAGAGCAGAAGAATGATGTAAGCCCCCTTGAATTTCTTGATAGGAAAGAAGGCAGAACAAACAATGATAAATAATAAATGCATAATCTGCAGGAGTAGTTCCCTGAGGGGCAGGGGCACGCATGGGCATTTCTGCAGCATCGAAAGCTCCTCCAGTCCTCCAAGCCTTCAGTCTCTGTGCGTTCGTGTGAAGGTATTGAACCCGGCCAAATCTACCTTGTGGACCCTGAACTCGCACTATTTACTACTATGCCACGGCAGAGACCTTTCTCTTCAGCAACATGCTTGTGGACATTCTGTGACTTCCCATCTGCTCAAGCCTAGGACGATGGGTTGCAACAAAAAGCCAAGAGCCCAGGCGCACCCCTGTCCTTGGCTCCTCCGGAGCCGCGGAAAAAGCAACTGTCTTCGGGGTCAGCCGTGGAGGCGAAACTCTCAGGAGAGGCAGCAAGGCACCAAGCGGCTGCTGGAATACACCGTCCAGGCCTCCATGGAGGAGACGCATCAGTGTGAGAATCCAGCATCACAACGTGCCCAGCAACACCGAGCACCAGACCAAGTTGCAGGAAGGAAGGGAGGCTCGGTTAGAGGGACGCCGTGCTGCACAGCAAGGTCGGCCTACAGCCCTTCCTCCAAGCCACTCCTCGAGGCCCCACAGCCTCCCAATGGTCTGCCCTTCAAATGCCCCACCTTCCAAACGTACTCCACGTTTCTTTTGTGATACTTGACTCATGCGCTTCACTGGCAATTTCACTGTCTCCTATTCCATGATTGGAAAGCGCCTGTACACGTATTTGAAGCGAGGTACAAAAATTACTGCAATACGGGGTGGGGTGGGGGGGCGGACATCTGTGGCCAGCCCCTGGACCGGGAGGGGGGTGCTGATCTCCGGGGCTCCGGTCTAAACCCGAAGCGCCCCCCGCCCCCGCCCCGGAGGTCCGGCTCCGCGGGAGTGCCGGGTCCGGCTCATGTCGCTTAGGGCCTGCTGCCTCCTGCTGGCTGCGGGCAGTCACGGCCGCTGGCTCAAAAGGTGGGAATCCAGGATTTGCAGCCACAACTAACTGCCGGACACATTCGAAAGCCCGTTTCAGCATTTGTGCGGACGGTGCGAGCCCAACAGGCTTGCTCAGCACCCTCTGGGCCGCGCAGGTGCGCCTGAGACCACTCTGCGGGTCCTTTCCACTGTTCCTTAGCAGAGAACTGAACACTGGGAGAGGTTTGTTCGAAACATGCGGCAGCACCGCAGCTTCCACTGGAGAAGAGACCCCAGCGGCTTCCCTCCTCCATGCTTCAAAGGGCTTCCTTCCAAGAGTGAGGGTTGAATTCACGCATTTCTCCCCCCGTCCACCGCCTCATCATCGCCAAATATTATTCCCACCAGGAGCTGAGATGGTCCCGAAGTCTCTGCTTCTCCCAGCGGGCCCAACTCCTGTACCTTGGGCTGCAGCCGGTCGTTCAGCAACCAAACTGCGGAAACCTTTCTTGCCACGGAGGCACAACGACAAAGAAACCCTCGGCTATTACATTTCTGTCCTCTGGACTACTGTCACAGCCAACAGCAGCAAGGAAAATGGAAAATGACGGGGCTGCCCTTGATTTCCGCCTCCCAGACACAGAAGGGCAGAGCAGCCGATCTGAGGGCACAGCAGCAGCTAGAAATCCCACCCCTCCGGAAGCCTCCCCCAGTCTGGTGCCCACAAGTATGTGGGACAGTAACTCACAGAATCCCCCGGCCAGCAGTGCCTAGAAGGGCCGCTCCGGGAAGAGCTACACGATTCAAATTCTTTCGTCCCAGTCACGTTCTTTTGCCAGCAACTGTTCCTGCAGTTTGCAAGTTCTTCCTTTAAAAGAGAGCCCACCTTCCCCCATGCACCAATTAAAGCCCAAGCAGGGTGAACCTGTAACAGGCTCATGGTGAGCAGCAGCCTCACCTGGAGAGAGAGGGCGGGCCACGTGATGCAGAGGAGGCCATGGGGCTGGCCCACTGCTTCAGCAAGCCGTTGAAAGCAGTGCATTGGTTCTTCAGCAGCGAGACCCTTCGGGGGGCAAAGGTGGGGAGGAATGCGTTAGTCCAAGCACAGTGCAAGACCCTAAGCTACCTCTCAGCTCCAGAAGTGATGAGCTCACATTCCCCAAAGCGCCTTATTTTCCTCCCCAACCCACCCTCATTTATCTAAACTGCAACCCTTCACAGGCAGAGAATTGTGTATATTGCAGAATAACTTTGAATTGCTTTGATTAGCTGGGCATCATAGGCCAGTCCATGGAGAAGCACAGGCTGTTTCCCGCTGAGGTGGAAAAGACTGCTCGCTTTGAACAAAGCCCTTCACATGCCAATGCGTACACGACAGATTATTTATTTTCAAATGCTGGAGACATCGCTGGACGCATCATGCGCCACGAGCAAAGGGGCAGCTGCAGAGCCTCTCGCACGCCGGCAGTCCAGGCTCTGCCTCTGTCACGAACGGGGCGTCCCATGACTTTCAGGGCTTGTGGGACAGACCCCGTCACATCTCTGCAGCAGGACTGTCCAGAGGTGAGGCAGCCACCTGGGCAAGGAGCGCTGCCCTGCGGCTTCAGATGCCAACTGCAGCTGCCCAGTCCACAAGGCCTTCCCTTTGCCAAGGACTAGGGGCGAGAGTCGGCACTTCTCCTGCGACTCGTGAGAAACAGCCAGGAGAGAAACTCGGGGCATCTTGCCCAGTACTGGAGCTGCTGAGCACACCATCAGGTCGGACCTCAATGCACTCCGCCCGCTCCAGGGCAAAGCTGCTCTTCTGAGTCCCTTGAGGCGGGACCTCTTGAGTAGGCAGGAGGGCTGTCGGAGGGCAGAACGCGCCCATCCGGTGTCCCTGCGGTTGTGTCCCAGGGCCCTCGCCTCCAGCTCTGGGCCAGAATCCCGGACCCCTCTACTCTGCCTCCATCACGCCTGCGTCTTCTGGTTCCTCCCCATCGAAGTAGCGCTCTTCCTCATCCCGTGAGATGATGTCCAGGTTGTCGAAGTCCGGGTTCTCGTCAACCTCGCTATGGCGGTGGTGGTGATGATGAGGTGGGAGAAGGGAAAGAGGGGAAGGGAAGACACGTGACCACAGGGAGGGAGGGTGTTTGCAATACGAAAATTAGAGTGCCTTTTCGGTGGGATAGCAATCTAATAGACAAATGAACAACCAAGCAGCCATCTGCTCCTGACTTCGGAGGAAGGGCAGAGGGCCGCTCTGGCCACACATCAGGCAAAAGCCCCCTTCTTGCCTCCTGAGCACTCTGTGATGCGACACCCCCTCAAGGAAGGGGAAGGGTCTCTCTGCATGATGAGCAGCTCAGGGTGAGAGTCTGCAGCTGTGCTGGGACCCCCTAAAAAGAGAGAGATCTGCGAGCTCTCTGTACCTACAGGAAGCCCAACCGGGGGTGGGTGGGTCCTAGATCAACTCAAGCCCGAGCTTTCCTTCAAAGCAAAAATGACGAACACTGTCATACTTTGGGTACGTCCTGAGAAGGCAGGACTCCCTGGAGAAACACAGAAACAGACCGAGTCAGAAGGGGTCTCTGGGGCCATCTAGTCTGACCCTCGGCTCCAGCCGGCTCCACTCATGACATGCCCACCATGGGCGAAGACCATCATGCGACAGAAACTCAAAGCCAGAAGAAGAGGAAGAACAACTAGGGGATGGAGGAAGCCCGGCCTGGCGTTCGCAAGAGCTAAGCAGGGATGTCCAGGAGGGCACATTTTGGAAGGCGTTCCTTGACAGCTCACAGCAGTGACAGGAAACGAGGGAAACCCTCCTGCTCATAGGCTTTTCAAGTGCACTTCCAGAAATCCTTCTCTGATTTAGCAGGGACCTAACACAAAACCCAGCTAAGAACTGTTTTTCATTTCCTTTTTCCATCGCTCACCCTCACAGTTAGAAAGAGAAGCTGGGAACTGCATCATGATTTCCTCTTCCAAGGGAATGGACCGGGCAAAGGAAAGCGTGGCAGGCGCTTGGCCAGGCTGGCTGGAAAGGATGGGAGCCGCTGTGCAATGAATCCAGGAGGAGCCAGGCTACGGGAGGCCCCCCTGCCTTCCTGAACAGGGGGAGTTTAAGCCACCGGTGAGAGCGCGTTTTAAAGCAGGGATCGGGGAAAGCCATGGAGAGGGCAGCCCTGAACCACGAGCCTCCTTTGGGCTCACAGAGGCTTGTGCACCGGAGGCAAAATCCCGACTTTCCTTGCACGTGGAAGTGGTCCCCTCCATCACGAGTCCCTGCCTCACCTGTAGTCGAAGTCTCCATCCCTGCCGTTGAGGAAGCGCTGGTACATCCGGCTGGTGAACTCCTCCCGCAGAATTGCTTTCTCCTCCTGGTCGGGCACCCACTCCTCCATTTCTGAGTCAGAGACTTTGCCTAGAGGACAGGCAGGATGGTCAGTTTCGAGAGGAGCCTGGGAGATCCTGGCCTGGTCGTTCTGTGGGGTGGCTTCCTGCAGGTCGGAGATGCTTGTGCAGAAGGCTGTCCACCCCGCACCGAAGGCCAGCATCCCTGTCCAGCCACCTGCACAGTAGAGGACGGGAGGGTGCCCGAACAGCTAAGTGCGAAAGGGGAGTCGGCGTTCGCAATGCTTAAGAAACACTGGCTTGCCACTTTCCCTGGCTGGCTGGAGAAATGAGCAGTGGAAGAACTCCACTCCGCATCCACACGTTCCTCAGTGCTGGTCTGCCCACCCCCGGGGTCCAACCCTTAACCCGACGGCCTCTGCAAAGGAAGAGACCAGGCTCCCAGCCTCTGCCCAAACCAAGCAGGCCTTGCTCTCCCTGACCAACCTTCCCCGTCGTCATTGTCACTCTCTTCCTCCTCCTCCTCCTCGCAGGCCTCCTCCTGCTCCTGCTGCACCTGGAGCCGCCGCTGGATGACCTGTTCCTGGTAGGAGTCCAGCAGGACCGCCGAGAGGGAGCAGGAAGCCCCCTCCTTCAGGCTGCCCAGCGCCTGCAGCTCGTCGTCACTCAGGTACTGCCCGATGTACTGTTCATAAAGAAGCGGGTCCCTGCAGCGCATCTGCTCGTCGCTGAAGTATTCCCCGTCTGCACGTGTGAGAGAAAGGCTGCAGACACGGCTTCTGGCAAGAGAAGGGCTGCACAGAGAACAGGCGGGGCAGGCACATGCCAGCCCCCACCCTGGTCCACCCCATCATATTCAGCAAGGATCCAGGGAAGCATGAGACCACGGCTCGCCACGTGCTTGTTTCGTGGCATCTTCCATCCCCAAATCAAAGCTGCCAATTGGCTTGCCTCTAGGACCCCCCCCCCCCCCCGCCTTTAGCCTTGCAAAACGCTAGAGCAGGGGTGGGAATCTGCAACCAGAAGGGAGGCAGAGCTGGCCCTGTGTGAGGGGGGGAAACTGGTGGCCACTGACAGCACCGTGGCCAATTCCGGCCGTTCACTGTGCCAGGAGAGGCAGGCAGTTCGGTGCCTCTCCAGGCGTGAACAGCAGGGCTTGGCCAGGCCTGGGAAGGGCAGCTGCCCTCCCCTAGTGGCCGATTCGCCAGCTGCAGACAGAGCTTGGTGTCTTTGTCACAAAGCCACTCAGCTGGCTGGGTGAAGGGCCACCAGCCGACTCCCTGGCTTTGTGGGGTATGTCCCCCATGGGGCAGCCTGCAACACACAAGGATGTTTGGCCAGCACTGGGAAGAGGGGCTGCTCAGCCTCTTGCCAGTCCCTTGCCGCCTGCCTAGTGCTGGAAATGATGGCAGGAAAATCCAACACATCCAGGGGGAGCCAGTCTGAGGAAGGCTGAGCTAATATCAACCTGTTGCACTGCTGCTGCCCATCCTGGCCGCAAGCAAAGCAACGGAACAGAAGAGAAAGGCGTGAGAGAGGAGAGGAAGGGACAGGCCACCCAACCACTGCAGAACCAGAACAGGCCCCGAGTATCTTGGTTCCATCTCCCCCGTCCTCATCCTCGCGCTACCAGGCACACTGCCAGCCCCTTCCCAGAGCACAGAGTGGAGCGCCAGAGTCCAGGGCCCGTACCTCTGATGAGCTGCTGCAGGGCGGCATAGCGCTTGTTCCGCACCCGCGTGTGCCGCGTTTTGCCCAGGCCTGCCCTGCGCACTTCGGCGCAGTAGAAGTCCGCCTCGTAGTTGCCAGACAGATGCTGGAAGCAAGGCAGGTGCTCCTCGCGCAGGGCCGTCCGGAAGCGCTCCAGGAAGACCAGGGGCTTCGAACGGTACAAGTCCTGCAGGATGGCCAGCTTCTGGGCAGGCGTGAAATCCGGCTCATCCTTCTGTTGGCTCCGCACCGCCAAGCGGCTGTCGGCGACTGCGCGGAACATGGCAAGGGCGGCAGGGTCCTCCTCCTCGATGGGTCCAGGGGCCACCGCGTTGCAGCCAGCAGGCTCCTGCTCTCCACCATCTCTGCGGGTCTGTGGGGCATCAGAGGCCTCCTGGCCTCCCGGGATGCTGCCATCAAAAGCCACGAAGGCTGATCTTCCCTGGACCAGGCAACTTGACTCCATGGCTCCACTTGCATCATTTTCAGCTGGGGTGCTGCTCTGGAATCCCCCCACCGGAAGCGGCGGGCCTCTGGGCCTGTCAGAGGAAAAATCTGAGCTTCAGTTCTGTGACTAGCAGGGCTCCACCCGTTAACAGAGTGGCTTGAATTCCGTATCTGCCCACCCCACTGAGAGGGTGTTTTAGATGCCCCTCTCCTACTCAGAGGGTGGCCACACATCTCCGAGGCCCTGGGCATCTTCTCCTGCTTGGAACTGGGCAATGGAGAGAGATTTACTGCTGAATCTATGTGCATCAGGGATACCTGGATCTTGCTCTTCACTGTGAGACAACTGCAAGGATACGCGGGGAACCACGCTGCTCCTCGGCGAGCAGCCTTTGGCAGCTGCGGTTTCCATTGCCTCTTCTGCAGAGTGCTGTAGCTGTGCACACTCAGTTTTGTCTGGGAGATCTGTTCCCTGCATCTCTGTGGCAGGAGGACTGTCTGGCATTTGCTTGCTCTCTGTTCTTCAGGGAGTTAACACCTGGAAAGACAGAGAAGCTCTTAGCAGTGCTGGTCAACCCGCTACCAAATGTTATCAAGAGATGAATAACATCTCACAGGACAATTGTGTGTGTGTGTTGACACAGAAGTACCGCTGTGTCCAATAAGGCTCACTCCTGTGTAAGCATCTATAGGATTACAGCTGAAGACAACAAGTGCTGGACTATGGAAACCAACAGTTACACTAGAGCAGAGAAAGGAAATTGGACACCTAAATGAACTGCCTAAATGTGTAAAAATTGCAGGGAAAAAACAGGCTGATAGGAACAAAGACTCATGAGGAAAGTGCTCCACAAAAGACACACTAGCAGATGAAGTTGTTCAAGTTTGTGCACAATAGGAACTTTTGAACGGAATAATAATGACTTCCAGGAAACAGAGACATGACAGAGTTAAATATAAGTTTACATAGTGTGGAAGAAGAGAAGTGAGAGGTATTTAAGTTCCATCTCTCATAATGCTAGAATCTAAAGAGGTTATGCTATGTAGCTGATTGACTGGAGATTCAGGACAGATAAAAGGAAGGAGTTCATCACACAGTGCATAGTTAAGCTGTGGAATTCAGTTCCACAAGATGTAATAGTGATGGCCGCTGATCTGGACGAATGGAGACTGGACAAATCCATGGAGAAGTCTCTTTCTGGCTGCTAGTCCAAATGGCTATATGAAACTCTGGTGTCAGAGGCAATGAGACACCTGTATACCAGTTGCTGGGCAACATGGCACTAACACCCTCCTTGTGGGCTTGCCACTTTGTAGAAAGAACATGGGACTTGATGGCCCTTGCTCAAGCAGGGCTCTTCTGAAGTTCATTTGCTAACCCCTGGGGAAAATGGCTTAATGCTGGAAGCATCAAAGCAACCAACTCTCCGGAGCCCATTTGTTCTACTGGACTGGCACTTTGGTTCAAGCCCCATTTCAGTCACAAGCTTCCTGGGGTTGCTCCCATCGCGCTTCACCCGTGGGAGAGAAAAACCTTTCCCCTTTTCCCAACCTGTAAAATAGCTCTTACCCTCTGCCCTTGTCAAAACAGCACAGCTGCACCGCTGGGCGCCGAGGGACGGCAGATGCTGTACAAAGAGCGCCGTGAACGGGCGGGCACTTGAACCCTCGCCTCTCTGGTCCTTCTCCAGCTTGGCACTCGCCAAATGCGTTGGGGTACAACTCACATGCTGGGAGTTGCCGTCCAACACATCTGGGGCATGCCAGGTTGGGGGTTCTGCTTTAACCACTGCGCCACAGGGCATATCCTCATGCGAAGGCTCTGCCTGAGCCCGCAGCTGTTTCTCGTCCGCCCTCTCCCAAGCACACACGACGCAGGGAACACGGTCCCAAAGGAGCGAAGGGAAATAAAGCCGAAGGCACTCGAGCAGACAGTCCGTGGCCGTTGCCAAATGGAGGGGGCCCATTTCAGTGCAACACCACCAGGCCCCCACCCCCACCCGCCCAGGGACGTGCGACGAACGGGACTCACTTCGGGAAAGGGGCTCGAGAGGGCCACCCCCGTTGACATCCGTCCCGCGCCTCGGATCTCGCTCACGGAGAAGAGCCCACGACCCAAATAGGCTCTCTCGGGCAACTTCCGGTTCCTGCATTGCGTCGAAGAATGAGTTCCCTCCCTGCGGGAAACGCGGCCTCAGGAGACTTTGGTTCCGGGAGGGTTCGGACGCACGGGAGGATGGAAGGAACCGAAAGAGGCGGGGCGGGAGCGGGGAATCGTGCAGCACGTCGTGGATTTGCATGGGGGGAAGTACCTCGGAAGCTAAAGTGTCTGTGTATTAATTGTACCTTCACAACCCAAGCAAGGGAGTGTGCCAAAAATGGTTCAAAAGATAAAATAATCAAATCTAACAGAGTAAAGGTACATTCCTGAGATCTGTATTGACAGAGAAGTGTGCAATTCCTCTATACTGCAGGTCTACTTGCTGGCTATGGCATGCTGGGAGTTTGTAGGCCTTTTTTCCTGCCTATGCTTGCATAGGAGTAACCCCTCAAAACCACCTTTAAAAGTCGTAACAATTAAAAAAGCCAAGTTAAAATGATGAACCTTGACCTATTCCCTGAAAGCAGTAAGAGGAGGGACCAGCTCAACTCCCGAAGGAGCGCATTCCAGTCTGGGAGCAATGCATGAGCAAATCCTCTCCAGCCAGCCTGGCAAGCAGCAGCAATGCCTTCAAGAGCGCCTCTCCTATAGATCCCAAGAACTGAGCATGATCACCCCAAATATGACCATCTCTCTGATAGCCAATCCATTTGGAGCTTTAACAGTTAAAACCAAGGCCTTGAATTGAGCCAGGAAAACAAGTGATAACTGAAGCAGAACTTTTCAGTATTTGGGGGATATGATCACAAGACTCTGTGACACTTTGCGCCTTTGCAGGCTCCCAGATGTTCCACATAGAGCGCATTGCAATTGTCCGCCAATGATGTAACCAAGGCATAGATAACCACTGCCAATCAGATTGCCTCCAATTTGGCAATTTTGTCACTAGCCTATCAAACGTAGCTGTGAAAAGACATTCCTTGTGCATGTAAGATACAGCATAGGATCCAGGAGAATGTCCAGGTCCAGAAGATTGCAAGAGTTGGCAGTGCTGTTATTAGATCAACTTCTTGGAAATTAGGAACAGCTCCAAATATTTAAATTCTAGTATGTTTCATAGGTTGATGGTAGGAATACAATTATGCCCAAATGACATCTTACACACAAAGGTCCACTGAAGAAACACAACAGTTCTGTGTAATTTTAAAGGGAAATGCCCCATGATAAAAGCATTTGTACATCCCATTGTTTCAGTTAGCAGAGCTGGGAGAAGCAAGAAAGATGATGTGCAGCATAAGACAGACATATTTACTTAAGTGGAGAGAGAAGTGCTATTAAAACCATGTTAATTAAGTTGTGCTTCTCATTCTTTCTCTAGAGAAGTTTTTAATCCAGTATTTCTGTAGTTTTGTATTTTTCCTTTGTAATTATTTTAAGCTGTAAACTGTCTTGAGGCTGTCTAAAAACGTTTTAAAATGAACACTGCCAATAGGAAAATGCAGGACAATAAACCACTTCAAAACAGAGCTTTGAAAGTGACTAGAACCACCAGGGAGAAAATTTATCAGTACTGCAGTAAGGATTTTTAAGTGCAGCAATGAAAATGTGGGGAAAGAAAAGGCAAAAGAATACACCAGACTCCAAACAGTTTAAAGTTCAATATTCACTCTTTTTTTTTCTCCAAATACAAAAAGCTGTTACAATTCAACTCAACACAAAGCATGTGCAAAGTTACAGAAACTTAGACATTGTATAAAAAGTTACACATTTAAGATGATCGAACCCTCGGTTGTTTTCTCCTCTCCTGTATTGAGCAAAAAGGAATTGTTACCTTGATGAAAATATTAACAGCTGCTGACCCACAGTAAAAAGTTGCAGAAAATCTAAAAATAAAAACATAATTACCATAAGACAGCCATCTCTTCTCCCTCCAGTTTTAATAGTTATTTGCAGAAAAGACGGATAAAAACACCTCAGAGACAGGTGACACCAAACTGCAGGAAGTTTCCGAAATGACTTGAATTTATGACCACTATGTGTGAGGCTGGGTTGAAGAGAAAGGGTGGTAATAAATTCTAGGAAGGCCCTCGCAAACTTGCCGTCCCCGCAAACTACCATAGAAAGTTGGATACTGGGATGGATCTGGCCCTAAAAAGTACAAGGATGTAAGGCTGAAGAATCTAGCTTCTTTCAGAATCAGAATTTTTTAAAAAGGAAAAAAAATGTCTTCAACAAGGAGAGACCAAGAAATCATGTAACTTCCTCGTGAAGGATGGTACAAAGGGAAGGAAACATGCCTCTAGCTGTACAATAAAAACTCAGCCGCCCTCAAGAACTACAGAGAGGAATAAGGGTAGAGAGACTACTTCCCTCCCGGATCTCCCGAGACTCAGAAATGCCGACCGACATGCCAAAAGTGGCGCAACGAGCTGCTCTCTGCAGGGAGGCCGTGCAGCCATCACTGAGCGCTGGACCCGCCCTGTGAGGTGCCTGTGTAGCTCCCGTAGTCGTAGCTGCCGTAGTACGGAGGCCACTGGCTCTGGCTCTGGTTCTGGTAGTACTGGCTCCACTGCTGGGCATACTGTGGAGAAGGAAGCGACACGTCATGACGGTTGAAACCCTCACCCGGTGGCAAGCCCTGCCCATCCACCGTGTTCACTTGTATTTTTATCCACGACTGAATTCCTGCAGACCACTCTCAAATGACGTCAAGTCTGTGCTCTCCCATCCTTGTGTCTGAACTGCCTGCAAGGTGTCTTTCAGGGAGAGCTACTGTGCACAAAAACGCTTCCTTGCTTAAAGAATCAAATATATCTGGGTGTACTCATGCTAAAGCAGGGTGGAGAGTTCTGCAATCAGTAACAGAGCACACAAATTCATGAAGACTGCTAAGCTTTTTGTGTGTGTGCGCAGAATGTTTAACTGCTGAGAACCCAGAAAACTGTCTTCCTGCACCCACGGTTTAACAGGCTACTTTTGTATCCTGTTCTTCCTCCTCCTCCTGCATCCTGAGTTCAAATCAAGGATTCAGCTCAACAAAACCATGAACTGTGATGAAATAGCATAACTGAACAAAGTCTGAGCCCAGCAATCCCCAGTCATGTCCAGCAAATGCACCTGTAACTACACCACACCGACTATTTTCCCAGAAGCTCAAAAGTAATGCCATTTCCCCTTTTTCTCCAGTCCGCAGAAGTTCCGAAACGCAAACCCTGGCTGAGCACTGCCCCACTGTGGGAAAGCAGCCCATGTCTGGCCCAGTCCAACACTCCCTTCCAGGCCAGGCCAGGCCAGAGGGTGGTCCACTAAGGTACCAGGAAGGCCACCGGATCCCTCCTCACCTACCTGTTGGTATTGGTTGTAGTTGGGCTGATTGTAGCTTGGGGGGGTCGGGGCTGGAGCCGGGGCTGGAGCCGGGGCTGGAGGTGGTGGGGGCTGGGTGTAGCTTTGGCTGTAACCACCGTAACTCGCGTAGCTGTAGCTAGGAGCTGTATAACCACCTGGGCTGTAGCTGGCTGGCGGGGCGCAGGGCTGGCTGTAGCTCTGCTGTGGAGTACAGAAGAATCATTTGCTCAAGAAATGCTCTCTCTCTCTCATACACAACGCACATTATGGCCGATCAACAACTCCTGGTCAAGGGCTGCTCGGAATCACAAGACTTTGAGAATACATAAAACTTGGGGATGAACTGTCATCTCACCCACAGTTCACTCTGCATTAAGAAATTGCCCTCGTTGGCTTGAAGATCTCCATGCACTGCAAAGTTACTTCCAGACCGTCCTTCCAGAGGAGGGCATTAAGTTTATTAACTTAGGACCAAGGAGCCATGAACCCCAGGTTGGCCATGCTGCGCCCAAGAGCAATAGGAGGAAGGAAGCAACTTGCCTAGAAGAAGACGGGCATTTGTCTGCAGTAGAATAAGGAGGAGGAGAGACGAGGGGAAAGGCTGGTTCTGACTCAAGACAACGCACGCTTCCTCTCTCGCTGCCTCTCTGGGGAAGACTGCTGACTCCCCAGACAGCAGCCTGGCTTGAGTGACAGACACAAGCCCTACCTGTGGCCCTGGGTTGTAAGTACTGGGAGGGGCACTGGCGGCGGGAGCAGAGGTGCCGGTGCCATGTTGCTGCCACTCTTGTAAGCGTTCTGGTTATGTGCTGGGCTGTAGCTGCTCTGCGGCTGGTTGCTGCGGTTGTAGCTCCCCCGGCTGTTGTTGTTGTTGTTGTCCCGGGTTCCACCTCCCCAGCGATTCTGGTTGTAGCCACCCCTGTTGAAGCCTGAATGGACAAGGTGTAGATCCGGAGTTCATGTTAAAACAGCGTGCACAGAATTCAAAGCACTAAGTTTTGCATGGCCTGGGCTCTCGGCTTATCTTCCATAAGCATGCATCAAAGGCTAGCTTCAGAAGCAACACGTACCGTATTTTTTGCTCTATAAGACTCACTTTTTCCCCTTCAAAAGTAAGGGGAAATGTCTGTGCATCTTATAGAGTGAATATGTGTGTGCAGTAAGTCTGTCAGATGTGCAGCCCGTGGGGAAGTGATGGGGAATGTGCCTGTGATGATGTGCCCATTTGATTCAGAATATTTTTTTTCTTGTTTTCCTCCTCTAAAAACTAGGTGCGTCTTATGGTCAGGCACATCTTATAGAGTGAAAAATACGGTACTTTTCAGACTGTGGGCTGTGACGGATTTCTGAGCGGATCATACAAGGAGAGGTCCACCCAACCGTTTCTGGCTGTTTTCTCCATTTTATCAGGCTAACAACATCTCATCAGGCCCCGTTAAAAAGGTGAGGGACACAGACCTAGCTCAGAAAGCAATGATCTTAAGACAGGTATTTGCCCTGCCACACAGCCCTTTCTCAGTGCAGAATAATTAAATGTGGATGTCTTCAATTAACCAGTTTCCCATTCCATCAGAAGTGGGAAGTGACTAACCCCATTTTCCAAATTCGGATGATATGGAAACTATGGCTCATTGGAAACTTCCAGAAAATTGAGTGAGTTTACAAGTTGGTCACATTTTCAAATGTTTGAAAAGCAGAGAAAAACAGTCCTTATGTGGTTTCTGCCTTCTGTAGAACTCCAGACATGGAAAAAAAGTGTTTAAATCATTTTTTTAAACTTCTGTGACAATTCCCTAACTGATAAACTGAATCCCCAAAACCAGAGTGCCTGCTTCACACCAACGCAACGAGTTTCAGCATTCTTTCCAAGACTGGGCAGCCACAAGCCACACACACGTTCCAACACCAGCCCAGTCACTGCTGCAGGCTCACCTCCACCTCCTCCGCCGCCACCGCCGCCTGCTCCGCCACCACCTCTGAAGCCCCCCCTGAATCCTTCTCCGCCGCCGCCGCCGCCGCCGCCACCGCCTCGGTTCTGGAAGCCACCTCGACTGCCCACTGGGGGCCCTCTGTTATCGAAGCGCTGAAAGCCGCCGCCGCCGCCTCCACCACGGCCACGGAAGCTGCCACCCCGGTTGTCAAAGCGCTTCTCAGGCGGGGGGCCGGCCTTCTTGCCTTCCTCATTGTACTGCCTCACCAGCTTCTCGGCTTCGTCCCGCTGCAGTTCGATGTAGATGACGGAGTCAAGGAAGTCTCCTGCTTCTGGCAGCGTGAAGTTGGCTGGCAAGCAGGGAGAACAGACAGACAGGCGTGTCAGTCCCCGGTGGGAGGGAGAAAGGTAGAAGAGAGGGACAAAGGGGGCGCTTACTCCAGGGCTGCACGGAGAGAAGGGAGAGAAGAGGAGGAAAAAGCAACGAGTGGGAAGATTAAGGAGACACGCCACAAACTACAATCGCTGATGCCCGTATGGCATTGCTTCCCCTCTTGCCGCTACACTCCTGCCCGGGCATCTCACTCGACTCAAGCACAGGAACTCGGAGGGCGGAACCTCCAACAGCGACGCCCTTGCTCAGTTTCTATTACAGCTGGACTAAGGCTGTCACCCGAGTCTTCCAGGCCTGGCCGCCATCTGTCGCACACACTCCCCAGGCTGGAGCCAGGGTGGAGCCCTGTGCTTAGCTGGAACGTGCGACGGCGGGCCCAGGGTCAACCCGTTCTCTCTGAGCCTAACCTGCGTCCCAAGACTATTGCCATGGCAAGGTATACATTCTGAAGTCACGCATCTAGAGAAGAAAGCAGCCAGTCTTTCGCAGCCTTGAACCCTACGCACCAGGGATTGCTCCAAGCGCTGCCCCGCGGAGAGGCGAGGAGGTAATTCTAAATGTCCTGAGGCAAGAGCAGCTTTTCATGCCCTGGGGCCATCAGGGAACCAGGGTCTTCAGTGAGATTTGGCCTGCCTGCACATGAGGGAGAAAGAAGATGCTCCCACATCAGGGGCTTGCTGGCTATGGCATAACAGAGAAAGGATTTCCATGGGAAGCTGTCTCCCAAAGCAGTGATCTAATCCACGTGCGCTCCCAAGCATGTCCTGCCGAGTTGAGGAGGCCTTACTTCCAAGTCCATCAGCCATATTTCAGTAATCTGGGGGACAAACAGAGCTTCTGTGTGGGCCTGACCGATTTCGGGGATGAGCAGGGTTTTCCTACTGAGATAAATGCAGCCTCAAGGCATCATGTGCCTTCAGTATTTATTTTCCTCACTGCAGAGTGGTATGAGTGGCTGTTTATTGGCACCTTCAGTGGGAAAAGAAGGGGAAGCGATAACTATGGGGCAGAGGAGGTGGAAGGAAGACAATGAGAACTACAGAAGTCTAAGTGCTCGCTTTTGAGGAAGTCCTGTAACTAGACACGCAGCCATGGTGGTTTCCCCTCAGCACTGGTGTCATGGTGTCGGGGTCTTTTTCTAGGATCCTACCTTTCATTTCTAACACTGCGTGATCAGGCACATCCTTCCCCTCCTCGTCTGTGCGCTTAATTGTTCGATCTTTTAAATCCTCGTCCGTGGGACAAATTACAATAGCCTTGCGTTGGAAACCTTCAAAAGGGCGCATTTTTCGTCTCTGGGCAGATCCATAAACATTTGTCTAGCAATGGTGACAAAGAAGAGGCAAAAAACTAGTTGTTACTTGTCAGTCTGCTTTGTTTTCTTCCTAAAGGGAGCAAGGGTCCCCGAAGCAAGGATAAGACATGTCGGCTCCCCACCCGCCCACGGATGCTCAAGGATGTGCGTGGATCAGTGACTGTGCATGTGCCCACCTGCGAGTCATCCCCTGACAACTAACCTACCTTTCAGTCTTTTCTCCCCAGTTTGGAAAGATAAAAACAGCAACACAGTCCAGTAATTTGCAGCCTTTTGCAATTCAAATGAGATCTCCTGGGATGCCAGACTAACAGAACAGAGTCTGTTTTGTTCCGAAGGAAAGCGATTTACATTTTAAGGGGGAAGCTAAAGAAACAGCTCTGGATAAATTAAGCGCAACAGCAAAAGGGATATTCATAATCCATCCAATCTATTATGTTACTTACACCTAGGAGAAGTACAGTCATCCAAGCACTGAAGTTAATGAGGTCTAGAAAGTTGATTTAACAGAATACTTGCCTCAAATAGGTTTTTTTTTTTAATTTTGCCACCAAAGAAGATAGCAGCTGCCCCAGTGGGTCAAACTAAAATATTTACTTCATCATTAGATCCAACATTGGCCAGGCAGACGACTCCAGGACACCCACAAGCAGAGCAGAAAGACAACGGCCTCGCTCCATATGTCTCCAGAATCTAGGCTGAGCATCAGAGGCTCCATCTAATTATCAGGGGCTCTTGCTGCACCTGCCCGACTCAAAGGTACACCATCCCCTTTTTAAGTCACTTAAAATGGAACTGGATCCCTCTGCTACAAGGCTATTTTTGCTCTAACTGAATTACAAGATTTAAGGAGGGAAAGATGGCATTGTTCTCTGATCCCTGTTAACTGATGCGAAGGGCTGGGGCCTGTCTCGATGTGAGAGAGTGACAGCGCTCAAGCCTGTCCTGGCTGAGGCAGTGGTCTTGATCCTCATTTTAAACGCAGGCCTTCATGAGCAGCTACTAGAACCTCCTGCATATAGATAAACTGCAGACCAATGACATTGTGTTGCTGGGGGAACAAGATCTCCACTTTGCTATTCACAACACTTTGCCATAGAAACCATCCAGATGAAGCGGGTGGGGGCAGAAAGCAAGCAAGTCAGCCATTTTTGAAAGCGAGGCCCTTACCTACCCTTCTTTCAGCACACCTGCAAACCCAGCAGCGCCACTTACCCTGGTGCCCCCCAGAAGACGGCACACCGGCTGCTCTGCTTCTGAGCAGGGCTGCGCCGCCACAAGAAGCCAGACACGCTGCCCGAGGAAGGGCGAGATCCGTACCTGATCCAAGATGTAGTTACGCTTTTTCCGTGCTGCGATTTGGATCAAGCGGTTCAGGCACTGTGTCGCTTGCTGGATGAGAACATCCCAGCGGCCGGCATAATTGCGCTGACGGCGGAGTCCCATTACCTGAGAGAAGGTCAGTTGGTTAGGATAACTTGGCTGGGGGACACATGCTCACCCCAAAGCCTCAGGTGCCTGGTGTGACATACACTCAAGTGCTTTGCCTGTGAGATTGCTGCATCTCACAAGGAGGAAAGCGATCCTTAAACGTGGACTTGCAAGTTTCCAGTTCAAACTCACTTATTAGCCACGGGCAACAATACTTGGCTTTCTCCACACTTACTCTCCGTACCTTTACTTGGTAACCCTTCCAGCAGCCTGGTGAGGTAGGCTAGTATGGCTGTCTTACCACTGCAGACGAAGTTTAATGAAACTAAAAGAAGAACCCATTTCCAAGCTCCCTAGTGTGGTGGTGACTCCAAAGATGGTGACCCTGAGGGCCTCCTCAGAGCCCTTATGCTTTACTGTTATGTGACTACCATTCTTCCTGGGACTTAATGACCACGTCCAGCACAAGGCCTGTCACTAGGCTGTCTGAGAGCAGCAATACCTTCTGGGCAACGTACAGCCTGGAAGGAAAACGAGCAGGCAATGTCCACCCGCACGACCACCCCGGCCCCACCTGCTGAGTGCAGCTGGGATGCAGAGGAGGAATGGCCACAGCCCCAGCCAACGTGCCCTGCTATTGAGCGGAGAGAGTTCCCTGGCTGGCCCACTCGTGATGTGGCGGTGATGGCGCCATGACACGCAGAGGAAGGAATTCTGCGATGCAGCATGGGAAGGCAAAAGCGCCTCCCTCCAAGGGCTGGCAAACCACCCACGCTCGGCACGCGGAAGAAATACACGCACATGGCGAGTCCCCAACTGCTTCCGAAGCTGCGCCTTACCCTCATTTTGTCCATAATGGCGTTTGTTCCCAGAATATTGTACTTCTTGTTTGGATTGGCTGCGGCGTGCTTAATGGCCCACGTGGTCTTCCCGGCAGCAGGCAGCCCCACCATCATCAAGATCTGAAACGCAGAGCAGGCAGCTTCACACCCGCTGCACCGAAGCAGCTCCCAGCAGGTGAGCCGACGGCCTCGCTTCGCAAGTAAGGAGGGGCTGCATCGCGGAGCCGCTGCTGGGATTCGGCAGCTCTGCTCGGCTGGGTGTGATGCGCGCAACGTTGTCACGCCCCAGGAGGGGCAGTCTAGAGCACTGAAAGGCCCGGCAGCCCAGGACAAGGGGCCGACCAAAGAGCTGCAGCAAGCAGGCACTCCCCCCACCCCGCAAGAGGGACGACTTTACGAATCTGACGCCCACTCGGGGATGCCTTGCACCCCTTCAGTTCTGAGGCTTTAAAGAACCACCCTAAAGCAGCCAAGATCTGCTCGTCCCCGAATGCCCCCTTAACAAGCTGACAGGTCCGAGCTAACCGATGCTGCTCATCTGCGCTTATTCCTCGCTTGGCGGCAGCCTTGGTCATAACATCCAGGTCATGCTGTGCAATCGCACCGGCACATTTGCACAAGCATGGCAAGTTCACGCCAGTTCATGCAAGCAAGCCTTGGTCTTCGTCAGGGGGACCGCCAACGCCTTTCCCGGGGTACCTACTTCACATTCCATTTTGCTCTTTGGTCCAATTGTCCCCCGAACGCGCTCGGACAGGGGCAGGTGCTGGATGAAGGTGAAGCCCGGCGGCACTGGAAAGAAGGGATCTTCCCTCTGGCCGAAGTTGAACTCAATGGCGCAGTTCTTGACCAGAACGTGTGGGAAGAGCGCCTTGCCGCCCAGGATGTCCTTCCGCAGGCGGTATGCCACCCCCAGCCACTTCCCATTCTTCATGAAGGACAGCTCAATGTCATCCCCACACTCAAAGTCCTAAAAACAGGGAGGGAAGAAGTCACCAATGCACAAGGTCCACAGCAAGACGCCCGTGAGGTCACACATGGCAGCGGGGAGCTCGGCACCTGAAAGGGTCGGGATTCTCCTTCTGGAGTCATTAGACGACCCCCCAAGTAAACACTGGCCTCAGCATGACCCGATATTTGATCATGCGCAAGCTGCAACTTGGCTAGGTCTAGAAATCTACTCGAGAGGCAGAGGCGTAGCTTCCGTCAGCCCTGAAGGCACACTCACCACAAGGCAGGTGATGATGTCATTCTCAGAAAAGGTTTCACCGTAATTTTCAAACTTGCAATTGGTGGATTTCTTCCCAGTGCCTCCATAGCCGTAGGAAAAAGGTTCTTCACCTAATGAGAGAGAGAGAGAGAGAAAATCCACCAGAGACTCAAATATCACAGGAGAGTTTGGAATTTTCAGCGATACCTTAAGCTGATGCCAACGGGGACCCAGCCCGAACAGGGCTATGACAACTGCCCATTCCAATCATGCAGTGGGTTGCATGTGGGGCTGCCACTGAAAATGACTGGGGAATTCCAATTGGTTCAAAGCAGGGCAGCAGCATTATGAACTGGGACCGGTCACAGATCTGAGCGCATAACGCCAGAATACATTCAGCTGCACTGGTCACCAGACCATTTCTGGGCCCAATGCCAAGCGCTGTTTTAACCTCAAAGCTTCTCAATGTCCGAGTTTATACCCTTCCGGCAGTAGCTCCCCAGCGGTGTATGAACTTTCCCAGAAAGGCTGGTTGCCTATAACCGAGGTTATTTTTACTCTGGTGCCAGGTGAACATCTTTTCATTTCCCCAGGCTTACTTTAAGATCATTCATGTTAAACTTTGCTTTTTAACTAATAGGATTTTATCTTATTAGGTATATACTGGAGTTGGTTTTGACAGTACTTTATTAATTTATTATATTGTATAATATATAAAATAGACATATGTTATAACCTAAAATCAAATATTTTGTTGGTTTTAGGATGTTTTATTTATATATTTGCGTCCCACCTTTATTTCTGCAAGGAACCCAAGGCAGCTTGCTTGCATAATCTTTTTGTTCCTCTCCATGTTATCTTCACAAAAACTCTGCCAGGTAGGTCAGCTTGAGAGTCGGAGATTGCCTGAAGTCACCCAGTAAACTTTATGGCCAAGTAAGGACTCAAACCTACATCTTTTGTGTTTTTAATACTTTTTAATTCTTTGCTGACACACGAAGAGGTCAACTGGGCTGTACTCAAATCGGAAACCAGCTGACAATACTAGGAACTTCTGGGTCTTTGTAAGGGACCCAATCCTGCTCTTCCCCAAACAAGTCCTGCTTAAAACTTTGCACCCTGATTCTAGATACTACAGAATCCACTTCTTGCACCTACAACCCCTCCTATCTGTGCGAACGAGGGATGCGCTTCTTCAACACTACCTGTAGATTTTGCAGTTAGAAAAATCTACCGCCCAGCGAGTCATGGGCACCCTTTTCATTCATGTGGTTAGTGGACGACAGCGGATTATGAATAACCGGAGCGGAGAAGCAGACGCACGCCCTCCTCAGTGTCACCTGTGGCAGCCTCTTACCCAGCTGGGTGCTGCAGGAGTCCAGCGACCAGCCCACACGCACCACATGAGGATCGGGCTCAGTGGGAGGAAGGTGCTTGACAGAGATCTCTTCGTTGATCTGCGGACCAGAGGGCAAGCAGCCAGTCAGGATGGATCATGAAACCCAAGCATTTGGGGAAGAACAGGGATGGATTCCTGAGCAGGCTAAACAACTTCACCTGTAGCTTCAAGCATGCGAGGTAAAGCACCTTGAAGAGTGGGCAGAGAGCAGAGGTCGTCTACACCAGATCTGGAACCGCTTCAAGGCAGGGCTGCCTGAGCCAGCACAAGTTTTGAACGTGGGCTGAATGCCAACCCAGTGGAACTCTTAGCTGGAACTGAACAAGCTCCAGTGACTGGAATGGCAATATATGCAAACCAGTGTTTTTCAGAAAATACAAAGGAGGGCGAGAAAAATATAATAGACTCAAGTAATGAGAGCCTTTCTGCAGCAGACAAAAATATTCCTTCAATCCCAAGTCCAATGCGTGAAGGTATGGGCAAGCCTCCGGCCTTCCTGGAGACATTCTGAGAATTCTCCCCCCGCAACAGCCCTCACACCACTGTGGCAGAAATGCATCCTTTACCTTCATCTCGTAGCAGATCCTCCCACGCCGTACCCCGTATGTGGCTCGTGCTCCTGACCAGAGGTAAGCAAACCCTTCTATAGTCAGAGGGTAGCCACTGAATCGGTCACGGGCCACTTTGAAATGCAGATCGCAATTATCTGAAAGGCAAAGCCAAGGGGGTCGGAGAAGGGCCACAGGAGCTTTGCAGCGGAGAAGCGTGTGGTCCTGCATGCGCGACAGCTTTACACGAAAGGCCAGTGCATCACTGGAGGAGAAAGCAAACGTCAGTGGTGTCGGGGCAAGGATGCCGGGCAGCGCAGGGATCAGCACCCTTTTTTCCTACAAAAATTGCTCCACACAGATTTGTAAGGATGGCTGCATGGTGGGCATGCTTCATACCGGAAGGGATCCCACACCGCACTGATGGGGCCGCCCTCCCTCCAGAGCAAGTGGGAATAGGAGCCCCCTCTAATGCAGGAACCACCGCTGAAGGAACGCGCCGATCAGTTACCAGACAGTGTGGCAACTGGTTCCAGCCGGGATGGTGCCGTCCACTGGCTGTGCGGGTTTGTTTCAGTATGGACTGCGTGCTTGAAAGCCGCTGAGTGGGGGAAGAGGGCAAAGCAAGCCCTGCCGACCATTTCATCTCCCTCGGTTGCTTCTGCCCCTCTCTCAAGCCATGGCACCACATGGGAAGAGCGGTCCAGACTCTCAGCTGCTTCCAGCTGCTTGCTTCCGAGAGTCGGAGGATACAGGGGTGGAAGTGCAGGCAAGTGAGAACAGTCCGGACATAATGTTTTGCCGTTGCCCAGCCTGTTTTAAACTATTAAAGCATGTTAGCAGCTTCAGAGAACTAGATGCAATGCCTCCTGCCAGTAAGGGCTGCAACTACAAGGATCAAATGTGTAAAAGATTAATCAACTGGGGGACAGGTGCACAGTGGTGCTGCAGCTCCTCCACTATCCCCTTTCACTTACTGCTACTCCTCTGGTCAGCCACCTGCCAAACAACTCCCTGCTTCCTACATGTTACGGGAGCTGCATCCTTGAAGGAGGTGGTAACAAGGGAGAAAGGGAGGGCTTGCGATAAGGTCGGACAAGAGGGGGGCTTTTGAGGGACAGCACACTGCTACAACCGCAACTTACATGTATCAATGGCCACCAGCGAGTCATCAAAATCATCTTCATCATCTTCTGCAGGTGGCTGAGGAGATCGGCCCCTGGAGAAAAGACGGCAAACGCAGGCCACATAAATCCATTTCAGGGGCCAGGACAGAGGCTGCAACGCAAGCCAAGCTCATGTGTCTGCGAACGCAGGAAAGGTTCCTCCCAGCATGGAACACTCAACATGCTACTGGAAAGGAACTTTGGACCCCCCCCCCACTCAGCGCTGCCCATAATGAGAAGCCGTGGTTTACAGGTGTGTGGTCTGAATGCATGCCTGCGGCTTAAGAATTCAGATGCTCCACTCACTTCAGCTCAACGGTATTTCTACTTTAGACTTTCAGGCTGGGGTATCAATGAATACATATCTATTCTTAAACTATGCAATGACTGTGGAAAGCCCATCTTTTAAAGTGGTTAAACCTAGAGAGACTCTGAATGCATCCCCAAGACTGAGAAGCGCCACTTTGGTAGGGGCAGAGATGACTGCGCAAAACTTAGATGCTCAGCACTGCTCATGGGTATGGCCAAATCTGGGAAAAGGGGAATAAGCGACTGCGCCCACTGCCCCCAAAGACTTGCCTGAACGCACCTCTTATCCTCACGATGTTCATAGTAGCCATGCCCCCGAGATTCCTCAAATGGCCTCTTCCGGCCCTGCTGCTGCCAGGACTGAGAGGAATCTGAGGTGCTGTAACTGGAGGCAGGTGCACTGTAACTTGAAGCAGGGGCACTGTAGCCAGAAACGGAAGTGTTGTAATTAGGAGTGGACCCTGTATAACCAGAAGGAGGTGCATGGTAACCAGAGGCCTGCATGTTGTAGCCAGGGCCTGGATCCTCTTGTTTCGGCTCTGTCTTCATTTCTGCATTCAAACACAACACAACACGGGTTACTGAATAAGGACATCCTTATACTGAAGGCATACAACCAAAGGGAAACAACTACAGCAATTCATTGCAAGAAGGGTGGAATCATTGCCAACACTCCAAGAGAAATCCTATTTGAATCTCAGTTTGCCAAATGGATTGGCAACAATGCAGGAAGCATTTAAGGTACCATGGAAGAGACTGTCTGCCCATGAGTTTGGAAGGAAGCAATTGTTATCACTGGGACTTGAGGGTTAGAACCAAAACCACAAGGTACCTAAATAAATAATTTCCAGCATTTTCTTCTCATGTTATACTCTTAAAAATCCTAGAGGTCCATTCTATACTGCTAACACAGCAATGCACTGAGCCTAAGACATGGGTAAACCAATTACGGAGCAAGCATGTGGACAAGACACGCTGCAGTTCCCACTGAATCCTACTGGGGTAAATCAATAAATCGGCTGGGATCCGGGGCCCAGCTGAAGTGGGTCAAACTCTGTCCCTAACTGCGACAGAGCGTCCAGCAAGAAAGGGGGCAGTTTAGCCCCAGCACAGATGGTGTCTAAGAATTGCACTCGCTCTCCTATAAATTAACGGCTGCCATCCAGTCCCATTGGGAAGGGAGAAGAAAGGGTGACAACAAATGGCAGCGGATTGCCTGGACGACACTGAGAGGGAGCCTGTTATGGGAGCAAAAGGTGGCTTTGCGCAGTCACTGTGCAGCCGATATGGCGTCTCCGCAACAGCTACAACAACCCACAGCAGGCTTAACGGCCGTGCTAGTCCAAATGTTTGCATCTGAGCAATACGGCTGCGATTTGCACACAACTGGCTAATGGAAAATGCCTATTTTTAAAGCTTCCGACTGTACCTGAACGTAAGCCAGAATGATCTTGGTCTATAAGTCCCCTCTCATACCCAGATTCGTTCTCCTGTTTGACGCTGCAATGTTCAAAAGACTGGTATCCTTGCAGGTTGTCCATGTGAGAACTGGCATGAATGCCATCTTGAAATGAGAAATACAAGGACATGGGTAAGTGGCACTATTCTGTTCCATCCATCCCAATCCCTACTTTGAAGAGAAAAAGCATGCTCCAGCTTTTAAATGCTAAGGGTAGGTTGTGGTAGATGGGCTACGTGCATTACTGAGGCTCAGTTTACAGCTTCAGCAGACTCTAGCAAACATGGCTTTCTGGAGAACACCGCTGGAGAACATGTAAGTGGGGCAGCGGGTGGATTTCATGTTTGAATGTTCCTTCTGGGAAAGAAGCTCTCTGCATGTGGTAAATTGCTACGTTAGGGAGAAGGGTTCAGTCTACCTTTCTCCTTCACATACTGCTTTTCTACAAATGCCAAGATACCCTCCCCAACACACCCCAGGGGAGTAAGGAAATAGCACAGCTGAGGAAAAGCCTTTTTCCTTTCGTTATGCCAGATGTATAATCTGGGCCCGAAAAATGCATAACAGCAGCAGGAATGCAACATCCACTATGCCATACAAAATAACAGCGTTGGTGCAAGGAAAATCTAATATTTTAAGCCCCTTAATGAAGAGAAGCTCCCCAAACCAAGCTCATATATCCGGTAAGTATAACCATTTCAGCATAGAACAGGCAACACTCTTTGCACCCAAAGGATTTTTTCAGAGATTAAACCTTGATGGCATCCTCCTCTCCCGACAATCCACTAAGCCATAGTCCTGGTGCTGCTCTACAGCCCTGAAGAAACACTCCCCTCACACAGCTGCACTATCTATAGAAGGAACTGAACTGCCCTGGGGAAAAGGGTATTCCAGCTGCTCAGAGAATACAGTAAGCCCTGGCAACCAAGTGGCACCTGGAGGAAAGGTTTCTGGATGCCAGACAAACAACAGTGCATGAAAAATGTGGGAAAAGGCTTCACGGTTCCTATAACAAGAGATAAATACTATGCCTGCTCAGTTGCCAAGCAGAATCATATCACAAAGCTTATCAGAGGACAAATCAGTGTATGTATCATGCCCAGAGGAGTGTCTGCAAACAGCACAGCGAGCCCAAGTGTTTGTCTTCCTGGTATCCTAAGCTAAAGAGTTCCCTGGAGAAGGGGTGTGTACGACTTCTGCAGTGCTCATTGCTAGCTGGGTCTCTTGCCACAGTCTGCTGAGCTCACAGAACCATCAACAGCACTTAGCACTGATACAGTCCATTTTACCCAAAGCACTCTATGCGCCACTTCCATGTGAGTTTCTCGCAACCACGTGGCATCTATCCTTTGTGGGCCTTGGGGAGCTCCAGGAACACATCAAGTGCTAAGCAATCGGGAAAAGCTTAGCACCAGGCATCAGTCCGCCTCGCATCCTCGGCCCTTCCTCACTTGCTAGCGAATACTCCACCTACCCGCCCCCCCCCCACGCCGCTCATGGCCGCACCTGGGGTTCTCACAGCAAAACGGTGACAGCAGCTCAAAGTTTGCAGCTGCCCCGGGGGCTCTCACAGGATTACAGCAAAACGCCAGGGGCCCTAGCAGGGAGCTGCACCCGGGAGCTCAACCGGTGCGGCTCCAGCAGAAGAACTAGGGCTGCACGCCGGGTGCGTCTGTCCCGTAGGGCAGGAAGGTTACAGAGCTGCACCAGAAGCGCAGCCCGGCCTGGGGTAGGACCGGAGGCCCGACGCCTGCGCTGCCGCAGGACAAGTTCGGAGAGCAAGCGGGGCCCGCGCGTCCACGCCTCCCGAAAATCGGCCCGAGTTCGCCGCGCCGGGAGGCCCGCCCGTTCCTGACGGGTCCAACCCGCATCCGCAGCAGGGCTGCACCCCGGGGGTCCCGTTCTCCGCCGGATCGGAGAGGACCGCAGTACCGTCACCGCAGCGCCGAGCTGCACCGGTTGGACAGCCTTCCCGGCGCGAAGCCGCACCGACGGGCCCGCCATCCCCGGAGCGGAGGCTGCAGCGCGAAGCGCGCCACTCGCTCCCGTCGCGCAGGACCGAGGCCTGCCGTGCCCCGCGCGGAACCGCCCCGGCCGCAGGGACTCCCGTCACGTAACCCCGCTTACAGTGTCCGTCAGACAGCAGCGGCTCCCTGCCCAGACCCGGTCCGGGCAATCCGCCGCGGCCCTGCTCGGCCTCTAGCGCCGCCTGCAGCCGCTCAGCCAACTCGGCCTTCAGCCCGCGGGTGTCGAGGCCACGACGGCCCAGTTCCTCCTTCAGCTCGTTGACGCGCAGCCTCCGCACGTCCATGGTCCGCTCAGTCCCCGCCGCGGAGTCGCGGTTGCCCGGCCATCGAGCCTTCGTTCCGGGCCCGGCTCAAAATGGCCGCCCTCAGCCTCCTCCCCTCACGGAGCCTCGCCGCCATGCCCCGGGCCCTCCGGTTGGCTAGCCGTCAGGTAGAGGAATGTAAGGCGCGCACTGATTGGGTCAAATGTCTCCTATCGCAACACCCTCCTCTCTTTCCCTCCGTCTCCCGCTCGTTCTCCGACTGTGAGAGAAGCTTTCTCATTGGAAGAAGTTATGGGCCAATCTCTAAAGAGCTTCCTCACTGGCTAATGATGGCTCGTCTTCTCCCCGCCCTCACGCTACGTGAACTGGGCTGGGAAAGGAAGGTGGGGCAATAACTGATTGACGCAGGAGAGAGGTTGGGCCAACTTCCTGAAAACCAATCACAATTCCTCTCCCCTTCGAACTTCCCAGGTTTGGTTGAAATATGGGTTGGTTTGTGGAGGGATTTTTCCTGCCTTTCCTATTGGCTAAGCCTTGCATACGCTTCATCCTTTTAGACGAATCGTTAGCAATGAGACAATTTTGGCGGTTGTGTTTGTATGTAGAATTTCCATTGGCTAAAAATCAGGCGAAGCGGAGGAAAAAAATCTTTCTCGGTGTGTTGCCTTGGATCTGAAGATAATGTATAGAAGGAATTTATATGCCGCTTTGCTCCTTAAGGAGGGATCAAAGCGGCTCATGCAATATTTTGGTGAAAGCAAATAAAGCAGCAATGAAGGCGGGCTGGGGACTCTTTGGTCAGAGGGGCTGTTTACCCACTGCGCCTTTTCTCCTGCACCTTCTAGGAGGTCTCCATGGTGGTGAATCAATGGGGCAGTGCAGTTCAGCACCATGGAGAGCACCTAGAAAGCGCAGGCTGGGGGCTGCGAGGGATCGAGTCCGGCTGACAAAGGCGTTGTCCGGCTCCCAGCCAACTCAACCAACCCAACAGGGCAACATCAAGAGAAAGGGGGCAGGACAGGAATGAGGGGCAAGGCTGGATCCAGCATTCAGTGGCAATCCCGCCTCCCTTAAAGTAAACCCTGCTGAACCCAACGGGGTTTACGCCTCATTTATTTATTTATTTATTTATTTATTAGGTTTCTATCCCACCATTTTTCTTACAAGAACTCAGGGCAGCTTGCATCATTCTCCTCCTCCTGCTCCCAGGCTTACCCTCACAACAACAACCACCCTGTGAGGTAGGCTGGCCTGAGAGTCTGTGACTGGCCCAAAGTCACCCAGTTGGCTCCATGGCCGAGTGGAGACTCGAACCCAGATCACCTGAGTTGTAATAAAAGCAAATCTAACTACCAACTAACAACAAGGCAAAGGCCCGATAGCCTGCTAACCATCCACAGGCTGGATTATCTACACCACGAGGGGCAGCTGGTACACTTCCAGATATTTGGCCTACAACTCCCATGATGCTGGCTAGGGCTGATGGGTGTTGCAGGGCCAAAACATCTGCCAACTCCTGGCTTAGATAAGAGTTCCACCTCAATCCTAAACATAACTGTGCTCATGTAATGCCATTCGCTGCCTGCAGCCCTTAAAATGAACTCCCAGCAGCCCCAGCAAACACAGCCAATGATCACAGGTGATGGGAACTGTAGTCTGCGTGCATCTGGAGGTCTACAGATCTCTCCCCCTCCTCTGCCACCCACAAAATATTTTTGAGTTATGCTTTCATCTGCATTTGCAGCTCTTCAACCAGTAGAGGGCGATTGTGTCTTGCATGGACAGAAACGCTCCGATTCCAAGTCTACCGATTTGGCGGAGATAAGGGGGCTCCGTGCCACCTGCCCAGACCCAAGGATGGGCCAATCCCACTCTGATAAATAAGCATAGATCCTTGTTCCTGCCCCAAGACTCCCCCCGCCCCACGTTCTCACTAATGCTGCCATATGTAGACCCCAGAGTGCCTGCGTCAGCCTCAGGGTGGCTAAAGAGGGGTCAGGTTGCGGATCCAACAACCATGCAGGTGGGCGGGAAGGACAGATGGCACCTTGTATCAACAGGGCCGTGTGGCCATGAATTATCCCAGGGGATACAGTGCAGTGTTGATGCACCTCAATTTTCAGATTTCCCAGGCTGAAGTGCAGGGATGGGCAACTTGTGGACCGCCAGGCCTTTGGGCCTACAAGTCCCATCATGCCTCACCGTTGGCTACACCTGCTGTGATCAATGGGAGGGTTGGGTCAAAGAATACTCTCTTCCCCAGTGTGGCACCCTCCAGTTCTGCGGGACTGCAGTTCCCATCAGGAGCAGTCCTCCTGCCCTTTGAACCTGCTGGGGGCCAGTGGGGTGCAGTGATCTGACCGTCAGACTAGGAATTGGGAGAACCAAATTCAAATCCTGCTTGACCCTGCAGCTCCCGGGTGGCTTTGGGCCTCTCACTGCCTCTCAGGCTTACCTACCTCTCAAACTTGTTGTGCGGATAAAATGGAGAGGAGGATCACTTACACCACCTTGGGCTTCTTTGAGGAACAAAACCCAGATAGGAATGTAGCCAACAAGCAGAGATTCGGTTGCAAGCTTCCTGTCCCAAAAGCTGCCTTGAATTTGGAACAGCTAAGCAGGGATTTGGATGGATTTTCGGAGCTTTCATTCACAGGGCCGCCATAAGCGACCACAACAAAGCTCCGAAGGGAGGCACCGAGGCAACCCAAGCCACCGAATCCCGCCCTGCTGTTCCACGGGCTGTTCATAACGTCCAGGAATGTCCAGCTCGCCACAGTTCCGTCTGTCTCCCTCCCTGCTCATCCACCCCTTTTCCTGCCCTGTTTTCCAACCCGCTGCCCTTTGAGGCTGCCGGGAGACAGAGTGGTGTTTGTTGTGGGGTGGGATGCTAGCCACTCCCCCTCAAACACTGAGGACAATTGCAAAAGAGCTCACCCCCTTGCCCCAGATTGGCGATGCTTGCCATGAAAGATGCCCCCTCTGAATGGGCGGCCTTGTTCTCCGCTACTCACTTGAACAGAGATGCCTACAATTAGGGCAGGCCAGCCCTGAATGCGCCTATTGACGGGGTGCCCCCCATCCGCTGCCCAGCAAGAGGGGAGGGCACGGAGCGGAGCGAGCAGCCCCCACGGCCTGGCTCCAGGGCCCGGCCAGCCCCTCTGGCTCTGGCCACACGAAGGAGCAGTGACCGGAGTGGGCACCCCCGGAAGGCGTAACCAGCATCGCCTCAAACTGATGCACCTCATGCGGAGCGGCCCAGAGGCGGGCGACTTATGCAGCTCCAGAGCTTCTGGCCTGCACTTCCCATCAGTCCTAGCCAGTACTGCCGATGGTGGAGGAGGATGGGAGGTGTAGGCTAAATCATGAGGAAGCCTGGAAGGGGCCCGTCCCTGCCATAATTTGGGCCAGGGAAGACCTGGGGGGCAGGCTTCCAATAGCATTGCCCCCCCTTGCTTTACTACTACTTCGGCTAGCTGATTTCAAAGCCACGTTGGCTGTTTTACCAAAATCTGTATTATTATTATTATTATATCATGATCATTACCTTATCATTATTATTTCATTCCTATACCATCCCATACTGAAGCTCTCTGAAACACAGCAGACACACCACCTTGGAGATCAGGAGATTAACGTGCTTTTAAAACGATGTGTGAGCATTCCCTGTTTAAGGCTAAAACGGTCATCCTGAAGGAATGAAGGTCCACAAAAGAGCACCAAGAAGCGGCGGCCCCTTTCTGCCCTCCGGGGTGCAGGCAAAGGCACCCCTTGCTTCCTTCGGCATGGGGGGGGGTTCCCTGAGCGGTGATGCCACGGGGGAGCCAGCCCCCAAAAATGCCCCGGAAAGAAAGCCACCCTCGGCTGTCTGCTTATGGCGCGGAGGGCAATTTCCTGCCGGGCCGGTTCGTTTCGTCTCTCTGGGGCAGCACCACACTCCTGCCGTGGCAAAGGGTTGTGTTTGCTGAGAAAAGGCGAGAGCCACACTGATCCCATGCCCTGGGTCCCAGAAAACAGGTTTCCAAACCGGGTGCCCTCCAGATGAATTAGGACTGTCATTCCCAACACAGGCAGAGGATGATGAAACTTTCAGTCCAACATCGGGGGAGGCTACAGGTTGACAAAGGTCATCTTTCAACATCTGAGCAACAGCTGTCCACTTTATGGCTGCCGCAAGGGCTTTTAACTGGAATTGCGGGGGACTGAATTTAGTATTTCATCCAAGGCAAGCAAATTCCCAAGAAGAATATTTGACCCGCCCCTCCCATATCTTCGTTTTTCCCTGTGGAATTTATCTAGTTCCAGATTTTTCTTTTCTCTTTTTTTAAAGGAAGTTTTTATTTATAAGCAAAATATATCACAGAGCATTCTCTCTCTCTAAAAACAGACCCTGCCCTGAGACGGAACTGTGTTTGTACAAAAGTAAGAGTGAAAAAACATTAAATGTACAGCGATTTGTAAAAAGTATATACATTTTTATATATATATATATATATAACAAAACATTTCATTAATACGAATCTGTAGGAAAACAAAGAGTTGACTGTTTTGTAGACGTATCAAAGCAGCAGGCCGAAAAAATGACTTTCATGTAGTAGCACTTGGAAGCCCCGTCAATCCAGCAACAGACCTTGTACAAAATGCCAGATCTGCCCAGTCCAGCCCTTTCCTTTGAAAATTCAAAGGGAATCAGCTTGTATTTGATGCCTTTCGGCAAGAGGAATGGAAAACATGACTGGACACCTGAAATGTGTCACTGGAAATATGGTTCAGAAGATGATGTATTTCTTGAGGAGGAGAAGTGGGGAGGGTAACCACATCTCTTTGTCTAGTTATGAGAGGCCGGTGGCCAAGCTGAAGCCCCCTCAATAAGATGGGAAGGTGGCAAAACCCAGAATCTGACTGCAGATCTACGAAGCAGAGAAGCAGGAAGGGGGAGCTGAGCCATGCCCCCATCTACTCGTTCCCCCAAAAGCTCTCCCAGGCTCTGAGTCCTGAAGTCCGCCTAGCCAGGAACCACGGCTGGACACCACGAGCCGGTTGCAAGGCCAAGTGGAGAAGTCAAGAGGCGCCCCGTCTCCTCTCCTGCCCACCAGCTGCCTCAGTCCTTCTTGGGCCTACATCTAAAGGAGTGGGTGGCGTTACTTCACACGATCCACAGATGTGGGAGCTCTGCTTCAGGCAGGGCAGATCCTCTTGCCACTGAATCAGCCCCACGCAGACTAGGGCAGTAAACGCAACTTTCCCTGATCCAGATGTGAGGAACCACAAGCCCAAGTCCACGTGGTTTGCAAATTGCGGGAGCTGAAGCTCCACGCCACTGGAAGGGACCAGGTTTGGGAGGGCTGATCCAAGAGCGTAGAGAGATGCCTTCAGCTATAGCTCCAACGTTTCTCCCTAGGAGTATACCAAAAATACGCACACAAAGCTTTCAGCTAACCAGACCTGTTTTGCAGATCTCAGACTTTAGGTACGCTGCCCAATTTGTAAGTGCTGCTTGCAAGCTTTGTTTGGCACTTTTAAAAAAACTTACTGGATGTTTAGTTTTTAAGAAGTGTTCCCAGAGAGGCGGGTTCGTGATTGTCACTAGCCAATCAGAGCAATGCACAACCAGCTTTGGCCCTTCACACACACAACTATTTTGTGTGCGTTTGCTTAAAAAGGAGATACATGTGAGCAAAATGTGGGAAGTAGGGTTACACAGTAGTTGTATTGCTCAAAGTACTCCTGACGGCATACCCTGAGCTTTCAGTGGCTAGGCTGACTTTTGCTACAAAATGCTGCTGCTGTAGACTACAGGGGACCTATGGAGTGTATAGAACAAATCATTAACAAATGTGCATTTATTGTGCAAAAAATAGGAATAACTGTGCAGAAAAAGCCTTTAGTTGAAGGCTGGAGCTAGGCAATAGGTTTTGTGAGAGCTGAAAGTGGTCCAAGGAAGTTTATTTTCTGCCATTCCTTCTGATCAAACAGGTGCAGCAGGACCGAAACACAAAAACCTGCAAAGCTTGTTTAGCCCAAAATGGAAAATAGGATAAGTACACACACTCCAAGTGGGCAAGCTTTTTGCAAACCTCTGTCAGCTCTCTGAAAAAGACTGCAAAGTATTTCCAGACCAAATGACTGGAAATACAATAGGAAATTGGACGTACAAGCAGCTCACAACCTCTCTGCATAGCAGTAATGGGTGCAAAGTCTCCAGATGTAATCAGAGGCAAGCAGCCATTACGGCATGGTTATTGATGCAAACCGTTCCCTACCAGCCAAATTATCAGAAGGAACTGCCATAACGTCCAAAGCAGAACGGGCGACTTCACTATGTGCTTTGCAAGCCACGGTGGAAACTCCAGCGGAAGCTTTTCCAGCTTGCCTTAAATCAAGGGACTCCCTGACCGGTGGATCCGAACCACGGGATGCCGAAAGAGCTGCCGCGGAGTGCAGTTTGGCTCTGAAATAAACCGTTTTCTTCTTTTGTGGAGGTGAGGTGCAATATTCTCGAAATAAAATCTTCAGTGGTTATGGGCACATGCAGAAGTGCGGCGTGGGGTGCTTACTGTCACAACAGCGCTGCGTCATTCTGTGTTACACGACTCCCACTCATTTCTGTGTGGGCTTGTGCGGGGCTCTCCTGCGAGTCTGCTACTCTGAAAAGAGAGCAGGTGGCTCAGGAGGCATCCTGGCTCGGCTGTGGCCGCCGGGTGTCGTGTGCCGCAGACCTCAGTACCCGTGACGCAGGCAGGGCTTGCTGCTCCTTTTGAAGCACGCTTCAAAAGCTGCCCCAGGCAGAAGGAGCACTTGAGTCTCTCATGACTGCACAGGAAGCCCTGACGATCGAACAGCTGGCGAATCGAATGCGGCCTGTTCCAGTGCCGGCTGAGGGATATTTGGTCGTCCACAGTACAGACGGGGTGGAGGGAACCAGTCCCTGATCTGCAGGGTTGCAAGCCAAGCCAGAACTCATCTCTGGGATCGATTCTGCATGCCAGGCCTGGCTCCTGAGAAGGGACCTCGAGAAAGGAGGGGGCACCTGTGCATTTCTGTCCCCGTTAAATGGTCACAGTCAGGTCTGTCCCCTCTGGGTTTGGGGCAGAGGTGGGTCTCCTGGTGCCTTTATTACATGGACCCCTGCCGGAAGGGCACCTGGGGAGACATGGCAGTGAAACAAGCTGGCGGGGGCGGGGGGGGGAGAAATGCACACCGTGCTCTCGTCTGACCATCCCAAAAGTGACTCGGAGCACTATCACGCGCCCTTCTGCAAAGCTAGCCCTGATCCTGTGCTTCTAGCAGCAGCCAGAAAAACGGAGCAAGGGAAGCTGTTCCGGCTTGTAGCTTCTTTGTCCAGGAAAAGCTTCCCCCACTCAGTTGCTGGGGGCATCAGAAGCAAAGACATCAAAGGTGCAGGAGTGGCCCACCCCTCCCCACAGGGTGGCCAACTTAGTACCTGTTAGCTGGCGGTAGCCAGTTAAAGTTAGACCACGGATTTGGGCGGGGGGGGGGGCAGGAATGATGGGAGATTAAATAGCCAAATTCCCTTTAATCCAGAGAGGGGAAAAGGCAGCCTCCGCTCCATCAGGTTGCTCCTTCATTGCCAATCTCCCTCCTGTAACCTAAGAAGGACTTGTCCACATCTCCAGTCCTGGCGTTCTGGAGTCTTGAAGATGACTTTGCCTTACGTAGGCAACAGGGGGGCTGCTACACGTACCAAGAGAGGGGCTGGGGGACACGAGAGGCCTTCCAGGGCCGATCAGGCCAATGCCCTCCATACACAGGAAGGCTGGAGCAGGGGAAGGGCTGCTGGAACGGGAGAAGCGGCTGGCTCATCGCGGAGAGGCTGTGTCCCTGGGTCTCAGCTTGTGGGGCATCCAGCGGATCCCCACCCGTCAGGGACGCAGCCTCCCAACCCAAGTACCTGCAGGGCGTCTTGCCCCCCCTCCTGCCCCCCACCCCAGTACGTTGCCCTCCCTCGCCCAACCCCATTCAAGCCCCTTCTTCCGTCGCAGCACAGTTGAGGGGCTCGGCTAGGAGCTGGCTGCTCTCCAGCGGGGTGGGGCACATGACATAGCGGCCCATCGCCTGGGGCTGATGGACCTCGGCGGCCGTCACCACAGCCTTGAACGACTGGCTCTCCTTGGCCGGACCCTCCTCGGGTCCCAGCCCCCCACAGCTCCCAGCTCGGCCTCCCCCGGGGCCGCCCGGTCATCCATGTTGACGTAAAGGATCTCCTCGGGTTCCTTGGCCGGTGGGAGGGACTTCAGGATCTTCTCCAGCTCCTGGTGCAGGATCTCAAAGCTGGGACGGTCACGTGGGCTGAGAGTCCAGCAGCTCAGCATCAGCTCGTACCTGGAGGGGTAAGGAACACAGAGACTCCTCTCAGGGAAGCCCTGGCGCACCAAGGGGCTGGGCCTCGGGCCCCCCAGTCCCGGAGGCTAAAGGGAGAAGCACAGCAAGCGCAGAAGGGCTTCACCCGCTGCAAGGAGAGGCGGCCTTGGCCCCCAGTCCCTGGGACAGGGTGGGGAGAAATAAGAGGGAACGAGAAACAAGCCATGGTGAAGTCGCTCCGCTCCGCTTCCCTTCCTTGTCCTGTTCGTAACAAAACAGCCGCGGCCACAAGCAGGGCTCCGCTTTGCCCAGAGTCCAAAAGGGTCTGCCATGGCATGCGGGATACTGAGGCAGAGGCTCATTCCCTTGTGCCGCTTGGGCCCTGGTGTGGTGCTTGTCGCTGGTACTGGCCGGAGTGAACTCAGCCAGAGTGGAAAACGGCACTGCCGCTCTTGCTGAGTGGTTTGCTTGCGGCTTCCCTGCATCCACATCAGGGGCCCAAGGTTTGGGTTTTGATGAGGCAACTTATTATCCATCATGGGTACCACAACCCCTAGAACAAGCCATGGGTTGGCACCTCAACATGACAACCGCCCATGGCAAGTTACCCACAATGTGGTTTCACGTTATGCAAACCCCTCGAGGAGGAGGAAGGAATTCATGTAGGAATAAGTTCTAAATTAGTGATGCTTCCAGAAAACCTGAGCTTGTTGGTTTCCTTAAGAACTGAGCTACTCAGAAGTTGTCCTGCCTTCCATCTTTGTAAACACACATTTGTAAATGCCTGTCATGAAATGCTCTGTGCTTAAAGACTTGCTAAGAGAAGGAAGCCACTGGGTAGAGAGTCTGAGGGGCTCAGCTGTACAGGATTGTGGGAATTTCAAGGAAGGAGGTGCACTCTCTGTGGCTTTGAGCGAAGGGTGTTGATGCTTACAGGCCATCCAGGCAGTCGATTGGCTGTTTCAGGCGGTTGCCTTGGCGCAGGTAGTCATAAATCTCACTGTTCTCCACACCTGGGTACGGCGTCTGCCCTCGCGTGGCAATCTCCCACATGGTGACACCGAAGGACCACTGCAGGGAAAGAGACGGGATGGGTGGGACAGAGGCGAGAGACACAGCCTGCTGGGCGAGCGGGCTCCAGGTGCTCCCGTTTGCTGAGAGCCGGTCTTTCCAACTTGGTCTCCTCCAGCTCAGTCAGAAGGGAACTCCCATAATTCCCAAAGGCCAAGCTAGCTAGGGAATTATGCGCATTGCTGTCCGGCACATCTGGACGGTGCCAGGTTGGAGAAGGCTGGTCCAGAGGGACAGGAAGCAGCCCAGTGGGAGACGAAGGCCTGCTAACTCATTGGCCTGTGTGGAGACGGGGAGGGCGGCGTCCAAGGCACCACTGGTCAGCTCACCACATCACTCTTGATGGTGTACACGCGATCCGCCAGGCTCTCGATGGCGATCCACTTGACCGGCATCTTGGAGATGCGGCCCTGCCGGTAGTAGTCGCCGTTGTAGATCTTCTTCGAGAGGCCGAAGTCGGCCACGCAGGCCGTCATGCTCTCGTTCAGCCTGTGGCGGGAGGGAAGCCGAGGGTGGGTGTGCGGGCGAGCGGCCAAGGTCCACGGAGGCCCCCTCACCCAGCTGCCTTTCCCGCGGCTCCTGCCCCGTCACTCACATGCAGTTCCGGGCGGCCAGGTCCCGGTGGATGAAGTTCTTGCTGCTGAGGTACTCCATGCCGCTAGCAATGTCTGTCATGAACTTGACCAGCGTCTGGGTGGGCAGGTACTGGTGGGAGAGGAGAACAAAGCTTTCTCTACTCGCAGGCTGGGGCCATGCAGCAGGATCTGGCCCCCTGGCCCCCTCTCCCCAAATCGTATGCTCCTGCTTCTGCAAGCGGAAGCGCAGCTGGTTGAGGGGCACCGGGGCAGGTTGGAGAGGATTCCACTCAATTGTTCCTTGTGCCCATGCCGAAAAAACAGAAAATACAGGGATTTTCTACAGAGGTTTTTAGGGAAAACACAGATTTTCGGGGAACCAAGGTTCAATTTGGATGCCAGGAAGGGTCCTGACAGTTAGGGTCCCAAGGGTATGGAATGGGATTCCATGGGAGGTGGCTGAAGTCCCATCGGTGAGGGTGTTCGAGGATAGGCTGGACATGCACAGGGTAGGCATGTCATGAGTGGAGCCGGGGTCAGACTAGATGGCCCGGGAGACCCCTCCTGACTCGCTCTGTTTCTGTGCTTTTCCAAGCCTTGCCCACATCTTCGCACATTATTTCCCCTCACTCTGTGTGTTCTGGCTCTGTGTTTTCTGATGCACCGAATACACACAGATCAGCTGCAGCTCTCTGGATCTCCCTTTCATGGCCGGTCCTTGAAAAGCAGTGGTCCCCGTTGGGCAACCTGTCCCCACCTAGGGGTAGTTCCAGATGGAGGCCGCCTACTAGCTCTATTGCTCAGAGTCTTCCTGCAACTATTCCCACCTTTTTCCCCTTAAGAGGATTTCTGTAGTAAGGGGGAAAATGGAAGAAAGGCAGGGGAAACACAGGAGGGTTGTGTGTGGAAGGCAGAGCGGACTGGACCCCCTGAAAAATTCTGTGACTGAAGCAAAGATAGCACAAGAGCTGTGCCACCTCAGATTCCTGCAAGCTCAAATATCAGAGACCAGGTGAGGTCTGCAAAGGCAGAATCCAGCGATCTCCTTGCCGGGGCCAGTCTAGGAAGGAGCAAGGGCCTCGTGGCCTCAGGGCCGTTCCTCTCGTCTCAGCAGACGGACGTCTCACGGTCGGTCACTACGTACCACCGGGCTCTCCCCAAGTCTCGAGTAAAGCAGGAAGCTGTGCAGGTCGCCGTGCTTCATGAAGGGCAGGATGACCACCGGGGAGGGGTACCCTTCGCTCTCCGTGTTCTGGAGACAGACTCCTGGCGGAGGGAAAGAGAGGGTTCCCCCGCTGCTCCAGCCGGCCACTGCAGGAGAGGACCTGGCCGCTGGAGAACAAGGCCCAAGGCTGGGAGGCTGCCAGTCGCTGGTCACGCCCAGAAAGGGCGCTGGGAGGGAGCGGGGAGCTCTGGGTGGGAGGCGAGAGGATGCCCGGTGGATGCGGCAGAACGGGGAGGTGGCGGGCATCCTGGGATGGCGATCAGCTGTTGGGCACCAGCGGGGCGGGAGGGGGGGGCTTGAAAAGCCCAGCTTTACGTTTGAGGCAGAATTCCCCTCGAACAGCCCTCGGGTGCCAAGCACGCTCCCATCTTCTGCCCAGCGCCGAGTGGTAGTCCAAAGTGCCAGTTTTGCCCACGGCCCGCTGGGCCAAACGCTGCTGGTGAGGTGCTATGGCAGGAGCTCGGGAGCCTGGCAGCCGACGCTCCATCATCCACCCCCCTCCACCCAGGTCTTCCATTTGAAGGGCCAGCCGGGGGGCAGAAGATCTACCAGGCCACCCCACGCGGCTTGAGAGGAGGCAGGCAGGCAGGGCGGCCCAGGGCATCCCTGCAAGCTGGAGGGCAGGTGGGGCAGAGAGGAGCAGCGGGGGGGCTCTCCAACTTACCCAGCAGCTGGCCTCCATGCCCGCCCCCACCCACCCACCCGCCCTCCTGCGGGGCTTCCTGTGAGAAGCCCCCCAGGCCATGCTCCCCCAGCACGCCCGTGGCTGAATGCTGTTCGTACTCTGCCCCCTCTGAATGGGAACCAGAGAGGAGTGGGGGGGGGGGGGGGGGAGAGCCACTGGGACCACGCGAGCCTGCTCTGCCTTCGCCGAGCCCCCTGCGCTCCCCTGGCTGCCTGGCCGGCATCGCTTTCCCAAGCGGGGCTCTGCGGGGGTGCACCCCACGCCCCTGCCCCTGCCCCATCTCCTCTCGCCGGCACTTTGCCAGGCTGCAGCCGCCATGCCCGCCCCACTGGAAGGGGCGAGGCGTGCCCGTGCCCCATCTCGCGGGGTCCGGGGGGGGGGCACCGCCTCACCGATCAGCTTCATGACGTTGGGGTGGTCGAAGTCCTTCATGCAGACGGCCTCACTCAGGAAGTCCTCCATCTCGCTGCGCGTGCAGATGGCGACTGCGGGAAGAAGCGCGGCTGGGAGCGCGGCCGGCCTCCGCGGCCCCTGGCGCCCGCAGCCCCGGATCCCGGCCGCAGGGGCCCCGGGTGTGTGGGCACTGGCGGCAGCCTCCAGAGCCCTGCGTGGAACCGGCCCGGGGGCACATCTGGCTTGGGCTCCTGCCCAGACCAGGATACCTGAGGGACCCCTGCCCCCATCTGCTCCCACACTCTCTTTAGGGGGCCCGGTTAAAGAACCGTCCCGCAGAGAAGTGTGGGGTCTGACAAACCTCTGGAACGGGCTCCCCAAAGCGGCTCACCTGGTGCCCTCGTTACTGCGACTGCCTGTGGCTACTTACTTTTCATGGTTTTGACGGCGACCTTAAGCGCTGCCCCGTCTTGGCTGAGCTGCCCCTCCATGACGGAGCCAAATTCTCCTGCAGGGACAAAATATAAGGAAAGAAACGCCTTGTGAGCAACTGAACCCGAGCAGCGCTGTGTCCCAGCACCTTTAGCCTTTCTTTCATCAAAAAATACATACAGCACTCCAGTTTCTGTCATCTTTATTTTTTCTTCACAACAGCCCTGTGACGTTAGGCTAAGATCTCACAGCTGCCCCAGGGTGAGATTGCTGGTTCAATGGAAATTTGTGCGTGGGGTCTCCAGGTCAGTCCCAACACCCTAACCACTGTACCCCGCTGCCATCTGTCCCACGCAGGCTTATCATTCACTTCCACTAGCACATACATTTGCGTTGCAAACTCCAGTGAGGAAAAACGGCTGCCTGGCCCAATAGCCATGCTGGCTGGGGATGATGAGGGTTGTGGTACAACACATCCAAAGAGCACCAGAGGTGGGGAAGGCTCTAACTGAAGGTACAGGGAGACCACCCAGGATACCGGATTTCTCTGCACAGTGGCTCTGCTCCAACAATGCGAGAAAAGAAGGTGTGGGGCAGATAATTTCCAGACTCCCTCCTTTTAACACCTGCAGATCCTTCCCTCTTCATTTGGGAACAACACAGCCAAAGGACCAGCTTCTCCCATGCAAGCCTGCCCAATTAGTGACCTATCCCAGTAAGTTATTGCTATTGCAAATCTGCTGTTGAATTGTGAAGGGTTGATGTTTCTGCCGTGTCCCATATAATTTACTGAAGAAAACTCCTCTGTCCAGCTGCCAAGAGAAGCACAGACTCCTAGAACAGGGTAATAATATTTAATTATTTTCCCTGACATCAAAATTGGCTACCACCTTTTGGTCTCCCTGATCCCCATCTTAATTGCTACTGATATTTACTTCTGCACACGTCTGTGTTGTGGTGCCAAACTGCTATGAAATCCTCCTTATGGAACACAAAGTTAGGATCCAGCCTTTGGATATTTAGTTGTCTGCTTTTGTTTTACATTCTTGTTTTGCTTTGTTTTGTTTTGCTTTGTTTTGTTTTGTTGTTTACAGAATCCTAAGCTTGGAAGGGACCCACTGAAGCCCCTCCAACCCAGCGGTTTTCTGCTAGTGCTCCCAAACTTCTTGCAGCTCCTCAGAACTCCACCACGATGAGAAGAGCACTAATTATAAACACACATCCCAGCCAGACAGCTGGATGGGTTGGGCACAGTCAAGGCCTGGATAATACCAGAGGGGAGTTGTCAATGCATCTCTGAACAGAGACCAAATCTGCTGCAAAGCTCAGGGGCTGCGAGTCAGGCGCACTGGGCCTCCTCAGAAGACAGATCGAGGTGGAAAAGATTCCTCATAGGGCAGAAAGTTTGAAAATCGATTTCACAGCATGCCTTAAGTTGGGTAACTTGAACCTCTAATGCAGGAGTTTGCAACCAATCACTGATGGACTACATGCAACTCCACCAGAGAGAGGTACCCTCCGGCTCTCTGGGAAAAACAAAAGCAACTCAACCCAGAGCAGGAAAAAGATATGAAAACAGTTGGCCAATGCGGCTACCAAAGTTAGCAAGTCAAGCAGATGCTCTGAATGGGTGTTCAGGGTGTGAGATAGGTTCTCACCAACCTGCTGCCTCCTTGAAAAATGGCAGACATGGGAAGGGAAGGGAAGGGAAGGGAAGGGAAGGGAAGGGAGAAGGGAGAAGGGAGAAGGGGTGGAAATGTTCGAGAGGAAACGTATGTGCCATCTTTCGCCAGAGCCTTTCCATTCCTGCTTTCCAGATGCTTCCAAACTAATCCCAGCTGTGCTTGGAGGAAACTTTCTGATTTCCTAAGTGAAATGAGAAGGAAAGCCTGCCAGGCCTTCGACCCAAATGAGCAAAACAGGCTGCCGTCTTCCTGCTGCAAGAAAGCTAGCCTTCCAGCCTTGCAATTAATAGTTATTATGGACACTAATCAGGAATGGAAACAAGGGGATTTTCCTGTCTCTCATTCAGCAATTAATGTCTTGTGCTGCTTGAAGATTTCCTCAGAGTCCCGGATGGGTGAGGATGGTCAGAGCTTTAAAAAGCAAGAGAGGAGAAGCAGCAGTTGCTGCTTGGGAACATGCTTTTTCTTACCAGGGGCCAGATTCAGGTGGAAATGGAGATCTCTCTGGTGCTAAGTCAGAGTTAGAACCAGAGAGATCTTGCTAGAATCCCTATTCCAGGAAAGAAGCGTTCTATTGTACATGCCACGAATTTTAGAGTGCAAGGAGGCCATGGATTCTGCAGGGAATCCCCCATGACAGAAGCACACCATTATGAACTACCAGTAAACTAGGACATTTCCAAATATTTATTTCAGCGGTGCAATTTGTGTTTCCTTTTTCCCTGCGATAGTTCTGCAAAAGTTGTGCAGGCGGAGGGGGGGGGCACTGGTTTTTGGGAAACAGGAGTTTCTTATGAATTGGGTAGGTGTATGCTATTGTCTTTCCAACTCCCCCCGTCTCTTAAAAATGACCCAGAGAGCTTTGGCGAAGGATAGTACAGAAATGGATCTAATGCCAACGGCGGCTCGGGCCTGAGCCTCTCCCAGCAAAAGGCTCCATTCGGGATCCGTCACTCAGCTCCCACGATGTTTCCAGGCACCCTTCATGGGTCCCGCGTGGCCCCGTCCCTGCAAAGAGCCCCCCCCCCCGCAAACTTGTTCTTGTTACTGATTTTATCTTTCGTAATTCAGCACAAGAGGATGCAAAAAATGATCCTTGGGAAAACGGAGCGGGAGAAAGGTGGCAAGAAGATGGCACCCAAACTTTCCAGGTTGCCACTCAAACAATAGGTGTCAGTCTCATGAAGGGGGAGGTTGACTTGGAGACAAAGCTCCTGACAGACAAAGGTCTTCAGCCAACATGTTGCAAGCATCTGTTGGTCGTTCAGGGGGTCAGCTGGTTGGGACCTCTGGTTCTTGGCTTGTGAACAATGCCACTCTGACTCTAGACAGCCCAAAGGGTCTGTGTGGCGTAGTGGGTAAGCGCGCAGGACCGGGACTCAGGCGTTCTGGGTTCGAGTCCCCACTCGGCCATGGAGCCACCTGGGGGACTTTGGGCCAGTCACAGACTCTCAGCCCAGCCCACCTCACAGGGCTGTTGTGGGGCGAGGATTGACAGCAGCAGCAGCAGGAGAATGATGCGAGTTGCAAAGGTGGGATATACATCTCATACATAAACAAATGATAGGGATCTTCATACATATTCCCCCTTACATGATTCTGTACCCTATAGTCAAGAGGCAGTGCCAGAAGGACAAAGGAGCCCCGAGTATTTCATCTGGGGCCCCAAATCTACGGGAGGCCCTCCGCCCCACTTCTAGGGCCATTTGCTAAAGTGGAGGCGAGAGGCTGTGACTGCATCGGAGTGTCCTGGATTAGGCCCCCTCGGGTGCTTCATCTCCCGCTGCTCCCCTGCCCCTTGAACCTTTCGGCTTCAGGGTGTTTTCTTCTGCAAAGACCCACCTCTCAGCTGTCCAGGCATCCCCTGTTACAAACAGGTTGTGTCCTTAGGAGACAGGTGCTGTCAAGAAACTCGCGCGGAGTCTTTTGAACATATGTGCAGGTCAATAGGCGAACTAGGGTTTTGGTCGTCTTATGAACCCTAGACCAGGGTTTTTTTGAGCCCGGCTACAGGCAAGCCACTCTCCCCCAGGCAATGCCACATCCTGGCAAGCGACCCGCTTACCTTCCCCGAGTGTTTTGCCAAGTGCCACCTTGTGGCGGTCAATCATTACATCTCGGAGTTTCTCTTTCAGTTCCTCGCTAATGCCCAGACTGTTTACTGTAAGAACAGAAACAGAAAAAGAAAAGGAAAAAGAGAAATGATGTGACAACACATTACACAGAATCAGAAACAGTGGTTTCTAAATTCTAATTCAGAGTGAGAACAGCTGAGCCACCAGCAAAGGAAACCCTGCGTCAGTGGGGTTCTTTATCCATTGCAGCTTTCATTTTGAGATTTATAGCAACAATCCATGGTGCACTGAATGCTGGCTGCAACTGATGAGGAGACGTGCTGATGTAGCAGTCACTGCCATTTCTGGGTATCTGGTGTTTGGACCCTCACAGAAATAGAAACCAGGACCCTCAAATACAGAGATGGCAGCTTCAACCAGTAGGCTGTCTGAGAAACAAGGGCCCAGGAACTTGTGACCAACCAGAGGTTCATCCCTCACGACGCTGGCCATGGGCCAACCCTTCTGGAGAACCACCAGTTGTCTGCCCCGCACCAGCCCTTCATGCCTGCCACTGTATGGAGAGCATCTCCCAAGCTCTGAGTGGCTTCCAGCCCAGTTTTCCAAGTGGCTGAGAGCCAATCATTGGGGTTAGTTCAATCCACCCACCCTTGGATGTCTGGCCGTTGACTAAGGCAAGCAAGACGGGGCTTGTTTCCCCGGACAGACTCCCCTGACCTGGTCTCTTCTCACCAGCTACTTACCCTACGGCTGAACTGCCTCCTTGCTCTTTGACCCAACACCAGACTAGGACCTGCCTTTAAACAGAGCTTGGCTGGCCACACAAATTCACATCCCTGAATGTATTTGGGACGGGTTATACCATCTGGATTTCAGAGCCAGGCTTTCTATGCAATGCTCTGAGAATATACCGTATTTTTCGCTCTATAAGACGCGCCTGATCATAAGACGCACCCAGTTTTTAGAGGAGGAAAACAAGAAAAAAAATATTCTGAATCGAATGGGCCCATCATCACAGGCACATTCCCCATCACTTCCCCAGGGGCTGCACATCTGACAGACTTACTGCACACACATATTCGCTCTATAAGACGCACAGACATTTCCCCTTGCTTTTGAGGGGGGGAAAAGTGAGTCTTTTGGAGCAAAAAATACGGTAAATTTGAACAAGAGAGAACTACAACAAAACAGTGCCATCTTTCTTGGGCAGGAGGACTCCCTTCCAGGTTCCAGCCAGCCAGGCCCTCCTCCGATGGACTCCATTTCGTTCCCCCGGTTTTCTAGTTTCTTTTCCTTCGGCACTGAATGCTGCATGGCTGCTGAATCCACTTCCTCAAGCCGTTTGGAAGCTTTTTGCCCGTTCCTATTACTCAGTGGCCATGCACCCGCTGCTTATTCTGAGAGGGGACAATTGCGATTCCCGGACCTGGGAGGCAGGGACCTTGAACAGTGACTACAGGAATAATGATGGCTTCCCACTGAGTGTTCCAAGCATCTCTAAGATACAAAAGTGTTGCACAACCAAGGCCACCCTTGACAAGTAGAAGGAGAGGCACTACAACCCAACGTTTGTGAAGAAGGGTGGGGTGCGGTGTCAGTGAAATTGGGGTGTGAAGAGGCAACGGTTAATAGCTGGGATGAAGAGGTGGGAGCACCCCAAACTGGACAATGTTAACATTTTTGGCTCGGGCCTCACGCCGTGGGCTGGAGAGATGCAAGAAGAGCCCTCCCCGCTGTCCAGCACTCACACGTGGCTTCCGTGGTACGGCGGCTATAGGATTTCCGGACACGGTAGTGGACCACGAGCTCTCCCTGCTCCATGCTGGGTTCAAAGGCTTCCCTGCAGAACAGAGGGATGGGCAGAAAGATGCAGTGAGGCAGAGGGTATCAGGCATGCTAAGCGCCTTCCACGGGGTCTGTTCCCTCCCGTCCGTTCCCCTCTTACCCGTAACGGGTTTCCTTCCTCCGCATCCGTGCCAAGAAGATGGTGACAAAGATGGCGGCAGCAAAAGCAGTGGCGACCGCAATCGCCACGTACCACCAGTGCCAGGAAAAGGTGGGGGTAGAAAGTCCTACTGTGGAGAAAGGTGGTAAGGATTAATGGGCGCAGCCCATCCTTTCCTGCTGCTGCTGCTGCTGGGACTGGAAGAATGCAGGAGGAGATCCAGTGAGCAGCCTGGGACCACACAGAACCCTGCCAGTAAGAAGGGAGAGAGCCTACGACCTCGGAGACCCGCCTGGGTCGCCAGGATTGCTGGCATTTCATCAGATCCTTTGAAGTCAGACGTTATATTCTTCTCGGCATCGGGCAAAACCCTTTTTATTTTCCTGTTATTTTAATGTTTAATTGATTTTAACCGGGGTTTTAGTGTATTAGTTGTCGGATGCCGTGGGGTTTGCTTTATTATACTCATATTTTGTAAGCTGTCCCAAGACATTTGTAGCGGATGCGTTAGAAAAGCTTTTAATGATCAACAAAAAGAAAACAAAATTGTCATGAGTGAAGCTGGCTGGAGCAGGGGGTCAGACTAGATGGCCCAGGAGGTCCCTTCTGACTTGCCTAGTTTCTATGTTTCTAAAATAAAATAAATAAATTTCATACAGGAACATGGATGGGGGTTAAATACTAAGTCTTCTCCATAAGCCTACCTTCCTTTCTAGTAGCAGTCACAAATACACACTCTCTCTCTCTCTCACACACACACACACACACACACACGGGGCAGCGGGGGGAGGTGGCTTGTGCCCATGGGAACTGGAGTCACGGAGGGCAACGGATGATAGGCAGAGCTATGGGGCTGCCGTGGGCAGAACCAAAGGGCCCCAGTGACCCACAGCAGCGGCCCCTTGCACAGAAAGGGAAACTGAGTCAAATCAGCTGTGAGATCACGCTTGTGAGGCAGAGGATCAGAAAGTGGGAAATCCACACAGAGGCTTTCCTTCACAACCACATCTTCCTTTCCAGGTACGACCCGCACACACCTATGTGAGATCATGCATAAAAAGTGGGAAGGAGCGATTTCTCTTTGGCACTCACAACATCGCACCATTCCTGCTTCCCGATGGAGCTCCACCTGCACAGGGCAACATGCCGTCCCCGCACACGTGTGTGCGCAGGCCTTCCTGTTGGGTAGGAAGCAGGAAAGCCACAGGCCGCCATGCGTCGCCCACCCTCCGAGCCTGGGACCGTCTAAGGGAAAGGCCCTATGCCATATTCCTGATGCTGCCCGTCACAACCTCCCCATCTTTTCCTAGTGCATTCTGGGTGGAGCACTCCAGCCTGTCACTCACCTGGCTGGGGTTCTGGCAGATTTTCACCTGCAAGGGAAAAACCAATACGTAAATTATTTGAATATGGAGCTGATCTGAGCCAGACAAACGGGGCCTCCGGCAGAACCTGCCCATCTCCTGGGCACTTCAAAGAGCGCCAGGCATCTCAGGGTCAGAAAGCAATAAATAGCTGCTACTTTAGGTTCCGGGGGCCTTACAAGGCCCGGAATCCAGAACAAGTCACACAGAAATGCAAATCAAGCAATTTTGTTTTATCAAAACCAGACCCAAGATTGGGATTTTCCAGACTCAGAATCATTCTGGGAAAACTGGAAACTTTAAAAGTAGCCAGAATTAAAAACAACACCCAACAGAGCCAAAAGCCACCTTTTGGATCAATGGGTTTTGGAGCAATGGGTTTGGATCAGGAATGCTGGACCCATTTAAGAACTGCTTTTCCAAAAGAGCAATTTTGGTAGCCGAACTATCCATCCTGATAGCCATGAAAAGATTTGCAGGAATCACTGGCTATCAAACCCTCCGTTTTATTACTCTTCAATATCCTTTAACGGTTCCCATAATCCTAAGTCCAACTTCTTTGATTCCTTTCCAGTGGAAATTCTAAATTCTTCCCCATTTTTTAAAATTCAAACATCTGGTCCTGATTCAGATTCAAAGGGTTTTAAAATGTCGGAGTGCCCCGCCACCCTCCGCCTGGTCTAATCTCTCTCCCCATCCCACAGCTTCCCCCCAGGGCGACCCACTGCTTCCTGCTTCTCACCAGAACCTGCGGACGATACCAGGATGGCCTCGCTCCAGGGACCATCGCCGGCACCCGTGTAGGCTGCGACTCGCACGGTCAAGTTGTGCACTGTCGAATTCAGGGTCAAGACTGTCTCGTTCGTCAGTCCCACGTCCACGACGACCTGGCAGGAGAGCGCGGTGATGGTGCTAGGCAGGCGACCTCCCAGATGGGCGCCTTCCCCTGCTCTTTTAGGGGCTCCCGGCCTCGGGGCAGTTCCCCCCTCAATTCTCAAGGTGCTTAACGTCGAGCAATAAGAGCCCGAAGCTGCAGGATGCCGGGATCGACCTTGCCCCTTTTGCCCGGAATCCCGTCCGCTGCGGGAGCGTGGCAGCCAAGAATGGGATCCGGCCCTGGTGCCGAAAGATGCTCGGCCCCTGGAGCGGGAGGCAGCCGAGGCACGTTGGGCAACTGGCCCACCCTGATGAGGGGCGCTCACCTCGGGCAGGTCGCCGCTCCGGCACACCAGCTTGTAGCCACGGATGATGCCGTTGATACTACCCAGGGGCTTCCTCCACTGGATGATGGTGCAGCTGCCGTTCTGGATGGCCGAGACGCTTTCGGGGGCGCCGGCGGGCACTGCAGTGGCAACACGCATTATGGGAGAAATGCTCCACACCCCGGCCCAGGAGGGGCAAAGAGGCCGCTGCTGCCACGCACGTAGGAGCGAAACGCCAGGCCTCTGCCCCACATTGCTCTGGCGGGGCATGGGGCGAGCAGCTCCTGGTCAGCCCCGAATTCGCGCAGTGGCCTTGGGCAAAGCGCTTTCTCTCCGTGCCTCTGCCGAGCAACCCTGGCCTGGCTTTTAGGGCCTGCTGGCGATCTCGCGCATGAGCAGAATTCTCCCACTGCAGGAGAAGTGACCCGTCCTGCACAGGCGCCGCAGGAGGTGCGCATCTCACACACCCCTGCTTGCACCTGCTCAAAAGTGTCGCTGCTGCTTCAGGAACGATGGCTAGGAAGAACCAAGCGCCCCGGGAGAGGGGCTTCCGAGCCCCTGCTGCATTTTCTGCCTCCCAGCGCACCCTCCGCCTGGGGAGTGTAGAAGGATGCCACAGGGTCTCTCTGCTCCAGGATCCTGCTTCCCCAGGGCCAGTTTGTGCCTGAAAGGGAGGCTCACAAGGGGACATGGGGAGAAACATCCCTCTGGAGCTGAGGGCCGAGTGATGGGGATGCCGGGCCAGCTAGCTTTTCATCCCGGAGCGGATGCAGAAACATTGTGGGCTGCAGCAGCCGTTAACAGCATTGTCTGGGCACCTTTCTCTTCTCTGGAAGAGGGTGCTTTCGTTTATTTGTGAATTCACATCTTCTCATCTGCTGCAGGGACCCTTCAGAGCAAAGGGTCCGAAGGGTCCCGGCTGCGGATGAGGGTCCCCTTCCCATGTGTGCTCAGTTTTGGTGGCAGGTTCTGTCCTTTTAAGCCCAGTCCTCCTCCACGGCTGTCATTTTCTGGTGGTGCCCGGGACCCCAAAATGGCTCCAATCCCTCCCTTGCCCCATTATCCCCACAAATCCAAAGCAGGAATCCAGGAGTCGCGGCCCCCAAACCTGCCCCGCTCCCGGTTTCCATCTCACCTCCTTCCAGAGTCTCCATGGCTACCCAGTGCGTCCACGGAGAATTGCCCTGCTTGGAGCGGCAGGCCACCCGCACGTGGTAGGTGGTGAAGGGGGTGAGGCCGGCCAGGGTGTGCTGGAAGGGGGGCACGTGCAGGTTCTGGTTGTACAGCTCCCTGTCGGACACCGTGCTGAGGTCCTCATCCGAGCGCACCGCCTGGAAAAACGGCAGGGTGAGGTGGGAGGACGGGGGGACGGAGCCGGGGATGAGCGGACAGAAGCAGCCGCTTTGGGCCAAGCCCACGCCCTGACTGGGGAGCTCTCCGGAAGGGGGTCTCCCATACCCAGCTCTGCAATGGCACGGCCTCACCCTGGAGCCTGAACCGGACCCGGGAGACCTGGCGCCGAGGAAGGATGTGTGCAGGCGGCGTGGAAGAGGGCTAATCCTCTCCACTGTGTTTACCTTAGTGTAAGCCTACAGGGCTGGATCAGGACTGCTCTGCATGGTTTAAGCCTGCGAGTCCTGGCTTGGAGTGGAGCTGGCATGCATGGGGGGGGGGCGAGGTTAACCCTCCCCGTTTAGCCACGTTGCCACCCACTGATGTGTCACATGGAGGTCAACTTTAAGGCCTGATCGTTGCAAGAAGTGGAGATGGAGGGACTCTGCAAGATGGCCACTTCAGAGGACAGGCCGCAGTTTTCAGTGCTCCCTGGTCTGGAAAACTCCCAGTACGCAAAGCATTCACACAACCGGGTCAGAGCCTTTCTCCCCAGTGCCAGGCTTTGGCTTCCCAACAGGTATCCATCCGATTATGATTATTTTTTGAATGGGTAAGAATGTTACCATCCCCGCCACCTGCAGCCAGAGACAGCGCAGGATCAGGGCCCGGAGGCTAGAATTCCCCTCGGCTATCAGTTTTGTTTCTCAGCTCTTGATTCTGGTTGCTCAGGCTTTTTCAGTTCCCCATCCTGGGGGACTTCGCATCTCATGTGGCCTGGACAGGAAGGGGGGCAGGGGAGCGGATGTCCGATGGAAGCAGAAGTGGGACAGGAAATGGCTCCTAAAATTAAAATAGAACTTCTTTCTAGGGCGGGCACAGAAGTGGGAGTTGCGTAGTCCTTCTCCAAAGCAGCTGAATGTTGCTTTGTTCCCTGGGCATTGCGCCCTGCCCGCCTTCCAGAAATCTTTCTGTGCGCTCGGCCTCTGTTTTTACCTGGATGGTACAGACCTCCAGTGCATAAGCGCCACTGGGGCCCGGTTCCCACGCCACCTCCAAGGTGCGGTCCGTGCGATGCACAAGGGATAAGGCCCATGGGCGCCCAGGTATCACTGCGGGGAAACAGAAGAGAGCAGGTGAAAGGTACCGCACAAAAGGTGGATGTTCTCTTTAGGTAAGAGCAGATACAACTTCGAGTCCTGTTCTATGGGCTTGTTCATCACCGGAAGAAGGCAAGAATTAAAAAAGACCCAGTATTCCAGATAAAGCCATGCATCTCTAAAAACTGCACCTTAAGTGCACAGATGTGTTGAAAGTCAACCCGACCGCTCAGGATGGCACCCAAAGGACACCCCTCTCACCTCTCACAGCCGCAGTCCGAGATGTGCTCACGCCTTTAGCATTATGGGCTTCGCAGGAGAAGGAGGCGCTGTGGTTCAGACCTACACAAGCACACATTGATCATGATCAGGAGGGATCATATTTTAAATTGCATCCCCGTGGCAGTTTTCGGTTCTGCGTGAATTCATGCTTCTTCGTGGAAAGGTATCAAGCATTGACAATATAATGACTGGGGTCATTAACATTCCCAGTGTTCAGGCAGGGAACCGAGGCTGCAAGACGATGAAGCTGATGCATTGAAGGCTGCGTGGAAACTTAGATCTGTCTCCCAGGTGCAAATCTAACCCTACAAACCATGAGGCACTCCCTGGTAACACTTTGTTTCCCAAAACATGAAAAGACCCCTGCAACACTGGCAGCCTTCCCATGGTGCAGATCAGGAAGGCAAGCTAACACTGCAAGCTGTTATAGCCGTGCGAAAGGCATGCTTGACATGCTGGGAGAGGGGATGGGAGGGTGGGAGGGAGCCAGGCTTTTAATGAAACCCATACGCCCTATCCCTGAGCCCCACCAATGCTCGCAAAGCACGTTTCCCACAAGGCGTTCAAAAGAAGCAGCTGAGAGAAGGCAAGAAGGCCCTCTCCCCATGATCTGGGCCCTGGAAGATGCCCAGACCTCTTACACCCAAGCCTAACGCGCTGCACGGGGGACTTCTCGAGAGTAACACACAGCCGCCTTCTCCCACACCCATGTGCACTGTGCACACTGAAATTAGAAGCACAGAAACATTAGGCCAAAAGCTCCGGGGATAGATAGCCACAGCTTGCCAGAAACCCTGTAGGCAAAGCTCTCCACACCCTTGCAAAGAGTTTCCACAGGCAAGCAAAACAGAATAAAAATCACCCTTTTTTCCCTTTGCTAAACTGACTGTGCAAATAAAGTTCCACATTATGTTGAAGTTAGCCATACTGATCTGCAGAGCAGAAAAGGTTGAACCATAATGTTTTCCCCACAGCCTAGTCTTCTGAGCGGGATTCAGGGTCTCCAACGCCACTCTCACGCCATCACGACCAACATGGTCACCATGTCAGAAGGAAGGGAGGTGGCAAGCCGGAGCAGGGCCTTCTCAGGTGTGGCACCTCAGCTGTGGAACATGCGCCCCAGAGAGGTGCGCCTGGGGCCATCCCTGCCATTTTCCAGCACCAGTTGAAAACCTTTTTATTCTCTAAATATTGTAATGGTTAGCTCTGTGCGACTAATTTGCTAAGCTAGTCTTAAATATGATTTATCAATTCCTGCTGTCTCAGCTCATTGTTCGGTGGTTGTTGTTGGTGGCATTGCTTCTTTTAAAGTATTTTATGAGTGCATTGTTCCTACTGTTTTAGTAAGCATTTCATGAATTCTCTTTATGATGTTAATCATTGTAAACAGCTCTGAGAGCCTGTGGACTACAGGGCAGTATATAGTGGCAATAAATACAGATAAATATACACTGGTGTCCAACGTTGCAGCCCGTGAGTCTGTGAAGATCCAGACCTTGACATCTCTGCTCACGGTCCAGCATGGCCACAATGCATTCAAACCTTAACTGTTGTTGGTGTTAGTAGTAGTTGTAGTTGTAGTAAAAACTGCTCTTCAGCAAAGCTTCTGGGGGGAAGTTTACAGAAGAAAATATAAACTACCAAGTTGTCATGCTGATCCTGCAGACTTGCAATTCAAGACAGGCTGATTGAGAAATGTTTCCCTTTAGGAAAACAACCCAAACCCCATCTCTAAAAAACCCACCCCGAGCCGACAGCATCGCCAAGTCCAACCACACACACACTCCCCAGATAGTGGCCACCCTTCTGGATCACACTCTCCGGTCCTCCCTGCACCCCGTAGGACGACGGCAGTCCTTCGCCTTTGACCCCAAATATTTCAGAGGCTTTGGGGGTAGAGAAGGGGGATAGAGACCGTTGCCCTGCAGCGGAACGGCCGGGGATCCGAGCCTCCCCCGTCAACCGGGGCCCTGCCCTCGCAAGAGGAAGAGCCGGCATCTGGGGACAGCTCCATGTCGCGGCTGGTATGCCCCGTTCCTTCCGCCCACCCGTCTGTGGTTTGGGTTTCCTCTCGTCTGCTTCCACCGCTGGCCCTTTTCCCCCCATGCAGTCCGTCCCTCAAGCCAGGACTGCTGCATTCACTTATCCTGTTTAGGGAAAAGAAAGCTTGGAGCAGAGACCCGGGAATCTCTCCTCCTGCCTCCCACTCAGCTTAGAAATGGGAAGAAGCAGCCGGGTCGTGTCCCACCTCCAGCTGATCCTGGCTGGGCGCGAGACTAAGAAGCCCGTCGTTACTGGGATGCACCACTGACTGATGGGGGGACGCCACGAGCCAGGGCCCCGTTTGGCTCCGCGGCCTTATTTGCAAGCTGTCCCACAGAATCCCTCGAGGATTTGAAGAGCAAGCTGGGCCTGCGCCAGCATGGAAGACGCCACAGCCTTGGCAGGTCCTCCAGGCCAAAACATCGACTGAGAAGGACAGACTTGCTGCAAAGGGAGCAAGTCCAAGAGGATCCGTGGTCTTGTTTCTGCTACTGGAAGTCAAATCGATTACTCTTATTTTCTCAAGAAATCCCTGCCTGTGACCTCTGTGTTTCCACATGACGTGGCCGTATGCCCTACTTTATACAGGGCCATCCTCTGCGTGAGAGGGTGTCCTTTCTTCGGAGGTGTCCTCTGTTTGAAGGGCTGCCCAGTCGAAATGCAGTTGAGAAATACAAGCCTAAGAAGGGTGTGGGGGAGCTCTTGGTAGACTCTGGATGACGCACAGAGCAGATACCTGCTCACCTGGGGGCACCTGCCCTCACCATGTTGAGAGGTATTGCATTAAATTAGACACATGGTTTCTAAATTTGCAGCTACACAGACAAATCAGTGCGTGCTACTGACGGGGGTGAAAAAACCTACCTGATTAACAAGGCAGCTTACGATATCCAGCATTAACCACATTCACTGACACTCAAGCCTCATTATCGTGGCTCATCTCACTATCAAATTTCCTGCAAGACGCTTTACCAACAGGCAAGCGAAACTGGACTCTGCATTATTACAAGGAAGGGGGAGTCCAAAACCTAACATTTCAAAAAATCAGCGAACCAATTAAAATGAATTAAAATCAAATTTAAAATATCAGTGGAGGCACTGCTACAAGTTTTCAGTTTTACTTAAAGGACTACCATATTTTTCGCTCTATAAGACGTGCCTGACCATAAGACGCACCTAGTTTTTAGAGGAGGAAAATGAGAAAAAAATATTCTGACTCAAACGGGCACATCATCACAGGCACATTCCCCATCACTTCCCATGGGCTGCACATCTGACAGACTTACTGCACACACATATTCGCTCTATAAGATGCACAGACATTTCCCCTTACTTTTGAGGGGGAAAAAAGTGAGTCTTATAGAGCAAAAAATGCGGTACCTTCCTTCCGTTCCTTAACAGTGATTTTCTTTCTAGGAACGGTACAGTGAAGGGGTGCACTCCGCTTCTAAAGTTTATTTTCAGTGCCGTATTTTAATGGCGAAAAGGGCGCAAGTGTGATGTGACAAGGAGAAGTTGGGCATGAGCGATTCATGAGTGCTGACCGACCAGCCAGCTGGTGCCCCGAGCCCCTTTGCAGCATGTCATGGGATGGAGACGATCTCCACCAAATCATATAGCGGGGAAATGGGAGTTTTCACCTCTGAGCCCCAAGCATAAGAGTTGCTGGCTGGGCGAAAGCACCGCGATCCCTCCCAGACTTGTGTTCAACTGCGCTTCAAGCACACCAGTCTCACTTTGGAAACAGGCCAAACAGTCTCTGATCCCACAAAGAAAGCTCATTTTCTGACCACGCCGTTCCAGCGAGGGCTGAGTCAGCCCGTGGGCCCTCGAAGGCGGCCACCTGGACAAACAGATGGCATGAGCGAAAATGATGCTGGTGGCGAACGGGTGCGGAAGAAGGGCAAAGCGCCACAAGCGCCGGGGAGGGCCCTGAGAAGGGTGGGGGGCTGAACGAACCGTGTCCGCCCCCCTCATGTGGTTGTGCCTGTGGACCGCATCCTGCAAGGGCTGAGTCAGCACATGGGCACTCTCAGCCTGCTGCCCACAAAGACAGATGGCACTGGCAGACGGCGGCAGCAGCAGCAGCTGGGGTGGGGTGGGGTGGGGGGAGCCAGGCACTCCCCCTGCGTGCAAAGATGCAAAATGGAGCGGGCGATGCCAACCACGATGGCAGCACAGGAGCTTGGAAAGAGCCCTGCTTTGGGCCAGCCCACCTCACAGGGAGGTTGTGGTAGGGATAAGCCTGAGAGCAGGAGGAGCAAGAGAGTGGTGTAAGCTGCTTCTGTGCTCAAAAAGAACAAGAAGTAGGATATAAATCTAACAAATAAAGAACAGCTCATCCCAACTGAAGTGCCGTACCACCCCTCGCGTGGAGCTGCCCCTTGAAAAATGTAAGCGGATCCAGAACACAGCTGCTAGGGGGCTCCTGGGGGGAAGGCCGCGTGAACATTTTATGGCCGTCTATTTTAAAGCCCCTGCACTTGTTTGTAACCAGCATGCATGTGAGTGTAATAGAGCGCAAGTGCTTACATATAAAACCCCAAACGGCTCAGGCCATTCCACCCTTCCATCCCCCTCCTCCCTTTTTAGTGAAAATGATGCAGGTTAAAGAAGGCTTTTTATTTTCCTTGGTATTTCCTTTGGTGGCTCTAAAAGTCTCTTTTTGTGACTTTAAATTGTTCTGACTCTTTTAATGTGGCCAGCCATTTTGACCAGCGTTTTACGACCGAAAGACAGGATGTGAGCAGTTTAACAAATAAATATACATATATTTCCAATGGTGTCTCAGCTGGGCATCTCTGAGAAATTCTCCAACAAAGCAAAGATGAGACGGGCTTGGAAACCAACTCCTGGGAGGAAGGAGCGGGCGACATTCAGCCTCAGAAAGAGATGAGGTGGTAATGCGACAGCAGAATATTTGAAATGAGGTTGCATGGAGGGAGCGAATTTGCTCTCTGTTGCTCTAGAGGGTAGGACCTGGACAAACAGGTCCAAAGTCCAAGAATATGGATTTCGACTAAGCATTAGGAAAGAGCTTCCTGATGGGATGAGCTGTTTGACAGCAAAAGTGATGGCCTCTTCAGGGTTCCTGAATCAGCAGGATGTGGACCAGGGTGAGAAGCATCAGCCAAAGGCTGCTTCCTCCTCCGTGAATTTATCCAGTCCCCATTTAAAGCTGTGCGAATTGGAGGCTGTCCTGTGGCAGTGAGTTCCACAGTTTAGCTGTGTTTTGTGAAGAAGAACTTCCTTTTATCTGCCCTAAATCTCCCACCCCTCAGCTTCACAGGATGCTTCTAGCATTCAGGGGCCCATCTGAAAGCCACGCTGACATCCCCTGCTGCGCATCCACGCTCTGTGGGACAAGCCACGGTAAGAGACGCCTTGAGCAATAATGACCATGTGGAAACAAAGCTGCTTTCCCTCCACGTCCTTCATTCTGTGCCGAATGGAATGTAAAAGCTGCTCACTTTTTGGCCCAGTCGTTACCTTGTTCCCATCATTACTCCATAATCATTAAAATATTTTGCCCTTGAATAAAAGTTTAGGGGAATTGCACAACTGAGTGAATACATGCGCTCAATAGATATTACATAGCGATACTTAATATGTATCTTTTTCCTTATATATTCACCGTTTGTTATGGATTCCCGACAGTATGGCTCAACACGGAATCTGCATTGCTATTGTTGTCCGTTCCGTGCAGCAAGTCATAGTGCGTATTAGGAGAAGGAAAATTGATGGATGGTTTCCCTGCCCTTGAAACATAGAAACAGAGCAAGTCAGAAGGGGCCTCTTGGGCCATCTAGTCTGACCCCCCGGCTCCGCTCATGACATGCCTTCCAACAGTAACATTCACATTGTAAATGGAATCCCAGCAGGTGTTGCTGCTCTGCCAATATTCATATTATATTCTGCGGGCCACCTTGACTTCCGATTCGCGTTTCTTAAATAAAATTGAGAATTGGCGGCCTTCTGGATACCCACCCTTCCTTTCTAGAGCTGTTGAATTCAGGGGGAGAAGATCCCACAAGAAAAGTAATTTGTTTATCATGAACTCCAACACTGGGGAACTGCCAGCCGTCGGAAAACAGAGGTTTGCGTGTGTTTCCACAGGGCTGCGCTGGAATGTTTTGAGCACTGCCACGTCCAGATGCTTGATGCTCATAACATGCATGTGCCCTGCAGAAGCGGGTCATGGCACCACGGAGCAGCCTTTCTCAGAAAGGTCGACATGCAGGCTGCTTTTCCTCTCAAACTGCAAATACTTTCCTCCCACAGCCAGGCAACCTACTGGTGCAACCTACTTTCCAGTGGCCTGGAGAAGCTACCAGGCATCAAAAGCATTAATCAAGCATGCCAAGGGCCAGTCAAACCCCCAAAGCGGGTTATATTTCGGCACAATCAGCGAACATGTTTTCAACACGCCACAGGCAGGGTCGCCAGCGGACGAGAACTAACCCTGCTCTTGCGCCTTCAAGGGCAGTTGTCAATCAGCAACGCTTTCCGCAACACAAGCAAGACCATCTGGTGAGGCCCCTGTTTCCAGCCGTGGGAAAAGCACAGCAGCAGCAGAGGACTGTCAAACCGGCACCTCGGTGTGCTAACGAAAGGGCCTTTCTCATCGCTCCTGTGTCTCCATTGGAACCACAGACGCCTCCTCACATGCTCAGCTCGCCTCTGCCCCATCTAATCCCCCACCATCACTTTTCCCTCACACATCACTTCTCCATTCTCATGAACTTCTCCCCGATTTTGGGAAGCCACTGCCCTACCATCTCGCCTTGCCATGTGACATCTCTCCTTCCTGCCCCGTCCCCCCAGGTTTGGGAAGGACAGTTTGAAAAAGGGGCAGGTGGGAATGGAGCCACTTCTAAGACGAAGGGGCAAGACCTCTAGGCTACCACCTAGCCCAGAGGGTGGGCAGCTCAGCTCTTTCGTCCTTTCCTGTGTCCACCAGTCCAGTGCCGGCGGAAAGGGTGCCCCCTGTGCCCCCCGGCCCCCCCTGGTCCTGGTTCCCATCCCTCAGGGCCCGGATGTGAAGCCTTGACTCAGAAGTGTGTCATCGGCTCCCACTTTCCCGTTCCTTGACTCACACACGCTGCGAGCGGGCTGAGTAAGAGTGGAAGAGATGGAATGGCAGGCGTGCAGGGCACGGCCGAGCGGAGCACACCCCGTTCGAGACCCCAGAAGGCTTCCGCTCGGCCTCCCTTCTGAAGGGACCAGGACGGGGGAGAGCAGAAACGGCGTGTGTGCCTGGCTCGTGTCGCCAGCGGAGACAGACTCCGGGAGGGAGGAGAACCGAAAGTGCTTTCAGAGACGCCAGGCATCGCTTCCATGTGTTTGGTTTCCTCCCGTCTTACCTCCGGGCAAACAGGGCTGGGGTTTTGTTTTGGGTGGTGGGGCTTTCTCGAAGCCTTTCCAAATCCTGCACAACCTGCTTGACTGCAGGTGGCAGTGGGACAAAGGACACGTCCCAAAGGAGCATCCGTGCCCTGCGCAGCCACCTCATTTCAGGCCTCCTCTGCCTGTTCCAGCGAGGGAGGGGGGCCCTGGGCACAGCACATGCTCAGAGGCACCCTGTCCCGCAAGAGCGACTGTTTTGTGCTGGACACTGATGGATGGACTTCAGGACTTTAGCAGAAGATGAAGCAGATCCCCCAAGCCTGCCCAACCGGGGGGTGATGACAGAACCACCAGACTGGGAAGGGACCTCAGAAACCATCTGCCCCAGCCCCTGGCCCAGGGCAGTGTAATGGCAACATCCCTAGCAGACGGCCGTTCGGCCTCTGCTCAAGGATCCTCAGTGGAGGGGAACTTATTTATTTTTTATTTATTTAAAACATTTCTATGCCACCCCATCGCAATAAAGCCTCGGGGCAGCTTACAACATTAATATATAATGGACTTATATACAATATAAGTCCATTAAAACCATCACCCCCCCCCTTCCATCAAAGAAGCTCCCACTGCTGGGAAATGTCTCCTAACGGAGAAGAGGTGCCCGGCCACTGGTGGACAGTCCCCCAAATTGCCCTTCTGACCATGACGGGACACACAGAAGCCCCCCGCCAGCTGCCATGAACGAACAGACGAGAGCGACGGGGACTCTCTAGAAGCCCCCAAACCTTTAGAGAGTTGTTAGGACAATGACCAGCCCTTTGCCAGAAACAGATCAGCACCACTGACTGAGAACTGTTCCTGGGACGGACGGACGGACGGACGGACAGACAGCAACCAAGTGGAATTTCTGCCCTCAGGTGTTTCCAGGTGAGGTTTGGATTGTGTGCTCTTTTGTTGTTGGATTTCACATGGTCAGTCCCAAACACTCAGGCTCAGCCTCCTGGGAACCCTACGGGGTGAGCTATGTAAGAGGACTGGAACCCTTTCCGAATCCTACACCCTCCAGGACTGGCCCCAGCGATGCAGGCCTCTGCATGCCTTGCCGTCTCGCCTCAGCCACATGGTCTTCCGGCCGGCGGCGGCATAGCCCAGCTCACGCACCTTGCCTGACCCTCGCTGCATTTCGCTCCCGGTGTGCCCTGCCTTGCTGTGTGGCCGCAGTCAGGCTGGTTTTCCGGCTAGCTCTTGCCAGCCCTTGCTGGGTACCTGCCCGGTTATCCTGGCTGCTGCCCTTCTGCTTGTCTTCTTCTTGGCCCTTGGCTTGTCTACAGCTGTGTTCAGATGATGCGCTCCTGGTTCGTGGCCCGCAGTTTGCTCATACCCAAGTCCCTCTGTCACTCTGCTACGTATTCTGGTTCCTGCCCCGTGGCTACGACTTGGGCTTGCCATTAAAATTTGACTGGGCTCCGGCCTCTCTCTTGTCTCCACCACTCCCATCCCAGCCCCAGACCCGGACATCCGCAGGCATAAAGGTGCTGGCCAAATCCTGCATCCACGGTGGCCCGGTCCTTGGTTCCTCCCTGCAGGGGTTCCAGCGAAAAGCAGCCAGGGGAAAGCCGCCGGGGAGGCCCGAGCATGTGGGCAGTGGGGGGGCTGCCAAAGCAGCCGAGGGGGAAATGCCGGCACGGCCAGGTGAGGCAGGGGCACAAATGACGGGGCAGGCCAGGAAAGGACCCCCCGTGTGGTGCTGGAGAGCAGCTGCCGGTCCCTGGAGGGCCGCCGGAGCTTAGCTGGCATCCGGGTTTGCCCGCGTTTTTCTCATGGGGGGTTGGAGCCTTGCAGCGTGTGGGAAGGAAGGAAGGAAGGAAGGAAGGAAGGAAGGAAGGAAGGAAGGAAGGAAGGAAGGAGGGGCACAGTACGCCCCACCGCTTGCAAGAGCCTGCCTTTCACGAACAACGAGCAGGTCCTTTGCTTCCCTCTGCCTGAGATCAGAAGCCGTGTTTCCAGCTCAGGGGCACGATTCGCAGCAGGACTGAAGCAAACCCAAATCCAGCCTCCTCGTTATTTTTCAGAGCGCGGCAAGCTGCCAAAAGCAGTGAGCAAGTGAGCGACGCTTTTTTCGTAGCAGGACGAAGCTAGACATGATCCCTGGCTATCGCCGAAGATCAGGCTGCTGCCAGGGCCTGCTCAAAGGCGCCCGAAGCAAAACGGAGCTTCCCTCCTCTCCTGCAGCCTCAGGCCCCCAGGTTTTTCGGGTGGAGGCCATGATCTCACATGGTTGCTGCACAGAGCAACTGGGAGGAGGAGGAAAACGGTGCACACCAGCCAACAGCCCAGTCCTTCCCATTGCTGGCTGGGAAGGATGGGCTTTGTGGTCCAACACATCTGGAGGCCACCAGCTTGGGGAAGATGATGGAAACTGCTCCCAGCTTCCTCAAGGAGAATGGGATGGAGATAGAACGGCAGGAATCGATACACATCCACGCGTGTTTCACCCTTGTCGTGTGTGACTCCCAGCCCCTCCCATCCCTGAGGTCCAGGGGAATGTTCTAGGCACAACCTCTCACCCAACCCATAATAGCCCCTCCGTCTCCACAAAGCTCACGATAAGGACACGCCTGGTGTTTCCCGGCACTCAGAGTGCATTACGTTCAGGTTATCAATATCGGCACAGTAGTCAAGGTGGCCTACCTTGCAGGGGCGGTTTTGCATATTGCAAAGGTTAGTGAGATCGGGAACACGAAGCATTCCAAATGAGAGCACCCAGTGCTGCTAGTGAGGGGCACAGGCGGATGTGTGCGCGCGCACACGCACGCACGTGCACACGTGGCCAGTGCCCGGCTGCCGTTTGGCAACCCTGGCCAGCCCCGTTCCCACGCTCAGAGCAAAGCCCCCATCCCGGCCATCAGAAACCAGCCACTTCCATAGAAGAGGGAACAAAAGAGGCTTCGGGTTGGGAGACGAGCTGGGCTTTGAGGGGGGGCCATGAGACAATGAACAAGGACGCACCGCGCTGGGGGAGGGGCGAGGCTGAATAGAGGACGCGAGGAGGGGCCGCCTGCCTTCGCTGCCCCCCCTTTCCACCCCCACCCCTCAATAGCAGCAGAGCAGGGTTGTTGGGAGAATCAAAATTCCCTCTTTGCAGTCAGTGGAACGGGGAGGAAAAGAAAAGACCGTTTTTGGCTCGGTCACGGAGAGACAAAAAAGGACGACGAAGCACGGTCTGAGCCAGGCTTCCAGCCATTTTCAGCTCTGGGGCCCGGTTCTGGGACTTGCCGAATGAAAAAAGGAGGGTGCTCCTGAGCACCTGCAGAGTGCGCATCTTCACTGGCCAAGCAACCCGCCAGTCGATCTGCGCACCACGATTCAGCCGCAGGGGCTCCCAAGGCAGGGCTAGGGCGGAGTCTGGCCCAAAAACCGAGTGCCAGCCGGGAAGGCAAAGGCGCAGGCCAAACCCGGAGGAAGGGCGACAATTTTGGACCAATTCAGGAAAAGCAGGGAAAAATTGAGAGGGGGGTGGAAGGGACCCTTCCCAAACATCCAAAGGGGCCTTCCTGGGAAAAGGCTTCTTAGCCACACACGGGGCACAATCCCGCAGAAACTCTTGCACAGGCTCGCTGGATATGAACGGGGGCTGCTATGCTCTGGCCTGGCTCCCGTTGATGTCGATGTGTCTAGCACAGGACAGCTTGCACTCAGTGGGTCTGCGCTCTGCCATCCTGCAAGGCACGCAGCACCCACCAGCTCAAGCATCTGCGGAGCGGCTCGGCTCGTAGCTGAATGCAGGAACCGGCGGCCCCCAGCTGGACTCACCTCGCAAAACCAGCACGGAAGGGGTGCGGGCCAGCGGCTCCGCCAAGGAGTTGAGGGGGATGCTGTCCTGCAGCCAGATCACCAGCACCGGTTCCGGCGGCCCGTGGGCCCAGCAGCTGAGGTTGAACGGGGTATTGGCCGTGATCTCCAGATCCTGGGGCTCCTCCGTGAAAAACGGGAGACCTGGGCAAGGAGGAAGAGGAGGCTGAGCAGACAAACACAGCAGGCACAAGTGCCTCGAGGCATCCGAGGTACCCCAAGCTCACCTACTTCTGGACCGATAATGACCCCCTAGAACCTAATGGCACAACCATTGTCATTGTTGAAGCATGGGTCACCTGAACCTGTGTTGTCCGAACCCTGCTGCATTAACAAACCATGGCTCGTTCCCCATGAACAACCCTTGAATAGCACCCATGGTTTGTTGTTGGGTTGTGATTTGTGGGTTGTTCTCCATGGTTTATTATGTTTTAATTTAAGCCACAGAATATCTGCAACAGAAAAGCAGACATCTCTGAGCATGTGCAGAGGGCGATTCCTTCTGCACTGGGAATCTGAGTTCTGGAATTAAGTGGCAAGACTTGAAGTTCAGAAGAAAACAGCTACCAAACAGGGACACCACTTTGCCAATGCTGGAAATGAGGTAAAGGGAAGGGAAACAACAAAAAGGGCATGTGATACTATACAGAGCATTTGGCCGGCTAGACTGGACCTGATCAGTCGTATTCCAGACACAAACCGTCTTACATTTGGCTGCGCTTTGGCACCGCTGAGGTGATGATCGGCTTACACTCAACCCGTTGACGTGTTTGCTGCCAGCCAAGCTGAGGGAGCTCAAAAGGAATCCCTTTCACCCACCCTCTATTCTTCACAATTTTGGCAAAGCGAGGGATTGCCAGGAAAACTTCGCACCTAACTACAGCCAGGACAGACAAAAAGCTAAACCGGGGGGTCTCGTGTGCTTCAAGGGGGGCAGACCTCTTGATAGAGCAGCAGCACAACTCAAAAATGACAAAAATGTGCGCATCCTGGCTAGAAAATTGGAATAAATGAGAGCTTTGCCATTACAGCTGCTTCTGCACCTTGTTTTTAATTCCCAAGCGTACCAGCTGGAAAACAGCTTCACTGGGACAAGACCATGCACGCTTTGGAGTTCTCCTGAATGTTCAGAAAGGATTCCAGGAAGTTCACTAGGCTTAGGAACATGAAGCTGTCCTTGTTACCAGCACATCTGGCCCAGATGTGGCCTCCTCCAGCCTTCCCTAACCTGCTGCCCCCCAGATAACTCCCAGCATTCCCCTGCCAGCAGAGTTAGGTGGATGGAATAACCTGGGAGCTGTAGTCCACGAAGAACAAGCCCCTCACTGGGGTCAGCCTGGTGCCAACCTTACTTTCTTTTCGACTCCAGCTCAAGGCCTTTCTCTGCTGCAGGGCAGATAATTCTTTTATTGGGGCTTTGTTGCTTGTTTAATCAGGCTTTATCTTGCTTAAATTATTGCAATGTCTTCATTAATATTAATATTTACATTTCCACACTGCCCATAGCTGAAGCTCTCTGGGCAGTTGACAGCAGGATATAAAAACAAAAAAAAATACAATACATAAAAACAACATGTCAAACATTTAAACATTAATTAAAATGACATTAAATACAATTAAAAAGACCTGGCCAAGAAGGAAGGGGGAAAAGACACCTGGATGAACCTATAGATAAGGCCCGTAGATGATCAGAGAGATCTTTAAAGAGGGCCAACTTAACCTGGCACCAAAAAGATGGCAGAGTTGGCACCAGGCAGGCCGTAGTGGGGAGGTTGTTTCAAAGAGGGTGTCCCCCTCAGGAAATGAAATGGAGGAGGAGGAGGAGAGAGCAACATAGCAAGGTGCCAAATCGACAGGGAGGGTACCTCTGGGCATGTCTGACCCCCAGCGCCAGCCTCGCTTATGACACTCCTTTGGTTCTCCTGTTTGTTTCCTGCTTACTTTACGTGCCGGTTGAACATATTTAGCGTGGAAAGTGGGGTGTTTTGGAATGCTTTCATGAAAAGCGAAATAGGGACAGTCACCAACAGAGCTGCTGGAGCCGCAACGGCTCTTTAGAACCCCCATTTATAGCCTTTCCGACCTTTGTGCTCAGCTTCTAAGGGGGCTCTCAGGGATTCAGGCCACGATCTCACACACACGACTGCGCTTACCTTCCAGCTGCAGGTAGGCCTCATCAGAGAAGACTTCAGAGCCATTTACCCAGGAAATGCACTGGTAGTTTCCAATGTCCAAGAGCTGCACTGAAGGGATGCTGCAAAGAGGGGAGATGAGAGTCTTCACACGAGGAATTAATGTAGCTTCTCAGCCCCTTGGTGCAAGAGCACGCAGGATCCGACCTCCTGTTCGTGCAGAGGCTGCCTGGTTTGTGCAACTGGAAGCAGGGCGGGCGTGCAATATCAGGGCAAGTGTGCAACACCCCCAACACTTGACGCACACAGACATCCTGCCTCTGACACTGGAGGTAAGATTCTGCATCCGGACTAGTAGCCCTGACAGCTTTGTTCTTCAAGGCGGCACAGGGTGGCCGACAGAACTGCATGTGTTAATTTATGCAATTTACATGTTTAGAGGCAAAACAGAAGCAATGATTCTACTTGGAATAAAACGACGGTGCGTCTCCTTTCACGCTGGGTTCAATGGACTGGAAGCTCACTGCTGCGCCAGAACTTGGGTAGCAATGCTGCACTGAAATGTCTCGCTTGTGTTTGCAGGTTGCAGCTGCAAGGAATGCGAAATGATGCCGTGGTTTCTACAACCCTTCTGAAACCGCGGAGAAAGAGGCTCATGGTACCCAACAGCCAGGGCCATCTTCACGCGTGGGCCTGATGGGCACTTGCCCCTGGGCCCCATACTAATCCGTGCATGTTAACCCTTGGAAAATTGGAGAACTGCCAAAATTAACAGTAGTTGTAGTTGTCGTAGGGGCCCCAGGACACTGCTTTGCCCGGGGCCCATAATGCTGTTAAGACGGCCCTGCCAACAGCTACCTTCTCACCAAGTAGCCGTTTCACTGTGCCTCAAGGGAAGGTCATCTTCTCCTTCCCAGGGTAATTTTTTCCATTACATAGAGAACTGTAATGCACAGGGCTACAGTCCAACATTCCAAAGAAAAATATTTACTTTAAGCATCAGAATGCAAAATGTATCACAAGCAATACCATTAAAATTCAGCAACATTAACTGATGCAGAAATCCATATAGGCAACACTCTGCTACAAATATACCTGATATCTGCAGCAAATTGGGTGCATCTGGAATCAAAATTCACAACAAGATTTTAATGGCACTGTAATACTATCCCCTTTTGTGTCCTGATGTTTGTGGAAAAAGTTTCTGTTTGAAAGTCTGGACCAGGGCTCTTAAACCTTCTCCAATCAGGGGCCTTCCAGAGGGTGTTAGACTACAATTAACAATATAGGCAACAATGATCCCACAAGGATCTGTATTGGGACTGCCCCTAACTGATCTGGAATTAAGATTGGCCACTGATGGGCCCGGCTTTGCTGATGACACCAAATTCTTGAGGGTGGATAAAACAAAAAGGGACGGCAAAGAGCTTCAAAGGAATCGTTCCAACCAGGGAGACTAAACAACTGACAAATGCAGTTCATTGTAAACAAGTGCAAATTGATACACACTGGAGCAAATATCTCAACTTCACATGCACACTGGTGGCTTCCAAGCTGGTGGCGACTGGCCAAGGCAGGCACCCTGTGGCCATGGGGCACAGCTCTGCCAAAAAGCCCACCCAGGCTGTGCCTTCTGGGAGAAGGGCAGATTCCATCCTGGGCACAATTAGAAAAGAATCGAACGGACGGGAAGCCGTTTCTCTCCCCTTCTTGCAATACCAGAATGTAATTATATCATCCTATGACTCTGACTGGGGGAAGATTCGGGACAGAGAACAGGCTGCAGTCCTTCACCTGGGCATATTTAAGTGTGACCATGAGATGTGGTGATGGACACCCATCCGGGTGGCTTTGAAAAGGAAGAGAATTCCTGGAGGGGGAGGCTTGTTGAGGGCTACTCATCCTGGTGGGGGCATATCGCTCAAGGCACCACTTCTTCTGGCACACACAATATGGGGGTGTCGATGCACTGGAGACAAACTTGGGGGATCCCATGGGCAGCTGGTTGGGCACTGGCTGAACAGAACGTTGGGCTAGACAAGGCCTTTGTGCAGATCCAGAAGGGCTCTTCCTGTATTTATTTATTCGCTTATTAAAAGCTTGTCTATCCCATCCCCTACCAGTGCCTCGGGATGACTTACAATATATCCTTATGTAGTCCACCCATCTGGGGCACCAAGCTGGGAATGGCCATAAATAGTGTACCGCCAGTGGGATTCTTTCTGGTGTTAAAAGCTGAGGCAGGACAGAAAGGGCCAGAAGCTTCTCTGCCTTTTTAGAGGTTAGCGTTCCTTCCTTGCCCATTTCCATATTCTTGAGGTTCAGTTCCTTGTTTTCTCTGCTGCATCCTTAAGACGCAGCACCGGGCAAAGCAAAGTATCTCATCTCATCAAAGTATCTCTTGCGCTTAATTTTGCAAATGTTCTTTAGACCTTTCTTGTTTGTCCCAGCTGCACGTTGTTTCTTGTGCTGTTCATCAAAGCCAAAATGAATTTAGAAGCTCTCCAGAAAGAAAAGAAACAGCTATTAAAAGAACAAAAAGGGCTTTGCTGAGCCCATGCAACTAATGAATGATTTAAAAAAAACAAAAAAGTGTGGGAACTCAAGGGTAGAAATTTGGTTTCCAAGCGGCAGCTGCAGAAAAAGACTGTCTGATTTTCAGTCACAAAATTTCAGAAGTTCTAGCCACATCCCCCAACAAGCTGGCCTCTGGAATTGCTGCACTACAACTCCTATCATGCATAATCAGCACCCCCATTGGTGCTGGCTGGGTGGGACTTCCTGGGGCCCATGCTTAACTGTCCACAGTAACGCTTTGAATTCAGCACTTCATCTGCCCCTGTAGAATAACACGTTTTCCAAAGAAAGAAGGAAACTGGCATTCAGGTCCTGCTTCAAGCTCACCCTAGATGCCGGTCAAATACTTCCAGTTTTCTTCCTCTGAAGAGCATAATTCTGAGATGAGCATCATCAGTTCAATAAATGTCTTTTTTAAATGAAAGCCGAGAGTCTCGGGGCTGCCCCTTTCCTTTCATCACATACTGAATTCCACGCTCATGTGACACGGGCAGGCGCCCAGGCAGCCCTGGGCTGTTGAAAATAATACTGCCTTCACGAAATGAGCCTAGCTGCCCACTCTCTCCTGCTCAGGACTGGGACAGGGTGTGCGCTTGCGAATGGATTTGAAAGGTTACTGCAATGCACTCTCTGTGGGGCTGCCCTTGAAGATGGCCTGGATGCTTCAATTGATTCAGAATAGAGCTGCCAGGATGCTGACGGGGACCGGCCAGTGTTCACCTACAACGTAGGTCCTCTATCGGTTACACCGGCTGCCCATTGAAGTCCAGGACCAATTTAAGGTGGGCTGCAAGGGATTCCAGGCAGGCTCCGATAGCTCTCTTGCCCTCCCTCGGGCTGCCGGGGAAGAGAAGAGCGCTTTCGCCAGGGACTTGAACAGACGGCGCGCTTAGGTGTTCTGAAACTGAGCCTGGGGCCGCAGGTCATCCGTCCATACCTGAACTACAGCCAGAGAGACCTGCGTTCATATCCCTACCGGGAGTCCCTCCATCTAACCAATGTTTTTGGACCCTTGCAAAGATAAAAGAGAGGGAATGTGCCACATATGTGGCCCTGAGAGACATGGGAAAAGCAGGAGAAGGAGGCCAGAAGCATCCAGAGCAGCCCTTAAAAGCACCACGTATAGGGATGGCGTGCTCTTCACGAAGGGTCCTTTTTCTCTGCCCTTTGGAAATCCTGCTTGCCGCACCTTCTGGGCTCTGCCGGCTCCCACACCCTTTCCCCTGCTTTGCCTCGCGACCCTGTCAAGCGGCAGAGAAAGAAGCAGGAGAGAAACGCGCCTGATGTCAGAGGGGGAGGCGAGGTGCCAGCAGCCCTCCCTGCCAAGCTTTCCTGCTTTGGGGCTGAGCAACTGGAAAGAATATTTCCCAGTGAGTCACACACACTCATGCATGCCACACGCACACACTCTCTCGCTCTCTCTCTCACACACACCCACACAGCCGGCCACCCCCTCCTCTCCTAGAGGAAGATGGTTAGCTGTTCACGTGAAGAAGGCGTGAGATCACGGCCTCACTCAAACACGCCACCCCAGATATCCGTCTCCCTTTCCCGCAGCACGGCCTGCCCGCCTGATGCGGCTACGCTTCCCCGCCCTGGAGGCCCCCCTTGCAGGCAGCTCTTTGCGCGAGAGCGAGCGTCGCTGGAGACCCGGTTTTTCTCCCAATTGGGAGCAAGGTGGAGGGCCACGATCACGCGAGGGAAGGTTCGGGGGAAAGGACGACGAGGAAGACCAAGTAGGAGAAGGATCCTGGGAAGGACAGAGCTACTCCAGGGCTTTACTGATAGGGTCCCTAGAAGTGGGACATAACTCGAGGGCACATGAGAGCAAGGACAACAGCACCCCGGAACTGTGTCTTGATTCCTAGGTCTGGCTCTGTTTTTCACATATGTGCTGTAAGGGGAGGCAGAAGACACTGAGAAGGCAAGGTACACCAGACTTACTTTTATCAGTGCCCTCTGGACTTCAGCCCCCATAATCCACAGCCACCACTGTCAGTCATGCTGGTGGAGGGTGATGGGGATTGTAGTCCAACCTATCTGGAAGGCAGCAGTTTGGGGTGTGCTGACCCATGTTTCTCCTCACTAGCAGCTCCATCCTTGACCAGAAACCTGGATCTGCGGACTGATTCGCACAAACAGAGTCAGTGGGCGCCCATATCCCGCTGTCTCGTTTCAGGAGCATTTTCTTTCAGGCCTTTGGAGGGCCCTGCCTTCCAGCATCTCTTCCTGGCTCCCACCCCACGGCGAACGCAGGAAACACCCTTCACCGAGGACTAGGCCAAGGGACGGCCAGCAATGCCCCTGGACATCCTCAAGCGCCCTGCTGCGGTCGCCTGCCCCAGGATCTCAGCGGCTGCCTCCGGGTGGCCCTTGTAATTTTCCAGCATGTGCCCGAGCTGATGCAGCTCTGGGGCAAAGAGTGAAGTGACCGGTGCAGCTGGAGCCAGTGCCTTATGCACCGACTAGAGCCGGGGATCCCCCAGTGTTTGGACTTCCGCTCCCCAAGGGCTCCGGCCTGGAGTCCAAATCAGCTAGGCCGCGACTTTCCGGCTGCCCCGGGCTTTGAATGTAAGTGCAGTCAAGGCACTTCAGCTCGCTAGAGGAAGCTGCTCGCAGAAACGGCTCAGCCCTGAAGCCGCCCCGGACTGGCTGTGTCCTCTCCAGCCCCTGCCACCCAGCCCTTCCAAGAGGCAACGCCAGGTCTCAAACGTGGGATGCTCGGCCTGAAGAGCAGGCGCTCTTCCCCCGAAGCGTGGTCCCTGCCCATGCCTCCTCCTTTGCAAGCTCGCTGCATCTTCTGCTTAGGACTTTCCCTCCAGGTTCCAAGCCAGGTTTCCCTCTTCCGGCTCTGCAGCTCTGCAAAAGTTAGGGCTGGCGGGAGGATGGTCCCGAAACATGGAAGGCTCTCAGCTGGGGAAGCCGCCTTGGTGCGGAAGCAGTCAGGACCACCGGCCCAGCAGGCGGCTGGCCTCAGGCCCACCTGCCCCACCAGTGGGGCTGCAAGGGGCTCACCTCAGGACGCTGGTGGTCATCCACTCATCATCTTCCAGGGGCACCTGCACTTGGTTGCTGTCGGCCAGCTCCAGGGGCGCGCCGTCTCTCAGCCAGCTGATCTCAGGGGGCTCCCCAAAGGCGAGGACTGAACACAAGAGCTTAACATCTTTGCCCAAAGAGGAGGTCAGGTTCGAGGGGCTCTCTTGAAAGTAAGCAGCTGGGGAGGAAAGAGAACGCATTGATCAATATCCACAGAACCCAGGAGTCCGGCTGCACAACTGTCCAGCTGCTTTCCTCAGCTAGTTAGTTACCTCCAGCATTTTCCCCACCCCCATCCCCAAAAAGGCTCCCAGAGCAGCTTTAAAAGCAGTCAGCCCCAGCTTACAACCAAAAAGTCACAGCATAAAAGGAAAGGGGTTGGGAGGGAGGAGGAAAAAAACACGTGCAGAATCAGGAACTAGTTCTCTGTCTCAACATTCTTACAGGTGTTCTTTATGGTAGGGAAAGGAAGAACAAGATCCCTGCAGCTGTGTAGGGCCGGGCTGATCTTCCCCATCATAATACTCCTCCTAGGAAGCAAAAGATGAGCCTCATCTCTTGACCCTCCCAGACACCGCAACCAGGTGCTAAGTTGTTTTTAACACTCTCACAGTTTCCGCCTTATAATCTTGGGATTTGTAATTTTCCAGAGAAAACAACCGTGCAGTCTTTACGGGGAGCTACATGCACACTGCACATGCTCAGAGGTTTACCCTTATTCTTATTTTGCACTTCACATGTCCCAGCCCCCCACCTCATTCTGCAGAATGGCTCTCCCCTAGCAAGATCTAGGTCAACTCATTTCAAGGACGCCAGCTCTCCAAAGACTATCACTTTGTCCTGCTCTCGCATCAATGGCAGCATTTGAAACTCAGAGAAGAGGATTATGAAGCACAGAGCAAACATGCCCAGCTCCCTGAAGCCGGCCAAAGCCGCTGTTTAAAGGCGCAAGAGCGAGGGTTTGTAAAAGCGTTGGCAGCCCTGTGGGCGGCAGCAGGACGGACCTGACAGCTCTCCGATCCGGCCAGCCGGGCAAAGACCAGCCGGGCACACGATGCTTCTCCTCGCCCTCCCATTCCCAGCTGCCAAGGACGGCAACTACATGCGCTCCACCCATTTAATCAGGGCTCTGGAGTAGCCTTCCCCCAAATGCAGAGCCGTGTGGGCCAGGGCAGAGCACGGGACCCTCTTCCCAAAGTGAGAGGCCAAAGCGCCTCTAAAGACGCCTCAGAACCCAGGACGTAATGGGTTGGATGGGGTGGGATGACAGAAGTCGCAGTCCAGCCTGTGTGGGGGCAGCGGGTTGGGAAAGCCGGCTTCAGAGGCGCACTTGCCTTCGCGGCCTGCCACAATTCCCTGCTTGTTTCACTGCGATCCGAGAACATGCCACCTGCACAAGAGGTGGAAACTCAACAGGGGAAGCCTCTCTTCCCATCTCTGCACCTCCAGCCATTACGAGTAGTTTGGAAAGATTCATCATCGTGGTAGTTATATTGTTATTGCATCATGGCATTTATATCCCGCCCGTGAGGAACCTCTGCAGCCTACATAGCTCCAGTTTATCCTCACAACAGCCCTGTGAGGTAGGATGGGCTGAAAGGACGGGGCTGACCCAAAGCCCCCCAGTGAGTTTCGTGGCCAAGTTGAGACGAGAATCTGGCTCTCTCTGAGTTCCAGTCCAAAACTTACACTAGGTAAGCTCCTTGATCACTTTTAAATGGTATCTGTAAATCCATTATTGTATGTTTTCTTTTCCACACACCCCTTTTAAGCCCCCAAAGCGTCTCATTAAATTTTACAGGCTGTAGCCTTTTGGGGACAGAAGTACACATCACTGAGCAGATGGAAGAAAATGGAGCAGAAATCCAATCCATGCCATGAGAAGAGCTTCTGTCGGATCACAAATGAAAGACCCACGATGCCCCACGCAGCGCCTACTCTAGAGTAAAAACAGGGCGAGGGAGGGGAGACATGGCTGCTAGGGATGAACACAAAGTCACGCCTGTGTTTGGCCAGGGGCTGTCTTGGCCAAGGCCCGACAGTCCGGCCAGTGGCACCAGCTTGCTCCTACGTGGCACCCACTCCGCTGTAGCCCCCGTGCCGCCTGCCCTGGTCGTTCCTCGGAGCCTGCTAGCTCATCGGGAGCAAAAGCGCGTCCCTCGAGCCGGGCTGTGCATCTCCCTCGGCTGCAAAACAAGGGTGGAGCTTTTCTGTGACCCTCCGTGCATGGGATGCATGCCTGCGCCAAGGATGATCCGTGGGTGTGTGGGGAGCAGCGAAGGCAGAGGTTAATAAATCAATCTGAGAATATCCTGCCACTGCTTAACCCCTAAGGAATGGGGCACATTCCAGAGCCTGAGAAACAGACGTCGCAGGCCTGGAAGAAACCCCAGGCTCGCTTCGTGTGCCTCGTGGGCCTTTCTCCAGGCTGGGCGAGGGGCGGGGAGCGCCCCCCTCCCAGAGCCGTAACCAGTGCACCGTCCTGGTTAGACTGGAAGTCGGGCAGCCAGGCCTTGGCATGAGTCGCTGCCCAGCAGATGTTGAAGGCATGGTCGAGCAGCTGGACCAGAGGCCAACTAAAAGCAGAGAAGAAGAAGCCGGGGCGTAAAGGGGGCAAAGAGGCATCAAACGACAAGTGAGTCGCCATCACTGTGGTGCAGCTGCTGGACTACTGGACTCAAGGGATGCGGGTTCTGGTCCCCGCTTGGCTGGGGGGCTCCCTGGGTGACTTTGGGCCAGAGACTCTTGCAGCCCAGCCTACCTCGCAGGGTTGTTGTGAGGAGAAAATAGAGCAGTGGGAGCTCATGCAAATTGCCTTGGGTTCCTCCCAAGAGGGAATAAGGTAGGAGAGAGATACAAGAAATGAATCCATGCCTACAAGATTCCAAACCTCATTGCTCTCTTTTCCTCTTCCTCTGTTCTGGTTGTTTCCAAAATCGATTGTAAGCACCTAGGGGCAGAGACCACGATTTTGCCCTTCTCCTGCTTCCCCAAGCACTTCCTGGAGACACTGATGGCATTTTCCCTGCAGGGGGGGGGGCAACCTGGAGGGGCCCCAGTCAGCAGTAGGATTTCGCTTGCCCGGCATCAGCTGCGTGATCGGGGCAGGCTGAGCAGGGCGGAGGGGACTGGGAACCCCGGAGGGAGGGGCAGGCAGGGGCCTCTCTCAGTCAGTCCTATGGCGTCACTGACCCAGCCTGCCTCTCCCCACCCAGGGGAAAGCCTTGGCCCAGGGCAGCGCTGGGGGGGGCGGGGGGACCCGTGTGTCCTCACGTGGAGCATCACCGTCCAGCACAGACGCTTAACTCTTGGCTCGGCAGCAGGGGCTCAACAGCCCCCTTCCCGTTCTGCTGGGGGGGGCAGCTTGCTCTGTCCCCGGCCTCATTCCCCCTCTGTAAGCCGCCCCCCCAACACACAAAGAGAGTTCCAAGGCAAGAGGCTCTCTGCTCCACCCAAGTTTGGCCGAATCTCAGGAAAGGAAAGAGGTGATCGCCTGCCCGGATGCTTCACCTCTCACGGCAGAGAAGGGTTGCCAGTTTCGTCTCTCTGCCAGCCCTGCCTAGCTCAGGTTTCCAGGATAAGCAAGGACAAGTGACTGTGCCGATTGCCACGCCACCGACAGCTCGGCCAGCTGGTTTTTGCTGGTCCAGCCGTTAAAAGGCAGAGGAGCAAGGGCTGTCCAGACACAAACAGCCCAGCGGTTGAAAACCGTGATGGTTCTGCCCGTAGCACTGGGCGGCGGCAGCAGCCCAACAGAGGCAAGGGGAAGCTTCAAATAGCATCTTCTCCCCAGGGCCTCATCCTCCTTAGGGCTTGTTCCGAGAACACAGGAAGCCATAGTAAGGACAAGAGCGCCTCTGAGCATGTGCAAAGTGATCCCCGCTTCTCTTGATGGCAAGAAGAGGGACTCGAACGGGTCAAGCTGAGAGGAGGGGGGCCCTTTCTTCCCCCCTCGCATGGCTTTTGTGGCGTTAAGAGCGATGGAACTGCTCGTACCGCACCAACATCTTCGTGCTGGGACAAGTTTGGTCTGTCAAATGACAAGCATCAGCTGCTGGAACACGCCCAGTGCACTGAGCCCCATGTTTTGTCTCCGGCAGAAGCCAGAAGCAAAAACGGGGGAAAGCGTCGCCTGTTACGAAAGGCGCAGTGCTTCACTGGATGAGAGCCTCCGGCCGTTCCAGAGAGCAATTTTCTCCTTCGCCAGGAGCAGCGGTCCAACAATGAGACACGAACACCGCAATCAGCAGGCGTAATTAAAAATTCTAACAATCGATGCTCATGCAAAGGGAAAATGACGTGTGGCTTCCGAGGGGACTTGTTTTTCCTTCCACTGAGCTCTCGCAGGGCTGTGAACAAGCTCTTTTCCCTTGCCTGTTTTAGCTACACTGGCCGTCATCAGAAAGTTTATTTTGCCTGAGGAAGCCCGGGTCCAAGACCTTCTCAGCCAAGGCTGGGGCCCCTTGCTGCACCCTGCTCTCTCCAGCCCTCCGCGGGGTTACTGTGCAAGTGAACCGACTGTGAGTGTGTGTGATGGGGGACGCAACCCAGAGCTCCCAGGAAGACTCCTCCCACAAACACACAAATCGATACTTGGTGGCCGTGAATTCTACAAGTTAATGATTATGTTTCCCTTTGGCCTGCAGCTCCTCAAGTCACAGATGTCCCCAGAATTAGAGGCCATGCCCACCCCGTCCAGCCTCCTATTTTTAGGATTTAAACTTTGCTTGGCCCCCAGTAGAGTCTCAGAAGTGAGACACGGTTCCTGCCTCCTTCCCTCCCTCCAGTCAAAGGTCTCCGGTTCTCCCATCCCGCCAAGGTGAGTGGGTGTGGGAAACTAATGTGGAAGGAAGACGCAGGCTGTGGCATTCATTAGTCCAAGTCGGGCAAACGGCCGCCCACTCCCCAGCAGCAAAGAAATAGAGCAGAGACGGGGCCCGTTCCCAAGGCATATCGGCACGGCCGTAAAAATTCTTTCTGGATCGCCCGGCTTACGAAGCGGGACCCCTCCCTCCGACGCGCACGCAGTCTCTGCGCCCAGAGGGGCAGGTTCAGATGGTGCACAGATGGGATGCTCACGCAGATCGGCATGACGGGCGCATTTCTTCTAGGTGGCATCACTCGTTTTAGCGGGATCACAGTTGGCCCCAGTGCGTATGGGAGACGAGGTCCTGCCTGTGGGACGGAGGGGCTTTGATATGGGACTGGGGACAGCCCCTCGAACAATGAACCCTGCACCTCCTGGTGCATAGGGTTGGCTGGGCCTGTAAGAAACAGGTCACTGGAACTTAATGGGATCTTCCAGCCAGGTAGGTGAAGGACCGGGCTCCCATCATCCCCAGGCAGCACAAGGATGGGAGTTGCAGTCCAACACATCAGGGTGGGAAATCTGCCCACGGCCTTCACATACCTGGTGCAAGATACCATTAAGTTCCAGTAGCGGGCCAGAATCTAGACACACAGTAGATGGGGAAATGCAGACTGGCTACTGTGGGAACAGAAGAAAGGATGTGTCTGATGGTGGCCTGATCCAGTGGGGCTCTTCCACCTCCTTGTGAGGAAGACGTATGCCCCACCCTTCATCCTCATGTATAGCCAGTATCAGTTTTAATTTAATGAAGATTCCTAACCCAAAATGTGTGCATTAAAGTATAAATAGTGCTTATAGAGTGGCTTATTTTGAAGAAGAATATATAAAAGAGAGCCAGTATAGTGAAGAGCACAGGATCTGGACTCAGGCGATCCGGGTTCGAGTCCCCACTCAGCCATGCATCCAACTGGAAGACTTTGGGCCAGCCACAGACTCTCAGCCCAGCCTACCTCACAGGGTTGTTGTTGTGGGGAAAAGGTTGCGAGCAGGAGGAAGAGAATGATGCCACACACTTTAAAATAGAAGAAAGTAGGACATCAATCCCATAAAATGAATCAATCAAGTTGAGTTAACTGTACGGTTGACTTAATTAATTGCTCCGTCCAGTGCGGCTTTTCACCGCACAGTGGCCTCTGGCTGAACACAACACAGCAAAAACCCCTTGCCTTGATGGCCAGTTCTGGAACGCAAGACAGCCTGCAAAGCCACCTGTTTTTCGAAAGCATTTCAGAAATCCCACCAGCTCGAGCATCAGCTCCTCTCGCACTCAGCCTGCCCGCGGACCTTCTCTGCTCATTCAAACTGCAGGCACAAAGGGTGCGGGGAGGCGCACAATCCCTGCTCCCAAATGCAAATACAGTCCTTGTAGGTGGGCTGCGGTTCCAGATCTGACTCAACAGGGAGCACGGGAATATGTGCAAGGTCAGGAAAACATCTTTGCCATTCTTGTTCTATTCTTTGAACTTGTTCTTTTCGGTGTACTGCATGGAGATATTATTGTCTTATGAATCCAGACAATGTAGGAAAGTGTGCGGGGATTAATAAATAACGATCGGCTTGGCCTGCGCACGCACTCCTGCACTTCACGATTCACAGCCGGACTGCTGCTTTGCAGAAAACGCAGATACACAAACCACACCCAGCTAGCTGGAGTTCTCTCTGGAAGTGCCCCTCGTCGACATGAATTAGGGCCCCGGCTGGATCCAACAATGAAACCCTGCTCTTTCAGGCCCTTTTAGACCTCAGCATATGCTTAAGTACACAAGGCTGTGTGTGCTGAGTTCATGTCTTTGAATCTCCCCCCTCCACTCCTCTTGTTGTCAGCAGCTCCCTGCAACCTAAGCAAACTGTGCACTGTAGGCACCCTGGGACAGAGAACTGCCCGTTTTGCTTAAGAAACTCCGGAAAGGCCATACAGGCCAAGGGCCAGGGGGGGGGGTTGGGGGGGCACAGGCAGTGTTGACCCTCCAACTGCTCCTTGGCACCACCGGAACAATTCAGGCTCCCCAAGGGATTCGCCCGGATACCAGAGCGGTCTCCCAGCTCCCATTTCAATCCCTGTTTTTGCTTGCGATCCCCAGCCAAGGAGCATCGAGTTCCCCTTCCAAAGCCGGAGCGGTGCCTGAAGGGGCCCAGCTGAAGACACCTGCGGAAAGGCCACCCCTCGAGAGTGAGGCCCTCGGAAATGTCCCAGTCGGACAACGGAGCCACCCGCCTCCTTCCACATCCTCAGGGACAAAAGGCTGAGCTGACAGAATCCCATCTACTGTACTGATCTGTTCGTTTCAGGAGCCCGGCTTTGACCAGGTCAGATCCTTTCTTCAGCCATACAGCCACCGACTGCCTCGCAGCCCAACATCATTACTTAATATCAGATTTCTATCCCGCCTTTTTCTTTTTTCAAAATCCCAAACCGGCTGACATCATTCTCCTCCTGCTCCCAATCTTATCCCCACAACAACAGCCCTGTGAGGCAGGCTGGACTGAGAGTCTGTGACTGGCCCAAAGTCACCCAGTTGGCTCCATGGCTGAGCGGCGACTCGAACCCAGATCCTCCGAGTCCCAGTCCCAGGCTCTTCACCACTACACCACGCTGGCTTTTGCAAAGTTGCTGTGAAAACAAGGATCACCTTGCGCTCCGTGGAAGACTACAAACAGTATTCATTATAAATATGTATCATTCCATAACAAACAACTCTTAAGTCCATACATTAAATCATTAACCCAAAGGTTTGAGGGTCTGCAAGTCACATTTCACCTGTGCTAGGAGGTAAGCTTGGCAGTGAGATGGTACACTGCCCAGGACCTATCTGGTGGGCACCACGGCCAAACAAGGATTTTAGTCCTCTTTTACACTGACAACAACCCTGCAAGGTAGACTAAGACGGAGTAAGGGTGTCCTGCCTGCCAGCGACAATCAGCACCAAGTGCGGATTTGAACCTGGCGCTTTCTGCAGTACAACCGCCACATCATGGACGGGTCCATCCGCACATAAGAGCCACACAGTCTCAGCCACTCACCTTCCTGGGCTTTGCAGATGCCAATCCAGCAAGCGAGCAGGCAGGAGAGACAAAACCGGCCAAGATGACCCATTTTCAAAAACTGAAGCGGCCCAAGAAATCCCATCTTCCAAGGCATTCTAGTGGCTCATGGGCAGGAAGGTGGGATCCCAGAAAGAAACGGAGACAATTTCTCACAAGTGTGCAACTCCCAAGCTTGCGGAGAAGTTACAAAGCTGAACAAAGTTGTCACTGGAGCCCGTATCCGAAAACAAGTGACGAAATCTTCAGTGAAGTCAGCACCCAAGAGATTGTGGGTGAAGGATGGATCCAAACTTTTAAGAAGACATTAAAAACTATCCCGACTTGCCAAAACTCCTTGTGGAAATTCAGAATAATTTCCCAACTTGAAACACTTATTCGTATCAGAGGAAAAAAAGCCAAAGAGCGCCAAGACAATGTTCTTTCCCTTGAATTTCCCTCTTAAAGTTTGGCTCCACTTGCCACTCAGGATTTTTTTTCCACCCTTGTTGTCTCAAGTCTTTTGAAAACTGCACCTGATGATTCCCTGCTCTCTCTGGGACAGGCTTGTTCCTTCTGCGCTGACTTCCAAAGCGAGACTGAAATAAACAGATCCCGAGTATTGTAACAGACCTGCCCACTCAACTTTTCTGCTCTGCTTCTTGATTTCCAAAATGCTGACTTCTCTGAAGAACAAAAAAGGAGAAGAGCAGAGAGAAAGGAGACACTGTGGGGGAAAAGTCCCGGCCTTTTCACTCTGTCCCTGACTCACCCCCTCCTACACATTGTTGAAAAATTGTTTGGGACTAGAAGGGAGGCCTGAGAGATTAGCAAGTTGGAAACGGGCAGAAAGGAGGGAGAAGAGCGGGAGACATTCAGAGGGTGCGAAAATTCCAGCCAGCCCAAGCGGGGTTAATGGGAGGAGAAGAACAGAAGAAGAAAGACAGACTTTTCTTAAAGTTACACGCACCCACATTCCCCAAAGGCGAGTGAGCACCGGGCCGGGATGACATCAGAGGGTGACCTCGGGAGAAGTGCAAAAACCCTCAGCCCCAGCTGCAGAAAAGTTGTCCCAAGTGCAGATGGCTCAACCCAGGGAAGGCAGCTGTCATTAATCTGTTGGAGGAGGCCGCGGCAGGCGCCCTTTGGCGCATAACTCAACAGGTGTGCTGCGTTTTCATTTGGTGGGTGAAGACTGAAGGCACCTCTTCACCTGAAAAGGTTAGCTTTAAGAGAGCGGGTCTCACGTTCGCAACCCTTGGAGGAATGCACCACCGTGCCCCTGCATGAGTCCCTGTTCGGGCCAAACCTGCTCTGGTCCAATCATGCCTTAAGCAGAAACACATCAGGAGCACCTGCGTATATGACTTGCACCTGCAGGCGGAGGCTGTGCGTGACAAGGCCAGCTGAGCACTAATCACACGAGAGAGGTGGGAGGTGGCTTCTGCTGCAGGGGTTGCTCTGGACTTCCAGAAGGCTTGGATTTTGAATCCACTTCTTCCATATAGCACATCGAAAACTCTTGCACTACATCACCTGCACATTCCTGACATAGCATGACGAATATCTTCCAACTATATTCCATGTGTTTAGCAGGAGCTTCTGAGAAAGATTTCATTCCTGGGCTGTATAGAAATGCAAGAAACAACTTAGGCTTGTCCTCCAAACTAGTCTCGGGTGGGTTGCACCAGCAAAATAATCAGCATTAACCGCTTATTTTCTTAGGCCTTTCAGCTTTCTAGGAGGAAAATGTGTACTGAGTGAGGCTGCAAGGAAAGAGATGGAAAATGTGTTCCGCTTTGCAGGTTGGGGTTCAAGGTATGCCCACATCGGAAAGGCTTGAAGAGCATCAGCATGACTGGGGCCTAGTGGTTAGTGCAGGACTGCAACCTTCTAATCCCGGTTCTAGCCTCCACTTGGCAGAAGCTTTGGACCAAGCACTGGTGCTCAACTTCGCCTACCTCACAGGGCTGTTGTAAAGATAAAACTAAGAAAGTTCCCTGCAAGAGGAACCAAGGCAAGGTATAAAATAATATAAAAATGCTAATAATAAATATTAACGAGGAAGCTGGCAATGGCCTTAGTCTCTCCCCTGAAAGGAAGCTGGGAATTATACTCCAGCAAGAGACAAGGGGATTCCTGGCCAAAGACTTCTGTCCTTGATACAGAAGAACTCCTATTTAATTAAACCATCATGATCCCATTCTTCAGACAAAAAGGAGCAACTCCCAGATGATTGGCTAAAGGAGCCCAGGTTCATGGACATAGCTAGATTTCCCTTGCTTTTAGTTCTGGGTTTGCCGTATTCACCCCCACGCTGGCAAAATTTCAACAGGTGCAGCATTTTACACTCTTAAGGGACAGAGCACGCAAGGAAAGAGGGATGGGTTGGAAAGAGGAAAAATAAATAGTTGCTTCAAGTCCCACCCACTGTGCAGCCAACCAGCCTCTTCCCACCAGCAAGGTATATTTGGCTAATAAATTAAAGGCTGGATGATAGGTGGCCTTAAAATGCCCCATTGTTTGTGTCTCTGGGGGGCCTTTGTGATGCATGTTTGGGAGCCTGTGGAGTTAACCATTACCCACCACAATGGGGAACTGGGCTGCAGATCTGATAAGTTTTAATGCCTGAGATCCATCCTGCTAAAGAAAAGAGAGTTAGAGCCACATGACTTGCATGCTTTAAATTTAGGTGGGGACCCAGAAAAGGACCACAGGATCCAGGAAGCCGCAGCCTTAAATTGCAAGAGCCGTGCCGGACTGTCATGGACATTGCAAAGGGTCTCCTCAAACAAAACCTGGACTAACCTGCCAAAATCCAGAGCTATCGGCTCTGGTAACAAGAGACATGAGTGGCGGCCTGACAGGCATGTGTCAAGCTGGTAAAGTTTTTCCTGGCACAGCGGAAAGGCTTCACCTGTTGCATATCTGCCTCATCAGGTTTTTGGTGAAAGACTGGACACGGCATTGCTAAACATGGGCTTGCAACGAAGGGTGTATCCTTACTCACCGCTGCTTTTGCCCATTGAAGAGCATTCCAGCACCCAGAAAACCAGCATTTTATTTTACCGTGTCAGGAAAAGCTTCGGTCACACTTAAGTTCCCCCACAGCTACAAGCACAGGAGCCCAGCCTTGAAAAATACATGGCAACTCCACCAAAAGGAGACTCCCCTTCCCCAAATAAAAGGCAGGGCCCCCTTGGAGCAGAGGAGCAGGCGGGTGTCTCGCCCAGCAGCGTGGGCAGCTTGGTCTCAGCAGGTCAGGCGGCCACAAAAGAGCTAGCCACAGTAAATGCGTGGTCCTTCGGGTGCCACGAGGCTCTTCGTTGTTTTTGCAAGATGTGTGGGAAGGTTTTGTTTCGGACGGGAAGGTGTCAGAGTTGAGGCCTCTCAGCATCACGAACAACGATCCCACAAACAGTGCTACGTTCTCCGCCCCACAAAAGCTCTACCAGGCGTACCTGCCGCACAACAGCTGCCGCCATTTCCCATCTTCCTTTGTCGGTTTCAATTTTCTCACTTGGCCACCTCGAAATAATTCCTACCACCCGTTGGCTGGAGCACGTTGGCTCCTCCATCAGTCCAGCATGGAAGCAGTGGTCCATGCTACTGAAGGAGGGAGATAGGCAGCGATACCGGGGGAAAGGCACTCTGTACATGCTCAGAGTGCCTTTAATTCTATATTCCTTTATTAACTATATTTAAATTCCACCTTTCTCCCAGGGTGGAGCCTAGGGTGGCTACATGTGGTACCTGGGTGGTCTCCCCTCCAAGCTCAGGCCAGGCTCAGAGCCGCTTAGCTTCCACATGATGGGCATCTAATGTAAGCATACATGAAAAGAGGATGAAGAAACTGGCACAACCAGAAGTATTTACACAGGATGCTTTCCACTTACAAACTCCGGTTTCCTTTGCCCTACAGGGGACGGTTAAGGTTGTCAGTGCTTTTGAACGGGTAGCTTGATTGGCAGAGAGCGGCAACTGCGAGGAGGGAGGCTGTGTCCATGCCGGGAAGAGCCGCCCTTGTGGATTCCGGCAGATCAAGCTTCCAGGCCATGCTTCCCACGACAATCTGGCAGCCCACATGGGCCGTGCTCTCTGGTTTCTGAAATCCCGGCTGTGAATGCCTTTGTGCAGCAGAACTGGAGCTGCCCATGCGAAGACGCAGATGAGGTCTGCAAGGGAACAGAAAATATTTAGGGGAGGCAGCCCTAGGGGAGGGCGAGGAGGACTGGGCATAATTGGCACACGTGGAGTGTTGGCAACGGACTGGGACCACGGCGCTCAGCCACAGGTGAGTGCGGGTTGTCACTGAGCCATCGCTTGTTGAACCGCAGGTTCCCGTGTTGTCTGAACCCAGCTGGAATAACAATCCATGGTGTGTTAACCACAAGCAACCCACGATTCATTGGGTTCTCTTCATGGGCTTATCTTGCTTGCTTGCTTGGGTTCGGATAACATGACCCCGTCTGCACGACAGCCCATGGTTCATAATACCTTGGACTACTGTGCAATGTGAACCCAAGCAGTGCTGGGACAGGTCGAAACTGGAAAAGAGCAGGGGTGGCTGGATCCCCAAACTGATCCATTCATGCTGCAGCTTCCCCCTTGCAGGGTTAATGTGTATTGGCTCCCAGTACCCATGTCTGGGACATTGCCCCCTTTTAACCACAGCCCAAATTCTCTCCACTCAGAGCTGCGGACAAAACAAGGATCTGCTATTCTCATCTCCGCCCTCTTACATGGAAGTGCTGGAGCTTCTGGCATCTGTCTGAGCACTGATGGGAGGGAGGAAGGTGAGCCAGGTTAAGCAAACAGCCCGTCTGGGCAAAGGCGATGACATACTGCAGGCCAGAATGTAGAGTCGGGTTTCTTTCCAAAGGGGTCCGGGCAGTGGCCGTTAATGCAACCAACCTTCGAGGACACGGTCCGTTACTTGCAACAGGAAGAGCTGCGTTAATTCAGACACCCAAACCCCACCTTTCTTGGGTATTTTGGCATTTGACGAATCGCTAGGGACAGAGTCGGGCAGCGGCTCGCGCCAGTGGAGCCGGAAATTTCTGCGGTCCATGGGCACTTGCTCAAAGACAGGCATGGGGGCTCTGATGCTCTAATGCACTGAATGCCCCAAAGGTCTTCAGAGACAGCATCCTTTACACACACATCCGGGGAGACTTTAAACATACATACATTAAGCCTTTGCAAGCCCGTGCTTCTTTCCTTTGGGTCCTGTGGATCTGAGCCATAAATGGGAGTTGGCTTTTAACTGTAGAGCAGAAAGGGAAACTCTGCCTCCTAATGAAGGGAATCACACCTCTTTGCATGCCAGTGCACTTTGGTGCTGCCAAACTAACTCTAGTGCACTTACAGGGGAAACCAACTGGACTACTAGAATAGTTAAGGCAGTGGAAAAGCGAAACGTCTAAGGAGGTCTGTCTAGTGTAACCAGCCAATTCTCACAGTCACCAACCAGATGCTCCTAGGGAAACAGACCAAACACATGTGATACCATAATGAAAGTAATGGTGCTCTTTATCATGGTGTCCCTTGTGCGAATTCCAAATCCTGGCCTCCGTGTGCCTTGCATGGAGAATGGGACTATTAATGGCATCCTGTGACCAGGAGCTTCAAATTCATGTTCACAATTAGGAGTTGCCCGATACAGAATTCCGGGTGCACTCACACCAGCGGAGCCCTGGATTTCTGCACAGGCCCCCGCTGCCCGATGCTGCAGCCCATGGGCATGGAGGGCACTGCAGAATGTTTGCAAGGATCTTTAATCTGTGGCGAATTCAGGTGTAGGTGCCATTTATCGCATGCTTTTCACCCCAAGCCATTCTTGAGCATCTAATTCCAGGAAACTGACCTTGGAGTTCTTACTAACAAACCCAAAGGATACCTGGGAGCTGATGCACAGAACTGTCATAACTACAAGAACCATGCATACTGCTCCGTGTGCCGTTTCTGCTCTTCTTAGTGCCACCAAAAAAAAAAAAAAAGCTGTGAAACAAAACTCTTAAGGAGAACAGAACAGAACAGGGGAGCTTTTTATCTTAGATGAGAGTCCAGTGTGCCAGCTCTGGCCTTCCGAGGACGGTAGGAGTTGATCATCCAGCAGAAGCGGGTGATGCCAAATAAAATAAATTTTACTCTGCCCCTGGGTCATTGCGTACCTGTAGAGGAAAACTTCAGCTTTGGAAAGAGGCTTTTGAGGACATGGCCAGCCACTAAAGCAAGAACGTTCAGTGGCCTTGGACAAGTCGTGGCATCTCAGCCTCAGTTGTCTTAGCTGCAGTATGGGAATATTAACAGCCAGGTGAAGATTCCAAGACAGTTGGTTTTTTTCCCTCCCAGTTTTTTACAATTGCCCTATGCTTGTTTTTTTTACTTCTGGCTGAAACTGAAGTCGCTAAAACCACATTAAAAGTATTCATGCTTTCATTTAGATCTAACTCTTAAACATGCAGAAACAGCATTTCATAATATTTCTATAATTGATGAGCCATAATTCTTCATTGTTTTCAATCCTGCTGTGTCTAGAAAGTCTAATCTCAATTGACTCGCAGCCAGAGATAAAATTGACACAGCTTATTCTCAGAAATTGCTTTGGAAAGCAGCATTCAAGTCTTGGAACATATGAAGGACTTTCAGGATACCTCATAGTATAGGTAGAACTGTACATTATTCTCAGTGTGCAGCACCAACAATAACCTCAGAGCTATTTTAAACCAGGGTCCTCAGACCATGTCCAAGTCTTGGTACCTTTCCTTACAGAAAGTAACTTGTCATGCATCTGATCTCTTGCAAAGCTTATCCTCATTACTGGCTTGCACATCCGCTCCTGATGTGAAAGCATGCCTCTTGCAAGATTATTCAGTGGCAGATAAAATATCTGCTTAAAAAAAAAACAAATCAGTTATGGCATTTATGATTTCACTGACCAGACCAGAAGAAAACTGAAACAATGAATGTAATTCTAATGGATGGGAGCCATTTCCCATAAACCCACCTCTTCCAGAAGGCTCCTGTCCTCCAATCAGCTGGGCGTATGTTGCACATCACTTCTAGGCCCCTGTCCATTCACACATGCATATTAAAGCCTTCTACACCTGCTAAGATAGCCCCTTTCCAGACTGAGGTTGGGCCCAGGCATCATATTAGAAATGAGTGGCATCATACAGAGGAAAGCTAACTTTCCTGGGGCTCAGCATGGCAGCTGTTGAATGCAATTCTCTCTATATCCTTCCCACCATCCTTCCTCGGCAGATGACTTCCCGGATCGGCAACCTTGTCACTCTACACAGCGAAGACGAGTCCTGCGGCACCCTAAAGACAAAACAAGTTTATTCCGACATAAATTGTGGACGACAAGCCACAAAAGGTCATGCCAAAATAAATGGCTTGACTCTAAGGTGCCACAGGACTCGGTTTTTGTTGGATAAGCAGAGATAAACGTAGCAAAAGGCTACAGACCCCATACTTAACATTCCAGCTGTCCCGGGGGGCGGAGGGACGCTTGCATGGCAGAGGCTAATCGCGTTTACTGGACGTGAAATCAGCAAAAAGAGCAGCCGCGGCCCCAGCCCCAACAAAACCCAAGTCTGGTGTGGAAAATGGGCATTCCTGCCTTCCCCGCTGGAATCCGCTTGGCTTTCACCAGCACAAATGCTTGAAAACGGGTTGTGTGCAGACAGGGAATCGTTGTTCTTCAGCGCCGTCAAGTTGTCTCCGAGGAATGGCGACCCCATGTGGGAGTGCCGTCCTCGACGGCCCGGCTCAGCCCTTGCAGAGCCAAGGCTGTGGCTTCCTTGATGGAGCCAATCCGACTCATATTTGTCCTTCCCGTCTCCCTTTGCCTTCCATTTCCCTGGCATGGTGTTCTTCGCCAGGGACCCTGGCCTTCTCACGATGGGTCCGAAGTACGACAGCTCCGATTTTGCCATTTTTGCTCCCGGGGCAAGTTCTTGCTTTGCTTTGACCTAGGACCCACATGTTCAACGTTCAGTGCGTCTGGAGGATGTGCAAAGCCCTCCCCCAGCCCCGTGTTTTGCACGCAGGAGGTTGCAAAGAGCTCGTGTGGGGGCAGGGGAGAAAGACCGCTGCGGCTCCCGCACCTCAAAGGGACCCCACTTCTAATTGCACAGATGAATGAAATACCTGCTCGCCTCCTGAGCTTGCATTGACCAGCCAGGCTGCCCCCAAAGCTGTTTGGTCACATTGGTGCTTCCCTGGGGAAAAGGAGGATATACTGTACGTTCCCACCAGGTCTTTTTTGGGCTCAGCTGGGCGGCAACCCTGTGCTTCAGCCTTTGACAAACACCTCCTCCCATCCCAACTTGGCTGCTGTGGCCACGGACCCCTTCCCAGCCAGCGCCTCCTCAGCCATTCCTGCACGCCAGTTACCAGGCTCCTGCCTGGGCCCACATGGGATGGGCTTCTTGGCCCTTTCACCTCCTTGGGAACAGCAGATGCTTTGTCCCGAGGGAGCAGGGAATGAGCTGATAGCTTGACCCTGAGAGATGGCGTTTTCCTCGAGGCAGCTGAGATAAGGCACACCCTCCCCTCCCACAGATGAGGCAACCCAGAAACGGAGGATGAGAGCAAGAGGCATTTCTGAACGCTCCGGCTCTGCTGACCGATTGCGGGGACTGCCTGAGAGAGGACAGTCCGCGATTTGAAGAGCTGTTGGAGGACAGTCCCCTTCACGAGGGGACTTCTGTCCCAAGAGAAGGAGCCCTGAGAAGGGAAAGCATCCGTGTTAGGAAAAGGCTCGTTAACAATCAGCTGACGAGTAGCAAGACAATGCATCTTCCCAGTCTTCTGCACTAGGGAGACATGAGCTGTCTTCCTGCTTAAAACCCAGCCATTACTCTTTGGAGAGCGACTCCAGTCCAGCTTCAGCACTTGGAGCATCCCAGTCTGAGCATCCTGACCCAGAGAAGCTGCGAAAGAGGGGCGCAGCCGTGGCTGCTCCCTAAGTCTATTGCCTTTTGGGGGAGCTGAGGTGAAGGCTCGCCATCCAAGGGACTCTGCCCCCAGTACCGTTCTGCACAATCCTATGCTGGGAGCTGTCAGATTTTTTCTGAATTGCAGCCTAAGAGACGCGGCCCTCCTACAAGCAAAGGGCACCTTTGGGGGGCTCAGCAGAAATGACCAGGGCCCCTGCTAACCCCCATCCGCCAATGGGTCACAGGCTCAGGAGGATGCCGGCAGCCAGGGTGTTTAGGGGGGAGCACTTCGCTCCACTGAACATAAGCCTAGCCTGGTGCCCTCCGGATGTGCTGGCTGGCCAGGAATAGCAGCCCACACATCTGGAGGCTGAGGAACGTTGGCCTCCCCGCTGTCACTCTGGGCATCAGGTACGGCTGGCCCTCTTCCTGCTCTCGGCAGGACTGCGGGCGCTACAGCAAGGGGGCCCCCCTGGAGGTTTGGGCTACACCTGCTGGCTCGGACTTGGTAAGCCGAAAGCATCCTCCTTTGGTGCTAAAGGGAGCTCTTTAACAGGAGGTCAATTCTGGGCTGCCGTGGGGCCGGTTTCTTGCTCCGGTTCCCCTTTTGCACCAGCACATGACTCCCGGAGCACCATCTGGTGGCCATCTTAGTGTTGAAGCTGCATGTAGGAATGTGTTTCGCTGCGTTCTGCAAGTGAGGAAAGTGTGTGGACAGAGGGGGGGTTGGGGGACCCACATCCCAAATCCCTGGGAGGACCTCTGCCCCACCACCCCGCAGCCCAGGAGACTCACAGGCTCCAGAGGGCCTGGGACCTCCATTGCAGTGTTTCCACTGGGTGAGCTGGATTGTGCCCCACATGGGCTTCAGCTCTTGCTGCCTCCCGGAATCTTATCAGCTGTGGACTTTTCCCTCTTCATACATCTTCTTTTACAAATCGGGGTGTCCTTAGGAGACAGGCAGCTTTAAACACAATATGCAAAGGGTGTGTGTGGTTTTTGTTTGTTTGTCCTGATCCCCAGATCCTTTTGGTACCTAGCACCACATTTCAGCATGTGTGTGGGTCTAATTTTATTCTTCAACCAAAGCAGCACTCCCCAGATCCCCTGGGACTTTCTGAGCAGCTCAGATGGCAATGTAGACATTTGCGCCTTCACATGGGTGACAACTAAATTTCAGGAGGCATGCATCAAACCGCAGGCGCATGAGATGTGCCTTGAACACAGCCAAAAAAGCGCTTCACCAACGCAGGATGCATCAGATCCCTGCGTTTTCACTGTCCTCATGGCCCAGAAATTTGGAGTATCTGCTGGGACTCCACCAGCTAAAGGCAGTGTGCCAGACTGAGAGGGAGGGGGCGATCCACATCCCAACCACCCACCCCCAATTTGTGCCTTCGAATATGTTGGATTACAGCCTCCATTATTCCCGGCCACTGGAATGCTTTCTTGCCTGGAAACATTCCTGCCTCCAGGCTCACCTGCGATTACAGCTCTGCTTTGAGCAGAACAGCAGCCTGTCCAAGCCCAGAAACATGGTTAACTCTTCTCAGGCAGTGAAATGAAATGAAATCCTGCTTCGCATTTTGGACACAAGCCAAATCTTGACTGTGCATCCTAAAGGAAAGAGTGTCCTGTCTCGCCAAATCTGCAGTCCCTTGAGAGAAGGGACCCTCCGTGCGATGAATCATTTCCTTTGGCAAATGCTTCCTGAGCATGCCTGTGGGCAGGCAGTTCCAGCTGGCAGTGGCCAGATCATGACCCAAGTATTTCCTCCCTTCGGAAATAGGAACCAGAGTGGCAGCACACCTCTGCACTCCCGTGGGTGCCAGAACACCCTTCTCTGCTGGCTGGGAATGATGGGGACTGTAGTCCAACCCAACTGGAGGACATCCCATGGGGAAAAGCCGCTCTAGAAACTTTGTTTCAATTACCGTATTTTTCGCTCTATAAGACGCGCCTGACCATAAGATGCACCTAGTTTTTAGAGGACGACAAGAAAAAAAATATTCTGAATCGAATGGGCCCATCATCACAGGCACATTCCCCATCACTTCCCCACGGGCTGCACATCTGACAGACTCACTGCACACACATATTCGCTCTATAAGACGCACAGACATTTCCCCTTACTTTTGAGGAGGGGAAAAGTGAGCCTTTTAGAGCAAAAAATACGGGAATTCTCACTTCCTTCCCTCCTAACACACAAAGTTAGAAGACGACAGAGTGCATTAAACTTGCAGGAAAACAGACGGCTCTGAGGAACTCCTTGTGTTGACGTTATTTGTGCTGCTACCAGGGTGACCAATTCTGCCGAAAAGGGGAATTTCACTCAAGCCACACCTGCCACCCTGTCCTTGTACCTACTACAAGAAGGTGCTATGCTATAATCACCTATGCAGAACAGTGAATCCGCAGTGCCCCCCACACACACACACAACACACACACCTTAACACACACCCCAGATGCGCTTGGACCATCAAGTGCTCACAGTCAAGAAAAGAGCACCATCTGACTGACACGCCAAGTCCTCGTTAAGGATTCGGCCCGGCAGTCAAGGGCCGTAACGGCTTGTGCATTGGGGCCTGGGTTATCTGGGGCCATTAGAGGGTGGCGTGTACATATCCCTTTCCATGTGGCCGAACTGTTCCAGTTGCCTTTCGCCCTCCCGCTTTAGCTCCTCCGAGGATCTCGGCCGCACAATGGAAAATGCCATTTCTAACACAGGCAGTGAGGTTGGTGCAGACAGCTGTTGACATCTGGTTCCAGATGTTTTCTGTGGCAACGGCAGCCGCTGCACGGAGAAGCCAACAGACACACCCTGGTGTGTTTTCTGCAAAACCAGAGACCCTGTTCTGGGGAAACTGGGAGACGCCCCACAGAAGATTGCCCTGTGGGTCGGGAATGATTCGGTCCCAAGAAAACAGGAGGTGGATCAAACTGCACCCAAGCCCAATGGCAACTGGTGAGATTTAGGATATATACTTCGCTTGCTTCTTTCAAGTCCAAAGAAAATTCCCTCTGAAATCCCTCTTCCCCACGATCTCTACAGATCAGGGCTACACCATTCACAGCGGTCCTCTTAGGAGAACAAGCAGCTGCCTTAATCTTGACCTCACCTCATATGGTCCCCTCCAAGTTGCAGCTCCAGTCTTGGGCACGGAAGGGTCTTCTCCATCACCTGCTTCCTCACCGCTTTGGCTGGAGGAAAATTCCAGGGAGCGAACCTGGAATTTTCCGTGTGCAAAGCAGGTGCTCTGTTCCTCCTGGTTCCTAGAAATAAAATCCATTTGGGAAGGACAGAAAAGGTTGCAGGTGAATCTTGCCTCCGGATGGCAATGCAGGCACACCCAGGTGCTGCTAGGTATGTTTACAGAATTGGGGCTGAGGCCTATTCAACCAATATATATTAAAAACACTAATGCAGGATTTCTAAAGTCTCTGTGTGTCTTGAAGGAGCCTGTCCTTACACATCCCTCTTTGTGAAGAGAGATGGATGAAGAAGGAAGAGGAAGGCACCCAATTTCAGACAATAACTCAGGCAGAAAGATTTTGGAGGGGTCGAGGGGACAGCAAAAAGTGAAGTTTACATGTAGGGGAAAAGCCAACTGAGAGCAGATGCAACCGAAATACCAGCACCCCGTACTTTTACGTCAAGGGCCCCTGGACAGCAGGGGCCAGAAGGCCTCTCAGCCATTTGGGGCTCTCAATGAAAGATCTGGAGCTCAGGCCTTGTGCAGGGACCAGAAGCATACGCCGGGTGCAGGGTGTTCCTATGGCAGACATTCATCCCAAACTACTTAGCATTACAGGTATTGTAAAGGAAAACCTTTCAAGTATTTCTTCAATCCAACCCACCACTTGGTATTCCAACCTGGGTAAATAAACACGGTAAAGAATGTTGAATAGATGCAGCAATCGCCCAAGCCATAAAGTCTCAAGAGACACGACGACACTGGGAGAATCTTATCTTGCTCTAAAACCAAATTCCTAGTCCTTAAGGCTAGAGAGAGAGAATTAGCAATGTCTAGATAAAGCTGGATGGAATCTCAGAAGACACAGAGGGGACTCCAGAGACTGACTGTGCAGGGATTATATGGGCAAGGAAGTTTCAAGACTTCGACTCAATTGTCTCTTCTATGAGTTTAATTTGCATACGGTATTCAAGCTGAGATTCCAACTGGAATCAGAAGCTGCTTAAAGATAATATTTGAGTGTGTTTTACTGCGGTTAGCGCTGGGGCAGAGGGGAACCTGCCCCAAGGAGGGTGGATTTTCATGGACATGTGAGCACGAGAGCCTGCGGGATCATTCGTTTGCTGGCTCGTAAATATGCGCTGGCTGCTGCTTCGTTTCCCTGCAGCAAAGAAGGGTATCCAGAACGCATCAGTTCCAAGATGTCACAAAGGGCCAAGAGGCAGCTCGGCTCTAATGCACGGAGCTGCGTAAGAATTCGTTGCAAAGTGCATTCCAGAGGCATGACTGGAGGCCGACTTAGCCAAGAGAGAATCTCCTGCTGCCCAGTGCAAGCAGGAGGTCATCCTTCAGCATGAAGCAGCATCTGCAGTCTCAGGACAGTTTGTGTTTGGTACCCAAATGACCAGCTGCCTGCTCCGGCCTCCCCAGAGCCACAGCCTGGTCTCAAGAGACGGCCACTTTTTTGTAGGATTGCTGTGCTTGGCACCAGACACAGGGGTTAGAATACCGGAGTTGCCAATACACCCCCGACCTTTTCAAAAAGGATCATCTCTAACCGTCAAACCTCGTTGAGGTGGTTTGAGCTGCTTCTCCAGTGCAATTGATCCACTACGTTTCACCAACTTGGGACAAATCTAAGAAGGAAATGAGCGCTATCTCCCCATCTCCTTGCACTGAAGAACTGAAGAAAAGGCCTGCATAGCCAGATAGTAATGTGATTACATCATCTTTACCGTCTGGCCACAGTTGGAATATGGTAGACAGGTCTAGCTCGCCTCGCCCCCAAAAAGTCATTTTCCAACTCTAAAAGAGACAAGTTAATTGTGCCGAGGTGGATTGTGCCTTTTCTAAAATTAATGCTAAAGGATCCCCAAGGTGGAGGCAGCAAGGAAACACACAGGGCCGCATCCAGGACTCTGCCGTGCACCTGCTGGGACCAGCAGGGCCCAGTGCTCGCCCAACAAAAAGCGAGCCGTCGGAAAAGCAACCCCGGAAATCGTGCGAACGCTCGTTTCTGGATCAGGCCAGGGTGAGGATCAGCAGAACGTCCTGCAAGCGCCACTGCCTGGCCTCGCTCTGCTAAGGTTTCGAGCGGCTTTCAGAACTTCCAGCATGGCACACTTGGTCACAGTCCGCCGTTCAAGGAGTTGCTGTGGAACTTTACTGAATTATGAGCCGTGCTGCGGAAAGGATGCAGAATCGTTTTTTCTACAACCCAGTAACTACATAAATTGACGAAAAGGGTGTCCAGGCTGACAAAAGGAGGCAACTTCAGGCAACGCACGCTTAACATAATGCCATAATGATGAAAACCTTGGAGGTGGGAGTTGTCTTAATATCCAAACCTGTGCCTGATGCGATCCTTCTGCATCCCACAGAACTGTGGCGCATCCACACATGCACACAGACCGCACTAGCGGTAAATCGTTCCCCTGGACCTGGTAAAAAACAGAGGAAGACGCAATAGAGGGCTAGGTTGTGGTTTTTAACTTAAACACCCATATGAATTTATTAAATCCAGAGTCTGTATTAGGATGTAACGATGAGAAACGGTATTTTCTGTTTCATTTTGTTCTGATAATCAGCTCTCTTTATGAAACGGAGACACAACTCGGAGGGAAACTCCTTAATAACAATGTCCTAAATACCCGCACAATGGAATGAAGGTCACAATGATTACTGGTTTGAGTTTTGCGTTTAACATAGAGACTGACGGAGGGGTGAGGTTTCTCTCCCATGGATACAACATGTCACACCGAACGCCACCAACATCTCAGGTGGTCTCTCTTCCCCCATCCTGGGACTCCCATGCCCCCCTGGCTGCCCCCACGAGTTGACTGGAATATAAAATAGAACGCTTTGGACCCTGGAGGACCGAAGCAACGCCTGCGCCCACCCATTTGCCTTCTGTCCATCATCCAACAGTGAGAGTGTCAAGTTAGGGATTTTAAAAAATAACAGTTAGAGCAGCTTAATCTTTCTTCTTCTCCTCTGCCGTTTTCGACAGGGGTGTTTCCAGGACGCTGTCTGGCACGCCTGCCGAGCCAGCTGCTGGAGTGCTGCGGGCTGCCCGCTCTGTCACTGCCGCGGGGGCGCCGTTGGCTGGGCCCTCCGAGATCGCCCTGGGCGCGCTGCTGCTGGCGGGCACTGCAGGACGGCCGTCCTCCTGGGCCGCGCTCTGCGTCGTCGTCCGAGATCCCTGGTCCTCCCCACTGATCCCGAACTCATTGACGCGGGTCGGATCCACTCGGTAGATCCAGCGCTGGTACAGGTAAATGAAGAAAACGACATCTGCGGGAGAGGGAGAGACGCCGTGCGTTACAGTGGCGCAGACTCTGGGCAGGCGGGAACGGAGGAGCGCTTCGGCTTGGAGGGTTCCCTGTTTGGGGCTGAGAAGGACTGCCCTCGTCTCTGGGGCAGGGGAGTGGGAAGAACACAGACCGGGGGCACAAGGAGAAGGAATTACCATCTCGAAGGCATCCTATCCTGTACATCATGGGCATCTTGATGACGAAGGCAAAGAGGTCGTCGATGAAGGTGTTGAGGGCTTTGTAGGTGAGCATCCGCCACGGCAGGTGAGCGACTGACTTCAGCTTGTAGTTGATGAACAGCTGGGGCGTCATGGTGATGAACCCTGGAGGGGGCAGGCAGAACACACAAAGGCTTGAGACCATGCGGCTGGGGGTCAACCTGCGTTGGGTGTCACCCACCCCCTGCTCTCTCTTTCCTTGCCGTCTAAACTCAAGTTCTGAATCGATGCCTGACGAACGAAGGCAAACCAGTTGCTGCTACCCCCAAGGGCTGCTCGCAAGGGAGAAGAGTGGGGCTGGATCCCAGCAGTGGCCTTTCTGGGCTCCCGTCCAGTTTCCACAGAGGCCAGCCTGCAAAGCCCGCGACAGGCCCAGAATGCAGAGACAAATCGGGCTGCAGCTCACGAGCCCCCTCCACAGCAAAGTGCCTCTTCAGGCAGCTGCGGAGGCCCCGGCGGCTCGTTCTGCCCAGGACTGCTTCGGGGCTGCCCCTGCTACTCACCAAAGGTCAGCAGGAACCCATAGAGCATGCTGAGGACCCAGGAGTACCAGCCCTTGTGCTCCAGGTACAGGAGGCTGTACACGGCGTAGCAGCCCAGCAGCGGGAAAAGGATCCAGGAGAGATACCGGAAAGCCATCTGGCAGGGAAACGGATGCAAAGGAGTCAGTTCCATTCTGGGGGGCGGGAAGTGGAGGAATTATGCAGGCCCCCTCGCTCAGCAGGTGCTAACTGGGAATCCCACTCTTGGGGGAGGGTTTTGAGGGGCCACGATCCACAGTCCCCGCCATTCCGGGTTCCTTGGGAATGCACTGGGATCTAAACGGGTGTACCAGTTTTTGCAAACTGCCATCAGGAAAAGCCCCCCGCCCCCCGCACAGTTGCAGTATGTCAAAAGGCCTCTTGGCTCCCCCGCCAGAGGAGACCCTAAACTCACATCATCGTAGACTTTGGTAGATGTCTCTATGTATGTTGACTTGTCTTTGAACGTTAAACGTGGGAAGATCCCGGCAACCTTGTTTTCCCGGTCCAGCTGTTTATTAGAGTGAAGAGAGAGAGAGAGAGAGAGTGAGGCACCAGGACAAGGCGGTGCTTGAGCGAGACAATTGGGCTGGCTCAAAGCAACCCAGCCAGCTCACACGTTGAAAGGGAAGAGGAGACCGGACAGGAGAGACGGTGGCCCTTCCAGCCCTCTTTTGGATATTGAGCTGCAGGAGCCGTTGCCGTGGGAGTCATGCCCATGTTCTCGTGTCGTGATTGCTCTGGCAACTTGAGATCCTGGGGCAAGCGGGGGGGGGGGGGGCACGAGCTCTTACCCTGACGTCCATGACCTTGGTGATCTTCCAAAGGTCAATGAGGAGCCCAATGAAGACACTGACTTGCACCACAAAGTTGGTTTCGTTGTCCAGGATGTAAAGAAGAACCACAAGTGACTGGAACACCCCAAAGAATACTGAACGGACCGAGAGCCCCTCTAGAGATTGCCTGCTGTTCCAGAACTGAATATCTAGAGAGGAGGAAAAAAGCCTGACAGAAGACTCTCACCTCGCCTAGATTCACAGCATGCCTGATGGGATTCCCACTGGCCGGGTTTGCACTCGGCCAACAACGGCTTGGTACCAAAGCCACATCACCACGAGGAGTTGGGGCCATTTGGAGCATCACGGTGGTCCTGTTTCCAGAGTGTGGAACTTAAAAAGTTGCACTTGCTTCCCCACTACCTTTGGGCCTCAAGTTATGGCAGAGGGAAGAGGGGAGCAGGGCTGAGAGGAGAACAACAAAGACGCTGCGACCTACCATTTTTGAAAGCGAGAAATTCAAAAATGCTGTGCACAATGGAAACCACAATAGTCAAAGCGAGCAAGTATGGATTCGTTTCCAACAGAGCAACCTAGGAGAAAACAGAGGGAGCGGTGTAAAGGCCAGGTATTTCCAGGGTAGTCCAAAAACTGACAAACTTGTAAGCATGCCAGAGCAGTGAAGAATATATTTGCCAGGCCAGGAACTTTTCAGAATGTCCAAAGTCTGTTTTTATTTTTTATTTCTGGCAGGGTTTCTAGCCCTCATGGTTGCAGTGCAGTTTGAACCTTCAGCTACAGTCACACATTGCTCACACTGATTTAGGGGTTTGATGGTGAGCGCCTTAACGTCTTGGCAGTTTTCATGTTGCCGGTCTCTTCATATACTTTCAAGCAGAAAAACAGCTGTTACATAAATAACCCAACTTGATGTAGGAAGAGTTCGCCGTGAGATGCTCTTGCCTAGATGAGCCATACCTTTATCCTAGCGGAGGCATGGCCCGTCTATGGATCTGTGGCTCATTTTTCAGCGCATGGCTAAGCAAGGCTCCCTCTCTCAAAATCTGCCTCTCCGGTCCGTTCAGCCGCTGTAAGCCTATTAATTACTCCCATCTTAATTACGTGCTATTTATGGAACAAAGAGGAGTGGAACCACATGGCTGTAAGAGCACCGCCGATGCCGCCCCGCTTACCTTCACCGAGTCTTGCTCTTCATCCGACTGTTCATAAAAGTCCTCCCCAAAGAAGTTCCAGGGGGACTTGGTACTCTGGGCCGCGTACAGCTGCCACCGCCACAGCGAAAGCGGGCAGAAGGACAGCCGGAAGGGCAGGTGCTCCACAGACTCGTTGATGGGGAAGTAGTCCTTCTGTAAGTTCCAGTAATCGTTGAAGTATAGGATCGGGTAGTAGTCGCCACTCACCGCGTCGAATTTCACATCTACAACAAAACAGCCCGAGGGATGTACACAGTGCGCCAGGCTGGACCAGGCTGCTGCTGCTGCGGCGCGGCAGAGCACAGGAGAAGGAACCCGGCCAGATGCAGGTCAGAGGTTCCCTCAGCGCTCTGAAGCATCACAGGCTGCCCCTCCCAACGCATCACAGACAAACAAACAAACGAACGAACGAGAACCAGTTGCTTTCTTGGGTGCAATTGATACACTGAGATAGTCTTAATGGAATTTTCCGGAATTCACAATATGGGCTGCATACTTAGGCGTTTTAACTTCTCAAGGAATGGTCTGGTTTTGACTGGGAGAGGGCTTTGGCATGTATGAAAAAAACATGTCAGGTTTAACAGGGTATATTAAATCTGACGTCCTTCCTGGTGCATCTGGGTGAAGCAGGGTGCGTGTGGGCAGCTGTGTGTGTGTTTAGCACTGGGAGGGAAACGGAGATTCTCCGTTTCAAATCTCTACCAAAATCCTCCAGCTGATATGCCAGGGCCCAAAACGGGGCTGTGCACATGTGTCGGAAGGGCGTCTTTTCGTGGGAAGAAACTTTTTTGCTGCTTTTCAGTGGCTTTATGTTAAGTGGTGCAGGTTGCCTGGGCAGGGCTGCTGTTCCAGACTAGATGGCCCGGGAGGCCCCTTCTGACTTGCTCTGTTCCTGTGTTCTATGCTTTAGCTGAGGGTCTCCCTGCTTGACAAACAGCACTGCACACGGGGGCTATGAAATGCCACATGCGTCTCTGGGTAGCCAAGCAAGCTGCAGCCAAAACGTACCGGGGGGGGGGGGGGACACAATGATCTGAGGCTACCAGTGCCGGGAGGCTCATCTCCCGCCTGCCCTGCTGCCCAGGCAGCCCAAGGAGGCCGCTGTGCACGGCCCTTACATTGGTCCAGAGGTGGAGGCACGCTGCCCTTTACCCAGGGTGTGTGGTCATCCACAATGTTGACGGTGAGGTTCGGGTGCCAGTGCGAGATGACTTCCACGGGGCCAAAGTCTTCCGCTCTCTGCAACAAAAGCACAACGCCTAAGTCTCTCTTTCGTTCTCTTTTTGTGGAAGAAAAAGGAAAGGGCCACCCTTAACTTAAGGCTGTGCTGACAACTTCCAAAGAAAGTGACATCTCAGTGAGTTAAGCAAAGAGGAACACTCTGTGGGAATGACTCGAACGTTCAAAGTGTGGCGATATTCCTCCTGACAACCAAAGCACTTTGGAATTTAACAGGGAGCTACACACCATTCCTACACCCCCTGAAGTGGACTTTTAAGCACACGAAAGATTAGGCCCCTTCATGGAAAGCCTCTGCATAGGCTGTTCTCAGCCTAGGAGGACGCAAACTCACGAGCTGAAATTTATGCAGGGACACCATGGGAAGCCCCCTAAAGGAGTTGCTAGCTCTGTAATTAATCCCTGGATCTTGTTACACTGTTAAATGAATTCAAGTAATTTACTGAGCTGCCACAGAAGCAAAATTAAAATAACAGCAGCGAGTCACTGGGGTTGTTGATAAAGGCTGAACACCACGAGTGGCGAGTCTTCCCACCCCCTTCCTCACCGTCTAAGTGCAGGAACCCTCTGGAGGTACTTGAGCTGAGGCATTTTCAGAAGTGCAACCAAACCCCCAAGTTCTCCGAAGACCCTCAGCATATTACATGGCATGTGGGAGGCAGAGATGACCCACCCATTGAGTTACTCTGCCCCCTACTGGCCGAGGAAGATGTGTACAGCCTTTCTTCGGATTTGGTTACGTTCTGGTTGGGATGCTACTGGGTGCAACCGCGCATGTTCCGCAGTCCGATTAGGTGCATGTTGCTTTTAGAACTTGGTTTCTGATACCCAAGTCCTTCCTGGACGTCATGAACACCTATCTCATGATCCCAGAGAGCCAGGCATAGGCCCTCTACTACCGTTGGAGGATTATGGGAGATACAGTCCGACACATGTGGAGGGTACTGAGAAGCGCACTGGGGCTGCTCCACCCCTTGGAGAAGGGCGTGCTTTGCAAAGAGTCCAAAAGTGGCTAACGGGCTGCTCTTGGTGTCTGTGTATTATCACCTCCTTCCCCATATGTCCCTGCACCCCCTAAGACCTGCAGAGGAGGCTCTGCTCCGGGAACCCTCCTGAAGGAGGGATGGAGGGCGTCTACCTGGAGGAGGGCCTTCTCTGCGGTGGGGCCCAGACTCTGGAATGCGCTCCCCAGAGAGGTTTGCCTGGCATCGACTTTATATTCTTTTCGGTGCCTGGTGAAAACCTTTTTATTTTCCTGTCATTTTAACAATTAGAAATTTTAATCGGTTTTAATATTGATAGTCATTGTTTGTTTTTATTTTATTTTTGTCTTTGCTTTTGTTGTTGATTTGGATTTGGATTTTTAACAATATCAGGTTTTGGTGTTTATGGTAGTTATTTGTTGTTACTAATTGTTGTAATTTTTGCTATTTGTTGTCATTTAATTGTTATAATATTGTAAGCCATCCTGGGACATTTTTCTTGTGTAGGACAGGATATAAATGTTTTAAACAGATAAATAAACAAACAAACTTGCCTAAAGCGTCCAGGGGGTGGCCATGGTGCCCCTCATGCCAGACTCAAATGCCCCCAGTAAGTTTGGGAGCCGAGCAAGCACCTGAATCTGTCTCTCCAGACAGGAGAGTGACTGCAGGATCCTGCTGCAGTAGCTGCAAAGCCTCAGCAGAACTGAGGGGGGCGGTTGAGGCCCCATCGGTGCGGGTGTTCAAGGATAGGCTAGACATGCACATGGTGGCCATGTCGTGAGCAGAGCCGGCTGGAGCTGGGGTCAGACTAGATGGCCTGGGGGGTCCCTTCTGACTCGCTCTGTTTCGATGTTTCTAACTGTCCGTCTGCGCAGAGGCTGACAGGAAGGAGGTGAGGGTGCAGCAATTGCATCATGCAGAGACAGGCCAGGCAGCCTCCTCGGGAACTCCAAGGAATCTTTCATCGTTGCCCCGGGGCACAACCTTCGGGGCACATACTCCAGGCCTCAGCCACGGGCGGGTCAACGGGGATTTTCTCTTTCAAAATGGCAACTGAGATTTCGCAAAGCTGGCCAGCTGCTGTTTGCTTGCAAACACTGTGCAAGCGAAGTCTTAATGAGGGGAAGAGCAAAGCACAGGCGAGGCCTGCGTGAATCGGACCTGCAGCGGCAGGCATTCCGAATCGGACGCACGAGACACGACCGCAGCAAAGGCTTGCGAGGCAGTTTGCACCCTCTGCTGTCGGAAGGGGCGGCTCCTTTCCCGCTTGCTGAGCTGGCCTGGAACATCTTCAGAGATGGCCAGGGAGAGGCACTCTAATTATAGCCCTGTCAGAAGTCATGGGCTTGCAGAAGAAGCCAGTGCGCTTGGCAGTGGCCTCTGGCTGGCCTCATGCAGCCAGGCGCTCAGCAAGGCCCTCAGGAACAATCCAGCCATGGAGGGAGGGCTCCAGGGTTTGCTGGATTCCCAACGGATTTCAGTGGTGGCGGCTGAGTTCACACACACTCCCAGGAGGTACAATGTCAACGGAACGTGAGAAGTGTGTCTCGAGGCCTCTTTCTCTCTCACTTGCACTCTCACATGTTCACAGAACGAGAAAGTGTGCCCCAACTGAATGGTACACCATTCAGACAGAAGCACCTTAGGTATGCCCCCCCCCCATCTCCTTTCAGAGCATCAGGCAGATCAGCAGAGACTCCATCTAGCTCTGTATCTTGTTTCTGATGGGGGCCAACCAGTTCCGGTCGAGCAGCCCAAAAGCAGGGCTCCGAGCTCCCCTCCCCGCCCAGCTTCCACATGCCCCAAACCCTCAGTTTATAAAGGCTGCTTCCCAGGAAAAAAAGCTTGAAGTAAAACTATCGTTTTTAGTGATGTGACTTAATAAGATTTTCTTTCCTCTCACCCCGCCCGATATCATCTTTCCAGCTCTATAAATAAAAGGGTTCATGGAATTCCCCATTGCCCTTCAGAAGAAGGAGGTGGGAGAATAGAAGGTTTCAGTATATTATGAAGCGAGGAACTAAAAGGACTGGCAGAAATCGTTTTGCAACATTAAGTCCTGCGATTGCCCGCCAATGTCAATTTATCAGAGGCTCAGCTCTGCCAGAGAACCCTGGGCTGCCAACGTTACGATCGGGAAAGCTGAATTATGAGGACAGGGTGCACAGGTAGGAGGCGGCGCTAACCAGAAGCCCCTGGGGCTGTTCCCACTCTGAAGGGCAAAACTGTGACCTTGCTGGCAAAAGAACAGGAGGGGGAAGTACGCAGAGTGTGGCCCAAAAGAAACAAGCAACTGTTACTTTTATCATTTCTGGGTCTGCTTCCGTCTCCCCTGTCAGCAGATTCTTGGTTTTCTGGAAACGCCGGCGTTTGTACTTATTTATCACTGCAAAGGAGACATGGGAAAGACAGGTAAGCAAAAGGCACTGTACTACAGCAGACAAAGCTGGGCTGCAGGGAAAGTCTGGCAGCCCCAAAATCACAAGCTCAGGTTGTGTGCAACTCAGGTTTCTAGAGCCTGTGGCTGCAACGGATATCAAAAGGGGAGAGTCAACCCCTCCTAAAGGAACAAGGAAGCAAGAAAAAGCCCAAGCTTCTTGTGATTCTTGAATACATGCAGAGCGAGGCTTTGTCTGGCTCTCCCCATCCCCTTTTGCTCTAGGCCTCTGGCAAGGAATCCAGGGTGCGATTTTAGGAAGACTGGAAGTTGAGACTCTTGCTCCACCTAAGCCCAAGGCTGTTGACACTGACCGGCAGCAGCGGCTGTCCAAGGACTGAGGCATGGGCTTGGGCAGCCTTATTCAGAGATGCCAGGAGCTGAGTCTGAAGCTGGTCGGGCTGGTCGCAACTCTCTAAGGAACCTGCTGCATCACTGAGGCACAGCGTCATTCTCCAAAATGCTCAAATTAAGCCAGGATAAGCAAAAGTGCTTAAATTCCAAGGACAGAAAAAAAGACTTTCTGGCGGAGCAACTAGGTGGGGCAAGGAATACATACAGTGCTGACTAGTTAGTTCTTGGGCTTGCAGAAAGACTGGGGTCGGCAGATGGCCACCCTCCAGCAGGGACAGAGGGCCTTGCGCACGGGTGCAAAGCCCCTCCCTGAAGGTTAACCCTACGCAGACAGGCACACGCGGCTCAGGTGGAAGCCCGTGAGGCCCCTGCAACTTTCCCAAAGACATTAACTTGACGGCCGACAAAAACGATCCCACTAGTTCCTTCCAGCATGTGCAGAGTGACATGAAGGCCTGCTGGGCCTCCACACATTCCCTTTTGCCACCAGAGGCATCATTTTGCAAAGGGCATGCAACAAAAGCAATGCTCATGTTCATAACCATACAGGATCCCGGGGGAAAGATCCTTCCATAAGTCCCAGTGAAGACATGTGGAGGAACTGTGACTGGCTGCGGCACCCTGCAGGGGACACCCCGCCCCCCAGCACACACTTTGACACACACACTTGCAGAAGTGCAACTTTCCTATCAGCACATTTAGTGCAGGGAAGCGTGTTTGCCGCATTAATGCGGGTTGCTGACCTGCAAAACACTCGAGGCCCCCGACTACATCTGACTTCTGGCAAGGAAGGGGAGGTACGGGGAAAAGAGAGGGCAGACTTCCTGGAGGGTGGTGATGGGGCAGGAAGCGGGAAAGGACAAGAAAGCCAGTATCTAAATGCCGCCATTCCCTCCTCTCTTCTGGGACACGTGCAGAAATCTGCCCCCCCCCCCGCCCCCGGACACACAACCAGTGACCGTGGCCTCCCAGAAGAAAACAGGTGGTCTGGAAAAGGGCTCACTTCGCGATGTGTGGACTGTCGCGAGTCGCCTGTACAGATTCTTCTGCTTCGGATCAGGATGGAAGCCGCTCTTCGTAAAATACACGTGGATGTAGATGGAACCATTGCGCTGAACGCTCTGAAATGACACACATCCACCCACACGCTTATACCGCCATCTCGTTACCCTCTTGAATGTTAAGACCACCGCACCCCACACGGCGAGGTGCGATGCAGTGGCAGAGGATGCTGGCGCCGTCCCCGCCGTGCCAACTGCAGGAACGCCTGGCGTGGTTCACCCCGAGCGAGGCCACAGTCTCCAGCCTCTTCCCTCAGAGCCTGATCCGGGTGCCAGGCCCTTTCAAAGCTGGGGGAGGAGACAGTCCTCACAGATCAGTCCCGGCCTGCTTGCTTCTCTTCTGAGGGGCCCCAGACTCAAGGCTGCCTCCATTTAGCAGATCGGCTCCCCACCCAAACAAGGCCAGGCCAGCAGGTCTTGTACGGAGAGGCTAACGGACAGCGACAACCCCATCTGCATCCAGAGAGAACCGTGACCGCGGGCAGCTTCCGCATCAGCACGGGGCACGGAGGGTCAGGCTCGCTCCAGCCTGCCCCCCACACAGGTCTCCTCCAAAGGTGCAGAAATACGGAGGAAGGGGAAGCCCCCTCCCCAGGCAACCTTCCTCTCCAGGGGTCTGCCTCCTGCGGGCTGTAGGTCATGAGCGGCAATTTCCAAATGTGGGGGGAGCTGCCCTGTGCCCCAGCATGGCTGATAGGCAGGGAAGAGGAGGAAGCAGCCACATGGGAAAACAGTGGCCTTTGGCAGCCAAGGAGGGGCAGCTTGCCTCCAAACCCAGCTGTGGACTGGCAAGGATTCGCTTTACTTCCTTCTCGCTTTGCTGCTGCTGCCGCCCTTCAGTGGCAAACCCCCACATCTGGCTTTCAAAAGGAAGCTACTCCTTCCTGCTGCACCACCAAATGACGAGGGCAAATCTGGCCGTCTCAGGGAAGGATGCGAGGAAGGCCGGGGAGGGGGGGCAGACGTGCTCCAAATGTCCCCAACACCTGCGGCAGGTGGAAAGCCCACTGCAGAAAGTGAGGGACCTGGTGCGAGCACAGCTGGAGAGGGCGCGGCTGATAGCAGGAGCTGCTGGCACACCTCAGGGATATCCAACTCTGCATAGTGCTCATAGCAGCCGTCGGAATTCTTGCCGCTCGTCCAGTCGCCGTACACAAGATCTCTTTGCTCCCAAAACAATGCCGAGGTAGCATTGAAATCTGTAAAGTGCTCATGCTCTGATATATAGACGTGAAGATCCTGCAGTGAGAAGAAAGGAGTTTTACTCGAGGCTGGTTACCCAACCCTGGAAGATGCATATAAGCCAGTAAACACTCAGCTTTTTCTATTTTTTTTAATCATTGGGGCTATGGATTTACGAAAGTGCAAGAAAGTGCACTTTCTCAAAATGCAAGAAAAAATGTAGATTGTGGAGGTTGGCACAGAAGTTAAAATTCCCAGGAATCAAGACTTTCACTTCATAAAAAAGGCAAGTTTCTAGTCCTCATGGTTGCAAAATCATGCTTCAAAGCATGTTGGTGATGCATGTTGAAATTTTGGAATTTTGAGTAGCTGAATAAGACCGTCAAAGGGTAATGAACGTGAACTCAAAATAAAACTGGCAGAATTCATGGCACAAAAGGAATCTGCTCAGCTTCCATAATCTAGAAAGGGCTATGCAATTCTGCTTTTTCTTGATGCAGAATTTGGTTCAGCCAGGCAGAAATGAAATATGGAGAATAGGTGCATGTTTCTAACTCCATGTAAGAGGTTGTAGTACTGAGTTATGCCCCTTTGCGACCCCTGGGCCAGGGGACCCCCATTCCTGTTGCGCTTACCATTAAAGTGTCTTTAGGAAAGAGATTTCGGCTTGGCGCTCTCGGTGTCCCACCAGCGGTCGTCTGATCCTGTGGTGCCGGCCCACGACGGAACCAACTGCTGATGGCCCAGATGATAAAAATCCTGGGCATTGGGGCAGAAAAAAGGAGGGAATTAATGCGCGGAACACTTAAAATCGGCCCCTCCTTCCAGAGGCAGCTCCTGAACAGGGAATTTCCAAACAGGCTCTTGATCAAACAAGACAAGCTTCCGGAAGACCAGGGTTATCAGGCATCACAAACCTAGCCAGGCCCTGGCTGGCAATTCCCTCGTTCTTGGGGCTGCATGTTGCGCAGAGCAAGGGGCTGCTCAACCGGCGTCCGTGACCTCTCCCCGGCTCACGGGCCCCCTTCTCCCCAGTGGAGGAGTTAGCCGTGTGCCACCAGCGCCAAGCACCACTCAGACACTTCCTGACACACAGGCAGGTGGAAAGGGAGAGCTGAGCACGCAAGGACAGCTTTCCTGCATCGTCCAGGAGAGGGGCAACACCGAGAACCCACGGCATGCCAGTGGTTTCCTCCCAGTCGCGGTCCTGAAGCCCTCGGCCAGGCACCAGCCCTTTCTCCAGGCTGAAACAGAAGCAGGAGAAGCAGAGCTGGTGCTCTGCGGACTGCGACGAGCGGCAAGGGTGGCAGAGATGGGGCTGAGCAGGCCGGCCGGGCGAGCACAGATCTGCCACCCTGCCAGGGGCCTGCCTTAGGAAAGCCTGCTGTGAGCGGGGCGAGACCAGGGGCACGGCCAGAGATGCCACTCGGAGGACCTTTCGCAGCTATTCTGTCTTGCTCCTTAACGGCTTTTCAGCAGGCAGAAAAACAGTTGGAAGAAGTGGTGGGGAAACCCTGCGGGGGAAGCTATGGATGGAAGCAGCAGCTGCCTGGAGCCAGGGGGAATTCGGGGAACAAAGCAGGGCACTGGTGCAACGAAACCTTCGTGTAGAAGCATCGCTTCCTTCAACCCACAATTTACTGTGACGCTGCATCCCAGCCGGAAGCGTGCAAACACACCCCTCCTGTTCTGACCTTCCTGGGCTTCCGTCCCCTACAAGAGGGCAACAAGCACGGCCATTGTTACACGTGGGTTTCCAGACTGTATCTTCTGCCACCTAGGTACCTTTGCAAAAGCCACAAGCTTCAGATATTGGCATGAGATTCTGAAATGTCTTGACAGTAACTGTGACTTTCGGAAGTTGTGTTGTAACAGAACGATTGCTTTGCTACCTTTTTTAGGCCATTCCATAAAAGGCTTTTTCCATGATCCACTGCACGCCTGCATAACGCGCATCACTTGGCCTCTTCCTCCAACCTCACGCCCCACACCCGATCGCCCTTTGAAATGTCAAGCTGCCAACAGGGACCTACTAGGACGATCCGTTTTAAAGAAAATGGTGCGCAGGTCTCCTTTGAAGAGTGGAAGGGGAAGAAGCGGCCTGTAAGGCTGGAGCCCCTCTCTGAAGAGCTTCCCGTTCTTGAGCTCAGTGGCTTTTTTCCTCAGCTCCTGAACACTGGCCAGGTGCAGGTGCTTCCGACAGCGACAGTGAAGGGCAGACCTGAGATTTGCATGGAGTTGTTTTAAAACTAGAATCCTGGGCTCACGCTAAAGTTACAGCTTCACTCATCTGTGTTACATGGCTGGGAGCAAACGGCGAGATCGGGCCAAGGTCCGTCTAATCTTGCGTTCTTTGCGCTAGCCGGCCCACTGAAACATCCCCTCCCCGTGCGACCACACATTCACCCGCTGAAATATTAACTGGCCAACAGGTTCTACCTGGTGCTTTACCTTCTGCCCACCTCTGCGTTAGGAGGAAATGCCAGCAGGGTGTAAAACCTCATGCCTGGAACCCAAATGGACTCTCCTGGCCCCAGTCCTTTCCCCCAACTGTTGATTGCTGGGAGGTTTCCCAACATGGCTGCAGGGCCCTCCCTATTCCGAAGGGTTGAAATGCCTCTCCGAAGACACAGTTGCTGGCAGGAAGAGCTTTAAAAGGAAAGATCCATGCATTTTTTGGCCCTTCCCTTTTCAGAAGCCTTGCCTGACATTAGAATGAGGCCTTGCAACTCACCTGAAGTGGAACCTGGCTCCTGTGCAAACAGGTGTTGTGAAGCGACAGGGACGCAGCCCAGGGGGCAATGCTAGCTGGCTCAAGCAAAGCAGCATTTTACTCAAAAGGAAAAGAAAATTATTCTGGAAAGTCAAGAGCCTGTCCTATGCAATACAGTGGCTGAATCTTAGCGGTGAGGAAAGGACATTTGGACCAGAAGCCCCTAGCTCAGATGTTGCCTCTCCGATGCACGGACGGTGCTGCCGCTTCTCCAGGCTCAGCACTCTCACCTCCATCTGGGGGCGGCACCAGTGCCATCGCAGGGCTGGTGCAAGGACCATGCCAACGACATATGATGTGGGACCGCTTTCAAGATCCTAGAGCGCCACGTAAATGTAACGTGCTTTATATTTACGGGTATGATTAATGCTGCATTTTAAAACCATCTTCATGGATTCGCAGCTCAGCCATCTTCTTAAACGTATGTTGAATTATTGTTGCTACTTTTAAAACAAGGCTTTTGATGTGTCTTACCTCTAGTTTTATCACTAAGTTTATGGCATTTGCTTTTTATTTATTATGTATGTCACCCTAAGCACTTTAGCTACAGAGTAACTCATAAAATGAATAAATACCTTCAATAAAGCACTTTAAAATAATTGTGGTTAATGAGTGGATGGAGGCAGACCAGTCGCTCCTCGTTGAGGAGCTGCAGAAGGGACCCCCTCACCCACCCCCAACTCCAAAATTTGGTCATTCCTGTACAGAAGATAGCCACTGGGTCCCTCCTAAAAGACTTCAAGAGAAAGGGAGAGACGGACAAGATGCACCTGGCTGTCGCCATCACTACTCAGCGGAGCCTTTCTGCCTGCCACTGGTGAATACAAGAACTGGGGAACATAAGAGGCTTTAACTCGGAGCCCTGTACCGAGCAGGGGCTGTTCCCACTGGCATTACTGTCCTTTTCCAATGCTACTATTTTAAGATCTTTGGACTCGCCACCCTCCGAGTTCTGATTTAAGTTCACCCCCTTCCTACCCAACCTTATTGGTGTCTCTTCACGCCAGATTGCTAGATCTCCCACCACCATTCATCCTGGGGCTAGCTTAGCTTTTGCAATATCCTTTGGGGAGGCAGGCGGAGCGATACCATCAGCAGAACTGAATGCGGTGTCTGTACTACACCAGTATCACACCTCCTGATACGTATCTTTGCTGCCGCCGCCTCTACTGCAAATGCAGAGGTACTCAATTTATGCTGGCATGGAACTATATTATGTGTAAAACTTAGATACACGCAGTAACTACTGCCGCTACCCCTCCACCATAAAAGGACATCAAGCCATAAAACTGAGAACTCGTGGCTGCGTTCCAGTTGCCTCCAAATCGGTTCCGTCATTACCTGCTTCAGTTCCTGGTACTACAAACAGCCTAATAAAGGATTACCATCATTTATTGTTGTGATTATTTCTCTCCCACTTCTCCAAGGAACTCAGGACAATTTTATTCTCCGCCCTGCTCTGCCTTTTATTCTCACTCATCCACTCTGTGAGGAAGGTTAGGCTGAAAGTGGCTCACGGACAGTCAGGGACGGAACGCCATAGTCCAGTGGGGATTTGAGCTCCAGCCTTCATGCTCCGTGCCTGCCAACCCACTGCCTTGGGTCTCTTCTCTAAGAACAGACTGAGGCTTCCTTTGTGGGAGAGAGTATAAACCGCTTGGGACCTGGATACCTAAAGGAACGCCTTCTTCCGTATTTGCCCTCCCACCCCGAGACCGGCAGCAGAGGCCCTCCTCCGGGAACCCTCTGTGAGAGACATTAGGAGGTAAAGTACCCGGAGGAGGGCCTTCTCTGCAGTGGCACCTCATCTGTGGAATGCGCTCCCCAGTGAGGTCCGCCTGGCGCTGTCGTTATTCGCTTTTCTGCGCCAGGCTAAGACCTTTTTATTCAAACAATATTTTAATAACTTTTAACATCCGCTATACAGGTTTTAATCTGCAGCCAGGGTGGATCTGGATTTTATTTGTATTATGTTTTATTTTACTTTTTTCTTATTTATGTAAGCTGTCCTGAGGCTATGCGACGGGACGCCAGACAAATACTCTGAATGAATGAATGAATGAATGAATGAATGAATGGCAGGAGTTGCGATGCCTTAGGAGCCTGAGTGCTCATAAGGTACAGAGTCAAAATGGCACTGACTCCTAGGCAAGTTGGTAGCGGCTATGGCAGGAATCCGCTTCAGCAGCAAAGTGTGTTAGGGTGTGAAGGAAGAGACGAGAAGCAAGCAGAATTCAAGCCCTAGTCATCCTTATGCAACCATATTTGTGGACCTCTGATGTTCCAATTAATATATCAGTGCGGTTAATCATCTAAAATTTTAACCAAAGATTTTTGGGGGTGGGGGAGGAATCAATTGAAGCAGGTCCCTTGCTTTGAAAAGGAGGCTTGCTGTATTTCTCAAGGACGCTTGCTTCAGGAAACACAGATTTCATGGGCCTGGCTCCTCACTCCGAACCTTGTAAACAGCAGCGCTGCTGGCACTGGAAAGAGTCCGCACATCCCTTCCCACATTAACAGACTAGCGTGTTTAAAATTATGGCAGGAGAGAACCAGCCCACTGGGAAGACAAAATCACAACGCTGTCCGCTTCCGTGACTTATGAATCATCGGCTAGACCCACAAACCCAGCAGGGCCTGCGAGTGTCGCCTGCTTCACAAAACTGATGAAAAACACAAACGCCTTTCTGTTCTCTGACAATGACTGGTATCGCTTCCTTTGAAAATCACACTCCAGAGACAAGGTCACCTTTATTCAAGGTTCCTCCTCCTAAACACCTTGGTGGGGGGTTTTTCAGTTCACAGGTTGAACCAGCCAGCCAGTTAAAACCAGAGGTAATTCGCTAAATCATTTTTGCATCGGAATCACACAGCACCACTTGTGAAGAAAGAATTGGGTGATCTGACAGGGAACTTTTACAAAAGTGTGGTTCCTTGATAGTTCATTTCAACCTGTGGGTGACTAACCAAGACATGTCCGAGTAGGAGGGCCAGTAATGCCTGCAGAGTGATGTACACACACTAGCAGTGCTTAGGAATAACTGGGTGATCTAAAAGGAGGGAATGATTTAAGCCGCTTTGTGATTCAGGCCTCCCTGCTTAAAATGGGCCCCAATCACCGGGAAATCTCAACCCAGCGCAAGATGGATTATTAATTTAACTTCAAAGTGATGCTCTGGATCCATTTGCAAGGGCCCCTCGCCAAGTAAAGATCACAATGATTTTTGTACACTCGCAATTCTGAAAATACTGCCGCACTAGCCCATTTCCTGGGAGAGGACGCTCCAAAGCTGATCATGTTCCAATTTGATTTGCATTAATAAATTGAAATGTTTAATAGTTCTAATCGCTCAAAAGTTTGCCGCTTGACTGGCGCTGCATGGGTGCCAAAAGCTTTTGCTGATGCAGCTCCAAGAACAGTGCAGCAAAGGCTTTGGAAGCAGACATTCTGGTCTCCTATCAGGTCACCTTCGGAGATCATTCTAAATGGGTGAGAGTGGTCAGCACCTCTGAATATTTCTGTCGCCCCGCCAGCCTTGTTTTGCTGGGCAAGTAGTGGGGTGGAGACTGTTAAATGAGGAGAAGGTGACTCTGTCTCTGAGATAACGTTGCTTTATTTGCTCACTGGAAAGCTGACTGTCCTACCCATCCTCTTGGACCTTCACCTGCCCTCTGCAGCTGAAGCCTGTGATGACTGGCCCAGCAGCAGCGGCAGCGGCAGCTTTGCCTGCGTACCGTTCTGCATGACTCCATCCTATCACAACAGAAGGTGGCCAGCTGGACTGGAGAGCCCACAGGCACCACCCGCAGCAGAGCCACTCACAGTGGCTCCTTAAAAACTGTGAGCAAACAAGCCCAGCCTGGATAAACTGTGAGCACACCAGGGAGCCACCACACGTGAGGCACTGCGGCATGGAAGAGTGTCACTCTTGAAATGCAGGGGAAGCTCATACCACGGGACGCTGTGAAATTTGATCCCAAGTAAATATATAATTACAGTCACACCCCATGTCATTTTAAGACTCCATATGGGATACCTGCTTCTACACAGTGACATGTCTTTTTCCCACATAAACACCTTCTTTCTTTCCTCTCCGATTTCCTCTCATTCAAATTAATGTAATCTGAAGATGGGAGAGAGGGTGTAACCAGTCTGCAAACTATGTAGGAACCTGGGATGTCTTACGTATGTTTAAAAGTTCAAAATGCTTTAAATAGTCAGCTAATACTGGCGGTAGACTGAGATGCAAGCTGCTCAGGACTGATGATGCGACGAGCAGCTGCAGCGATCAAAGCAACCTCTTCCAATGGAGATGCAATGGCTTGCGTGCACACAGTTGAAAGTGCTCTGGTGAGGGCGACAGTTCTGCATCAGCGGGAAGGCACAGCCTCATCACAAGGTGGCTGGCTACAGTCACCAACCGTATCTTTTTATTTATTAGATTTATATTCCGCCTTTTTCTTTTTAAAGAATTCAGAGCGGCTGCTATCATTTTCCTTCTCCTGCTTGCCATCTTCTCCCCGCCACAACAACCCTGTGAGGTAGGTTGGGCTGAGAGTCTGTGACTGGCCCAGAGTCACCCAGTTCACTGAGCAGCAACTAGAATCCAAATCGCTTGAGTCCAGGTCCTGCACTCTTAACCACTATACCACATGGGCTACCGAGGGTCTCGATGGCTTGGGCCACAATTTGCAGTCTCCAGCCAGCATGATGGGGTGATGGGATTTGTAGTCCAGCTCCTTGGGAAGGCACCAAGTTGGAGAAGGCTGCCCTATTCCACTTTTTCTTTAGAAGTAAAGGAAGCCCCTTCCATAAGAAGCAAGATACCGACCGTTGAGGGCGAAGCAGCAGTTTTGGAGGAGGCACTGCCAAGCTCACCACTGTCACACAAAAACTCCCAGAAGAGGGAAGTCTGGCAGGACCACAAGGAGAAGAAACAGCGCCCTGCACCAGGGCACGCCTGCGTAGGACACACGAGAGCTCGACCACAAGAGGCTTTAAAAAATTAACTCTCCGAGCACAGACTTTCTCAGACATGCACTGTGATAAAATTATACAAAAGTGTACTGCAAACCATTCAATGCCCTCAGAATTTTGTTGGAAATAAAATCCAAACCTGTTTGGCTTCCGGAAGGGCGGGGAGGGTTGTGTGAGAGAAGGCATTTCCTGCTGAGGAATTATTGATACTGGCCCACAACAGTTTTTCACGAAATAACAGGCCAATAAAAGCTAGTAAAACCTCAGGAATCTCCTGCCTACCCTACCCTGATTTGCAGCAGGCCATGCTCATCCAAAAGATGACACGCTGCTGCACAGGAAAATATTAATTCAGTGCAGCATGCCAAAGCCCCACTGCTTCAGAATTTATGCTGCCAATAGAACAACATGAAAGAGGGACGGCACTGCTGTACTGCTTGGATTCTAAGAAGAGAGTTCGCTCTTCATGCAGTCACATTCCACTCAAGGGCTGTAGGTCCTGAAAACTTCTCAACAGGGGCTCTGGATTGCACTATGCAAGAAATATATTTTGCGTCTCTTACTCCTCCCTTTAAATTGGGGCTTGGTGGCATCCCCCCAGTGACTTCTCACGGTGCATATGCCAAAGCATATATATTCCTTTCCATAACCTCATTACCTGCCACCTGTCAACCAATCTACCAAGATTCCAAGCTCCATTTAAGGGATCGGTACTAAGAAAATCAGGTGAGGAGACCAAAGTCCCAGTCTAGTCCCGTCCCTGCCATCAGAACTTCTTGTTCTTTGAGCGGTGTGGGGGAAGGATGAGGGGAAAGTGGGAAAAGGGTGCAGGGCACCAATCCCCCCCCCCACTTTTCCTATGGAAAAGATGAGAGAAGTTTGGAAGAACACGGGGGAAAAAATCCCCTATAAAATGTTCTCTTTTGCAGTGAATTAGTTTTTTGGATGAGGTTTAACTCAATCACAACGTGCAGAATGAGGTTGTTTAGGTAAGAAATTAGGTTCCACTAAACAGAATGGGTTTTACTTTTGAATATGCACTGGCAGGAGCATTGTACACTTTTCCTAAATATGCCAGAGCATACAATTCCATTTCCCAACTAAGAGAATGATCCCATGGTCCCGAGACATCCGCTGTCAGGCCAGAGTACAGTGGATTCCCAGATCTAAAACAAAGCTCCAACCCCAGAGCTGCAACTCTGAGCTTTTATTTCACTCCCAAATGGCACAGAAAGAATTTTGCTGGCTGCCTCTCTCAGGCTGGGAACTCGATTTCAGAGAGGGGGCAAAGGAACCATTCCGGTAAGTGGGATGGAAGGAGAAAGCAGAACTCGGGGCTCAATATAGCCTGTGTCCTTTGCTACCTTCCCACACCTCTGAAGTGCCCCAGATGCATATCTGGAAACAGTCATCTACAATTCAGTTTATGTTTTAAACTATAAGGTAAGGGTTGGTAATAAAGAAAGCTGTGCATATATTTATTTACATATTTATATGCTGCCCCCTTGCAAAGAAGCCTCGGGGTGGCATATAATTCAATTCAGCCCAACATTCCCACCCACATAAATACACCTAAAATGGGGGGAAATCATGTTTCCCCAAGGCTTTAACATTTACGGAGGTTTTTACATCTTTATTCTTGCATGGCAAATTGACATTCAGGCAAATGAGCTTCATGTGTTCAGATACAAGTTCAGCACCTGCTGCCTGAGAGAAGCAAGCTTTCGGCAGGTCATTCAGCATAGTAGCCCACAGACCAAATTTGGGGAAGTGGAAGCCAAATTCAAATTCCACCTGCACCGTGAAACTGCTGTGTTTCTTAGCAGCTACTCCCTCAGCCTGCCACTGCCAGCTGCGATACGGGCACACAGCTTTTGGAAGGATTAGCAAGGTCGTATCTGGAACACGCCATGAGTGCACCAAGGCTCCGCAGAAACGCCACTTTTTATTCCTCTAAGCGCACAAGGCAGTGAGTTGTTGCTATTTTCACAAAGTATAGAAACATGACCCACAACATGCAAATCCAAAATCCGGAGTTAATTCAAGGACAAATGAAGGACGATACACGCACGCAGCACAAAGTGACGAGGCGAGAGCCGTGGAGCCACCAAGATCTCACCTGAACAAGACTCCTTTGATGACTTGCCAGGCGTTTGGAGCTTGCTGCTGGGGCTGGTTCTGCTGCTGGGTTTCGACAACCCCTTCGCCTCCCCCTGCAGTTCCATTGCTGGTCACTTGCTTTAAAAGTTGGGAGAAAAATGGGAAGATGGAGATCAGTAGAAGCAATTTAGCATGAGCAACGGAGAGGCTCAAAGTCCCTGGTTACTAAAAAGCCAGTTCAGGTCAACAGGATGACACAAGACACCCCCGCTGGACTTCAGACCGGCCTTCCTAGATGGTTTGGTCAACTCCTACAATTCCTATTGTCCTTGTTGGCTTGGGTTGATGGGAGGTGAAGCTCAGGACATCTGGAGGCCATCAGGTTACCGAAGGTCGCTTCAGGGCAACCTCTGGTCCCTGGATGTTGGATTAATACTCCCCACATCTCCAGCCATGTTTCTAGGGTTTTTATTTTCATGAAATTCACTATAAATCCATCCGTCCATCTATTTATGCGCATGGGGGGGGGAAATCACCCCCAGTCAGCAGTCCCAGTCCCGCCTTCTTAACCACTACGCCATGCTGGCTCTTTGCCTTCCCCGTACTATTAATAGTCAACCTCTCTCATTCTTGCCACCACAGGTTTTTTCCAACATCAAACAGGCACGAATTGCCATCTTTTCTCATACAGAGCCGGTGCTGGCCCTGCGATCACTTTGACTCCTCTTTGCTGCATCTCTTGCATTTCAGCAACACCCCTTTCGAAATGAGAGAACTGGAACTGTGGGCAATATGCCAAATGTGGCTTTGCTGAGGTTTTAGATTAAGGCACTGATGATACTTGACCACTTTGTTCTCCATCTCCTTCCTAACAATTTCTAACACACTTGGTTTTCCACTGCAGCAGCACATAATGGACATTTCCACTAAGATAGCCATGAAATGACCCCGACTTCCCTTCCCAAAAAGTCGCAGCCGTTCCAGACCTCTTCAGTTTGGATCACCTACATTTCTACGTGAATTTAGGATACTGTATTTCGTACTTTCCTAGAACAAATCTCGTTGCCATTTCATTCCCATTGATGCAGTCTGGAGAGTTCCCTTACTGAAATATTTGAAGTTTGCTTAGATCTTCATGAATGTACTTTAGCACCAGGCTGAATACAAAACCCACTGTTTATTAACATCCAATCTTATAGAAAACGTCTGTGTCTAGAACTTTTTCTAAATCTGGGTACAATGACCCAATTTGCACAAAACCAACCTGATGGGTTATTGGGAGCAAGCAAGTGGACTACTTTTCATCCATCAATCACTTAATTTCAGCTTTTGTTCCCAAGTTGTTTGTTGTGACATGAAAATTCTGGGTTGATGAGGAGGCAATAACCCAGAATTTCAACCCAACAACTAACTACAGGTTAAAATCTGGATCCCCCCCCCCACACACACCCCAACAACCTAGCATTCCAAATTCATGTGAGAGGACGAACAACCCCAGAAATGAAGTGGGAGATGGTAAGTGGTCAGTAGGATCACTCCTGCATGGGCCCCAGCTAATTGTGCTGCTTAAGCTATGATGTGTGCACCAAGACTGCTTACTAGCCTTCGGTTACCAGGATAATATTTGCAAAGTTTCTCAACCACCTAGGGAAAATAACTTGTTATGTTACTTTCACAAATAGGACTGAATTGAGGAAGGGAATACCTGAATTAGCTACATTATATTGCTCAGATTTGTCCTCAAGAATAAGGTTGAAGTACCTCATCACTATCAAGCCAATTTTACAGATAAGAAACTCAACTGATGCTTCCAATCACTTCCAACAGGCACATGGGGTCAGATAAGTAAGCCCACGAAATGAAATGAATATTTGAATGAGCAAATTCACTTACATAATACACCTGAATATCAAAATTCAGCTCAGAATTCCAGGCCCATGGCACTCAATTCTTTTCTCAAGAAAGAATGTCAAAAAATAAGTGTGCTATTATTTGAATTCAAGGCTGTTGGGAAAATTAAGGCTTCAAATCTGGATTAAAATATTACTATGCAAAATTACAGTATTTAAAACCTCTAAAGAGAAGGGGTGCTAGGCCACTGTGGAAAAAAACAGAAGTGATAGGCAAGGAACCAAAGGGAAGTATCATGAAGGGCCCAGGTAATAAATGTCCCAGGGGAATCCCAACGTGGGAACAGATCTAAAAGGTTGCAGTGGTTTTAAGATACAGATGACAGGCAAAAGATTAAATGGGCAATGCCTGAGTGGCTTTCCTGCAAAGGGTGGAGAAAACAGGTGCAGAAAGGTAATCCCCTCTGCCCCTCCCCTGCCATAAGCAGCAGCAACCAGCAGGATAAACACTGCTGCTTAGACATCTGATAGCAATGACACACACATCTGGTTTATACCAGAAAACATACCTCAAATGGGTGACTTTCAGAGATCAAAAGAGAAGTAATTTCCCACCCTCAAAGGAAGCCACTACTGTTCGAAAGAGAGGAAGCGCTCAGAACACCAACTCATCCAGAGATACAAAGGACAGACTCCCCCATCAATTTAACCCCCCCCCCCCAACCAATGCAGAGACAGGACAAAATGATCCTCCAATCATAGTCTGTTCAGAGCAGAGCCACAGTAGGCAGCATCCATTATGGGCAACTGCCCTAGGCTCAAAGAATCCAAGCAGCCATTCATTGTTCCTCACAGCTTTCATTTTGGATCTAACCAAATTTGAGTTACCGTATTTTTCGCTCTATAAGACGCACCTAGTTTTTAGAGGAGGAAAACAAGAAAAAAAAATATTCTGAATCAAATAGGCACATCATCACAGGCACATTCCCCATCGCTTCCCCATGGGCTGCACCTCTGACAGACTTACTGCACACACATATTCGCTCTATAAGACGCACAGACATTTCCCCTTACTTTTGAGGGGGAAAAAAGTGAGTCTTATAGAGCAAAAAATACGGTACATGAGCATCTTATAGAACAAGCCACATGCCAAGAGGGGCAAGAATCTCTTTACAAAGAAAAGTGGGCACTATCTACAAAACAAGATTGCAGTTCTGCAACAAAAAAAAATGGAGTTCTAATGAGTTGAAGGGGGACACATTCATTCAACAGATGAAAAACTATGCACACACACACACAATGTACAAGGGGAAAAAAAAAGACTGCTGGGAAAGAATGAAGGCAGAATGGGCAGCTGTCCAAAAGGGAAATTTCATGTGGGTGGATTAGAGGAGGAAGAAAACCAGTTTCCTAGGTAAGGAAGTCAAAGGTTGATTTCCCAGAATAAAGAAAAAAGATAGTTTTCTGTGAAGGGAAGCTCTAAAGCTGGCAGTACTATGGGGACTATGAGGCAACTCACCAGCCTAGAAGGGAAAGGGAAAGTAGTGCCAAATGACACCTGTTAATTTAAGCAATGAGTTGCTACAAGGATATTCCGAAAGGGTGGTTGGGGAGGGGAAGCAGCAAAGACTAATGTTGGAGGAAAGGTGAAAGACTGGTAGAGAGAAAAAGATGACACCAGGCCAGAAAGAGATGGGGCAGAGAGACACACAGAAGGGATTGCCATTAAGGATAGCCGGCAAATGCTAAGAGAACCATTTAGGAGATAGTTCCTCCATTTTTATAAGGGAGAAAAGCACAAACAGTGGGAAAGTAACAGGAGGAGAATCCACTGGCATACATCTGAGGAATCAGACCAACTATCTAAATGGAGGCAGAGAGAAGCCCAAATTTCTTTGGAGTTGAGCCAATGGGGAAGAAGACAGAGCAAGGAAGAGGAGGAAAAGGTGCACCCATAGGGAGTGGGAGGCAGACACACCTGAGGGAGCAGCAGCTCTCCAGCCAGGATGGTGTAACACAGAGAGTGTGGGACTCAGTCCAGGTGATTCCTGAGTTTGCAGCTGCTCCCTCTGCAGCCTCAGGTCAAGCCCAGAACTCATTCACACAGCAACCCCCGACCTGTGGTAAAAGCCCCTTTAACCACCTGAGGCCTTCCGCTTATATGGAAGACTCAAGAACCCTGGGGTGGGCCAGACTGCCACGCAACTTTATCATCCAGCAGGTGCAGCTGCATGGCTGAAAGGAGGGTAAGATGCCCCCCATACGGAGTAAAGTAGTGATTACTGAGCCAGGCTAGGGCTGGGGGGCCCAACCACAAGCCCCCATTCAGCCATGGAGCTCCCCAAGTACCCTTGCACCAGCCACCGGCTCCCACCCGACTCGCTTGCCTGTTGTGAAGATAAAAGCCCGGCAGGCGTGAGAAGCAAAAAGAAAACCCGCTGCCTTGAACTTCTCGAAAAAGATGGAATACAAAGGAAAACATCTCGATTCAGGTTACTTAACTCACCCTGGGGTAGTTTGGTTAGTGGTATGGCAGCCCTCTGGAATAGCTCTTAGCCCAGCCTTCCTCACAGAGTCGTTGATCGGGCCGGGAAGGTAACGGGGAGCTCCGGCCTCTTTTTGCCCCCTCCCCAAGCCCACCCGGAGCAATCCGGAAAAAATTCGGGCGGCGATAAAGGAATGCGACGAGTCTATGAGAGGGGAATACCCCTGGGGAAGGGAGATCGGGGCGGCCGGCGGCCATGGCCGAAAAACCGGGGCAAGAGGTGGGTGTCACGTGACCGACGGGCAGGGAGGGGCTGGGGCAAGAGGGGAAGTGCCCCCGGCGGGTAGGGGCAAAACGGAGGTGACGTGCGGAGTGACTGCCCTCAGAGAAGGGGTGCCGCTGAAGGGCAGCCCCTACGAGGGGGGAAGATGGGGAAAGGGGCTCTACAGCCGCTACCTGCTCTGGGCCGGTCCCGGGACCCGCCGCCACCACCTCCGTCTCCGGCGCCGCCATCTTGCTGCGCCGTTGCCTGGCGTAGATCTCGCGAGATTTGGTGCCGCCGCGCTCAGCTCCCGTTCTTCCTTAGCTGGGCCACGTGACCACCTTCCTCTAAACTCGAGAGAGTCTACAGGCTACCGTCAACTCGCGAGTAGCCCCGTCGCCGATACTGCATTGGTCCTTTCTCCCTTCACTCAAACACATAGGCGTCCCCCTCGCAACGGCTGGGTGTGATGCTCCGGATTAACGACCCCTTCTTCCATTCTGCATCTGTCCTCATACAGAGAAGAAATGTGGGATCTTATATCTAAACCCCTTTTTACCCATAAGCCATAATCAACGATTACTTTCTTAATTACACTTATATCCCGCTTTCTTTCCTGTAAGGCAGCAAAAGCGGTGTACATATTCCCCCTGCTTCTCTCCCTGTTATATTCTTAACAACCCTATGGGATATATATTGGTCAGAAAGGACACCAGCATATTACACGAGTGCACCCATTTACAGTGACTGTAAGCAGGAGAAAATCTTGTAACAGTTTATGATGTTGATGATGAAAAATACTTTAATTTATTGTAGTTGGTGCTGGAGCAGAAAACCCATGATAGTCGCTTCATATTTATTTATTAGATGTATATCCCTTCTTTTTTTCTTTTAAAGAACTCAAAGTGGCTTACATCATTCTCCTCCTGCTCTGTCCTATCCTCACAACAACCCTGTGAAGTAGGTTGGGCTGAGAATCTGTAACTGGCCCAAAGTCACCCAGGTGGCTCTATGGCCAAGTGGACCCCAGATTGCCTGGGTCAGGCTCAAGCTCTCAGCTGTGACACCACCCTGGCTTAAGTAGATTATGCCCAAAGGTTCTGTGTGCTTTAACCTAACTCAACAAAATAATCCCATTTTTTGTATTAATCAATCCCAAAACTACCCGATGACAACCATAGAGGGAACAAATTGCTGTCCCATGATTTACTGGAACAGGAGGCGAGGAGCGGGGAGGATCTTCTCTTGGCTAGTTTCCATCCTGCTACTAAAATGTGCTTTGCATTATGAGGGATTCAATTCACAAGTAGTTTCTGAGCTACAACGAGATGCAACGTTTCATGTGTCTGTATATGTGAAGAAAGCACACACTGAAGAAAATGCATGTGTCGATGCCAGTGTGAAGGTGAACAGTGTGGGTCCCTGGACCACCCAGAGAGTGGCAGGTGGGTGGGGAACAGTGGCTAATAGCCCTGGGCCAGCATGAGGCTCCTGGGGCCCACAGGTGGAGACTGCATGGCACAGCGCCCTTCTTTCCAAAATGGTTTATATGCAGGGGGCCAGGCATGCACCTGGTGACAGGCGATCATTTTCTTTTTTCACTTCTCAAATATATAATTTTCTACAGCAAAATGGTGCTTATTCCAAGGTAAATGTGTTTGGCATCTGGTTGTAAAGGTGACCTATATTTGATTCCTGTAGTCATGCTGGTGTCCCGATTTAAGTGCATTTGAAATAGGAAAGCGCACATACTCAAAATATTTTTTTTAAAGCAAGGAGGCAAGCAGAGGGTGCCCACTGTGGCTTAGTGGTGAGAATCCTGGACTGAAGAACTGGGAAGTCTAGATTCTAGTCCCCTCTCAGCCACGAAGCTCACCGGATGGCTTTGAGCTAGTCACACACTCTCAGCCTAGCCTACCTCACAGGATTGCTGTTGTGGTGGGGATAAAATAGAGGAGAGGAGAGCTCCGTGAGCTGCCTTGGGATCCTTGCAAGAGGAGAACAGGTGGGGCATAAATGTAAAGCAATAATAAACAATGCAATAATAATTACTTATCAGGAATGCAGAAGCAGTAATAAAGCACGGGATGGAGGGAGAAGACGGTGACATCCCTGGGAGAGTCTAAAGGCTCCATTTAACGGGAAGCGTCTAACATTACCGAATTGCACATCCAATGCCAAGCCTTTCTACTAGTGACTCAGGACGGGAAGCCACATAGGCTCTCACCTGTGACAATATAAATGTAACCCGTGTGAGCGCATAATGCCATCTCGTGCGGAGAAGTCCAGCGCTTCTCGCTGTGACTAGCTGCACCCTGCAAGGAGGGAGGGGGCCTTTCTCCTCCCTGCCCCCACTTTTAATGGGGGGTGCTGGGAATTGGGCCCTGTGCATTCCCCCTCCATGATTCCCTCACTCAGCTGTGTTCAGAGAAGAGGCTGATCTCCAGTTCCGGATCACGAGGACAAATCCTGCCATTCGAGCCCCGCGCTTCCCTGCATGCTTTCCCAGTGAAAAAGGCCCCGCTGCGGAAGAACAGCTGCTGTCAGCTCTCCCGCCCCTATTCCAGCACCCTCTCTGGTATACAGGGCTTGTGTGGATTTAAACCACGTGTCTGAGCCTCTTGGCCAAATTGTGTGTGTGTGTGTGTGTGTGTGTGTGTTGCGGGTAGGGGGGTGGGGATCGGGAGCTTCCGGTACCAAAAGGCCAAGCTAGAGGGAAGGGATGTGAGTTCCGGTCATGACAGCTTTCCCTTTGTCTCTTCGCCGCCCACAAATTCCCCGCTTTCCTTCTCTGGAGTTGGAAGCTGCTGCTGATCCGCTTTCCGCTTCCAAGAAATGAGTCAGAAAATGCGGATGCCCAAACTTGAACCTGCCGAGGAGGAGGAGGAGGAGGAGGAGGAAGAGGCGGCGGCGGCAGCATATGAGGCAGTCCAGAAAGGAAACTTCCGACAGCCCTGCCTCCGGGATGCAGAGCCTGCGGAAGGCATGGAAGGAGGACGGCTGGGTAAGGGTGCTCAACTCCCGGCCCTCAGGTCTCGATGGCCGCAGCGTTGTGCTCTCCGCTGTGCTTCCCCACGATCTCGGGGCACGGAATGGCAGTGTCTGCGTGCATGTGTGAAAGGAGTCAGACCGTCTCCACTCTCCCGATCCTGTGCATTTGGGCATCGCCTCACAAGTACTCCAAGCGGCCTCTAGTGATGGTCCAGCGTCCATGCCTTGCCTACGACCGCTGACATTGCTTGCTCATTTTCCGGACCCTGATCCTCTAGCAGGTGCATGGCTGAAGCTGAAGGGATTCACAGGCGAACTTTTCAGAGCAGTCTGTCCCCACCCTGGGGTCCTCTTGACCAGCCCCCCTCAGCCCCAGTGGCCAAGAATTCCGTGGGTTGTAGTTGGGAACATCTGGGGAACAGCAGAGCTGGGAATGGCTCTTTTAAAGGACAGAGAGAAGCAATGACATGTGAATCTCATCTCTCCCGAAAAGCTTTGCAAAAGTTTCCTGCTGGCCATCAGGGGTTCAGGGCATGAGAGCAACATTTGCTTGCTAACTGGTGACCCCACCACCTTCTCAAAACCATCTTTATTTTTAAAAGCAGGTTCCATTTTAAGGATTATGAAAGAGCCTTTAGCAGCTTTAAGAATGCAGGATGACCAACAGTCACAAAGTTGTGGGAGTGTCCTGGGAAAGTGGATGTCTTTGCTTTCCTTTTTCTCTCATTGTACCAAAACAGTTTTCCCCAGATGGGTCAGACTACAAGTTCCAGCACTGGCTGGCTGGCTGGGGATGCTGGGAGTTGTACCTTGACACTTCTGGAAAGCATTTAGCTTGGGTGTAGCTGATTAAACAAAACATCTTCACTTGGAACATTGTTACTGGGTGCAATTCACACCAGGGAAGGTGCCTTGGAAGCTATGTATGGGTGCCATGATATACTCAATGGAACCTCCAGGTTTAGGGGCAGTATACCACAGAATACTGTTGCAGGATGGCAGGGAACAACAGGCGATGCTGTTGCATTTGTAGATGCCTGTTTCTTTTCATTTCATTATTTTTAAACACAAAACCCAAGCAGGATTCCTGAAGAAAAATATACTACTCTATGTAAAGGGGAAAAAAAGGAGACAGATGTACATGTGTGTGGAAGGGCCCTCCATCCTTTCTCTGCTCCCTAAGTTTTAATTTACAGTGTATGTCTTTAAAAGGTCTTTGCACCGGATAAGCTGTGCTCCTACTTTTGGGGCACCCCTTTCTGAACTTGTAGGCGGGCCACAGAGTGACCTGGATTTGACTCAGGAAGCTCAGTGCCACATTTTGGCGAAAGTTTGGGCGGTCCTTGACAATACTTTATTTTTCTTTTTTAAAGGACGAGAGAAGCTTTTGCCCGGCTGGCCTGTGGCTGAAAACAGCAATGGACTTGCAGCCTCCTCCAACGGTGCCCGCTCTCAGTGGTGGGGCTGCAACCCCCGTGGCCCCGGCCAGCAAGCTCACTACGGATGCTGGGACTTGCCCAACGCATCGGGAGGACACTAAGTCAGGCATGTCTGCCTTAGACCGTCATTCTGCACACGCAGCGGAGCTTACGGAACCGCTGCTGTAAAAACGAGTCGATCGCGGGGGGGGGGGGAGAGCGAGTGTGTGTGTGTGTCTGTCTGTCTGTCGGCGGGGGGATCGGCTTTTAAGACGAGGCCTCTGGGCCGCAAGGCAGGCCGATGCACCGCGACTTGCAGCCTTCCCGGTGCTGGCTGGGGCCGTGGGCGCTGCAGCGCCAGCCCTCCGGAGAGCGCGGGGTCGGAGAAGGCTCGGCCACGGGCAGCGCTGATCCTGCAAACGTGCGGAAAGCGCCCTCCTCACGTGGGCGGCGCGGCGTTTTTTCCTCCCTCCGTTCTGGGGCGGAGAGAGCAAGAAACGGAACATAGGCGCGCAGGGCCGCCCCCCCCGCCGCGCAGGCACCTGCCCCCCCGAGGACGGGGGGCGCTTTCCGCCCCGGCCCTCCGTGTTTGTTTGTTTAGCGAAAGCCTCCCGCGAACTGGGCACCCCGCCCCTTTACCGCTACCCAGGGGGGCTTTCCCGTTCTACGGAGCGTGACATCACCCGGCCCTCCGCCAATCAGGACGCGGCAGCCGGCAGCGCAGGGGGAATTCCAAGAACCCTCGGCCTCCTTCAAAGCGGGGGGGGGAGTGGGAGGAAAGGAGTTCGGGCGTTCGGGCCGGCCGGGGGGCATGCGGGCCGGGCCCGGGCCATGAGTTGCCTCGGACAGCGACAGGCGCCGCGGCCGCCGCCGGAGAAGGCGATGCTGGTGGCCCCGCTAGGTATGCGGTAGCCGGGGGAAGTGGCTGGGCGAGCGCGGCGAGCGGCCCTGGCTCGGAGGGATGCTGGCGGGCGGCTCGCGGGGCGGGGGGGGGGCGCCGGTGCAGGCCGAGGCCCCGGCCCGAGGGGAGAGGGCGCGCGGGAGCCGCAGCTGCGTCCGCCGCGGGCATCTGCCTGCGGTTCCCGGGAAGTTGGCGGCGGCAGCTTGAGTCGCACCCGGCGCCGGCGCCTGCCTGGTCGCTGGCAAGTTTCACATCGCCTCACTCGGACGCGAGCGGCTGCCGTGAAGGGGGCAGGAGGCAGCGGGCCCGAGCGCCGCGGGGTCTCCCCCCCCGCCGCCGCAACCGCAGGGATGTCAGTTGCATTAAAAGGCAGATCCCCCCCCACCGCCCCGCGCCATTGCAACTGATGAGCAAGGGAGTTTCTCCAGCAGATGGTGAATGCCTGTTTGGCTGCAGGGGGCTCTTGGCGTCCCCCCTCCGTGATGTGGCGATGGCCCTGCTTATTTTAGAACTTTTCTCATAACTCAAGCCTGTCAAATGGGCACCGGCCACTTGTGGCGAGCGGGAGTTGTCTGCAGGTAGCCGGGTGGGGAACCTTCGCAAAAGTTGGCGCTTCGGGTTACAGATGACCTAAGCAGGCATTGGGGAGGGTGGGTGGGGGCAAAATATTATGCTCTGTGTTGCTCTGGATGTATTTGCATTGCTGCTAATAGCTCCATGATGTCGCTGGAAGTACTTTAAAATGCAGAATAGATCTGATGCATTATTTAAGTCATGCCTCGAAAGCGTTCTAGAGGTTTCTTGCCCTTGCGATTTGCGGGGGGGGGGGACAGTGGTCATGGGGTCCACTCAGGCACCATCATTTATATCCGGGGTGTGGTGAAATGTCCAAGAGACCAGTTGAATCCTCTAACCACATCAGAGCTGTGCAGGATTGGACCCAGAGTGCAATTATTCCGGTATACTGTTGACGTGGTGTGGACCAACCAGCTGCCCACAGGAAACCCAAAAGCAGGACGTGCATGCAACGGCACCCTCCCACCCATGTTCCCCAGCTGCTGGTGTGCAGGAGCATGCCACCTCTGCACCTAGAGGTAGCATAGAGCCTTCAGAACTAGTCGCCGCAGTTGCCTTCTCTGCCACGAAGTTGCCTTCCTGAATCCATACAGAAGTGAAGGGTGGATCTTTGATCTTAGAAGGTTGCAAGCTTCCATATAACCAGAAGGGCCTGATCCTGCCTAATCTTGTAAGCTACACACAGTTGGGCCTGGTTGAAATCTGGATGGGCGACTTAAAATGTCGTGAACTGTCCAGAGAGCTTTGGCTACAGGTGGTAGAGAAATGTAGTGTAGTAATAATGATACTAATAAACGTGCCGCAGAAATGGAAGTTATATCTGCAGTTTGAAGAAACTCTGGCACCGCAGGAACAGATACGAGGCATGAAGTGGTGACTGATTTATGGGGAAACGAAGGTGGCCCCTAATGAAATCCTCAGGCTCACCCCCTCTCTACCCGTTCCCCACGTAGCCTTTTCTAAACAGCAGCTAAGGGATTCTGCACAAAGGCAGTCCAGGCAAGACGCCCTCAGTGAGGTGGCCTGCCTGCCTGCCTGCCTGCCTGCCTGCGCCAGGTGCTGAGGAGCTGGGGCAGGTGGAGGTCTTGCACCCATCCTGCTCGGGCGATCCTGGGGGCAGCTGCTTTGCCCCTGTGTGTCTGGGATGTCGGACTAGGTGGGCCTTGGTCTATGTTCCGAAGGGCCCCCTCGCCACCACCATCTACACCTGCTCTTTCTGATGATGGCCACCACATGCTCTCCATCTCGCCATTGCCATTGTCTGCATGTGAGGCATGTTCACCAGCAGATTGCAATGGGGAAGAGGAGAGCAGGTCCGTGGCCCCTGCTGGGGTGAGGGTGCTCGGGACACGCTTGGCCGTGCGTCTTTGGCTCCTTGCAGGCTAACACTGGTGCACATGGGTGTGGTTTCCTTTGTCCCAGTGGACTTGGGGAGGGCCAGGTAGAGCTGAGCCTGGCCAGGAAGCTCAGCGCTTCCCAGGGTTCTTGTGAGGATAAAATCGGGAGGAGGAGACCTCTGCATTTGCTTATTGATTCGATTTCTAAACCACCCATTAACCGTCCAGAGACGCATAGTGATTGGATGGGGTTGAAATATCCCAAACAAGCAAGCAAGCAAGCAAGCAAGCAAGCAAGATGGGTCTCATGTAAGCTGCCTGGGGTTCCCGGAGGAAAAAAGTCAGGATATAAGTGGAACACAATACGACAGTGACAATGAGGGTGTCTGGATCCGGCACAAGATAGAAGGCTGGTCTGTCCTTGTGCTTTAAACAGGAGCTTGATGAGCAGGATGGACTTTTTGAATAGAGCTGGAAGCGGCCTGTGAGGGCATTGAGTGCAAACCACGGCTCTGCTTCCGCCTGTGCTCAGCTCCAGCTCCTCACCTTCCCCGCTTAGCTCCGCTGCTAAGGGCTGCAGAGCTGGCTACTGCTGAAGATGCAGGAGCCAAGTCAGTGAGGGAAGGGTAGGAGTCCTGGGACTTTTCCTGTTGGAACATGCATTGCACGCTGTCCTAAATGAATAGGAGAGAAGGAGCCGCCTCTCAGGCCTGGTGGTCTGTGCATGCAGGAGAGATTAAGCCATGACCTTGTGGCAACCACTAAATCGAAACTCCAGTGGCTTTTCCACCCTTCAGTGGCTAACCTTTGCAGGGGTGTTTAACCGCTGCATGACAAGCAGAGACCAGGCAGGGGAAGCCCTTTCCTCATGTGCAGGTGTGATGAGGGGGTGAATCTCCTTTGCGGGATTGTTGCTTGCCAGGAAGCTCTCAAAGGCCCTCCTGGAGCTGGAGAAAAAGAAAAGGGCAACCCAGGTTCATGCTCTTCTGACACAGGTGGAATGCGTGCTTGGACAGAGCCCTAATCTTTTCTGCAATCCAGTTTAGAAGACTGGGTTGAAGCAAGTTTGCATTTTGTCCAGTATCTTGCATTCCATTCTTCGAGGGATCTGTGGCACTGGAAGCCCTGCTGCGCTTGAGTTTGGTGGACTTCTGATGCATTTCTGACCTGATGCTCAGAAGTGGGTTGCGTTGCGCGGGAAGCATCACGGGCTACGGTGAAGTGGCTTGAAATATTTGAGCTGAATCTCTCTGCACAATTTGTGCAAATCAGGGACTGACTCATTGTTAGAGATGTTCTTGCTGTAGCATTTTGCGTGAGAAGCAAGGCAGTGTCTCAGAGTGTGTGTGTGTGTGTGAGAGAGAGAGTGTGCATGCGCGCATCACTCTCCCTTGGCCACCCTGGGTTTTCTGACCTTCGCTCTGCAACGTGAGAAAGGTTTTCTGACCTTCGCTCTGCCTTCGCTCTGCAACATGTGCAGATTTGCTTAAAATTTTACATCCATTTTTCTGTTAGGGTTTTTTTTTTTTTTTTTTTACATTTTACACTGCAGCCCATTTTAAAAATGGAAGTCTTTGTGCTGACTTGACTCATTTCAGATCAAGTTGGTGCCAGTGCAGGGACAGGATCCACTGAGCCAAGCTGAGAATGTATTTCGGATTTTCAGCTACCTGCTGGATTTCTCACGCGCCCATATCTCTTTGCAGGTGCCGCCTCGGGCTTGTCTGTGATGCAACCAAGTACAGGGACTAATGGTAAGGACTTCGGATTGTTTTCTTGTTGGCATGGGGAGCAGGAGCGAGGAAGAGCTTTTCCTACCTCATGTCTGGGTGCCACGCAGGTGGCAGAGCCAGTAAATACAAGTTACTTTCCCATTCCACAGAAGTGTAGGTTGTCTTGATTTGCATACAAATAGTGATGCAGTAACCCTTTCCTCTAATTGCTTGCAATTGGAAGATCATTGTTTTCTTGACCTTTGGGGATCTCTGTAGGGATTTTTTTGTCCATGCCCATTAAACTCTTACCTGCGCTTTCCCTGGTTTTTACATATAGTAGCAGCATCCCCTTTTCTGCCACCATGAGGACTAGAAACTGGATGAATTCAGAACTGATAATGAAGTCAGATAATGTGCTATGTTATGCAGACATGTTGGCCTGATTTAAAATGCCAACACTTTTTCTTTTGCAGATGAATTAGGTAAGCATTCTGGGGTTTGTGGCAAGCAACACACTTCAGGTAAGAAGAAATTCTTGAGATATATGATGGATATATGTACCTCTGGCTTGATTTATTCATATGTAATTCTCAGATCCAGTGGGAACTCAGCTGTGGAAAAACCTTCCTATTTTCTCAGGCATTTTATTCTTTCAGTTTCTGCTTTCAATCTGTTGAGGTATAATCCTCTGCAAAAGAATTACACCTCAGAAGCTTCTGAACTCCTAGGATTCTCCAACCAGGAGTGCCTTTTCTCTGTTTTAACTGCGCCCTTCTGTGTTTTAAATCTTTGGTTCATTGCTAATCTTTGGCTTGCGTTTTGATTTTAAACTGTAGTTTTAAACTTTCACGGGGTACCTTATGTCGCTGTTTAAGGTTTTAACTGTTGTGCACGGCCCAAAGAACTTTGCTTAGTGAGCCATATGGAAACACCTGCCGGGGTTGCACCTTGGGCATTTGAGTGATAAACTGCAGGTATAAGTCACTCAGCGTGCAAGTGTAGCAGAAAGTGAGTTGCAATTCTTTTGATTCTGGCCTGCTGCATAAGGAAGGGTGCAGCAACAGGTACAGGAGAGGCTTAATTGTTCTTTGCGTTAACGGAGAGGCTTTTACCTTCATTTATGGAACAGTGGAGCAGTTCATTTTATTAAGCGTTTGGAAAGGCGTTTGACAGAATGGCATTTTGGGGGGCAGTAAGGTACCGCGTTTCTTGGTAAAAGCACCTTGCTCACCTCATCTCCATGTGGCCCAATCAGACTCACATTCAAGTCTTGACAAAACGGTTCACACATCACAACTCCGGGTTGCGCTTCCCCTCATGCGTCCCCCATGCCCCCCTGCTCCTCCCCGATTTCCCAGTATGGGTTGCATGTTACTGGGAAAAGACCCTCAACCTGGTTTTGGTCCTTTGAAGCGCTGTACGGGGCAGGGAAGCTTTTTCAACAAGCCACGGCCATCGTGGTTACAGTCTGCAGACTGAGCCAGGGCGTAAAGTCATGCAGGGACCTCCAGTGGTGCCTCCACTTCCTGCTCCCCTCAGGAATCATTTTCAAAAGAAACCCTCAAAAAACATTAGGATACGAAGTGCTCCTTCCTGCTCCTGGGCTTGCTTCGTATCAGATGTTTGGCAGGCAGGAAGGGAAGGAAAAGTTTACTTCCTTGTTCAGACAAACGCCTTCCTCTCTCTCTCTCTCTCTCCTCACAGCCCCTGCCCTCACTGTTTCTCTCCCTTGGACCCCGTTCTGCCTGTTCTCTCTACTTCTTCCCTCGCTGTTTCCCTCTCCCTGGCTTGCTTCCCCTCATCGTTCAAGTTAGCTGTTTCTTCCTTCTGCCCCTTCTCCCACCTCGGTAGGAGCTCTGATAGCGGAATAGGAGGTAGAGGTACCAGGTGGGAAACAGAGACTTGGGATGAGGTTTGGAAAACATTTTCCTTCCTTCTGGGACTGGCGGATGTTCCTTGCCTTGGGCTCTGGGGAAAGGGCGCGGGTGTGGACAGAATGAGCAGAGCTAACTTATTCAGAAGGTTAGTCTCATGACGTTCCATGCATACATTCATAGGATACAATCAAAAGGAAACTGGGCAGCCCTCTGAGTGGGATGGTGTAACCTGGTGTCCTGCAACAGCAGGGGGTGGACTGGATGGCCATCATGGTGCCTTCCAACTCTGCTGGTCTGTGATTCTATGGATCACAGACTGAAGCGGGTGTTTTGTCGTGCCTTTGTGGAGTCAGATATGTGGATTGGCTTTGGGGTTCAGGCCCGCCTCTGCTTGTGCTCAGGTTCTTGGCTGAAGTGCTTGCTTTTTAACTCGCCAGCCCTTTGCAGCAGCTATTACGTGGCTGGCAAATCCTCCAGGGAAACCATTTGCTGCTAGGAAAAGCAAACAGTTGGAAGCGGTCAATGCTGGCTCTCCATTTGTACAGCTCTCTGCTCCCTGAATGTTTTAATTTGATGCTGTCATGGCTTGGAACCTGGTTCTCCTGTAATAGCCTTCTCCAACCTTGTGCCCTCGAAATGTCTTAGACAAATGCAGTTCCAATCATTCCCAGCGAGCTTGGCCAATGGTCAGGAATGGGCATATATCAACCATAGAAGATAAAGTTAGAGGGAACTAGTTTGAGCCCTTCCCTACCAGAAAAAAACATATATACAAACTTTGAAAATAAGAACTAGTATCTAAGGTGTGCTTTTTTTCTCCTCCCTCCTTGATCCCTTTTCCTTTTGTGTCATTGATGTTGTAAGCTTGAGGGTAGGAACTGCCTCATTCTTCTTCGTTAGTCTCTCTCTCGGACCCTTTTCCACCAAAGAGTGGGGTAAAAATAAAGAACACTGAAAAAATTAAGTAAATCCTCGTGCCTTGAGCTGAATCCGGAAGCTAATTGCCCTCGTTCTCCACCCGCCTTCCAGAAATCATCGAAGAGCTAATCAAGGAAGATGGCTTCGAGGCAGGCCCCGCCTCACTCCCAGCCAAGCTCTCCCTCAACGGTTCGGCCCGGATGGTGCCCCGGTGCTCCAACGGCGGGGTGCAGAGGCCGCCCGAGCCCGTGGGGAAGAACCTGGGGCAGCATGGCCTGCAGTCCTATGGGCCTCCCCACCTCCCCGCCTCGCCCGCCCCGCAAGATCGCTCGGCGTCCCAGCTCTCGCAGAACCTCAGCAGCCTGACGCTGCGGCCCCAGCTGGTCTCCAGAGGGACACGCTCCCCTCTCCTGCCCGCCGGGGGCAGGCTCGTCGACGGCCCCTGGGCGCCCCCCGCCCCCTCGATGCATCCCGCGATGTTGCAAGAGCCGCTGCAGGACGTCCTCCTGGAGCCGCCCCGGCTGGTCATCACGGAGCAGCCCAAGCAGCGCGGGATGCGCTTCCGCTACCAGTGCGAAGGCCGGTCCGCCGGAAGCATCTTGGGGGAGTGCAGCACAGACACCAACAAGACCCTGCCGACCATTGAGGTGGGTGTGGGCGGCCGGGCAGGGGCTCTGGGCCGCTTCCGGGGAGCAGTGCTGGGCACCTGCAGACGGAGCAAGGTTCGGGCAGGCCCCCGCAGCCCCCAGTGCCTTGTGTCAAGAGAGCAGCTCGGAGTGTGGGACGGGACTCAGGCGACCCGGGTTCGAGTCCCCGCTCGGCCATGGAGCCAGCTGGGTGACTTTGGGCCAGTCTCAGACTCTCAGCCCAACCTACCTCACAGGGCTGCTGTTGTGGGGATAAGATGGAGGAGGAGATGTAAGCTGCCTTGAGCCCTTTGTCGGAAGAAGGCAGGCTATGACGAGAATAAGATAATTACAATAGCACTCGGCTTAGTTGCAGTTAATGACCTGTTTCGTTCCCCTCTTCCGCCACTGGCTACACTGCTGGGTTCAAGTGTTATGGGAGAGGCAGACAAATGTTTTCTCCTTCACTTTCTTTGCACAATGCATAATTTTGAACACCTCCATCATGTTGCCCCTTACCTGCCTTTTTCCTAAGCGGAAGAGTCCCAGGGAAGCTGCTCCATCTCCCTGATCATTTTTTTTAAAGTAAGTTCTATTGTTATTATTTTACTAACAAAAAGAAACTAAAAATCATCAGTCATCAAAAGCATCAGACCTACTGGGTCAGCCCCCCGTACTTTTTTTTTTAATAGTAATCCATAAACATATTTAAGTCAATGCATAGTCCCGTTTCTCTAGCCAATAATAAAAGGAATTCCAAGTTTGATAGAAGTCTGTATCCTCTTTCTCCTTCAGAGACACTCCCTGATAATTTTTGTTGCCCTTCTCCATAATTTTTCCCCTCAAGAATGTCCTTTTCCAGCTAAGGTGGCCAGAATGGTTGTACCAAAGGCTTCCCTAAGGGGAGGACAACTTCAATCGTTCTGATCCCGTATGTGGGGGCTGAAAAGAGGAAAGACACCGCTACACCTTCAACACACAGTGCAGCTGAGCCTGAATCGGTGCTCCGAGGCAGGGCATCTTCAAGGCTAGTACGTGAGAACGGGTGTGCCAGGGTTTGGCTCTGTGCCTGCTTGCATGTGCCCCCTGTAATTGGGATGGCCGGATGGGGCGCCTGCAGAGGGTCTTCAGAAACAGATGGCGCCCACAGGCCTTCAGAAACAGAACTGGCACTGCCCGGGACAGAAGGCTTTACTTAGAAATGCCCAAAGAATGGACAAAGCGTTTTCCTGCTGGACAGACCGCACAGAAGTCCTGCCTTTGGGAAAGTCCTGCGGGGCAAGGCCGCTCTCTCTCTCTCTCTCTCTCTGCCGGCGAAGACAATCGCACAAACCTTTCCCTGCCTGTCTTTCCGCAGCTGCAGAACTTTGCAGGGATCTCCGAAGTGAAGGTGACGGCCTGCTTGGTGTGGAAAGACTTCCCCCACCGAATCCACCCCCACAGCCTGGTGGGGAAGGACTGCCACAGCGGACTCTGCGAAGTGATGCTAAAGCCCCGGGTCAACCCCAAGCACAGGTGAGGCCTCGCACGTCTCGAACCCTCGTGGGGAGAACGGTGCAACACCCGACGAGGGCTTAGCTCTGGACAGGCAGGAGACGGTTCTCTGTTCCACATTTGGCTCCGGGAGGGAATAGCCATGGAGAGGCAGCAAAGTTCTGGCATTTTGACCTGGGAAGGGCTGTTGTTCAGTGATGGACCGTGTGCCTTCGGTGCAAAAGATTCCGGACTCGATCGCTCACATCTCGGGAAGGCAGGGCTGGGAAGGACTTCTGGGAGCAGTCCTGAGAACAGTACCAAGTTAGATGGGCCAAGTCTGACTTTGCAGGAATCCGCTGGATACGTCCCTGCAGACCCACTTCCTTGGTGTTCTTTTGGCCTCCTAACCACAAACTCCCCTCCGATCGCTTCGTAGTTTTAACAACCTTGGGATCCAGTGTGTGAAGAAGAAGGACATAGAAGAATCCATAGAGAAAAAGCTGCAACTTGGGATCGATCCTTTCAAAGGTGAGTGGAGTGGGAGGTGCTTCTAAGAGCCATTCTCAGCCCTGAGAGGCTGGGCTGGGGGAAGGGGATGGGGCAGGATCCCATATGAGGTGTCAGTTATCCTAAGTCCAGAGCCGGGATCTCGGGACGGAGCCTTAGCGTTGCAGGCAGCTAGTGTGACTGGTGTGTTAAACTTGTTCGCTGGGTTCAGCTCTTGGGTGGGCAGCGTCGAAAGCCCAAACCAGCACTTTAAACCGTTGACTGTCAATCACTAAGTCTTAGGAGAGGAATTTCAATCTTATAATTTGGAGGGAAAACGGTCTGAAAGCCAATGGCCAGCAAACCAGCAGAGGGAAAGGGGGAGGGGCCAGGAAAGGGGGCGTGTCCTCTGAGAAACCTCAGAGGGCTGGTTTTTGCCTTTTGGCCTGAGGTCGAACACCTCTGCCTAAAGACAAATTGGGCCTTTCTTTGGCATTTTGCAGAATGTCCCTGGATCCGACTGGTTGGAAGCCATGCCTAAACTCTTCTAAATCAGACTAGCTTCCCACTAGTCTATAAATAAATAAACTATATTTATTATAGTTACATCCCACCCTTTTTTCCTTCCAGGAATTCAAGGTGGCTTACCTAATTCTCCTCCTCCTCTTCTCAGTCTTATGCCTCACAACAGCCCTGTGAGGTAGGGCAGGATGAGACTCAGTGACCGGTCCAAAGTCACCTACTGAGCTTTGTAGCCAAACAGGGACTAGAACCAGATCTCCTGGATCCAGTTCAACACTCTAACCACCCTATCAGCTCTCGTATGTGCAGGCTATGAAAAATACATCTTTTTCCATGGAGTTTTATAGTTGAGGTTAGGATAGTTAAAAGGCTGGCGGTTTTTACACGTAGGGCTGGAATGAGAGAAGACGGCCTGGTTGTATCCTGCACTTGACTTCTGTGCGCTTACTCAAGCTTTCTTTTTCTCTCTCTCCGTCCAGCGGGATCATTAAAAAACCACCAGGAGGTTGACATGAATGTGGTCAGAATTTGCTTCCAAGCGTCCTACCAGGACAGCACGGGAAAGACACGGTACCTCTGCCCCGTTCTCTCAGAACCCATCTTTGATAAGAGTAAGTCATGGGGTATTCCAGGGGAGTGGGCCACGGGTTATTTCTGGCAGTGCCCGAAAAAGAAAACAATGGAAGGAATAGAGGGCAAGTAGAACCAGTCTGAGTGGGCCAGGCATGGGGGCAGATGGCTTGGAGAATGCTGTCTTTCCCTTGTTTTTCCCTTCATAAATGTTCCAGTGTAAGCAAAAGTTGGAAGAAGCAGTGGGGCAACCTGGGCAGGTAACGGGTGGAAGATGCGATTGCGTGGAGCCCATATAAAATGCTGAGAATAAGATGGGGTATTTGCAGAATAAAAACCTCCTCTGAAAGCGCCTAGAGGGTTCGGAATCAGTCCTGTTTACGGGGCTGAAACCCTAGAAGACTCAAAAAACTCAGTGGCAAGGCAGAACAGGGCTAAAAAAGAAAATGCAGATTGGTTAGGCACGCAAGGCGGACCACATTCTAACACTGCGGGTTTTGGTGTGCCCAGAATCCACAAACACATCAGAGCTGAAAATATACCGGATGAATAAGGAGTACGGGAGTTGCACAGGTGGAGAGGAGTTGTATCTGCTGTGTGATAAAGTCCAGAAAGGTAAGTGAAGAAGACTGCAGCGGCCTTCGAAAGGCCCTGTTCCAGAGCAAATCAGGGCTGCCCAGCCTGTCCCGTTGGCCTCTGTTCTGAGCCAGCTGTTGCTGCTGGCTTCCAGTTCTCGAAGACACGCTCCATGCGCCCCCTCTCACAGCGACTCCCCTCTTCCACCGCCATTGTCACCAGCTTGTCGCTGCCACTCGCTTGCTTATCCGGCAGGCCAGTCGGCCATGGTGTCCACTGCACTACCCTTGCCCGGGCAGGGACAAGAATGAGGAAACAAGCGGGTTGCACCGTTGGAGGAGAAGCATCTTCGGGGTGCCCTTGGCAGGTGCCCAGCTGTGCCGTGCTTGGCCCCAGCCCTGCTTGGAGGGCCAAGTGAGCCCACTGTTTGGGCATTCGTGAGAAGCTCCCCTGGAAGCTGTGCTGGATAACCAGCAGTAGCTGAAGGACTACCCCCGCCCCAGGCGAATCTGCCTCTCTGCCCCACCGCCCTCACTCCCCTTCTCCAATGCCCTTGCAGAAGACATTTCTATCATCTTCCGGAAAGACACGTGGGAGAGCAAGGCGGACTTCTCCCAAGCGGATGTCCACCGGCAGATCGCCATCGTCTTCAAGACACCGCCGTACCAGCACCTGGACATCGCGGAACCGGTGGTGGTGGAGGTGTATCTGCGGCGCCTGACCGACAGCGTCTCCAGTGAGGCCTTCAACTTCATCTACCTGCCCAAAGACAACGGTAAGATAGGCAGGGAAGAGGCTGCCGTGAACTGAGACAAACTGCTTGTCCGCCCAGCTGGTGGATACGCAGTCCTTCCCACCTCGGTGCCTAGATGTGGGTTTTCTGGGGAAAAGGCATTGGCTAGAAGTGCAAAGCCTCTGAGCCAGGGAATGGATCTGCGAAGGCAAAAATCCCACAGGTTCAGCAGTTCTGGGCCCGGTCAATGCCTGAATGGGAAGCATCTGTGAGGTCTTTGGAAGAGGGGCAGGATACCAGTATGAGCAAGGAAATGAGCATAATAGCTGGACTTCATCTTTCGACAGACACGTACAGGGTCAACAAAAAGAGGAAGCAAGGCATGCCTGACATCCTAGACGAGCTCTCCAGCCCAGGTTTGTAGGCTCCAGGGCAAGTGCGCAGCCCTTCGGTTTGTGCTGATGGAAACAGACCACGAACGGGGTTTGGGTAGCCCACCTGTCACGGCCAAATGCAACAGACTTCGTTTCCCTTCCCCAGATCCACATGGGATTGAGGCCAAGAGGAAGAAGAACAAACCCAGCTACCTGGACCATTTCGACTTTCCCACTCTCTCAGCAGGTTGGTCAGTGACAGCAGCTGGGTGGATCAAAGGAAGGCCCCCGACATGGGGGTGGAGGGCTTGTGGCAGCCCCTTCCCTTAACCCTGCCTGAAAGCTCCTCACAAGGATTCCCAGTTCAGTCTGTTGCCAGAGCCGTGGCGGTAGTAAGCCCGTCTCAACAGGTAGGGCCAGAATTTTCCCGGTTTGGGAAGAAATTGGTCAAAGGGCTTAAGCATTTCTCTTTCTCATTCTCTTTCTCCCCCACCCACCGTGCCCCCCAGTTTGGGAGAGGGGGAACTATTCTAAAAGAAGCCGGTTCCTGCAACAGAGCCAAGGGGGAGCAAAAGTGAGCTGGCTCGGCAAGGAAACTTGCCCCCCGCGTCAGGGAGGGATCGGCAGCTGCTTCCACCCCCCTGAGGAGTGGCGATTTCTTTGCTCTGATTGCAGCTGGCTCCTTGCCGTGTCCCGAAGACAGGCCTTTCCTCGGCAGCTTGGAGCGCATCACTGTGCCGGACCTGTTCGAGGAATACAGTCTAGTTCAAGACTTCTCTTCCTACAGTGGGCCCAGCTTGAGCGACGTTCTGCTGCCCTCGCCCATGGACTTCCCTGAGGCCACCGGTCAGGAGCTCCTGCTCGACACGTATGCGGCCCAGTCGAGCGCCTCCGCCCCCTTTATGCTCTCCGGGGGTGGCGAGCAGGAGGGCACCGCTAGCTTGGTGGGGAGCAGCATGTTTCCCAGTCAGTACAAAGAGGCCGAAGCACGGCTGGAAATTGAGACCACGCTCAAGGCAGCAGACGCCTCCGTGGCTTTGTGAAGGGACGTGGCTCCCCCGCCGGTTCTGAAGGAAAAGGCTCAACTCCCGCTTTGAAGTCAGCTGGCAGCCGGGAGCTCTTTGCCAAAGCCAAGTTCCCTGCGGACAAACTGAAGGGGAAGAAAATACGATGGTATTTGTGAGGCCTCCCTGGCACACGTCCTCCTGGGGGACTGACAAGCAGCGAATCGGATGGAAGGAAAAATTGCACTAATACCAGGAGGGTGGGTGGGGCAGCCCCTTGGGACTGGCCTGAGACCCCCCTGCATTTCTTAGAATCATGGAAGAAGCGGAGGCTTCCCCCCAACTTGATGATTACATGGATCCACTCTCCAGTCTTTTCTACTTTGCCCTGCTTGCCTTCAGTGCCTACACAGAACCTACAAGAATGAGCGAAGGAGCCCTAAGCTGGCGGAATAGCTCAGGTGCTCTTTCTCCTTATAAACACGTGACTGTGTGTTCCATAAGGTTTTACCTTTCAGTGAACTTAGCAGGGCGTGAGATCTATGAAGCATTGGCTCGCCAAGGTTTTTCTCAATGCGTTTGAAAACTCAACAAATAATAATAGTCAAGAGATGCCAAGATGTGAATCAGGGAACCTTTGATGTGCAGTGAATACGTTGGTGCCTTTGCCAAGGTGGCAGGATCCCTCCCTCTTAACATGTCCTATAGGAAGCAGGTCTAAAACTTATGGCACATTTGGACAATTTGGACACAGGCGGCTGACTCGGCTGCCTTGTGCAGCCAGAAAAAACCGACCATCTTTCGCGTTTCGGAATTGCATCCCTGAATTCCCTTTTTTCAGTCCGTATGGTAAACATTTTCATGCACGATTTCAGATGTAGGCATTTCTTCAAATCTATGCATTTGGTGTGTAGTTTTGCAAATGCACTGCATTTCCCCTTTTGCAAATGCGTGCATTTTTTGAAAGGGTCACGTTTTTGTATGCATTTCTCTTTCTTTTATGTGAACCACATTGCAAGCTCTGGATCTGTATGGTTTGGACAGCAAACTGCATCCTGGTCTGTATTTAGGTTCGGCAAGTGCACAGATGGCTGTGAGAAAGCGAATTTCTTGCCCATCCCTGCACCATGTGACACTTCGGGGGCCTAGACACTTCCTTTTTAAATTCTTACAAAGATACTGACTTCTCTACCCTATGCCAGGTTTCTGCTCTGTGCAGAATTATTGAGTGCTCACAGCCTCTGCCAGGGCGCTGACATTCTGAGTGTGCGACATGAGGATGTGGAAACAGGAGGTTCTCAAGTGCCTTTTCTATGCAGGCAGCTTGCCTGAGATTAGAGGTCCTGGGCGACCTCAGCGGACAGCTAAATTTAAAGACTGGGGCACCAGATGTACACACCGCCGTGTCCTTGTCGTTCACGCAGGGGTGTTTGTTTCTTTGCTCATCATACCTGAACTTGGAATGGGGGGAACAGGCCAGGGGAGCCGAATTCCCTTCTCTCCACTATCTTCTCTCCTCCATCCGGCACTGCTTCCCTCCCACCGGCCGTCTTTGCCAAGACTGGCATAGGGTTTTTGCTGGTGAAGACATACACGTTCTATGCGCTCTGTGCAGACCTAAGGGAAGGTTCAGCTTTGTATTCCCAAACTGTCCATTTCGTGCGCAGAGAAGATCCCCTGCTTGACACGCGGGTGAGGCAGGTGCACAGGTGAATGCCCGACCTGGCTGCCTGTTGCGTGTGGTCTGTAGCATCACCTAGGGTACCTTCAGAGAGAGAAATACCAATCTGGCATGGTGCTGGAGGAAGGCTTCCTGAAATTTGACCCAGAAGCCCAACACTACTTTGAAGCAAAGTAGTGATGAGGTGCTCCGACAGGAAGGCCTTAAAAAAATCTTCTCTCCTCTTGGAAAAGAGGAAAGATCTGTAGGAAGCATGTCACTTTCTTCAGTTAGTTGAGAATGAAATAGATTCTAAACATGGTTCTCTCTCAGGATTGCCTGTGTTGCGCTTTTCTTTTCAAACTTCAGGGTACGTTACCATCCCTTCTACTGGCAAATATGTTGAAATTTTAAAGGTTTCAGTGCCTGCCTTCAAAGAATTCTTATAACAAAGAAAAGCACTTAATTTCCCGATAGTTACTTATTACTCTAACGTTTTTCTTCATCTTGGAATAAGGTGGATGTTGGATGGATCTTGTTTGTAGCAGAATTGTTCCTTGAACAATGTACATCCCCCCTGCCCCATGCTTTCCCTGGGCTCGTCATTCCTAGCTATGTATTACTGGGTTAATTTTAGTCCTGTAACCTGTGTCAAGGCTCAGCCCTGGAAAGATGTGAAATAATAAAGCAAGCAGTGCCTCTGAGTATGTACAAGGTTCATTTCCTTCACCAACACTTAACCACAACGAGTGACCACATTTATGAAGCAGGGAGGTCAAAGGGGCATGGAATTTAAGGGCAGTTTTATTTCATCACTGGCACATTTTCTTTCCTCTATCTCTAGGCCTGGCTCCTCTTTTTCTTACAAAACTAATCTAGTATGTATTACCAGTAACTTCTGCTTTGCAGGTGGCAAAGGACCCATGCAGTGCCAGTGAAGTTTGATTAGTGCTTTCTGAATCCTGCTCTGCGTTGCTGCTGGTGGAGTGACAAAAGAGCAAGCAAACAAGGCTTGCTTTTTATGGTCAGTAACATGTGAGGTTTAGTATTTGTAGTAAAAAGGTGACCACCTGCTTTGCCAGCCTGCCTGGTCACTGACAACCTGGAGGGTTCCACGTGGTCAGGCAGAGATTCTGGGCTCTAGGGCTGCCCCTTAGCACCACTTCTGGATGGAGGACCAGGCACACCTGTCTTTTTAAGGTCTCCATAGGGTGTTACCTTAAACAGCCTTGAAAAGAACCGGTCCTTATGAGGCATGCCATCCCAGTGGGTTCAGCCCTTTCCAGACCGTATCTGCGCATGACCTCGCAGTGTGAATCAAGTCCCTGCAGTTATGAAGCCATTTAAGGAGAGGATGCTGAGGAAAGTTTGGAGCGATTTTACTAAAATGTGGAGATGCCAAGGCGGGAGGAAAGCAGGCCTGATGAGGGAACAGGAGTGCTTCCTGAAGACCAGACCTCAGGGTGTTACAGTTGCCACCAACATTGGGACATCTTGCAGATCTGGAAATCTAAATTTGAGTAGAAAAAAATAAGCGAGATGAGCAGGAAAATAACAGCTTCATCTTCAGGGTTGGCCTTTCCTGATAGTGAGCTCCTGGGTTCCTGGCAAGAAAGGAAGGATAACAATTGTTGTTGTTAGTCGCGAAGTCATGTCCGACCCATCGCGACCCCATGGACAACATTCCTCCAGGCCTTCCTGTCCCCACCATCCCCCGGAGTCCACTCAAGCTCATACCAACTGCCCCAGTGACTCCATCCAGCCACCTCATCCTCTGCCGCCCCCTTCTTCTTTTGCCATCTATTGTTCCCAGCATCAGGCTCTTCTCCAGGGAGTCCTTCCTTCTCGTTAGGTGGCCAAAGTATTTGAGTTTCATCTTCAGCACCTGGCCTTCTAAAGAGCAGTCAGGGTTGATCTCTTCTAGGACTGACCAGTTTGATCGCCTTGAGGTCCATGGGACTTGCAGGAATCTCCGCCAGCACCACAATTCAAAGCCCTCAATCCTTTGGCGCTCAGCCTTCCTTATGGTCCAGCTTTCACAGCCATACATTGCAACTGGGAAAACCATCGCCTTGACTATACGCTCTTTTGCCGGCGGGGTGATGTCTCTGCTTTTTAGTATGTTATCTAGATTTGCCATAGCTTTCCTCCCCAGGAGCAAGGTGATAATTATTAATCGCTCCATTTAACCAAACTGGACTTGCAGTGGTTCTCCTGAAGAACGGCTAAAAAAACAGCTGTCTTTTTACCCCCTCGTCCCACTCTTTCCAATGCACCTTTATGGGAGGTGCAGGAATTCGAATCCGTAGCCCTCGATACCGATTAATGCGGATTAGAAAAGAGAGGGCCGTAGGAGTAGATTGCCTCTGCGCATGCGCCACGCTTGCTGTGCTTCCCCTACCGGCCTCTAGGCGTCCCACGGACGATTTCGGAGGCGCGCTGCGGAAGCCGAGGGGGGGAAGAGAAGCAGAGGGACGCTACGATTGGCCGACACGTCTGCGGTCACGTGCCCCGTCTGGCTCAATGGGACGCCGCAGAGCGGTTTCTCCAAGCCCGCCTCTTCGCATTCTTAGACTCTGCGCCTCGCTCATTTCCGCTTCCGGCCTGGGAGCTGCGACTTTTGGGGCGGGCGAGCCGTGGCCCTTCGTGTCCTCTGGCTGTGCATTGACGGGGGCTGGTTGCTGGGCGCTCGTCGCTGCGGGGAAGCCGCTAGCCCCCAGGTGAAGGAGGCCTGGTGGCCGGGGACGGGGAGCCGCCTGGCACGGGGTGGGTGGTGCTGCGGGGCTGGCCCCTGGGACTCCCTTCGGTCGCGGGGGGGCCGCTGTCAGTGGTGGGACGTGAGGGGGGTGCAGAGGCCCCTCCCGCTGTGTATGCAGGAGGAGCCCCTTACTCTCCCCCGCTTTCACCAAAACCTGGTAAGAGGGTGAGTTCCTAGGAACAAAAATAATTTTGAAGAAACCGGCCTTGGGAGGGACATGATAGGCGTATTAAAAACCCTGAGGACTAGCAACATGTTCGAGGTGACTCTGGGTTTCTTCCGGAGTGGAGAGGAACCGGGGTTGCATTAATGCAACCTTTCCAAGCTTGGTGCATTCCAGATGTACTGGATTGCATTTCCCAGTTCCCCAGCTAGTATAACTGCTGGTATGGATGATGGGCATTGCAGGTCAGCCCACCTGGAAGCTGGGGAAGGCTGAGTTACTGGGATATCAGGGGATAGTGAAGTCTTCAGGAAACATATCTAAAGTATACCTGAGAATATGCTTTCCTCACTCCTTAGAATATAGTTCACAATGTTAAACATTTTATGGAATTAGACATTTTACGGAATTATCTCGAGTGTTTTTTGTCAGTGAAATGACTCAACTGTTATACTTTGCTTTTAAGTGTCTCGCTTTCCTTTTTTCCTCCTCCTTCCACAAAGCATCTATTATCCTGGTTAATATCACTAGTGTTACAGTTCTGTGATGTTGTGAAAAAGTTTGGTTGTTTAACAGTGGTTTTGCTGACTTCCCACATTACCGCTGTGCAGGGAATTTGCTCCCTGTTGTAGCTTCTTTGAATCTAGCTCTGTGTGGGGAACTAGTAACCTTCTACCTATTGAATTACAGCTCCTGTTTCCCTGATTATTGGCCATGTCGGCCAAGGCCAATGCGGGCTGAAGTCCAACAGCACCTGGGGGGCCCCATCTTCCCAACCCTTGTCCAGTGCATAACTGAAGGCTTTCTTCAGTGGGATCTGCTCTACCTTTTCTCTCTTCAGCAGCACATTCTGTGATGATACGGTGTTTTCTTCTCCTTAAATACGACAAGCTTTGGTTCAGTTTTCGGAGCATTAGCCTTTATAGCCTGCTGCTGCCAAAACAGCAGAGTCCCACAGCATTGTGGAGTCTCTCAAACTGATTGTGGCACAAGCCCGCCTTACCCAACTTGGTGTCCTCCAGATCTGTTGAACTACAACATCCACAACCAATCCCAACCATGATTCCCCTTCCCCCCCCTAAATCCAAGAGATAACTGTTGGATCAAATTATTCTGGGCTCTGTGTAATTCTAAAAATGAATTTTCTTCTTCTCATTGCAAGTGAACTTGCAGCCATAGAGCTTCCTGTACCTTTGACAGAACCATTGGGTGGCTGTACAAAATTACCTGGGGAAGTAGAACTGCAGTTTGGCTTTCCATCAGCTAAATTCTTAGCTTGTTTAACTTTCAGATTAAAAACTGTAGCCCTAACTCATTCCGATTTCACATTTATCCAGGCAACTCCTTTCATGTGAGGGGGAAAAAACCGTCTTGGATCCCTTCATGGGCTGTGCTTGGTGACAACCAGAGAGTCTGTTCTGACATCTCCCAAATCCCTGCTCTTGGTGAGTAGAATTTGTGTGCCTGGACTGTCACCTGCTGTTCCCTTTGTCCAAGGAGCTTTGACTGCCGAGCTTCTGAGTCACTCACTTCCTGCTTAGACCTGAACAAATGTGCTGTGAAGTGGGAAGATGTATATATGGACAGAGCACATTGTAGGTCTCCCCCCATCCCATTGTTTCTGGCCATTCCCTCTATTGGGAGGGGGCAAAGCAGAGCAATGCCTTATATGAAAGGCATCCTGCGAGGGTGGCAAAATTTGCCAAATCTCTTCCTTGGAGGTCACTAAATGATCCAGAATGGCTGCTATCTCTAGCAGAGTCCCTTTAGTAAGAGCTTAGGCAAGAGTACGAACTTGTTCAGCAACATAATAGGCAGCCCCCTTTCAGGCTGGGCAATGGATTTGCACGAGAGACTTTGTTTGTTGCCTTTCCTTTCCTTGGACAAAGTTTTGGAGTTGCTGTTCTCCCCACCACCACTCTGACAGGTACTTGTACCCACTGAGATGCTAATGCAGATTTAAAAAAATAACTTGGGGTTTGTTCTGTAGGTGTGATGAATCCCAGTGTCTCTAAGCTGGTTTGCGCTGTTCTGTCAAATTCTCCTCTCCCAATTTGCTTGTGCTTTTCTCCCTTCCAGTTCCCCAAATAGCTTGGAGGAAAACAAGATGTGGCATGAAGCCCGGAAACATGAGCGGAAGCTCCGGGGGATGATGGTGGATTACAAGAAACGAGCTGAGCGCCGGAGAGAGTATTATGAAAAGATAGTGAGTGTCTTCTGGATTGGCTCTGATCTGGGGAAAACACTGGCATCATGTGACCCTCCTCCTCCTCTGCCTCTTTCTTCCCCTTTACCAGCCCTTCAACAAGTCTATCAGAATATGCGTCTTTGAAATGCTACAGTTCTCTGCTTCCGAGGAGTTGAGGGTTGTGCTGGAATGTTCCTGGCTGCATGACGACAGTCCCTTCTCTACAGCAGCCTTCCCCACCCAAGACCCTCCAGGCAGTTGTTGTTCATGTTTGAGGGGCCTCTGGTTGGAGAGAGCAGCTCTAGGCTAACGGGTGTAAATTTGTCTTTGTGGCCTGGTCAGAGAGGCTTCCGAGATTCTGTTTCTTCAGACTTGGAGGCTTTTGAGAGTCCTGTAATGCCACCAGGGTGAGGGGAGCAGCAGAGGTAATCTTTGCATCCCGGTCTTCTGTTCTTTACTTGCTTGCAGGCAGTCCATCCAGTCTGCATAGATTGCATAGATCCAGTCCATCCAGCCAAGGCTCACAAATTAGACATTGGTCTGTCTTGTCACCTTCCTTCCCACCAAAATGCTCCCTTCCCCCTCTCCAGGGTCAAGTTTCTGACCTTGGAGAAGCACTGGGCACAGTTCATTCTGCACGGGAGAGGCAGATCTCTGACTCCCCCTCCCAGGATTTGATCACTGTCTCCCACGCAGATGGTCTGTGACTCTTGCCCAGGGAACGTAGGATTGCTCTCAAAGTGTCAGTGAACTTGGCAATGCTAGGATGACTTTGGTGCTCCTGCTTCCTGTTTTTATGGATGCTCGCTCTGCTTCTTTTCCAACCACTGAAGCGTTAACTGTGAACAAATGCTTGATGCGTAAGTGCACTGCAATCTATGGCATTATAAGGTGCAATTCAACGGTTTTTCCCCTGCCCATATCCCTGAACCCGAGGTGGGTTATGTGAGGAACAGATAAAAAACGGATAAAAGCCAGCAGACAAGAACAGCGGAGGGAAGGCCCCAACATCTCCAGGTAGGGTTGGGAAAGGAACTGTCCAATTCTGAGGAGTCGATGTCAGTCCCTATGGATAATAATGCCGCATTAAGTGGACCAGTGGTCTGCTCTGCTCTAAGGCAGCTTCGTGTGTCATGGTTCTCTTCCAGAAAAAGGATCCAGCCCAGTTCCTGCAGGTCCATGGCCGTGCGTGCAAGGTTCACTTAGATTCTGCCGTGGCTTTGGCAGCCGAGAGCCCCGTGAACATGTGAGTAGTGTTCATGCAGTGCCAGCACCGTGGTGATTTGTCTGCTGAAAGCGAGGAGAATTTACCGTATTTTTTGCTCTATAAGACGCACCTAGTTTTTAGAGGAGGAAAACAAGAAAAAAAATGTTCTGAATCAAATGGGCACATAATCACATTCCCCATCACTTCTGCATGGGCTGCACATCTGACAGACTTACTGCACACACACATTCGCTCTATAAGACGCAGAGACATTTCCCCTTACTTTTGAGGGGGGGAAAAGTGAGTCTTATAGAGCAAAAAATACGGTACCTTTCCGGTGTGGGGGTGCAGCATCCCCTTGCAACCTGCTGGCCAAGAGTTTTATTTATTTATTTATTTATTTGGAAATTTATAGGCCGCCCCTTGCCACAAGCCTCTGCATAGGACTTCCGACCTTTCCCTTTTCGCTTTTCCCCTGCAGGATGCCATGGCAGGGGGATACCAACAACATGATTGACCGGTTTGATGTCCGAGCCCACCTGGACTACATCCCCATGTACACTCCTCCGCTGCTGAACCCCATGTAAGGTGTTTGTTCATTTTTTTGATCCTGAGATGTGCGGCTCCTTGCTTCCAGCTCTGATTTGTTTGTGCAGTTGAACAGGAAAAAAGAGCTTGGATTACTAGGTGTGATTCCTGACTTGCATCTGGGAGAGAGGACCAGCTGTGTCTAAAACAAAATGGCAGGGTCTGTTTTCTTGGGTAGGTTGGGGCCAGAGTTGCACACTTTCTTGAACAGCAGGTGTCTGAATCACGAATCTGTCGCATCAGTTGGGTTGGCGGAGCACCACTACTTCAGAAGAGGGTGGACTGTTGTTACACTATGTACCATCCCTCCTGTACCTCAAATACCTCACACACACGTGCATGTGTACACACACACACACACACACAGGGTTTTGTTCTCGTGTTATGAATGCCAAGTTACATGGTCTAATGGCAATTCTAATCGCATGTGTTTGCACCTTGTTTTGCTTATGTGCTTTGGGTTTTTCAAAGATAAGGTTATTCATACCTTGGCCTTTAGTATGAAAGGAAAACACAATACTTAGATAAATGAAGAAAGCAAGAGCTACCTGTAACACTGCTGTTGCTGGCAATTAATCAAAAGAACACTTCCGTACAGTTCTGTCCTATGTGTCGTCATTGTGCTGTCTGATTTTTTGAGCAGTTCACCATGTAGGCCTGGATTGAAAGACCTGTGTAGCTAAGACTTTTTAAAATACCATATTTTTCGCTCTATAAGACGTGCCTGACCATAAGACGCACCTGGTTTTTCGAGGAGGAAAACGAGAAAAAAAATATTCTGAATCAAATGGGCACATCATCACAGGCACATTCCCCATCACTTCCCCATGGGCTGCACATCTGACAGACTTACTGCACACACACATTCGCTCTATAAGATGCACAGACATTTCCCCTTACTTTTGAGGAGGAAAAAAGTGAGTCTTATGGGCAGAACATGCACTTGGGCATGCAGAAAGTCCCATGTTCAAGGCCCAGCAAGCTCCTGGGAGAATCAGCCTGTCTCTTTATCAGGCGCCTTTGCGTGCTTGCATCTACACTGTATAGCAAGCTTCTTTTGCAAGAGGGAAGCTGCAGAACTGTTTGTGCAGTGAGGCGAAGCTGCTCAAAGTATAAGCCTAGCTTCTCCAGCCTGCTGTCCTCCAAACCGCAACTTCCATCAGTCCCAGCCGGCATGGCCATTCTGGGTGTTCCCCTCCAGATGTGCTTGACTGCACCAAGTTGGGGGAGCTTGCATAAAGAGGAAACACCACTGGGCAAGACAGTCACTCTTGAATTCTAGCCTTGGAATTTGGAATGTCAGCACGTAGGGTATTTTTCTATAAATCGGTGCTGTGGCTAGACAAAGCAAATGTAGCAGTGTTGGAATAAAAATTTCAAAAGAGAGTGTGCCCAAGTCAAGCTGAGACCACCCCTTTCTGGAGGAAGAGTCTGCATTGAAGCCCGGTGGCCTCCTTCCACTTCCCACATTAAAGCAAATGCAGACTCCATGGCTTGAACATCAGCCACTTTTTTCCTTTCTACCACCCTGCCCCCCCCCCCCCAATTTCTTTGGCTTTGTTTGTTGTCTTGCCTGACGAAGAGTTTTGGAGAACTTGCAAGATGGCTGATAAAGGTGTGGTGTTGACAGGAGTAGTGGCAGCATTGGTGTGGGTTTGTGGGAGTGACGGCAGGAGGACGTGAGGGCCGGGGGCAAGCTTTGTCGGAGTAGTTTCATCCCCTGAATGCTGGTGCCTCATGCCAGCTGCTGCCTGCACACTTTCAGCTACCTCCGTCGCCATGCAGTCTAGAAACTTGCTATTTTTAAAAGCAGTTTTTAGGGTTGTTCTGAACACTAAATGCACAGCCAACCTGCCAACTCTGAGTGAGATGCGGCACAGGTGTAGCAGGGCGCAGCACGCATAATGCGAGTCCACATCCTACTACTTAGCCTTGTAATTCCAACTGCTTTCTCTCACCTTTCCAGTTCTCCCGAGCAGGAGTCAGACGAGAGGAAATGCAACTATGAAAGGTACCGGGGTTTGGTGCAGAACGACTTTGCCGGCAGTAAGTTCCCATCGGCTCTCCTTACACTGCTGTTGAAGGTCTGATCCGGGATGAGCAGAGCTTGTATGTGAAGCATTCTGTCCCACATGCTGCTGCTGCTGCTGCTACACTGACAGTGCAGAAATCTTTTTTAGCTAGTGACCCAGAGGAAAGATTCACTGAAGGTTCAATCCAAGGCATTTTTAGACAGGAAAAAACCCTTTAATCGAGTGAGGCTTGATGGGGGTCATGGGCCGGGGGTGGGGAGGGGGGCTTGGGCTAAATAGGCTTAGGATTGTGCCCATAAAGGCATCTTTTTTGCGGGCCCTACGGGGAAGGAAGGCTCCCAGCAGCTCTTGCGATCAAGTGCTTGGCATCCCTCAAGGACTGGATCGAAGGTATTGTGACGCAAGAGCTGCAGGAGGGAGAATGCTTGAGATGGCCCCAGCCCTTCTGAATCTAGCGCCTTCGGGATGTGTTGGACTGCATCTCCCATCATTCCCGTGGCCTGTTCGGCTCCGGTCCAGTTGAGCCAGAGCAGTAAACTGCCCCTACCACTCACAGCCAATCAGTGGAGGTTGTTTGGGACCACGGCGTCCTGTGACAGGCCGTTGGGTGCCAGCTGGCAGCATCAGAAATGCACTGAACGGGCCCATTTGTAATACCCACAGTGTGACTCGGGGATGGGGCTGCTTTCTTGGTTGGGGGGGTGTGGGGAGGGTATGGAGAAGTCTGGCTTGCCCAGTTCTCCCAGGCACGGGAAGCTTCCTTGCAGAAACATGCCCGCTCATCTGTGTGCCTGGTCATGCGCTCCTGCTGCCCATGGCCAGTCTTTTCAGCTCATATCCCCTCTTTGTAGGCAAGCTGGGCAGAGCTGGAGGGAGTGGGGAGTTCCAGCTGAGGCGGGAGAGGGTGCCCGTGCCGTCTCCGTTGCTTGCCTTCCCTGTGCCAAGTGGGCCGCGTGGGGCTCTGACCTGCTTCTCCTCCTGTTTTTGTCTCGCAGTTTCAGAAGAGCAGTGCCTCTACCAGATCTACATCGACGAGCTCTATGGGGGGCTCCAGAAGCCCAACGAGGATGAGAAAAAGAAGTGAGTGTCCCGAGCAAGGAAGCGGGGCCAGGTTCTCAGTCCCAGCAGAATTCGCGATCCGAAGCCTCGCGTGCTTTTGGGCGCGTGGCTTTTACTTGATTCCGACAGGCTAAGGAGAGACTGTGTGTCTTTCGGACTAAGCTGGGTGACGTTGCGGCATTCCAGATGACGACGGACTGCAGCTCCCTTCTCCCCAGACATTGGCCCCACTGGCTGGGGATGATAGGAGGTGCAGTCTAGCAGCACCAGCAGGGCTATCAGTTCTCCAGGCCTGCTTTCAAAGCGAGGTGGTTTTTCTGCTGCTGAAAGGATGTCGTGAGCCCCCCAACCCTCTTAAGGCGCAGGGGGGAAGCCTTGTGCACACCCCCTGCTCCTCGCTCCAGAGGCTGGTCTTCCATCCAAAGGGGCACCCTCCCCCCGCCACCTCTCCCTCAGCCCTTGCACTCTGCTCATTGGTCACATGCTGGCGTGGTCCAGCAACGATCCAGGACGGAATTATGCAGCTGAAGGGCAGGAAATGGCTCTCTCTCCTCCTCGCCCCCCAGCGCTACTCTTCCATCTGAATTCCTTGGCCTGTCCCGGATAAACACCGAGTGGCCTGCCATCCCTGGGAGGTGCTGGTGGAGAGCTGAAAAGGGGGTTTGTCTTGAAGGTGGAGATGAACCCAAGGCTGGGCACCCGTCCTGCAGACTGTGGGGAGCACAGATGTGATGCGTGTCATTTCCCTGGCTAGGCTGGCAGAGAAGAAGGCCTCCATCGGTTACACGTACGAGGACAGCACGGTGGCAGAGCTCGAAAACCCCACCGAGAAACGCACGGAGGAGGAGGACTCCGAGGAAGACAGCAACACGGACGAGGACGAAGTCATTCCCGATATCGGTATGTCTCCACGGAGCCTGTTGCCCTTCCAGCTTGGCTGGTATTGCCGTGGCAGGCATGGCGAGAGCTTGCCGTTGCATCGTCTGCCCTACAGTGCTGCACAAACACGAGGAGGCCGAAAGGTCCTTGTGTTGCAAAGAGCCTTTTCCGCAAAAGTGGACGCAGCCCCTTCTGAGTAGATGTGGGTGGGCAGAGGACCGGTCTTGGGACATTTTGGACCTCAACCCCCATAAGCCCCTGCTAGCATAGCCAGTGGTCAGGAATTCTGGAAGTCGGCACCCCAAACCTCTGGAGGTACCTACCTTCTGCCCACCCCAGTCGCACTGTGGACTTTCCCTCAGTATCCATCAGCTCTTTGCTTCCTGTCTTCAGCTTGTTTGGGGCTCAGGGCTGAGCCCGGTAAATACCTTATGGATTCTGTCTGGTGGGAATGGCTTTGGGAGGGGATTTGAGAAGCTCACGGAGGAGAAGGAAAGGTCTGGCTCTCCAGTGAGGTTAGCTAAATGGAACCACCGTGTGGCGAGGCAGCGTGTCCCGGAATGCCCGTGGCTCGGGTCCAGCGGCAGGAGGTGGTTGCCTTCAGGGCCTGTGTAAGGCCTACCTGAAGACGTCCTTCAGGTTCTCTGTTCGGAGCACTCAGCCAGAGGAGAGAGCTTGGGATCGCTCAGTTTGTTGACATAAGAGCCCCAAGATCATCCTAGGAGGAGGATTAAAGATCTTAACAATCCCTCCCACCTACAGGGCAGTTAGGTATTACCAGGGGACCAGTAATTCCTTTGATGCTTCCTAGTCCTCTTTGATCCATCAGTCCCCTTCCCTTCCCCCTTCCCCCTTTTTCCTTTCCTTTCCCTTCCCTTCTCTGGGGTTTCTGTTGCTGCTTTCCTGCTCTGTGGCCTTCCCTGCTTTCCCTGGTCTACCCTTCCCTGTCTCTTCCGTGGTTGATTTCAGCCAGCTTACTGCATGGACAGTAAGCTGACTCAAGTCACTCCTGAGGGTCCATCCCAATTATATAATGAATCATTGGAGATGCAGTGCAGCCCTAAAGGTTTAAATATGTGCAGACCATCCCAGAGCATAAAACAGTCTGCTGTAAGCTGGCACGCTTCGGGTGCATTGGCGTCTCGGTGTGTTGGTGCTCTCCCAGCATCCCCCCGGCAGCATGGAAAGCCTTTTTAGACTTGAGGGGAATTCCAGGAGCGGTGATGCGGCAGTCAGTGCATGGGTGGAAGTCCCCTGTTCAGATTACAAAATGGACAGCGGGAGAGGTCAGAGTCGGGGAAGAGAGACGTTTGGAAGATGAAGTTTGGTGGAGCTGGAGATGCAAAGCTCGCAGCGTATGAGCAGTCTGGAAGGGAGATGGGGCTGCAGGTGGTAAGGGGAGGAGCTGGAAAAATTGGGAGTCAGGAATTTTGTGCAGGCATTTCAGGAGGGGTGTTGCTTAGTCAGTAGATAGTTTCTGTGTGTTATGGCAGGGCTTGGGAATGTGCGTAAGGGAGGCAGGGCGAGGCCTTGCGGGTTGCTCGCCCCGCTCTTGGGCTCCCCTAGAAGAAGCCCCTCTGCACCCAGCGCCAGGCTTCCTCAGCTGCGGGGAGCAGAAGTGCTTGGAGGCCGATGTCTCGTGTCGAGGTTCTCCGATTAGTGATGGACTGTGGAAGCCTTGTGCACTCTGGCAGCCTCCAGGAACCCTGTATTTCGAGGCCTGCCATCCCAGCCAATTGGGCCACGGTGGGTACTGGCTGGGGCTGATGGGCACTGTAGTCTAAGACCCCTGGGCAGCAGCCCCAGGCAGGGAAGGGCTGGTCTGCTGGGTCAGATGTGGGATCTCTGGGAGGGTTCTGCGAGCACGGCTGCCAGCTGGTGCCCCTTCCCTTGCTTCCAGATGTTGAAGTTGACGTGGATGAGCTGAACCAGGAGCAAGTTGCTGACCTGAACAAGCAGGCGACCACCTATGGGATGGCCGAGGGAGACTTTGTCCGGTAAGGGGCCTGGCAGGGGCCCCAGGCAGCCTCTGGCTCGGTAGTTTTGGTGGCCCATTTTCAAGGCCACCTCAGGGGACGGATTGGGTGCCGAGGTGCCCAGAGACCTGGGCAGGCTCCTCCTGGGCAGAGAAAAGGTGCAGGAAAGTGCAGGCAGCGTGGGCAAGGGGCTGGTGTACCTCCGCTGCAGCCGAAGCCTGTGCTGAATGGCACCCACATCAGCCTTCCCCATCCCCAGAGGTTCAGGACTAAGCCCCCCTCGTCTCCAGCCAGCACTGGTGGATGCTGGGAGCTTTAGTCAGATAGCTCTAGCGGGAGCCAAATGGGAGAAGGCCAGTGCTGTACATCCATGTTCACAGACTTGACCGTCTCAGTTGGCTTGTAGTGCTCCTGTGTATTGAACAACACCAGATTGTGTGATTTGGATGTCTGGCACAGCTTGGTGGTGCCCAGGATGGGAGCGGGTCAAGCCTGGGGCACTGGAAACTGGCTCTTGCCCTGCCGAGACCGACTGGGGGTCCGCGCAGAGCCTGCCAGCTGAAAGTGCCAATGGGGCAGCACCCAGCCATGCAAGGGAAAGCCCATTTCCTTTAAAATGTGGCGTGAGGGGAGCGGGGTCCTTTTTTTAAGACAGATTGTTCCCCCCCAGAAGCCCCGGCAGCCGCAGTGTGGTGGGGGCCACAAAAGGGGCTAGGGGCTGCATGCAGGCCCCATGTCCACACCTCGGATCTAAGTTCCCACAGCATCTCGGTTCAAGGCGTCTGAGCTTGGCGGGATGCAGCGACCCGTTCCCTCCGGGTGGGCTTGGGAAAGCGGAGGGTGCGGAGCGCAGCCGCAGTGGCATGGATGCCTGGCCTCCCACTGGGCTTCAGGGGCAGGCATGAGGCCACCCTGTAAAAGAAGGGCAAATGCTGAGTTTCTGAGTGGCTGCCAGATGCCTGAAGGTTCGTCCTCTCCCAATGCAATCCTACCTCTCCGTTTTCTTCTGAAAGGATGTTGCGGAAGGACAAAGAAGAGGCGGAAGCCATCAAACATGCCAAAGCCTTGGAAGAGGAGAAAGCGATGTACTCGGTAGGGAGGCTTGGGGGCTGGGCGATTCCGAGCCCTTCTCTGCTTGGCGGCTTTTCCTCATCTCTGGCGTCCTCCAAGAGGCCTCAGCAGGTTAACAGGGTGCGAGTGGCAAGAGCAGCTCCAGCCAAAGCACACCCAAGATGTGGAGGGGGTAATCCCCGTTATGCCGGAGAATCGGAACTGGGGGGACTTCTGGGCCTCCCTCTTGACACAGGGGCTTCTCTGCTTTCTCAGATCTCGCCTGTTTTCCAGGGCCGGCGCTCCCGGCGGCAGAGGAGGGAATTCCGAGAGAAGCGCTTGAAAGGAAGGAAGATCAGTCCTCCCAGGTAGGCCCTTTGCCGATGGGGACATGCTGGGCGGCTGCTGCCTTTCGGGTCTCTCAGCACAGGGAGTCACTGGGGAGCCCTTCGGGATGCCTTCACCTGGGCAGCTTCATGTAGCTGCAGGTGGCGGCAGGTGGGAGGAATACAACCAGGTGTTGTGCTGGTGCGGAGCGGCCTGTGGGTGACCGAGTGATCCCTCTTCCCCCACGGGGCTGCTCGCTTTTCTCCTGTGCCTGGAGCATTTCGCTGTCTTTGGTCCGGCTTTCATGAGGAGCAAACGGGCTGACATCTGGCGTGGGTGCCTGGGGAATGCTGGGAGTTGTAGTCCAAAACATTCAGTGGGCACCAGGACAGTGAAGGCTGCCGCCTGTCTTGATCACTTTTGTTTCTCTCTCTGTAAAAAGCACGAAGTGCCTGATCCTGCTCAATCTTGGAAGCTAAGCAGGGTCAGGCCTGGTCAGAATTGGGATGGGTGACCTGAGAGTGTGATTCTATGATTATTGTTGTAAGCTGCCCAGAGAGCTTTGGCCGTGGGCAGTATAAAAATGTAATAGTCATAATAATAATATTTCCAGACTGTGTGTTTGGAGGAGAATGTGCTGGATTGCAGCTCCCATCATTCTGAGTCATAGGCTTGTGGGAGTTGGTAGTCAGTTATCTCACACACACGCATCTGGGATTAGAAAACCGGCTTGATTTTATTTCTTGCGCTCACTCGCAGCTTTTCTAACCGAACGGTTCCAGGTGGTTCTTGACTGGTCCTGAGTTAGCCTCCCAGCCGACTTTCCCCAGTTCCAGCAATGCCAGAGTGGCGTTGCGCCCAGGGCCGGGGGAGTCTGGTGCAGTCTTCTCCAACCTGGTGCCCTCTGCTGCTGCCCGGGGCCACTGGGAGCCGCAGTGCCGCACAGCGGGAGGGTGCTAGGTGGGGAGCAGGTGCTCTGGACCAACGTTGCTCTGCCAGTGAGTGCGCTGGATTGGCTCCATGTACTTTTTCTGCTCCGCATCAACTGTACATGCACAAGTACATCATAGAGACATGATTCATGTATTAGATGTAGATTCCACTCTTTCCTTGCAAGAAACTCAAAGCAGCTCGCATCATTCTCAACCCATGACGACAAGCCTGCGAGGTAGGCTGGGCTGAGAGTCTGTGACTGGCCCAAAGCCCCCCCCCCCCCCCCAAGCAGGCTCCATGGCTGAGCGGGGACTAGAACCCGGCTCGCCTGAGCCCCGCTTGCGCGCTCTTCACCACCGCACCATGCCGGCTCTCAGTGTCAAACTATGTACTAGGGAGGCCACTTATGCATAACAGTCCCCCAAGAAAAAGTGCCACCAAGAGGGGCCAACCTTTACATAAATTTGCCCGGTGGCCGTGGCTGAGGGGCCCCCCTGCAGCTGCACCAGGTTGGGGACCGTGACTCGGGGATCCTCCTGAGTCATGGGGACGGCTGCCTTGCTCCGCATATAAACATGTAAATAAATAAAAAATAAAATAAATAAATTGTCCAGTTTAAGTGCCTCAGGTGAGCTGCTGCTTACATCTTGTGAAGCTCTGCAAATACTTTCACGCCCAGATGGCCTGAGGCAGGGGAGTGCGGGAGGTTCGGAAGGGGGCGAAGGCGTGCCTGACGGGCGCTTTTCCCTGTGGGGCAACAGCCGGGGGGCAGCCAGGGCAGGAGGCCTGGGGCGTCCCCTGAGCCGCATGGGGCGGTCAAGGCCTGCAAGGCTCCCGTGATGCTTCCAGCGCTCCAGCAAGGGGGCCCTTTTGGTCCTCACGCCTCTCTCTCATCAACAGCTACGCCCGCAGAGACAGCCCCACCTATGATCCCTACAAGCGGTAAGTGGGTGCTGCCATTGCTTCTTGGGGGTCTGTTGCACGTTCCCCGGACTGGGGAAGGGGAGGACTGAAGGGGAGGACTGGGCTTGTGACGCAGTCGGGGTTAATAGCATGTTTACCGACGTAAGTTTTGATTATGGATGATTCGTTTAGATTTTTGTAAGCCATCTTGAGACACTTTGCGTATAGGATGGGAGATAGATAGGTAGGTAGGTAGGTAGGTAGATAGATTAATCTATCTATCTGTCACGAGCAGGCACTGTCCTGATGGCTGCCAGTATCGTCCAAGGCCCGCTCCGTTTTCGGTCTGCACGCATGTTCCTGAGTCGCCACAGGCACTGGCACTGCACCAAGTCTGGCCTTGCCGCCCTCTCTGGAGGAAGGGGAACTTGAGGCAGAATTTACCATGAGGGCAGGGGGCACATGCATCTCGCAGTCTTAATGTGGCTTGAGATTTTCTCTCCGAAAAAGAAATGAGGCCGATCCTGCTCCGAGCGCCTATGATATTTTGTGCTCTTGGAAGCAGTTTGCAGGAGCTGTTCCCGCCGAGCGCGGCTGCTTCCTGGCACGTTTGGTCTGGGCAGTCCCTCAGCGTGTGTCCTGGCTTTGCAGAATCTCACTCGTGTTTGCGCGTGCTGGGTTTTAGTCTGTCGGGGTGGGGAGAGGCTCAAGGCTCTGCCGCTCGGCCATCTTCCAGTGACGGCCTTTCCCCGTCCCACAGATCGCCCTCCGAATCGACGTCCGAGTCCCGCTCCCGCTCCCGCTCGCCTTCCCCGGGCCACGAGGAGAAGATCACCTTCATCACCAGCTTTGGGGGCAGCGATGAGGAAGCAGCCGCCGCTCAAGCTGGAGGAGCCCCCCGGAAGGCCGCCTCCCTCGGCAAGGCACGCGCCAGCCAAGTGCAGCAGGGCAGCACTGCGGCAGGTCATAGCGCCTCCTCCCGGTCGGTAACTTTCACACCTGCCCTGCCTTCCCAAACCTAAAAGCAGAGAACATTCCCGGGTCGCAGGTTGACTTCTTATTTTTCCGTCCTTTCTGAACGTTCAGACCTCACCATATTTGGGACCTGTGTTCCCAGTGGCCGCCCTAGATGGCCAATCCTCTCTCTGCTGTGCCTGGTCCAGGAAACTAGGAAAAAACCGCTTCCCCCTTCTTGGGAAACAGGCTGGCCAGTCCAAGAGAGATCAAGGAGCTTTAACTCTTTCAGGGTCTTGTTGCCCTCCAGTGAAAGCAGCTACTGCTAACATTTCATTGAAGGACACAGAAGGTCAGATCCTCGGTGTGGTTGTGCCATGAATGCACATGGACCTTGTTGTCCCTTGACTGGGACATCCTGTAGCCTGGAGTGCTGGTTTACTGCAAGTTGACGCCTGAAACTTTCTAACCAGGCAAATCTCAATGGCGACACCTTTATATTTGCTAGATTTTTGCTTAGACCTGGTCATTTGTGACAAGGCCGGTCACAGCAGCTTATATAAATTTAAAGGATAAATCAAGGCATTTCAGGTTTCCCTGAAACTTGTGTAAAAGGCCCAAGTAGAACTCAGTGGCAGTAGCAAACATTCAGTGCAGCAGACCAGTGGTAAAACAAGTAACAACCGAGCACCAGATCCAGGTGGAAAAGAAATTACCTGGCGCGAGCAGGTCTTCAGTGCCTGTTTGAAGGCCTGCAGCGGAGGCTCCCCCTCGTTCTCGGGTGTCAGAGAGTTCCAGAAGAATGTGGTCGCTGCTGCAGCGTCGCTTTCCCTCTGCCTGCCAGCGAAAGCGACCTCGCTGGCGGGCACCAAATGGCACCTCTGAAGGTGATCTCAAAATACAAGGAAGCTGAGCCGGGTGTGGGTGGCTGTTCAAATAGCCCCTTTCCTGGGGGGACCCTCCGAGCTGAAAACTTGCCTTCTCCTCCAAAACAAAATATAGATTTCCCAAGAATTGGTTGGATGCGCTAGGTTCAGAATCGAAGCTGGATCCCTTCATTTGCAGTGAGAACTTGCAGTAAAGCAGTGCCCCCTCGTCTCCTGTACACTTGGGCCCACGGGCCTGTGCCCACCTTCCTGCCCTCCAGGACTGAGTTTGCTGAAGGAACACAGAAGAGGTGGGGGGAGTGAATGGGGGTCCCCGGAGCCTTTTTCCAGTTCTGCAAGCACGGTCACTAATTTGGAAGCTTCTCTCTCAAGTGTGGAATGGCCAGCAGGGCCGAGTCTTGGCTGCCTGGGACAGCCCTGTGCCTTCGGAACTGCCCTTTCTCCACGCCTGCCCCTCTGCTTGCCCCCTTGTGACTAGCCAGCACTGTGCCTCTCCTCTTTGCAGGCGACGCTCCTCCTCCTCCTCCTCCTCCTCCACGTCCTCGAGCTCCTCCTCCTCCTCCAGCTCGCGGTCCAGCTCGCGGTCCCACCGGGCCAGCGGGTATCACAGAGCCAGCCGCTACAGCCACTCACGCAGCCACAGGTATTCCCGGTCCCGCAGCAGAACCAGGCGGTACTCGGCAGGAGGCTCGCGGGACGGACGCCGCCACTCCAGGTCTCGCTCGACGGAGCGGGGCTGGCGATACGGCTCCCGCCGCAGGTCCAGGTGAGTCCTCCGGGGTGGCAGCGGCAGTCCCGCTTTGTAAAGAGGTCCTTCTGATGGCGCGGGAGGGCTGGGTGGGGAGGTGGACCGGTGGGCCCCAACCCAGTGCTGCGTTCCCTTCCCCAGGAGCCATTCCCGGTCTGGGGAGCGCTACCGATGGAGCAGCGGCAGGGGGGGGAGGCACTGGACCAGCAGCACCAGCAGCCGGAGTGAGAGCGAATCGCGAAGCCGCAGCAGGTCAGCGTCTCCAGCCAGAGAGAAACCGCTGAGGCCTGCGGCTTCCCCTGCTATAGGGGAGAAACTGAAAAAGTGAGCATACGGCGCGTTCCCTCCCCCTTCCTCTCCCCCACCACGACAGTGACATCCCGGCAAGGCCTTTTGCTGCTTGTCGCCCATTGTCAGGGTTGTATAAGCTGTGTAAGACGCAGACAATCGCACCCGGAGGGGCTGAATTCGGCACTCTACATGAGCGCCTGCGGTTTCTTTCAAGGCACAGCCTTATGCAGGTTCAGACGGAAAACAGGCCTGACTGGGACATGCTGGAACTGGCCCTTTCAAAAATGCACTCTGCAGATGTACAGAAGTATAATTTCTAGAGCTAACCTCACATAGCAGAGAAATGACTCTGGCTTATCCATGGTAGGGAAGACTGGGCCCCTGAGACATTCCAGAAATAGAAGCAAAACATTTTGCTAGGTGAAATCTGTGAAGGCAGAGATGAACCTTTCCCACATTTCCTTTAGCAGCTAGCTTTCCGTTTATTCTCTTAATTTTGCTCTGGGAGAGAGAGAGGTGGTCTGAATTCCCATTTCCCAGCCTGGAGGTGCACAGGGCTGCTTGCATCTGACGTGCCCAGTCCAGCTCTGAGTGACTTTGCGTGTGGAACGTCTCATGTCAGCTCACAAGCCATAGACTTACCTGACTGTTCACAGAGAAGCACCTGCAGGGTTTTGGGGCTGCAGCTCCGGTTTTACACACACCTTTTACCAGTGCCTGCCTGCCTGCCTGAGCATGGCAAGTGGTCAGAACTTGCTTTTCTGCCATCTGGTCCCCAGTGGATCATCTCATGCGGGATTAGCCGTGGCAGGTGCTGGGATGGAGATGATCCCTTTCCGGGGGGTATCTGTGTGGCATCTGCCTTTAAGGCCCCTTCTGTCCCTGGGAGATACTGTAACAATTCTGACTGGTCTTGATTCGCTTTCCCTCTGCTTTATTTTCCCTCCTAGGGCTGAAACTGCCGGTGGTAAAGAGACAGGAGCTGCCAAAGTCAGTAAGAATTTAAACCTCACCTCTTAATTCCCAACACTGCAGAAAAAGACTCTGGGGATCAGTAGAGTTGCAGGAAAAAGGGTCATTGGCTTTTTTGTCCCAGGGTTTGGATGGCTACGTTGGCTACTGCAGACGTAGCCAGGGATGGAGAGTCTCTCTGCCACCTGCCGATCATACTGCTAAGCTAAAGAGCTGATCTTAAGACAGGGCTTCCTAGGCTAGCATGCAGGGGGCTGCATTTCCGAGCAAGAGGATACAAGTATGAGCCCTGTAGCTTTGCCAAGGGGATATTTTGTTGTCTACCCAGAAAGTGGCTCTCCTAACAAGGTCTGGAATTCATGCGGGAACCTGCTGATTCTTTACGCCTTCCTAGGGGTAAAGAAAGGGTGTGGGGCTCCTGCGCTCACCTCTTGTTTTCTCTGCGAGCGACACTTGTGATTTGGCCTTCTCCACTCCTCTGCGAACTAGCTGGCTTCCTGTGGCCTCCCTTGCCAGGTCCAAAACTGGCCCTTCCTTTCCCTTTCTGGATCTCATGGCTCCGTTTCCATCCTCCCATTGCTTTTCCTGCTCTGTCCCATTGCGTGGGGCCACCAGATGCAGAAGTGCTGTGCAAGCAAAGAGTGAGGCGAAGATACTGTGTGAGTTGCCTCCCGAGCTGAGCCGAGCCACGGCTCCAGCTAGCCCTGTAGTGCCTCCTCAGACTGGCAGCAGCTCTCCAGGGGTTTGGGCAGGGATCCACCTCAAGCTCTTCCTGCCCAAGGTTAGCAGTGTGGGTGTCAAACCTGCCCTGCCCCACAATGAGCTGTGGGGTTTCTGCTCAGTCCTTGTGGGAGGGATGATGGGTGTCTTGTTCCAGATTGGGCACAACCCATGCATGTCCCATGGGAAGGGCTTGTACAGGCATCTGTGAGCTCCAACCACTACATTTACTACAAGAAATGACTACATCCCATGTCTTTCCTCGGTGAGCTCAAGGCAGCTAACAAGTTTAAAAGAAACTTCACAGTTTACAATAATACATTAAAGAAGCCATCAAATAATCCAGTAGATTAAAAGTTTTTAAAGTATCAGATTGTTAAATTGTGAACAGTTACTTCTAGCAGTTAAAATCCCTTCCCCAAGGGAACAATCATGCATGTTTCTAGAAGGAAGGAAGGAGGATTGTTGACCATCTTCTGGCAAAACCACAGGGAGAACTTCCTTCGAGAAGGAGTTCCAGTGCAGCTGCTAAAGAGGGTTTCTCCCTGCTCCGAACTGGTCATGTTCCTGGGAACCCTGGGACAAGCGGGAGGGCCCCTTAACCATGGTATCAATCGGAGGGCAGGTTTGTATGGAAGAGGGCCGTCCCTGAGCTACCCAGGCCACAAACCCAGAAAGGGAGGTGAAGCTCATCCCCAGTGCTTCAGACTGGGCCTGGAACCCACTGCAAGGCAGGACAAGGCCTGAGTGAGCAAGCTGTGTGCTCCTTGTATCCTTGTGCCCTCTTGATAGCCTGCATTGGATGTGCTGTCCAGGCACTTTTCCGAAGTCAGCCCCCAGGTTCCATTCAGCAAGCCAATCCAGAAGGATGTGTGTGTGTGTGTGTAATATATATAAATAGAGGGGGAAGGACATGGCCTTTTACCAAAAACAAACCAACCAGAAAAAGCGTCTCAGGTGCTTAGAAAGGATCGTCTTATTTTGCTTGCTTTGTTTTGGAAATCTTTTTTGTCACCAAGAGCCACCCACCTATGTCAGGGTCTTTTGAAAAAGGCTGCGTCTGGTCTCCCATGCTGAGATGCTCTTGAGACTGTTGAGCATTCCGGCACGAAAGAAAGGAGGACCTTCTTTCTCGAAACAGCCAAAGAAAGCTAAGTGGCCTTTGCCGAAAGAAAGGGATTTCTGAAAGAAACTGGGAAAAATAAAACAATCCTTTCAAGGCACCAGAGAATCTTTGCTTCTCAATTGCCTTTGTGATGGTATCAAAAGCCACCGGAAGGGCCTGCCGAATTAACAGTGGATCTGCCCCATTGCTGGTGCAAGTCCCATACGATCAGGGCTGTTTCTGCCTCAAAGCTGAGCTTAAAGCCCATGGGATCCACTGAGGCTCTATTCTTGACTGTTCCATTCCAGGTGTCTGTTTTTCCATGGGTTGTCCCAGAGTTAATGGCCCTTACACTTAGTTCATTAACCAAGGAGTAAACAGAAGGCATCTCTGACAGAATCAGGGACCTCCTTTCATTGTGGGTAAAATAAGAAATGTGCTGCCGTTTACATGTTGAGTGGTTCATGATTTAAATCTCTGGGTGTGACTTCAGTTGCACAGAGAAACACTGGCACGTATGAATGGGTCGGAAGCGGCTGTGTGTGGCAGAAACCCTGTGGAATTCCTTCCTCCTCGTAAACACGGGGCATGCTCGGATCACAAGCCAGAATGCTCAGGATCTTGGATTACTGGCAGCACTCTGGTAACTCAGAGGTGTTCAGCGCATGGGTGAAGGGCATCTTCAGCTGCACTGCACACTGGCTGCCCTGGCTCTTGCAGAGTGGAGGGCGTATGGGAACACGCCCCTAAATTCGCTTCTGAGGAGGCTGTAGTTGGGCACAATCTTTTCCTTTTTGTTGCAATAGATTGGTTTCAGCCCCGAGCCATAACAAGTTCGAATAAGGTTAAAATAATCTCGAAGGAACATGGTAAACAGAACGGTCAGTGCAATCCAAACCGTAGTTCCACACTCCACAGAGGGGATTTGTCCAAGCGACAGTTGAGCGTGTGGGTGTTTGCAAAACCTTGCCTCACTATGGCCAGTTTCTGGCTGACCTCCCTCTTGGAGCCAGTAAAAACAAACAGTGTTTCAGTAGGTCTGACCAAATGCTCACTGTTCTTCCGCAGTTCAGGCAGGAGAAGTAACCCTTTCTCTTCTAAGGTATCGGTGCAAACTCAGAACTTTCTAGTCTCTGCCAGTATAATGCTGTGCCACCATCCTTGGCTTGGTGCCCTCCCATCTTCCCTGACCAGCGGGCCCCCAATAGCTGGGAGCCACACGAGTTGTGGTCTGTAGTGCACCTTTGGTACCAGGCCAGGAGCAGCTGTATGTTCTCTCGCCTTTAAGTAGCTTTACTGCTACTCGTTCAGGTTCCGTTCACTTCAGTTGGACTCGCCCAGGCAGTTATCATGGGGTTCTTAATGGTGGCTGTGCCTTTAGGCCAGGTTTCTTTTCTATCCTGGCAGGCCTTGGGAAAAGCAGTGGCAACTGTGAGCCAGCATGGGAGGTGGAGGTGGTGGGTCCACTGAAGGGCCGTCTTCACAGCTGCTTCTCTTGGCGTGGGGTGACGGGCAGGGCAGTGCTTCCAGGCAACTAGAGGTGGCACTGTGGGCTGCCTGCCCCCGGAACGAGTGTACAGCAATTGCACAACGGGGGGAGCCTGGGCTGGTCCCGCGTGGCCGGCTTGTTGAGGTCAGCGCCCAGCCGCGGCTTGCACGTGTGCATAGACGGGCCGTGAGGCGGAGCGTCCGCAGCTCCCAAGCGGAACTCGCCTGTAGGACGCACAAGGGAGATGGTCGTTCATTTCCTCAAGCGTCCTCGAGTGGTGGCCCATGCTGGCAGCGTTGTCGTAATGGCACGATGCACAGGCCCAAAGGCACCAGGTTGGGGGAGGCTGACCTGAGCTGTTGTGCAGCAGCTGGGGAAAGGCACCGGGGCACAGCGCTCAGTCAGGAGCAGGTGTCTCACTCAGCGCTGAGCACGATGAAACGCGCTGAGCGCCAGATGGCTGCAGGCAGGACTGGAGAAATGTTCCCGGTTCTAGGATCAAGGCATATCTTTGGAATTCTGCCATATACAGGACGGAAACTCTCGGATTACTGAGTGGAACACAGACACTTCAAAGGTTAGGAAACAAACATTGTGCCACCCATTGCTGCAGCTACCTTGCTCCTATTTTAAGTGCATGTCATTTGCATATTTTCACAAGCAGGATCTGTCGTCTGCCTGCGCTGGTGATTCAGAGATGCAGACGTGCATCACCTTTGACAGTGTCTGAAGCAGAATGTCTAAAACCTACTGGGGCATGGTTCGCTTGCACCTGCTTCTTTGGCTTTATTTTGGCAGCTGTGGGTTCCAGAGCCTTAGGTTTTTGGAGTGTGTTGTTCTGTCTTCTTAGAAGGAGGGGCTTGGATGTTCATGATTCAAACCATAGCATGGGATACCAGTGTTTAGAGGAACCACAAGTGGCTTCTTGGTGGAGTTTAGGAAAAGCTACGGCCTAGATCACGAAGATTAATCGAGCTGCAGGGAGGAATGAAGAAATAGGCAGCAGCAATATACAAGTCAGCTTTTCACAAGTCAGCAGAAAGTGCTAGTTCAACTTTTTTACTAGGCACCTTGACCACAAGTTGTATTTGCTCGTCACCTTTGGCACAGAGTAACCTGCAAAGGGGGAAAGAAATGATCAGGCATCGCCTGCAGGTGGTTCGTGGCAGGTGGCGATTCATACCTGTTCGGCGTGCTGGCAGTGGCAGGCTTTTCGCAGTCCAGCGGACAGCACTGTGCCCTAAGAGGGTTGCCTGGGTCATTTATCCTTGAGGATGCGCAACGTGGGTTTCCAGTGGTCCCAGAGCCCACAAGCGCCAGCTTTTGAGCTGGCCTGGTTCTTGATAACGGTGTCTGAGCAACATGCCTCTGGGTCTCAGCTGGCTCCCAAATGGCTGTACATGCTACTTCCTTCTGCGGGAGGGTGGGCCCCTTGAGAAGTCCCCAAGAACATAAAAACTGATTTCCTTCTGGCGGGGTGGGTTAGTTGACGGCTCCTCCGTTGGGTTGATCTGCAATAATACTGTGTTTATAGGGCTGTCTTTCCCAAGCTCTGTCTCTTCCCACATGTGCCCCCTCCCTCAGAACCCGCTTGAATTGCAGGCTCAGCCCATGGAACACACCCTTGACCCCTCTCTGTTTACCTTCTGCTTATAGCCAAAGCTGACTCCACAGGAGAAGCTGAAGCTGCGCATGCAGAAGGCGCTTAACCGGCAGTGTAAGCATCTGGGCACCTGAGTGGGAGGCACGGCCCGGGGAAACCCTGCCCGTCCTTCCCCTCTTTCCGCCATGTCCCTGTCTCATCTCATTGCTCTGCTTTTTCAGTTAAAGCAGATAAAAAAGCTGCCCAGGAGAAGATGATGCAGCAGGAGCATGAAAGACAGGTAACTAGCAGGCACAAAATTCTCCTCCTTGGAGAAGCGGGTTTTTCTAAATTAACACAGAGGTGGAGCACTTGCCCGCTGGGTATGATGCAGAGCAGTTGGTAGCAGCGAAAGAGCAGCCTTTGAAGCACGAGCTGGGCCACTGGATGTGGTTTTCTTTGCGTTTGACTCCTTTCGCCTTTTTGGGGGTTACGCATGATCATGGTGAAAGGGTGGTGGCCTGGAGCAAGCTGCGAAACAGCCCTCATTCTGCCGGTACTGCATTTCTTGTTGGGAGGGAGGGAGGGAGGGAGGACCGATGTGGAGCCGATCAAGGCCTGGATGAGGGACGGCCTTGTTTTGACGAGGCCATGACTAGCTTTGCTTCCCCAGCCGAGCTGCTTGTCTTTCCACCTTCCAGGAGCGAGAAGATGAGTTGCGTGCCATGGCTCGGAAGATCCGGATGAAGTAATGCCTGCTGTGCTGTTCTTGCTCCCTTGGCATGGAGTGGTGGGGGCTGCGGCGGGGAGGGTGGGCGGGACTGCCTGCCTGCGTTAATCGCCATCATTCCTCCTGGCAGGGAGCGCGAGCGTCGTGAGAAGGAGCGTGAGGAGTGGGAGCGACAGTACAGCCGCCAGAGCCGTTCCCCTTCCCCGCGTTACAGTGAGTGCCCTGGGCTGGCTGGAAGGGGCCGGGGAGGGTATGGTGCCCAGGGGGAAGCACGACTCCCTTTTGCAGTCCTTGTCAGCGAATCCCTGCCCTGCCCTGCCCAGGCAAAGACCCTCACCGGAAATAGAGGCACCATCTTGGCTGCAGTAGCCATGCCTTTTCCATGCCTCAGAAGGGCCTTGCCACCAGCTGCCTTCTCTGGGGCGCCCTGCTGGCTAGTCTTACCCAAGGAGGGGAGCAGCTCCGGTGTGCAGAAGCGGCTCAGCTGCTGCCCTTGGTAAGCGGTGTCCATCCCAGAGCGCCGGCCTGCATCGCCTGGCGCCTGCTGGATGTGGAAGGCAGAGCAGCGGTGGGTATGGCAGTGAGGGAACGCGGAGCGACAGCCAACGTGCATGCGCCTCTGCCTCGTGGGGCGTACAGTTCCGACCCAGTAGAACCAAGGCAGCCCTTCATGCGTTGGCATGGTGTTTCTGTAGGGGCTGTTCCCCTTTCATCAATGTAAGCCTTACATTCTGGCTGTAGACACAAAAACCACAGACTATGCACTTGCCAGCACTGTTCTGCAACATAAAGATGGATCATGACTTTTTTTTTTTTTAAACAAATGATTAAAGCCATAGCAAGGCTTGCACCTTGCAGCTGTACTTTGGAGATGGTTTACCTTTCTCCACTTTCCTTGCAGGTCGAGAATATAGCTCTTCAAGGAGGTAAATGTTCCTTGTGTTTGTTCAGCGTGTGTGTGTGCATGTGAAGGGGGGTGGTGGCTCTGTTTCTGAAAGCACGCGCATCGAGCCAAGACGGGAGAGCCGATGCCTTTCTGAGCTGATGCAGTTCTGCTAGACAGAAGCCCAGGTTCCTCCACAGGCTGCTGCTGTGCTCCACCTGCACCCGTAGTTGCGATGGCTGTTAACTACACAGCTCCTGTATTTGGCCTTTACGGCAAGCAAGCTGATGTGCTCATACGTGGGATTTCCAGTTTACCCACTGAGCAGACCACATGAACGGGCCTTGCTGTGGCTTTTGTGGCTCAGCGGTGAAATCAACTACCCTCTCGCCAGGCTGACACTTTCCTACCTCTGACATTGCATCAGTGGTGACTAACGCTTGACAGAATCGGGGCCTGTGTCTCTGCAGGCAGAATCTCATTTTTGTCAGTCTCTGCCTGGTCTAAACGGACCTCTTCCTGCCTCCCACAGGCATTCGCGTTCCCGATCTCGGAGCCCTCACTACCGCCACTAGAGGTGATGTCGGGCACAGCGCTGCGCTGGCCTCCACTGCACCACCAGGTCCCATGTGATCCTGCTGTACATTGCTGGTTTTGTTTTTAAGTTGTAAAAAAGATTTAAAAAATAAAAGTGGTTGACTCTTCACAAGGGCCTTCAGGCATTTTGCAGTCGTTTGGTTACTTCCGCCCAAGCGTTCAGTGCACACACCTCTTTCTTGCACCCCAAAGTTGTCAGATGGTCTGTGACATGAGCAGACTGCCTGTTTTCATTGTTGAGCCAGGTACACTTTTGGTTCAGGGTTAGGGTTAGGATGAGGTGGAGGAAAAGGATGGGATGGAGAGTTAAGAGGCTTACAAAATGAAGAAATTGAGCAGAGAATGCTGCTCCCATAACCATGGAAGTGCATGACGCATTTCCAACCTCTTTTTCCTGTCGTCGGCGCTGCGTTTGGTACCTGCTGCCCTTCCCTAAGCTCGTGCTCTCCGGATGGCTGGAGTGAGACACCCCAGGCCACTTCTGGGGCCGGTGCTAAATACCTGCCCTTACCTTACTTGCTCTTGGAACACCTGGTGACGACAGCACTGGGCCAGAAGTCCAGATTTTGCTTTCAGAACTCCACAAAGGACAGGATGCTCGTCCGTAACAGATGCTTTTATTATTAAAAGTAGTAATGGGAAGAGCCCTCAAAGCTCAAAGGAGTAAGCGATGATGTCTGAACAGCGGAGAAGGGCTTCCCTCTGAACACCCAGTGGGGTCTGCAGTTCAGACACCTGAAAGTTCAGGATGTCAACGTCGGAGGTTCCAAACAAGGCTGTCACGCTGACCCTCTCGTACATGGTGAAGTCAACGGACCGCCCTGCCATGGCCGTCAGGCTGCGCAGATAGCGTTCCCGCAGTGCAACTCGGCCCTGCTGCTCTTGCTCCAGCTCAGCCGCATTCCTGGGGACTGCAGAGGAGAGGCTGGCGGGGCCCAGAGCCTGGAAACGGAGAGAGCTGGGATCAAAGCCACGGCTCGATCCATCAGGCCCGCGAGGCAGACGGATGATGGCAACTGGCACCTTCATCGTACATCTCTGCTGGCACAAAAAATTAGATATATATGAATGTTTTTAACTGTGTTCATGTCCCCAAAGTATTAGGTACTCTTCTAAACACTGCTCGGGAAGGCTTGCCTTCTGTGCTACTTAAAATATGTTTTGCTTTTGGTAAGGATTTTGTTACTGCCTTGATGGAGGCCACTGAATCATCTCTGTTTTGAAAGCTTACTGAAATAAACACTGTAGATTCTCTGGCTGTGAAAAGGATGAGGACTAAAGGGCTACTGTTTTTTAAAGAAAAACGTATACACTCAAACTCATGTCCAGTGCCGATTCTGCACGTTTAGACTCTTGTGGGCTCAAAGCAGCCCACAGATGTTAAGTGTTGGCTCAGGCCAGGACTGTAACCGACCCACAAATGTCCCACACTGTCCTTGACACGAGCAACAGACTTCGCTTTTGGTCAGCCCTGCCAAGCCTGGTGCTCCTTCAGATATGGCCCGCCGTCTGCCAAAGACTTTGTGCATGCGAAGTTACACCTGGCTAACCGGCAACTCTGCCTGCTCCCATGGAAAAAGAGACAGCAGAGGGTTAACGAAGGCGTGGAGGCCAGTAAACAGGAAGCGCTGCTGTGCAAGGACAGCCTATTTTTCCCTTTGGACGGTGGCGGCACCAACTTGACGCTCCCTCACTGTGCCAACATCCCCCATGGCAGGCGGCCAAGCCCAGGGTCAGCAGCAGAGAGGATGTTTTCCACAGCGAGTTGGAGAAATAACTGGCTGAAGCCAAGGACAACTCCAGCGCGAAGGGAGCAAGTAGGCCGCGCAGCGCAAGACACGGGCCCTGAATCCAGAGACCTGAGCTGCTAGCTGGACAGCCCCGAAATCTCACTGAACTGCTCTTTCAGCTAGGACCTGTAGGCTGGAGAAGAGAACCTTAACATCTCCGCAAAAAGAAGAGGAAAACGTGGAGTTGCTTGCAGTAGAAGCCATGACAACTGAACACAATTGTGTTTTTACCCTGAGGAGAATTCTGAAATGGCAGGGCAGGATGCAGTACGGCTGAGGCAAAAAGCAATAGAGCAAAAACCAAAAAGTTCAGAGCTCCCAAGCCCCACTCATGCGCCAGACCATGCCCTGCAGAATTCGGCACTCCAGCCCTGCCTCCTCCTACTCTGGGGGCAGTTCTGCCACGTCGAAGCAGCAGCTGTGACTGGAACAGGCATGATCTGCTGCTCCACATTCGTTGGGGAAGGGCAAGAGCCTGTGCTGAACTCGACCCATAAGCAGCAGTAAAACATTAATCCGGGCTGGTCACTCCTTGGACAGCGGCAGTATTCACAGTGGTGGCTAGACGGCTTGGGGGCTGCCCGTGGCCCCTGGGTTGGGCCCCCTGTTTTACACAAGGGCCCCTCAACCATGTTTGCAAGCAGTGCAATGAAGAGGCTGCTCCAGGCCTTGAAGAAAAATAATCTCGTACCGGGCTGTTGAACTGTTGAGTATGCAAAGAGAATTAACGTTCACAATCATAACCTACAGGTAACACTTTTTTTTTTTTTTGCTCTCTGCTGAAAAACAACAAGACTTCCAGGAGGAAATACCACAGGTTTGCTTCCCAGTGGAGATCACCCCTCACACCACAACCCTCGTCGGGTTCCTGATGAGGCCACATTCCTGCATGATGTGTTTGTCCCCGATGCCTGGTTCCCCCCTCGGTCCTGTTTGTGCACTCTTTCCACAGACGGCTCATTCCTGACACGTGCTGTCTGGCGGCAGAGGAAGCCCCGGCCCTGGAAACCCCCTCCAGCTGGCCTGATAAGCGGCTGGCCGCACTCCGGGACACAACAGCAGTGGTGTGGAGAGGCTGTTTTTCTGGCAAGGCTCGCGTTTGCTACTGTTTGGATGTGACCTGGGAAGAGGCACGTGCGTTACTATGGAAAAGGAAAAAAGGAAGATGAAGAAGGGCTTTTAGCGTATCGGCTCTGGGCGCATAAATGCTCTGAGTGAACTTGCGCCAGAAGAAGGGCTGCAAAATAAGCCCTGTGCCACAGGCAGGGGATGGAGTCCTGTTTGGGGTCGGGGTAGAAGGATCAGCACTGGGCCTTCCGCAGCAAAGTACTTGGCAGCCAAGGTACAGAGCTTGGAAGGATGGGCACTGGAGTAGGTCCACCTGTAACAGCATCCTGTTGGAGCAGACAGCAGTAGTGTCCTTGGGGGTCTGCAGAGGCCTTGAGCCTCACCCCAGGAGACTGTGGGAAGAGGGAGCTAGGCTTGGCCCATGTGCTCACAAGGAAAGCAGACGCCCCCCAAGTGCTTGGGGCGGAGTTTCACATCCCATCTGCATCCCCAACGGCACCCTTGCTTTCCTCCTCGACCCAAAGGATGCAGCGAGTCCCCCAAAGGCCACCATGCTGCTGAGGAGAGCAAAGCGGCGACAACTCTCGGCGGCTTGTTTGTTCTGGCTCAGGCCCCTCGCCCGGCTGACATCACATCCTGACGGCAGTGAGACCGGCACCTCCACAGGCAGGGTGGGCAGGGCCCCGACACTCGGGAGACGAGCACAGAGCTGGGTGCTCTCATTTGCCGAGTGAGGAAGGGAGGACGACGGAGAGTGCCCAGGAGGGCTGGTGGGCCCTGCAGGTGAGCTAGGGCTAGCTCCTGGCATGGGTGACACAGGACAGGCAGCCCGGCCGGGAGCGATGTGAACAGGAGACTGCAAGGACAGGCCAAGGGACCTGCCGGGGGAAGATGGATTCTTGCCAAAAGCCTCAACTCTTGCAAGTAAGTACTTCTGCGGGGAGGGGAGGGGAAGAACACAGCTACACTGTCACCGAGAGCACCAGAGACGGCGCTTGGTTTTGGCAGGGCGCTTCAGTGTTGCTGAAGCTGCCGTTGGGACCTGCTTTTAGAAACAGCACCTGGGATGTGGTGAAGGGCATGGCACGGCAGGGTCCAGGTTCGAGGCAGCTCTGCACGAGGTGCCAGCCCCACTCTGCCTGCCCACCTGCAGCAGGACCTTGCCTGGGAACGCGAGCTATGGAATTTGCTGTGAGCTACGGCCACCCAGGAGGATGGCTCTGAAAGGGGCTTAGACAAATTCATGGAGGGGAAGACTGACTACCGGACCTGACGGCCACTTGCCACTTGTAGTACCAGAGGCAGGTGCCTGTGAACAGCAGGTGCTATGGAAAAGGAGTGGAGGGTCCTATTGCACTACTGCCTTTCTTTGGGAACCCACCGGGGGGGGGGCATCTGGCCACTGTGAGCAGAATGCTGGTCAATGTGGTCCCATGGTCTGATCTGGCCAGGCTCTCCTGCTGTGTCTGATTAACATCACACAAGTGAACAAAGCCACGTTGTGGGTGACGCTATGGAAATCATGACAATCTGCCTCCCCACTTCGTCCATCTGCTCCCCAAGCCCCAAAGTGGCCATAGCAAGTCAGGAGGGGTCACCTGGGCCATCTCATCTGACCCCCAGCACAAGTTGGCTCCACTCATAAACAACTCATGGTTTGGGTAAAAAGAGGGTCCATTGCTAAGGTTATTTACAAAAACAAAATGGCAGCCACCAGGCAACAGCAATTTCTATTTGGGGAGACCTCTATGCCTCAGCTTCTCCACTTGCAAAACTGGGGCTCATGCCTAATGCAGAAAGCTACTGGAAGAATGAATGAAGCGCCAGAAATTGGAAAGAGATCAAGAACAAAGCCAGCAAGGATACAAATGCATCAACGAGCACTTGGACTGTTTGCTGTACACCATATGCTGGTTGCTACAGGATCTCTTGTAGTTTAGCTCCAACCAAGTTTTGTTCCTTAATAATATAATACTGCTTAAAGGAGCCCCCCCAACTTGCCCCTGAACAGTTTTAGCACCAACACAGTTCTGTGAGGCACTCACTCCAAAGAACTTCCTAGATTTTCCCTATGCCCAGCAACCACCACCTGCTGGGCTTTTGATAGGGGGCCGGACAAGATTAAACATAACCACACATGTAATGAAGCAACATCAAAGCATGACACCTAACTGTGTCCAATTATACTGGCACATCAGTGTAATTATCTCCACAACTGATGCTCTCGTGACTACCAGAAAAGCAACTGCAGTAACAGTAGATAGTGATATAGTAAGTCAATGGTATTGTTTGAACTCTATGTGTCGGCCTTCCCCAAGCTGGTGCCCTCCAGATGGGCCGGGCTTCAACTCCCAGCGTTCCCATGGGATGCTCGGGAACGCTGTGGAATGTTTTGTCTGGGGGCAGGGAGGGGGAGGGGAATAACCAGGAATCGCGTTCTGCCTTTGTGCCGAATTCACCAACCTCCCTTTTTTCTCCCTCCGGCTTCCCCAGTTCCACAATGGTTTCTGGTAACTTGCCTGTTCTGACGATTCTACTTATGCCTCTTCTCTTCTGGGGATCTGAAGGCCCCCGGGCAGCATCTCCAGGAACCGCCGGGAGGACCAGCGAGAATGATCCCAAGCAGATGCCCATGCAGGTCCTCCAAACCATCTTGTTAAGACGCCTGGGCTTGCAAAGGCGCCCGGAACCAAAGCCCGGGCTGCTGGTCCCCCAGCACCTGATGGACCTGTACCAGTTCTGCCTGGGAAAGGCTCCCCCCTCCCTCAAAAAGACGGAGCTTCCCTTCCTAGAGGAGCAAGCAGGAAGAGCCAACACTGTGCGCAGCTTCTACCACGTTGGTGAGGCCATCCTTTACACGCCTGTCCTGGAAACTCCCCCAGGCCACTGTGGGTGACTGCCTGGCAAGGGAGCCAGGAAGACCGCACAAGCCAGGAGGGCTGGCGGTCTGCCGAGGGAAGGCCAGCTGGGGGCCATGCAGAGGGGGGCGGCTGTATGGGGCTGGCCCGAGCAGCTCAGTTAATAAAGCACAAGCGTCCCAGTTTAATCTCCAGACTGGGGGACTGAGGAGGAGTCTCCCTGCTTGAGCTCCAGCCAGTCAGAAAAGGACTGCACCAGGCTAGATCAACCGTCTGAGCTGCTCCGTTCCAGGACACACCAGCCCAACTCTAAGGGCTGAACTCACATAATTAAAGAGGAAGTGCAGCAAGGTTCCCTAAAGCTAAAATACTTCAAGAACACCTCCCTCCCCCCCCTCCAAAAAAAAAATCTCTGCCAGGAAGTTGCAGGCCTCCTTGCCCTTGCATGTGGCTTGTCAGTGCATTGCCAAAGTGGGAACTGGGCTGCAGCAGTGGCTGAGAAGGCACGGGAGAAGCAGGCATGTTCCAAAAGTGTGTGATTCCCTGCCCTGCTGGCTAAAGCGGGCAGCTACCCGTGTGTTTTCAAAAAGGCGGATTTCAGAGTGTGCCTTTTCTAGAAATACAGTTTCAAATGCAACTGCAGCAGCGAGAATTCTGTGCTCATTTCTTGACAAAAAGCACTGCTACAACATGTGCGCTTGCGCTGGCCTCTAGTGCCACCTATGGAGCGTGCAAGGCAGCCTAGGGGCTTGCTGGAAGCAGGCGATCCTGCACTGCGTCACGCAAAGGTGCCCTTTCAAAGAAAGGGGCGCCATAGAACGGTTCTGCGTTTCATTTTTACAGCCTAATGAGGAAGACTCTCTGTAACAGGCACTGTAGCTCCCCTTGTCTAGTCTAGTCTAGTCTAGTCTTTTTAAAGGTGGTAGATTATTTTTGGTTTCAATCCTTTGCACCCACTCCATGGTTTACCTCCCGTAGGTCACAGTCCTATGCAAGTTCAGATACCAGGAAGGTCTGTATGCTGGGAACGGTAGCCCATGCTTCTGTCTGAACTTGCGCAGGGCCGTGCCCTTAATCTACGCACATCAAAGATCTCCAGATGCAGCAATTCATGTGATCAAAACTGAGATCAATGAGCTCTAACTACCTCAAGCCTGACTGCCTTCAAGGGGCCTTCTCCAAGTGCGGCTCTTACCCCGAATGGCCAAGGTCACATTCTTCAAACGCTGAATCTCCCATTTCTAAGGCAATGCATGCCTTCCGGTGCTGGATGTGGGGGCGGGGGAATGGCAAGGGGGATCCATCAGCGTTGTGCTACGCTACTGAGACCAAGGACTCGATGGCAGTGCCAGCTCCAGGTTTTGGAGAGCCCATGTGCAAGGCCCCCTTGGTGGCCCCCCCAGGCAGGGTGTCTCCCTTCGCTCCAGCACAGTCACCGTCTGCTCGCTGCTCCTACTCGTCTGCTTGACAGGCAGAGGGCCGGGAGGGAGGTAGGCAGTGGTGGCTCCTGCTCACCATCACCAGTGCCTGGACCAGAGGCAGAGGAACGGGCAGGCTGCCCTGGCGAAGAGCAGGAGCAACTCCCGGGCTTGGATCAAGCCCCTGGCCCCACATTCCCTTCTCACTTCTGTTCTGTTTCACATTTAGAGGATCTGGAGCACATCCCCGAAGTCACAGGAAGCTCATTCTATATCTTGTTCAACCTCACCTTGCTGCCCGCAGAGGAGGAGCTGACTGCCCTAGAGCTGCGCCTCTACCACATGCAGAAGGAAAGCCAGAGCTTTCACATCAATGTCTACCATGTGATGGATCCGCCGTTTGCTTCTGGAAGCAAAACCAGACTCCTCACCCGCAAATTCCTGGCTTCTGAAAAGCCCAGGTGGGAGAGCTTAGATGTCACTGCCGCTCTTGAGCGCATCAAGGGCAATAACCTCCACCTTGGGTTTCTTGTTGAGCTGGAACCCCTGAACAGCAGCCAGAACCTCCGACACCCCCCAGTTGCCCTTCGTGCAAGACGCTCTCCAGGGGAGAAGGCGGCACGGTGGGCCCTAGAAAGACCTTTACTGGTCGCTTACAGTCATGACCAAAGGGGGCAGCCTTTGAGCCATGGAAAAAAGAAAAACAGGAGCCAGGCTGGTAGACTGACCCAGAAAGGAAGCAGAAGAGTGACGAACATCCCAGCCTCCAGGAGCAAACGCAAGAGCTTGAAGCCAAAGGCCAAAGCCAGCACTAGGTGCAGAAGGCACCGCCTGTTTGTGGATTTCAAGGAGGTTGGCTGGAATGACTGGATCATCGCCCCTGGGGGCTACCATGCTTTCTACTGCTCTGGGGAGTGCCGGTTTCCACTGGCTGACCACATGAACTCCTCCAGCCACGCCGTGGTGCAAACTATGCTGAATTCAGTTAACTCCAAAGTGCCTAAGCCATGTTGTGTCCCAACGGACCTCAGCCCCATTGTGATGCTCTACCTTGATCAACATGACATGGTGGTCCTGAAGACTTACCAGGACATGGTGGTGGAGGGCTGTGGGTGCCGGTAAATGCACCGGAGCAGACATGCTGCCTTGCTCAGTGCTCCAACCTGGGGATTCTCCAACATGAGCGTAATGGACAACAAGCTCAGGAGTGCTAGAATAACTTCTTCGTGCGACACATAACGATCTTACAGAAGACACCACTGCAAGAGGTGGATGGTCAGAACCTAAAATGGCTCAGTTGCACTGCCTGCATATCTCCAAGTACACCAGAGGAAGGAAAAGAGTCAAAGGCTATTGCAAGCTTGCCCTGCCAGGAATGCCCAGTCTTCTAGCTGGAGAAATTGGGAAAGCGATGGACCTTGGTCTGACCCAGCAAGGCAATTCTCATGTTCTTATGATGCCGCATGCTTGAACCTTTGTCTTGTATGTACACAGTATTTTAGTGAATACTTGATGCTGGTCTTTTAAATTGTGATAACGTTTAGATGAACAATAAATGAAAAAAAAATCAAACTGATCATAGTGAGCATTCCTAAGCCGATTAAAAGAGGGGAGAGTGCTGTCGCCACTAAAGGTATATTCCCATCACCAAAGGAAAACAGCACTGGATATTTCTGTCAAGGTCATCCATTAGATCATTGCTTTATTCTGTGGTTTTCGTGAACTTGTGATGTACAGGAATACCTCCTTTCTCCATCCTCCAATGCGCCTAGAAGGTAATGTTTTGTGAGGATCCTGGTGTTCTTTCCCAGTCTATTTTTCTAAAGGAAGTAGTCATTTTGTGATGGATAGACGCTGACACCTTTTTTTAAATTTTAGGAGCAGCCTTCTGCTACCTTGCAGAAGTGTAATTCTATGCATGTTAAAACAGAAAATAGTTCTAAAATTCTCAGCAACTCCCAGCCATGACATTCCTATGTTGGCTGGGAAATGCTGGGAGTTACAGCCTTGGAAAAGAGCCGGCCAATCTATGTTGGCTGTCTAGCTGCAGCACTTCAGAAAGGGAAAGAAGGGTGCAGTAGTGCCACTGGGATACTCTGTATCGTGGGAGCACTGATATCCTCCATGATCTCCAGAATGCCCACTACACCCCATCAAGGTCACTTCTGTCACCTCAGAGAAGCAGTTGGCAGGATTCTTTCTGTGTTGGCTGCAAGAAGCAGAGAAAGAGGATCTGAGTGCAGACCCCCCAGCTTCAAGATCAGCACAATTGCTGGGAATCTGAGCAATCCTATGGGTATCTAGACATTTTCTAGGGGCCATAGGATTCCTTTGTGAAATGCTTTTTAAAAGTTTCTCTCTAAAAATTTTTTGTTACCAAAAAAAGGTTTTTTTCCAAGTAGTCCTGTGGCACCTTGAATACATGAGTTATCAGTTTTTTCCAAACTGTTCAAACACCACTGAACTTGTTTCTTTTTAATTCATGATGAAACCAGATCTTGGGTACACAGCAAGCTCCATTATCTATCAAGAACGGTCATTAGTTTCCTCTTCAACAGGCGCCATGAAAATTATCTGATCCACTCATCCCATTGCAAGCAAATACAACTTTCCCATTCAGTGAGAAAATTTGTATGTACGCCCCATTAAACCCAATGGTACTAGCTTCCAATTAAGACATATATAGAATTGCATTGCAAGTCTGGCTCAAATGCTACCGTCCTAAAACTTGCAATCTTATGTACACTTACTAGAAAGAATGCATCAATGAACTTAGTTATGCTTACTTCTGAGCAAATGTACATGAATACCATTAGTTAAACATACTGTGCATTGGTTTAGCAAAAGCTCTTTGGCCTGCTGAATTAGGAATACTAGAATGTTTTATTAAAGTGAAATCTTCCAAAAGTTTAGATAGAAAAAAGTTCTAGAGCCCCCAAAATTCCCGAGGCAGCATGGACTGCCAGGGAATGCTGGGCTTTTATGACTTTCCCCCATCTAAACAAGGACTACTCCTTGGTGACACTTTGAGCAGACCTCCTAAAATGAGCCTTACCCAACCTGGTGCCCTCAATGTTCGGGTTTTCAATTCCCAGCATCCTTAACAATTGACCAAACTGGCTGGGGCTAATGGGAGTTGAAGTCCAAAGCATCTGGAGGGTATCAGAATAGGGACCAGAGCACTAAACTCGATGGAACAAGGTTGTCACGACTAGATGTTTGTTTCAATGCTCCATAAAAGCCACTAGCCAATAGGTTCCCACGTTAAATTCCACCGCTGTTAGTAAAACGCCCTTTTAAAACATTGGCTAGGAATTTTGCTTTTCCTCTATAAAATATTTTAGCGTAAACTGACCTGAACACGCCTGGGCCCAGCCAACTCAAACCTCCATAGCAACCTCAAGTCCTCCCGGTCAGAAGGAAGATGCTTCCGCGCGAGGGAAATAACGGGCTTTCAAAAGGGGCGTGACCGACGGAAGTATATTACCATGAGGCCACTCATTTCCCCCCTTCCCGCAACGTGTGTCTTTATTTCCCCTGCCCTCTCTGGCCAAAGGAGGAGCAAAACTCTATGGCTCGGTTTAAGAGGCCGCGAGGTGGTGGCAAGCGGCGACTGCGCATGCGTATATCGCGTAGTTCCCCTCCCACTCCTACTGGGATATAGAAGCCGAAAGGGAAGCGCGTGAGTTCCACGTCAGGATCAGGCGGCTCTCGATATCCCTTTCTCCGCTTTTCAGCATCCACACATTCGACGCCTCCCTTCCGCCTCTCTCCATGTCTTCTTTCTCGTCGTATAAACAGAAGCTACTTTTAAAAACAAATTTCTTGTCTGGTCTGGAAGTCGTGAAGCTGTATTTTGTCCTCCACGTTCCCGTTACAGGCAACCTCGATGTCGAAAGTGCGGCGCTGAAAGCAGCACTAGGAACTTGAACTCGCCTGGCGACTGAGAAGTAGGCGAGCGAGAGGCCGGAGGAGGAGGGGGCGTTGTGTTATGTTGTGTAAACCCCATCCGCTGATTCGCCAATCTCGGCCCGGGGAGCCGGGCACGTGACCCTCAGTGGAGGACGCGGGGTGGGTGCTGGCGAGTCGGCCGCGCAGGGAGCTACGACGCGATGCCGCCGCGGAAGAAAAGCGCGCGCGTGAGGAGGCATTATTAGTATCATCGTCGCGGTCGAAATTCTCCGCGGGGGCTGCGCCGCCCCGTGAGTAGAAAGTACCGCGGCGGATGCGCAGGCCGTTGGCGCACTCGCTGCTGGCGGCGGCGGCGAAGGAGGCGGCGGCGGCGGCGGCGAGAAGGTGGCGGCTTCCTTCGGGTCCGCGCCTGGCGGCGGGCGCTCGCTCGGGCCGGAGCCCCCTGCCCCTGCCCGAGTGAGAGAGTGAGTGGCCGGCTCCTTCCCCCGCCACCCCCTCCCCGTTCCGTTATCCGGGAAGCGGCTCCCTCCTCACCCGTCGCTTCCTCCCCGCGGGTCGTATCGCCCTCCGGGGAGGCAGCTCCCTGCTCCCGCCCTCCGCTTCCCTTCTGCGGCCTGCCACCCCGCCAGGGAACACGAGGGAGGCGCTCCGACAGGGCGGCAAAAGGCACTTGCCCCTTTGTTAGTCCAGAAAAGGGGTCCCTCTGCCTGTTTCTCTCCTCCTTTCACTCCTGCGCGGTTTTTAGCTTGATGAATACCTCATTCTCATCCCTCAGCCCCAGAGACGAGTGTTTTCCTTCCTGAGCAACCCCGGCCTCCGAGGTGGGGGACATCAGTCGCTTTTGCCCTTTTTTCTTGCCTGGGAATAAGCGTCCCAATTATATCCTAAGAAATTGCATCCTAGTTCTCATATAATATCCCATTTCTGAAAAGAGGAGTGCATTTAGTTGTGTTTTTGGTACAGGAATTGATACATGTTGGCTTTTATTCCTTCCAGCAATCAGTTCCTGTTTATTCTGCAGATATTTTAGTCCATTCTCTCTTGCACATACCCTTGCAAAAAAAGGAGGTCTTGTTATGATAACTTCTTTCAGAAGACATTTATCTTTCTTTTTGGCTTCTGAACTAGACATCACCCCCATTTTATTCGTTATATACCTGCTAGTAAACCCCATTTATCCTGAAGTTCCAGTCACTTTACATGTTAGATAAACTGTAAGACTCTGTAAGTCTTATGCAGAATACTGCACAGCAGAAGATTGTTCCTCATTTTCCATACTAAAGAAGTACTCTCGCATTCCACCAAATCTCTCTTTTTTCCCAGAAATTGACTTTAACCACAGTTCAAGCTGTGTCCTTAATCTTCTGACTTGCAGCAGCATCTTTCCTCGAACCACAAGCAGAGGTTTCCTTCCACTATCCATACAGGCAGAAGCCCATCTCTCCTTCTCCATACCCTGTCCTATCCTATTCTTCATTCATGGTCCATATAGGAACCTTCCTTGGTCCACTAAGAGCCTGGTCTCCTTGCAGTGTTGCTGAGAGGGAAGGGCTTTTGGAAGCCTTGGGAGCCTTTTATTTTCAGGCAAGGGAATCTGGAAAAGGATAGGAGGGAGGAGGGAGTTCCATCTCTAAGTAATGACTGCAGAGGGTCCATGAGAAGGGAAGAAGGTGCTTACTCCTTGACAGATACCTACCTCCCTTGCTTGGCCATGGAGTGTGTGCAAGTTTCTCCCATGCAGCAGCAGCAGCAAGGAAAAGCTGCTGAGGGGGACCGTCTCCTCCTGCTACTTCCATCCCCTGCTATGCAGAAGGAAGAAGAGGCCATGTTGAGGGGTTCTGATCCCTGGGCTTCCTCCCAGGCAGACACCAGCCGAGGCAGTATGAAACTTCAGGACACTTCGGGCTTTTCACAGCATCTACAAAACACAGAGAGCCTTCACTCCCAGCGTAACCCTCCTTCTCCAGGGAGTCAGCATGGCACAGAAATGGTAGACCATTATACTGCATGTTCTTCTGAGGAGGACACAAAAGTCACTGTGAGTTGTGATGGAGCAGAGGATCAGTTGCAACCATTGGGGAAAGAGACATTGACCTATCCACTACAGGAAGAGTCGGTGATGAGTGAGGTGGCCTGTAATAACCCCTCTTTGGCAGCAGAATCTGTTGTAACTGCCCGAGAATGCCTTAGTGACTCTGAAAAATCTGCTCAGCAGAACAACCATTTGCAGGAAATACCAGACTCCCCTTCTCAAAACTGTTGCTTGAACTTGGAAGCAGCCAGTGGAGAGAATCCAGAGGATGACCAAACAAGCCAAGGTTCTCCATCAGCTGAAGATGGGAAGCTCAAGGGTGGAGCAAAGCATGTCACGTTTCCTTCGGATGAAGACATTGTGTCTGGTGCTGTGGAACCCAAAGATCCTTGGCGGCATGGTAAGCAAGTGTCAGCTCCTCTGAAGACCCTTCTTTGCTGCTTAGGGCTGGGCTATGTTGATCTGGGCCAGTTACTTCCTTAATGGGTTTGGGGATTCCCTTCTCTTATGAGAGCTGAACCTTTGTTTGACTCTGTTAGTCAGTTTTTTAGTGAAAGCACTCAAAAGCAATTTACGATCAAAGGATAAAAACACAGTAACAACAAAATCCTATTAAATAAGCACACACAGTACAGTATAAACAGCTGAAGTAGCCAAGGTTCGCTAAGGAAGAACTAATCAATAAGCAGGAAACACTCATGAAAACAGAATCTTTAAATGTCAGTACATTCTAGAAGGCGTGAGTTGGCAGATCTCCCTTGGCAAAGTGTTCCATAATGTGGATGCATCAGTGGGGAAGACCCCGCTTTGGGATGACTTCATGCGTGTCACTTCTTTATGGAATCCAGCCACTCCCATTGATCTAAGAAGATAAGGTGCATATAAGAAAGTATGCTTCCCAAGGGACACAAGATCCAGAGGGTTTTAGAGGGTTTCATTTAAATTAACTAGAATTGTCTCCATTAATTTACTGATTCTACTTTTGTGCAGCTTGCTTAAATTCTGTGTCAGGCTATGGTTAAGGCAGGAGCAGCTAACCAAACAACGTAGTAATCCAAGTCTGAACTTATGAAACAGAATGGAGCTGAGAGGGACCTTACAAAAAGTTTTTCCCATGGTAGAAGAATGTTAAAATTGCATGGGATAAAGATTCTTATTTTTAAAAACATTTTGTGGCTCATTGAGTGATTGCTAATATTGCTTCATGCAAATACAAGACAAAAGCTGAGAGATGTTGAATGAGTGTATTTTTAAAGCATTTTGTCCTATTCTGAGAGTAATCAATAAATACAATATAAAATGCTAAAATGTCTCCTTTTCAGGAGAAATTTTAAAAAAATCCAAAGAAAGTTTTCTTGAAGAAATCTCCTTATGGTTTTTCTTTTTTTCTTTCCATGGAGAAGAATGCATCCCCCCCCCCCCCATGCTCACATAAATGCACTCATCTTGAATTTCTGGGTACAGTTTTTGAAAATTGCAAGCATGACTGACTTATTAGATGTTTCCTTGTCACAGTTGGATCGTATTAATATGTTCAAGGATTTTTAGAGATAAGGCCTGTTCTCATATCATGGCAGCATTCAGCAGTGGGGATGTTGTTTTCAGAAACACCACACAAAATGTCAGGGCTTGAAGTCACGTTAGCAGCCTATGAACATAGGTTACCCCATGATATGCCACCATAATTTGCAAACCAGTTTCCACCTCTCGTTCATTTTTGCAATGACTGTGTTGAGGAGACGACTGATGTTCCCATTTTGCAGGCTTTGCTCAGTGTCACTAGAGCCCGTCACAGCACAGATTCAAACTTAGGGTGCCAGGGTTTGTTTGTTTGTTTATTTATTTATTTACAAATTTATATGCCGCCCCCTTGCAAAAAAGCCTCGGGGCGGCTAACAGCAGTAAATAAATGCATTAAAGACACCAACAATAACACTAATTAAAAGCTACTTAAAAACTGGCCCATCTCAAGATTAAACTATTAAAATACAATAATTATAATAAATATAACAAATATAATAAATATCACAAAAATAAATTAATAACTAACAATTAAAATAACTCTTAAATAAAAAGGTCTTCACCTGGCCCCGAAAAGCAAATATTGATGGCGCCAGGCGAGCCTCTCTGGGGAGCGCATTCCACAGGTGGGGCGCCACCGCAGAGAAAGCCCTCCTCCGGGTAGTCACCCTCCTTATCTCTCTCAGAGGGCTTCCGGAGGAGGGCATCAGCTGCAGATCGTAAGGGGCGGGAGGGCATATATGGTTGTTCAGATGCAATTATCTATCTGCCATACAGAGTGAACTTATCTTGTGCTGCAGAGCATTCACAACAGAAGAACTTCTGAGGAGCCCAAAGAGAGGAAGAAACATAATTTCTGCTTCTCTTTCCCACGCCGCAGTTTGGTTTTGTTTGCAAATTTCGTCAGCTTTCTTTTTCATCAGTTGATGAAAATGTGGAGTTGGTTTGGGTGGGCCTGGGGGCCCAGGAAGCCGTGACTCCACAGCAAAACGAACTAGGAAGCCTCTGACCGTCGTTTGTTCAGTGCTGTGTTCAACCCAGAATGCTTTGTTTGTTGCTGTCCCAGGAAGCCAGAATCACAAGTGATCAAGCTCCAGTTTCTGAGTCTGGCTTCTTGAGAGAAACACAAGCCAGGTTGCCCGTTCAGGTGCAATGCAAAACAAGACACAGATGCTGGGGCCTTCCTGGTTTGTTTTGCTGTTCCTCCTGGCAGAAGGAGCCATGTGGGAGTGAATGAGCAGCGTGCGGCATCATAATTGCTCATTCCTGATAAGCTAAGCTTCTGGCTTGTAATTATATCTGAATCAGACTATTAGCATCTCACACTCTCCAACAGTGAATGGTATTCTCCCCGGATTATGCACAGGGCTAGAAAAGACCCGGACACCTGCTTGATAAATTATGCTGATGGTAAGAATTTTCCCTTCCTGATGATGCTGCATATTCTATTACATCATCCCCCCCTCCTTTTTCTGGTGCACATGCCTCAGGATGTAAAAGCTTGTTTTTAAGATTTCTTCGAGCAAACAAACACAGTGGTCCCTGGGATGATGCATACCAGCTGTTTTGCAAGTGTGGGGTTGCAAAGTGTCATTTGAGGACTGTGCTGCTGTGCAAATGTTTTGTTTGGGCAGCTTGGTGTGCCATTTTTTCTTAGATTATCATGTTTTCATCAGGAACAGTTGATCCCCCTGAGTGTCAAAGACATTTCTTTTTTGACAGTCATGAAAATAGCTCTAAATTGTTTGAGATGGTGCTCAAGTTTGTGGCTTCTTACATGTGATGTTTTTGAGGATATCTTAAATTGGTGGTTGTGCAGAATAGTCAAAACACTTCCAAATAATGAACTAAGAATCCTTTGGTCTTTTTGCTGTTTTCCCTATAGTGTGTGATTTGTTTTCCCTGGGTGGAAACTGTGGTGTTTGTGATTACTCAAATGTAACTGAGGGAAAGGTATGGTGTACGCCAGAAATGGGTGCAGTGGCCACTAGAAAAAGCTCAAAGCACAGTTTGCTGGTTCAGATGTTACAGCAAACTATACTTTTTACTACAAATGAAGTACCTGATGGAAGCTGAAAGGATCAGAGCGGCTGTGCCAGGGCAGGGGTCATTCTCAGAGCACCAAATCATGGTTTGGTATACATCAAACCAAACTATTATAATAACATGATTTAACATCACTGATCTGGTTTGTCTTTTAAGAGATGCAGTGGAATTATGGTGTGTGTGTGGGGGGGGTCAAGAAAATATGAAAAGAGAGCCTGATTATGGAGTGAATTTCTATTTTTCCAATTTTTGTTAGCCAAAACTGGATGGTAGCAGACTATGGGATGAATCCAGCTTTAGTCATATGTAGAGTAGATCCATTAAAAATTACGCTTAAATTAGTCATGCCTAAGTAATGTTCCGTGCCATCCGTGGGTCACACTCTAATTCTGGGTCCAGCATTATAGTTGTAACACGATGTGTTATTCTATCAGCTGTTACTCTTGAGTCAGAAAGCACAAGTTGGAAAAGGGCAAGTTTGGAGCTTGTTTTTTTAGTTGACCGTTTCTGATCCTTGGTGTGATTAACCGGCTTTCAAATATATATCTGCCACTGCAGGGATTGAGAAGGCTAAATGTCATTCAAAGTCGCACTGACGGTTCCATCAGGATGCATGCCATGCAGTGAGGCTTTACTGAGGTGGGAGGTCCCCATTCTGCAGGTACATTGAGCTTCAGGTGAGGCTGTGGACCTGCTTCAGGTGCTGCCACCAGCACAGTCATATCCCATGAAAATCAATGGAGCCAACTTTTGACTAACCACATAGAAGGGACCCTGCACTCGATTATATCCTAATTTCACTGAAGTCAGTAGTGACAATGGTAGTGATATATGTAGGTTTTCAAAATAAGTAAGTAAGTAGGCAAGCATTGGAATATTTTCTGGGTTTTTTCCCAATACAAATTGCATTCATTCACAAAGGATAAAAAACAGTTTGTACCAGAAAGTGTTTTGTTGCTCTGGAGAGAGAGAGATAGTTTAATATGTTTATTTTATTTGTATTTAAAACCAACAAAGCTAAAAAAGCACCCTTATGAATTTGTTGTCCCAGCACACCACAAGTATTAGACCAAAAATATTTGTGGAAGAAATTTACTGTATATTTAATATGATTTAAATGTGATATTGTGAAGACATTTTTGTTGGTCAGTTGTAGTTTCAATGTTACTATTTAATTAAGTTCTGTTTGGTTTTGTGACATACATGTATTCGAGTCACCTGAAAAATATTAATTACAACTTTGACACTGCCAACGTTGCTGAATATTATGTTTTCAACTGGCATACGTTCAGTCATCTTAGAAAATGTGTTATATTAAGCAGTACATAAACATTCTTAATAAATACACAATTTTTACTAAAGAACTTACAAAATGGAACATTTTCTACAGAAAAGTTAAGCACTGGAAAATGTCCATCTCCTATCACTGAGTGGTGGAACGTACTTTGTTGGCTTTGTGGCTGATGGCCATCTGCAGGATTAAGATCCTGTGGTAGCAGTTTGGTGTGTGTTTTCTATGTATATGCTGAGCTACCTTCCCTGGAAGTAAATCAGGATGGTTGTGTTGCACACAAACGGGCATGTTTTGGAGAGTGCCCAAACACTAAAGTAACTGCACTTTTCCCCAGAAAGCCCTTATTTTCTAGGTAATCTCCCCATTAAAGAATTATGTCATTATAGGTAATTTCGTCATTCTTCATTCCATATTTTCTTCATTACAGATGGGTGTACTGAGCTGGTCATCTAAAAGTAATGACTGGTTCAAACAGGGATGATGGCGGCAGATGAGTCGTTTATCTTTCTGTACCAAATGCCCCTTTAAATTAGGTTGTTGCAGCACCGTATATGTGTAGCATTTGTGTTCAGCCTTGACTTAGTTTGATGACATTGTATTGCTGCTCCTTGCTAGGAATTTTTTGCACATTCTTCTTAGTGTAGGAATTAAGGGCTAAGCTCGCCAAAAGATTCTGCACTGCCTTGTTGCGAACGAGTCAGGAACAAGTATCTTCTCTTCATCCTCTGCTGTGAAGACTGATTGTGAGACAAGTTCTTATTTTTCTGCCTTAAATATAAAATCAGCTTTGTGCTATGCAGCAGATGAAGCCGAGAATGTAAAGTCATGGCTTGCTAAAAAGACACTAACCATTTCAAGAGCAACAAATGGATAACAAACGAGAGTCAGTGCGGCATGGTGGTGAGAGTGTTGGACTGGGGACCCAGGAGATCTGGGCTCCAGTCCCTATTCACCCGTGAAGCTCCCTGGGTGACTTTGGGACAGTCATTCCCTCTCAGCCTAACCTCCTTCCCGGGGTGGTTGTTGTGAAGATAAGATGGAATGGAGGACGACTTCATAAGTCTCCTTGGGTTCCTCTAAAAAGGAAGAGCAGGGTCTAAATTCAGTGTAACAATATTAATGCAGCACATTCCATCAAATAACCTCCCCACTCAATGCATGTTTTTGTATGTGTGTAAAGTTTATTTGTGAGTTATCAGCCACACAATACCAACAATATACTAAACTGGCATCAGCTAAGTACTTCTGGAGGGAACGAAGTGCTACATCTTGGGGAGAACCATCCCTCTTCCCATTTGCAGGCTTTTTCTGTCTGGTCAGCTTGAGGAGATTCTCATCTGACATGAGATCAGCAGTGTTGTTGCTGATACGCTGGAAAGCACTCATGCGCATAGACATGACAAGCCAGTCCAAGGGAGTCCTTTCTTGAACCCGCAGGTTTACCACAGGGGTTTCATTGGTGCTTTCTAGATACTGATGTTGACATATTTGTGGCTACTTGTGCATTCCATACTGTAGAACACAACTGGTCTTTTGCCCGGTGAACTCAGAATTCGATAACAGGGAAAGCAGGACTTGATAAAGAATTAATAAGAAAAGGGCCGGCGTGGGGGCCAAGTCCAGCAGGAGAAGGAAGCTTTGAGGAGTGATTGTGAAGGAAAATAATCCATTTTAGCTCTGGCAGGTGCAGTTTGCTGCTTGCCTAGGATAGGTACGAGTCCCATCTGGGCAAGCAGCCAAGCGATAAGCGCACAGCTTCTTACTGGCTAGTTGTAATATTATCTCCGACTATTGTTTTGAAGGGTTTTGTATTCATTACATACAGTACAAAGTATTAATCATCTTCATAATGTTCCAACCGTCTGGGGAAACATAGCACAGTCTCTGCTTCCTCCTCTTCTGATAAACATCAATGGGAGAAGAGAGCAAAAGGCACGGTGGGGACCTGGCCCGGGGTAGCTGTGGATCCTGGCCAGTCTGCAAGCTGAGCTGTGGCACTGGGTCACATGCGTGCAAAGCGAGTTGTGAAAAAGCCGGCCTGCGTTCCGGCTGTGTTCTCACTGCTTCCTTTGCTTGCTTTCACAGTCTTTGCTTGAAAGAGAGGGAACACACACTCCCAGCCATTATGCAAATAACAGGTGACAACAAGAAGAAAAAAGTCTTCTGCTTTGCAAGACTTCATCTCTGCCAGGAAAGGGTGTTTTCTGAAATCCATGAGTCACTTTCACATTGGCACAGCCGTATCCATGCAGTCTACTCTGTGCCCTGGATTAGCTGCGGCAGCAGTGTGGCTGCAAGGTGCATGGTTTCCCCCACAGTTTGGCCCTGTCGCCATATCCCTTGTGCTGGCAGCAAACTAGTGGTGGGACTTTCCCACACCTCCCTGTTCTTTCATTTCTTCTAGACTGCAGCTTGGGGTGTATTGTAGATTCAGTCCAAACAATAGCAGATAAGGTTTATTAAAGTATCAACTTTTTAGGCTTCTTTGGTTTGGTTTGGTTTGGTTTGGTTTTGATGATACCTAAGTTGGGTTCTTTATCAAGACATTCTGGTAGGCATCTCCCTAAATCCTCAACTTCCCTCTGCTCCTTCTGCAGTATTTGTAGCGTACATTGTTTTGGTTTCTGTTTTTCTCAACACCTGTCAGGTCCTGTTACCCATCCCCAAGACCTCAGCTAGTTGTCTGAGCCACACTGAAAAGGATGCTGAAGCTGAAACCCAGCTCGCTATATGAGCACACACAGAGAGAAAGAATGAGAGAGCACGCGAGAGAGAGAGTGCGTGCATGCAGATTGCTTAGTCCTAGACTTAGCTGGTACTGCTATGCATGGCTTGTACTGCACCATGTGACCCCCACCCCCCACGGTAACTTGTGGCCCACAACTCCAAAAGTTGCCCCCGAGGCGTGTCTGATGGTCTTACTGCTTGACCCTCTTCCCACTCCTGACTGCCTTGCAGCCCCAAGCAGGCAGCACCCGCCTACTGACGCACAGCCCCAAGGTGTCTGGTGTGAGTCAGTGTTTGGCCGTGTTGGCTGCATCAGGAGTTGTGCTGGCATGAACAAATGAGGGTAACCGATCAGCAGCAGGACCTGCTGTTTGGCTTCCAGTGAGGCCAGTCCCAAGTCAGGGCCATTTCCATCCCCGGGCAGAGCAACGGTAGACTCTCCTCCCACCCTGCAGGCGTTGGGTTGGTCTTTCTGGCGACCTGCAGATTTTCAAAATGAAAGTCCCTACTTTTGACTCCAGCCTGCAGTATAGGATCCACTTCAGTTTCTCTGCAGTCGTTCTCTTCTTGCTGGACACAGAGTAGAGCTCCTGTATCTCATAGCAACATAAGAGCTGCCTTGCTGTATCCAAGCAATTGCCTCTTCAGTCTAGCAGGCCATTTATGGAGACGAAATGGTTTGTGTGTACCTGAAATCTCCATCTGGCTTCCCTTGCTGATAGCCACGAACACACTACTCCACTTCTCTGAATGGATTTGTTTTCGTCAGCTGCTATCACATCCTATGGCAACACATTCCACCAGTTGTGTCGAAGGTTGAATGTTAGTAGTTGCAGCTCTCTGCCCCTCACCTGCACCCCTTTGTCCTTCATAATAATTAGGAGATACAGGAGGCCTGTCAAACATCCGAAACGACAATCCAACACAAAGCGGTGTGTGCCAACCACTGTGTGACCCATTTTGGGTCAAAGCACGACCCACTTGTGCATCCTGATCCACTAATAGAAATTCCGTTCTCTGCATCTGTGGTCTTACAGAGATTAAGAAAGAACAGGCCGTTCCTGCAGGGTCACTGTCTAAAATTTGAATTGTTTATATTTATTGTGTCTATCTTTTATCCAGATAGGTTTAATGTAAACTGCCTCACTAAATGGGAAGGGAGATCTTTCCTTCCATGTGCCACAATTTGCTCCTTTGGTAACAGCCATGGAACCAAGATTCTTTGATTGTAGGGAGAAGTTATCGATTATTGGTGGGTGTTTCCTGTTGACAGTGAGCTTACATAGTTTCTGTGCTCTTTAAACAAGGGAAGGTGACCCATTCACAAAGTGTTTTGGCGCCTTGAACTGGTCCAACTGGTTGGAAAGCATTTTAAACACTTGCAGGAGCGCTGGGGAATAGAGACACCTGTGGGCTGTTTGGAACCTTTTGTCTGATCCACAGGAACCTCAGACTTTATTTTTGAAACGCTAATGTTTCTAGCCCTCACAGTTGTAAAAATATGCAGAGAGCACCTTCCAGTATAATTACTGCCTCTGGCAGACGGGGCTTTTCAGCCCGAGAATTTATTGCGAAGCCTCTTTCTGCAGTCTGGGGTGCGCTTTTCCATATTTCAGCAGCTGTTTGTCACTTCTCTAGTTTTGTTTCTCCTCCTCCCGTCATTCCCATTGAAAAAAACAAAACTGCAATTCAACCAAAAGTAAATGAGCGTGTGTTGGGTTTGACTCACTTTAAGTCAGGGCATCACGATCTTTTTACAGGTCATGCTCCAGCAGTTGAAGAACAGCGAGCACGGGGGTGTTCTGAAAGTAGAAGCACGGTCATGGGATAAGCCATGGGGCCTGCAAGCTTGGGAAGTGGGTGGATGGAGCTAACGCCTGTGTCTCATCAAGCCCAAAGCAGCCATGTTGTCGGCCTTTCTAGGGGCTTGACCATTCCCCCTCCCCCAAAATATCCAGGTCTTGGGCAATAGGAAGTTTATTTGAGGCTGTAATAACTTTGGCGGTTTGCAAGTTGTGCAGGTTCTAGCTTAGACAGGCATAATCCCCCCCCCCCCCATGCAACCATCCAGAATCAAGGTTTTTTTAAATGTTGGCCTCTGAATATAGAAACCTTTCCCTTCCCACGACACACACATTCCCATTTATTAACTCAAAAAATACTTCTGTTTGCTGATTGAATTGTCTCTTTTGACGCTTGTAATGCGGTTTTGTTCACTGTGTGGTGCGAGTTGAAGTGTTGCCTTTGCAGAGGGCCCTTCGCCTTCCAAACCTCAGCTGAGTCATGTCTGGTCATGACGGTTGATGTTTTCCCTGGGATGCCTTGTATACGCAAGCAGCTCCCAACTTGCTCAAGCTCAGAGGACTGTGGAGGCTATGGACTTCGCAGAGCAAACTTTGAAAGCTTCGATAGTTCTTTTAAGCAGTTTTGGACAGCTTTTTGCATGGGGATCTGGGCAATTCCAGGTTATACACTGCTAGCATACCTGAGGTTAATCCCCCTCATTGACAAGCTGTGACTGCCAACAGTTAGGTAAAAAAGAAAGGTGTTTCGAGAGGGTTGTAAAGTTATTTAGAGCTGCTTTATCATTGCAGCGCCCCCACACTGAATTGATGACATGGATAGCTGGGGCATGCTGGGAGTCATCGGAATTCTTTCTGCCTAAATATGTACAAGGTTTTAATCAGCTAAAAACTTGGCTATGCCAGCTGGGTTGGGGAAGATGGTTTTCTGACATGTCTGGTGGCCTCCAAGCCTGGAAAGGCTGAACTAAAAGCTGCTTCAAGTTAGCTGGACAACAGATTAAAAAACACATATTTAAAATGCAAGGATTTATTTTAAATAACCCCATATTGAGTCCTCTTCTGTAAAGTAAACATTTTTGCTTTAGGGTATGTGTAAAGTAATACTCTCGCAGCATCCTGACACCACTGTGTTTGTGTGCTTCCCTGCCGGTTCTAACTACTGATGTGGCTGCTCAGCCTACTGATATCGGGCATGAGGTGAGTCTTGTTATGCATTACAGGGCTGGAATTCTTGGCACAAAGGTGACACTTTTGGCAGCAGCCCTGTGGTTTCTGCTAAGGTCGAGTGCCATGCATAGGCTGCCTCCTGTGCCTGGAGTTCTGGTCTAGGCCGATTTATCCCGCTTTCTTCCATCAGCACTTGGAGATGGGCTGTTTCCTTCCCACTTCTAGGCCAACTGCTGTGTTTTCAGTCCTCTCCCTTCCCCTCCCACCCTGCCCGTAGCTACTCAGTCAGAACCAAGGGTCTGCCTTGTCATCAGTACTTTTGTTTGCCAGTGTGGGTTGGTTTGGTTGTGAAAGACACATCTTGGCAAGCTCACGAAAGCTGAGGCCACGAAGGGGTTAATGTCTGTGTCCTGACTCTTGGCCGAAGTCCCAGATGGAAAATCAGTTGGCTTTGTGGAGGAACAAACCGTGATTTTGCCCATGCAGGGAACTGAAATGTCAAGAGCCAAGCCTGTGGGTAAAGGGCCCAGGGGCTACAAATCGGAAGGCTGGCTAGTTCGAGAGAGAGCAGACAAAGAGGCTGTTTCGTTACGTTTGCATCCTTTCTTTGTTGCCTGGAACTCCAGACCATGATGTCATTAGAAGGGGCTACCTAATGAACAACGCTTCATACGGAGCTTGCTGCAGACTGTCATTCGTTCTTCCCCATGTGTCCAGTTCCTGCAAACCACTTACCTACATTCATGAACTGAACCATGCTGAGTCTGTTGATGTTATCCAAGAAAATGTGTCTATCGACATCACTACCTGCCTTTCTTCCATCAAGAAATTCAAAGCAATCCACCTGGGACTCGCAGTGGCTTCCAGGCAGTCACTGGCCAGACCTAGATTTGAAGCTGGCTGCAGTTTGCTTGGTGATAACAGGGCAGAAAGGTTTCAGTGCTTTATGTTTCCATAAGGAAAAATGGCTGGCAGTCGCAAGTGCAGTGCTTGAACAGCTAGGCAGTTGCAGAGTTGCAAGTGGTGTTTTTAGACGGTTAGTTGTAGCCGCTGCGTGCGAAAATACATGTACAACGTAGAAATACAGATACTCCACAGAGTGAAATCCTAATAAACAGTGATAGCAAAATAGAAGGTGTCCCATAACAACTTTATGGGAAAAGGGTTGAACTCTGTTGAGATGGCTGAGCAGTTGTCAGCTTATCGCTCACATTTCTTTGAGCTGCCAAAATTAAATAGCATGCCAACGGCTTCCAGTCTCTTGCTGCTCCCCCACGTCAATTTAAACAGTGGAGAGGTCCACAGCAGGCCAGTGTACCAGCAATGCGCTGGACAAGTGGGGCGCACTGAGGGTTGGGCACCTCGTCTCCTTCCCCAGCCCTCTTGCAGGTATCCCAGGGGACACTGCCGGAGCACCAGGGCCGCCCCCTTCCCGCCGCTGCCACCCGTCATTCCAGCCTGCCCACATGCAGGCTGAAATGACGGGCACTGTTCCCTGGCCCATCCAGTCACCAGGTGGGCCACGGAAGCGGCAGGAGACTCTAATGCTGATTTCCTGCAAGGGCAGGTGGGGGGGGGGTGGCAGGGCTGGCCCTGGCAGAGAGGGGCTGCGGAACAGCTCCTGCCTGCTGGGGGGCTGGGTCATGCTTTGCTTGGGTGGGGTGGGTGGGGAAGCTCCATTCTGCTCTGTCCGTTCTAGAAGAAGCTGCGCAGAACACACCCTCCTGCTCGGTGCAGCAGCTCCTTGGCCTCCTCTAGAGGAGACCCAGCAGAGTGCAACTCCCTCTGCTCTTGCAGGCACCAGCTAGCCTTTTGGGCTGCCAGTTGCAGTGACAGTAGACGGGAACTGAGCTGTGCTGTGCTCAGAGCTGCTTGGCCAGAACAGGAAGCCTTTCTTGCCCCTCTTGCCAAGCTGCTCGGCAACATTTTGGCTCGCCCCCTGGTGCATCAGGCTGTTTGGATGTGATCGATGCGGCAGGCCACCGTGGGCACGCAAGCCCTGCAACAGGCCACGGCTTGTCAGGGTGGCTTAGAAGCCAGCCACCCTCGAAACGAAACGCCTCATTTGGAAACATGCTAAGCCATGGTGGTTTGATTTGTCATGCAGGCCCAGTCAGTGTAAGGGAAACGCATGTTACTGTCTTGGCAAGTAGTCCAGTAAAAACCTATGTACTATAAGTTTAAGGGTGCGGTCCAGTCAAGATGCCCCAAAGCCTATGAACTCAGAGGCGCCCAGGCTTCCCATGGCAGAGCAGGAAGAGCAGCGGTGGCGAGCTTTGCCTCCCATGCCGCATTTCTGCAAGAAAGCCAGTTTCGGCCATCAGCTGGGCTGCTTTGCAGGGACAATGTAAGAGTCTGCAGAGGACGCAGGATCCATCCTACCCTGCCTTCTGCAACCTCCGCCCCCCCCCCCCCGCTCCCTGCAGCCGACTCGTTGCCCCTTCTCCGAGGTCAAGGTCTCGATTACAGAGAGGCTGCTGGTGCAGTTCCTTCTGTGCTGGCTGGTGGGGGTGGGGGGGTCAGAGCATGGACTCCCTGCAGCAAGGTCAGAGCCTCGCTTAGTTCTCACTCTTGGAATTGCAGGCAGAAGTATTGCGTGCCCCAGGATCATCCTCCAGAGCACACCGTGTGTTGCAATTTGCCCCCTGGAGTGGTTTAGGTCAACCTGCTTGACATGAGCTACTTTTTTTTAAGTGTTGTTGTTTACTAGAGGCAGTTCAAATCATCGTGCCGAATTCGGTCTCTCTAGAGCAGGGCTGGGCAATTTGTAGCCCTCCCGTGCCTTGGCCGGTGTCTCTCATCATTTCTCGCCAGCATCGCCAGTGGTGAGGTATAAGTTGGAGGGCTGCAAGTTTCCTGCAATTTTCTAGTATAGACTGAAAATTGCCCCATGCAAGTACCCTTATTAAAAGAACCTGTTTGCACTGGAAAAATCTCCGACTCAAATTCTCTGGAAAACACACATCACTGATTGGGTCTTCAGACTGTAGCCAAAATGTTTTCCGTGCCTGCTCTTGCACACATTTTCCTGCAGGAGAAGTTCGTTTCTGTGCTTTTTGCTCTCAAGAAGGACCTGTGTCAGACCCGGCTCCTGTCATGGGGGATTGAGATGAAGGAACTCAGTTCTAGAACAGCAGCTGCACCTTTTTGTTCAGAAGAATGGAAGCAAACCCCCAAAGTTGCCCTCATCTGCTAGTTTAGGGACTTCCTTTCCAAGTTGGCGGGCCACCCATAGTACTTTCTAGCGGTGATGCGGAGACTGAATCTCTTGCCTAATTCAGGACCAGCTGAGCTCCTGTCCAGATAACCTGGTACTTTACTGTATACAAATGCAACAGTGGTGAGGAGTTAAAGAACCAAAACCACCTTCATTTCTGATTATCTATTGACTAGACTACCTGGTGACCAGAGGAATATTGATTGCCTCTGGAGGTATTTTGCTGCTCTTCCCACACTGCTATGAAATTACCACATAAACTTTTAAAGCTGACAGACGTTATTTTCTTGCAAAAGGCACACACACAATCTGATGGTTGCAATCGCAATGGGAAGGAACCATCTGTTAAAGCTGCATTAATATCCTAATGGCAGATGGAAGCGGCTTTCTTTTAACAAATTAAGGCTGGTTAATGGTTTGGGGTATCAGCTGGTGTCAAGCGTATCGATGACACAGGCGGTGAGCACAAACAGGTAGATGGCCAAGGACGGGGTGGGGTTGGGGTGTGATGCTGAAGACCATGCAGCAGGTTGTGGCAGAATTCCCTGTCTGGGCGTGATGGAGCATCCCGCTGGGCCGCCGTGGATGGCGCTTTGCCCCAGCGGGCCGAGGCTACAGCCCGACCCTTAGCAAAGCCTCTTGCGAAGCCCGAAGAGGCTTTGCTGCTGCAGCCCTTTGCTGGAACTGTTACCTTGTCTCATCTGCCCCATCCCAAACAGCAGCGCAGGCTGATACCGCGGTCACATTCTCATCCATCCATTTATTTTCCTAGATTATTTCTTCCGCCAGCGTGACAGGACTGCTCATCGTGGGTAATTAGCCACAGTGACTTTTCTGCCATCCGAACCCAGACTGCGTCTCATGGAGTGTCGTCTTTTTTGGCAACAAGCCTCTGTCGAACTTCCACAGTGGGTGGTTGTGTTGTCTGAACCCGAGAGAGCAACTTAATCATGGGTTGCAGAGTTTTGCTAGTGAGACTCATTTTGGCCCCTTCTGCCAGCGGTGACAGTCCCAGTGCCCACGTCGCACCTTGGCATGACTGTCACCGGTTTGCAGATGAGCTTTCGTGCCGTCTCACCATATCAGTTTCTGTGTACGTTACCCACTTCGCTTCTGATCTGCCTTTGACAGCTGAAACATAGAAAGAATTTGACCAGTCAAAACTATACATAAGGGAAGAATGCACTTCTGAAAGACGGACAAATTAGAATAAAAAAATTACGGACACATTTGAACAATTTTATGGGGCCAATTTTTTCAGTGACGTTAATTGTGGGTTTTGGAGGCTCTGGTAGTTAAAAAAGGAGCGGTGAAGGAACAGGGCAATGATGAGAGCAGTGGCGCAGAGGACCAAGGAGGAAGGCGGGGAACAAACCGCGGGAGGCCACTTGGCCTTGTGGTGTGTCCTGCCACTCACCTAGCTGCAGGTGCGATGAGTCCTCCCTTTGTCCTCCCCGAAAGCACAGCCATGCTTTCCCAGACGTGCTGTTTCCTTATTTCTCCCTCCCTCTGGTCTTTCACTTCCCTTCCCTCTCCCCTGCCCCCCCCCCCCCCGTGTTTCAAACCCTAACAACCTTTTCTGGATATTTTGTAAACACATTTTCTAGCAGAGCCTGCCAAAGCTCACATACACACCGCCATGTTCAGACATAAAAGGAAACGCTGCAAGGGTTTAAGCCCTCCGGAGAGAGGAAAAACCCCACGTTTGCACTCGACCTTAGTGCAAGTTTTGTATTGCTGAGCTGAGCTGATCTGGGCCAGGCGCCAAGTGCAGACGGCCACAGTAAGCGGATCTGCCCTCTTCTGTGTCTCTCCCCCACCATCGCCTAGGCAGCCTCCGTCCCACCAGCTCCTGAATCCCTCTGGAAGAAGGGGGAATGATCTTGCTCCCTTTCATTCACAGAGCAAAGGCACGATCGCTGGTTAGGCTTCCTCCAAGTTTAAAAACTCAAAAATGGGTTGGGTACAGTATGGGAATAAACATGTTAAGGGTTTTTTTTTTTAGCATTTATTAGTTGCCTCTTCAAACGTGTTTTGCATTGTGCTTTCCCTTCAGCATCAACAGGGCACACATACACTTGTGTTTGGAGCCGGGCTGCAGACTTTAATCTGTAAAAACGTCAGCTGAAGCTTTGTTTGATTGACCAGGGCAAGAGCAAATATGGCTGGGTGTGGTTTGTGATTTTTAAAACTGTACTGTGGGTCCGGATATTGTGTTTTTGGCTGATAGCTAGATGTGTTTCATTGATAAATGGAAAGAAGGTTGCTTTAATCAGTGACAGCTACAAATTGTAGCAATGAATTCAGTGAGTTTGTCTATCAACAGGGCCAGAATGGGGCTGCTACTTAATCAGATGATGTCAGGGTTTAAAATCCCCTTGCCACCTGTTGCTCGTTTTTCCTTGGGCTAGTTGGGTCACACATTTCCCAGCCAACGTTTCCATGCTGGTGCTTTGATGAGGTGAAGTGGAAGTGGCACTGGAACAGGAGAAAAACCCCTCTCTCCTGTTCCCCCTCCTTGGCTGTGCCGTGCTCCTTGTGCAGGCATCTCTCCCCTCCACCCGAGTGTGAAGCATCTGACCAGGGAAGGGAGTGGAAATGAGCCACCGAGATATGATGGGAGAGAACTCTGCCAAAGCTTTCTTCCTTTTCATATGAGGACAAGGGGTCAAAAGCCCCCTTTTCTGTGTCCTGGCTTGTGTAGGAGGAAATGGGGATGTTGCGATGGGTCTCCAGCTTGGAAATGCCTTATTTATTTGTTCTTGTCTGATGAATTCATGCTTTGCCTTTCTTCCAAAACATGGGACTCAGGCCAGCTTGGGCCACCACCTAGGTCTCCCTTCACATCACAACGCACTGTGTGTTGTTTTTAAGGTGGGAATGGAATGAGAAGTCCAGAAGAAACACAAAGTCGCTTAAATTCCCCACTTGAAGTGGTTCTGTGCCATACAAACCAAATTATTCAACTTAAGAAAATGGTAGCCAGGCAAGGCACTCTGTGGGAAATAAGCTTAGGTATGCAAAACCAGGAGGCCTGTGCCAGAGGGTTGAGTGCCCCTTTTCCCATGGTTCTGCCTTCTTAAGGGGCCAGTGAATGCAGCCACTGCTGGTGGTCCTTCAGCCCTAGCTTAAGGCAACGAAGGGCCCATGTTACAAAGCAAGTAGCCAACGAAGCTTTTGCAATGTATGTGCTTATATTTTCGGTATGCACCTGGTTGTCTAGCCCTCCAGAACCAACCTTGCAAGAGATATCACTAATGCTGTCTTTGCTTTCTACTTGCCTGTAGGCTTGCTGGAAGATTGGACTATGTATTACAACAAAAGGGAAGGCAAAGACGCTTGAAAACAAACGAGATAAATGACTGTAATAGTGTGTTTTGTTGTGACAATTGCAACATGCAGGTTTGTGTCTGTTGCTTCTGGTGGGGAGGTTCAGGAGGACATTAGGAATGGTACGGGGCGGGGGGGCATGTCATGTAGATTTTCTGTGCCTGGCACCAACCTGTGACGAACTAGCCCTCGGTGAGTAAATATTTCCCAGGCGGGTGGGGAGGCCCTGCCTTTTCCAGCATTTTGGAACAAAGACAGTTGCTCATATACCGCATCTACGTTTCTTTTTAACACCGGAAATTTCTCAAGACATGTCATACAGTATTTTATTCCTCGTGCGTTCAGTATTTATAGCAAGAAAATCTCTTCTCCTTACATTGAACAAAGGACTGGAAATGGGAAGATTCCCAGGAGTAAAAAATTATGTTTGGATCAAATGACTCAGTGTTAAGCAAGATAATAGCCCACATACTTCATGTTCTCTCGGATTCACAAAGCTTTGCGATGGGGTTATATAAAACCATTCATACACGCACACATACATACACACTTCAAAAGCTTTCTTTGGTTGCATCGTGGCAAGTCCCAGAGGAATTGCGTAGACAAAGCTATTCATAGCGCAAAATCCTCTCTCATATATTAGATGAAACAGCAACAGTGTGTGTGTAAATGTACTCATTTTTTCATAATTTTAACAAGAAAGCTTTGTATGTAGTATTTTAGTTTAATTTTGTTTGATGTCTGTACCCCACATTTCAGGAAAAACAACCACAAAAATGACCTTGCATAAAAATAGAAGGCAGAACTTAGCTAATCCGTACTGGGAAGGAGTTTACCACGACTGTCACTGTCTCTTGTCCCAACCTATTTGATTACATGCACATAGGATGAGAGCAGGGCTGCCAGGACTGATTTCAGAGGCTGGTCGGATTGGGGATCTGTGTTTTGTCTTGACATGGTAAAGAAAGGGAAGAAAAAGGAAATAATGAAAGTGTTGCATAGTGGTTAAGACAGATGGATCCACGTGTTAGGAAGTATCCAGTTCAAATTTTGTCTCAACATAAACTCACTGGGTGGATTTAGTTAAGCTATTAGGCTCCCAAGATGCATTCCCAAGGCTTTCCTTCCACCGGTAACAAGGGGATAATAACCTGGCTGGACTTAAAAGGTTGCAAAAATTATATGGCACCCTCTGATGCATAGGAAATGCTTTATAGCAGCAATTACTATTAATTTATGGAAATAGAAATCGGCAGGAGGCCATAAGGAAGTGCAAAGGCATAAGATACCTCTGGTAGCATGTTATTTCCAGAGCTCTGACTACTGTGTGTTTCTTTTCCCCTACATTTCGTAAAAGTGTAATTCTCAGCCCTCTTCAAGTAGGTAGAATTCTCTGTGAAAGGTGGAAGGCCAGGCAGTGCATACAAGACGGAAGTGTTGCAGGTACGCCCTGCAGTTCCAGCAGGAAGCTGTGCTTGCTGCAGCTCCCTCCAACACAACCGGTGTCATTTGGCTCCGATCATTCAGTCTCGGCCTCTGTGTGGGAGTGCCTAGCCCCTCCATATTCAGTGGTATGTTACGAAAACCCAGAATCATTTTCCCGAGTAGCTGGCCATCCTGTTAGTAGCTGAACGCTGCACGGAGTCTTTGTTAGCTGGAGCACATTTGGAAACCAGTGGTAGGAGCTTCCCCTGTATTTGCTTGTTTGGAGGAGCAGGGGTGGACGGACAGATGGCTTGGTACAGTTTCCAAGAAAAGTGGCGCTAAGCAGAGGAAGGTCCGTCAGCAACTCATTCCATGTTTTCTGGCCACCCATCGCTTATTCCGAGAAAGCAGAAGTTCGTCCTCCTCAAAGCACCATTAACCTGCTCCATTGTTGCAATTCTTCAGTGCGTTTCCTGCCACTGTGAGAATTGGCAGTATTTCCTTTAAAATAATGTTGGCGGCAGAAAACCGACTGCACGTTAAAATAGCACATTGAAATGAATAATACACCATGAGTTTAGATTTTCTGACGATTGAGAAACTTGGCAGGTTCTTGCCGAAATACTTGCTAGTCTTAGGGTCTTTTTTAAAGAACAACCAGAGCAACATTGGAAGCTAGTCGGAAGGGTTCTTTCTCTTATGTCTTAATGTTTGGTTGGCGCATAAAGCAGTTAAAATAGACATGTTCAGCAACTGCAGCCATTTGGAAATTTCTCCTCCCTCCCAATATTGTACATTAGTGGCAGAGTTATCCTTTTCTGAACCGAGATGGGGGGTGGTGGGATCGTTCTGCTTCGGTAATCCAGGCCAGATTACAACCTTGTAATTGGATCCTTGCACAGCAGTCTCCGTTTTGTGATGCAGAGCTGTTTGTTCAGCAGCTCCTGGAGCATTTCAAGTCAGCCTCCGTCTGGTTGCTTGGGTGTGTGTTTGTGTGTTTAATGACTCTTATCCGTCTACATGCTGGTGCCAGGCTTCCTAGTCAACCACAAGGCTGATACTGCTCAATCTTGGGTTTCAGAGAAGCCCAGGATTGTGTGTGTGTGTGCAAAAGATGCTCTGAGGGCAGCTTTTAAGAGCTGCCAGACTCTCTTGTTTTAATAATAGGCCTGTACTTGCTGTCTGCCCTCTAAGTGGCCTCCTCTTGGAAGAAGGAAGGAAGGAAGGAAGGAAGGAAGGAAGGAAGGAAGGAAGGAAGGTGCGTGCACTGGAGTGGGGAGATGGGCTGCTCTGATAGAGACTCCTTTAGAAGTGCCACGTGCCTTTAAGAACTGTGTGCACTTTGACTGACTGCTCCCAACCTAAAATTCTGTGCTAGGATCCTTCAAATCCTGCCACAAGATGAACTCAGAGGCTGTATAAACCAGGTGTGTTTTCCTTGTTTTGCAAGAGAGCGCTTTGACAGGCAAGGGTGCAAACAATCCAGGTGCCCTAGTACCAAAAGGATTGGGTCGGATGCTCACCTGGGTTGCTGACAAGAGTGGAGCCTCTGCTCCCCTCCTCCCAAGGGACCGGTACCTCTTCTGCAGGTCCCATTCCCCACTAAAATAGTGACTTTGATTCCACCCTAACCTTCAAAGCAGCCAGTGGTCTCAAGGTGACGGGGGCTTGAAGCAGAGGCGGGGGCCTTAGGTAAGGCAAAAGAGGCCACCGTGTCATCACAAAAATACTAGAGGGTTTGCTTCTTTCCAGTCTAGCTGAACTCAGCTTTCTGCTGGGCGTTTTGCAAGAAATTTTGCAGCAGTATGTTTTGGGGCACTGAATCTCTGCCCCAGCATGTGGACATCATAATTTAGCGAGTTTCTCTGGCTATGGAGGCATCTGCAAAAGTTGGTGGCGTGCTTTGAAGCACATTCATTTTCTTTTCTTTGTATTTTTGTTAGCTTCCTTGAAAGACAGGAATTGCGTTTAATATATAAATAAAATATTTTTTTTTTACAATTGTATGAACTGCAAACTTGCCTTTCAAAGGAAGCAAGCGCAGATTCCCAAGAAGCGAAGCCAAATTGTACAGAATACAGGTTCAGCTATGAGAAAGCCCAATGCCTCATAGCTTGCACCCTGCAGCTAGACTGAATTTGAATATGTGGCCTAACCCAATTCTCTGCCCCAGTGAATGGTACTTCATGGCTGATGTCAGGATTCTGGCAAATTCTCCTGTTATGCAACACCTGCTAACACCAGCCATAATCTTGGTCCTTCTGGGCCTGCCTGGAAAAATCCTAGAAAATGAATGTTAGCAGCTAGGAATTGGGAATATTTGTTTAACGTTGTCTTTTGGTGTTGAGAACTGGGGATGAAGTGGAGACTGGTGGGGCTGGGAAGGCAGTATCCGAATTTGCTTACAGCAGCCTTAAACTCCTAGGTGAAACCCTCCCCGCCTCCCTTCCCTTCCCTTCCCGCTCTGTTTCCCCCCATGCACTTAGTTGCTTGCCCCTCTCTGCCTTCTCCATTTATCTGCTGCTGTTCCCTCTCCTGCCCCCTCCAAGCTTCTTAATTTGAGGAGAGACAGAGAATTGGAGTCTATGTCTTGGCTCTTACAGGCAGAAAAGTGTTGGTTTTTAAACTCATTTGTGGTCCAGTCTTCTCTTAATGACTACCTACCAGGAGTAGCTTGCAAATGGAGAAGCAGAGCCGGGTTTAATTTCCCTCCACAATTATTTTCTGTAGGGGTGGTATGTCTGTTTTAAAGCGTCAGTCATCCTTAGAGCAGAAGGGATGTGGCACTACAGTATAACCTGGCTGCAAAGGTCCAGTTGTTACTACAAGCTTTTGACAAGGTTCCCCATAAGATCTTTGACAAGATGATAATACGTGGCTCATATGCTACTGCTGTTGACTTTAAGAGATGCTGTTAGCATGTTCTCAGCGACAGCATCTCCTTTCTGGAATTTGCTTCCTGAAGAGTTTCATCCAGTGCTTTTGTTAGAATCTGTCCAGCACCAGGCAAAGACCTTTCTTTTCTTCCCGGTATTTTAGAGACCTGTTCTAAGCTCTTCTGGCTGTTATATTGAGTCCCATGTTGTGCTGTATTCTTTGAAATATTTGCACGCTCTTCTATATTTTAAAATATTTCTGTGACATAGTGGGGTTTCCGCTGTTGTAATCTGTCTGGAGAACATGAATTATTCTGCAGATCAAAACTATACTGAAGAAGTCTTAGGTGGCTTCACAACTATTGAGCATCCATGTGCAGAACATGCTCATTCATGCTTTTGTGTTAGCCTCAAGGGAGGTCACAAATGCCCTTCAGCAGGGCTCTGTTCTGACCCACAGCTCATGCTGTGCTGCTCAACACCTTTATTCCACCTTTATTCGTTCCCCTGTTGAGGTTGCAGAGGGTACGTCTGTCAAATCCGTAGATGACACAAAGCTGGCAGGGATTAATGCAGTAGAAGGCAAAATCAAGTTTCAAAGGGACATTGGAACACAGAGCTGAACCTAGATGTAAAGTCTTGCATTTGGATGCAGAAAAATCAAAGATGCCAATATAGGTTGGGAGAGACCTGGCGCAGCACCAGTGCATGTGGAAAGGATCTGGGTGTTTTGGTGTTCCGCTAAGCTGATTGTAAGATAGCGGAGTGATACAGCTGTTAAAAGAGGAGAAAAACCACCCTAGGTAATCTTAGTCCGTGTTAACGGAAACATGCTGTCCGGATCACAGAAAATAGCAGTTCAGCTATGTTCTGCAGTAGTCAAGCCACCTGTGGAGTGAAAACCCTCTTTTAAGAAGGACATTGACAAGTTTAAATGCATTCAGATAAGTTCAAACAGATGGTGATGGTTCTCGAGCCCTGTGAAGACCAGGTTCTTTGAGGAGCATTGCAAAGAACTGGGTATGTTTAGCCTGGAGAAGAGAAACCGGAGGGCAGGTGTGGTAGCGGTGCTCAGATATGTACAGGGTTGCCATGCTGAAGGTGGAGCTGAGTGCGTTGTTGTTCCAGAGGGCAGAACAAGTACTGCTGGGAGCAGATTTGGCTAAGCGTTAGGAGAAACTTCCTGACAGTGAGAGCTGTTAAGTAGTGGAACACATTGCTTCGAAAAGTCTTGGGTTCACCTTTCCACGAGGCACTTCAGGAACCCGGAAGAACCATCTGGCAGGGATGCTCCAGCTGCAGGCTATGTGGCAGATCGTCCGCAGAGGAGGGAGTCGGGCAAAATGATGGTCCCGCCTGACTCTCTGATTCTGTGACCAGGTGACTTGTTGAACGCCACTGAAGCTTTTGACAATTCCCACCCTTTCTGTTTGTTCCTTTTATTGATGTTGATATCTCGTTACATGCTGGTGGCTTTGAGTCCCTTAGCTCTGCATAACAAGCACAAATCAAATGGATCTCGGATCATTCATGTGTTCCCTTGTGATGCTTTTCAGCTCAGAATGTGACTGTGGAGGAACTTCTCACTGCCTACAAGCAAGCATGTCAGAAGTTAAACTGCAAGCAGATACCCAAACTACTGAAGCAGATCCAGGTACGTGCTTTCCCTTAAGCAGCAACACATTTATTAGATGTCCCCGTCAAAGCCAAGGATGGATTTCTGTAAACACTGCAGAATCCAGTTGCAACTGGAACTGGAAGCAGTAATAGCAACAGTCCTCCCATACTCGCAAGTAAGAGGCCAGTCCCAACAACACTGTCTTCCCAGAACTGGCCAGTTCCAACAACACTGTCTTCCCAGAACTGGCCAGTTCCAACAACACTGTCTTCCCAGAAGTGGGCTGTGTGGATTCCCAGCTTTGTTTTGGTTTGCTTTTTGTGGATCTGACCAATTCTCACAGGGGCCCAGGAAACTCCCTTGTCCTGAGTCAGACTAATGGTCCATCAAACTCATTCTCTGCTGGGCGATGGAAGCTCTGCAGGGTGCAAGTGGGTGCTTCCTGGCCTATACCATGTGGTACAGCCCTCACCAGAAAAAGACGAGATGAGACAGGTTTTCCACTGATCCCATCTTGGCACAGTGCAACTAGTCGGGTATAGTTTTCTGTGGAAGGAGTTCACTTTCCTTGTGGTTGTATTTTGGCCACTTCCAGGGACGGCAGACTAAAAGCTCACTGGGGCCCCTTTTCAGCTGGAGGCCTCCCAGATGTTGTTTATTTCTCCCCAGATGCTTGGAATATTTTGGTGCATATGACATGATTCTGGGGAAATAAATATGCTGGACTCCAGCCTGAGAGAGACTGGTGCAAATTCACTAAGTTTGGCAACTCTCTTCCTTCCAAATTCACACAATCTCTTTCTCTGCGCCACGGAGAAGTGAAAGCCAGGTGCTAGTTTTGCCCTTTCTTCCTAAGTTGAGGCCTTGCACACACACAAGCCATTGCACTGCCAGTTTGGGCTGCAGCTGCTCAGTTCGGAACTTTCTCCACCAGGCTAGAAAATTCCTGTCCGTAACAGAATTGTTTCGCCAATTAATGTTAATTGAGACTGGACCCAGGAGTGGCACAACCCAATCCAAAGGAAAGGAGCCTCCCCTTGTGTTCCAGGTGGCCTGTCCCCTCTGATTGGACCTGTGCTTAATGCTGGGCTTGGAGCAAACAGAGTCAGCCCCTGGTGGGGTGACCAGGGTCAGGCTGGGAGTCATAAGGCAGTGGCCGGGTTTGGGCTGGTTTGATGCTTAAGGCTGTACACACTTCCCTCCAGCTCTTCTTGTTCCCTGATCATTTTCCTTTCATGTGTAGTAAAAAGGCTGCTGCTCTGTTGCAGGAATTTAAGGACCTGACTCCTAGGATAGAGTGCCTGGATCTGAAAGGTATGCTTGCGAGGATGCTGTTAACAGAGCGCAAATCACAGACCCTTGGACAATGCTGGGCACTGGTTATAGGCTGCGTCATCTCCCTGCTCCCCTGCACTTGGGAATTTGCTCCGTGAATTTGTGGATTCAGTGGTGCAAATGCTGGAAGTGCCTCCTTTATTACATATTGTAACGTTCCGATTGGGAGCTCTTTTTTGCTGGTGAGCCCGTGAAATCTGCAACTCCAAAACGGACTCTGTATTTCATGGGTTTGTCTCCTCTCCTCTCTCCTCTCTCCTCTCCTCTCCTCTCCTCTCCAGTATTCTTTTTGCAGTCCCCATTTTAAAATTATAGGCAAGCTTGCAGATGTGCCACACTGTGTAGCCACGTTGCCACATGCGGTCGCACATATAATTGCTTCCACACCCATGGCCTTGGTTGGGGTGATCCTCCCCTCTTCCCCTGTGCTCTCACCTGGTTTTAATATCCCACAACCCAAGAGGTACTCCTCTTAAACAAACCAAAGGGCAGCCTTGTTCGAACTGCAGGAATAGGTTGCTGTCTGCCGGGCACGTTTGCCTCCACCGTTTGCCTGGGAACCTCCTGTGCTGGAGAGAGGCAGGTCAGGTGGGCAGGGCAGACAACTCCCAGGGCCTCAGGTAGTGGAGGGTGGGGACTTCACTGGAGTGGAAAAGCAGTGGGCTGAGGCTGAGCAGATGGTATGTGACTGGGCGGGAGGGGGGAGCAGCTGCTTGAGGCTATCTGGCTCCATGGCAGAAAGGGGAGCCAAACCTGTGGACATTCTTCATGTTCATTGTTCAGTACCAGATTCTTGACTCGCGATCCCAGCGGTTCTGATTCAGTGCACTTTCCTTGTGTCTTTGGAAAAGTTCATGGCCCTTGTGCTGGAGAAGGATTGGGAAAGGACGGGAGAAGGGCTGTTCCGAGGAACGGGCAGAACTGCCACTGGTCACGGAGAGAGCTCTGCTGCTTCCGGAGTTGCTCCCTTTGGCCCTTGCAAGAAAGAGCAGTTGAGTCAGCTGTCAGGAAGGAGCTGCACAAGCTGTATTTGCGCATGTGCGCCAGATTAAATGAGGCTCAGCCTCGCATATCTGTGCTAGATTTACACGTGGAGAGCTGGTCTTCACCGCCCAGCCTTCACCCAAGCTATGGGGAACCCGAGAAATCTATCTGGTGAGAGTCTGGTTTTTCCCCTTTAAGGGAGAACAGAGAGAGGTGTGCTCTACCGGATCTTAGCTCAAGGGAAAATGTCGCCCTTCTCCATGACATGCAGTTTCCATCACACCTGCTTGAGAGTCTGCACTCTTGCTCCTTCTGCAGCTCCCATTCCCAAACTGCAAGAGGCTCACTCGTGTGCCGCAAGAATAAAGAAGCCCCTGCGAGCCTGGAGCAGCCGGGCTCGGAAGCGCTGGCTGAATCTCCGAGCACGTCTGGGGAAATAAATATGCTTTGGGCTCTGTTCTGCTTCTGGTCGGGAGAACAGAAACGGTGAAGGGACACACCGCCAGCCGGGCTTCTCCGCAGCCACATCACAGGAGGCGGCCTGCATCAGTCCGGCCCTATATTTTCTTTCAGCTTTCCTTGATCTTGTGCCCTCTGGATGTGTCAGGCTGCAGTTGTCACCATCCTTGGTCAATGGGCCTGTCAAGAGGGGATGATGGGAGGTGTAATGCAGCCTGCCTAGGGGGCATCAAGTTGAGGAAGCTGGCTGTGGCTTCCTTGGGCCTCAGGAGACGGACTCAGCACTTGCTCTCAGATTTGTAAAGTATACTCTTTTCAAAAGGTGTTTGCCTCCAGTCTTGATTCAGTATCTCAGCTTCAGGAAGCTTAGGAGATGCTCTTGTGCACATGGGGGCTGCCCCCCTGCCCATGTTTAGGTCTTTGCTGTCAGAGGCTGCGCATGTAAGGACTGTGAGCAGCCTTGCCCTAGCCAGCTCCTAGGTTGCTCCTGGTTCACCCCATGGCCCAGTCAGAACCTGCTCAGGCTAAACCTAAGCAGGGCTCTGCAAAGCCATTTCCTATAGACAGGACAAGGCAAAGCTCTTTCTTTGAAGGAGAGTTAATAATTCTCTCTTACTCTTCCCTGCACACTCAAATTGTACATTAATTGCTGGGTTTCTGTATTTTCTGTCGTTCATTCCAATATTTAACGTCCCCTGTTGCCCGACTCTGAAATCCTTTAAACTCTGTCTCTCTTGTTTTCTAGGCGAGAAGTTGGACTACAAGGCTTGCGAGGCACTGGAAGAGATTTTTAAGCGCCTCCAGTTCAAAATAGTGGATTTAGAACAAACAAACCTAGATGAAGATGTATGTAATCTCCCTCCCCCGTCCGTCCGTCCGTCCGTCCGTCCGTCCGTCCTTCCTTCCGTCCGTCCTTCCTTCCTTCCTTCCTTCCTTCCTTCCTTCCTTCCTTCCTTCCTTCCTTCCTTCCTGAACTGGGCTGAATCATGAAATCCTTCGCCTCGCTGTCCTTGCAGCTGAGGGTCAGGGTTGCCCTTGCAGGTTTGGTCATGAGGAGCTGCCACCGGCCCAGTGCAGTCTGCTCTCCATGGCGGAGGCTGTCCAGGTGGCTTTCCCAGGGCCCTGAGCAGGGCTTTCTCCTGGGACCTCCCCACGGGGCCGTCGCCTTTCCCAAGGGTGCGACTGGCTTGCATTCTCAGACCGGGCATTCTGACAGGTCTCTCTGAGCAAAGTGCTCAGATTGCTTCCTGCAAGTCGGTTGGCAGCTGCAGCTTATACCGGCTACGCAGTTCGGGGCATCGTGGGCAAGGCAGCTTTAGGAGGCCCCTTCCCCTGAGAAAGACGGGGCAAGCACGCCTAGAATTGCCTGAACTGCTTCGGCCCCCCCGAGCTGCACAGTGGGAATGCCGGCAGCACAGAGGTGGCGAACTCTTCCACTCACTGGGCTTGCACTAAGGCCGGGCCTGCACTGAACTAGGAGTATCTTGAAATGCAAGCGTGCCTTGTACCACATAGAATATATTCCCTTTTTCATGCCCCCCTCCTGAAAAACAAACGTCGTAGTTTTCCACAACTAGCCCAGGAGAGGCTGAGGCAGAATCTTTCTTCTGGATGTAGCATTTTTCTTGCAGGGAGCCATGTGGTTCTGGAGTGGGCTAAAATCCAGTCAAAGTTTTTAACTTTGTTATATGTTTTTAATAATGTATTATGTTGTAAGCCGCCCCGAGGCTATTGCAAGGGGCGGCATATAAATTTAAGAATTTAAATTTAAGAATTTTAATCAGTTGGAGGTATCCACTTGCAGCCTGTAGTTACACCATCCTCTCTTTCTTCTTTGAATTTACCCGTTGTTTCCCACCTCATTGGGGTGGGCGAACCAAGGCCCAACACCTGAGCGTGTGCATCAAGCATTTAAACAAAGGCATCTTTAAGTTAAGAGTTTCCTAACTGATAGGTGGTCAACCCTGAAAGCCCTCCCTCCCTCCCTCCCTCAAATTCTGATGTGGACTGACATCAACACTGCCCATGCTGATAACCTTATCATGCTGTTGCTGTCAGCCATGTTTGCAGGCAAGGTGCTTTTTGGTTCTGTCTGTCTCATAGGTTCATTGATAATCGTGATCAAGAGAAATAGATCATTTGAAGTTGGAAGATTGGGCAAGACTGCTTTGTGTGTTCTCTCTCTGGCTTGGCTCACTGGTTTTTCAGCGCCTGGGGCCATTTCCCAGTTCTTCCATCCATCCACCAAACCTGGCAACACAGAGACAAACACAAACAAAACAGAGAAAGCATTTCACTACTTTTTATCGTATGGTAGTGCAGCATGTTAGATTGAGAAACAGCTGCCACCAATAAATACAATATTTATAATTAATTTGGTCACCAAGTTGAAGTAATTTAAAAGTTAATATTGCAGTAGTGAAAGCACAACTCAAACCATCATTATGTCAGTAATACTAAAAAAGGAAGTTAGTAAAAGCAAGCCCCACTGCTTTAAACAGGGGCATACGAGTGCTTAGGGATTTCCAGTACTTAGTGGTGTAGAAATGTGACAAATAAATAAAGCTGTGGGGCACATGCCCCCCATCCCTCCCCTGGCCTTAGAGGCACCCCCTCCAAGGCGTCAGTAGTGGCAGATTAAATGCATAAGTCAGGAGATTGCCTTATGGGAATAAATGGTAGCAAGGTAACCACAGTTGTGGGCCTTACTGCATGCAGAGTTTCCAAGTTCCAGCGGATCAAAAGTGTGTAAAACCTTTCTGGTTGGTCGGTGGTAATTGGCTGTCCTCGCATGACCCCCAGTTATATTCAGCTGCTCAGAGGGCCGTGCGGGGCCAACGAAGGCGTCCTTCTTCCTGGGATTCAGCGGTTCTGTGCACACTTATTTGGAAGTAAATTCTTTTAAACCCATGGGACTTGCTTCCAAGTGGGTGCACCTGGTGTTGGGCTCTAAGCCTGTGCAGCAAGTTGGTTCTTGATTTTTCAGTCTGCCCTATTTACTGGCATTGTATTTCAAACCGCAAAGACGTCTTGTACTTGAACTGCCGTTGTCACAGTAGGTGCCGACATGTCGAACGCTCTTTGCCCGTTCCTGTCTAGGCTGTGCCCAAGGCAGGTGCTGCGGCTGCACCACCCAGGCGAGCCGTGCTGATGTGCCTCCCTCTTCCTCCTCCACCCCTTCTGTCTTGCCAGGGTGCCTCGGCGCTGTTCGACATGATCGAGTACTATGAGTCAGCCACACACCTCAACATCTCGTTCAACAAACACATTGGCACGCGGGGCTGGCAGGCAGCGGCACACATGATGCGGAAGGTTTGTATTGGCGCCTGTCCCCCTCGTCTTCAAGCATCACTTGCAGGCAGCTCTGGGGAAAGAGAGCAAAAGCTTGAACCTGTTTTCGTTCAGGCTTTGATCGAGCTACAGCTGCCAAGTGCCTGTAAACACTCGGAGGTTAGCTTTGCAGTGCGTGTTGAGGGGGGCGGGGGGTGAGGAAAGCGCTGCCCCCTCCCAGCAGTGCCTTTGTTCTGAGGGAAAAATTTCATGGACCTGAGTGAGCAGCAGATTTTCCCAATAGGGGGGAGCGTAAAGCCTTTTGTCCTGCTTTGTTTGGTGCCGGTCGCAGACGTTGGGACCCTGGTGGGATCCATCTCCATTGCAGGAAGGATAAACCTGCTTTCTGCTCTCTGTTAATGCAGGGACTCTATAATCTCCTGCTTAAACAGGCTTACTGCTCTTGCTGTTTCTCACTGCCAACAGAATATTTTTCCCTGCCTCTGATGAAAAGCCTGCACAGCAGACAGGGGTCTTGGGGAGGGACTAATCCAGCAAGCGTTGGGCTGCACCTTTTGCTGCCTAGGCGTGCTAACTCTGAAATAGCTCAGAAATGGCGGTGGTGATCATTCCTTCAAAGCCTTTTGCCTCAGGCTTTTAATTTTTCTGCCATAAGTAAATCAACAAAACACAAACTGGCTTTAATTTCTTTCCCTGCACACTTCAGCAGTTCGTGCCTGAACAGGGCGAAGTGGTACACCTGGAAGCACAGGTGCTCATCATGTTAGTCCCTACGGCCACCCCCCCCAAGAGAGCCCCCATGGCGGGCAGCTGGGTGGATCCATGTACTCTCCACGGGGAACAAGTCTTTTGTAATGTTAATGGGTCTTAATTGCCCATTCAGGATGAAGTAACCCCACCAATATTTTGCTTTACAACAGGGAACAGTAGATGGTTGTTTCCAGATCTGCGGATCATGTCTGGCTAAAGACCAGAAGGACCTGGGAATTTTGAGGGAGGGGTGACCTTGGCTTCCGTGCTAATCGAAATGTGTGCAGGCTCTGCTGCTTGTTCTAAGCTAGGCCATGAACGCCTCCAGTCTGTCTTGCCTGCTTCCACAGGCAGCAGCGCTGATGAAGCTCTGGCCCAGTCTTGCCACCCGAGATCCTCTGAACAGAGGAAGACCCAGACGGGGCTGGACCATCCCACCCGCCAGGTGGAATTTGCCTTCCCCGAAGTACTGGCTCAGCCTTGTCCCTGGGCTGGATCCTGCCCTCGGGCCTACTGGATTTTCTTCTGACAGCTTCTGGCTGGGGATGCATGCATTGATACAATGCGTTCCATTTCCATTTCGTGGATTTTGAGGCCTTGCCTCCTGTCATCCGCGTGTTAATGGAACTGGATTTTGTGCAGATGAGTTTGGGCCTATGTGCACAAATGCACACCGATCTCCACAAACTACACAAATGCCCCCAGTGCACATGGTCATCCTTTAGTCTGGGGTGGGAACACACCTTTTCAGTGCTTTTCCAGTGTTGATTTCTCTGTTTGCATAAACTGCGAAATCAGTAAATTTGCAGAATCAACACAGCTTGGGAAGAGCCAGTCTGCTGCAGAATCCACAGGTTGGAGTCATAGAAATCCAACTCATTTGAGCTTCAGGCGTCTCTACTTCCAGCCCTATGATTCACTGTCATTCTTGCGTATTGCTTGTTTTTATCATCTGTTTCTAGCCGATTACAACTTGTTTCTTATTTTTATTGTTTCTGTTCATGGATTGTGTAAACGCCCAGAGAGATTCAGTCACAGGGTGGTATAGAAATGAAATTGATGATGATGATGATGATCCAGGGACATAACAAAATGCTGTAAAAGGTGCTTTTGAAGGCTGCTGGCCCACAGTGTAATGAGCTGAGATTTTTTTCTTACTAGCTTCAAATTAATTTCTGAGCCCAGTTCAAATTGTTGCTAGAAGGCCTGAAGTGACTTGAGACCGGCGCTCTGAAGCTGGAGTGCCTTCTCCTCGGTTCCCACCCACTTCCCCCAAGCACCTTTTATTGCGTAGTTTTCCAGCTTTTATCGCGTCCCCCTCCTCCGCATGCTAAAAGCCTTGCAGCTGAAATATGTAGTGGTGTCAGGTATTTTGGCGCTCCACACACGCCATCACAGCTTTTTGGAAAAGCGAACTTCACACATGAGCTGCTTGGTGTGCTTCCTCCTACAGACCAGTTGTCTCCAATACCTGGATGCCCGCAACACGCCGCTTCTGGATCACTCGGCGCCGTTCGTGGCGCGCGCCCTGCGCATCAGCAACAGCCTGGTTGTGCTGCACCTGGAGAACGCAAGTCTGTCTGGGCGCCCGCTGATGTTGCTGGGTGAGTAGCCTGAGGCGCTCTTTGCGCTCCTCTCTCCTCTCTCCTCCCCCTGCTCCATCACATCTCCCGTTACCTCAGCTGCTACACCAGGCTAAAGCCTTTTGATTTTCCCTGTGTTTTAATTGTTAAATAGGAAAAGTTACACCTCATTTTATAATGTATTTTGCATTGCCATTGGGCCATCTGGGATGGATTGCTGTTTTATTCAGTCGATGGTTGTATTGTATTGCTCTTTGGAAGGGTCGCTCTTTTCTGTTGTAAACCTTTGCGAGAGCCCTTGGCTAATCCAGCAGTGTGTAAAAGCTTTTATAAATAAATAAATCTGCTCCCTGTTCTCTGCTAGGAATGCAAACTGCTTACAGAAGGCGCCTTTTTGTGGGGCTCCTCTTCTGCCAAAGGCAGCCCTCCGGCACGGTGGATGCGTAGTGATAGGACAGGCCGTCTTTGTTCCTCCTGCCTTTGGATGCCGCTTCAGTAGCCCACGTGGAAGTCGTCTCCTGATGAGCAAACTAATTGGGCAAATTTATGAAGGAGAAGGCAGTACAAGACTACCAGACCTCATGGCTAGTTGCTACCACCAGTATCCCTGGCCACAGGCCTGTGTGCCCCAGTTGCTGGGGACCACTGGCGAGTGGGTGCCGTGGCATGCCTGTGGGCTTCCTGCCAGGGGCTGGTTGGCCACTGTGTGAACGGAGTGCTGGACTGAATGGGCCTTGGTCTGAGCCAGCACGGCTCTGACTTAAGAAGAAGCGGGTTGACCCAGTAGCTGCCCAGAGAACCAGGCTCTGAGGAAGAGAGAGAAGTGTGTGTGTGTGGGGGGGGTGTCCCCCTCCCCTCTGGCTGAGAGCCAGGGCTCTGCCCTTTCTCTGCCCAGGGAGGGCTCGCGGGGGTAGAAGAACAACTTGTGCCATTGGGAAATGCAAGAGAAGGACTGGTGGAGGAAGAAGGCAGAGTTATGGGAGGAAACGCAGCAGGATATGAAGGCCCACATGAAGCATGGGCATCCTCCCAGTTGGGACCGTACCATGGCAATTCTGGGCTGCAGCCTCATCTCCTTCCCTCTCTGACTTTCACAGCTGTTTACCTGTGTGCATAAGCGCAAACCCCTGTGGGCTCATTCCAGCCGGCTAAAGCACTCGGTGGCCTGAGTCCCGTTTTCCTTGGTGAAGGCCTCCTTCCACAAGAGCCACCTGGGGGTTAGCTTGATGGATGCCTGCCTTTGAAAAACTCGGGCCGTAATTCATTTGTTCGTCCTTTCCCTGTCCTGCCCCACCATATGTTTGTTATACTTGGAGCCCTGTGTGGGAATACCGGCAGTTTTCCATGCCAGAGACTGACCGCCTTGGCAGTCCTTTAGCAAACCCTGTACTGGAGCCTAGACCCGAGAGTCTTTGAGGTGACGTAGGGCAACTCGGAGCTCTTTTCCTCGTAGTTTGGGCACCTCTGTTTCTCCAGAGGAGCGAGCTGCTGGAAGGAGTCCTGTTCAGCTTGGGATCCTCAGCATGTGCTCTAGCTCTGGTTGGTTCTTTCATTCCTGTGCATGGGAGCCAGGGCACGTCCATTAACGTCGAGGAGAAACCGGACGTGAGGCAGTATTAAACTTCCAGCATGCAGCACGTAACCCTGGGTTTTTGCGTTCTGCTGAAGGCTTTGATAACGAATTGGAGCCAGCGTGAGCAACTCTAAAATGCAGGCCGGGAGCAATAATGCATGAAGTCTGAAAGAGAGTCTCCTCCGGTTACGACACTGTCCCATTTGTGCAAAGACAAACGCCCCGGAGGAGGAGGAGAGGGGAGCTGGTCCTTCGCAGGCATATCTGTTTTCCTTCTTGCTCTGGTGGACAGTCTTCCTGAGCGAGTGTCGGGTTCCCGGCAAGTAGAGAGCTCTGCACTGTGGAGCGAGCGACTCTTCTGTGCACGTGTCTTGGGCACGGCAGGCAGGCTTTTCCCCGGTCTTACGAGCACTTCGGGGCGCATGTGACACCACAGTTGCCCTTCCAATCGAGCCTTTCTCATCCCTGCTTGCCGGTCGCATCTGAAGCTGCAGCATAAGTGGGAAGTCTCTGGAAGGATTGCCCCCCCTGCCCCCCCGCCCCCAATCCAAGGCATCCAGTCGGGTTTGGGGTGGAAATCGCAACCCTCTTGGGAAGGCAAAGCCGGCCAGCTGTAAGGCGTGTCTGGGGTCGAAGCATCCAGTTGGCTGGCAGGACCAGATTCAGGGGCAGGAGCCACGCTTCCCCTTCTTTTCCTGGACAGGCCGCGGCCGGCGGATCCCAGCTCTCGATTTGGCCGGCCTAGTTAGTAGCAGGGAGCATTCTGGGGGTGCCAGGGCGCCCACTTACCGCCTCGGAGGCAAAGCAAGGCAGCCACTTCTCATCGAGCCCTTTGTTGTATTTTCCCTTTCATCTGCTCTCCTCTTTTCTTTTAAAGCAACGGCCTTGAAAATGAACATGAACTTGCGGGAGCTTTACCTGGCAGACAATAAACTAAACAGCCTCCAGGACTCGGCTCAGCTCGGCAACCTCCTGAAATTCAACTGTTACATACAAATCCTGGATTTGCGGAACAACCACATTCTGGATTCAGGTGAGGGAGTCTGGCTTCGGGCTGCTCAGAAACTGAGAGCCAGGGTCAGGGTGGCATATATGCTGGAGTGGCCAAAGAAACAAAATAGAACAAGGTTGTACAAGGGCCGCTTACATTTTGTGTCAAAATAAAGTAAGATTCGGCAACTTGAACTCGTTCGTGCAAATTCAGTAGCCTTGGGTGTATTTGCCTGCATGTGTATAATTTATTTTGATGTTGCCAGTCATGGAGTATGTAGATGAGCTTTCTGGAGTTCAAAATGAAAAAACAAAAGCCAGAGCATTTTCTCTCTCGATGGTTCTTTGTTTGTTTTTTGTTTTCTTTTTTTTGCAGCTATGTTAAAATAAGGATAAATTTTGAAAATGTGAATCAATCAGACTGGCTTCATAACTGGCAGCTGGTGCACATTTTTAAACAGTTGATTGTAATTGTTCGTTTGCTTTTATTTTAGCTGCACCAAACCACTCAAAAGCTTGAAGTTTCTTACAGTTTGGAAGAATAGGGCTGTCAACAAGTTAATCAATTATTTTATTTATTTATTTATTTATTTATTTAGATATTTATATGCCGCCCCTTGCAACAGCCTCGGGGCGGCTCACAACAGCCTCGGGGCGGCTCACAAGTTTTAACCAAGTTTAACCAAGTTAAAAATTAACCAAGTTTTACATAAACTTGAATTTTCCAAAATTGTAATGTGGGCACCTCTTGAAAGGAATTGAAGGAAGTGCAAGGATCTTTATAGCCGAATAACCCAAACTTACTGTATTTCCTATAAAAACAAATTGCCTAACTAGTAATAAAAGAACCAATTTAATGTGAGGAATTCACACAGCTGCTGCTGTGGGAAGCCATAAATCTATTTCCAAAAGCTGATGCAGCTGTTTACTGAAACAAGCATTCACACAAAACATCAAGGCGTCTTTTCACCATGTGATGTTCTCTCTTATTTATCCATTTTCCTGCAAATTTAACCAAGTGCAGGAAATGTTCCAGCAGCCTCAGTGAAAGGCCCAGTAAGAAAACAGGGGCAGAGTTCAGAGGAGGCCAGAAATGATTTGATTTGATTTGATGTATAACATTTGTATGCTGACCCTTAACCCATAAGGCTCTCTGCGCAGCCTACGGCAAGGCAAAATACACATACAATAACATGGTCAAAGAACGTACAATGCAACCTGCAGGGGTGTTGTCTTTCAGAGTGCCTGTGTGTGAGGCTGATGATCTGCTTGACTGTGAGGAGGGTCCGCAGCAGTGGGCTGGAAGCACACCCCTTTCCCATGGGCTCTCCCTGGCTCCCCGCCTACCTGCTGTTTGCTGTTCGATTCACAGGTTTGGCATACATCTGCGAGGGGCTGAAGGAGCAGCGGAAGGGACTCGTCACACTGGTGCTGTGGAACAACCAGCTTACTCACACCGGCATGGCCTACGTGGGGATGACACTGGTGAGTCACGGCCTCTGGCTGCAGTAGGGCCTCAGGCCTCCGGCCCGAGATCTGGAGGCTCGGCAGAATTCCCCTTGCTGACCCGGAGAAGAGTCAGAGCCTGCAGCTGCTGGGGGGAGGCATGGGACAGGCCTGGTATGCCCCTTGACACACGAGACAGCGCTGGAAGAGAAGGGCTAGCCAGCGGGAGGGGCAGCGTGCAGCCAAGAGGCTGGCCCACCTCCCGGCGGGTGGGGCCCAGGGCTGCTCAGGAGGAGATTCTCAGAAGCAGTCTGAGTTGGGGTTCAACAAACCGGCCTGTGCATGCTGGTTTGCTGGTTATGCTTTACTGGATCTACACTGGACAATAATGAGCTTTGGCCAAAGAGCGTTCTGTTGTTTGCAAGGTGTCCGGGGGGAAACCTAGCTCACGACAGGCAGCTAGTTGAGGAAGGCCTGACTAAGGTGTTTAGTGGAGGCTTTTTCATCTTCTGTGAGGAGAGAAATATTTGTCCCTTTTTCTTCACCCAGATGGTAGTTAGGAGAGGCAGAAAGGTTGCTTCTTTAGCCGTGTCTGTATATGGCTTTTTAAAAAGATGACATTTCCGTCCATGAAGAGCTCTTAGCCGTGTTGGCAAGTGTTTGCCCCGAGTGCTTGACTGCTTGCCAGTTTTTAAGGAGCCCAGAACTTGCTTGTGCTAGCCCTGTTTGTGGGCTTTGGTGGCCCTGTCCTCTCCCCTTCCCACAGCCGTGGAGTTGGGAAGACGGGCACGAGTTGCCTTGCTGGGCAGAGGCTAAACGTCAGCCTGTTGCCAGGCCCGGCATCGATCATTAGTGCCACCAGTTCCATTGCTCTGCTGATCTGGAGCCAAAGCTCTTGGCCGGCTTGGAAGGTCTTGCCTCTGCCCTGGAAGGCCGAGTGGCTGCACGGGGAGTGCTGTAGTTGGGCAGCACTGCAGCGCTCGTGTCGGCCGCCCGCCCCTCTAGCAGCCCATCGTGCTTTCTGTTTCAGCCCCACACCCAGAGTCTGGAGACCCTGAATCTGGGGCACAACCCCATCGGCAACGAAGGCGTCCGCAATCTGAAGAACGGGCTCATTGGCAATCGGTCGGTGCTTAGGCTGGGCTTGGCCTCCACCAAGCTGACATGCGAAGGTAGGCCAGGCCTTGCCTCCTGCCCGGGTCAGACAGCCTTCTGCCTCCTCTTGAGGGGGAGAAGGGGACAGGTGCCCGGCCGCTGTCTCCACACAGCCTTTTCATCCGGTGCCTCTCGGTGTCCAGGTGCGGTGGCGGTGGCGGAGTTCATAGCGGAGAGTCCCCGCCTGCTTCGGCTGGACCTGCGGGAGAACGAGATCAAGACGGGAGGGCTGATGGCCTTGTCCCTGGCCTTGAAGGTTAACCACTCCTTGCTCAGGCTGGACCTTGACAGGGAGCCCAAGAAGGAATCGGTATGTCTGGCTCGGGCGCCTGCGTGTCGGGAACCTTCCATCCCTCCTCCCGCTGCAGGCCAGGCGGGGGGTCAAAAAATGCCTGTTGGGGGCATCATTTCACCGGCCTGATTCAGTTTGTAGCCAGAGGTGCTGGGGAAGCGGCGCGATCCGGTCCCCGGATCAAAGGGCAGGAGTAGAGTTGGCGACTTGGAGCCAGCGGCTGCCCCGGTGCTGGTTCTGGGCCCGGTTTTGCGAGGGCCAGGCTATCCTGCATCCCTGCGCTTTGGAAGCCGAATGACCAGCACCCCTCTGTCTTGCAGTGTGAAGGAGAGGGATCCTTTCTTCAGTGAGATTCCTTTTCTGTGAATCCTGGTTTTCAGGGCTCCAATGGCTGGACTGGGCAATGGCAGAAAGCTGAGAGGACCTTCCCCCTGCATCCCACGGGTTCTTAGGTCTGTTTCCTCCTTCCCTGTCCCCCAACCATGAGGTCTGCAAACTTGCATAAGCGGATGCGCAGGCGCCAGTGTCAGCCGGCGGCTGCCCACCCACCATTTTGCACGGCCAAGTTGCCACTCTCTTGCCGTCCGAACCCCAGCTCAGACCCGGCCACAGCACCTTTCTGCAAGAGCGCAGCATTGCCTGGCTGCGATCATTCGACACGCGGCCTTTTAAAAGCTTCCTCCACTGGGGCAGCTGCATAGTTCCACCCAAGACGCCGAAGCTATTGTCAGAGTCACCGGACACCCACTGTGTCAGGTTTCCTCCACAAAAGGCCAATTTTCCTGGTGTCACTCTAGCGCTGCACTTGAAACAAGCACAGGCGGAGTGGGCAGGTCACTCTGTGCCCCTTTTGGAATAAACTTTCCAGAAGGAAACTGAAGCACGCTGCCTGACACTACCAGGCGGAAAGCAGCGGGTGGCGGAAAGTAGCTCTCCAGACGTCCCAGAATGCTTAACCACGGGCCGTGCTGGCAGGGGCTTCTGGGAGCTGGAGCTCTACCTTTTGCCAACTTCTGCTGCAGAGAGAGGACAAAACCTCTATTAAGTCAGGCAGGCATTTTATCTCTCCTAGATCTATGCACCTTGCCAGTGAGTTAATCTCTCTGCAAGAAAAGGTCCCCACGACTCAGCTCTCACCCCTGGCCTGGCCTAGTTTTAATGAGCTGCGTGTGCCCACACCTCTTTCTCTGCAAATCTGTCAGCCCATTCGAAATCTACCTGGTCAAGGTGCGAAGAAAACGCACAAACGCCTCTTGAATTGGCACCGCTGGGCTCCCTGTGAAGGTGCATGCTGAGTTGTGTATTGCCTCAAGTCCCTCTGTCTGCACTCATGGTTGAAGGTAAGACGGGCCCGGCCCAGCCGCGAGTCTCGCCCTCTCCTCTGAGGGTCACAGAGGCTGCTCTGCGTTTCCTTGGAGAAGAGGCGGGAGTGCATTCGAAACATGGCAGGTGGTGAGAAATACGCATGGATCTTGCCCAGGGACGCCTTGGTCTTCTGGACCCCCACCTTGAAAGTACTCCGACTCTTGCCAACCTGGAGCACATCTAGACTCACGCAGGCAGGCTAGGCTGAAACCTGTCCAGGGCCCCCTCTCCATGCTGAGCGCCAAGCCCTGGCTGCTGGACTCACAGTACAAAGCAGCTTTCTTTCAGCAGGAACCATGTGCTTCATCACTGCTGTGTCGTTTGCCTCCTCCCTTTGGCAGGTCAAGAGCTTTATTGAGACACAACGAGCCCTCCTGACGGAGATCCAGAACGGTTGCAAGCGCAACTTTGTTCTGGCCAAAGAGAAGGAGGAGAAGGAGCAGAAGCTCCAGCTGTCCGCCTCCATGCCCGAAATCACCGTCACCCAGCCGCTGGACGAGGGGCCAGCGGAGGACAGCGGGCAGAGGGGTGGCCCGGCGTCCACCCCAGAAGAGGGCGAGGAGGTCAGGGAGGTGTTACCGTCCCGAGAGAACGGGACCCCGGGCGAGAGAGTCACCGGTGGCAACGAAGACTCATCCGATTCCGATTCGGACACAGATGAAGAGGGGGACGAGAAACTGGAGATGAAGGGGCTCCCTCGCCCGCAGGAATGTGGCGCCGCCGATCACGCTGCGGGTTCGCCCACTCTGCGTTCCTCTGAACAGCCGAAGGAGGCACTCAGCCCCGATCGCAGAGTCCCCCCTCTGAGCCCTGCGGAAAACCCCCAACCAGAAAAATTGGGTGGGGAGGGGATGAGCGGGAGCCCAGCCCATGCCAGCCCTCCTGGGAATGAGATGCGGATAGCGGTCTCCAGTCCTGGGCGGGGCCACAAGATCTTCGTCGTGACGCGGGTGGAGAGCTTGCCGGAGAAGAAGGTGGAGACAGGTGCCCGGCAGGAGGAGAGCCCGGCCTCTCCGAGGGCAGCCCGGCCCAAGCAGGCCAGTCCTGCAGCGCCGATCCAGCCGGCAGAGACTCCGTGCTCGGCTCTGCGAGCGAATGAGACGCTTCCTGGGTTGCCCACCGGCTCAGAAGCCTCCCGCTCCTTGCCAAGCTCATCTCTGGAGGCGGAGAAAGCGAACTGTGGGCCATGCGAGAGCATGGGCCGTGCTGCTCTGCTGCCCAACGGACTAAAGACGGAGTTTGTGTGTGCACTACCGGGCACGTCCCTGGGGCGCGACGGGAGGATCGCCAGCTGCGCCATCGAACACGGTAAGTCAGAGGCTGGCGCTGCAGGAGAGGAGGTCGCATGCAGTGTGAGAAGCTTCCTCGCTGCTCTTCCGTCACGCTTGGTTCGTGGCCCAGGACGGAGCTGAGGGAATGGGCTCAGCCGCACGCAGGGCGGGCTCCTGAACAGCCCGAATAAGAACATGGAAGGGTGGATGGCGCAGGGACTGGAATGCAGAAGGAAAGGCCAGCCTGATGCCCTCCCAGCAGCACGAGGGGCGTTGCGGTCCTGGGGGACGCCAGGCTGGGAGAGGGCTGGGGCAGGGCCTGCAGGATCGACGGTCCCTGGGCTCGGGGCAGCTCGGGGGCCAGCTGACTCTCGGACTCTCCACTCTGCGTTTCAGAGCTGAACTGTTCCAAGAATGAGAAGGAACTGGAGGAATTGCTTTTGGAAGCCAGCCTAGAGATGGGGCAGGAGCCAATGTGACACTTTAGGTAAGGGAGCTGCTTTTCCAGACGGGCAGCGGAGGCATCATGCCCCTGAAGGGGCGGGGTCCCAGGAGGGCCGTCTCCAGCCACGCGCGTGGCTGCAGTGGGGCTTTCCTTCCTCGCACGCATCTGGTTATGGCGAGAGAACTTTTGAGCAGGCCTTACTTGAAGTTAGGTTGCTAGTTCTCACAGTTTTAGAATCCTGTTTAGGGGAGGTTCCTGTGAAACGCCTCGTGAGCTCGGATGGGAACTGGAGGAGGCTTAGCAGTACTGCAGTGAGCGGCTTCAATCCATTATGAATGTGTTGCTCTGATTTTTTTTTTTTTAAGGCAGCTTTATTGAGATTCCGGCACCCTACAAATCTATATTTAATTGGCTAATTGGTTTAGGAAAAGGCAGGTGGCTTGTCCAATCGAGACATATTCAGAACGCAGTCCATTCTGGATACCTGGAACCTCCCAGACCTGGGGATGATGGGAATCCTCTGAGTGCCAGGGCAAGGGCGCAGGAGTGCCAGGGCAAGGGCGCCCCCACGTTCCTTCTGCCCCACAGAGCACCTCCAGGGCCGATTTGGGCAGCCGAGCCCGGCGCTTTGACGCAGGTGGGAAGGGGCTGAGGCGGTCCTGGCCCTCTGGTGCCATTTTTTCCTGTGCCGGCTGAAGGTGGGGGGCACTCCAAGCTCAGAAGCCCTGGTCCACAGGTGGAGCACAGGTGGAGCTTGACCTCTGTGCGCCTGACCACCAGTGGGGCTTCCCCACCTCTGCTTTTGTTCACTCCCGGCTCTGACACGCTGAACTGGTCTCCCTGCTTTTCTTTCTCCCCTCGTCCTCTTCTAGCTCTGGGCCATTCTGCGGCAAGCGGGCTCTGTCCAGCTCTGCTCCCTCCCTTCACCGTGTGATTCTGAAAACAGACAGACTCCGCAGCATGGAGGCGATGTGACGGCTCCCCTCAGAAAGAGCTTCGTTTCCAGTTGTGGCCCTTCCCTCTCTCCACCCCCTAATTCTCCATGTCTTTCCTCCGAGACGAGACGCTGTGCAGCGGGGGGGATCCAGGGCATGGAGGAATTGAGAAGACCTCGGCCTGGAGGTGCGTGGCCCTCCCTGAGCGCGCTCTCTCCGCATCCTCAGCCAGGGCTCATGCTGTTTTTCTTTCTTCTTTACTCCCTTGCCGGAGTGACCCTTGCACTTGAATTTGCAAGGAAACCTCTCCTGGACGTTAGATCAGTGAGCACTGGACAAAACCCTCTTCTCCAGGTTGAACCGGGAGATTTGGAAAAAACGAGTCCCCACCACCCGGAGATGCACAGCGGCGCTGGCGGCTTTGCTTTCTGCGCCTTGCAAGTGCCGCAGCTCCCAGTGGACCAGTTTTGCAAGAGCAGCAGAAGAGAAGAGCTGCTCCCCCGGGTCCGGGTGGCCGAGGGCTGTCGCACAGTAACCCGCTGCGGAGAAACCTCACCGCAGCCTCTCCACCAAGCCACACTCTCCGGGCTGCCGACCCACACTACACACCGCTGTTTATTTATTTTTTCATTTCCCCTCCCTTCCCCGCCTTCGTTGCATCTCCTCGTCCGTTTTCGTCTTTCGTTCGGTGTCTATTTATAACACAACGGGAACAGTTTCCCTGTGAACCCGCCACCCCTTCAGGATGACGCGGCTTGCTCCGAATTTGCAGAGCCCCGCGATGGGGAGCGAGCGGAAAAGCCTGGGGGCAGGAGGGGTTCCCCGAGCAGGGGCTCTCCCCCCCCAGCACGGAACAGATGCTGTCAGCTGAGGGAGAGCGGCCGAAGGAGCGACGGGACCTCTGAGCATTGGCGGCCAGCTGCCACCCCGGCTCCGCTCCTGCTCCCTTGGGCCTGCCTCTCCTCATCTTCGGTGCAAAAAGGCAGCGTTGCAACCCACTCGCCCCCCGCCCGCCCCCCGGACGTTGTTTTTCAAGCCATACCGTGTGAAACGTGTTGGGACCGGGTGGCTGTTTCAGTGACTAGTGTCATGCGTGACAGTACAATGTAGCAAGCAGCACATGCGTGTGTGAGAAGGCAACGGCTGTCTTGGGCTGGCTGACTTTCCGCCCTGTGCAATGAACTTGATGTGAACATCTTCTGAGGATGCTGCCCGTCTGTGGGCGGCGTCTGCTCCCCCCTCCCCTCCCCTCCCCTCCCCTCCCCGAACTTCAGACGTGCTGCGGGGGATGCCACAGTTGCGGTCGGTACATCTCAAGAGCAAGCGCCAGTTCCTCCCAACCAAAGCTTGCTTTCCATAATTGGGGCGATGGGGGAGAGAAACACTAATGAACGGCAACCCCCGTGGGAACAGGAGCCATTCCCAAAGCTCCAGGGCTGGCGGAGCGTCTGGCATGGAGCCCAGCCAGAGGCGCTGAGGCATCACACACGAGCAGCGGAGAGGTGGGTTGCTGCAGAAGAAGTATCTGAAAGCGGGGGGGGGGGGTGAATATTTCTCAGGGAAGGGCTATTTTGCAGCATCCCCCGGGAGAGCAGCCCGTCGTACCAAGGATCGTGGGTGGAGCTGACACGGCAAGGCCACCTGCACCGTCTTCTCTCCCACACGCTCGCGATGCAAGAGGCTCCGGTGAGAGACAGGACCCCAAAGGTGCTCCCGGGATGCTGAAGGGCCTCCTCGGTAGCCACAGAATCTGAACTCTCCCCCAAAACGAAGACGAGGCGCTTCCCTGATGAGCAGGGAGTCGGGATCGACGGATAGCCTCGGATGCCAGAGTTGTTGCGGTCATCCTGGAAGGGTGACCAGCCACCGACCTGGCTTGGAAAGGATGGGACAGAAGCGAGCGGGATCTCTCTTGTTGACAAGGGAACCTCGGGACAAGAAGCAGACGCCTTCTTTGCGTCCTTCTCATCTTCTCCCTGTTCTCAGCACACCCACCTGCCCTGCTGTAATCATTGAACCCCCAACCTGAACTAGCAGGAGGAGAGCAAGCGCATAAACGTTATCTCTCCTCCTGACCCCCGGTATGTGATGGACTCCTTTGCCCCCGTCAGCATGAAATGAAATTTCTGCAATGTTTTTATGGTACTAATTGTAATTTAAGCAAAACTGTAAAGGAGGTGTCTTTCTCCATTTTATTTGTATAAACTGACGAGAAGAAAGTGCTACCCCCACGAAAAGCAGGTTTTGTGGAGGGATGGCTGTCAGGTAGATGATGTAGACCATAAAGCTTTTTACTTTAATTTTATTATTTTTTTCTTAAGTGCAATAAAATCTATCAGGGAGCTTAAGAGGGTTTGGGTTAGGGCTGCATGGAGTATCAGGCAAGAATGGGAGAGACAGAACTGCCCTTCTCCCGCTTGACCATGAGTCTCTTTTTTCCACACACACAAAGACACACACACACCAGGAGTTTTTGCTGCGTTAACACTACATTTACAGGACAGAAGATGGCGCCAGTTTGATTTTGCGTTCCTTTTTCTTTTCTTTGGGGGTGGGGGTAATGTCTGTCATTCCTTTTTTGTTGTGTGTGGAGTTTTATTTTTGTTGAAACTGTCTTCTATTAAATGAAAAGCTGCGTTCTTCAAGTGATTTCTTTCGGTTTCTTCTGGGTGGTGAGCTGGGCTGAATTTATGGCCGGGATTCTTTGACTAGACGAAGGACAGGTTCGTTCTTTCACTGGGATAACCACTGCCAAGTCGCCAGATTGCAAACTGCGAAGCACATGACGTCTAGCTGGGTTTCAGCACGGTGTGCTTATGAACGACTCTCCAGGGATGCCCAGTGTTTTATAAAGTGACCAAAGCAAAAATATGGGGGTCTCTCCCACTGCAGGGACTGGGTCTGCTTTTCTCAAATACTGCACTCCAAGCCGGAAAGTTTGGATGCTGAGGGGCAGCTAAATGGTAGAGGAGGAGGGGTCGGGATCACCAGGGTTAACAAGCGAGATAGCCAAGCAGCTGGTGCGAACACGAGTGCCTCTGATTTGGCAGTGGAGAGACACTTTAGAACAAGGAGGGCCCAAGGGGGTGAGGTGTGAGGTCTTCCCAGTGGTTCATTGTCAAGCTAAGCAAGTGGACCAGTTAGGTAATGTCTGGTGTTCCCACCATCTTGCCTGCAAAGAGCACAAACCTCCCTGAGGGTGGAACATGCCCTTTTTGGTAGTCAGAGGAGAAAGGGTTTCAGTTTGGAATCATCCCTTAGCATGGGCAAGAACCAACTAACTGATCGGAGGGCCGTTACTTAGATTGCTGCTGCTCGTTAATGTTTGTATTATTGCTTGCTCGCTCTTGCAGTCAGCCTAGCTCAAAAAAGACTTTTAGAAACCTTTGGCTTTAAGCTGGAGTGAGTAGAGCCGAGAGATGTGCTTCTAACCACCAAGGATCTTCCAGTGTCTGTTTTGGTAGCGGAACAGGGATGAAAGGAGAGTAATTGTGCATGCTTGACTTTTGTTGGGATAGACAATGAAAGTTACGTTTTGGGCTTCAATCCAGGGCCTTTGGGGAGTTTGTCTCTTGCATTTTCATTGAGATCGCTGTCCACACTACACCTATGCCAGTGTTTTCCTCTCACCTCTTTCCATAGGCTAATCCTTGATTAACCTCCTCCTAAGCCTTCCAGTTGAGCGTGTTTTGTCTTGTTACTTAGCGTGAGGTATGCTGGTTGCCAGACGAGCAAAAAGGGCTTAAAAGAAAGTGGGAATTGGTGTAAAAAGTGCACCAATGAACGCGAATGGGTATGTCTTCAGGGTATCGCACAATTATGCACATCGGGAGGCAGAACATTCCATGTTGAAGGGTCCCTAAACCATCTATTACCCAAACTTTCAGATGCCCCTAAAGCACCAGCAAAGCAGCTTGTGTAGGACAATGAGCAGACAGATGTGGGAGCGTCATTGCAGGAAAAATCCCTCTTTCTGACAGAAGCAGAACTGTGCTGAGTTACCAGCTTGTCTTGTAAGAAAAGATTCTTGTAGATGTCAGAAAAGGAAGAGCTGACAAAATTAATTCTTGATGACCTAATATGGTTTCTGTCTGGGTTTAAGCTTTACCTTTTTTTTTTTCTTTTTTCTTTAAGTGTATTCTGTTTCTTTTCTAATTATCTGGGGTCTTGTTTACACGATGCTTTTGATGCATCTTTAAAACATGCCTATTCTGAAAGATGCAAGGCAGGTGTTCCCATGTTTCTCTGGAAGACTAGCACCCCAGCACCCTGCATGATGCTCGGTGTTTCACTTGGACTGCTGCGAGAAGCTCTGTGGCAACGGCAGAAACGTTATCTTGAGGTTTGCCGTACTCTCGGAACATAGTTGCTCCGTTTGGCTGGGTGAACCTGCCTGTCGGTCCTACTGTTCCCCTCTCTCTGGCTGCTTAAAATGAGCCAGTTGAAAAGAGGCTCCACCTCTCGCCTTCCTGCCTCAGTCTGGCCTCTGAAGCACGAAGGACCTTGTTGGCTTCTGCCCCTGACCTGCCACGAAGCTGAGACACAAGTCTAGCTGTCGGAGAGCCCCGGAAGGCCAGGTCTGGACCCTCGTGGTGAGGCTCCGCGCCCTTGTCTTAAAGCTTCCCTGGGGGAAGGATGGCCCGACGAGAGCAACGGGTGGCACAGTCCCCGTTACAATTTGCTGCTAGATGTGGTCTGCGGAGGAGGCAGGTGCGTGGACGGTTTTGCACTTTGCAGCTCTGCCGAGCTCCCGGGTGGCCATCTCTGGGGCGGGTGGAGGAGCTCCTGTTCTTGCACAGCTCGCCTTTGCTGAACAACGTTGCCCAAATGTGTTTTCAAGCTGCCTCAAGTTCCTACACAATGGGTAAGAGAGGATGGAAACCCAGCTTTATTTTCTTGCTGGCCTGCTGCTCTCACATTGATGGATTGTTTGGTGCGTATCAAAATGTCTCAGAGCAACTGCAATTTTTCTCCATATATACCAAAACTGATGGCAACATTTCCTTTTGTTCCAGCACTTGGGGAGGGAGAGTAAGTTAACTATTTCCACTTTGGTGATTTAGAAAAGCTGATCCCTTGCATTATTTATATACAAAATTAAATCATAGGGAATTCTCTTGTGTTCATGCATTTAACGGGTTAATTTATAACATGCTTGGTTGAAATAAAGAGTTTCCTGACAGGCTGGTATTGTGTGTCACCCTCTGTATTCCCAAACAAATGATTATCTTGCTGGAGTTACTTTTGAGAAAGTCAACTTTCCTAACAGCCCCTGACCCCAGACTCTCGCCAGAGAAGATTTGGAAACTAAGTGCTAGACATTTTCTGCACAGAAATGATGTCTACTCAAAGATCTTGAGAGTATTTTCCCCATAGGACTGAATGAGAGCCATGAAGAACCATGCCAGCTTTCTCCCTGAAATTCTTGCTACCAAAAAACTAGTCCTCTATCGACTTGGGTGGAAAACAGGTTCTGCCCTTACGGACCACTGTCTCCAAGCTATTTTATTTCCCCTGCATGGAAGGAAATGCTGATGCCCCTGGACATCACTAAGAGGTTCTACCCTTGCAGAGGTCTTGAAATAGCGCTAAACTACTTGCAGTCTGGCCTAAGCCTTCGCTGCCCTGGTAGTCCCATCAAAGTCAGATCGTTGCTTCCAGAATCAGCTTGCCCTTGTCTACATATCGCCAGTCTGGATCCTCTTGGCTATGGAAGAGTGTGTCGGAACATTAGGAACGTCAGACCTCTCTCAGTGGCAACAACTCAGACATGAACTTTCCCAGCACCGTCTAGTGATGTTGCCGAGGGCTGAACTTGGGGTCTTACCTGGGCAAGGTGTGCACAGACATCCCTATTGGACATCCCTATTGTCCAGAGGCGGCTTGCTTGTCGCCTTAACCCAGTACGCCTGAAGATGTATTGGAGCGCAAACAAACAATTATCCGAGCAAGTAGTTACCAAGTGATGGCTACCGTACCCAAGGCTGTTTATACAGCGTGCTTTAAGAACAGAAGAATGAGCAAAATTCTCCAGGCTACCTTGAATTTTCACAATTTCCATATGCAAACAGGTGTGATGTCTTCAACGGCATAAGATGCATTGGCTTGTGCTAGTCCCAGGGAAAGGTAACAAGCACTGGCAGGCACTGAAGCTCAATTTGCTGCTGTTTGGGAGGTTTTCCTTTCAGTCAGCTCCCTGCCTGGCCGGAAGGGCATAGTGGGCAGCAGGGGAAAGCTGAGCACGTCCACGTCTGGTCAGTATCAGCCCTGTGCCCCACATATTGCACCTAGACCCCCAAAATGGAAGGAAGGGATGGTATAAAAGGAATTAGGCTCTTCCGGCCGCTGAAATCCAAGAATGGTCTTTGAGGAGCCTTGCGAAGTTTGCAAACTTTTGCAAGATTCGGGGAAAAAACTTACTGAAGCGAGCTGTTTTTTTCCTCCACCATCACTGCCCGCCCATTCATGCTGTTTGCTTTCCTGGTGGTTCTGCACTGGCACAGAACAAGCCTGGCTGTACTGGCCGGGCAAGCTGCAGAGGCCTCGTGAGTAAAGGGCTACTTCACAGGCTTTCTGGAGCAGTGCAGCAGACTAGCTGAGCCAACGGCCTGCGGTGGGTGACCAAACGCGGCCATAGGAGGTCTGGCCTGTCCAGCAGTTGGCTCCCATGATGCCAGCTCCTGGCGCCCCTGCCTCTCCCTCTGCTCCAGAAGAGGCGACCCCCGCAATCCGAGGAAGAGCAGCAAAAGCCGCGGCCGACAAAAGAAAGCCATCAAGCAGGGGGACCCGTTGAATCTCTCTCGCCTGTAGGCCCCCCAGAACCTGGAGCTGGCTGGGTGTAGGGTCACCGGCGTAATGGGCATGAAATACTATGACTGCTCTCATAGAGCTAATAGCAGCATGGTGGTCTTCCCTTCACTGCAAGGCATTAGCTGGAACGCCTTGTCAGATCTGGACTCCTCTCAGCTTTTGGGGTGCTTCTTGGAGACGGCTGCTCCTTACCATCCCGGAAGGCTGAGGAACACGGCTTTTTGCTGTTGCCGTGTGCATGTTTGGATCGGCTGTGCAGGTGGAAGTGTGGCTTGGTGCTTACAAAAGCAGTTGTGCCCCAGTGTTCCACTGGGGGGCGTGAATCTCCCACCTAGCAGGGCGAACGTTACCCTGCATCTCTGGGAGATCAAACACCAGCACCCCACAAGGAGCAGTCCTACGTAGGTTTAGCACAAAGGTGCACAGGTGCCCCGTGGTGACAAAGCGCCTGCCCTCATTTATTTAGTTTTTGTCTCTCGACAAGGTTCGTTGGAAAGTCTCTGGGCAGGTGGGGGAACAGAACTTTAAGGGGGTTTGGTTTGCTGTCTGTCTGGGAACCACAGAAAACCTGCGCTTTCTACAGGTGCTTTTACATCTTAGGGGAGCAAAGGAGAGCAGCAGTGAGACACTGCGATCTTGCACCCCTGTGGTCAATTCCAGCTGCGAAATGTCAAGGGCGTATTAGACAAGAAACATCATTTTTTTCTGTTTACATTTGCACAGGATTGTAGTACAATAGATTTAATCTTGTCTAAAATTTCATGTTTATTTCCCCAGAACAAAACGTTATCCTCAGTTGAGCTGAGGGGGGGGGGAGATGCACCCCCCTCAAGCCTTTCTCAATCTACTATAAGTTTTCCCCTCTCTAGTATATGATTTGTTCTTGTTTTACTTGAATGGGAGTCTTTCCCTGTATGTTAACAAAGCAACATGGGTATAGACTGTATAGACATGGGTATAGACAGATACACTTGTTTTTTCCATAATTTCTTCTGCTGCTAAGAATGCTTCAGAAATTCACTTTTGGATTATTCCAGCTCAACTGACTTGATCCATATTCTTGGCCATCTGTGCTGATCAGCACAACTGTGCTGATCAGCACAACTAAGTACCAGCTTCTGTACTTCCCAAAAGTTCCAAAACAATTCTCAGTTCAAAAATATCTTGAAATACATTTTAAAATGCATCTTTTGAGATGAAATACATTTAGAAATGCATCTCTACAGGTGGTTTAAATGTGTTTTTGTAAAAAAACTACAGATTAATTGCAGATTTTAACAAAATGCACAACAGATGTATGGGTAAATAGCAAAAGCAAGAGTGACCATGGGCCAGGAATGGACTGATTTATCTCTCTATAAACAGTGTTTAGCCACAGGGAGGAGGCAAAGGATCCTGAAGTCCCAGTCTCCAATCACTGAAGATCTTACTTGGACAGCCCTCTGGTTTCTGACATTGCAATACATAATGGCCATACTTTTAAACACAGCTTAGCAGCCATGAGGACTAGAAACCTTGCTTTGAAAACATTTTCTGTAACGAGTTTCACATTCCATGCTTTTTCTTCATTTGTGGATGATATGTGGTCACTCATTCACACTCCCTTCCCTTTACTGCACCTCCAGCTTTTTTCTTGCTTTCCTCCCAAATAAAGAATCTCCTCTCCTAACCCAAAGCCACTGTGCCTCTGAGCTCCCTTCCAGTTTCTCCTCCATATTCACAGCATTCATGCATTTCACAGAACATAACAAAAGAGGGACAAATGTGCTCTTTAGCAGCACACATGAGAACGGCCAAGGTCTTTTCTGCTCCCTGTTTTAGGAGCAAATTCCCGTGTGACCCTCACACACTTTTTCCAAGCTCCAGGAAACTCTTCCCGGGTTTCCCTGTCTGCATCAAAACCTCTGCATTTTCCAGAGGATTCTGGGAAGTGCTCTGGAGTTCACAGGGGCGCCGGCTATGCCTTTTGGGCTTCCCCTCTGCTGAAGTGAGAACATGCCCTTGATTATACCCACAATCCCCTGCAGCTCCACGCCGAAGGGGATCATGGGCATTGCAGACCCACTGGCCCACCTTGAGCATTTCATATTACTAGGGACAGGTTTCCGACCAGCATCAAACTTCCCTGGAATACAGCCAGAAATCCATGTTCTTACACCATCCTGCCTGAATTAGCCTGATCCTTGCTGTAGTCCTTCTCCAGGGAAGCCAGCGACCGCAACTGCCCTATCCTGTGCCTGATGGAGTGGTCCAGATTGACGGTGTACTTCAGGAAGTTCCCCCCGTCCTGCACCGTGAACGGGAAGTCGCAGGACAAGAACTTCTCAAAGAGTTCCGGGTCCCCGTCCAAGGCCAGGATGTTCTGGAGCTCCTTCTTCTTGGCGAAGAGATCCTTGCAGTTTTCCACGAAGACGTGCCAGAGAGGCTCCTTCTCGTAGCCGCACGTCGGGCGGCTCTGCAGCCGGTCCTCCATGCACTGCAGGATCCAGCTCAGGCGGCAGGGCCACTGGTTGGCCAAGACCACCCACCCCGCCACCGACCGGGGACAGACGGCGTAGCGCAGGATGTGCTGCTGCGTCATCAGCCGGATGGTGATGGGGATGGTGTTGACGATCCTCCGCATCTGCACGATGCTGTCCGGGATGTACTTGTAGAGGCAATCGTACTCGTTGTGCAAGCAGTGGAAAGCTTCGTGGATGTACTGCACGGCCTGAGCGTCGATCTGATGCTGGTCCACCTCCACGGACGTTTCCATCTCCGGCAGTGTGGTTTTGAGCTGCTTGCCCTTCTGGGCGCCGTGCTCCATGTTCTTCGTGATGATCTGGTACATCAGGTCTTCCCGAGACTGGAAGGCCTCGTGCAGGAAGCGCATCTTTGACCGGATGCCTATTTCCGGGATGGAGAAGGGCAGCGTCACCGTGCGGTTGAGGTAGACGTAGCCATTGTCGGCCATGCCCTTCATGCACCCGGCTTGCTCCAAGCACGAGACGATGACACAGGGGTCCACCACGAGGATGAAGATGAAGGGGGCGTTGGTGTCCGACAGCAAGGTGTTGATGGCATTCAGCACCCCGACCACCCTTTCTGGGTAGCACATGTCCAAGCTGGTGACCTCAAAGACAATCCTCAGCCTCCGCCTCTCAAAGATCTCCATGTAATACACGAAGCTGGTGAGGATTTCGATCTCCCGCTTCACCGCGCACATGAAGCCGAGGTGGCTGGTGAACTTCTCATCGCTGGTCATGTTTTCAATCTTCTTCTTCTGGCTGATGATCAGGTGCTTAATCACCGGTGCCAAGCCCAGGATGACACCCGAGCCGGAGACGGCGGCGATGCTGCTCCCGAGGATCTTCAGGGCGCTGCCGTCCCTGATCTCCGGCACGAGCAGCGCGGTCGTGGCCAGACCCGCGCCCGCTAGCAGGGCGAACCCGAAACCCCCAGCCGTGAAGCAGGCCTTCTTCTTGACTCGCCACTCCCTCTGGCTGAAGCCGGACGCGAATTTAGGCCGGCTCCCCACCACATGGTAGAAGCTCAGAGGCAGGGGCCCGAAGTAGTGGCGGATGTGCTCACACAGGGTGGTGACCAGCCCGGCCCAGAGCTTGTCGCTGCCGGCATATTGCCAGGCGCTGAATCTGATGAAGATGAAGTCAATGTTCTTTCTCCGGAGATGGACCTCGGTGATGACCGGCTGGTAGAAAACCAGGTACCACAAGAGGGTGAGGTAGCTCCAACCTTCTGGGCGGCGGGGCCTTTGGTGGGACCTCCGGAACTCGCTTTCTTCCCTCCGGACGGATTCTTTGTGCATGCAAACTGAAAGGGCAGGTCAAACAGAGCATCAGCTGCCTGCCTGCTGACTTCTCAAAATGAAAACAGCACAGATATAGGACCCTTTCCCCTCCGTCCTGAGGTGTCTCTCCACAACTTCACTCAGCACTGTTTCGTATTTTGCTCTTTGTAATGTATCTTCCACAATTAGATCTTAGTAGGTAAATTTTCTAAATGAAACGATATCCTATGCACAGACAAAATGCTCATGAAATGAGCAGGGCAGAGGATGGGCTGAAGCTAAGCAGGTTTGAGACTGGCCTGAGCTTGGAGGGGAGACCACCTGGAAACCGCATGTTGCCACCTTGAGCTCCACCATGGGAGAAAGGCAGGATCGAAATAGAATTAGATAAATAATAAAACCTGGAGGTGGGTTAGTTGGAAACATATTTTGTTTTTTGTAAGCCGTCCAGAGACTTTTAGTATTGGGACGGCATTTAAAAACTTTAAACAAATAAATATTCAGTCACCTGACGGGCTTGGCTGTCTGTTCCCCAGCCCCGGTTGCCAAGTTTTGGGGGAGTTCCTATAGGGTTGGGCAGCAACAAAGCATTGAGTGAAAGGGAATTTGGAGCTTGGCCCGCATCTCCCAGACTCCATGTCGAAGTTGCAGCACCTGTGAACCCAGAGCACCCGCACGCACAATAGGACCGCTTTCCAGATCCGGGGACCAGGCCTTGTCACCCAGGTGCTGGAATGGGGGCTCCGATCCCTCCCGCAGTGCCGCCTGCCTGCAACGGTTCTGCTTCCCTCTGCCCGCCGCCCACGAGTCCCTCTTGCCAGCGACTGACCTGCCACCTGGTCCAGCAGCGAGCGCAGGCGGGTCCCGCAGGGTGAGTAGAAGCCCACCGTGACCGGCGTGGACGTGTGGCACAGGGTCTTGGAGAGGCAGCAGCAGTAAATGTCGTCCTCCGTCAGGATATCTGAGGGAGAAAGAGCACCGCGTCCACAAACGGGGGCCAAGCTGCGTGCAGCAGAGGGACGTGTGTGCTTGGATTGCTGCGTGTTTTAGCCTTGAATAGTATTAGTACTGACTCAGGATATGGAATGTTATTCGATGGGATTCATGCTCTTTTTTTATTCTGGACACGTGGTGCGGTTTTGACCTGGCACGTTGCCTTGTGCGAGAGCCAGCCTTAAAGGCTGCCTATAAATAATTTTAGATGCATGGGCCGTAACTGCGGGGCAGCGGGGAGAGACACAGGCCAAGGCTGCGGGCCAAACTTGCCCCATTCCCAGGCAGCCATTTGCCCAAAGGCCATCCCTCTGGCATCCCTGCTCTTGCAAAGCTCACCTGCTTATTTACCTGGTGATTAAGGGACCATCTGAGAAGCATTTTAGAAGGCAAAAAAGCCCCACAAGTCCCAGCCAGGGCTTGGAGGGTTTCTTTTCTGTCTAAGCAGGGATAAAATTATGCCCTGAACAGATAACCCCTGAAAGAAATCCACTCCACGCTTCCCGGGTTTCCAAAGTGGCCTGTGTGGTGTCCTTCCTTTAAATTATATCCTACTTTATTTTTTATATCCTGTTTCATGTTTGTGTCTCAGGTTAATAAAAGGAAGCTTAGCACGGGTGTGGGGCCCCGGGGGGGGGGCGGTTCTATTAAGGCTATTCTTATGGCGGCGTATGTGCCTCATTTAGCCAAACGGTGTCTTCTGGCTAAAGGGTTGGGACCGTTACAGCTAAGCCAGAGCGAGCGTGCCACCTGCATTACCTGGCCTCCTTACCAGGTGGCACAAATTAACACGCAAAGAGGAAGGCGAAAGGATCAGGGAATTAATTTGTTCCAGATGTTGCACCCCCCCCCCCCCGCCAACGTCTTGGTACTGAGCTCAGTGCAGAGCAACTGCTACACTGGTTTTTAGGAAAATAATCATGAGAGGGAACATGGGAGCACAAGGGGGTGCCTGGCCTCGAAACTCACAGGGGCTGTAGGCTGCCATGGGGGCACAGGGCACATCAGGTAGACGGCCCATTTAGGTGCACACTCGCCTAGCTGCAAGGATAACTGTTTGGACTTGCACCGGCACGGCTGAGATTTCCTCTCCGGCGGGAAAAGGGATCCCAGAGGCTTTGAAGGAAGCATATAATCCAAGACGTGGCTAGCAGAGCCCTCCTTCCTAGCCGGTCTCCCAGCCACTGGGCAAACTGAGGCAGTGGTTTGGGCTATCCCGAAGGGGCAGTAAAATGGTTAGTCCTTTAAGATTCTTGGTGCAATGGAGTCGTCCCAGGAAGATGAGGATTAAGACTCCCCACTTGTCTGTGGCATTATATTTAAAAATAAGCTGCTTCACTGTGAAAAGAAAGCTTTCCCAGGTAAATTATTTTTTTCATGCCCAACTTCATATCCCTGAAGACGCCAGAAAAGTCATTTAGAGGCTCTATAAAGCAATCCAGACATTCCGCACAGAGAGCTGTTATGTGGTTAAACAGATAGCATGAACAAGGGGTTGTAAACAGTCTGTTTGGGCCAAGTGTTTCCAGGAAACAAAGCATAGGAATTTAGTGTATAACTTATTAACTGTAGCTACAATGGTTGTAGCAAAGGAAGTGGAAAAACAAAACAAAACAAAACGGAAGCCCACAAACAAAGGATGGAGTAGGTTGGCACTTTATGCTGATACATAAAATGATTGTATTTAAAGGAAACGTTAATTAACTTCCTGCTTACAGGAACTGCAAAACCAACCGCAAACAGGACTATTTTTCCATTGTAACATTCCTGGCTCTTTTTCCGGTCTTCATCTTAGAGCGCCGGGGTTGAAGATGCAGCCTTTCTCTCGCCATCTTATTCATACAAGTTAACCATGCATCCCACTATTTCATTCATTTTTTATTTTTAGAAGTGTTTTATTATGGCCTTTCAATAATGCATTTTAGCAATGTCAACATCAGAGAGGTTCAGAAAAAAATTTAAAGAGAAAAAGAGCCAAAATTGTGGCATAATGTATCTACCTCTAGCACTTGCCCCTCTCCATCTGGAAGCACAACCAGAAAAAGCTGTAACCAGAAAATGCACCGTTGGCTCCAAAATGGTGAAAACAGAAATGCTGCTGATGTTTCACTTTAACAAGGAAGATAAATTTGACAAGAACCCTAACTTTGACCTCAGATATTCCCTTTAACCTGAAAATCTGGGATTGTTCTCTGATTTTCCTTTTTTTGTGTTTGTTGTTTGTTTGTTTATTTATTTTTTGATTTATATCCTGCCTTTTTCCTACAAAGGGCTCAAGGCAGCTTACGTCATTCTCCTCCTCCATCTTATCCCCACAACAACAACCCTGTGAGGTAGGTTGGGCTGAGAGTCTGTGACTGACCCAAAGTCCCCCAGTTGACTCCATGGCTGAGCGGGGACTTGAACCCGGATCGCTTGAGTCCCAGTCCCAGGCTCTTAACCACTACGTCACACTGGCACTGCTGTTGTTGTTCATTGCAAAGTCGTGCCTGACTCTTTGCAACTCCATGGACAACATTCCTCCAGGCTCTCCTGTCCTCCACCATCCCCTGAAGTCCACCCAAGCCCACACCCACCTCTCCGGTGACCCCATCCAGCCACCTCAGCCTCTGCCATCCCCTTCTCCTTTTGCCTTCAACACAATTAATTACATAGAAACATAGAAACAGAACGAGTCAGAAGGGGTCTCCTGGGCCATCTAGTCTGACCCCCGGCTCCAGCCGGCTCCGCTCACAACATGCCCACCATGTGGACGTCCAGCCTATCCTTGAACACCCTCACCGATGGGGCCTCAACCACCTCCCGTGGAAGCCCATTCCACACCCTCGGGGTCCTGACTGTCAGGAAGTCCTTCCTGGCATCCAAATGGAACTTGGCTCCCTGAGCTTTGCTCCGTTGGAACATGTCCTGCCTTCCTCTGCAGGGGAGAAAAGGTCTCTCCCCACCTCCGTGTGACACCCCATCATGTACCTGTGCATTACATGAGCATCTTCTGTGAACCATTTGCATTCAAGGCAAGCAATTAAAAAGCACCCCCAAGCCCCGTGCTCTTGAAGGAAGACATGAGGCAAAGCCTTAACCTGGCTGCCCTCCATCTGCCCAGAGGCAGCGGCCATGAAGCTGGGAGCTGACCTACCTGTGCTAGTCCGGTATCCCGCATGGCCACCACTTGCGCAGTCGCCCGAGCACAGGCAGCCCGCCTCATGGGGCTCCTCGCAGTGACGGAGCCTTGTGATTTCTTCACTGCAGCAACTCATCGGCATCGGAGCAGCTGGAGCGCCTACCAGAGTCTCCGGGCGGAGGGCACCCTACGAAAGAGGAACACAGCGCTCACCGGTTGACCTTGCCCACTAGGCTTCCTCCAATGTCACGCATGGGTACGTGGGCATCCCAGCCGGTGCCGCCGCTTTCCTTGCAGTTTTCTTCCTCTGAGAAAACCTCAGTCAGAGGAAAAGTCTTGCTGCTACTCTGGCAGTTTCAGCCCCGGGAACCCAGACGGCAGCTCGACTCATTCTGCAGTCAGACGTGAGTGAAGGACGCAAGCACCGATTCAGAAGGTGGGGCACATGGAGGCCAGCCCCACAGCTGCTCCTTGCATGCCAGCAAAACTAAGTAATACAACAAGCATCTCAGTCACCTGCGGAAGACGATGGCTCTGCCCAGTCCCGAACGGGTGTTGACTGGGCTTGTGGAAGGTGGGTGCGATCCCAGGGCTGACTGGCTCCAGGGCTGTGAACTTCTGCCCTCGGTGTGTTCTCTGGGTAAGCCAGGGAGGTCCTCTTATTTTTAGACACACACACTGACTAAGGGCTTCTAAAGCAGGCATCCTCTCGGCATACCTGCGGCCTTAGCAATTGGTTTAGATGTCCGAGTTTTGAAAGGTGAGCAAAGTGTCTGTTAATAAGCTGTAACTGACAATGGCCTTTCATTTAATTTCTGCTGGGGGAAATGGCTCAGGTGTTCCTGAGATCAAGATGGTGCAGGAGGGCCTTTTTCCTTGGATCAGTTGACAACCCTGCTGGAGGGTCATGGGTAGCAACTGGGGGCATTTGGCTTTCCAGACCCAAATAGACAGTCCCCCCACCCCTTGGTCCTGCTAGAAGAAAACTAGACTGATCAGCGAACAGCATCCGCGCCTATTCCATGGCAAGTAGCGTTCCTTATAATTCAAGCTGCAATCCAAAAAGGATTAAATGGCTGGATAAATTCAATTTTTAAACTTTTAATCAATAGAAAGGCATACCCTACTTATCTGGCAGTGGATTGTTATTATTTAATTGTTAATACCATACATGGCAGGTACCATCTTGAAAAAGCAAAGCATTCCTGGCCAGGGGAAACATAGGTATATGCTTTAAGACAGAAACCACTCTCCTTCTGCTCCTTAAATTGGGATGCCTACAGAAAGCATGTAGGGAACATTCCCAGGGCCATGAACCTCCTTTTTTCACTGGCTGTGCCATGAAGTTTATATACCGCTTTATTATTTATTAGATTTATATCCCACCTTTTTTAAAGGACTCAAAGCAGCTTACATCATTCTCGTCCTCTTGTTCTCAGCCCAGTCTACCTCATAGGGTTTGCTGGAGCATGCTGGGAATTGTAGGCCTTTTTTCTGTCGCAACTTGCACCAAACCGCAATTTTAGACACCCACATGACTCAGCCCTCCCTGTTGAGCAGAGAAAAGCCTGGGGAGGAATCACCCACCAGGAAACCTGTGTTCAAGTCGTATGTTTTCAGATTGTCTCCTGAGGAGCTAAGCGCAGGTGAAGAAACTTGAATATTTCACGAGGAATACCAAGGAATTAAATGCAAGGCATTTGAGCAACCGTGGTCTTTCTCCAAGTTCTCCCTACATCGGGTTATTTAGGTCAGGATCCCCAATGATCCTACAGATACAAGAGCACACACAAGTCTCTCTGCTTCCTGCCATGTTCAAAACTTTGTTTTTTAATGCAACCTGAAAAACACAAAGGTGTCAGGTTGGCCACTCTGCAATTCATTGTGTATTTAAATCGTATTAGTCCATTAAGAAATGGGACACAAGTTTACAATCCTTCCATTCAACAATGTTAAGTTTAAATTTAGTATGATTTTAACTGACGGGATTTTTATCCTGTGCTTTTGACTTGTTGCTGTTGGAAACAGGATGCTGGGTTGGATGGAGCCAGCAAGCTTCTTCTCGTATGATGTACCAAGAAGGAAGCTGCAGGAAGTTTGCTGTAAGCAAGTATATGGGGCAAGTCCCAGCAGCTTCTTAGGATGCAAATAGATGCAAAGGCATTAATTAATTCTGGCTGGAAGTGCTCCAGTCGGGCAGAACGATGCTTGGAAATCATCCAGGCTTGAAGCTTGGAGAGTGACTAAGGTTGAGGAAGGGGAAACTTTGTTTTATGGGCCAGTCAGCGACATGAAGATAATCATTATCAGTTATTATGGTTATTGAAGAATTTCCTGCTATTACATTCTTCTCTCCTATCCTATCAGTATGGCTGAAAAGCCATTTTAAAATCTTATGAATGCATACATAAAAAATGAGTACCTGGTACTACAGGATTGGGGAGCGGTTAGATTTACCCGTTATTCAGGCAGGCCTCCTGGATAACACGTTTAAACAACTGTGCTTTTAAACAACTGCTTGACAGGCAGAAATGCATCTGGTGAAGCACCCCATCACAGCATCTTAATGTTGGGGAAACAGTCACTACATTTCTCCCTTCCCATTATAGTGTAAGGCTTTGGGCTTTTGGTTCAGAACAAGGCACTTACTCCTTGTGTGCTTTGTTTTAAAGACAAGCTGGGGGTCTTTTCTTGCTGCTGCTACACTGCCATAGTTTGGTTGCAAACCCCTGGTTTTGCTGCAGTGCAACTAAGCCAGGGCACGCGGGCTATTGCAGGCCTTCTTCTAGGTGAACTTACTCAGGGTTGTGTTTTGAGAGCACTTCCAGACAAGCTTTGTGTTGTGGAATCAAAACAACTTTGCAGGGGCCCAAATGACATCTTCCATTTGTCATTTTCCAGTGTTTTCCCCACTGCTTCTCCTGTTTTTTATCTTATCATGAAAATCCTTCGTGGGAAAAGGAGCCATTCACCTGGAAGCGCCCGGAAATGGCCCATCCAGAATGTGGTGAGTGCCATTCACAAAATATTCTGTATGCTGTGTGATAAATTAGGTGCAAGAGCAAAAGGGGGGGAAAGGCTCGAGTGGCAGGTGGGCTGTAGCCGTTTTGTTCCGGTGGCCCACTGTGAGGACAGGTTGCTGCACAAGACAGAGATTTCGTTTGGTCCCGCAGGGCTGCTTTTAACGAAGAAGAAGCTGATGGAGAATGTGCGTGTGCTGCTCAGATGACCAGCTTACACAAAGATGGCCATTTTGGGGCCAGGTCTAACATTCTCTCGATCCCTGACTGTAAAAATATCACAGACGGAATAACTGGGTTTTTTTCTACCCTTGAATGATGCTCTGAAACTGAGTGGACCTTTCCCAATGACCCGCCCGGCCCAGGCCTGCTTCTAGGCACACTGAGGTAAGTCATGCCTTGGAAACGGCTAAGCGCATGTGGGACGGGTCCATCTGGGGTCCCGCCACAGGGGAAGGGGGCCCAGGGGGCCAAATCCCCCCCCCCATGAATGGCTCCCGGTATCCCAGTCTGTCCCACTGGGGCTCCCCAGAAGGTTTCTCTCCCATCTCCGAACCACCAATTTTTGGTGGTTTCTTGGCTTTTGCGTAGATTTGCCTTTATTCTAAAAAGAATGAAACGCCTTCCAGAGACTTAGTCACTGGCAGTAAAATCTTCAAGCTTAATAATAATAATAATAATAATAATATGGGCTAATTATTAATTAATTATGGCTATTCATCTTGCAAAGAGCCCCCGGTGACATAAGATGCTCTTCTCCATGTTTCCCTCAAAACCACCCTGTGAGGTAGGCCAGGCCGAGAGTCAGTGACTGGCCCCAAGTCACCTAAGCAGAAACTCGAACCCAGATCCCCTGAGTCCCACTACACTGTACTGGCTCACAAAAAACGACCCACAAACAGGCTGGTATTTGGGGGCTTGGCCCCCAGAGCGCTTGTCCCCGACCAGTGAAACGCAACCCCAAGACCTTCTCCCCAGTGGAGCCGAGCCCTTGAATCCCTCACGTCTCTCCTACCAGAGCTCCACCTTATAAGTCTGGAAAGGTAAGCAGACTTACCTGGATCGCATAGGCAGTCCTCCTGAAGAGACCTGAAGCGCGATTTCTCAAGCTCTCCTCATCTACCCACTGCCTCCACACTCCTCAGCACATCAGGCAAGCTCAGGTCTCCGTATTTATGGCGCTGGGAGGGAACCGGAGTGCTTTGTTCCCCTCGGGATCCTTCCTTGTTCTTGTGAAGGAGGCAGGCAGCTGGGGAGCATTCCTGCTTCAACACCCCACCCCTCACGGCGGCAGCTCCCTCAAACCTCCCCTGACCTGTTTTCACGGGCCGGGTTTGTCAGGTGCGGGGAATGTGGAGGCGGGCGCTGCCCGTGCCAGGCGGGAGTCGGAGGTTCATGCGCGTGCCACGATGCCAGATGGCCAGGGGACAGAACGGCGGCCTCCTCCAACCCTTCCGCTCATCGCAGCCTTTTGTACCCATTGCAGCTCACGGTTTACTGAGAAACACCCTCACGGTCGCTGGCGCTGGGATCGTTTGCGAGGCTGCGATTTTGATTTCAAAATGCACAATTTGCTCTGGGGCACATGGCAAGGAAGCCCGTGTGGTTTCTGCTGTCTGCATGACTCGATCCGGTGCCATGCACCAGCGCATGGGGTGGCCACTTGTGGGAGGAAGAGGAGGAGTGTGAAAGGCCAGGTGTGTTGTTATTGTTTGTGCTCAGAGCACCCGTGTGTGTCACAAGAGCCAGTCGAGCGCTGCAATTGCAGAAGAAGGGAAGGACTCGCAGCTATTTTAGGCAGCTGGGGTTTTTTTTAAGGCTGGTGTGGGCCTTTGCACTTTTACAGGAACTTGTGTTTATTTTATTTATTTATTTATTTATTTTTATTTAGAAATTTATAGGCCGCCCCTTGCCACAAGCCTCGGGGAGGCTCACAATAAACAAAAGTCATTTGTGGTGATTGATGCAGTGTGTGTGTGTGTGGGGGGGGGGGGCTCCATCCCAGTGGAGGGCCAAATCCAGCCCTCTGAGGTTCCCCAGACAGCTACATCCAATCCCCCAGGCCACCCTTTCCCTCAAACCCTGCTTGTTGGAGGCTTTCCAAATTTCGTGTATTTTTGTCCCGGGTCTAAAATGCCTCTCTGAAGGCTTACTGAGCAGCAGTGGAAACTTCAAGGTAACATTTTAAAGGTGGCTAAATGGGTAGCCGTCACTAAACCTTGCAAATGCGAATTCCACAGTTGGTTTGTTTGTTTGTTTATTATTTGCATGTATATACCACACTAATAGCCCAGAGTTTGACTCTGCCTCAGGTGAAGAAGCCTTTCCTTTCCTCCGCCTGGCACCTCCTAGCCCTCTGCTTCATGGGATGACCCCCTTTGGGTTCTAGTATTATGGGAGAGGGAGAAAAAAGTTTTTTCCACTTTTTCCACACCATGCATAATTCTGTACATTGTGGCTTTCCTGTTCACAAATCCTGTCAAAATCTGTGCAAGGAAAGATGAGCAAAAAGGGGGCAGGTAGGAGACGGAGGCTGTCTCCTCTCTCTCCTCCTCTCCTCTCTCCTCTCCTCTCCTCTGGTTATTCACAACTGCCCAGCTCTGTGGCTGTGTGGTGAAAAAGAGGCTTCTAAAAACCTAAACCCCAATGCAATCAGAATCTGTGTGCGGAATGATCAGGGAGAGGGAGGAGGAGGAAGATGTGGAATGGGGAACCTGCAGGAGAGTCTGCAGGCCTGCAAACAGGTTCTGTACCTTCAAAGCTGCTCCCACCTGTGACAAAAGCGCTAGATCAGAAGGCATGTGACTTAGTAGCGCATGGAAACCGCAATCCCTGGAAAAGTTCATCTTAACGGTAGATTGATGTAAAAACATGGAGTCTGGAAGGGGAAGTGGCTTTGGCAGAGGCCTGCCATTGCTGCAGGCCATGTGCTAGATGCTGCAGCTGAAGGAAAAAGAGCTATGAGAGATTGGCCTGCAGGTGTGTTAAAATATGGAGTGTGGAAACTGGTGGCTAAGAGCATGACGAGAGATCTGCCTGCCAATGCTGCTTCATGCTAGCGTGGGGAGGTTGCCCCCTGGGGGTCCCTGTTTCCTGTGTGGGACTCGGGTGTAGTTGGAGTTTGTTGAGACGTTAGCTCAGGGTGGGGAACATCAGGCTGAGGTGCTGAACTCCCAGTTTGACCCTCCAGGGATCCTCAGAGGGGCTCACCCCCTTCCCCTGGCCCCCCTTTCCTCCTTTCCACATTTTTACCCTGTCTTATACCCAGACAGGCTTCCTAGACAGCTTAGAAAAGGACAAAAACCAAGCTCAGACAGGAGTATATGGAAGGAGACACTCCTTCAGATAACCAGGGCCCTAAACCATTTATATGTCAACATTAGCACCTTAAATTGGCCCTGGACTTCAGTCAGCAACCAGTGAAGATACAGGACTGGCTTTACGTGATCTTATCTGCCAGTTCTAGCAGGTAGCCTAGCAGCTCTTTTCCGTACCAACTGAAGTATCTGGGCCATTTTCAAGGGCAGCCCCACGTAGAGCATGTTACAGTAGTCCAAACAGGACATTACCAAGGCATGGACTGCCGTTGCCATGGATCCCTGGGCAGTTTCCAGATTTCTGTGGCTTGCTTTGCCCCACTCGGTAAAAGCAGGAGAAATCTGGCGCTTCCTTCCTCAGGATCGTAACTCTCCCCATATGTTGGTGGGGATGCTCTCTAGCAGGGGCCCTCGACCTCTTTGGCTCTAGCAGCCCATCTGGGAATTTGAGAAGCTGCTGCGAGTCACCATTCTAGCATCTCCCCAAATGTTAGGCTGCATCTTATTCTTAACAGTCCTTAATATTTGTTTGTTTGTTTTTATTTAGAGTATTTGTATGCCGTCCCATCGCATAGCCTCGGGACGGCTTACATAAATAAAATAAAACATAAAACCGATAAAATCCAGATCCACCCTGGCTGCATATTAAAACCTATAAACTGATATTAAAAGTTATTAAAATATCATTGAAATAAAAAGGTCTTAGCCTGGTGCCGAAAAACAAATAACGACGGCGCCAGGCGGACCTCTCTGGGGAGCACATTCCATAGGCAGAGTGCCACCACAGAGAAGGCCCTCCTCTGGGTACTCTGCCTCCTAATAGACATTGATGTAAACGTTCTTGTAGATTCTTCACTTGCTTCATTGAAATTAAGAAATGGAAGGGGAAAGGAATTCATCCATCCTTTTGACAGATACCAGACTGATATTACAAAAGTAGGAAGAGAAGCACTCACTTTCTAAAATACAATGGCCTGAGCATGTTACAACACTTTTAGTATTTGGAATACAAATGGATACTTATTTGGATATTTGGACCACTTAGGTTGACGCCTATATATACTCCTGCTAGAAAGGTCTATACACTTCATACACATCCATGATTCTTTAAAAAACCCAGAACAAATAAAATGAAAATCTGGCAACCAACTGGCACCCTGTTGGGAATCTTTGCTCTATAGGATTTATTTATTTATTTATTTATTTATTTATTTGGGAATCTTATGTGCCGCCCCATTCGCATAAGCCTTCCAACAAATAAATAACAATACAAATATATAAAAACTAGAAACATCCAGGCAATAAGTTAAAACAATAAATAAATCAACAATTAATTAAAATAACGTTTAAATAAAAGGGTCTTGGCCTGGTGCTGAAAAACAAATAACGACGGCGCCAGGCGGACCTCTCTGGGGAGCGCATTTTATAAGTGCGCTCTGGATAAGGATTTCTCTGACCTGAGGGGCAGGGGCAACATTCCCCATCCCATGGCCAAGCTTTCCATGGATGATGAGAGTTGTAGCACAACACATCTGGGAAGCAGCAAGCTTGGGGAATTCGCAGTGGTGCAAGCATTCAATATGCTTGCATCATGCCTCAAGCCACACTTCAGCCCCTTCTGCAAAACACTGGCAGCCGTGCTACAAAATTGGCAAGTCCCTTCCTTCTGGAAAAGCCACAGACCTCCTACCTTTGTGCTTCCCTCCACGAGGTTTTCTTCGGGATGCATCTGGGCCGCTTCGCAGGGGTGCTATCCTTGCTCTCAGTGTCCTCCTCCTGTCCTCATGGATGGCCCCCCCTCCCAGCTCTTCTTTGCCCTCCTCTATCGCCAGGCACATGTGCACTGGCACACAACTGGCACCTTTCTTTTAATCCCTCGCAAGCCTCCAGTTTTTTCCTTGAGTTTAGAGGGGAGGAACTCTGTGATGAACACTCCCTGCTGCATGAAAAGTGTAACCTTCTCCAATCAAAATAATTACGACTTCGCACCAAGTAGAAATTCGAGCTATGCAAGGGATAGCGTTGGATGCGAGAAGAGCAGGGGAAAAGCACACACATCTTCCTTCTTCAGGGAGTGAGTCAGGAAAAAGACACTCTGTGGGCTGATTCAGAGACCAGAGTGAAATAGCATCGCATTTTTGCTTGCTCCATCGGCAAAGGCTCCCCCGCCCCCCAAAAGAGCAGGCACAAATGTGCAAGACACATGGGCATGAACCTTGGAGCGGCTTATTGGCCCCTACAAGTAGGAATGCGGGAGGTATTCCGTGTGCTGGAGGGCACACTAGGTAAGGTTGTTGCCTTTATTCCTAGCTTGTTGGTGTGCTTAAATAGTAGTCTGGCATGCAGAAATTTAACAGGTGGCGTTTTCCCCTCCTTTCTTGCCAGGAAAAAAGTTGCCTATTAAATTTTTGCAAGCGAGGCTGCTGCTAAATAGTTTGGAGCACCTCTGGAAAAATATTCACAACTCTTGTGGTTCTGAGTCTGGCTTGGTCCCCCGCTGCTTCCCATGCAGTGTAATGTGTTGCTCAGCCAGAGACAATCCCTTTCTGCTTTGCTCCCTTTTGTTTCAGCTCTGGGCCAGTGCCAAGCATCAGCATGATGGGGCACCTGCCGTGGGCCCCCTCCAGCAGAGACCCCATCTTCATCAAGTTGCAGCTTGCCTGCTCCTCTCTCGGTCACTCTGGCCCAGCCAAAAGCGGGTGAAAGTAACAGGAGCAGGTGAAGCTGTGGCCGCTTGCTCCCCGGCATTCTGCCTGTCCAGCAAGTGGTCCCAAGATGAGAAAGAGGCTGGCTGAGACGCCAGAACAGCCCGTGGCGTGGGAGATTTAAAGCAATGTGGTTGTGTCCAGCATGTTTCTTTCCTGAGGCCTTTGAAGCTGCAGCCTATAAGAAGAGCCTCTGGTTAGGTCTGTGTGATGCTTTGCAGGTGAAAGGGACCCTGTCAGGGCTGGCGGGGGCCACGCGTCCCATGGAGGAATCTTTGGCTCCCGCGTTGCAGCCAGTGCTTTGTGGAAACCTCCGGGGCTCCCAGCCCTCCCCTTCTGCAGTTACTTGCTGGGGTAGCACCACTTCCGGACTGAGATCTTCTCTAGCTTCCCTACTTTTGCTTGCTTAAAGGAGTTGTCAAAGGAAGGGAAGAGGCAGATTTGACTCATCGGTTAACCAGAAACATGCCCACACGTGGGAGGTGGATGTGGTAGAAGCTGCATTTTATACCTGGCGCATTAAAATATGTGGGGAGACAATCACCTGCAGAGTGTTGTGACTGGCAGGGCCATGTGTGTTTCCTGAGATGCAACTCCTGTTGATTTCAGTGGGACTTTCTTCCAAGGAAGCAGATTTCCACTGGCTGCCTAGGGACGTTTTGTCTCTCTAGATTTCCGTGAAGGACTTATTGTGCAATTAATTGGATGAGAACAGAAGATGTATGAATGGCTCCAATTCAGGCTTCGAAGAAGCCTCACCCGTCGCCCTCAAGAGCCACCTCCGGGTGACTTAGAATGGGAAGTATTTGCAAATTGGTCTCCTTTTTCCCTCCAGGCTGGCAAGGTTTCATCTACAGAGCAGGTGGTGAACAGGTGAAGAGCATGTTGATTGTTTTGGCAGGTGAGGAGCATTGCTGGACCCGTGTGCCAGGTGAGCTCTGGACTTAGATGCAAGCTGGGACTTGGAAGTTCGAACACATGAAGCTGTCTTGAGGCCGAACTACACATTACACAGAGTTCTGCATAACCACCCCTTGACTTTTCCTCTTAAAACAGATGTTGGAGGCTGTAATGTTGGGGGGCAGGAAAGGCATCACAGATGTTGGGGGGCAGGAAAGGCATCACTCCCTCTCAGCCTCACCTCTGCCTCACAGGGTTGTTGTTCCCAGGATAAAATTGGAAAGGAGGAGAAACTTATCAGCTGCCTTGGGCTCCTCACAAGAGGAAAAAAGCAGGTTTTAAATGCAATGTAATAACCATTCTCAATGCAGTTTGTGCCAGATTTGACATGGACGCGACAGTTCAGATAAATAGTGCTAAGGAACTGAGCCTGAGCTCCATCTGCTGCACACCTGGACTAGATCTCCTGTTCCCGTTTGCCCAGCAACAGGGACTGTTAGACAGAAAGGGGTGACTTGACCAAGGCTGTGCCTCAAACCCGCGTCAGGCCTGTGATTGGATCAAATCCAGTGACGCTTTTTGTCTCACCGATACTGTGTGGCACCGAAGCCAGGCAGTGGAAGACAATGGGATGATTCCCAAGGCAGGCTGGGGTGTCATTAAGAAATTAATCAGCTCAAAATGTCGTCCCTAATGCTATTATGTGTAATTAGCTGCCCATAATCCCTCTGTGTTGCTGGTGCCCTCTTACACATTCTTCCTGTCTATGTGTTAGAGGACAGGAGAACTTGGGAATGCGAGAGTGTTGTGTGGTGGAAAGAGAGCATCGGGTTCGTGCAGAAGGGCTGGGTTGGAAGGGTGTGGAACCTGCAGCCAAAGCGAGGAAGAAGCCAGGCGACAAAGTGGTCTTGGGTCCGAACGCATGCTCGGGTGTTGCCAGGAAAGAGCTATTGGTGGATTAAACGGCATGAGATGTACAGCTGCCCCACATCCTGTCCCTGTTTGCAGCCATCGGTTGACGGGACAACGTGAGATAATGCTGCTTGTTTGTTTAACTGTGTGGTTGAACCTGTTGACTTATAAAGCAGGGGTCCAGCTGCTCGGTTAAACAACTCCCTTGCCCAAGAGAAGGCAGCCTATGAGGGAGAATTCTCAAAAGAGAGTGAGAGGTAACACTGTTTAAGCCAGCCGTCCTCCACTGATGCCCTCCAGAATCATAGTGGGGAGTCATAGTCCCCACTTATGTGGGGAACCCCAGACTGAGTGTGGGGAGGCTGATGGAGCAGTTCTGGAACGATGTTCCAAGTCTAAAAGAGCTTCAGTGATTGAGTGCTCTTGTGATTGAGTGATTTAATTATTCAGTTAATTAAGTAAGTAGAGAAAGAAAGAGTTGCAAAGGTGGCCACGTCTCCCGGTCTTGAGATGGGGTCAAATCTTCCCAAGGGCAGTGAGTCTTGGCTCACCCTTGCTGGGGTGGGTGTTTGCCCTTGCTGGGTACACACAACAGATTGTGTGTTTCCATTGCCAGGTGTACAAAGTGTCCCGTTTCTTGGCTATTCCAGTCTTCAAGTTGCCTTGGATGTTAAGTTAATGAAGTTCAGCTTTCTTTGTGTTGTGGAAGCAGGATCCTAACCATTTTGATCCTTCTCCTAGGAGAGAAGCCCACACTGTTTCTGGATGGAGCTCCTTCTGCCTGCAGTGTCTGTGCCGGTGCATTGGGTGTAGCCCACTGCACAACATTCATAGAAGCCAAGTTAGATAAGATGCAGACATGGGGTGTGGAACCCTGCCCGTGTTCCCACTACTCATAGAAATGTGCCAGTCTGGAGAAAAGTTCCAGGGGAGATGTGGGAGATTATGAACCTGGTTTGCAGTGAGTCTGTCGTCATCTTCTTCCCAGAAACCAGGTCTCCTCCAGAAGTCTTATTGCGTACAAGGTTCTCCTAAGCATGGAGAGGTAAGTTGGAGGAATGTGGACAACCCGAACTGCACAGCTTAGTCTGCCACGCTTATTAACGCATCTGCTCTCATTCATTTCTTATTACCCAGAATCCCCCTCCCATCCTTCCATTCTCTCTCCACGCTCACACTGTCGGACTGTAGAAGGAGAAAATCTTTCAGCCTTGCATATTTCGCTGGTCAACTAGGCCTGATGGGAAATAAGAATATGAATATGTGTCGGGAAGGCAAGCAGTACACGTTCTTCAGAAGTCTCAGGATGTAGTGAATTGCGCCTGTCTTTGTTAAGCCAGGATTTAGTCTGTGTTGGCTACATCTCACATTTTGTTTTTGACATAAACTGAGAACTATTAATCAATATCAAAGCCGGCAGATAAATGTTGGTTAATTGGTGCATCTCTGATTGAATGTATGTTATCCAGTCTCTCATCTGTATGTACTTTACATACATAGTAATTGGATAGGTTTCCATTTCTTCCTATATAACCAAGAATACTATATAAGCAAGGAAGTTTTCTCTGAGGGTAAAGACGTGGTGCTGTGAGTTTCAACTTTCTCTCCCATAATCGCTGATGTTAAACTAGCTTACTTGGATAAACCTAAACATAGAAGGAAGCTCCATTTCCTCCACAGGGCAGAGGTTTGAAAAGTACAATATACATTCACAGCAATGCATATACAATTTGTTTTTAAAATTGAAAACCAGTAGCATTCCATGGCTTTGTAATCTAGAAATGTGGGCCCCTCTTAACTCATAAAGATTAATTAAGCCAGTTTGTTTAAAAAAAAAACAAAAAACCCAGCATCACACAATTCCATATAGACTGGTCCTGAAGGAAATTAAATAATTGCTCTTTTAAAAACATTTGGCATTCAAAACTTATCCACACCCATCTGATATATCCTTCAATTAAAATGACTGGGCAAGCAAATAGAATCATGCTATTTGGATTGAGAAGGACTGATCAACACTCAATGTTTGAATTGAGTGAATTGCTTTTCCTGCAGGGCTCTGAGTTTGTACTTTCTGGCATGGCGAGAATTTCCAGGGGTCAGTGCAGTGTGTTTTTGGGCTTGGTTTCCTTTGGTGTAGCCAACAGCCTTGGAAACAGATCCTGTTCTTGCAGCCTTTGCTTTATTTGCAAAACAGGGTGGAGGTGATCGCCATCCACATTTGCATACGGATCTCAAATCCATGGGAAGAGATAGCTAATCTGTGCCCCAAAGAATTTCCAGCCTCCATCCAGCTAAAACCTTGTGTCACTGTACCCCTCATTGGGCCCTACATTCCTCTGTTCAAACCACTCTGTTTGTGTCATCGAAGACTTATCGTCTGTCTTGGAGAATGGTGCTCTTTTCTCGCAGCAGAAGGCTCAGGATCTGCATACGGACAGGTATGAACAGCAGCTAAGTAGCAGAGATGCCGATATGGACTCTGTGACAGCCTTAAGGTGCACTCCTATATAGCCTTTGAGAGCAAAAAGGGTTAAAATTCCCAGCATGCCCCAGCCAAGCTTCAAAAAGTTTAAACTGGAATAAAACCAGACTAAAAATCCAACCTCTGCCGGCTGTGGCTAATAAAGCAAACCTCACCAAGCTCCTTTCAATCTCCAGTCCTCCAAGGGACAGCACACCTGGCTAATGCTGCCTGGCACATCTCACCCACTGGGATGCGCGGAGCATGTGACAATCGTTGTATTATTGTGTACTCTGGCAAGGAGGGACTTGATTAGATATTTCCTCCTCGGCTGGAAAATTGTAGCGGTCGGAACACCAGTTTGTCCAGTTGCAAGACTGCCTTTCCCAGGCATCAGATAAGCCAGGAGGCTGGGCAGTGAGGTGGAGGCCTCACGGGTTAACTCCCAGCACTGCCTCCAGGTGGGTTCCTGTTAGCACCTGGATCAGAAAAGGTGGTCCTTCTGCCTGGGATCCAGACAGCAGAAGCAAGCTGACCCCTGAGTGCCTCTAACTGATGCTAATGATGATGGAAGGGTCCATGCGCACCTTGACTCGATGCTCTCCAGCTGTTTGGACTGCAAGTCCTGTTGGCTGGCCCAGGTCAGGTCTGATGGGAGCTGCAGTCCACAACATCTGGAGGGGGCCAAGCCGGAGAAGGCGGGCACAACCCAGGATTGCTCCCCGCTAGAGGAACACTCCCCCTGAGGAGGTGTGCTTCTTCCCATCGGAGGCCCTGGGGCTGTGGTCCTGACAGTGGATCAAACTGGCAGAGAAGGGCCTGGCAGAACCAGGTCAAAGCTGGGCTGTTGAGGTCCAGAAGCAGATGGCCGCCTCTTACAGCCAAGCAGGCTGGGAGGTTTTAAGTGCCCGGGCGTCTCTGCTCCATCCTGCACTGAGTCACTGTTCCTGCAGCCTCCATGTCGGCCTTCTCCTACCTCGTTGTCGTGCAGAGTTGGACCACGACTCCGACCATCCCAGTCCGCGTGGCTGTTCTGGTGGGAGGCATGAGGTGCAGTTCTGCATGCCCAGCGAACGACAGCTTGACAAAGCCAGTCCTGGGAGCTTGTGCAGCTGCCGAGCTCAGGGACCGTGTGATCCGAGCCAAGGATGGCCGACCTGCGGACCTCAGCGTGCTTTGGCCTACAACTTCCATCAGCCCCAGCAGTGTAGCCTGTGGGGGGGGAGTGATGGGAGTTGCAGGCCAAAACCCCCTGGGGTACCTCACAAGCTGCCCAAGCCTGATTTAAAGAAATCCAAGCAACTGTTCGCCCAACAGTTAAAGTCCCCCTGACTCATTGCAGTCCATGTGGAAGAGCCTCCCGGAACGACTCGCCAGATGACAACACACTGGTGCAGCAACCGGATGAACGTGCAGAGGTGTGATGCCAAGACACTGCCTGGGGCTGCGTTTGGTGTGAGTCACCACGAGGTTTGTCAGCTGCGAGCTCTCTGCAGCGCGGTGACAAACGTCACAGCCATGCCGGCAACGTGAAGCTCTAGCGATGCCTTTCCTTTATTTGCCCCATGGATCTAACACAACCCTATTACTCCATATCACACGTGGGGAGATTGAGGAATAAACAGCTGTGCTGCTGCCTAGGCAGGAGGAGGGCCAATCGGACATGGATCGGCTCTGGAACGGAAGCCCCGGCCTTGAATGTTCATGGAGAGGACCTTCTGCAGGGCTCTCCTTCATAGGTTCGCCCTAGTCGGAGACAACTTGCCTGCACACAACCACAGCACATCGCCAGAAAATTGGACAGCGAGTTAAATCGAATCTGTATGGGCCAGTGTATATGTCTAGATGCAAATTTAGAAATAAAAGAGATACATCTTGGAGGGTTTGGAAACACTGCCCTATGAGGAGAGACTGAGGGAACTGGGCATGTTCAGTCTTGCGAAGTGAAGACTGAGGGGGGACATGGTACCCCTCTATAAGGACCTCAAAGGCTGTCACAAAGGGGAAGGTCAAGATCTCGTCTTGCTGATGCCAGAGTGTAGGGCACGGAATGATCAGTTCAAGTTGCGACTACCCAGGTTCAGGCTGGACATCAGGAAAAGCTTCCTCACTGTCAGAGCAATGTGACAGTGGAACCAGCTGCCTAGAGAGGTGGTGGCTCTCCCACACTGGAGACATTCAAGGGAAACTGGGCAGCCCTCTGAGTGGTGTCCTGCAACAGCAGGGGGTTGGACTCGATGGCCTTCATGGCCCCTTCCAACTCTACTATTCTATGATTCTATGATCACACCTGGCCCCCGCTTTCAGACAGGTCTTTATCTTTAAACTAAAGATACAGTCTTTAAACCAGACTTAGACTGGACACCCCTCAAATAGCCGGAGAATCATTGTACTCAAGCGAAAGGGCTTTGTGGTCTGGTCGGCCGCAGGTTGTCCTGGTCCAACCCATACAGTGATGCTCTTCGTCTCAGCTCAGCATCATTACGATCAAGATGGTTTTTCTCATGTAGAATAAAAACAAGCCTTAGCTGTTTGGGAATCCAAACGGAAGGCGAAACACTATTGGAATGTTAGTGGGTTGGATAACTGGAGAGGAAATTACCCTTGTATAAACAGCAATCTTCTGGTACTTTGAGGACCAATTTATTTACTGGGGCATATCATTTTGTAATCATAAGCTAATTTATGGGATAAGAGTGGGATCCAAGGCATGTGCAGGAAATGCTGGGAATTGTAGGACTTTTCTTCTATACACGCGTCACACAGTGCCCTACATCTGTATGTGGTAGCAGGGATATTTACTTACAGCGTATGGACAGGAAGTCGACAGCCCTCCAAACATTGTTGGATTATAACTGCTATGTGGCACAGTGCCTGGGCTGATGGGTGTTGTTGCTCAACATCTGGAGGGCCTCAGTTCCCCACTCCTGTTCTAAGGAGGAAAACTGGGCAAGGGCAGCTCGGGAGTGAAGAGGTTGCAACCGCTTCCAAGTTAGAAGGTTTCTTGCTAGGAACCCTGCAGGTCCTGGAGTTGGCACTCTGACATGCTCCTGAAAGGGCCTTCTTGTTTGTGTGTCCCTGAGCTAAGAAGAATCCGTCTATAGCACATGGTTTGAATTTACATCACTGTGATGGATAAAGACTAGGGTGGCCTCTGGGTTGTGTTTGGCCTGTTTTTCCAGCGTGATAATCCTGTTCATTCCGCAATGTGTTTCCACTTGTTGGGGAATGGGGTGTCTCTTGCCCTGGCTTGGGACATTGCAGGTTGGGACCTTCCTGATTTATAGCAAGTGGCTGTGAGGGCACCTTTACTTTCCTGCTTGGAATTCGGGAATTTGCTTTCCTGCACTTGCCAATGATGGAAGAAACTTGGTGTGTGTGTCCTGGAGCTTGGGAGGAACCTGGATTTGATAAGAGGAGCGAAAGAAAGTTGAAGCAGTATGGTTTTCCTTGTTCCACGCACAACCTGATACAGCAGTTCTCTGGGGTGCCATCACCTGCCACCACCTGCTACCTGCATCTTTAAAACCTGGGTGATGCCCCAGGGACGACGTGTTGTTCTGCTGAGCTTCGGTCTGCTGCCAGGGATGCTGAGCAGGGGCAGCCCAGGCGTCCTTCTGAGTTGCTCCTCTGCTGGCTCCCGTCTGCCCTATAGCAACAGCAGCCATGGGGTATGAAGCACCACTCAGGATAATGTCAGGACCGCTACTGGGTACCTGCCGAGGGGCACAGAGCTGCAGGTCTGGGGGCCACCCCAGGCCCTGTACCTTTCCTCTGGCCCCATCACTGGTGGTCAGAGGAAAGGGGTGCTTTCTCGGGGTTCATGAATTCTGAAGAGTGAAAAACAGCCCTAAGGAGTAGTAACCCAAGGCTTTAAGCCAAAATAAGCCAGGCTTTTTATGTGGCCTCATTCCTTTTGTGTCCCCCCCCCCCCGCATTGTAACACAGCCCCCGGGAGCTCCTGCAAGATCGGCCCTTGGCTTGCATGAGGTTTCACATCCCGGCTTTACTGCCACGGTGCCGGCTCCATTCTGGAGTGTCACAGACATTCTGGCGCTTGACAGTGGGTTCAAAATGGGGAAGAAATGGATGTATATAACACATGCACCATTGTGAGATACAGATTTTGCATACACCTGCCCTTCATGTGGTTAAACAGGTGCATTTAAATAGGGAATGTGGCTTTCGTGCATCATGATTTATGTGTAACATTGCAGGATAATTAGTGCTGTATTGTTAAATAGGCATGGTTTAAATAGTTTGCCTGTTTATAAACTCTTGTTGCCTAAGAGTTACTCTGAGGAAGTAGGTGCATTCTACTTAATGGATATAGTTTAATAGAAACTGTATGTTTAATATTTATGCAAGTTTATGCTGGCATAAATTTGTCTTTAAGCTTGAATGGAATTGCCCTCTGGGGAAGAATTAAGTCTTTAGCGTGGGACTTTGGCACGGAACTATTTCCTAGCTACAAATAACGGGTGTACATATGTACACAAGTATTCTAAGAAGTGTTTATTTAAGAAGCCTCACACTTTTTAAACGAGTTGGCTGGTGAGTTTTGGCTTGCAGAAAATATGAGCTTTATCTGGCATTCCCATACCAAGTGCACCGGCCGGTTATGCATCAGCAAAAAAGGGGACAAGAGACAATGCATTTGCAAAAAGGGTACATACAATTTGTATGTATAGCTTGCATGTATACCACAGTGTGAGCGTAAATACATCTTTACCTAGGGTGAAAGATTAGTACAGGGCCTACACGTTTAGGCTGGCTGTCCTGGGACACACCAGCCAGGCAATTAAGTCTGAGGGTCCTTTGAGCTGGGCCTGGGCAGTTCTTCAGCCAAAGGGTGTCTCCCACTAGAGAACGATCCTCCGGCAGCCCTTCACACGGAGCCCTGGCCTCCAGAGAGAAAGGACACGTGGACACCCGGACACCAAGGGCTTACATTCCCTGGGAGCTTTCCAGTGAGGACCAAGGGGTGGCAAGGAGAATTTTGGCAGGTTCCGGCTGTTTTCCCCGTTCGCGGAATTTCCAAGCATCTTCTGAGAATCCCGAGGAGTCCCCAGCTGGGAAAGGGGAAAGCTTTTGTTTGTTCTGGCGGATGAGGTCATCTTTCTTCACGGCAAAGAGACATTCCGTGGTGAAGCTTCCTCAGCTGCTCTCCCACCTTGGCCACCCCTGCAGGCTGGGAAAAAGGTGAGCCCTGCCTAAAAGTGGCAGCCAAGCAGGGCTGCTCTGCTCAGGGCTCATCCCTCGGGACTTGCCTCCGAGGCTGCTCCTCCAACAAACCAGCAACGAGCTCCCCGCCCAGTTTTTCAGGAAACGAAACTTGCAGCACCAAAGAATCTGCTTGAGTGAGTGGCAGGGAGAGCAGGTCCAGGTCCTTGGCTTCAGCAAGCTTCCCGATGGCCCTGCAGCAGCCTATTTTGAACCCGGTGAGTGTGGAGAGGAAAGGGGGAGCCCAGGGGGCCGCCTGAGAAGGAGGGAGCCCAGGGCTGCTGGCGCTGACTGGCAGGAGCTCCCCCGGGCTCGGGGCAGGAGCCTCTCCTAGCCTGACCTGGAGATGCTGGGACTTTGGTCTCTGCAGCGCTGCGAGTGACAGACCCTCCCGGGAAACCTTTTCGCATGGGGGTTGGGAAGCCTGGAGCAATCTTTCCAGTGGGGTGCTGTTTGTGCAGCAGCTGTGGAGCTGGAGACTGGCCACCAGCCTCTGGCCACCCTGCCCTGCCTGCCGCATTCCTCTCCATATCCACAGGGCGATGCCTTCCACTCGTGGCCCTTGCGAGTTTTCCTCCCTCACCTTCCTTCTTCTCGGTCACCATGGACAGTCTTTAAGAGAAGATGGGTTCCCCGTGCACTGCCTTCCGGCGGCTACTTTCCCACGGCCTGCATTTGAAGGCACCCTTAGCAATACGAGCCCGAGCCCAAGTGGCCAGGCTGTTGCTGAGAGGGAGGCCTGGAGCCCCTCTGCTCTGCTCACGGCCAGCGGTTCGAAGAGCGGGGCGGGGGGGGGGGCACCTGCAGCTACAGGGGCAGGCGTCTTCAGAAGACTTTCTTTCCACCCTCCCCTTTCCTTGGGCTGCACCTCCACCCCAGCATGCCACAGAATTTGGTGGCCGTAAACTTTGCCACCGAAGCTCAGCGGCCGGCCTGTGCAGAATGCCACAGTGGCCAAATTCAGGCCAGATTTAGTGGCCAAACTACAGTAGCATTCCCTGGCGATTTTGGTGGTAAATCAAGCGGGGCGTTTTGGCTTTTGTGAGCTTTAGTGGTGGAGGGTGCAGGGTACATCCTGTGAGTTGGCCTCGTGTTGCAAGAATCATTCAAATGTTGTACAGAAATGCACAAAAGCTGGCAAAAGCTTTTCATCTCGTGGAGGTTAAGTGATGGGAAAAGCTCGTCTCCTTAATTTCCTGGCTATTCAAGGCAGAGCAGAGGAAAGCTGAGCTGGTGAATCGATTTGCCTTCTTCCATGTGGGGCAATCTCGGGGCCAACATTTGGTCTGAACCTCCCCGGTTCTTGCTGTCCTCCAAGTCGCCTCGAAGCCACAACTGGACATTTCAAAGGCAGGATGTTGATTTTTCAAACCGAAACTTAAACTGCACAAGAAATTCAAAGATGCAAATGATGGGAAATCATGCTGGGCATTCAAGGTATGGGGCCAGCAATGACCTTTACTTTTTCTTCCCACAGTTTGTCCCATTTACGGGCCCCATTTTGGGGGGACTGAATGAGGGGAAGAAGATTCAAATCCAAGGCCAAGTTCACCCTTCCATCAAAAGGTTTGTCCTCCTGCTTGTTTGGCTCCCATTCAATGATGTCCCACCTGGTCAATCTGATACCTGATCTGGCATACCTGATCCTCCTGTGGCAAAAAGTCTTTCTTCATTGCTTTGGTCCAGTGACTTTCCCCTGCCTCCCCAAAGTAGACACCCCTCTTGTGGTTAATGGACCCAAAAAGATGCCGCCCAGACAGTATCTTGGCGTGGACCAGTTGCTAGAAGCGCGATGGCTGCAGCCCTTCCACCTCCAGACTGGTTTTTATTACACTGCATGCTTCCGCTTGCTGCAGCACCAGATCCTGCCCCTAAGCCTGCACTAACCTGCGGCACTTCTGTTTCCCCCCAGTGCAGAGGGCTTTGCACCCGTTCAGTTACTGGAAGTGTGCGGAGTAGAGCTGGCTTGGGTCTCGGTGGGTCTGGGAAGGCTTTGGCTTGGGCCTCCGTGGGCAAGTGTGATGGCCACAGGCCCCGCTGCAGAAGCTGACCGCCCCTAACCCTTTATTTTATTATTTAAATAAACACATAAATAAAAGTTAATTTTATTTATTATACTATTTTAGTATAATCACAATACTATACTACTAATAATATTTATATTAATAAATATTTATTTTACTATTATAATATACTATTTATTATACTATTATTAAGATTTAGGTTTATAAAATAATAATATTTATTATACTATTATATATTTTATTTAAAACTTTTTTAGACCGTTCCTTACTTAAGTCTCGGGACAGTTTAACAATACTCTTTTTCTGTCCCAACACACAGAGCAGTGTAAAGCTTCCGGCTCTAGCCTGCCTTTTGACTTCCCACAATCCCCCCGATTTCGCATCGCCCTGGATCGTTTGGGGAAATCGGAGGTGCGGCTGAGGCCTGCTGCGTGGAGAGCGGCCATTTTGGTGGCTTAACCTCTCTACATACTCACAGGAGTACGTGGGGGGCGAAACATGGATGTCCTGTGTGAAATGAAGCACTGGCGGTATTTATTATATTGTAAGCCGTCCAGAGCCGACCCGTATTGGACGGAATAAAGATATCCTAATAACAGAAGCTGCATTGTTTCTGTTTGTTTTCAGGCTAGGTGTTGGCTTAAGGAAGCTGACCAGCTGCTGGCAATTTCAAACCATTTCCCGCTCTACTGACTGGCAGTGCTTCTGTGAGGCTTAATTTAAATGAAAGGGTTTTATGGTTTTGACTTTGGGACCTGTGTTCAGAGAAACAAGCAACTAGGGTGGACTTGGGACTTTGCCTGTCTTGCTTCTAGAGGACAAGACACTTTTGAAAGGGAAGGACGTTGAAAATTGGCTCATTTATTTATTCATTAATCGGTTAAAAGCTTTTCTATCCCGTCCCCTACAAAAGTCTCGGGACAGCTTATGCTACAGTGTGGCAAACCAGGATGGTAAAGAAGCTGCTGCTCAGGAATAATTAAAAACATCACATTACACACCCTGAAGCTACTATGCCAAAAGTGGCTTTGAACCCCAGCGTGAACGGTTATTTTAAAATGGTTAACCTGAATTGCGGAAATGAAAATAGAATCAACAATTGAATGCTAATGTGGGCAGAGCTCGTCAAAGCAAATGTTGTTTTCCGCAGTGCTGAATGAAAAATCAGACTTGGCTACACAGTTGTTAAAACCGCAACAGCTCAGCCTATGTGTGAAATTATTCATGTGTGATGTCTAGTACTTGCGTGTTTCTTATGGCGTAGTTGTGCACAAGTCACACTGAAATACACCCTGCAACTTCCTTCCCAACTTCCTTCCGTCCAATTATGCATAGAAAGGCAAGTTTTCTGAGCTTTATCTGCCCCTTTGCCAAGCTACAGGTGAGTTACATCATGCCCTTTCCTGAATTCATCCTGCACACAGCCTTGCTGAGCACATCTTTAAGTGACCAGCCGCTAAACACTCAGTGGTGTTATTGTCTTTCATGCCATGTCCCAATTCATGAAATAGGTTCTCTAGAAATAGTAGCGCTCTCTCATCTTGCTTTCAAGCTGCGATCCCTCGGGACAAGATTTCTGACTGGGTGCAAATAATCCACAAGGGTTGAGTGTGGGTTGTCACTGAATCATGGGTGGTTCTTGAAATGTGGTTTATTGCAGTGTCTGAACCCAGTCATGCTAACAAGCCATGGTGAACAACCCACGGTTCACAACCTGACCACAAACCGTAGGTATCTTCATGGGTTTTTCCTGGTTAACAAACCATGGCTTCTTAGTGAAACCAGGCTCCTGCTGCCCCCAGGAGACCCCTTTCTCCCACTTTTCCTGCATCTCATCTCAGCAGGCCTCCCCCCTTGTAGCAGTGCCTCCCCGTGGGCAATCCGATCCCCACCCCATCTCCAGCCTGATGGATTTCAGCACCACCTTGATCTCCCATTTCAGGTTCACCGTTAATCTGGTGTGTGCGAACGGAGATATTGCCTTCCACTTCAACCCGCGGTTCGATGAAGGCCGGGTGGTCGTCTGCAACACGCACCAGAGAGGCCAATGGGGGTCGGAGGAGCGCACCAAGAGCATGCCCTTCCAGCCTGGTGTCTACTTCGAGCTGATCATCAACGTCGTCGGCCACTGCTATCAGGTGGGGGAGCCTCACGGAGCCCTCCCTGGGGCAGCGCAAGAGGCATCGCCTTGCTGTTGCGGGTCAGGCAGCCAAAGGGGAAAGATGCCGTTTTTCTCTTCACAGCAGTAGCTGTGATTTGTACTGTTGTATTTTTATGGTGCTTTTACAATGACTGTTTTATATTTTTATTGCATTTTGGTCATGTGCGCCACCCAGGGAATCTGTGATCTGATGGGCGGTGTAAAAACATCATCATCATCATCAACAACAACAGGAGCACAGGACTCCTTTGCAGTTCAGGCTAAAACCCAGAGTGGATACACAGCCCCAGAACAGTTGGAGCCACCAGTTTGCACTCAGTGGGGGTGGGAAGAGCCAGATATGAAAAGGAGGCTCAGGGTTGGCACCCGTAGCATCCTGCCTCCCGTGAGACTTACACCGGGGTGATCTGCAGGACGTCCTGGGTACTACCAAGACGAGGCCTGAGCTAGCAGATCTGTGCAGATAAAGGCCCTGTGGCTCCAGCAATTCAGACAGATCATTTACAAGGAGGAACACTGTGGCTGAAAGACAAGCTGCTGGCACAAAGGAAGGGAGTTGTTTTTAACTGCTCCTGCTTCCTGCACCACAGGAAGTGAGACGTTCTTGCTGATGTGCCAAACAGCTTCTATCTACTCCAACTTAAAGCAGCAAAATACGGAGAGGTTAAAAAAAAGTGACAGTGAAGTAGGTCTCATTTCCTTCCTCCCCAGCACCTTTTCATGGAAAGAACTGGCTTGCCCTGTCTTTGCTTTGTGTGTGGACAGAGCAGTGGGCTGGATAAAACTCTGCACATTTTGTTTGGCTCTGAGATCAAAACTTTGTCTGTTTCAGTTCCCGAAAGTAGAGAAACCCTCCTTCTCTGGTGGACTCTGAAGGTGCCACCCTATGGATCTTTAGGCAGGAAAGAGCCCTGCTGTTCCCAGCATCCCCCAGTCATTAGGGGGAATCCCTTTGTTTCATCCCTTAGTGAAAACATTCCACATTTTTTTTCTATGATAGCCGCCACCTTGTGGCCACGACCCTGTCTTCTGGGGACCCCAAATCAAATTCTGCTGCTTGTTCACCGAAGAGTTTCCTTCACCTGGTTCCATTATTTCTCTAGGTATCTGTTAACGGCAACCACTTTCTGGAATATAAACACCGCCTCCCCTTCCATCTTGTCCAGACTTTGCACGTTGGTGGGGACATCTCCATGAGCTGTATCAGCTTTTCGGGGACTTGTGTAAGTTACACCTTTTCATCCCTCCAACTCTCAATCCTTTCATTCCTTCATTCCATTTATATCCTGCCTTCCCCCCTGCCCCCCAATGTGGTTTACATAATTTCCCTCTTCCTTTCCATGCTATTTATTGAAACTTAACATCCTAAATTTTTGCAGCTTTCAATGCAGAAACCAAGTTGTTGCAAATCAAGGGAAAGTTTTTTTTAAAAAATGCAGGCAAATCCATTTTAAAGCGAGGCTGCCCATTTTTATCTTGGCACTTGTGTGGGGTGGGAAGCCTATTCACCAGGTGAATGGAGAGAGACGGGCCTGTCAAGGGTGCCCCCCCTATGTGGGGGAGCGGGGGCTCACTGCATGTTTTAAGCTACCCAAATAGCTTTGGTTACAGGACAGCATAAAATCAAATAATAAGAATTCTGATGCCAATGCCTCTAGTTTTCCTTATCCTCTGCGTGGAATGAGTCACAGTAGCAATGACCGTGGTGCCTTGTACCAAGTAGTTTATCTAGGTGGGCATATTTGGTCTTCTAGATAAAGTGCTATGGAGGGGGAAGTACAGAAGCTACAGCATCCACAGGAAACGACCATACTAAACGGCTCCGGTCTCACCTGCACCACACCTGTGCTTGCAGCCTCCCTCCCTCCCGGGGTGACCTGGATGCTGGGACTCCGACGAATCCCTTGCCAGCCCCAGCCAATGTAAAGCATCAGTGGCAACCATTCAGTGCAGCTCTGGAAGAGTTGATTCACAAGTTGGCTTAGGTGTCAACGTAGCAGGAAAAGCGAGAACTTACATTTCTGCAAACAACTTACCACAACTGATTCTTTACAGAAAACCATCTCCCCATATTGATTCTGTATTTGATTTTTTTAAAAAATACATGCTTGCTCAGTGTCTTCCCAGGAACTTTCTCCTCTTCCCCCAATACATGGTAGTTGTTTTTTTGGAAGCAACTTGTTTTGAAAGTGAATTTCCATTTCCAGATGCATTTCCCTTCTGTTTCAGGCACCGCCCCCTTATACTCCCCCCATGAATTTTCCTCCTGTGTTTGATACCTTCGCAGCCACCAATGTGAGTAGAACAACCTCTTTTGCTTGCTTGCTTGCTCGCTTGCCTCGCTTTTATTAGTCCAACCAACAAGGGTCTGGAGTGGTGAGGGATACTAGCAGATCCGTGGAGCGGTTTTAGGGTGTGATGCCAGACACCGTGGGCTCGATGCGTTCCAGTTCTGGACTTGGAGGCTTGTGTACATCCTAACTCTAAAAAAATTCCCGTGCCCCTCTCCCCAAAAAACGAGGTCAGGGTGCTGGAGGGTGGCACCTTCCATGACTCAAGGGCTTGCCTGCATGCGTGTCACTTTCGCGGGACCCCTAAGCTCAGTCGCACTTTTCGGGTAGGCACCTGAGAAATAATCGACTTCCGGGAGGTCAGCTGCCGTGGGCATCGCTGCATGAAGCATTTGGTGTGCTCGTGCGATTCCCAACCCACAGGAATCTGTCGGCTCTTCACACAACCTCCTCCTCCTCCACCGGGGCCTCTCCTAGGTTTTTGAGCATTTCCATATGGCTTTTTCTTTTTTAGAATCAGGAAGACAGGCTACTAAAGGACCCCACACAGCAAAAAGCAAGCAATTGGTTGCCATGAGCAGGTTTTGCCCCTCGTCACATTTCCCACTCTCCTGGTCCCCGATTCATCATCTTTGTCCTCCTCTACACTGTTCTTTTTATTTATTTATTTATTTAAAATATTTATATGCCGTCCTATTCGCAAAAAACCCTCAGGACGGCTTACAATATAAAATATAACATAAATTGTAGCTAACTGGGCACAGCTGGACTAATGCAGAATAAAGTGGAACTTGCGTCTCATGATTTGGAAATCGCAGCCTCAAATCACAAGAACCCTGTACTGATTAAGACTGTGATCCGGAAAGATACGGGTTCAAATTTACCCACCGCCGTGAGCTTCGAAACTGCCTAATGCGGATCCTGTCTAGCAGCCTGCCGCTTCTCGGCCCCAGCGTGGCCTTCGGAAGCAACGCTGAATTACGTCCCAGGGCTTCCAGAGTCAAAATGCCCAGTAATTCGTATACTATAGCATTGCAAATGTCCATGGCCGCTTAATGACGACTCCTGCTTCTTTGGCAGGCCTGCATGATGTTTGCTCAGCCGGGCCACGGAGCACGGAACACTTCTGTGAGTATGTTCCTAGCTTTGTGGAAATGTCTTGGGATTAAACGCGGGATCAAACGACGGAAAGTTTAAAGCGCGGCCACAATGTTGGCTTGCTTGCCAACAATGTTGGCTTGCTTCTAGCTTTGTGGAAATGTCTTGGGATTAAACGCGGGATCAAACGACGGAAAGTTTAAAGCATTGCCAACAATGTTGGCTTGCTTGCTCTGGTCGTGTGGGAAAGCCAAAGATCAGTGGAAGGAGGGCTGAACCGCATGGAAACGGGCAGGTGAACCAGTGCAGTGCATGCCCATTTTGGACTACAGCTTCCATTACCTCTGACCGCTGGCCATGCTGTTTGGGGCTGAGGGAGGTTGGAGTCCAGAGCATCGGGAGAAGACCAGGTTGCCTGCCTCTGTTTAAAACACAGGATGCTGAATGCAGAGCATGGATCCACCCAGTCCAGTGCTTCCTACACCAACTGGCAGCCCCTCTGCAGGGTTTGTCAAGCTTCCCTTCCGTAGAAGCTGTGGACTGAACCTGTTTTTCTCTGCAGAGCAAGATTATTGAAAGCTAGGTTATCCCTGTCCAGATTGTAAGCTTGTGTTGTTCTTAAATAGGAAAAAAACTTAAACAAAATGTACTCTTTATGGGATGCTTCTAGCACTACCAGTCCAAAGCCATTGTTTAACTCTTCTTTATTGCCCTCCTTAGCACCAACAACTGCTCTTTGAATAATACAAGCTATAGTTCTTTCTAAATCATTGTTCTTTTCATGCTTCCTTTGCAGAAGAAGAAGAATTACCAGGTATGTGCTAAAATTAGTCTTGTAGCCCCATTTAATTAAGATAGTTAAGCTTGATTTGGCCTGGTGTTTAGAGGTGCTCAGTTCTAAGATCTAAAATATTGTAACAAGGCCCCTCTCTGTATTTTCATGTCTTCCCAGGGCCTCAGCGGAGTGACCTTGTCCAATCCTGTGAGTATTTTGCTGTTCTATTTTTATGTCAGTTAAAAATAACAGAATCATTAAAAACGCCAAAGTGATGGTGGGTGATGTTAAAATGGTAAAAATGCAATCGAACAATTGAAAACCCAGAATGAGTAAAGCGTCAGTGCCAGGTACACTTTTTGGGGAAGCAAGTTATATCATTGGGGTGCTATAGCGGAAGAGGCCCTTCTTGTAACAGCCCCTCTAACCTCATTCAAGGAGGGCTGTTGGAGAAGGACCTTCGCAGACGATCTTGAGGACCTCTGGGTGCCTTGAAATGATCCTGCTAGTAAGAAACTTTATTTTGAAAAAGGAAAACAACGGGGTGGGGTACCTCATCGGTGCCATGAAAGGTGACTGGGGGGCACTGGCACCCACGGGTGCTGCATCGGCCAAACCTGATGAACCAAGTTCTTCTGTATTTCATTTCCAGGCTGTCCCATTCCAGGTTGCTATCCCAGGAAAATTTGGCCCATTTCGGAAGATCGTAATTGTGGGGAATGTGCCTTTTCACTCCAACAGGTGTGTTTGTAGAGAAAATAAGATCCCACACATCCTTCTGCATTATCTTCCTAGCTTTGGCTCGCATGTTCATGGAATGCCTGCTTTGGTGCAGCCCTGTTTGGTATCAGGATCCCCCATCTTTGGCCCTGCTGGCCAGGGCTAGTGGAGTTGGAGGCCAAAACATCTGGCACAATGGCCCTGCCACCTCTGGCAAGCAGGAGAATCCCCTGGGCAACCAGGCAGGAAACTGTACAGAACAGTCCCATTCAAATTTACTCAGAAATCAGCCTTCTTATGTTAAGTGGTACTTCTTTACAATAAACACACAAAGGATTGCCAGCTAAGACTTTATGCCAGGGACAGTCAGGCTGGTGACCAAGTTTTGTGGGCGATTAACTTCTGTTGACTTATTTTCAAGGCTGAGAAAGAAGTCATTCAACACAAAACATCCGTGTTTAATTGCTTTAAAATGTTTTCATCCCATTCCTGACCCAAAAAGGCTCTGCGAGCAGCTTATATGCCATCAATACGCTAAGACAGACCCTTACAGTCCAAAAGGGCTTCTAATCTGAAGACAAGACACTCAAGGAAACAGGGGTGGGGAGATGGAATAAGGCAGGTATTTGGGGCTGATACAGTGGTGCCGCTTCCCCTCTGCACAGCTGCTGGGGATCACAGCTTAGGAAAAGGCTTTGGGCTCCACTGGTATAAGGACTGTCCCTTCCTTCTGTCCAGATTCCACGTGAACCTGAGAAACACCATGACTGGCAACATCGCCCTGCACATCAATCCCCGGCTGAAGGAGGGCGCGCTGGTCCGGAACACGTGCACCAACGGCATGTGGGGCTCTGAGGAGAGGCACATGTCTGCCATGCCGTTCCTCCCTGGTCAGGCCTTCCATGTAAGAGGGACTGGGTTGGAGGACTTTGCATTGTGGTATGAATTCACCAGCTCAGGTTGCCCTGGCTCAAGCAGCACCCTTGGGAGGAGAGTGTGTACACACAGGTGCTGACGGCCTGGAAGCGCTGTGCATTCCAACATCTGCTTCCAGTGAGCCCTTTCCTTGCCCCGAGCCTTTATGGCAGCGGCGAATGCGAAAACTGCTCCCAGCCGTTTTCTGCTGCTTCTAACATGGGCTGCTTTCTTGGGGGTCTTCAGCAGCTGCTGAGAACTGCTGGCAGACGGACCAAGTAGGACTTTGGTCCGATCCCGAAGAGCAAACCCTTATGTTCTCACAATCATCCTACTGACTACATTTCAGCCCATCTATTTAAGCATCATATCAAGCAGAGGCTGTTAGGGAGCCGAGGAAACCCAGCACCTGGCCACCCAGTGCCTGATAAGGAGTTAAAGGACTGAACTGTTCTAGGAGTATCTCTGTACCAGATTTATTTATTTATTTATTTAGCTCCCACTCTTTCCTGAAAACTCAGGACTAGGTAGCCAATACTTTTCTGCACTTTCGCCAACCTGGTTTCTAGGAATATTTTGGAGATCTTGAGAGTTAAACTCATACAAAATGGAAATAACTTGGAGAATCTAAGTTTTTATATCTTCTGCAGGACCTGAATCAATGTTATTCGCGAAGTTATGCCCAACCCTTTGCTGAATCAGTATGGATAATAAAAACTCTCCTGTTTTCTACCACTAGATGGAGATTGCCAGTCAGAGGAATACCTATGAAGTGACTGTGAATGGAATAGCAGCATTTGAGTACATCCATCGAATTCCTCCAGGACAGGTGGACCAATTGGAAATTGCTGGAGATGTGACACTTTCTTGCGTCCAATACTGACAAGGCTCCGTTCTTCTTACACAACATTATTATTCAAGTCTCTTGTGGCGAGAGAGCCGCCAGTGCATGTCAAGACTTGCTTCTCCTCCACCAGATCAGTGCTGCTTCGAAGCATCTATCGTGCGTAACTAACTTGCTGGCCTAAAATCAACTCATTTATTGTGGCTTCCCCTGGTAATTATAGGGGACTAAGGATCATTTTTAGAAAAATTGTGTTAGGACAGCTGGGAGGGATGTGGAAACTATGATTTTTAAATGTGTTCAACTCATTTAAATTTGTATAGATACATAAATTTGAAATGGAAACTTTAGTAAACTGAGACTGGATAATCACGTCTCTTGATTACTTCCGTCCCACACTCTTTTTTAAATGATAATTTATACAACCACATAAATTTGGTCCTAAGCTGCCCAGAGAGCCCTTTGGGCTATAGTGTGGCATAATATAATAAATATTTGTCTCCTTGGTGAGAAATATAGTACATTCCTATCAAACTGATGAAAAGACAGCTGGAACTGTGGTCTTCAATGTACTCTATTGCATAATTTCAGTCAGAATGCTCTTCACAGTCAGCCTTAGAAGAAAGGTGCATAAAAACCATGCTAAAGGGATGCACCTAAGTTACAAAGCACTGCAGGTATCTACCAATACAACTCGCAGATATTCAGGCCTCTACTTTCAGATGATTGTGTATTCAGAAAGACGCTGCTAATTTGAAACCAGTTTTCTTCCACCTACATTATGAAAAAAATAACAATTTGCTTGGCTTCTTCCAGAGAGTAAGAGATCCCTGCAGATAACCAGGCAGGGAAGTTCTTCCAGACTGAAGGAAATTGTTTCTCCCCCCCCCCCCCTTTATGCCTCACCAATGAATAAGAAAAGTATATGTGGCTTGGTGAACCAGAATCTTCTCACAGTTACTGAAATGCAAGTACATACATTGCAGTGTGAGCATAATGTGGTAAGCATTTGCTTTGGGAACCCAGTGCACCTTGGAGTGGGATAAAACATATCAAGAGCAGCTTTATTTTGTTCGATTTTGCCCTGCCAGAAGAGTCACACTTGATCATTATGGCCTTGTACAAGTGCTGTGATTTAAACCCCAGGCAGCAAAAGTCCACACTGTTTCAGTGTCTTGCTGCACCTTAGAGTCCGGGTACCAGCATGCCTGGAGCTGCTGTGAGCAAGAAACACCTGTTGCTGATGCAGCTAGGTGTGTACTAGGGGCAGCTCTATCTGGATATCAGGCAACAGGTTGCAGCTGGTAATAATGTCTGTCTTGTCTGCAACAGCACGCAAGTCCTCCAGGACAAGCCGGATGTTGTGCGAGGCACTGATGATGCCATTCTGAGAGTTACTGAGCTGCCCAGTAATGGCCCCGATCTCTCTGACGGCCGTCTGGTACACCTGCTTGATGGTGCTGTTGACATCGTAGTACAGGCGGGTGTTACTCTCCATCAGCTTCTGCTGCAGCAGGGTGCTGTAGCGCCCGTGGTGCTGGATACGCAGGGCGGGCTTCTCCTCGATGGCTGTAGGAGAGCCCAGCTCTTCATTCCGGAACACGACCAGCGGTGGCAACTCTGTGCTGATTAACTTGGGCTTTGCTTCTGGCCCAAGGGGTCCTGCATCTTCCTCCTCGTCTGTTTCAGATGCTTCCCCAGGGACTTTCACCCCATAAACAAGCGGCAAGGAACCACCTGGCACAGAGGTCAGATACACCTCTTCCTCTGAATCCGTCTCCGAAGCTTCGCCCTGGACTACAGTCTTGTGCCTTGGAGCAGTCATGATCCCACTACCTTAAGAGGGAAAGGGAAGACAGTTTAGGGTAAAGAACTTAGAAGAGAAGAGGCCAGAATCAGCTCAAATGAGCCAAACGTAGGAACTGCTTCATCTGGGTAGGCTGCATTTCCAGGATCAGCATCTTCCCCCAAGCGCTGCAGGGATATCTTGAGAGGGCAGATCGTCAAAACGAGTTGGGGAAAGCAGCCCCCCCGTGAGCCCCCCGCCCCCGTTCAACGACGGTGCACATCTGACTAGTGCCCACGAGAACACACCAGCGAAGGGACACCTCTCTCCACCGCGTCCCGCTCTGATCTTCACAGCGCCTTCTGCCTCATCCAGTCTACACCCTTCGCTGCTGTATACGGTCTCCCCCACCGCCCCGGACCCCGGCCAGGCTGGCTGCGACTAATGGGACTTGGAGTCCATGCCTTCCGGAGGGCAGCAGGCTGGGCAGGACCGCCCCGCCTTCTCCGCACGCAAGGCACCCGCTGCCGCCGCTCTCCCGAGCAGCCCCGGCGGCCCCAGGGCGGACCCCCTGCCCACGTCCCCCTCGGCCGGCTTGACCCACCCGGCTGGCCGGAAGCGCCACGGGCTGCAGCGCAGCCGGTGCGCACAGATCTGCATCATACTGTCCAGCCATGCGAGTCATAATTGCTGCTGGTTTCCTTCTACAGCCCCCGCGAGCGCCGCCCGCCCCCCTCGGGAACGTACCCGCCACTCCGCTCCCCACGGAAGAGCGCCGCCACCTTGGCGGGTCACATGACGCTGCCTGATCACGTGGCGCGCAGCCGGCCCCTCCCGAGGAAAGAGGCATCGCCCGCGGCCTCGGCGGCGCATGCGCACTGCTGCCGGAGTAGGGGAGCGTCGAAGAGGTGCTTGGGGGGCGCGGTCCGCGGCCCCCCCGGCCAGCAGCCTCAGGTCAATGCACGAACCAGGCTCCCTCGCGCAGGGCTTCGCCTGGCTGGGCGTGCCCCTGAGCCTGTGCAGAGGGCGTTTTCTTTCGTTTATCCCTGGGAAGGTACAGAGAGCCTCCTGCTGCAGCCGCACGCACACGTGGCAGTGATGGGCGGAGGGTAGCTTGTGTTTGGGCTGCAGAAACACGAATGCCTGTTGTTTGCCCCGTTGCTATCTCACCTTTGCTTCTGCCCAGGAACTCAAGGCATGCCCTCCCTCCATTTTTATCTTCACAACAGCCCTCTGAGGTAGGCTGAGAGTTAGTGACTGGTCCGAAGTCACCCAGCAAGTCGTGCTTCCTGTAGGGTTTAAGCCCATTAGCCACATGTGGACATGTGTGTGTGTTTGAGGAGTGTATTAATTACTGCTTAGGACATAATCCTTTTAAAAGGATTCACCTTGAAAATGGTGGCTAATAGCAGGAGCCAGTGTGGTATTGTGGTTAAGAGCTGAAGGTTTTTTAGTCTCTGCTCAGTCATGGAGCTTCCTGGTGACTTTGGGTCAATCATGTAAGGAATGAAATCCAAGCAATGACGATACGGGAGGCAAGGTACCAGCAGCAACAGTTTAATAGGTTCTGGCCAGACCGGGCACTCACCCCAAAGGTAGTGCACTGGGGAGCAGTTGACACAGCCTCTTATTACGTACTTCATGTGCAAAGTCCCTGCCTCCTTTCTCCCATTGGTGGGATACTTGGCGTTCTTCCCGTCCGCCTTCATCATACTACTCCTTGGTGTGTTACCCCCCACCTGCTCATACGTCCCATGTTCATGTTAATAACCCCCTTGAGTCATAATAGGAGGCACCACTAATATGTATTAGCTTATTATGCAGCTGTACCTTGGATTCTAAGTACAAAAGTTTAATGCCATGTCTGCCAATTACATCTTGTAGTCTATGAGTTTGTGTTGGACACAATACTCTTTAGTAATCACGAAGTGATCTGTATAGCTTTACCCGTTCTAGTCTGTTAATCACAATACCTTTATTAATTGCTAAGTTAATCACTAGGCGCCAGGCCCTGACGGGTTACACCCAAGAGTACTTAGAGAGTTGGCAGGGGTTCTCTCACGCCCGCTGGCCTCCATTTTTGAGGCCTCGTGGAGAACGGGTGAAGTTCCAGAGGACTGGAGGGTGGCATCGGTGGTCCCAATTTTCAAAAAGGGTAGTAGGAAGGACATGGGGAATTATAGACCGGTTAGCCTTACGTCCATTGTAGGAAAAACAATGGAAAGGCTCATAATAGAGAGAGATCTAGTGATGCTAGATAGGGAAGGGAGGCTGACAGCCACACAACACGGCTTCCGCAGAAACAGGTCCTGCCAGACAAACCTTGTGGAATTCTATGACAAGGTTTCAAGATGGCTAGATGGAGGGGATGCAGTGGATGTGGTATACCTGGATTTCAGCAAGGCCTTTGACAAAGTGCCCCATGATATCCTGGTGGAGAAACTGAGGAGTTTTGGGATACACCAAAGCACTGTCCGGTGGATTAGGGCATGGCTGACTGACCGAAAGCAGAAGGTAACCATTAGCGGGGAATCGTCGGGATGGCAGCCAGTAACAAGCGGGGTCCCCCAGGGCTCTGTCCTGGGGCCGATCCTGTTTAATCTTTTCATTAACGACATGGAAGAAGGGGTGAACAGTCTGCTGATCAAATTCGCAGACGACACTAAAACTGGAGCAGTGGCCACAACTGAGAAGCAGGTACTCCAGATCCAAAAGGATCTGGACAGACTATGGAAGTGGGCAGGAGACAACAGGATGGCGTTCAATGTGGAGAAGTGCAAGGTCTTGCACTTGGGGCATAGGAATAGCTGTCATAAGTACAGGTTAGGGGACAAGTGGCTGGAGAGCAGCACTTGTGAAAGGGACCTCGGGGTACTGGTTGACCGCAGGCTAAACATGAGTCAGCAGTGTGATGCGGTGGTCAAGAGGGCGAATGCCACCCTTGGTTGCATAGCCAGAAGTGTGGCTTCTAGATCAAGAGAGCTATTACTACCACTCTACACGACTCTGGTGCGCCCGCAACTGGAGTAATGTGTTCAGTTTTGGGCCCCTCATTACAGAAAGGATATAGCCAGGTTGGAGTCAGTGCAGCGTAGGGCCACAAGGATGGTGGCTGGTTTGCAGGGGATGGGGTATGAGGCGAGACTGAGGGAACTGGGTCTCTTCAGCCTGGAGAAGAGGAGACTCAGAGGGGTATGTTGGCAACATACAGGTATGTGAGGGGGTGTCACATGGAGATGGGGAGAGGCCTGTTCTCCCCTGCAGAGGAAGGCAGGACGCGCTCCAATGGAGCAAAGCTCAGGGAGCCAAGGTTCAATTTGGATGCCAGGAAGCACTTCCTGACAGTTAGGACCCCGAGGGCGTGGAATGGGCTTCCACGGGAGGTCGTTGAGGCCCCATCGGTGAGGGTGTTCAAAGATAGGCTGGACATGCACATGGTGGGCATGTCATGAGCGGAGCCGGCTGGTGCCGGAGGTCAGACTAGATGGCCCAGGAGGCCCCTTCTGACTCGCTCTGTTTCTATGTTTCTATGTTTCTATGATCCATGGCTTTACCTGTTCTAGTTTGTTAGTCACAGTAATCTTCTACTTCTCATAGTCAGACTCTGTTGCAGTGTAACCCGGAGATCACCCAGAGACCACTCAAAATGCCCAATTAGTCAAATGCAAAAGTTCTTTATTTTTAGCCGGCGTCTGCATGAGGTAACAATCATGCAGCCCCGATTGCAGTTCACGTCTGCCTTTTATACCCCCAACTTAGAAGTACCATTGTCTTACAGACGCCAAAAGTGAAAGTTTTACAGACCCCAGAGGTGATTCGTTACATTCCTTTTAAGCCATACCTTAAAGTTACAGCATATGCATGGCATTCTTTCAGGAAGGAGCTGATAAGCCCAGTGTCCTCCTGCTGTGATTAAGGGTCGCTTCAATGTTTCTTTACCCTCAGGGCATGTCCGCCCCAAATGCTATGGCTCAGGTACGTGTTTACAGAGGCCAAGAGCGTGTTTACAGAGGCCAAGGGCAGAAAGGCTTGTTGCAGATGCCACATTTAGCTTGTAATTTCTCTGAGATGTTACATTCCCCAGTTTTTTTTTTTTAAAGAGCATGAATTGCATCAGAAATTCATTGGGCAGAGTGGGGCATATTTGCTGACTTCCATCTTTTTGGCAGCACCAAGTTCTCTTGCACTCGCAGTGCGCATTCCAGGCTGTACCGTTTGGCACTTACCAGCCCCCTTTGTGTGAACAATGCATAGCAGGCAGCATCCACATGTAGTCGCCCATCCAGCTGCAGGCAGGGCCTTTCCAGCTTAGCAAAGACAAAGCTACATGCTAGCTACCGCACCAAACTCTCCCTCACACAGGGGCCTATTCCAGCTTGTGCCGATTGGCTGTTGCTCTTTTGGGTGCTGTAGAGATATTGCCAGTCCACCACCACCACCAACAGATTAGACCACTGTGCCTCGGTGATCCTTGCCTGTAGTGGCCTCCGGTGGAGATTGTTTTTTTTTTCCCCAGGGACTTATGGAGTCCTTTGGTTGAGCTGAGATGGCAGTGCCTGCCCTTTTGCAATTTGCATGTCAGTGTTACCTGGTCTTTGGCGGGAATCCAGACTATAACATGTTTCAGGTGTAAGTAATCCATGCTGAGGTTTTTGTTTTTTGTTTTTGTTTTTCACTAGCACTACTAAAGCATAAACATTCTATTACACAACAAGGCAGTATTCTAAAATGGAAAACAGAAATTAGGAAATCCAGTGTTTCCTTCTTACAAGAATATATAGTATAGAGGGGAGTAACACAATCAACAGAAGTACACAGAGACAGCCAGAGTAACAACTTCAAGCAACTCCCCCTCTTTCCTTCAGCATTATCAACTAAGCTACTTGGCATCAGGCAAATACTAGTCTTTTTGATCTAAGTCTTCAAGCCGGAACCCGATCCTGGTCCCCGATAAGCTGCTTTTCTTCGGGGTTCTTCTCCCTTGCCCCCTCCAGTTGTGGGCCCTTGGCTGACCCTGATGTCAGCTTCTCATCATCCTGGTCTGTTATGCTCTTAACAATCCCATCTAAGCCTGGGATATAGAAGCACCCACGGAGCAATTCAGACATTTTTGCCACTCCTAAGTGTGTGGCCTGGTGGAGCTGGGTCGCCAATGTGCGACCCAGCGCCTCCAGCACTAAAATCCACCCATCCGGCAAGCTCCACCACCCATTCGGACCCGGTGATGCCCCTTTCCGACCTGCCAGGTGTTCCTCTTGCCTCGTATAGGTTGGAGTCGTTGGGAGGTCAGGCTCTGGTAGAGCCGTCAGGATCTGGAGCGGCTCTACCGGGCGCAGAGCGGCTTTTTGTGCAGCCTGGTCAGCCACCGGGTTTCCTCGAGCCCGGTCTGTGTCTCCCTTCTGGTGTCCTTTACAGTGAACTATAGCTACTGTCTTTGGGAGCCAGATAGCCTCTAGCAGGGCCAGGATTTCTTCCTTATTTTTGATATCCTTACCGGCCAACGTCAATAATCCACGTTCTCTATAGATTGCACTGTGTACATGTGCAGTGGCAAAGGTGTAGCGGCCGTTGGTATATATGGTAACAGATTTCCCCTTTCCCCATCGGAGAGCCTGAATGAGCGCCATCAGCTCCGCCTTCTGTGCCGATGTTCCTCTATCGAGAGATTTAGACAAAAGGGTCTCTTGTAGAGTAACTACAGCTGGCCCTGCATACCGGACCCCATCCTGCACGAAACTGCTTCCGTCTGTAAACAGTACCTCATCTGGCGCGGGCAGAGGGACATCCGTCAGACTGGGGCGGGCTGCCTGCACCGCATCCGTTACATCTATGCAGTCGTGGATGGGAATAGTCAGGTCATCGTTGGGCAGGAGGCTAGCTGGGTGGAGGGCCAGAGTCTTCTTTGCTGAGATCCGGTACCCCAAGTTTTGTAGGGCTTCCAATAATCCCTCCGTAGCCCGTCTGCAGCCTTCCCTAGTATCTGTCGCCAGCAGCAAGTCATCTTCATATTGGATCAGGGTGCACTCAGGATGCTCCTGCCTAAAGTGTCTTTCTGGTGGCAGGAGGCTCAACAGGGCATAGGGGTTCGGTTCGGTGGGGTGTATGGTCTCAACCCTCTTATTGACTTCCCGCAAATCCTGTGCCGGCCTGTAGTCCCCTGTGCCCTGCTTCTTGACTGGGAGTAAGGGCGTATTCCAAGGGGACTGACAGGGAATTAAGATGCCAGCTTCCCGAAGCAGGCGGATGTGCTGAGCTATCCCTTGCTTGGTCTCTAAGTTCATAGGGTACTGTCTTACCCGAATCAGCGTAGCAGAAGCCGTCAGTTTTCCTAAAAGATCCCTTCCGAGGAGGGGGTATGGGCAGTCGGGCATCACTAGGAACGAATGGGTTACGGTGTTCTGGCCGAGATTTATAGAGCGGTTAGATGTCCATGGCGACAGGACAGTCTGTCCTGTATCTTCCCAGTCCGTCGGACCTGCCTCCCGCATTGTCGCTACCACTGCCTCCACGATTCTTTTGTCCTGCCTATCTTCTGGGCTATCTCTATTATTAAAAACCTTTTGGGCTACCTCCAACAACTGATTCATTCCTTCAAACCCATCCAGCTTTTGCAGCTTCCTGCGGATACCAGGGGCAGATTGGGTGACAAAAGCTACATTAACCGCCCGTTGGTTTCCTATCGCATCTGGATCGATAGGTGTATAGATCCGATAAGCCTCACGCAGCCGTTCTAGCAAGGCTGCTGGGGATTCCGATGCCTTTCGCAGAACCTCTGTGACTTTTGACAGATTAGTTGGCTTTTGGGCCGCTGCTTTCAGCCCTCCCAGAAGAGCCTGATGGAAAGCATTCAGAGAGGTCCTCCCCGCAGGGGTGTTGGGATCCCATCGGGGTCGCATAGTGGGGAAAACTTCCTCTATGCGATCCCTGTTTTCCTCCAATGAACCCTCCCCTGGCCCGAGAACTGCCTTGCAAGTTTCGGATCGAATCCGATCTCGCTCTTCTGCCGTGAACAGGGTGGTGAGGAGCTGTTGGCAGTCATCCCAAGTGGGCTGGTGAGTGTGAAACACTGTCTCCAGCAAGCTAATCAAGGCTTGCGGTTTTTCTGAAAAAGGCGGATTTTGAGCTTTCCAGTTATAGAGATCGCTGGAGGAGAAGGGGACACATACCATAAAGGGGCGTCCTCCTCCAGCCCCCTCCCCCAACGGTCCCGAAGCTGGTGCTTCCCTTAAGGGGAGGACAGTGGCTGGGTCAGTAACAGAGGTGGCCGATTCCCCTGGAGACCCATACTCTGCACCACCCCGAGTGTGAGAAGGGGAGAGGAGTCTTGCCTCAGCTCGGGCGCAACCCTCCACATCTTCTGGAAGGGTCCTTCCAGGATTGTATGGGGGTGGTAAGTCATTTTCCTCCGGTGGCAGAGGAAGAGGTTGTGGCAGAGGCACCGGGCGTTGAATGCCGGAGCCACTGGACTGTAGCTTGGGGTGTACCACCAGGATACGTGTCCCACACATCAAGGCACAATATTTTAGCCACGGGGGCGGATGTCTGACCAAAGTTAGCCATTTGTCAATATAAGGGAATTGGTCGGGGTGTCCGGGGTGCCCTACTACAATTTTCCAAACACGTAGGACCACATCGGGGTCAAAGGACCCTCCATCCGGCCAGCCCACCCCAAAAGTGGGCCACTCTTTAGTACATAAAGCTCGGAGGCGCCCAGGTTTAAGTTTAAACCCATACATGGCTCCAGCAACAAACGCCTCTTTGAAATGCTTCAACAGGTAGTCAAGAGGAGTCCGTGGCTTACTCGACCTCCTTCCCATTGTAAAGAAACTGTACTGGAGATGAAGTGAGAGGAAAAGACAAATTCACGTACAATCGACAGACAAGACACACCACAGATAACGTAACAAATAACAAAGATCAAGAGTCTGAGGCGGCGTCCGGCCTAGCTCGTGGAGGGACGGAGTTACGACTGTATTCAGTCCTCCGCCCTCTCAAATACAAAACCAAATACCAAACCAAACCAAGACCGAACCAAGTATCAGACCAAACCAGGACTGAGCCAAGTACCAAACCAAACCAAGACTGATCCAATTACTAGACCAAACCAAGTACCAAACCAAACCAAGACCGAACCAAGTACCAAACCAAACCAAAACCGGTCCAATTACTAGACCGAACCAAGACCGAACCAAGAACCAAACCAAACCAAAACCGGTCCAATTACTAGACCGAACCAAGTACCAAACCAAACCAAGACCGAACCAAGTACCAAACCAAACCAAAACCGGTCCAATTACTAGACCGAACCAAGACCGAACCAAGAACCAAACCAAACCAAAACCGGTCCAATTACTAGACCGAACCAAGTACCAAACCAAACCAAGAGTTACCTGATAGACGCGTCCAAGAAGAGCTCTCTAAAAATTGATTCAAAAAAACTTTCCTGAGTCAATCTCGGATGTCCTGACACGTTCTCAGAGACAGGGGTGCGATCGGGGGCCCTGGAACGTCTTCAGGGTGGCCAACCCCTCGATTCCCGGTCTCCAGAACAGTCAGGACTTAAAGAGGTCTCTGGGAATCTCGCTGGGGCCTCCAAATGTTGCAGTGTAACCTGGAGATCACCCAGAGACCACTCAAAATGCCCAATTAGTCAAATGCAAAAGTTCTTTATTTTAGCCGGCGTCTGCATGAGGTAACAATCATGCAGCCCCGATTGCTGTTCACGTCTGCCTTTTATACCCCCAACTTAGAAGTACCATTGTCTTACAGACGCCAAAAGTGAAAGTTTTACAGACCCCAGAGGTGATTCGTTACATTCCTTTTAAGCCATACCTTAAAGTTACAGCATATGCATGGCATTCTTTCAGGAAGGAGCTGATAAGCCCAGTGTCCTCCTGCTGTGATTAAGGGTCGCTTAAATGTTTCTTTACCCTCAGGGCATGTCCGCCCCAAATGCTATGGCTTAGGTATGCGAGCGTTTTTACAGAGGCCAAGGGCAGAAAGGCTTGTTGCAGATGCCACATTTAGCTTGTAATTTCTCTGAGATGTTACAACTCAGCCTCACCTCCCTCGCAGGGTTGTTGCGAGGATTAAACGGAGAGGAGAATCCAGGAAACGCTCATCCCTTGCCAATGTGCTGGGTGGGTGGGAGATGCACTGCCCCCTTCTCAACAGGGAGATTCCTCCTCCGTCCAGCCCTGGAGCTGTGCTGGGTTGACTAGTCCTAGAAAATGATTTGGGTACAAAAGGAAAGAAGCTAGACCTATGGCCCATATTGTCTACATTTTCAGTGCTGCATTTTAGATGGGGTAGAGAAGGGATATTCAGTTTCAGCCTGGACAAGCTTCTTAAAAGCAAGTGCATTTCCATAGAAATCTCAGAACACCCATGTAAATTTCTTATGATGTGTGTTGATGGCGTGATCTGGAAAGAGGCAAGAATGGTCAGGGTGCAGAAGTGACCTCAGTGAACTGTTAGGGCCCAAGGCGTGGATGGCAGAAGTCGAGATGGAGGCAGCGGGACTCAAGGGCGGGTGGAAACCAAACTATTCAGAGCCTGGTTATCGGAGCCGAGGCAGGCTGAAGTTAGGAAATGCCCAGGACTAGCTCTTGCTTGGTTTAGATATGCAAGCGATGGCCCAGAACCCGGGAGACATGAGAAGAGGGGACAGGTACTTGAGGCAGGAAAAATGAGTGGGATTTATTATTTACTTATTTAAAATTTTTGTATCCCACACTTTACAGTGTCTCAGGGCGGCGATAACATAAATAAGACACGACAGCATAGTAATATATAAAATCAGCATTAAAACAATGCTAACTTTTTAAATGCTGGGGAAATAAAAAGGATGCAGAAGCACAGAGGAGGCCTCTCCAGGCCAGGCCAGGCCAGGCCAGGCCAGAACTGGGTTAGACAAAATGCAGGCACTGGACCTCAGAGCAGCTAGCAAAGACCAGTATTGCCTGAAACAGCTTCTGGTGGATTGGGCTTCCTCTGATGTAGCTTGTCCCCCAGGGCTTCCAGCTGGTGCTCCTTAGGTGGCTGTGTGTGTGTGCATGCGCACCTGGGTGTACCTGCAGGATTTGGGACTGATCCTGCACCACAGTGCTGCCCGGTCCCGTTCTGGGCCGCACATGGAACCCCGCAGTGGCCCAGATCCTGGCATTTGGAGACAGACTGGGAGAAAGGAGCTGCTTTGCAGAATCGCCATTCTCAGGAAGGCAAGCTTGCCCAGCTGGATAGCCTCCTCTTAGCCCATGCTTTTCATTTCGGTAAGATTGATTTATACGGAACTAACGTGCTGTTGCCAATCCTTGAGCATTTAAATGCTCAGATATTTTAGGCAGGTGAGCTGGGATCTATTCTGAAGTTTCTTCTGGGCTTGAAGGGGCATGCAAATATTTTCTCCTTCCTGGTCTAAGGCTGATTCAATGTTTTCAACTTTAAAAGGTGTCCTTTTCTGTGCTTAGTGCCAACAGGTGGGGTCCAAATCGGCTCAGAAGCCACTCAGCATGTTCTGATTCAAAACAGGAGGTGTTTCCAAGAGGTGGGTGTTGGCTAAGCCATGCACACTGTGCAATAGAAGAGCCTGGCTTTGCTTCAGGCATTTCCCCATCAGTAATCTGGGTAGTGCAGATCTCTTGCTGCTCATTCCACGGGAAGCGGGAGAAGGGAAAGGATGACTTCCCACAGCCCTTCCATCCTGGACCAGGCACTCTCTGTTATTGGAGGCCTAGTCCTGCTCTGCCTAGTTCTGTATGCTGGCCTGGGCTTCCTGTACAGAGTGAGGGTGTACGTACTGTCTGCGGTGTGGAAAGGGGCACACCTGTCGCACTATGGACCCTGGGCAGGTGAGTGCTGTGTGCGTTCCTGTTTTCCTCCTTTGTACACTACAGGATCCCTCGAATCCTCACCTTCCCAGCCCCCTCCCCTCCCTTTGAGCCCTCCCTGAGGTTGTTTTCCCAACCTTGGAAAGGAAACAACATGGTTCTTTCTGTGTTGCGTACCATGGGTCAGGGTGCCCAGTTCCCAGCTCTGCAGCCAGAGCCTGTTTACGACCCCGGAGCTGCAAACCTGAGCTATCCTACAGCCCCACAAAGGCAGTCTAAGGTCCACAGGTCCGTTCCATCACTGGTGAAACTAAAGTTTTAAAGACACAATCCAATGCATGGTTAGATCGAAACGAGCGCCCCTGCTGCCAGCCTGTGTAGGACTTGATCTGTCTGAACATGCATCGGGTCTTCCCCTTAATGAATAAAGATGTGCGCCCCTGCTGCCAGCCTGTGTAGGACTTGATCTGTCTGAACATGCATCGGGTCTTCCCCTTAATGAATAAAGATGTACTGTGGTTAATTGGACAGCAACTAAAACAACTCTTGTGATTCTTTATGTAAAGATACATGCATTAATACCTGGAATCGTAGTTTGGTTGTAGGCGGTAAGATCACAAGCTCCTCTCCTTCTTAGTGTTCTCAGAGAGTTTTGCAGGAAGACGTGCCATTGTTAAACCGGATTAAGCCTGCGGTGTGGATATACCCCGAGATTCAATCGACAAGCAGCTGAAGAGGGGCAGATCTTCCTGAAGCCGTTCAGGACAGAACTCTTGCCCTGTCCCTTCTCCTGCTTCCCGGTTTCCTTTGTGAGATTGGTGTTCTTTTGTTCCTGTTTCATACTTCACGCATAGCGTTCCCCGTTTTACCCCCACACCTCTTCTGCACCAGATTGCTTATTTCCAGGTTTGAAAACACGGCTGTCCAGCAACCTGCTCACCTGAGTTCTTTCCAGCATATTTCCTAATATTTAGCAGTGGTCTCCGTACACATTCATGTAGCAGCTGCCAAGCCCATTCTCGCATTTGTGGCAAAATAAACCCCTTCAGCTGCGCTCATCGCGCGCCTAGCAAGCGCTGAATCGTGCTTCATGTTGGATCCACTGCAGTGTATAAAGTCCCCTGAGGAGCTCATTTCCAGGACTCCACAGGCTTCCCACGAAACAGATTGGTGCAGAATTCCTCTTCCTCCTCTCATGTGCCTTCCGTTGTCTTTGCAGTGGTGACTGGAGCCACGTCCGGCATTGGAAAAGCCTATGCCCATGAGGTAAGTGAACTGGGGAGGGGTGTGTGTGTGTGTGTGTGTGAGAGAGAGAGTGATTACAGGCATTTTCTTGGCTGAGGCAGCCCGTGTGCTCAAAGAAATGGAGAAAGAAGCAGTTGGTGAGTGATTCACAGGTTTCCGCTGCCACTGCCGCTTTGGGGGCATGATTTCTCAAAGACCAGGTACCTTGGGAGGTGAGGTGCTCATCGGGGTGAACCCCTTTGTGCCTGCCCTCTGGGACTGAAGATGAGTAGGGGCCTGCTCTCCTCACCTGAGCCCCAAGCCCCAAAAGCCCCCAGAACAGGTCACAGGGCTGAGCAGGTGCCCAGAAGTGTAGCCGGGCTATCCTGGCCTCGGCCTGACAGCCCCTCCTTCTTAGAAGCAGCAAGCCACCAAGGTGGGTTACCTGACATGGCCAAGCACATCCTGGGTCTGAAATTGAAATCCGCCCCATTAAACGGGACCAGATGGTGCTCTGGACGGCTCTTCTGGAGGTGCATTAATTCCGGTGTCCAATGCATCTCTATCTTCAAAATGTGGCATATTGACTCATCACAGCAGACTGTGAACCACGTGGAAAGCTCTGCTGGATGACTTTGAGATGTTGCTATGGCAGTGGGAAAGAAGAAACTGCATCTTTGCCCCCCTTGTTGCCCCATAATAGGCTCAGAAATGAGCTCTTGGCCGTGTTTAGTTTTCCTCTGTCGGACAGCAAAAGCTTCACAATGCGTTGGAAGGGACAAGAACTTTCACACACAATTTGGAAAGATGGACAGCTGTTCTAAACAACCTGCCATAACCAGTTCCACTTTCACAGATAAGCAACCTCACCTAATCGCATTAGCGAAAACTAGAAGACGCTGTAAAGTTTGTGCAAGCTTTGTGCCTGTGTTCTGATCTTTTGCATCTAACCTGGCATTTTTCCTGTAATGCTCCTTATCGCCAGCTCGCCAGGAGAGGCCTCAACGTGGTTCTCATCAGCCGTTCCCTGGAAGGACTGAGGCAGGTTGCTGCGGAAATTGGTAAGTGGCGTCTGGTGGTCCCAGGGGGTTGCTGAGCCCGGCTCTCTGAAAGAAGGACCGAGCCTTTAAAAGTGGTGATGGGGCGGAGGAAGGAACAGAGCAGGGGGTTATTGGGAAAGGCTGTCAGGGGGGTGTTGGGGAGGCCCTGAAAGCAGTGCAGCCTGAGGGCTAAATATTGCTTAGACCAAGTGAGGTGGTTGTTTGTTTGGAGAGGAGCTTCTAGCAGGAAGCAGTCCGCTTGGACAGAGACGGCAGCCTCTCTTTTTTAATGACAGTTGCACATGCAGTGCGACTCAGTGACAGCATGCAGAGCTTGGTTGGGTGGATGGTGAAATGTGGGTTGGGCAGGACGACTGAGCTGGGTGCGCCTCGGAGTCTACACCCTGGAAAAAGGCATCTACACCCAGGCTCTCTCCGGAGGAAAAGCAACTGCAGTTAGAATCATGGATAGAAGGGCTGGCAGGGGCCAGGAGGGCTTTGGGTTCAACTGTCTGCTGTTGCAGGAGACCCAGTTGAACTGTCCCGCTCCACTGAGATGGTTCTTCATGTGCTGCTCCACCATCCTGTTCTGTGTCGTTGAAAGAGTTTTTAATTGTGAGTTTTAAAGAATGATTTTAATACTTGCAGCTAGCTCAGAGATTAGAGTGTTGGACAGGGCGCAAGAGATACAGCTTCTACTCCTCACTCAGCTGCGAACCTCCCTGGGTGACTTTGGGCCAGTCACTTACTCTCAGTCTAGCCTACCTCACAGGGCTGTTGCCTTCTCGATTCCTGATTTAATGTCTTGGTTGAGTCTGTCTCCCTCCCTCTTTCTCCGCCTTTGCTTCCTAGAGCAAAAGCATGGCCGGAGCACTAAGGTGATCCAGATGGACTTCACACGGGGCTCAGAAATCTATGCGCCCATTCAGGCAGCTCTGCAGGGCCTGGAGATTGGGCTTCTGGGTAAGTCTTAACATTGACAGCATCATCGGAAGGGATTGGACATGACCTGGAGCCTGTGGTTAAGTGCTGAATTCTAGAAGCATAGAAAGAGTGTGAGTCAGAAGGGGCCTCCCCGGACATCTAGTCTGACCCCTGGCTCCAGCCGGAACTTTGAACTCTCCGACCCTGCCTCTGTGCCAATGAACCTCGCAGGGCAATGTAATACTCTCACATGCAAGAACAACGGCCATTCTTCTGACGTGGTCCATTTTTTCCATGTTTAAAAGATGGAGTATACTTTTCCAGTTAATAAGTATTCTGAACAAGAGTATGTGCAGCTTACTATGTGTTGATTGTGGAAATATAAGTGCAGGCTTACCTGTTTCATATTTGTATTCTTTATTCCGGACACGCTTCCTGAGTTTTTGCAGGAAAACTGTCTTTTAAACTGAAAACAGTGTAGTGTCCAAAAAGGAACTCTCAGAAGTTGCCTCTATGCAAGAAGAAGTCATCAGAGAACAATGCACGCTCTACCGGTTGAACAGTGGAAGCTCTCCCTGGTGAACTAAACCTGCTCCCTTTTCATGCTTATTTGAAACTTAGCTCAATGGAAATCACTTAGCATATAACCCGTGTGCAAACTTGGACAGAAAAGGCCTTTTTTCCTGCCTAAGTTTTCATTGGACGGTGCTTTTGTTCCTTGGCGGTGGAAGAGAGGTTGCTAATTCATGCTAGAACCCGCCGACATTCTCTGCTCGTATTCTGATCTATGCTTTTGGTCTTTCCACAGTAAACAATGTTGGTATGATCCAGGAGAAATTAGGCAGTTTCTTGAATATCCCTGATGTTGACAAGGTGAGTCCATTCACAGGCATAAAATAAGGCAGGGTGCATCTTTGCAGACTTAGCAGGCACTGGGTTAAAGCAAAACTTGTCCTTCACCCCCCACTGGGACCACTAGGGCTGGATCTGTGGGCCAAAATCCAGGATTCCGCAGTCCAGAGGACTCCTAGGTTACAATCTGGAGAGCAGAAGGTGATGAATACATCAAAATCAAACCCGTTTTATTTATATCTCACCTTTTTCCTTTTAAAGAACTTGAGGTAGCTTGTATAATTCTCCTCCTCCTCCTCTCAGTCTTGTCCTCAAAACAACAGCCCTGTGAGGTTGGGCTGAGAGTCTGTGACTGGCACAAAGTCACCCAGTTGGCCCAGATCGTCTGAGTCCCAGTCCCAGGCTCTTAACCACTGCAGTGCACTGACTCTCAGTACCTGAGAATCCTAAGTGTTCCTTTCAGCCAGGTGAAAGCACCATCCGGTGGTGGGTCAGTCTCTCCCCTTTCACTTACTGTTTCCTGTGACTTTCCAGAGGAAGGGAAGAGAGCTCCAGCCCATCCCATTCCAGGTTCATGAATCCCATTTTCTTTCTCAGCAACAGCCAAGCTTCCCAAAACCCTGATAAGAAGCTCTTTCAAAATAGCTAACCTGTTTTCTTTCTTCTCTCTCTTTAGCACATAAATGACTTGGTGAATTGCAACTTACTCTCAGCAGTGAAGGTGGGCAAAATGGATTCATTATCCTGTTCCCTTTTGGGGAAGGTGTGTGCATGTTCATGCACAGATGTGGGATGTGCAGATGTACCTCATGGGCATTTTTCTGAATCTGTGAGGAAAGAGGTGCACTGTTGGTTTAAAAAGTCTCATCAGTGAACAAACACTTTGGAAAGAATCGTTTGGACAGGACCCGACTCCAGGGTGCTCATGGGCCAAACAGAGGTACTAAGAAACTGGGAGGAAAAGGGAGACATATTTTGCATAAATATTCAAATGAGGAGGCAAAATATTCAAATGAGGAGGTGGCATGAAAAGCTTCCTGCCAAAGGTTAGGTTTGAGGCAAAAGCAGAAAAGAAAGGCGGTTACAGGGAGACATTCCAGGGCATAATCCCAAAGGCAGAAATGTTCCTGGAAGCAGGGGAGTGGCTGAGATGCACAAGCATTTATTATTTTTTTTAAATTAAAATTATTATTTATTTTAATTTAAATAAAACTTATTCATTATAATAAATAAAGCATGGGAGGAGGTGTGTTTGGAGGGCTGAAGGTTGTGCCAGATGTGGGACTAGATAGGATGTTAGCTGCCTACAACCGTGAGTGTAGGCAGCCCATTCTGGAAACAATCTCCTGGGGAGGGAGGGAGGGAGGGAGCGGGAGAGAGAGACAGAGAGAGCGAGAGAGCGAGAGAGCGAGCATCCAGTTATCCCCTCTTTTGGACCTGCAGAGTGGCTCTCTGGGATTGAGGGGAGCAGGGGATGCTTTGCAGACCCTGAAGCAGGCGATGAGATGCTCTCCCGCTTTTGTCTCCATAGATGACTGAGCTCATCCTTCCTCAGATGGTTGCCAGGTAAGGGGCAGGGTGGGGTGTCTTGCATCACAGAGGAGCTTGCTAGGAAAACAAGGGCGAGGCCAAACAATCCATTGCTCAATTTTGTGCGGTGGTTCTCCAGCAGCCTCCTGGGAACTGGCCGGTGGAGCTCCACAGACAGGCCTTGGCGCTTGGCTTAAGATCTGAACTTTTACCTCTGCGGAATTCTAAAATATATTTTATTTCATGCCACAGGGAATGTTCAGTGCTGCTTGCAACACCGAGGCATTGCAGCCCTAGAGCTGTGGAATAAGGTTTTCCCAGGAGGTAGTGGAGGGTCACTGCAGGCCAGCAGAGAGGGTAGGGGGGTAAGACTTTGCCAGAGAGTCCAGAGCAGGCCTGTGGTGCCAGTCTGACTGGCTTATGGAAAGAGAGGAGTTAGATGGGGACTTGGAGATTGGTTTGCTGCATGCAGCCGACAGTGCTGCAGAAATCGTACTGGATTGTGCGGCCGCTTGTGCGTAAATCGCACCACAAAATGTGAGCCTGGCGCATGGCAGTGCTTCACGTTGTTTAAGGATTGAAATGGTATGCGAGAAGGTGCGCAGGCGCATTCATGGTTGTGAACATCTGTGTTTCAGCCCGTGGCCTGGCAAATCGGATGTACGATGGCCTTGGCTTCAAAATTGCCCTAGGCGGCTTTTATTTCTGTGCTCACTTCCTTGGACAGAAAAAGGACGTTAACCCCTTAGTCCAATTTGTGATGAGTGGACCAGACAACCAAAGCGATGGGCAAATGAGTCTTCACTTCAGACCTGAACTGGCTTCCTTGGCCAAGGCCGGACTGGGTCCCCCACTGTGTCCCTGCTGCTCTCCTTTCCCATCATGCTGTATTCTGTGGGCATAGAAGGCAGAGCCCCCCGTGCCTTCCCTTCCCCACGTTCTCCGCCTTTTTCTGCTGCTCAGTTGGCTCTGAAGTGGGACACACGCCGCAAGCATTAAAACGAAGGCGAACGCCAGCCCTTATTGCCTCTTCCCAAGGGGACCACCGCTCCTCCAGTGCCTCACATGCGCCTTTTCCTGTCCACACGTGGAAGCAATTGTGCTGTCACTCTCCTTCCCCTTTAATTCCTGGGAAAGTGCATGAACGAGGCACGGGGTGAGCTTATAGTGAAGCCGCTACCCCAGGCACCCGCCGCTCTGGCTCTAGCGCAGCCTGAGTCACCCTGTTCAGAGTCTTCCTCAGAGAAAGCAGCTGCTGTCCTAAGACACTCTGACGGCTTTCTGCTAGGCGGAAGGGGATCATCATCAACTTGTCTTCGGCCTTTGCCCGGCGCCCCTTTGCACCGCTCACGATGTACAGCGGGACCAAGGTGAGTCGAAGTGCAAGCTTAAGTCGGGAAGGGCAGGGCACAGGGTGCTATCGCTGGATGCAAAGCAGCCCGGAGCTGCCCCCTTGACCTTGGGAGGCGCCCCCTGGACGAGCAAGAACGGGTTTGGGCCTGGGGGTGGCCAAGCCTTGGGCAAACTCCCCTGCCCCATCCATTCCCAACTGCTAGGGAGGATTTGCCCCCAGAAGAAGGATAATTTGGGAGGCAAAAGCAAACGCAGAAAGCTGTCGATTTTTCTTCCGTCTCTCTCAGCTTCATCAGCTTCAGCAGTTAAAGGGCTCTGCTTGTCTTAGGATGCGTGTAATATTAGCCCTGGTGGTGGCCCTTCAATCCGAAACCCTCCCACCTTGAAAGTACCTAGAACAGAGGACCCCAACATCTCACTGTGAAATTTCACTTGGTCTGTGGTGGAGAAGCACCACCTCCCGTGAATCGGTATCCCCAGGGCCAGCTATAAACATGCAAGACCAATACGCAAATGGGCAGGAGCCCACAGAAGGAGATGGGATTCCGGTTGACCCCAGGCAGGCCTCCCCTTGAACCCTCCGGTCTGTGTGGATGCTGGACCGAGCGCCTGGGAGGGACCAACCGCTCGCTGCCAGCTCTTTCTGCCAGGTTGGCCATCTTGTTGTGGAGAAAGGGAGATGCTGTTTTGGAGTAGCCAACAGCAACAGCACCACCAAACCTAACAAGAGTAGTCGAACAACATACCAGAAAACTCTGATGAACCAGAAGAGGGACTGTGCATGATTAATCCCACCTCTCCCTGTGTGCAGACAGAAAGACAAAATATACCTTTGTCTGGTGCCTCTGCTTTTTGGGAGCCACTCTGTTTCTCCATATCAGTAGCTTCTTGTCCACAATACAAGTTACGCATCAGGACAATTGAGTTCTGTTGCTTTCAGGACCATCCAGAGCTGCTTCTGACCCACACAATTGAAGTCTATACCGCTTAAACTGATCTTCTGAACTTCTTTGGTGTGTTCCAGTTTCCAATACATGATTAAATCAATAGGGGCGCCCACTTTCCTTCAGGCTGTCCAGCGAATTTCAGCGGCACATATTGAAAATCCCATGTAGGGCCATACAAGTCCAAGAATGATCCACACTTATAGCCGTAGCTGCAGAAATTAAGGGGGCGGGGATGCCATGGGGCCTGATCTCAGAGGTATCAATCTTCTGACGCTGTTTTCATGCTTCCGTTTCAGATAGCTCTTGATTTCTTCTCGCAGGCTTTGGACATGGAATATGGTTCCAAAGGCATCATCGTGCAGGTACTGTGCATGGACCTCATTCCAAAGAAGGAAAACACCCCATGCTTTAAATCAGTATTTCAAATCTTTGCATTCCGGTTAGGTTTTGCTTTGGTTTTTCATTTTATTTTAGCTGTGGGTTTAAACTTTGGAACTTTCATATTGTGCCATGTTGAATTTTATGAGGTTAATTGTCGTGAACCTAAAATAAAATGAGTGGGGCAGGCATAATTTTCCTGTCAATGTAGAACTGCTGATGCAGTGAGTCCTTTTCCAGTCGAGGTCTGTGACTAAGACTGGGCCCTAGACTAAAGCGGGACCGTGGCCATGCTGTGGTTAGGTCTTCATGCCCCAGAGGGAATCGGGGCGTGTGATGTGGGGCTGCGACAGTGGGCAGTCCATGCATACACTCCACCCATCCTGCGAAGAACCTGTAAATAACATTACTGTATTTTTCGCTCTATAAGACGCGCCTAGTTTTTAGAGGAGGAAAACAAGAAAAAAAAAATACTCTGAATCAAATGGGCACATCATCACAGGCACATTCCCCATCGCTTCCCCATGGGCTGCACATCTGACAGACTTACTGCACACACATATTCGCTCTATAAGATGCACAGACATTTCCCCTTACTTTTGAAGGGGAAAAAAGTGAGTCTTATAGAGCAAAAAATATGGTAATTTATTTATGTTATCTTAGGTATTTGTATTTTATTTGTGTAAGCCATCCTGAGGCTCTTGCAAAGGACGGCATGCAAATATGTTCAACAAACAAACAAACGGATCAGCACTCAGGCAATTGTGTTTGCCACAAGATTTGCCTCCATCTTCCTCCTCTGTCCTCCAGGGAGTCAGCAGCTAAAACGGCTTTCCTCTGCCTACCATGACTACAAGCCCTTTTTGGCTTGCCATGGCTTTCCCCTGCTTTTTGCATGGATGTGCCCCTGTCAAAACCCCATGGAGAGTCTGTCAAAATAAACTTTTCAAAGCAGCCAGAGTTTTGACAGCCGGCCGGCTCCTGTAAAGAAGCCACCGGCTTGCACTTTTCCACCTTCCTGAGCACCTCGAATGTTGGGGAAAGGTAGCTAAGTGAAAGTACCCACGGAGGAGCAAGGAAGGCTTGAGGATCTTGCTGCAATGGCCGCAGCCTGCTTGCTGCTCGTTCACGAGCAAAGATCAGAGGTCTTGTGCAGTTTGGTGTCTCTTGACAGATCACCGTTTCACAGCCGTCAAGACAAACCGGAGTTAGAAATGAAGCTCTGAGGAGCGTCTCTGCGCCTGCACTCGTGCAGCAGGCTGTGCCCTGGCTGTTGCCACTTTGGACCTGCTTGAGCAAGTCCGGGAATTGCAAGAAGAGCAAAGAGCAGTTCTGAGGGGCGGAAAAGGTGCCACTGGGGCACTTCGAAGGAGCTGTCGCGAGCTCCCAGATTGGAGATCACTTTTCGTCGTCTCCGGAAAAAGGAAGCAAATCGGGCCAAAGGGACGGAAACGCTGGGGCAAGCGCTCAAGGGCTTGTGGGTGCGGTGAGGGGCACAGAGGTGGAACTGGACGCCCCAAGGCGCTGCATGGGCATCTGTGGGGCGTTGGCCTGAGAGAGCAGGGCGACGCGGCAAGGGGTCCCCCCCGCTCTCCCCAAGCGCTTCCTGAGCTGCTCCCCAGCACCCAGGGTGGGGTTTGGACAGCAGGCCCGTCCACTGCAGGCCCAGCAACCGTTCGAGCAAGCCCTGGGTTGCCCAGAGCTGGTCGGGCAAGGCGAGCCCCTGCAGCTTGACACCCCGGTGGACTGTGGCGGCGCCGTGTGTGAAACGGACCCCGTTTGCCCTCCGCAGTCCGTGAGGCCCATGCTTGTGGACACGAACATGACCAGCAAGTTCAAGTACAAGTACATCAGGTTCATCATGAAGCCAGGGGAGGCGTACGCCCGCGAGGCCTTGAACACGGTGGGGCTTGCGAAGAGAACCTCCGGCTGCCTCAGCCACAGCGTCCAGGTAGGCCCTGCGGGGCGACGGGGGGGGGGGGGGCTGCAGCTCACGGATCGCTGCACGCCGGGCCTCATTTTTGTGTCCCATGTTGCAAGGATCGTGAAGCACCAACGTGTGCATTACACTCCCCCCGCCCCCTGCCAGTTAAGCAGCGTGCCTGGCCCTTGCATGCCCGTGCCTCACCACGCCCTTGGGGCCAGGAGCTTTAAGGGGAGGAGGAAGACTGGCAGCTAATCTCCCATTTAATTACTGTAAGCGTCTTTGTACCGTGTTCTCCCTGCCCTGCCCACCAAAAAGCACAGTCAGCCAGGCCTTACGAAAACGTTCAAGCTGCTTGTTCTGAACACGCTTTTCCAGACCAATGAGCTGCAAAAGTAGTTGATTCCTGACATTGAGAAGGCACGGGAAACAACCCTGGGCTGTCAGCAATTGTACAAACAAATACAATTTGTCTTCGGATAGCCGAAAAAGATTTTGAATGTACATGTTCTTTCTCAGACAGTAAAGGTAGATCAAAGCTACTTGGAATGTACAGGCTCTTACGGGGAAGTTTAAGGACACTTTGGTTTCCAAAAGTCTTAGGTTGTGGAGTACTTTGTAGTTAACATTTTTGTTAACTTACCTAATAAGTCATGATTATGAAGCCCATCATAACGATGGTGTTATGCTCCATCAAGTCATCTTCAGCTCATGGTGAACCTGTGAATGGAAGCCCTCCAAAAAGTTCTATCTAGGACAGCCCAGCTCAGCTCTTGTAAATGCAAGGCTGTGATTCCTGGATGGAGACAATAGACCCCATACTTGGTCCTCCTCCTCCTCTTCTGCCCTCGGTTTTCCCCAGCAGGATGCTCTTCTCCAGGGAGCCCTGCCTTCTCATGATGTGCTCAAAGTAGGACAGCCTCAGTTTGGTTATTTTCGCTTCTGGAAAGAACTCTGACCCAGGATGATCTGGGGCCCATTTCCTTTACTATATTTTTTTCCTATTGTGTGCTGGTTGAGATGGATTATTTCCCGCAAAGTTCCAGCAGAAGGAATATAATATGTTTTGCCTGTTTGGAGCCTGCCTTTATAGATCCCCTTCTGCTTTTAATCATTGGCACCAAGTCCAGAAATGGTGCGAAGGGGAAATAGCTGCCTCCTACCCTGACATGCAAGCAAAACAAACATTCTGGACTTACCTTGTCCAGAAGGCCAAAGGGCATATTTGCCCCAGATATCTGCTGACATTCAGATATTTAATGCATCGTGATTCTCTTCAAAGGATCCTTGGGAACGGCTCAGAATTCTTTAGTCAGAACCTGGAACTCACCAGACTGTTGCCCTCCTTACAGAACAATTGCAAGGCTGCCTGAAAACAAAGGCGCTGTTTGAAACTAGTTTCAGTCCGTGGTATAGACTGACACCCAAAGTTCAGTTCTTCCTAAGCAGGTGTGGACAGTCCTGTTGCCAGCGCTTCAACTTAAAAAATGTTTTTCCTGTTTTGTCTTGTTTGTATTCAGTTCTTGCTTTACGAATGGCTGTTTCCATGGCGGTCCCAGTTTACATCTGCTGAGGTCACATCACTACTGCATGCATTCAAGAAATTGGAACGGCGCAAGGAAGCCTCGCCCCTTGCGGATCCTGCAGAAACTTCTCTTGCGGGTGAAAAACGGGACTTTTGAAAAGAGGTTACAATAACTCGATGTGCATTAATGGATCATTCTAATGGCTGTACTGGATAATTCCTTACTGTTTAAAATACTAAGGGCCTTTAAAAGGTGGCTAATTGTTGACTGCCAGTGTTGGATAGTGCTTTGAGCATTGGCGTGGGGACCCAGGGGATCCAGGTTCTAGTCCTCCCTAGATGACTTCGGGCCAGACACCCAGCCTAACCTACCTCACAGGGTTGTTGTTGTGAGGATAAAATGGAGCTGTGTAAGCCGCTTGGGACCCTCATGAAAGGAAAAAAGGTGGGATATAAATGCAATGTAATAATAATAATACTGAAAATTCAGGTATTATTCAGTGTTGTGTGGCTTGCATGGCCAGTCCATCTTCCACACATCAGTTCTGGCATTCCAACCCAGGTTTCTTCTGACGGCTTCTAGCATGACTTTGCGTAAGCTGCATTTCCCCCCACAGGATGCCTTTTACGTGTGCTAAACTTGTGATGCTTTTCTGCAGGGGGAGAGGAACAGCTTTGGTGGGCTGGGGTGGGCCAGAGGAAATGCTAATCAGTCTTCGGGGGCTTCCGCACCACTCCCCCCACCCTCGATGTGTCCAGTGAGCTGGAGAATAGATGCCCTGTTCCACCCCCCCTCCCCGCAGTCCCTCGTCCTGTGCAAAAGCAAGGTTTGCAAAACCTTCCCAAGCCTTCCTGCTTGTCTCCCTTGACCTCTTGCCTTGCGGAGCACCCGGCCAAGATGCAGAGCTGCTCGCATCGTTCCCCGAAGTCCATCACGCTGTTTTCAGCAGAGCTCATATGTGGAGGGGGAAGTGCCGGACGGGGTGCATTGCTTCCTTTGGGGTAGAGAGCTTTGGGGGTGCAGGTGCTGCTGCTTCACCAAACGAGAGAGGGCAGATGGTGGCCTCCTCTTTTTTCCCCCTCTGCGAGACTTTTTTGAGAAGGGGAAGAAGGTGCTGGCCTTCCCGCCCGTTTTAAAAAGCTGCTGCTTGTTTGCACTTGCACACAGCTAATGGATCAATGCACACGCATTTCTCCACACTCATCCCCTTTCCCGCTCCTACGCTCGGAGTTGCATCTGGGCATGACTCAAGATCGCATGTGTCAGAACATCCCAGAATTTCAATTCATGAGGTGGAAGTAAAACTCGGGTTCGTGGGAAAGGTCAAGTGTTCAGACCATCTGTGGCTTTATTGCTTGGCCCGCGATAATGCATTACCCAGCAGGCAGAGGTGAACTCGCTGCAAAGCTTCAATGCCGTTAACAGGGCATTTACATGCTCCCAGTCAGTCACAGGCGCAGGGCAATTGATGACAGAATGCAGACATTACAATAAGGTTCTGAGGTCATCACATGCAGAACAGATAAAGGAAGATCAGCCAATCATACAGTGACAATGAGACTACAATATTTCTGATTGCAGTGTATTGGCACTTTAGTTGAGTAACTTGAACCCATCTCCATGTCTGCTTAGACATATAAATTCAAGCTACTGAGAAACTATTCATGAACTCATAAGCTCATCCAGACTCAGACCCTAAGTAATGCATCTGCCCCCTTCTGAATGGCCGGGGCACATGGAGCCCTCTGGGCTAGCAAAAGATACTTCCTGGTAAACTCTGAATTCCAACAAATGATTATTATTTAATCATTGTGTAGGTATACAATGTGTATTTGGACTAAATGGCCTGTCTACTGTAGCTCACAGCTAAAGGTGAGAGAAAAGAGCGAGGAATGCCATTTTAAAAGTGACAGCTTGGTTTTGAGAAGGAGTACAGGATTGATCCCACAGTGCAAAAGCACACAGAAGCAATGTTTTTCCGACAGGATTTATCCACATTTTCCCAACACACGTTTGACACAGTGGACGTGGCGCGGTGTTCATCAGCCTGTGCCCCAAATATGACAAACGTGGTTTGCATCAACACCATCTCCAGGCTCCCCTGTGAGCGGACGGGGCTCTCGGGTTGCTTTCGCCCACAGTCGACGGCAGCACAAAGCTGAAGCGCTGCCTGCATTTTGCTACCCCTTCCTGCGAGGCACCAGGGGAAGAAGCAGCACAAAAAGACTGGCTGGTGCCCTTTCTGGAGTGGAGGGCAAAAGCTCCCAAGTTGGGGCTTTTCCTCTCTAGGCCCAGAAGCTTCTCCCTAATCCTGACCAAGGGCGACTCGCTGAGCTGAGCTGAGCTGAGCTGGCCTAAATGGAGAGCTGCAGCAGAGCGTTGCCTGATTACATCGTGGATCATGGATGGGCTTCCCCTGATGTTCATCTCTTTCCTGGCCTTTCACATTTATTTATTGAAAGCATTTTTATGCCGCCCCATCGCAACAAAGTCTCGGGGCGGCTTACAACAAAGCAAAATATACAAATAAATAAATAACAACACAGCAATAAAAATTTTACTTAAAACGACCCCCGGTGCATCTCGGCTAAAAAATTTAAAATCCAATAAAAACAGATAATTTAATAATTAAAATAAGTTTTCAATAAAAAGGTCTTGGCCTGGCGCTGAAAAACAAATAACAAAAAACATTTTAGGCAGTCCCAAAGTTAACCACCCTAAACACCCAAATACTCCTGCCCTAGAGAACCTGTCCCTCTTCTTGGCCTTCCAATACTCTTTTAGCCGGGCGCCTGCCGTCATTTCTGCGCTCTTATTTGTGGGTGGAAGTTCAGGTTTTAACCATGCAAGAACTGCGTGTTACAGTGCGTTCCCCATTGTTTATACTCCTGGCAGCTCTCCCTACTGAAATGCTGCTAAACCTGAAGGCCGACTCCAGGGCTTGAGTGCTTGTTGCTTTTCTGCCTTTTTTTTAAATTGGGGGCGGATGGCTGGCAGGTGATGAATCAGGGTCTTAATCTTCAGCTCAGGGCAAGAGCTGCCCCACTCCAAGCAGCTGCCTGTGCTTTGCGCATGGTGCGCAAGCAAGCGTTAGCAGTTGCAGGGAAGACGGTGAGGAGCCAAAGGAGCAGTTGACCATGGCCATGAGAAGGGCGAAGCGGGGCTGGCCGGGAAGGCTTTCCTCGCACTTGGAGCAGGCGCTCTCCCCCAGCACCATCTCTGTTTGGCAAGTTTGGGACCTGGGAGCAGCAGCACGGACACGGAGCGATTCTAGGTTTTAGAATTAAGGCCTTGGGGGTGCCATGAGAAGAAATGGGATGGGTGCCTTTGGAGGAGGCCTTGGAAGATCACAACGAGGGGTCAATAAAAAAAGGTGTCTCTCTGCTCAAAATGCTGCAAAATTTATGAGAAGTTGCCCCAGGTAGAATCTTGGGCAGGTTAAGTCACTGCAAGTAAGAACCAAAGTAGGGTTACAGCAATGGAAGGATTGTTCCTCCCCTGAAACTACAGCAGTTTCTAGAAGGGATCTCACATCTCTTTGATGATGCCACACAAAGCAAAGAGGAGCCTTTGCGGAGAATTTAGCCACATAATCTCATTCTTTCTTTGCGGACTTGCTTTCTGACGCATTTTTACCTGCTTGCTCAGAAAACACAACACAAAGTGCAAAATCTGAAACCACAAGCGGGGGGATGGAGCGGTACAGATGGAACCAGAAATCTGCCAACATTATCAGTGGCACTGAAGGTGAGAAAACGAAACCTCCATATGTTAGCTCCTTTTCTCTTCCTGTTGAACTGTGAAGTGCTGCTACAGCTCTGGAAGAAGCAGAGCCGAGCCAAGTGCTGAGATGGTGTGATAAAGGCTCGGCTGCTTGCCAAGGCAGGTGTGTTTGCCACCGACCTGCATGCAGGATGTAAGAAGAGTCCTGTCGGGTCAGTCCAAAGGCCCGAGAAGTCTAACTCCTTTTCACGCAGGAGACGGCCTGCTCCATCAAGCTTCAGGGCACCTCCTGATTAATGTGATCTGAAGACACAGCCCCGTGCATTTTTTGACAGAATGTGCACATGTACCAGATTTGGACAAGTACCAGAACTGGACACATGTACCAAACTGTGCCCTTGCACTGATGGAGTAATCATGACAACCAGCACGTGCTGCTCTGGCTGAGCCAGCAAACCTTACATCTGTGTGTGTGTGTGTGTGTGTGCCCCTGTCCCTTTTTGCCCTCTGAGCACTCTTACATCATTTTGATGGGGCTCCCAGAGAAGTTGGAATGAAAGACAAGCAAGTACCTGGTCCCACGCTCCAGACGGCAGCCCACCTGGGCATCAGGTGCTCAAGGATGCTGCTGGGTGATGACCTACATCTGTGAAGCCGAGCCCAGGGCAGGGTAGCAAAGGTTTGTTCTGTGGGAAGCCAGGATGACGGAACCTTTAGAGCTCCAGCAAAGGCTCCTGGTCATAGTCAAGCAGCTTCCTCACTGGAAGGAGAAAATTCACCTGGCTTGGCTGTGAAGAAATCGACAGCGCCCCATCTCCCCAGGATCTGCTAATGGAGGAGGCCTCTCCTAGCCCCCTCCTTACACCGTTTCCTCGTGAGTCACTGAGCATCGTGTGTTGCTCAGCAGGTTGTAAGGTCTTTCGGTGAAGTCAGTCGTCAGCTCTGCACATTTTGAGAGCTAGCTTTGGTTTGGGGTGAAGATACTGATCTGCGCGCTTGCTTTCTCTGTGCATGTGTGCGTGTGCACACACACATCTTTAGTGTGGTCACGAACAGAGATGGAAGAGAATTGCATTTTGATTTATCGAAAGGTGCCCTATTTAGAAACCTCAATGCCGGCATGACTGCATTTGTTTTGGGAAATATCCGCGCTTCTCTGAACTTCCTATCGCATGTGAAAAATGAACCACTTTTTTTTTGCATTGTGTTCCTTTGAGAAAATGCTCGCTCTTTAATTCATGGGAAAATGCAGACCAAAATGTGCATTCGTCCTGAAAGAAATGTACAATTTTCCTGTTCAGACAAGCAGAAAAGTGGAGTTCAGAAAATTTTGGTTGAGCTGATTGAAATGTTCTGGTTCAAATATCCTCTGTTTAGGATCTTGGGGACAAAGGTTGTTGACAGAAAAATGACCTGAAGGAATAACTGGTGTGAAGGGTGTTCGAAGAAAGTCGACTGAACACACAGTTTTACTCTGGAAATTAGGCCGGGTTAGGTAAGAAGAGGGGAACTTTGGAAGGCCTTGTTGGCTGAGATCAAATCTGTGAAAGAGAAACCCTTTTGGTTTCCCTTCCTCTGTCCTGCAGCCTGAAGTCCACGGCCTCACTTTATCTTCCTGGCTGAGCCACAGAGGAAACGACCTCAGTGGAGTTTTGGAAATGACGCGCAAGCCGCCTTTTCTCTTCCGCCTTTGTTTCTGCCTCTCCTGAAACTGCCAATCACTCACACATTTTTCCACAGAGGAATAGGGATAATTTTCACGTTAACCCACATCGAGGTTGTTAGAAAAACATCCCTGCCTCATTGTGTGGGGAAGGCAAGTGAAGCCCACTTCAACCACGCTTGAGAGTGTCCGAGTGCCTTCTCTATGGGAAGGTGTGTCTTGGGTGGGGGTTGAGAATGGAGGGTGGGGGGCTTGCGAAGTTGCCACTGATGAGCACGTTGAGTTCAATTCTGCAACCCTCTGTGTTTCACCTGATTGTTGGTCCATCTAGACCACTTTTAGCTAGTTTGCTCCTCTGTGGATCATGGGGCACTTTGTCCAAATTGTCAACGGTTTGCAATTCAAATCACTCGCTTGCCAGCTGAGTCATCTGTTATGTCTCTTGATCATCTGAGTGGGGAGAAGAAACTGGTGCACTTCTTCAAAACAGGAGTTTCATTTCTCTTCCACCTGGCCCTTTCACCCCAGGCATTGCTACATAGAGCCAGTGTGGCTCTTTGGGTCCAGCGTTACTCTGTGTTTCAAGTAAACATGCAGAGAAACAAGCAGTAGTTATGTGAAGTTCTGTAAATACAGCAGAATCCACCAAAGAATAGACTTTGCTTTTTGGGATGCTTTTTTTAGAATCCCAGGATCTACCAACTAGAGCCAGGTGCAAAAGTATTCACTTCATTTGGATCCATCTTATCTTTTCAGCCCCAGGTTAAGACTGCCGTCCCTTCCCAGGCATCAAGCAGCATCTTTTTATTACAGTTTTATATTACACTTATATGCCACTTTTTCTCCTGCAAAGATGGCTTGCACAATCATCCTTCATTCCGTTTGATCCTCACAAGAACCACTTTGTGAGGTAGGTGAGCCTGAGAGTGAAGTCACAAAGAAAAGTCGGAAGGGGCCTCCCAGGCCATCTAGTCTGACCCCCGGCTCCAGCCGGCTCCGCTCATGACGTGCCCACCATGTTCACTCAGTGAGCATCGTGGCTGAAAGGGGACTAGAACCCCGATCTCTTGGGTCCCAGCCCAACAGTCTTTCACAGGTCTAGTTCTTACTGGAATAGCTTTTAATCTTTCTGATCGTTGCTCTAATTGTTGCCATTTTTGTATATTGGAATGTTAGGCTGCATTTGATTGCATTTCTGGGGGGGCTTTTTGCCTTCCGCTTTCCCCATTGCCCTGGTGTTTATGAATTATTGTACAAGCATCATTCAGTCAAGCCACTGTAGACCCCAGGAGATCTGCCTAAACCTCCTTGTCTGTCCACTATGTTGGAGGAGTATCAGATCATGCAACACGTGGATAGCATTTTGGGTTCTGCTGCGGGCGATGCTGCACCAGGTCAGTTCTGGATCAAAGCGCTCCCCCTTTGGGGCTGACCTCAGCACACCCCCAGCAGGCTGCTGCTGGCCGTCTTGCCAGCCACGGCCCCTGGGCTCCGACCAGCAGCTTCATCTGCATGATGAGAAGCTGGCTGCTCGGGCCTTGCAGTTATCAATGCATTTTATATGCCACCTCGTTTCCTCTTGCGAGGGACCCATCACACCACACTGATTGCACTGATCCTTTGGCTGCACTTCCTCGTTTAAAAAGCCTTTCAAAGGCTGCCGGTCAGCAGCTCGGTTGCTCTGGTTTGCTCTGCCTTCCTCCTCCTCCTCCTCCTGAAATCGGCTCAGAAACAACTCAGTGGAGGTTTTGTGTTTGGAGGCGCAGCCCATCTCAGCTCTGCTTTGTCCCCAGCCTTTTGTGTGGGCAGGTCTGGTCTTTGTGATGGCGCCCACCACGGTTTCTCCAAATTCCAAATGTGCTCCCGGGGCCACAACGTCGGGATGCTCCGGTGCTGAGGTGGAGTCGGGGCTTGTGCCAGATATTCTGCTCCAAGTTGCCCTTTCCCTCACGCTTGGGATACAATTTTCCCAGTGAGAATATAATTCCTTACGGTGATGCTAAGTCTTTTAGGGTGACTCAGCATTATAAAATTCCCTGATCAAATACCCCAGTGGATGTCCCAAAATACACCTTTACAAAACACCCCGATGAAGATCCCCGAAAAAGAAATAAAAAAGCAAACGTCGTTTTAAAAACACAGTCTTTTTCTGTGTTGTTTTACCTTGTCATGCTAACACTGGCTTCAGACCAAGCCGCTTCTTCTGTTCATTTTTATGGGAGTGGTGTGGCATCTGGTCACCTCCTGTGAACAGGCGGGGAGCGGAGTCGTTGAAAAATGCTGGTAATTCTAAATTATGAAGTCTCATTATAATGAAGGAGTTTGTCAACTCCTGGCATCCTGCATGCAAATTAAGCTTGTTTGTGCAGGTTTTCCTTTTAATAGAAGGAGCTGTGTGGCTGATGGGGTGGGCTTAGAAATCGCATAATAAAATAATAAATATATAAAATTGGTGCCATGTAAAAGAACACACATTTCAGGCAATGCTTGATTTCAAAATGAGGTGCCAGTTGATAAAGCCCACCAGGAAGTAGACTTCTGCTATCAGGACATCCTTGAGCCACACACTGAGTGTGGTAAAACATTGCCAAAATGGGGGTGGAGATGCATTCTGCACATGGTCAGAGGCCCCAGGGTTTTTAAAATTCCTTCTTATAGTGCAAGGCTGGGTTTTGGCAGAAAATACATCCTTGCCTAGTTGTTCATTTATTGAATGATTTATTCATCCAATTTATGAGCCATGGTATAGCCATGTTTCTCAAAACAGAAAATACATAACATATGATAAAGCATACCAAGGGAATTTTAAAAGCACTCCTTGAGAACTGGGGCAGAAGAATAATTACTGAATTATTATAGCTACTGTTGATCTTACTATATTATATTGTAGACCATTGAGAGAGTCCTCTGGGCTATGAGGTGGTCTGTAAGTATTAAAAATAAATAAACAAGAGGCTAGAAATTGCCCTGCTGGATTGGACTGAGGGTCCCTCTATCCCAGCATTTGGCTCTGTCAGCTGCCCCAAGAAACCTTCGAGCAGCGCATGAGTGTAACTGCACCCTCCTACCCATGTTCCCCAGCAACTGGTGTGCCTAGACATCCTGCCCCTGATGCTGGAAGTAGGAAGTCACCATGAGGACTAGTAGCCACGGATAGCCTTCTGCTCCATGGGCGTGTCCAATCCCCTTTTAGCTATCCCAATGGCTTGCCGGGAGCGAATTCCGTAGTTTAACTCTGTGCTGTGCAAAAGCATCCTTCCAGTGATGTGTCCTGAATCGCTCGTCCATCCATCGGCTTTGTGGGATGCTCCCTCTGGGTTCTGGAAGTACCAGGGAGAGAGAGAAATCCATCTCCTTCTCCAGGCCGCACATAATTTCATCCGCCTCTCTCCTGTCTCCCTTCTGTACCTTTTCTGGAAGGTAAGCGAGCCCGGCTGGGGTACCCGTTCCTCAGGATGCTTGTTGCTGCTTCTGTTTCCCTTTTCTTAGTATTTCAGCTCTGACCAAGGCGCAGACTTCCTGTTCAGCAGACAGCTACATAATGGGAGAAGCGCTGAGCCCTGATCAGGGTTCAAACCACTGACAGCATCACTTTGCAGCTTCTGCGCTCCGCTGCAGGCATGGTGAGTCCCATTCAAGTCAGATCCATGACCGAAGCTTAAAATCTTGTGTGTGTGTGTGGGGGGGGGGGGGAGCCCCTAACTTATTGATCATGGTTTGCCCTTGCAAATTGATCAACCTGGTTTGCCCTTGCAAATTTGGAGATGTGAATTTTGTCACAGCACTATGTTGTAGGTTGCTTATGTTAATTAGAGCAAAGAGCCTTGCCTTTAACTTTGCTCCCCTGGAGGCAATGGCCGAACGATCCTGAGGACTTTGAAAAGTGCCGGAATACTAATTGAAGAAAGTGTAATTTTCCAGAAAGGGTTGGGGGGTTAACAATTCTCCATGGATTGCTGCCCTCTTTGAGTGGAATGAAGATCAGGGTACATTAAAGACTGGGTTTAATTATTGTGATTTTAATAAGTGCTTTTGAGCAATGAGAACTGGATCTGAACAGCTTTTGGAGTGAAAAGCAGCTTTGCCAATGGGATCGTATCCAGGTTTGATCAGGTGGTTCTGAGATTGCTTTGGAGTTTGGTCCTGCATATGAATGACTGGGTACAAGTCCTTTTAAATGCGATGAGGGTTACTTCTGAGTAAATTTGCACAGGCTTTCTGCCTTAGTTTTGTAAAATGAGTTGTTTTGCTTGTTTTCAAACTCTCAAGGTAACAAAAGATACAGGGTGACTTTTTAGTAGACTTTTTAAAAAAACAAAAATGAGGTAGATCTAACCCTGTAGATGTTTGGAGAGCCCTGAGGAAGAGAACTTGATTTTAGAACAAATTCATGGATGGAAGTTCAACGGATGGCAAAATTCAGGGGTACTTGAATTAAATAATATGTGGAGACCTGTACTAATAATAACGGATTACTATTTTGGAGAAATAGCTTTTCTCCTCTTTTGCAGACTTGGCTTACTGGATTTTGACGTGTGTTTGCTCTCTGTAGCTTAATCTGTAGCTTAATCTTTGTATTTTGAAACACAAACGATGATGATGATGATGATAGATGGGAATCATGAGACAAGGATGCTTTTCTTGTGCAATGGTTCTGTCTCATTTCATGTCTCATTCATGAAATCTTGCAATGAGTTTGAATGTCTTTATCTTCCACACGTGACATTCCTGTGTTTTCCTGCTACTCCCATATTTTTCCTTGTAAAATAATAAATCGTTAAGAAGGAAAGGAGGGGATCACTACACAATTCTTACCATTTCTAGTACTAGGAGTGCTCCATCAGGAAGTTCTCTTGCTAGAAAAAGATTGAGGTAAAAGAGGCAACATACGTTGCATGGGCGCTCACACAGAGAAAGTGACGTATGGTTAAGGCTGCAATCCCATAGATACTTAATATGGATGAAGTCTTAATCAGCTCAAGTGTAAAGATGCGCAGGAGCTGAATCATCTCATCAAAATCAATGGGACTTTCAGTGCAGCAATTCTGATTCAGTGTTATTTACATAACTCTTCCTCTGAAGACAGGATAAGCAAACTTCAGAAGCTTGCAAGAAAAAAATCTTGCATTCCAATCAGCAGATTGCAAATGACAATCTCCCCTTTCAGCCCGTTTAATCTCCTAGTTCTGATGAGTACTGTTGCTGATGGGGAGAAGTGGCACGTCTACTGGACATGGATAGTCGGTGGCATAAAGCCGTGCTCAGCTTTGGATGAGGGAAGGTGGCCGGGAGCCGAGAAAGGTGGCATTCTTTGGATCGCTCTTCTGCGGGGACAGGCTGTGTGTGGGAGAGAATTCAGATGTCCTCGCCTGCTGCCCCTTAGCGATTGCACTTCCCCAAATGTGGTCTCTGTGCATGGAACTTCAGCAGCTGGGGCTGCGGAGAGAAACCAGACATGCAGTTCCTACTCCACACTCAAAATCCCTGCTGACAAGTCGGCCAGAAATCTGATATGCCATTTCGAAAACAGGTTCGCCAAACTCTCACCTCTGTCTTTGGGGAGCCGAGACGGAACTGCATTCCAAGCTTCGCGTTTTTGTGAGCTTTCCAGCTTGCGTTGGCAGGGGAGGGGGCAGCACTCGGACAAAATGTACACACTGGGGAAAATGCGCACAAAATGGAGATTGTGTGCAGAAGGCAAGACACCATGCTGCACTGCAAACTGCGGGGGAAAGTGTGCGTCGAAAAACGCATCCAGAACATTACATTTCAGCAAAAGGCAGACAGAAAGGCGCTTTTTCGAATGGCTTTTATTCTCGTCCCTATTTTTCATTGCAAGCTGATGCAAAAGCCAGTAGCAAAGTCCTACAACTTTGACGTGTGGGTTGTGTCACACGCCAGAGCTACTTTTTGAAGGAGAAGCCCAACACTGAGGCCAGGGAGTCGATCCATCCCCGCAAACATTACCACGGGTTTTTATCTCCAGGCGTTTTGTAAAGCGAACCAGTCTGAAGCGCCTGGGCGTCGTTGTCGCATCCGACCCTTGCCCACCCCACAGACCATCGCTTCCCGTGCTTCTCTGTCTCGCACCGCTTCCTTCGAGGCTGCCGGGTCCACGCCGGTGACTTTCTTTCTGGTGTCCGGCCAACGGGTGCCGGGGCAGCCCCTTCTGCTTTCTCCGAGGCTCACGCCCAGCGTGATGGCCTTTTCGAGTGAGTCAGCTCTCATGACATGGCCAAAGCAGGACAGTCTCTGTTTGGTGATCTTAGTTTCGAGTGATATTTTGCGTAAGGCTCGGTCTAGGACTTCTTTGTTGGTGTTTTTGTGCAGACCATGAATGGAATCGCCTACTTCCCCTGAATTTCCCCTACATGTAGTGAAGATTACAGCTAAACTGAAAGGGTACGGGAAGTTTGTAGGGCTGGCACATCAGCATCCCCGCGAGCCTCCGTTCCGCCACAGCACCACTCGGGAGGCTGGGCTGGGGCTGGCCACCCGGTCCCTGCGCAGGTGGGCCGTGCTGCTGCGGCAGCTGCATTCCTTGCTCCTTTTGCCTGGATGCTTGGCAGAGCTCAGGTCCTTAAAAATGGCGATCATGCCACCAGCGGTTCAGAGCAGTGTAGGGGAAACATAGAAACAGAGCGAGTCAGAAGGGGCCTCCTGGGCCATCTAGTCTGACCTCCGGCACCAGCCGGCTCCGCTCATGACATGCCCACCATGTACATGTCCAGCCTATAGAAACATAGAAACACGTCCCTCTTTTTCTCCCTGCCTGAATAGGGGCAGCTATCAGACCGACCAGTTTCTGCCTGCTAATCGTACTCCCGTGGAGCCTGCGCCGGTGCTGGCCGAAGGCTGATCTGGCATAGCAGTGGCTTTTCCAGAGGGCTCTTCCCAGCTTGTGCTCAGCATTGGCTATTGTTATTTATTATCTTGTTTATTATTTGCATTTATACCTCACCCTAGTAGCCCAGAGGGCTCTTTGGGCAAGCAAAGCCGGATGGCATCCAGCGCCCCCTCAGCCGCTGGACCTGCTCTTTGCGGCAGAGAAGGGACCACGTGGATCCCTTGGTACTCCGAGCTCCTTCCTAGCTGGCTGATAACAAGCATTGGCTCGGTCTCTTTAGATCCCACATATGTGCAACTGCAGGGGGAACAAGATCACCTTGGATCAAGTGGCGTTATTCTTGATCGGCTTGAACAATTGCTCCAGCGGGCTCTGCTGTACATTCATGCAAATGAACGGCTGGGAAAGTCAAATTAATTGTGGGGAGTAGAAGGAGGGGGACCCTTTGGCTTGCACTGAACCCGTTTAGAAGAAAAGCTCGAAAGGGTTCCTGGAAGAGCTGGTGAGCGTGCTGGAAAGTTTTATGCCTCGGGTCTGAGTCGGAGCTGATTCACTGCCGACGTTCTACCTGTGAGAGGCAAAAGCTGATGGCAGCGGGAAGTTCTGAAGACTCAGGTGACACTTTCGAGTCACTAGGAAGCATGACCACATGCGGCGGGTTCCTCTGTGCCTGGCAGGCGGTTGGGGGTGGGGGGGGCTGCCTCCTCCTCTTCCTCCCCCTTCGCCCATCCGTCCTCCTGCCGGCATCCCGGGGACACTGAGAGGAGCTGCCAGGCGGGGACGCTCCACACAGCTGCTGCCCACTCCATGCCCTGCACACCAGCCGATGTGTTGGGGGCAATTCAGCTAAATCCTGGCCGAAAAAGGAGGTTGGTTTGTCTTTGTGTTATAAAATGCCTGCACCCGTTTCTCAAGAAAGCACCCCAAAAAATCCCAAGCCAGGTTGCTGTTTGGCATTTGCTGTTGCTTTCAGAAGTGGGACTTGATGGCTTCCCCAAGAAGCTGCCAGGGCTGTTGTTTGGCTGGTCATCAAGAACTGGTCAGGAGGCATTGCGAGCACCCTGATTTGCATGCCAAGACTCACAATAATCCCTGGATCATTGTGTTAATGTCCTGCAAGCAAATGTCATTGTGTTGAGCCCCTATGCAGTCCTTTCTCCTCCTCCTGACTGTGTTCACCTTATTTCGTCCTCAACTGCCCAGCTGCTGGGCCCAGGTGACCCAGAATCTATAAAACACTCTGCATGTTCTAAAAGGGTGTAGAGCCACTACCCAGCAGCACACTGTCATGAGTACCTGCAGGGGGCCTGGGTGATCCTGTGGTAACTCTGCTGGGGTTCAAGGCGAAAGGGGTCTTTTCTGACTGAACCCAGTTCTCAAACTGCTGGCATGGCTTGGGCGCTGTCCGGGCAGGTTTTGGCTACAGGCTCCTGGCCAGGGGCCGCTTGCTTCTTTTGCAAAGGACTCTTCAGCCTTTCAGCGCGAACGTGGCTTGTAACATGACGTCTCCGCATTCGTGCAACATGCGAAGCGGCAGGGGCGTTAATACTCCACCTCGGAGTTGCCATGGCTCGCGGCGGTTTCTAAACCACTTCCTCCAACAGAGTGTTCAGTGGACACAGCAACTCTCCCCCGGTGGCTTTGCATTCGTGTGATCCGGGGCCACATGAGAACCGATGTGTGGTTCTTCGTGATGAGCATCAGTGACTTTCTCACAGCTGCCCCCTAAGCCCAGAAGCCAGGGCCAGCCCCAGAACCTCAGGAATGGATGCTTCAGGATGGACCAAAGGAGATCCTGCTTGTTCTGTGTGTCGGCTTACCACACATTTGCAGTGGTGAAGCATGTGCGCCGATGGTGGCTGCGCATCATGGAGGAAGTGGTGGGGGAAAGAGTTCTATAAAAGGGGGTTGAAAGCGAAACAGAGCAGGGCAGGAGAGGAGGTGAGTGAGAAAGTGTGGGGGGAAGAAGGGAGGAGAGATGGGCCAGAGCGATGCTGATGTCAAAGTGAAAAGAGAGAAGGGGAAGATAAGCAGAGCAGCAGCAAGAACCAGAACCAGAGACAGGTGAAAAGGTGATGATGAGGAGGAGGAGTTGCAAGAGATGATGATCAAGCAACACTGGATGATCCGCTCTAGTTCCTTTCTTGCTGCTTTGGCTCTCCCCAGCTGCCGCAGCATCACTGGCTCACATCCTGGGTCGGATGACTGACTCGGATGGAGTGTGGATTGTGGTTGAATTGTGGGTTACTGTGCAAGCATACATTACTGTGTTGCGCTAACCCAGCCACTCTGCTGGTTAATTATGAACAAGCTGTGAAGTGAATTCACGGTTTGTTGATGTGTTGTAAACTGTGGGTTGTTCACCATGGTTTGTTAGCATGGCTGGGTTCAGACAATCCAGCATCCATGTTGCAATCATGACCTGCAGTGGCATCCCAGTTGTGGAATTGGGCCTTCTCTGCAGGGGCGCCTCAATTGTGGAACTCGCTCCCCACAGAGGTTCTCCTGGCACCTTCACTTTATTCTTTTTGGCACCAGGCCAAACCCTTTTTATTTTCCCAATGTTTTAAGACCTGACTGTTTTAACTGGGGTTTTATTATTAGCTAAATTTTAGGATGCTGTGTTTTAATCGTTTTAACATTTTGCATTGTTAAATAGTCCCGAGACTTCGGTAATGGGACGGTCTACAAAAGTTTTAAATAAAACAAAACAAAACCAAATCCACGGTTCCCTTGTCTGCAAGTGCACAGCTGCATTGAAGTGTTTTCGCTTTGCAAAGCAAGTCCAAAGAGCAAACCCTGATTTTCCTGCAGAGCAGAGAGCGATGAAGGCAGGCAGGCATTTAACAGTCTTCTCTCTTTTACGCCTTTTAGGATAGCAGAAACACCTTCGTTCTGAGTGAGTTCAACTTCTCCAGTGGCGATTATAACGGCAGTGACTACGATGGTAATTATGACTACAACAGTAGCTCCTGCTGCATAGCCCCTCCTTGCACCTTCAGCCCCATCCAGGACTTTGCGCGGCATTTCCTGCCTCCGTTCTACATCCTGATCTTCCTCGTGGGTCTGTGGGGAAACGGCATGGTGATCGCCGTCTTGCTTCGGGCCAAGGAAGCCCTGCCGGGGACAGATGTGTTCATCTTCAACCTGGCCCTCGCAGACATTCTCCTGGTGGTGACTCTCCCCTTCTGGGCTGCTCAGGAGGTGCACGGCTGGATCTTTGGCGGCTTCTTGTGCAAGCTGGTGGGCAGCATCTTCAAGATCAACTTCTACGCCAGCATCATCTTCTTGATTTGCATCAGCATCGAGCGGTACCTCTCCATCGTTTTTGTCATCCGCATGTACAACCGAAACATGACCTCCGAGATCTTTTGCATCTCCTTGAGCGTGTGGGTCCTCTGCATTCTGCTCACACTGCCAGATTTTAAGTTCCTGACCGTGGAGTTTGATTCTCGCCAGAACATCACAGCTGTCTCCTCAGCTTTCCCCCTCACTCGGCCCACGGCTGGAAGATGGCCCTGAGCATCCTGAACCAGCTGGTGGCGTTTCTGGTGCCCCTGATAACCATGGCCTACTGCTACATCCACATCATCCTCACCCTCCTGCTCTCCAAGGGCTTCCAGAAGCACAAGGCCCTCCGAGTCATCTTGGCTGTGGTGATCACCTTCTTCCTCTGCTGGTCGCCCTACCACTTCGTCCAGATGATCAACACCCTCATTGACTATGACGTCATTAAGCGGGATTGCAAGGTGGAGGAGCAGGTGGACATCGCGATCATCGTCACCACGACCCTGGGGTTCCTCCACTGCTGCCTCAACCCACTGCTCTACGCTTTTGTCAGTGTCAAGTTTCAGCACCGGTTCCTTGAGCTGCTTGCCTGGCTAGGCTGTGTGAGCAAGAGTTTCCTGAAGAAGCACACCAGGGGATCGGCCTACCGCAAAGATTCCACTTGGTCTGCAAGCACAGACGCCTCCTATACAGGAATCTAGGAGGTCACAGACTCATGGAAGAGTACAGTCGGAAGGGGCCATGAAGGCCATCGGGTCCAACGCCCTGCTGCTGCAGGACACCAAGTCACACCATCCCACTCAGAGGGCTGCCCAGTCTCTTCTTGAACGTTCCTACTGTGGGTCCTGTGTGTGCATCTTGGTTTGCAGCTTGCTCATCACAAATCCTATGAAGAAGAATTCTGATTTTATTGGTTGGCAAGTCACCTCCAAAGCACTTCGAATGTAACTCTTTTCGGAATTGAATCTCTGCTTCTTCGGGCTGCCTAAGGAGCAGGGCGGAGCTGGTCTTCTATTGGAGCACCAAGTGGAACCTTTGAACTGTAGACCTGGGAGTGTGAGTGTGACTGTGTGTGCATGCACAGCTGATGCCTTCATACCTTGCTCAGGAGACTCAGGCTCTCCACTGCTGACAGCAGAAAATTGGAGTAGATGGACCTTACTCTGTCCAAAAAGATTCTTCTTATGGTCTTACCTTGATTCTGTGTCACCAGCCCTTGATGCACAGAAGCCCCAAGCGTGGAGTCTCATGTGCATCCCTTGCATGGACTTGTGCCCTGCAAAGGGAGAAGGAAGAAGGCCGCAACACCATTTGTGTACAGCGCAAGCTGTTGGCCCAAGTCCCTCTCCGCCCACCAACCGGCCCCTTTCCTTCCTTCCCAAAGTCTGCTTCCAACCTCAGAGAGGCAGCCAGCCCAGTTCCTTCCTTGCTGGCTATGAGAGGGCAGGGCAGCGATGGGGCATTCGGAATCCCAGCTCGGAGCTGCCGCTCTGAATAATCCTGTGCATACCGGGCAGCACTGGGAGGCCACAGGATCGCATCCTGAGTGCCTGAGCGACATGTCCTCCACAAAACCCAATTCATGTAAATAGTACTTGGTTGAGAAAGGCATATCTTTCTCAAACCAGATGCCTTCAATAAGACATGTAAAATATCCTTCTAGTTTAGTAAGTCACAAAGAGTGTAGGTTTTCACTAGCTTAGGAAATGTTGCAGCCTGTACACTTGCTCTTACATTGCATGTAAGCTTGTATGTCTTGCACGTGTGTCTCTAGACGTGTGGATGTCCTCCAAGGCATGGCTGGGAAATCCCCCACCCCACCCCACCGCACCCCACTTGATGCTCAAATTCCTTTGGGAGGGATCTGGTCTGGACTGCAGGCTGGCAGGGTATAAGGATTAAAAAACAACAGCAACAGGCAAATGCTGGCCAGTCTTCCCTCTTTTCTCTGTGGGGTTCTCTATGCGAATCCTTTATTGCATTCTGAAATTTCTCATTCACAATAATTTGTGGGTGCTTTAGATGACACTTGCATCTACCAGCACGTCTGTTATGCGTTGCGACCATTTCTGTGGCTTCTTTTAGATGAAGGACAGTGTGGTATTACTTTGAAAGAGTGGAATGAAACAGGAGACACTTGTGCATGTGTGCAATTCCACTATACCACACCACCACCTAGTGGCTGCATGATGGAACTGACAGGAAGGCAGAATAAGACATTGGACCTGTTTGTAGACTGGACCTGTTCAGAAGGGGAAAGGTGATGTGTACATACATTCTTTATGCCCAAAGTGTATGAGCTGAGTTGGGCATGGAGCTGGGTCACCCTCACTAACCCGTCTTCATTTTTCAAACACTGCTTGGTTCGAAGCACCAATTCCCCAAAGTTGAAAGGGCCGCAAAGCTGCTCTCCTGTGCCAGCAATAAAAACTGCCCACAAACTTACAATCTAAAGAGTCACCACACAAAAGAAACGGGGGATGAGGAGGGCAGAAGGGGAAATGCAACCCCAGATACCAATTCTTAAAGTTCTTTGCTTATTTACAAAATGTATATGCTGCTCCACATTTGGGTATGGAGAATTTAGAGCAATGAACAATAACAGATTAAAAACAAATAAGGGAATGTGTTAAAGTGAGAGCCATGCAACTGTATCAATAAAACTGTACTTTTAAGAAGAGGCTGATTGGATCAGGAAGCCTTCCTGGAAGAGAAGTGTTTCCAGGAGGCACTGAAAGCCAGAAAGGGTTCAACTTCCAGGGGGAAGGAACGGGATGGCCCCACTGACGGCTTTTCTCTGAGTGGTCTCCAACTGGGCCGCATGTCCATGCAGAACCTGTGATGACCTCCGTGGCCAGGCAGGTGGGTAAGGTGAATTTGAGCAAGCCCACCTGGAAGGGAAACAGCTCAAGGGGTGGAAGAGCCGATGGAGCTGGTTTTTCTGAAGAGAAGCTGGCCGAAATTCAACAGGGGAAGCTCGTGGCTGCAGGGACAGCTTCCTTTGTCTACTGCTGTGAAAGGAACGGCTACCTCGTTGCTGTGTGATGTCGCAGGGAAGGCGATGCAGGCAGGTCTTCCCTGCAGAATACCTGAGGGGCCAGCTGCCCCTGGAGGTGAGCCAGCAGGTGTCTGCCCTTCCTCCGCATCTGCTTTACTTCCCCATCTGGGCTGGTTTCATAATGGGTGGGATTGCCAGAGACTGTCCCCAGAATAAGAGTGATCTTACTTCCACATTTGGAAGCCCGGGCGGGGAGTGGGCAGGCCACGACGCGACTCAGCTGCCTTGCCACATAACCTGGGCGGGCTTTTGAAGGAAGGGTTTGGTAGCGGCGGCAGAAGCGGCGATGGCCACCACCTCTTTCTGGGACGTGGATTACGAGACCGGCAAGGTATGTGCTGCTCGCTCTCTCTGGTTGCAGGGCCGCCCTTCTCTTCAGAGACAGGCTCGGGGGGCCTCCACCGCTGGTGCCCTGACGCTCCCGCCTGGAGGCCGGAGCTTGGGGCACCCCTGCTGTTCCATGGGCACTCGTTGCCCATGCACCCCCCTCCCCAGGATTCCCCTGGGCTAGCTGGGTTGTTGCCCACAGGGGCTTGGCACCTCCTGCTGCCCCCCAAGCTTTCCAATGAGGGGGTCTTTCCTCCAGAAATCCAGTGCCTCCCCTCTTCCCTGTCCATGCCTCCTTTTTTTACAAATAGGAGCGTCCACAGGGGACGGGCTCCTGACAAACACAGACTCTGGAACACATGCAAATTATGTAGATATGGTCATTTGCATTTTTTGTCCTGAGGACATGGGGTTTTCAGTTCCTTGCACAACTCCTGGCTAGACTAGAACTGGCAACGTTTAATTTCTACCTTAAGTGCAGGTGAGCATACAAAATCTCTAAGCTCGCTGTCAGTTTCTCTCGCTTTCTGCCTCCCTCTCTTTGGCACAGCTGCAAGCTGCCCCCCAGCTGGGCTCAGAATGAGCCACCCTGCTTCTCCAGCTTCTTCCCAGCCCAGTCCAGTGATCAGGAACGTCTGATCCTGCCCCACTGCCCCCAGCATCCTACCCCCTCCCCTTGCACCCAGACTCCCCCCCGCCGGCCACGTGATGAGCATGCAAGGACGCAAGGCCCGTCGGGTAGGGTGCACGGACCGCGCCTCCCCCCCCATGCTGACTCGCCTTCTCTCTCCTCCCCAGTCTCCCACTGGCTCCCTGGACATCGACCCGGCCACAGCCCCCTGCAAGCAGGACGAGGTGGGCGCGTTCGCACGTTACTTTGGCCCGGCCGTCTTCTCCGTGGCGTTTGTGGTGGGCTTGGCCGGCAACGGGCTGGTGCTGGCCGTCCTGGGCAGGCGCCGGTGCCCGTGGCCCTTTGCTGACGGCTTCCTCTTCCAGCTGGCCGTGGCCGACCTGCTGCTGGTCCTCAGCCTGCCCTTCTGGGCGACGCAGTTCAGCCAGCCGTGGCCCTTCGGGGAGGCCCTCTGCAAGCTCCTGGGGGCCCTGTCCACCCTGAACGGCTACAGCACCGCCTTCCTCCTGGCCTGCCTGAGCGTGGAGCGCTGCCTGCTGATCGTCCACCCCACGTGGCTGCACCGGCGCGTGAGGCCTGCCCACGTGGGCCTGTGCTCGGCTCTGCTCTGGGGGCTGGCCCTGGGCCTGTCCTCGGCGGAGCTGCGCTTCCGCAGCGTGGGCTACACCCCCCAGGCGGGGGCCGTCACCTGCCACCTGGGCTTCGGCGCCCAGGAGGCAGACTCCTGGCGGCTGGGGCTGCGCCTGGCTGCCTTCCTCGTGGGGTTCCTGCTGCCCCTCCTGGTGATGGCGCTCTGCTACTGCCGGATCGTGGCCAGGCTGCGCTGGGCCCGGCTGCCGCACAGGCGCCCGGCCGTGCGGCTGCTGGCGGCGATTCTGGCACTCTTTGCCCTCTCCTGGGGCCCGTACCACTGCTTCATCCTGGTGGACAGCCTGGAGCGCCTGGGCCACTTGGCCCGCGACTGCGCCCGGGAGAAGGTGCTCGATTTCGGGCTGCTGTTCACGGAAAGCCTGGGCCTGCTGCACTGCTGCCTGAACCCCGTGGTGTACGCCTTTCTGGGGGTGAAGTTCCGGAGGGAGCTTTCCCGGCTGTTCCCGGGCCGGGGCAGGCACTGGAGCCCGAGGGACAGCCAAGCCTCGGAGGACTTAAGCCGAGCCACGGAGCCGAGCACGGCCCAGGCGGGGGACGGCTCCATCATGCTGTGAGGGCTGCTGCCGAAGGAAAGTCTTGGCTGATGGTCAGGTGGGCAGCTGGCTCTCTTGCGCTTGCCGGACGTCTTCCTTCCTTCCTTCCTTTTGGTCCTCACCAGGCAGCCAGCGGAGCTGAGATCCGCTCCCCACACGCTCGGGAACACGTGTGGCTTCTTTGTGCAAAGCAGGCAATGGCGCAATTCCTCGTGCATGATGCACCAAGTACTGAGTTCCCTTGCAGAAAATATGCAAAGCTGGAATCCGCTTCCTGCCAAATGAATGCCCACGCAGATGCTCCTTGTGAAATGAACTAACCGGAGAGGAGAGAGCATGAACATCCTTGCCGTTCTTATTCTTATGTAGGAGTCTTGTTCTAGCATGTTACTGTAATTGGGAATTTTAAAAAAGTCCCTTCCGACAAGGAGTGATCACTTTCATTAGAATTGAGCATGAAATGGGCAGTTTCTCTCTCATTTCTTCAGGATCTCCCCTGATTGCCCCCTTTAGCATGTGGGATAATGCAAAGGAGGGATTTCAGCAATAAATTTGGGGTGGGAGAGCAGGATGGGTGCGCATGACACCAGAGAATCTCACCTCTGTCAGTTATGGAACTAGCAGACAACAATAGCACAAGGAAGGCATATTAAGACTGGACAGAGAGGCACAAAATGGACGGGATGTGTCAGTCACAGTGTTCCCCCTGCCCTCATCCCCCCTTGATCTGTTACTTCCTGGCCTGCTGAGCAGAGCAGGGCGGCCTCTTCCCATTTGTGTGAAAAGTGCTGGTTGCTAGGAATGGAAATAGGGATGAGCTGCAGATGGGAAGCGCCTGGGCCTCGTCACTTTGGCCTCCCGTTCCTTCTCTCTCTTTCAAGAAACGGAGTCATGTGCTATAGTGAAGAGGGTTCTGTTGCAGGAGATCTGGGTCCAAATCCCCCAGGATGACCTTGCTGCAGCCATTGGACTGGTGCACACAACACAACAGGCCACGGGTGTCTTTCGACCTCCGTCAGTCTGTCGCGTTGACTGAACCCTGTTGTGGAATTTCAGCAGGGTATGCCGAGCTTTTGGAAACCACAAACGGAAACAACAGCCCGTTCGATGGTTTGCACTGTCTGAACAACAGCCCGTTCCACTCTGGCTGGTTGTGCTGTCAGAACCCAGAAGGCACAGCTCATCAGGGTACCAAGGCCAGCACCATAGAGCTGCTTGGCAAGAGGGGCCTCTGCTGCTCTTGCCAGGCGGGTAGCCAGGGAGCACCGCTGAGCGCTGCCAACGGCCCCAATGGTCAAGGAATCCCCTCTCTGCCCACCCTCTGCCTTGAAGGTTGTCGAGAACCAGCTGAGCAGGGACGCCTGGCCAGGAGCTGCAGGCCTCGGTGGGCCGGCCCTCACCAGCCCTGCTTTCACTTCTGCTTGCTGAAGATTTATTTATTTATTATTTATTGATTTATTTAAACAACTTATGTGCCGCCCCATCGCATAAGCCTCGGGCGGCTTACAATCATAAAATCCCGCATAAAATACAAAAAAAAAGATGCTACAGAGAGGGGTCTCCCACTCATGGAGGCTGTGCTGGGGAGTCCTCGTCAGGTTCTGATGTGGAGGAAGAGGAAGAGGGGCAGGGATGAGGGGAGGGGTTTGAGGTTGCCCCATGGTGTTTCTCAACCTGTTTTGGAGGAGTCCGGGGGCTTTTGGGGAGGGGGGCAGATACAGGACTCAGTGCTTGACCCAGAAAGGAGGAGCTGGGAGAACTGAGTTGCTCACCTGGGCGGGGGGCGGGGGCTCCATCACTCCTGCTGTCCAGCTTTTCAACAGCAAGAGCCCCCCTGGCGGTGGAGGCAAGAGGACTGGTGAAAGGGAGGGGCTTTGGGGACGTCTCCAGTTTCTCTCGTCCGGGAATCAACTCATGCTTTCCGCCTCTCTACTCCGCTGATTCCCCGCTTCACCTGAGTGGGGATCACCGCCCCCCACCCCGCTCCGGCCAGGATGCCTGGTCAGCTCCCTCATCTTCCTCACTGCACTTCTGCGACGAGCTGCACTCAGCTTGCGATGGCGTCCTCCAAGCGAGTCCCATGCTGCCTCTTGTCCTATCTCCTGGTGGACTGAAAAGGAAGAAGGTGGCAGAAAGGAGGCGGGTTCCCTCGAAGAGCCTGATCATCTACCAGCGCATGCGAGGCGGTTTCTGTGATGCATGACCCCATTCGAGGGCAGTAGCTGCACCTACCCTATCATGCCTGTTGCAACAACAAGGAGGGAGACTTGGGTCCACCCTCCTGAGCTCTTGGAGCAGGTGTGGGGGCTCAAATCCTAAAGACCGTCCTCGCCAGCACACCGTCCTGCGCCTCTAACAGCTGCGGGAGAAATGGAGAAGATCCCCCGAGAGTTGCCTGAACAGCACTTGCTTAAAGAATTTCTTCTCTGGCTCGCATCAACGGGGCGGGAGCAGAGGCAGTAAGACACAAGTGCAGGCTCTTAACACCACGAAATGCGGCCTAAGGAACATGCCAAACAGTTGACGAGTCCTTCCTGTGTCTGTCATCCTCCGGTGTGCGTGTGTGTGTTTGCATGTGCACACACACACATGCAGGGAGGAAGTAAAGCAGTACTTTCCAAGAAGCGATGGGTACCTAGACGTGCAACAACTGGGGGTAGTTACAAAACACCAAGTCAGCAACTTGCTGCAGCTCCTTTGCAAGAATCACCTTACCAAACATTTCCTGCCCCGGTGAGAGGAAGCCAACTTGGCAAATATTCTTAGGCTGAGAAACATGGTTCGGCCGTCGCCCTCGGAGTCAGGGAAGCTGGGAGCTGGCATGGGGAATACGAACCCCATCATCCCTGATGTGCTGGCTGGGACTGATGGGAGCTGTGTGGGATTGATCGGTTCCTCCCCCACTGCCTTCTGTCCTCTTCTCAGTAGTGCCATTTCTACCACTATCCCTCTTTCTCTCTGGTGCTTTTAATTTTAATAGTTAAAATTATCATTATTTCTTTCTCTTTGCAACCCTATTTCACCCCTGTGTGAATTTGTTCAACAATATCTCATCTTTCGTCAAAGCAGTTTTATTTCTTCCTAAAAATCTTCTCTTCTGTGTGGGACTATTGGGGGCAGGACGTACATTTAATAAATAAATGAATATTCTTGCATCTGAAGGGAGGGACCAGCCTTGAGCTCAAAATGCACCTTGCCTTTCCTGCTTTTCGGCAACTCAGCCTCCAGGTGAGCCATGCGGTAGCTGCACAGTGGAAATGCGCGCGGTGCCAGAGTGCCATCTCCCACAAAGTCATTTAATAGCTCATTTTCTCTATGCTAAACTCAGCTCTGGAAAAAGAGGAATGAGCCCATACACAGCTGCAAAGAAGGAAGTTATCAGTGCATAGTAACACAGAAACATAGAAACAAAGCGAGTCAGAAGGGGTCTCCCGGGCCATCTAGTCTGACCCCCGGCTCCAGTCGGCTCCGCTCACGACATGCCCACCATAACAACCTTGTGCGGAAAAGCTCAAAGTCTGGTTCCAGTTCCCGGTACGTTCCGCTGGATTTGCAAGGGTAAATTAAGGATGCCAAATCTGTTTTGAATGTGCTTGCTAGAGGAAATCGGTGGGACTCCCACACCGGAGACATTCAAGAAGAACCTGGACGGCCACCTGAGTGGGATGGTGTGACTTGGAGTCCTGCAACAGCAGGGGGTGGACTGGATGGCCTCCATGGCCCCTTCCAGCTCTTCTGTTCTGTGATTCTATGACTCCGGTGTCACCAAGGGGCCAATGCTGGCTAGTTCTAGAGGCCTTGGGCATCTTGAAACAAGCGAGCAGTCAAAATGTTTGAAGGTCACCTGGGCTTGATAAAGGGCTGAGCAGGGGTGACCCAGGTGGGGAGGAATTCGGATGAGAGGCAGGTCCTGTTGGCCAGTTTGGCTCTGGACTGGGATCAGATTCTTCCGGGGGAAAAGCATGACGGTTGGACCCCTCTCTCTTGGCTTTTTGGAAGAGTGCAAACGGCATCCTTTTCATTTAGCCTTTGAAATTATTTTATTTCAATTTTTCAATTTATTTTCAATTTATAAATTGAAAAATAAATTGAAATTGTACTGGTGCTTTAAGGTGCAATCAAAGGCAGGTTTAGACAGAAAAAAGACTCGCAGCCTGTCTGAACTTTTTAGTGTCTAAGCCTGCCAAGGTGTGGGCCGGTCATGCGTTAGTGTTCCATGGTTGTCTGTGTCCTTGTTATTGGATGGAGGGTTTTCCTCTTTTAAATCATGATTTTGTTGCTCAATATTTTTTATCAAGTGCAACCATGTACAAATGTGAACAAGGCTTTCAGAAGGTGACCTGACAAGAAAAACAAAGGTGTGGGTGATTTTTACCTGTAAAAGGGGTGTTTGGGTGGGGGGGGATATACACCCCTATTGCAGAAAAATGCTCAAGTCTCCTCCTCATTTCTGACCTGGGAGTATGTATTGCTCTAAGTGTAAAAGAGCAATTGCTCCCTTTTTCTAAGGAAAAGCACTTTTGACAGCTTTGATAGATAGCAAAATGAAACCCCCAGGAAAATTCACGAGAAAAAGACACACTCGTCTTTCTGTAATGAAAAACGAAACGGCTCAGTCAAGCTGCAGAAGAGCATCACAAAGAGGAGGTCCGAAGCCCCCATTTCCTTCCAACTCAACAACCACCTCCCGTGAATTCCTTTGGATGGCGCTGCACTTCATGCGACTTCGTGTTTTCTGTCAGTTACCCGGTTCTCTTTTCCCCACTTTGCTGAACTCCGGAGAAGTGCAGTTTTCCCTGGATGTGAAAGTTCCCACGATTCCATGAGAAGAACGACATTGCTGTGGAATGAGCTCCTCAGAGCACCAGCGTAAGTCCTTTTTATTTTGCCAGTATTTTAATTGTTAATTTACTTTTAATCATGTGTATTTTAATAGAATGTGATATGAAATTATGAAATTATCGGTTCTGTTCAGAGGTGATAAGGTGTGCTTTTACTTATTATCTCATTGGTGTGTTTTAAAGGTTTTATATTGTTTTAAATGGTTTTATTGTTTGTGACTCACCTAAGGAGGCATCTGGCCACCGGGGTGGGCTAGAAAGCAAATAATATAAATAGATAAATAAATAACCAGCTGGACTATCAATGCAGTAAGGCTCTTTAGCTAGCATTGGCCACTGCCTTTATTTTAAGCAGACATTTGAATCCAACAGATGTGGCATTTTCCTGGGACAAGGAACCTTGTTTCGTGAAGAGGATCTTCCGGATGGTCTCAGTTGTTTGCGAGTACCTCTTCGATCCATTCCTTGTAATTGCAGACGGTCGTGTACACTCCAGGTTTGTTTTCCAGGGCACATCCGAACCCCCAGGACACGATGCCGGTCAGTTCTCCATTGCACACCAGTGGTCCCCCAGAGTCTCCCTGCAGCAGAGAGGGGCCACGCATTGACATCCGTGCTACCATATGCCATGCTCCCTTTAATCTTTTTATTTATTTTTTTATTTATTTAAATATTTATATGCCGCCCCTTGCAGCAGCCTTGGGGCGGCTCACAATACATCTTGCTCCCAGTATGTATTCCATTCTGCCCATCTGTGCATCTATCCTTCTGAGCTGTTCCACCGTCCTGTCAAATGTGGTGCCGGGCTCCTGGACGTCACCACTTCAGACGGGGTGTGCCATTTCTTTGAAAGTCTCCTGCCCATCACCACTAACAAACCTCTGTAAAAGTTTCCCTGCACGTAGAAAAATAATGTCTCCGAGGGAAGACGAGGGCTGATCTTTCCCCCTGATGTGCTAGATTACTGCATGCAGGGACTTGAGCATGGGACCGGTCCATGATGCTGCCTCGGCTCGTTTGCACAGTCTCTGAGGCTCCCCTCTCTGCCCGCTCCATGCATTGGGCTTGGAACAGACCTTAACCTTGCAGGCTGCAGCAGCAGAACCGGATATTTGCACCTGCATTTCTCAGATGAAATCCTTGCAGCCAGAAAACTGGTGCTGTAGGAAGCAGATCGGGCCAGGCTGTTCCCCCAGATCTGCTAGCTTTTGACTTGCGGGGAGTTTTGCTCGCCCTTTCCCTTTCGCACAGAAGAGTTTTTCAGACATGGCAGCCGCCTCGGGCAGCTTGCACTGGTGTGATGCCCCCGGCCAACTGAATGCGCCCCCTTCCACCTCTTCCTGCTGCCTGTGCCCTCCCCCTCCCCCTCCAAGCCCAAGCACCAGGCTCTCTCTTACCTGGCAGGAGTCCTTGCCTCCCTGCAGGTAGCCAGCGCAGAACATGTTCACAGAGGTGCGGCTTGGGTAGCAGTTTTGGCAGACGTTGGTGGAAAGAATGGGCAAGTTCAGGCACTGCAAGTTGTCTGCATATTGAACTGCAAAGAACAAGAACCCACCTCAGTCCAAGGCTCACAAGATGCCCCCGAAATCCAGACAGAACACCCGCCGTCCCTCCAGCCCACTCTTGCCAGAGAGTCACGGGGCAGCGGAAGGACTCTCGGTCCTCAGCGGTGTGGATATCGCTCCTGTGGGCGTCATTTTGGGTTTTAAGCGCTGCCTCCTGGTTCAGCTGTCGGCCTAGCATTTCGCTTACTTACCTGTCCACTCTGTTTGCTCTGCAGGTGCAGGCTCAACTGGACACTGCGTTGGGACCCTCGTAGGAGGGGAATTATTGTTTTAAAAGCCAATGCAGAATAGATCGATTTGCAGGGGTGCGCCGTCTCCCCACAGACCAGCATGACAATATAATTGCTTACCTGCGTCTATCAGAAGGTTCCCCCAGCCAGAGACGCGGCAGGCGTCCCCTGCCTTGGGGCAGGTTGGGGAAATGTTGATGGGCTGCACGTAGTTGTTGAAGGTGGCTGGGCGGGCCAGCTTGATCAGCATGATGTCATTGTTGAACCTGACTCCGGAATTGTACTGAGGATGCGGGATGACTTTTTCCACCTGGAGGTGCTGCTCGGTGCCTTCCTCAATGGTGACGTTATGTTCGCCAAGGTGCACCATAAGAGTTTTAGGGCTGCGAGAGAGAAAAGCGGGCCCTGAAGCCATTCCCCGCTGGCCCCAGCAGAGCGTCGCTGCAAGCCCCCTCTGCCAAGACGGGCACTCGTGGGATCTGTTATGGCCCAGAGCTCGACTGTGCACCAGGTCTATGGCGAAGGACGGGCTTCAGGCAGCTAATGTGTAGGGATCGTGCATAAGAATAACAGAATCATTAAGCATAACGGCAAGAATAGCACTGAACTGGGGCAGCTGGCGTCCCCTGTGCCAGGGGCTTCCCCGGCCATGGTGGGCTTCTCTCCTGAGCATTTTGGAAGCCGTGCGCATGGCTGCACGAGGTGAAGCAAGCCGGGGATGGAATTCAGGACCACGGAGAGCGCCCTTCAAGCTTGCCCTCCGAGTCGACCGCAACTCAAACCGGGGGTGGGGGGGGGGGCACCCAGCAATTCATGACATAGCACATAATACACAATATAGAATTTAACGATTCAAATGCCGGGGAGATAAAAAGGGGTTTTCCCGGTGCTGAAAGGAAGAGAGTGTCAGTACTAGGCACGCCTCTTAGAGGGGGGTAGAAAGCTCCGAGTCCCAACCCCTGTTCCATTCCCACATGTGGTCAGCCAGCCGGCTGCAGGCCCCACGCCTCCCAGCTCAGCAAAGACATGCTGGTTGGATGCAGAGCCAAGCGAAATGCTAACCTTGCTCTCCTTTGCAGGCAGCAGTGGCTTAACCTCCCGCCGCCCTTGCTGCAAAGAACCCGTAACACCGGGATGCTTCTTCTGCTGGTCAGGAGTGGAGACGGATTGGCCCACCTGGCTCGCGTGTTTCTGTACTCACCTCTTGTAGCAATGAGCCGCCGAAATGACCCAGCGATGATTAATCAGGGAGCCTCCGCACCACCGGTAGCCGTTGCCGTATGTTAAAAAGACTTGCCACGGCTGTGAGTGGGGCTGGCACTCGTACCCCCCGATGATCTTATCATCGTCATCGAAACCGCTCAGCTGTGCTGCTGCTGCAGGAAGACAGAGAGGCCTGGGTCTTCCATGGGGATTGGGATGGCCGGTCCCCCAGCCCGCCCCTTTCCACGGCCCAGCACTGACTAGGAGGAAACCCCCTTTCAGTCCCTCGCTTCTTTGCTCTACCCCTTCTTGAGCCCCTCCCCCCCGCCAAAGAGGAGCATGGGGAAAGTTTTACATCAGGAAAATGGGGGGGGGCAGCAGGGTGAGACCCCTGCCCTTGCTGTGCTTGCCCAATCATATTTGCAGCTCCCTCTCGGCAACAGTTAAGGAAAAGGGAAAGGTTTGCTCAGATGCTCCTTGGCCTTTGTGGGCATTAAGGTTTCTTACCCCCCCCCCCCGCCCACTTCTGCGGCGCTCTTGGGCCTTATGCAAACAGCAACCCACCACGCAAAATTGCAGGTGTATGACGAGGAAAAGCAAAGGTGAGCAAGCAACCATTTATCAGACATCCAGGCACAGTAGGGGAGGGGAGGGACTGTAGTCCGGGGATGCGGCCCAGATTGGGCATGGCAAAGAACCCCTTTGCAGGTCCTTGGTGGCTATTCCGGCAAGCTGCTTTTTCTGGTCTAAGCAGGAAATGGGGGTGCTCCTGAAAACTCTCCCTTCAAGCTGCAATTTTCTGGGGGTGGTGTTGGGCTGGGCCTGTACCCTTTGGCACCTCTTGCAAAGGTGCAGACCGAAGCATGGAGAGAGACCTGCCAGGGGAAAGGGAGAATTCTTTTGATGCTCAAGAGGAAGGAGAGAAGGCCTCACAGTCCGCCAGGGAGCTTGGGAATAATATCATGAGAGAGGGAAGAAATTACCTGCGGTCCCAAGAAGAAGAGCAACCAGGAAGAATGCCATTGCTAAAGATCGTCGAATTCTGAGCAAGAGCTGTTGGTTATCCTGGATTATTTATATGCAACTTCGCCTCACCTTATCTCACAGCTGCCCAGTTGACAGGCCGAAAATAGAAAGAGCAGCCCCTCCATCTAACTTTTGTGGAAAATATTTGTTCGTAGCACCTGCCACCTTTCCCAAACTGTGTTTGAGCCTGAAGATAGCTCATTCCCTCACATTGTGTTCTATTTTAAGAGAAGCAAGGACACGATCCGAGGCATGCCTGAGCCACAGGCTCAGGCCTTACGCCCAAATCTGTTCCTTCTACTGCTTGCTCAGCTCTTCCTGGCCAACCATGTCCTCCTTATCTGCACCAGTGTTCAGGCCACGAAGCCTGAAGGAATGGAGCTGAATGAGCGCACCAGCAGGAGGGAAAGCGGGTGGAAAACAGCAAAAATCCAGTTGAACATGGGCTGGAGCTCTCTGAATGCCCACTCTGTGGCCAAGAGGGTCATGTGCCACCCAGAGTTCGTGGGGCGATCCCCGAGAGTCAAGCCACACATGTGGCATCTCTGGTCTACCCCACTGAAAGCAGCCCCAAGGACTGCTGCCCATGACAAAGGCACGGCCCTCTGTTTCTGGCACGGCCCTCGTGACCTCCAGCAGCTCCCTGCAGCAGCCCGGATGGCTGCTCAACTTTGCCCAGAGGAGAAATGCTTCTGGCAAGGCCCACGTGAGGGCGAGCGGCATCCCTCTTCCGCACCACATGTAACAGGCGCTTGAGCTGCTCTGTCTGATGTGGAAGATCGGCCGCGTGGGGCTCGCCAGGAATGGAGCCCTGCACCATTCCCTTTGCTGCCCTCCCAGGCCACCTCTTTCCTGTTGCTACAGGTGATGCAGGGGAATTTTGCCAGTGGCCTTCATTCCTTCCACCAGCAAAATTGGCTTGGCAAGAAGGGGCAAAACATTAGAGCAAGTCCCTGAATACCAGTGGGACAGATTCTGCTCGGGTCTGTCCCAACCCTAACGCTATGGCTGTTGCTAGTGGCTTGTTTCTCAGGAAAGCCGTGTTGCCTGGAGGCGTCCGTCCATGTGCTCAGATAAAGCCTTTGCGTCTTTCCAGGCTCTGTGACCGCAGCATGAATCCTGCTGTCCCCCGGACGGGGCTGGGCCTGGTTCTCTGGATGGACGAGCAAACGCGATCGCCGTCAGTTTTCGGCCACTGCTTGGGAAGGTCTGTGCTCCGTCCAGGAGACTTGGCCAGCTCTGTGCATCACTGGCGGCTTTGAGAGTGATGGAACGTCCCCCACTTTTTGAAGCCACCAAGGAACCCACGTCGCCATACAGAAATTTGAAACATTCTTGGTGAGCGGCTACCCCTCCTTCTGTAACATCCTCCCCGTCACAGTTCAAGAGGCCGAAAATGTGCTCCATTTTCAGCTGACTCCCCAAAACACCTTTGTTTAAGCAACTTTCCCCTGGCTTTTAATTCATCATGATGCAGCGTCAGTCAGCATTCCTTTTAATGTTATCCTAGCTGAAATGGGTCTGAATTTATTTATTTATTTATTTATTTTGGATTTATATCCTGCCTTTTTCCTACAAAGGGCTCAAGGCAGCTTACATCATTCTCCTGCTCCACCTAATCCCCACAACAACCGTGCGAGATAGGTTGGGCTGAGAGTCTGTGACTGGCCCAAAGTCCCCCAGTTGGCTCCATGGCCGAGCAGAGATTTGAACCCAGAATGTCTGAATCCCAGTCCCATGCTCTTAACCACTACACCACACTGCCTCTGAATAGGGCATTGAAACCTGTTGTTTTAATAGTGTGTTTTAGGGTGCAGTGTTAGCGTGGTTATAGGTTCGGGTTCGGGTTCAAGCCTTTGAATGCACAAGCTGGCCAACAAACTTGTCGTTTCGCAGGCCTGCATTTTCCTCAAAGGCTTGTGGGGATGGTTGGGAATGAAAGCAGCTGTTATTCTTGGCATGCTTTCCAGGGCTTGGGTGGCACTGACTTTTTGGACGAGGGTGAAGCCTAGGAACTGACGTCTGTGGACACAGAGATAGCAAAGGAGGGGGAGCTTATCTCAAGGCCATCTCTGGGCAAGCCTCGGGTACTGATCGCGTGTGGAAGCTCAGGGAGGCCATGTGAGCCAGGAGAGTCCGGCCCAATCCTCGTCCCAGTGGGGCAGCGTGGGGAGAGGGCTTCCAACTAGAAGGCCTGCATAATCTAGAGGGGTGGGCCCCAGGGTGACCACAACGGGGGCTTCTGGGAGATAGTCTCAGATTTGGGTTCAGCAAACTTCTCTGCGCATGCTCAGAGACCCCTCCTTTGTGGGCTAATAGCTCTCTGGATGTGCACTAGACATACAGAGCTTCTGCTGGGCGTTTGAAACACAGAAGTCCTCAAATGCCAGATCGACATCTCCTGGGACCCTGGGAGCCGCCACGGCCACGAAGCCTCGGGGACTGAGTGCTCAGTCCGGGCCGAGGTGCCTCCCCGGAGCAGCTTCGTTGTGCCAGGGAAGCCCCCGGAAGGGCAGAGAGCAACCCAACCTGCCCTTTCAGTCCAGCAGCACCGGCCCGAAAGAGCTCCCCTCCCGGGACAAGCCAGCACGGTCAGCCCTCTTGGCTGTGCCCCATGCCCCCAGTTCCCCCAGCTGCTGGTGTCGGGTGGTGATGGGGAGGGGGCGACCCCTTGGTGTTCCTCCAGGGTCCTGTGGCAGGGCAGGGGGGGAGGCGGTCCTGGACCACCCTGTGTGAGAGCATCTGTGGGGCGCACCCCACGCTCCTGGAGCAAGCAGGCCATTCTGCAGAACCACACGTGTCAGAGTCTGGTGACTCCGGCCGGCAGGTCTGACAGCAGAGGCTTCTGTTTCGGAGGGCCTGCAGTCCCCTTTGCCTCCGCACAAGTGTGCTTTGGCACCCACGTGATCCGTGTGCGAGCCACCACAAGCGGAGCAACGGCCTGCTGCTTAAAAGCACCCTTTCCAGAAACGGACCGTCGACGGACCCAAAGACGCCTGCCGGGTCCCATTGCAAGTAGCACATGACGCTTGGCGAGCATCTTGAGTCGTGGGTTTCAGATGCAGTGCTAAAAAGTCTGAAGGGCTATTGGCTGCAAGGTTGGGGATGTGGCACATGGGTCGATCGAAATGCCCTCGCCCCAGCCTGCTTCCCTGCCTTGCAAAGAGCACCCACACCCGCCCTTGAGCTGAGAGCACCTCGGACATGGAAGACGGGAAAGACCTTTATTCACGTAATTGAACGGGGAAGCCTCTTCCTGCCCCAAACATATGGGGAACCCGCTTCCTGAGCCCCACTGCAGCCTCCTCCACGGAAGGGAAGCGGGCGAAGCACTCCATTCTTCCTAATTGAACCAACTGGCAACCTGGTCTAAGAGAACGCCACCATAGAGGTTTGCCATCTCTGTGAAATGGGTGTAGTAATCTCTGGAAAGCAAAGCAAGAGACAGAGAGAGGTCAGGCAGGCGACAGCTGCACAAGCGGCGCTTCTGTGGGCGATGCTGACCAGGAGCGGCCGTTCTCTAACCCCGACGCATGTCATGCGCTACATTCCCCAGTGCTGCAACCACTGAACTTCTCCAAGGAGTCGTTGACATGGGATTTGCAGAGGCTCTGAGAACGCTCCTGGGGGAAGAGTCATTTAATTGCACGTAACAGGTTGTTATTTAATAACAATTGATTGATTGATTGATTGAATGAATGACAGTTCGTTATTTGTCCTCCACAAATGACAGCATGTATGACTTTGCTAAGTAAATTTGGGCCATCTGGTAGTCAGTTTCAGAAAGGGAAATACAGAAGAGCAGATTCACTTCCTCTCCATTTTACCATCACAACAACCCTGTGAGGTAGGCCAGGCTGAGAGTCTGTGACTAATGCAAAGGCATCCGGTGAACTTCATGGCTGTGTGAGGACTAGAGTACAGAGACTCTAGTCCTCACACAGAGGACTAGAGTACATGCTAACCACTGGGCTTCCTTTATGCTAGAAAGGAAATGGAAAAAGAAGAGGACCGAGAAAGCGGGTGTGAGAGTCTTGCCTGTGTGCTCTTTTGCTGGTTATTACTCAACTCGCTTTGTGGGGGTAGCGCAGCCCCGTCCTGGGCAGCACCAGGGCTCCCTCCTCTGGCCAGAGACCAGAATAGCAGCCCTGGTGGCTGCAGGATCAGACCCACCGTCAATCACTCGTCAGTCGCAGCCACCTGGGATGTTACGAGCATCACCTGGGAGCCCTGTGGGAAGAGCTGTATAAGACCCAGCTCTTGCCTTCAGGCTCTCCCTCAGCAACGAAGGGGCTTGATGTTGCTGGAGCTCCCTTTGCCTTCTGGAAGCTGCTTCTGGGAACAGCCTGTCGCCTTGCTCCTGCCTCTGCTACTGGACCACGCCTGGCTTCATCTGCTCCAGTCCCAGGTATCTGCTTCTCCTCTTTGAATTTCAACTCCTGACTGGCATTGACTGCTCTGCTCTATTCGGACTGGCCTGCCTTGCACTTCTGTTACCTGCCTTGATCTCTGGACGGCCCGACTCCGATTTGGAATGGGCCTGTATATCATACTGGTTGTCTGGGTCCTGCTGCCCTGACCTGATACCCAGCTGCCCACGCCCCGGACACTGACAGTTGTGGGGACAGAGGGGCATATAACTCATTGTCATTGTCGCTGTTGCTCTCCTCACCCCACACTTTGCTTTAATCCCCCAGTGCCAGAAATCGCTTTCTCAGCATTATGTACTCTGGCAAATTCACTCCTGCCCAGCCTACCTCACAGGGCTGTTGTTGTGAGGATAAAATGCAGCTATGTAGGCCACTTTGTGTTCCTTACAGAAGGGGGAAAAGCAGGATATAAAATAGATTGGACACATCATACAATGTGAGAAAGGGTTGATTTTGGCTGTTTTGAGAACTCGGTGCTACATCTTGCAATGAGTTACACACACACTACAAAGCAGGGTGAGGACTGCAACACCCATGATGCTGGGCAAAGAGCCATGCAGATTTTAAGGCTGCAGTCTTCCCTGCTTTGGCATATGGTAGATGTGGAGCAGCATACAAACACTGTAGATAATAACGATAACGATATTGAAAAGAAAGATATTCCTGCATGGCTCCCCCTTCCAACCTCACTGTTAATTACCACTCCTGCATGCAGAAATGATACGTGCCCTACAAAAGCCAGGGCACCCCATAGCACCCCTTGCATGGGATGGCGCAGGGCTCTGTCCAGGGAAGCTCATGCCGGGGTCATCTGCTTCCCTTTGAGGTGCTGTAAGACTTTTGGTGGTCTTTTCTGAGCTGATGTTCGGGCAGAAGATGGAGCTGAATGGGGGTGTCTGAGAAGCAAGGGGGTGTTTTGCAGGTTTGGAAGCCCAGGGGGAGTTCTGAGCGTTGGCACCAGCCTTCAGGTCCCCCTCGCAAAGTGATGGGGATGCATCCTCGTGGAACACGGGGTGCGTCTCGTCCCTGGTGTACCTGGATGCCATGACGAGCCATAATCCGAGGGGAGCGCCAGCTCAACACCTCTCTCTCGGCAGCTGGTGCTCAGTTTGAGTTTTCTGTTGCAGCAAGGAATTTACTCTGTTGCCTCCACTTAAAGAGGCTGTCAGAAGGTTTTGCATTTTTCTTGTATGGCACTGGAGCTGTGCGTGTGTTGTGTTGTGTGTTGGGGGCAGAGAAGGCAGGCTCACTGCAGAGGACTAGCTAGTGGCCTCGCCTTGGCGGTGGCTGCGTGGCTCTGAAGATCCTGGCAGCCTCGTGATTTTGCATGGGTGTGTGACCTCGGCCGTTCCCTGTGGATGCTCTGCAGAGCCAGCTCGTTCTGCAGGGCTCCGTGGTTTCTCCTTTCATGTGCCTCAGTTCTTCCTTTCTGTGAAATGGGTTACAGGCAGTTGGGGATTGAAAGAGCATTCTTCCATCAATGACCCCTTGGCCCCAACTCCTGAGACCCCTTCACTCCACCTCTGCTGGACATGCCTCTCCCTGCCCCCAAATTGGATAGCCCACCATCCTTGAACCACCCCACTGGGTTCAAGAGCTTCAAGAATTTAGACTACAACCCTAAACTCATCTGTTTAAGGGGAGAGGTATCTAAGGCTGCAGGCTACACGCTTGGAAGCCTTCTGTCCCAACTAGTCTGCTTGCCCTCTTCTCCCTGTTTGGATCCTCCTTGCTCTTACCCTGTTTTTTCGAAGAATTCAGTCAAAGCAGTGCTTGCGTCGTCTTGGAGATTCTGGAATACTTCAGTGGTATCATTCCAGTATCCACTGAAGGTATTCTGCACTGTGGAGATTATCTCAGATGTATCTCGCTTATGCAGGTGGGAACTGGAGACTTCTACAAAAAAAGGAGGTCAGTATGAACTCTCTCTCGCTTGTTTAGGGTTTATGCACAGACAGGAGTGCCAGCTTGGCTTCCTTGGGCACTGGCCAAGGGGTGCATAGACCGATTGAGGATAAGATGCCAGTTCTCAACATGAGCACTCCGATGGATTCTTATTTCCCTCTAGATGTTTAAGGAACCTATTCGTGGGGCCGTTCAGAAGAATTCGCTTGTGCAAAATGCTTGGTTCGTAACGGGAACCAGAAGGTCCAAGGCCATGATGTTAATCCTGACCTGCCTGCACTGGCTGGTCTCTCTGCACCCAAACCCAGTTCAGGAGGCTGCCTGGAACCTATGAAACCCTATACAGCGTGGCTCCAAGATACCTGATGGAACTCCCAACCTCAGTATACCTGGACGATGAAGATCAGAAACCCGCTCCCAACTGCCATCCCCGAGGGAGGCTTGGTTGGTTGCCACAAGGAGAAGGACCTTGTTTCGGGTGTCCCCTAATTATAGAAGACGCTCCCCCCGCACCCCGAGGCTTGACTGGTACCAACACTTTCAAGACCGTCCTCCATGACAAAGCGTTGAACTAGCTTTAGTATCGGGGCATTATGTCCATGGTTTAAAAATGCTGGTGATTTAACCTGTGTGACCTTAGCCCTAAAACTCGGCTTTACATTTGACTTTTAAGTTTTCTACTGTAATGCCAACGATTTCATTCCCTGCATTTCATATTCTATGCGATGTGCCATTGCAAGCCACCTGGAGCTTAGAAATCACAAAGCATTGGCCCAAAGGCCAGCCAAGTCACTGACCTGCCATGGGGCGATTGTCTCCTCCCACACCGCTCCCCATCTTGCAAGGCAGGCTAGCCCAAGTTTGCTGACCAGAAGGGATGGTGGCCCCAGACAGGATGTTCGGCATCGTAAGGGCCTCAGCCCAGAGGAAGATGAAATTCTTAGGCTACTAGGGGTCAGAAGAGACCCAGGGAGTCGGGAAACCAAATAGTTTGGGGGGCATTATGGCAGGGAAGTGGGGGAGCAGGCGAGGATGAGAGCTGGCTGGCACTGAGCTCCTTGTAGCCAAAGCGGGGCAAAAGGACCAAGGGGCTTCCTATGAGGGCAAGTTGTATATCCTGTTTTTCTGGATTTTGTCTCTTTCTTTGCTATGTTCCGAATTGTTTCCCTTTTCCCTACTCTTTGGACTCTCAGCAAACATGCAACTCTCCACTGTACACAATAACTTGCTCCTCACATCAGTTTAGTTTTGAGATAGAAGCTGATTTCTGAGAAAGAGGAAGCTTTGGACAGGATTTATCTGAACTGACTCATTTGTTTGTGTCACGGAGCTGCACTGGTGACATAGGGGTGGTGGGAGGGGGGTGTTGTTGGGAAAATTCAGATAAAGCCTGGCTCAAAAAGGTTGCTTATATGTGCCTTTGTGTTATACAATCAAATCTGCGCACCTTTCTCAGGAAGCACCCCCGTTTCCAAGCCAGGTTACTGTTTGGTACTTGCTGTTAGTTTAAGGTCTGGGAACTGATAGCTTGCCTAGAGGCTGCCAGGCCGACAGTTTAGCTCTCAGCAGTGGGTTTTTTGTCGTAGGACGCACTGGAACGGAGTTCCGGCACCTTTTTTTGACAGATTTTCCGAGTTTTAAAAGTAATTTTTGAAAATTTGATATTTGGTCCATGTGGATTTGAATCGCCCTGTCGAGCGCAGCAGGTCGGCGGCAAAATCATTAAAATGGTGCATGCGGGCTGCTTGCGTGTCGAATCCGATGCATGCGCGCTTCGTCCGCGCTGGTTGTGATGGCGCTGCTCGGCTTGTGGCGCTGCTCGGCTTGTGATTGGTTGTGTGGTCACGCGCTGAGTGCTTACTGCAGGTGGCGACCATTACGTTTCGTTGCACAACTGACGTGTGTGGGTGTGTGTACAGTGATTGACTATGTGCGAAAGTTAAATAATTTCATGAGTTCCGGCACCATTTTTCTTACAAAACAAGCACTGGCTATCAGTCATTGGGTGCTCGGTCAAGGAGGCTTATGGGGCCCTGTCGCTACGCCCTTGTCCTCGAGGGCCTCTCCTCTCTCTGTTAACAGAAAGGCAGTGAAGAAAAGCCCAGTGTATAAGGTGGGTACAGCCCCCCTGCAGTGGGGACAGATACGCGCACTCGGCAAAGCGGTGGTTGAGGCCCAGGGGTTTGGAGCCTTGGTGCCGATGGAGCGGCAGATGGACTCCCTCCTTTAGTATTTCAGAAAAGTGCCATGCGATGCAATGACTCATCAGGATCCTGGATTCTGGTCACAGTTTGCTTGACACAGCGATGCCGTTCCCCATCCCCGGGGGACAGAAATGTTAGGCGCGTAAGATCTGAATATTAGCAAAAATAGCAGTTAAAGGAAGCTTACCTGCACTGAAGAGGAGTGGCAGCACTGACAGAAACACCAGTTTCAGATCCATTTTCACAATAACTCCTTAAGATGTTGAAATAGGGAAAATGTCAAGGTAAGAACAACATTACGAAAGGGTCAAAGTCACAGCTCCCCCTTCCATTTCTTGTTTTTTAGCCACACTGTTTTTAAAGCCCGTGTTGGCCACCCAGTTAAGTTCTGCTCTGTGATGAAGCTCGGCAGGTGACTGGGCTAGGCGCTGGCACTCAGCCTAGCCTACCCCTAGGGCTGTTGTGAGGATAAAGGGAAGGCCACATGCCGAAGGGAAAGGGGAAGATATTAGCACTGCTGACGGTCTCCTTTCACAAGGAGATCTACTTTCACTTTAGGCGTTTGACAAAAATAAAAGGTAACCCAAAGAGAATGACTGGATTGAGACAAGGGTTGAGTGTGGGTTATGTGTAGGTTGTCATTGAAGCGTGCATTGTTGCTGAAACATGGGCTATTGAACCCAACTGTTTTAACAAACCATGGTTTGTTAATCATTAATAACCCATGAAGACAATCTGTGGGCGGTTGTTGGATTGGGAACTGTGGACTGTTCATGATTATCAAACCATGGTTTGTTAGTGCAGTCCGGGTTCAGACTGGATGACAAATCACAAATCATTTCAAAAACAGCCCATGGTTCCACAACAATTTATACTTTAGTCTTGATCTTAGTTATCTGTATCCAATTCTGATATTGAGCAGAAATATTGAGGTGGCTGGTTTAAAAAAAAAAACAGTAAAACTTAATGAATAGACCCATCATGCAAAAATACTTCTTTCTTTTTATATTTAGAATAACAAAGTCATCAGACATCTGAAAGTCACTGCCTTTGTGAAATTTAATAACTTTTCTATCCCACCTTTTATTTTACAGTACAAATTCATTCTCTCTCTCTCTCTCTCTCTCTCTCTCCCACACACACACACACACACACACACACAATCTTAAACCTAAACACTCAGAGCATTAATGATTTTAACTAACTTTGCTCATCCACCTTTCGCAACGATCTGACATGCTGAACCTCAGCCAATTATCATCTCCACTGGAGCAATATTTTGCCCGCTTAATTCCTGTGTAGATCCAGTGTTCAAGGTGCTGGAGCCCAGCCACCCAAGCTGCGGTCCTCGCAGAAGAAACTCAGACATACCTGCCGCTATAGAATGCACCGCACCCCTTCTTCTCAAGATCTTCTCAAGATCTCCTACCACTTGCAAGATCTTTGCTGACCTAAAATGTTGAGATGTTGTCATAAAGGACAGCATAGAAATGCTTTAAATAAATACATACATACATACATACATACATAAAGGGCAAGAAAACAAAAGGCTTCAGGTGAATTGTTCTTCTGCAAGAACCAGCCGAGTGCCACCCGACGGTCCGCTCTGAAACCTGCCCCCCGCACCCCTACCCACCGATTCTCCACCACCTCCCACCCCAGTTTGGGCTTTAAGTCCCTGGGGTCGGGCCTGTGGTAGATCCCCCATCTGGGTCATGGGTGTCCCCAGCTACGAGAACCGTATCTCTTCTCTAGGCGCAGGAGCCGAAGACGAACGGTTCCAGGACTACTTTCCTCCTTCGCTCCCCCTGCAGTGCTGGCTTCCTCCGTCTTCTCAAAGGTACAGGCGGGATGCAGCTAGCCCCTGAGCATACAAAAGCACTCACTCCTTGTCCTGGGCAGCCACCGCAGCGTTATCTGTCCCGGGGCCAGGACCTGCGCAGCAGGTTTATAGGAGGCTGTGCTCCCTCAGAAAAGGGCACCAGCAATGTCTCCCCTCACCCCATTCATTCCCCACCTTTCCCAGAATCCTCTTCCCGAGTGGCAGAGCCCCCTCACCTGTCCAGAGTCCAAGCAAACAATTCCAGACTGGAATGCTGATGGAAGATGAAGTCCAGTGTGTATTGACTTTTAGGAGCCTGTGTTCTTGTGGGCAAGGCTGGAGAAAAATTGGACACGGTCCTCGAACTTGGCTCACATCCATTTCAGCCTGGGTTGTGTTCTCGCCTTTGTGCAGTGGCTTGTCCTCTTGCTTCCCGCCCCAGGCAAGAAGCAAAGGGGGGGCCCCTTGGTATGTTCTCAGCTGTATCCACCTTCACCTTCATTGCTCCCTGCCCACCCCAAGCTGGAAACCATTTTTGGGGGGCGGGGTGGGGGGGAACGGGCGACACCTTTTCAACATTAGCTGGAGGAGCTTTTGTTTGTCTGTCTGTTTTTAAAATGTGTGTGTCACCCACTAGTCCTCGGGGAGTCTCTAGGTGTTTCTCAAACTTTTCAGAATCTAGTCCAGAGACAACAGTGGATGTCTGGTGAGATATTTGAGGTTAATGTTTGTGTGCACCACAAATTAGACCCATTTTACTCCTTTGGCAATTGTCTGTGTTTAATTGCATGATGTAGTTTGTATATTCATTAGAATGGCTTGTGGCTGATGCAAAGAAAATTCGGCACTGCACTCCCGCAATTTTGTAAATTATGCTGGCATTTTTATTTTTATGGCAAGTCATACTTATTGAATTATTATGGCGATTTACCTGATCTTCTCACTTGTATGATTTGCTGTATAAGGATGGTCTTCTTCATCATTGCTCTGTAAGACAAGCAACAAAGCGAGGCTGACCCACCACAAAGCGAAACAATGAGAGCCGCTGTGGTGCAGCGGCTAAGAGGGCAGGACTGGCCCTCAGGCGATCCGGGTCCTAGTCCCACTCAGCCCTGGAGGCAACTGAACATTCTTTGGGCCAGTCACAGACTCTCCACCCAGCCTACCTCACAGGGTTGTTGTGGGGATACAATTAAGAGCGAGACGAGGAGGAGAGTGATGTAAGCCACTTTGAATTTGTTGAAAAGAAAAAGTGGGATATAAGTCTAATAAATAAACAAAATAGTGTGCCATGAACCAACCAGTTGGCCGTGCTTCGTTTCAAAATATTCCATTTCCCTCCCATGTTTTTTTTCTATTTTCTTGCCCCAACAGATCCTGGAGGACTTCAGATTCCATGCTCAGGCCATGATTTCTGGGGAGGTCCACACAGCACCCATGGGGCTGTCCCAGCATGCCATTGGTTCCATACCTGTGGAAGGACCCACCTTTACTGAGGTAGGAAGAGTCCGGATGGATCAGGCCAAGGGTCTGTCTACCTAGCATTCCTTTCACCAGGCTAAGCAGCAGCCCGTGGGAGACTCAGGTGAGACACAAGTCACCTTCACCAGTGGCTTTCAACCACCGGCCCACGGACTGGTGCCAGTCCAGTCCGCGTGGGGGCCGCATCCCGCTCACCACAGACAGGCAGGGGGGCTGCTGCGCCCCACCGCCTCTTCCTCAATTGGCACTGCGTTCACAGGGTTGCACCGGTGCTGCCGGAGGGGCCAGGGAGGGGAGAGGCAGCTTGCGGGGAGCCACGCTGCGCCAATTTTGCTGTTCTTTTGTTGGCATCTTTTGTTGCTCCGTTTCTGGTTGTTTCGAAGAATTTTCATTTTTTGGGTATTGTGTTTGGAAACCGATGCACAGCATCGAAGTTAGTTTCTACCTCTTCTAAACGACTGTGGCCTAGAACAGTGAGCACAGAAATAAGCCAAAGACAGGGTGAGGTCACCTGGGTCTGAATCGTAATCCTTGAACCTACTGTGTGTTCTTGTGTGCTCTCAAAATAAAACCTGGAAACCATAGTGGTAGGACTAGCAGAGGTTTAAGTAGAAAGCTGGCAAGGAAACTTGGCACAGCCTTTTTTTGGTTTCAAAAAGAAAGCCCCTGAAAAATAAAGAAACTGTCAAGAAAGGAAATTGAGAGGCATCCAAAATATTTTACTCAAAGCTCAGCCAGAAAGTGTACTGCAGTTCAGAGAAGATGGCACCAAGGCAAAGAAATCACGTGGAAAATGCAGATCAGATGTTTTCAGAAAAGTCCAAGGAACTGCAGAAACTGAGTTCTTTGCATCTTTGCATCTTTTATTCTATAGAATCATAGAATAGAAGAGTTGGAAGAGGCCATGAAGGCCATCGGGTCCAACCCCCTGCTGCTCACCATGAATTGGAAGACAAGTAGCTATGTTTGAGTGGGAGTGGGCAAGGGGGGTGCGATAGAGAAATGAAAACCCAATGGGACCTGCATGTAGACTTCTATTTTTACATTGCACCATGATTTACAAAATTTCCCCTTTTAAACTGTAGTAATTTCTGCAAAATACAGACCTCTGCTCTGCACAGTTGCATAAATGGTGTACATTTGAGCTCATCTGTGCAAATGGCTGAGCAGAGGCCTGGATTTTGCACAATTCTGATAGTAACTATCAGGAAGTTCAAGGTGGCCAAGTTGGAGCGTATGAGACTGTACGCCTCTCAGGTTGAACGCAACAACAATGACTTGAACAACAATGACTTGGATCTTGCACCCTGATTTAGGCAAATCCTGATTTGCCAAGCTATGCTAGAGCTGTGTGGTTCTTGGCTCCACATCTGCACACATCTGGAGGAATTTTGTAGAAGCCAAGCCCCCTACTCCCCACTAACTCAGCCCACTTTTCACTATCAGGTGGGGAACATGTCAAAAGTCCATCAAGTTCAAACAGGGCAAGTTTTCCAGTGTTGTGCATCCCCTAAAAGACAAGAAAGCATAATTTGGGCTACGAAGCATAAGGAAAGGGATTCGCGATTTGGAATGTGGTGCTGATGTTATTTCCTTGTACATGAAACACCAAAGAACATGTGAAACACGTCGTATTTTCTTCTACGGTCTGTGTGGATTGAAAAGAAGGTTCCCACCAGCCAAGTGAGGGTTAGGGGCACAAGCTGGATATCATTGTGCGTGGAAGGCCATGGGCAAAGACATGGGAGGCATGATGGGAGGCAGTGGTTGTTCTGAGCTGAGGTTTCCTCTATCTGCAGACTGATCTCTTTGCAAAGCATTCTTTACAGATCCCAAAGCACTAATCGCCCAGAATGAATGTCGGAGCTTGTGGAGAGTGTTTTTGTCAAACTCTGGCCAGCGACTTAGGATCACCTAAAGGAGATGAGCAAGAAGGAAGAGGTGGGTTGGGTGAGTTGAGAATAAATATTCTTCTTTGCATCTGGGTTGCTCTTGAGCTGTGCCATTCTATCTCCTGCTTATACTCCAAAGCAGGATGCCCTGGTTCAAACCCTGAAGCTGTGAAGCCCACACCTAACCGGTTGTCATTTGCTTTTTTGAGGCTCCAAAGGTACTTTTTTAAAATGCTGAAAAACAAAAAGGCAGACAGGTTGGCAGAATGGAAACCACCAGGCTGAGGTTGGAAAATCCACCAGACTACCTTCTCTTGATTGCATTCCACACACAATTCCACTTGTCTCCCTCTTTACTGTTCCAGCAAAATGTCTCCTGAGAAAAGAGGAAAAATGCCTAGTCTGTGTTTCTGAAGAAATAACCTGAGTAACAATAACTACTATTGATTCTTCTTCAGAATCCGCATAACCTGAAATATCTGTTTGTGGGTCATGCTCTCATGCCACACTAAACCGCTCTGCAAATAAGTCATTGTGAGTGGATTGTTCTCGGGAAAGGAATTGTGCAGATCCTACCCGTGTGGCCTTGGCCAAAAGAGGAAGTGGCCATCGTTCCATGAGCAAGCAAAAACTTCTCCCTGCACAGTATAAATTAACCGCAGAGTTCGGTACAGCCACAGTTCAACTCAACCATGACGCCTTCTGGTATCAGGATCTGCCTCACTAAAGACTCAGATGTTGGTGCAGCTGCTGAGGTCCTGCCATACCTTCAGCAAAACTATGCTGAACTGAAAAGAAACTGCCTTCAGACGGGCCTCTTCACCGACCCCAAATTCAAACTCTGGCCAGTGAGTTATGATCAGCTGAACGAGAACAACAACAAGAAGGAGGTGGTTTGGAAGAGACCAAAGGTGAGCTGAGACTATGGGATTCTTGTTTGCATCTGGGTTGCTCTTCAGCAGTAGCGGTTGAGATGCCCTGGCCCACATCCCAAAGATCTGGTGGGATGCCCTGGCTCAGACCCCAAAGCTGTAACAGGTGGCTTCAGGGTAGCCAACAGCTACCTAATGTGCAGGATTGTTATGCAAATCAAATGACCAGGGCTCTAGGAAGGCAAGAAAGCAATACATTGGAACACTTCTTAACAAGTCACCTGTATTCTTAATTCTACCTGAATAGATGCAAAGAGAGGATTTAGGTACCTACATCTAAAGGTTAAATTAAGTCTACCTACCTTCCTTCCATGTCTATCTTACCTTTATTTTGTAAAGAGAACCCCAGGTTTCCACAATCCTACTCATCCTCATTTTAACCTCACAACACCCTTGTGAGGTAGGTTAGGCTAAGAGTTGGCCAGACTTACACAGTGAGCTTCACAGCCCACTGGGAACTTGAACTCAGCTCTCCAGAGACCGGTCAAGCATTTGAAACACTGCAGCACAGCGATGTTCTGCATTTTCTCTGCAGGAAATCTGCCAGATTCCCGTGTTTATATCTGAGGATGGCATGAACGTGAGCGATGTCAAACAGGGATACCTGGGTAAGATGACCATCTGCTCCACTTCCCTTTCAATTCTTTCCTGACTTGATGGTGTCACATTGCAGCTTACAGAGACCCCTGAATAGCCACCCTCCAACAGCCACCCTCCAAACAGCCTTGCTCACCCCTTGGGCACTCGAGGCTTGGCTTCCTTGATGGGATCGGTGCCTTGGAGCCGGCTTTTCTTGCCACACTGCCTCCTTCCAGGAGTGGTGCGGAGAATATGGGGTGGCAGCAGGCTGCCGTGCCCGCCAACGCCCAGTCTCCATGTTGTCTCCTCAAAAATCCTCAGTTCAGTCCAAGAGCCGAGGCCCAACGGTTGGTGTGGGAGAGAAGTTTCAGGCCAGGTGGCTGTGCCCCTGCAGGCATGAATATGTCTCTTCGAATAAAAGCAAGAAAAGACTTTGACCAGGTTGGCTTGTGAGCCTGCCTCCATTTCCCCAAGCTGCATTGTGTGTAGGATTGTGTGTTGGACTGACAACTGTGTGTAGGGGTTGCTGTTCCCACGAGAGTCGTGCTGTTGTCTGGTTCCATCGCGGGCACAGAAACGCTCGATGTCTTTCCATGGGTGTAGCGGCACCAGTGAAGCCTCAGTGCCAACCGCCCTGGAGGGCACCACCCCACCCTCACACTGTTGTGTGAGCCATTTCATGTTCACGGCTGCTTCCCCCGGCTGTAAAACGGGCTGTCACAACCCACATTGTGATAGCTCGGAGCAGCCCCTTCAAGATGCCCCCTAGGCACCACGGAAGGCTTGCCGGTGACAGCTAGCATTTTCTGTGACTGTGTGTGCACAGCTAGAAGACATATATATTTATCAGCAGGGCTGGAGAACAAGAGGCAGCAGGTACTCACTGTGGACTAGCCCCAGCTGAGGTCCCAAATCCATTCCCTGCTCTGGCCGCCTTCGAGATTATCCTGACAGCTTGTGAGAAAGTGAGAGCGGCAGCCTCTCAAGGAACCGAAAGTGCCAAGGATCTGTAGTGGCGAAGGGGTCATTTCCCATTTTGCTCGAGAAATGAGAGCCAGTGTGGCGTAGTGGTTAAGAGCATGGGACTGGGACTCAGGCGATCTGAGTTCGAGTCCCCGCTCAGCCATGGAGCCAACTGGGTGACTCTGGGCCAGTCACAGACTCTCAGCCCAGCCTACCTCACAGGGTTGTTGTTGTGGGGATAAGATGGAGGAGGAGATGTAAGCTGCCTTGAGCCCTTTGTAGGAAAAAGGCAGGATATAAATCCATAAATAAAATAAAATAAATAAAATAAATGGCCTGACAGAGTCATGGCCTGTGTCCACCAGAGACGGGACGCGGTGGCAGCATTCGCCTTTCGAAAGGGTGCCGGAATAACCCAGGTCCTTTCTTCCAACTGCGGCAGGGAACTGCTGGTTTGTGGCAGCGGCTGCCGCTCTCACTTTGTACCCAGGGATCCTGTGCAAGGTGGTCCCTAAGGAGCAAGGCTTTCAGGAAAAGGATTATGCCGGCATCTTCCATTTCCAGGTAGGTCTTGCTGTTGCTGTTAGTCGCAAAGTCGCGTCCGACCCATCGCGACCCCATGGACAACCTTCCTCCAGGCCCTCCTGTCCCCACCATCCCCCGGAGTCCACCCAAGCCCACATCCACTGCTCCAGTGACCCCATCCAGCCACCTCATCCTCTGCCGGCCCCTTCTTCTTTTGCCATCAATCGCTCCCAGCATCAGGCTCTTCTCCAGGGAGTCCTTCCTTCTCATTAGTGGCCAAAGTATTTGAGTTCCATCTTCAGTATCTGGCCTTCTAAAGAGCAGTCGGGGTTAATTTCCTCTAGGACTGACCGGTTTGATCACCTTGCAGTCCAAGGGACTCTCAGGAGTCTCCTCCAGCACCACAACTCAAAGGCCTCAATCCTTCGGTGCTCAGCCTTCCTTATGGTCCAGCTTTCACAGCCATACATTGCAACTGGGAAAACCATGGCCTTGACTATACGCCCTTTTGTTGGCAGGGTTGTGGGAAGTGTAAAGTCTGTATCTTTTAAAATATGAGTGAAGGATTGTTCTTTCTTAAGAAGTGTAGAATCCGTATCTTTTAGAATGAATAAAGGCCTGTTCTCATTGTTTCATCCTCCCCACAAGATTTAGGAAACATTTTGGCATCAAGTAAGAATTTTCAAGGCCACTTCGGCCTGTTGACCTCTTAGAAGGTACTGCGCACACGTCATAAGTTTATGAATAGTAAATGACACACCTCTCATAGGTAATAGGCCCATTAGCATGAACATGGGATGTATGAGCGGGACGGGGGAACATATTAAAGGAGGAGTATGATATAGGCGAATGGGGAAGATTGTGACTTCTTAGTAACCAGCCAATGGCGAAGCGGGGATAGTGTTGAGCATCGGGGAAAGGAATGTATAAAATCTCTTGTAAACAGTCAAAGATGGCTCTTTGTTTCTCAGACTACTGAGGCATTGAGCCAGCCTTTGCAAACGCTTTTTGTATGGAATAAACTGCTTGTATCCACTTGAATCCAGTCTCAAGGAGTTTTAAATCTCTCAGGGTGATGTCTCTGCTTTTTAGTAAGCTGTCTAGAGTTGCCATAACTTTCCTCCCCAGGAGCAAGTGTCTTTTAATTTCTTGGCTGCAGTCCCCATCTGCAGTGATCTTGGAGCCCAGGAAAATAAAATCTGTCACTACCTCCATTTCTTCCCCATCTATTTGCCAGGAAGTGAGAGGACTGGATGCCATGATCTTAGTGTTCTTAATGTTGAGTTTTAAGCCAACTTTTGCACTCTCCTCCTTCACCCGCATCAAGAGGCTCTTTAGTTCCTCTTCACAGCAGCTCTATCCCTCAAGAGGCAAACTGGACTTTTCAAGTCTTCCCTTTGCCTTGACGTTTGCGTTTCTCAGCACCAGCCTGTTGCAGCAAAACTGATGCTCTTTCCTACTGTAATTTTAGCAGAAGGTCTGTAGTGGCGGAATGTTGGCCTAATAGAAACGGTACATTTTCAAATAGCACTAGTTAAAATGAATATATTACCAAAGCTTTTGTTTTTATTCCAAATGATTCCCATACAAATTGATAGGAAATTTTTTGATGATTTAAATTTTCAAGATTTATACGGAGAAAGAAGAAACCAAGGATTAATCTAAAAATACTTCAGGAGGCTAAAGAGAATGGGGGGCTTTGGTCTCCCTGATTGGATGTTGTATTATCAAGCTTCTGTCTTAACGTGGCTAAAAGAATGGATAACTTTAAGAAATAAGAGAATTTTGCATCTTGAAGGGCATGATTTGCAAATGGGCTGGCAGGCTTATATGTGGTATGAAAAGGCTAAGCTACATGGCTCTTTTCTAAGTCACTATATTAAAGGTAAAGGTTTCCCCTTGACGTTAAGTCCAGTCACGCCTGAATCTCGGGGGCGGTGCTCATCTCCGTTTCCTAGCCGAGGGAGCCAGCGTTTGTCCGCAGACAGTCTCCGTGGTCATGTGGCCGGCATGACTAAACACCGAAGTGCACGGAACGCTGTTACCTGCCCACCGGAGTGGTACCTTTTTATCTACTTGCATTTGCATGCTTTTGAACTGCAAGGTTGGCAGGAGCTGGGACGGCGCACGGGAGCTCACACCGTGTGCAGATTCGAACTGGCAACCTTTCGATCCACCAGCCCAGCAGCACAGCGGTTTAAACCACTGCGCCACCTGCAGTCCCTTAAGTCACTATATTAGGAAATCTTTAGTGTCGGTGTGGGAAAAGTTAAAGACAAGATTGTATAATAAATTGCCAAGATGGCTTTCACCCATGGAAGCTTTTGTATATCCAAATGCATTGAATTTTGAAGAGATCATAAGATATGATGACATTCTGGATAAGGATGGGGGATTGAAATTGAGTCAAGAAACACGAGAACAGGGATCTAATATCTCTTGGTGGCATAAGGTGCAGATACAATCGAGATATGCTAAAGACTACAAAACGTGGGGCTTTTATAAGGATTTAACAGCAGTTGATCAGGTGACGCTGAAATCAGATGAGAAAATGATTAGAAGACTATATAATTTCTTACTCGATAGAAACAGGACATTGTCATTACTGATGTGCCACCTTTTTTTTTTAGCATAAACCAAACACAGGACTTTGCCCTGAGAAGCTTACAGTCCAAATTCTTTTCCATGAAGAGGAGAACAGAGGGTTGGGAGAAGCTAGCCTAGGAAAGAACAGAAGAGCTTCCCCAGTGAATGCCAGTTCTTGTAGGACAGCTGCAAAAGGTATAGTGGTGCTTGCTAGCCGGTCAGTGCCACTCACAGCAAACAGGCAGAAATGGATGATCCGATCCAAGACCTGCCTAGTCCAGCATTCTGTTTGCACGGCGGCTGCTCACATGCATCTGTTTATTGACTGAGCATCCACATGGCCCAGTGGGCAAAGGCTCTCTACAGGATCCCTTTCTGCTCAGACTCAGGCACACAGAAACAGACTGTCCAGGCAGGAAGTGGGAATTATGAGAAATTTGCGCCCCACCGTAGTCACCGCTCATCCACCGAAGAAGAGGAGGAAGAGGAAGAATCACAAATTCTCTAACATGGCCGCGCTCAGTTCATGTAAATTTCCCCATTTAGTTTTCTGCAGTTTTCCAAAATGCACCCCGTTTAAAACCACCTGGGCTTTTAGGCTAAATTTTGCCCTATTTTCTCTGTTCATGCAAAACAATGTCTGATTGTGATTGCAAGGGCACGATGGGGAGAGGTAGGAAAGTGCTCATGTTCAGAGAATCTTGGTTTGTCCATCTCTGAAGATATCTTGGAAGCTAAGCAGGGTTGGGCCTGGTTGAAATCTGGATGGGTGACTTAAATGTTGTGACCCACCTGGAGAGCTTTGGCTACAGGTGGTATAAAAATGTGATGACTGTACCCCACAGGGCATTTTCAAACCAGCTGCGGAGGGGTGTGGCTTTGTGTCGAGTGAGCTGTGTAGCCACGCCGGATCTCAGCCTGAACTTTAAAGGTGTTGTCCATGGTGCTGAGCCCTAGCCAGACCCGTGGAGAACTCCTTGAAGAGTTCTGCGTGGCATCTGGAGCGGGTGCCAGTTGCCATCACCTGAAATGTCCACATGCTCAGTCCTGCCCCCTCCTCCTTTTCACCCATGTGTTCCTCCTTCCTCCCCAGTTCTGGCATTTTGGGCAGTGGGTGGACGTGGTGGTGGATGACCGCCTTCCCACTTTGGACGGAAAGCTGCTCTTCGTGCATTCGGCTCAGACGAACGAATTCTGGATGCCTTTACTGGAGAAAGCCTATGCCAAGTGAGTGATGACTTCGTGGGGGCAGGACTGCAGTGCGGGGGCAGCACCCCTTCTGTGCCAGCTACTATACTGGGCCCAAGTGCTGGTGGCTACCTGTAGAAGTCCTGAATGGACTGGGGCCAGGTGAGCAACGCACCTCTGAACACCTGGGCCCCAAGGGCAGCCTCCAAGGCCCTCCCCACAGGCCTTGTTCATTGTATTTATTTATTTGGAGTTTTTATATGCCGTCCCATCGCTTAACGCCTCGGGACGGCTTACATAAATAAAGGGGCCTTTTCAGCAGGAGCCCCTTCTCTGTGAAACCCCCTCCCATGCTTCTTTAAAATAGGCTTTAAATAACTTTTTCGTTTCAATCAGCCTCTCATTCTTAATTATGACCTGCAGTTTCAAAATGCTCCCTCTTTGTGAGAGATGTTTAATTTGTTCTTATCTGCATTGTGGTGTTCTCATGGTCTGTCTTAGGATGAAAGTATTTTGTATGTTATGTTTTCAGTGGTTAAAAAGATTATTGCTATTATAATAAAACGCATTTCTAGTGGTACAGCCCCTTTGTGGGGGCTATTTGCATGGGGAAGGAGCACTGGAATGTTTACATGAATGTAATTTCTTTATTATTTTATTTATTTCATTCCTGTGCTCCCAATAGCCAGAGCTCTCTGGACAATTCGCAACAATTTCTCTGTCAGCCCCAGATTGCCTGACCTGTTCTAGCCCATCCTTTGGCACCTCTCAAAATAAAAGGCAGCCCAGAGGTACTGGAACCCCTGTCTCTAAGGTCTAAGATTCTGTCCGCCCTTGCTCTGCTGCGGCAAAGGTCCTTGCTCTCATTTTTACAAAGAAGTTTCCCCACAAAGTGAACATTTCCTGTAGCACATCCGTATTGTCACACTCCTAGAAATCTGTATTACTTTGATGTGGTCTGGTCTCGTTTTGTTGTTTTGTCCCAGCTCCCCCTTTTCCGAGAGATCCAGTTTTAGGGAATGTTTGCAAGTTGCCTCGAATCTATGTTGTTTTCCTGTTTCTTTCCTTTCCTGAAAAGACTGAACGGCTCCTATGCAGCTATCCAGGGTGGATTTCTGACCGAGTCCTTTGTGGACTTAACAGGAGGGACTGTGGAGAAGCTAAATCTGAAAGAGGCTCAGCCCAGGCTGTTCAAGAACATTCGGATGGCATACAAGAGGGGCTCTCTGATGGGAGGAACCATCCTGGTACGCTTCTACGGCAGCCCCTTTGCCTGGAATTTGGTGCAGGGGCCCTGTTCTTCCATGCAAGCTCAGGCAATGGGCACGGGGAACAAGAGTAGCTTCCTGAGCATCTATCTCCCTTTGCATCCCAGACCTGATGGCTCTTCTTGATGCTCAGCTTTCTTCCCAGTCTCTGGACCAAGGAAGCAGGCAGTTGCCAAGAGGAAAGAAAGATGGGGAGGGAGCTGAAGCTGCAGAAGCCTTTCAGGGCAGTGCTATGGTTAAATGCCCCATGTGATCCCTAGGCTAGCATCCCAACTGCTCCACCTTCAGTAGGACCTTGAGACGCCTTTTCCTCTGGCCCTTAATGGGTCTGCCTGTGGATTTCTCCCTGGGTGAAGCAAGCCAAGAGTTTTGCTTTGCATTATCAGATCTGTACCACCATAGTTACCTCCTGTCCCTCTTTAGCAGGGAAGTTCCCCCATGAACTATTGGCTGACTGGGAGCTGGCTCTGCCCCCCTTGCTTCATTATGCTGGATTTCATGCGCATAGGCCATATGGGGGGGGGCATGTCCACACGAGAGCAGGATGCCAGGTGGGCAGGTGTGCTCACCTCTGTGGGGGGATCAACTGAGAGGAAAGCAGATAGTCCAATCTATCTGTCTGGGCTTTGAGTGAGAGATCCATCAGAGCTTTGGGAATTTGATTGACTGAGCAGCTGATTGATTGACACAGCTTTAGTGGATGTGGATTCTCAGGCATCGGGGCGTCTCAAGCCAAAATGGATCTGACTGTGCTTCTCTCTTTGGGATGCTTCTAGAGTAAGACGGAAGAACAAAAGAAGTTTTCGGCCAAGGGGCTGATTGGGAACCACGTCTACACCATCACAGGATTGCACAAGGTGAGTCTATGATGTGTGTAGAGAGCAAGTGTGAGTCAGGAGAACAAGATGCAGGACAAGCCATGGCCAGGGAGGAAGACTTGTGAGACATGTTAACTATGAACCCCAAGTGTAGTATTTTGAGGGATGACTGAATTTCAGTTCATGCAGTAGATCAAAAGCAAGAAATGAGGTCAAATGCAAGTTGAAGGAATTTCTTGCCCAACCCTATTAAAAAATTCGCTTTTCTGCATATTTCGGATTGCTACCAAAGCTCTGCTCCATTTTGCCTCTAGTCATCCCTGTCCAGATGCTGTTGCTTCCAGCCAACAAGGCCAGCCAGAGCAACGAAACCCAGCAATATTAACCGTCATCTTGGCAGTCAGCTATCAGCATGTTTTGGGCTGGCTTTGTTCCTTTTTTAACAAAACAAAATGGCCACCATATGTACCCCGAATTCCTGCAGCGTCCAGGGGTGCATGTGAACTGGCGGCCTGTCTTCAGTGTGAACAGAACCCAATCTGGTGCAGCTTGAATTCTCATTCCCTGATCAGCCTCTTTGACTAACCAAGAGCATCTCTGTTTTGTCTGGGTTGAGCTTCAATTTGTTTGGTCTCATCCAGGCAATTGCTGACATCAGACACCAGTTTTGAACTAGAACAACTTCCTTGGATTTGGAGCAAAAAAAGAATGGAAGTTCAGTACCATCAGCAAAACGGGTGGCTTAGAACCCCAATATTCCAGGCAACCTGAGTGTTCCAGATGATATTTCAGAAGCAGTGTCATGTATGTGTTAAATGGGGGACAAGAAGGAACCTTGGGGAATGTTGATGGCCAACAGTCATGGCGTCAACTTGGAATCCCCCAGCACCATCTTCTAAAATTGTTCTCCAAGAAGGACTGAAGTCACTCTAGAACAGAGATGACAAGCCCCATTTCACACCTCAGAGAGACACTTTGGTTGATGTTCTTGGAACCCACTGAGAAGTCCAACAGAACCACCAGGGACACCCTCCCCCTGTCCCGTTCTTGATCACCCACCAAGTTGATCAAACCAGCCTGTGCCGCAGAACAAGGCCAGATGCCAAAGTGAGATGAGGCTAAACAATCCGGCTCATTCAGAACCCCCTGGCGCTGCGAAGCTCCTTACCCAAGGAGATTGGCTGGAAATTATCCAGTAGGACAGAGACCGCGGAGGGTTAAAAAACAAAGACTCTGCGACCACTTCTCTTTGGCAAAATGGAATTGCACCGTGGTGACTGCCCTGTTTATCTAGACAGACCTTCCCCAATAGCCACATTCAGAAGTCGACAAAAGGAAGGGTTCCACACACAAGTGATAGACTTCACTTTTCCAAAAAAACCATTCACATCCTCAGGAATGGGATTGGTGAATGGTGTCCATGATTGGTGTCTATTATAAATGGACAGGAAGGGGGCAACATTACTTCCACCTACAGACCTGTATTAACTATGGCATGCAGTTGGAGAGAGTTTGTTTACAAAGTTCTTGAAATGGGCTTCAGGATGCTCCACATTTGCTTCTTGTGGCCCAGCGTATAACAGGACTTTGAAAAAGACTCCATGCAGGCTGACAAGTTTTTGGCAGAAAGATAAAACAGAATTAAAAAGATATGTAGGACAGGTAAAAAGGAGAACTGAGTGAAAGGAAGAACAAGAGGAAGGATTCATCAGTCATTATTTTTCTTGTAGCAAAAGCTTCGATGAAAACCATTTCAGAATGAAATGGGTAAATTGCTTATTCGCACACAGCAGTTAAAAATGCAGAGAAACGGCTCCTCTTTTGCATCTTGTCTTTTGAATGCCCATGCTGGCTCTCTTCATGCAAACACACCCTTTGTATGTTCATTCTAGATCCTCCTGAAAGACAAGAAAGTGAAACTCTTGCAGCTGAGAAATCCCTGGGGTACAATGGACTGGAAAGGGCCCTGGGGTTACAGGTGAGCACGCCCAAGCTGGTTGTGGTCAGAATGGGGGGGAAGGTACCGTAAAAGGGGTTGGAATCGGAGTCGACCTTGGACTGAATCTGGGAAGCCGAAACCAGGGCATCTGGCAGATTCTGTTTTCAGCCATCGAGATACACCATTGGGAGTGGGAGGGAAGGAACCGGGGTGGGGGCTCTTAGGAATGGGCACAGGTAGATGCCCCTTGCCTTCTCCCCTCCCTGCCCCTTTATCCCCCCCCCCCCCGGTCCATTTCTGCTATTGGAGAAGTGGCTGGTCCAGCTGTTTCTGTGCTGGTTGAGTTGGGGGTGGGCTAGGGTTGTACACTTAATGGCTTCTTATCAGCTCAGGATTCATTTCGTGAACGTTTTGTTGTTGTTAGTCGCGAAGTCATGTCCGACCCATCGCGACCCCATGGACAACATTCCTCCAGGCCCTCCTGTCCTCCACCATCCCTCAGAGTCCACCTAAGCTCACACTGACTGCTTCAGTGACTCCATCCAGCCACCTCATCCTCTGCTGTCCCCTTCTCCTTTTGCCCTCAATCCTTCCCAGCATTAGGCTCTTCTCCAGGGAGTCCTTCCTTCTCGTTAGGTGGCCAAAGTATTTGAGTTTCATCTTCAGGATCTGGCCTTCTAAAGAGCAGTCAGGGCTGATCTCCTCTAGGACTGACCGGTTTGATCGCCTTGCAGTCCAAGGAACTCTCAGGAGTCTCCTCCAGCACCACAATTGAAAGGCCTCAATCCTTTTGCGCTCGGCCTTCCTTATGGTCCAGCTTTCACAGCCACACATTGCAACGTTACTGATAGATAAATACATTTAGGGTATGTCTCCTAATTTTTAGAAGAAAAGCTAGGGTGGGGGACAAATTCCTCACCTCCAAGTAGAGACATCTCAAAGTTTCCATCACATTTTGGCCATATCTGTCTTTTCTTTTTGGTTTCAGTTCAGACATGTGGTCCTGCATAGATGATGAATTACAAAAGACACTGTGTGAGAAGAAGAATGATGGGGCCTTCTGGTAAGGGCTAATCGGAAGCTTTGGCCACTGGGAGCAAACACACCGCAGGTGCTCAGGAGAGTGTTGCCTTCGGGGCCACAAAGATTCTGCCTTGGTTGGCATTAGAGAATTTTGCATCTGTACCACCGGAGAAGCTCAGGCAGAAGTCAAATGGGGGGTTATGCCCCACAGCCGATTCTTTTAGGCCCTGCAATCCCATTGCTCAAGTGGGCTCCCCCTGCTCTCACAAAAGCAATTTACCACTTTGGGGGCATCCTGAAACGAGAGCAAATTCTCATTTCTGGAAGAAGGCAGCTTGCATGAAGGAGTTTTCAATATCGCCATTAATTCTGGTGTATCAATAATAGGGCCAGCAAGCTCTGAATGGGCAGCTGGTCCAATTATGTTGTTTGATTTTGTAACTTTATAAGCCTTCCCATGGAATGGGGTTGAAGGAAGCGGGGTACGAATACCTAGAAGAAGTTTAAAAATAGACAGATGCCCCTCACCCCCAAACTGATCATGAGGGTGTTCTGCTTTCTGCTTTACCCTGGCTATGCAGGATGCAGCTGGAAGATTTCGTAGACGGTTTTGATATCCTGGAGATCTGCCACTTCAGTGCTGACTCTGTGGTGGAGGAATTTGCTCCCTTTCGCTGGAGCAGCAGCTGCTTCCAGGGGACGTGGAAAAAAGCCCTCGCTGGTAGTGATGAAGGTGGCACCCCCGGTAAGATCTGGGCTGGATGCCTGTGGGTTGGCTGGAAGAGTGTCGATAAAGGAGGTTGTGGACCAGGGCAAGGGGTGAGGAGAGTTTGGCAGAAGGGCCTGAAGGGGCTACTGAGGTGGAGGGTCCACCAAATCAAGGACCCTCTACTCAGAACAGGAATAATGGGCAGGTTTGCACAACATTGGAAATGTGAAGAACCACCTCCCGACAAACTGATTTTTAAAAAGATCTTGGACTGTGCCGAAATGGACAGATTGACACTGTCTCTGAAGGAGAAACAAGATACAGACTTCTATCAAACTTGGAATTCCTTTTATTATTGGCTAGAGAAACGGGACTATGCATAGATTTAAACAGTGCTTTTTTGTAAGAAAAAAGGTGCCAGAACTCATGAAATTATTTACCTTTTACACATAGTCAATTACTGTACACACACCCACACATGTCAGTTGTGTTACGAAACATAAAAGTTGCCACCCACAGTAAGCACTCAGCATGCGACCACACAACCTATCACAAGCCGAGCAGCACCATCACAACCAATGCGGACGAAGCGCGCATGCATCGGATTCGACACACAAGCAGCCCACATGCACCGTTTTAATGATTTTGCCGCCAACCTGCTATGCTCAACAGGGCGATTCAAATCCACGTGGACCAAACATCAAATTTTCAAACGTTATTTTTAAAACCTGGAAAATCTGTCAAAAAAAGGTGCCGGAACTCCGCTCCAGTGCGTCCTATGACAAAAAAAGCACTGGATTTAAATACATTTACGGTGATCATAAAAAGAAAAAGTACGGGGGGCTGACCCAGCAGGTCTGATGTTTTTGATGACTGATGATTTTTAGTTTCTTTTTGTTAGTTTTGTTAGTTAGTAGAAAATAGTGATAAAACTTATTCCTTTTTTTTTTTAATTAATAACGGGCAGGTCATGGATGCAGGAGGGTCCGTAGCTGCTTGCGCCGGGCTTCCTGCACCTGGAGCCCGACCAGCAGGGGGTGTTGGACCGTCCTTGCCCTTGTCATTGTGCCACCACACCCTGGGAGCGCCGAGAGGGAGAAGGCTGGATTGGGAATGATCCCGTCCCAAGACGGCGCACACGTGCGCTCAGTGGTGTGCTCCGAGGCCCGCTTCTTGGGTTTGTACCCTCACCCCATTTTCCTTACTTTGCAGGTGAAGTCCAGACAAATCCGCAGTTCCTCATTTTGTTCCTGGAGCCAGACAACTTGCCACGGAAGAAAGGGCCCCCAAAGGAGGGCCAGCAGCGGGAACCCACCTGTACCCTCCTTGTGTCCCTGATGCAGAAGGGCTCGCGGGAAATGAATGAGAAAGGCGAGCTTAGCAAAAACCTGAGCATCTGCTATGACATCTTTCAGGTAGGCTGTCCCTCAGGACCCTCCACTGCAGGTAGCCACGCGGCCCTCCCTCGGCCCATCCGGGGCAGGACTCAATGGGGTGGGGTGCCCACCTCCACTTGACACGTTTGGGCTGGCTGCGTGTCTCACTTGATGCAGGACTTGGCTCTGTTTGCAAGCCGTACAAGCCAAATGCTAAATGAACCCTTCAGAGGGAAGAGCGGCCTCCGAGTTATCCCTGGCTAGCGAGCACCAGAGTGGGCATCAGACGTGATGTCACCCTGATGCTTTGGACTACAACTCCCATAACTCCTGACTTGGTCCAGGACCGATGAGGCTGTAGTCCAAGACATCTGGAGGGCACAATGCTCCTGCCAGCAGCCCTTCCATGCAGGGTCTTTCCCACCCTACTCAGAGATACCCCGTTTCCCCAAAAATAAGACCTAACCAGAAAGTAAGCCCTAGCATGATTTTTCAAGATGCTTGTAATATAAGCCCTACCCCCAAAATAAGCCCCAGTTAAAATTGTCAGCCAGACAGATAGTCTAACACAATTCGGGGTTTGGAGAGCTATGATGATGTTCCAGAAGAGGATGACATGACTGTATTTGAATAAATGTAGATTTTTGTACATGAGTAAATGAATAAATATAGATTGTTGTACATGAAAAAGTAAGACATCACCTGAAAATAAGCCCTAATGCATCTTCTGAAGCAAAAATTAATATAAGACCTGGTCTTTTTTTGGGGGAAACACGGTCGCAGGGACTGCTCAGCAAACATTGTGCTTGAACGTTCCTGCTGCAGAACTTCATGCTGCCTCCCTCTGCTTTTGTCTTGCAGGCATCCAAAGAGGTAACGGCCATCCGCTGGTCACTCGCCCTTTCCCTGCTTTAAAGACAACATTGTTCATGCCCAGAAATGCTCTGCGGATGGTGACGGCATCGGCACCGGCACTGGCCGGCCAGCACCGTCCACAGCTGGCTTCGCTTGCATCGCAGAACCTCCCCCAACACAGTGTGGCCCCCCAATGACAGCAACCCCCCAGGCACAGCTTCTGTTAAGCCTGCAGGCTCCTCAGCATGGGGCATGTGTCGTGCAGTCACGATTCTTCGCCCTTCGTGGCCTGTGGAAGCTTTCCCTGATGCCACCTTCCTCCATGTCTGTAGCTTTTCTAGAGCAAAGAACATGCGGTATTATCTGGAAATTGCAGAATGAACTCAACTGCGAAGTTTGTAGAGGCTTGCGATTCGGCGATCCCATTTGTGGTTGTGTAACGGAACACGCAGAAGGGGAAAGGAAGGAGGGTGGGTGGCCAAGGGCAGGGAGAATGGGGAAAAAGCATGTTCGAGGAGCTGATTTTAATCCCGTAAGGGATCCAAACACTTCGGTCAAGTGGCTGCTTGCAAGCCGAATGCAGAGAAGTTCTGTGTCACCATAAACAAGCCAGCACTGGTGGCTTAGCTGCTTCTGCCTGGAAAAACATAGAAACAGAGCGAGTCAGAAGGGGCCTCCCGGGCCAACATCTGCCGGCTGCCGGCTTTTCCCTGCATGTACATTGTAGAGGGCAGCCAAGAGGAGGTTCTGCCCTACAGCTTCACCGATTGCATCTTTCGCTTCCCCAGTATCTGCAAACGAAAGGCCCGTCCCAAAGACAGAAACTGCTTCCTAAACTCAAGAAGGTTGGCACATTCCAGGCGACCGCGAGGGACGTCACAAAGCGCTTTGTCCTGCCCCCTGCAGATTACCTGATCATCCCTGGATCCACCAGCTCCAAGGTGGATGAGTTTGGCTTCACCCTTCGCATCTTCACAGAGAAGAAACATCAGCACTTGTGAGTGTGAGCCAGTGGTTTTCTGGAAAGGCCTAAATACATTGGTCCTACCATGTCTCTGAGCAACCTTCCTCCCGCTTCAGATGGGTTGGACTGCAACTCCCACCATCCCCAGTCAGCATGACGCATTAGAAATTCCTTGACAATGTTTAATTGCCTTCCAGGGAAATCAGTGATGAGATCAGCGCAGATGAGGAGGACTTCCAGGTAATGGCTTGCATTGCTGGTTTATTGCAATATTTTATTGAATTTGGCATCTTGGGAAGCTTGAGTGTTACTGAGAATTAAGCATGATTCTAGTCCTCAGGGCAGTGATTGAAACTTACAAATATATTGGCAGGGACAGGTGAAATCTGAGGTGCTGGAAGGGGACTTAGTGGGACTTCCACATTTGAGAAGAGGAAGGTCCACCTAAGCTAGATCTGAGGCTCCTGCCTGAAATCTTTTGGGGTATGTTGTACAATCTAAAGCATCCTGTTTTGAGATGGAACAATGACCGAGAGAGGCATGCCCCTTTCTGGCACTCCCAGTAAAAACGTATTAGGGCTACATGAGACATATTGGTAGAAAAAGCAAGTCCTGCTCACCCAAGTTTTGTTGGTTTTGCTTCAGAATAGTAAATGCAGCCATGAGGAATTATGCTGAAGCAAAGGGTGAGGTAAGGCAGCTCAAGGATTTTGAAAAGGCCTTCCTTGAGTGGCTTTTTCTGCACTGCTCAGCATTTCTGCCCATTCCGAACACATTCCAACCATCAAAACCCTGCCAGGATGCCTCGTTTCTCTAACCCAAACCCTACCCTGGTGCACACCCCTAACCCTAATAGTGGGTGAAAATTCCATTGAAAAGAGGGCGATTTTGAACAATCCTTCCCTGAGTAGCTTTTTCTGCACAGCTCACCATTTCTACCCATTCCAAACACATTCCAACTGTCAAAATCATGCCAGGACACCTTGTTTTCCTAAACCTAACACTACCCTAGTGCACACCCATAACCCTAATAGTGGGTGAAAGTTCCATTGCAAAGAGGGCGATTTCGAAAAAGCCTCCCTTGGGGACCTTTTTCTGCACAGCTCCTCATTTCTGCTCACATTTATGTGTGAGCTTTACTCGCAGTCTGAAGTGGAACAGCCCTCTGAGCACCGTGCCTTATAGCCGAAGTGGTCCTGCCGGATTCGTTGGATTACAACTCCCATCAGTCCCGGACAGCTTGGCCAATTATTGGGGATGAAGATGAGAGCTTCAATCCCACAACACCTTCAAGGGCATGGTTTTGCAATCTCCCTTTAAGAAAGCCAGAACAATAATGCTTTAGCAGTCTCCGTTCGGAATGCTTTGTGTGCTCAGGTATTTCCAGGAACCCGAAGGAGAACTTGTGTCGAACTGAGCCTCTCTCTCCCCCCACAGGCTGCAAAACCATCCGGAGGACCAAGTGAGGTCTTTGAAAACGTTTTCCAGACGTGGGCAGGGAAGGTAAGACTCCCGTGACTATTGCTTGCCACGGGTCTCTTAAAATATTTGCAAGCAGCTCTCCCATTTTGTCTTAGCCAGAGCAGATTTAAATGCTGCCACATGCTGAACTAATGCTGGCGCTTTTCTGAGCATCTTCAAGGAAAGGAGCCGTGTGTGGCATTGTTGCCTGTGCTCACTGAAAGGGAAATGGTTGATATCAGAAAAGACCACAGCCAGGTCGGGTCCCTGGCCTTTACCATGAGCATTCCTTTCCCAATGCAGTGCCCTCCAATATCTTGGACTACAACTCCCGTCCCCTCCAGCTGGCATCTTGGGTGGGAATCATGCAAGCTCCATCCACCATTCTGGAGTTTGGAGAACTCACAACAATCCCGGAAAGATCAGTGACTCCGTTTGGCTGCCTCTTCCAAGCAGCTTTGAAGATTTGCTCTGGACTGTTCCCTGTGGATTTGGGGATCAACCCGTCGGCTCAGAAATCAGAACAGGGATAGGATGGGTTTATCAGGCAAATCGTGTGACTTCTCTTGTGTTCCGAAATATGTTTTAGGACCAGCAAATAGGCACCAAAGAGTTCAAGGGATTTCTGGAAAAGAATATAGTCTCTAGTGAGTATTCATGTCAGTGGCATTGCCTGACTGGCTGTGTTTTGTGCAAGACAATTTTTCCATGGACTGGGGGTGGTGCTGGTGGTTTTGGGATGATTCAAGTTCATGACATTCATGGTGCACTTTATTTTGATTATTATTATTACATTGCAATATGTAATGAAATCATTATACAACTCACCAAAATGCAGAATCTGGGGGTCCCCCCCCCACCTGCAACCCAGTCCTGGCCTGCTTCCCAGTTCCCTCGTTGCTCTCATGTGCCCCCCCCCCAGCTTCTCTGTGCCACATGCCACCTGGCTCTGCTGTCATCGCCACCACCCTCCTCCTTTCAAGCCCAAGACCCAAAAAGCCAAGAACTCTGAGACGTTTCTCTCATCCATTCACCTCTTCCTGCTTTTGTATAATTCCACTCCAGAACTAATGTCTTCCCAATCTGACAACTTTTTCTTTTTTTCCAGTGGGTATACCGAGCAATGTAACCTTTTCCCTTGGTGACTGTCAGAAAATCATCCAGCATTTCAGTGTATCCTTCAAAGGAGCTAAAAACTGCAGGCTAAATATTGAGGAGAAGGGAGTACATTTCAAGCTCCTAGTCCTCAGGAGTTTGGAAAAAGGATCTCCTGAAACACAAGACCCTAACCCTTTTAGCAAAAGCGAATGCCCTGTAAGGCAAACACCAACTGAAGCACAGGCCAGCAACTGGCCGCTGTGAGCCAAGGGCCATTTCCTTAATAATTACCGTCGGCCTTTGAGTTGCCAATCTGGAGGTGAGAGAGGCTGCTCAGCTGGATTTTCGGCCCCTCTGCTCTGCAGGGAGCACAGGACCAGCCCAGCACCTTGCACTGCAGAGGGGCACTTCAAGCAGAACCTCCGTGACAAGTGCAAAGCACGCTGAGAGGCAGGAAACCCACCGGGCCCCTCCTTCCACCAGATAATGCTTCCACTGGAGCAGGGGGGTGCGTGGCCCGGCAACGAGGGAACTGGGCTTCCATTCCCAGTGCCAGGTGGGTGCTCTGCTTGCCAGCCTGTCCCTCTCTCAGGAAAGGCTGGGGGGCGGGGGCTACTCCTAGATGTTTCTCCGAACACCCACACATCTGGTTTCCCGACTGGCCCTTGCGGGACTTGGCTGTGGGACCAGCGAATTTAACGCAGGCTGCTTTGAGCTGCAGGGCCTGCAACTGTATATGAACAGTCAGGCTGCCCTGTCCCAGGTTGCAGGTCTCCCCTCAGAAGCTCCCCAGTACCCTGCCTAGAAGGGATGGCCCCCAGGTCCCTTCCCTGTTGGGAAGACACAGGGCTCCTCCTCCTCTTCCTCCTCCTCCTCTTCCTCCTCCTCGCTTCTTCCACCCTCCAGTTCCTCCACAACAATATATCGCTTTGCTTTTCCTGAGCTAGGTAACAGGACACAGGAACCGGTCGGCTGAACCTAGAGGAGTTCTATCCATTTTGGGTCAGGTTTGTTGCCTGGAAGGTGAGTGCAGGATCAGAAATCAGTGGGGCCAAGTGTCTGGGTTAGAAAGCACGCCCGTGACCCCGGGACACCCCCTGACTGGGCCAAGCCCGGCCATAGCGGCTGCACCCAAATCCAGACCCAGTTGGGTTTGGCGGAAGAAGGTCCTGCTTTCTTGAGGGAGATCAGACCCCTCAATGTTACGTTTGGCTACAGGACTTACACTGCCTGCTAATTCAGTGTCTGGAAAGCCCAGCCACTCTGAGTTTTGGGTTGAATTCGAAAGGAAGTGGCCCCAGCGTGGGTTCAGCACCATGGATAGCTCCTGAAAAGGTTAGACTCCAGTCCAGAGGGAGCTTGAACAAGAAAGCTGGATCAAGGCCAAAGGATCCTCCAGTCCAGCACTCCTCACTCGACAGTGGCGAGCCAGCTGCCCACTGGATCCCTCAAGCAGGAAGGGGGAAGACCTCCTCCTGCCCAGCTCCTCAGCAACTGGCGTAATGCAGGCAGGCAGCACGTGGCCAGCAGGGCTGGTAGCCACGGATAGCTTCCTCCCGCAAGAATCTGTCCAGCCCCCTTTGAAAGCCATCCACCTATGGAATGCGCTCCCCAAAGAGGTCCGCCTGGCGCCGTCGTTATTTGTTTTTCGGCGCCAGGCCAAGACCTTTTTATTTAAACGTTATTTTAATTGTTAATTGTTGACTAGTTATTGGGTTTTTGTATTGTGCTGAGATGTCTCCAGTTTTTTTAATGTATTTGTATAGTTATTTATTTGCATTGGAAGCCGCCCCGAGGCTTTTGCGAATGGGGCGGCATAGAAGTGTTCCAAATAAACAAACAAATAAATAAATAAACTGGATGGCCATCGCCACTTCCTGTGTCAGCAAGTCCCACGGATGTTGTACCTGAGCCTCCCAGCTCCATTTATTTACATATTCATTGAATTGGTCCTCCTTCAAGAACAACTCAACAGGTGCAAACACAGCAGGTTAAACTTCTCCAGGCTGGACAGTATATGGTCCCATAGAAATGGGAACCATAGCCAGCCACAGATGGGGAGCCAGCCACAGATGCTCAGTGCTGCTCCTTGGGGCTCCAGCCAGATGGGAAGGAAGAGGTTAAAGACACAAAGCTGATGCCTGTTTAGATCACTAGAAGCCCAGCAACTTCCAGCAGGACTAACCAGTATGGCTTTTCTTTGTCTAAACATGCATGGGCTCGCACCCTTAATCGGAGGATGCCAACTTTGTCATCTTTCATTTCGGGGGCAGATTTGAAGTAATTCGTAATAACACTAATATTTGCACAAGAATGCACTAGCACAGGTGCAAGTGAGCACAAGGAAAAGGAGAGTCGGTTTTCCAAAAGGTCCGGTTCCATCCATGAGCTGAAAAGAGGCTGGACAATCCCCAAAACACAGAGGGAAATGACTTCACAAAAAGCGTGCATTTTTAGTGCTAGTCTTTCTCTGGAGTGTGCACCATGTTGGGGAAGGTTAGCATTTCTCATCCAAAAATGTTCTTCTTTCCTTTTTGATTCCACAGGATGTATTTTTTAAGTATGACCAGGATAAGTCTGGCACCATCGATGTGAAGGAATTGCATCAAGTGCTAAAAAGTTCAGGTAAAACAAAAAGAAGTGGCAACAACGCAGCGGGATAAGAGTTCTTATTCTGGAATTGCAGTACAACTCCCAGTTGGTGAAGGCTAAGCTGGCATTGAAGGGGTCCCAAATAACCCCATGCAATTCTTCTTCTTTTTTTAATAATAAGTTTTATTCAAAATAACCACACCAAAACTAAAAACCACACCAACCATCAGAAACATCGGACCTGCTGGGTCAGCCCCCACATTTTTTTTTCCGTTTGTGATAACTTAGAAACATATTTAAATCTATACGAAGTCCCGTTTCTCTAGCCAATGATAAAAAGAGTCCCAAGTTTGCTAGAGATCAGTATCTTCTTTCTCCTTCAATGACAAAGTCACTCTATCCATTTCTGCACAGTCCCAGATCTTTTTTAGGATCACCACATGCAATTCTAAGCCAGCTTACACAGCCATAAGACTTCCATCCCCCAGCATTTCCCAGCTGCTGGGAACCGTAGGCTTACTTTGCTGTAGGAAGGCATCGAATTGCTACCAACGTCCAGGGCCTAAAATTACTAGGGAAAGTTCACAGAGGTTGCTGAATGCGATTTCCAGGGGCCAGAAGGGGAGATGTCCTTGCTCTTTGCTGCCTCCTCCGCAATTAGCTGAAGGGGAATGAATTCAGCAGACAAAAACGAGACCTACTTACACTGCGGGATTTATAGATTTCTGCAGAATCCAGATCTGTTTGACTCTGACACTGGACTTTTCTACTCTGCTTATTTGACTGCATTTGGTTTTATGCAGGGTTCCATTTAAATAAAGACACAACAGATGCTCTCCTGCGAAGATACGGCAAGAAAATAGACTTCGCCAAACTTGTTTCCCTGCTGGTACACCTGGAAGGCATTTTCCGTAAGAGGCAACATTTAATTATCTTCATAATTGCTCCTTCTCAGTGCCCCCACCAACCCACACCCCTCTCAACAGACTGGCAGCCAAACCAGAACCCCTAAAAAGCAAGAGGAACACCTCCAAGTGCTGGGGAAAATCTCAAAGTTTGGAGAACGATTCCAGCCCACAAATAAATAAGGGTTCTTTTGGTGCCCTTCTCCCTGCACCCCAAAAAATTTGCCCTTGTGGACTAAGCAGGTTCCCTGGACATGAGGAGCCATGGAAATACTAGGTGTCAATTGGAAAGGAAAAACAGAAAACCAAGTAGCGAGGAAAGAAGAGAGCTTAATTTCTTGAAATTGTTCCAGCTTAGACTGATTTGGAGTGGGCATGGTTAGCTGGATGGCGCCCCCGACCCTGTTAGGGGATGAGGGTATATCCCCATACGCAGGGCCCACATGTCCTTTCTCATACAAAGGTGGGTGGTGTCATTTTGATTTGGAATTAAGTGGACCGGCTTAACCTGGTGCCAAAAAGATGACAGATGACATGACAGGTGTGACAGTCACCCCTTCTGCTCCGAACAGGTCACTGCAAAGAACTGGACATGGATGACGATGGAATGATCTACATGACGAAGGACAAGGTGAGGAAAGGGCACCTGAGCGATGGGATGACACGGCAAGCTCTGAATACAACGCTCGCACTCAAGGGTTGAGTGTGGGTTGTCCCTGAACCATGGTTTGTTGTTGTTGAAACATGTTGTCTGAAGCCAGCACCGATAAGCATGGTTGGCTAACCACAAACAAGCCATGAGGAGAACCCATGGCTTGTTGATGGGTTATGAACTGTGGGTTGTTGAGCATGGTTTGTTCTCTCACTGGGTTCCGAAAACACGATAACCCACATTTCAACAACATCTCACAGTCCAGTGACAACCCCTTGAGTGTGACTTATCATGTTGTCTGAACCCAATCAACTTCTTCAGCATCTTCCTTTCCTCCCCAACCTTCTCCCCATCCATCCCCAAAAAATCTAGCTGACACCTCTCTGGACCCTGCTAGATAGGGATGGTGGGGACTGTAGTCAAACACATTTGAAAGGCACATAGGCTGGAGTTCTTGTGGTGGAGTGGACTCGAGCAGTCTTTCTCTGCCTTCTCTCAAATGGGGGAAGGAGGAAAGGGAGAGTGGCGGAAATGTGATGCGTGATACCTATTTAATCCCAAGCCTGGCATGAAACCGTGGCCAGGTCAGGAACACCACTGGTCCCTTTTTCCAGTGTTGCTTATTCACTGGTCAGAATCGGTCGGGAAGGTGTGGGGAAGCAAAGGGGTGCAGTCCTACTGCAATGCTTATTGGCATTCACTTCAGGTAGTTAACTGAACTGTTTCCTGCTGTACCTACCATGCATCAAGAACTTTCAGTATAGATGTCAAACAGAGGGATACCACTCTGCCTCCATGGAACAGGTGGGTAGCACATGTTCCGTTCTGCCTGCGGGCGAGTCTGCTATTTTTCTATCTCAACGAAGAAAATGCCTCTATTTGAGCGTTTCTACAGCAGGCTGTTCATCCGCGCCTTCTACTATCCATTTTAAATTGCGATCCTACAAACAGAACACAAGGCACATTTATTTTCCTGTTTCTCTACTATATAACCTCTAGGGGGCACTGTGGTATAGCGGACTAGCGCAAGAGGAAATAATACTTTCTTTTGCTTTTCATGCAAATGGCCAATTTTGTGCTCGGGAACACTGCTGAAAGTGCTGGCTAGACAAAGGAGTAAATCCGGAGGGTCACCATGTTGTCTGAGGAACCTGTAAAGAGCCATGAGTAGGGAAGGATGAGACTAAGAGGAATGCCTCTCAGGGAAAACCCAGCATCCCCAGTGGGGATTTGGTGTACCTCATTGATTTTATTTATTTATTTATTTTATTTAAATATTTATATGCCGCCCCTTGCAACAGCCTCAGGGCGGCTTAATGATTGATTTATGATTGCGGGTGTCACCACCAGACCAAGTCTGGCTTGCCTCCCTCCCTAGCACACTCTTCTTTTTCACCGCTGCTCAACTCTGCATCTATGTTTTTTATTCCATTGTTTACTTGGAGGCACCATCTAAATGATGAATGCAGGTGGCGCAGTGGTTTAAACCGCTGAGCTGCTGGGCTGGTGGATCGAAAGGTCGCCGGTTCGAATCTGCACAACGGGGTGAGCTCCCGTGCTCCGTCCCAGCTCCTGCCAACCCTGCAGTTCGAAAGCCTACAAATGCAAGTAGATAAACAGGTACCACTTCGGTGGGCAGGTAACAGCATTCCGTGCACTTCGGTGTTTAGCCATGCCGGCCACACGGCCACAGAGACTGTCTGCAGACCAACACTGGCTCCCCTGGCCAGGAAGCAGAGATGAGCACCGCCCCCGAGAGTCAGGCATGGCTGGACCTAACGTCAAGGGGAAACCTTCACCTTTACCTTTTACCTTTACCATCTAAATAAGAAACGAATGCAGACCTGTTGTAACTGCTCTTTTTCAGTGGATGCAACATGTCAATTCTCTCATTCAGAAGATATGACTTGGTCATCCCACAAGCAAGCAGCTATCAAAAGAGATTTATAATTCAGCCGAGAACTTTCCACATGAGTTAACCCTCCAACATAGAAATATCACATAGAAATATTTCAAATAAATAAATAAATAAAAATTCTGCGATCAGGAAATCTGAATTCTGCAACCTGAATGAAAGCTGATTCACAGACATAAAGCTGTATAAAAGCGTAAAAGAACACAGCACCTCATTAGCACACCATGCAAAGCATTTTAAGGATTCGGGAATTAAGAGAACACTAAGCAGTATTTATCACATTCATTGAATAGCAAAAAAAAAAAGTTTTGTGATGGGAGCATTTCCTGTATTCAATACATCCCAGAAGACTACATATTAAATATATTAAATTACTCACTTATGAAATATCTATATTACATTTAACTTGAAGTAATGTGTTGTAACATGATATTTGGAATTTTCTATAACATAAGGCAGAATTTAGCTACTTGCTTCCTGTATCTAATCGCCTTTTCTGATGTCAAAACCTGACTGCATAATAGAGCCGTCCCTTTCCTGTGCAATGCAAACTGAATCAAGCTTTCTTGGACTGCTGCGCTCTAGGCTCTTCATGTTTCAGAAGAGCAGCTGCAAAATGGCAACTTTCCTGGTTAACAACGCACTAATTTCTGTGGATGCTTTTGCAGGAATATTAGCAAGGTATCGCACGGTTTGGGTAGGATTCATTGTACACTAAAGGTGTCACAGAAGCTGTATGTGCACATTACCAAGAGTGGGAAAGCAGAAAGAGCACGGTGTGCCTGGAAGCTTTTAGACTTAAAATCATAGCGCTTAGCTTTTATGAATAGAGCACAAGAGAAAAATAAAGATTTGTCAGGTTCTGAGCTTCATGTCCACTTCTCCATCTCCCACCTTGTACTCCTGGCCTTCCTGTAGTCTTGAGAAATACCATAGTCTGGAGTTAAGGAGGAAGCGGGGCTGTTAGAACCATCTAAACTAACCAAGAAAGCACTTAAATTGTGGCACCACCTAAACCAATAAGCCTCTGCTCTGACTGGCAGCAGCCTTGTGGGCTCTCCGAGTGCCTCCTGACCCTCCAGTTCTTTTTCATGGGATTCTGTAAAGGACACGTTGGATGGGAATCCCGTGCCCCTACCTATCTTTGAGCTTCGTGCGTCTGAGCCATGCATTAAAAGTCAGGCTGTTAATTGGATTAAAAGATGAGACAATTTGGCAGCCCCCTTCTTGCAGGCCACCTCCCGCCCACCTCTCCACTTGTGCTCCTGGGCGGACATTGCCCTACATTCCATGGGGCAAGTCCCTCCCTTAAAGGAATCCCTGTAAGATATGCAAGGAGATCTCCTTTGGTTCCCCTTTAACACGCTGCAGTGGTCCAGTTTGGATTGGATTAGTCTGAAAATAACTTGCCACTGCTGGGAAAGGAGGCTTTCTTTTTCAGCTGGGTGAGCAAAATCTGTGTTTTCGTGACTGCAGGAGAGCGGAGGCCCTGCTATTGCAAGACACCAAATTAAAGCAGATGCTTTTTGGGTGTTTCTAGAGAAGAGAGCCCCCAACTTCTCCAGGTAATAGGTTCCATTGTCATAGTGTGATGCCTAGTCTAATTCTTCCTGGTGTCTAGTCTAAATCTGGCTTCTTTTAACTTGAGTCTGTTATTCCAGGCCCTGCACTCTGGCATGATCAAGAAGAGATCCTGCCCTTCCTCTTTGTGACAGCCTTTCAAGTTCTTGGAGACTGCTCTCATATCATCCCTCAGTTCTCTCTTTTTGAGACTGAACATGCCCCGTTCTTTCAGTCTCTACTCACAGGGCTTTGTGTCCAGTCCCTGGATCATCCTTGTTACCTCCTCTATGCTTTCCAGCTTTTCTGCATCCTTCTTAAACTGTGGTGCCCAGAACTGGACACAGAACTTCAGATGAGATCTGACTAGTGCTGAAGACAGGGGAACCAGCACTGCACGTGTCTGGGAAGTGACACTTTGGTTAATGAACTTCCACATTTTGCCATCTCCCCCACTGTGGTCTGGACCTTTTATCAGAACTATCTCTGGACAGCAAGACATTGCTGAGGCTGGAGGTCCAAAGGACTATTTATCCAAGGATCCAAAAGACGAGCAGACGGGCATTAGGCGTGGGGGGAGAAGTGCGGTTTGCTCAGACGTTGTGCAATGTTTGCTTCTGGTCATTTATCAACCTGGGGAAGCTTCAGAAACTTCTTGCAAGACTAGCAAAGGCTGATGGGATGCTGGGAAATGACACTGAGATACTGGGAAGAGGCAGAACCACTAGGCTGCTGTAAGTGAACCTCATACTCCTGGAAGCTTGAATCTTTCATCCATGGTTACCATGACTCAGACTTAGTACACAAAGTAATCAGAAAAGCAAGAGTGCCTCTGAGCATATGCAGTGTTTTCTCAGTGGATACTCTCTTCTGGGATTAGGGAGCTTTCTGCTCAGAGGAATAGTGGAAGCAACGACCTCTTTTATGAGATATGTATGTTCTTCTTCAACATATCCTGAAGAACACGGAGGAGTAAAATTAGCCAAACTAAGGGTGCTAAGTGTTTTTAGAGCACTGGAAAATTTTCTGGAAAATGTTCCTGTTCTACTTTTCCTCCAAAAAAAACCTCATACCACTGCCCAGTGGCTGCATGTTGGAACATATGAAAAGGCCGAGAAAGAAAAGCCCTGGGAAACCAGGTGTAAAGGAACCTCTCGTATTCCTGCAAAGCATCTGGGAGCAGAAGCCAGGGAGGGGGTTGAAGCCCTCCTGGAGAAAAGCCCTCAAAGAGCCAAAAAGGAAATACGGCAAGTCCGGTGGCAACTGGCAACCCGGCCTCTGTGCTGCTCCTAAATCACAGCCTTGCAATGTTTGCACCCAGGTCCTCTGTGAGCCTTTCGGTAGCTTCCACCGCAGCACACCTGCTGGGGAAGACTTTCGCAAGGAGAGAGGCTCAGCCTCAGGAAATGGGGAAGCAGGTTGGAATGACAGCCCCACGGGGACACGAGGAAAACTGACGAAAGAAGGGGCCAAGGGGGCAGGAGGTGACTTTTAGCAGCACAGGGGCAGCAGTCCCCAGATCTGTTCTCTGTTATGGGGCACCATTATAGTTGTAGCTGCTCCAGCAGGTGTGGGGAGAAAATGAGTGGCTACAGAGGGTCAGGTAGCACTGGAAAGGGTCAGGTGCTAGAGAGCGGCTTCTCCTGCTACTTCTGCTCTGATAAAATCAAGGGAAATTCTCTGGGTGCTACTGAGAGGCAGCGGCAGGACAACTTGGGTGCCTTTGTGGGAAGGTGGGTGTGAGAGAGGAAGGCCAACCGAACAGGCAGCCTGTGGGTCCAGTTATCTGGGACAGGGCGGCCGAACTATGCAGCGTCTAGTTTTCTGAATTAAAGGAGCTGAACCGGCTGCAGCTCCATCTGTCCTAGCATGCATGCAGTCACAGGGATGCATGGGTTTGGTTTTTTTGCAAATTCACTCCATTGCAAATTCATCATTGTTCGGCGAAGGGTCAGGTGTGGAGAGAAATGTCCAGCTGTACATACAGTTGCATGTTTGCAGTGGAGGTCCCTGAGATAAACAAAGGCAGAAGCTGCCACTGTGACAATGTGGATGCAGGTATGACAACAGTTTAGGCAAGAGACAGGAGTCATTTGGGGGTGTTTGGATAACAGCTTGAAAACCTGGGAGGGGATTCATGAGCGGAGCTGGCTGGAGCCGGGGGTCAGACTAGATGGCCCGGGAGGCCCCTTCTGACTCGCTCAGTTTCTATGTTTCTGTGGTTCCATGCAAACCTCAGTGCTGGGTGACAATGGCCAGGTTAGAAAACACCCGAAGAATAATCAGAGATTCTATTTCACCAGAGAAGCATTTTTCTGTTTATTTGTGGCTATTACTTTTTGCAAATAAACATAATAAAGAAGTAGAAAAGGAAGGGATTGCGGTGTAAAGCCTGTCCCTGGAGAAGCAGGTATTATTTCACTGCTACCTGGGGGAATCACGAAAGAGCACTTCTTCCAGTCAGAGGCGCATCTAGGGAGCCATGAATCTTTCCCACCACACGCCGCATGGCTTCAGTCAGACTCCTTGTTGGAAATAGTTGCGAATTTGTCCTTCAGTGTCTGAAGGTTCTCGGCAAACCAGCTCCTGTTAATGACAAGAGAACCGTGAGAAATCTCTGGCACCCTCAACTTCCCAATAAATATCGCAATAACCAGTCTGGGGACAGGTCACCGGAAGGGGTGCCTGCTCGGACCCTAAAATCATCTCCAGCAGTCTTTCTGAGGGAGCCCCTGCCAAGAGAAGTCAGGTGAGTGGCTGCTAGGAAGAGGGCCTTTTCTGCTGTGGCCCCCGAGTCGGGAATGAACTCACCAGGCACTTACATTGTTCTCTTTCTGGTACCAGGTGAAGATCTTTTCTCAGGAATGTTAGCCTGTCTGTTTTAAACACTAAATAGTTTTTACTCGTGCTTTACCCTGCAGTTTCAACCCTTAACATTATATATACTGTATTCCATGCTTGTTTGATATGTTTTGATTGTTGAAATAGGTCGTGAGCTATAAAGTAAGGAGAAAGCCACCCTCTGAGAGTGTGCAAAAGGCACTGGACCTTTGTGGGAATGTCGGAACGGTGACAGCATGGCGAGGACGGAGAGGCTCCAGGCGGAGCGAGCTGGCAATTAATAGCCAGCCTTCTCCTCTTTGGGGTGGCCATGGAGTCCCTGCAATGCAAGCAGAGCTGATGAAGAGGGACTCTCTTCAGCCTCCTCACTCATCCCCGGGGTGGAGGCATGAACGATCCCACAAGGAAATCTGACCGAGGATGCCCAAAACCGCCTTCTCCTGTATCCCAGAATGCTTTTCTCTCCTTTTCGGTCTAAAGCACCGCCTTCTACTGCGTGCGGAAATAACTGGCAGCGTTTCCTCGAACACCGTCTGGACTTGGCAAACGTGGCTTTGCTCTTGGCAGAGTAGCTGGCGTGGTTACTGCTTTCCAGGCAGCCCCTTCCCCGTCCTCAGAGCAGGGCCTGACCCCTCTTGAAAGATCTAGCAAGCTGTGCCAAATGTGGGAGAACAGCCACCCCTTCGCAGCTCACACAGCCTTCTTTGGGTTAATGAGAATCGGCTCAAAAGTCTAATTCTGGATCACCTCCCAGACCCACACTTTTTAAAGCCAAATGTTAAAGCCGGGGCAGAGAGCCTCTTTTCAGCCGGGGAGCTGAGTTCACGTAGCAGATTCTCTTGGAGCCTGCCTCCCAGTGGGCCCAGAGAAAGGGGGCAGGACAATAAGAAAGGGAGTGGGCCAAAAGGAAAAGGAATGCAAAGATTTATTTTATTTTATTTTATTTTGGTATTGCATTTATATACATACATATATATATATATATATGTATATATATATGTATATATGTATATATATATATATATAATATTTATATACCCTCTGGGCTGTCGGGGTGGTTTACAGATGCCACCCTGTTTAGCTTCAAGCAAGACATTCACCTGGTCTGGTTGCTGAATTTACTGTGGTGGAGATCGTGGAAAGCTGCCTTGACCTTCTCTCCAACACGGTCGAAAAAACTCTGGACTTCTTGCTGGAATTTCTCAAACTTCTGGGACAAGGTAGGCTTCATCGTTGTCAGTTCATCAGAGGCTTGGAGAGAGAAAACACGGGCGCAACGGTTGAGAAAGGAATCCCTCGGAAAGCAGGAAAACTCGCCTTTCTGGCGGAGGGCGTTGTGTTTCTGTGCATGCACCCAGACCAGAGCGGGTGTCTCCATGTTTGACTATGCAAATGAGGAACGCCTAGGCTCCTCCCACAAGGCTAGAGCCCCGCCCTCTGTCACTATTCCCATGCTGTGCCCAATGCCTTGCTTAAAAATGCAACCATCTTGCCAGGCATCTTTTCAGAGCTGGGACCCCAGCAAGCAGTCAAGGTCTGGGGAAGCGAGGCGGTGCTTGGGAACGGGCATGGGCACCTGGAGAGTCCGGAGGGCCAGATTCTGGCCCAGGCGGGCGACCTCACCACCCTGGGCTTGCGGTTTCCCGTCGCCAGTGCAGTATGTTCAGGGGCAGCCGTGGGAAGAAGCCGGTGGTGCAGCCCCCTGCTGCCCACGGAGTTGATCCAGGCTCGGACTGGCACCAGAGCGGGCCCGGCCTCCTACCTGTCACGACGGATAGGGCGACGAGGACTACGGCAACGGACACGACAGCCTGCATGATCCTGGAAAGGTCTCGGTGCTCCTGGAGGACAAAGTGAAGTGCGGGGTTGAAAACCGTGGAGATGCGAATCCATCGCTGTGGCTTTGCTTGTGCGCTGGAGCTGCCTTCCCCCGTGAGGCGCCCTCTGCACGTTTTAGGCTACAGCTCCCATCAGCCCCAGCCAACCACACCGAAGGTTGAGGAGAATGGGAGGTACCATCCAAAACATCTGGGCAGCAGAAAGTTGCCTTAAAGCGAGGCCTGCTTACGGCCTGGGGCGGCAACCCCATATCTGTCCTCGCTTGGGGATAAGCCCGGTTAAACTCATCATGGGATTTACTCCTGTATGCTCAGGGCCAGGACTCATTGCCAGGGTGGCTGAAATCAGGGCTCCGGCAGGGCGTCTCCTGACCGAGTGATTCATCACCAGAGCGAGGAACAGACAGAAAGGACGGTTCTGCCCTCGCCGTTTGGGTCGGGCTGAGAGTGAGGCAAGAGATGCCACGAAAGCACGATTGCTGTGAGGACTTCTTCAATGCCGAGGATTTCTCTAGCACCTTGGAGCCTCCCAAGATCATGCAATACCTCCCTGGGATAGACTGACAACAGCCCTGTAAGGTAGGTTGGCATTATTATTTCCATGCAGCGAACAACAGGCTAAGGAAGAGAGAGGCTTGCTTAAGGCTGCCTGGAACCGGCCAGCTTGCAAGATTCAAAACGGTTCGGTCTCGCTGAACCGGTCTTGTGGAGTAGGCAAGCATTCGGGAGCTTGTCCCGACAGCTTGCCCCTGCAGAGGGCAACATTGCCACATCTGGGTGTGAAGAAAGTTGCCAGCTGATCAGGAGTCTGCTGCGCTCTTCTGCCTCCTGTAACCACTTGATGCAAAGAAATCAGCAACGGATGCTTATTTAAAATACTTCTTGTCTGCCTTCAAGACAGAAGCCCTTGCAACACAGAGACAGACCTTATCTGGTAATATCTGCACATCGTGCCGCTGCAAAGACGAACTTTTTTAGAAAGTTGGCAACCCTGGCTGTGGATGGGAGTCTTCCTGAGGTTCAGTATACACCCTGTCCCTGCTACTGGCTTCTTTTTTTGCCTTCTCTTGCTGATACTCCCACATTAATCGCCTTCCATTTCGGCCTCGAGTTGCGCTCCCTCCCTCCCTGACTCAGAATTATGTTCTCCCCCACTTGCACCTGCTCGACCTGTTTGGAAGGATCGTGGGGTACAGTTGCTGCCTGTTTGCTGACGAATCACCTCTTCTTTTCACACAGAAACATCTTTTTTAGCCTGGAGATCTCAGTGGCCCAAAAACACAGTCAAAGAAGGGGAAAATTGCCCCGGGAAATGGTTATATCAGCCGCAATGTGGCAAATTTGAAGCAGGAGTCTTGGCCTGATCCTGCTCACCTTTTGAGCTGCGAATGTGCCCTGCCCCTTTAGCAGCCATCTGGGGCAGGGAGAGATCTCCAACTGAAAGTATTGTACAGCAATTAAAGGCACAAGAGCCCTGCTAGGAAAGATAAGCTGGCAACCTACAGCTCAGGCAAAAGAGCAAGCGATATGCTGTAAAAACACTTTTACACTAATTCTTCGTTACCACTTTGCTCTTCCCACTAGACCCTTCTGCCCTTACTCTCTCTTACAAGTCCTGCCTGTTTGCTCCCACTGCCCACCCAACTTTCTTCATGCTGCCTCCGCCTCCTTTTCTTTTAAAACAAGCTCTGCTCCTGTGCCTTAAACAGCAGCACAAAAGATCTTGTTGGCAACCGGGGAAAACTGCCAGTTCCAAATTCCCAGGTTACAATTTGCAACTTGTGAAAGTCGTAGGAGCACAGCCAGTGAAAGAAAAGTCTGGCCTTTCCACATATCAGTCTCTTTCCTGTGCATTCACCTGTCCTGCAGAAATGTTGCTGTTTCTCTTTCAATCAATCAATCAATCAATCAAAAATGATCCAGAGGAATAATTTCGGTTGAACCCCCCTTTCCTGCATACTACGCTAAGAATGCCTTCCCCACCCAGCTCCAACCTTCACTTACTTGTGGCTGGAAATGGAAGCAATGTTCAAGCTGCGATCCGACTTCCCAGCCAGCTGCAGCTCTCTATAAACCTGCCACCCTGCCTCCGTCATCCGCCCCCTTCACCCTGCAAGGGGTGCAACCCGACCCTCCTCCTCCTCCTCCACCTCCTCCTCCTCCCCCCTGTAATTAGTTTGCTCCAACCCCTCTAGGAAATTCAACCAAGGATGCTGTGAAAAAAGAAGAGAAGGCTTTGTGTGTGTGTGTGTGTGTGTGCGTGTAGTCCAATTTCCTCACACTTCAAGCCAGATCACCACACTAGGCTAAAAACAAAAACAATCACAAATAGGTTGCCTGTGTCCCCCCCCCCCCCCCCGCATGTTTCTTCACCCTTAAAACAAGTTTGAAAAAATTACGCACACTCTCCCGGGGCCATCTGGAGAGGCTCAGTTCTCGTCAAAGATACTTAGGGATGTGAAAGGGTAATTAGACCTGGAACATTTTGACCGGAGAGATGAATTGCCATATATTTACCAGCTTTCATTTTGCCTGTGGACACATCTGCTCTTTTCTCTTGCAAAATGTTGAGTATGCAGGTGGTTGTCTTCTGGAAGATTTCGGAGTTTATATCCTGGGTAGTATTTCAAACAGCCCAATCTGTATTTCAGACAGATTCCAGCTTTGGGCAAGATGGCCCCGTCAGTGTGTTGATACGAGTGTTGCAAACTGGCCCCCTAAACAGAGGCACCCAGAAACTGATGTGCCCTGGTATGCCTGCAATCCTGCAGATATCCCATTATCCCCAGCCTGCATGGGAATTGCAGGCCAGCACATCTAGAGGGTCCCAGGTAGGAGAAGTTGAAGATACTATGACAGGGTCCAAGATCAAATGGAGCCAGAACTTTTCTTGGAAGCAAACATGACGCAGCTGAAGCTCTTGCATTTTGGGCCAGTCATGAGAAGCCAAGACTCCCTGGAGAAGACAATCATGCACGGGAAACTTAAAGGCAGGAGGAGAGGAAGACCAGCTAGGAGGAAGAGCAACTCCATCAAGAAAGCCACAGCCTTGAGTTCTCCAGAAGGCAAAACATTCTGGAGGGCCTTCATTCTTGGACAGCCATAAATCAGAGATGACTTCGCATGTAACAAGCATCTGAAGGTGGTTTCTGGTCTTTCAGGATGAATTATGGAATCTCAGTACAAATGCTGTTGGCACTGATACCAAATATTTCCTCACCAGAATGATATTTTTATATGTTTAGGAGAGGAGACCAAATACAGCTGCCTCCCTTAGTCCAGCACCTCCGGATGTGTTAATCCTGGCTGGAGAATGATGGAGGCTGAGTTTAGCAACTTCGGGGAAGGCTGAAAGAGAAGAACAATTTCCACTGTCTCCTTCAAGGCTCTTGGGACATCTTGCATTACAGCTCGTACCAACTTCAACTTCAACTTCAAGAGTTGCGGTTCAAAGCTTCTGGAGGTTCCCAGATCCGGGAAGTCTGGCTGGACTGACATGGCAAGAATAGGACAGGATGGAAAATCTTCATGTACATTCTCCGAGCTGGTCCTCACTTTGTTTTCCTTTTCTTGCCATAACATATTAATTCTGCAGGCGCTGGTGAATAATATGGGAAAGACAGCAACTGCCAAGATTTTAGTTGAGCCATGGCTTATGCTGGCTTAGCCCCAGAACCTGTTCTCGGTGCCAGTGACTGAGCCCTGGAATTCGAGAAGCAAAACACACACAGCATGTTCCAGAGCCCATGCCTTTCACCATCCAGTCGTCCCAGCTGGCCCTCCCTGTTCAGCAACGGCAAGGGAAGGGCCATCGGGTCGCTTCCACACTGATGCTCAGATGCAGAAGGTCCAAGGTTTAAGGCGAACATCTCGTTTCTCTTAAAGGGGGATCAGGCACCAGAAAAGGCGCCTGTTTAAGACCTTGCTGGGCCAGCTGGGTGAATCGGCTGAGCCCTCTGGATCCCAGACCCAACAGCTCCCTGAAGCCTAGTTTAGGGGCGATGCAGAAAAGCACCATGTTGAAGAGAGAGTGCTGCAGAAGCGCTCGTGGGCTGGCGTCATGTTGAAAAAGCGCTAGCTGATCCCTGCACATGTGCTCTGGGCCAAGATCAGAGAGGTTCCAGGCGTGCGAAAGCTGCATGTGTACACACTCGCAACCTGGTTTCGCAGTGGCATTTAGAGCCCTGCGCAAGTCCCACGTCCTCTTCTGCGCACGGGGAAGTTCCAAATTAGGCTTCCGTGCAGGGGGAGAATTTTACGGCACGGAGCGCGTGCGGCTTGGCGCTAAAGCCGTGGGCCCGGCATCTCTAGGTCAGGCTAGGAAGGGATCGTGCCTTGAACCCGGCGCAGAGGGTGCTTTGCTGCAATTTCCACTGCACGGAGAATGCCATCTTGTGCCCCACGCACATGCGCTTGCGGGGAAACTGGAGGAGCTGGAAAGGGTGTGTATGCGGGCAAGGGGCCCCGTCGGATGGCATTTGCTTTTGGGTTTGTTTTGTAGCTCAGCTATGCAAGTGTTCGTGGAGCGTTTTAGGAAAGGAAAAACAGTGGATGGTTCCATGTGGAGCCACCGGAGACCACGCCATCCAGTTGCTTCAGTGCATGGGCCAGTTATTTTTTTTAAAATTAATTAATTAATTTATTTATAGCATTTTTATGCCGCACCCATCGCCGAAGCCTCGGGGCGGCTTACAAAACAATTTGTATAAAATTTAAATTATTTTGAAGTTTCTTGGCAGATGTACAAGCAATTAAATAAAAACCCCATTAGACAATTAAAATATCGTTAAAATAAAAAGGTCTTGGCCTGGCGCCGAAAAACAAATAACAATGGCACCAGGTGAACCTCTCTGGGGAGCGCATTCCATAGGTGGTTAGTAAGGGAGAAGCCCCCCTTTGGGTGCTCTGATCTCAAGGAACCTTGCGTGTGCTTTCTGGGCACCTCCCGTGTAAGGGAAGCACAAGAACCCGAACCCTGATCCATGAGAATTTCTCCAAATTTTCCTTCACCGTTTAATTTCTTTTTTTTTAAATCGGTTTCTTCTCTACCAAGGCAAATGTGGCCAGTCAAGGGGAAATGTGGGGCAATTTGCAGTGCTTGGGACAGATGGGCTGCATTTAGAAGCAAGGCAAGTCCTACAAGTGTTGGGAAAGCTGGAAGGGAGACCCAGTGCCTGGGCGCGTGTCTTTACATCTTCAGGTTCCTGGGCTTGTAGAAGATTGGAAATCTCGAGGTAGCTGTGGCATCTGGGGCTTCTTTACAAGAAGGCTCATCACCTCATGCTCTCCCAAGACAGTGTTTTCATTGTCTTTGCATGAGGATGGAGCACCGGTGTGAGTCCCCGCACCAGACTTTCCTTTCTGCCTTTCTATAGGTCCTTATACATTCCCTTACACAACACAAGGTGGTGCTGCAGTACAGAACGGAACCGTGAAAATCCAACAGCTCATCAAACCATCCATGATTTATAGTTAATTTCCCCCTCACTATAAAAAGGCGCAAAAATGACTGGGAAACTCAAGAGGGACGATATCGCAAACGGCCCCACAAGCGCCAGTGTGCAAGGGATTGTGAGCTCACAATAATTGCAAAGAAACTCTTTCTTTCTTTCTTTTTTTCTGTCTGTCTGTCTGTCTTTCTTTCTTCCTTACAGCCCTTCCCCTTTGATTCGCCCTTTGCCCTTTCTCTTGCATTCCGGCTCAGGCAGCATTATTCCTGCTGAATCACGGGATTCTCTCCCACGAAGCAAAAGCACAACTACTGTCTTCCTTGTGGAGCTCATGCATTGGGCCTTGGCCCTAAATACTCTGGGACCAGGAGATCTTCTGGCCAAAGTCAAAATCTTGCCTGAGTGACCCTAAAGAACTGGAGCTGACCCCAAGCCTGCCGATCCCGAAGGCAGCGCTGCATCGCTATAGAGACCTTCGTTTTAAGGACTCCGTCCGTGATGTTCACCACGGAAGCCCTTTTGTTTCGACCCACACAGCTCTGCGGAACAAACAGTCCGTTTCCACAATACTCCTTTTCTTCCCATATTTCGACTTGGCAACCCCAGTCATCCAGCCCTGACGGGAAAGGAGGAGCCCGAGGGTTACTTGCGTTCACTGGAGGATATTTGCTAGAACATCTGAGCTCCCTTCATTTCCCCTTTTCAAGCAAGAGCGCTGAACTACAGTAACCTCCTCCTGGAATATTTTAGGGTTTATTCTCTCTGTAGATAAAGAGCCTGGAGTTAAGACATCCATTGTTTTCACTAAGGCATTCAACGCTCCCTCCACCCCATCCCTTTTCATCATGGAAGTTCTTGCTTTCCCCTTTTTCTGAGACAGCAGTGCTACATTAACCTGGGAATGAGGGCCCATCCTGAAATTATTATTATTATTATTAATTATATTTCTATACCACCCATAGCCGAAGCTGTCTGGGTGGTTCACAACATTGAAGTCCCCCATCCAGATTCCAACCAGGCCTGACCCTGCTTAGCTTCCAAGATGAGGCGTGATCAGGCCCTTCAGGCTACATGGAAGCTGTATATATCATATACATAATACATAAAATTATATCATAATAAAATTTGCATTTGGTGTGGATCTCGCTTTTGACATGCGGGGTGCGGGGGTGGGGGCTGATTCCCGGGGACCTCCAGGCAAGGATTTTATTGCAAGATTGCCTGCCTTAATCATGGAATTTCACAGATGCCTTCCATCTGTAGTCTTCCTTGCTCTTCCTTTTTATTAAACCAGAAAAAAGACAGAAAAGTAGAGCCAGTCCTTTGGATTGGCCGTGCTGGGGCCCTCTGCCTGGAAGCTGTACAAGCCTTTCCCAACTCCTGTTTGACTCATTCACACAATCCATTCTTCAAGGTACACTCTAAAAAAAATAGACACAACTAGAAAAATATGGGGCTAGTTTGCACATTGCCCCATAAGGCCGAGTCAAGATTCAGCTTTCGGCGTGAGTCTTAGCAAAACCTCAAGCTCTCACTCCTGCTTCTCCTCTTGCAAGGCTGGAAGATGACGCTTGCTCAGCTGAGCTTTGCTTTCATGATAAACAAACCAGCAATCCCAGTTTAAAACAAACTCTAGTCAATTGCTAACCCAAACAAACAGAAATGCATGATTCAGCTAGAGGTCCTGGTACAGATGCACTGAATATTTTTATAGCATATTATATATTTTGTATAAAAAATACCGATAATTCAGTTTAGCTTCTTTCTCTTTCTTTTTCTTTCTTTCTCTCTCTCTCTCTTCTCTCTTTCTTTCTTTCTTCTATTTGTGTTTTGTATCATCCCCGTCATAATTATTTTTAAACATGCCATTTCTTTCCCTGTCTCCTTTTATGTTGTCCGTTGCTGTTTGTTGTTGTTTCACTCCTAGCTCATGTTTTTATTTGTGTTGTAAAAGCATCTCTCTCCCACACACACACTCCTGCCAACCTTGCAGTACCACTCCAAAAACACCAGCAGAATCACTAATCAACAAACCCACGAAAACAAACCCTGTGCCTGGAAAATGCCACATCATCACTTTCCAGAAGACGGCAGCTTGGAGAGAGCGTGCACGAGAAGTTGACTCAACTCCCAGGGTCTGGCTTGACTTAGGGCGCCAAGTTCCAGGGGCTTAGCAGGTACTTGCAATATCCGCAGCAGGAGAGCAGCGGGACGAGGCTGCTGTGCCCGGTGGCCACGTGTGTGGCAAGCTGTCCACTTTCTCAGTCCACTGCCTTTCCGTCAGCAGGATTCACTGAGCCGAGGCGGGCTGCTAGATGTGTTGTGTTTCCCATTTTCAGGCCAGAAATAGCTGTACCTGCAGAATAACTGCGAGGCTGTTCACGGTGCTGGAAGGTGGCCAGTGAAAACAAGGCCCAAAGCTGGCATGTGCTGATGAATCCAGAGAGACCTGGGCAAATGACACGGTGCCTCCTTTCTTGACATGCCCCAAAGCGTGAATCGAGGCACCGATTGTGAGTCACTAAGCCGGGGCTCCGAAGCCTCTTTCAAGGGCTGCGTTCGATTAGGGTGGCGCTCGGGGGGGGGGGGGCAGCATTTGAGTGGGGAACCAAGCCAAAAGCAAAATTTGTATTGTGAGCCGCCCCGAGGCTGTTGCAAGGGGCGGCATATAAATATTTAAATAAATAAATAAATAAAATAAATAAAACGGTACAGGGCCAATGTACCAAAATACCAGAAGCGTTTTAACCTTAAAATCTTACTTAAAATCTTACTGCCAGTAATCAAACTTTAACAGGGGCCTGAAGGTGGTGTTTTACCCCCCAAACATTTCACATTTTAAATCTCTCTGTGTGCATATGTACACACACACTTAAATCTATATTCTTTAATGCTTTTAAAAATTAAACCCATACAATGGATTGAGGTCAGACTAGATGGCCCGGGAGACCCCTTCTGACTCGCTCTGTTTCTATGTTACTACTGGTGCTTAGTTGTGTTGTGTTGTTTTAGCAGAGGAATTGCAAACTTTTGGAACAGAGCCGGTGCATGCCAGGGGAGGCTGAGAACCCCCAAGTGATCTGCAGACAGGGAAAAGGGGGATGGCCAGGAGACATGCCCATCTGAGGGGGCTGCGTTGGGGCTGGAAAGTGACCCTTGGGGGGCTGCAACGGAGCTGCATCTCTACACTAAGCTGTGCCTGCAATGGGAGCCCGTATGTCTTCCTTTTCACTGCCTTCCTGGGCAGCCAACTCTGAGCTCTGTGCGGCCAGACAGAACCACACCACACAGGCCAAGAAGAACCAGAAGAAGGCTCCTCCATCGCCCGTGCCACTTCGTGTCACATTATTGCACAAACAGTGCACACCATCTGGTTTGAAAGGCTTCTCTGTTTCTTGTTCGAGCTTGTTCCCCTCCTTTGGGCCAAGCGGCCTGGGCGGATTCCCCATCAAGGACTTGTTTTTCAGCCTTGTCCACAAAGCAGTAATGTGCAATTTTTTAAAACACACACACACACAACAGAGGCGCTTTCTAAACACGCTGGATATCGGCCCAGCTGTTGCTTTGGGACTTCCCAGAGAACAGTTCGCTCTGAAAGGATGCAGCTCTCCCGGACTCTGAAAGTTGTTCTCCCACTTCCTCCAAGTCTCAGGATCTCAGGTTTTGAATCAAAAACTTCTCTGAAATACAGAAGGATACACCTCTCTCTCTCTCTCTCTCTCTCTCTCTCTCTCTCCACATCTTCATCATGTAGATGTAACCTTGCCACCCTCTGGAGTTTATGGCTTTGTTTTTAAAACAGATAATGGTGCATTTTGTCCGTCTAAATGTTTTCCCCCTCCTTGGGAGGAGGAGAGGCTGAGGCAGAAAATGGATGTGACGGATAAAAGCTGTGCTGCTTCTTAGAATCTCCACCAGCACCCCACACCTGCCCTAAAGATACTTTTCCATGTTTGGGGCTTTGGCAGAAAAATCCACAAGAAATGATGAGCCCCTCTGACTGATCAGCAGCTGACACAATTCTCCTTCTCCTGCTCGCCATCTTATCCCCACAACAACAACCCTGTGAGGTAGGCTGGGCTGACAGGCTGTGACTGGCCCAAAGTCCCCCAGTGGGCTCCATGGCTGAGACGGAACTAGAACCCGGATCGCCTGGGTCCCCGTCCCGCACTCTTAACCACTACACCACGCTGCCTCTCACGAGCTCACTGTTGCTGAGGGAGTGAATACAGCCGAGAAAGCAAAGTGACCAGCGACTGCAAGTCATAAACAGAACACTAAGGAGGAGGTGCAGCTTGTCCTGATCCAGCGGGGCTTTTTATTTATTTTTATTTTTTATTTATTTTTCGATTTATATCCTGCCTTTTTCCTAAAAAGGGCTCAAGGCAGCTTACATCTCCTCCTCCATCTTATCCCCACAACAACAACCCTGTGAGTAGGTTGGGCTGAAAGTCTGTGACTGGCCCAAAGTCCCCCAGTTGGCTCCATGGCCGAGCAGGGACTGGAACCCGGATCATCTGAGTCCCAGTCCCATGCTCTTAACCACTGTACCACGCTGGCTCTCTTTGGCTTTTTGGGCCACATGGGCTGTTTTTACGTTCTTAATGATTAGCTCTTTGCCAGTGCTTCTGGGTTCAATGAGACAGAGGAATTCTCAAGGGCCAGCCTGCAAAACCGTGGAGATCGGGCACCAGACTTCTTCCGAGTTCCCTGGGAGGGTCTCAGGTGTGGTAGTTGCAGGCCTGCTGCAACTTTGCCACTGAAATGACAAGATAATCATTAGCTCTGAGTCAGGCAGAGGTCAAACGACAAGGAGCGGGCGATGATGAAGGCCCTGTGTCAGCAGGAGCAGGGAGAGCGGGACTACACCCTCGCCGAGGGGTGCGGCGGAAAAACCATGGCCCAGGAAAGTTCACTCGTTAAGGGCAGGAGTGGCCCTGCAGGTCGTCCGGGGGATCCCGCCGAGGCTTGGCAGCTTCCCCCCACCCCAAGGCCCCCCACCCTTCTTGCCGAGAAATGCTTCGCCTGCTGAACTGCTGCCTCAGGGCCAGCCCAAGCTGTCCTGGCACCTATTTCAGTAAATGTGGACATTCTATGGCATTGCCTGGGATATCCAGACCGGAATGTCAGTTGGTCACTGCGTGGACAGGACGCCCGATCAGATGGATTTTCAGTCTGGTGCACCGTGGCTCATCTTAGGCTCTTAGACACGCAGCTGTCTCAGCCACGGTTGGGCTCGTGGAGGGCTGCCCCATCCCTCTCAGCCTCCCAGAAGCTTGTCGCTTCAACGGGAGGGCCAGGAAACTCCGCTGTAGCCCCACGCCCAGGTCCAGGCCCAGGCCCTCCATCCTGGCATGCTCCTTTGATAAACCTAGAGCGATGTTTGCCCAACACAACAGATGGCTTGGTTTCCGCCCGAACTCTCCAGAGAAGCCTCACACTCTCCCACGTGCCTTGAAGGCCAAGATGACGCGAGGCAATCCTCTGGGCTGGGGGCTGCCCCCCTCGCTTTCATTGGACGGAATGGAGCAGAGAAAGTGTGCTTTGGAATCACACCTTGCACCATCGGACAAGGAGAAAGCCGTGCGCTCCCACATTTGCATTTGGGTTAATAAACACGGTGCCATCAACGGCAGCCTCTGAACCTGGTGGGTAGCTAGTCCTCTTGGTTGTACCACATAGCACAGTCGGATGGTTTTACGTTCTGTGACAATGGGTGGAAGTGCAGCCCTTGAATCACGAATAAATGTGGCTCACTGGTTTTCAGCTTTGCTCAGAGCCAGTGGCCCAAGATTTTGGGGGGTGCAAAAGCACAGGAACAGTTGTCTGTCTGTCTGTCTGTCTGTCTGTCTGTCTGTCTGTCTGTCTGTCTCTCTCTCTCTCTCTCTCTCTCTCTGTGTCTTAAAAAGAGCTGTTTTGTTTTTGAAGCGAGGTTGGCAATATTGGTTCAGGGTGCAGAGAAGTTCATACCTGAGTTTTTAAAGAGGCTGCACAGCTCTTCCTTTCTATGCTTCAACACTGGAACCCTCACACCTGTGACCTCCGTGGAAATGAGGCCGTTGGAGACCAGAAAGCAAGCACTCCATCTTTTGCCAGACCAGAAGAGGCCGAGATAACTTTGCTCTTTTAACCTCCACCCAGTTTCACTCGAAGACCCCAACACACCACAAATTGCCCAGTGTATCTTTCGTGACACTCATTTTTGGCCTGGGTATTGGTTGGGAAAGGGAGCACAAAAACATCATTTGAACATAGCTAGCAAGAGAGAAGCGAACCTGGCTGTTCGCAGTGGCATTGTGGATGCCAAGGGGATGCTATGAATCCAGAGGAAGGATCCCTCCTAGCCCAACCTGCCTGCCGCCCCCTGCTCAACTTTTATATATATTTTTGAACTGTGGCACAATTTCGGGACTCGAAGCTAGAAATGAAAGGAAGACCTTCGTATCCAAAGTATACTTTATTGTTACAGATCAAAACTCCAGTACAGCCGAGGCATCGCGGCAAAGGGAAGGGGACGAGAGTCTCAGGCGTAAAGTGTTAATGAGGCATGTTGAAGGTGGCGCAGAGGGAAGCGGGACAAGGCCTTGCTTGTCAGTGGTTCAGAGGTGTACATGGGAGTAATGCGGGACCGAGGAAGGGGAGGCCAGCTGCAAGGGTGCAGACCGTTAATGCGCCTGGGTGGCCGCAGGATGTGCTCGCAGAGAAGTGCAGCATGAGCAATTAGTATTTGATGGCTACCCTTGCGGCCTGTACAACCAAACAGCTGCAGCCCTGGAGGCCATCTGGGTTCCCAGGAAACCCCGGGCTGCCGTCCTGTTCTCTCGGGGTTCCCAGGCTGGCCCTTAGGACTCCGGACTCTGGACCGCCTCCACCTTCTCCAGCATGGTCTGGATCTGATCGGTGACGTCCTGCAGCAGCGGGCTCAGCCACTGGCGCGTGCTTTCGGCAACCTGGCTGAGAGAGCTCTGCACCTCCTCGGCTTTCTCGCGAAACTGGCTGTGGAGCTCCCGAACCCGTCCGCTCAGCTGCTCGTGCAGGAGTTTCCCTTGCTCTTCCACCGCCTGCTGCAGGGCCTGGAAGCGCTGTTGCCCCTTGTTGTGGATGCTGGAGATGTAAGGCTCTAAGCTCTGGCGCACGGCCTCGACCCTCTCGTCCGTGCGGGCTCGCACCTCGCTGGCGTACTCGGCCATCTTGTTCTGCAGCTCCGTGACGTCCTTGCTGATGCGCTTCTTCATCTTGCGACACAGCAGGTTCATCTGGGACCGGACTGTGTCCACGTTATGGTTGATCATCACCCCGGCCTCATTTTTGTACTGCACCAACTTGTTCTTGGTCTCTTCCAAGTCAACCCGCAACTTATCCAGCAGGGCCTTCAATTCCGCTATCATGCGCTCCTGCAGATCCTGGATGTGGGGCCCTACCTTGAAGCGGAAATTCTCGGTGTAGTGATCGAATTCGGCCATGGTGTCTGTGATCAGGCCACTGTGGGAGAGAAGAGGCAGGAGGCGGGAGTCAGAACGGTCTCACCTCCGTTGTGGTCTAGTACAGGGCGAGCTGACATTTTTGCACAATTGGTGTATAGAAGTAAATACATGAATAAAATATACGAGTCTTTTGAGATCGACCCCTCCAAGATAGCCAGACAGCCGCAAAGCAAGCAGGCTCAGCCTGGAAGGGTGTTCTGCTGGTCGTCTCTTCCTGCCCAGGAATAAGGAGAGTTTTGCCACACTTAAAGTCAGGAGTGTGATAAAGGTAGCCTGCAACCAGCCAGAATATGAGACACAAATGTGGAGTGGTCAACCCCAGGTTTGGGGACAATGGGGCTGCCATAGGCAGCGTGCGCGTCCTAGGCAGGTGTCATGAGACGCTGACCCTAACACCAAAGTGGTATAAGGTAAAGCTCCTTTGTTCCAGATCAGGGATGCGAAAGCCAAATCAAGGTTTAACTCAAACTCTAGCAAGTGTGAACAGCTTAGGACTCAATGGGAAAATATACAGCAGCATCTAAAATCGAATAGCAAAATTGCAACATTTCTGACTTGAGATTTCTCTGACCTAAAATGTCTTTCATTTCTAATAAAGCAGCTATCACTTGGTCTTCAAATTGAGGAGAGCGAAAGGCAAAGTGAGCCTATGCTGAGGTCCATGGGTCAACCTTGCAGGGTTGCCGTGAAGGTGAAATGGAAAGAGGAGACTCACATGAGCAGGTTTGGGTTCCTTGCAGAAAAAGGGTGCAGGATATAAACACAGTGAGAAAACAAAAAGTAAAAAGTGAGCCAGCAACCTTGGACCATGCCATGTTGTGCTGCAGGACATAAATATTTGGAACAGAAGCAGCCTCCTGGCCCACTCCTAGCCTCCACACCCATCTGAGTGGAAAACAGAAGGGGACTCACTCAAGTTCCTTGCTGATCTGAGAACTCTTGATCTGAGTTGTGATGCCTTCTGCCATGTTCTCGATGTTGTCCACATAGCTCCAAAAAGCATTTAGGCTCTCCTCCCATTGGGACTTTGGCTCGTCCCGGTAGAAAAGATTACCCCAGGAACCTGTGTGGATAAGGGAACGGGGGAAACGTTAAAGCACCTAGAATAGGCTTTTGGAATCCACGGTCGAGCATCCTGGTGTCCTACCAGGCCACAAGCCCCTTGCAAAGGAAAGACTTCAGAGGTGCAAGGACATCCCAGGAGTGGTGGGAAGCTTCGGATTAAAGATGCACATTTTCTTCCAGGGGATTAATGTCATCATGGCTCTCCCCTCCAAACAGGGGTAGTTCTATCTCCAACCTTCTATCGCAGGGTGTTGAGTCTCTTTTAGCCAGAGAACAGAATTCCCTTTCAAGAAAGCTCTTCAGGGAAGGGGGGCATTCCTGCCACAGGTGGAGCCGAAGGGAACATTCCCTGTCTAAAGAAAGCCCAAGGCCAGAGTGGCACTCCAGGCAGGCCGGATACAGTCTCCGGGTCAGAGGTTCTGCGGCCTGATCTAGCCCATGTTCCTGGAATAGGAATCGTTCTTTGAACTTTGGTACGAAGAGCCAGGCATTCTCAAATTCAAACACCTATTCTGGTTAGGAATGATAGGAATCGCAGTCCAACACCTCTGGTGCACTCCAGCTTAGAAAGGTTTCTGCAGTCCCTAGGAGTCCCTGCCACCCCTAGGAACTGACACAGTTTTCATAAATCAACGCACCTAGATGCTGTGTTGTATCTATGGGGCCCAGCTTGCGACTGGTTTTCCCAAATCTTTGACAAACTCACCTGCTAGGAATAGGCTAGAGGGAAACCAGTTCAGGCTGGGAGTCTAAGGTAGGTCCTGTCCAGAACCTTCCCACATGGCCCAAACACATCCCCCCACCCATCTCATCCCAGTCTTGCCCTTTACTGTGCCTGACAAATTTTCCCCTCCCATTTATTTGACCCTTTCTTCCTCCACGGAGCATCCCCTGCCCCTTTCATCCTCACGGCCAGGTAGGCTGAGCGAAGATGGAGTGAACTGGCTCAGAGGTTCCCACTCTGAGCAGAGATTTGAACCTAAATTTCCCCTAGGTCATTCGAGCAGGCAAAAGAGTCTTTACTTTTCTTCCTTTATTACACAACACAGGGATATATAAGGGGAGCTTTCTCTTTCTTTTGCTCGCCAGTCAGGAGAAAATTAAAGACCCCAAAGGGCTGGCAGTTGCTACAAACATCAAATTAGAACAGACGCTAGTTTGGTCCAATCCAGCAAGACACTTTGGATGCTTTAAGCTCTCTCCAACTCTCCTGTTTCCAATTCCATCCATGCACTTCATGCTTTTGATGAAGTACTCCTTTCTTACTAACTACTCCTTTCTACACCATAAGATGCCAAGTACAGCTCACAGGATAAGACCAAAAGTTCATCTACCCGTTTTCTGTTTTCCTTGGAGTGCAGCCAGATGCTGCTGAGAAACTTAGAAACGGAACATAAAGGACAAAAGAATTCTCCCCTGATATTTTGCCACCTACACACACACAGCATTTGCCATCAGAGGTAGAGTGCAACTTTCTATGGAAGGTCCACTTCCAGGACAAAGCAGGACAAATATGAATGCCACATTTAAACACGTCTTTGCAGCACAGAAAAAGTAAAGGGTGGGTACTATTTATGCCCTTTTTAGCTCTTTCTGACTAAGCATGTCTTCCAGTTGACTTACTCACCTCCCAAGAGGGCTGCTACGAAAAGCAGGGCAAAGGACTTCATGGTTACGGGTCAGACTCCTTGGGGGAAAAGAGGGCAACCAATTAGCGAAGGGATGGGGAGGGGGATATGTTCTCCACCCCCGCAAGGCACATGTAGCTTCAGTCATAGCCCACCCCCTCTCCCAGTGCCCAAGAAACCGCATCCCACTGCAGAAGCCCCTTGCATCCTAACCTTCTCCATCCAAAATAACTATTGCCCCTTGGTTTCATAATTGGGGGAGTTTAACACCTGTGAGAAGCTGCCCCATTCAAAAGGAAAAGAGCCACACACCTGCACGGGCTGAATAGGGTGCCGGCAATTCCCCTCGGCCCTCTGTCCGCTGACCTCCTCTGCTCCTGGACTGCAGGGAAGTGTGGCCAGCCCGACCCTCTCTCCAGATTTAAATACCCAGCCCAGCTGGTAGGGGTGGGGAGGGGGGAGAGAAAGAGGAAGGCGGGACTGGCAGACTCAGCAGCAGGCCACACGGTCTGCCAAGGTGGCCTCAGGGACAAAGTTTAATCTTCATCACCATCGCAGCACATGCGAGGGAAAGTCTTAACTCTGAACTCACCAGAAAGAGAGAGGGAGGCGAGATCGATCCTTGCAGGAAGCAGGACGAGCAAAGTCTGTTGGGGCCATGAATCATGTTCTCTTCTGCCTTGAGGACCTGGGAAGGGAGAGGGATCCTGGCCTTTCCGCTTGCGCGCTGGTGGGCAACCTTCTTCCCATGTCCAGCCTATTCCACAATCACAACAAGCTGGCATTGTCTGAAATGTACTTACTTTGTTTATTTATTTATTTAGGCAATTTATAGGCCATCCATCACTGTCATCTCTGGACGGCTTATAGAATATTCTAAATCCTAAACAAAATAAATTAGCTATTCCATGACCTGAGCATAAAACTGACATATTTGAAATACATTAAATAAATCATATACAATTAAAACTGAATGACGTTAAAACTTAGGTACTGGACCAAACAGGCTGCTCTGGACTAGGGCAGGTGAGAGTCACACACCTGAAAAGTGGTGGGGATGATTTCAGAGGGAAAGAGCGGTAGGCAGAAGGAAGGTGCAAAGCCCTCCCCTCCCCTCCCCCCGGTGTGTCCCCTCCTCTACTTGTGGCAAGCCCGTATCTGAGAAACCCCCAGCCAGGGATGTGCGGAAAAGAGGATGGCGAAAACTGTCTGATCTGCTTCTCCATCCTGTGCGTCTCCTCTCCGATTCACGTTCTTCCTCCGCTGCTTTTTGGCTGCCCAGCTGTGCCACTGTTTGGCCCTGAATGTCCAAAATGTAATTAGAACGGACATTCATGTGAATGCTCCAATTAATTTCCAATTAATGCAGCCACTGTCTGCAAATATATATTTCTACCACTTGGGAAGCATAAAAGAGGGGATGTGGAATACCACAATTAGCCACTGTTGGCACTGAGAGCGTATTTGTAAGTTTCCAGACACTAACTAAATTGATCTCGGATTGATTCTGCAAAGCCCGCTGCAAGGAGAAGGAACTGCCCAATCTCAGACCATCCCAGTGGCATGACAGACAGACAGACAGACAGACAGACATGCCCGAACAAGCCCCCAAAGCAGTCTTAGCCTCACTTCGGAAAACATAGCCAAGTGCACTGGCTTGACATTACTTATCGCTTCATGAGCTCCGGGCTGTAAACAGGCGATGCCCGAGCGAGGCTTTTGCATGTTACTTGTCCTGCTTATGCGCAGCGCATTGCAAAAGTCTATCCCATGTTACAATGCAGAAGCACGAGAACTCCACTATTCTGGGACTGGTATCGGGGCGGGGGAAGGGGTTGTGGCTGCGTCCCTGGCAGCACTGTGGCGGGGTCCAATGCCTCTGCTCAGCGCCTTAGTGCGTGGGACCTACCAAGCTGGATGGAGCCTGCCAGGCACGAAGGCACCTTCAGGGCAACAAGGAGCCTCCTGCTTGGGTTGCTTCTCCGCAAGTGGAGGAAAACTGGGTGGGGAGCCTGGCAGGCTGCAGGCTCTCAGCTTATGGGTCCCGTCAGCAGTAGAGACCAGAGGGGAGGGGAGGGGAGGCCGATGGACCCTGCGTCGATGGGGCCCCTGATTCCCAGCAGCTTTGAATGGAGCTGTATGGGGCTGGGTTCGCCACCATGGAGAGCTCAAAATAAAAGCTGCACTGGATCAGGAGCCCCATGGACGGAGGGGCTCCTGGCCTCCCCTGCCTGAGGGCCCCATTAAACGCCAACAATATAACCGTGACTGTGGTTACTGTGGCTGTTATTGAAACTGGGCGTTGGGAGGGTCTTGCATCCGTCCTGCCCCTCAGAAGCCTGGAATGGCCTGCAGCTCCCCACCCCTTCCCCAGACCGTCTCTCCCTGCAGTGACCCCTTTGTATCTTCCTTGCAGTGTCTTTGCCCAAGCAAGGGCCTTTCATCCCCGAACTATGCCATGTGCATCAAGCACAGGGCTCCAAACCCCACATCCTCACCCCATTCTGTGCCACCCCCCACCCCCCACAGCACCTGTCCTTTTGTGCCCTGACGCAGCTGGCGGCATTTAGGGCTATGGTTCGGGTTGTCGGCTCAGCCGAAATGCCGGGGCTCCTGCTGGAAACAGGGCATTGGAGCCTCATCAGAACCACAGGGAAGGGGGCGAGAGACCAAGCCTGTGAATGGGGTGGGGGCCTCCCCAGGGTCTTGTGCACAACTGCACACACACGGCAGCCTTTCTGGAAGCAGGAGCCCCTCTTTATCTCCCTGGTGATGCCATTTGTGCCCTTATTATGACCCTGGAAATTTAAGAAAGAGGGGGGTTTATTCCCACCCACCCAAGATATCATGATAGCGAAAGTACAGCTTGTCGGATTTCTGCCTGACTGGCAGCCATTAAAGAAGCAACTTCTTTCTGGGAGGAATTGCCAGCGCCCACCTAAACATCCAGCTGTGATGCCGTTTTGCCCCCTGTGAACACAACATGCAAACTGAAATGGCTCCGGGTTCAAGACCACAGCATTATAAGACCATCAATATGGATTAGGTACTAACTTGCCAGGATTGCCAGCAGAGCAGCGAATCATGTCGTCTTCCGGCAATGCTTTTTTATTTTTTTAAGACACAAGAGCACGGCTGATTTAAAAAGCTGGCAATCCCAGGCAGCTCATTAAAGCTCTTCTAATTCAGTGCTCTGGCGGCAACAAGGAATGCAGAATAAAAGAACGGGATCCTGGGAATATCCCCTTGGAAAAGAAACGGCATCCAGCCACAGTCTTGGTTTCTGCAACGTGCCTCCCATTTCAAACTCTGGCCTGAAGTAACCTCTGGTGGAGCTGAGATCAGAGGTTGGGATGACACAATGTCGTGTGGAAAACAGCTCGAGGGTTTCTTTTGCTTACAGATAAGCAAGCAGCTGTTTCTTGGACACTGTGGCCCCGGAGTGCCTGTGGCAAGCGTTTCTCCCTGACTCAGGTACCTTCCACAGCTGCCCCAAGGCAGAAATTCTTTATGGGTCCAGCTGCAGTGACTGTAATAATCTAATAATTATACTCTCCGGTACCATTAAACTCTCTGTTCAAGGCCCTGGAAAGCAGGAGCCACTGGGTGATCCTGAAGATGCTGTGAATCGAATACCTGACTGACATGGTATTCTTACCCTAATCTTAGTTAATTACTCTGGTTAATTAAGGTGGATATCTTAACCTAATCCCAGGCCCCTGTGGCATCTTACAACCCTGTAAAAGGTGACACAGAAGCATCCAAAGCAAACTTCAAACATTTAAACCAGTCTCTGCCTATGGCTGCCTCCCTGTACCAGCCGGGAATGATGGGGATTCATAATCCCACACACCTGGGGTCAGCAGGGGAGCAGAGATGGGTTTAAAGCAGTTCCTCCAACATGGAAATAGCGGCAGGAATGCCATCCTTTTGGTTAAAGCAGAGCATCCTCAGCGAGGGAGGAAAAGCATCCGATAGCGATGCCCTTCCTGGCAAATAGATGGGGAAGAAATGGAGGTAGTGACAGATTTTATTTTCTGGGCTCCAAGATCATCGCAGACGGGGACTGCAGCCAAGAAATTAAAAGACGCTTGCTTCTGGGGAGGAAAGCTATGGCAAATCTAGACAGCATACTAAAAAGCAGTGACATCACCCTGCCAACAAAAGTGTGTATAGTCAAGGCGATGGTTTTCCCAGTTGCAATGTATGGCTGTGAAAGCTGGACCATAAGGAAGGCCGAGCGCAAAAGGATTGAGGCCTTTGAGTTGTGGTGCTGGAGGAGACTCCTGCGAGTCCCTTGGACCACAAGGCGATCAAACCGGTCAGTCCTAGAGGAGATCAACCCTGACTGCTCTTTGGAAGGCCAGATAGTGAAGATGAAGCTCAAATACTTTGGCCACCTAATGAGAAGGAAGGACTCCCTGGAGAAGAGTCTAATGCTGGGAACAATAGATGGCAAAAGAAGAAGGGGGAGGCAGAGGATGAGGTGGCTGGATGGAGTCACACAGGCGGTTGGTGTGAGCTTGGGTGGACTCCGGGGGATGGTGGAGGACAGGAGGGCCTGGAGGAATGTTGTCCATGGGGTCGCGATGGGTCGGACTCGACTTCGCGACTAACAACAACAACAACAAGCGATGCCCTTAGAAAGGGGGCGGTGATGCTTTTCTCATCAGAGACGGTGCTTAGCTCAGGCCCTGCATCTTCTACTTTTTCTCGAACTCGCAAGGTGTGCACAGCTGTGGGCTTTGCCACTGGCCAGTATACTGCCAACTGCAATACTGGAAATGGCATGGTTTTGCCAGCAGGCCACCCTGTTTTCCAGCGCTCTGTGACTAGCGGGTTCTTGAGGGCTCCGATTCACGCAGAATCGGAGGAAGCTGCCCTTATGCAGCCGCCGCTGGGGAATATGGGTAGGACGTGGCAGTTGCTCTCACTCCTGCTTGTGGGTGTCTCACAGGGAGCTGGCTAGCCAGGAGGTGAAGGGAGCACTGGACTACATTGACCCCGGGGCTAATCCAGCAGGCTTTTCTTGCCTTCACAGGAACCGCCCAGCCAAGCGGGAGGCATCTCTCTGCTGCTGTCTGGTGTGTTTTGCTTTTCAGTTGCAGATGTACATGAAGCAGCAGAAAATTTTCCCGGACAAGGAAGAGCAAAACCAAAAGGTCTTAACCTCTTTTCTGGGTAAGAAACAGACCAGAGGCAGGACATGCTGTGTGGGTAGCAGATTGGAAATGAAGAGCATCCAAGTAAAATTAATTTTTGTGTGTTCCTAGCGCAACTTGGCTTTTTCCCAACCAGGATCCAACTTATATGTTTAAAATTGGGTCTAGGAGCCAGTGTGGCGTCGTGGTTAAGAGTGTGGGATGGGGACTCAGGCGATCTGGGTTCTAGCCCCTGCTCAGCCATGGAGCCAACTGGGTGACTTTGGGCCAGTCACAGACTCAGCCCAGCCTACCTCCCAGGGTTGTTGTTGTGGGGATAAGATGGGGAGAAGGAGACTATGTAAGCCACTTTGAGTTTCTTAGACGAACAAAGCAGGATATACGTAAATCTAATACATAAATAAAATAATCAAATGAATCCAGTAAACAAATTAAATACATAAAAGGCAGGCCTGTTGACTGTCCAGGGGATCAGAAATCCAGCGTTATCTCTTGCCCAGTCCAACGTGGCATTATCTCGCATTGACAAGGCAGCAAAACAGAGTCCAAGAGTGCCAATGTGGCATTTTGCACACGGTCTCCGGTGCACAACGAGGGCAACGCAAGCAGCATCGCTGGCATCAGGGCGATCGGGGCAGAGGGCCGGAGGCTGAAGGCCAGGGTCCATCCCAGCCTGGCCTCCCCACCTCCCTCGGTTTTGATGTCTCGGTCAGCCTCTCTCCCACTGCCAGCCAGCATGGCTTTGCAATCTAACACATCAGCTGAGAATTCTGGGAGTTGTAGTCCAATGCCTCTGGAAGGCCTAAGAGAGGGGAGGGCTATTTCCAGGAAGGTGCAGGAGTCTCGGAAGAACTTTTGCTCAAGAGGTGTCCAGCACTTTTCCTCTGCGCGAAGCCTGGTGGCTGGTCTTTCCAGGGTCTTCCCACCAGCCGCAGACTCTCAAGGCCGATGAGCACCCCAGCCGAGCACCCCCGGCATCCAAACCCATCCAAGGTCCTCCTCACAGAATCTGCAAATACAAAGCACGGCTGAATCGGGGGCTTAGTCCTCTCCAGTTCTTTTCCAGTTCAAAACCACCACCTTCCAGTTTGGTTTTTCTCATGCAGCAAAGAAAAGGTAACCAGGTCCCTGTAGCTTTCCATGTGCAGATGAAAATGAGGTCGCAAGCCCTCTCCATGTTTGGAGAGAAAACAGTCCCACAACTGAAGTGTGCTGGAGTTGTGGGGTTTTTTCTGCCAGAACATGCACCTCCCTTCCCCCCCCCCCCACATCAAATATGCCAGAAAAGGTCATTTAAGGCAGAATCCTTTGCACATTTAGTCAGAAAGAAGTCCTCACCGGCCATGTATGGGGACCTTGGAGGCATTTAACACAGCTGAATAAAGTAACTCTGTATGTTAAGCGAGCAATGTCTAACAATCCGACTGGGAAAGGAAAACAATACCCTACTGACCGCCTTTGACTTCATCAAGCATAACCTTGACCCAACCGCTGAGCGAATTTGTCACTGTGAGTGTGATGTAGCAATTTGTATTATACAATACCTTGTTTTTGAAACACTGTAAGCACAGTTGATGTTTATTTCTTCTACTGTCGCATTTTAATTGTGTTTTTACTGCATCTGCATTTGGTATGTTTTCTTTAGAATTTTGTGTGTGTTTGGATTTTATCCTTAGCTGCCCTGGAACACTGTTTTTTTCGGGCGACGACATGGGATGCAGAGAGCCAGTGTGGCACCGTGGTTAGATGGGGACTCAAGAGATCAGGGTTCGAGTCTCCACTCAGCCATGAAACTCACGGGGTGACTTTGGCCCAGTCACTGACTCACAGCCTAGCCTACCTCAGAGGGCTGTTGTGCAGACAAGATGGAAAACTGAACTGCACGAGCCCTCGTGGGTTCCTGGCCAGAGACAGAAAAGCATGTGATACGATAGGGATGCAATGTGCTGTTAAAGAAGTGCTTAAAAAAATAAAAGAGATGAGAGGTAATCATATTTGCATCTTCAGATGTTCCTGACAGTGCTCACTCAAGCCCCGAGGGACTGGCTGCTTAGATCTTTCAATGCAAACAAGAATGTACGCCCTAAAACAGAGCTTGCGATGGTCTGTCCAATGTTAATTGCTGAAATAACAGACGGATGGAGGCCCGTGCCTTCAAAAGGCAGCGACTGCAGCTGCTGTAGGGCCTGGAAGAAGGTGCTGTTTCTCTGGGACTAGTCCCACTGCACCCCCCCCCCTTCTGGCTCTCACTTTATGGCATGCCCCTTCGCCTTTTCCTTCGCATTCCTTCCCTTGGAAGCCCGTCCTAACCTCTCCTCAAGGATACACTGGGTTCCAAAGTCCCCTGCTTTTTGCCCTCTTGCCCACTGTGCCCCAAATTGCCCTCCATAAATGGGTGGGGTGCCTTCCAGGCCTCCCCTTCGCTTCCACCCCCCCCCCCGCACAGTTCCCAGCAGCTGGCAGAAATCCATCTGCCCATCTGTTGGTCTGTGTGTGCATTTTTTAAAGATAATCAGAAAGAAAAGAGAATCCTGCCTCTTTCTTTGCAGCATAAAAAGACTTTGATCTCGGGGAGTCTTCCCAATCTGGGAGAGTTACAGGAAAAACAAGACAACATTGTTTTTCAGCCTCCTAATGCGAAGTCAGGCGGGCTGGGCCAGGGTCATGGAGTGACTCAGTGGCGGAGCTGGGAATAAAGGGAGGGCCAGCCAGGAGTTCAGGGCTCCAAAGTGCCTGTCCCCAGGACACCCAACCCGAAGCCCTGGAGATGCAAAAGCCGAGGCTCCGTGAAGCCACCTCTCTGGGCGGTGGATTGCGGTGCCGTAGCAGGGGGCCGCTCTCGTCTGCTCCGCCTGAAATTGGGACCCGGATGAGGCGGGGCAGAGCAAGGGGGACACCTCGGAGGCAGGTGGAGGCAGCTGGCGGCCAGGTGGGTTGGCTGCCTCAGGTGCCCCTGCCTCCAGTTTGGCCAAAGGATGCCTTTGGAGAGGGCACAGTCCTCTAGCAGTCCTCTTGCAAATAGCGGACTGTTCTCCATAAAGGAGGACTGACCCCTTTCAGTCTTCCTCTTATCTCCTTCATTTATCTGTCCCTGCAGACGGCAAGTTCTCCCTTTCCCCCAGAATCCAGAAGTCCTAGATTGCGCATGATTCACAACACCATCTGCACAATGCAACACACACCCACACAAGGGCTCAAGCAACCACCATCCCAGACATGTGACCACCTGCCTTTAACCACAGAAGTCGCCGCTTGCCCTGCTTTGGTGCTGAGGCAGCTGTCTGCCCCGAGGCCTTTGGCACAATCTGCTGAGGCAGCCAGTCCTGCGTGTCAGAGACTGCGGAGACCGAGCCGGGCGGAAAGCGAGCGATGGCGGAGGCGGGGAAACACCTCCCCGTTAGCCCAGGCGGATGCAGGGATCGGGAAAGCTGGCGCCCCCGTGGGAATGTGCCCACGGCACAGTACGCTGGCCCCAGTCTGCCAAAAGCGGGGTGCCGTTTGGGGGACGGGGGGGGGGAGACGCGGCAGAGGTGCTGCTGCTTTCAAGGCACGCTGCTGAGTATGTCAGACAGAAGTTGCAAAAACAGGAAAAGGCAGGTAGGAGCCAAGAGCCAAGCAGGTGTTATCAGCTCTGCTGAATCTCCAGTGTTTTTGTTTTCGGAAGCAAGACCTTGTACGTATTATGTCTTTACATGCAGCTACACTTGCTCTCTCTTTAAAATCAATAAATGAGGCAGAAGCATTAACCGCTTTTGCAAATAACCCAAGGGCCATTTGAAGACACACAGACACTATGCAAATGTCACTTTGCATCCTGCAAAACCGAGCAATAGTGTAGAGAAACAGCCTGGAGAGTAGTGCTGTGTGTCATCAGATCTCAGCTGAATTCCCTTCAGAGCGCATTCCTGTGGCACAAAATCCATTGGTAACAATGGATAATAGCAATAACAATCCATAATTAACAATAACAATAACAATAATAATTATTAATAGCAATAACAATCCATAGTTTGCACTAGCCACAAACTAGTTTAGAGGCCAAACTACCCTTTGTGTGGCCCAGTCCACAGGAGTCCATGGGTTGGGGTCACTTCCCTCTATCTACGCCCTCCCTGAGAATCCCGTTTAGGGTTCCCACAAGTTTACTCAGGTAGAACCCTAAATCATAATTTACCCAGTTTGCTTTGCCTGGTTCCAGCCTTGTTGTTCCATGCAAACAAGGGACAACAAGTGGTTTAAAATAAGCTCTACCCAATGGCTAACCCCACCAGCTCCAAACCATGGATCGTGAATGTCTTGGCTGGCAAAGGCATTCGGAACCATTGTTTCACATGCTAGAACCGGTCAGGAATGGGCCAGGGGCCAAGGCACACCTAGCTCATTCTTTCCCCTGCCTGTGTGGAAGGAAAAGAAAAGAAGGGAATGGGGAGAGTTGGATCCCCGTGGTTTGTGCAGGATCCTTTCCTCTCATCCACATAAGCTATGGAATCATGTTAAGCGCACACAGTCCTCCGATCCTGATTTTAGCACCACACGCAAGGCAGGTCTAGTTGGCTGGCCCTGGATTTGTGAAGCCCAGTTTTGCCTTATTCCTGAGTCCTATCTAAGCCTTTGGGGGCAAAAGGACCACAAATCCCATTTTGGCTGGCCAGATGAGATCTGGCCAGCTGGGTTCTTGCAACAGCTGCTGCTCCAGGTCTCTACTACCAGATAGTTTTTATCTCAGAGAGAGAAAACATTTGGGGAGGGGGTGGGGGGATATCCAAATCGAGATAAGTTATTCTGGTAAACAAGTCAGTAAAAGGGGTGAGTCACCATGCCAAGCTCCTGATGGGATTTTAGCCTTTATCTTGGAACAGGCTTCAGGCTGTCTATCCTATCTTAACTGCAGATACAAACCAGGCAAGGAGCAAACCCTACTCAGCAAAGCAGGGACAAAGGAAAACCCCACAAAATCTGAACATCTGGCTAATTGAAGGCAGATGCAGCCCCGCATCTCATGGCACGGGGTGAATCAGACAGTCGCTTCACAGGAAGGCTCAGCTGAGCAGGGTGAAGGATGGGGAAGTTTCTGCAGAAGCAGAACTGGGGCTTCTAAAAACAAGACGTGCTCCGGGTACTTCCATGTGGGCCAAAGTTTACAACTGCTTTTGTAGAGGAGTCAGACCTTGCCTGTCTGACGGTTTTGCTATTTAAAGCTCCATCGCTTCATTTGCAAGGCAGTGACCTTTTCAAACATCTGTTTCCAGATGTGGGTACAGGTGTTCCCAGCTCACTTATGGGATGGTTTTCTGGAATGACTGTGGTCACACCTATCCTATGGTCAAAGGAAATTAGCCTTTGCTAGCCAATGGCCTGCACCATCATAGCGCAGGTTACTCAAGCCCATGAAACTAGGATTATAAATGTACAGCTAACATCAGCCACTCCTGGAAGATCCTTAGATGTCCACCCGTCACAATGCCGCTGCTTAGCCACTCCTGATGGGCCCAAGTCCAAAGCCCTACTCACTGTGCAAGGACTACAGATCCCATGGTGGCCAAGTATGGCTGGCTCAAAGATAGGATGAAAGAGGCCACCTATTTGCATGAAATCTGCATATGCTCATAGTCAGAGAGATGGACAGAGATGCAAAATCAGAAAATAATGCCCATATTTGAAATTGAAGCATCGCGTATCTCACTTCACCGTGGCTGCAACCAGGTGACAGGTGTGCCTACCTCTTCAAACCCGCTGCCCAGGTGCCAGCGAGGGACAAGCGACCATTCGGAAGGTCCTTTATACTGGTCCTCCACAGGGAAAATGTCCCCCCTGGCAGATCTTTAAGCCCCCCTCCCCACAAGGACCTTTTCGCATAGAGCACAAGCGCCTGGCCTTCAGTGCACCTCCCCGGCATGTGTTCCTCCATGCTGGAGTCAGGGGACTTAGTGGATGCAACTCACAAGTTACACTTAGTAGCAGCTCCACTGCAACAACCCCAGAGATTCACGAGGGGCGTTCCGGGTACGGCTTGGCTTAAAGCTGCGTGCTGTTTTAGGCTTCCGGGGGTGCGCAGCTGCTCCCACAAGCCAGAGAATGTATTTTCATATTGGTGTCAGAGACGAAAGAAGTGCTCTGTAGAGAGCGAGGGAGGGAGGGAGGGTTGGAGACACACAGGGAAGGCTCGGTCAGCCATGCGCAGCTTCTATACTTGCAACCTCGGCATAGGAATTCACCCCCTCTGGCAGCACCGGCGAGGCACCGTGTCTGCAAACCGATGCTCGTTGGAGAGAGGGGAGTTGTCTTACTCTCGGATGGTTAATACCGCTAACTAAAAATGCTTCTCTTCCACAGTCGCTGAAATCGGGCTGTAAGAACCTTGATATATGGCAAGGCTGGAGTAGATTTGTGTTCATACGTGCATGTATGTTATCATTTTGTAAGCCATCCAAATACTTTTAGTAATGAGATGGCATAGAAAAACTTTCAATAAATAAAAATAAAATAAAAAAGGAAAGAATCATTGCTCTGCATTTCTAGCCTGCCTTTTTCCTCTTGTGAACAACCCAAGGCAGCTGACACAGCTCCATTTTATCCTCACAACAACCCTGTGAGGTAGGTTAGGCCGAGCGGGAGAGGCTGGAGCAAAAGTGAGCTTCTTGGCTGAGTGGGACTCGCACCCAGATCTCCAGGGACCCAGTCCAACACTCTCAGCCCCATGCCACAAATCCAGGGCTCCCCAGTGTGGGGCTGTGCTCCTTGCATCCGTTCTACCCCACACCCCTATATCGCCAACTCCTGGCCCCCGAGGTTCCAGTTTTGAAAAGAAAAGTGGCTCTCACACCTGAAATCTCCCCATTCGTGGATTTAATCAAGGCAGGAAAAGCTGTACTGTATTGTACTGTCTAGTCTCCACTGTCCTCTAGTGGCATATTTCTGATTTTAGTTTTATTTTTCAGTGGAACCAGGAAAGGAACGACGCAGGCCCCCATCCATTTCTAAAGCGTTGTTTTCAGATGCAGGTGTGAGAATATTGCAGTGTCTAACATCTGTATGACAAGAGGGTCACATATCAATCCGCAGTGTTGTAGTTGTGGAAGAAGAAGTGGGCATTTGGAAGGCCGCGAGTCCTTTTTAAATACATTGATGAGCTGAATATATATACGTGTGTTTCGGAGTACGTGATGGACAGCTATAGGGGCTTTTAAAGCGCTCCTGCTTGCGTTGGTGGTGCGCATGCAGTCCAGAGACCACAAAATAGTTTAACCCAATCAAGTGTTAAAAACTGGATATGCTTGTTTGTTGGAGCAGCTCACCTGCACATTAGGTTGACACGGAACAGTTCTGCTAAAAAAATAAAAAAAAAAGGTATGAGGCCGGGCTACTCTTTCAGGTTGTGAAAAGGAAAGGAAAAGTCTGGATGTTGCATGTATACCTTTGCAGGTAAGCATGCTTAAAAACATTGTGGCTTTTCACAGAGTTGCAGGTATATAGGTGCATAATATTAACACTTGTCTTTAAATTTCCCCAGATTTCCTGCCTCAGCATCAGACCAGAGGGGAGCTGGCTTCCTAGCAGCCCTGAGCAGCAGAAAGCCCTTTTAAAGGAATTATCCTGTTGAGAAATTAACTCTTTGTACGCCCTGACCCTGTTGGATGAAGAGGCAGTGCTTTCTTCTCTGTGTTTCGTTCCATGTTTTTCCTTCTGTTTTTCTCGGCTTTCCTCCGGAAGGAGACACAGCACTGCTCAAAGGCGGGCTCCGTTAGCTGGGCTCTGTCCAAGCAACTGGAGGGAACCGTGGACGCCAAATCCAGGCAAGGGGAAGGGAGCAGAGGAGGGTCAGAGCTGATGAGAGGGGCGGCGGGGGGGCAGAATGAGAAAGAAGCTGCGGGAAATGTTGGGAATGAGGCTCTGCAGCCTCCCGGCCACCCCATGAGTAACATCTGCAATAACACCGAATGGAACCAGACACAACTGGGTAGCTGCTCACAAAGAGCTGAACGAGAGCAAATGCATCGCCAAGAAAGAGGAGAAAAGAGCATGGAGACCTGCATTAAAGGGTGTGTGTTAACCCACATGCATAGAAGCACGTTTAGAAAAAATTAATTTAAGCAGAAATGTGATGCATCTTGCCCTAATGGGGGACTGGGACCTGCTCGCTCTGCTGCCTGCTGTCCAGCTGCTAAGTTTCCATGGCAGCAGCCTCTTTTCCAGTATTACATTTCTTAAACCAGCCCCGGACTGGGCATCCCTTCAGAGAAAGGTTGAGCCACTGAGACTTGTTCAAACACAGGACTGTCTTCTGCAAAGTAGGCCACTCCATGGATGCACAGAAGTACCACTAGGGCAGGAAAGGAAGGAAGGAAGGACGGACGGACGGACGGACGGACGCTGGCCATGATTTGGGCAGCAAATCGTTTTGAGCATTGTGTGTGCTCTGCGTGAAGCAGAAATTGCCACGCTTGGATAAAACGCTACTCTCTGCGTGGTGGTTGCTGCCATCAAGTCGTCTCCGGCTGTTGCGGCCTCTTCTTCTCACCCCCATGCACTCCTGCGGTGCTTCTGTCGGAGTGGGGCGACACAGAATATTTGGTTCTGCCCCTTTGAGCTGCGGCCACTCGGCCCCCCCGGAGTTGCATCCCAAGCGTGCCACCGACCTGGCCTCCCCCCTGCCGATAAGGGGTGACGCCAGCAGGAATCTCTCCCTCGTGCTCGTCTTCAAAGGGACCGGACCGCTGTCAAGGCCACCTCCTCTGTCTCCCGAATCCGGGAAGCCGGAGGAGTCACCAGCACAATCGTTCCGTGCAGATAGGCCAAGGCCGACGAAGGCAGTCGTCCTCGTGGGGCCGGAGACGGACTGACGGACGCACGGCAACCTCCTTTTGATTGAGCAAGCGTGGATTCTGCCACGGCTCCCTCCTTTTTGTTGCAACGGCTCTGGGAATTGCAGCAATACCTGCTGGAGGGGGGAAAGAACCCCCCCCCATAACCTGGGGGGTGAAGCCATCTGTTAATGAATAACAGGCCTCAAGGGAGCAAGGGGTCATTTATGGCCCCTCGCCACTCTCGCCTCTCAAGACAGCCCCTGCCTCCATCCCGGCCAGGACCCTGCACTGCGCCGCCATGAAGTTCCTCACGGTCGTGTCGGCTTTGGCCGTCTTCTCAGGTGAGCGGAGGGCTGGTCTCGGGCTCGGGCTCGGGCTAGAAGGAAATCGCAGGCTCCCCTTCTGGCTAGTGGGCACCTCCTGCTTTGGCCCACTGAGGGTAAGGCACAATCTGTCCAAGGGGCCCAGAGGTATCTCTCCCCACCTTCTTTTTCTTTTAGGGCCAATCTACACGCATCTTTTATTCGGGCCCCGGGCCGTCCTCCCAGAAAGCAAAAACGAGGCCGCCGCCGCAGGCAATACATTTGGGGTGCCATATGCCACAGCAAATATTTATTTCCTTTTTTAGTTATTGAGCTTTTGGGGCAAGACTCAGGGAGATGCACTCGCAGGGCTTTCGGCTGCATGTGCCAAAGGACTTCACTGGTTTCTGAAGTCCAGGCTAGTTCCTGCTCTGCCAAAGGCAGCAAAAACTCTTGGGCTGGTTTTGCCTGGTACTGGAAAGTCTGGCCCGGTCGCAAGGCTCTCCCTGGGCTCCCCAGCCCACTGCCCTGATGCTCGATCTCCCTCTGCTGTGCTCTTCATTCCAGGCTGCTTCCGTTATTTCTCCCACAAGCCCAGTCGCAGCTGTTCACATCCCTGCCAGCAGCAGGCCTCTGGCGAGGCTGAGAGGGACTCGGCCGCCCCCAGCGCAACAGGGACTGCTCCCCATTATACCCGTTGCTGACTCTTCCCCTGCAAGCCCCAGTGCCCGGGGGGATTGCGGCAAAGCTCAAAAAGGGGTGCAAATTCGGGGGTTGGAGGGGGCCCTGTGTTGCCAGCAGCCCTGCCCATCTGTGGATGCATCAAGAGATGAGCCAAGGTGGTGAAGTCAGAGCGCAATTTAGAGGTAGGACGTTTGAGGGAAATGTCCTCATAACCTCAAAACCTCTCTGTCCCTGTCAGACTGAATTTACCGGTGATGCAGAAATGGATAGAGAGACTTTATCACTGAAGGAGAAAGAAGATACTGACTTCTATCAAACTTGGGATTTTTTTTTTATTATTATTGGCTGGAGAAACGGGACTTGGCTTAAAGATGTTTTTAAGTTATTATAAATGGATTTGAATATGACTATACAATGTTGAAAGATACGTAGTAGGGAGCTGACCCAGTATGTCCAATGTATTTGATGATTGATGCCTTTAGTATTAGTTTAAAATTTTTAATAAAAATCTTTACAAAAAAAAAAAACCTCTCTGTCCCTCAGGCTGGGTTCAGGTAACCCACAGCTTATAGAGCACCTTGGCTTACCTGTTGGCTGTGTACAGTTTTGATTGTAAGCCACCCAGAGAGCCTTTGGTCTATGGGCTGGCATAGAAGTGGTGGCGGTGATGGGGTGAACTCAGCCAGTGCCTACTTCCGCCTTGTTCCGGTCGGTTTTGTCACAGCTCCCAGAGAAAGGCATCCGTTTTACAAAGCAAAGGCTTTTTGTCCAGAGCAGGGTGTGTCCAACAGTCTTCCCTCCTTGAATTTCCAGGATACCAGGCATTTGTCCTCAAGGAAGAACAATATCCTGAGCTGGCCCAGTTAAACCAGGAGCTCCAGGAATACCTGAGAAACATCACCATAGCAGTCAATGAAAAAATAGACTACATCCAAAGTCTGGAGATCTACCAGTCGATGCTGTAAGTAATTTCACTTTCTGTTCTCCTCTTTGTGCAAAATTATGCCTGAGGCCAAGAGTTTCTGGGCTGCAGAGGAGCCCCCCCCCCACCCGTTGCTGTCCTATTGGCTTGCAGGCCCCGCTAGGGAGCCCCCAAAGCCTTGTTTGTGGAAAAGAGCCCTTGTCGGACATTCCCATGGCATGTTCGGCCATGGTGCAGGGGTCCTGGTGTTGGACTAGGGAGGCCCCTGCTCCAGGCCCCGTTCAGTCATGGAGCTCCTCTCTTGTAGGAAGCGACACGTCATCCATGCTGCTTTTAGGGCCTGTAGTTGACTGGCTAGCCAATGTCCAGGGGTCCTAAGGCAACCTGCCCAGCCCGGCACACTCCAGATGCCTTGGCCTGCAAATCCAAACCTGGAAGAGCCACCAGCTTGCACTAAAAGACACGGGATCCCATGGGTCATTTCGACTCACCCGAACCTGACGTAGAGCCTTCAGCCTTCCCCCGCCGGGCTGGAGAGGAGCTTCAGGGATCGGCTCTCGGTCTCGTGCCCTGTGCATGGGCGTCCAGAGTCACCTGGCTGACACATGCGAGGAAAACGCCTCGCAGGGCCACATGAACCTCTGGCCTTTCTGTCCCCGCCATTGGCCATTTTGCATCCTCGGCCGGCCACTGCCATTCAGACCCAAGTCACCCTCTTGCCCAAGGGGGCCGGTGACTCATGAATCAGCTATGTGGCTCTGCAGAGCGCCAGCTCTTGAGAGACTCAGGGCTGCTCCCTTCGCACTGCCAACGCAACGGACACCTGTGCATGCATTCCCAAACCCGTTCTTCAATCTGGCACCCTCCAGACGGGTTGGAGCCTAGCTCCATCATCCCCAGACAGCAGGGGCCAATGGGGATCATAGTACTAGATGGATGGCGGGCTGCTTAAGCCCTTGGTTGCTTGTCTGTCCCCTTGTGGTTGCTTTTCCTCTTTATTTGCCCTCCCAACTGCTAGCAAAAGTACTTTGAAATTCATAAAAGTCTGCCTGGCAGGGTCCAGCGGCCCTCATTTTAAGCGCGCTCGGCTCAAAACTCATGGGGGATTTCTGCACGCTTTCCCCGCAGAGACCAGCTGCACGAAGGCTACTCGGAGGTCAACCGGCGCTTGTGCGACCTGGAGCTCAAGCTGCCCAAGGAGGTCAAGCAGGCCCAAGAGCTGGTGGTGGGGGTCTCCTTGAGCGTGGTGGAGAAAAGCCTCAGTGCCTTGCGGAGCTTGAAGAGGAGGGTGACCCCGGCCACGGACAAGGTCACCAAGACGCTGTACTCCATCGTGGTGCCCTACACAAAGGCGGTCCTGGAGAAGGTGGACGCGTACACGGGGGCCCTGCGCCAGGCCCTCGCCACCGGCGCCAGGGAGCTGAACCCCAAGCTGAAGGAGAAGCTGGCCGAGCTGCGAAGCCAACTGGCCCCATACGCGGAGGAGCTCCGCCGGAAGCTGCAGGAATTCCAGGCTTCCCTCAAGCCATTCACCTACCGTGCCCACGAGAAGTTCCGGCAAGGCGTGAAGAGCACCAGCCAAATCCTGCAGCCGTATTTCGACCCGATTCTCCAGGCACTCCAGAAATACAGCGAGGGCTTTAAGAAGTGGATGGACACGCCTCAGCCTTCGCCAGCTCCGCAGTGATGGGGATTTTGCAAAGATCGGGGGGCGGGGGGCGGACTCGGGTGACCTGTGCATAGCGGCTAGCTGGAAAGGGGGTGTTAGGCAGTGGGGGCTCAACAGTGCAGTTGTGGGTGCACGTGGCTTTCGGCAGGGTGTAATAAATGGGATTTCCCGAATGACGCCTGGACTGTGCTTTCGTCACGTGTGGCTGGTTTCTCAGGGTGTTGTGTGGCTGCTTGTGCCGCTGGTGAAAGGGGGTGTCTGCAGAAGGCCCCTCCAGCTGCATTCGTCGCACGAGGAATGACCTGCACTGTGCTGCTTGCCCAGCATGTGTGGTGCCCACATTTCCCTCCTCGTAGGATTGTGCCTCGTGGCTGTGGGGAAAGCAACAGCTAAGCATAAAGCTGGCCTTCTGATTTAAGGAGGCTGTTCCTGTAGATCATGAAGGCTTCTTGTTTTGAAAAGGAAACCTTCTGGGGAGATTCTGTTCCATAGACCAAGGCCAGGCAAGCTTCCGGAGCTGTGCGTATTTTCAGGAATCTGAGAAACTATCCCAGGCAGCCCCATAGCATGACGGCCCTGGAGGTGTGGCAAAGACGAGGAACTTGTCTAAGAGAATGGAACAAAGATGGGTTGGGTGGGGGGTGGGGGGAGCGAGAGTCTGAGCCAGCACACAAAACATCCCCATGGAACCCACAGTGTTCAGTGCTAAGAGGAGCCCATTTCACAACAGCTTTCAGTAGGAAAACATGGACAAGCAGTGTTGTGTAGTGGTTAGAGCACTGGAGTGGGATTTGGGACACCTACATTCCCGGCGCTGAAGGCCATTGGGTGACTTTGGTCAGTCAGCCTCTCTAAGCCTAGCCTACCTCACAGGGTGGTTGTTGCAGTGAGATTGTGAGGAGGAGAATTGTGTAAGCCGCCTTGACTTCCTTGAAAGGAAACAAGGTGGGATATAAATATACTAAATAAAAATAGGGACTGCTCCAAACTTTGGATAAACCAGGGAGGGGGAAGAGGCTGTCCAAAGAACCCCCTCTGGAAAAATAGTCCAGCAATATGGCCTTTCTTCCTTTAGACAACGGTGGCTCATTGTTTTCCTCCTCTTTCTGCCACAGGGCTTTGCCCACGGTGGCCGTGGACCCAGGAGGTGGGGCACGCTGGCACCCCTGTACATGTCACCTAGCCCAGTGTCCCAGTTAATGAATGACAGGAGGCGGGGTGGAGGGGATGACTTAAACCTCCTAGGCTTCCACCTCCCAAAAGCATCTGGGCTTCAACCGGGCAGCTTTGCAGCACCTCGGGACTTTCCCCCGAAACATGAAGCTCTTTGTGGTCGTGCTGGCCTTGGCCACCGGTGAGTAGAAGGGCTGGAGGGAAATTCTGGGGCTTCTGGTTTTGGTGGCCATAGGCTGAGCAAGCCCCTGCTCGCCTGGCAAGCTTTGCAAAAAGCAGGCTTAAGTCTGCCGCTCTGCGTTCTGCAGGAGATGCAGTCTCCTCCTCCTCTGTCTGAAACAAGAAAAACGTAGAGTTAGAAAGGCATCAAGGAAGATTTGATAACGTCAAATGCTGGTGTTCGTAAAGCTAAATTAACAAGCTTTGTAAGTGCCAAGGGGAAGCAATCGCCAGGGAGGGTCTTCCATGGTTTAGGAGCAGTGCTGGAGAAGGACAGAGGCCTCTGTGGGTGGTGTGAGGGGGTGGCACATGGAACTTGTGCATGAGTGGTGCGTGGCGGACACAGGTGGCATTGCAAAACAGAGCTGCCAAAATATCAGCCAAGTATAGATCGAGGAATCTCGGGAGTAACATGAACAATCTATGATATGATCTTAATCGAGGGCATTGCTCCTAAACTCATCTTTCTTTCAAGATACCCACCTTTCTACATCGCATTCCTAAACTTATTCAAAATTAGTTTGGTCCTTTGAGAGACCCCCTTGGGAAGGAGACAAGATCTCCAAGCAGGAGCAGTTCAGCCTTTAGCCAGTTAACTGAATAGCCAAACAAATTTTGCGGAAATACTGATCTTGGGCTTGAGCTTCAGAGTCATTCTGAGCTTCAATTATTGAGCTTCAAAGCCAGATCCGGCAGCTGGAGCTTCGAGGTAAGCATTAAAAGATAATCACCGTAAAGAATTATTTTTAATTCTTAACCATCATGAGCAGAAACATGAATACCGACACTGCTATTCTGTCTAACAGCACACACCAGAGGTCCCAAAGGTAGTTCAGATATCTGTGAAGAAAGCAGAGTTCTCTTGCTTTCCCAAGTAAAACAAAGCCAAAATTAATCAAGGTAGCGAAAATAAATATCCAGTGAATTTTGCTCAAGGACTTTTCAGTGCCAAAGAAACCATGGCAGCCTGGTTTACTTCCCCCTCCCTTTTTTTTTTTTTTTTTAGAAATGCCACCTACTTTACACAACACAGAACTCATAGATAAATTTTAGTCCAAAAATACCTTTAAAAGTCAAACGAATGTTTACTGTGCTAAAACTTACAGCCACCTCCAGGAATAGGATAGGCCACAGAGTGCCTACATTCCCCATCAAAAAACACTCCCAAAATATGGAGAGCCAGCGTGGCGTCGTGGTTAAGAGCATGGGACTGGGACTCAGAGGATCCGGGTTCGAGTCCCCGCTCGGCCATGGAGCCAACGGGGTGACTCTGGGCCAGTCACAGACTCTCAGCCCAACCTACCCCACAGGGTTGTTGTGGTGGGGATAAGGTGGAGCAGGAGAATGGTGTAAGCTGCCTTGAGCCCTTTGTAGGAAAAAGGCAGGATATAAATCCATAAATAAACAAACAAATAAATAAATAAAATGGAAATAGCGCCAAAAAAAAAAAAAAAAGCCAGATCAAACAAATTTCCTGCTATGGTGCTCCTGAATTAAACAGCAGCAACAGCAGCTCTGGTAGAAATGTTGCAAAGCAGCAAAGCAAAGTATTTAGCTGAAAGCTGGTTAAGTGGAGAGACAGAAACAGAGGCTGCAGCTTAACAAGATTAATCCTTGTTGGTTTTGGTCGAGGAATTGTGCTGGAAATCCAAACTAGAAAGATGCACATGCAGAAAGTGTGTGTGTGTGCGCACAACTTCCACCAAAGCATTTTAAACACTCTCTAAGAACCCTGACAGTTGTACAAAAAAGTGGCTGCATGGCTATGAGATGTTTATAAGTGTAGAATAAAGCTGAATGATGACCCTGCACTACATTGCAGGGTTGTTGTAAACTACTCTCTCTCGAACACAGCCTCTGCAACAAGGAGGCGATAATATGCATGAGGGGCTTCTCCACGTGAAGCATTTACTCTGTGCTGGGCCTTGTGCTACTGACGGCTTGGAGCAGTGGTGGCGAACCTATGGCACATGCGCCACAGTGGGCACGCGAGCCGGGTCACCCCGGCATTGCCCCCGCAGCCGAGCATCGGACAACAGTGCACATAGGGGCCATGCGCATGCTCGGAAAGGAGTAGTGGTGCCAGGCGAGGACGTCACAAGCCACGACACATTAGCTGCAACTTGTCCGAGCTTTGGCATAGCCAGTCAGTGCACTGCCAAGGATATATATATATTTGCTGGGACTGGCTGTTTTCAGGTTTTATTGCAGTTGGCACTTTGCGATAAATAAGTGGGTTTTGGGTTGCAGTTTGGGCACTCGGTCTCTAAAAGGTTCGCCATCACTGGGTTAGGGTTAATAAAACGAGGTGTCCTGGCATGATTTTGATGGTTGGAATGGGTTAGAATGGGCAGAAATGTTGAGCTGTGCAGAAAAAGCGACTCACGGAAGGCTTTTTCAAAATCGCCCTCTTTTCAATGGAACTGTCACCCCCTATTAGGGTTAGGGGTGTGCACCAGGGTAGGGTTCGGTTTAGAAAACAAGGCCCCTTCTGACTTGCTCTGCTTCTCCGTTTCTCCGTATTCTCATCTTCCTCTGCCAAGCACGGCAGAGATGCCACTTGCTTTTGCCTTCCAGTGTCCCAGGCTTTCGATCGCGGAGAGACATCGGACTCCAGGCTCACCGATGTGCTCCACACATTCACGGAGCAACTGCGCAAGTGCGCCATTGCACTCCTTGACAAATGGACGACGCTTGAAAATTCAGAGATCAGCCAGGAGCTTCAGTGAGCAAAGCAGCCGCTCATTTCCCTGCCGCAGGGCCCTCCCAGCTGGGCAAAGAAGTGCCCGGCCGTGTCTGGGCGATTGCTGAAGGGCAGTATTTATGGGGAGGCTGCCGCATGGCCTTGGGGCATTCAATAGATAGCATACTGGGTTGCCACTGCTGGGAATGATACCACTGCATTCTCCACTGAGCATCCGTGTGCAACTGCCGCAGACCTTCCATGCCGAGCAGCGCTTTTGCGTGGAGCAATGCCAGGCGTGGGGGGAGAAGGCCAGGAAAAGCCTCTCTCCTGGCTTGACTCCATACGGACGGTTTAGAATTTGGGACATGGAAGGCCTCAGCAGGCTATTTACAACCCCCTTGCTTAGCGGAGGAAATCCAGAGACCTCCAGAGGGGCCGGGAGCCCACCTACTCCGAGGAAGACTATTACCGGGTTCCCACACCATCTTACGTACCTCTGAGCCAGACATGCCCAGTTCTTTCAACTGTTCCACGCAGGACTTGTTTTCCATATCCCTGAGCAGGCCCCTTGTCCTCCTCTGGACCCATTCCAGTTTGTCCGCTGGACAAGGTGCGGATTAAAGCAGCATGGTGCTCTCACGCCTAGCAAGCCGGCTTTACTAACGCAGCCTAAATTCACATGAATCCTGTTTGCAGCCGCATCACATGGCCTGCAGGGACAGAGACCGAATCCCAAAGCCATTTCCCAGGTGTTCCGTATCTACGTGTTCTTTCTTTTTTTCTTCCATTTATTTATATGTATTTATACACCAGCTTATTTGCTTTTAAAAAATCTTACCCCATGGAGTTTCTCCCAGCTGCATTTCATCTTCTGAAGAATTGCCTAACTCCCAGTTTACCATGATCTGCGAAGGTGAAGAGAGTTCTCTCCAGCCTTTCAACCCTAGAGTGCTTAAGTCTTCAAGGACCATGCTTCCTCTGCAAGAGGCCTCTTTCATCCACACATTTATTTTGGAAAATCCAGGCTATTGCATTCCTTGGCCTTCTCTTGAGCTTGCTTATTTTTTTCCAGATGGGATTTCTCAGGATTTCTCTGGTTTAATGTGTGATTGCAGCATCAGCTCTCCAGGCAAAATGTCTGCAGTGTAAGGGCTTAGAGGGTGGGCCTGGAGACTTGAACAAACGGGTTCTAACCCCGACTCGGCATGAAGATCACCACTCACTCACTCTCAGCCTAACCTTACCTCACAGGGATTTTGTTGAGAGGTTAAAATGGAGTTGAGGCAGGACTACGCACGCTCCCTTGGGTTCCTGGCAAGAGGTAGAAAGGCAGACCAGAAATGCAAAACCCTAAAAATTCTGTGTTTTTAATTAACAGCTTCCTGTTTATACATTCTGCCCAATGGATTGCATGCTGCTGAGCTATCAGTTCATTGCCCTTAAAGTACCCTTTCTTAATTGCCCAATTTCCCAACTTCTCTGTATTTTTCCCCACTTCAGAAGCCAGCTGAGAACTATCGAATTAAAATTAAACAAGCGCTACAAGAACTGGAAGCAGAGTTCGTCCCCTGAAGCCTTGCAGGCAAGTGAGCAACTTAATGAGTTAATGTTCAGAGTTATACAGAAAATCGTGAACTCCATGGAAGAAATGAACAGAGTAGGGCGCTCTACAGTAAACGCGCTCTATGAACCATTGGAGTCCCTCGCGGAACCGATCCTGAAGGGAGTGGAAGCATACGCGAAGCCCCTGCACAGCGCCCTCATCTCCAGCGTGCAGGAACTGGACGCCAAGTGGGAAGAGAAGCTGCTAGCACCACTGCGGTCCCTTGGAGCGGAGCTGTCCCCTTACATCCGTGGTAGTCCAACGTTCTGGGCATCCCTCGAGCCCCACCTTGACCAGATGCAGGAGGAGGGCCAGCACGGACTGGAGAGGGCCCGCAAGCACCTGCAGCCTCACCTGGCGCCCTTCCTGAAGGCGCTTCAAGAGCACAGGCAGGAAGTACGCGAGTGGGCGAGCGCCCCGATCTTTCCTTCAGAGCAATGAATGTTTCACACCAGCAGTGGAAGCTGTGCTTTCGTCCAACCCCTGAATGGCAAAGCGTGCGAAGGGGGAGACTGAACCATGGACCGGCAATTACATGATGGGTGTCGCTTTCGCAGCCCAGCTCCACATCCTGCAATAAAAGAGAGCTCTCCAGAGCTGCGTGCTCAGCCTCTGCTTTTCTCAGTACCTTCCAGCAGAAGCCACTGGCTCTACAAAGGTTGCACAAGCAAAACTGGGTGGCATCAGATGATTCTGCATGTGAGGGTGCGGTGGAAGCCAGGTGTTGGCTGTAATAGGCTACCTGTAAACTGTTCTGGGAGCCCATCTGGCTAATCGAATGAGTTAAAAAAAGTTTAAATACATACATACATGCATGCATGCATACATACATAAGGTTGTAGAGTTGACCTGTGTTATAACGTCCATTCTAGCCTGGAGCCTCTGGGTCACAAAGTGGGAAGGATTCCTACCAACTTTGTAGGACTGCCAACAGAGTTGCGATGCGATCGAGATAAGAAACTAGTTTGTTCAGGTCGCACAACCAAGCACTGGGCTTCCAGTTCAGGCCTTGCCAATTCCTGTGTTATTTAACCCTAGAACTGGCACTTTGTGCAAAACAGATCCTATTTCTTAAGACCTGATAAGGCACAGTTGATCACTAGGGTTGGTGGCAAAATGGGGGGTTTATCTTTCGCTTCCTTTACTAGAGAAGGGGGCAGTTAAAATTTGTGTGTACCAGGAAGGCCAGGTGTGCAACACCTGGCCGTGAAAATGAGGCAGAGAACTAGCTTTGCTCTCTGCAGGAAATCCTGCGGCAACAAGGGCTCTCCCAGCCATATGTTGGAATATTAACTCCCCCTACTTTATCCTCTGCCTGTAAATATCTCATAAACACCATACATTAGCAGTGCCTCCTTCTAAGGAAACTGAAGCCTGGATAGGGCTCAGGCTGAACCCCAAGTACATCAAATGAGTACATATTGTTTTATTTTACTGTATTATTTTCTTTTATTTCTATACCACCCAATGGCCAAAGCTTTCCATGAAACATTTCTCATAGAAAGACACTGTGCCCTCCCTTCTCCAGGACTATAGTGAGTGCAGGCCTCAAATTTATCTGTGTTGGCTCTTAGGGAGAATAAATTGTCCAAGGAAAATGATGGCGTTAAAGAAGGACGTGAGTAAGGAAAGGCTCACGTTCAGGAATGTCCTATTTAGGAAGCGAGAACTAAGCAGGGGACATGAAGGAAGGAAGAGAAAAACAGCATGAGCCAGCCGGAGTTTTTTTGCAAGAGGAAAAAGGTAGGATAAAAAGGCAATATTAATGCATGGTCAGGAGTAGATGTGGAAACTGGATTCTGTTTCCCCACATCATTGGCTCTTAGTGGGGTCACCACACACAGAACACAACCTTGCATCAGAAGATTTTGCTGGTGAGCAAAGTCTTTTGACTTTAGAGGGGCGCTGGATCCGCAGCCAAACTCCTTGGCAATCCGGACAAAAACACGACCTGCTCTACAGAGCCAGTGTGGCATAGTGGCTAAGAGCAAGGGACTGGGAGGCAGGCGATCTGGGTTCAAGGCCCCACTCGGTCATGGAGCCAAGTGGGTGGCTTTGCGCCAGCCACAGACTCTCAGCCCAGCCTACCTTGCAGGGTTGTTGTTGACAGAATATGATGGGGGGGGACTGCTGTCAGCCACTTTGAGTTCTTTTTTTAAACGTGTCCCTTGCCTGCCAATCTAATTCCCTCTTTCCTCGCATCTCCATCCTCTCACCCCCATGAAGGCCGCAAAGTCAAGAAGGCCCATTAGTGGCTAGAAATTTTATTGGCCTCTGAAGTACATGGTTCCAGGCAGAGGTCAGCGTCACAGAGTCGGGATGGCGGGGCTCTTGCAACCCCTTCTCCTCTCACCAAGCTCACGATAGTTGTGCAAACCACAGCCATCTTCCTTCCTCATCCCACTGAGCTGTGTTTCCAGAGGAGCTGCCCCCGAAAGGTTTCTTAAATTATTCTGGACGCTAGACACTTGTGACCTTCTTCTGGAGGTCCTTGTTCTGGAGGTCCTCCGCATAGGGGTACAAGTTATGGCGTGCCTGCTGAACCCCCCAGCTGGGGCGGCCTTGCAGGTGCTGTGCCAAAGACCCCATCCCTTGTTGGAAGTCCTGGACGCGCTGCTCGATGCTGCTGTTCAGCTCCTCCACCAACGGCCCCAGTTGGGTCCGGAGAGCCGCCACCTTCTGCTTCAGCTCCTCCGTGCCTGAGGCGACGGCCTCCTGCAAGGCCTGCACCTGCAGCTCCACCTGCTCCAGCAGCTCTCCAGCAACCGGGACCAGGTGCTCCTGCAGCGAGCTGACACCGCCCTGCACCTTTTGATTCAGGTCGTCGGCATAAGGCTGCACTCTGTTCTTCAGCCCCTGCAGCTCCGTGGCAACGTCCCCCAGCAGGCGCTGGATTGCCAGCAGGAGCGGCAGCTTCCCCGGGTAGCTCCGGACACCGTGGATGCTGTTGCTGATGCGGGTGCTGTGGGGACGGAACCACAGGTTGGTGTGGGAAGGACAGAGGAGTCCTCTCGTCTTCCCCTGACCTCGTGCAAGGGCCCAGCAGGGGACTTAGTGGGACAGACGAAAGCAAGACTATCCCCACACCACACGGAGTGCCTAGGTATGGAATTCACCTCCAAGATGTGGTGATGGCCTCCAACTCAAAGCATGGAGGTAAAAGCCACCCCTTTATCATGGCTGTGAAATGCTGCCTCCGGGATCTAAGAAAGAATGTGGAGCATCAAACCTTAGAGCATCTGTGTGCGGAGCCAGCTGGAGCCAGGGGTCAGACTAGATGGCCCGGGAGACCCCTTCTGACTCGCTCTGTTTCCATGTTTCAACAATGTGTGCAGCACAACTTTTAGCATCAAAAGACCCGACATTGTAACATGGGACACTTCCTGCCTCATTCAAAGGAGAGCTGGACCTAAATCCCATTGTGAGCCTCAGGGCTGTGGATGACACACAGATGGAATTTCAGCTTTCTAGGCAGCACTGAAGTACCATGAAGAGCCTCATACAATCACTAGGCTGAGTATCCATAGCCAGAAATCCTTTTGCAGCATGAGCCTGAAGTGCCTGATCCTGCCTCATCTTGAAAGCTAAGCAGGGTCAGGCCTGGTAGAAATCTGGATGGGGGACCTAAATATGATGAACCACCCACAGAGCTCCAACTGTGGGGAGTATAGAAATGTCATGAAATGTAGTAGTAGTAGTTGTTGTAGTGATACTAGCAGCTTTAGAGCAGCGTTCACTAAGCTGCGACCTTCCAGCTGTTTTCTACCTCAACTCCCACCAGTCTCAGCCCGTATGGCCAATGGTCAAGAATGATGGGAACTGTCTAAAACATGTGGAGGCCAGAAGGTTTGGGAAGGCTGGGGACCATGTGACAGTCCAGATGTTGTTGGGTACAGCTCCCAGCATCCTTCACCATTCAGGAACGCTCTGCTGGCTGAGGCTGATGGAAGCTGCACTCCAACATCATCTGGCGGGCCAGTTGCTCCTCTAGAGAAAAGGCATGGAGGGGGACTGTCTTCCACCCCCTCACCCCGTTCCTAGGAATGGTTCCATGATCAGTGTCAACATGGCTTTCAGACAAAGCCGTGCTGCCAGCCTTGCTTGCTCGGGGGGTGGGTTTGGGGGCGCTGAAGAAAAACCTTACGCTACTTGGCCAGTCTTAGCCGAGCCTAGCTTCTTCACTCACTTGATCTCCCTGCTCAGTTCCGAATTGCAGATGGGCTCCATGTTATCCGCAGTGGCTTTGGAGATCTTGTCTAGGTAGTCTCGGATGGTGTCGCAGAACCGCTCCAGGTGCAGCCTGGGAGCTTCATCGCTTAGAAAGGAGGCCTGGGAACCTGCGGGAAGCAAAGAGGCCCTGCAGGAGACCGTTCCAGGGGTTTCCTCTTGCCCTCGAGCAAGGGAACGGGGAGAAACACCCTTGCTCCGTGACTTGGAGGTGTAGCTGTCGAAACACTGTTTTGCTTTTGGCAAGTATCAAATAGGACCTCTCATTTGGATCAGCTACTCCCACATATTTATAAATGAATGGAAGCAGTTTGGTATGAAGGGTTGATATGAAAATATGGAATTGCAGGAGGATTGCCTATTTCCCACAAGAAGAATTCCATGGGAAGCCTGCTAACTGAGACCAGCTGCAGAGGGCACACACGTCGCTACCCTAAAGTTGCAGAGGGGGGCTAGGCAGTGACCACGGGGGCTGCCTAGTGGTGGCCCCGCACCTCATGGAACTCTGATCTCACTGTTCCTGGCAACCCTCTTGAGCCATGTATCCTTCTGGAACCAAGCAAGGACTCCTTTTTTTTATTTGCCCAGGACTTTATACACTTTTTTTCATCTTTTCATCTGTTCTTAGCTATATTATTGCCATGGACTTCCCTCCAATATAAGGATATTTAAAAGAACAAATTGACTTGGGTGGATGCACAATTAATGGTAAGATGATTAACTGTAGAAAATGTTTGCATCACCTTTTATGGGAATTCTCACATTCTGCAGATGTGTTTCCTCACAAACAGTTCTGCATCCGAAAAGGAGATTCACAAATGGAAATAATATAGGAGGTGGGCAGCGGAATCAAAATAAAAAAGATTAAAGTATACGGGTGGTTAGGAAAGAAGTGGAAAGTAGATTAAATTGTTTTCCAAGGGGTCAGAAAATCCTCCATATAAAAAGAAGCCATTTATTGGAATACACTTTTGGAATAATACATAATAGTAAGTTTGCTATATGCCTTTCCATCACGTCGCAATTTAAATGTATTTGTAGTTTTATTTTATAAATAAACCTTATATTTTTAAACATTTCTGTGTATCTCTTTTGTACCTTAATTATTATAGCTTGTTCACACTGTATCTAAATTTTGCCACCTTTTCATAACAACAACAACAGATGAAAAAGGCACAGTGCTGAGGCTGGAGGCAGAGGGAATATGTTGCTAGACGGCGGGGCGGAGCATCGCTTTAGCGACCTCTAACTAAAAGGCTGGGACGCCGAGCGCTCCTCCGGGGGCTGAGACTCACTCACCGCCGAGGAGGGCAAGAGCCAGCAGCAGCGTCCGGAGCATCCTGGGGCGCGCGGGCCGACCCTGGAAAGCAGGAGGAAGGGGGCGTCAGTCCAGGGACGAAGGGGCCGCTCCCGGGGCCCCCGGCCTCCCGCCGCCGCCGCGAAGGGATTCGGCCGGGAAGGCGGCGCGTCCCTCGCCACCGGCCGCCGCGGGCGCGCCTCGCCGCCGCATCCCGGAGCGCGGAGCCGCTGCCAGCGGCGCGCAGAGGCCGAGGCGCCGGGAACGCCGTCGCGGGCGCGGATCGGGCCCGTGCCGTTGCCGGCGGGCTCGCCCAGGGTCCGCGCCCCGCCGCCTTGCCTCCGCCTGCGGCTCCGGCCGGGCCAGGAGCGGGCGCCCGGGCCGGGCCAGGAGCGGGGCCGCGGCTCTCCTCCTGGGGGGCGCCCTGCGCTGCGGGCGGGGCGGGGCGGGGCTTCCCACCCGTCCAGCCCCGAGGAGCGGGGGCGGCCCTCGCGCTGGGGCCCCGCTGCCCCCGGCGGCCTCGCGCTGCCGACACGGGGCCCTCCGACGCCCCGGGAGCAGGGGGCGCTGGCGGCGGCTGCGCCTCTTCTCCCGCCGGGAAGGGGACGGAGCGGATCGCGAACGCCGCTCCGGGAAGGTCGGTGGCTGCGATCGCTTGTATTTTAGGCTTCCAGCGATTGTGAACTTCCCGGAGTCCGCTTGTCGTGTTACGGTTGTATCGTGCCTCTTCCTTACAATAAGCGCAAAGTGGTTCACAGCCGCCTCCTCCCGCTGCTCGCAGCCTTTTCCCCAGAACAGCAGCCCTGCGAGGTAGGCTTGGCCGAGTCTGTGACTGACCCAGTCACCCACGTGGCTCCAGGGCTGAGCAGGGACTGGAACCCGGATCCTGAGTCCCCATCCCGCACTCTTACCACTACACCATGCTGGATCTCAGCTTTTGGTTTTGGGGGACATACAAATATAGCAAAGGAAGCAAGTCCTGGAGCTTCCTAGGAATCTCTCAGAGGTAGCCGAAGGGGACGGTCGGTTGCGGTGCGCTGGGGGCCCCCCGACAGTGTGTTCACCAGGACGAATCTTCCGCTCCAGTATGCGGCTCTCAAGAGCAATGGGGCCAAATGTGGAACATCGCGAGGCCAAATCTGGCCCCCCCAGCCTGAAGTGCAGCACCTTGACCTAAGCGATAGGCAAGCACAGCACCGCACCTTCAGTCCAAATTCCTTCTGGAACGGCCGTTACATGCAAAGGCAGCGACACCGTCTTGCTGTCCTATCGCCTTCTGCGCAACGCTGGGCCCTTGGACTTTGCCCGGCCTGAGAGGAGAATTCCAAGCTGACTGCTGGTGTGGGTAACAGGCCGGGGAGCAGGGCAGGCCCAGAAGCAAGAGAGCGTGGAAGGCAAAGGCCATCTTGCTCATCCGTTCTCCAGGGGCTGCTCGAGCAGGAAGCGAGCAACCTGCCCCTATGCGCACTTGCAAATGGCAGCCCCTCTACTTCCATCACCAGGTCTTTGAGAGAGGCTGATGGGCTGTTCTATTAAGGGACAGACTTCTCCATTTCTGCCCTCTCCTCGAACATAGACTGCACCATCATTCCCACTGTTGTGAAGCTCATGGGCACAGGGCCCCCGTCAGGGGAATAGACTTAGAAACATACAAACAGAGCGAGTCAGAAGGGGCCTCCTGGGCCATCTAGTCTGACCCCGGCTCCAGATGGCTCTGCTCACGACATGCCTCCCATGTGCCTGCCCAGCCTATCCTTGAACACCCTCACTGACGGGGCTTCAACCACCTCCCACGGAAGCCCATTGTATGCCCTAGGGGTCCTAACCCTCAGGAAGCACTTCCTGGCATCCAAACTGAACCATGGCTGACTTGCTCAGCTTCTTCACCTGATGACTCTGCTAGGCATGATTAAAAAGAGCCATTTATTGGTGCCAGCAAGCCATTAAACCTTCCATGATTCCCACTCTGAAAGCAAGCAGCAGAAGCAAAAGCAGCAGGGCCCGCCACACAACACTCTTGGACACACAACTGCACAGGCTCACCGGTTGCCATGTCATCTGAGCCAGGGTGCGGAAAGGCTAAACCCATAACCCTTGGACGGGCCACGGGCTCTGCGGGGGCTGCTGAAGCCTCACGTCACACACACTGCCTGGGTTCAAATATCACAAAACACTGTGGCTGCAGCTTGAAACAGGCCAAATAGCTCAGAGTCCCTGGGCAGGGGTGGGGAAGGCACTTAAAAGTTTTAAACTCTAAGACCTGGGGTGTTGTTACAAATACCAGTCCTTGCTCAAGGCAGAGCCTAACGAAACCCTTCAATGGCACGTCTCCTCGAGCCACTCGTTCCAAGTTAGCTAGCCAGTTGTGCTTTTTCTAAATGCACGCAAGGCCTACCATTCTGCCCTCTTCGAACACCCACTGCAGAGCACTTGCATCGCTGGGAGAGCAGCATTTCAGTGCCCAAAGGAGGGCAAGCAGGCAGGCGGGCGGGCGGGCCAGCCAGCCACGGTGGGCCTCTGCAGAGCTGGGCTAAAAGTGCCCAGGCGAAGGAGGCGGCTGCTACTCCATGCAGGGTTACTCTGGGCTGGATCAGCTGGCCAAGACAGGCAGGCAGGCAGGCAGGCACCAGGTGCCTGGACTGTTCTCGTTTTCTCTTGTGGGATCCGCCGACAGCTGTTGCACGGCACCCTCACCCCGTGGGCCTGCTCCTCTGGGACACCCCTGCTGCCCGAGTCCCTTTGCCTGCTCCAAGCAACTAACAGTCCACCGGTCACCTCCTAGGGAGCTCCTGGCAAGATCTGACTGGGGAGAGTGGAGCGTCCATTCCCGGTGTGAAACTGCACCGACTCTTACTTGCAAGCAGGGCCATCCATCCGCATGCCACGCTTCCAGGCCCGCTTCCGGTAGAAGTTGGCTCTTGGGCGGAGAGGAGCTCAGCACTCCTCCTCAAGTTAGGCTGGGCTAGCAAAGACGACAGCAGCACGCAGGTGGAAAGGGTGGCAGGTGGTTGTGGGTTTTTTTTAATTGAAACCAGATGTTCCCAACTTTTCAGGAAGAGGGAGGCAGCGCTCACCTTGCAGGGTGGTGCGGTTGGTGTGTGTTTGTCTGCTGTTGTTTTTCTTCTGTAAAAGATCCTTTCGTTCCCATAACTTATAAACATGATTTACACTCAGTCTCTGGAGGCGAAAGGGAAGGAGGGCATGCAGCGATTTTCCCGGTCTCCGCGGGGAGGGCCGGTGGCAGACGCTTGGGGCAGGTGCGCGCGCATCTCGCGCGCGCACTCTGGATGGTCCTGCTGAGCCGCTCCATGCACCGGACGGGAAGGAGGGCTTTTTCCGTGGGGGGAGGACGATGAGTGGTTACAGGCGAAAAAACAGTGCCGTGACATCCAGCAGAGAAGCGAGAGGTACTCCCTGCTGAACTGGGTGCTGGCAGCAGCCGCAAGCGCAGAGAAGCGGAGGCAGCCGGAACACCGGAAATAAAACCGGGACAAGAATGACGGGGCTCCTTGAAAATATGAAGGCAGGTAGTAAAGGGGGGGCCGACTCTGAGGTGCGAAATCGTTCCAGGGACACCGAGCGGGAAGGATGGCGTGCTTCCTGGGGTGGGAATTAAGGCCCGGAAGGCAAGGCCCGGTCGCTCGGGCGCGTTCACAAAACCGTCAAAGGTGCGCATGTCCCTCCTGGGGGAGGGAAAGAAGGAGATGGGAGGGGAAGGAAGATTCTCTCTGAACGGAGCGGAAAAGGGGAGCAGGGCAGAGGAGGGGAGGCGCACAGAGGGGCACAGCCCTCCTTCCCAATTCAGGGTAGGGGAACCCTAGCCCACCAGCCCCGGGCCCGTCAGTGGCCACCGGTTCGGAGAGAACGGCAGGCTCTCCCCATGCCCAAAGCGACCCCCCCTAGTGGCAGAAGCAGGCAGAGCAGCCGCGCCAATCACGGGTGCTTTGGCTTCCTTCCGGGAACCGTACCTTGGGGCAGAAGCCCGGAGCCTCGTGCCCCACATCCCACCCAGCAACGCCGCCTCAGGGAACTGGCGAACTGCTCCCGTGGGTGGGGAGGGGGAGAGAGGGGGGCGCTCCCACTGCTCAGTCCATCCTGCCCGCCGGCGTCTCTGGGCTCCCTCCATGCCGCACGGAGGCCCCTGCGAGCCGAGCACGGATGCAGGCGGGAGGGCAAGGGGCACGCGGGCACGGATTAGCCGATGGTGAGGCCAAAGCCGCACTGGAACTTGTTCTTGCGGTGGTTGAGGAAGGCGCCCATGGCCAGCGTGAGGGGCAGCGGGAGGAGCTTCTTCTCCAGGGCCGCCCCCACGATCCAGTTGCTGTCGACCGAGCCTGCAAGGGAGAGGAGGGGAGACGCGGTCAGGCCGTGGCCGCGAATGCTGGTGCACGGACGGCCTGGCAGCGGGGCAGGGGCGACTTGCCTACCTCTGAAGAGCAGGTTGGCTTTGGGAAGGTCCAGCTGGTACCCAAACGTGACGCTCGTGTCCTGCATGCGAGTGCTGGCTTCAAACTCAACCCCCACCTGCAACTGGAAGAGCGAGGGGTGGGGGGGGAGCGCATGAGGGCTCGGGGAGCCACAGGGGGCTGCAGCCGTGGCCGGCTGTGGCTTGCACGCCCTTCCCAGCCCTGCCTAGGCGAGGAACTCAGGGATAAGAGGGCGAGACAAAACGGCAACATGGCCAGTTAAAGCAACACTACATTTCTGTGATGACGGAGCTTCCCCAGCCGACCATGGAGAACGAGAGACCTCCGTGCCAGATCAGAAAACTGCGGGCCGGGCCAGCACTGGGGCTGGACACCTGCCCCCTCCTGCCCCCCCGGAGCTGCTCCTCCCCTCGCCACTGCACCGCTGGCCCCCTGCTCTCCCCCTGGTCCAAGACGGGCCCGCGGGAGGCACTGCCCACCGGCCCTCTGCCAAGCAAGCAGGGCGCTGGCCAGGCAGAGGGCAAGCGCTGCCGGTGAAGGCAACCGTGAGGAGGCAATTCTGCAAGGCAGCCCATGAACGGTTCCTGGGCTGCTCGTAACTGTTTTCCCGCTGAAAATCCTTCCTGCACCCACCAGCCAAAAGCGATCAATCCAGAGGCAAGCGGGGGTCAAGTGGGCAGCAGTCCACAGCGTGCTGGTCCCCCCGTCCCCAGGAAAGCATTTGGAGAGTGGGCTCGAACGAAGGAAGGAGCATGAGGAGAAATTAAAAAGCTCTCCCAGAGCTGCTGCAGAGTTGAGTCCCGCTTTTATGCCTTTGAACAGTTATCGGGCATTTTGCATCTCTGCATTTAAGAACGAACAAGCATGTGAGGCAGGCGTTCCATTCACTTTATTCCTCCCCATGCAAAAGGCAACTTACCTGATCGCTAGCTTTGTGGTAGTATGTGGCGTGCGCTCCTGCCTGCCCGACTGTCAGGGTCCCAATCCAGTTAGGTGCTGCAGAAAATTGACACACAAATCTCACTCGTCGGAAGTCAAAGCCCCAAGCAGGCAGTTTGACCCTGCCTGCACCTCTGAGCGTTAGGGTATTCCTACCTCCATACTCAGAGGCAGAATACCTGTGAATACACGTCACTGTGGGGCAAGGAAGAAGGGAGGGTGACTTACCCAAGGCCTTGCCAAATTAAGCATGTGGCTTGGAGCAAGGTGAGGTAGGGAAGGTGCAGAGAGCTGGTGTTTTAAATATACGGTGGGTTTTATTTGTTACATATCAATAAGTAGATGCATATCTACGTAGATTTCAAAGAGAACCAAACTATGATCCTGTTTCTAATCCCCCTCCACAGATTATGAAAATAGGAGTCCTGGACCAGGATAGAGCAAAGGGGGATCTTCTGATTTTTTCCCTTTGCTGCTGTGAAATTTGAGTGAGGGAGGGAGTGAGTGAGTGAAAGCAGCAGCTCAGCTCTTTTGGGGTTCCTTCCGAGAGACGAGCTCTGCATGGGCCCATCCAGGAGAGGCGCTGCACCGCAGAGGGCAGAGAGGGATGGTTAGACCTAGACCCAGCTGTATAGTTTTAATGTTTTAATATTGTGTAGGCTTTTTAATTATTGTATTGTGTTTTGCCTACAAGGTTTTCGAGGTTGTGAGCCGCCCCGAGCCTTGTGGCAAGGGGCGGCCTATAAATCTGTAAGTAAGTAAGTAAGTAAGTAAGTAAATATAGGTCTAGCTGGTGCAAGAGGTCGGTACCTGTGTATTTCCCAGCTAGTGACATGACGGTCCCTTCCTCTCCAGGGCGGCGGTGATACACCAGCTCCCCGCCCAGCGCCAAGCACGGAGTGATGCTCTGTAGATAGTGCGCCACGAGAATCCCTGGGGAGCAGAGGAGGAGACAGGTCAGCACCTGGGAGGTCGACTCACCCAGCTGAACAAGACAGACACGTGAGCATGAGAAAGAAGTGAAGGCGCCTTCTCACCTGAGCCCACTAAAATATCGGGGTTCCCTAGCGTGACGGCGGCAGTGAAGTCGGAGCCTCGATATTCACCATCGACCTGCCAGTTCACAAACTTTGATTGCTGCGTCTGGAATGCGAGGGAGGGAGGGAGGGAAGAAGAGACTTAGTTGTGGAGGGAGGAAAGGTTTTATTTCGACCTTGTCTGGAATGAGGGATTTAAAGCCAGTCAAAGGGGGATTGCTCAGCAATGGGGATGCAGCCAGCAAAAACCCCGCTGCGAACAGCCCGCGCCAACACGTGTAGCCTGCGTTAAGAGACCGTGCGTGCCCCGGGTTGTGCTCAGGCACACCGTGCCCATGGGAAAGCGTCAGGCTGAGCGCTAGGTAGCACACTCAAGAGGCATCCCTGGGGAAAATGTTCCCTTCCGCCTCCATGTGAATGTAGCAAGTTGTACCAGGGGCTTATCCGACCCAAGCTTGTTTGCACTGAGCAGTTTTCCAGCCTTGCCTTGCTCCCAGCTTCGCTACCATTGGCCATGCTGGCTGGTGCCGCTGGAAGTCACAGCTTCCCCAGGAGAGGCGGCAGCAACGGAGCCCCTGCGGAAGGGGAAAGAGGCGCCTGGCCCAAGAGCCTGTACCTGAAAGGCCACCTTGGAGCGAACTTTGTTTGTGAGCTGGTGAATGATCTGTGCGTTGAGGCTGCCGCTGTTATCCATGTCGCCCACCAGCACGGGGAAGGCCTGCGAGAGCAAGGAGAGGGAGAGGGAGAAGCGGGCTCAGTCCATCCGGAGCGTTTCTAGCCCGCGTTCTGCCAGTTCGGCCAACCAGGCGGCTCTTGCAGGTCCGTGAGATGCAACTCAGGTTAGCGCCATAAAAGAGCAGCATCCGAACTAACGGCAGTGAGAGAAAATACGAAGAGCCCCTTGGCTACTGGCCATTCAATGCACTTTCAGGGAAAACTGTAACTTGCTGCTGCAATAAAATGAGGGCAGGCGATGAGCAAGTTACCAAAGGAAGGGGATGTCACAGCACGGCGCTGGGAGGAGAAAAGCTCCACCTCCGAGAGCCGCTCCCTGTGCATTTTGGGCTGGATGATGACCTCAACAACCAGGCAGGTCCGTGCAGGGGAGGAGAGACCCAGCCCAGAGGAGCGCGGCCTCTCAGCCAAGCACAGCCAAGCTACCCAGGATGTACAGGAGTGTCCCCACACGGCCACCGGCAAGCTTACCTCTGTGGGGCTAAGCTGCTTTGTCCCTACGTAGGTCACACCAAAGTGGTAATTGGAGTCACCGACTGTACTGAGAGCCACTGTGTGATTGACCTGAGGAAGGAGAGACATGCATGGAACAGCTGCAGGGAAATGGCTTCCAGGACCTGACTTTTGAATACTGATCAGCTGTGGTGAGCACAGAGTGCCTCCAGGCGACCACACTTTTAAAAACAAAAAACAACGAGGAGTCCTTCCTTTCACCCAGCAGGCTGATGCGTGACAAATCATCGGCACACAGACCTAAGCAGGCAAATCCACACTGGGCAGGCAAAAGGGCTGACACAGCTGCTAACATGCTGAGTTGGAGTGTAATGCTTACGACATTTTCCCGGTCTAACTCGCCCTCCTTCCCTAAAGCAGGAGCAAAAGTTCCGCAAGGCTTCGTCCCAGGAGGTCTTTCCAAGCAAAGGGCTCATCCCTGAATATGCGAACTGACGGGAATAGTGCCTGGGAGCACTTGGGGTGTGCCTGCCTTCCCTCACCATGGAGTAGCTATCCAGTGGGATACGCGGGTGGGAGGCACACAAATCCGAGCCGCAGCTTCTTCGCAGGCTCCAGTCCTCGCCCCTTCCTTCAGAGGGAGGTAAGCACCGGACCACCTTTCTCAGGAGGCCAGTATCTTTCAAACCGGTGTGGACACAGAGCCACACCAGGGCTTGGCGATGCACGAGAAAGCCCGGCAGGCTGCTGGATCCATATCCCCCCCCTTCCTTGGTGCACTGGATGGGGAGTGGCTGTCAAGTTCGACAGGTAGCACTGAAGCGGCCTTCCCAAGGCACTCTCTAGACAAGAACAGCTTTTGCTAGGAGAACAAAACGGTTTGCCTTCCTGAGGCTGCTTCACCACCCAGGACAGCGAGGGGGTGATTGGCTGCATGGAGCAGCGGGAGAGGATTTAATACAATACATAGCTGGAGGCATTGCCTTTTGTTCCTGGCCTGTTTTGCCAAGCAGCTGTGGGGGCACATGGAGCATCCCCGGGCCAAGTCAGGGAACCAAGGTCAGCACAGAAAAGCAGCTCTCGCTCACTTGTTTATATTCCGCTTCCCTGTCTCACCACCGTCTTCAATCAACTGTATGCCCCCTTGGTTTCATTTCCTCCCAAGTGCTCTCTAATTTCTAGTGAGGTGCCTTGACTGAACCAGACACCTAGTGATTGACACCCTTGCGTAATGCAATTCTGCCCTTGGTTTGACACAAACCAAGGTTTACTATTGCATCTAAACCAAACAAACCATGGTTTGCTACTGCTCAGGACCGGAATCTGCTCCTCTGGTAAGCAGTGTGGCAGCCTAGAGCTCATACCTGCTCATGCATAGTTCCACAAATCACGGTTTACACTGAAATGCAGCCAGTTTCTTCAGAAATCCCAAAACAGACCTTCCAAGGGGCTTGTAAGCAAAACATAAATCACTTTTTACCTGAAAGTGGTTGCTGAGACCTTTGTTCACCGTCAACTTCACGCCCTCCATTTGGATGGGGAATAATTCTGGAAGGGCATGAAAAAAGTAGGTTTGAGTGAGCATAAATCACACTGTGTCTTCCTGAACTTCCCTTGACCGAGAGAGAGATCCAAGGGTTTTTCCCCAGAGGAAGCCAGAGCCAAATAAAGGGCTGCTTTTGGGGTGGGAAATGCTTGTTCGGATCCCCACTTGGCTACAAGCCTCACTCCCAGCCAGCCTCACACAGCTGTGAAGCTCAAATGAGATGAAATAAGTTGGCTGACCCCTGTTGAGGATCACAGGCCTATTCTTCTGTCTAAACAGGGTTTGTTCTCCAAATGTCAGTTGTAGAGAGAAACAACCAGAAACAACCAATCAACGCATCCACGTTCTCTTTTGCAGAATTCGCACAGGCTGATGGTGGACAGGTTCTGCCCATGATTCTGCCACATTTTTGTAATTTCTCAAAATGCAGGGCAAAGTCTACTTATAATGCTTCCTGTTTATGTCATCATTTGCTCAGTCAAAATAGTTGATGTATCATATGAACATCCCCCGGGGCCTTTCCTTAAAGTAGAAGCTTTCCTGTTGCTAAACCAGCCTCATCAGTGACTGGACAGGAGCCCAGATGGGGACAGAACCATTGACCATCCCAAGCACCAATGCAGCTGACAAAAATTAAATATGCAATGTAAACATTTATATACTGTCTTTTAATTTTAAAACACTGCATAGCCTTACAATAACATGCATTAATGAAATACAAACTCAAATGCTACGAGAAAATAATCAATAAAATAACCCAATCAAAACCACAGATCTAAGAAAGGAAGGTGCTTAAAAAAAAATTTCAGGCACTCTACAGAAAGTCTGCAAAGGTGGTCAATATCACTATCAAGAGGGTAAGTACTTTAGGAGGAGGATATTAGGAGGGTAAGTACTCGAAGGAGGGCTTTCTCCGTGGTGGCACCCAATCTATGGAATGCACTCCCCAGAGAGGTCCGCCTGGCGCCGAAAAACAAATAACGACGGCGCCAGGCGAAGAACTTTTTATTCAAACGCTATTTTAATTGTTAATATTATTTATTTTACTTTTCGGGCCAGGTCGACTCGTATTATATTGTTTTACACTGTCCTTATTTATTATTGTGAGCCACCCTGAGACTTTGGCGAATGGGGCAGCATAGAAGCCTTCTAAATAAATCAATCAATCAACATATTACAGCCCTGACTTAGGGGCTGAATCAGAGAAAGGGGGGCATAGCCAAGACAAAATTTGAACTGGGTGCACCTTGGCAGTTCTTTCTTAGCTACTACACCAGGGCAGGGGGCCCACCTGTGGCCCTCCATACTTTGGCCTTCAGCCCCCATCAACTCTGGCCAATACAGCCAACAGCCAGGGAAACTGAGAGCTGCAAGCCAGAGTATCTGGACAGCCACAAGCTCAGTTTTCTAAGGCTGACCTTCCAAGTCAGACCAAACAAAGGCCTTCAAAATAGAAACTGGGATTCACACAATTCTGAGGTCTCGCTCTCGGAACATCCTCTTATTTCCATGCTTTCAGGACATGATGTGAAGACACACGACACGCCCGGGTCTCATCATGCATGAAGAATGGGCTGCCTGGGCACCCCGTGGATGCTGCTTCGAGTGCCACGGTAGCAGCAATGTGGGACAGAAACATACCCACGTGAACACAGTTGCAGAAGGGTACTAGGGTCTGAACAGGAGGGACCAGCTGATGGGCTCCAAAGATGCATCCGGGGAGACTCGGCATGCATTTAACAATGTGTGAGTGGATGTCAGAGGCGAGCGTGTGCGTCTGTTTTTCCCAGCTTCGGACTGAGGGGGAGGAGCGCCCCATGTTGGATGTTGCCAAGTGTGAAGAACTTTGTACCTTTGCATTTGCGGTGACATTCCTCAAACGTGCCCGGATTGGGAAGCTGGTCGCACTTGTCCTCTGTGGTGCGGTCTTGTGGTGGGGGAACCAGCCCGCTGACGGGGGGCATCGAAAAGCCAGGTGGTACCGACACCAAGCCAGAGCCTGGCCCAGGCACTGCCGAGGGGGGCGCTGGGGAGCTGGCAGCCAGAACGTTGCCCATGGTGAGGAACTAGGAAGGAGGACACTGTCTGTCAAGGCCCTGATTTTCCGAGGCACCTTGTCCCGCTCATCACCAGTTACTGGCCTGTGTTCCTCAAAACATGCACACCCCAACCAGCTCCATTTAAATCGAGAGAGCGGAATCAGGTGGGACAGAAAGATTTTTCAGCAGATGCTACCTTCTGCACTCCTGCGCATGGCAAACTGCACTGCAAAATCCTCCTGCACAACCATCAGAAGCCGGACAGCTCAGATGCTGTCCTCCTCCGTAAGGAAAGGCTCCGCTCTGAAAGCCCGGAGAAAAGGCCACTACGTTTGCCTAGTGACTGATTTTGCTAGGCAGCTGCTACGAAAAGGACTGGAGCAGCTCTGGGCCACAGACTCAAACCCACCCGAGGCCCTACTTTGCTTCAGGGTTAGTGGCTGGAGCGTGAGCACCCGTGCCAGAAGGCCACTGGCATAAAGCTTCCAGTGCAGGGCTCAAAGAGACACACCCAGCTGTGTGACCAAGTACAGGGAAGGCCTGTAGCACATGCTTTGCATGGAGGTGGTCCTGGATTCACTCCCCAGTGGCATCTTCAGGTAATGCAGGGAAGACTTCAGGGGGAAGCCTCAGGGGCGGCTGCCATTCAGCATCAGTAGAAAGAAGTTTCCTACAACTGCTAGTTCCCAACCAGCAGCCACAGCAGACTCCAAAATGTAGCACAAGCCACAGCCCTACAAAGTCAGATGCAGAGCAAAAATGTTCTCAAACGCCAGCAAAAAAACTTTTAAGGAGTCCAACTCATTTTGGAGGGGTACTTGCTTCCCCCGGGGCAGCCTGCATTTCTCCGGCTCTCCCTTGCAAAGCCCTGAGAGCCAACGTGGTGTTAAGAGCGGGGTTTCTAGTCCACACTCGGTCATGGAGTCAGCTGGATGCCTTTGGGCCAGTCACAGACTCTCCGTCGCAAACCTACCTCACAGGGTTGTTGTGGTTGTTGTTGTGGGGATAAGGCCAGGTAAGATCAGCAGGAAAAGCAAATGGATGCAAGCCACTTTAGGGGGACTAGAACTCCAATAAACAGACGAGCCAATCCTAGTTGCTCCCTGCTTCCCACTGCCTTCCCGCAGTTAGATCGCCAGCTCCCCATGCCCAGCGCAGCTGACACTGACCGGCAGCGACAGGGCTCCGAGGTTTCGCGGCGGGATTTTTTCCCAGCCCGATCCGGGCCCGCCGGGAGCGATCCTGGGACCGTCCGCAGAGCCGGCCCGTGCCGCGCCACTCGGCTCCTCCCTCCACGGACCGCCTTGCCCGCTCCGAGGCTCCCAGCAGCGGACCCCTCGCCGCCCGGAGCCCCGCGAGGAGCCCCGGCAGCCACGCAAGCCTCGCGGCCGCAAGGCAAGGCGAGGCGAGGGCCCCCCACCGGGAAGGCTGCGAAGGAGCCCGGGCGCATTTGCGGGGGGCTACCCAGCGCGACTCGTGCGCCTGTGCGAACCAGTCGCGCGGGGGGGGACGCGGGAGGAGGGCGCCGCCGCACTCGGGTCCCGCTCGCGGCTTGCCGAATGCTGGGCTTGCGCGGTCCGCCCGGCAGGCCACTTCTCGTGCGCTCGGCGGACTGGCTCCGCATCAAGGCCGCGAGCCGCGGACCCCCGGCCGCGCCAGAGGGGCCCGCGGCTTGGCGGAGGCGGCTCCCGGCCAGCGGGGTTCCCGGGCCGGCCCTCCCCTCGCCCCGGGGCTGCTCCTTCCGGCTCCCCGCTCTCAGGGTCCATTTTGGTTTCCGCACCGCTCGCCGTCCCGCCTGCCCTGCCCTGCCCTGCCCTGCGTCCCCGGCTGGCATCGCGGGCCATGCCCGCCCGCCCGCGCCGAGCGCTGCCCCGCGGGCCGCCTGCCTCCTGCCCTCCCGCTCGCTCGCCTGCCCGCTCGGGCTCCCGCACGCTCGCCTCGTTACACTCACGCGGTGGCGGCAGGCGCGGCAGCGAGGGCTCGAGCCGGGAGACACCCGAACCCGCCTGCTCGGAGGCCCCGCCCCCCGCTGCTGCCATTGGCTAGCATCGCCCTCAGCCCCGCCCCTACACACCCTGACGCGCTGCTACTGGCCGATGCCCCACCAAGCTACGCCCCCTTGCACAGGACCTCATGGGTTACAGGACTAACCCTGTCCCAATGCTTCCTCGCCGTAATTTTTTATTGGTCAATCGAACGTCAGAGGAGGAACCCTTCGCGAAGGACGTCCTGATTGGACATATTGTGAAATAAATCTGGTCTATGATCGTCTAATTGGTGGCTTTCTCCGCCAGGCACAGAGCCTCGCCGCATTTTCATTGGCTATCTTTCAGATGGGCCGGGAAGAGGCCCCTTTTCCGTCTTCTCATTGGTTATTTTTTAATAAAGAGGCGGAGCGTTCTGCTAAGCAAGCAAGGTCAGTTGCGAAGAGTAGGGGCAAGGTCAGGGGGCTGTCCCGAAGTGCATCACGGTAACCACAGATTTTGCAAGCTAGAGCAGCCCGGGAAAACCATAGAGAAAGACTCCGTGAGGGGCGCCATCTTTGTAGGGAGGGTGGTGCTTTTGGCCCCGCCTCTTCCGTGCGTCGGCGGTTTCCACAGAAACAACACAGCTAATTTCTAGGGAATTTTCCTCAGGCTAGCGAGTAATGATCGGTATTTAAAGCTCAAACCGATTTTTCGAAGATTTATCCATTTATACTTCCAGTCAGTTTTATAACAGATACATAGTAGACATGCTCATGGTGGGCATGTCATGAGCGGAGCTGGCTGGAGCCTGGGGTCAGACTAGATGGCCCGGGAGGCCCCTTCTGAGAAACAGGGTGTGTCATGCTCATACAGTCATGTTCTGTATGTCAAGATATGGCCAGTTCGTTAAAGAAACTCGCAAGCCCGAGTTTCACTAGCAGTACAAACAACCACTCCCAAAGCATGGCGGTTTCTAGGCTCCCATGCATGAAAGGCAGCTTCAAAGATGCCCTTCTCAGGCAAAAGGTGGCGTGCATCATTCTCCTCTTGCTCTCGATCTCATCCCAACAACAACCCTGTGAGGTAGGCTAGGCTGAGAGTGACTGACTCAAGGTCATCGAGTTGGCTGCATGCTTGAGCGGGGACTAGAGCCCCGAATACCAGCCCTGTGCCACAAGACCTCACTGGCTCTTTATAAGGAATAGACAGTAGTTTTGTACGATTTATGAGGGAAATCGTGGCAATGGGCAGGTGTCCGGAGCCACAAACCTACGATTCAGCTATGCTCTGTTATGTTGTCTGACCTCTCAGGTTCTTTGGTCCAAGAGATACTGCAACAATTCACATTCTGACTTGCAGCAAGTCCATCCCAAGAGCTCGCGGCAGTTCTGTTTCATCAGCACATTTTCATGATGCAGTCCCCTTCACCTTGTAATACCCATGACCACCGAAAGCCAAGCTCACAAAGATCCAGGTTGTCCTTTCAATCTGTGCTAATAATATGAAAACAACTTAGGGTAAATACTTCCAGAATTATGCAGCAGAAAGAACAGAACGGCATTTGCTCTTTTCAGTAGTTAATTCCACCTGGGTGGGTGATCAGAAGGTGAATATTAAGGTTGCCAAACTTGTGCCATTAGATGTTTCGACACAATCCAAAGGGAGCCCAGCTCTCATATTTTGTTGTAAGCTGCCCAGACAGCTTCAGCTACAAGTGGTATAGAATTGAAAATGATGACAGCCATCCTCACCTGAATACAAAGATGCAAGTTACTCTGCTCCAGACTTTGGTAACTCCTCAAGAGTTGATGTTCCACCCAGATGAGTGAGTTCATCAGACTGGTCTCCAGAAATTAACACTCCCTGACAATGCCGTCACAAGCTGGGGCCTTCCTCTAATCGCCATCTTGGCCAGTAGCAAGAAGAGGAAGGGCCTCTTCAGTGCCTGCCCCCTCATCATGAATAAGCTTCCCACTGAGGCCTGCCTGGCACCAACGCTAGTAACTCTTTGGTGCTGGCTTAAAACTGCCCATTATGACTGGCTATGCAATCAGCTGTATATTTTGCTGGGGGGAAACGTCAGCTGTTCAACAGGTCTTGCAATTTAATTGCATTTTTAAATTTGGCTTTTACATTTCATATTGTATCTGTTATGATGTTTTATTGTTATTTTGTATTTTGTCGCATTTATTGAAGCCTTCCAGGTAGTTCCACAATGCCGTGTGGAAGGGAGGACCAAAACAAAAGACGACGACTGTGATTGCCCTCCTCATAAACAGACCATGTTGCTGCCACGACATGGGTTTGCAAAATATTTATTTTTAAGAAATAATAAAAAGTTATTTAAAAACCCCTCTGTGTCCCCATTGAAATCAACTACTCAGTAGTGTCAGGAGGAGGTACATAAAAGGCAAGCGGGAAAAGGCATTGTGTGTTTGTGCACGTCGATCATTCCCTTCCCCAGATCCTGAGATTCAGGGAGTTAATCAGATTCGTATGGCCTGTGTAGAATAATCATAATCATATTCAAACCCCCACATTGCCAAGTGGTACCCGCATCCAGGGAAAGTAGCAGCAGTGGTAGAGTGTATGGAGGCAACGCGTTAGAACAGTTGGCAACATATGACATTACAAACTTTTAAACTTTTTTAAAACTTGAAAAGCTAACAGCAACCATTCAAAAACCTTTCACATTTTCAGGAGGACGGGGACCCAAGCACAAGCTCTTGGGGCATTAAGTTTCAACATTCAAGTAGTGATTGGATCCTGGGCCGGAACTGTGGCAAGGTTAAGCCAACAGCCGTTCGCTAAATCGGAGCCATTTAGCATCCAAACCACACGGACAGGTGCAATTTGTAGGCATTTCTTGGGATAGCCTAAACATTCTCACGGTGCTCATCCTTACAGGGTCGCTTTCCAACCCAACCAGCTGAACTGCGGAGACTGTTCTGGAAAAGGAGCTCATCTGGGAGTCAAATTGTTTCTGGATTGTGCTGCTTCAGAGTGTGAAGGAGAGAGAAGTTGCATAATTGAATCTTTCCCACATGAAAAACTAAATGGCAGAGGGATGGGCTCTAAACTCATCTTCATCTTGACCTGCTGGTTTTCTGTGTCTGCCATTGGTGGGGGCAGGAACCTATCCACACAACCTCCCATGTGCAAACTGAAGAGTTTTACTGTGTGGTTGAGCTTTTTTGCCTAGGCAGTTCACCCGCCTCCAGACCTAAGAGGTTAAGGCAGGGGCAAGAAAAGGATTAGGAAATCGACCCCTTTTCCCTCAGATTGGCTTTCGTAGGAGCCTGATCAGCATAGCATGGGGGTGAACCTACAAGTTACATTTGCACCCACACACCGGGGGTGTTTCTTTCTCTCCAGGAGTCTCACTTTACTGTAAACAGACTAAGTAATGTTCAGCCTCATTCATCAGATGTCCAGGTATTTGTGGAGTAAGAATCAGGACAGGTTAGCAGAAGGATCTACTCGAGTTTGGAAGAGGTTGGAAACTGGGCTGCTGGTGGCAAGCCCACTTCGAATGGAAAACCCAGGAAGGCACTTCACATTTGGCATATGACAGGGTTAAGGACTAGCCACTTGTCCTGGCCAGGTGGAACAAAGAAGGGAGGATGTTAGAGGGCCGGTTTTAAGCAAGGTGCGCTCCTGTCCCTCCAAGGCACACGTGAAACGCAGACAAGTTCCGAGGCAAAGGTGCCAGCTGTGCAACTGGCATGGAGAGGCGAAGAAGCAGCACTGGTCCAGGATAGGCGCAGGGTCCGTCCCCAAGCAGCATCCTTCCCTCTGGACCGCAGCCGGAGGTTCAGCCTGCACGGTCAGACGTACATGGCCCGGGACATGACAAAGGCCTTGTCTGTCGCCATGGGTGTCAGGGCTGCCTCCTCCTCCAGGGCTGTGAAGGAAAGTGCATCGTAGATTGGGTTGACCTGGTCCAAATACTCATCCTCCAGGTTGGCTGCAGCCTCGGCCGCTGCTTCTCGCTCCTCGAGTGTCGGCAGCTCGTGGTATCGTGGGGTCTCCTGGAAAGGGGAGCAAACACACAGAGAGCAATATTAACTCACAGTGCTCGCTCCTCTTCTCCCAGTCTTTCCTCTCGTTTGTTGTCTTCCACAACGTTGGCATTTAGGTTGGGCCAGGGGCTGTGCCTAGATCTCCACTGCGGGGAGCACAGATCTGCAGCTCAGCCCTGCAGTGAGTTGCTGGAACTAGAGGGGGTTTTTTCCCCAAGTATTTTTACCAAGCCTACCCAATCTAGCTTCGCCCCACCTTCCACGCCCAGGGGCTGATGCTGCTGGCCCTTCCCCAGAGGGCCCTGAGGCTGAAATACACCCACACAGTACCTGACGTGGCCAGGCCTGAGTCCCTGGGCTGGGGAGTCGCTAAAGTTGAGGTCCCTGGCAATAGATGGTGGCACAGCAAAGACCATCTGTTGCACACAGGTATTATACAAAATCTACTTTTGCTCTTTCTTGTTATGCATGCAGGACGTTCGTTCTGTACAGAATTTGTCCGTAATTCTACATTCGCAGATTACCTGCCAAACATGCCCAGGGGCAGCCCCACTTTGGCGGAAAGCTAGCGGGTGGTCTGAGGCGGCAACTTGGTTAAAGGGCAGTGCTGCTGCTACAGGTGAGCTGTCTAGAAGTCCAACCTCAGGATCCTCTGCAGCTCGGTAGAGCATCCAGAGGGGCAACTCCCCACCAAATCGTAACCGGGATTCTGCTTTTGCACCTGCAAGGGGTAGCACAGTGTGAGAGCCAGTGTGGCTTAGTGGTCAGGGGTCTGAACCGGAGACCTGGGATAGCCAGGTGCTCTACTCCCCTCTGGGCCGGGAAGTTCCCTGGGTGACTGCAGGCTAGTGACTGAATAATCCGCTTCACAGGGAGTGGCGGAGAACTAGGTAAGCTGCCTTGAATTCCTCACCAGAGGAAGAAAGACTGGGTATGAAGAGAACGTAAGAACAGCAACAGCAGAGAGTCTGGGTAAACACAGCCAGTCCCGATTCTGATTTCAGAAAGGTCACCGAGCATGGCCCACAGGTGCGGGGAAGTAAATTGCTTCGCCTCACAGTCCTAAGGGCCAGGAACTTGCATTGTTTAGAAGAAGAAAGCCAAGCATCTCAGGATTCCAAAGTGTGCAGTTAATAAGCAACTTCCATGTTTTGGGAGGTATGATCATGGATGCGCAGGATACATGCTGGGTGGCAGTGGTGCATGCATGTGCATTTGATGTATCGATGTACCTCTGATTGCTAATGGGGCCTCTGAGTCCACATGGGGCCATCTGTCTCCCCGCGGCAAACCCAGTTCAGGAACATCCATTTCTGGCTGTCCGAGTTAATTCTATCTAAGCGAATCCAGTCACTTGATCATACGCCATGTGTTCAAGGTGGGATCTTTCCTAGAGCAAACCTCTTGGCACCAGCTCCCCCTCACCTCCATTTTGGTGGTAATAACCCCTCCAAAGAGATCGTCTGTAACGCTGGGTTCAAAAAAGGGAGTTTTGAGTGGGATACTCTCAGCCTCAGTGGGTTTAGCAACCTGGAATAAACCAGAGATGTAGTGAATATGGGATAACCTGAGCCGTCAAAGGAAACCATGAGAGAAAGGAAACCAGAGTCGGAATAAATTCTAGGATACCGGATGGTCAGTGATCTCGGTTTACAGATATGTCTTTTCCATGCACAGTCTCCTATGCCAGCCTTCCCCAACCTTGTGCCTTCCAGGAGTGTCTGGACTACAACACCCAGAATTCCCAGTCAGTGGCCCTGCCGGATGGGAATTCTGGGAGTTGTGGTCCAAATGCCTCTGAAGGTCACCAGGTTGGAGAAGGCTGTCTATGCCTTTCTAAAGAGCTTTTTCTGACTTGTCCAATCTCCTCTCATCAGCTGCAGAAATGAAAAGAAACTTCTGGCCAGAAATGCACGGACTTTGCCGTGCTCTGCGTAATCCTTTTGCCCTTAGCCACCACTGGCAAAGATCAGAAGATTTTGCAGTTCCACACTTAACACCGGCATCGACATTGCGGATGGAAGCAGAATCCAGTGTCCCGAGAATCCCAGCTTTCCCTTTAGAAACACACACACAAGTTCCCTGCCCCGAAGGCTGCCAAGACAGCCAGGCCAAGTGTGAGCCCCGCTTGCTGAAACCTCAGAAGCCGGAGGGGAAGCTGGGTAAAGTTTCCCCAGGGAGGTGAGGCCAGGCCATGCCATGGCATGGCATGCAGCTGCTGATGGCAGTTTGGATGGCTGATGTCAGACTTCTGCTTTTGCCTCCTTTCCAGGGCAAAGCAGGGGCAGCCCCAGGGGCTGTGAGTCGGCTGGTGGGCAAAGGGACGGGGGACTGCTGTTTTGATGCTGGGCTGGCATCAAAAGCCAGCGTCGCCAGGAAGCCGAGAGAGGGCCCACACCTGTTAAGCCCCGATCCACGCTGTCCCTCTGCCTCTTTCCCGTCTCCCGTAGCCCCCTGCAGCCTCCTTGTGCATGCCAGTGGCCAAAGGAGCTCAGAGAAGGACCACCTGCTACTGTTAAAAGCACAGCTGCATTGGCTGGTTTGGAAGCTGGCACCTGGGGTCAGATCTCGATGCTTCAGGGCCATGCCAACCCGGCGCTCTTTGGCACGGAGAACAGTTCATGGATAACCCATTTGACAAGTCACAGCAATAAAACCATGTTGCTCAGCCTCCAGGTGCCCCCCCAGGTATGTTTGCCTATAATTCCCAAGACTGCTGGTTGGGGATGATGGGAGCAGTGGACCAGGCCTGTTGAAAGCAACTGAGCTAGCAGGTTGGTGCTCCTGCCACATATCCTGGGTTTGCCACTGGCTTTGTTATAATTTCATAACAACCAGTCCGGAGGTAGATAAAAATCCCCCAAATTCTCTGCCGTCATCTTGCCCTGGGAAGCACTTCACCCGGGTGGTTCCAGGCCACAAGCAGTGAGGCAGAAATACATACCGGTTCTGTCTCCTCGGACAGCTGACAAGGTGGGGGCGGCTTGTAGGCGGGCGGCCCTTCCAGGCTGCAGGGATGAAGGAGAGGACATCAGAACGACCAGGCAGGAACCCCGGAACGATGAAGCCCCAGGCCCCCTGCAATCTGCCTCCCACTAAGCAGGCACGGCGGGGCAAACCGTATGATTCAGCCTGGATTGCTGCCATCGCACAGCAAACTGAGCAGGTGTGGTTTTGAGGAACATGAAAGAGGGGGCCTAGGTGTGGCGAACGCAGAACCCCCCCCCCCGCCTTCCCCTGCCACTCCTCTTCCCAAGGACTTTATTTCCTGGAGTTCCCCCAGATGGAAGCTGCAGGGGGAAAGAGGCCTGGTGGAAGGGAAGGGGCATGAGTCCCTTCCCCCCCAGGCCCTCCCCCCCATGCTGCTGGCTTGGATTACAGCTCCCATCATTCAGTAGAGATAGAATATTTGCAGGGGACATTCCGCCCTCCTTGCCTGCACCCCCTGCTTCCCCCACCCGGCTCCCCAGAGCAAACTCACTCGTCCTCCTCGCGGTCCATTCGGTTCTTCTGCTGCTGCCGGCAGATCAGGACGCCAGTGGCCACCACGGCCAGTGCCACGATGGCCGCGATGATGCCTCCGATGATGCCGCCCGTGGTGCCTGCCCCGTCCATGTTGGGCTTATCTGGACCCAGAAACACAGAAGAGAGCAGCCCCGTTAGCCGGATCCGAGAGCCTCAAAGCGTGTGCGAGAGCAAAGCAGAAGCCGTGCGGAGCTGGCACGGACCCTGCCGGGGGGCTGGCCACACGGGCAGCAGCTGCCCAGGCCACGTGTGGTCCTGTGGCACGTGGCACCCAGGATCCCTCCGTCACAACCAAGCAAACCAGTCCCCTGCACCCAGAACATCCAAGCGGGGAGGCAGGCGGCACAGCAAGCGAAAGTGGATTTGGCAGCCTCCAGAACTCCTGCCAAGTAGGCACCTTTGCAGAATTTCTCTTTTAGGGCCGGTTAGTTCCAGGGAAGTTTCCTGGAGTTGTTCCCCAGCAGCAAGTCGGGGACCAGCGGGCAGGGCTCACTCCTCACGCACACACCGAGAGGCGGCCATCGCACAGCCCTGGCAGCTCCGGGTCGCCAAAGCGAGTCCGGGAGGGAGAGCAGGAGCTGGCGGCCCTCCTTGCTTCCTGCCGGCCATCAGCAAGGGCAGGCAGGAGGGGGAAGGAGGGGGAGCGAGAGCAGATGCTGACGGGGGTGGGGGGCGCTTGCTGCCGTCCTGCCCCCCCCCCCGCCAAGCCTGGACCCCTGGCAGCCTGGGGCTTGGACCCGCCGGTGTGGATCGCGCCCTTTCCAAACCATTTGTGTGCACGGGAGCCGGGGGGGGGGGGGGCGGTCCCCATTTCGGCCGCTGGGTGGCGCGCTTATCCTGCGCTGCGGATCAGGGAAGCGCCAGCGCAACCAGGAGCGATTTCTCAGGAAGCGGCGCTGGGCGCGGACTGGCCGCGGTTTGGCTCTCAGAGGGACGAGGAACTGCAGGCGGCCAGTTTCGGTGCTCTCCTCCCTTCTGCAGTTTCAGGAACTGGGTGGCTTTGAACATCGGGGCGCAGGAGGGGGGCCAAGCAGCCGCAGCCCCACTTGCAAGGCTGGGCCCCCATGTTCCGTGTGGGGCTGAGCCTGACGAGCCAAAGGGAAGGCGCCACGCACGTGCGAAGGTGCAGTCAAGATTCCCAGACTCCGGGTCCGTTTCCGCGGGCAGAAATCCAGTGATTAGAGTTGGGCGGGTCAAAGCCACCTTTCTTTAAACCGAGTTTCTCGTTTCTAAGGCTGTGGCAGAAGATGGAGTTGCCGGAAGCAGACGGGAACCGCCACAAGCAAAGCGCCCTGCATGGCGCTTCTTGGCTTCCACAGTGATTAGCCGCCGCAAAATAAATTATGCAAAATAAGAGACATATAGAGGAAGCAGCTCAGCGTGCATTATTCATGCACGCTATAATGTGCAGCTCTTCCTTGGTACATCGTTTCCTATGCGCGGGTGTGTCGCCCTGAGAGTGGATGTGAAGATGTAATCTTTCAGCGTTTCTCAAGAGTGATGGCTACTCTGTGGGGAAGGGAGTGCGGAAGGGACGGATCCGCATCGGGGTGCCTGGAATACAGGCCCTGCTCTAAAGGGGGAAAGAGGTGCAGGGGTCCAGTGTTAGAACCATCAGTTTCATTGTGCATCCAGAATATATAATACACACACAGAGAGTAGAGTGGTGGGAGTGGACGTCAGCCCCAGGAGCCCCTGCCAGCAAGGCCGATGACCAGGATGCTGGGAACTGGAGGCAAAACCCACCTGAGCTCTACTTTCTGCCCAGCTTTGCTCTAGGGCAGCCTTCCTCAGGCTGGGCCCTCCATCCAGGCTGGACTACAACTCCCATCTCCAGCTACTGGCCATGCTGGCTACGGATGTTGGGAGCTGTAGTCCTACACACTTGAAGGGTGTGCTGAGCTGAGGGAGGGCTGGTGTGGCGTGCCTGGGCACAGTCCATCAGACAGCAGGATCCTGTGCCTCCCCTGCCCCCCCAGCGAGGAGACCCAGCAACCACATGCCCTTCTCTACCCCACCAGCAAGAGGGCTGATGGGCACTGTTTGCTCCTGTGCCTTCCCTTGCCATGGAAACGCCACCAGAACTAGAACTTTTTGCTTGCCAATTTTCTTATTTATTTTCTTTAAAGTGTTTTAGGCTCCTTCATCATTCTGGCACTTTGGAGCCCAGTGAAGGAATTCTTAGAAGCAGGTTCTTTGATGTGTGTTTCTCTTTTTTAAAAATGGAGAGCAGGGGGGGGTGGGGGAATGTGACAGAAAGCCTCCCTAAAGCTTAGGGGCAAGGGGAACATGAGTGGCACTGCATAAGCGATATTATGAATAAGAATCCTCATGTGGATCCTGCCTCTTCCCACCATCTGCCACATCAGGATAATATCCTGCCCCATCTTACACAGATGTTGAAAGAGCAACGGAAATCAGTGTGTGAGACACTACATGCTGCTCAGGGTCACAGCAGGCTAGAAAGGAGACGGGGGGGGGGGCGTTTTCCTGGCACGATGGCAAACCTTCCAAGGCCTGCAGAACAAGCTGTCATTAAAAATTTGCCCATTTTAAAAGCTGGCCAACCGAGGCATCCTGGAAACGAGGGTTATTATTTGGTATACCTCTCTCACGAACGACCAGCTCGCCAGAAAATGCCATTCTCTTCCTGGCACAGGGCAAGCGCGGTCGGAGAACTTTCTTCCAGGCAAGGTCCATCTGCAGCCCTCCCTTTGGGTCGGGAAGGATCAGAGACACATGCGCGGCCGTGAAACACGGGCCTCTCCGTGCCATCTTTTCGCTGCCAGCTCGGCGTGTTCATCCATCTACTGATCCCCTCCTCAGCTCTCCTGGGAGAACCCATAATTACACTCAGCCCCATACATTATGCATAGACAAGCTCGGAGCAAATGGTTGCTCATGGCCTCCTTCACAGCAGCAACAGCTCAAAATTATTTTTTTTAGGCAAAAAAGGAAGATTTCCAAAGGAATCTTGTTGACACCAGTCCTACTGCCAAGAAGCCGAGTTGCAGCTAGGAACATCAAATCCAGAGGGGAGGGAGAAATCCTTGCACCACAGTGGAGTATAAGGGAGCTGCAGTTCGGATTTTGCTATCTCTAACAGCAAGAGGAAGGAGAGGGGGAGAGAGAGGAAGAAATGCTAGAAGATGTAGAAAGATGGCAACATTTTCTATACTAGGAAAGGCTTAAAGGATTAAGATTGTTTCGAGCTTAGAAATGCAGATGTCTGCAGACGAATATGATGGGTGTGCATCCGGAGCGTGAAAACGGGATCGCAAAGGCAAGCCAAGACGGCAAGTAGAACAAGGCCACGCATCTGCCTCCGCCTGCACGACAGGATCCGCTGCAAACCGCTTCTAATCCGAAACCAGCCCCTGACATGCTGCAGCCAGAGACCAGGAGCAAGCAACCAGGGGAGGGTTTGGGGTCTCTCAGGCAACTGGACATAAGGGGACCCCTAAAATATATTCAGGGGCACAGGGGAAGGAGGGATGCCTATTTGATATGGGTGCTGATGTGTGCTGGACACAACATGTCCTCACAGCCTAGCCGGGCTCTGGCAGAACTAGAGGATGCTCGCCAAAAGCCTGCGGGGAGCACTTTGTGGCACAGGGCCGAGCCCGCACGCTGGCGGAGATTCACGGCCAGACTGCCGGTCTGCTTTCTTAGATGAGCCCCTCCAGGCCTTGCCCTGCAGGGGAATCCCTAGTCTTTTGTTCCAGTCTCCGCTCAGCCAGGAAGCTCCCAGGATGACTTCTGGCCAATCACAGACTTGCAGCCTAAGCTACCCTGCAGGGTTGTTGTGAGGAGAAAAATGGAGGAGATCGATGTAAGCTAGCTTGGTTTCCTCTCTGGAAGAAAAGGGGCGGGCTCAAGATGCTAAATGCAATGCAATGAGGAGTCAAAGTGCACAGCGATTATTTAAAAGGCATTAAGTCTACAAGAGAGGCAGTACTTTCAAATTGGAAGAACCAAGGTACATATTACCCATCGCAGACACTTTTAATATCTTGGATTCCCTGAAATATTGCATTCAGTGCCTCAGAAATGATCATTTGCAGCCCGAGAGGTGACTGGCTTTTGTACCCGAGAGAGCCTGACCGGTTCCCATCTCCTCGGCTGCCTCACTTCGCTTTTCTTCTGAAGTTTGGATGACCACTTCTGCCCTCTACCCTTTCAGACCACAGCCCTGCCTGTCTGTTCCATTTGGACATATTTGTTGACCACCGAGTTAGTCAGTGCCTTATCCTTGTCCCTTCCTGGCTTCTTGGTCTCCTACCCTTCCTACATCCTGCCATCTGGTGCCAACGGCAGCTTTCCTTTGCCAGGTTTCGGGTACAGCCCCGTGGCACGCTATGCTCACGGGTGCATGCTGGCTGCCCGAAACTTCTGCTCTCCGGGGGCCTGGGCAGTTCCCTGGCTGCCCGAAACTTCTGCTCTCTGTGGGCCTGGGCAGTTCCCTGAACCCAGTGCTAGAAAAACTGGTCGTTGGACTACAGCTTTCATCGTTCTTGTCTACTAGCTACTCTGGCCAGGGCTGAGAAGAGCTGGCCATTCAACAACCTTTGGAAAGTTGCTGGTTCCCTTTGTCCTCCTTAGCTATTGGGGTGCACTCATTTGGAGGGACAAGGTACCTACAAGTCCCATTTTCATATTTTCCTTCACGCCGTGTCTTCAAGACTGTGTGTGTGTGTGTGGGTTCAAGCACAGCCAGAGGCAGCCCAACCATTCTGACAGGGAGCAGAGGCCCACGGTCTTATATCTTCTCTCGAGTACACGCTGAGGGTTTGTGGAAAAGCTCCTTCCAGGATTGATCCCGGTCAGTTTGGGTTTAAAGGGAGGCAGCCTTGTGTTCTCAAGGAAGAAAGCAAGACTGCGGGGACCAGTCAGACAGGCAGGGCTGGCCTGGCCGGGAACTACTCTGCTTATCAGCTGAGTAACTACTGAAGAGGGACCGACAGAAGGGACTGAGGAAGGAGCTTGCACAGGATGTGATGCGGAGTATGAGCCAGCCAGAGGATGGGTGAGTCAGGGCTGGGCTGCCTGTTGTCATCACAGCGTGGCCATTGAAAGTGGGTGAGAAAACAGAGTGGATGAGAGGGAAGGCGGAGAAAGTTTTGAAATTTCAGGGAAGGAGGAGGGTTTTGAAAGGGAGCCAGGGGCGTGGGGTGGGGAGGGGGAGGAAGCTGGAAACGAATTCTTCCTGAGCTGCAGAAGTTTCAAATTCCAGAGGAATGGTGTCAAGATACATGCTTCCCAGTGGTTACAGATCAAGCCAGCCCCCGCACCTGCTATCAGTCCACCCCGCACAAAAGAACCTAAAGAAGGCTCGCTCCCCGGACCTTTGCTCCCTCTGCTGCTGGGAACAAACGTTTATCTTATCTCTGCTCCGCTCTCTGCCAGGCCAAGCCAAGCCCAGTTTCTCGGTTGCTCACTTCCCTGGCCCCTCATCCCCACAGCTGGTCCTTCAGGAACAACAGTCCCCGGGACCTCAGGCCTGGTCTTTGGACCCCAGGAGTCCAAGGGTTGGGTCCATCCTTGGCTAAGTAATGTGGAACGATTAAATCAGCATTAATTAAATTGCGAGGGGGCACTATTTTCCTTCTCAGCTGGATTCCTGGGAGACTTTGCTAGCTGCACTAGCTGAAGTTCAACAGGGGAAGCCTTTGCAGGTGTGGAGCTGCCATGATGCGGATAAAGTCACCTGCTCTGTTTCTGGGAACCGTACAGCGGAAGAGGCATGGGAGTTGTCAGCAGTTAAATATGCCGTCATCCTGATGGCCAACCCAGCCGGGGGGAAAGTTGCAGAAGCACCAGAAAAGAGGATGTTGACCAGTTTCACACCGCCAAAAAAAGAGGACATGGCTTTGCATATCCTAGTTTGTGTGTACAGTTGCAAATTGAGAATTACGTCGGATGATTTAAATAGCCATTGTGGGAAACCTGGGTGCTCATTCCATTTGCTGTCCAGGCATTAATCTGTAGAACATTGTCCATCTAGTCAAAGCTTGGCAACATACAGGTTCCTTGGAAAGGATAAAAAGAACAGAATTTTCTGAGGCGGGGACACTCGTGTGCTCAGTGCTGCTCAGATATACTTTAAACATGGGAGAAAGCACTCCACACTGGACCAAGCTCCCCTATTTTTCACGCAAATAGATCAGAAATAAGGCAATGCTTGCTGTGATATAGTTATTAAACACTCAAAGCAGACTGGATGCCACTTTGGAAAACTTTTCCCCCACTCAAGATCCAGACAGAGCAGTTACGGTTCCTCCCTGCCAAGGGAGAGACACTCTGCACATGCTCAAACTACCCTTGATCCCAGCCCTGCACACTTCAAACACATTTGGGCAGCGGAGGCCTAGCTCTTGCTGCGGTGGTAGCCTTGCACCTTTCCTGGCCTGCTGGGGCTGATGTTCACTGGGGACCAAAACATCTGGAAGGCACCGGGTAGAGGAAGAGGCCGTCTCCTACAGCCCATGAACAGCCTGTCTCTATTTCTCCCTTCTTGTTTTTGCCTCCCCGTCGCATTCAAATTCAAATCGGAGCTGTTTTGATGAGGGTGAGAAAGCAAGGAATCAGCTGTGCTCTTATCCGGACGGGCAGAATCCAGTAACAGTGATGCTGCTTGGATGCCCTCTCGGCTGGAGTACTGTAATGTGCTTTATGCGGGGCTGCCCTGGAGGACAGTCAGGAAGCTTCAGTTGGGACAGAAAAGGGCAGCTTGTCTGTTAACAAGGACTGGCAGGCAAAAGCACATAACACCAGTCCCTCAGCAGCTACTGATTGAAGTCTGGGCCCACTTTAAGCCGCTTACACTGACATCAAAGCTCTAAATGGTTTAGGACCCGAGTACCTGAAGGAACATCTCCTGCCGTACACACCTACGATACCTGGGATCATCTTCTGAGGTCCTCCTCCAGGAGCCGCCCTTAAAGACTATCGGGAAGGTGGCTACTTGGGGAAGGGCCTTCTTGGTTGTGACACCCCGTTTATCGAATTCTCTTCCCAGAGAAATATGCCTGGTGCCAACACTTGATCTTCCAGCACTATGCGAAAAATGTTTCTGTTCTCCCAGTAGCTTAATTATTAAGTGATCAATTTTGAAAATTATTATACTTGTTTATATATATATATATATACACACACGCATTTCACTGGATTGTGGTTTGCTTATTTATTTAGTTCTTCATGTTTATTTTTGTTTATTATTTCTTTATTCCTGCTTTTGTTGGTTGGCTCAGGTGCTAAATTGCTGGAATGTACAAATGCTGGAATGTATCATAATTGTTTTACTATGTTATTACTATATTATATTTTTAATCTTGTAAAGCATTCTGAGAGCCAAATCAGCAATGGAGGACAGTACAGAAAATTCACAGAAAGAGGGAGGGAGGGAAGGACGGATTGGGCTGAAGCAGAAGCTCCACTAGCTCTGTTCCCTTGTTCTTTGGGGCCTGCCAACTCTCTGTGTGCTTTTAAAAAAATCTTCTCTAGCAGCATTTCCTTAAACAGAAGCTGCTCCCTCAGTTTCAGCCCCTCCCTTGGGAATCTCTTTCTGTGTTTACATGAAACTAGACAAAAGGGGAAAATGGATTGTACTTTCGGCCTCAGAGGAATGAGTTTATGTTACTTCCCTGGAGTCAGTGCCTGGCTGCAACAGTTGGCCAAAGCGATCTTGTTAAGCGTAGGAATTCAGCATGGGAATTTTAAGCTGGGAAGTATGTGCTTTCCAGCCCTTTTCCATCCCTAGGATGCACTTTTGCAAAGTGGAAGGACTGCAATACCACCCTACCCCACAGGGCTGTTGTGAGACTCTACTTCCATTTATCTGACATCCACGCTGTGGGATTTTTAATCTTCATCACTATGAGATCAGCGCTGTTCTCCACACAGCCCTCCTCATCCCATCAAATTTCCTCTGAGCGGCAACATGGGGAGTTCCTGCTTTTTTTGACAGAATTTCAGCATCTTTAAATAAGTGCCTGGCAAGCAAAGAAAAAACTCTTTCCCCCATGAGGACATCAACATGAGAAGGACTGATTGTCTTAAAATTCTGTCTGCCAGACACATATTGAAAAGACACTTGCTGGAGGGGGGTAGTCATAACCGGGTCCGTAAGCAGGGCAAGGCTCCATTCACAAGTGCTGCAGGTCTCGAGCTAAGCCAAGCCCCTGCTGCATGTGGTAGATGCAAGACGCTTCCTTCGCCCAGCAAAACACCAGCTCGCTCCACTCCCGTGCCTCAAACAGCAGGCAGATGTACAGAAAACAGTCCCGGCCGGGCCCTGCAGCTGTTCTGGCCTTTCTTCCCTGCCTAAACCTGCACAGGATTGTGCCCGCAAGAGGCACTGCCGTGCCACACAAGTCTACAGTATAAATGTGGATCATGTCTCCAGACAATTCTGGCCTTTAAAAACTTGAACCATTTGAGGGGAGGGGAGGAGTGCTGTGCCTTGGAAATTCGGCAGGTGAGCCTTACCTCCACGCTAGAAAGAGGTAGCTAAATTTCCCTGGCTAAATTCGGCGGTGCCTAGCCAGGGAAAAATAGCCAGAATGCAGCAGTGGTGCCTTCTTAGCCCCCTGGGGGGTTTTAGCCACGACCAGGAATGACCAAGCAGCCCAGACATGTGAATATGTGCTGCTTGGAAGATTTCCTGCATTACCTGATAACATGCCAGGTTCTGTGACTACACGGGGCTAATTATACGCTACTATCTTGAGTTGTCTATTAATATCTCCCCAAATAGAGCACGCCGTGCTATGAAGAAAGCTGCCTGATTTCTCGTAAAAGCGCTGCTTTTACAGGGACTGAATCACAGCTGAAAGAATCTACTACCCAGCTCGGTTGCTCATCTATCGCATGAGCTCATGCGATGATCGTTCGTCCTTTCTTTCCATTTCGGGAACATGGGACGCTGCTTTACACTGAATCGGACCAGAGGTCCAGTATCGTCCACACTGGCCTGTCCTCCAGAGTTTCCGGCAGTTTTTGCATCTCGAGACTGCTGCATTCCCCACATTCCCTGTCCTCGTTGCTGTTTCTCTGGTTTTTCAGTTGGTGCCAGGCCCTGCCTCCAAAAGTTCACACATTTTCGTCCAAAGAAGTATCCAAGATGACCTCTGGCATTTATCACCAAGGCAATATTCAAACTGGGATCTTGCAGCCTTCCATCTATGCTACACCTGTATATTATTATTATATTATTTGTCACTGCTCCCATCCCAGGAATTGTCATTTGAGGGTGCCACGAATCAACGATTCCCCCACAAAATGCCAAACCTGGTTGCCAACTTGGGTGCCTGCCAAGCTGTGTGCCACGAGAACTGTGGCAAGTCGTGGAAGCGTGGATGACAAGCAAGCATCCCCAGAAGAAACAGCCCGGTGGCCAGGACTGACCGTCTTCTAAGGTGGGGCGAGCGAATTGTGGCCTCCCAGACGTTTTGGCTAGAATGACCACTGGCTGTGCTGGCTAGAGGTGGGGCGATGCGGCGGGGAAAAGGCCGGACGATGCCCCACCTTCTGCAGCTGCGGGAGAGCCATGGCGGTCTTCTGCGGAGTTGCTCACAGGCCGTGAGAAGCTTGGGCCTGGCCCCGAGCTGAGCTCACGGCCCAGACCTTCCTGCCATTGCCAGAACCCCTTGCAACGCTCACGGGGACTCCTTGGCCGACAGAGACGTATGGACGTCACTCCCCTAACGGAGGGCACCACTTTCCGCCTTCCTGGGCGGCAGCCTGGCACAGAGGATCAGTTCCAAGACTCGCATTGTACCCCTTTTTCTTTAAAAACCCTCTGCCCCCCAAATGTCCAGCAGGGTGAGCCCCCAAAGCACTCAGCAAGCAGCATTGCCTCCGGTGACCTCGTCTCGAAGCACTTGTATTGTCTTTGAAGAAGAAACAGCTGCTCTGCCTCAGTTCTTTCCCAGGCCGCCACATGGGTGGTTAAGGACGATGGGAATGACCTGACCTGCCCTGCTCTTCGGGGTCAGACCCTAAATCTGTCGGTGCGAAAGGACTTAACCTGATGTTCACGCTAGGACTGAATTGGATCTTGGCCCCATTGTGATCTGACGGTGGATTAAGACAGGTGGTGGGTGAGGGATCAGAAAGCAATCCAAGCCGGCTCGCCCACACGCCTGGCAGCTCTCCAGAAGCAATGCCAGCACTTGATCGTGGCTCATAGTTTCTGTTTGCCGACCTTCAAGGCCACAGTTCAGAGCATTTTGGCAGGGCTGGCTGCATCAAACAGGTGTCTGAGGACGCTCTAACCCCAAGTGCAAGCGATCATGAGATTGGATGAACCACCCACAAAGAACCACCATTCCTATACTGGTGGCGAACTGTGGGGGTCGGGGGCAGGCCCCCCAGGAAAAGTGGAACCCCAACACCCCTCTCCAAGGAAGCACGGGGACCACTCCCACCCCTGCCCAGTATCCGAGATCTTCAACCAGCCTTCTCGGGATGACAGGTGTGCATCACACAGCAGGCCACTGGCCAAGTTGCCGAGCAGAGCATCGGCGTACCAAAATCCCGCTGGAGAGCCTGAGACCCGGAGCCGAGAGTTGCAAGAGGCCCAGAAATGCAGCGGCCGCTTTTCGCGGGTGCAAACAGAACAAGGCTGGTGTCAGTCAGTGAGGGGAGAATCAAGCACTGCAGAAAGTGACGGGGAAGAAAGTTTCAGGAAGAAGCACACGGCTCCGGGCTCCCCACCCCAAGTCTGCTTTCGCTTTCTGTGTCACTCATCTTTGGCCGACTGGCGGCCCGGAAGCTGCAAGGGGCGGAGGGAGGACGACTGAGCTCACCTGGGCCGAAGCGCAAAGCATCCCAGGCGAGGCTATGGAAGAAGCGTCTCCGTTCCCTATTTCTCCCATGCTGCACTTCTGCTTTTTGCCTGGGGGGTGGGCGATGAGGTGCAAACCTTTCCCCTGGGCTGCGCACTGATCGTGTGCATGCAACTGGCACACTCACCCCTGCCCTAGTGGCACACTTATCCAGCACTGGGCAAGTTCTGCCCATCCCTGACCCAGATACTGGGCCGCAGCTTTGACTGCATCATGCGTTCCTGGTGTACACCAACATGCTCTCAAGCCAGCCAGCCAGCCAGTGAGCAGTAATGCTGCTTTTTATAGCTACGTCTGTAATGTGCCCTCTCTCACACTTGCATTTTATACCCACTAAAATGGGTTTTTCAAGATGAGGACCGGGATGACAGATTCTGAAAGCAAGAACACTGCCTATTTGCCTGAGCGCTAGCATGCAGTACAGAATTACGTAACTATTTTCAATTCTCGAAAAGTGTGGCCTTCCGTTGAATGAACAAACGATGGTGTTTCTAGCCCTCATGATTCCCCATCCCTCTCAGGACATTCCAGGAGCCTCAGGAGAGCCTGTATTCAGGAGGTTGCTTTCATCATGTACTTCACGCAGGGGCTCCATTTCTACCCTGCTAACCACTTCTCTCTTCCTACAACAACACTGCCCTTTGTACACGAGATGGGGGGAAAACAATAACGTCTTCTCCATGTTCTGCCAACAAAACAGAATCGCCAGCACGCTACCAAAATCCCTCAATTATCTGGTTCAGAGTAAAGTATGCTACAGGAACATTTATGCAAAATAAGAGCATTTGCATATATTGGTATGCATGCATCTTAAAGCACCATCCTTTGATTCCTTTTTTAAATGGAGAGCGGTGAGCAGCCCCACTGCTTTTGGAAAAGGGACCCAGAGAGACTGATCACACTTACAAGTTAGCGCAGGAGCCTTGAAGGAAATGGGAAATATCTGGGCTGACGTCGCTGAAATCCAGCAGTGCGCACCGCACCACATATGGGAGACTTCATCACAATTCTGGAATTTGCAGCCAAAAGATGACGTCGTCGCGCCTCCGGTACCAAAGGCATGTGTTTCTTCCCTTCAAAGGAGGCCAGCAAATTCAGGAAAGCCAGGTCTATCAGCAGCTATTCGCAATGATAGCTAAATAGACCCAGTTTATGTTCCAAGTTTATGGACCAGATATTGGGATGACAGGCTTCCAGGAAACATCTGCTTGGCCTTGGGTTGCGGGGTGATGTGAAGCATTCCAGCAACAGGACTCTGTTCAGGATCAAACCCAACCGCCAGACGATTACCCACCCGCCTCCCCAGCCTAATGTGCATCGCCAGCACCGGGTACATATGTGCGTGCGCATGCACACACACCCGTGGAGGGCCAAGCAGGGGGACGAGCATGGCTTGTCCCAGGTGGCCTGCAGGGGCACACCAGTGGATCTGCAGTGGATTGTTGCCGTATGGAGGGTTCCCATTCAGGAATCCAACCAGGCATTGCTTTCCAGTTGCTACACCTCTCATCAGCCATTCTGCAGTTTCTGAGCATGTGCAGGCCTCACGGAGCCGTCTTAGGATGAGTCCTCTTTACACAAGCCTCCTTTTTAAGATTATCCTCCCGCCCCTAAATTCTCCAAGCCTAAATTCTCCTTTCCCTGTACCAGCCGATGCCTCCCCCCATGCGATGTCTTGGCTACGTGAAAATCTGCCCTCGGCAAATGAGTCTACTCTTAGCAGGCCAGCAAGGTAGGTAATCTCACATCCTCCAGATGTTTGGGAATCCGAGTCCCATCAGCCCCAACAAGTGCAGCAAACAGTCCAGAATGATAGAAACGGTAGCCCCAAAATCTAGACAGCGCCAGACGGCCTGGCTTGTAAGTTTGCCCTGCAAGAAAGCATCGTTCGCGAAGCCATCTTCAGAGGACTTGCTGTTCTCCTTGGCTCGCTCCCAAGGGCTCCGTCCACAGGATTACGCCCTTCCTTGCCGATGTTTTTTCATCTCATGGGGAAAATGTGGTGGAGCTCCGCGTCACCACTAGAATTTCAGTGCTGAGCAGACTGCCGTGGGCACGGGGCAGGGGGCTCCAGACCCACAGCCTCGCATCTCTGGGACATCACCTGCCTTCCCCCTTGCTAAAGATTAAGGCCTTGTTACACCCCGGTGCATCGGATCCCACCGACCCACCCGGCTTTTTGTGCTTCACCTCCTGCACACCCCCTTGACCCCTTCCGCTCGAGGCTTTCCCTGCACGACGGCGCATGCCAATTCATGCCTTTTATGCCGAGACCTGAGTCCCAAGCCCGGCTCCGGAGCCCCCTTCCCAGGCCTGCTTTCACGGTCTGCACCTGCAGCTCTGCGGAGCAGCAGGAACAGCGAGTGGCTCCCCTTCCACCGGCACCTCGGCCGCACCTGCTGCTCTCGCTTTGGTGGCTGCCTTGGCAGGAAGCGCGAGGTCCCTCCTGGGGCAGACAGGTGGCCATGGAGACACGCGAACGCTGGCAGCTCCACCTGGCCCCAAGCCCCACGCACCTGCTTCCAAGCAGCCCAGACACACACCCGCTCCACAACAACAGCCGCCGAGCGGTCGGAGGCTAACTTAGCAGAGCTACTGATCCCGCGTCTTCTGCCCTCCAGCACTGGCAGCAAGAGGCGGCTAAATAAGGCGGCCAGGAAGGAAAGCAGCTGTGAGCGGGAAGCCAAGCGTTTGTGCTTAATTGCTTTGGGAAAGAAGCAAAGGTCCTAAGACTTTTTACAGTTGTGCAGCAGCAAGAGCTTTGGGAAGATGTGTCCCGGCACCCTCCTCTTGCCAAAACCTGGTATCCCCCCAAACCAGCTCTTGAAGCAGGGATGGGGAACGCCAGGCCACGGGCCTGGCTTGGCCAGATTCTTCTCCAGGGGGGAGAAGCTCTTAGCTCTGTTCAGCTGCTGGACTGACGTGGCTGGTCTCCATGTAAGGCAGGGGGCAGTGCCGGGGGGGGGGGGCAGCTACTGAGTGCACCTCTCCTGCAGAAGCTCGCTGGCTCCTTTCAGAAGAGGCAGAAATGTGAGGTGTGGATGTGGTTTCCAAGTGCTGCTGAGTGTCTCAGAACGGCTGGTGTTAATCCGTAATAATCTAATCTGGCCTGCCCACTCCATCTTCTGCCTTACCCCTAGATGGAACGCCGCCTTCCACTAGATGTTTCCGGATCAGGATGCTGCCCCAGGGCTGCAACAACGCCCCAAAATTGTCCTAAAGGAGCAAGATGCTCACATATGGCAACCTCACACCCAATGCCCCACCACTCAGCGCAGAAGCCGATCTCCGGACTAATACACTCTCTTAAAATAGACATTTAAAGAAGCAACATGCTCATTTAAGCTTCGAAAATGACTGCATGCTTTGAGAAGTGCAGCAAGCAAGGGATGGTGTCTGATGCAGGCTATAAAAATCCAGAAGGGGCTGTTTGTTTCTACAAGCATGCCAGTACGCAGGAAACATTTCTTGCACAACAAATTAGTCACAGAGCAGCCAATATTCTGGGACAAAAATAGTTCTTGCACGCATGCTTTGCCCAACTTGAGTGTCCTCCGGATGTGCCGGACTACGATTCCCAGCTAGCTGGGGAATGCTGGGAGTTGAAATCCAACGCATAGAGTTGGGCAAGGTGAAGCAAGGCTACGCCAGGGACAAGCAGCTTCTCCTTTTTACGACCACGTTCCTGGAAAATCCTATCTGTGTATATTCTGCTTCTCTACCACGTGACTAAGGCTGCATTAATGCGCTTGCAAAAGGCCGCAGGAAGAGGAATTTGCTCTTCAGCTTAGCGATCTACCAGGAAAAGAGTGCGCATGCCAAATTACACTGGCCCAAAAGAGAATCCCAAAAGAGGATGTGGGAAGTGGGAAATTGCCCACAGGTGAATGTTTGTCTATGTCTCTGTGCGGTACACACAAAATGCATCCATTTCCTTTGTAGGACGACTATGTAGGAATCACCTCCGAAAGCAGATGAGAGCCAGGTTTTGAGACAGCTTTTAATTACACACACCAAAGCAGAGACACAGCCCACCGGGGATGACGGAAAACAACTACCCCGTATGAAAATAACTCTGGGGTATTTACAGGTGACCGGGGGCATGAGGGGAAAACTGCTGCTCCCTGTAAGGCACAGCCCAGGAGAGGGGATGAGCGAGAAAGAGGGCAACGCTGGTTGTCTTCCTCCTCAACCCCACAAACACCACACAACTCCCTCCCCCCAAAACGGTGAATGAGCCGAAGGACACGCAGGGGGAAAGTGGAACAGAACAAACCACAGAAGAAACAAGACTGATGAACCCCAGGCAAACGGATGTTCTCTTTAAGCACAAGTGTGTGTTGTTGTCGTTTAGAGACCCAGGTCAGCCACTCTCCCTTCTCCCCTCCAATCCTGCCCTTGCTGCCTGTCAAAAGGTAGGGATGGTACAAAGAGCAGGCCAGGCTTGGTTACCTGCCAACGCAGGTAAGATGCATGGGGAGGGAGCTGGGCGTTGTAACAGGAGCTGGTCTCTTCCCCCACAGCACCAGGCTGGGAGGGTCAGCACCAGCCAAGACCACTGGGTTAAGAGCACCAAAACCAGAGGGAATCGTTGGGAAGGGAGACTCAAAGTCATCGAATCACCGAACAGTAGAGTTGGAGGGGGCCCAGGAGGCCATCAGGTCCAACTCCCGCTGTTGCAGGACACCAAATTGCACCATCCCACTCAGAGGCTGTCCAGGTTCTTTTGAAGCTTTTGGGCCAAGGCCTGGGGTGGCCCACTGGTCAGTCAGCGCCACACGCCCCATCCACAAGGGCCAGGAGACGCTCAATTCCTTCTCTGGGCTGCCCCAAGCCCAGTATTGCAGTCAACTTTACATCTCCTCTTAACATCGATTAAAAAGAAAGAATAAAAATCTGGTTAAGGCAGCAGAAGCACCAAAAACCTCCGTATGACAGAAGAGGGGAGCCCTCCAGAGGAGCAATGTCTCCACCAGTCTCTCTCGCGCTCTGAAATCCCCCGTTTTCAGCAACCCCGGCTTGTTCCGTCAGCTGCCCACTCGCTTCCCTGGGAGCTCCTTGCAGCTGCCACACCTCGCAGGAAGGGCTTCCCTGTCGCAGTCCGACCACGAAAGACCCATAAATTAAAAAAGGAGAATTGAAACGGTCAAGTCTCTCAAGCTGTCTTTGCCAGGACCAAAGCGGTCTTGCCCTCCCTCGGAAGGGCCGTGGTGGCAGAGTTCACACGTAGACGGCGGTCTTTGAGATGATGGAGCCGTCGTGCTGGGACTCCATGTCGTCGTACTCGTAGTCGCGTGTGGCCGAGCCGATCGGCAACATGGGGCCCAGCTGGTCAAATCGTTCCCGCTCGTCCTCCAGGTGCCGGGACGGGTAGCCGAAGGGGGAGTGCCGCTCCTCCGGCTCCTCTTCCTCGTCGTACTCGTCGTCCTCCTTCCCTCTTCCCGGGGCGGCCTTGAGGGGCCGGTCGAGCTCGGTGAAGTCGCCGGGAGGGGGCGGGGCCGTCCCGTTGCCAAAGACCCGGGTCTTCGGGTCGTAGGAGCCCTTGGCGCTCCGGGAGTGGCGGCGGCGGATGACGAAGACGCTGACTATGGCCACCAGAATGGCCAGAGCCAGGATCCCGCCCACGATGGATCCGATCAGGGCTCCAGCGCCGCCGCTCTGCCTCTTCGCCGGCTGGTCTGAGTAAAGAAAGTAAGACGGGGGTCACTCCGAGGAATGTGCAGCGTCAGCATTACCAGCTCGGGGAAGGGGCAGAGCTGCAGATGGAGCCGTGAACGGACCCGGGGGCCAGGAGGGGCCCCCTCCTCAGCCTGGCGGGGTCCTTTCGCAGGGGACCCAACGGCCCCCTCGGTGTTCGCGTTGCGAGTGTCCAGAAAGTGCCTCCTCCATGCAGGCCTGGCCAGCGCAGCGCGGCCAGCTAGTTCTCTTCTCCCAGCATGCTGTTCTGCCACATGCCTGGCCACCGCTCGGACCCGCAGCGCCTCTGCCTGAGCAAGCCACAGTGCCCCGTGCCCCGCAGCACCGCTGGCCTCCAGCACCTTCCGGACAGGCCTGCCGGCGACGGGAGCACCTGCTGTGCCCGCACCGTGCCCGGAAAAGGCAACCCTACGTCCATCTCCTGCCAAGTCGGTGCCGTGTATGCAAAAGTGCCTTGCTTGCGTGTGGGGGACCGTGGGAACAGCCCTGCCTCACAAACTGAACGTGGTACAGTCCAGCACGGCCTCATCCGTGAGGCGCCGGATTCTCTCAGTGCACACATGAGAATAATGAGTTACACAAATAAAATGCACAACCTCTTCCCACAGACAGAAAGCACATTTCAACCACGGGCACCTGACCCCGAAGGCACTGGGAGATGCCGCCAAAAGCCCCCTGTCGCTCCAGGCATGCGAGCCACGGTTCTTACCTCGGACAAAGACGATCTGCTCCGACCTGACCTGTCCCACGCGATTGGTGGCCTCACAGATGAAAGTGGTGTTCACTGACTCGTCCACATTGCGGACTATGAGCCGTGCGCCCTGGACTTCGACGGACTTGGGCAGCGTCCCGCTGGGCCTGAAGAGAGGGAGGTGAGAGAGGCACGGTTAGAATCTGGGACTCCCACCTCTGCTTTGCCCTTGTGAACATTCATCAGATGCGGTGCCTGTTCTGAATTCAACGACTTCGATTCTCCCTGCGCATAAACGTTATTCTGTTCGTGTGGCACAGAGCACTTAACGATCTCTCCACAACCAAGACAATGAGAAACAAAAACAAGCGAAACGGTGGGTACCTGCATGCAGGTGAGCAGCCAACCAGAGTTTAGAGTCTTGGGGAGAATTACAGGAAGATGCATTTCCCCCAAAATTATGCTGTTTTGTCTCAGGAGCTTCACGTACGTGTGTGTGTGTGAGTGTATTTATTTATTTAAAAATTTATAGGCCGCCCCATTGCAACAAAGCCTCGGGGCAGCTTACAGCATCATTAAAACAATATATAAAACAGTACAAAATTTAAATAATTTATCCCCCCCCCCCGTTCAAGAACTCTTCCCTGAGATCAGCTGAGCTCATTTAATGCCTACAGTTGGTTTCTATGAGGACCCCTCTTTTCCGCATGGCCTGGCAACACGCCATGCTGCCTGCATGGACTGGAACCTGCCAGGCCAGACCGATTCGGCACTTGAAACCCTCTGGCTGCCCCCCTTCCCCGTCTAGCCTCGCCGCGCTCCCTCCGGGATTCAAGGTGCCTCGCAGAAGGGCACGCCGTGCTCCACAGCCCTGCTTTCTCTCGCCCAGCCCTTCCTCTGCCTCCAGCTAGAGTCAACAGAAGAAGAAAGGATGTTTTCGGTGCCAAGCCGGCAGAACTGGCTTGTCCTCATTCTACCCTGGAAGGATCAGCCATTTTCCCCCGGCAAGGGAAGAGAGGTTTTAAAACACCCTGCTTAAGAGGACGCAGCGAAAGCACCCTCCCTTATGGCCCTTTGGAGCAGCCTTGTGCAACGCTCGGCTGGAGCGGAATGCACGCCCCAAACCTCATGGCCCATGTGTGGGAAGGCCATGCCGTTTCCCCATGTGGCGGTCCCAGGCGGGCACCGCTCACACAAGATTCCCCAAGCCCGACAGGACAACTGCTCATGAATGCCTTGTTGCATTTGAAGACCTGGAAGGTTTCAAGGCCGGGTTTCCATTGGGATGAAGTCCAGGCAACTGCCTTTGCGGGGGACCGTGAAGTCCAAGATGGCCTTTGGGAACAAGTGGCATAAGCGCTCGAGACCACGCTATGCGTCACCAAAGAGGGCATGGAGGCCGAGCGCAAAATGTGCTCGGCCAGATGCTTTGAGAGTTATTCAGGGAAAGGGAGAGCAAGTGAGGCGTCGAGGTGAGCGGAATATACATGCAGAGTATTTTCATGTCAGGAATTGGCTGCGCTTGGGAACATTATTGGGTGGATTCGAGATGAAATCAATAAATGCACGCACACACGTCCACTGTGCACCTGGTGGAAACCAAATTTGGAACGCCCTCTGTGAAAGCAGAAAGGCACAGACTGCATTGAGTTCCAGCCGTCCCGCTCCGTGTGGATGCTTTGGGAGGTCGGAGAGCTGAGCGGAGCGGTAGGACAGTGCTGCCCAAACTCCTGTCCCCTAGATATGCTGGACTTCCAACTTCGTGACTCCCGGCAAGCAGGTGAGTTGTGATCCAGCACAGCTGAAGGGCAGCAAAGCAGGGAAACGGGGGAGGATGGGGGACGGGGGACTCACGTGGTCCATGTGAACTGGGTGGGTGTGGGGTTCCCTTTGGCAAGGCAGGTGAGAGAAGCCTCGTTGCGGCTCAAGTACCAGTTGTCGTCGTAGCCCTGGATGGTGACCTCGGGAGGATCTGTCGAGAAAGCGGCAAGAGCAAAGCTCATTTGGTTGCAGGGATCCCACAGATGCAAGCGCTCGGGTTCCGCCCCCCAGGGCCTGCATCCTCCCCAAATGTGTGTCACCCAAGGCTGACTTCTCCCTGCTCCAAACATCGGCTCTACCAGACCACCGCTCAAAAGCCCGGAACAGGAATCTCAGCACGGGAGAACCCGCATCTTGAAGAAGGAAGCCTTCCTTTGACCACCCCAGGCTGTGTGAGCAAAGGGGAAGCACTTCAGCACTGGCCAAGGGACGGGCCTGCTCTGTAATGCCCCCCCACCCCCACCCCCCAATTGCAGAATAACTCGCCATTGGAGATTCCTCAGGCACCTATGAGTTTTAGGCACCTGGAGGAAACTTTTCTTCTAAGGCACTACTTAAGCTATGTATATTAATGGCATTGGTTTGCATTTTAAATCTCATTTATGAATTTACATTTGGCCTGGTTGTATATATTGTGCATAATCTTGTTTATTATAACATGTAACTGTATTGTTTTATTCATGCTACTATTAATATTTTTATTGTAACGGCCACCCAGAGAGCACACTGGTAACGCGAAGCTTTTATACAAATGTAACACATAAATAAATCAACAAATAAGAAAGGACAATTGTAAGCTCGTCTTCCCCCAAAGCGCTGCCCTCCAAGTGTTTGGACTACACCTCTCAGCTTTCCTGACCATTGGCCACGCTGGCTGGGGATGATGGGAAGTGTAGTCTCACATGTTTACAGGGTATGAGGCCGGAGAAGGCTACGACTCTCCTTCCAGTATGCACAGCTATTATATCTATACATTAAAGCAGTGAGGGGGGAACGTGCCGAAGCCCAAGGCGAGGTTCGCTTCTGGACTGCTTTCAGGAGCGATGCTCCAGTGGCGGGTAGGGATGGAAGCAAAAGGAGAGCAGCCAGAAATGCAAACCAATCAGTGAACTGTAGTCCGAAGCACTGACTGCCACAAACGGAGCCTCAGAGGGGGTACGTCGGCCACCAGGATGGGGGGACGATGCACCAGGGGCAGGGAGCCACCAAATGGGCAGTGGTTGGGGGCATGGGGTGAGGCATGGGGAGTGGGCACAGCGCTCGGCAGAACCCCCAGGGACTGGACGGGAAGCCCAGGCGTAAGGCAGCCCTCCCTCGATTAAGGAGCGCATCCCTCTGGAACTAAATGAGGGGGCGGAGAAGAAAAGCCGGGGCGGCGTGATGGTTCCTGCACTGAACTGGGGCTGCAGGGAACTGAGTTCTAGTCCCCGCTCAGCCATGAAACATAGACACATAGAAACAGAGTGAGTCAGAAGGGGCCTCCCGGGCCACCTAGTCTGACCCCTGGCCAGCCCCTGCCTCTCAGTTTATCCTACCTCACAGGGTTGTTGTGAACATCAGACGGGGAGGAGGAAGATTATAGAAGCTGCCCGGGGGTCCTCCCACGTGGAAAGAAGTTGGGATGCAAAACTAGCAAGGAACCAGATGCACGAGCACCGTGCTCCAGGCGTTTTCTTCCCAGTTCCGGGACCCAGGCCCCCCAGTCCCCAGCGCCCAGCCAGCCACTCACACAAGATGGACAGCACCACTGGGAGAACCTCCGGCTGCGCCAGCGTCTTCTGCTCGACCACGCAGGCGATGCGCTGCCCGTTGGCCTCCTTGCTCGGCACCATGCTGTAGCGGCTCGTGACCGTGACGGTGCCGTCCGTGTTCGCCACTTGCGAGACGCTGGCGTTGCCGGCCAGCCCCGACTGCCACGTGATGCGGGCCGGCGGCTTCCCGTTGCTGGACGTGCACACGGCCACGGGCACCTCGATCTTGCTGGCTTTCACTTCCTCGGCTGTGGCCCTGTTGACCGGCTTGGCTGGAAGAGGGAGGGAGGGGAGTGAGACGCCAGATCAGGTGCCGTGCCGCGCAACTTCAGGCCACGGGTGCCGGGGCGGTGGGAGAGCAGGCCCAGTTCCGGCTGCAGGAGCATCTTTGGCATGTCCATCGCTCCAAGAAGAACCCTTCCGGCCAAAAGGGGCGGAGAGATTCCTCTTCTGCACAAGAGGTCGTGTGACGCAGCGGCAGGAGTACATGGCCTTGGGACTTGGGGGAGGGTCGGGGCGCTAGTCTGCCCCCAGCCATGAAGTTCGCGGGGTGACCCTGGCCCAGTCATGGTCCTGCCTCACAGGGTTCTTGTGACCCTGTCCTACTTCTCAGGGTTGTTGTGCGGATCAACTTTGTCCTTTGTAAGCCGTCCAGAGACTTTTTAGTAATGGGACGGCATAGAAAAACTTCACATAAAGACAGATAAATAAATACATAAAATGGAGGGGAGATGGGAGCCGCCTTTCGTTCTTTGCGAGAAGCCCCGCCACCCCGCCCAAAAAAGCTGGGACAGAAAGGTAGTAATACTAAATGGGGGAAATGACCCCCCACCCTTGTGGCAGCTGCGCAAGTTTAATAACTGAGGAGCATTTTAATATGCGCACACCCAAACCCCTCGGAGCTCAAGGTGGCTCAGCCAAGGGAAGCCTCTGCTGATTCTATAAACGGGCAGGCAAAATATATTGTATTTTTTATATGTTGTTAGCCGCCCCGAGGCTTGTCTGCAAGGGGGCGGCATATAACTTTGTAAAATAAATGAATGAATGAATGAATGAATGAATGAATGAATGAATGAATCTCTCCTTAGGCAGGGAGCTCTATGTGCATCAAAGCAGGATTGCTGGCAAAAAGCATCGCTGTTCAAAGGGAGTTGCAAGCAGGAGCGAGTGACGGACCAGAAAAGTGTCTTTTGCCTGCGACTCGAATGGCTGGGGGTCTATCGCAAGGCAGCAGCAAACCTACCCATGCTGGAGAAAGGGGTTTTTAAAAAAAGACCCTGCAGCGGAGCGTGGACTACCATGGTGGTGGCCCCGTCCTGATCCTTCAGTCTTTGCATGGTTCAAAACACTGGTCCTTAACATGCTGCACAGATTGCGCTTTCGGTTGCTGCTTCTGGGAAAATGGTTTGAAAAGGTTCTTGAAAATTCCCTTACTGTTGGGGGAGGGGGGGATTTCCACAGGGCCGGCCCATGTGCCACAGCAACATTCTCAGGTTGATGCTATGCAAGGTAACCAAAGTAGCTCTTCTCTATCTTGGCAGGCAACATGCTGTCATCATGGGCCTCATGTGATCCAAGTTTCCACATAAGTGAGATGGCAGTGGGGAGCAGAGGACAAGAGTGTGGGAAAATTTATAGAGAAATTTCCAAGATTTGCAATGTAATCATAAGGGCTAGAAACTTAGCTTCCCACTAAAAACAGATTCAGGATGTGCTACTCCGATCTGGGTAGAATACACACCACTCTAGCCCTTAGACCATTAGCAGAGCTATCTATTTATTTATTAGCAGAACTATTTATTAACTAGTAACTACATGGACTCTGTGAATGCGTATTTTTGAGTTTCACTGCCTCTTATAAATAAAATTCTGCAAAATGACTGGCAGAATTTAGTCTGCTTTTACTCATCAGGGGAAAGACAAGAAGCAGGCCTCCGAGGCCCATCTCACAACCACAGGAAACCCTTAATCAGTGCCTGTGTGGCTTCTGAAATTTCAGCATGTACCTACCCCACACACGTCCACACTGATCTTTGCATTACAACGTTTCTTTAAAATGAAATTCATTTTAGCTCCAGAGTATCACAGAAAGCTTATCACCCTTGTTTGTAAAAGCACTCCGATATGCTGTGGACAAGCCTTTAACCTCTACAGAAAAGGTCACTGGAAGAAGTCTAATGAGAGTGACCTCAACGGTGCAGGGAAAATCCACATCCCCAGAGGTTCTTCTGCGATCAAATTAAAAATAGAAGTGAGAATCCTAAATGACAGCCGGGCGACCTTATTGCTGAGCCATGCAAGAGAGCTCCCATAATTTGAACATGAAGCACTGCCGGGACTCGCTCGCCCAAAGCCTTTTCGGGTTTGTTTGCTTTTTGCTCCAAAACTGCCTGTTAGGTAAGAGCCGTGTATCGCTATTATTACGCTCTCTGCTTGCAGAACCTTGCAACGAATCAGCCATAATTAATTCAAGGAATTACCTTGCAGCACTGCGATGCAGGAGTGAGGGAAAGCATTTAAAAGGCTGGTTCAGATGCCCCAAGGAAGCAATTTAAAAATGAACAGATCCCCTCCCATCCGAACGCAGCCAGATGCAGGCAGTCTGCATCTCCAAAAATAAACTGGCGGAGCGAGCCAGAGCCACAATTCGCCTTCTGTGCTCTGAACTACATGAGAAGGAGCCATGTGGCCACGATCCATATCCGTTCACCGTGCCTCCTAGAAAATACTTCCCTAGAAGGGTCGACAGTGTAACAGCCAGAACAATGTTCCCCAGCCAGGGCCCTCCAGAAGTGTTTGACTACAACTCCCATCATTCTGGGGTGCCAGTGGCTCTGTTGGCTAGGAGTGGCAAGTGTTGTGGTCAGACTCTTCCAAAGGCCCCCAGTCCAGGCTGGGCTTGGGACACCAACACAGGATGAGAGCGAGGTTAGAGCCTTGAAGCTCCTTGGCTGGGTCCATAAGCCCGGTCTACCTCGCAGGGCTCGTGTGGAGGAAGAGGAAACAGAAGCGAGTACGCCCGGTCTTCAAAGCCTTGAACCCCGAAGGATACAAATATCTTCACGGAGGACAGAGTGCAGCAACTAACCAAGCCAGAATCACAGAATCATTCGGAACGCACAAAATCTGTCTTGCTTTTGCATCAGAAAAATCCGGAGCAGTTTCTAATAGGGCTAACAACGATAGGCCATAAAAGAACAGGCACAATCTTCTCCCAGAGTAACCCCTTCACACAATCCACAGTTGAACTGTGGAACTCACTTCCACAAGGTGTACGGATGGCCACCGATTTGGATGGCTTTAAAAGGGGCTGGAGAAATTCATGGAGGAGGCTAATAGAGGGCTACACATCCTGATGGCTACATGCTACCTCTAGAGTCAGACTGTCTATATGCACCAGTTGCTGGGGATCATGGGTGAACAGGTGCAGTTGCCCTCATCTGCTTGGGGGCTTCCTGGGGGCAGCTGCTTGGGATGAGATGGACTTGGCCCAATCCAGTATGGCTGTTCTTGCCAGCATTGAGACCCAAGCCAGGTCTTATACCAGAGTAGACGACGTGTTCTTACCCACTATTATCAGTTCGGTGAAGCCGTCCTCGTTGCCCAAAGGGTAGGTGGCAAACTCGCAGGTGTAGGTGCCCTCGTCACTCGTGAGCAGGGGGTCAATGATCAAGGTGGCATCCTCCAGAGAAGGAGATTGGAAGCGAATCCGCGTACTGTCTCTCTCCATGGGGTAGCTGGGGCCATGATCCGGGTGGAACACCGCCACGTTCTGTTTCCTGCCGCCGGTCTCCTTCACCCAGGTGACTTGGCTGACCTTGATTTCGGGGCTGTTTGTGACAAAGTTGCATGGCAGGACGACCTCCTTCCCCAGGTAGCCGGTGACCTCATTGCGGACATTCACCCTCTGGGCATGCACGGCTGGAAGAAGAAAATTTTGAACATATTGAGGATCTGGGCTTTTGCAGAGGGGTTAACAATATCAGCTCAGCTTTGTCAGCCACGGCTCCACAAACCGTGGGTTGTTAGGAACGCATGGAGCAATTGAGCATGCTGGCTCCCGATGCCCCGCCTGCTTCTGGTGCACTAAACAACCCCGGGATGCCCCTCATTATTGACATCCTCAGCGTTGTAAAGCCACGTGCATGCAAGGGCTTTTCCTACTGCTCTTGCAGTGCTGGCAGGCCGATGTGCTGAAGGCAGGCTTGCCAGTGGTTTGGTCCAAAAGAGCTCTTTGAACAGGGCTCAGAGTAACGCTGGTAACCGATGCGGCTGGCGCAGTGCAGGCGTCATGCGATCTGCCTGCTGTGCTCCTCCAGCACTTCTGCAGCTGCCTCCTGCACCAGCGGAAGCCCCCGTGCCGTCCTCAAAAGGAGTCCCATCGCAGCTGCCTGGCCTGTGCATTGCCAGGGCACAGAGACCAAGGCGAGGCCCCCCTTCTCCACGCAGGGCGGCACTGGCAGGCCAGCCTACGCTGGACAAAGGCCCCCCTGGATGCTGTGGCCACCTGGCCTTCCCCAGTGAGCCCAGGAGGGCCCCTGGAGATGCCCTTGGCCCTTCAGAGGCTGCCCAATTGCATCAAAGACCAACCACACACCTCGATCCGGAATGGCTGCTTTCCCAGCGCACAGGGATGCCTTCGTGCACTCCCTCATCCACCCCAGAGCAGCCTCCGTAGTTCAATGAACACTCCGGGATGCATAGATGGGCGCAAGATGCATTATCCACACACTGGTGACACGTCAGCCCAAACCTCCTGACGAGTTTCCCCCCAGTGCTCTCATGCAAGAGCCCTTCTAAAGCACGGGGTCAGGATGGAGACTTGTGGCATCCCACAAGCTCACTCCCATGGGGGGAGGAGATCTAAAGTCCCCCCAGCCCACCTTCTGAGGCCGGTCCTCTAGAAAGAAGCAGTGTCACTTCAAACCATTCCTGCCCATCCCAATCTGGGTGGATGATCCATGGCTAAAGAAACTGAAAGCCGCTCAGAGCTCCACAAACCCAGACCCCATCCATTCCCCAGCAAGGATCATCCAGGCTGCCCCATCCCTGTATTCTCAGGGAAACGCTGAAGCAGGAAAGGGCATGCTAGCAGAACGCCCGTATTTCAAAGGAGAAAGAGAAAGATCCTGATGCTGCGAGCAGCGGGCCAGAGTCCCAGTGCCACCAACCCAACTTAGCATTCCAAATGCTCAGGGTACATCGCATACACGGGCAGAGAACACGGCTTTGGCAGAAAGCTTAGAGGAGGCGGCTGCGTCAAGAACACAAAGCTTCGCTTCCTAGAGGAGCTAGAAAACATTGGTAATTGGCTGAATTAAAAATAATAATGCATCAACAGAGAGATGGCTTATTTTATTATACAACAAAAGCAGCCAAGTTTAAAAGCCGTATTAAAAAGCATGCAAGAGCTATATGCAAACAGGATAACAAGCCTTCTGTTTAAAAGCTGAATCGGACTACACCCAGGCTCCTGTCTCCGACTAAGGAAAGCTCATGAGCAAGAAATAATAGAAACACAACCAAGCTGCTAGTCCTCATCACCTGATGCTCAGGAGGTGTACTGCCTCTAAATGTGGAGGTTCTGTTAAAGACTCAACACAGAGAGATCGTTATCGCAAACACCTGCAGCGTGCCCCAGAAGAGCCATGCCTGTAATTCAGGCGGTACGCTCCCTTGCAGGACCAGCCCTGGATCTTGGCCCTGTGCGAGACACCTGCTCCGATGCGTCTCGCGCATCCACCCAGCCACCTAAGGGCTTTCTGGATGCCAGCAGCCAAGCTGCCAAACGCCAGTGAGTAAGCTTCCACAGCGACTCCTTAATAAAGGGATTGGAGCAGAACGCCCGCCGAGCCGAGCAGACTTGTCTCACCTGTCAGGAGGAGGCCGGCAATGCCTGGGGAGGGCCTTGCACGGCCGCTCTTGGCCCTTGGTCCTGGGGGCGGCAGACGTGTGTGTGCGTGTGAGCGTGCGTGCGTGCAAGGAGCCCGCTACCCCTCACTGCAGTCCCTCACAGGGGCTCCGACATGCCCCGCTGGCGGCCTCCGAACGCTGCAAGGCTTATTTAATTGTTCCTCACAGTCATTAGCGCTGGATGCCAGAAGGAACACGTGTCTTTGCTGGAAAGTTAAGAGGGGAGGGGAGAAGAAGCGCAGGGCAGGGGGCTCTGACAATGGCCGGGACGGGCGACATCGGTGCCCTTGGGCAGAACACCCTCAGCGGCCCCCTCCCTCGGTGAGGCCCCCTCCCCGCACCACGATCATCAGCTCCTCTGCTTCAACAGGGCGACTGCTTGCTCGGCACGGAGAGATCCGGTGAGCAAGCAGGACAGGTCCTGGTGCACCTTCCCAGCACTGCCAGCGCCACCTGGGCCAGAGCGAGAGCGAAGAGGATCCACTGGCCAAGAGTGGCCCCTGCCAGGCTGTGGGCCCTCGGCAGGAACCCTGGCATGCCTGCCTTTGACCTAGGCCACAAGGATTGGTTTAGGAAGTAATCCTGTTGCAGCCGCTCTACAAATCGATCGGCTACGGCGTCATATGGCAACGTCCATATTTAAAGCAGCTGGAAAGCACCTCCCATTCTGCCCCACCCTTATCACCCAGTATGTCTTCGGCACTGGAGGGATAAAGCATCCCACAAGCTAGGCAAGATTGAGAGCCAGTGTGGAACATGGTTTCAGTCCCTGCTCTGCCATGCAGCCAACCGGGTGACTTCGGCCCTAATCACAGACTTAGCCCAGCCTACCTCACAGGGTTGCTGTGGGGATAAGAGTGAGAGCAGCAGGTGGCGAATGCTGCACGCTGCTTTGAGTTCACTGGGAGGAAAAGCGAGGTACAAGTCTAATAAATAAATAAACAAACAAACCTTGCCACACAAAAAGCTACCAATACAGCCAGAGAATGTGTTAGAAGACATAAGATGAACCATGTTTTGCAAATCTGACTGTGGTAACTTAAAGGGGCAACAAAGAGTCTTATGCCTGGAAGACCAGCAGAGGCCTTCCTTTGGAAACTGTCCTGGAGGGGAGCTACGAGGCTCTCAGCTGTGGTTGCTGCCACAGGGCTGCATGGCCACCTCTCTGGAAAATGGTGGGGAGTCAGTATAGTTACTTCCTTGCTGGAAGGAACACACTTCTCCAAAGAGCAGGTGCCCAAGATCTCAGGTAGCCAAGCTTGTGCTCTCCAAACTGTAGGGACTCCAGGAATTGAACTTGGGACCTGAATGCACCGCGGGCCCCTTCCCCAAATCAACCAGCACTGCCAAAAGAAATAGCCAGGTATGAGAACACGGGTGTGCGTCACACCATACAACTACCCCCTCTGGGCCGCACAATTGTTCCTCCTCCAGACAGAGAGAAATGAACAACCCGGGATGCTCCGTCGTCGCTGGGTTGTTGATTGTGGCATCCAAACCCAGAGCCCTGGGCTGTTGGGGAAGAGGCAGGCCAGAGTGGGCTAGATGCACATGGAGACTTTTGCAGCTACTCAATGACACCGAGATGCCTCATTGCCCGTCCCCGACTGGGATGAGAATCCTCCCATAATCCAACGATGCTCTCCAAATGCATTGCTGCAGAATCCTCCCATAATCCAACGATGCTCTCCAAGTGCAACAGACTCCGTGCCCAGAACCATCTACAGGCGAACAAGCAAAGCATAAAGAAAGCAGTCGCGAGTGGATGGGCAGAGCAGAAAAAGGGGAGTTTAAACCCTGGAAAAGGCTGCGTCTCTTCTCCGCTCTGAACTAGGTCTCGACGACTCGCTTGCTGTCAGGTTCCAGTTAGCAGGAGCATTTCGAGAACGCCAGGCTGCCTGAAAGGAGCACTCCAGCCGACAGCCGCTGCCCACAGATGCGGATCTCTTCCGACGGGCAGGCCATGAATAAGTAAACAGAGGAGAGCGCGCCGTTCGCAGGCACTCTGCCCCTGGAGGCTGCGGCACACTCAAACGTCTCGCGCACTCAAACGACTCGCGCAGACCAGGCAGTTAGGAGACACGCGCGCAGAGGGAACTCTTCGCACCAGCCGTCGGGGCTCCCTGGGTTACAATACCAAATCAGGAGACGCTCCATTTAATGCACACCCCTGCGCCCATTTTGTTCACCGTGTGCACCGGCTAAACGGCGAAAATGGATGCTTCCCCCAGGAACCCTAATGCTGTCACCACAGAAAGGGAGCGAGGAGGAGAGGAAACAGGAGTACACGGATACCCTCTTAGGGTAGTGAAACGAAGTCCCAAAAACTACAAATTTGCACCAAGAGTGGCTCTTGTAAAAAGCCGCCTTTTGCTAAGAGAACAAGGGGTACCAGAAGGAATGTACATCTTATCTTTTTTGCATCATTGTTCAGCTTCTGCAAGTAACGGTGGAGGCCAAACAATTGTGCCAAGCTCCAAAAACCTCACCGTGTAATTTCCGGCTGTTCCCCCTCAGTCACCTGCGACGTCTCAGATTCCACCAGAAACTGGGCGCACATTTTCAATCTCATCGCCACAGCCGCAAGGTAAGCCGCTTCGGCAAAATGCTGGGCCCAGCGACCGGCACCGACTTCCGGGATATGGCCATTCTGGCTTATTCCCTTTGCCTCCTTTTGTCTTGACAGACAAGGTCCCTCAAACCCTCAAGAACTACCCCAGATAATTATTCAAGGCAATGATTGAGCTTCTGGCAGAATCGCCACAGTCTGGAGCTATTCCAGTGGAGGAGGCCAGGCTGCATTCACGTTAATAAAAAAAGGACTTCATATTTACATCGCTCAAAGCGCTTCGCATGCATTATTATCTCTGTAATCCTTGTAATGCGCTTGTAGATAATACTGACCGTCATCTACATATCGCGGGTGGCTGGGGATGGAGGGTGGGGGACACCAAGGCGAAGGAAAGCAGCTTTCCTAAAGTTAGCCGGACAGTTCGGACCGGGGCTGAGATTTTGGACGGAGGTCTTCCAGATCATAACTGTTATCCTCTGCAAATGCTCCCTAGCTGAGATGCATCCCATATTACACGTAAAAAGAGATGTATCTGAAAAGTTTAATGCTTCTGAATAATGACCCAGGTCATGCACAAGGCTAATTTAGAGTTTATTTAACTCATGCTGCCTTACCCAAGGTTTGCTTGGTAGGTGATCAAACCACCCATGGTATGATAGCTTCTCTTTCACCGGAGGCAGGTTCGCACAATATGAGGAACCACCATCTCCTACCCATGTTGGTCTGTTGTGTCATCCAGACCCCATTACAACATTTATCTGTGGTACCTTTAGTCTCCCCAAATCACTGGAAGAATCAACCATCTTAGGTTTCCACACTTTACCGAGGCTTCTGCAGGTGACCAGTCCCAGGATCTCCAGTTTACCATTGCTGGTATGGAAACACCATAGAGTCCTGTGGAAAGAGTGGCTGCAGAAATGGCCGCCCGGTCATCCATTCTCTACCACACTCAGCTCCCCAGAGACACAGGTCTTCGCCCACTTTATTCCCGCTGGCTGAGTGATGCGCCCATCTCCCCGTTTGCTTTCACAACCGGGGGGAAGCGGGGAATCTCAGCGAGAGCATTTATTATGGTTTGATAAACATTCCTTTGTGGGCTGGAATGGTGTAGAGCTTTGGAGAGATGCAGGACCACAGCGGGTGAGGAGATAAAGAACCCCCCTCAAAGCCTCCGTGGGCCTATCGAGATGAGGTCCACAGGGAGCAAGACAGCATGAAGAGAGATTTGACTCGAGGTGGCTGCTGGGACGCATGGCAAGAGTGGGAGGATGGAACGGGGAGCATGGAGACATCATTAACTGTGTTGCCTAGGGAACGGTGCAATCAACAGATCAGTAAGTTTGGGCAAAAATCCGCACACCATGGAAACCACGCAGGGCTGGTATGTTAACAGGTGACCCCTAGAATGCCACATCCCTCACCACAAACCGGCATCTGGCGCCTTCCCCACCAATATGTCGACAGGACCCCCTTCGAAGTGGGGAAGAGAAGCAACTCTTTTCAACACAGCTTTGAGACAATTGAGAGTCGGCGCTGCTCTTCTCTCTACCCCCAAAACTAGGAGCCATTCACGTCACAGTCTCCCATTCACTTTTAGACGAATACACTTACTTCTAGACACTAGAACTCCTGAAGTCCAGAGGGTGTTTGCTTGTTTACCTGTAGAGCATCAGGAGATTATGGGAGGCTACTCTTTTGCCCAGTTCGGGATGGAACCACCGTGTGATTCCGCAGCCACAAGTTTGCTGCTGCATCCAGGCCAGGCTAGATCATCTCTCCTCCAACAGGAATTAAGGAGAATGAAATACACAAGTTTTTTTTTTTTAAGGTGTGTTCTCCCATACTGTTAAAATACCCATTTTTGTAAGTTTCCCCCTGACATGCCCAGCAGTGGACAGAATTTCCTCTTCTGCCCTAATTACTAGAGGGCATGAGCAGTTCAAGAGCCCAGATGGAGGGCATCTGTCCCCAGCTCACCCAAGCAATCCAGTGCATGACACACAACCCGGTGATGCCGCGCTAGTGAGCACGGCCAGCAAATCCCGGCCCCCGTTCTGTGCGGCTGTGGCTACTGCGGGAGGACGGGACGAGCCAGGCACGCAAAAGCCAGCCTGGCCCCCGTGCGGCCCATTCCACATGGCACCCAACCCAGAGGCACATTTTCAGGGGTCCCGGCCGGACCGCAAAGCAGAAGTGTCGGGGAATTTCTGCATTGGCCACCCAGAGGTCTCCTGCTCTCCTGGGGATGATCGAGCCCCACGCTGGCCAAATCACCCCAGGATTCTGCCGAACACCTGCAAAGCCAGGAATCAAGCATATTATTCGGTTGCCGGAGGGCTCCCGCCGATCCAGCTCATGAGCACGAGTCTGAGGATGTCCTTGCAACTGGAGGCTTGCACGGGGCTGTGGAATTCTTCCATGCGCCGGCGTGTGCGGAGGCCGGCCCCAGAGCAGAGAGAGCCTCCTGGGGACCCCAGCTTGTACTACAACTTCCAGGCAGTTCAGCCACACTGCAACACGAGCCCTGACAAGCAGCAACACACCTCCAGGACCGGATCATGTGGGGGGGGGGGGCAGCGACAAGGAAGCTTCATGTTCACCCCAGAGGCAGGGATGTGTATGTGTGTGTGTAAGTGTGTGTGCATGTAGGTAAGGAAGGCAGGAAGGCTCAGTGCAGCTAGTAAGCTCTTCACACTTCACAGCCCAGCAGAAAAAACGTGTAAGAAGCCCTCGTCATGCACGTTGTAGTTATTACTTCCCCTTTGTTTTACTTCTAGAAGTCAACCGCAACAGAAACAGTGACTTCTCCTTCAGTGCTGCTCCTCCCCAACACAGAGACATGTGGGGATCTGTGCAGAAATGCAGGGACAAGCAGATGGTAGCTTGGATCCTGGTCGATTTATGAATGACTGTGTCAGTTATGCAGCAGAAAGGGGGATATTTGGGGGCTGGGTGTGACCAGGAGTTGTTTTATCTGTGTCATCCCCATTCAGTTGCAGCACGCACAGCAAATTCCTGCTCTAGAATTCTTTAATTCCAAATGCTCATCTTTCGCCCCTGGTTCCAGCCAGTGAATCTTGAAAATTCTACAGGAAAATCCAGAGTAAATCCCAAAACTCTGCCCAACAAGCGGAGAGATTTCAGGAGATGCGACAGACAGCGCAGAAGCTCTTGCTGACGAAAGATGCCAGCCAGCAAACTGCTGTTATTGACTTTTGAACAATGGTTTGCATTATAAAGCTTTGGGACACAGCAGTTGGGGGGGGGGCAAGGGGGAGAGCCTGGGACCATTCCCAGCAGCCCAGTCCATGAGTGCTTGAAAGTAGGTGGAACTGGTGGGCAGAGGAAGACCGGGCTCTATGCCAGACTCTACCAGTGCACCAAAAGAGGAGCACTTGACCACAGCGGAAATGAGGAAATAGGTACAGATTAAGAGAGAGGGGGGCACATTAAAACAGTTCTTGTTTTTCCAGTTTGGCTGGGTTCTAAAGAGCTACTTTCCAAGAAATGCTTTTACTGGATAGCTGTTTTAACTGTGTTATTAAAATCTCCTCAGATCAAGAGTCGGTTTCTTACTGCTGCCACCAAACCCATTAATGTATTCTTTTGATTATGACATTTTATTCTTTTAAGTCGATTTTATCTACTCTAAATTGTTTTTTAGCTATTGCCACTGTAAACTGCCTGGAGAGCAAATGGGGCTGTATAGAAATTTATTAAATAAATAAATAAATAAGAGCCAGAAATACATACAAAATTAAAGGTGGGAGCCACTCCATTGCACAGAAGCCACGGCTTAAAAAAACCCCACTCCTTCGGCAGCCAGGAGAATTGGAATAGGAGGTCCAGAACATTCAGGTGCCACCTGCACCAGGTATTCAAATGAACAAATGCGAGGAGGGGAAAGAGGATTAACTCATGCCAAGGCCAGACAAGGTGTCTTAGATGTGATGCTGGCATTAGTACAGGATTCTATCTCCTGCCATTGCCTCCCCACATCGTCCAAACCCGGTGTTGGCACGGACAAACTTTTCTCTTGCCGGCACCCTCCACGCTCAGGGACTTTCTTTCAAGACCTCGTAAAAACAAGGGGGCTGCGGCAAAGGAGGGAATCGAATCTGGGAACACTAGAAGACCAAACTCTGCATTTTCTTGCATGTGCACATAAAGGGGGGAGGGAGAGAGAGGGAGGGAGAGGGAGGAAGCCTGTCACTCAGTAGCAGATGCCATGAATCTGGGGTCTGAGCACACCTGTGCCAGACAACAGATAAGCTCAGAGGTTAACTTGCTAAGGGTTCCCACAGCCCTTTGAACGGCTGTCTGCCACCCTTTAGCCACTCAGCCTTTTTAAAAATACGCTATTGTTCCTTTTCCCCTCCATCCCTAGCAGCTGGTTTCCTGTTTGTTTTGAAAAGCATCTTCCACGTCAAAAGAAAGAGGCACTGAACAATGTAAAAAGTGAAGCGGAAAAGAGCTTGCAGAAAAAGTGAGAGAGAGAGAGAGAGAGAGAGAGAGAGAGAGAGAGAGAGAGTTGGAGAGAGAAAATAAAAGTGGTGGTGTGTGGGGGGGAGGGAGTGGCAGAGAGAACTCAGGCTGATTATTTGGGGCAACAACAGCCTGCTCCATTTTAGGATGGGTGGAGGGAAGCGACAAAGAGTCAGCAATGTGAATACCTACCACTGCAGCATCATGCGTTCTGCTGAGATTATCTTTTCCCAAACTCATGTGCACCCTGCCAGGAAGGCGAGTTCTGTGCAAAACCCTCCAACTCCACGTTTTGCCCTCATTCCCATGGCAGCCTCTCTCAATCCAGCAAAAACGAGCCACAAGAATCGCATGCATATTCATACAGCGGCAAATCCCGCTGAAAGCAGGGCTTGCTTAAGAGAGACCTTGCAGTTAATGGAGCTGACGTGGGCACTGTCTGGCCATCTGAGGGCTGCAGAATCGGCACGTGCAAACAGACCGTTGCAACCCGCTGAATGCCAGGTGCTGCCAGGTGGCCAAGCATCCTGAGAGCACGTGATGTACCTGTTCCACTGCTTTCAATTCATCACCTGAACGGCCGTATTGACAAAGTCATGGGCATTTTCTTCAAAAAATAGAGAGAACCGGTTCCAAGACTGTAGCAAGCCCACCTTGTTCACCTCTTGGGCACCTCTACTTCCATTTCACCTACGACAGACAAGCCCCTGCAGCTAAATCAATGGCAAAATTATCTAAAAATTCTCTGTGGTCTACAAAGACACATGACCTTCTCCTGCTCCATGACGGACGACCCTGGGAAGAAGTAACCTGGGTCCTGTTGAGATTTCATGTATATATTTATGCAGGATATTAGGTACCATCCTCCACAGCCAATCTGGCTCTCAGATCAGTTCACAAGATCAAAAAATACAACAGAATGATTAAACAGTAAAACAGAGATAATACATTTCAATAGCGATACGTTGTAGCAGTTCAGCACTGATTCTATCGAACGAGAAAAAGAAATGACATAAACAAGAAGCAAACATAAACATAAACAACTAGGTCTCACATTAAATAAATATGAGGTGAGGTGAGAGATGAGGAAGAGAGCATACTCCTTCAAGAGTGGAGTTAGAACAAATGATGAAGGAGATAAAATAAAGAAGACCCCCCCCCAAACCCCCCAGGGGGTAAAGCAAATTAATCACTCCTTGTGAACAAGGCCCAAGCACTAAGCTAGCTGTAAAATATGCAGTTACCCTCATTTAAACAGGGTATTCTTGAGTGTGCCAAACTAAAATCCAGTTTGCACATTGATTATTAACCACGGTTTGCTTCTGAGCGGACCAGAGCAACTTTTCTGTCCACATGCCGACTTCCACTTTGGATTATCAGTCCAGGAATGTGATGTCCAAAGCGGAAAACCCTGGCTTTAGTGACTAAACAACCCAGACTTAAGCCAGAGTTTGTTGTTGAGTTAATTCTGGGTTCGTCAACCCATGGAATTTCCAGGTTCACATGTCATGAAGCAACCTAGGCATGCCCTGTTTTTAGTCGAAAGTGGAAGTGGTGAGTAGGCAAAAGGAAGCAAACTCACTTGAGTGGACTAAACAACCCAGGAATCAGCCATGATGTGTGTGAACTGGGTCTATGAGCTGTAAATTCCCTTCTTCAGATCTCACCTGAACCAAACTCAGTAGCTGAGGCAAGTCAGTATTCCCTCGGCTGCAGCTCCCCAATATGCAACAGCACCCTGGCCTTCCTTCCAGGATTTTGTAAGGATTACCAGGAGATGAAGGGTGAAGCACTCCAAACACTCAGGAAAGTGCCAGGTAATACCATGCTAATCGCAAACCTTTCAGAGCAAGATTAAATCTACTCTATTGACATGCAGCTTGCTGGTGCCCGGGAGAGGACAAGCAAAGCAGAGGGCCTTTGCCACCATCGCTGCAGCTCCTGGACACCTGCCAGTTCCCACCCCGGATGTGGGGCTGGCACCTTGCAGGATCTAGCCCCAGCTTGGCTCTTTGGCAGCTCCAGCACATGGGAGAGAGGCCTTCTCTGAATCTCAGTCCCAAAACGATGAGTACTGATGCAACAAAGGGTTGGGACATGGCTTAAAAGCCATCTCAAGGAGGAGGAGAAATGTGAGAGGTTTAGAGAAGGAAAGGGATGGGGGTACATCCCTTTGTGAAAGATGCCTCTGCATCTAACAGCTGACCTCGGGAACACATAATCCCTGTTTTAGGGGAAGCCAGATCAGAAGCAGCAGGCCTGTTTCTATCAAGGAGTGAGAAAGACAGTTTTGCCAGCATCGTGGTAGAGAAAACTGTTTTGAGAAAACCTTCAAGAAAAATGTTGCCAATGAAGCACAGTGTACTGCTGATGGTCCAGACTTCCCTGAATCAGATCTTCCATCCCTAAGTACGCCAAGGCAGAATTCCCACAACAACGCCCCTTTTCTGAGTTTTCCCCCACCTCGTGTGTCTCTCACCCCAGTTCTTTTCTAAAAGCCTCGTTGCCCCAGCGTTCTATATATTCCCAAGGCTTTTTGGATTAATGAGATGGTTGTGTAATGGTGCGCGCTTTGTCTCCAGCCCAACCTTCCTGCAGGATACTACACATGACAGGCAGTTATCAAAGCTGACGGATGCAAACGGGAATAGAATGGCATTACATGAAATCAGCAAGCCGCTTTTCAGCAAATGGGTCCCCCTGAACCCAGGACCACACGCAAACCATTCCAAGTCCGGAAGGTACAATGGCTGCCCTTCCTGAACTATCTGTAAAGGAGATGCTCATTTGTGCTGCAAAGGGGCGCAAGACAAGGGGCGCACATTCTGATGAGCTCTTTCTGTATCCACATGAAGATGAGACGGAGGTGCACCCAATGCGAGCAGCCCTGTGCACGGCAGCCTACAGACCCCGCCTTGCCAGCTTCCTTAACTCAGGTGGATTCCAGTATCAGACCGAGCTTCAGCTTCAGCTTCAGCTTCAGCTTCCTCACTGACTCCATTGCTGGCTGCCTGGCTTTGGTCTTTCTCGTCTGTCCACACCCTCCTGCCCAGCCAAGCAAGTTCAGTGGAAGGGAAGGGAGAGGAAAGAACACACAAAGAGCTGCGAAGGGGTCACACGTAGCTCAGGGTAACGCCTGCTCACAGGCCTCCCGATTCTGGGAATTGCCATAGAACAGCAGTGCTGGTTAAGCCGAGTCTGTCCTGCTTGGATTTCCACATACCTCCAAAGAGGCCACTCAGGTTTCTCGTGCGGAGGAATGTCCCTGCAGGGATCGACGTGGGCAACACGCAGCCTTCCCTCACACCTTGCTACCCCGGCGGTGCAAGGTGGCAAAAGGGTGGTCTGCGTACTCTCAGAGCACCCCACGCGAGAATGAAGCTGTCCCGTTTGGCCACCCCAAAGCTCCTGAGATGAGGAGACGCTGGCCTGGGCAGCCAATGGGTGGGGACCCTTCCCAGTTGCTCAAGCAATGTGAAAATACCCCAAGAAGTTTTAACTCCCCCCAGCCCCGATTTTATGGTATTTTTGCTTTATTTTTATCACCTCTTTTTAATGGTCTGCGTACACTGCCGAGAACTTCAGCTGTGGGGCAGCATAGAAATAAAAATAATAGAGGAGGAGGAGGAGGAGGAAGATGGTGGCTTTAGTTAGAGTTACACAGACTGTATTATTCACACTATTCTGCTCTGTTGCGAAGAACATGGCCCTACACTGTCCTTTCCCTCCGGACGACTGGCTTCAGGGTACGTACTTTTCTGCTGTAAACAGAACCCCGGGCTCACCTGGCCTTAAGTAGGGCTGTGCTCAAATGCAGATCTTTAAAGAGCCTGACCCTAATCCAAGTCCAAATTTTGCGTCTAGGCTAACCCAGCACCCGTGCGACACAAAGCTGGACTCTAAAACCCAAATTAAACATGCAGAACGTAAACTTTCCATGAGGGGTGTAAATCCTGCAGGATGAATTTTTGTTTTCAGCCCTGGCAGAGCAAGATGCTACAAGGAGAAGCTGGCCTTGCTCAGTTCTGGCTTTGAATGTCCACCCGGTTTTAAGCATATTTGTTTTCCCCAACCTGGTGCCCTGCCTCGTCTTGGACTGAAACCTCCATCATGGCTTGCTGGCTCATTTGAAGGTTTACCAGGTTAGGGAAGGTTCTTTTACAATTTCAAAAGCTGGAGTGTATTTCTATATGTGTATTTTTAGGCTGCTTTTGTGTCCAGAAGGCTTCAAATCAACCAGCAATTGTTTAAAAGATAAAAATACAAAAAGCAAACTAGCAAGCACAATACAGCAGAAAATGAATCTTTTGAGGAAAAGCTAAGCAAAGGAAAAAGAAAAAGGCCAGGAGCAACAAAGAAAATCAATCAGGCCCCAAAACTCTGTGAAAGCAAACCAACTTTTCAGCATATGCGTTTCTGGAAGAAGCATGCTCAAACCCAGGGCCTGTAGTTCGAAAGCCCCGGTTCCATGTCTCCACTACCTGCATTTAATGCAGACCCTGCGTGGACTGTCCTCCTTTCTTCTCTGCAATTGTGACAGCTCAAGATTGGTTGACTGGCGCCGCACCATGTAACCCTGTGAGTCATGCTGTGAATCCTGAATTGTTGTGTTGTGTGAACCCAGCCCCGATAACACATCATGGGTTACTACCCACAAGCAGCCCACAAAGAAAACCCAGTGGTTTATTGTTGGGTTGGCTACCTGTGGTTAATGACCATGGTTTGTTAGTACAGCTGAGTTCACACAACAGAACAGACCATGATTCAACAATCTCCGATTCAGTAGCAGCATATACTCAACCCCCTACTCTGAGGTCGTCAGATTGTGTGAACAACCCAGTTAAATTTGTAAATGGAAGTAAAGGTCATGTTTCCAGACCTCATAATGTATCCTAGAAACTCTGCAGCTTACAAAGCACATGCATCTCTGAAGGACAGTCCAGCTTGTAGAGATGGGCAGACAAATGAACTTACCCAAGGTGAATTTATGTGACTTATTAAAGGAGAGCAAGGATGGAGTGTCTGGGCCAGAACAGCCAGGGCTGAATTTCAATTAGTTATCAGCACATTTCTTGTGATGCCAGAGAAGAACCTTCCCTTTTCGGTACCCTTTGCAAAATATAAAATAAGGAATGCCACCATGTAGCCAAATTGCACTGATTGGTGTTAACCATCTGGTGTTACTTCCTGAAACCTGCACATATTGTCACTGAAGTTGCGTCATTTCATCCTGTGTATCATGTCACCCTCACATCATCATGCGCATCACTAACCCAAGAAGGAAGAAGAGATAGTTACAACCCTGCCCAGCGCCAGACGACGCAAACAGCCACCTTGCCACCGTCGCAAAGTCTGACCCAAGACCCCGAAACGCCTGACTATTCCAGGCGGCCCTGTGTGCCTTCGACAGGAGTTGTGTGAGATAATCGGATGCAGAAGCAGGGAAGCCAAGATAGGCTGTGGCTCTGCCCCAGTGTGGCAGATCCCGTCCTTTTTTTTCACTCTAAGGATAGTTTTAAAAATAGACCATAATTATGTTCTTCTGCATTCCAGTATAAAGCCAGAGAAGAAGGCTCCGGGCAGGTTTTGCCAGACAATTCTGCTCTGAAAGAAAGATTTAGCTAAGGAAACAGACAAGCCACAGTTTGGCTTTTATAAAAATAGTCGCAGAATAGCAAAGCCTGCACCCCCCCCACTCTCCCCCCGGCTGGCAGTTTCCACATTCTGAGGTGGGGGAGAGGCGGCTGCGTTTTGTTTCAAGGAAGCCATCCCACCCTAGGACAATTATCCCAGGGAGTCACGCGCACAGGCCTGTGCCCCTAATGGGAAGCGACATTCCCTCCGTCGCCCCGTGTCGCAGTCAGGGCAATGCGGAGAGCGTGAATGAAGCGCCCCTTAATTTAATAAGAAAACAGATCAAGCGTGAGGCGGGAGCATTAAAAATTCAGCTTGTGTGTGTGTGTGTGTGTTTAAAAAAAGAAAGGATAAAGAAGAGGGTGCATGTGAGAACAACTAACGCTCTAAGATTTGGGGACAGCGAGGAATGTGCTGTTCCTGAGTGGAAACAAAGAGAGCAGAGCTGTGTGATGACGTCCTGTAGGAGTGGAGAATGGACCGTGGAATCCCACATTCTTCAAAAAGGCACTGACAAGTTTCTGTCCCTCATGACTGTGAAGATATGCTTGCGGACAATACTTGTCACAGTCCCAGGACCCAGCACCTGCTCCCAACTGAATGTGCACATCAGGGTAAGTTATGGAGAAACAATCAAACAACAGAAGAATGCATATAAATATGCCTTGGTTTAGCCAGGCCACATAATTTGGTTTTCCTTGGCGACAAACTAGAATCTTTTGTACTCGGTACAGAGTCCAGCCCTTATATGTATGCGTGCAGTAATATATTTGAGCTGCACAAGGTTTTCCAAGTCTCATTCCAGCACATCCTGAATTGAACGATACAGCAGTCTCTCAAAGATGAAAGCAGCTGTTGTGTGCTGCCCGGGAGGTTGCCAATTTGGAAAAAGGAACAGTATCTCTGGAATCCAGATTATGTGTATTTGGAAGCAGGAGGAGGAAGAGGCCGAGTTATCATTCTGTGCGGTCACCCTCTTCGCTTCAAAGCAGGCAGTGGCAGTGCCATCTCAGAGATGCAGCTGCTCACAAGAACAGGCGGCAGGATCGGGAGCAGGATCTCGTAGCTACGCAAAAACCTGAGCCTTCATTTTAGCACGAAATCTGGTTCTAAACTTGAAGGCAAGTGTCCCAGCATGGCTGATCACAGCCGCCACATCTGCAACAACAACACACATGTGCCGGCTGAGAAGGATGGGTCCTGCCCTTGCTCATGGGGGGGGGGGGAAGAATCATGGAAGAGGAGAGTTGGAAGGGGCCATGAAGGCCATCAGGTCCAACCCTCTGCTGTTGCAGGACTCCAAGTCACATCATCCCACCCAGAGGGCTATCCACTGTCTTTCTGAATGTCTCCGGTGTGGGAGAGCCCCCCACCTCTCCAGGCAGCTGGTCCCACTGTCCTGTTGCTCTGTCAGCGAGGAAGCTCTTCCTGATGCCCAGCCTGAACCTGGTACTTGCAACTTGAACCGATTATCCCATGTCAACCAGGCTGCAGGAGGTTGGCCCTGGAAGGTTGCCCAGGTTTCATCGCTGGTGAAACCTCATGGCTCCAGAGGTGTCGCAGAATGAGCTTTCCAGTAGCGATGCGGTGAGGAACAGATACATGCCCACACACCATGTGCAGGTGTATCTTGCGAGTGACCCTACGAGCTGAAACTGCTGCTGTGCTCCGGACGTGGGGTCCAGCACCCATTCTCTGCTTGCACAGGATTGGACCTGCGTGCGAGGCTAGAAAGCACCCCTTGCCCCCAGCCCGGGCTCTGCAGAACCCGCTTCCCCAGGGCCTGCTGCAAAGCCAAGTCTCCTGGTTGCCCTCCGTGGATCCAGCACGGGCCTCACCCACCCAGAGAGACTCCCAAATTTAACGCAGGCACTTCCTGACTTTGAGAGCTAGATCTTTGTCCTGCGGGCTTCCACCAGTCCATTGGTCAAACACAGCTGTGGGCAGCAACTTTAACGGGCCAGGTTGATTCACGGAAGAAGCTGCCACATCCCAAGTCAAATCCTTACTCCGTACGTGTCCAGCAAGCGGAGAACAGGTGGAGCTCTCGGTGGGATGGAGGTGAGCCGCATCGAACACCGGCGTGGAGAGGCAATTTGGGACCGGGACACCTGCCAGACAACCGAAGCTTTCCATACCTATGCACCGAACCACAGAAGGTCTGCTGAGGCGGCCTTGCTCAGTCATCTCATGACCATCAGCATGTCATCAAATAGTGGGCTGCCCTCTCTGGAAAGCCCCCAATAGATAGTCCGAGAGGTGGAAACGGCGGCAAACCCTGACCCCGCTTGACAACACACCTCTTCCCTTAGACTTTCCATGTGCTTTATGTTGGCTTTATATTTATCTATCTGAGCAGCTCTGCCACGGTCCGGACGGGGCTGTTTCCCAGCCTATCCAGGGACTGCCAACGAAACTGAACCTGCAGGCATGACACCTGCTCCACCTGCAGCTATTCCCAAGAGGCCTCTCAGCAGTAATACGATCCTCGTAAGAAATATTAAGGATCACCTTTCCTTCCAGTAATGAATGGCAGATTGTATCTTATGCTTTGTTCAATCTATCAGGGAAAAGCAGCTATATTGACATCTGGAAGATGCTCAGATGCAGTTAAACTCTCCAAACACGATCAAGAGCTTGACTAAAGGGCCCAGGCAATGCATTAGCCAAACCGTCTTTCCTTGCTTGAGAGCCCCACGAGAGGCATGGCGCGGCCACCGAAGCATGGCACCCGTTTCTGCGCATCGTGACAGCTGGCTAGGGTGCGTTCATGCTCCCAAACGCACAGAGATGTCCAGGAGGACGAGCGAACGGAGCATTAAGCCGATCACCTCTGCCTGCACTTGCTCCTCCCTGTGGGCGCCTGCGCTGACTCGAGGAGACAGAAGCCACGGGTTGCAAAGTGAACAAGCTACTTCCAGCTGAGTGTCTCGGCGCCTCGGCAAGACAGCAGTCAACAGCCGGCTTTGCGCTGCCCCCACCGGCCTCTGCCCAAAGCTGGCATGGGCCAGCTGCCGCAAGAGCGCTGCAGAGGACGGCGGGCAAGGGCGGCCGCCTGACGGAGGCGCGAGTGCCGGGCAAGTGGACAAGTGACGGAGCGCTCGGTAGCCCCGGGCAGGATGGAGCTGAGCAGCATTGAGGGCCAGTGTGCGGGCGCAAACATTGCTTATCACAGGTCGCAGGTGTCCAGACACACCAGGGATCAACTGAGCAGTGCCTGGCTTGGGGAGTTGCTTTAGCATGAGATAAAACTCCAGCGAGCCAAAACCTGCCGTCAAAGGGCTGTCGCAGTTGGCAGGGAAATCGGGCTGTGAGTGCCCTCATGGCAGAAGCAGGCAGAGCACGGATTACCCAGACTGGGGGCACCAGCTGCAGAATTCTTGGCTATGGGCCAAGGTCACAGAATCACAGCATAGGAGAATTGGAAGGACCCGTGAAGGCCATCTAGTCCACCCCCTGCTGTTGCAGGACACCAGGTTACACCATCCCACTCAGAGGGCTGCCCAGTTTCTTTCTGGATGCCTCTAGTGTGGGAGAGCCCCCCACCTTGCTAAGCAGCTGGTCCCACTGTCACATTGCTCTGACAGTGAGGAAGCTTTTCCTGATGTCCAGCCTGAACCTGGGTTGTCACAGCTTGAGTTGATTATTCCATGTCCTGCACTCTGGTACCAGCAAGAAGAGATCTTGCCCTTCCTCTCTACGACAGCCTTGGAGGGATCTCATGTCCCCCCTCAGCCTTCTCTTCTCCAGGCTGAACATGCCCAGTCCTCCCAGTCTCTCCTCACAGGGCAGCGTTTCCAAGCCCTGGATCATTTTTGTTGCCCTCTGCTGGGGCCCTTCTTCAGGAGCTTCTGGGATGAAGCCCAGCACCTCTGGAGAGAGACCGACCTTGCCCATCCGTCCCTGTCCTACAGCCTCCAAGGTCCCCTGGCTAGCCCACTTTCTGAGAGCAGAACACAGTGCATTCCATCCCGGGGCCCAGAATGAGAACGGTGTTTCTCTCCTGCGTGGCCCCCCTTCCTTCTTCAGCCATCCTATTTATTTATTAATTAAAACATTTATAGGCCGCCCCATCGCAACAAAGCCTCGGGGCGGCTTACAACATAAGTTAAAATACAAAGTACAAAGTACAAGTCCTTTGTACAAGGTCCAAAGTACAAGTACAAGTCCTACCACTAAGTCCTCCCTGCCTGCCCCTTTTGCAGTCCTGGGTCTGCCTGCTGTTCTCCTATCCTGCCAACAACGCACACGGCTCTGCCCTTTGCCCAGTCTCGGGAGAACGTCTTCCAAACAAAGCTCCATGAGTAACCATTTACAGCTGTTTGCTGTCTTAGAATGGCAAGCGCCAGCCTTCCGGAACACAGTGCCCCCCATATATGTTGGACTGCGGCTGTCAGCATCCCCCAGCCAGCTGGGAGTTGTAGTCCGCCACATCTGGAGGAAACAAGCTGGAAAAGGCTGGTCCACATATTATTTTGTCACCATGTTTGCTTTTTTAAAAACTTCTGTTCAGCACAGGAATAAAAACAGAATGGGCTTGGTGAAGCCGTGCAGTCCAGTTTTCCAATAGGCCTGAAACACCAACTCTCTGCAGGTGCACTGAATTCTTGCTGTTTCCATCATGCTAAGGAAAGCGGATGCTGCCCATAAGCCAATCAGGCTCCATCAGTGCCTCGCATTTCTGCTGAGCAGCAGGGGAAGAAAAAAGATCCGGGTGTGACGCGCCGTGCCGAAATATTCCAAGATAGTCAGAATTAAGAACAAGGTCCTAATCTTAGAGGAGACATGTAGGAGGTAGAAGGGAGAAGCCCACTGAAGCTTAATCCGCCCTGGCACGCTAGTCCAGGAAGCACCAGAGGCTGGCACCGAAGGTGGAAAGGTTGCTTTATCACAGCCTCCAGGCCTGGTTCAGACTGACAAGAAGAGATCCCAATAGGACACCCAACATTTCTCCTAGTTCAGAGCTGGAAATCAAGATTTCTCGCTTCCATGTGGAGTTCCGGTGTGTCAAACCAATATGCAGGATTCTCAGATTGCTTTCTAAAGATGGATCAGTAAGAGATTCAGTGCAAAAAAGCAGCAAAAGGGAACATGCTCAGCTTAGCAGTCGATTGATCAAAGCAAACAAAGGCCTTCGCTTAACTTGTTCTGGGCCACTTTGAGGAACGTCCTGCCTAAGAGGAGACATAAGCTTTCTGCTCTTGACAGCGATTTGCTCCTGCCCCAAACAACAACAGAGACAACAACTTGTACTGCAGTTGCCACCCTGAAAAGAGCCCCTCTTTCTCGCTAGAGAAGAAAAACTACTCAAATTAGGGTAAAACCAAATACACGAGGGTCCTTTTGGCTTCAGTGCATGCCTGTCATCTCTCTTCTGCAAAAACGAAGAGATGGGGGCCTCTAACCTGCCAGGTGCTACCAGGACAAAGGTTCCTGTTCCTTCAGACGTAAGGAATATGGTCAGTGCTCTCACTGTTAAGACGACGCATTCGCCTGGCTTTGCACTTGGCTTAACCAAGCCGCAGGACGCTCCTCCGAGCTGCATCCCTCGCGTGAGCCAAGCAGGGCCACGGTGCCACCTTCCCTCCGAATAGAGAAGCATTGCAGGACCAGAGTCCAGGGCTTTGCAGGTAAAGACCTGGCACCTCCATCTAAGTCAGGAGGTACCTGAGCTTCTCTTAGAAGATTCTGACCAAACCCCATCATGTATTCAGAGAAGGAATCCCCCCCTTCCCACTCTTCAGAGATCCACCGTTCCCACAAAACCCTTGTTTTCTGCTCTACCTGTCCCTGCCAGGTGCTTGTGGAAGCACATTTGCTCACCGTAGTCAAGCATTCCCAGTGCCTTTCCACTTCCTTCATCACCAAATTTTATACTGTAAGCTCTTTGGGGCATAGGCCCACCTTCCTTCCACTTCTTGGCAGGATAAGGGAAGGGCAGGAGCTGGCTAGACATTCAGGTGCACTGAGGCTGGCCGCTGTTTTCCTTCTGTCTCCGGCCTTTGTCTCTGGATTAAGAAATGCTTCTTCAGCCACAAATCCCCTTCCCAAGACAAGCCTCACAGACCACAAATCGGTCCGATTCGCATCCGACCACAAAAGAACCGCCAAGGTCAGGGAATGTGGGAGCAGAGCAAGGTCCTGGGCAGCTCGCACTGAAGGGGGCTGTGGCTCGCTCAACCTTGGCTTATGGGGGAAATCGGGCGGGATGATGCGGCTAAGAAGGAGAATATGGGCGTCAAGAGAGGATCAATACAGCTTAGCCACAGACCATGCATCCCTTGAGGGGATGGATTTTTACATATCTTAATATACATGCAAATTATCTGGGAGAATTAAGTAGGTCATCACTACCATTACAAGCGAGAAGGAAAGTGAGTGCACACTCTCCTGCACACGTGTGTGTGTGTGTGTGTGTGTGTGTGTACAAATAACATAAGAGAAATGGGAACAGAGCAACCCCAAGCTGGGGGGGAAAGGGGGGAGGCAGAGAGGACGGGGACCTAAAGTGCTATTTGATGTTCAGCTGCATACAAGCAAAGCGGCTAAATGGAGCAAGCCGTCAGAGAAAAAAGGTATTTTAGAGTTTAAGAGCTGGGAACACCTCTCCTAAGCTACAAAGCCTCGTTTCCAAGCTGCAGGGCTAAGGAAAGATGGCAAACAAACCAAGCAGAGACATCAAGATGAGATCTGGGCGGTGGGGGATGGAAGCATGAGGCGCCGCGAGAGGACTGAGGCGTCCTTGAGGTTTTGAAGGCACCGTTAATTCCTTGTGGGGCTCCCCCATATATTCTGGGCCCACAACTTGGGCTCTGCTGCCCGCTCAGCTCAGTTCTCCCCTTCTCATCCTCAAAGCCTGGAAGCTCCATTTTGTCTGCTTTCCAAAGGCTGACGGAAATGGAGCAGCGGCTGGCAGGGAAAAGCTTCACCAGGTCGGAACTCTGGAAGGGCTGAACCAATGTTTCTTGCCGTCCTATAAAACAAGAGCTGCCACAGTCCTTCAGCACTCATAGCAAGTTATGGTTCGTGAAAGGCATTTTCAGTTTTATACAAAAATAGGCCAGTGTGCTTGTTATGAAGATTCAAAGCATCTTTTCAGTGGGAAATAGACAAGAGGACCCTACAACAAAATGTTGCAGCACAGTTCCACACATGGCATGATGCCAAGTCGTTCACCCTCATGCTTGCCCTTTCCAGCAGCTGGCACTGATTCTAGTCCTCATGCTTGTCTGTATGAATGGCGGTGTTCTAAAGCAAATATATTACAGGCATAATCCTGTGTGTCTTAGACATTTGTTTTGCCTTAGATCTTAAATCTTACGGTCTAAGATTTAGTCTCTTAGACCGTAAATCCAGATACGGTCATGTCTTAAAACAGGTTGTGCTGACCACGTTTACTCCTATTTTCAAAAAGGACAGGTAATGACGCCGTTATTAATCACAGTTCCTTATATTTACTACTGTTTCAAAATGTAGTCTGCTCCTTTAGCAAAAGGGAAAGGCCAGAAATAGCTAACAGGATCCCAAGGTCTTGTCTTCAGGAAATAAAATCCATGCTCAGCATTGTCTTCATGTTCTAGCCCAGTCAGTGTGGTGTAGTGGTTAAGAGCATGGGACTGGGACTCAGACGATTGGGGTTTGAGTTCCCGCTCAGCCATGGAGTCAACTGGGGGACTTTGGGCCAGTCACAGACTCTCAGCCCAGCCTACCTCACAGGGTTGTTGTTGTGGGGATAAGATGGAGGAGGAGAATGAGGTAAGCTGCCTTGAGCCCTTTGTAGGAAAAAGGCAGGATATAAATCCATAAATAAATAAAATAAATAGCCCACAGCAGGCAACCCAGAGTCTTCCAGGGGTTTTAGACTACAATTCCATAATCCCTGGCTGGGGCTAATGGGAATCATGCCCCCAAAAATCTGTATGGCACCAAGCTGCCTGCACTTAACTTTCACCTATCATTATAGCCTTGGTTCCTTCGAAGTATTCCCGGAACGCTGGACCCTCGGTCCATCAGAGTTTGCAATGGAGTTTTTGCATCGCGAAACGCCAAGCTGCAGCCCTGTTTGTGCTGGAAGGTCGACTTGCCCCAAATCTGCCTGTTCCTGCAAACAGAAGGCGCTGGGGAAGATACTGGGGGCTAGAAATGGAGAAGTGCCCCCTCTGCATCTTCAACCAGGCAAGGCAAGCAGTGGGGCAGAGGGCGACGGTAATAAAGACAACCGGGATGAAGAAGCGAAAGGCAGGTTTGTATTTCCAGGAGCTGCCTGCCTGGTGCTCTCGGGCAACGGGATTCCAGGTGGACGCGCACAGGCCGGGGATCGCGTCTGCACCAGGCCCTGGCAGAAGGCCAAGAGCCTAGCGGCTAGCGTCCACACACCATCCATGGAGGGGAGGGGAGGGGAGGGGAGGTCGTCCTTCTGAGTCACCTGGGAAATGCTGGCCAGCCTCTCAGCAGGCTAGATTTTTTTTTGGGGGGGGGGGGTTGCATTTGGAGGGTGCAGGGCAGTAAATCCGTAATTATTTGCAAGACTGGAGTAAGGCAGGGTGCCATCTTGCATACACTGTATTATTCTTAAATCTGCAGCTCCGTCCCTTCATTAGCCACATCTATTTGCCATCATCCTTTCTATCAATGTCTATGTCTCTTCTTTGTGTCTTCCAATGCAATGCACACACACACAATGAGGTTCGACGAGCTGGGGCACACGCGTCTTAACGCACATATTTCCATCCTAGTGCGCTGGACATTTCTCATGCTCCAAGCTGCACTCGTTTATTTTTGATTTATATCCCATCGTTTCCTTTTTCTTTTTAAAGAAAGGAATGTATTTTTATTTTTCTTTCTTTTGGTTCTCAGCAAACTGAATGTAGGGATACACGGAACACCCCTATAAGTGAAAAGGGTTGCTCTCCCTTATTGCTTATCCAATCCAGCGGCATCCCATAACCTCCAGTTTTAGCCTCGGGGTTTTCCTGTAGGTCAAAGCCCCCAAACACCATCAACTTTCTGAGAACACCAAAAACGGAGACTCTCCAACCTGCGCACTCAATGCCTGAAGAGGGAGAATCAGGCAGAAGCCCGTCTGTACGGCTCACACGCTCTGCTCTCCAGCGCTTTGCACCCACAGCCACCATTACTTCTCTCTCCTGATTCGGCGACACACCAAGTACTCCCTGGGTGTCTCGCAGAGCCAACTGGGCTTTCTCGGTCCATGCACCCCTTTGGAGAATGGGCTGATCTCGTGCCACCTGAGCTTGGGAAGAGCCATACCCATCCCTGCCCAGCCTGGCCAATGGCCCTGCCGGCCTGCCCCACTGAGGATTCACTAGTGACCAAACCAGGGCCCGATGGAGACTCCAAAAGGCTGCACGGGGCGGCACAAGTGTGGAACAGGAAGGGAGCTTGGTGCACCCACGTCCACTGAGATTACTCTTCTCCCAGTCCCACGGGGCCCAAGGCAACGTGAGAGCGCTTCACAGCTCATCTACTCAACTCAGTATCAAGCCAGCCGGCTCCTTCCCTGTCCTTTATCTGCTGCTGTTCCTGCCCGGCTCCCTTTCACTCAGCATAAAGAGAAGCCTCAAAAGTTGTAGGAGGAGCAGAAATGAGAGCAGCATTCCCACCTTCTGCACACAAAAACTCCTGACGCAAGAGGCTCTGTTTGTTTAAATGGCAGGCTGAGCGCTGGATGGTTCCTTCAGCTGAGAATCGTGCAGGGCAGGAACTCAGCTAAGCCGCCATCCAAATGATGCGGGAACAGGAGAGATTTCAGGAAATGAAAGATTTTTACGAGTGGCAGTCCTCTCCCCATGTTGAAAACTACAGATCCTAATCTTCACAGGCGTGTTAAAAACGATTGGTACCGAAACAGGGCATTGCACTGGGAAGTTCGGAACGGAGGCACTCAGTCAAGCAAGAGACGCTCAACTGGCCGCCCGTGAACCGAGTCCACCCGCAGAGGTGCCTCCATGTTCCTGGAGCAGCACCCCAACCCCAGCTCCCTTTCACACGCACTTCAGCTCCCTTCTCCCACGCAGGCCGACTGCCGTGCGCTCATCTCCTCGCTCCAGTGCGAGCAGCAACCAAGCTCTGCCAGAAAAACTAGGAGCGGACTCAGGCAGAGGTCTGGAGCATCGCTGCCACCACCAAGCCCCCTTCCCTTGTTGCTTGTCAGATCCGATCACTAGCATCTGTTCCCTGTGCAGTCGCCCGCATGGGCGTCTTTGCTTGCACACAGAGGAGAAACGGCAACCGGTGCTCAAAATGGGAGGCGTCAGAGCCGCACACCCCGGGAAGGGGAGGGTTAAAGCTCCCTTCTCTTGTCACAAGTGTTCTTTTCCCGGCTCTTCAGCCCTTGCCACCCAAAACATGACCTCTGGAACAGATCAGCCGCATCAGACCTGAGCCGTAGTTCTTTCCCACCCAGGGCCAAAGCATGCTTTTTATGGCGTTCTGCACAATGGCCCAAAGTATTTGCAACTGCATGCACTAAGTCACTGCAGCATCTAGCCCCCACCCCTTCTGTTTGAGACTTTATGTACGCACCAGGGTCCAAATATCAACTGCTTCCTAAACTCGGCAGGGCAGACCCAGCGAGGGCGACTCTGAAGCAGCTCGGCCAACTCCGAGCCCCCTGCTCCTTGTCAGATCGGATCGCAGGCGCCTTGGATGCGAGAGAGGATGGGGGAGGGGACAGAAAACCACTGGCTGAGGCAGGAATGTTATCGGCAGGAGACAAAGCCATGGGAGAGGAGACAAAGCCCGCTGCCGAGCCAGGATTAAGCTTGGTTTATGGAAGAGCAAATGGGGATGGATGAAAGGCTGGAGTGGAGGGGAGGGTCCGGCCCCTAGAGCCGCAAGAGTGTTTCAGTAGAAGCCATTTGAACAGAAAGAGGGGACTGCCAGGAGGCCTGCGAAGGACACGGACACACACCACACACAAACCACCGCGGTGCTGCAGATGTAATTTGCAGTTGTGTACCAGACTGAACTTGCAAAATTGCATGGTTTCGCCGTGTGCGCAGACAGGCGGAGAGGGGCAGGTAAGGCCTGCGTGCATCCCTCTGTGCAGGTTGCGTTCTGGGCAGCCTGGGGTGTTCGCCTGGCCACAGCGGCTTCTGACGTGTTTTCAGCCACCGCTCGTCCAGGGAGCAAAGGAGTGGGCGCCCTTCGAGCCCCTTAACGGGAAAGGCAGTAGAATTACACCTGGACTCAAACGGATGGGGGAAGAAGGAAGCTATGGCTTGAACTCACTTCCATGCGTGGATGATGAGATTCCGCAGAGAAGATGCCAGCCTGGATTTCCCCGATATTCATTTGGTGTGCAGAGGCCACACGCCCAAGTGACAAGGTCCCTCCCGCTCCCCAGTGCACACAGTCCGAAGCAGCAAAGTCCGGGGACTCACACAAGATTGCACCACAAGGCCAAAGTCCGGTGACCCTGCAAACCAGCTAGCTCTCCGTGAAAAAGGGAGTAAAGACACCGCATTTCGGAAACAGGGACAGGAAGCAGAGCCGTGGCATCCCAGCAAATTCAAAGAAAAAAGAATAAAGCACACACGGCCATTTTGCAGTGCACGGCAAACTGATAAAACCTACAACGCATTATGTCTTCTGTGCACGGAACAGCTCTCCGGGACCCAGTTCCCCACCCCGAAGTCACACAGGTTGTTATCCTTTAACATCCTCTCCAGAAAGCAGGCACCTGACAGGCACTCTGTAAGAGACGGTGCAGCTGCTTCCTGACCAAAAAATTCTGCAGGGGGTGGCACTTCACCCACACGCCCTCTGCACCCCCCGTGCGACCATTTCTGATTACTGTGTGCAGCACCAATGAAGTGATGTTAAACAGTGACACCAAATGTATGTCAAGTTGCTTTTGGATTTCCTCCTATCTTACTAATGCCTTAAAATGGAGAAAAACAATCCCAGATCTGGCAGAAACTCTGGAGTTGTCATCTTCAGAACTACTGGGCCTTAATCCATTTTCGCTTGGCGAAACTAGACCTGAGTCTTACTCAGACCGCCTGCATGACTGCCTAGTAAAATAAGTCTGTTTACCTGACCAAAAAGTGGGGGGGGGGGGAGGCCTACATGAAGTTCTCCAGTGCTCTAGCGATGGGGAGGGGGCGGCAGATATGGCCCCCGCGATAAAATTGGCGCAACTTTCTGCATACACGCGGGAAGAATCCAACTCTGGTCCTGCCAAAAAATTGAGGTGCAGCACAGTAACAAGATGGTTCCGTTTCATCTGAGCCAGGAAGCAGTTTAGAAACAATTGCAGCATATTACAGCTATGTGAATAAAACGGGACTCTCCCGGAGCATAAACAAGAGTGTGTTGCCATTCTCCCTTGCAACAGTGGCCCAGCCTGCTCTCCTGGAGTTCTTCCAGCCCCCCCACCGTCCTTTTATAAAAAGTTATGGTTTGAAGGAGAGCCAGGCAAAGCGTTACACACTGGCCAACAAAGACCGCAGTATCCCATTATCGCTGGTGCAACTCTTTGCCTCATGTCTAAAGCACTGAACAGCCGTGTAAAATTTTTAGCTATGCAGGCACGAGTGTTTGTTGCTCCAAGTAATCTCTTCTTAAAAGGCAGCACCTTTTCAGAGCAGATTAAATTGGGAGGTTGAGCAAGTCATCTTTCCGAGGAAACTTGTTGGCTATGCTGGATCTACTCCAAGAAAAACACATGTCCCAGAACACAGAACTCAGAGTAGGTTTGATGGCACAGAAGCCTAAAAAGCAAACATGGTTCCTGCTGAGGGTTGAATGTGGGTAGTTTGTGGCTGAGCCGTGGGGTTGTTGTTCAGTGAGTTACCGTGCTGCCCGAGCCAAGCTGAGATAACAAGCCATGGTGAACAACCCACAGTTGGCAAGCCAAGAGCAAGCCATCAGTTACGTCTTGGGTTGTTTGAGGTTTACAAGCCACTGCTAGCATAGCCAGGTTCAGACAAAAGAACACGCCATTTCCAACAACCCACAGTTCCATCCTTGGGCTCTTCTGATGTCTGGACCGTCTGCAGCTAAGAGCTTGGCAGGCACACGGACTTGGGTCCAGTCCATGGGATCCTCACACCAGGCCTTGAGATCTTCCCATGGGAACTCTTGGAAAGCTTATGCCAGCCTGTGGAGACGGGACATTTGGGGGGGCTTTCACTGATAAAGTCACCCGAAGTTGGAGATGACTTGATGGCACATGACAACAGCTGCCGCTGTAAGGATTGCAGATAAGCTCTAGCGGGGACACTGAAACCCAGCTGGGGTGGTGGGCACCAGCTTCAGAATCCCTGCTAGTGGCTCCAATAGACTACTGCCCCCAACACCCATCTTCCCCAGCCAGCACACCTGGGCAACCTGATGGTGGAAGGATGAAGGACAGGGCTGGTCTAGCTGGCCGGAGGGTCCGATCCAGCATAAGGCAACTTCCTGTGTACAGTCTGAAAACACCAGGTGAATTGTAAACGCACAATTCCGTCTTAGTTTCCAAAAGGAGTCACTGCCGTGCAATCCCAGGAGGAGACCGCAGTATATTTGGGGCACACGCATGCTGGCGCAGAACGACACTCAGTCGCGGCACCGTTCTAGGGTAAAAAAGCAACATTGCCTGCTGTGGGAAGCAGCTTTCTCAGAGAAAAAGATGAGCTGATGTATTTCCTGTAAGAAAAAGGACCAAGGACAAGAGGAAACAGACAGGGCGGTGTGGGCAAAGAAATACCTCCTGAATTTCTGAATTGCAAACTGAGCACACCCCACAAGAGCCTCAAATAGCTCAGAGGGTTTTGCCCAAAGTCTACAGGGGCAGGAGGGGGTTAACCCTTCCCTTGCTGCTGGGCGTGCAGCGGCTTTTCTCATGCTAATGATGAGTTCTGTCTGTTGGGCAGACACAGAGAGAGGAAGGGAGGGTGTCTGAGAGAGAAAGACTCGTTGGGGGACGCGTTGGGGGATGGGAGAAAGGAGAGCAAAATTACATTCAGACAGGTTTGGGGCTTGGAGATTTGTGAATGAGCTCAATCCAGAGTATTTGTGGTTAGGAGGGGAAAGAAGGCACACAGGAAGAAAATTTACAAGGTAACTTATCAGTCATAGATTGACTATTTATAGCCACTTAAGGAAGCATCTAAGTTTAAACCAGATGCACCTTTCGTTCTACATCCGCTTTCTCTGCATTGTCCTAAAAGGTGTAGATTCATAAACCAGGCAAGAATTGTGGGTGTGTCACACAGTTCAAGTGAAGCTCGCAAAACAAAACTCCTATACCAGAGCCCGTCCATCTGGACCTTGCCTCCCGGTACAGGAATAACATTTGATATGCACAATTATGGGTCGTGATTCTCCGTTTCATGTTCAAGCACCAACACAGAGCGCCACGTGCGTGGCCATTTTCAACGGGGAGAAACCCCAGGTGCTAAAGCTCGCGCTATCCGAGGGAAAGAAAGGCTGAACAGCAAGAGCCACACAGTGCCTGTTCTCCCAGGTCAGGAAGGAATGCTCCCAGCCAGACCTGCAGCTGCTGTGGCTTGAACCTGCGCCCGCCAGCATGCCAAGCGGGGCTCTGGCACCTCGCACCGGCACAACTACTTGGCCCCCTGAATGGGGACATGCCAGCTAGGTGAGGACACGCCGCAACCCGTCGGGAGTGCCATGTCTCTTTTCAGGCTGAGGAGCTCCAGGTGTGCCCGAATGAGGCCACAATTCTCGACCCTCATTCCCTGCCTTCTCCTGTTTTAGGAATTGCCTCCTTCCTCCACTTTGATGCTCACCCCAGCACTGCTGGCAAGGAAGCAGGAGGCCGGCAAGTCGGGAGACCTTCTGCTTCCCCGTCACATCACCACATGTGCCGACTTCTGCTTCCTTCTCATGGCCGTGGCGCTGACGGCTCGGGCACAGGTGCCAGAATGAGTGTGGGAGGGGAACCGGCCGGCAGCAGAAGGGGGGAATTCTGGCAGCGCTGGGGAAGGTGCTGAAGGGAATCCCACACATGGGGCTTGGGAAAGCCCAAGATGCCCCTCAGAGGGAGGGAGAGACTCTGGGAAGGGATGCCAGGAAACTCAAGAGTGAGAAATGAGGAAGCAAGAATAGTCAGAAACAGGAGGGGGACTCGTTCCGGGCATTTTGCGATGTATCTCAGAGAGGGTGGCATCTGTGTAGCACACGCTGGCCGAGAAAGGCTGTCCTTTCTCCTCGCTGTACGGTATACCCAGCCCTGGGACTTGCTCACCTATCGTGCGAATGAAGAGATGGACTTCTGCAAGTGGCTTAGAGTTCAAGGTGCAGCAGGGAAACAAAGTTCTGTCCCGCACTAGTATTTTCTAGCCAAAGGGGGTGCTTCTCGCGGGCTAGAGAAAGACTCTCTGCAGTTTGGTCCTGGGCTGGCAAGTTGGACTGCGGCTGCTGTTTTAAGACAAGCACTGCTGAGTTCTGCTTGCTCGTCCTGTCGGTGGATCCGTGATCCAGAATGGCAAAACCACCCACTTATTCGCAAGAAAAGTTGCACTGCAAAGAATTGCCTTCACTTCTTTATTGCTTTGAGACGTGTGGCATGAAGAACTTTCCGAACAGATTTAATATTCTAACAAGGTAACCAGCACAGAATTTATTACTACTCTAATTACATTTATATCCTGCCATCTTTCCTCTTGCACCAGTATGTGACATGCGAATTGTTTGAAAATAATGCCGTGGATACACAAAATATCATTTTCATTTCACTGCATGCGAAAGCAAGCAGGCTGCTGAAGCGCATGGAGTGAGTATAACCACTGGTTTCGAGTCACATTTTAACAGCCTGTGTCTTCTTTTTTAGTGGTCTGCTGTAGCCAGACAAGCTCGTAAAAGTACTGCAGAAATACGTCTATAAAAGGGCCCTTCAGGTAGGTCATTACCACACCTCGAGGCCTCCTATGTAAGTTGCCCGCTGCAGCCTTGAAAAGTGCCACACAATCTTAATTATTGCAACTTTGGAGTCTCCTCCCTGACTCAGAGGGGCTACACCAAGAACAGAACACAGTGCCCCAGGAAAACAAGTTCCCACCCACGCAAGCATGTTCTGGCCAAAAGGCATCCCACACAGAGGCCTCCATGGAAGGAGTTTATCATTTCGAGATGCCCCCCTTTCCGTCTTTGCACTTAACTGGCCAAAGCGGCTAGCCACTTTTAGGATTTGAGCTGGTGGCACTTCGAATGCTTAACAGAATCAAGCTCTTGGGAAGCGGAACCACTTGAGGCCAATGTTCTTCTGAGTAAGTGCAAAGTGCCTTTTGCTTATGGACGAGTGAACAAAGTGGACTCAGAGCCCTTCCTCCCTCAAAAAGGGACCGCATTTTCAGTTCTGGTAGAGAGGAAACACCCGCTCACTCCTCTACTTTCTTGAGCCCAGGCCTTGTTCTCCCAGTCCAAATGAGAAAGAAGCCCGTTTTTCGGTCACGAAGGGAAGCCCAGGGAAGCTTTGTGACACTCGCTCAGGCTCCAAATGGGGCCAAGTCTCAGGTTGCCCTGAATCACCTGCTTGGGCAGCAGCACACCTAAACCTGAATCCGACAGCCTCAGACAACCTGGCACCAGTACCACTGCACAAGCAGGACACATGAGGGTTCGTTCCCACCATCCTATCATGCAGGGGAAAACTTAGCAGATTGAATTTGCTTCACCTGCCAGCCCTGCATCTCACATCTGCACATTTCTCACCCACACTGCCAACTCTTATTCCATTTTCCAAAGCTAGGGTCAATTGGAGCCTCAGAACCCAAAGACGCAACTCCGCTTTTCCACACCTCTTTCTTCCTCCACAAGGCAGGCACTCTCCTTTCTGCCTTTCCAGAGCATGTGATGTAAGCTTTGGAACGCAAACCGCTTCGCGCATCGCTTTGGCATGAGGAAGGCCAGGGTGGTGCACTGGTTGAGAGCATGGGCCCAGCCATGGGTTCTACTCCCCGCTCAGCCATGGAGCCAAGTGGGTGACTCTGGGCCAGTCAGAGACTCTCAGCCCAGCCTACCTCACAGGGTTGTTGTTGTGGAGGTAAGACTAAGAGGTGGAGGAAGAAAATGATGTAAGCCACTTTCAGCTCTTTGAAAGAAAAAGGGTGGGAAATAATTCTAAGAAATAAATAAGGCCCACCCTTCTTGGGTTGTATTCCCTACACAGTCTTGTCACAAGGAGCAAAGACAAAGCTTTGCGTGCTTACAAAAGGAAGTTGGGCAGGTATGTTTTCATGTTATTCAAAATTCTCAAGCAGGAAGAATGGCAAGCAGTCCTGCTTAACTTAAAAGCTGGGTTATTCTCACAATAACCTGACATTGCCCCAAAGTAATGGAGAAAGCAGAGTTGGGGGAGGAAACAGCAAGTCAGCTTGAGAGTTTGGAAGAGACTGAAGTCGAAGCAGAAGATGTGCAACCCAGGCGTCATGAGTTGGGCCACTCATACCCCAGGGCCACACGCACCCCAGTTGGTGGAGGTACGTGAGCATGGGAAGGATCTATTCTTCAAAGCTGACGTCACGGCTTGGTATAAAGGGTTGTGAGGAAACAGACATAAAATAAACAGTTACGACTTTCAGAAATGTCACTCCCAGTTTATATCGGGCGCAGCCAACGATAAACGTTTTCTCAGGGGTGGGGCAAGTGGAGTGAAGGTCATTATTTATGGGCGACAACTCCATGCAGTTTGCCAACTTACCAAACGACTAAAACACACACACACACTTCCCTCCACATGCAGGAGCGCACAATCTCTAGGGTTTCAGGGCACCCCGCAGAACAGCAGCAGCCTGCTTGCACGAGTCAACAGACGCATGTTCGAAGGGATCCCTTCCTTCCTTGGAAGGACAGGCAATTACATCCGTGACAAAGGCAAGGCGTGTGCCGATGCTTCGTGATAACGTAATTGCCAAATGCCAGCAGGTAGTCTCCAGCTGTACTTCTGCACCACTTCTCTCTAGAAAACATCTGCCTAGTTCCAGAAATGCAGGCCTTAACCTCCATGGGAATGCACCAAGCTCGGTAGAAGTCCCCAAAGCCACCTGCGAAGTGGAGAACGCCCCACCGTACCCACGCATTTTGGAAGGAAATGGTTTCTTTGAACAGCAAACACACAAGACCCTACTTCAGGGGTTAGGGACAGGAGGGAAAGGGCTTATCACAGTCCATTATGTTTGTTTCCTCAAAGAGGCAGCCCACATGAGAGCTTGTGAGTGTTCCACTAAGACCACAGATCACCACAAGCTTCCCTGGAATTGAATTTGGCCCTCAGTCTGGAAGAGGTTCCCAGATACAGGTTCCCTAAAGAATACAGTGCTACACCTGAAAATGTCTGGGGACACTGCAAACAGAAAGTTTTAGTGTGGAAAAAGATTCCATGCCAATCCGTAATCATGACCAAACAGCAGGTCTCAAGAAAAACCAGAACCTTCGAAGTGAAGGTGCATCTCCAACATCAGCTGCCTGGGAATCCTACAAGAAATCTTTCCAGCTAAGGGAAAGGTGACCTCAACAGGTTAGCCACAAGATTTGCAAAATAGACTTCTGGTTCCTCAGACCTCACAAACTGTGGGCTAGTCAGTCCAGCTGCTTCAGAAACATCTGGAGTGAATGTCTAAGAACATACACTGAATTGCATAACTGTGGTTTCAAGCAGTGTCCCAGGAAAGCCCCGTGGCTTCTTGAAAAAAAGATGAGTCACAGCAGAGAATTCCCACGAAAACTACTTTTTACCCCCATATGACTAGACATACTCTCAGCTCACAGAGGCCCAAAAGATCGGTCAACTTGAGAAAATGACCCAGAGCCACGGCAGCTGTTGAAGGGTTGGTTCCACAGCCAAGGTGGCATCCCAAGCTCTGGAAAGCAAATAAACCTGTGGAAGCCACCGCATCCCGCCTGGAAACCATTTATCCACCTGACTCTGCCTGGTGTATTCAGACTCAGGGCAGCCCCTTCGGTCGGTCGTTCCCATCACAGATCCTTAAAACCGGAAACGAGGGATTCCCTCTAAGAAGTGCTCTTCCAATCAGCACTGGCCCCCTTCGCAAGGGGTTGTGGGCCAAAAAATGGCTATTATTCAACCGTGAAAGGTGAGGACAGGGCCGGAATTTCAGAAGCAATGAGCCCCCAGCTTTCAGGGATAGTGGTGGGGGCAGATCCTGCTTCTAGGCAGAAGCTCAACGGTTCTGAGTTATGAAGATGGAGTATCCGGGGAGCCCCGGGTTCTGCAGTCCTTACATCTTTAATAGAGCCCTTCTGTTCTTTGGAGAAGATGCTGACAAGAGCCTGGCTACTGAGGCAGACGGGGCCTCCCTTAGCAACTGCTCAGTCCAGCGCGGTACGAAAACGGCCTTTAATAAAGCGCCGAGAGCGGCGGGAGTGCGCAGTGGATCCTTCTATGCATCACTGCTGGATACAAAATAATAAGCAGGAGAGCCGGAGGGGGTGTGTGGGAAAAGTAAATGCCGCACCAGACACACGAAAGCGCTGCAGCTCTGCTGCTGGGCGAGCACGGCCGTTGCGCCGTGAGGCGAGCGGAGGGGGGCTACCTGGAGCGGAATATTCCGAGCAACGATGCCTTGGCGCAGCGGGATCCACAGGTCATGGGGTCCGGCCAGGGCCATCGGGCGAGTCCACATGCGCGCGCCACAGACCCAGCGCGCGTCGTGCGTGCCCGACCCTACCAGCCAGGGGGCCTTCCCTCCATTCAGAGCCCACCCGCAGCTCAGGCGCACGGAGGAAGCAACTTTCCAGGCCGGCTCGACTCAGATCCGGACAGATTCCAAGAACGCGGATTCCTTCCTCAGGGAGGCGAGCCCAGCTGGTTTGGACTGGACTGACCCCTGCGCGCCGCAGCTCGGGCTCGGGGCGAGAGCGCCCGCCAGACAAGGGAGCCCAGGGTGCGGCCGGGCGCGCAGAGGAGGGATCCGTGCCAGGGCCCCCCTCTCCTAAAATTCTCCTGGGCGCAGGGCACGGCTCAGGGGGCGCGGGGCGCGCGGGGCCGGGCCAGCAGAGCCTGCGAGAAGAGGGCTCTCCGCCCCGCGCCCCGACCCGGCGCGGGGCAGTCCAGCCCGGCGACAAAGCGGTAAGAGGAGTCCCCTTTCTCCCCGCCCTCTCCTCGCCTTCCCCAGGGCGGCCAGCCAGAGAAACAGGTTCCCTGGGCAGGGCCTCGCCATCTTGCGAGGGAGAAAGAAACTTTATCCAGCACTTGAGGGCGGGGGGGGGGGCTGCGGGAGGGCGCGGGGGGGTCAGGCGAGGAGGGGGCGCCAAGTTTCGGCGCTGAACGCGGCCGGCCGGCCCGGAGCGCGGCGGGGATGGAGGTGCCAGCGAGAGGAGCGGTCTCGGGGGGCAGCCGCGGAGGCGCAAGGGCCGGGGCGGGTGGGCGGCCGCCAGAGGGGCCAGCGCGGGAGCGCGGTCGGAGCCCAGCGCACGCCGGCCGGGGTGGGGGGGTGCGTGGAGGGGGGAGGCAGAGGGAGCCGGGCGGGCGGGCGGGGGGCGCCGGGTGCCGCTCCCGGGGCGGCCAGCGGAGGGATGCGGCCAGGACTCACCGGAGAGGAGGCAACAAAGGAGGCTGGCGAGAGCGCACGAACCGCGAGGCGCGCCCATGGGGCGGCGGGGGGTCCCTGCCACAGGTCGCGCGCCGGTCCCTGCTCCGCTCGCGGGGGCGGTGGAAGCGTCCCGGGCGTCGCTCCGTCTCTCCCGAAGGCAGCGCCTGCCGCGTCCTCGCAGCCCGCGCGTTGCTGCCGCTCTCGCACCCGCCCAGCGCGCTCCTGGCACCGCCTCTCCGGGGGAGGAGAGGGTGGCCACGCCCCCGCCCCCCCCCCCGCCAGCAGCTACGCCAGCGCGCCCGGCGGGGCGAGGCCCCCCACGCCCGCCGCCCGGCCCCTGCCGCGTCCCCAGCAGACGCGGGGCCCGAGCGCAGCGTCCCCCGCGCGGGTCTGCGCGTACGTGGCAAGCCAAGCCTCCCGCTGCGGAAAACCCCGCAGGGATCGGGGACCGGCGGGGGGGGGGCGGGCTTGTTGTGCTCCCCCTGAGAGAGAGAGAGAGAGAGATCCCATCCAGGCAGGGTAGGCGAGGGATCATTTCTTCACTTCCATGTTTTTGGAGACACACGTCAAAGGATTTTCCTCTCTTTCGGGGTTTTTCTGCAGGATTGCCATGGGGGGGATTACTGGGGAATTTATCCCGACACACACACACACGCACTCCAGTAAGATCGGTTTGTCGTGAGAGACGATTGTTTCTCTCACACGCGCGCGCGCGCACGCACACGCGAGGATTACCTTTCCTCTGACTTTTGGAGTGCACATCTGTACACCCTTAAAAGATCAGGGGAAATATGCGTCTTGCTTTAGAACAGCCTTCCAGAAGCTGGGTGGGTGTGACTGCAATTCCCATCATGCATGCTGGCTGGGGATGATCAGCCTTGCTGTCTGAGCCAACCCCCGGGGCTCCAGCCTGGGAAGTCTGCTTTGTTTTAAAATGGTGTTTGTTTGATTCACCCAGGAATGACGATTCTCTGGCTGGTTCCAGAAAGTGGTGCTTCAGGAATATTGCTCTGCCCTTAGGATTCTCGAGTATGGGGTGTCACAGGGGTCAGTCTTGTCCCCCACGCTGTCCAACGTCTACATGAACCCACTGAGTGAGGTCATCCAGGGCACAGTTCTCCATTCCATCTTTCACAATATCTGATGGAACACTTATCTGGACCTCCACCTCCAGGAGCGGCTTGCTTGGCACCCCCATTGTGGAACCAGCTCTCCACAACCTTATTGTTCAGATCCAGATTAAAACTATCTTCTTCCACGGGTCATTTAATTAGTTTGATTCTGAAATACATCCTAAGATTTACCTTGTTCCAGTTATTATAACGTTCACATGGGTTGTAAATTTGGTTTTAAGTCTTACATACTTAACTTTTAATGATGCTTTATAATGCAGCTTGCATTTTATACGGTATTTTTAGTGTGCCATTGTAAACTGCCCATAGAGTTTCAATTATTGGACTTTACGGAAATGAAATGAATAAAAATATAAAATAGAAACAGAGCGAGTCAGAAGGGGCCTCTTGGGCCATCTAGTCTGACCCCCGACTCCAGCCAGCTCAGCTCTGGAATGCAGTGTAAGACTTGAAAGAGTGGAACACGCCACAGCCATGCCCATGAATGCCTCTCCCATCATCCACCCCAGCACAGACAATCGGTAGCAGCCCAGTCTTTGCTCAATGGGGCAGCAGTGTGTGGGACAGCAGCCACCTGGGACACCCTGGCCCTGAGCCGCATCAGTGCCTACTTAATACATACTTCACTGAGTGCTGGAGCCCTGGAAAGAAAATGTAGCCAAGTAAGCACATGAATTTCTAATCAATTTACCCATCAGTCACATTTAGGAAAGTGTAAAAAATCCATGTCTAAAGCAAGAAGAGGCATTTCTGCCTTGTGTGAGGGAATTCCTTTCCTAAGGCGGTGTTGGCACCCAGAGTTTGTCAAAGGCCTTGCATAGTTGTTTTTAAATTCTGCATAACTAATCTGAGAAAAGTTTTGAATTAGAAGCTTTCAACAGCACAATTCTAGGCATGTCTACTCAGATGTACATTCCCTGGGGCTTATTCCCAGGAAAGCAAGAATAGGATTCCCCAATCTTCCAGTTTTGCTCTCCCCCATGACCACACCCCCCAGAAATTAACTTCTGCCTTCTTGGTGGTTATCCCTCAGTGGCACGCAAGGGAGGAATTAGTTGGAAGAAACTGTCTTGCTTATTTTGGGCAGCTCCTTGGGCATGCAGGCTGAGCGATGCTTCCGCTCCTCAGGTGGTTGGGGAAGGAACAAAGACCTACCTGTGAAAACTTTGGTTCCCTAGTCTGCTTCCCCATCAGTTCCTGTTAATTTAACCCCATGAGTATCACCATGGATGAAATTTCTAAGAAATCTTAGCCATGGGGATTTCCACAGATCTCTGTCCTCAGGTCATTACAAAGTCCTTGATTCTCATAATCATTTCCCAATGATAACATAGACTATTGAATTACTTAAATGATGAGAAATATCCCTATTTTTGAATGCCTACAGTGTTTTAAAAACAATCCGTGAAAAAATACCAGAAGACTCCCCGTAAGTAGAAAATAAACAGAGCAGGTAAGCAGCTTTTCTCCCTGATGGACTATGTTTCTGCTTCCGGGGAGGTGTTGCTGTTGTAGGGGTTTACAGGGTGGAGCATTCCAAGGTGGCCTCCCCCAGCCGCAGTCTGGAATGGTACAGGCAGGGATGGACCACCTCACTCTGCTGGATGTGCAGCCCCCGCCTCAGCTCTTCGCTGTTCAGGCCCCCCTCTTGCTGGGTCCCCCAGGAGCACAGCTTCTGGCGGAAACCCCTCCCCTCGCAGTTTTGTGGGCACCTCTCGCCCCCTGGTGGTCTTGCGAGCAACAACAGCTAACAGGTTCCTCGCCACCTGCACTACATTTTGTTGGCTTTGATTTTTACAGATACCGGTGCACGCAGGTGCAAATTAAGACGAATGCCCTCAATTGTTTTATCTGTCCAGTGGGAGATGGAAATGGTTACCAGTGACTCGCATGTGGCTTGAAGACATTCTTTTCTCCATCCTGACTCTGCTGTTGGACAATTTGTGACATTGCGTGTGTTTAGGGTGCTTCATGTACATTTTCTCACTGAGCCATTTATTTATTTAGAACGCTTGTGGGCTGTCCCATTGCCTAAGTCTCGGGACGGTTTAACAATACAAAATGTAAGAAAAGAAAAAAAAATATTAAAACACAGCATCCTAAAATTTAGCAATAATAAAACCCCAATTAAAACAGTCAGGTCTTAACACACTGGGAAAATAAAAAGGGGATGGCCTGGCACTGAACAGAATAGTGATGGCGTTTATTGCAAATGGCTTTTATTACAAATGTGTGGGGATGAACAGAAGGATTATCCCCATATTACAGAAGTGTGTGGGGGGACTGAGGCTTAAAAGGAAAGCAGCACCACTCGGGGGGTGTTGAAATTTGAAGTGGGCACTTTTTTTCCAGCACTGCACCACACCAGCTCTCAGACTGACAAAAGCAGCCGAACTGCTAGAGTTTTAAGGGAAAAAATGTTTCTTTCAAAGGAGAGTGTTGCAGCACCGGAATAAGTAACAGATTTGTTGTGATATAAGCTTTCATGGGCTTGAGCACAATTCTGCATCTCTGTTGTATAGACACACACACACACCAACACACAGAAGAGCGCTGCCTCCAGCCATTCCATCCTCCGGGTCATTAGAAGCAGTAATGGGTTCAAACAGGGCATTTCAGTTGTTTGAATTTCCACCCAGCCACCTTCCCAATCAAGCTTATTTTGGGAAAATCCTTCCTTCAAAACCATGTTTTTGTCCTTCTGTAAACCCCAGCTTTTCCCAAACATGCTGATAACCAGTGCTATTTTTGTAAAAAAAAAAAAAAAAAGGTGCCGGAACTCACGTCTTGGGGTCACACTTTTACACTAAAAAAGATTTTCAGTTCACCAACTTTTTTTGAAATCAAGAACTTATTTACCTTTTGCACATAGGCAGTCACTCTACACACACATAAACATAATGGTCGTCGCTGGCAGTAAGCACTCAGCGCGCGACCACACGACTGATCCCAAGCCGAGCAGTGCCCTCACAAGCAGCGCCGACACACAAGCAGCCCGCAGGCACTACGGTAATGACTTTTGCCACTGACCTGCTACACCCAACAGGGCGATTCACAATCACTTGGAAAAATCCCTCAAAAAAAGGTGCCGGAACGCCATTCCAGTGCATTCTATGACCAAAAAAGCCCTGCTGATAACTATCTTTGATTCTTAGCGGCCATGTTTGGGCTCTTGGCATTCAGCACCTGAACTTGCTGTGAGAAGACATAACCTTAAGGGTAACACTCTCCATGCGTTTGAGGATGCCAAGGAAGTCTAGTGTGACTCCAGCAACTGGTTAATCTTGAAGCTGCCACAAGACCCTCCGTTTTGCTACAACAGACGAACACAGCTAAAATTTGATCTCTCTGTTTTCTGTCTCGTCATGACTGCACTAAACCTCAAACGCATTCCTCAGTGATTTTAAATTTAAGATGCAAAACTTCTGGAACACGTCTCCTTTGGTGCACCTTCTTCAGGTATGAATAGGAAGCTGGAATTAATCATACAGTATTTCTTAGCTGGCATCCACACAAACCCTTCACTCTTGCAGGCAGTGTGAGGGGATTGATTTGCAGCATTTTGGGAGGAGAAATGGGTGATCCATTGTCTCTTAAAACTAGCAGGTCACTCCCAATTTCCTGAAACTATTTGAGGCCTGTTATCAGGTCGTCTATTTGTCTGCCATTGTCTTGCTCTGAGGAGTGATGTGAAGTGCCCAGATAGCCAGAGATGAAGCAAGGAAAAGAAGCTATTCTCCTATTTATCCTAGATAAAAAAGACTGAATTCCACACAGAGCATAGGTCATAAATGGGTGAGGGGGGAAAGACCTTAAGATCCCAATCCTCTCGTCTGTTTGTTCCAGCCCCACCCTCAGGTAAGTCTGCATGGAATTGCAGCCTGGGTGGATTTAGCAAGGGATCAGCAGCCTCTTCCTGTTTTTCCGCTACACCAGCCACTGCTATGCCGGGTCAATATATTTAGGGTCCCTTGCTCCCCCAGGAGCTAAGAACAAAGAGCAATAGATACCAGCTGTGCTTCAGACAAGGTTTTCATTTTGCAATCACCTCGACTCATTCACAGAAATATGCCAGGTGGATGGGTCCAGACGAAAGCAACCTCTGCTTGGAGTCTCCCCAAAATGCCCCTTCCGCCTCTTCCTTCTTTTTTTCGTTCTGCACAAATGTGTTAAGGAAAATGAAAGGACAGAACAGCTGCACGGCATTTTCCGGCGTGTGCTGCCAGAAGCCCTCCATCTGGAAACACCAAAAAGCAAGCGCGATGGCTGTGACAGCCAGTCCCACGGTGCCCCTGCGTGTCCTGCCACTGGATTGCAGCGGGTGGCCGGAGGGTGAGGAACCAGCTGACGAGGCCCTGAGCAACACCGAGGAAGTGGAGACCCCCAGGGCTAAGACATCAGAGATTCCTGAGCCACTGAGCTTGTTGTGATGTGCCGTCAAGTCGTCTCCGACTTAGGGTGACCCCATGACTGGAAGCCCTGGGGATGTCCTCCTCGTGACAGCCCTGCTCAGCTCTTCCAAGTTCAAGGCTGTGGCTTCCTTGATGGAGCCCATCCATCTCCCAGTTGTGGTTCTTCCTCTTCTTCTTCTGCATTTGGGTTCCCTTACAGGATGCTCTTCTCCAGGGAGTCCTGCCTTCTCGTGATGTGCCCAAAGCGCACCAGCGTCAGTTTTGCCATTGTTGCTTCTACAGAGCGTTCTAGCTATTTGAGCTAACCTTTTTCGTTTTTGCTATTTGCAAAGCTCTCCTCCCACTCCATCTTTCCAACTTTTCTTCTTTCAAGCTGAACCTACACCTTGAGCGAGGTCAAAGCCTGCAGCCCATGAGAATCACCAGGTTTCAGGCGGTCCCTGGACACGGGACCCTCACTGGGCTTCCTCCCTCCACACTGAGGCTACCTTTCCAGATGTCACTCAGCTGTTAGGCCTCCAAGCAGGCCGTGCATGGAAAGCGCCCATCAGCCACAGCACAAGGCACAAATGCCCACCAGCACCACCGGGCATGCGCCGTAGCAGCCTTCCTATCCACTCCCAACACCTCCAGAGGGGACCCGTTTGGGGAAGGCTTCTCCACGAGAGCCTTTATTTATTAGAGTTATACCACACTATTCCTTTTACAGAACTCAAAGCAGCTGACCTCCTCCTCCTCCTCGTTCTGCTGTCAATCCTCTCCCCACAACAACAGCCCTGTGAGGTGGGCTGGGCTGAGAGTCTGTGACTGGCCCAGTCTCCCAGTGGGCTCCATGGCTGAGCGGGGACTGGAACCCAGGTCGCCTGAGTCCGACTTCCACGCTCTTGACCACTGCGCCACACTGGCTCTCCTTGGTCAGGAGAAGCACAAGTGTATGCTCCTGTTGAGTTTGTTTGTTTGTTTGGAATTTTTGTATGCCGTCCCATTCGCATAAGCCTCGGGAAAGCTTCCAACATCATAAATAAAACATATATAAATACAGACATATAAAATCTAGATACATCCTTGCTCAATATTTAAAACCAATAAATAAAATCAACAATTACTAAAATATTGTTTAAATAAAAAGGTCTTGGCCTGGCACCGAAAAACAAATACCGACAGCGCCAGGCGGACCTCTCTGGGGAGCGCATTCCATGATACTCTTGGACCTCTCCATGGCTCTAACCCTATTTGTCATACTGTCCCCCTGGCGTGGAGGCCCTGGGGGTGCCACTCCGTCCTGCCCAACCAGTCTGAGAAGGGGATGCTGGGAAGCACGTGTTTTGATCTTGAGCATCTGCCTTATCTGGCACACTAGCTAACGTCTCCAGCAGAGGGTCTCTGGGATTTCGGATGCGCCTCTTTCCTGGCCCTCGCTGGAGATTTCAGGACATCTCCCAGGAGAACTGGGAAAACTGACACCTTGCATCGGCTGTCCCTTGCCCATCGTCCTTCCAATCTGTGGTAGCTCCCAGCAGCAGCAGCAGCAGCACTGGTGGGGTCGTGATCCGGCATTCCTGGCAGGCACCAGGTTGGAACACTGATGGTGCAGGTGGGAAGATGCAGCACCACCTGAAAGCACCTGCAAATCCAGGGAAAGCTGACCTGAGGCTGCACAGGCATTTTGCAGCAACTGGAATGATCAGAATTTGAATGGGGCCTTTTGACTGCAAGGTGCTTAAAAGCAAACATGTCAATCTTACAGGCTTGTGGTCGAGTTTTGAGGCAAAGAGAAAGGAAAGGAAGCCAGAGCTGCCACATGAAATGCATCAAAATCACAAAAGAAAAAGGGGAGCGCTCACAAGCGAAACCTGAGCTTCACATCCTGATGCAAACTCGGGGGAAAGCCAACAAAATGCCAGAAAGACCATTAGATCGGCTCTTTCTGTTAAGTCAGCACCAGGGTATAAAGCTCCTTTTTTAAACTCTACAGTTTAATATGGATCACCCACTGCTACATCTCTCTCTCTGCCTGGCAGACAAAGGAGAAGCAAATCGACAGGATGCACAGAAATGATCTATTCTCAAAAGAGGACGTGAAATGTGAAGAAATAATCATGTTTCATTCCTCAATGGACTGCTTTCTCTTCCAGATGCTGAGCTCCAAGCATCCTTTCAGTACCGGCAATTAACAGAGTCAGAAATCCTAGACTTGAGTTATGTCGTCGGAGAGGTGAGAGGCCTCGTGGTGCCGGCGGCTTTGCCAGCCAGACCCCTGGGGCTGGCCGGTGGGGCCCCCGCGGCCCCATTCTGTGTCGGGCACCTTGTGACGCAGAGGTGTGTGTTGGGCGGGTTCCCTCGCTGCTTTTGGGGATGGGAGACAGTCGGTGGGGTCAGTTCTAGATAGGTGGGCACTGGCAGCGTTTCCAGAGATGTCAAATGCATACCCGCTATTATATCTTCATCCCCTTCATCATCTGCTGTTCGGATGGTTTCTGCTTTATAGGTGTTGCTCTCTCCTCTTGGCCTGAGAAGACGCAGAAATTTGTTAGCCTTCTTACAGCCTGAGGTCAAGTGCAACCCCAGGGGAAAAAAATATGCAGCAGGACCCGTGTCTCAGTTACTGTGGTTTCACTGAACTGAGGTTGACCATCAGACCTCCACATCTGGCAGGGGTTAGGGGCACAGGGCCCCCACAAAAGTGGAAAAACTGTGAATATCTCTAGAGAACTATGCACTGTGAATATCTCTAGGATGACACGCCTTTTGTCTTAGTATTAGCCACCCTCACGCATGCGCTTTGTCTCTCAGTGGGTGCAAAGACTGTGGAGATATTTGCCATTCTCCCACTTTCATAGGGGTCCTGTACCCCCAGGCCCCACAAATATAGTGTCCACTACTATCTGCCATTTCAGGCATCTGCTGGGGGTGGGGGCTTGGAACCTATCCTCACTGATGTACGGAAGGATTTCTGCCTGTTAATGTACGCAGGCCACTCTGGACACTAGAACATGTTATGCGCATGTTTAAGTAGGCCAACAATCACCTATGTAGCATGTCCCAGGTTACAACTAAAACAACCCAGTGTCTATCCCATCCCTTCATCATCCTGCTGGTGGTGGTGGGAAGGAGAGAGGAAGAAGCCCAACCTGTTGAATTCTCCTCTGCCGGAAATATGTGGAGACTCCCCAGGCATTTACAGCTTCCTGAATAGGTTACTGGGATGCCAAGGTGCATTCTGAGTTCTCACCACAAGGTGTCACTGATGCTCTACAGAAAGAGAGATTGAGAGAGAGAGTCAAACACAGCCCTTCAAACTGCAAATATTGTCTGCTCCCACCCAGTTTCTTCATCCTGGAACCCTCCAGATGCATCGAAGTGCAATTCCTATCATTCCCATGGAATACTGGGTGTTGCAGTCCAACACACACACAGTGCCTGGTTAAACTATGGAATTCACTTCCACAGATGGTATGATGTCCACCAGTTCGGAGGGCTTGAACCCATGGCTGCCAGTTCTAATGCCTGTAAGCTGCCTCCAGGATCGGAGCAAGGGGCACCGGCTGCTCTGGGACGTGTGCAGGGTAGTGCCCTCCTCCCCAGTTCCTGCTGGTGGGATCCTGTGGACAGCCGGTGAGGCACTGTGCAAACAGAACTAGACTAGGTGGGCCCCAAAACCAACTCGGCAGGGCTCTTCTGAAGCTCTTACGTGGGCACCAGGTTGGAGAAGGCCGGTTTCCCTGCGGAGCGAGCAGCACTTACAAGGCATTTAAGTGCCGATCGATACCGGCCCCCGGAGTGAACGCACACACACAGCCCATGACGGCGCTGATTCCTGCATTTTTGGACAGCATGTTTGCTGCGATACTTTTAGCAGTATTTGCAACATGGATGTTTTCATTTTACTTATCGATTTATTTTTACTTAAGACATTTGCGTCCTGCCCTTCCGCTGCAGAGCTCAGGTTGGCGTAGGAGGAATTGCTCCTTTTGGGTATTTAGCTTGTGCTTTTTCACCAACAAAGAGCGCTCAAAGTACAGTCGATACCACAAACGCAGACACAGATGCATCAAGAAACCACCGCCAAAGATACAGAATAAGCGACCAATTAAGCAAGTCAGGGGCAGTGAAAACCAGCCTGAGTGAGAGACAGTCGCAGAATCACAGACTCTTTCCCCTTTTATAATTCTTGCCACTACCCAGTGGCAAGACTTAAAGAGTGAGGCTAGGCTAGGCTAGGCTAGGCTGAGAATCGCTTGCCCAAAGCCACGCAGCTGACATCGTCCCTGAGTGGGGATTGAGAAAATGTGGCCTTCCAAGTCCACAGGTGAAGCTCTTGCTTTAACTGAGGTCCTTTGCCTTACCAAGAGCTCTGTGTCACTCAGAAACATGTTCCAGGCCTTTGGAGGAGCAAGCAGTCACCTGATGGAAGTTTATCACCCCATCTGACTCGTGCTCAGGCTCGTGCGCCACCATTTCCCGCAGCCCGGGTTTGTTGACATCTTGGAGCAAAACAGGAAGCTCCAAAAAGAAGTACGAGACGACACGAGGGCTCCTAGACCAGCCCGGCCTCTTCATCTGCCTGGACAGAGCAGGCCTTGCGGTCTGGGATTCCCCAGCTGGGGGGCTGGCAGGGGACACGGTCTGAGCTCGGGTGACATACAGGATGCAGGGATCAGATTGCAGAGGGAAACTATTTCAGCCCTCTAAAGATGCTTTCACTGTATCCAATAAACCGGCCAGATCCAAAAGTAGAGTATTTTAGGCTCTGGACTTCACAGTCCTCTGCAGACCTCGGTAACTGCCCACAAGTATTAGTGGAGTTGTAAAGCGCACACAACTAGCATTCCTCTTGGTGCTGCACCACTAAAGCTGCTTCTGCATTGCTGATACCAACCTTCAGCAACCTGCTTAAAATAAACAGGCTGATCACGTGAGGCTTTGCACTTTAAACTCCCTTGAACAGAGGACTGCAGAAATGCAATGGAGTTTGCATTGACACCTGGACATGTGAACCCCCCACCCCCGGGGTTTGGGGCTGTGGTCTTTGGCTTCAAGGCCCACCCCTGGCTGCCCCACTGCTCCAGACGTGGGCACTGCTGTGCAATGTGTCCGGATGGTGCCAAGTTTGAGCAGGCTGATAAACATGGATAGCAAGCTTTTTTTTTTTTTTGAATGAGTTTTATTCTAAATAAACCTAATACAAAGAAAAACTAAAAACAACATTCATCATCGGAAACATCGGACCTACTGGGTCAGCCCCCCACATTTTTTCTTTTTATGTTAACTTATAGACATATTTAAATCTATGTGAAGCACCGTCTCTCTAGTCAATAATAAAAAGAGTCCCAAGTTTGATAGAAGTCAGTATCTTCCTCAACATGGATAGCAAGCTTATTCACAAAGTGCCAGCTGTTTATAGCAAGATGTATGTATTTGCACCAGTAACTGACTTTGCACCCTCGATATCTAAGAATTCTACTTGACTGAGAGCTTGGTGTGACCACCAGACCTTAGTCACAAACTCCTTGCTCCATTCTCACTTGAGGCAGCGTTCTGTATGACTCAAAAGCCTACACACTCCCCCTTGTGCCAGTACAAGCCACATGTCCCTCCCTGTTCTCTAGGATGGGCAGATCAGCAGGATGCTGCCATGAGAATATGGGATGTTGACGAGGCCGGCGAGCTCTGATAAGGGGGCATCCCTTTGATCACAGGAAGTTTAGCAAGCGTATCCACGCTGCTGAAACCTTCCTCTGCCGACCACAGTACGTTAGTGGGAGGATGAATTCCCCTTCCTTTCTGTCTGTTGAGGTCCACCGTGCCGTTTGCAAGCGCACCTCCTCTCTTCCTCTGAACGATGCACCTGAGGAGAGCAGGTGATGCCTACAAAATTACAGGCTTTGGGGACATGCTGATCTCTATGGCCAGCTTCTGAAGCAGTGGGTGGCCTCGGTCACCAGGGCTGGGATTTTGGGCACGGGCTGCTGCTGCTGCGGCTGGAGGAAACTCTGAAGGCAGCTGCTCCAGGACCAAGCCGTTCTGTTCAGTGCATCAATGCACTGACGGATGCATGCATGCTTCAGTCGCTCAGGGCTGACCATTAACATCAACCCTCCGTCAACTTCACTGGTTACCAGCTGAAATCCAGGCCCAGTCGAAGTGCTGGCACTAATATTTAAAGCCCTGAACCACTTGGGCCAGGTTATCGAAGGGGGCGCCTCTTCCCATATTGTCTACCCAGATCCTAAGATCGTCGTTGGAGGTCCTTCCCAGAAGAGGGTGGCTGCACCTGCTTGGCACTGGCACCCCAACGCTGGAACCCAAGGCTTGCCTGGCACCCTTTCTCTATTCCTTTTTAGGCCAGACAAAGACCTTTTCATTTGCCCAACATTTTAATAGTTGAAATAATTTTAAAGAGCCTTTTAATATGTTGTTTATTGTATTTTAGTGCTATTGTGCCTTTGACTGAATTGAATTGTGGTTGTGAGGTTTTATTGTGGCGGTTTTCTGTGTTGTATTGCTGTTCTTCTACTGTTATATGCACTCCTAATGTAATATTATTGTTTTATTGTGTATGTTGTTGCTATTATATTTTGTAAGCCACCCAGACAGTCATCCTTGCTAATGGGTGGGGTAGAAATGTAATTAATGAAGAAATTCAAGATTGTCTTCTTGCCAGACAAGGGGAAAGGGTGATAAAATAAGTCAGGGGAAGAGGCAAACCTGTCCCTGAACATAATCTGTCATACCCTCTTCCCTGATCTACAGTGTGAGGGACAGAGAGGTGCTAAACTCCCCGGAGTCACACCAGGTCTCTGCTTCCTTCAACTTCACAATCACTAACCGGGGTTAAAACAACAGGGGTGCACCTGGGGTCCCGGGCAGCTGCCCCACCTTCCCAGGCTCCATCTACCTCCCCCAGTTGTTGCATGATCCCCCCACTTTTTGTACATGTGATCTCGCCTCCCCTACTTTCTAAACAGTCGAATGGTTTCTACTCAGTTATTGGCAGGGAGGCCTTTAAGGCAAGTTGTCCTCGTATTTTTAGCATTTAGTGCATGTCCCTTTTGGCGTCATCCAGGCCTCTGAAATCAGCCCCCAAATGGAATTTGGCTGCAGGCTGAAAGAGGCGTGATGCCCTGAGATGGAGGATCGAATTTACAGACAGACCTGAACGCCAGTCACTCTGTCTTCAAGGAACAAATCGGTGCTCCTGAGCCACGGTTTCAACTATACAGAACGGAAAGGTCTGTGTGCAGTGACACCCCCACCGAGAATGGGCAGAGGGTCGCGGGGACAAGTTTGCAAGGGGCAAGACACATTTCAGCGATCCTGCTCTCCCAAAACACTTTTGGTCACCCGATCCTTTGACAGTTCTAAAAAAAACTTCATCACAAACAAGACTGACAACATCAAATAAACAAATACAATAGATGGTAGAGCAGAAGTCAAGCACACAGCTAGGCATTTCAGATCAACGTGTGAAATTCAGCACAACCTTCCTCTTGCTTCTACTTGTCTCACAAAGACCATTTCAAACACTGTAACAGAGATGAGGTCCATGGCTGGAATCCAAAGAACTACTTTAGCGAGAGCTAGAAGGCTTGGGTGAGGCAGCTTAGATTTCTGACTTTGTCTCTTTGAAGAACAAACACCTCGCTGCTATATCACAAATTATTTTGGGAAGGAAGCCTCTGTTTCAAAAAACGGCTTACAACACCGCACAGAACCCAGAGCACAAGAAAAAGAGCTGCCGCGTTCTTTCGATCTTCCACTTTAAATATTAACCATAACAGCAAGCAAAGGAAAACAATTTATCATTCCTGTGTTTTCTGTGCTCCTTTTTGATATTTGAACTGCATCTGGTCATCACCATTCTGTGACCGTAGTTAGAATGTTTTTGAACATTCTGTGACTTCACAGCATAGCACAGAGAGGCAGAAGCTGCGCAGGGACACTAAAAGCCCATTTACTTCTTCCTCTGCTGGAAGACAAACAATCTAATCTTCCACTACAAATGTCTCGGAGCCACAAGGACAAGTAAGTTAGTGATTAATGGTGCAATTCTCTACATGTTTAGACACAAAAAAGCCTTACAATTCCCAGCATTCCCCCGCCTCCAGCGATGTTAGCCGGGGCACGGTGGGAATCGCAGAACTTTTGCTCCTGCAACATGCAGAGCATTCAACTTCAGAGGAGGGGGAAATAGATTATCAGAAAGTCAATCGTGTATCAGATTTAGAAGTCCAGCTTTGGCAAGTCATATGTAGACGCAGAGAACACATCCAGCACCGATAACCACTTCTGGAGAATCAAGTTTCAGATAATGACAGCTTTGCTGCAGCCCGTCTTTGAGGAAGATCCATCTGCCAGACACATGAAATGGATTTCTGCCATTTGGTAGGCAATTTCAAAATAGCACACATTACCTTTGTCCCATTTCCAAGGGGCTCTTTTGAGGACTGTTTGCAAGGGATTCTCATTTTCAAACACACACACACACCACAATCCTTCAGCAAACAGACCCCAGACACTATGAAGCAGGCAGCTCCCCACCTGTGCCTTCGGAGCACCTTGGGGCGGCCTCTTTGGACTGCAAATGTTGCTCTCACCTTCACGTATCTGCAAGCCGTTAACACAGACTCACAAATCATGCAAGCAGGAAAAGACGGTGTTAGAAGCCCTTCTTGTGTCTCAAAATGCATTGGCTCTCATCTCTCTAGATAAGGCTTGATAGCAAAAGGAGGGGCTGTTTGGGGAGGGGGGCTAGGGTGTGCCACCCACAGCGGGCTCCCCAGGGGTCTATCTTGTCACCTGCTGCTTTTACTCCTCCGCCTATTGCTTGCCCTGCAGGTGAACTGCCAGGGAGCAAGGAGGCAGCCGGATCTGGATCCGCTGCATCTCCTTCTCAGCCCCTCCGTTACCTGGGCCAGAGCAAGAAGCAGGTGGACAAGGAGGCTACAATGGGGACGAAAAGGAGCAGTCCAGGGGGCACCGCTGAGCTGCAGGTTGGCTCCGGCACGAGTGTTTCGGAGGAGGCTTTTATCCGCCTGCCAGAGTCAAGCTGGAGCCAAACCAGCCTCAGAAAATAAACAAGAGTGAACTTAACTCTCAGTGTCATGCATCAGAATGAGCTCCGACCAATTAATCCACTGGAGCGAAGTTGATTAATCTGTACAGAAAGGAGCACTCTGAATTGAGCCCAGACTTCAACTGGCAGCCAGTGCAGCTGGAAGAGGACCAGTGTAATAGGTTCTTCTAAGACAGGCCCCATTCACAATTTTGCTGCCCTGTTTTGAATGACTTGAAGTCTCTGGATTGTTTTCAAAAGCAGCCCCAAGGACAGTTCCCTGCAGTCATCCAAACGAGAGGCTATTGGAGCATGCAGAAGTGCAGCCAGGCTCTCCCTGTCCAGGCAGGGTCACAGCTGGTATCTCAGCTTCAGCAGATAAAAGATGAGGACCCATGACAGGAAAGGGCTGCCCCTCCACCGCACGGGACAAAAGGCCGTGCGAGAAACAGAGGTCACCTAGTCCAGCCTTCCACACTGTGCTGAGCCATCCAGGACTTTCATTTAAACTTCTGGATGTGCCTCTAAATCAGCCGGGGCAGATTGCAGGCAAGGAGCACTCTTTCTGTGGAGGCATCTTCTTCTTTTTAGCAATGCCTACATGGCCAGCCTGGCAAGCAGCAAGGCTAGGAGGCTCAGGCCAAGAAAAAGAAACTTGACTTGCGGAGGATAACAACACCCATGTGCCTGAGCCTCCATGAGTGCCCATGTGTCTGTCGGAAGGAGCCGGTCTCCAAGGACGTCCTGTTTATAAAAAGGGGCATCTGGACAAGGGCAAGGAGGGCATCCGATTTCTGGAAAAAAACCCAGGCTGGGCGCAGCCGGAGGTGAAGCAGATCTGCTTGGAGGCCGGTTAATCTGGAGGGAGGGGCATGTGATGTGAGCAGGAGCATGGAGGCTCCTGCACCTTTATCCCCACAGGAGCCCCTGGAGAGCAGGCTGCTGGGGCTGGGGCCCCTGCGTACCCGGGGCTCCCAGCGAAAGATGCAGGGCTCGGCGCTGGTGGGCCACCCCTAGCCCTCCTCCATCGCCCCATGGATGAGTGGACAGGGCTGGGTTTTCCAGGGAGGGGAGTCCCGGGCTCTGGCAGCCGAGTAATCCCCGCTTGGGCGCGCCAGGCACCTTGGGGGTGAGGAATGCGGCCGAGGCCGGGAAAGGCCTGGTGTGGGAGATCTGCACTGCCCGGTCCGTCTGTCCGTCTGGCAGGCCGGCGGCAGCACCTGGGCCGGCTCAGAAGCACTGCCAGCCGCTGACAGGCCTGGCTGGCGGAGGAGGAGGTGCCTGCTCCCGGCCTCCCGGCGCATGGCCTGGGGTGGGCTCTGACTGCAGCCCACGAGGAGTGGCTCGGGCCCCTGGCCGCACCTGTCCTCTGCAGGCGGATGCGCCCCGTGACGCTGCGGCTGCCCCGCTCCACCCCACCCCGGGGATGCCCTCGGCCGCCAATCGCCTCTGAGCCACACGCCCAACTGGGCTTTGCGGCCAGGGGGCTGGCAACGCTTCCCCGGGACACTGCAGGATGCTGTTCTCTGGCCACGAGAGCTGGGAGCACCCGTCATTCTTCAGCCCCAAAGATGCAGGGGAACGAGGGCTCCGCGTCAGGGGCACCGAAGCACTTCCAGCCCAAGGGCCAGATTCCCTTCCGGAGAGCCTCTTGGGGGCTGCGCTCCGGGGGCAGGCGAGGCCGGGAAGGTGGGGCCGAAATCCAGAAATCCAGCGCACGCTGTCGCTTCAGGCCTTCTTGGCCAGGGACGAAGGCGTGCAGAAGCACACCAGGCTTTTAATGGGAAACCCTGCAAAAGCTGGGAAGGCACTAAATGCTTGCTGGCTAGAGGAGGCAAGGGGCCGTGGGCCTCCGGGGGACCCACGAGGAGGGCTGAACCAGCCCCCCTCCAGCCTGCAGCTCGGCACCCCTTTTCCACACCGAGCAAGCAGGTAGTTCCGTCTGCTGAGGCGGCTGCCCAGCAGCTTGCGCGCTCTCTGTGCTTGCCATGGACGTGCGCGCGCACACAGCGTGTGGCATATCCCAAGTGCAGCCCACACCTGCACACACAGAGGCAAACGGGGCAAACACAAGGCAGAGCTGCAAAACACGCCCCCCCCCCCGGTTCACACATGCCTGCATCCCAGTTGCTCGCTGCCATGCTCCATGTTCACGTGGCTCACACTAGACCTTCTCACCTCAAATCCCACCCTCCCCACACACACTCCGGACAAAGCGATTGCAGCTTGGAGGGAGCTAATCCCGGCGGAACAACGGAGGCCTTGAGTAGGGACAGGCCCCGAAGCGTGCAAGAACAATTCGTGGGGAATCCTGCCTTGGCCACGGGTCACCTGCGGGGAGAGAGTGGAGGGGAGGCGCACGGTGTCGGGAAGAGTGCCCAGCGGGGCAAGATTCCTGCCAAAGAAGAGGCCCGGACGGGTGGCAGGGTGCCTCCTGCTCTGCCATGAATCCCAGAGCATGCCCAGCCCGCGTGGCACCGGCCCAACCAGCCTGCGACGCGAAGGTGCAGCCAGACCAGACACCGGCTCCCTCCGGATGCTGCGCATGCCTTTGCCACTACCCGGCAATCCCTTTTGGGCCCAGAAGGGAGCTGGTATTTACACGCCTTCTCAGATTTGACAGGGCGAGGGCTGGTGGTGTGTGTTCAGGGGGAATAGCGATCTTTGTGCTCCGTTGGGTGGAAAGGAGGTGTGGTGTGGCAGCAAAATGAGCCGACCTCTTCTGCAGCCCTCCTGCTGTGGATACACATGAACAAATGTAGGATTTTTGGGGGGGGGGCAGCAGGGGAAAACTTAGGGGACAGGCCCAAATGCTGCTTGCAGCCGCCGTTGCAAAGTTTATCGTCTTTCCCCTGGCTGGGAGTGAATGTTTGAGACAACAAGAAATCGGGGAAAAGGTATTTTAAGCTAGCTGGCTCCTGTGGTTAATTCTGTGTTTTGGTCTGAAACACGTTAGGAGACGAACCTGTGCAGGCCCAGACAGAAAATGACGTACAGTCGGCTTTTTAGGCCTGCTTCTTTTCCGTCTGAACATGCCTAGGACGGCATCCTTCACTGATGGTGCTGGATGGTTCTTTTAATGTTTTGGACAATAAAGACGTATCCTTGGAAAGCGGTGGGGAGAGGAGGGGAAGGGGAAGGTGAGGAAAATTCCTGCAGCCCAGAAAGTGTACAAATCAAACAGGTATTTCTGCCCCTTCGCCCTGCAAGGACACCCTGTTGCCTCTTCCTCACAAACACCACAAGTTCCTCCCCCATGTCTGGTCCTTGCACTCCTTGTGCAGCACACAGGGGAAGATGGGTGTTTACACAAGCACAGAGGGCACGATACGGAGAAGGACGGGGTCCTCGGGAGCTCCTGACGTGCCTGGTTGATGTTGCGGCTTTGCTTTCCATGGAGACACAAAGGAAAATCCAAAATCCCCCTTTGGGCCTGTCACAGGCTCTCGAGCCAACCTACCAGGGTTGTTGTTGTAAGGATAAGATTGAGAGGAGGAGAATGATGGAAGCCACCTTGAAGGGGAAGAAGGGAGGACAGAAATATAATAAAGTAAACCCTGCAGAGAGTTTTGGCTATGGGGTGGTATAGAAATAGAATAAATCATATAATAAATAACCAGCATATACAGGGCTCTTTTTTTGTCATAGAACACACCGGAATGGTGTTCCGGCACTTTTTTTGAGGGATTTTTCCAAGTGATTGTGAATCGCCCTGTCGGGCGTAGTAGGTTGGCAGCAAAAATCATTAACGTAGTGCCTGCGGGCTGCTTGTGTGTCCGCGCTGCTTGTGAGGGTGCTGCTCGGCTTGGGATGCTGCTCGGCTTGGGATCGGTCGTGTGGCCGCGCGCTGAGTGCTTACTGCCGGCAGCGACCATTATGTTTATGTGTGTGTAGAGTGACTGGCTACGTGCAAAAGGTAAATAAGTTCTTTATTTCAAAAAAAGTTGGTGAATTGAAAATCTTTTTTAGTGTAAAAGTGTGACCCCAAGACGTGAGTTCTGATACTTTTTTTTTTTACAAAAAAAGCACTGATCATAATAAAGACCCAACATATGTTCTGCTGGTCATTTTCCAGGGAGGAAGAGCCAAATTTGTCAGTGCAGCAGCTTGGACTTGGCCGAGCCTTCTGCAGATGACTTTGGTTGTATTTCTTTTACATAAGTTCAGTTATGTGGGGAGGGCGGCGAAAATGGAAAGTCAGCCTGGAAAGTAAAGAGAATTCATTTGGGAGTCTAAGCCGGCTTTGTTTTGCTTCCAAAGGTATTTCTAGAAAGATGTGCAATGGGGAGCAGTTTGGTTCATAACCGTCCATCTGTCGGTTGCCAAGCATCTGCACAACTTTATTGTCGAATAATAGAATTTAGATAGCACCACTCAAGTGATCCAAGCTCTTAACTCAACACAATCACAACAGAAGTTCTTACATCCTCTTTGGCTGGCCGGTGCTACTACAAATGTCACACCAGTTTTGGAGCTTTGGGCCTCAGTCGGAGAGAGAAGCTTGTTCAAAGACCTCTGCGGAAGCAGCGGGTCTGGCGAGATTCGAACTGGGGCCTCCAGCCATAATGAGAGCCCTCTAGGCCTTTCAGGACACCAGCTGTCAAATTATAATTATCATTGTTAGATTACATATATACCCTGCCTTAGATGGATTGACTCCATCAAGGAAGTTGAATTTACAAGAGCAGAGCCATGCTCTCCATGGCAGGGCATTTTGGAAAAAATCCATTCATAAGTCAGAGAGAACGTGGCAGCACATTGCAACAGATATCCTCTTGTTCTTCTTGCAAGCAACTCAAGGTGGCTTAAAAGTTCTCTGCTCTGTTTTTATCCTCAGAACAACAACCCTGTGGGGTAGGTTAGGTTGAAAAGTCAGTGCCTGGCTCAGAGTCACCCAGGGAGCCTCAGGGCTGAGTGGGGACTCGAATCTGGATCCTCCAGGTCCCCAGCCCAAAATACCCCCCCCCCGCCACTGCTGTCTGGTTGATCGTCTCCTGCACAGCTGTGAAATGAGAGGCGATCAATGTTTTACAGCTGCACAGCTCTGAGGTCCAAATCCCAGCCAGGACAAACCGCTATTGTGCGTGAAAGCTACTCTGGCCCTGTGCTAATCTTCTTGTGAAGAGAAAGCTTGTGCTTGTGCGGACCGGAGCGTGTGTGTGTGCTGGCCTGGAAGCCGTGCCCCCTAATCCCGGCTGCGTGAAGGTTGTCTGTGGTTACTCAGACAGCGGTGGGCAAAAGACTCTTCCCTGGACTCAGGGCCCAAGCACAGCATTCCTCAGATTGCTCACGGCAAGACCTTGCACGGTTGGGCTGTTATTTCAAGGAAGGCACAAGCAGCCCTGATAGGAACTGGGGCCGTGGTGCTCCAGGAAGGGGAAGGGGCGGAGGGAGATCAGCTTCATCCCATTTTTGCCCCCAAATCCAGGGCACAGGCTTGAGAAGATCTGAAGTGTTCAGTCCCATTTTTCACAAACCACCATTTTGTCTGGATTTCCCCCCGTCCTTTGCTGTGACATGAAGATGGGACCTCTGTGGGGCGATGCCCACCCACTCCAATGTATGTCAAGCTTGAAGATGCACCTGTCCACTTTGGTTCTCTTTCCATCAGCGTCTACCGTGATGCCACTGTGAAAGCTTTTCTTTTTGGGTTCGATTGGTAAACGGCTTTGGGTAGGCATGTCATGAGCAGAGCCAGCTGGAGCTGGGGGTCAGACTAGATGGCCCAGGAGACCCCTTCTGACTTGTTCTGTTTCTATTTAAATGAGAAGGTATACCTAAATATGGTAAAGAAATGACAACATCTGAAGGGTGGATTATCTTCAAATCAAGCTGTCATTACATCAAGGCATAGGTAAAGTGAACCACTGCTTGAGGTTTGGATGTACCAAGAAGCCACGTTTAGTCAAAACAGCTAAAAGCTTCTCCTCACGGAGTAGGAGAAGCACGCGGGCCCAAAGCTTACTCTGTTCATGTGCATTCATTTGTTTGTTGCATTTTAAGCCGCCCAATAGCCCGAAGACTCTCTGCACGTGCGTGATGGTTACGCGCGGCTTATCGTGACATCCACTGCGATCCCCAGCCGGGTTCCCGCCTGCATGTAAGGATTTGCCACCGGCATTCCCTGGACAAAACCCTCCCTGCCTGCCACCAGCTCGGAACCAAGGAGGACCATTGACGGAGCCATGCTCCACTTTGGAGAAGCTCTCAGGGTCTGTGGTCCGGAGGTGGAATCCCGTTTTGTCAGCCTAGACATGCACAGCAGTGTGCCTTAAGTCGTTATTATATGACATTACGTGTACATGCCACCCTTTTTCCTCTTGCAAGGAACAAGAAAGCTTACAAAGCCCTCACAACAACCCTGCAAGGTAGGCTTGGCTGCAAGTCAGTGACTAGCCCAAAGTCACCCAGTGGGCTTCGTGTCCAAGAGGGGGGACTAGAACCCAGGTCTCCCGAGTCCCCGTCTGACACGCTAACCACTACCCACGATGGCTGCTATTGCAATCCACTTGTGAAGAGGTCTGGCCGGAAGAAAGGCCCTGGACCGGGCATCCCCGAGGCAGCGGCTGAGCCCTCCTCCTGACCTCCGGCTCCTGCACGGGGGAATGACCTTTACCCTGACGGTGGGGGCGCTTATTGCTTCACCCCAGTGGAACATCACTGGAATGTGGAAAATGCAGGCTCCAGCTGCTGGCGGACCGAGAAGGTAAAGGGCAGGCGCTGACCTGCTCGTGGCAAGGAGAGGTCACGGCTTAGCTGGAGCCCCAGCGACGCCTCCTGGCTCCTGCTCCGGCATCGAGACACGTGCGCCTTCAGAGATCCCTTTCCGTGCTGAACCGACTGCCAGGAAGCCTGGACGGCGTGTGTCACCGGCAACCTTTCGGGCATTGCAGAGGGTTCTGTGTTGTTGTTGTTAGATTAGAGTGCTTTCCCACCTTTTTTCCTCTGGCAAAGACCCAAGGGGGCTTACAAGGTTGCTCCCTCCCCATTTTGTCCTCACAACAACAGCCCTGTGAGGTAGGTGAGGCTGAGAGTCAGCCACTGGCCCAAAGCCACCCAGTGGGCTCATGGCTGAGTGGGGACTTGAACTCGGATCTCCCGAGCCCCAGTCTGGCACTCAGTCCCTGCATCACACTGGCTCCCGTGTTGTCTGCAGCAGCTTTCCCAACTCCCATGTGCTGACTGGGGATGATGGGAGCTGCAGCCCAACACGTCTGCAACGCAGGAGAGAGGTCTGGATTGTCTGGAGAACACTTCCACATGCACAATGTGAAGGTGGCAAGAGGATCGCACAGTTAAAGCCTTGCCTCAAAGCACCCTCTTTCTAATCGAATAATGCTTCAGGAAGACATAATCTTCCTCCTCTTCCATGGGAAGAAAAACCTTCTTTTTACAGTGGAAGAGCCACAATCTTTCCACTTCCTGATAAGATGCTGTTTACTCGGGTAGATGCAACGAGTGGATAAACGCTCTCGACTGGTTCAAAGAAAGCTTTTTTTAGGGTGCTATTTCGATTCAGAACAGAAAAAGTAGCTTATCTTGAAACTAGCAAGTTTAGATGGCCACCTGCTTGCTATTTCCTAAGATATGTCTCTTCAAAAAGAATTTCCCCTTTTCTTCCCTTGTAAAGTTTTCGAACGTTGATGGAAATTTCCCTCGGTCGTTGACAGCTGGGTAAGAGAAGGGGAGAAGGAAGGATTTGAATCAGGAACTGGTATTCTCTCAAGATCCTGGTTTTGGCCATGAAGGCTTGGAAAATTTCTCAGGAATATATCTAGCGCAAAAGGTTCACTTTTTGAAAAAAGTTATGCTGCCGGTTTGCAATGTATGGCTGTGAAAGCTGGACCATAAGGAAGGCTGAGCGCAAAAGGATTGAGGCCTTTGAGTTGTGGTGCTGGAGGAGACTCCTGCGAGTCCCTTGGACCGCAAGGCGATCAAACCGGTCAGTCCTAGAGGAGATCAACCCTGACTGCTCTTTGGAAGGCCAGATCCTGAAGATGAAACTCAAATACTTTGGCTACCTAATGAGAAGGAAGGACTCCCTGGAGAAGAGCCTAATGCTGGGAACAAGAGATGGCAAAAGAAGAAGGGGCGGCAGAGGATGAGGTGGCTGGATGGAGTCACTGGGGCAGGGGGGCGGGCTTGGTGGACTCCGGGGGATGGTGGGGACAGGAAGGCCTGGAGGAATGTTGTCCATGGGGTCGCGATGGGTCGGATGCGACTTCGCAACTAACAACAACGGTGGCTGTGCCATCCAGGTCCAAGCACTGCCACCTGACCCAGTCTTGTTTTTTAATGTAGCAAAGTGCTTTGTACATGCTCAGAAACTCCTGGCACTTTGGATGGTCCAGTGCCAGGTTCTGAAGGCTCAGGCCAGGCTCAGATTAAGCCCCGCCTTGAACCTTAGCTCCAATCACACAGGAGATTTCACTTGCATTTCCAGTGGGGCTTGGGGAGCCAAGAGCTCTGGCTTTGAAGGGCTCCCCAGACAAGGGTTGCTGAGCATAATTTCAAAGCTCTCTTTGAACGAGTTCCAGGTCCAACCTCTAGCAGAGGTGATCTGGGTCTTTCTGGGCAGTCTCATGGGAAAGAAGAGAGAAAGAGAGTGGGAAGGAAGTTAAAGAGAGGGAACAGTCAGAAAGGGGTGGGGGGGGAGTCAGAAAGAGAAAGAAGGGTTTTAGGGGGGGAAAGACCCCCTTCTCTTATCACAGGTTGTGATAAGAAAAAGGTTACCTGCCCCATTAACCAGTTCATTAGAGAAAAACACTTCTGGGATGGTACCTCTTCAGACTGTTGGTGGGAGATGCTATGGACCGAACACTTCCCTGGGCAGGGAAAAAAACAGGCCTGCACACATGCAGGGAGTCGTTCATGTAAAATAAGGCGTGTGTGTCCCATCCTCAGGCCCCTGAAGTGACACATGCGGCTCTCCCGGCAGGAATCCCAGGCAGGGCTGACCCAAGCTCTTGCTGCACCAGGGGCTGTACAGTGTGATGGAAGAGGTTGGCCCCGAGATCCTGCAGAGGGCACCACGTTGCTTCAAGCAGGGCCACGATTCCCCTTCTCTCGTGCAGCGCCCACTGCCACGTTTCAAGGGATTTTGAGTGTGCCGCTCAGCGTGGGCTCTGCTTCATGGGAGAAGCGTGTCTCTTGCATGGATGAGGGCCTGGATTATGTCCTTGGTCCTTCTCCTGCATAGCATCTCAAGCAGCAGGTGTGGTGAAGAGCCTTCACGGATTGAACCAAGGCCCGGCACAGCATGGTCTCCAACACAGTAGCCAAAAACCGAGGACAGCGTACATAAAATGCACTTGTGTAGTAATTAGCACGTCTCAGCACAGTGCAGAAGACTTTGACCAGGTAACAGGTGTGCTTGCTGCCCAGGTGCTGTGTTGGGGGCAGCTTTGCGGCCCAGCTCCTTCTTCTGATGGTTCTTTATCTTTCAGCCAGATTGAACTGGCCAGTCCTTCAAATACAGGACATTGTCAAAACAGAGGACAGTCCTCTATAAAAGAGGATACATTGCCACTTGACCCAGGGCCTTCTGTGTTTCCAGCTTTCAGGTGTCAAAGAACACCTGAAATTCAAGAGGCAAAGCAAGAGAGGCATATTTGGACTGCCTGGGCATTTTTTGGTTTGTTTTGAAGCCAGACTCCAGTTTTGATACAACGGTGTGGCTAGATAAGAGAGTTTCACCCTTTCTTCCTGGGAATCTTGTGGGAAATCTGCCAAAGCTATTTGCTCCATTCGAGAGGAGGAGGAGGAGGAGGAGGAAGAAAGAGGAGAAGGACTAAAATACAGGCCCCATACAAGAACTTGCCAGGAATTCTCAGGTTCTTAACCTGCTCTATTTACCCATCTCTCCCCTCACCTCATCCCTTTCTGTTTTGACTGGCTGACCTTCAGCCATATCTGGCTGGGACAGCCGGCCTCTCCGTTTGCCATAGGATTCAGTGGGGCAGGAATTAACTTGCTGTCGATAGGGAGGGCGAGGAGCAGCTTCTGACCTTGCAGCGAGCAAGCAGCATGCCAGGATAGCAAGACAAGAACAGGCGGTGGGTGGGGGCAGGCTGTGTGTGGATGTTTTTGTGCAAGGCACTGATGGGGTCTGTTTCCAGAGGAAAAAGGAAACTGAAGATGCAAAAGGAAATTCTATATAAGGAGCTGCTCTTGGAGAATGAGTTCATTCTTAATATGATTTTCCAAAGGCACATGTTTTACGTAGCCGAACTGGCAGCATCTGCACATTTGAGGGAGGGGTAGCTACAGGCTCAAGACCCCATCAACTTAAGAAGTACAAAGAAGAGCTTTGGGAAAAAATAAAAAACAATTTTTGGAGATTTTTCTCCCCAGCTTCTTCTATCTGCCCCTTCTAAGCACCTTCCAGGCCTCGGAAGCATCAGAAGCACCTTCATTTTGGTAACCATACTCTGAATTTCCCCTATAACCCTAAAATCTGGCACAATTCCCCATGCAGGTGCTTCTGATCACAAGTGAGTGATATTTATTAGCTTTTTATCCTGTCCCATTACCCATAGGCTTCCTTATGGCTGAGTTGGGACTAGAACCCAGATCTCCTGAGTCTCATTCCAGCACTCTTTAATTACTACACCGCACTAGGTCCCTGTGATGGTGCTGTTCTGTGTCAAAAGATGAAGATGAGGCAGGAATCAGCGTTGGGTAGGGGGATGCAAATGCAGCCATAGTGAAGGCTGCACCTTTGCTCTCCTGGGAGAGTGTGGCAATACCTGAGGCTTGGATAATGCAGAAGAGGAGCTCACCTGGAAGAATCAGCTTAATTATGAAATCAAAAAGTGTTTAAGGCAATCTTCTGAAAACTCAGATGTTCTATCTTGGCAGCCTTTATCTCTAGTTCCAGATATGTGACAACGGTTGTTTTCCTCTCCCCTCAGTTAATCATTTCACTCCATATATTAACTCTTCCCCAATGAGGCATAGCATTTCCAGAATGCTACCGTGTATTTCTCTGCTCCAGGGAGGTTGTGGAGCTCCTGAACAAATGCCTGAATTAGTGATGGACCGGGTGTCAACGGAAGCCAAGAATCTACACAAGGCAGAAGTGCTATTTGGCAGCTAGGAAACTGCTCCTGGGCCAGGATGCTTTTCCCGTGAAGCATTAGTTGAGCTGCCTAGTCATGTATTTGGGGTTTGGCTACATCCCTGGGTGGTCAGGTGACTGTGAGTGAAGCCGCGCATCTTGGTCACTGCACCTGGACAGCACCTCAGGACTCCATCACACCCCGATGTGACGACCTCAATGCGCCCTGTGTGGCGCTACCTCTGAAAAACTTCAGCCCGGGCAAAACGCAGCCGGCAGACTGTTGCTTATCACGGTTCGCTTTTCGGGACATATTCTCCAGCTTTGGTTCAGTGCGCGCCAGCTGCCAATTTGTTTCTGGGCTCAGTTCAAAGCGCCGGTGAATACCACCGTGGCTCTGAAACAGTTGGGGAGCTGCTTACTTGAAAGTCAGTTGCTTCCCACACACCCATCCGCCCTCCGCTTTTGTAATTTGAGGCTTTATTCCAGGGATCTCCAACCAGGCTCCCTGGCCCTTCCAATTTTTATTTTCTTAATCGCTTAAAATTGGGAGGTAGGCACGCTTTGGGGGCCATTATTTGCGCTGGGTTGAAAATGCAATCCTTTTGCATTTTGGCACACCCACCCTTTGACCTGCACTTGGGCTCTCGGCCAGGTTACCTTTCTTTTGGTCTCTGGGCCTGGCCGCGCGGGCCCACCGAGGTGGCCAGGTTCTGGGCAGGGAAGCCGCACCTCCAGGGCAGCCACGGGCAAAGGGCCACTGCCCCCAAACCGTTCCGAGACGGCCTACTTCGTTCCAGGTCGCACCGCTGTCGCTGGACGGGGCCTTCTCCGTCGTGGCGCCCCGACCGCGACACTCCTCCCCTTCCTGTCCTCCTGCCCAGCGGGCTTTCCAGTATCGAAAGGGGCGAGTTATCTTTGTCCTGGTCCGGCTTCTGTGCTCCCGCTTCGAAGGGATCCAGTCTTAGGCCTTCGCTTCCGTCCGCTTGTTGATGCCGCCTTTGAAGACTGAGGGAAACGGGGCGATAAACAAATAGCCGACTCGCCCTCAACTTGCCGCGTGTCTGCGGGAGAATGGCGCTCTGCATGCGCTCAGGGGCACTCCTTCTCCGCCTCAGGCGTGGCGCCCGGCGCCGCTGGGCGGGGAGCTCGGCGAGGGACCGGGGCCGCGGCCGCGGGGCGGGCGGGGCGCCGGGCGGGTCTCCGCCGCCGCCGCCCCGCGCCCCGCGCCTCGCCCCGCGCCGCTCCGCTCCCTCCGCTCCCGCCGGCCGGCCGGAGGGCTCCGCGGCGGCAGGGCGCGGGCGGCCGGGATTGGGCCGTGCCGCGGGGGGCGGGCCGGGGGCGGGCCGGGGCGGGCGCCGGGCAGAAGGGGCGAGCCAGCGAGCGAGCCAGCGGCAGGCAGGCAGCGAGTCGCAGGCGCTCCGCGAGCACGGCGCGCATCATGGGCTCCGCCGGCTGCCCGAGGGCGCTCCGCGCGCCAGGCCTCCTCCTGTGCCTCTGCCTGCTCGCCCGCCCAGGTAAGGCGCCCGCCGCCGCCCGGGAGCCCGCGCTCCGCCGGCCGGTCGAGGAGACAAAAACTCGCGCCGGGCCCCCGCCCCCCCCGGTCTGCAGGCGCGGATTCACCTGCTGCCCCTCCGGCCGCGGCCGCGCCCCTGCCTCTCCTCTCGGCCGGCCCGGCGCGCTCTCGGGAGGGCAGCCCGACCGGGGGCAACTTCCCCCTGCGGGGGGGGGGCAGGGGGCCGCTGCGCACCTGTGGTCCGCCCTTCCCTGGGCCGGTCCGAAGCCAGGCAGCCAGCCGGCCGGCAGCCTTTCCTCGCCCCGGGGAAGGGTCGCGGTGCCTCCTGACCCCCCCTTTTCTTTTCTTTTCTTTTCTTTTCTTTTCTTTTCTTTTCTTTTCTTTTCTTTTCTGCCACCACGTTTAGTGGCCAGGAAGGGAGCGGCGGGGGGGGGCTCTGCTTTCTCATCCCCCGCCCCAAGAGGGAGCCAAGGCAGGACGGGGCTCTGGGTGGAGCTGCAGCGGCCCCGCTCTGGAGCTGCGGGGGACGACTGGGGCCACGGGGCGGGGGGCTGCCGTGGGGAGCAACGTGGACGAGGGTGTGTTCCGGGATGGAAGATCGCAGGGGGGAGAAAGCGGGTTTGAATGCACGTGAGAAAGACACCCCCCCCCCTCCGTAGGACCTCTTCTCTTTAGCCCCTTCAGAGCTTCGGGTGTGAGAGGCTCTTTGCAGGGACTGGATAAGAGGCTTGGTTGGCTGCCCTTTTTTATGCCTCTTCCATTCTGCCTTCTTCCCACCAGCCTCACCCCACTCCTCCGGATCATATTTCCCATACAGCAAGGATAGTGATACCTGCAGGGACAGCAAAAACGAAGGCAGCCCTGTTGTCCATAAGGAGAAGAAAAAACCCAAATCTTCTTTGGGGAAAGCCAGCGTGGTGTCGTGGTTACGAGTGCAGGTCTGGGACCCAGGAGATGTGGGTTCGAGTCCCCTCTCAGTCATGGACCCAACTGGGTGGCTTTGGACCAGTCACAGACTCTCAGCCCAACCTACTTCCCAGGGCTGCTGTTGTGGGAGTAAGACTGAGAGGAGTTCTTTAAAAATGAAAAAAAGATGGGATATAGTCTAATAAATAAAATGAACGCCATAAAAATCGCACACACACGCAAATGCAGGCTCCCAGGACCGTCAGATCTCTTGTAAGCTGTTAACAAAGACAGGTTGCAGGGAGAGGGAAGAGGGCGCTGGGAAAGGACTGCTTGTTGTAGTCCAGATGCCCACGTGGTGGGAGCCCTAAGATGATATGGGGGGGGGGTTGCAGAGGCCTCGCCCACCGATCCTCCGCTCTCCCCTCCAGATTGAATTCTCTTCTCTCTCCCTCCACTGCCCAAGTCCATCACTTCTCTCTTCCTGGCGCCTTCTCATTCAGCAGTGACTTGCCTTTCTAAAGTGACTCAGGTGCGTGATGGCATGATGAGAAAGGGTTGTGTGAAACATCAGTCAGTGAGGGGAGGCCAGACTTCAGCCAGTTTATAGCCACCTGCACCCCCCTCCCCCAAACTTCTGCTACGTATTCCTTCTAACAAACCAGGAATGGTGGCATGTTCAGATCTTAACCCACACCAGTCATCCAACCTCACACATACAAAGTCTGGCTATTTGATTTCGGTTCAACCAATCTGAAATAAATGCTGTGCTCTGGTTTCATACCTGTACTCAGTAGAGTCCAAATACAACATGCTTTAATGCGGCTTTGAACCTTCCCCCCACCTGGAAACTTAAACCAGAAGAAAGTCTTTTAGTGTGTTTAACCATTTGGATTGTAAAGGATATCTAGTCCTCCTGAACTAGGATATCTGGTTCTCCTGAGTCCTCCTTTTTAATATGCCAAAGCTGAGCGCTCTCTGGATCATGCTAATTAATACTAAAGAGTGTCACTCCGTTTTTTGGAATTTTTGATCTCCAAACCGTCCGCAGCCCATCTCCACACTTTGGGGATTAAGGATACCAAGTTCAGCTGGTGTGGCTTTCACGCAAGGTTGAAACTCAGCAGGTTGGTTTTTTTTTTTTTTTTCAACAACAGCTAAGAGATCCAACCTAATTTTAAATCCCCAGCAAAAAACCAGAGCCAAGACAGCGAAAACTGGTTCTGCAGAGCTTTTAAAGTTAACAGCAGAGTTCACCTTCCTTCTGCAGCAGTTCCTGACTCCCCCTCCTCAGTTTCTACACATTTTCGTTTCTCAGCACTGGATTTTGTAGACACCTGAGCCTGGCACAAAGGGAAAAGTGTTTATATAACTGAATAGCTCCGGATGCCAGAGCAGTGTGGTTGGGTGTGGAAGGTAGGAGACTGGGACGAGGCAGAAGATGCCCGGGCAGCAGAAGGGGAGGGGTGCACCGTAAATCACTTTTCAGTCACCGGCCCCCTCCCCCAGCTTGGACGACTGGGAGGGATGCTCTTACCCAGACATGTCCCGGCCGGTTGTTTGCTCAACCCCAGCCTCCTGCATTCCAGGTCCCTGCGTTAGCTTTTCCCAGCTCCCTGGGCTCCATCTTCAGGAACCACGCCTTGCTCCTGCAAGAACGGTGCCACTTCAGGGCAGTTTCTACCTAGATAGAAGCTTATAGAAGGGGGGACTAGGAAACCCTGGGCTTTTTTGGGGGGGGAGTCCTCTAACCCCACACAAGCGTTTCTTACCCGGTGCTTGATTTATACGGAGAGCAATTCTGGAGCTTGAGCCTGAACTAAGAACTAAGAGGAGCCCTGCTGGTTTGGAGCAAAGGCCGACATCCTATGTTTAGGCAGCCCTGTGCTCTCTGAATTGGATTCTGCAGCCCAGTCCTGGCATCGCAATAATATCCTTGAGGATTTGTCCTCAATCCCGGATGTGTAAGGGCAGACGCTGTGTCCTTTTTCTGATTCGCGCGAGAAATGCTTCCTCCCATTCTCTGAACCACACTTTATACCTCTTCCAGAATCAAATCCTGGCTGATACTAAACTCTCGTGCTGCCCTCCGTCTTTCGGCATATCCCTCTCCTTCAAACACTTGACCCTTTCATATAATATTTCTCAAAAGAAAAAGGCTAGGCAGCACCTTCCTTCCTGTCTCTGGACAAAGGTGTACACAAGAAGAGGTGTGTCATTGGCATCTGCAGGGCCCATTGCAGCTTTGAGGGCCTCTGAGCACCAGGCCAGTAGGCTTGCTGGAAGGAGTGGGGACGTGCCATGGTGCTTCAGCCGCAGAAGTTTTCCAAGGATGCCTGGCTGGGCATGCAGTCGCTGAGAGATTGGGTGGGCCCAGGAATTTCTCCACTTCAAGGCCCTTCATGGCCAGGGCATATTTGATGTGTGTCATAACCTTCTTTATTTATAGCTCCAGTCCATCAGAAGGGCCCAGGTCGAGGTGATACCTTTGCTTTTAGGTTAATTTAGATGACTGCCTCTTGGTTTTAATTATCTATTTGCAGTGTGTGTGTGTGTGTGTGTGTGAGAGAGAGAGAGAGGTATTAATCCTGTAAACAGCTTAGGACACATAGTTAAAAATTGGCATACAAACAGATCAATATCAATATCAAGAGAGATGAATCTCTTCAAAACATCCAGGGTGGAAGGCTATATAGTCAAGATTGCTTAAAATGGATTATCGGCTCTTAATACCCTTTAACAATCTTTTTGTACTCTACTAATGGTGAATATATTTAAGCACCAAGTAGCGACTTAATTATAGTACCAGAGATGGAGTTGGTCCTTTGTCCTGTGAGGGTCGTATCATTTACTCGCTTTCCCAGCGAACTGATGGGGTGCAGATGTGTTACAAAATTCTCCCCGACTGTGTGGGGAGGCACTGCAGATGGCCAGCTCACCATGGGGTCGTATGCCTGCCATGATAAGTTACCATTTGGTGAATGATTGCTTGCGTTACTCCAGCTGAGATGGTTAGAGAGGTAAACAGATACTTTTCCCCCACCAAACCCACACATGCATATGGCAGAAGTACACGCCATTCCTTGCTGTCAGTAGTGGGGATGGTTCCGTTAGTGTGGGGTTCAAGAGCGCGCCCTTGGGTATTGTGGCTGTGATTTAGCCGGAGAGAAGTGATAAAAAATGCAAGGCTTTGATGTAAAAAAGGAATATGAAATTTGACGTCGTGCATTGACTTGGTTCCACTTGCGCAGAAGCACGGTGGGTCCGTCAGGCGGCTGACAGACAGATGGCTGTGTTTGCTCTCCGTTGCTGTATTTTTAAGTCTGTTTTGCTGCTGTGCTTTTACGCTCTTACGTTTATGGGTGATTTTCTTGGTTTTGGGAAGGTGGCATATAAAGGTTATAAACCAATTCACTGTTATTCTTTACCATCACTTTCTTTTCGGTGCCAGGCTAAAACTTTTTTATTTCCCAATATTTTAAGTTTTGAGTTTCATTTTTACATGGGTTTTATTGCTAGGAATTAATTAGGATGCTGTGCTTTATTTTGCTCTATTCTGTCTACTGTCAAACCATCCCGAGACCTTGCTGGCGGCTGGTATAAAAAAGACTTTAAATAAATGAATAAATAAATAGTAAAGCATATGTTATTGTGAGAATTCCTTTTGGGAAAAAAGGGAATTTTGGAGATATGGAGTAAAGTGTAAAAGCCAGAAGGAGGTGCTCACAGGCGGCCTGCAATCTCGTGTTCCTCGTTAGCTATTCTTCTACTTCCCTCAATTAATCCACTTCTTGCTCTCTGTAGGGACTGTAGCACCTTTGCCAAATCTGCCTTCTGTCCAGTGCCTGCTTTTCCCCCGGTTTTTTTTTTTTTTTTAAAGGAAGCAACATTAATGGTTGGTTTAATTCTCAGCGCGTGAAAAACGAGGGACTGCTCAATTCACAGGGAACAGCTATGACTTGAACACTCCCATTTGGCTTCTCTGGTTAGCTGTGTCCAAACCCAGAACTTTGGCTTGTCTCATTCCCCACAAGCCAGAGTTGCAATCCAGGGTTTGTTCCTTTGTTCCAGCTCGGGAATTGTCATAGGAGAAACAAGCCTGACTTCTGGATTCAGACGTAATGCATAAAAAAGTCCACCAAACCAAAGCCCCAGCATCCTTGGTTTAACCTTTGTGTGCAGACGGGGCCGATAAGATAGCAATCTGACAGATCTCTGCTTGGGGAGAGAGAATTAAGTAAGGTTGTGCTTTGGCCTGTGGAAGCACCGTGCCTGGATTACTGGGCATGCCTTTTAATGCTTTGGCTGCAGGGCATTGTGAATGAGGCTGATGCGACCCTGCTGGCTTTGCCCGGGCACAATATGTGACATTTGAGGTGGGAAAATTGCTTTGGCTCACGTTCTACGAGAGCTCGGCTCAATCGGCCAAAGATGTGGGCCCGTTTCCTCCACATGGCATTGCTGAGGCGAGCTGTGCGTGCACAGAGACCTTGCACACAGTGGGCTCCATTTTGCATTTGTGTGTTTATGTCTGCGTGGAGCGGGGCAGCATGGAGACAAGCATGTGGAGCTGGTTGGAGCAGTTCCAATTGATTGATTTATTAGATTTATATCCATTTGTTTTCTTATAACAGAAGCATAGCGGCTTACAGCAATCTTGTCCCCGCAACAACAACCCTGTGAGGTAGGCTGGGCTGAGAGTGCACGGATTTTCCTCTGTGCAATTCCAAGCGGTGCCACAGGGGCCCGAGGCCTGGCTGTGAACTGCCCATCATGGCTCACGTTTTCCTGGGCCCAGTGCACATATTTCTCTCACCTCCCCTGGCGCTCCTTTCATTTGGCTCACCCACTTCAGATCCACACGGGCAGCGAACTTCGTGGTGCGTTGGGCAGGACGGAGCGCTGGAACGTGACGTCTGGGCCACTCGTGTGTGTGAAGCTGTGGCAGTCACCGTGCCCTCCCGGCACCCCTGGGCCATGTGCATCTCTCCTCCTCCCCTTCTGCACCACGAGCATCTCTTCTCCTGACCATTTCTCAGATAACATCTTGCAGATATCCCTGAGCAGACACACGGCGACGACCGGTCTGGCCGCTTCAAAAGGGGCCTGCGCAGTGGTTGGAAACTACATTATTTTGAGAAGGGGATGCTGTTAATTCGCCCTTCGGGGGCCTCCGTTAGGACGCGTCGCTCTTTCCCTGTACTGTTCCCCTAGCACAATCAAGCCGGTAATCCTTTCAGCATTGTTCCCCCTTTTGCATCGAGGCCTCCCAAAGCCCCTTTATGAAGAAGGGCTGCGGTTTCAGGTGTGTCGAGGCCTGTTCCCGTCCCACAAGAACACCTTTCATTGCTTGGCACCTGCCCATAGCTCCTCTCCTCGCTCTCTTCTCCTCCCCGAGGCGAGGCCTAGTTTCGCGCTCTTTCGCTCTCCTTCTCGCTTTCCTCCACTTCATTTTTCTCGCTTGGTGTGACTCCTTGGCTTGTCCACCCCCTTTGCTGCATTGTGTTTATCTGGCGAAGCGTGTAACCTCTTCAAATCGTGGAGTAGAAATTAATGATTTTTCTTTGCTGCTACACACGGCCGTGGCGGAGCTCGGACACAGATTCCCTGGGAACAGAAAGACGCTGCTTTTACTGTCTTATAACAACGGAGCCGAGAGTGAGATCTGAGGAGTCCTACTCCTGGGGGTACCTTGGCTTTGTTCTACGCTCCTCTAGATTGCCCTGCTGTCCAAGGGAACCCCAAAACCTTGGCTTCAAATCCTGGCTTTCTACACTGTCTGCATCTAGGGTTTAGCTATAGAATTTGGCGGTGGGACCTTTCATTTCAAAGTGGGGAGGCCATGTGCTGTGTGAAGGGCCTCTGAGCATGCGTGGTGGACCTTTGTCTTTTATCAGCCAGGCATTTTGTCATTGGCCAGGAGCAGGGGTCAGTGTTTCTGAGGCCGTGCCATTGGAGCATCGGCGCATTGAGATGAGACTTTGCCTTGTGGGTTTTCTCCTGCAAGCGGCTTCCGCTGCCTTCTCTTCTCTGAGCTGGAGAGCTGTGCTTCCTTTTGCTGTCCCCCCTCCCTCAGCCCTGCTTTTCTCCTGAAGTTTCCACAAGTTCCACCTCTCCTTGCTCTACTTGGCTCCCGCCACCCCAGGCAAGCCGTAATTCTCCCCCCTGTTAATTAACCAGCTTGGTTAAGCGTGTCTGCGGGTGCTCAAGCGTGCCTGGGATGCCGAGCCGATGCCTTACTCCTATTGCTGCCCTGGGAGCCAGGGAGATAAACCATGTGCCCCGAGGCACCGCCTTCTCTTTGCTCCTTAGATGGGCACTGCAGAGCTGGGGGAAGTGAGCGAGCTCAGAGGTCCTTGCTCTAGCATTGGCCCGTGGTTATTTGCAGATGGGGGGCTTTTTTTAGCTGCTCTGGGGATAGGGGGCCTGGTCTCCCCAGCCAGCCAAGGGCTGGAACTATTCATAGCCGGGCATTTAGTTCCCGGAGTTTCTCACGGCAGTCAGGAGCTGAGGAGGAGTTGATTCGAACGTGACACTAAAGAGCAACGGAGCTTCATGGGATTCTTGCCCTGTACTCCCACCTCTGGAATGTTTTGCTGGAGATGCCAGGGACCTGCCTGCATGCACACTGGGTGGAAACTTTTAAGGGACGGAGGGTGGCTCCACGCGCACACACCCTTGCACCCGTGTTCCTGGTGCGTCGACTGTGTGTTGTTCAAAAGCCCTGCCGTGGTAATGCAAATGCTGCAAGAGGACGAGCTGGAGTCTGTGGAATGTGTACATGATGCAAACCGTGCTGGGGAAGGGCAAGCTTTTTCCTTCTTGCATAATTTATTTTTACGGTTTTGTAAAATTCCGATGATGCCAATTATGGGGGAGGTCTGCAGGGCATTGAAACCAACTGGAGACCGAGATGAGATCTTGCTCATCTGCGTCTTTGGATTCTGAGATGGTGTATGGGATTTTAATATCATCATGGCCATTAGGACTAGAACCTTGTTACTTTAAAAAAAAAAAAAAAGCAAATGAAGAGGAAGGAGCCAAAAGCTTTACAGGCAGAACGTCTTGGGAAGCCAAATTTTCTCGCTATGTGCTCCTCTTTGTGCGCTCCCCCAGAATCTCAGTTTATGTGCAAAACGTATCCCCTCCATTCACATGGTTAATAAAAGTTGGCAAAGCAGATCAGATTGCATGGAAAGCCCTGTTGGATCCGACCCAGGGTCCATCCAGCCCAGCAGTCCTGTTCACACAGTGGCCAAAAAGGTGCCGCAGGTAAGACTCCACTAGCACCGGCCCACTTCTGTTCCCCGGCAACTGGTGAACAATCTACTCATCATCCCTTCTCGCATCTTCCACAGAGCCGGGGAGGGGGAAATGCACCCTAAGGGATTCCCTGCAGGGTTGGCCCTCAGCCCGCCCTCCTTCTGACTGTCTCCCTTTTCAGGGGCACCTGCAGCAGGTGCAGGATGTTGTCCAAGTAACTGGCAGCATCTTCTGCTCTTCTGGGTCTTTGTTCCAGGACCCGCCCTTCTCCCGAGGCAGGCAGCCCCTTTTGAGCTCAGAAAATTCTAAGTAGGGGTCACAGGAGAGTTTCTTTTTGTGCCTCACGCAGATAATTTGTCTAATGCTTTGAACTGTGGCAATTCCCTTGGCATCGTGGCTTAAATGAATGAATCCATGCGGGCCCAGGTTGCTCCTTGCATGCCCAAGCTACGAATGGTTCTCTCTTTTGCTCATTCCGTTTCATGCAGGGTGTGGTAAATTACGGTATGATAAGGGGCAGGATCTGAGCCTGGATCTGACAGACACTGGAACCTGAAGGGTAGTGATAAAAACAAGCACCTCTGATCATTGCCGAATGCTTTTTCATTCTCCGTTATCTCATTACGGTAGATTCTTAAATGCACAGAGTTAAGGGATGAGGCTTTAAAAATAGCCAGGTGTGAAAACATGGAGGGGTTTGGGAGTGAAAGAAGTTGGCATCACAAACCCTCACAAAATTCTGTGAATGAAGTAGGACAATGGTGCAATTAAAGCCTTGACTAGTATCTGGTATTTATCCTATGTAGGAAAGACCCATTGAAATGAATGGGGCCCATGTTAATCATGAGTCTCCCATCATTTCAATGGGCATGTGGCACGAAAGGCTGACTATTCCACCTTGTCTGGCAGCACCCTTTATTTCTGGGGTTGACGGGGAGGGGCTGCACCTAGAATTTCTGCGGCCAGTAAGGGGGTCCCCTGACCCTTCCGGCAAACCTGCTTCGTGCTGCAGCCCTGATGGAATTCCCTGCCTCAAAATGTTTGTTCTGCCTGTACCCTGTGCTCCCACCAGCTAAGCAATTGATTCCTGCAAACATTTTACCTATCAGACTGACTGTTTGTCTCTGTTGTTCTGAACCATTGTTTTGCTAATGGTTCAGTAATGATTTTTGTAGTTTTGTTTAATGGTCTTAGTGACCCTGAAATTTATGACTGCAGATAAGGGGAAGACATGCATTTGCTTATTTTAATAATGAATAGTATGGATGAATCATGAACATTCCAGTATTTATATTTATTCCACCAAGGGATCCAGGGCAGCTTATATGATGCTCCTCCTCTCCATTATATCCTCACAGCAACCCTGCAAAGTAGGCTAGGCTGTGGCTGGCCCAAGTCATCCATGGAACTTCATGGCCAAGTGCAAATTAGAACCCAAATCTTCTAAATCCCAGTCCAGGACTCTAACCACTAGGCCATGCTGGTTCTTCTATGGAAGCTGATTACCTCAGGCCCTTTCCCTGGAATGGTTATGCTTTAGTTATAGGGCATGCCATATATATAATTTTCTAGCCCCAGTTGGACACCTCCTTGAGATCTAGTGCAATAGTCTAAACCAACCTCTTTCCACTTGGCACCCCATGAAGGTGTTGGACTCCATCTCCGTCATTCCCCTGCCAGTGTGTCGGCTGGTTAGCAGATTGGGGGAGGCTGAGCGAAACACGATCACACAGCCGGAGCGTGGGTCCGAGGCTCGGAAGCAGCAGAGCTGTGTCCTTGCACAGCTGGTGAAGAAGATAGCTTCTTGCTTGTCATTTACTAGCGGAAAAGAAGCGCTGCTGTTTTCATACCAGAAAAGAAGTGTAGAAGAGGAATTCCAACAGGGAGGCTTTTCCATGCAGAAATTCCCCCTTTTCCACAACTATTAAGGTGTGAGGGCCCTGCCCTCCACTATACCAAGCCATGGGCTAGCTAGCATCTTTAATTTCTAAACCACTTCTTGTGGCCGTTCAAATTTTGCTTTTATTGCAACTGCTCTCTGCTCTATCTGGCACAGCTGGAGAAGAGGGATGCTGAGAGATGTAGCCCACTAACAGCTGTTGCTGCTTGGTCCTGTCACATTGCGGAGACCCTATGAATACAGGCGCCCCCATCCATGACAGCGCTGCTGCGCCCTCCTTTATTAAGTCCATCCATCTCATCCAACAACCTTTAGAGAGCCACAAGTGTCCACCCCTAGAATATTGGCATAGAAATCACCCTCTCAGGTGTGCTCACTTGTCTCGGCTCCGAGTGTGAAAAATATTGCCATCCTACCTCAGTGGCGAGGACATCTCGTTTCTGTAACACCAGTTCTTCCCATAGTCCTCAGCTCCTGCGCTTTGCCTGGCCTCTTGGGCCCCCTTCTCTCGTCCTCCCCTCCCTGTTCTGAGCCTTGGTTTTCCCGGCCTCCTCTCTCATGCAGGGACAGCTGTTCCCTGAGTCAGTGGCACCTGTTACTGTTTAATCGGCCTCCCTTTCCTCAGTGGTCTTGTAACCCCTTCCTCCCCACTGTCCCCAGGGATGATCTGACACCCACATGGCTACCAAGGGATCCTTGGCTGCCTGGATCACATCAGGGGATCTGGAAAGACGAGGGTCACCTGTAATCCAACTCTAGGTTGCGCTCGACTTCAAATAATTAGACTTGCACCTATTGGAATTAACTAGCGCGTATGCAGCAAAGCTAGAAAATTAGACTTAAATGTTGACCCCAAACCTGCTTCTCCACTCTTGCATATGGTCCCAGGATAAGTTCAAATGCTGACTGGTGTTTGACCTAGGCTGCCGTTCAGGCTGAGGGTGAGACTTGGCTTATGTCTTAAATGGAGGTGCATTGCCAGGCTGTCTTTCTATAGGTGTGATTGGAGGTTTGGCACAAACCCCCCCACAAAAAGAAATAATGTGACTTCTCCACCTGCAGCCTGTACTGGCATGATTGAGACAGGTCTACTACCTCATTTGATGTTTGAGAATTTTGTTTGAATCTGGGTTTCCCCATGCACCATCTCCCAGGAAACTGCTTCTTTATTGCTTGTTTAGAAACAATTTGAAGGTTTGGACTTGAGAACAGATACATTATATTTAATATTTTTCCCTCTGAAAGTCTTTTATCTCTTTGTTTCTAGTTATTTTTACCCTTTTTTGATTTAATTATTTTCTTGTGGTGGTATTCTGTATGTATTTAAAATATTTTAAAAATAAAATGGCAAGGAGAGATTTATTTAAAACATGGGTAAATGTACTACGGAAATTGAAATTGAAAAGAATATGGGAATCATATTTCATGTGTCTGCCTTCTCAGTCCATCCTCTTCTTTAGAATTAACCACATATGATGTCTGTTCCAGAAGCGTAACTTAAGCTTGAAGTAACGTAACATGGGAAAATTCTCATACTGAACCAGTGCAATGCATTTTATGTTAGCAATAATGCTGTGTTGGGCATTACCTACGCAGAATGGAGTGGTGTTTAGGCTGGTCTAATCCTAGTCCCACTCATCCATAAAGCTCACTGCGTGACTTTAGACTTTTAGCCTGGCCTACTTCGCAGGGTTGTTCAGAGGATAAAGTGAAGAGAATGAGGCCTTTGTAAGCTGCTTTAGGTTCCTTGCGAATTGAAGGAAGGTGGGACATAAATGCAGAGAAATAATAATGATAATAATATATGTATTTTCTCAGCTACTTGCCCCTAGGAATAATAACCTGAAAATTACTAATGGCAGTTGGGAAACTTTCAAGCTTGGCTAATACTGAGTTTGTAGTTGACATCCATTCATTGTTACTAATGAACTTAGGAAACTGAATTTTCTTCCATGGAAAAAGAAAACATTGGAAAATCCCCGAGTTATGGTTTGGACCTCTGTCCAGCAGCCTTCCTCAATTGGGTGTCTTCCAGATGTGTTGGGCCACATCTGTCCTTTCTGAGCCAGGATGACCAAGAAGAGTTATAGTCCAGCACATCTGGAAAGTGCTGAGTTGTGCAAGGCCGATTCTAGTTTAAATAAGGGACCTTCCGATGCACAGCTGTTCCTCTGCCACTGTGCTGTGGTGCTTCCAACAAGAGATTTACCCATCCTCTGATGCTATTCAATAAGCATAGTAGCTTTTGCCCATGTCCAGTGTACGTGTAATCAACATGCACATAACTAAAGCATTCAGGTAAGTGACTAATTGGGAAATTGATCAGATAAGCAACAGAAACGCTGCTAAAATTTGTTTGAAGGCAAAGCCGTCTCCCTTTCATTCCCTTAATGCATTAAGCAAACCACAGCCAAGTTGGCTTTTAAAACCACAAGCTAACATGTCTATCCTTCGGTCTTAGCCCCTGCCACCAATTAGCTGATTAACATACAGATTAAAGTTGATTAATTCAGGGTCTAATCTGTGTTGGTGATTGGAGTAATAATACATTAGTGCAGTGTAGAAGGGTGTGAGTTGTAACAGCTGGATTCCCCCCCCCCCCACTTTTTGCAACAACAGAATTTCCTCATCGTTTTGTGTATGTGACAACCTGTTGTACTTTCTCAGAATGTGATGAAATGTTTTGTGCTTCTTCTTTTTAGCTGGGGGAGACACTCGGTCAGAGGGGAGCTGGCCACCTCTGCCGTTTCCCTCTACTGGTTACATACCCTTCTCTGAATTCAGCATTGCCATTGTGGACTGGAAAGGCAGGATATTAATGTATTAAATGAATGTTTGATGGCAAGCGAGCAGGACACATGTATTGATTTTCTCAGCTGTGGAAACGTATTTAGAGAGATCCAGTTTTAGGCACGACTGTGTGTCGGTGAAGATCAGTTCACCATGGTTTTCTTTTTTATTTGGTCTTCATGGAGCCAATTTCTTCACCCACCATGCCGCACAGAAGGATTAAGAAGGCCAGATATAATTGGTGCAAGCAACCTGGGAAGAGAATAAGGCACAGCGTCCTGCAGCAAGGCTACTGCATTCTGGAACTGGTACAGATGAAGTAAATTTCATGTAAAAACTGTGCATCATTTATCCTCTGGGCATGGGCACATTTTGGAAGGAATTCCTTCATAGAGCCGTCATGAGTCAGAGACGACTTAACGGCACATAACAAATGAGAACATGTTAAGAATTATGCAGTGCAGTGAAGGCCTGTCCTTTGGAAATTCTTTTGAGACCCTGCTCAACTTTACCTGCATGGAAGCATGGGCACACTATCATGAGGGCTAGGAACTTTGGTTTGCAGTGAAAAAGAGAAATCTAGGGTCTTGCATTATGTGGCCATTCTCAGCTATTTTAGCACCTGCATTATGCAGCCAACAAGCCCAGCCCTGGCTATCGTGCTTGTGGGGAGAAATAGCATATTTTATGCAGTGCATGTAACTGTTCAATGCGAAAGTGACAAAACTGAAGCTGTCATACTTCAGACACATCATGAGAAGGCAGGGCTCCCTGGAGAAGACCATCCTGCTGGGGAAAACCGAAGGCAGGAGAAAAGGAAGACCAAGTATGGGGTCTATTGTCTCCATCAAGGAAGTCACAGCCATTAATTTACGAGAGCTGAGGAGGACTGTCAAAGAGGGAGGACGTTTTGGAGGGTCACTGTAAGTCAGAGATGGCTTGATGGCCTGTAACAACAAGAGAGCAATTGTAGCCCGAAGGACCTGTTTGGAAAGGGAAAACCACATTCGGAGGGGAAAGTGGAAATAAGGGAAGTGGCCGGTTGGAGAAACTGTTCCGATCTCTTCGCAGTTCTCTGCTGCCGCCTCTGAAAGTTTGAGAGAGGTTCCACCAGGCAGCTCTAGTAGCACACGTTTGTTTGTATGGCCTGAGTATTGCCTTTAAGGGAAAACCGGGACTAGGTGCAAGGGAGTGATGAGTAGATGAACTATAAGAGAGGAGGTCTTACAGACGGAAGGGAGTCATTGGGAATCTGGACTGTGAAATTATCATGTGCAGTTTAATTTCAAATGGGGAGAGCAGGGATCTTTCTTCCCAGTTCTGGGAGGGGAGCAAAAAGATCTCATTTGAGAAAGCCTGCCCAAAATGGTGCTGTTTTGGACCGTTTCTGGAATTCACCTGGTTCCTTACAAACTTGTCACTGAACTGGGAGCGAGAACTCTGGTGTATTCTTCTTGCTAGTTGGGAATGATGAGACTTGCAGTCCCTCATGTACAGGGGATGCGGGATTGGGGAAGGTTGGGTTGGAGTGTTAAACGAGGACTTGGAAGGCTCAGATTCAAATTAGACTTGAATTCACTGGGTGGTCTTGGGGCATTCTCTGTCTCTCACTTTAACCTGCCCCAGAGGGTTGTTGTGGGGCTAACGTGGGGTGGGGTGGGGTGGGGTGGGGGGCATGTCTGCGCTGTCCTGCGCTTCTGGGCCATGCGAGGTGTTGCTGTAAAGAAAAACAAACATAGGCAAGCAGTCCAGCATACATATTGCCCAAAAGATACAGGTTTCCCTTGAGCTTGTTGGCTTATCTGTGTGGCTTTGTTGCCAGCGGTTGTGTTTTGTCCATGCAGACTCCATCTCTGTTGCAAGATGCAGAAGATTTTTGTTTTATGTGCTGCCAAGTTGTCTCCGATCTATGGCGACCCGATGGATGGGTGCCCTTTGTCAGCCCGGCTCAGCTGTTCAGCACCCTGGGCTGAGCCTTCCTTTACGGAGTCAACCTGTCTCATACTCGGTCTTCCCGCTTCGCCTTTCCCCAGCATGAAGGCCCTTCAGAGAGTCTTGACGTGTCCTCAAAGAACAACAGCTTCAGTTTTGCCAGTTTTGCTTCCAGGGCAAGTTCTGGGTCGCTTGGGCCCAGGATCCGCTCGCTGGCCCTCCTGTTGGCCCACGAGATTCGCAAAGCTCTCGCATTTTCTTGCCGTCAGCTTCCCTCACTGGCCGGCCTTCGCCCCCATCCACAGGGAATGCAAAGCATCGCCCCATTCAAACTGAATGAGTAGGGCATGGCTGTGGGCCGGATCCTGTATTCCACCTTTTCCTGGCCATTGTGGTTGTGTCTGGCACAGGCGTGGGGTGCAGGCGGTGGAGGGGGGGGCTGCTTCGTGGCCCAGGAGCGTCCCCGGACCCAGCTGTCGCTGGTCTGCGTCCCCTCGGTGAGACTCGCGCTAACGAGGCCAATCTGTCACTCGGGCTTCCCTTCCCCGGCAGGGGTGGCCTCGGGGAGGACAGGACAGCCCGGGTCCAGGCCGAGTGGCGGGGGAAAAGGGGGGGTGGGCACACGTCTGGGCTCAGATGTGCCGGCAGGGCTTTTGTGTGCATGTCGGAGGTGGGCCGCAGTCCACAGCCTGATAAGGGGGAAAGCAATTTCTTCCAATAATATGTTAAAACGATGCTGGAGCGTCTCCGACATGCCTCGTTTGGTTCCCTGGGGAAGGAATTTGCAGAGCGAGGTTGGGCTGGATCGGAGACGCTTGCCTCAGAATTCATCATTAAAGCAAATCAACCGGCATACTCAAATCTCTTAAGCTATCAGAAGTCACTGGCTGTTCAGTTTGAATGTTGTTGCGGGAGGGAACAAAAAGGGATGTGGGTGGGAAGAGGAATAAGCACACTTTACAAAAAAATATTGGCGGTGTTTTTTCAAGCACTTGGGAGAAGAGATAAAAATCTCCGAATTGTTTTATGTGCAGCTTGTTCCTGCTTTTTGGGGCTGACAGTGTGATCGAGGGCACACATTTCCTTAGAAGTGGTTTTGGCAAAAGGACTTGGGCAGCTGGGGCTTTTTAGCCACACAACAGCCCTGCGAGGAAGGCGCAGGGAAGGCATCAGAGGTCTTCACAGCACATTTATACGTGCTTTTTATCAAGCTGAACTGCTGTGACGTCTTCCAAAGAATCTGAGAAATTGCAGTTTGCAAAGTAGGCTGAGAAATCCCTGCTCAGGGTCACACGCTGAGCAAAGCAGCTGCTCGGTTCCCGGGGTTTTCCAGGGAGGGTGGTTATTTAAGCCACGTTATGCCTGTGGCACAGGGGTTGCTGTGTCCAGCTCAAATCCATCATCCCCAGTGCTGGGGAATCTCCTCAGCCGACGCTGGGTGAGAAGGTGGACACGAGCACGGACCAAATCTGTGCCTACCCCTTGCAAGGGCTTCGGCTCCGAAACACTGTTCTTAATAGTGGAGCAAATACCCAGAGCAGAAGAAAAGCCCTGGCGGATCAGAGCTAAGCTCCCTCCAGTCCAGCTGTCCATTCACACGGGGGCAAACCAGCTGCCCAAAGCATCCCTCAAGCCAGACAGGTGCAAGGCCTCCTCCTACCCGAGCTCCTCAGCATCTGATGAAGCAGGTAGCCCATGGCCAGCATGACTGGTAGCCACGGATCGCCTCCTCCCTCATGAGTCTGCCCAATTTCCCTTTAAAGCCATCCAGATTGGCGGCCATCGCCACTTCCCATGGCAGTGAATCCCGTAGCTTAACTACGCAGCGCAAAGCAGTCCTTCCTTTTCTCTGTCCTAAACCTCCCACAATCAGCTTCGTGGGATGACCCCGGGTTCAAAAATGTCACCTCTCCAATTGCTCCGCACCATGCACACTTCTGTACCCCAATATCCTGTCACCCTACCTGCATTTTTCTACACTGAACAGGGCCTCGTCGTAGCCCCCGAGCGGAGCCACTCCAGCCCCCTGACTGATTCTGGTGCTCTTCTCCATACTTCTAACCACTCAGTACTGTCCTTTCTTGGATAAGGTGACCAGAACAGAACACAATATTCCGAATGTGGTTGCACCACAGAATTGTAACAGGGAAGTAAAATTTTGGGAGTTATATTTTCTATTCCATTCCAAATTGTGTCTAGCATGGGGTTGTCTTTTCCACAGCTGCTGCACTCTGGGCCAGCGATTTTATCGAGCTGTCCACTATCCCAAGATCCCATCAGTGTATACTTAGGGTTGGGATTTTTTGCCCCAGTATGTATTGCTCTGCATTTGCTTATATTTGCCGTTTCAGTGCCTGTTTGCTCACCTGGGAAAGCTCCAGTTGGAATTCCTCAAATCCCTTTTGGAACTTTTTTGACCCTAAAAAGTTTAGTGTCATCAGCAACCTTGGCCACATCAGTACTTACGCCTAATTCCTACCCTATTATGATCCCAAAACATGTGAATGGTGCTGGTCCCCCTTGACACTGTAGGCTAACTAGAGGAGAGAGTGCCCCAGAGTACATGCAGAGCGCAGTCCTTGCCACGGTAATCCCAGCCAGCTGCCTCTCACCCAGGGTTTTGCAAGGCCTCCAAAAGAAAGCCGTGATGTATTTTGTGCCGTGCTTGCTTTGTAAAATGAGATCTGTTTCAAGGTCTTTTCTTACTTGCCCACACACACAGTTGCAGGCGAGAGATTAACGGCACAACATTTGTGAACATCTGCACACACTGACTTTCATTTGCTTGTGCAGACGCATGCGGCAGAAGGGGCAAAAACCCCTCATCTATCACAGACATTCACGTTCTTTTCAGTATGTCTTCGACCAGCAAGACAGTCTAAATATTGCCATATGCTTCCATTGGAGGGATACCTCTATTTTGCAAAAGCGCATTTACAAAATTACAGGCACGAGTTCACTTGTGAAAAGTGCACATGGGCATTTAAATGCATGGATTTCCTTGCCATAAAACTAGACACAGGGAGCGCATCCTTTCCAAATTTGCAGCATTTCTTATACCTCTATCCCATCCAACTTTCAAGGCTCCCCAGGTAGTTCACAAGTCCATAAACCCACAAAACAATATATAAAACCCCTTGACAACTTTAAAACCAATTTAAAAAAGTAAAATCCACTTTTAGCTGAAGAGAACTCTGAGAGAAGCTCTAGGGGAGCATGAGTGCTTGGTGCAGGCTTGTTCGGCCTTGACATGGTCTTGCAGAAACCGAAAGTTAACTTTTGTGTTTCTCTTGGTATGTGCAAGTTATCTTTCAGGGAAAACTGCCTACCATATCTAATCTTCACACTGAAGTACCTCTCATTGCACAGGAATTTCCCGAACACAGATTGGAAAACCAGAAATCTAACCTGTTTTTCCTTCGCCGGGAACGGTTCTTTCCCTATCTTCTCACCTGAGATGCATTTTTTAAAACTGGGGTTTGAGCCTGGCTGAGTCAAATATGTGGAGTTCTTTTTCATTCTGGTCTCTGGCTCTCCAAGCGAAGGGTCCATATCCTGTGTTAGCTGCAGTCTCACAACGTTAATTAAGGGCTCAAGCCCCCACACCTGTTCAAACCCATCATCATCATCGTCGTCATTATCCTAATGCTGGCTGGAGGATACCGGATGTTGTAGGACATATTCCTCCGATCTGAATAGGCATAGGATTGCACCCCAAGAAGAACAGTTTGGGGAGCATTAAATGTGCTTGTAAGACACTATTTCTGTTAGTAGAGCACTGTCCTATTCCCACACTGCTCACCTGATGGCCAGGTACGATGAAGGAACAGGTGCTGGGAATCGTGCTCAGCCGCCACCCAAGAAGTGATGTGATCCACTGCACCACAGTGGGGTCTGCGGTGTGGTTCTGGTGCTGCCTCTTTCCGGTGCTGCCGGCTGGAGACGATGATGCACAGGTGGAGTGTGGCTGACCAGTGAGAGCCAGTGCGGCGTAGTGGTTAAGAGCACGGGACTGGGACTCAGGCGATCTGGGTTCCAGTCCCTGCTCAGCCATGGAGCCAACTGGGGGACTCTGGGCCAGTCACAGCCTCTCAGCCCAACCTACCTCACAGGGTTGTTGTTGTGGGGATGAGATGGAGGAGGGGAATGATGTAAGCTGCCTCAAACCCTTTGTAGGAAAAAGGCAGGATAGAAATCCAATAAATAAATACCTGCACACCTGAGCCTGCAGGGCCGGCGGTGGATGACTCGCCCCCCAGGCCCGGCCTGGCAGCCCCAGCCTGACCAAACTGCCTCTGGAGGAGGGCCAGAGATGCTCTCATGTTCTCCTTTGCAAAAACAGCTGGTTGTGCTGAAATGACTCTACCACCTCCCCCAGTTAATTGAAATAAATTCTAGAGGAGTTACGCCTGGCAACGCCCCTGAGGACAAATAAATCGAAGCGAAAGGGGAGCCACCCCGCATGGTTCTGCAAAATACCTTTGGCCCCTGGAAGAGGGGACACACCTGCGCAGTCTGGGTTCCTGGCGCCGGCCGTTGTCACAAGGAATGGGGGTCGCACAGTCTTGCTGCGTGTGTTCACGCTGGCAGAGCGCCTCCTTGCAGTCTGCCCGTCACGGGGGGTGTTGGTGCCCCCCTGGCATATGCCTCTTTCCCTTTGTGTTCTGACTACCAGAGACGTAGGAAAACCCGCCGAAACCAAGGCCATCTATTTTCTGTTTTCCATTTTCTGTAATGGTGCTTTCCTGAATATTATAAACACGCAGAGAGTTCAGCCATAAATCCTAATACATAATCGAACAGGAACACAGAAAGAGAAGGCTTCTTTTTTTAAGTGTTTCTTTAGTGGCCGGAATGGTCTTTTAACTGCTTCTCTAAAAATAGGCTTGAGAGAATCAAGTTATAATTTAAGGATTTTAATAGCCTTCCTTAAGGCCATCAGTTTTCACCACCTGGGTTTAGAAGAGATTAATGTAATAATGCATATTATATATTGTAGCCCATCCGGACCATCTTGGGATTAGAAGGGTTTGTTCAGCTTCAACAGCCGCAGTGGTGAAGCATTGCAAGCTGGCAGGCGGCAGCTAACCTGCCAGAGTTATTTATGCGTAATTAAGCTCATTTGCATACAATTTAGCATGTGCTTGGTGGGTGTGAAACTACAGCCGGTAGACATTTTGCAGCATTTCTGAGACAGACTTTTAATTTCCAGTCTGAGGCTGGGGGGTGTCCGTTAATGTGCTTTTTGGAGTCCTTATATGTGAGATTGTGCTCACGAAGGTTCAGCAGCTGTCCCCACTTCCCCATTTTTATGAAAAACCAAAGTACTTCTGGAGGGGGAAAATGATCATTTTAGAGATGTTTTTCTTGCAAACTGTTCTAAATCTTTCATAAACTTGGCGCATCACATTTCATGGCCCCATGTTTCTGGCCTCAGCAGATGGAACAGCAAACATAAATACCAAACCATTGATAGTGCAACCCATATTGTGCAAGCCCATGTCAAACCATGGTTTCCTGTGCCTTTTTGCTGACCAGTGGCATACCTTAATCTGTTTATTGAGACATTACACCAAAGCATAATTAAATTACCTGGTTCGGAGCGAAAATGTTGAAAACTACCAGGGACTTTGCCTGATTAGTATATTGTCATGACGATGTGTTCTAAACAATAAAACTGAACTGAGTTTTGTATACATAAGAAATTTGGAGTTTGGTATTATGCTGTCAGCTGGGTTTGTGAGCGCTTCTCTGCCAGCAGGAAGGCTCAAACAAATGCAGGAGATTTTGGAAGGTTTTCCTTTCTCTGCCGCTTCCTCCAGCTCTGCTACTTGCCAAACCAAATTGGAGTGAATGTGCATGTTGGAAAGATCTTCACCACTGTGATTACGTCCTTGTGTGAAGCCTGGATCCACAGGGTTTGTCTCTTGTATTCCTGATCTGAGTGAGAAGCCCTTTCAGTTCAGTGACTTTACGTCAAAGAAGAGCATGTGGGGTGCCAGTGGAAGGGGGAAAGAGCTTGCAGCCCTTCTGCTCAGGGTATGCTAAGCAGGACGGTTCAGTATGTTTTTGTAGCTGGATTTAGGTTGCTCGGGGCACGCTTTAATCTGTGGGAGAAAATCGTTTGTCCGGACTTGCTCTTCCACAGCTGTCTGCCACCCAAACCTTGGCTTCTCCCAAGAAGGACAGGCAGTCCTTTCCCGCAACCCTAGAACTATAGATCAGTCCAGTGGGAAGGGGCCAGTAAGCCCACTGGGTCCAACCCCTGCTCAGTGCTGGACTCTGTTAAAGCACTCAGCTTAGAGTTACGCTTGCCCACCTTTATGTGCAACTGAGACCGGCATAGGAAAGCTTTTCAGTCCAGCTATCCTGGGTGTCAGGCAGGGCCGCTTCTTGATCTTTAGGAACAAGGGAAGCTGAGTCAGACCTGTGGTCCTCTTTGCCCAGTATTATTGATACTGACTTGCAGCGGCTCTTGATGCTTCAGGCAGGATTTTCTGATCGCCAGGGAGCAAACCGAGAGCCTTCCGGGGAGCAAAAATACGTGTTCCACAAGGCTACCCAATTTGGCTTCCGTTGACTTGATCCGCCAGCTAAAATTATTTCCAACTTAATTCACATAAAACAGCCTCTCCCAGTCTGGCACCTCCAGGTAGTTGGTTTGCAAGTTCTGTCATCCCCAGCCTGCATGGACATGGGCTTTGCCAGAAGGATGTGGGGAACAGGAAAGTGGAGGCGGGGGGGGGGGGTTCCGCTGTCTCTTATCATACCTGGGAACATCCCACAAAGCGGCTGGGACTAATGGAGACCTGCAGAACAAGCCAAAGAAAGTCCTTCTTCATATAGTGCCTAGTTAAACTGTGGAACTCACTTCTGCCAGATGTAGTGACGGCCGCCCATTTGGATGGTGGGATTGGACAAACACATGACAAGTGAGGCTTTCTGTGGCTGCTCTTCCCCCCGATGGCCCTGTGCTACCTCCAGGATCAGGGCCAGTGTGCACACACACACACACACACACACACACACCAGTGGCTGGGGAACCCTCATTGAGCATGCCTAATATGTCAGAATACACAGGAACCAAAGCCAGAAGTATAAGAAGCCAAGGCCTGGCCCGGGCTGGACAGATCATTTTTGCTTTGCCCTGAATTTATTTATTTTTTATTTTATTTATTTTTTGATTTATAGCCTGCCTTTTTTCCTACAAGGGCTCAAGGCAGCTTACATCATTTGTTTAAATGAATCTGAAGTGTTTAAATGTCCAATTCTTTCCTTGGTTTATTAAGCAGTTTTCAAACTGAGGTCAGGTCTTGGCTCATCCAGCCCAGGCCCAGGCCCAGGCCCAGGCCAGGGCTGGATCGGCCAAGCCGTTTCAGCTCTGAAGGTCCGCTTCCCTCTGAGCATCTTTCAGCCTCCCCGTAACTGGGCAGGGTGCCTGGCTGCCCTGTTCTGCAGTCCGCCTAAGTCGCGTCCTTCTCCGCAAGTCCGTTTCAGAAGGCATCGTCGTATTCTTGCCACGGCATCGAACTCTGGGTAGCCTTCAGGCGCGTCTTTGCCGGGGGTGGGGGGCGGAGGGGGGCTGCAATCTGTGCCGTGCCTTAATCTGCCTCGTTTGGGATGCTTCGCGGAGAGGACCCCGTCTGTCTGCCCATCAGTGTCTGTGAATCAATTCCTCTTTCTTTCTCGGGGTTCCCAGCTGGTTCCCTGGCGTTGAGCGGTTTCTGGGCACTTAGCCTTGCCAGCCCCCCCCCAACCTCGTTTCCCCTGCCCGACCGGGAGATGAAAGCGTGCCCCCCCTTCCCTGATCCTGGAACAAAGCCCGGAGCACCAGCCTGGAATCCCAAGCAGCTGCTGGCTTGCTCCGCTTTGGGCCTTTCACATCGTGGATTTCCCCCCTCCGGTCACGCTCCCACCCACACAATACCAACTCGCCGCTTTATTTCTCTGCCCCGCTCCTCCGCCTCCTCCCTGCCTGCACATTTTTTATTCAAGATTGCCTTAAGTGAGGCCAAAAGCATATAATAACTGTCCAACATTTGACAGGCAAAAGAGGGTATGTGTGTTTTGTGTGCACAAATGAGAAGTTCACAACATGTCAAGCAAAGGAGGAGAGAGTGCAGCTTTTATGCGGGGATGGGAGACGGGCGCTTTCTCCTTGGAAGGATTTCGCAAATATTGCTCCTTTGGCAAGTATGTCGATTTCAAAAGTCCTGAAATGTGCGTTCAGACCAGTGCCCGAAATGTGTGAATTGAATTCTCATGAAGTTTGCTATTTGAGCTCAGTTATAAAGAGTAATGTAGCCCAGCTTCCCTCAGCCTGGAGCGCGCAAGTCCCATCAGCCCCGACAGCATAGCCTGAGGTAATGGAAGGCGCGTTCTAGCACTTCTTGGGAAGGTGAGCTGCAGGTGTGGGTCATGGGTGTTGAACTTGAGGCCAGTGCGCCAAATCTGAGCTGCTGGGGGGCATTATCCTGTTGCTCCCTTCAGACCCAGTTGCCAATTTTTTTGGTGGTTTCATGGCTTTTTTCTTCTAAAAGTTTGAAACACCTTTCCTAAAGCTGAATTGCCAACAGCAGGAACATTTAAACTGGCATTTTGGCTCTGCCTTGTTGAGGCTTTGGCTCTGCCTCCCTCCTGGAATACGCTTGCTGACAGCGCCTCTAAATCGCATTTGGGCCCCACACTGAAATTCCAGTGCCAAGCTCATCCCTCCCATCTCAGCCTTTGGGGCAGCTGCGAGAAAGAGGAGGAGACAGGAAGCACCTGTCTCCTCCTCTATCTAACTACCATTTCCTGTTGCATCCGAACTCTGGGGTGGGGGAGCATGGTTACAATGCCATGTTTGTAAACTAACCCAGTTTTGGATGCAACTGGGAAACTTGAGTAACTTTAAAACCGAAGTGGCTTGTTTACACACACCCTTGTACTCCCCAGCAGGGGCTTGGCACGGGCCCTGCGGAGACCACCAAATGCAGGTTCAGCCCTATGAGGAGAAGGGTCGCCTCTCAGGAAAGATGGTCCTTCAAACTATGGTTTGGGGAGTTGCGAGTGCAGCTTCCCTTTTCTGTTTCCTGTTTAGCACTAACTCCAGTTAGTGATGCCATGCAGCTCAGCAAGCTGAAGTTAGCACTGTTCTTCCAAAGGAGAAGCAGGGCCAGCTTCCGAAAGTCAGGTCTAGCTCTGTTTCGTTTGGGGAACAAAACAGCTGCAGTATGGGCACGATCCGAGGCGTGGCTGCCCGAGGCAGGCCGGGAGTTGAAAGACTCTCTTCTGTTTAAACATGCATGGGGTTGTGCCCTAGACTGTGCCATGAGCTACCCAGGCAACGGGGAGGGAAGCTGCACAGGTGCTAGGAGGAGAGAGGTGCAAGAGTTTGCAGCGTGTTCACATTTTGGGGATCCTTGGAATTGAGCCAGGCTTTTTCCTGAGGCCTGAAGTAACGATGATGAGAAGAGGTATTTATGACTTCAGCATCTAAAAATGCGCATTCTCTGTTGCAGTCAAATGTACCTTCTAGCTGTTGATGCTGTCAGGAAGCTTGTGCCCTTGGCAAGCCCATTTTCCTCTGCCGAGCGCGATGCTGCGTTCGCCTCAAAACGGAGGGAACCGCACTGAAAACAGCTTTTCACATGAGCATGGCTCTGAGATGTGGATCAGCAGTTGGTGGTCCCGTGGTCCCAGAGACCCATCTGGTCCCTGTAAGAAGATCAGAGGTCATCCCCTTGCAGGCCAAAGGGGAGATGTGGGACATGCTGTGACCAGACTTGCCGGCTGGCCTTGGACCTGCCCTGGTCCCTCTTGGGTCGGCTGCCAGCAAAAATTAGCTGCTGACCAGGACCACCAGAGGATGCTCTGTGGGTCCGCCTGACAGTCCTCCACTCCTTCTCTGTCCCTGCCACCCCTCCTTATTTCAGGATGCCAGGCAGACGTGCAAGTCTCTGTCGCAGCTGTCACAGAGGTTCTCCTTGGGGACTCGGTGCCCATTTTGTGTACACACACGGTGACTGGCGGAGATGCCTTCCTTCTGGTGGAATGGTTCATTGTGAGTATGCAGGACTGAGGGTGGAGGTGGCAGAGAGCGAGGGAGCAGGAACCTTTTGTGCCAGGGTGGGCGCCCTGTTGTTCTCCAGATGCTTTGGCCTGCAGCTCCCACCATCCCTCGCCCTTGGCTACAACTCATGAGAAATGAGTCGGCTTGGGTCCGGGATACTTTCCTCTGCCCGTTGAGGTCTGAGGCAGAGGTCCTGCTTTGGGAGCCCTCCTTGAAGGAGGTTAGGAGCGTGAACACCTGGAGGAGGGCCTTCTCTGCGGTGGCCCCCTGACTATGGAATATGCTCCTCAGAGAGGTCTGCCTGGCACCGATGTTATATTCTTCTTAGCATCAGGCAAAGCCCTTTTTATTTTCCTGCTATTTTAATGTTTAATTGATTTTAACTGTGGTTTTAGTATATTAATGGTCAGATGCCATGGGGTTTGTTTTATTCTACTAATGTATTGTGAGCCGTCCCGAGACGTTTGTAGGGGACGGGATAGAAAAGCTTTTAATTGATCGATCGATCGATTGATTAATACAGGCCAAAACATCTGGAGGGCCATTGCTGGCCACCATGCTAACCAAACCTTCCTCCCTATTTCCCTGCTACTGCCCAAAATAAAACCAGACGGACAAGAACGGGGAGCTGCGACGGGTGGCCTACAGCGACCAGGGTCAGCAGGGGGTGGACCAAGGCACGGAGTACACGGGCCGCATCTCCATGGACCCCAACCACAGCCTGGTCATCCAAGCCGCTGCCGTGGCTGACGAGAGGACCTTCTCCTGCCAGGTGACGAGCTCGTCCGGGAACGGAATGGGAGTGACCCAGCTCAAGGTGTACGGTGAGTTTCCCCACCTGCTGCTCTCCCTCCCCGGCAACGCTCCACTCCAGCAGCACTGAGCACCGGTGGCCTCGGCAGCTCAGCCTTCTGGGGCCGGGTTGGTGCACGACGCTGCAAAGTGGCTCCACCAAGACAGCTGCAAATACAAAATGGGAGAAGCAGCTGTGTTTGTCTGTACTCCTTCCTTGCTCCGAAACGGAAAGCTCCAGGTCATTTCCCTGCTCTCTGATAAAGGAAAAACAGGGGGGACCCGGATTCTTGTTTGTTTTTAAATCTTGCTTTTGCTGATAAGGGCTTACATTTTGGGCTGAGTTTGTTTTGAATTTTACGTTGCCCGGGGCTTCCCATTAATCTTCCCAATTCTAGTCCTTAGTTTTTTTCCCTTGATTCTGTGGCCATGCTGGGAAAAGTCGTAGTTGCTCTCATCTGCTGTCGCAGAGATACAGACCGGCGTGCGTTCAAGTGATCTATTGATCTCCAAAACTGCTTGTTGGTCAGCTTGCCTTTGAACATTAAGTTGTTCCTATTGACATGACCAGCACCTTGATATAACAAGCCGTTTGGGAGACTTTGGGAAGCAAAGAGAACTTAGACTCCAGCAAACAAAAGCAGCCAGTGAGAGTGAGAAGGAAATACAGCCCTTTCACAGTATGTTCTCCCCTGTTACAACAACACAGAAATCAAAATAGTGTTTGCAAAAGCAGATATGTGCCATTATCTCTCCGACTCACACTTCACTATCTCCCCACACCAGTTCAGTCAGCCTGAAGATGTGGTTGATTAATGTACTGATTGAATCTTGTGGCTCTGGGCCATGTTTGAAAGCCGGGGGCTGTGAATACAGTTTTATCGATTTCAAGGAGACTGACAGTCTGATCTTAGGCCCACTTAGCCACATGCAAAACTCATTTTCTCCTGGATTTACCACTGAATTAATGGAATGAGTGAGCATAGGATTGCATCCTTGGTGTCATGGACTCTAGGATTGGATGCATACGCAATGGATTTGCACAGAACGGAGCATCCTTTCCCCCAGTTCTAGTGGGGTGTAACTTTGCAGAGCATGACCAGGAAGAAAAAGCACTGTCCGACTTTGGACCACCAAGGGCCGATTCTTTACTTGGATTTTAAAAATATATGTATTGGTCTGGCTAGCTCTTGGTCTGCTACTGCTTAGTATTGAATGGCAAAGCAAATGCACATATTTGGATCTGGTAGCCCAGATTGGTGATGCTGAAGCTCTGGGGGGCATCGTGGGAAAGCCCTCTTGCTTGACGAGTGTAAAACACATGGGCAGACACAAGGATTCCCGGAAAAGCGCTCCATGAAAGAAACTACCCTGCTATTTAATCCTCTGATCTGGTGTGCTGAGCCCCTTTCAGGCTGAGGGCCAAGTTCCGTTTTGGAATTCCAGTAGTGTTGGGTCCAAAGACAAAGAGTTGAGGGGCCAGAAATCCAGCACCATGTAGCTGCAAGATCCTGCTGCCAGAGCTTGTGCTAAAGGAGCCAGTCTCTCTGATCCTGGCCCACCTTTTCTCCAGGCCTGTCTGACTCTTCCTTCTCTTACCCCAGACCCACCTGAGCTCCCGGAGCTCACGCAAAACTCCAGGACCCTCTCAGTGACCGAGAAGCACGCCTCAGAGGTGAGAGCTTGGCCTCCGTTTTTTGAGAAATGCCTCTGTGTATCTTGAGAAGCACCCCGGTCAGCCTCAAGAGCTTAATTCCTCGCCTCCGAAGCTTGGAGATGGGCATTAGCTGTGGGAAGGGGCACTCTGTACATGCTTAGAGGAATTCCTTTTCCAGCCACTCTCCTGGTTCTGAAGAAGATGGTTTCTGGGAGGCATACAAGGATGAAACGGACCTTCTGAGGAGCAGGGAAGGGTGGGTGGGCCGGTGCTGGAGGACTCCTCCATCTGCACTTTCCCTTTCCCCTACAATGGGGCAGCTGTGACTTTGCCACTCGGGAGGGGCCTTGTGGCGGGCAGGGCATGTGGCCTGTCCCTGCCACAGCTGCACCCCCCCCCCCGCTGTTGCCCTGGGGCAAAAACACTTCCCCAGCGTTTGCGCATTTGGATGCTGTGACAAAGAGCCCTCCACATGTGGGGAGCTCCTTCCGGTGAGGATGCCGCCGGCTGGCCCGCGTGGAGTCCCTCCTTTTGCAGCGGGGCGCTTCGCATCCACTGGTATGCACAGAGGACCTGTTTCCACCTCGCCTGCACCTGGCGGTATTTTTGCTGCAGGCGAGAGTGGCCGGGAGCATGGCTGCCCTGCGCCAGGGTGCAGACTTGCCGCATGGCTCCAGGACCCCTCCTCTCCATCTCGTGCAGCCCCCTTGCGTGCTTTTTCCCTGCAGTATCACAGGGCATGCGGAAAAGTCCCCAAATGCGGCACTAGGGCCCTGCTGCCTGGGAATCTGCTTTCAAGGATGCATTATTTTGTCATTTAAAGCATGGCTTGGAACATGCGAGCGAGAATTTTCGGTGAGTTTCTAAGGAAACTTGTAGAGGAAGATCTTCCATGATCAGGAAGAGGGTTTTCATCACCTTTTATAGTTTTGTCTCCCTTCCATTACGACCAGCAAGAACGCACTGTGCCGAATAAGCGATCACGTGCGTGGGAAGAACTTAGCCAGGCTTGTGCGAATCTAGGGTTCCTCCAAGCAAAATTTATATTTCTTCCTAGCATGGTACAGTCCTGCCCTGTGAGCTTGAGAGGGCACAGCAGTAATGAAAGTAGGTAGAAACCCAGACGGGGGAACACTTGAAAAGGCGCGGAAAAGGATTTCAAGGCTGCCTTTCCTTCCTCTCCAGATTGCGACCTGCTCCAGCAGAAATGCCAACCCGGTTCCGGTCATCTTCTGGTACAAAGACGACCGCCTTCTGAATGCCTCCACTGAGCGGAATAAGGGTAAGAAAGACGTTCCTGAGCAATGAATACAAAAGCAAGCAGGCAAGCTTGTGGCCTTCGAGAACATCAGTTTTCTGTACATTCCTGGCTGCTTCTGAAAAACTTCGCCTGTGATTGAGACGTTGTGTTGGAGGCTCTGAGATCTACCACATGTTTAGTCTTGCATTCCTGGCTGCCGTGTAAAAAGTCCCTCCTGCATGATTGAGAGGTTGCCTAAGTGCCTTTTGGGTCGGTCCAGTCTGAGCCTAAGGTTCCAGTCCACCACTGGGATTCTGCCTTCCCCAGGTAGAAACTAGCCCAGGATTTAAACCACAGCTATCCTTGTAGGTGCCCTGGAGGGGAGGCTGTTTAAAGAACCTTTGCAAAATACTTCCTCAAGGATGTCTGTGCACAGTGTTCAGAGTAGTTTACAGCAAAACGAGCCATTTCCCTGCAAAATGTGGGTTTTTAGTATTGTTACTGGTGTGCTTGTGTATGTGCTTGTGTGTGAGGCATGATATAAATCAAATACACTAATGCATTCAAGCAAAACAGCCGCGCACCTGAAAACAGTGTGCGGCTGCGAAATCCTGTTCTGAATGTCATTGGCGGCATGATCTGAATCTCTGGAATGACCAAAGATCACGTGACTCATGTCTGTGCGAAGCCCTTTTCTGGAGCTTTCCCCTTCCTTCTGGTCCCCCCGTCACCTGGGCCTGCTCCCCCCGTCTTCCCCATCTCCACATGTCTGTGCTCCTCCCCAGATCTGTATGTGGTGTCACGGACAGTGAAAGAGGCCTCGGGACTCTTCTCCATTTCCAGTACGTTGTACCTGCGCGTGAACAAGGCTGACAAGGACTCCAGGTTCCACTGCAAAGTCAACTACTCGATGCCGCTTGGGAAAGTCAAGAGTGCTGCGACCGAGCCGTTCAAGCTGCGGGTGCACTGTAAGTTGGAGGCCAAGCTCAGGCTTGTGAAGGCAAAACTGCCTTCATTCCCCCAGCCTCTGTGCCACCTGGATGGGCTCCCCGAAAGCTCACTGGGGACAGTGGGGATGCACACAGCTGCCTGGTGCTCCCTCCGCCTGGCCAGCCATGCGTGGGAAGCGTGACCACCATCTTCAGGACCCTCGTCGCCCCGGCCCTGTTCTGCTGCGGGTCCCAGGGAGGCCTTGAGGACAATGAAGTGGCTGCAGCTGCAGCTGCCGGGCTCTGTGTGCCTTTTGGCAGCACTGGGCTGTGATATTTTTTTGGGGGGGTGAGCATTAAAAGAGGGCTGGTGCCCACAGTGCAGAGCCCTGGCATTTGCCCCGTTGTGCCCAGTCTCAGCATCTTCTAGCCCTCGTTCCACACGGAATATAATGCATCATTCTTGCAGCCAGCGGCTTCCCAGGGTGAGTCACAAGATGCACATGCAAACTTTCATGTGCATCTCAGTGTAAACGATGCTGGGAAATCAGCTTAAGAAACCAAAATTACAAACGGCCAAAATGAAAGCATTTAAGATAGGGAATCTCGTCAGCGTTTAGCTGCAGTGTGTTGGGTCAGGAGAGCTGCTCTTGATTTTCTTGCTACCGATTCACACTGAATGTGGCCGTACATTTTTGCCCGGGTTGTGATCCCTGCTTTGGAGGACCGTGTCCCATCCTGAGTGTGTGTCTGTCGGGGAGGCCTCATTAGTGGTGGCCCTTGAACAGATAAACGCTTTCGCGGGGATCCGTCTGCCAGGCTTCCGCTGCTTCTCCTCTTAGTGGCATGACCAGATCGTGCCTCACGGCTTTGTTGTGCTGCTTGTGTCTCGCTGTGGTGTTTAATTGGGCTAAAAAAAGGAAGTCCCTCGTGAGCCACTTCACGTGTCCTGTTGCAACGGAGGACCGAGATATCGACTTTGCATTATGGTTCAGTTGTTCCGCCAGGTCTCTAATTTGCTGCGTTCCTGGTTGATGACTTTGATGTAGCGTTTGCTGCTATTCCTGTGTCTTGTTGAGTATCGATCGTTTCATTTTATGGGGATGTTTTGAGCTGTTATTTTTTAATGTGCAGTCTCTCCCTCCCTCCCTCTCCATCAATACACATATGCACACAAATACAAATACAATGATTTCCTTTATATCTCTTTACCTGCACAAAAACCTGTGAGCACACACACACACACACTCTTTTTATCTCTTTATACCTGTGTGCGCATATATGCACGCTTGCACCTGTGAAAACTCTTGGAGTTACTCTTTATAGCCTGCCTTGACTAACCAGCCTTGGGTTTATTGGCACCGGCTGATCTTAAAGTTTTTAATTACGTATTTCAATTACCCTTATTAGCAATTATCCTTATTGATTGCTCACTGTGGGGTTATTTTATCAGAGGTAGAGTGGTCTGTGCATCTGGAAATAAAATAAATAATTGTGGGAAGATGCAAAGGTGGCATTGCTTTGCTTGTGTGTTGCAAAGCGGTCTTCCTTCTTTCCTCCTGCCCCGTCTCTGGCTCCTAGACTACACGGAGAACGTGCACTTCGAGCTGGATTCTCCGAAGGTCATCAAAGAGGGGGACGACGTGTGGCTGCAGTGCAAGGCTGATGGGTTCCCCGAACCCGAGTACTACTTTGCTAAATTACAGGTACCGCTGATCTGGGTCCCTTCCCTTTGCCCCAGTCTATCCCAGTCTATTCCTTCTGGGGACAATGGGCTGGACATGCACCCTGGTTGGAGAAAGAGCTGAGAGAAACACGAGCATTAAGCTACACCTTCTGTTATTTTTTATGGAGCACTTTTATATACCATCTCAAGCCGCACGGCTCTCCAGATGGGGCACATCCTCATCCTCATCATTTTAATTCTGTGCTGCCCACTAGCTTTGGTTTTCAACAGAACAGGAACAGTAGCATAGAACACTGTGCCTGTTTCCAAAATGCAGCATTTAAAAACAACGTAATAGCTAAAACAATCCTTGGTTCCAGAGTAACCTGCTAAAGGCACCGCACAGCGTGTGTGACCCTAATTGGTGAGGCCTGAGGCTGGCTCTGTGGACGGTTTCCGAAAGAGTCCAGTCATGGCCCAGTGTCCAGGTGTTTGGGGTCCAGTCGTGGCCCGGCTGAGGCTTCCAGGAAACCCGTTTGGGGGAGAAACGGTGATCTTTGACTTCCAGAGGCTTGTTTCGCTCTCATGGCTCATCAGAGCTGTTCATTGACCCTGTTGGAGGAAGCGGGCTCATGCTGGCGGAGTGACGGCCTGCCAGCAAGTTCCGCAGCCTCCCCCGAGGCCCTGGCAACTGGTCCGAGCCTTGCCCGAGTCCACTTTGCCGCCGCTGCCTCCTCCTCCCTGGGAGAAGCAAAGAAGCGGAGCCTCTGCTCAGCCCATGTGCCTGGCTGGAGGGACAGGCCGTCCCCTGGAGGCTGCTGGGTTACACTTGAGGGACAACCAGCTCTGCCCAGCCGTGGCTGCCCATGGAATGGCATCTCTCGGGCTCTGTGCTGCCTTTTCAAATCGTTGCTCGCTTTTGCTTCCAGCCAGGCTCAGGGCTCCCAGCAAGAGCTGCAGAAGACGCCGCTGCTGCACTCACCCACCGACCCTCCACCAAACTTGCTGCAGCAGCCGCAGCTATTAGGCAAACTCACAATTGCCTTTTGAGTCGCAGTACACAGGGGACAGGGCTGTGCCCTGGGCAGCCTCCTGGGAGAGCGAGTTTGTCTTGCATGGGAAAAAACGGTCCCTTTTTGCTGAATCTCTGCTGACTTCAGCAGCAGGCGGGAAGGAAAATCAGTGGGTAGCGGCGTGTGCCCCCAGGGGTTCTAGCAGTGGGGAAGCCCCCCCCCCCGCAGTTTGCTACCCTCCCAGTTCCAGGAAATGCCCAAAGTTGTGGATGTTTGCAGACAAGGTGCACCCTCCAGGGGACAGGAGTGGACCTCAAGGTGCTGGGTCTGCTGCTGCGGCTGAGCTTGGCTGGGAGAGAGGAGGCGCAGGGGACCGTTCAGCAGGAGGCCCACGAGACCGCCATGCTTGGCTCCTTTCCTCATGCCTGCTTCCTCCCCCCCCCCCCCCTGCAGAACCAGACGATGGGAGTCGAGCTGGACCTGGGCTCCAACTCCTCCGGAGCCTTGTGGCTCCCTCAGGTCACCAAGGCGGACAGTGGCACGTACCGGTGCCAGGTGCTCGACTTCGACAGCCCCGAGGAGGTGGACCTGGAGCAGGAGGTGAACATCTCCGTGAACTGTGAGTGCCGCTGGCGGCTGGCAGGGAGGCCGGGAGCGCTCTTTGGGCCGAGGGGGACCGCCGCAGGTCAAGCGTCACCCACCCCTCTCTCCTCCTTGCCGCCGCCTCCTCCGTCTCCCCCCAGATCTGGATCCGCTGGTCGTGAGCCCGAACAAAACAGTGGCGGCCAACTTGAGCACGGAGCTGGAACTGGCCTGCTCGGGGACCGGCTCCCGGACGCCCACGCTGTCGTGGTGGAAGGTGGGTGGAGTGCTGGCCGGGCAGCGAGCCCTCGGCCCGGGAGGGACGCACACCCTGGGGAGCACGTCCCACCCGTCGGAAGTGGCCTTGCAGCGGGCCAGGCTGTGTCTTCCTCTAGCCCCGTATTTACTGCTCTGACTGGCAGTGGATCTTCGCAACCGCAGGCCGGAGCCTTGCTCGTCCTCCGCCTGCTGGGGCAGCATCTGGCCCTGCTCGGATGCGGAGCAGCTGCTCCACGCCTGAGCGCGGCCCTTCCCCCAGGGTGGGCGCCTGGAGGTCACTTAAAAGGAGGAGCGGATTCATGCTCCAGCGGGAAGGGTGAGGACCTGCAGGTGGAAGTTGCGGGAAGCAGATGGCGTTGACGCAGGAGGATCTGTGAGGGGTGCGGGAGTTCCATCCTGCACAGCGGATCTTGCAGTGGGCAGCGGGTTGGTCTGGATGACCTCTGAGACTCCTCCTGACTCCCTGATCCCGCGCTGTGTTCTTTGGTTCAGGTAGCCTTGCTGAGAGGGCTGTGGAGGATGGGACGGCAGGACACCGCGGTTTTAACTGGGGAAATGTGGCGGGAGAGAGTACATTATCCCCACCTCAGGGCTGTGGCCCCAACTGGAGCCAGTCTCTGTCTGCAGCTGCATTTTTTAAAGGGAGGTGTTCGGTTCTGGATCACCCACTGGCCGATGCAACACATCCTTGCTCGCAAGGCAGAGACGCAGCAAGGCTTTACAAGCCCTCAGAGGAGGCTGCCTGCTGCAGCTCTGCATGAATCGGCGCTCTGCGCGTGCCCCTTGGACTTCAGGAGGCATCTCCTGCCTACTGACCTGTGCAGAAATGCTGGTGATGGGCAGCCCTTACTCTGCCGGGGGCGGGGGGGTCACTTCTGTTGTAAGAGTGACGCGAAATGGGTGCTCCAATTTTTAATCCCAAAAGGAAGCCACCGTCGCGGTCCCTTTGAAACGTTGCTGCATTGGGCCCCACAGCCTTGCTCTGCAGCAAAGGAGAAATTCCACAGATCTCCCTGGCAGCGCACAGTGGCGTTTTTGCTTCGCCCTTTCTCCCCCCCCGCCCCCTCCCCTTCTCTCTCTCGTCATTAGACCACCATTCCAGCTGCTAACTTTAAAAAGATACCAAAGCTGGAACTGTGCTTGACATGCAGAGGAAGCCAAAGAAAACCTTAGGTTTCTCTCCCAGAGGAGCAGAGTTCCGACCACTTCGGTGTCTGCGTGCGGCAGGCAGCTAGCTCAGCAAGGGCTCCCCGCGCCTCCCCTGCTCCTGCTGCGGGGCCGGTGGAGGAGAGCTCTCTTGCTGCAGCAAAGAGGTTGGGTTTCTGGACCACCGACGGTCACCGGGGTGGAGCCGTCGTCTCACAGAGGAAAGAAATGCCGCACTCGGACTCCCGGGGCCTTTTAACACGTGCTTTTGCGGAAGCCCGAGCAGAGACACGAGCCCGTTTTAACATGCCACCTTTCTCTTTGTACTGACAACGGACCGTGAGACACAGAGCAAGCACTCCTCGCTTCAGCGTTTCGTTCTAGCGATTTGGCGTCTCCCCTTTGTGAAGGCAGCATGTCCAGGCAAGAGCGCTCCTCTTACTTGGTGTTTCCCTTCCTCCGGCAGGACAACAAGCCGGTGGGCAATGGGGAGACCCTGGTCTTGCCTTCACTCGCCTACCACATGGCCGGCGTGTACACCTGCAAGGCCTCTGTGCCGGACATCCCAGGCCTGCAGCGGGAAGAGTCGGTCCAGCTCATTGTGGAAGGTGAGAGGGAGGCTGGCTGGGCAGGAGGAATCGTTGGTGGGCGCAGGTGGGCTGCAGAGGACCAAGCTGCTGGGCGGGGGTGGCCTGGGAAGGGGCTCCCCGCCTGCCTGTGGGGCAGTTCAGGCAGCTTGCTGCGGGCAGCAAAACGCCCCGGTTCCTCAAGCACAGGGGCTGGCCCGGTCATTTTGGCCCCGGGGGCCCAAGCACCTCTCCCTTGCAGTTGGAAGGACAATCATAGCAGGTGCGATAGCTGTTTGCTGCCCTTCCGTGTTGGTGAAAAGAGAGACCTTGTCCAATTTCGCTTGGGTACGAGATGCACGTGGTCCCGGCTGCAACCTTTTGACTTCCTCCCCTGAACAGGGAGGCCGGAGATGGAGCAGCGCCAGTCCACGACCCTTTACCACAGCCTGGGCCAGACGGTGGTGCTCACCTGCTCAGCCTCCGGCCATCCTCAGCCACAGATTAAGTGGAGCGCACCTGGGAAGGAGGTAAGGGCAGGAGGCTGGGCGAGGGAGGCCGAGGGCAGTTCGTCAGGGCCGTGGGGCGGTATTCTTCGGGCCTCCTTCCCTGCAGAACGCTTGCCCAGCTGGGCGAGGGTGCGCTCCCTTCCGGAGCCCGTTTTGCCACAGCCGTGCATGCACAGGCAGCCCAAAGCCCCTGCTCCCCTGCAAAGCGCCCTCCCGAGCAGGTGCTTTGCATCACTGGACAAAAGGGAGCACTTAACTCTCCCTCCAGGTGCTTTGTTCTCGCCCGTGCTGTACCAGGGGGCTTCAGACCGGGGCCGCCTCACCTCGTGTGCTGCCAGAGCTCCGAGTCCGTGGGAAGCCGCCCAGGCCAGGCCTGAGGGGCCGGGAAGGCTTGCTCCTTTCTGCGCTAAGGGTGGCTTTTCCTCAGAAACTGCCCACTGGGGGTGAGCAAGACTGGAGCCGCCGGTGGAGGGCTGAGGCCCAAGCCAGCAGTGGGTGCTCCAGGGGCAGGGTGGGCAGCCCGCCCTTTTCTCTTGTGCGACCCCACAATGGAGCACTTTGTTGTTGTGGTTAGTCGTGAGGTCGTGTCCGACCCATCGCGACCCCATGGACAACATTCCTCCAGGCCCTTCTGTCCACCCAAGCCCACACCCACTGCCCCAGTGACTCCATCCAGCCACCTCATCCTCTGCCGTCCCCTTCTTCTTTTGCCATCAATCGCTCCCAGCATCAGGCTCTTCTCCAGGGAGTCCTTCCTTCTCATTCAGTGGCCAAAGTATTTGAGTTTCATCTTCAGAATCTGGCCTTCCAAAGAGCAGTCAGGGTTGATCTCCTCTAGGACTGACCGGTTTGATCGCCTTGCGGTCGAAGGGACTCGCAGGAGTCTCCTCCAGCACCACAATTCAAAGGACTCAATCCTTCGACGCTCAGCCTTGCTTATGGTCCAACTTTCACAGCCATACATTGCAACTGGGAAAGCCATAGCCTTGACTATACACACTTTAATTGGCAGTGTGATGTCTCTGCTTTTCAGTATGCTGCCTGGATTTGCCATAGCTTGCCTCCCCAGGAGCAAGCGTCTTTTAATTTCTTGGCTGCAGTCCCCGCCTGCGGTGATCTTGGAGCCCAGGAAAATAATGGGGCCCTTATTTACATGGGGTTGCAGCATAAAAGGGGCGGCTCACCGGGAGACGAGAGAGGCCAGACCAGTCCTGTGCCTTAGGTTCCCCAACATGGTGCCCTGGAGACGGCAATTCTCCGCTTCCTTGGGCCACACTGCAGCCCACAACATACTCGCTGTGTCTGCCGCCGTCCAGAGCAGGCTCGCAGGGGCATCCTTCGCCGACAAGCCACTGTCCAAAGGCTTCCTCAGAAGAAGCAGCTGTGCAAGCAGCTGACTTGTGGTGCTCTCCTCCCTCCGCCTCCCTTGCACTTCGCATCTCCAGCTGCTTTCAAGCTGTTGGACGAAGGAGACAGAGAGGGGAGGTGGCTTGCTGGGTGGTCTCTCCGTGCCTTGAGATGAAGGGTAGGAAGGGGGAAGAGCGGGAGGGCGAGAAAGCGTGCGAGTCACGGACGGACACGCTGGAACGGGCTGCTCCTCTTAGCCGGGCTTCACCCACTTCCCCGATCTGTGACCTCCCCCGCCCCCCCAGAGCATCCGTTCATATGGAAGGGCTGAGGCATCTGGGGGAGGGGGACTCCCTCTCTGCCCCCCACGGGCTCTGACCTGCAGCTCCCGTCACAACTGGCCAGCATGGCCAGCGCGCCCGGAGGGCACCAGGTTGGGCGAGCCTGTGCTCTGGGCCATGAGGGCATCCGCCCGCCACTTGGAGGATCTGGATGCCTGTTGAAAAGGAAGACGCCCTCGCCCTCGCCCTTCCCCACGCTCCGCTCTCAAAGGCTGCCTTCCGTTCTCTCCCTCTGGTGCCCTACCAACAGCTTATTAAATCCTTAACGTAAAGGCATTCTCAAATCCTTCCAAGACTGCATGCCGTCCCCCATCAGCTGTATCTCTTCCTGCACAAGAGACCCGTTTTAAGACACCTCCCTCAGGTGGCTCAGAGATCATATTTTTCTCAGGTGTGAAGCAAAGTGCTGTGAGATAAGCACGGCACCTCAGCCCTGTTTTCCCCAGAATGTTGAGGTGCAGGACGGGGGAGGCCTCGCAGGGGAGACACGCAGGCTGAGTGCACGGCTCAGCGTTTAAGCTGGTGCAGGCAACACCGGGACGGTCCCTGGATGCTGCTGGATTTGGCAGCGGTCGTTTCTTTAAAGAAAAAAATATCCGTGGCACTACAGAGCTCTATTTATCTTGTGTCAAATTTAGCTTGTTTGCCTTGGCTATGATTGTTACATCTATATACTTCTCCTGTAGCCCTCCAGGGCTCTTGGTACAGTCCAGAATGAATAGATAACGATTCAGAATCCATGCAATTAAAGAGGCATACAATAAAACACAGTAAGTGCATACAATCTGACAGATAACTGTTGCTTAACCCTTTCAGCTTGCCATGGCTACTGCAGGGCACTGAAAGGGTTAAACGCAGCTTGCAAACAATTTCTTTAACTATTTGAGCACTCCCTAGTGCTCTAAACAGCATACTAGAGAGCATACTAAAAAACAGAGACATCACCCTGCCGACAAAAGTGCATATAGTCAAGGCCATGGTTTTTCCAGTTGCAATGTATGGCTGTGAAAGCTGGACCATAAGGAAGGCTGAGCGCAAAAGGATTGAGGCCTTTGAGTTGTGGTGCTGGAGGAGACTCCTGCGAGTCCCTTGGACTGCAAGGCGATCAAACCGGTCAGTCCTAGGGGAGATCTGCCCTGACTGCTCTTTGGAAGGCCAGATCCTGAAGATGAAGCTCAGATACTTTGGCCACCTAGTGAGAAGGAAGGACTCCCTGGAGAAGAGTCTAATGCTGGGAACGATTGATGGCAAAAGAAGAAGGGGGCGGCAGAGGATGAGCTGGCTGGATGGAGCCACTGGGGCAGTGGGTGTGGGCTTGGGTGGACTCTGGGAGATGGTGGGGACAGGAGGGCCTGGAGGAATGTTGTCCATGAGGTCGCGATGGGTCGGACACGACCTCACGACTAACCACAACAACAAAGTGCTCCATTGTGGGGTCGCGTCTACATTTTTCAGATTTTTAAAAAAGAAATTCAGATGGGGTCAAAAATGGCACCCGGACCGGCTGCAACTCTTCACCCACTACGTCATATCTGTAGTCTTGATTGTTAGCGGTCACGATGCAACTCCCACGTGGAGATTCCTTATGCCGGATCCTGGCCCTGTGCCCCCCCCCACCCCCCGAGCTAGGCAGGCCAGGAGGAGGCAGAACTGAACTAAGTGGAGAAGTTGGATCAGTTCATGCGACTCCTGTCCCCCTTCGCTTCTCCCGCCAGTCTCTGAGACACTCCGCAAACAAAGTCATTGCCGAACTCTCCTTGGAGGTGACCCCTGAACTGGCCCAGAACGGCGTCAAGTGCCGGGCAGAGAACAGTCATGGCCTGGCTGAGCAGACGTTCCAGCTCGAAACTGGTGAGTGACTCTTCAGCGAGCAGCCAGGGACCCTTCCGCCTCGTGCTGCTTTGCAGGTTTCTGCTTTGCTTTCTTCGCAGCGGATTTGTGGGAAAGCCCAGGGCGAAGCCGCACTGCAAGGCCAAACCTGAAGCGACAGCCGTTTCATGACTGCTCTGCAGTGCCCTGACTTTTCGAAAAGGGGCTGGCTGCGGGGGGTTGCGTGTGTGTAGGCTGGGACCGTGCATGCTGGGGCGAGGGGTTTTGGCCTCCTGAAAGGTGGTCTTCCCTGCTCTGCGCTGGCGTTCACACAATCGATCGGCAGCTATTGACAGCAGGGGGAAGGGATGGGGAACCTGCAAGGATTTTCAGGGGAACGGCAACACGAGATGCAGGGCTTCACTGCGCACCCCACACATGCCATTCCACACGGGACACAGGAGCCGCTTATGGGATCTGTGCTCGCAGCAACCAGGAGAGGACATGTGAGGTTGTGGTGGGGATGAGCCGGTCTGCAGCTCCTGCGAAAAGGACGACCCTCACGTTTGGCATCGTCAGGAAAGGAACTGCACACAAAGCTGCCCGTGGCGGGCGGACCCAGCAGCCACAGGATCCTTGCCTGGGGCTTGAATTTGTGGCAGACGGCTCGGTCGGCCCGGTGTGCTGCTGGCTGGCCTGTCCCACAGCCGGCCGCGTGTTGGCCCTTGTTCCGCTTCACGTGGCTCCCCAAGGTGTTTCAGCATGTCATTTCTGAGGGGGCCCGAGTCGGCTTTTGCATCTTGCTTCCCCCGTGCTCTGGTCTGGACCGTGTCAGCTAATCTGGCGGGTTGGGGTGAGGATTTGGGCTGCAGAATCCCTTTCGGCCCAAGGGCCTGCCTGGCCCACATTCCAGCCGTGGGCACAGCCAGGAATCCTAATCATTGTCAGTGTTTTTAAGCACAATTTTCGGAGAGGCATTTCAGCCCTTTGGAATGTGGGGCGAGCTGCACTACACCTGGGACCCACACAGTGGTTGGGGGTTAGGGAAAGAAAGGAGGTGGAGGCCGAAAAAGCCACGCCCCATCCTAGACTTTGCCCTGGCTGCGTGAATCCTGCAGAAATAGCAGCCCCGGTTGTTCCCGCTGGCACCTTTATGATCGTCTGGGCGCCTTGGCTGAGCGTGAGTCATTTCTGTTGGAGTCCACCGCGCAAGGGAGCCCCATGCGTGAGCTTTCCCGTCTTGGTTGGGCCTGGGATGGGGTGGTACACCATGCAAACAGCGCTCAGCCCCCCCCCCCGCCTCCTTGCCTATCCCTCTGCTTCTGAGGTTCCCCTTCGCATTCTCCCGGCAGCCACACACGCAGAAGGGAATCCCCCAAGGTGGCCTGATCTTTCAGTGCTCTAGCCCTTTCGAATGACGAGGCTCGGTGAAGGGACCGTCACCAACGGGGCGCGCCTCCTCTTCTGTAATTCAGGCACTGGCTTGCCGTGCCGTTCCAGAGTGATGGGAAACACGCAGTCCGGCAGTCTTCTGCTTCTTCGATGGTCAAAGGCGGGCTGGGAATCGGGTGGGGAGTTCTTGGGAAGCGTCTGCCGTGAACCTTTGCTAACGGGCCCGTCTCTCCCTGTAGTTTCCCCAACAGCATCTGCTCCCCCAGTGCCAGAAGGTAAGTGCCCCCTTTTCTTCCTGTGCGCTAATACGGTGCTGCCGACACGGCGGGTGAGGGGGCCTGGCGAGGGCCCGTGGCTCGGGACAGGCCAGCGGCGGTGGCGCCCACTAACAGCCTTTTCCTTTCCTGCATGCTGCCGTAGGGAACCCCGAGCTCCGGACAGGTGGGTGGTTTAGCGGGGACATCTTGGCTTTGGCTTTGGTTGATGCCTGTTTCCAGCACACACGCCCTGGCTGCCCCCCACCCCCATGGAAAGGAAAGCGGGGCTGGGGGGAGTTGGGAGAAATGCGGGAGGGCACCTCCTGCAGGCTCAGGTTTCGCCACCGTATGTGGTTTGTTGTATGTGGAATGGGAGTGGGAAGACAGTAACTTGCGTTGGAAATGCGGTTCTTATTCTACTTCCTGTAGATAATAAGTAAATAAATAAGCAGTTTGCAGACACACAGAAAATGCGGCATCTTTTAGAGTGGGGTGGGAGGTAACGTTTCTAGCTGGTCTTAGCCTGCAGCCATAGGAACTCTGTCTGTAGCACACACAGTCTGCATTAAAATATAACATACGAAGAGGGAAGCTCGATGAAAATATTGAATACATAAAAATTCAGATGTTTAAAAATCATGCACAGTTATAAAGTCGCCATCTGGGTCCCTTACTGATCAGGGAAGGCTTGTGTGAGTTGCTGCTGCTTTAAGAGGCATTAAACGTGCCACTCTCAAACCACTCATGGGAGAAGTGCTCCGAAGGGCAGGGCCCACCACTCAGAAGGTATTGCTGCCTGCCAGCGCTCCTTTGGCCGTTGTTCACTGGCCATTTGTCCGTTGGAACGAGCAGAAGGTCTTTTCAGAAGCTCCCGGGAGCAGCATCGTTGGCTCGGTGAAGTTTGGGGAAGGTGGTCAGCCCAGTATCCTGGGGCCGGGTCATTCAGGCCCCCGTGACGTGTCTTTCTCCCGGCAGTGGACAGCGACGAGAGCCAGGGCGGCAGCACGGTGGCAGTCATCGCCGTGTGCGTCTGCGTCCTGCTGCTGCTCCTCATCGTGGCCTTCTTCTACTTCATGCAACGCCGTGGCCAGCTGCCCTGCGGCGGGGGCGAGAAGAGATCCTTGTGAGTGACGCCCGGTCCGCCGGCCAGCCTGCAGCAGGCTTTCCCCCACAGAGACTTCCTCCAGGGGGCGGAAAGGTGGGAGGGGGGGTCCTGGCATCCAGGCCCTGCTTGTGCGCGGGGTGCCCTGCCTGGATTCTTCCGCTGTTGCCAGGCAGCGTTCATCCCGCTAAGGGCGCAGCTGGTGGACCAGCCGAAGCTGGAGAAAGGCGCTCCTCGCCACCGCTGCCGCCCGCCGTTCCAGGGACATCTCCGGATCGAGCAGCGCTCCCGAACGGCGCAGCTGGAATGGGTGCTCAGTGCCAGTTTCCTTCTCCCGCCAGGACTCCCAAGGAAGGGAACCCGGAGGACACGGTGGTGGAGATGAAGACAGACAAGCGGAACGAGCAGACGGGGCTGCTGAGCCCCGGGGGGGCCGGTGGCGGGACAAACGAGGTGAGTGGGGAAGGGGCAGCCGCCATCCCCGCGGGGCTGGCGGGAGGGGCTTCTCCTTTGGCTGGCAGCTGTTGGGGCGAACGAAGTCTCCGGGGCTCCTCGCGCCGTCAGAGGGGATGGCGGCAACACTGGCGATGTACTTCTCGGCTCTTTGCCTCTCCCCAGCACTGCTGAGAGTCGAGCCCAGAGTGGTCCCGTTCCAGAGGAACCCCCGCCTGCTCTGCACCACCTGCCACGGATGAAGAGGATGCCCTGCCGGGACTGTGCGGCAGGACGGCGGTTCTTCAGGCCCTCCTTCCGCGAGGGGCAAGACTCGCCCGTTCCTCTAGACTTCTGCTGTGGGAGACGCAAGGGTTGTCTGTACTTTTTCCTCCTCCTCAAGAATGCCTGATTTTGTGTTTTGTTCTCAAGAAAAACTGGCGTCTGCTCAGGCCCTTCCGATACGAGTGGACGTACCATCAGTGCACCAGTTCTCCGCGGTCTCCGTGCATCACACATACATGCCCCGTGTGCGTGCTTGGAGTCTGTTCGGGGAGATTCCAAAGCTAAGTAATTAGGGTTCGGTAGGAGCCCCTCCCTCCTCTCACATATCCTCACACCTGCCAACACCTGCATACTTGTTGCCTACCTGTGAACATGGACTAACTCACGCAAGCACTTCGGCCAGTAGCATGCAAACACAGCCTGAGAAGCAAATCCGTCAGTGCTACTGGCTCTGCCGTTTTCTGTTACATTACTCTTTTTGCCACCTCTCCGCCAGCTCACTTGTGATCAAAAGGGAGGTTATTTTTTGTAATTCCTCCCAACCTGGTCACTTGGGGGCAGTTCCAGCTTGCCACCGGCCCCGGGGCAAGTGTATGTTGTTGGCACTCATGTGATGAGGCCTGCGCATCCGTGCTTCTGTATGCACACACAACATCTGTATGCACAGCACAAAACCCGCACCATGGTGCTCTCAGTGGCCACGCACCAGGCACTGCTTATTCACGCTGAGCCACCTGCTGTGGCAGAGTGACCGTGGGGCCCTTCGTCATGTATGTGCGCGGTAGCACGCGTGTGTGAACACATCCCGTCCAGACACCTGCACGTACACACATGCTGCTAAATGGTCTATGCATGCACACCTAGCGTCCTCTGAACACCTGCCGGCCACCTACCGTTCCGCTGAGTACGCAGATCCGTGTTCGCGGCTCCCCCCGCCCCCCATTTTTCCACACGTGCCCCCCGGCCTATTGGGGCTGTCAGCTCTTGAACGGGCCCCTCAGGCTGCCCTTTTCGTGGCTGTTTGATCTGCCGCACGGAAGGCACAGGCGCGCCATCGCCGTCTTGTGCAACACGCTTCCACGGCCGACTTCTGCAGCGTAATGCTCTGTGCAAGGTGCAGGATTGGACCAGGCCAGTGGGGTATGTTCTCCCCTAGTCCTGTTAGCAGCCCTTAAATACCCACACATCTTTCCGTCTGGCACCCATGTGCCACGAGCACAAGCCAACGATTTCAGTGCAGGGTTCACACCTGGATTAGCATAGAAACTGAGCACGTCAGAAGGGGCCTCCTGGGCCATCTAGTCTGACCCTCGGCTCCAGCTGGCTCGGCTCATGACCTGCTCTGTATTAAGTTCTGCATCTCTCCCTGGCCAGCTTGTGAAAACAGCTGCTTTTCCCACATAGGCTTCCCTTGATATTCGTCACCATGGGAGCCCCCATAATTTCGGGGGTTCAGGGACTGGGACTTCAAGACAGGCTCAGCTGCAACGGCATCCCTCCCTCCCGCCACCAGTTGGGGAACAAAGAAGCCACCCCAAACATCTCATCATTTCCCGCAGTAGCTCACCCGTGCCGGTTTCGGCCCCTCGCTTGCTGCTGCTCCCACGATGACGTCCACCCTTTGCGCACGGAGACACCCCCCGACCTTCAGGGATGGCCTGATCTTATGCTTCCAGCATCGTGCTTCCCTTCCTTGAAATGTATTGTTTTTATATGGCATTTTTGTCTGTCTGAGATAGGCCTGCTGGGGTTTGTAGTCTTCCCCCCCGCCCCCAATCCTCGTGGTGTGTCTGCATCTTTCTCTCTTGCACTGTCTGGTCAAGACACTGGCTTTTGGGGGGAGTTGGGGCTATCTTTTTTTAAAGGTGTAGTATATTTAATGGTGTTGCATCCTAGAGAATAGGCCAAGACTGGAGCTATGGCAGCGGGGAGACCTGGGGAGGTGCTGAGCAAGATCTGGAGCTGCTCCACTGATCACAAAGTTCTTTAAGAGAAGCATTTTCACAGGGACGGATCCTCCCGTTTCCTCCTTGAACGGCAGCTGGGAAAACCCCTGGACTCCCCTCCCATCCGGTGGTTCTCCTTTTCCTAACAAGGGATGGAGTTGTGTTTGTGTTGCACACCCCACTGACCAAAACCTCCCCTTTAAGGCTTGCCCTTCCCCTGCCTTTGCACTCTACCTGTTTTATGTTTAGGGTTGCCCACTTCAAAAACACACACACAGCAATGGCCCTGTTGCTCCATGGATCATGGGGGCTTGATCTGCTGCTTTGAAAACTCCTTTTCATGCTGGAGTGATAGTGCTAATTGCCTGCACTGAGCAGGGGGTTGAACTAGAGGGTCTCCAAGACCCCTTCGGTTGTGGTTCTAAGGCCTGGTTTGCAAGCAGCGGCAACCCAAGCGTGGGTCCCGTAAGGGTGGCAGGAGCCTGCTGTTGTCACGACGGGCAAACCTGAAAAGAAGGATGAGTGAACGGGACAACTCAGGAAGAGAAACAATGTTTTATGGCTGGGTTGTGAACCCTGGCTTGCTTTAACCATGGTTGTCCTTACACGTGAGCTCAGAATGACAGGTTGTTCATGGGTTGTTTTGTGAGGGTACAGAGCTGGCGGACAAAACCCCACAGTGGCTGTACATGCCAGGACTACAAGTCCACACAGGCATTTGAGGTACAGGGATGGGGGGAAGGAGGGAAACAGGAAAGACTTGAGCAACCCGGGAATTGGGGGACAACCCCCCCCCCCGGCTGCTTTTGCAGTGGTCTGGCAAACAAACCATGGATAAACTAAGGTAAGGCAACAACCCACGTTCTGTGTTGTTCAGTGCAAACCGAAGCTGTGCAAAGCTCCAGCTACTGATTTATGTTCCTTGCAGACCAAGCGGCTCAAGATTCGGGAGTGGGGCACCCAGGTCATCCCCGGAGCTCCCCCCGCCCCCCAGTGCCATAGCTCCAGGTTGCCCTCAGATGTGTCCGAAGCTGTTGCCCTTCCCCGGGTTACACTGTACATTAGCCATTAAAAGTCTTGTAACCTCCGTTTGGCTCCTGTGTTGCGTCTTTCTTCATGCATCTCCTGGTGGGCCGTTGTGCCCCCTTCGCACAACCCCCTCGTCCCTGAAGATCAGACCCGCAGCCTTGTTCTGGTGGGGCAGGTCTGCTTTAGCCCTTTCGAGGTAGCCCCTCTCCCTGGCTGACCTTCCCGATGCTTTTGGTATTGGCTTTGGAGCACTCGGCCTTCCTTCCTCCAGGGAAGGAAATGTCAGCTGAGAACGCAAGTGGAGCTGTTTATTTGTGGTTGATTGTGCTTTCCCACAGGGTGGTCAGTGTGACTCGGGTTGGGCGGACACTCTCGCTCTTGTTAGCCACCGTGCTTTTTGATCCTTTTCCTCCTGGCCCACGGCAGCGTATTAAATTTTAAAAGCGAAGAGTGCAGATTTGCCATCTTTCAGTGGTTACAGGAGTGGGAAGTTAACCTGTGTTAACTGGTCTTCCCTGAAGAGAAGTGAATTGGAACCAGTTTGCTTCAAAATACGAGAATCGGAGGCCTGCGTGCCCCTGGAATTCACCCAAGAGGCAAAAATAGAAATTCAGGGTGAACCAAATGTTTTTAGGCACAACGGGGGCAGGATGACGCCTCTTTCTTCCCTTGCATTTTTGCTTCTACCGCAACAGCCCTTCCCTATGTACCTGAAGCCTGGGGAAAAGACTGGCATTGCCCAATTCCCAGTATTACCAGAAGTCCCACGTAAAGAGTGCTATAACTTTGGGTAACATTCTCAGATGGATTATGGGGGAAAGAAGCCTTGTCCCCAAGCTGAAGATTGCGGGAAAGAGCAATCGGATCTCGTTTGCCAGTCTGTCTTACCCCTCTTGCAAAACCAACCCAGCAGCCTGCAGGTAAACCTTGGCTTGTCTTTTGTGCACTGCTGACGACCTAGCTTGCTTTTGCCATTGTGAAAATCGGCCGCCTTGCTGCATCCTGTCTGTGGTTTGCTGGGATGCCAGGCCATCTGGTGTGTGCCTTGAACCACGGTGGAATGCGCTGAGATGTCACGTGGCCACGTTTTCATTACCTGATTGGCTGAGTTGATGTGATGTCGGGGAATGTTCATCAACATTCAACCTGCTGAAGGATATTTAGGAAAGTTTGAGACGGCCTGGTATTGTGAGTGTATATAATGGGTGGAATAGAGCAGACTAAGGGGGAACTTCTCCTGTATTGTGGGTTCCCACAACTGTCCAGCCCTAGGATGCCTGCCCGATCAGTGGGTAGGAGGACTGAAACAATGGACAGCTCCCCTTTGGAAGGGCCCTCTTGTGCTTTTTCTTTCAAGTGCATCCCCCGCCTTCCAGGGATGCTCACATGTGTGCCTCACTTCTGGGCTCCATGAAGTCCTCCTGGGCTTGGAAGTGAAGTGGAACTAGGTGTGAATTCTTCGAAGCCGGAGATGTCCCTCTGGAGACCAACCGTGGGCAGCCATGCAGAGTCTTCTGACCAAGTGTTCCAGATCTTCCGTCTTCCGCATGGCTCTGCTGGGACCACAGCATTGGAAAGATTCATAAAGTGCTAATTAGAGCAATTCCTTCCTGCACAGTTCATTAGTCACAGCATCCTGCCTCACTTCCTTCCAAGGGTTCCCACACCCCTTTTAACACATTCGCTGCCTCCCAGTTCTTTTCCAAGGAATAACCAGGTATGTTTCCTTCCACTAATGCTGCCATGGGACTGGGAACATTCGAAGTGACTCCTGGACCTTTAAAAGCAAAGTAAGCTGCAGCCAGTGCAACAAAGAGGCCTGTGAAACCTTTGTGACGGCTTCCCCCTTTGTGGCCCAGTCTGGAAGTGTGAAGGATCCCTCTGACTTTGAGATCTGTGTACAAGGGTGATGGGTGGGGTGGGGTGGGGGGTTTGGGGGAAAAGGCACACAGAAAGTACTAAGTGATAACCACATTATCAGAAATACCTGTTTGCTGATAACTGAAAAACCCACCTCTGAGTCAACCAGTCAGTCATATGCAGTATGGTTGATTTACACACTTACTTTTAAACACCTTTATCCCTCCGGAGACGGAACTGAAGCTCTTGAGAAAACCTGTGTCTGCAGAGGACTGAATGAGGAGAAAGACTTCTTTCTTCCTCCTTGTTTTGCTTGGCTTTGTTTTAAATCAGACAATACACATTCACTGGACTCTGTTTCTGTATTTGCTGCTGGCCTGTGCTAGCAGCACGATTTTCAATCATTCCATTATGCGTTTTGCCCATTTTTTGCATTTTTGTCATATTTTTTAGCATTTTGCAGTTTTGCATTTCTGATTCCAATTGCCACTTCCAGCCATGTGTGTATCTATTCCTGTATCTCAGGATAACTCTGTGATGAAATGCGCTGCGGTCCACAAAAGCTTATGCCAAAATAAATGCGTTCAACTTTGCAGAAGCACAAAACTCTCTTGTTTTGCTGCAGGGATGCAATGGGCCCAACCTCCAGACTGAAGACCAGGCTTATCCACTGCAGGAGGGAGTTTCGACATTTCATGCTTTGGCGTTAAGGTCCAGGAGCACGTCAGGATGTCCTTTTTGCTGATCGGCTGGTGACCAACTGGTAATTTCTCGCCTGATTTCAGAGCGTTCAAAGATGTCACACGTTTTGTGTCCTCTTGTTGATCCGGGAACCTTGTGCGGGGGTGACTACTAGCATTCTCAAGTGGAAGAGTTCAGGTCGGGCGTTGCTTTGTGACGAAACGGCCATGCCTTTTGTCAGAACACCTTGTACAGATGCAGCTGCTACTTGCATCAAAAGGGTTCCCGGTTTGTTCACTGCTCATTCCACCATTTCTTGCCTTGGAAACAAATGTATGATCTTGTTCGGAGTACAGGCCAAATTTGGACTTTTTCCATGCTTGGGAATGGTGGGGGTGGGGGGGATCTATTAATACTCTTTGGGAAGGAAGGATAGGGGTGTGGCCATGTGCACTTGGCAGCATTTCTCCAAAGTCCGAAACCGTGCTGGAGGGGACAAAGGAACTCCGGAAGAAGCCTACACCCTCTCGCCGGGTCCACCTGGACCCGCATCTCTGCCGCCTCTGGCTGCAGCTGACTGTTCGGCTCTGAGAGAGGCAGGCAGAAACTGGGAGAGGTGGGCCTTCCTTGCTTACGATGGTGCGTGTCTTGTTTTAGAGGACTGTCCAAAACCCGCAGGATTGGTCACCTGCCACCAGTTAGGCCCTGGAGAGCAAATGAGGGTTGCCCAGCTCCCTGACTCGTGCCCCGCTGCACTTCGGTTCGGAGGGCTCTCCTCCAGGGTCTCATCCATTCCGGCCAGTTGCCAGTGGCACGTTTTAGACCCCCCGAGCTCTTTGGTCCCCTTTTGGCTGAGGCGTTGGGGGCAAGGGGCAGCGGCCACCCCAGAATCCCTCCCCTGCGTGCCTGTTCCGTGGCGAAACGCGGAGGGCCAGCACCACACGCGGGGGCCTTCAGTGTGCCTGAGAGAGACGCTGGCGTCTCCCAGAAGCATCCTGGGCAGCCCAAAGAGGCGCAAAATGCCTGGGGGGGTGGGGGAATGGGAAGGGGGGCTGCACAGATCCCTCCTGCCTCGTAAGCAGCTCAGACGGCAGGCGCCTCCTCTCCCTTGTAGCTTCTCCACAGGCCCTGGAGGAGGGGGCAGAGGCCTGCACTCCGACCCCGTGCTGGAGTCGGCCTGAGCTCTTCCCAGAAGGACCAGCTCCCCAGCCTGGAAATAGGAGGCATGGTGGGGCGGGGCGGGGGCTTGAGGAAAGGGCTAACGGGGACATCTGTGCAGAGCAAGAGCCCTGTGAAGACGGGACCATCGGGGGAGGCTTGGGCAGGTCCACTTCAGTGCTGTCATCTTCCCTGGCACGAGGCCGTGCCTCCCATTAGGCGGGAGTGGCTGGCTCGAGCGTGCGAGGGCAGAGCCGTGGGTGTGCGGGCCTGCCCGGTGGGGCCGGCAACACCCAGGCAAAGCTGGCAGGAGCAGGAGGGCGGCCAGGTGTGGACGCTCTCAAGCCCAGGCGTGCCTCCTGAGGAATGCTGGTGCGTGCGCATGCGCGTGTGTGGGGAAGATGGGCTGGGGGAGGCGGAAGCCGGGGGAGCGTTGCACGCAAGAGAATGAGCTGAGCGGTCCTCCATTCCAGTTTCGCCTCGGCCACCCAGTCAAAGCAGCTCCCTCTCTCTTAGATTTCCCCTGATGTGCGCCATGGAAGGAACATCAGCCTCTCTCTGACAGGACTGTTGTGTCAAGCCTGGCCAAGACGATGCTTATTTGGGGTCTCCAACAGGGTGCCCCCGTGTGCCTGCTGTTATCTAAGGTCCCTCTCTGCCAATTTTATTTCTTAAGACTTTATCATCGTCGTCGTCTGGGAAACTGGCTTGCTGTGTCCCTCCAACAGCATCTTTATCTGGATTCAAAAGAGTGGCTTTGTGTTGGGGAGCTCAGCAACCCCCCCCCCCATCTGCTGAATTTCAGCTCCAACTGGCCTCATGTCTTTAAAAAGGTCACATTTCCAAGCTCAGCAAGGTTTAACTTGCAAACCAGTGGCAGCAGCAGGAGCTGTTGATTCGGGAAGGATTGGCCAGGGGTTGGGATGGGATGGCAAACGGCCACTGGACTTCCATCCACCCATTGTATAAATGATAGTGGGTTGAACTGGCCAGCTTCCAGTTTCCAGAGTTACTGTAAAGAAGCCTGGATGCGTGTGCGGGATTGCCAGTGATCAGAGCAGCTTTTGGACTTCCCCATGTTTTGGACTGCAACTCTTATTATCCACAGTCAACATACTGATGGTCCAGGAGGATGGGAATTGTAGCTGGGCCTCAGGGGTAGAAGAATGCTGAGTGGTGTCTAGGATGAGGACTATACCTTGCATTTTCCCCCAGCAATGGTAGGAGAATGGAAACTAATCCCGTCAGTGCAGTGTGTATGATTATATATTTTCTTAAGTTGTGCTTCTGAAGTTCTGTGCTTCCTCTCCTTGGCACAACTCCCCCGCCTTTCATAGCTGCACAACAAAGAGAGACGACAGACCAGCCCTGCTTCCATCGAGGGGTTTCTGCGTTGGGCTTGCTGAATTTCTTGCCCATTAAAGTCCGCGTTGTGAACTGGGCTCGGGCCAGGAAAATGTTCCATGGGCTGAAATCCGTTCCTGCTCTAATCTTGGAGAGGTGGGGGCAGTTTCTGGCTACTCGGAAAGAAGTGCACTTCGCACCTGCTTAAATGCTCTTCTTCCATGCTATGTTGGCAGACAGAACCTTGGCACAGAAAAATCTTAGGAGCCGCAACGGTGGGGTTCCCCAGCTCAGGGTCAGGGGCGTGGGGTCGCCAGCGGACTGCTCTGGGTAAGCCCCAGGCCCGCAGAATTCCTGGTGCGAAAGAGCCACGCTCCAAGGCAAAGTGTTCTCTGTGTATAACATTTACCTAACCATTGTCTGGGGAGCCAGAGGCTAGTAAATAATGTAGAACTTTTATGATCTCAGTTTTACAGCGTTCAATAATGCAGGGTGTGTAATCTACAGTGTGAGACCCCATAAGCAAACAATCTAGCCAACTTCTACCGGTAAACACGCATGCAAGATTTGACACAAAGCAGGGTGCCTTTGACAGAGAACTGAAATGAGAATGTGGTAAGATGACTAAGGAAGGACATCTGTTTGTATAGGTTTCCAGGGGCTTTCCCGGCAGTGTTTCTGTGCCTTTCAGAGGGATTGCACAGGCAGCAATCCAACTGGTGCAGCTTTCATCAGTACAAGAAAGTGCCGCTGGCTGCATTCTTGCCTATCAGAGGAGACCGGCCAGGGGAAAAGAGAACACAGGGAGGTGGGTACCCAGTTACTCTGTCTGTTCCTGAACTCCATGGGTGCTTCCGAACAGGATGCATGGTTTATGATTTGGCTCCCTGGATTGCATTATGCGGCCGGTTCCATGCACAGGCTGCAGCGCTAGCCAAGTTACAGAGAGACAATGGCCGTTGGCAACCGACCTTGGAAATAACACCTAAGCCAGTGCGTGTGCACACAGTAGCCTGCGAGTCCCCCTGGGCCCAAAGGAGAGCAAGCCGGGGCCCGCCAGGGGGACGGGCAGCGGAGCAGGTGTCCGAGTGACCCGGCCGAGGGCTCCTCCTCCCTCTGGGCTGCAGATCAAACGCAGAGCTGGCCAGACTGACAGCTCCCATGCTGGAAGACGGGACTGCGAGAAAAGCCTCCGGCAGCAGCCCAGTCCTGGTTCCCCGTTGCTTGGCTGTGCAAAACTTCCGAGAGAGCTCAGTTAGCAAATGCAGGCCCTGCTGTTCATGCGGGAACCTCTTTCGTGTTGCTCAGAGAGCACGCGCCTCTTCAAGGGGACTATCTCCTGGCCAGGAGGCCCTTCCGCGAACACCGCTCACTTTCAGGGTTTTCCAGAAATGAGGGCCCAGGGGCCCAGGTCAGGGTCGTATCATCAGAAAGGGCTGCAAAGGGGTTTCCCTCTCTGGGCGTCAACAAGCAAGAGGGTGTCTCTGGGTGCGCCAACACCCACTCTGGTTATCCTGAGCAGCTGGCCAACAAAGCCCATCTGCTTTCAGGAGTGTACGAGAATGGGAACAGGGGTTCCACATGATTGCTGGATCTCTTCATATCCCTCCTTTGTTTCCATTTTCAAGGAAACCAAGGCAGCTGACAGGGCCCTTCCCCTCTGTATTTTAAACCCCACGACAGCCCTGCCAGGTAGCCTGGGAGTCCCTGAGCTTCGGGGCCGAGTGGGGATTAGAACTCAGGTCTCCCGAACCGCAGTCCGGTGCACTAGCCACTGGCCCATGGAAAGGATCTCGCTACTTGATGACTTGTGGGGTGAAGGTATGTGCCCCTGCGCTGGACACCCCTGGCTGTTTGATGAAGTGCACCCTTTCTTCCTGTGCCGCTGGACCTGTGGGGGCCTTTGTTACCCGTGCTTGATCCTGGGGCGCTCCCGTGCGAGCTGCAGACGTGCGTGAACGGGCCACTCGCGGCCCCCCTTGGCTTTGCTCTGCGCCCTCTCCCGGCTCCGTGAATGAGGGCGATCCCTCATCCTGCTGCAATGCAGCAGTTCCCCGGCACGCCCGGCGCAGATGGTGCGGGCACATGCCAGCTCCACCCCCTCGGGGAGTTTTCCTCCCTGTGCTGAATGTGGCATCTTTTGCTGGAATTCCAGGTAGAGCAGAAAGAAAAGAACATTCAATCTGTGCGGAGTTTGTGAAGGGAAGCCACCGAGGGTTTGCACGCCTGTCTGCAACCATTGCTTAATGAGCAAGCAGCACTCTGCACATGCTTGACTGCACACGATGATCGTCACCATCGGGGTTTGGGGTCCTGCGTCTAGCTTGGGGCTGTTGAACAGGGCCGACAGCTGGAAACACACAGGAGCCGGACTCCTGGGAAGGTTGCCACCCGGGCCGCGCCTCAGCCGGCCCAGGCAAGTGTGCACTGCAGTGGCTCCCAGGGTCGGAGCTTGGCCCCACAGATAGGCATGGCCGGGCCCTTGTGGAGGCACACGCCCCAGCAGGGGGCCACCACTAAGAGTGCCCTGGGCCTGCCACTCCTTTTCATCAGTGCATCCCACTCGTCCGCCTGCCTCTCGCTCTGGTCCAGACACCGGAGCTGGTGGGGAGACAGACGGGCAGGCGGTGCTGCTGCCCCCGAGCCCCCGTTCTCCACCTGCGAGTGGGAGCCATGAGGAGGAGGGGCAGTGGAGGGGGCGCGAAGGAGGCAAGGGACGGGGCTGTGGAGGAGAGGCAGGGCAGTTCTGGCCCCAGCAGGCTGCGGAGTCCTCCCTTCTGGTTTAAAGGTGGAAAGGGCTCCTTTGGAAAGGTGTGGCATCCCGCCCCCATCCCCAAATCACTCCGTGCATCAGCTTCCTCAGGGGCTCCAGTCCCGTGCCTTGAATAGGATCCTGACGCACAGCGATTTAGCCGGGAAACATCGCCTGTGCTGCGCCAGAGGAGCGGGAGGAGATCCAGGTGGCCTGCGGGGCTCCTGCTCAAGGCAGAGGGCAGAGCTGGCTTGACCAAAAGCTGCCGAGCTCCCGGCAATTCCTCCTGGGGCTTGGAATCCACACGCCCCACAAGCTCAGGGCAGGAAGCGGGGCGCGTAAGCGAGGGAGCTCCTCTTTCTTCCCTGCCCAGTCCGATTTCCAACAGTCCCGAGCGCAAGAAGCCAAAGAAAGGGTGAACACGGGCGTGTTGCGCAGCGGGACACGTGTGTGCTCGGCCGGGCGCAGCCAGCGCCTTCCTTTCCTGATGCTGGGGCGTTCATGCTCGGACCTCACCCAGGTTCCCCTGTGGGGGGAAGGGCTGGGTGGGAAGCCTTGCTCACTTCCTTCCTTCCCTTCGGGCAGCCCCTGGACGAGGCTGCGTCCTTCAGCGACCGGGAGGCCGTGCAGGGCATCGCGGGCGGGCGTGTGAGCGGGTGGGGGGGGCGCGGGGAGAGGGGGGTGCGTGTGCAAGCTCGGCCGGGGTGCCAGAGCGAGGGAAGCGCACACTTCCCTCCCCGGCAGTGACCTCAGGGGAAGACTCGCCGGCCGAGCGGTGCAGCTCAGGGCCCCCCAGGCAGGCTGGGTCGTGGGGCACCCCACCGACAGGCCTGTGGAGGAAGCCCTATGGAGCCCGGCTGCCCTCACCGCTGGGGGGCAGGCTTGCCGGCTTGCGCTGTTAGCGCAACAGCCGTGTAGTCTCCTGGCGTCCTATGCACGTGCTGGAGAGCCCCTCGTGCAAAGATGTGCAAACGTGAGCTGGCCGGAGCATCATGCCCGTGCAAAGATGAGCCGGCTGGTGGATGGCTGCTATGCTGAAGAGCTGGGCTGCAGCCACGATATCCTCATTCGTAAGAATGTTTGTGGGTGGTTTCACTGGTCCGAATCCGCCTGAGTTCAAGAGAGATGCCACGATCCATGCTGGCCGGGGATTATAGGCGTTGCAATCCAGCAGGACCGCAGCTTGGGAAAGATGGATTGAAGTCAAACACAGCAGCTGTTCCAGGTTCATGACTTGTGAATAAGGGCTAGCTTTTATTTTATTTTATTTTATTTTATTTTATTGGGGGGGGGGTCTGTCCACAAGAAGAAAGCATTGCCTAGTGGAAAGACCCTCTGCCTGGGGTGGGGGATCCGCTGTGAAAAACCGTGGTTGGAGGAGCTTGCTTCTTTGGACCCAGGTGATCCAGCTTCAATCTGGATCCGAGAAGTGGAAGCGCTGGGGCACATGGACTCAGAGGAGTCATCCTCTATCAAATGCACATTTTCTGCAGCACTCTGATATTCAGTGGAAAAAGGAGATGGCATGTCGCCTTTCGACCAAGGGACATCTGGCACGCCTGGTCCCCTTCAGGCATAAAGCTGACCTCCAGAGCAGCATATGGAAGAGGTCTCTCTCCCCATATCAATTACAGCCCCTCACTCTGACTTGAAAGTTTGCCTGGGTGGGTTCCATTCTCCAGAATGCAGTGCATCTCCCAGGCTCTTGAGTACCACAGGACTGCAGACTAGATGTTGTGGCCAGCTCAAGGAAGTGAGCCAAGCTGCATTTTGTGGGAGGCAGTATCCCTCTTTTCCCTGGCTCTCTTCCTGGGTACCTCTCAGGGCAAGAGGGGAAGGGGAGGACACTGGGGGAGACAAGGGTGCAGGCAGGGCTGGCTACCCCTTAAAGCGGGAGGTGAGACTGGTGTGGAGTGGGCGGGTGTGTACTGAGAGCTGGCTCAGAGGGCAGGGGAAGCGGATGAGCGTGGCTAATGAGCCAGCTCAGTTTAATGGACTCTGAAAGAAAACAAGCATCCGCCAAACGGAGCCAAAACCTTATTAAGGGCTCATAAACTCTGGTGAGCATCCGGCTCGTCAAGATCACGCGGGCTGCCCGGGTGTGACAACAGAGGGAAAGAAAGGGGGTGGAGGGGCTCCAGCAACGCGCACCCCCCACCCCCCCAGTCGAGGCACACGGATCCACCAGGAGACCGGACTGCAGAAGCTGGGGCTGTGCTGCTGATGTTTGCGTGGACACGTGCAAAGAGAAAGATGCGTTCCTCAGGTCCCGGGATGTGAGGAGGCCACGGAATGAAGATGGGGGAGGCTCTTTCCCAGGAGCTAAGGCGTAGGGCTTGCCAACTGTCCAGAAATGAGGCGCACCATTCCTTCTTTAGGGGAAAAAAAATCCCCCCCCCCCCCGATGTCCTGGCTGCCCACCGGCAGAAGCGACTCAAACCTGCTCAGACGTGGCCGGTGAATTCGGTGTTCAAACAGTCTCAGTTATTAACCAATTTGCTCACAAGGTTTATCCACAGCTCCTCGGCAGGCACCCAGCCCAGGCCTGCACCAAGATTTCTCCCAGTTTGTAGGGTGAGAGGCAGAGGGGGATCTGGATGCCCCCCGGGGGGAGGCAGTAGGAGGGGGGGATTGCGGGGGGGAGTGTCTGGAAATGGGTCCTGAAAGTGGCCAGCAGCCCGAGGCACAGCTTTCTGTGGGATGGCCACCCCCCCCGCCCCACTCTGTCACTCCCCGTCTTTCCCCCTCACTGACTCTCCTCTGTGCGGTTTCCCCGCCGGCAAAGTTACCCCTCCGATCCCCCCCCCAACCTTGAAATCAGCTGGCCAAGCAAGACGCTTCATCCGTCCCCATGGAAACCGCTTCGCCCTCCCTCCCTTCCTCCCTGCCGACTGGACCACATCCTTGGGATGCAAGAGGAGCAAGGACCGGAGCGTGTGGCGGGAAGGCGGGCCGTTTCTTTGGAGGGGGTGGGATGGATGGGGGACCCTGTCCCCTGGCTTCATCCCGCCCCCCTTTGCAGACCGCAGGCTTCATGCAGGGACCCTCCCTCCCTCCCCACACCCAGTGGGAAGAAGCGATTTGAGGCGCCCACAGCGGCCTCCGTCGTCTGCCTCCCCTGGCTGGCTTCACCACCCCCTCGCTCGGAGCCAGAAGGGAAATTGGATGGGAAACGGAGCGTGAGCGCAGCTGCGGAGGAGGCTGCAGGGTGGGCACAGCGTGACCTGACGTGGGGGATTAAAAGAAGAACACAAGGGGCAGAAGGGGAAAGGGATGCTCCCCTCTTCCCTCCTTCACTCCCCCCCGACAGGTGGGATGCTGGGCTGAGCTCCAGGTAGAGGGCACTTGCTGGCCCTCTGGGGCTACGGGGATCCCCTGATGGCTCCTGCTGGCCTGACCCCTGCTTGAGCCCATTTCCTGAGCTACAACAACACCCGTTGTTGAATTGCACATGGGCCGTTGCTTGGCCCAAAGGGTGCGCCAGCTGATCCAGGCTGGGGGCAAGGGGCCGCGGCTTCTGCGGATGTTTGCCCAAGCGCGGCTTTCTGGGGCCTTTCCTACCGCACAGGAAGGGTAAGAGGTGAGTCCTGCGTACAACAGCCCTGGCCCGCTCTCTGGATGTGTGGGAGAGCAGCTCCCGGCCTGCCTGGGGGATGCTAGGCAATGCGGCCAGAGACATCTGGAGGGTTTCAGGTTGGGGGAGGCTGGTAGCTAGGAGCCAGTGTAGCGCAGGGGTTTGAAAGCCAGGCTGGGACTTGGGTCTTAGTCCTCCCTCGGCTCAGTGGGTGATTTCTGACTAGCTGCTGCCGCTAGGCCTAACCTACCTCACAGGGTTGTTGCGAGGATAAAATGGAGAGGAGGAGGACTGACCACGGAAGGCACCTGGGTTTCCTTGCAAGAGAAAATAAACATGATAATAAACGACAAATAACGCTAGTTCTCTAGGGCGGCGTTCTGCAGACGGCAGGACGTGTCAAACCATTTTGGGCCACTCCGTCGCCCAGACGGGTCTTTCCCCCGCTTTCTTTCGCTTTGATTTTATTGTTACCTTATTGGTTGCTTTTATATTATGGTTTTATGAATTAATTGTATTGTTTTCACTGTTAATTGTTGTTTATTATGCTGTGAGCGGCCCGGAGAGCCCATGGCTAATGGGGCGGCATCCAAATCAAATTGAATTGAATCAAAAATTAGCACGGGGCACACAATCGGTGGGGAAATTCACTGGCTGCTTCCAGTGGCGCTGGGACAGGTGATTTTCCCCATGGATCAGAGCCATCCTTGGCCGCCCTCCTAGCACATCCGGTCTGCCACAGCCCCGTGTGACAACTGCCTGCCTCTGAGACCCCAAGAGGGGCGGCATGTCCTTTTCTGTCTGCCTTTGTGGCCTCTTCACGTCTGACCCATACCCCGTGGGCCTGGCCACCCGCCCCCACTCAGAGGACCCCCCTCTCCGCACACGGCTGCATCCCATTCCACCACTGAGCATCGATCAGCACTCTCAACGGTTCCCGGAACAGGAGCTGAACTCAGCAAACCATCCGGAGGCAGAAGTCACCTCCGCTTGGGGAGACGGATCGATATTTTTGCTTGGGGAGGGGACATTCTCCGCACAGACCAAGGGGAGGTGGAAAATATTCCCTCCCCAGATATGCCTGTCAAAACTCTGCCTCTCCAGCTGCTGTTCAAGGTGCAAGAGATGCTCTGGGGCAGGAGATGGAGGGCCCTAAACCTCAAACCCTTCTGGAGGTTGCTTTTGAAATGTCGGCGGGACAGAAAACCATGTCTTTTCTTGATGAATTTTTAATGGCAGTGAACTTTTAAGGCAAGGATCAGCTTGCCACATTTTATTATTTTCCTGAGATCTTTTCATCCACCGGGATCCATGATAAACAATGAAAAAAATACAGAGGGAGAGTATGCAGGCATCGTTTTGCACGTGGGAACAAGACCTGAGGACATGTTACCAGTAGGCGCCTATCGCCAGGACAGTGGCGCCACCTAATGGGCATAACCAGCATTAGCGCCTGTCCATCCAAGACAACCATTCTGTACTTCGTCAGTCTTTGGACTTGAAATGCCTGTGACAACGGTCCTTTTCTCTTTCCAAGAAACCAGATTTTGCCTTGACCCCAGGGTTTTTTGAAAGAAAATGTTCTTGGCTTTCATCCTGCCAGAAAGTGAGACTGCCCAGCCCCCAAAAGAGGCAGAAAAGCAATTAGAAGCCGGTGTCTTGCCGAAAATGATGAGGCAAAAAGGACTCTCGACGCACTCCGTAGCGATGCCATGGGCACTGCCCGAGAGGAGCTGTGGACCTTATCGAAACTGTCCTCCTCCAAGGGGGAACAAACGAGGGGGAACAAGGGGGAACAAACGATCCCAGCAGTCGCCGCCGCGTCCATCAGCGCTTCCAGCGATAACACTTGAGCGATGCGTGACTTTCACTCTGATGGGGACATTTGGCTTGGGGGATCTTGTGGGGAGCCCTCTGTGCACTCGGACCTCTGGAGATCAACCTGCGCAGTCCAGGTTGGCCACAGGTAGCTGCAGGGAGTGCGATAGGTGGAGGCCAGCAGGTGACTGTGTGGTTCAGAGGTAATCGTGTGGCCCTAGCTAAACAAACAGAAAAGAAGCTAGTTGGCACCCGGTCGCTTTCCCTCGGCGTGGGAGAATGCAAGCTTCTGAGTTGGTCCTATTAAAATTCGTACACGGCATCTTTGATCCCAAGGGGCCACAAAATGCTTAATGAGATTAATCAAGCACGCAACTGCAAAGTGCCGAAAAGATCCTGCCGTCACAGTAAAACAACCAAAAATGCAGCAGGCACAAGTCAGGGGCCAAATGTTTTGTAAAGGAAAAAGGTTCAAGCCGAGCAGGGATCCTCCTGCAGATGGAAAGTGCTGGCCAGATAAACCAACTTTGCTGGATTGTTGTTGGGTAACGGGAAGCAAGATGACAAAAGCACCATTCATACGGAAAATGGGTTCAGGGAAACAGACAGACTTTCCCTCAAGGAGCTTAGGATGGCATCTGAGCAGCGCAACGACCCTGCAGAGTACACTCAGCAGAGAGGCAGGTCCTGCAAGTCAGCTGGGTGGGTGGTCCTTCTGACCCAAGGAAGGTGCTCCACCTGGTCTGGATGAGGCTGCCCCCCCTCCCCCTGAAGGTGCAGGATAACTTGGAAACTCTCCTGGAGTCCTTTTGGTTCCCTGAGATTCGAAGGGCTTCAGTGGCATGGAGGGCCTTCCACCCGCTTTGGCTGGCAGCCCGGCACACCCTGCCCACTCTGGTAACCTCCAGGCCGCCTGACTGCGATGCGGTAGTCCACATGGGGCTGCCCTGGAAGACCGTTCCGAAGCCGCAGCTTGTGTGAAATGCACCAGCCAGATTAAAGACTGGGACCAGTAGGTCTGAAGAGAGACGACCAGTTCTGGCCTGCTTGCACTGGCTGCTGGTGTGCTCACAAGCCTGCCTCAGTGTTGGCCGTAACCTATCAAGCCTCACGTGCCCAACAGAGTTATTTTCCCCACATGAGGAACAAGCCATGATTAACACCCAAGGCCTTCCCAAGTCCTCTCTACAAGGGCGTCTCTGAAGGAGGCATCAAGGGCCTCAGTGATGGCCCCTGATTATGGAACCATCTCCCCTTCGGGGCCCGCTCTGCCAGCCTTTCAGTGCTGGAGCAAGACTGCCTGCTCTCACACATTCATGGGGGTTTCTGCTAGCTCATACTGGAATTCTTTTCGCCCATGGCTTCTAACTTTTGTGAACTGTTGTGAACCACCCAGCTATTGGCCAGTGTAGAAATGAAATGAATCACCACCATGATGATACTGATCTATGGTCAGAGGGGATTTTGCTGAAGAATTCTGTGTAACCTGGAAAGCTTGTAACCTTGTGCCTGCAGGTTTTCTCCGTTTTTCCACCCCTACCTTTCTCATCCCATTCTGCAGAATAGTTCTGTCTCCTATTTTTTAGCATCCTCTGTTTACCTTGCCACGGAAGATGCAATTGTCAACCTCCCCACCCTCCCCCAAGAGAATCCTCTTAAAGCGGAGGCTGCTGAATTCACTCAGGGGAAACACGTGTCCATCGCTTAGAGCTTACCTGTAATCAGCTCAGCTCCTGTGGCTCCTGCTGAGCCCTGTGAAGTGGGGAGGATGTGGAGGGACCCCACAGGACTGGCAGAGGGGGGCCGTCTTGGGGAATGCTTGGCAGGGGGCGCTGGTGCAGCCAGTGGACGGAAGGGGCTCCCTGGAGGGAGAGTTGAAGGGGAGGGTGTCACTTCTGGTACAGAGGCAGGCCTGGAGGCCAAAGCTGGGCCCCACAGCCCAGTGGGGTGGGGGTGGGGGTGAGATGACACCCAAAGTGCTATCAAGGAGCAAACGAGCCCAGCATCCGCTCCCAACACCCAGCATGATGGACGCGGTATGACACAGTATCCTGTATTCCTTGTTATTTGAAGAAACATTTGATAGCTGGCACAGCTAACCGGAATACCAATTGTCTTCTTTTTACTTCAAAAATATACAACCCTTTTCTTTAACAAGCATGGCTTCTGCCCAGGTTTTCTCTTATCCCCAGTGAAATGCATCTGGGGGGTCACCATGCACCCCATTTCATGCTTCTAGCCATGATGGAACTCTGCCATAATGAAGTTTAAAAGCTAATTTTAAAGCCAGGCTTCGGAAACAGGGCTTGGGGGGCAGGCTTGCACCCCGCCTCTGCTCTGACCCTCTGCGGGATGTGCACAGGCGAGCAGGTGTGTCCTTCCCCAGCTCTCACACTTTTTGTGCCAAGAGTCGCACAGGAGCTGAAGCCGCACGAAGGGCGGCGCACCTATCCGGTTGGGCTTCTCGGCATTTCTGGTGCTCCCATTACGACATTCAGTTCATCGGAAAGCGGTGGGGGGAGGGCAAGCGTGCTGCACGCCTGACGTGTGTGCAGGGCTGTTGCACAAGGGCAGGGCGAAGGTGTGGGGAGGAGGCACGGGGTCCGCTCCGTGAAACAGGCACAAGTGGACCTCTCCGTCCCAGAAGTCAAAGGTGCGAACTGCCCACTGGACTGGGTCGGGCAGCCCACTCACCTGATAGTCCGGATTGGGCAGGGGGGCCTTCTTCTGCGGTGGGAGATCGACCCGGGGCGGGGGCACCGGAGGCGTCTGCCCCTCGGGGCTCTGGCCTGCAGGAGAGACGGCATCCGCTGCCTGGGGTGGCGGGGCGGGGGGAGAAGGGGCAGAGCGCACCGTTGGTCTGGGGTTCTCCGCCTTGCGTGCCGCCCTGCTGTGCCCACCCCCCTCCCCGAGCCGGCGTGTGGTACCAACCGCTTTGGCCTGGCGCATGAGATCCAGCTGCTGCAGGACGTGCTGGACATCCTCCAGGTCCCCGTCGTCATCGTCATCCTCCGGGGGGAGGCCGCCCTCCGGGTGGCTGAACGGGTCGATGAGGACCTCTTCGTGGCCCCAGATCTCCCGGCGGCAGAAGGGGCAGGTGCGCGCTTCGGAGAGCTGGCGGGAGGCAGAGGAGCCCTGAGCATCCCTTCCCATATCTGCAGAACAACCCTGCAGGGTAGGTCTGATGGCAAGGGAGCGACTGGCCTGAAGTCACACCCAGGCGAGTGAGCCTCCGCCTTCGCTCCTGGCATCCAGCAGTCTGACTGCGAAGCCGTCCAGACACGCAAGAGCAAATGGATCCATAAAACACAAGTGCAAGGCCTCTCTGTGCTGAATTATTATTATTAGGAACGGCCCTAATGAGTCGTGAATGCAAATGTGTCGTTAAATGAGATGGAATTGCTCCATTCAGCTGAAATGGGAATGACTTTGTGAATGGTTTGTAGACTGAGCCTTTAGGACATCGTCACTGGTATCATCTTTGGAAATAAGGTCGGATTAAAGTTTTCAAAATAAAATGAAGCTACCTTAAATGAGAATGAATCAGATTTTTCTTAATGACTCGTGAAGCTTCCTGAGTCATCTGGGAAGAGATTATATCTTCATGCAACATTTCCAAGCACTTCTCCATACATAAGCCATTAAGAAGAAGCATTTACAAGTCCCAAGGCGGGGATCCTATTCCGGCAACCAGAGGACTTTTCTGGCCTCCCTCTCCAGGATCACACCTCCGACACCTTCCTCGTGGAAATCCCTATAGCTATTAATTTCCCACCAGCAAAGCTGAGACGAAAATGGCTGGACTGACAACATATCAGCACTCGTCAAGTGAGAATCTGCAGGGCTGAACGCCTTCCCATTCCCAGTCCCAAGGCATGCTTCCAAAATACGGGAAAATTTGTGCCAGCCCTGGAGCTTTCCGAAGCTGAGAGTATTCTCAATTCTTGCTCAAGGGGGAAAAAACAGGACAAAGAAGGTAGTGTGCGACCTGAAGGTTCTACTTACTTTCTGACGTTGAGAGCAAAGTTACTTCAGAAGGTCTAAAGTTTGTAAAGTTTCCAAATTTGTTTTTAAAAGAGAGGGGGGAGGGGGGGGAGAGAGAGAGAGAGAGAAATGTGGAATTGGAAAAGAAATTCAGGAAAAGAGGACAGATGTAGAAGATTCTCACTTTGTCAGAACAGACCAGAAATATTAGAAGGAAACCTATCCAGAAGTGTAATTCCAAAAGGTCTGAGACAGGTCATGTGGAAAACAAATAGAAAATGAGGTTTCTGCGGTGAAGGGATACAAGACGTGGAGCTTTGAGAGATCTTTCACCTGGAACACTAGCAAGCAGACTGTTTTCAGACGTTTTACAGAGCAACTGCAGGAGTTGAATATTAACCAGTAGTGGGACTTCCCCTTTTATAAATAACTGAAAGAAAACCCTTTCAATACAATTGCTGGAGAGCGCGGACTGAAATGGCGGTAAGGGCTAGAGAGATTCAGGTGGGATTTAACACTGGAAACAGCTGTCTCACTCTGCACGTAGGTTCCGCCCCACGGGGCCTTGGTGGCGGAGGAAGCCCCACAGGGAAGGAGGCTCGGGACTCACCTGCCACGCCTCCAGGCAGCCCCGGCAAAGCAGGTGCCCGCACGGCTGGATGCGGATGTCCTTGTCGTGTTCGGCACATATTTTGCAGAGCTGAAATGTGGAGCCCACCTGACAGTAAAGCTCGTACTGCTCCTGCAGAAGACGCAGAGGGAGGGGAGTGGAGCTGAGAGAAGTCTGGGGCTCAGGTGGCTTTGCAAGCCGGCACCTCCAGGTACACTGCGTACACCTTCCCGCTGGTTCTGCGGGACAGGATGCAGCCCAAAGCATCCCGAGGTAGGCAGCCTGAATCCTGCTCAGGGTGGAACTGCGTACGCACTTCCCAAGCTATTGCGAGGGCTGAGGAGACCTTACGGAGGAACAGGCAGCAGGTGAGACCCAGGTGGGAGCTCTGGCTTTCCTCTGGGCACCAGTTTTCCTCCTTGCAAAAGGACTGTTGAACCCATCACCTGGGTTCCAAACTGGATTTTTGCTAAGCTGCGTCTCATCTCAGCCACTGCATGGACAGCTTTTTAATGAAGAAGCACTGCATTCCGCAATGCTTTAATTTTAAAAAGGAGATTGGGGAGGTAACGTCTCTCTATTTGGCCTATGTAACTCAGTGCCCCTCACCCCACAAAGGTGGCAATGATACCAAAGATGTGGCAAAGGGGGGAAGGTGTAAGAAAGTGGTGCCAAACATCTCCACCAATATCGGTGAGGGTGTTCAAGGATAGGCTGGACATGCACATGGGAAGCATGTCATGAGTGGAGTCAGCTGGAGCCGGGGGTCAGACTAGATGGCTCAGGAGGTCCCTTCTGACTCTCTCTGTTTCTATGTTATTCCCCAAAAGTTCAGACAAATAGAACAGTTTCAATCTGCTATGTTAAATAGCAAGAAAAAGGGGATCATGCTAAATACATTTCTCTGGGGAAGTGGTATCCCACAGAAATGGAGCTACCACAAAAAGGACCCTGCAGCCAATCCACACCTGCCTGACCTCTGCTGAGAAGAGCACTGGAAAAAAGCTTCGGATGACGATCTTAATAAAGAGGCACATTTGTATATTGTGCTACAGCCCCGTTCCTTGCCAGATCTCCCTGTCTTTGTGGTCCAGTATTTCAGTGGCCTGATCCTATTGGGGGGTTACAGGAAAGTGCAGTGCAGTGAAACGTTAAGATGCATCTACCTGTGGGAAGACCTACCTGTGAGACCTTGATTCGGTTTCGTGGGGACACCTCAGATAACTCTGCCAGGTCCGGATTCATATTCTTCCCATCGGGGTACAGGTAGCTGCAGGATGAGACAGAGCCTTCCTTGGAACTCTTTAGCATTTGGGGAGCGCATGGCGCGCCCATTTCCATGGAAATCAAACAGCTGCCTCCTGGTTTGCAAGGAACTGCATCTTTTGAGGGCTCAGAGCAGCCTTTCCAAACCTGTTGCCCTCCAGGTGCATTGGCTTGCACTTCCCATCATTCTCAGGCTGGGAGTGATGGACAGTGCAGTCCAAGGCATCGGGAGGGTCCTAGGCTTCAGTAGGCTGGTGCAGGACTAAAACTGGCAAGGTGATCGTAAACTTAGTAGGCACTGCTAAGCTTCTTTGGCAAAGCGAACAGGAATTATTATTATTGTTTACATTTATACGCTGCTGTTTTTTTCTCTTGCAGGGAATCCAAAGCAGCTTACAAGATTCTTCTTTTCTCCATGTTATCCTAACAATAACCCTGTGAGGTAGGTCAGGCCAGGAGTCTGTGTCTGGCCCCAAAGACTGCCAGGAAGGGTCAGGACCGAGTCCCAATCCTGCCCTCTGACCACTACACACCAGTTGCAAAGCACTTCTAGCGCTGCTACCTGGGAGTAAGCCACACTGAACAGACGGGGTTCAATCCAGACTTATCATGCTTACACTGAAAGCAACGAGGCCGCAGTTAGCCATGGCCAACTAAAGTCCTCTTATTGATTTCCATGGGTCTCTGCCCGAAGCCCAATGAAGGTTTAGCTCTCCCTCCATCCTGTTCCATCCTGAAACATGCCAAGCCAGCTTGAAGCGCGATGTTGCATTGCCTGAGAGCTGCCTGCGAAGTCCAGCTCGGATGGCCGCTGACCGGTGCACATGGCACACGCGTCTTGCACACTCCCCCCCCCCCCCGCCAGCACTCACAAGCCCTCCTTGTGCCCGTCAATCAGCGCCTGGAAAAGGGGCTTATTCTGGGGAATGGTCTGCAGGATGCGCCCGGCCTCCGTCACGTAGCCGATGGCCCACTGGCCCAGCCGGGTGCAGCTGAGTCGGAAGATGTAGCTGTGGAGGAGGAAGGAGGGGAGACGGATCAGTCCAGGAGGGCCCCCCACCGCCCCTGCCTCCATCATTTGGGGTATGGCATGAAAAGCTATGCAGGGGTTGCCTCTAGGGACGGGCCTGGGCCATGCGGCTCTGGGGTTTTTGTTAATCCAAAAAGTTTTTAGGAGACCTCTAAAGGAAAACCCTCACCAGGTGGCACGCTGGATTAAGGGAACCCCCACAAATCTACAAATAGGCAAATAAATAATCAACAGTCTAAAAACAGCCTGTGTCAAGAAAGCCTGCCTCCTGAGATTCCAGCGAGGCCAGCAAAAGCAGGTGGGTCTTCAGAGGTGTCCTGAAGAGCTGTGAAGAGGGGACCCCCTGAACCCCCTGTGGGAGCCGATTCCTGAGCCGCGCGGAGAAGGCCCTTCTGCTTGTACCCCCAGCCTGACTGTGGCAGGCAGCAGAGGGGTGTGAGGGGCCTCTGTTGGTGTCCTTGAACCGTGGGCAGGCCAGCACAGGAAAAGGAAGCCCTACAAGTCACTTGGGTCCCAAGGTGCTGGTGCCAGCATGGGAGTAGTAGTCCAGCCTGCATTTAGCCACGTATGGGGATTTTCCGGGCTTCGGAAGACCCCAAGCACGCCGACTTTGGGCTTGAGCAATCTCCCTTCAAGGAGATCAGCTCAGGTGGGCCTTACCTGCCGGGCTTATTGACGTACGCCTGCAGCCGGGCCTTGACCTCGTCGTACGTGAGGAAGGCCATGTATCCTGGGTGCGTAACAGCAAGTAGTGTCCAGTTCTTCAGCAGCGTGGCCCAAGGCTGTGGGAGGGGCGGCAGATGGGGAGAGAGGTGAGGCAGGAAGCCACAGCTCAGAGGAAAACATGGCACACACGGGGCAGGTGCACAGGCCCAAACGCAAGCGGGAGCAAGAGCACCTTTTGGGGGGAAAAGCCTCAGCTTTCTAGGCTTGCATATTCACAGTGGGAATATGTGCCCTTCGAGCATCGTCCTTTCCCCCACAATTTCCCCGAGGGGGAATTGTGAAGTTTCTTGTTCAAATCATGCCCTGCCCTTCTTCAAACGTAAGAAGAATTGAATTCTTCAAATAGGATTACCCTCTTCAATTGAGCACAGGGAATGCAGACAGCCAAGCTTCAGGCTTGTGCTCAGGGAATCCGTGGAGTCATACCGATAACTTGTTTTCCCTTTTCCCAGTCCCACATGCTGGAGCTGATAATGTTCATTTCATGTATCGGTTGGTGACTATTATGGGTTTTTTAAAGAAATAATAATAGTAGTAGTGGTCATAATAATGCTGATAACAACACTGCATTTATATCCACCTTTTTTCCTCTTGTTAGGAACCCAAGCAACTTATACAGCTCCCTCACTGGGTGTGTAAGACTTTGAACGATCAACACAGGTGGTTGTGCTTAGCCGACACTTAAGCTATCCCGTGCTGTCCAGCAGAATCAGGCCTTTGGGGTAGTTTTTCAAAAAGATTTTTGTTGCACTTCTGCAAAACACACTATTCCCCCTCCATGCATCATTCGTGCTTGGCCCCCTTTTGGGTCTCTTGGCATTCACCACCTGAGCTTACTTATTTATAAATATCTATTTATTAGAATGTATGACTTTATGAGATGCATATGCCGCCTTTTTCCTTTGGGTAAAGAACTCAAAGCGGCTTACGTCATTCCTTCTCTCTGTCTTCTCCCCACAGGCTGGGCTGGGAGTCCGCCTGGCCCAACCTCACCCAGAGGGTTCCGTGGCAGAGTGAGGACCAGAACCCAGACTGCCCGAGACCTGGTTTTGCACTCTTAACACACCCTCTCCCTCTCCCTCCTCCATGAATCCATGCTGGTTACTTGTCCATGCGAAGGGGGAGTGTTTGCCCGTCCAGGAAGCAAACAGCTCCCTTCCAGCTCAATTTAAGCTGAGCTAAAAGACTTGCAGTGCTTGTCAACCGTTCCGGAACGGAAATTTGGGGCGGCTGACCCCCTCTTTCCACCCACGCCTGGCAGCCTTGAGCGATGGCCCTCCAGGCAGCCACATCCTGCCCTGTGGTCAGCCGCTCTCCTTGCTGAAAGGTGCGAGAGCAAATGTGTGAAAAGACACCATCCATCCACTGGGGGTGGGAGGGGGAGGTGTGCTCGCCGGCGTGTGCATAAGGGAGCATCCAGGGCCAGAAGCAGCCTGGGGAGTTTGCGCCATGTGCAAGTCTGGACAGCACGACAGCTGCCCCTTTCTTCCAAAATTCGAAGTCCTGCAATGGGAAGAGTTGTGCTGGAGATGCCCCGTCTGCGCCTCTGGGTTCATTTGCCTTGCTTCTGAGGCTTTAGGGTTCGGCTTTAGGGTTCGGGTATCCCTTTCCAGGGAGCATCACTTTGGGACTGCGGTTGCGTCAAAATAACAGCATGACTCAGCTCTGGGCTTTTACTGAGCTTTGGGAGGGGATTTCAAGTTTTCTAGAATGGGGGGAAACGGCACCAAGGCTGGGGAACCATGAAACAATGGGTGGCTGGAGAAAAGCGCTGTGTGCCCATTTCAGGAAGTCCCAGAAGGCAAGACTGAGGCCACTAAGCCCACACCTGGTTACTGAACCTGGGTTCCCATGCTGTCTTGCAAGCTTAGAGAGAAAACGGCTCCCACACAAGGGTCCCATCCAGCCCAGCTGTACCTGGAAGAGGCGGGTGAAAATGTCGAACTCAAATATCGAAATGTGTCCATTGCAGGTGAGGTCGATGGTGGATTTCAGGGCAATGGCCATGGGGCCAGGATCCACGGGGTGGACCCGACTGAGTCCTTCACGGAATTCGACCCAAGATACCAGGCTCCTGGGAAGGAAAGGTGGGTGGTCAGGGGTGACATTCGGGGGACCCTGAGAGGTGACAAAGTCTGGGGACTGAAAGCATCTTGGGATGCTGGTTGTCTCCTCAGCAAGGAGGGGCAACTTGTGGCCTCCAGATGTTTTGGCCTACAACTCTCACAATCCCTCATCATTGCTTATGTTGGCTAGGGCTGATGGGAGTTGCAGACCAAAACAACTGGAGGGCCAGAAGTCACCTACCCCTTCCCTGAAGACCAAATGTAGCAGCAGACCGTTGCCATGCTGGCTGGGGAGGATAGGGGCTGTAGTCCATCGCAACTGCAGGGTGCCAGGTTGGGTGAGGGTGTTGAATTGCACAGTATCTCACACAAACACAGACTAGGAGCCTCGGAAGGGTCCCGTAGGGTCAGTGGGTCCAGCCCTCTGCTCCACGCAGGGCTCCAGATTACAGCATCCCTGACAGATGGCTGTCCAGCTGCCTCTCCGTGACCTCCCTAGGCAACCGGTTTCACGGTTGTGTACGGTAGCTCTAACAGTCAGGAAACGTTTCCTGATTATCTAGCCAGAATCTGGCTTCCTGTAACTTGAGCCAGTGATTCCGTGTCCTGTCCTGCGCGCAAGAAGCGATCCCAGCCATCTCCTTTGTGACAGCCTTTCAAGGACCTGCTGAGTGCTATCGTATCTCCCCTCCACCTTCTCTTCTTGAGGCTAAACATGCCCAGTTCTTTCAATGCCTCCTCACAGGGCTTCGATTACAGTCCCTGGGTCATCCTTGTTGCCCTCCTCTGAAACTTTTCAGTTTGTCAGCATCTTTCTTATACTGTGGTGCCCAGAATCGGACTCAGTACTCCAGAGGCCTAACCGACATTGAGCAGAGGGGAACTACCGTATTTTTCGCTCTATAAGACGCACCTGACCATAAGACGCCTCTAGTTTTTAGAGGAGGAAAACAAGAAAAAAAATATTCTGAATCAAACGGGCACATCATCACAGGCACATTCCCCATCGCTTCCCCATGGGCTGCACATCTGACAGACTTACTGCACACACATATTCGCTCTATAAGATGCACAGACATTTCCCCTTACTTTTGAGGGGGAAAAAAGTGAGCCTTATAGAGCAAACAATATGGTAGGACTTCACATGATTTGGAAGTGATACTTCTATTAATGCAGCCCAAAATAGCATTTGCCTTTTTCTTTTTCTTTTTTTTGCAGCTGCATCATATGGTTGACTCATATTCAGCTTATGATCTACAACAGTTCTGAGATCCTTCTAGCACTGTTGAGACAAGTCTTCCCATCTTGTAACTTTGCGCTGGGTTTCTTTTCTCTAGGTGCAGAACTTGGGCTTTTGGCCCTATGAACTGCATTCTGTTCCCTTCAGCCCAGCATACTGTCACCGAGTTTTGTTCCTGTCTTCTGGGGTGTTACTCATTTGGGTGTGCCCATGTGCATGTATAGATGCACACTTGGAAAATTAATATTAGTATTTAAGCAGAAATACAGTGCATCTCCCAATAGTGGGGTTGTGCTTGCTTACTCTCTGTAACGGAGAAGATACAGGCGCCTTCAGACCGGTGATGGTCCTGGGCCAGCCCTACAAACAGGACAGGCCTCACTTAAAAAGGACAAACAGCGACTGTAAAAGCACAAATGAACTTCCATTGACTGCCACCCAAAGGGAACCCAGCCCGAAAAGACTTGCTGAAAGCCCTTGTGTGTAACGAGGGCATAGATGAAAACAAGGCTGTGCTGCAGGGACGATGCTTACGAGTAGGATTGTGACAAAGCTCGGCAGAATCCATCCCTCTTCACTTTGTGGACTCCCCTCATGCTTGGCCCTGTCTTAGAAAGCGAGCCAAGCCGAGGCCAAGAGTCCCAGCTGCACAAGCAGCAACCTTCTTCTGCATCAAGTGCAGCAGCAACAAGGTCACGTGTGCAGACGAGGGACGCTGCAGTGGCTGTGCAAGGATCGGTTCCCCGTGAGCACTGTGCAAATGCTTGGCACGCTTGCTGGGAGTTGCACTTACGGCCACGAGAAGGCGGGTCGGAGTCCAGGGAGCTCAGCCTGGGAACCCAATGGATTCCCACCCCGCAAAGAGGATGCCCAGTGGGGCTGGGAAGAGCGATTGTAAGGGGGTGGGAATACCAGGCCCAGGTTCCTGCAGGAGAGGCTATCAACGTCTCACCGTCCGCCCCAGGTCTCTCTCCAGAAGGACTGGGCCTCCGGTTTGCTGAGGTGGTACATGCCGCCCTGGTCTTTCCCCTCCGGAAAGAGGGCCTGCAGCTCGGCCAACATGTGGCTAAAGATCAGCGAAAGCTTGGTCAGGTTTCTCCTGCAGCGAGAGAAACAGAGAGGGGAGGCGAGGTGGTTGGTCAGTCGGTCAAACCAAAAGCACGGTCGATTGGAGTCCAAGGGCTGCCATTCTTCCCCAACTGTACATGGAGAGAGGATTAAAAACCCAGCCCAACCGCAAGACAAATTGGCAGAACGGTGCTGGCTTTTAGCAAACGGTCCTGCCCTATTTTGCAACTGCAAAGCTTTACCTGTTGCATTTGGGTCTGTGTGTGCTGCTGCGGATGGCACAAGAGCCCGGCCCAAAACTGGGACTGGTTACCTAAAGGAGCGCTTACGTCCATATGTGCCCTCCTGCCCCTTGAGATCGGCGGCAGAGGCCCTCCTCCGGGAGTCCTCTGTGAAGGATATTAGGAGGGTGAGCACCCGGAGGAGGGCCTTCTCTGCGGTGGCGCCCCAATTGTGGAATGCGCTCCCCAGAGAGGTCCACCTGGTGCCGTCGTTATTTGTTTTTCGGCGCCAGGCCAAGACCTTTTTATTTAAACGTTATTTTAATTAATTGTTAATTTATTTATTGTTTTAACTTATTGCCTGGATGTTTCTAGTTTTTATATATTTGTACTGTTATTTATTTGTTGGAAGCCACCCCGAGGCTTATGCGAATGGGGCGGCATATAAGAATCCCAAATAAACAAACAAACAAACAAACCCCTTTTTTACCCCTGGTGCAAGCGGGGTTGCGTATTGGGAGAGACCCAAAGGCGAGGCATGATGGGAGCGATAAGCCTGGAAGGGTTCAGGTTCGGGAGAGGCTGAGATGAAGTGCTCAGAAGGTGGGGAACGGCTGTCGGCGGCACGCCAGGCTTTCCGTGGCCTGAGGGAGCACTGTTTTCATTGCTGAGGACTTCCCAGCAGCCTGGTTCCAGGCTGTGCATGCCGGAGGGGAGGGGCTCTGGTTCCCCGGCGACTGGCCCTATCGTAACTGATAATGTGGAACCAAAGTCCAGCCAAGAAAAACTGGAACTGCAGCCGGGGCCGTGGAGGGCACGGTCGCCAGCTTTGTGTCTGGGCCTTGCTGCTCTGCTTTTCACTTGATCTGCACACTGTACCAGCCTGCCATCCTCTCTGGGGTGTCAAAGCATCGCCCGGTGGCTTTCGCAGTTCACACTGGAGGTGCACAACCAGCATTGGTCAGGCTGGCATTTGGCTGGTTAGTCGGCAGCCTTTAGGTGGAGATCAAGTTCGGCTGGAGCCCAGAGACGTCCGTGGCCGCACATCCCCTTGGCATACAGGACTTCCCTGCAATCCCACCTCCACTTCTCAGGCCTAACTCAGGAGTAACTCCCCTGTTACACCAATGCATATTTGAGCAACTGGCACAGAATTCCAAGCTGCATCCCGGCGGACCTCCGGGGTGCTTCCATACGTACAGTGCCTAGCACCGCGGATCCATCGCTAGGCACTGCGCAGCATTCCACCTCCTTCATGGGTGTTTATGTGCAGGATGGAAAGATGTGGTTGTCTGAATACACAACCCAATACAACTCTGTGAAAGAGACTGCATGATAAAAAGCCTTGTCTCAAAGCCAGTGAGGGCCAGTGTGGTGTCCTTGTTAGGAGCGCAGGACCTGGACTCAGGCCATCCAGGTCCTAGTCCACCCTCAGGCATGGAGCCCAGTGGGTGACTCTGCACCAGTCACAGGCTCTTGCCCAGCCTACCTCGCAAGATTGTTGATATTTATTTATTTTTATTTATTTTTCAATTTATATCCTGCCTTTTTCCTCAAAGGGCTCAAGGCAGCTTACGTCATTCTCCTCCTCCATCTTATCCCCACAACAACAACCCTGTGAGGTAGGTTGGGCTGAGAGTCTGTGACTGGCCCAGAGTCACCCCGTTGGCTCCATGGCTGAGCGGGGACTCGAACCCGGATCCTCTGAGTCCCAGTCCCATGCTCTTAACCACTACACCATGCTGCCTCTCCAGTTATGGGGATAGGACTGAGAGCAACAGAAGAAAGATACAAGCCACTCTGAGTTCTTTTAAAAAAGAACAAATCTAATACATAAATAATAAATATATAACCATGTGGATGGGGAAATGGTTCATGTACAGTGTCCGGCCGTGGGTTGGAGTATTTTAAAGTTGAATAATGCTTTCTAGCGAATAAGACAATATCGACATGTTAATAATAACCATACTAAATAAGAAAGCTCTTAACTTTCTTGACCGATCCCATTCTTGGTATGGGTATTTTAGGTATGTCAAGTTGATGACAAAATAGGTCGCCATCTTTGACTCCCTGCTCTTGAGAGCTGCATGTGCCAGGAAGACTTAAATTGCTGCAGCTTTCTTTGACAACAGAGTGCTGGCGACAACAGCACCTGGTGGATCTATTCCCAGCCAAGTCGCCGTTCTCAGGGCATTTATCAGAGAAAAGAGAAGAATCAGTAATGCTTATGTTCCCCATTCAAACAGGTTTGCCTTCTTCCAGAGCTTCAGTGCAGCTATTTCTAAGCCAAATCCAAACTCAAACCCGGCCAGTCCCCTGTGCTGGTCACTGCCATGCAACAGGCAGAAACCTAACAGGTAAAGCTGCTGCCACCAGGGTGGAGTTCGGTGGAGGGGAGAGGGGGAGAACACACCCTTGGCCCTACATATCTCAGACCCGGAGAGACGCTGTAGGTGCACGGAGCATCCTCCTCGTGCCGCCCCTTCCGTGGACCACACGCCCTCCTGCCAGATCCCTTTCCCTTGGGTTTTACCTGGCAGTCGAGCCTTCCTGGAAGATCTCGTGCTTCTGCTTCTTGAACAGCCGGGTGGCTTGTTTAATCTTCTCCAGCAAGTTGGTGAGGTAGACGTGAAAGTAGCCCTCCTCCCAGAGGTCGGCCAAGCCAGCCCCGTTCTGTTCCCGAATGAGCCGCAGGTGCAGGTGGGTTTGGGGCAGCAGGTACGGCAGGTGAGGGGGGCTGTTCCGGAGCCCCAGGCGGGGCTGGCTCACCAGCTGCTGCAGCTTCGCCAGCCCGTCCAGGGCTTTGTCCAGGGCACGGTGGGCCGACAGCCACCGGGGGATGCGGGCAGGCCCGGGCGGGATCGCCATGGCGGGCGAACGGCAGACAGGCGGGCGAGGCGCCCGGGCGAGGCCTAACCCAGCCGGGTGCCAGTCGCGGAGCCAGGACGGCAGGTTTGAGAGGGCTCTGCCTTGCGTCAGGGAGATAAGTGAGCGAGCCAGAGAGCGAGCGAGCCAGAGAGCGAGCGAGCGAGCGGGGAGGGAGGGAGGGAGGGGACGGAAGAAGCAAAGGTGGAAAAACAAGAGCCAAAGAGCAGTGGAGGCAGAAACCCTCAACGCAAAGCCAAAAACCGGATAAAAGAAAACGCCAGCTCTGAAAAGGAAGCAGCAGAGGACAAGGGGCCTTGGCGACACATCGCCCCGTCTGCAGCGCGGTGCCCACGGACGCTGCCTGCCTGCGTGAGGCCAGATTCCCCGGCTGCCTAAGGCACACGCACCGCCCACCCAGTGCCTGAATGAGGCATCTCCCGCTACAACTGTCTTGCGGCTGCGTGCTAGGTGCTGTACAGGCCACAGGCTGAACCGGGGGCGGGGCAGTTCTTGGTCCCTTCGGCCTGCTTTGCCTCTTCCTCCTCCTCCGCCTACGCATTGCGCTGGACGCCTAACCTTGCCCCAGTTTTGCAGGAAAAGCTTCTCCGCAGTTTCATCTCAGGTATGTTTCTGAGGTTAAAGGGCTGAAAAGAGCCGTGCTCCTGTATTTCCATTGGCCTGACTAGAAAGCTTGATTGCCAGGCCGGTGGTTTGGGGGGGGGGTGTTGCAACAGGTGGGGTTCCCTTTCTCACCCCGCCATAGTCCCTCTGGAAAGCAGCCCCCCCCCCATGGCAATGAGGTTGAGAAAATGCACCTCCATTCTTGGCACCAGAGGACAATCGGGGGAATAATCCCAACGTGGTGAGAAATGGGCCTTGCAACCGGGGCAGCAAACACCCAGGCCCTGCGAAGGCCTCGCATTTGCCCAAACTAGCAGGGCTTGTTTGCTTGTTTCAAGTCAGGCTTGCCCAGCTTGATGCTCTCGCTTTGTGTCAGACTGGGACTCCCATCATCCCCAGCATGCTGGCTTGGTTAGTGGGGGTTGTGGTCCAGCCCATTTGGAACCTCCAGGCTGGCAAATTCTGCTTTCCCCCAATGCTTTCCATCTGTTGGTCGGTGGTTGTTGCTGTTGGTACCTTTTTTCTTTGCATTTCATTGTCTGCGCGTGGCTCCCCTGTTCACTTGATTTGTTTACTCCGCTAAACCTTGTACATTCTTCTCAACTGCAGCCGATTTTATGCATCGCTTCAAGCACACGCCCTAATAACACTGTGAGCCTCTAGGCTGCCACAAAGCTGTTTATCTTACGCCTGGACACGGATGCCACGTTTGTTCAGAGGGTTCCAGAAATGGCAGCCCGGACCACACGGTTCCTAGCAAAGCAGGCACTCTCGGCTTCTCAGAAACGTAAAGCTGCCCTGTTCCCCTGACCTGGTGTTCTCCGAATGAGTTGGGACGACAGGGCAATGTGGGGTGGGGGTGGGGGGGCAGGAGGGGCAGGGGGAGGGAGTGGGTGGAGTTGTGCCTTTCCAGGGCTAGGATGCACTAACAGCTGTTGTGCATCGCAGCCTGTCGCACATCACAGCATGGCAGTGTAGGAACCGTGGGAGGAGAGACGAAGTGTTGGATCTGGCCCGTTCAAACAGGAGGCAGTGCATCATTCCCAACTGCTACTCTTAGTTCTATTTTTTTAATCTGTTGTAAACCGTCCTGAGATGTCTGTGAAGGGATGGTATAGAAGTTTTAATAAAAAAAAAAAGAGAGAGAGCCGAAGAGGACAAGGGTTGGCAAAGTGTTTGCTCTGCATACATTATCAAAGCTGGACCAGAAGTAGAGTACATCTCTCAGTAGTGCAGAAGACAGTGGCTGGACGGCTGGCATGGCGGCCCCCAGTGTGGGTCTCGGCCCTGGACAGGCCGGCCCCTCCTGCCTTCCCCTCCCTCACCCACGTTCTTCAATTTGAAGCCAGGCTTGGACAGGGCATCCCGTCAAACGGAAGCCCCCTGCAAACAGAGGCCTGTCTTATACAAAGTAGGACACCTGGCAACCCTATCACAGAACAGGCAGGCTGAGAAGAAGTTTTTAGCAAGCTGAGAGCTCAGATCTGGCACTGTGGAGGTATTTGGGGCGGGGGGCAGAGCCGATGGGGGGTTCACCATATCCTGACTTCAATTCCTGCCCCACTCCTCCCCAGCCATGGGGAGGTCCACATAAACTTGGGGCAGTCACTTGTCCCCATACATTAGAAAGATTCATGTGGACCAGTGTCTTTGGGAACGGGCGGAACAAAAGGGTCAAGATGTAGAAAAGAACCCAAGCCTTCTTTGCTTCTCGTGTTCTTTCCACTTGAGACTGGCCGTTTCCTTCGCCTGCAGAACTGGGCTAAATTCTGTTCCCTGGAAATATGCAAGGGTCAAGATTGTCCTAACCCTGGTGTGAAGCCTTTGAGGTTTTTTTCAGGTTGTAAGCCGCCCCGAGGCTTGTGGCAAGGGGCGGCATATAAATCTGTTAATAAATAAATAAAGCTTGAGAGCCGGCGTGGTGTCGTGGTTACGAGTGCAGGTCTGGGACCCAGGAGCTCTGGGTTCGAGTCCCCGCTCAGCCATGGAGCCACCAGGGTGACCTTGGGCCAGTCGCAGGAAGGAGGCACAGAAGGCGAGCGTGTGGGAAAGAGCTGATTACGAGTGTTTGCACAGAGATGGAACAATTGCAAAGCAGGCTGAAATCACACCCTATGCCAGAATTACAAATTGACGTGCCCCAAGCCTAGGGGCATTTGGGATGGTGCCAAAGAGCGTGGATGCCTGGACTTCCGCTCTGTGGGAGTGAGCAGAGCTGCGCCGCTGGCTCCCCCCTTTGCACAGAGCCTTCTAGGGTGCCTCCCCCACTCTTGGCTCACATTTTGGGGAGAGGCTCAGGTAGCTACGCCGGGCGGGGGGGGGGGAGTGTGCACGTGGCAGCAGGCTTAAGAATTGCTGGGAAATGGAGGATATGACTTGCTGTACCTGTATATCCAGCTGCCAGGTGCTCACCTGGGAGCCCCACCCTTCTCGACTCACCTGGGTGTCTGGCCCAAGAACTGCAGCATTTACAAAGGCTGGGCAGGGCGGAAGGAGGCTCCAAACAGGAAAAACTTTAAATGTGTCACATCGGCCAGTAGGGGGCGGTATTGTCCTATTCTCTCTCCCTTCTGCATCTTGTTAAATTCCGGGTGCTTACAGAAGCCTGATGAAATTGAGCTAACGCACTCCCTTCGCGGGCTGCTGCAGCAACTTTCAACCTTCAGCCTAGAGAGTGATGTTAATGCTGTTTGTTAAAGAAATGGAAATTCCTTACAGCCTTCAACTCTTGGGCAGATTATGCCTTTATCTGTAGCTGAACTATTGCTTTGACTGTAAGGATACCTCACAGTGGAGACACTGATAGACTGACTGACGCAGGTGTGTAGAGGAGAAGTTTCATGACTCAGAGGAACTGAGCTACGGATCCCAGAGGGTTTGTTGTTAGTCGCAAAGTCGTGTCCGACCCATCGCAACCCCATGGACAACACTCCTCCAGGCCCTCCTGTCCTCCACCATCCCCCGGAGTCCACCAAGCCCACACCCACTGCCCCAGTGACTCCATCCAGCCACCTCATCCTCTGCCGCCCCCTTCTTCTTTTGCCATCAATCGCTCCCAGCATCAGGCTCTTCTCCAGGGAGTCCTTCCTTCTCATTCGGTGGCCAAAGTATTTGAGTTTCATCTTTAGGATCTGGCCTTCTCAAGAGCAGTCAGGGTTGATCTCCTCTAGGACTGACCGGTTTGATCGCCTTGTGGTCCAAGGGACTCACAGGAGTCTCCTCCAGCACCGCAATTCAAAGGCCTCAATCCTTCGGCGCTCAGCCTTCCTTATGGTCCGAACTTTCACAGCCATACATTGCAACTGGGAAAACCATTGCCTTGACTATACACACGTTTGTTGGCAGTTTACCTCCATTAAATTCTCCCCTCTGCTGTGAGCTTACCTTGGGCAACTTCCTACTCTCTTAGGGCTTCTTGACAGAAGGTGTTTAAGTGCTTTCAGGATCTCTGCAGGATCAAGACTGGCTCCTTTCCCCTCCCCCTTGGGCTTTCTCTTTCTCTGCCTTTCTCTGGTCTCTCTACACAAGGCATCTACTGTGTGCTCCCAATTCTTCACCCATGCCACACAAGATCTCCTCCAGAGTCTCTCCCATCCTTTGCAACCATTTCTCCAGGTATTTTCAGGTGCACGCTAAAAGGTACAGACAGCTCTTGTTGCGTGCCATGCAGGCAGGCGGAAGCCTCTGCCAATTTCAGAATCTGCATGGACGCAGATGGCAAAGTCCACACCGCTCTGCTTTTTCCAAGCCTGCTCCTTCAAGGATCTCGGGTCAGGGACGTGCCATGACGTCCTGTCATCTTCCCGAGATGATGTAGGTGAGCCGAGAATGCCTAGTTTCTTTTTTTTAAAGAAAAGGGTCCTGGAGGTCTTTTACACAGCACGTAAAGATGGAACTCTCTTCCATGGGATGCCGCAATGGCCACCAATTTGAGCTTTAAAGTGGGTGGAGGAGGCGGCCACCCATGGCTACCCATCCTGATGACCTCCAGTATCAGGGCAGTAAGCCTAAGGGCACCAGGTGCTGGGGAACATGGGCCGGAGGGTGCTGCTGCACTCGTGCCCAACTTCTGGGATCCTGCGGGGCCTGATCCAGCCAGACTCCTCGGATGTTCCTCAGCCTGTGTGCCGTGTCCAGCCATGGTTCCACCCAGTGTGGTCGGCTGTTGGGCCCTCCCAGCAGCTTCGGCAAGGAGCAAGCAGATCAGCAGAAGTTCTACATCGTGCCACAGATGGTTCACTTGCTCCCAAGGTAGTAGGCAAACCCGTCTCTGACGAGTTTGCCCAGTGCATCTCTGCATGAGTCAGTGCCTGCATTCCCATCAGGAAGAACTTGAAAATAATTACTCACATTACATTGCAATGCAATGCAATGCAATGCAATGCAATGCAATGCAATGAAGGGCATTGCTCCTCCAAGGGCAAGCATCTTCTTAGTATTTGTGGAAGATTGGTGGAACAGAAGGGCCTTCCACGGGTGCTTCCTCTCTTTGGCATTCTATAATGACAGTCTGATCTAGCATGATTTATATTCTCCTGACTGCATTTGGATGACGTGCTGTGGCTTGTTGTGGATTATTACCCTAAAAACAAACCATGGGTTATGCAAGGGTTGTTTAATCCTTACATTAACCTTGCTTGCTGGGTTCACAAGACACAACTCCCAAACAGGGGTTGCCTATTCAAAATGTTGCATCATACAAACAAGGCCCGACGTGTTCATGCTTTGCATCTCTTCAAAGCATTCAAGCCCCACAACACTTGTGTGGCACATATTTGCGTGGAGCATAAATCTGTACATTCGGTGTGCATGGGCTTCCACAGACATTCCACGGAATACTGCAGAAGGAGACCCTTTGAAAAAGAAACTCCCCAACTCACCGGATAATTGTGGGGACTTAACTCTGTACCTGTATCAACACACACACACACACACACACACACAGCCCTTGAAAGTAGAAAAATACTTTTATTAACAAATTAGGAAAAACCCCTCTCCATCCACTCTTCCCAACCCTGGGATGATCTGAGGGTGCTACTTTTCAAGTGTTTTTTTCTCTTACAAGCAGAAAAAAATGGGATGGGGAAGAAGAGACTGGGACCCCAAGACATAGTTCTTTTGGGTGGGGGGGGGGACACAGAAATGTTAATGATACGAAGTGAAACACAGGAGCCTCCCTAATACTGAGGCACGACATCCAAGTGCACTGCCGTTGACTCCAACCTGGGGCCCGCCGGATCTTTAGCACTGGCATTGCCCATGTGGGTGTGGGCGCTTCCACGTGCTTTGGATCACAGCACCCATCAGCCAGCCTGGCCGATGGTCAAGAAGGTCGTTGGTGGAAGCACATGGAGGGCACCTCGCTGGGGAAAGCGGATTGGGTTGCTAGCGTGTCAGGCAGGGGACCTTTCCCAGCCCTGCCTGGAGGTATCGGGGACCAAACCCAGGACCTTCCACATGGGAGCCCCTTCCCACCACTTCCCAGAATCACAGAAGAGCAGACTGGCAAGGGGCCAGAGGCCATCGGGTCCAGCCCTGCGACTGCAGGACACCAAGCAACATCTTCCCATTCTGAGGAGTGGCCAGACGCTTTTGGATCCTGCCCGCAAGGGGCGGGTCTCATGGGGGGGGCACTTCAAGAGAAAATGGTCACCTGTGGGATTCCTTTCCAGCTTGAGTCCCCTTCCTGAGGTGGGTTGACAGGGGTTCTGCACCCAGCAGATGTTTTGGCTTCCACAGCATCACCTGCGAGGTGCACTTCGTATTCGCCTCTAATCGTCTTGCCCCACTAATCTTCTCCACCTCTGCAGCTTCCTCTAAAGTTCAGGATCTGCCCAGAAATTTTGGAAACTGCAATCCTGGGCCACTCACGCTTTCAGAAAGTCCCCATGTTTTCCCCCCACCCCACACTACTTGTGGGGTTTTCATTCTTCAGTTCCCTCCCCTGCCACACTACACCAGGCCACTTGTACTTCCTGAAATACGTAATTCTAGGACAACCGGGGGCGAGAGGGAAGCAAGAGAGGCTCCATTCACGTCTCCCGGCCCTTAAGGTGGAAAGTGCAGATTTATCTCAGGTGAAAGCACTACCTGCTTCACAGGTGTGCAATTCCACATCCCTCCACTGGAGGGAGACATAGCACCACGACCGCTGGTACGCCAGCACTTGCCACCATCCCGCCACAGTGGCTTGCCAAGGTGGGAACATGTGGACGGACGCCACTGCTGCTATTCCCTTCCCTAGAAATGTGCCCTCCCCACCCCAAACAAAACCTGGGAAGAAGCAAAACCGAAAGAGACTGGCGCTGTGGTTGGGGGGCAGAAACGGGGATGCCAGCAGATCTCAGGGTCGCCGCACGTTGCTACACAGAAATACGCGGGGCAGGAATGCGTGTCCCCAGGCAGGTGGGCGTTCTGGATTCCACAGCAGCCAAGAAGGGCTGGCCTTGCGCCAGGAAATTGTAGCAGCAAAGTCTAAGCTCCGTGGGCCTCTGCCTTGTGAAGTGCAAGCTTCCTGGGGAAGTCTCCCAGGTCCAGGAGGCCGGTGGGCATCCCTCGGTCCCCGGCCGGCCGTCAGCTGCCACTGGGCCCGCTGTTGTGGCTGCGGAGCCAGTGCCCTTCCTGGCCGGAAGCTGACGGGTTCTCCAAGTTCAGGAGCATTTGCGAGGGGTCCATCTCCGTGCCCCGTGGGTGAATCCGACTGGGAAGAGGCACAGTGGGCACGGGGACGACAGGGTGGCTCAGGCCAATTGGGAGCAGCTGGAGGTGCGGGGAGGAGAGGGGATGGCCGGACGTCGCAAAGGGGTAGAGGGCGGCGTGGTGGAAGGGGCCGTCCATCATGTTCTTGGGCATAGGCAAGTAGAACGCAGGTGTGCCAGGGAACCCAGCCGGCTGCTCTAGGGCAGGCGGAGTGGGGCTCCTTTCCAGTTTTACTTCATGCGAGGAGGCGGGTGCCGACGGCCCATTGGCCGATGTAATGCTCTCTGGTTTCTGGTTGGTGGAGTTGGGGGATTGCACGGCCCGGTGGGGCTTTGGGGTCCGGGCCGGGCTGGGCGTTGTCGGGCACGAGTCGGGTGAAGCCCGGAGCAAGCCTGCAGAAAGCAGAAGCGCGACAGGTAAGGCTGCTGATCGATGAGACGCGTTCGCTCTATCACCGAGTGCTCAAAGGCGGGGACAATCAGCCCAAAAGAAGTGAATTTACCCATGGCTGGAACCTCAGCAGGGATTCCTTTCTGAGATGCTGAAGGAAGTGTAAGATTAAAGCTGCCCTTTAAGGCAGTTTAAAGAAGTAAATTAGTTACTGCTTCACCAACACTGAGACAGAACAAATCTCACACCAGAACCAAAAGAGCACCCGACAGTCTGTCCTTAGCTAAACCCCTCCAGGGCTTGGTGAGGACATCGAAAGAAAATGGCTCCCACCGATTAATCACAGTTAGTTGTGATTAATTCACTGGCTGCTTAACCGTGGCAGATCGAAATGTGAGAAGGCGGCAACGGTTCCCCCTCCATGGTTGTTCCTGGCCCTCCGCTCTCCTGGCACAAGGTCTGTATCCCGACCGAGGCAGCACTCTTCCCTCGCTCGGAGGGGGCTTACTCACCAGCGTGGGCAGGCCGGATGCCTGGGGAACTGGTGGTGCTGGTGGCTGGGGACGACCCATCACGGATGTTGTCCGGCGGTGGTCCAGGACGGGAAGCTTTTCCTCTCAGGATATCGATCACCTGGCAGTGATGGAAGAGACGACAAGAGATTCTCAGGGCCGTGTTTGCCTGGCTGCTATTCCTTGATAGTTCAGCTTGCGCTGAAGGACTAATTGTGGGAGCCCTTCGCCTGTTCCTAACACAAGCGTCCTTTCCCTAAATGAGAGGCGAAAGGGGCCACATGGGCCCAGATGAGCACCCCTCTTTGCTGCAAGATGGCCAGGACCAAGACCTCGCTGGCCTTTGATGCTGAGCTCCCCTCGGAGTACGGGCAGAGCTGGGCCAAGGGTGCTAGCCACACCCCATCCATTGCTTTCCATGGGTGTGAGGATCATTATCTGTTGCTGGGACTTGGCTCTACTCGTGTGCAAGCTCCCGGCGTGATTTAGAACTCTGTGTTTCAAGAGGTGATGCTCAGCCCCTTTCCCTCCCTCGAATCGGGTGCTGCTTGAGACCTGCGCCCCTAAAGAAACCTGAGATGGCACCCACCCACAAAGAGGACACGCATTAGCCTGGGGCATGATCGACGAGGAAAATCTGACATCAGACGCCTGGCTGGAATTCACTGGAAACCGCAATACTGCGAGCGCTTCACTTCTGCTAATCTGAGGAAATGGTTTGTCCAGCAAAGCCTGAAATGGCCCTTCTTGAATTCTCTTCCTGTCCATGGGACACAAGGTGAGCCAGAGTTCTGCATCATCCTTCCCGAAATCCCTGCCCACACTTCTTTGATACCCTTTTGCCTGCCCACACACAGAGGGACGGTTGAGTACCTTTTCCCTCTAGCCTTTCCTTGGACACGCCAGAGTCTGGCAGAAGCAATGCCACAATTCGGCCTCACTTCCCCAAAACTCAGAGCTCTGCGTGGCCCGTGACGATGACGTGTCAACACAGAAACGGGCTGTTGCGGAATTACGCATTCTGAAAAGCCTGGCTTAAAAAGGAGGCCTTCCTGTCTTCAGTATCGGGATAACAACACCCGGTGAAATGATACCGGGATCACCTGCATGTCTCCTGCAAGCACCACCTCAACCTTATTTTAATTAACATTTTTAATTCTGGGAGAACCTGGCATGCTACAAACAGAAGAGTGCCTCAGCATTTTTATTTCAAATCAGTGTTCAGCCACTAGCTCTGCCTTGCACTTAGGTCTTCGGGCAAGTTCCTTCTCTTTTAGCCTTGCTGGTCCACCTTCGGAAAAGATGAGCCATTTTATGAATGGGCACTCACTCCAGGTGACACGCCAAAAAGCTTGGGGAGAGTCAGGCCGACAGGGGTGGGGGGCTCTGAATGGCATATGAGACACTTAGGGGCAGCCATGCCCAAGCGTAAATACCAAACTTTAGCCATGGCCTTCGGGCACTTCTCACCGAATCATAGAACAGTGGAGTTGGAAGGGGCCATGGAGGCCATCGAGTCCAACCCTCTGCTGTTGCAGGACACCACATTACACCATCCCACCCAGAGGGCTGTCTAGGTTCTTTCTGAATGTCTCCAGTGTGGGAGAGCCCCCCCCTCCCTCCAGACAGCCAGTCCCACTGTCGTGTTGCTCTGACAGTGAGGAAGCTCTTCCTGAACCTGGGTTGCCGCAACTTGAATGGATTATTCCTTGCCCCCCGCCCCGCGTCTTCTCACCCTCTTGTTCTTGGCCACCATCAGGGGGGTGTCGTTGTGGTAGTTCTTGAGGCTGCCGTCTGCCCCGTTGCGCACCAGGAGTCGCAGGGTGTCCAAGAGGCCCCGGCCACTGGCGGCGTGCAGCGCCGTGTTGCCCCCGTACGACTGCGCGTTGACGTTGGCTCCGTGCTGCATGGCGGGGAAAAGACACGATTGTTGAGCGGTTTTGGGATGACGCGGTTTTGCCCGGAGAAGCCGACGGCCTGGTGCTGAGCTGAGATTTGTGAAATTCTGCACTTCCCACTTTAAAGGCTGTCAGCTTCTGGCCCTTCTGATGCCTGCACCTGAGCTCCTGGGTTTTGCAGCTGTGGCAAAGCTTTACTTCTGTAAATTACCTAGCATGAAAGTGCACCTGATCTTTCCTATTACTCTAGAGAAGGTGCATGCAGCCCCGATTTGGATAGAGACCGCAGTCCACCAAGAAGGGAGGACAAAACCTTCTCTTGCGGCCATTTGCTTCCCAAATCCACCCCCAATATGTAGGTTAAAGGTGCGGGGGGGGGGGAATCCATTGATGTCAACTGGGTTTTTTAAAAATAATTTTTAACCTCTGGGCAGGTGTGGGGAATTTTGAAAAGCAAATGGTTTGCAGGGGATGGGCTTCATTCTCCCTGTGGTGGAGCTGATCCGAACTGAGGCTGCACAGTCCCATACTAGAGGGGGGAAAGGAAAGAAAGTTCAGTGACAGCCGGTGTAATTAACATAATGTGTATGTAGTTTTACCCTCAGAGGTTTTTATTTATCACAGCATGTGACTATTATGCCAAACGATCTTTCCCCACCCTTGTGGCTTCCAGATGTTTTGGATTAAAATGCTCCTCACCCTTGATCCTGTTTAACAGATGCTATAAACTGAAGCATCTGGGAGATACCTGCTAAGCCCCAGCTCAGCCTGGTATGAATTTCAGCAGGAAGGCTTGGGCTTGGGCCCAGGCCCTCCTTCCTCCTCTCTCTGATGGTGCAGCTGGAGGAACTGGGGAACACCTGCCTAACAGCGAGTTTGGTGTTGTCCTGTTGTTCGGTCCAACAAACTCTGTTTGGTTTTAATTATGGTTAGTTTCAAGTAAGCAACTGTCAAACTACAGTTCCTGCTAACTGTGGTTAGTTTAAGCAAGCCAGTGAACTCTAGCCAGCTGGTATAAATTAACCCACAGTTAAGGTTAACCATACTTTGTTGGTTAGGATGACATGACAAACTGTTGCTTTGTGGGTCTGTATCAGAGGCCTTGGATCTGGAAGATCAGTTGAAGTACACGTGAAACAACATGCTGAGGGTAAGCAAAGTGAACGTCTCCAGCCAGGAAGGAGAAGAGCAGCAGGGTATATGCGAGCCCAGGGCTTGCCATGGCGCAATCCTTTATACACACTAAACTATGGTTTGGCAAGCAGCATGCCACCTAGTGCCTGCTGGATGTTTCGCATTATAACTCCCAAAACTTGCCATTGGTCTTGCTGGCTGGAGCTGATGGAAGTTGCAATCCAGACTGTCCGGAGGGCCCAGGTGGCCTACTCCGGGGTGAGGTGAGAGCCGAATGCTGCCATTTCCTCCCCCTCGCATGTTCTTATTGCTATTTTTAACCAGGTTGCATCTTGACAAGGGGGCACGAGCCCAGCAGAGGGATCACCGAGCTGCACTGGGTTCAGCAAGCGGAAGAGCTTCCTTACCTGTAGGAGCAGCTCCACCATCCCTAGATTATCGTTTTCTACAGCATGCAACAGGGGGGATCTCCCACTCTTGATGTCCTGAAAAAGAGGGGGCAACAGGGGCATCAGTTCGGTTCCCAGCAAGAGCCACAGCTGTGCCGCTGGGGAATGATGGAGCCGCGACACAAATGTGTCCGGCCAGCGCCACGCGGCTGCGGCTGCTGCACGGAGCTGGCACAGGCCCTGCGAGGTTCCCGAATTTTCTCCAGCATTTCCATAATCCCTGAAATTGGATGCTTCTTCTAACAAGAACAAACAAAGGAAAGTTTGTAATTGGCTCCTCCTAAGATTGTGACCAGAAATCTGATGACTTTCCTGCATAGACATGGGAATTTAGGAAGGAAAAGGAGGAAGTGGAATAAGCCAAGATGTGTTTCAAAAAACAAGAAGAAAGAGAAAGCAAAACGGGAGGGTTATTGGGCAGTGTCCTGATGCTTTGGACTACAACTTCCATCAGCCCCAGCCAGCAAAGTAAATGGTAAGGGAATATGGGAGTTGTTGTCCAGTCTGGAGAGCAGCATATCACCTTGCTTCATGCTGAACAGAAGGACAGGAAATATTTACTGTCATTGATACAAATGAATGACATATTAAGTGATTGGAATTATTGTAATTGATTCTTTCCATTCTTGAATAAATTGATGATGGGGTGGAAAAACTTAAAAGCGGTCCCTTACAGCTGCAAACAATTAAGAGAAGTGAAATCCTGGTACATTATAAGGTTACTTTAATAAAAGGGTGTCTCTTTCTGGTGAAAGAAACACAAGTTCTGATTGATGTTGGGAATTAGGGAAGATTAAAGCTTCTTTCAAAAAGAGAAAGAAGATGATTAAGCAGAAAAAGGAGAGGAGAGGCAGTGTGGTGTAGTGGTTAAGAGCGCCGGACTGGTACTCAGGTGATCTGGGTTTGAGTCCCTGCTCAGCCATGGAACCAACTGGGTGACTTTGGGCCAGTCACAGACTCTCAGCCCAACCTACCTCACAGGGTTGTTGTGGGGATAAGATGGAGGAGGAGAATGATGTAAGCTGCCTTGAGCCCTTTGCAGGAAAAAGGCAGGTTATAAATCGGAAAATAAATAAAAAAAATAAAAACCCAGTTCCTTCTTTCCCATTTCTGCAGCGTGGGAAAGTAAAACTGGGATACTCAAAAGCAAAATGCAGCTTCCTCAAACAGGAGGCACAGCAGGGCTGGGTTTTTAAGACCTGTAAAGGCTGCACAGAGGCCCCCTCCACAGCTTTGCACCATGTGCCGGGGAACATCGGGGTGGCCCCTGGCACATTTTTATTCTCCCATGGCCGAACAGGCCTGCTCTTCTCTACATAAGCTCTGCATTTGTATGTGTGCATCTGCTACCCAGGAAGACAGCAATAAAATCAAGGTTTTTTTTTAAAGAAAAAGATCTCTATATAAAATCCATGCAAGTTTGTCGGGGTTATGTTTTGTTTCAGCTAGCAAAGAGTGCCTACATGATCTATTCTGTAATCCTGGACAAACAGCAACAGATCAACCCAGAGAGAAGAAATCTCTATAAAACTGCTGTGCTGAAGCTGTTTGGTTTGAGGGCTGATTTTCATATCGGGGAAGCTTTTTTGGGGGGTGGGAGGAAGCTTTTGCTGCCCGTAATTACGTCTTAGGAAAGGCATTTCGACTTTTTTGAATGGAGAACAAACCTGGGACTTCCATACCTTACTATGGATCCCCCCGAGTGAAAAGCCTGCCGTGTGGTGGTCCCATTTCTATGGCATTCCCTGCCTCAGGGGGTCAGCAAGGCACCAACAGGGGGCTGTTTTCAGCACCTGCTGCAGGCACCTTGGTTTTATTTATTTACGTATCAAAGGCTTTTATAGGTGTCCACGACAAGGATCTCAGAGTCGTCATGGCTTTAATGTCATCTTGCATTTAGTGCACTGCTCCTGGTATCTCTTTTAGCTTTATTTATTTATTTTATTTATTAGAAAAAATTCTATGCCGCCCCTTGCCAACTAGCCTCGGGGCGGCTCACAGCAAAGCTTTGCTTTGTTCACCGCTCCAGAATCTGCCAATATTTGTAGCAGGAAAACGATGCAAGCCACTTTTTGAGTTCTTGAAAAAAAAAAAAAAAAGAATACGGCAGGATATGCATGTGATAATTTTTTTTTAAATAATGCATGTGATAATTTTTTTAATAAAACATTTTAATAATGTTTATAGGTTTTAATTTGTGCAGCCAGTGTGTTTCCGGGTTTTAATTGTAATTGTTGTTTGTTATTTGTTTTGTATTTATTTATTTTGGTGAGCCGTCCCGAGGCTATATAGCAAGGGGACGGCATATAAAAACTTTAAATAAATAAAAATGCATTGATAAATTTGGTTGCTCAACATTGGCTGACAGCAGAATGTGTTGGCAGCCCCACTTACCTGCCCCCGCCCCACTAACAAAAGTTGCGTTTGTTTATTTGTTCAACTTATATTCCGCAATTAAATTTGTGCTAAGGACTCTCTAAGTGCAGTCAACATTGGGGGGGGGGGGTTAAACGTTCTGTCTGGGGCAATGAACCTGTGTCGAGCTGTTCACACATGCAGGCCATCTCATGTGGGCATTTGTGGAAGGAACGCACCCACACGGCCAAAAGTATTTAGTAACGCTGGAACTTTGCGAAGCAAGAAGGAACCAGGATGCATCTCTGTGGGGGTTGTTACTCAGCTTGGTAAGCAGCCCTTCCCCATGACTTGCAGAAGCAAACCGGTCTCTACTCCGCCATGGGAACAGCTCCCATTTCCTCAGACAATTCCACTGGATTCGCCCATGTTCACAGGCAGGATTGTTTCCAGGGCTGGGGACAAAGCTGCACAAGGCATCGCCGCTTGCAGGCGTGACCTGCGTGCGTAGCATGCGCGCTACATGGCACAGCTGTGAACTTCCCCATGTGTGCTGGTCATGCTCCATGACATGTAGACGCCTACAGGATCCTGGGAACTGGACAGCAGTAAGGCCCCCATATTCAAGAGGCATCATCAATGTCACCAAAACTGGATTTGGGATGAGGGGTTAAAAAGAAAAACCCCCTTGGACGAAAAGGGCAAAAACCCCCCAAATGCACAAGCCCACGTTATCTTAAGAATATAATACTGAGGCTTTTATGGCATTATTGCTCTCAGCAGACCTTTGACCACTTGGCTCCTTCCTAGAAGTATTTCCTTCAGCAACTCCTCTAGAACAGTCTTCCCCAAACTGCTGCACGCTGGAGGGTTGGGCTGCAGCCCCCCCGTCCCCCCCCCAGCCCTGCTGGCTGGGGCTGCTCCGCACTGAAGACTGAAGGGCACCAGGTTGGGAAACGCGGCTCTGTGGCGTAGCAGAGGGGTCTGTGGGGGTGTCTTTAGGACTGGGGGGAGAAATGAGCATGCTAGGTCAAATTTTGGGGTTCTGGCTTCATGTCTCGCCTCGTTATCACCGGCTTTTCACTTCTGCCTGCTTGAATTTAATTGCCTGGCCACCTGGCCTGTCCAGAGACTTTCCATATGGCTGAAAGCCAACACCAGAGGAATCATGGCTGGAATCTGGGCGTGGGGGGTGGGGGGGGGCTTGCCCCTGTGTAGAGAGGCCCATGCTGCCCAGAACTTCCTCCTTGGCGTGTGATTTCCTCCTGCGTCCTTCAAAAGTCCTTCCCCACCTGCCTTGAGCTCAGGTTCATCTCCACAGACAGATGGTTTAAATCCCCGGATGCAAACTCACATCCAACGGGAGGGATGATGCCGCGTGGTACAGCCCCTGCTTTGCACGCAGCAGCTCTCAGCTGCCCTCCCTGGCAGGGCCGGAAAATCTACCTGAAATCCCGGAGAGCACCTGACTGTCATCTCTCGTGGCCAAGCTCAGTGTAAAGCATCTCACCCTGTTGAGACTGTAAGCTCCTTGGGGCAGACACCTGTCCTGTTCTAGCTAGCAAAATGCCATGCATGCAGTCATGGTGCCGGATACAGAGATGAACGGAAGGCGGTCAGGTGCTCTCTTGCTTCAAATGGCAGCAGGACGCGATTTCACTTCGGGAAGTTCGATTCCGCCCACCCGCACCGTGTCCACACGGCTGTCAGAATTCAGTCCGCGCCTCTTCTCAGAGCCCTGCACTTACCACAGCGTCTATGTCGGCCCCGTGTTCCAGCAGAGTGAGGACCGCTTCGCAGCTGGAATTCCCAACAGCCACATGGAGTGGGGTGAAGCCTGGTCAGAAGGCAGAGAGAGAAATGCGGCACTTGTGGGGTGGAAACCCAGCGGTGAGCTTACCCAAGAGACTCCCATCCACCAGGCAATGGGAAAATCAACCCTAAATCAGCCTTGCACAAGCTGGCACCCACAAGACAGGCTGGATTGCAACTCCCATCAGCCTCAGACAATGGGAAGGCACCAGGTTGGGGAAAGCTAATCTTCCTTCCCCTTCCCTCCATGCGACCCTCGCTTGTGTTGATCTTTGAATTGGGGATGGAAAAACAGCAGCCCTCTGGATGTTGCTGGGCTGCAACCTCCATCATCCTCAACCACTGGCCATGCTGGCTGGGGATTGTGGGACCTGGAGCCCAGCAACATCTGGAGAGGGGAAGAGGTCAGCTCTAGGGTGCTGCTTGTATGAAGAACAGTAATAGAAGTTCCCGGAGATGCGTCTTCCCCACACCAGCTTTCCCCGACCTGGTGCTCTCCAGAAGTTCAGGACTACAGCTCCCATCAGACCCAGCCGCCATAGCCAGTGGTCAGGAATGCCGGGAGGGGCAGTCTAAAACCTCCCAGGCAGCACCATCTAAGTGAGAGGAAGCGGGTGGGAAGCACCCCCCCCCTTCTCCGGGATGTGTCTGCGCTCACCTTCGAAATTCCGGGCCTCCAGATCCACCAGGGCAGCGTTTCCTTGCAGCAAATCCTTCAGGCAGCGGAGGCTGGCGTGTTCGCAGGCGAGGTGCAGGGACGTCTGCCCGTTGCGGTCCAGGACCATCGGAGATGCCCCATGAGAGAGGAGCAGCTTCACCAGGGACGGCTGCGAGGTGATGACCGCCAAGTGTAAGGGAGTCTGGAGCAGAGGGGACAAAGTCCTCCGTCTAAGTACTGATCCCTGCTGGGACTGTACCGGTGGGAATCGATGGTTGCTACAGTCATACCCTGGTTTGCTTTTAAATAAACATATGGCCCAGTCCCGTGTATATTTAGACAGAAAAAAGCCCGGCCCTTCAAGCATGCCTCAGCTTTGCATTTGACTTCCGGTACAAAGCTGGGAATATTAACTGGATTCCTCAAAGCATTCCAATTTTCATTCCAAAGGATTGCTTTGAAAATAACTATTTGGGATCAGTTTTAAGCTGTGCACTGGACATTTCAGATTTGGAAGCGAATGCCCATTCGTGTGATTAGATGCTAGGACAGCTTTCCCCTAAAAGGTGCTCTTTCCCAGCTCTCCACCAAAACTGCACTCAAGGACAACTCACAAACGCAATTAAGACAATCCATCCAAAAAAGGATAAAATAACAGTTAAGCAGGCAAAAATCAGTGAAATTCCAAATGTAGGAATATAATTATCTTCACCACCCACTTCTGTTTGCTTGTTCATTATGCAGTGTTCGTTGTCTGTATTATTAAATTCAAGACGAATCTTTTTCATTCTCAAGTTAAGCCCAAGAAGCTGACATATCACAGCCATTTCATTTCCACTTCTGTTTCTTCTCCCTTCCTCTGTTGCCCCTCCTTTCTGCTTATTAGGGTTTTGAACGTCGTTCGGCTTGAGGGTCAGCTTCCATTTCAGAAAAACATTCAGGTGTTGCATTCCAGTGACAGGCAAGACCAAAGCCAAACTGACATATTTTAGCTTAAAACTCTAAACTGCTGGTAAGAAAGACTCAAAAGAGGCATTCCAAGCTTTGAGAAGGGCAAAGCAGACAAAGCAGGAGAGCACGGATTCCAGGGAACCTCAGCAAACAGGATGGGGACCGCAAGGGGGTGGCTGGTTCTGCATCCTGATTTTTGGTTAGGGGGAAGAAAGAATCAGCCCCATTCCGGTTATTATGCCTTACAATCGTTATCAGAGCCTCCGCTGTGGATATACATATTTAAATCATTTCCGGGGTGGGTGGCGGATCAAGACATCCCCCTGTGGGCACCTCTGAGCGTGGAGAGAAATCCTACAGGGTGTCGGAGGTCATTTCTGGCTAATGGCAAGCAAACAAGCGGAGAAAGCCGAACGTGTGTGTGCACACCCTCGCTGCTGTGACATCCGTGGCTTTGCGCAACTGAAGAAGAACTTGCTGGTGCCAGGAGCAACGTCTCTTGTGCACCAGGAGGAAACCCAGCGAAGAAACCTCAGCAGAAACCGCATCCACCAGCACCTGCCCGAGCTGACGTAACCGACGCTTCTCAGAAAGGGCTCTGGCTGGTTCACAGCAGGGTTTATAAGAAACAGATAAGGAAATGACAGTGGGTCAGGGGCAGGCTGGGAGCGTGGGCTGTGTAACGCCGAAGCGAGGCGCCCTCCGCTGACGCACGCAACACAAACACTCAGTTCTTCAGAATTCGCTCCTGCAAGCCACAGCACCTGGCCTCTCAGCAGGCTTCTGGCTGCCTCCAACGAGGCGAGTGGAGAGAGCAGGTTTCCAGAGAGAGGGCTGCCCGGCCGGCCTTTGCCTGAACACGGAATTTTGGGGTAGGGGAGGCCTCCTTTTCCACTCTGAAGTTCCCATGTTTTCCAACTGCTTCATCTGCCTCTTTTCCTCCCTGGAAATACCCGCTGTGGAGGAAAAGCTGGAACAATGGTGCCAACCCCTTTTGACTGGCAGCGCTGGGAGCTATTAGTCCAGAAGCAAGAGAGGAGTGGGGGGGGGGGGGCGGGGAGAGGAAAAGTTTGTTCCTATAAATAGTTCTTTCACTTGGAGATCCTCCAAAGTCAGGGCCCAAGTGTTCTTCAGAAGTCATTCATCATGCCAGGCTCATGGAAGGAATGGGTGGACAGGAGGCAAGCTTAGACAAGTGCCAAACACAGTTTGGGAGATTTGGCTTGGAGCATTTAGAAAACAATTCTTAAAACTTCTGCCTCTTCCAATTTTTGCCAAATGTCATCATCCGCCTTGAGGGATGGAAAGACCAAACATAGTCTGCCAATGCAAGCTTTTAAAGGTAAGGCGTCTGATAGCAGCTTGATAAATTGCAAATATAGATCTTAGGGTTGAATCATAGAACCATCTATTGTGCTCAAGCAAATATGAAGCCAGAACTGTGGGCAGAGGAGCAATAAAAGACAAAGCAAGTTGCATCACTGATGGCCAGTGTGGCACAGGGGTTATGGTGTCGAAATGGGGCATAGGCGATCCGGGCTCTAGCCCCCATTTGGCCATGAAGCTCCCTGCGTGGCTCTGGTCAGACCTCATTCTCACCTTGACCTACCACGCAGGGCTGTTGTGAGAATAAAATGGAGATGCGGAAAGTATAAGCCACCTTGGGTTCCTCGGAAGAGGAAAAAAGGCAAGGTATAAAGGTAATAAAATGATGATGTTGGTCAACTGAAAAACCCAGGTACACTGTCCAAATAAAAGCATTTTATGGTAGTAGCCAGGGAAGTACATTTATGCCACCAGAAGGCAAGAAGGATTAATAGCATTAATAGCCAGTGGGTAAACGCGGGTTGTCGAGGGAAACCTCCCTTCCTGTAGTCGGCGGATGGTCACCGGGTTTTGACAGAACGCTCCCCCTCCCCGTCCGTTTGGTGACACAAATGACCTCGCTTTTGAGATGCATTTTCTTGCTGGCCATCTTGTTCTTCTGATACAGATCTCAGATTTAGATCTCTCTCACAGACCGACCGGGGTTGGGGGCAGGGGTGTGTGTAAGAAGGGAAAGTGCTTCTGAAAGAGCCGAAAGCTACACATGCAACAGCTTGGGGCATGACTCTGAAAACATGCATGGTGGGAGAAATAATCCTCGCTCTCTTGGAACTTTGGCAAGCTCTAATTTTGCTGTTTCATGCATCCCTACAAATCTGTCCGGGCTCAAAGACTGACCACAGAGAGTGGTCATTCCCAGGAAGAGCCTTTTCAGTGGTGGCCTCACACAGGTCCGATTCCCTCTCCCAAGAACTCTGCTTGGCTCCTGCTCTGTGGTCTTGAAACACAAGATCCGAAGGCCATTTGAAAAAAGCATTCTTTCAGGACTGGTGACGACGTCCCTGCTCTCCCTCCATACATATTTCTCATCGGGCCCTGTTTTCAAAAGCGTTTGCTTTCTGCATTCTTAATTCTAAGTCAACTTGCTGAGGGCCTGCCCCAACCCAGGTAGCACAGGCGAAAAATAAACAAACAAACAAACACCCCCCCCCCCCCCGTGAGAGTTTCCTGCAGTTGTGAGTCAGTCCGGCTGGCTGACGGGGGAGAGCGATCACTTCTGTGTAACGTGCTGGGGAAGTTGGCTGGGGACGGCTGCCAGCTGGGGCTAGGGAAAGTCCCTTGGTGAGAGAGTTGGGCCCCCGGCGCCTCCTGGGAGCTGGCTTGCCCTTTTTGCCCCCTCTCTCTGCTGCTGCCTGTCGAAGCCCCACGGCTGTGCAGGCGCCTTCCCTCCCCGGGGTCCCCCCCAAGGGCCTCCGTTCTGCAACCATGCCCCTCTGTGCCCCCTGCTTGCCATGCTGAGGGCACCGGCTCGCTCCCACCCCTTCTGCTGCAGAGGCGCCAGTGGATGGTTCCTTCCCGGGGACACGACCTGCTGCAGTGGAACTGCCTGAATTGCATTGTATCCCTGAGTGGGATACAGGGCGGCCCACACGGGCCGGCGGCCCGAATCTTTCAGCTGCAGCCCAGAATCTCAGGGAGGGCCTCTGCCCCAGGAGGCTGCTGCCGAAAGACGAGTGCCAGGGCCCCGGTGAGCTCTCGTGCGTCAGATCCCCTGGGCCTTGCCAGGGCTTTGCCCACAAGAGCCTCGCTTCCTGCTACCCCACATCGAATCGTTCGACTTGAGGTTTTCTTCTGAAAGCAACTGCCCTCCCCTCCCGCTGTGCACAGGGCCTCTTTTGCAAAGCAGGGTCTCCCTGGGAAATGGGCCCGGCTTGAATCCATGCTTTGGTGTGCTGTTGTTTGTGTCTTTGTTCTGTGAGCCTCAGCCCCAGGTCCTTTTGGTGCTGAGCAAGCCCCCACCCTGACTTCTCATTTGTGCTGGTTTTGTTTTGAAAATCAAAATTCCGTGGCAGAAAAAGTGGAATTCTCCAACCACTGTGAATCACAGAAATGAAGTCCATTTGGCTAGATTTCATCATTTTGCATCATTCTTGTTTTCCTTTGGGGAGGGGCAAGAATTGAAGTGCAAGACCAGTACGTCACCCCATCTGCCTCTGTCACTGGAATACACATTTAGCCCTCCTACTGGTTCAGCGGACATCACCTCTACACAGTCAAGCTGATCCTCCTAAACCATGAGGGCTAGCCACTTGCTTTTAAAAAAGTAACAGAGCTGTTCTTGGGAAAAAGATTTCCGTGCTGTACTGCAAATGCTTGAACAGATGTGTAGGACACACACAACTTCATTTATGAGGATAGACCGTAGGGGTTTTGTGTGTTTCACCGTGATCTTTTAAGTGCACTGTCATGGAAATACTCCCACGTGCAGCTGGGGATTTTGGGGTGCCCTGCAAAACACACACACCTCCCAACCTGATCTTCACTCTTTACTTTGTACAAACTCAGAGCCGTTGGCCTTGTGGGATCCAACATGCTGCTGCACCGAATCCTGGAATCTCACCAACCAAAGCCCAAGGCACAAGGTGGGCCTGTGGCTGAGCCAATTGCAGAACGGGGCCTTCAGCAATCCATGGGGAGTCTGGACTGTGCGAACGGCAACCAGAGAAACTCACACACCAGTTTTCCCTAACAGAGGAACCTGCAGAATCGGGCTGGGCGATTTTGCAACACCCACAATTCCCAATGGCCGTGCCGGCTGGCCATGATGGGAAGTCCAGCCCAACCCATCTGCAATGCAGAGCCTTAAGACTGGCAAATGCTTTGCTACCTGCTGCAGAAAATTCCGTAAGGGCTCCCCTCACTGCTGTGATAAAAAGGGAGTCATAAGGAATGGAATGGAATGGTTGGTTGCCCTACAACTGGAAGCCTCACTTTGTCTAGTGGCAGGGCCGGCCCTTCCCCTGTCCGCATTCAGCATCCAACGTCAGAGGCAGGACAAGTCCACATTCCGGGTGCAGGTGAAGCTGCGCCCATGCCTCACCTGTGAGATTGATAGAAGCAACTGCTCGGAGCTTCGGTGAGATCCTGCACAGCTCTTCCTCAGCAGCTCACTTCTGCTGTGGAGCAGCCCAGCCTGCATCTTGCAGTGGGGCCCTCGGTGTTGCTCGTACATACCTGCTGCAGGTCGTTGAAAATATTCAGGTCCTGCTGCCCCTGACGGAAGAGAGCAACCAAACGCTGGGCGACCGGCAGGTTCCCCTGCACCACAGCAATGTGGAGGGGCCTAGAATGGGGCAGAAAAGGGGTCCATCAGCAATCTGAAGAGCAATGCTCGAGGAAGGGGGTTGGACTCGATGGCCTTCATGGCCCCTTCCAACTCTTCTATTCTATGATTCTATGAAGGGTGCTGCGGTCCTTCCTAGCTCTTCCATATGCATCACAAACACTAGCACATATACGCTCTCCTGTTTTTGTGCGTGGTTAGACCCACACATTCCCACTTGGATTAATATTCTGCCAATATGTGGGGGGTTTCCATGGGTCACCGTGGACCCTCTCCAAGGTTCCCCTGTAGAACATTCCGAGGCTGGAAGGATTTTCCTCCACTGGCTCCTGCAAAAGTCAAATGCGGAGGCAGAAAAAAATCTATTCCACCTCCTCTCTGTTCACACACCAAGACCTGGCCGTGCGCAGCAAGGGAAGGTCCCTAGAGGGGGCGGCCACTGACGGCACGGACTCCTTGCCCCGGTTTTTATGGCGCTTCCTTTCCATCCTTCCTGGCCACGGTTTGAATAGCTGATTCCCTCACTCGGGGATTTTAGGTCATGCAGCCTCGGGGTCCTTTCAGATGCACTTTCACTGTGCTGCCCCTTCTGCGGATGACCTGCACGATGGAAGCCAGTGTGGCGGGGGGCGGGGGGTGGCGCATGTTGGGATGGACCTCAGGCATTCTTGGGTTCTAGTCCCGCTTAGCCCTGAAGCCTACCGGGTGACTTTGGGCCAGCCACAGCCTCTCAGCCCAGCCTACCTCACAGGGTCGTTGTGAGGCCAAACTAGGAAGGCGGAAAACCATGGCTGTCACCCCAGGCTCTTTGCAAGCAGATACAACTGTCATTGTGAAAAAAACCAACCAACCAACCAACCAACCAACCAGAAAACAGTGAAGGCACAGGGAGGACTCCCTCAGCCCTTTTCGGCCCTAGACACAGCTAGGTGTTCTTGCTCCCCCCTCCCCCACATACCTGCCTGCAATTCCCCTCCCCCGTGTCAAACCGTGCTGCATCCATATGACTTCACAGAAACCGTCTGACTCTCCGCTTACAATAAAACGAAACCATCTTATCGTCTCGGGGCCAAACCCACAGCCGAGGGAAGGGCCCCCGGGCACAGCCTTCCAGTAAGAGCAGCCGGCGCGGCTGTGACCTCTGCTTCCTGTCTCACCGCACGGGCCCCCGTGCTTCACTTCGCTTCGCTTCGCTTCTCTTCTCTGCAGCGCGGTGCGGAGCGGAGCGGAGCGGGCACGCGCCTCGCCCGCGCAGCTTCGCCCGCCCTCCCCTCCGGGCTCTGCGGGGCAGCCACCCCGCGCGGGGTGCTTGGGGACCCGGAGGGGGCCGGCGAGGGGGGGAGGGAGGGGGCAGGAAGCCTGTGGCTCGCTCCCTCCCCCTTCAGGGCTCATCTCTTCCCTTTGCCCCATTCCAGTAAGGGGGTGGGGGGGGCCTGCCACGAGTGACGCTGGGGAACGTCAGCAGAGGAGGGAGGAGCGATGGGGGAGCGCGCGGGTGCGGGTGTGGGTGTGCGGGGCGTGTGTTGTGTGTGTGTGTTGTGTGTGTGTGTGTGTGTGCCGGGAGGGTTCGGTTACAGTGAAGCCAGGGGATTCCCCTTTCCGCGGCTGGCTCTCACGAAAGAGCCGCAGCAGGAACTGCCTCGCAGTGACAACACAAGCCGAGCTGAACGCTCCGCTCCGAACCGGGCGGAAGCCAGGAGGGCTTGACCCGCCTGAGCGCCAGCGAGGCAGCTTCTTGGGCAAGGTTAAAGGCTCGCAGAGTCCACCCTTTCCCAGGGAAAACAACAGGGAAGGGAGCAAGGAGGGCATGGGAGGGAGGGAGGGAGGGAGGGAGACGCCCGTTTGCTCCCGAGGGCTGGTACACTGCCCTTGAATGGGGAAGCTCCGCTCAGCTCTCCCCCACTCGGCAGCCACGGAGAAAGCCCTCGCTTGTGAAGGCAGCACCCCCCGCCCCCCGCACCCCGTTTCAAAAACCCGTCCAGCCTGGCAGCTGTCGCTTGCGGATGGTGGAAATTAATTCCACGCATCAGTCATGTGCCGTTGTGTGGATGACAGTCCCTTGTGTCTGCCTGAGCCTGGCAGGATGCGGCCTATTGACTTCCACGGGGCGCTGCCTTCATTTCAACAGGTCTTCTCCAAGTGTGCCCACGTTCCGATTCAGCCAGAAAAATCGAACTAGCGTGGCGGCCAGCGCGCCCTCTTTTCAGCTACTCCATCAGTGGTGGAGGACAGCTGGACTCTCCCGCTCTTTCCTTGAGGAGCAGCGCTCGTGCTCCTGGCAAGCGGAGAGAGTGCAGGGGGCTTGCACTAGCCCTCGTCCTGTGCCGCGCATCACATCCCGGGACCAGAAGGAGGCCCTTCCTGTTCCCCTTCGCCAGCGATTCCTTCTTTGCCGAGCGCAGGCTCGGGAACTGGTGGTTTGGGGCAGGAACGCCTCGCTGCAGCTCCAGGCCGCAGAACGCGCAAGCTCCGCAGAGACACGCCGAGGAATACAAACGCCAGGTGGACAGGACCAAAGGTCCATCTACTCCAGCGAGGGATGGCAGGCTGCCAGCAGGAAACCCACGGCAGTGCCCGCCCAGCCACGTCCTCCGGCACCTCTCCGCCTTCCCCATCTGATCCTCAGCTCACAGTACGGGGGTCGGCTCCTATCCGGCTATTTTAACTGGGGCTTTCAAGCCAGCTCCCACCCAGGACTTTATTCCCAGTCCCAGGAGACTCTCATCTTTGGGAAAGGGAATATTAAAAGACTGCCTCTGAGCATGTGCAGACTGCCCGTTGCGTACAAGGGCTTACTCTCACACACCTCCTCCCAGACTTGCTCTTCTAACCACAGACTTCACGTACTGCTGGCCAAAACACGGTTCTTTGAGGACCTCAGCAGACCGGTGGTGGCCTAACCCTGCTGCAGCTCCTACTCCCAGGCACCACCCCACTTACGTGTCTCCGTCTTCGTCCTGTTTGGTCGCTGTGGCAATGTCCAAGGCCAACTGGGCTTCTACTGGGCAGAGCAGGGAGTAATGCGTGGGAACCCCTACCAAGGGGTGTGGGGTTATGGGGTGCAGAAGAGACGGCAGCTCAGGACTCAGGAAGGGGCCGGCCAGACCTGAGGTGGGCAGGGAGAGAGCAAAAGAGGGAACAGTTGAACAAGCTGCAAGGACACACGCAGCCTCACAAGGAACCCAGGCGTCCGAGACTCTCACGCCCCGTTAGCAGTTCAGAGCAGACTTCCAGAACCGGGCGGCCCCTCAGGTGTGCTGGGGGACAGCTCCCATCACACACATCCTGCTGAGGAGGGTGGGTTTGCTGTCCGATGCTTCCCGAGGGCATTGGCTTGGAGAGGCCTGACCTAGGCAACCAGGAAGCCCATGATAAGTTGCAGCTGGAAATGTCATCCGGAGATGAGGAGAAAGAACATGCGCAGGATGGGTGCATGCATGCATTTTTATAGCTCATTATAACCAGAAATACAGGCGCTCCTGTTGTGGTCGAACAAAAACACAAACACACTCCCTAAAGGGCGCCCACACTCCGAAAGCTCCATGTTGTCACACTGAAAACTGTGCTTGGATACAAGTGCTTTGCTCAAGGATACCAGCCCTGGGCCTTGCTTCCAAACTCATTCTGCTGCACCTGTGCAGCCCAATTTGTCACTTGGACTGGGCTTATTTGCTCAGTGGGGTAAAAGTCGAGAGGGCACCCGGGCTCAGAGCAGCCTGAAGTCCTCGAGCCACCCTCCAGCTGCAACCATGACAGGCCACGGTCTGGCAGGCTAGATCTTGTCACTCTCCAACGGTGCCCCCAGTTCCGCCACTGGAGGGAGGCCCTTCCAGTCCACCTTGTTGCTGGGCTGGCTCCAACCTGACAAAGAATTCTCTGCACTTGGAATCTTGTGCCACCTCTGAATTGCTGGGCAGTTGGGGGGTAATTATTCTCATTTGTAATAACAATGCACTTCCGTACCACGCGATGCAAGTATTCCAAGGGTCCTATCTCAGGAAGAGCCAAAACTGGCTGGTAAAATAATATCTGGGAGCCCAGTGCGGATCGAGTGCTGGGTGAGGGAAGCAGTGCTTTGGCTGTGCACATCGAAATGGGGCTGTGGTGAGATAAAAGCCAATGTTTCCGACTGCCAGTTTCACAGGTATCCATGCAGCTGACCTGGCTGTGGGCAGCACATTTCCTTCTTCCTGGCCCCTGCAGCCAGAAAAAAGTTTTTTTGCTGCAGGCAGGCGAGGGAGCCAAACACCCTTGCCTTTCCCAGCCATGTGTAAACAGGATCTTCCTACCCAGGAGGGGCTCCCCCAGCCTGGAGCCCTCCAGAAAATCGGATGACACCCTCCATCGTCCACACTGGCTAGGGCTGATTGGGATGGATGTGGGCAGCGGGTGTAATGGGTGGCGTTTTGCAAGGGTGAAGGTGCAGGTGGCTGCAGGGAAGGAAGCTGGCATGGGAATGAGCTGGGGTTCTTTCCCACAGGGCTAGGAGGGATGAAAACTGGGGAGGGGGAGGGGAGGAAAGTGCCCCCCCCCGGGAAGCTGGGTGGGTGGGGCTCGAGTCCTTACCTGGATAATATGCTGTGGGCAACCTGGGGTAGCCAATCGGGATATAAGGGGGACCGAGACCGTTGCTGTGCAAGTCCCAGGGCCCCGTCTCCCCCTGGGTGCTCTCTCTCTTGGGGACTTTGCCGGCCATTGGCCCCAGGCCCTCCCCACCTGTGGCAGGGAAGCGCCGCTTCCGCAGGGGCAGGCAAGTCTGTGCCTTCTTCTCTCCCTCCAGCCCCACTTGGGGGGAAGTTGTACTCCGAATGCCTGGGCCAGGCTGGCAGGTGGAACCGGGTGCTCCCTCCGTCTCCCCACAGGGCCTGTGCTGGGGTGCCAGTGAGTCCCTGCGACCGAAGGAGGCCTCCATCTCAGGGGATGGCCTTTCAAAGGTGGTGGCAGCGGCCTCTCCGTCTGGCCTGATCCATCTGCCGGGGCCACCCCCCTTCCGCCAGGTCCTCAGGTCCACAGGTAGCTCCCCTGCCATGTTCCCGGCTGCTCCTCGTCACCAAAGCGGGGGGCGGGGGGGGCAGCAGGCAGCGCTTTCTCCAGAAGCCCCGGAGCCCTGGGGGCGGCCCACCCTGCCGGCTCTCCTTGGTGCTGAGCGGACACGGGCAGGGACAGTCAGCATCAGTTCGCCCTAGTCGCAAGGGAGCCCTCCTGCCAACGCTGGCTCTGGCGTCGCCCACCGAGGAAGGCCAGCCCCCGACGTGCAACGAGGGCTCCACGCCTCTCGGCTTCGGCGACGGAGGGGACGGGGCGAGCGGGTGCCCGAGCGCCCCCGGGCCGGGGCCGAGGTCCTTGCTGCGGGCGCGATGCCCTCCCTTTTACCACCGTGGTCGTGCCTCTGTATCACCCCCGAGCCCTTTCGCGCAGGGCGCGTGAGGCGTCATCCTTCTCTGGGGGGGCGGCAGCCCCGTCCTTCCAAGTCCAGCACGGGGGGTGGCGAGGGCGTGCACGCGCAGGAAGGCCCACTCGAGAACCCCCCCGTCTCCTCGACTGGATCCCAGGGAAGGGAGTCACCGGTGCAACCCCGCCCGACTTCCCGGCTCCGTCCTTTGCCAAGTCATCCTTTTGCTTTCTCTCCTTCTCCCTCGCTCGTGGCCGCAGTCCTCTGCAAAACACGTCGCTCGCGGGTGGCTCAGCAGCAACCTCGGTGCCCCGTGGGCGCCCACGAGTGAATCCCGAGCGGCGGCGGCGACACCCGCCTCGCCCACCCTCCGCGGTAGAGGAGGAAGGAAGCCGGGACTTCCCCGTTCGCTCAGCTGAATGGTAGGGACTTTCACAGACGCCTCTTACCGGCCTCCCCTCCCTAGGGGAGTTCCGCCTCCAGCTCCTCCCACTCCTGGCCGCCTGCCCCTCCTGCGCCTCTTCCCCAGCAGCAGCAGAACGGTGAGGGGAGCCCCGCTCCGTGCGCCCTGAGCGCAGCGCCAAGCGTGCCAGGTGCGCCCCGGGCGCAGCGCCAGCTCGCAGGCCGGCTGGAGGCGGCGCTGGCTTGGATGGCTCTCTTCCCGGGCTCTTCCCTCCCGGCCGGAAACGTCCCAGCGGGGAAGGGCGAGGAGCGACCACGCCGCCTGGTGCGTGGGAGCCGCGGGCGCATTCGAGAGCCAGTGCCATCTTTCCTGGCCCCAAGCCGGAATGGGCAGACGCGAGGACCGCCGGCCGTGCTGTCCATCAAGGGCAGCAGAGCAAGCCAGCTGCGTCTTTGTTTACCCTACTCCCCACGGGAAGCCAGCCCTTTCCCCACCAACATCTAGCGATGGAAGAAGCCGCACTGGTTGAAATTCTGCCTGCCACCAAGTTCTTAAAAGTGTCTGGAACCCAACGCAAGTCAACCTTGCAAATTAAAATAAAAGAAACCCTCGGTTTTCAGAGTGTTATTTTCTGGGTGGTGTGCCTAAGACTGCAGCGGGAAGCCTTAGATGGCTTCCAGGTAGGAAAAGGGGCTTGCCAAGGTTTCCTTTTTCCGTGCCCTTAACAGCAATCTGGCACGCGGAAATCCACCGGGTGAAGCTTCCCTTTGTCTCCATGCCAGCCGAACCGTCGTCGGCACGGTCCCTTCGGGGTAGGCAAGCGGGCGGGCCGCTGCTCAAAGCGCAGGAGATACAGCAGGGCCAGTGGGGTGGCAGCTTGCACCTTCCTGACCCCCAAGGCGGAAGAACGCCACCAAGTGGCGCAGGGTGGCAAGAAGAGCCCGAGGTGGGTAGAAACCGGACCGTCCGGTTTTCTCTGCCTCCCACACCCAGCCAGCCAACGGTGCTGCAGGCGGCAGGGAACGGCGTGCGAGTGACGCGCCGTTTACGATGGAGGGGAAGGAGGGGGGACCGCGCGGGATTCCCCGGAATGGGACCAGAGGGCAGGCGAGGTCGCTCGCGGCTGTGCAAGGGAGCCCCCTGACGGACGAGCGAGGAAGGGCCGCCGCTCGGGAAGGAGTCTACCCGGCAAGAGAAACTGGAGGAGGAAGAGGAAGGGTTGTCGAGAAAAGCCGTAATTTATCATGAGAGTGGGGCGTGCACCCGAGCTTCTTCCTGCGTGTTCTGCACATACCTGTTTGGCGAAACTTGTGTATCTTTCGCCTGTGAAATGTGGGAACCCTTCTCTGTTCCACAAGGCTTTCACTTTTTTAAATTTTTTTTTTTTTTAATCTGCGGGTGAGGAAATTGGAACAGCTGCCCTCGGCTGAGCTGCCTGGCTACTCGCATTTTTATGAAAGGAAAAGTGAGCACTTTTCATCAGCTTTGGAAGCAAGCCTGGCCAGAGCAAGGGGACTCCTGCAGGGGTGGCACTGGGAAGCCTCACCTAAAAAAGGTCTTACACTATCCTTGCATGGGGGGCGGGTGAGCTGATGGGAGCATAGTCCAGTCCCACCTGGTGTGGCAGGATTCTGCAGCCCCTTTCTGTGGCTGATCTAGGAGAAGAGCTGAGCAGGAAGTCACAGAGAGACAACGGCACAACTCCCTCTTTGGCTGCTTGTTTGCAGCTGTTTTGCAGGGCCCTTTTTCGAATCTGTTCATCAGTGAACAGATTAGAAAAAGTCTTTCTTTCATGGGGCTTTTGTGCACCTTAGCACAGATTCTGGCAAGAACTGCTAGACATCCAGTCCATCACGTTTTGATATTGTTCCTTTGGAATTGCAGACACCAACATGGCTTTTCTGATGTTCGGACGTAGATAATCCAGACGGGGAGGCATCACAGCTCAGTTGCAGGGCTCCTGCTTTGCCTGCAGAAGGTTGCAAGTTGAATTCCCAGCTTCTGCTTGGGCCTGATTCCTGGAGAGCTACTGCATGGCTTGTGCCAGAAGTCCTGGGCGCAAGAGCCCAACGATCTGACTTGGTGTTCCTAGACGAAGAAGCAGTCTGACCTATTGTTGGTGTCCTATTGTTCTCCCACCGATTAATCTGAAAGTCTTGCCACTTTCTGATTCATAATCTGGAAATGCCTTCAGAGTTGCATACAGTTCATTCCTGGAGAACCAACAGGCAGGAATGTCTGACTAATCCTAACATCTGAAGTGAACTCGATGAACAACTGCGTCAAAATGAACCACATGAAATCCTGCAGAGGGATGCAACATGCTGTGTTTGAGACGGCAGCAACCATGGAGGGGGAGAATCCGATGCGGGAGGACAGGATGGGAGATTCTTGACTCGCAGGAGAAAAGGATCCTGGGGTTATGGTCAGTCGTGAGCAAAGTAGGAGGCAGCCCACGTCATGTAGCAGCCAAAAAGGCCAATGCGATTTCAGGCCATCATTTGGGAGCGTGCCTTTGGGCTCATTCTCTCCTGCGCGGGGCGTGGCAGAGTCACTGCAAGAGCAGCAGGCGATCAGACAAGCGGACTCCATTTTGTATCTTGCAGTCCTGATGGTCCCATGAGTTTAAATGGAAAACTGCAGAGCGAAAGAAGTTTGTTTGTTTGTTTGTTTGAAACTGTTGGGTCTTCTAACTTACCAGGTTTATGGAAGCCATTGTAAAGCCAAGCCAAGCCACAAAGCCATTGGCAGTTGGGGAAAAGAAAGTAAGGCCAGCGGGAGGGTGGTCTCTGGGGCCCCGGGGGCAGATGTGCCCTCCCCCCCCCAGTGCTGAGGTTCTGAACCTTGCCATAAAAGCACCCAGTGGCTGCTGCCAGGTGCCAGCACAGAACCAAAAGGCAGTCAAGGCTTTGGACTTGGCCGCCGCAGCTCACGGCGATGTGACTGTGTCTTGTGTGTGCTGTGAAAGCCACAGGTGTCGCCAAGCAGTCCTTCTGCTGAGCATGGCTGCCAGCCAGCTTCCCCTCTTGAGATGTGCTGGATTGCAATTCCCATCATTCCCAGACAGCATGGCATTGCGATCCAATGCATCTGAAGGCTGACTGGTCCATCCCCTTCACTTTGATTAAACAAGTCACTGGGTCCTTGTAGATGTCCATCTGGTAGCAGGTTCTTGGTTTTTGTCTACCAAGGTTTGCCCTGGCCAGAGGTAGCTCGCGTTTGCTCTGCCGCCATCTTCAGCTGTTTCCTTGCAGAATAATGTTCACCTACATTTTTCTGTTTTGGATGGTTGTGGGTCCACAAAGACAGAAAAGAAAAACAGTAGATGAAGCCGAACCAGTGACTTGTCCTCTTCCCAGACTGCAGGACCAACTCTAAAGGGTATCCTATAGGTATTGAGACAGAAAAAAGCCCCTCCACTCAACTCCCTGCATTTTGTGTTGGCCTGTGCCTTGAATTATTCATTTATCAGAGCTGCATTCCACCTTTCTAGCACTCAAGGGGTGGCACCCAGTCTTAGTCTTACCCAGAATAAGAAATGAATGAGACTGAAATTCATCACGAGGACCTTACATCCCATTCATTACAGTAATTCTATTTTGCATTGGACTACCACTGGCCTCCAATGGGACTGCAGGTGGCGCAGTGGTTTAAACCGCTGTGCTGCTGGGCTGGTAGATCGAAAGGTCGCTGGTTCGAATCTGCACAACGGGGTGAGTTCCCGTGCTCCCCCCAGCTTCCCCCAGTTCGAAAGCCTGCAAATGCAAGTAGATAGAAAGGTACCACTTCAGTGGGCAGGTAACAGCGCTCCGTGCACTTCGGAGTTTAGTCATGCCGGCCACATGGCCACGGAGACTGCCTGCGGACAAACGCCGGCTCCCTCGGCATGACTGGACTTAATGTCAAGGGGAAACTTTTAGCTTTACCATTGGCCTCCACCCAGGGAGACTTATGATCCTAAATAAAACCTGGTAGAAAAAATAACAAGCCAACATGCTGCGTTACTGGAGGGTGAATTTTGGCTGACCACTACAAGAGACACTGTGCTATTTGCAGCATAGCAAAGGAGCCGGTTGGGTAGAGCTTTTTCGCACCAGGCTGCTAATCCCTGTACCTGCTTGCGCTTTTGTCGCAGGAGTGCGATCTGGGCTGTACATAGAGAGCACTTCCTTTCGTGCGTTTTCTGCTGCATGGAGTGGCACTGAGTTGAACTGGCAGAAACCTGCATCATGAAAGCAGGAAAATACCTTTTCTTTCCCTGGCAGAAATAGTATTTCATTTTCCCTGCTCTAAAATCAAGAGCAAACAAAACCCCTGTGAAGCCGCTCTTTAAAAAATGAAGCAAAACAGAAAGGTCACGACATGCTCTAAAGAGCGCAGCAACAGGCATGAGACATCACGGCACGCGATAAATGCATCGTGCTGCAACGCTCCTGCGGCATCGTGATGTTGGCTTGTCCTTCGGTGGAACTTCTTGAGGCCGGGGAGGCACAGCTACCTGCCGGGTTCCCCCCGCTCTGGATTTTCTGCATTGAGGACTTTTTCTGGGCAGGTTGCAAGACTTCCTACAACACTGTATTCTGCAATCATGTTTTAATCCCCCTGCTCCTCTTTCTCCTTCACTCCCCAAAGGATCTGTTTACACAATTCCAAAACCCACTGAGAATCAGAGTTGTCCCAGGGGGGGCGAAGTGCTTTGAAACTCAGCATATCCCAGTTTTCCCCATGCTGGGCCTAACTTACTCGACAAAGCAGTGGCCAGCAGAACCTGAGACTGTCACTCCCATCACCCTGATCATGTTGGCTGGTGCTTATGGGTGTTGTAGTCCAAAGCCTCAGGGCCAGACCAGTGGGAAATGTGAACTGCCATCTCTCCGGGCTTTCTGAAGGTGGTCATCTCGTCGTGTGAGATGTCAGGATTTGAACCCGAGACCTCCAGCCCACCAAGCTCAGGCTTCCCCAAGCACGAACGGTTTCGGCTCTGCCACTTGCACTAGCTTTGCACACACACAGCCCCTGCATGTCTGACATAAAAGCTGCTAACTGCAGTACTTGTGAACACGGATATGACTAAGCGATCAAGTGACCGAACCAAGCTCTCTGTTTTACAGCTGTCCCAGTGCAGTGGTGGCTCACGCAATCGTTTCTCCAAATGCAGCTTGTGCTTCTGACTTTGAAGCCCCCGGATGGGGGATGTTGGGGGCTGGAACCCAGCACACTTGGACAGATCCGGGTTGAGAAGCCTGGCTTAGATGAACCTTTTCCAAAGGTCTTGTGGATGCCCTTTTTTTAAGGGGAAAGGCAGAACGGACTTTCTGTTTTTCGAATGGTTGTTTGCTCCCTTCCGTAGAAAACTAAAAGAGCAATCTTGTTGACAATCCCCTTCCTTTCCTTTTTAACCATGCTTGAACTCCTGCCTGTGGGATTTCACCCACATCATTCTGCTTGAGAAATGGAGTGTGGCTTTTGGCCTCTTGCAAGCTGCAGGATGGGGGATGAGTCAGAGTAAGGCCTCTGCGGTGCATCAGGCCTGAATCACTGAGCAGCTTACACAGGACAGCAGCTGGGAATCCGAAGCCCATCCTGAGCAAACGAGCTTAGCTGGCCTGGGAGAGCCACGGGATTATTTTTCCAGCCCTGCTGCTGCGCCTTTCGCAGCAGCCTGGGTGGCGGGGGGTGGGGGGCAGAAATCAGGTGGATGGAAGAGACCGCTTTACCCACCAGGCTCCTGGTGTTGCTCCACTGAAGCCTAGCAGGAGAAAGGGAGGCTGAAGAGAGAAGTAGAGGAACCAAGCCTGTCCTATTGCTGCCGCGGGGTTTTTGAAAAATAGACTATTTCCACCTGTAGGCCAGCTGTGCTCCTGTATCTTCTCCATCAGGATTGCATGAAGGAATTAAGCAGATAAAAGATGGTCCAGAGATGGAGGTAAAGTGATGAAGATGTGGTCACCTGCCCAATTTCTTTGTATCAGGCTGTTGGGAAAGACACAGGCCAGGAAGAAGGTGGTAACTTTAGGTAGATCTCAGACCAGTGTGGCGACCTTTGGGGTGTTCGACTTCTTCTGCCCAGAAGCGCATAAGTTCCCAACAGCTCCTCAAGTACTAGCCAGGCACAGATGTGGTTAGTTGCAAAGACAGGAAGTCTTGATGTCCCTTCTTGTTTATCTGTACCTTGTCCTGCGGTGATTTTGGTGTCAGAGCAATGCAGACCACAACTGGAGTGGAAACAACCACACCAAGCCTTGATCAGATATTAGTGACGTTTCAAGGCTCAATTGCTTCAAAGTCATGACATCTAGAAACTTGGAAATAAACAAAACAAAAATGGAAGGAAGATGCTCGGCTATCTTAGAAAATTAAAATCTTATCAATCCTAACCACACCGACACAAGGCAGATGAACAAAACGGAAACAAGATAAAAATACTTATATGTGAATATAGTCCTTCCTGTTGGTTTCTGATCATTTAATGGTTTGCCTAAATGTACTTGGGATTCTGAGTTTCCCCTCTTTTTTCCAGATTGTCCTGTGCATTTAGAAATCCACAGGAAATTAATGAATATGATATTTGGACAGCTTAACTGCTTTCCTCAGCCAGGTGTCCTCTGGATGTCTTGGACTACACTACCCATGATCCCCAACATTGTCTGGGGAAACTGGAAAAAATAGAGAGTTGTTGACTGCTTCCCTTCAGTATTCAAGAGGTTGGGTTTGGGATTCAAGCACTCCAAGTTCCCCAAAATGTTGCTAGAAAATTGCCGGGGAAAATTGCTCAGGCATCTCATTTCTTTTTCTAACATGCAAGAGGTATGTCTACCCTTCCAGTTATTCAAATGTGGAACCTGCCATTCCCTGGCAACCTCCCCCACCGCCCCAGGTTTGAAGCAGCTCAGTCCAGGAAGAACGTGGCCACTTCTGCTAATGCAAATGAGTTGTGGGTTCTTTTTGTGTGCTTGTGAAGAGCAGACAGCAGATAGAAATGGACTTCTCTGGCTGGTGGAAGGTCCAGCGTGGGCGGGCCTCTCTAATCCTGCTTTCCCCCAGGGAGCACCTGCCAGGTGTCCTGCTCCCCTCCCCTCCCGAGTTGCCACTTCTGGGCCACCTGGACCCAGCGCCCCACCCTGCACAAGGCACCCTTTTAATCCGCCTGGTTTGGCCTGGCCCTTGACCCTCAGGGGCACGTGGGAGCTGGCCCTGAGTCTCCCAGGTGCAAAGCTGGAGGACACGTGGCCGGGCATGAAAAGCAATTTCGGCAGCAGGAGGATCCCGCCTCTGCCTGCCAGTCCCCACCTACTGACAGCCCCTCTTGGGCAGGACCTTGCAAAGCACCGCTTCCCGTCCTTGCATCTTAACGGGATCTGAGCCCTGGGGGGCATCCCCATGTCCAAGAAGCGATGTCTGCTTTGTCTGCCTTGTGCCGCAGGGAGGGGGGCGAGGCGGGGGGGCGGCACTTGCTCCTTCGCCTGCTCCCCTTGGTGCTTAGACGACAGTCACGGAAGAGCCTGCCACGAGCTGCAAGGCAGTGGGGCAGTGAGCGAAGGGGGTAGTTCCTCCCATTGTTCCCACCCCCCAACCCAAAGGCCAGGCTTCCCAGAAGACAGATGTTTGGAAAGTCCCGTTCCACGATTCCACAGCCCCTGCCAGGAAGTGATTGTGGGGAATTGCCGGCCCAGCTCTTGCTCAAGGAGAAAAGAAAAGGGATCAGCGAAGAGGCCCTGGGCTGGGTTGCCAGCAGACTAGTTCAAACGGCCACGCATTGCTCCTGCGCCCTTAACACCAGCGTCTTGCTCGAGGGCAGGTGTTGCTTCTCATGGCATGGGGATCAGCATCAACGCCAGTGTGGCGTGGTGGTGAAGAGCACAGGACTGGGACTCTGGAGACCCGGGTTCGAGTCCCCGCTCAGCCATGAGTCCACAGGGTGACTTTGGGCCAGTCACAGACTCTCAGCCTGACCTACCCCACAGGGTTGTTGCCGCAGGGATAAGATGGCGGGCAGCAGAAGAATGATGCGGGCCACTTTGAGTCTGTTGTCAGGAAAAAGGAGGATAGAAATCTAACAAACAAGCAAATGATCGTCAGTCTGAAGAGGAAGCTGCAAGGAAAGACCTCCATAACTCTCTTTGAGGGTTGCAGTTTTAAAAGCATTTTTTTAAAAAGTGGACCTATTCTTCTGCCTGATGTGGCAAAATGAAGGCTCCCCTTCGCCCCATACACCCCCCTGTCTCCATGCTTCCCCTACCCACTTTGTGTGGGCTGAGCGGCCGGCCGTCAAGAGCGCAGGAACAAGGGCTGGGTGGAGGCGGGGGCCAGTCTACCCTGCCGCCCATGTCGGACTGGGAATAGCGCTGGTGACACCTCGTGGCTGAACTGGGCAACGGCCGGAAGGCTGAAGGGGAGCTGTTTGCTCCATGCCACACTGCCCAAACGCACAACAGGTGCCGGAAGGGTGGCTCTTGTGGGCAAAGGAGAAGGCCCCCCGTAGCCCCCCCACCCCAGCTTCTTGGGGGAGCCAGGATGAGATGCAGCAGGTTAAAATGAATGGAACGCCGGCAATTCACGTACACATTCTCAGTAAAAAGTATCCATTGCAAAAAAGCCGGAGGCGGCAACCTTTTTGCTCCCAGGGCCTGCGTGCAGCCCGGATTGCAATGAGAGCCACGGCCAGAGACGTGGTGGGCAGGCCGGGGTTCCTGGTGGGCATGGCTGGAACGCGCTGGTTCCGTGGCTGGAATCCCTGTGGTTTGCCGACTGGCCCTGGGGGCACGTGAGCGCCGCCCCCCCGGGCTCCTCCGCTGGTTGCAGCACCAACTAGCTGGGCACAGGCAGGCCTGAATACTGCATGTACATCTGTCCCCGTGTAAGGAGCCTGAGGTGACTTACAAGTCTCCTCCTCTCCATTGTCCCTCACAGCAACAGCCCTGTGAGGTAGGCTAGGCGGTCCAATCACCCAGTGTGTTTCCTGGCCGAGTGGGGACTGGAACGCAGGTCTCCCGCATCCCAGTCTGGCGTTCCCATCATCACACCATGCTGGCTGGCCATTATTATTTAAAAGAGGCACCGTCCCTTTGCCCACCCTCTCCATTTAAAGCTTGCTGACCATCGGCCATGCTGGCTGGGGTTGATGGGAATTAAAGTTCCAAACATCCAGGGGGCACCAGATTGGGGAAGTCTGGCTTAGAGGAAGCATCGGGGAGAGCCCTGCCTGCCTGTCTTCTGGTCCGTTGGCGCTTGCGGCTTTTGCTGCAAGTTGCTTAGGAATCTAATACTCTGTGGAAACAACCTACTAAAGTCCAGCCGGGGCTGCCCAGCCAGTCAGTGCCTTGGACTCAATTCCCACCACATGCATGGGAAGCAGGTTTGCACCCTCCTGACAGGAAGGGTGGGGCAGTCTCTGCTTCTCCCCATCAGTGACTTTGAGGGTCATTGCAGAGATATCGTGCCGTCTGTCTCCCAGGAAGTGAAGTCACGTCCATGCGCTTGCATTTTGCACTGCTTCACAAACCTCACAGATGCAAGCGCGAAGGCGAGAAGTGCAACCAGCCACGAAGCGGTGCGGAAAGTCCTTCGCCCACACTGGGAGTGCTCACGTCCAAGCTTTGCCAACCTCTGGGCTTCCCCCGAGGATGCAGAGACCTGCCTGGCAGGAGGTCCGTGGCTCTGCTTCAGCATCGCAGCCTACAATTTACCACTAATGCTTTCCCCATCAACAAAACCTATGTCACAGTCGGGGTCCCTTTTGACCCCAGCCAAAAGCGTCACAGGACAGCAAAATGTTGCTTCCAGTGTTTTTGTGATCATTCCTTCACCTTGGGGTTCTGGCTTCCCCCAACTCACATCCTGTACTATAATTTACACAGGTTGCTCTTTCCTTCTAGGATGTTGTTACAAAGCGCCTAGTCTAAAAAATCCCCACATTTCAGCCTTTGGACTTTTACCTTTTCTCTCTCTGAACCCAAACATGCCCCTGAATTCCCTCCCCACCCTGAGGGTTTCAGTCAGCAGAACTTTCAGCTCTCAGTTGAAAGGTAGGTTAAGGTTCGCTGCATCCTGAGCCTTTGCAGAACAATAAAATTTGCATAACATGAAAAAAATGCATAACTATTGACCTTTTCATAGAGGTAGTTTGGCCTACTCACTTAAAAAGAAAAGAAAAGCTTTTGCTAATGGACTTTACTTCCATTCACTGAAGTTTTTAGCTAATAAATTTAGCTTCAAAAAGTGACCCAGATTACTTTTATTGAACTTTCTTTTGTTTATTTGTTTGAGACCAGTGGTGTGGGGCAGAAAAGTACCCCACATAATTATTCTTATGGAAATTTGATGGTTGCCTCTGCTTTGAGTTTCATTGCTGAATTCTGACTGAAGTTCTTCATGGAATTATTTTCCTTCCCAGCCTTTTGGCATTTTTTTCTACTTTGGCTCCAGGTGGCACTGCCCTGGTGGAAAACATGTTTTCTTTCACTGTAGCGAAAACAAAACCCCTGTTTTCCCCCTCTTTCTTATCCACCCTACAGCATGACACCACCATTAAAAACAGAAGTGAAACTGGATGGTGTGTTGTGTAAAGGATCTGTAAACAACTGTGGGTGAGGAATGATGAGTGCATTATTTTTATCCTATTTTTAGTGCATGGTCTTTGAAAATTGTTGTGAAACTCCTGGGGTGCTTTGGCTACTGGGCAGTATAGATATGATATAAATAAAAACCATCAAAATCATTTAGAAAAACTGCATTGGGTACCACTATTCTTGGCCTGGATAAAAACAAAACTCAGAAGCATTAGTGCTGTCCAGTCCTGAGAATTGTGAAGCCAGTCTGGGAAGAAATTTATCAGCTTCTGATGATGCATCTCAGCTTTTTTGGGGGGGTGGGGTTCTGTGCCTCAGAGCCCCTCCAAATCACCGACACGACTTTGGGAAGGTTCGGCTTTGATTTGGTCGATTGTCTTCAAAAGGAACATCTCCCGAATCGTTCTGCATCAGCCTGATCGAGCACTGGATCTGTTTACATCCAATGGGCCCCTTTTTGCCTGATCCAGTGGGGCTTCTCTTCCAGGAGCAGGGGCAGCCAGAGGGGAGCCATGTCCAAGCCGCTGGGAGGCAGTGCCAGAGTTCGGAGCAGCAAACGCACTGGATCTCCACGCTCTCCCTTGTGGAGAAAACTCAAAAGAGAAATTGCTTTCTCATGTGGATGGGCAAAGTAGCTGCTGAGCTGCGTGACAGGCAGTTTATCAACACATCCTTCTGCTCCCTGTGCTATTGGGAAACTGTGATCAGTTACTCTCTTCGTTGCCTAGTTCTCCATTCTTGCTTTCTCTTTCACCCAGGCCTATTTGGCAATGACCCCCTCGCCTTGGGAAACCCTGCCCACGGTTTTCACAAGATAAAAGACCCAGCAGGAGACCACGAGCCCCAAGGAATAAGCAGCTTCTAGAACCCCAGAGTGCTCTCTTGGGCACCTTCTCTCCCACAATGCAGCAGAACAGACTAGCAGTCCTGGCAGGTGAGATGGGGAAGGTGGGCAGCCGAGGAAGGCGGGGCGTCGTCACCCACTGGCTAACGGAACGGCGTTTCAGCGGCTCTTCTCCCTGGACCCCGCAACAAGCTCCAGTTCCTCCTAAAAGAGCGACCGCTCCAGGGATTGGAGGGTGCTGGAGAGAGGCTCCTTCCATGGGTCCCATCTGGCTTCTTGCCCCTTGTGGCTGCTCTTGCTGGCTTGAAAGGCAGGGGCAAGGAGGCAGCGACAAAGTGTTCCAAGATAGGCTGGACACACACATGGAGGGCATGTCGAGAGTGGAGCCGGCTGGAGCCAGGGGTCAGACTAGACGGCCCGGGAGACCCCTTCTGGCTCGCCCTGTTTCTATGTTCCTTCTGGCCAAAGCCGATTTCTGGGCTGAAGGGAGAGACAGAGGGATGGAGGAGCAGTAGCAGGGGGCTTCAGCTGGTGCCTTGCCTCAAGGCTGGCGCTGCTCATCCACACAGGATAGCAGAGCCAGATACATTTGAGGAGCTTCAGGAAACAGGAGAGGCTGAAGCTGAGTGTGCCTCACCAGGCCGGGGGTGATAGGAAGGAAGCTGACGTAGGGCATTGCTAGAGAGAGGACTCACCCAGCCCGGTTCCTGCTTACTCCATCTGGGTCTTCTCTTGCAGTGTTGGCCTTGGCCTACTCCCTCGTGTCAGCGGAAGGCGTCAGCATCACCCTCGTCCCTCCACACCCCCATGTGGGGGAAACGGTCACTCTTTCAGTGACAGGTATAGAGAATCCATCCATCTGCCTTTGGTTCCGGGGAAACAGGAGCGCCAAAGGCCAGATGATCTTCAAAGCGGTGTTTGGGAAGATGATCGAGAAAGGCCAGAACTTCGATGGGCGCCAAAGCTTGGGGAAGAACTGTGCCTTGGCCATCCAAAGCCTGCGTGGCTCCGATTCCGGAGAGTACTTCTTGGTTGCTCTGCCAGGACGGCACTCAGATCAAAAGTGGAGACAAGCTTTGGCACGGCTGCAGGTTTCCAGTAAGTACGGAGAGGAAGATTCTTCTGGGCATGCGGCTGAGGAGGGTCCTCAGAGATTCAGAATTCAGCCACACCTTGCAATTGCCCCATCCAGACTGGAAGTGGGACATTTCACTGGGAGGTGCCCTCTTGGAGGGGGGTCCTGGGGCCCTTGCTTCGCTACGTATTCTGGCTCACTTGCACCTTGGCAGCCTTGGCCTATGAAATTGCCTGAGTGCCGTGCTTGGGGGGCTGCGGGTGAACCAGGGGGTGAATTGCTCCCCAGAAGTCCTTCAATGTCCTGCATCGCTGGCACAGACGTGCCCGGAGTTGCAGGTCTTTTCCCAGTCTGACGGTGCAGCGGGTTGCAGCCCGAATGAAAAGCTTTCGGCTGTCAGAGGCCAAATCGTCCTGGGCTCCATCCAACAGCCCGGCATGCAGAACCCACAAGAGCAACGCACTTCCCTGATCCAGTGGAAAGCCAGGAAAAGGTTTACTTTAAATTTGGTGGGCCACATGATCAGTGCAGGACTGGGGGCCAAAGCGAGGTGGCAGCTATAGCGGTGGGTTGTTTTCCACTGATCAAGGATCCCTGTCCCCTCACACTTTTCTTCCATTGTGCTTGCAGTTCTGGTTTGATCTGGAAATTCAGTGGGTTGTGCTTTTGGTATCGTGGAAAAAGTGTCCCATACATCATGGCCATTAAGGCGCAGTAGCAGAGCTCAGGAAAAATGTTGGCAACCCCAGCTGGGCCACCGTTAGAAGTCTGGGGAAGTTTGGGGAAGTTTGGGGAAGTTTGCTTCTCACCCATCAACTGCCTTCATTTTTTTCCAGGCTGAAGCAACTCACCTGGGGTTGGGCCAGAGAGCTAACGGCTCGACTCCTGCATCTCAGGAAGCCCATGCTGCAGCCTGCTGGCAACAGGCGAGCTGAAGGATGAGGCAGCGCTTCGGCTTTGCCTTTCTTCATCCCCCTCCTGTCCTCCTGCCTTCCTCCGAAGGAGACAGCAGACTCCAATAAACTCCACACTGACACTTCGGACCGCAGCCTGGAGGTGCGCTTGAGGAAATGCGCATCGTTCTTCAGAGATGCTCCTGAGAGTCCGTTTTCCCTCTCTGCAGGTTTCTCATCTGCGACACCCCATGCACTGAATGTGCTCAGTTCTTCTCAATATGTTTTGGTGGTTCCTGGCACTCTTTAGGTTATTTTCGCCCCATTCCCCACAAGATTTCTACTTCTCCTCCTCTACTTCTGCATATCTGTGCGTGAACTTTCCCTGCTCCTTTCTCCTTCTCAGGCTGCTGTTTTGGTTACATGAGTGATCGTTGTCTTCTCTGGATATCACAAATAAAGCACATAATGCCCATGTCTGAATTTGTGATTTTGCTTTGCATTCGTCCAGCAAGGGAGAAATTCAGCGCAGGGCAGCAGTGGCTGAATCACAGGGATAACAAAAGCCAAGTAACGATGTAAAGGGCTTTGCTAGGGAGAAATTCAGCAGATCAGTTCCTTGGAATGCGTGTTCTGTGATGGAAAATGCCTCACCTTCTGATTGGAGCCATTTTCTCCATAAGGGTACAGTGTGAAAATACAGAATTTCACAAATGTAAACTCCTGAAATTTGGATGTGCAGATTTTCAGAATCTTGCACTTTCAAACTGGAGTGCAAGTACTGGAAATGGTGAACCTTTTGCACAACGTGTATTCCTGTTCACATTTGGAGTTGCAAATACAGCATGTTTGCATGATGCATAAAGAGACATGAAATTCTCGTGCTTGTCTAAGTACATGCTTTGCTTGGACGAGGTTCTGAGTTTTGTCCGCAGCATCTGCAGTTCATAAGACAGCTCAGAGGGCGGGTGCTAGAAGGGACATCGCTCAGTCTGAGAGGCTGAAGGACCACTGTCAGTCAAAGCTGACAGATGGAAAGAGTGCCAGGGTGGTGCAGTGGTTAAGAGCAGGGGACTGGGACTCGGGCGATCCGGGTTCGAGTCCCCGCTCAGCCATGGAGCCAACCGGGTGACTCTGGGCCAGTCGCAGACTCTCAGCTCAACCTACCTCACAGGGTTGTTGTTGTGGGGATAAGATGGAGGAGGAGAATGATGTAAGCTGCCTTGAGCCCTTTGTAGGAGAAAGGCAGGATATAAATTGAAAAATAAATAAATAAAATAAATAAAAAAGCAAATTGGCTGTGTGAGTGTGAAGAAGCGCCCTATGCTGGCAGTGTGTTTACTTCCCATGGGGGTGCGTAACATGTTTTAGTTTGTAGGCAATGTTCCATTTTGGGGGATTTTGGGGGGGCTACATCCCCCTAGTGGAACCCCAAATGACAGTACATCTTAACTGAAAGCCCTTACTTGCCAGAAAGTAACTGTTTGGATTGGCCAGACACATTCACAAAGCAGGAAGCCATCAAACAGTCCTGGGGAATGATGGTGGGGTGAAGCTGGGAAACCCGAGGAGGCCAGATGAGGACCTCAGGGGGGCTGGATCCGTCCCCCAGGCCTGTGCTCCCGTGCTCCTGACTTAGATCCAATCAACAACCAATTCAGGCAGGTGCACCACTCAGTGCTGGGAGTTGTAATATGATCATTACATCGTATTTACATTCCACCTTTTTTCCTTTTGTGAGGACCGCTAGGCAGCTTACACTGTCTTCTTCCAAGCCATTTATCCTCAAACAACAACCCTGTGAGGTAGGTTAGGTGGAGAGTCTGGGACCAGGCGAAAGTCACCCAGTTGGCGCCATGGCTAAGTGGGAACAAGAGCCTGGCTTTCCCAGGTCTCCAGGACAACAATCTATGTTCCAGGCCACAGTGACTCAAAAGCTATAAAATGTTTTTCTGTCGAAACATGCCCAAGATGGTGCTGTTAGTCACTGAATCCCAATTCATGCAAAGATCAAAATGTGAAGCTGAGCTGACCAGCCAGTTTTAGCCTAAAGCTGCCACTGCTGGTGGGCAAGTCTTACTGGTGGTTGGAGGAACGGGGTGGAGCCAGGAGGAAGGGGGTGGTCTTGTGGGCTATGCTGAAATGCCAGGTGGCACCCCAAGATCTGGCCTTCTGACCGGCTGCCTGATAGAGAAAGAATCATCCAAAGGGGAGGAAACCCGAATAGAAAAGCAGTGATGACTCTCCTAGCTGAGCAAGGCGGCACGACACTTTCTGCTTGCCCACATCTTCTATTATTTCATTGTTCTGCCAGGATGGAAACCGCAAAGTTATTGCGAAAGAGGAGAGGGAAGATCAGAAAACTGCTAACGTAGTGAAGGAGGCAGGGATAGTGTTTTGAAACCTGCACAGACTGAAAAGCCCTGTGCTTTCCCCACTGATTCAGTAATGCTTTGTCAACGGAGCTTATTCAGTTGGCCTATTCATCATGAGAAGTCACTGAGTGCAGAGCAAGAACGCCTCCAAATTCTCTGAAAAGCAGCTGGATCAACTCACAAAAATTTCAGGCAGCCTGTTCGCTGCTACTGGAGGATGGCAAAGGGGAGGCCGCTAGGCTCTGGGTGTAGCTTTAGACCCTCTCCTGATGGGGAACTTGCAGTGGGCACAATATGCAAGAGTCAGGGTGGTGTTGGGCCGGGACTCCGGAGACCCTGGTTCTACACCCACCCCCATTTGGCTAAGAAGCTGTCTGGGTGCTCCGGCCACTATCTCCCAGCCCGATCTACTTCACAGGGTTGTTGTGAGGATAAAATGAGGGGCAGAACTCTGTGTCTGTCTTGGGATGCTTGGACAAAAAGGCAGCAGGCCCTGCCTTTCAAGGTTGCTGGAATGCAGTGCGACAAACGCCCATGCCAAGGCTCTAAAGTCAAGAGCCCAATTCTGATGGTGTGTTGGCCACTGTTTCGGCTTCCTGGGCTCGGGTCCCTCCTCAGACGATGAGGTTCCTTAGGGTAGCCCTGTACCCTTTTCTGCAGAGGCCAGTACCCTGGTCGTCAGTCTGTTCGTGTTTGGCATGAAGGGAAGGAACCCAGAGAAGGGCTGCATCTCAGCAGTAGACTGGACTGGCAACCATTTTGGGCAGCTGCTGGGTGTCTCCTGCATGATGGAGAGAAGGAATATATTCTACTTGACTTATAATGATTGTTTCTAACTTTGCGTCCATGCATATGCATCAGCACATGCAAATTTGATGCAATCCAGGTTTGCCTCGTGTTTTCTTTTTTGGTGATGCATTTCCTCTCCTCTAGTGATTCATAAGTCGTTGGGTTGGACACACAAGCAGAAAAGAATTTCCGCCTGATGCACATGCCCTTGCTCATTGCTCTCAGGTTGGCTGATGGGTTCCTTTTAAGCTCTCCCTTTCCTTATCCCAGGCCCACTTCTGAAGTATTTAATTATTTTTCCTCGCACCATCATGCCACTTTGTAAAATTTCCTTTAAACCGAAGTATAAATTGGATATTGTGCCATGGCTTAGCTTGACTGGTAAACCTCTGCTTTGTTCTGTGTACCAGTTTTTGTTTTGTTTAGTTTAGTTGCAAAGTCATGCCCGACCCATTGCGACCCTATGGACAACACTCCTCCAGGCCCTCCTGTCCTCCCTTGGAGCCCACCCAAGCCCGGCCCCCCACCCCAGTGACTCCATCCAGCCACCTCATCCTCTGTCACCCCCTTTATTTGTTTGTTTGTTTGTTTATTTAAATATTTATATGCCGCCCCTTGCAACAGCCTCGGGGCGGCCCCCTTCTCCTTTTGCCATCAGTCGCTCCCAGCATCAGGCTCTTCTCCAGGGAGTCCTTCCTTCTCATTAGGGGGCCAAAGAATTTGAGTTTCATCTTCAGCATCTGGCCTTCTAAAGAGCAGTCAGGATTGATTGCTGCATACCAGAATGATCCCTAAATAATTTGGGAGCTTTGAACGAAGTCCTGAAAATATTTCAAACAGGAAAATATCTTAAACAGTGTTGCTTTGCATGATAGCAGAGTGTTTACAACACATAAAACAACAAGCATCAAGGAACAATTAAAAATGACGATCATAAAAGCATCAGCAGGAGTGCTAAAATTTCACTAAACTAAAAAAGTGTCCCCCCCCGCCCCCCTCCCAAATTGGCCAAAGGGCACAAGTGCCACATGCTTAGACAGAAAAGGTTCGACCAGTTTCAGTAGCTCCTTCCCACCACTGCGGAGCCCTAATTTTCGAGGGATCTTTTGTACCCGAGGCCTGTGAAAGAATGAATTTCGAGCCCAGCTCTGGGTGCTACAATTTACGAAGGACTTCTTGAAATTAGAGCACCTCTCCAGAGGAGGGCGATCAAGGATGGTGGAAGGAAACTCGGAGAAAGCACCGCATCTCTTTAGTCTGGAGAAAATGCAGGGCAGCGAGAGGCGTCTTCGTGTATCTGGAAGCCTCTTACACAGGCGGAGTAGACCGTGTTTCAAATCGTCAGAGCACAGGACTAGAATGGGTAGGTGGGTCCTGCAGGGAAGCGGTACCTGGAGAAAGATGAGGAGAAACTCGCTCACAGCGAGCACTGTTTGACATAGACCAGGCTGCCTTCCCAGCGGACGGTTTCCTCCTTGCTAGAGATAGTAGACAGAAAAATATCCTACCACTATAGGGTTTTTTCCTATCTAAACATGCATAGAGCTGTTCCTTAAATGGGCACAGCGTCTCTCGCTATTTTTCTCTGTACAAGAAGAGGCCAGTGCGATATGGTGGTTACGAATGCAGGACTGGGACTCAGGTGATCTGGGTTCTAGTCCCCACTGGGTGATTGTGGGCCAGTTACAGACTCTCAGCCCAGCCTACCTCTCAGGGTTGTTGTTGTGGGGATAAGACTGAGAGCAGGAGGAGGAGAATGATGCAAGCGGCTTTCATTGCTTTAAAAGAAAAAAATTGTGGGATATAAATCTAATAAAAAATAAATAAATATGTCTCAGGTTCTCCTGTTCAAAGTATAATGTTTAATGTTTCCTGTTCAAAGAACTGGAACAAGGCCAGAAAAACAAAAAGCACAGTCTGGCAGCCAGTATGTTGGTTGGGTTGTCAACAAGAAACACACACACACACACACACACAGAGTAATCTTGGCTCATGTGTGCCTGACAACAGCTTGATCAGATGGAATAACAGACGATGGCTTTCATGTGATGGAAGACAACTTGATGACCTGCTGAACTTTACCTACACCAAGTGCCAGGTACAGCAGGAGAGGGCAGTAAAGATGTTGGCAACATGATCGCCCTTCTGCCATCTGCATATCTTGGTGTTTAGTATATGCCATTTTTATTCTTTGCTTCGCAGTTTGCATTGTAAGTTTCAAGCATGTGGATCATTGCCCCAAAGTGTGAAATTAAACAGAATAAAGTAAAATAAATGTCAAGAATGATTGAAGAAACAGAGCAATGCCAGGAAAAAAGTTTGTGTGTTCGGTATTTGGATGTTTGCAGAGGGCATAAATAGCATCTCAAACAGTGTCTGACACACATTTTGTAGACTGAACAGGCCCAACAGAGGTGGACTGGTGTTTCGGGGTCCCTCCCTTGGAGTCAGGAAGCCGGGCTGCAGCATTGCTTGCCATGATGTGTGAACCCAGACTCGGTTTTAGGTACAAGGAACCATGTCAGATCGGTCTCAGGTGCCTTAACAGAAAGAAGGAAAGATCTTGGGCATCTCTTCGGAGAAGAGAATACTGGCAATATAACGCTGAAATGCTGAATGTGACTGAACAGGCTCGTCTTTTCCAATCACCCCATGGCTACAATCTAACGCTTGCCCCACCCACCAACCAGAGGGAGACTTTCCTCCGAGTAAGCATGCATAATATTACCCTGCAAGTTTGCTAGGCCACTTCATTTCATTGGTTTCTTCCTTTCCCTCCCCTCTGTCCAGATTTTGTTTGCGTATCAGTGACTTTGAGGTCAGAAATCAAGAGTCGTTCAAGACTGAAAGTTCCACTCGGGGTTTGTTTTCCGCCTGTTGCACATTTTGACCTCTGATACATGCGTTCCGTTTACATCTCCTTCCACTGTCCCCGCAAGCTGCCAGGGCGGCATGCTCTAGCCACGTCTGAACCGTCCCAGAAGCAGAAATGGATCACCAAAAGGAAAGGAGGGAGGACAACCAATTGCGTGAAAGTTGCCCATGCTAATCAATATGCATAGCTGCAAACGTAGAAATGATTGTTAGCATTTAGGCAACTCGCCATCATGTGACTTGACCACGCGGCCCGCGTGCCTTGCTCAGTCTGTTTCTGGGCACCGTGCCGATGGGCAGCTTAATGGGCAGCCTCCCTCCGGAGAGTCCCGCACCGTTGCACCAGCTTGGATTGGGCAGCCCTTCAAGGTGCCTGTTACAGAAACGTTCTGCATTCCTTTATTTATTTATTTAGAATTTTTGTATGCAGTCCCATCGCACGAGCCTCGGGACGGATGGCTTACATACAATAAATAAACATAATACAAACAGTGCAAATAAAATCCAGATTCACCCTGGCTGCAAATTAAAACCTATAGATGATATTAAAAATTGTTAAAATATTGTTTGAATAAAAAGGTCTTGGCCTGGTGCTGAAAAGCAAATAACGACGGCGCCAGGCGGACCTCTCTGGGGAGCGCATTCCACAGATGGGGCGCCACCGCAGAGAAGGCCCTCCTCTGGGTGCTCACCCTCCTGATGTCCTGCATGGAGGGCTCCTGGAGCTGCCGATCTCGGGGGGCGGGAGGGCGAATATGGAAGAAACCCTGTCTCCATTGAAGGATCCTTGTCTCCTATGGATGCTCCTCCTTCTAAAAAGAGGTGCAAGGAGAGGGGGGAGGTGGGCATTCGATGTTTTGGGTGGTGGGGAGAAACCTGCAGGCCGGAAGGTTCAAGGTGGGGAGGCAGCTGGAGCGGTGGGCCAAAAGCCAGGGGTTCTGATACAACACAGATCAGCAGGAGCCCTGCTGCCTTATTTCAGCAAGTATCCCTGGGAACCTGCTGCATCCCATCCAGATCGGAACACGGCAAGATCATAAATCCTGCGTCTTTGTCAGAAGTCTGGCACACTCTTCGACCAGGCCAAACGTGTTTTGTCTTCCACCAAACTGGTTCTGGCATCCAGCACCTGGAAGAGGGTGCGACTCTTGCACATTCCCATTCTGTTTTGAGACAAAAGCACACCCGGTTTCTTCAGGAACGATTCTGTGCACATTCAGACAGAAAAAAGGACTGCAAGAATTGTAGGCCATTTCTTCTCTTTGATAGGAACCCTTAATGAATCAAGGTGCATTTTTTGCAGGGGTGGGAGGACCAGTTAGCCTTCTTGGCCAATTGGCACATTCAACCTCTCCCTTCTCTCACCTTGGGAAGAAAGATACCTGCTCTCTAAGGAAGCCCAGAGCTCCGTGGGCCTCGCACTGTCTCTGGGCACCTGTTGGCACCCCCAGGCTTGCTGGAGCCCAAGCAGCAGCGTAGGAGAAGCAGCTGGCCGCAAGCCAATGTTCCGGGCTCATCAGCACGCAGCCTCGCCTCCACAAGTGCATAACCTCTCAGTGATCCAGTCACGCAGTGCTTACAGCACACTTGAAAACACAGCAGGGAGCAGGCGCCCCTGGGTGAGCACGACGGGGCGGCTGGCGCTGGGTTCAGGGTTGCCAACTGATGGGGGAACAGCATGGCCTGCTCTTGTGCTTTTAGAGTGATTCTCTGCTCACATCACGGACCAAACTGCTGTTGGAGGACGTTACAAACACTGACAGCCCTAAATGCAGTCCACGGCAAAGCAAGGAAAGTCCCCGGCCCTAGGGAGACCTCGCTGCACATCCTCTGGATGCACATCACGGCACCCTAGTCTCGACCCACTTGTCTGGGCTGGTCAGCTCTTGATACGAGGTGCTCCTTCTTTTATTTTGGATTGCTGGTGTAGCTGGGGCCTTGCCACTGCACCCTGATAATTGATATTCTCACAGGAAGAAGTTCCCTGGGACACACATACCCCTCTTGCAAGCTCAGGACAACATCCAGTGTGCCCCAGTCCCTGCACAGCAGAAGGAAACAACACACAGAATCCCACAACCACCACGGCCACCGCCTAGAACTCGTCCTGCTAAGTCAAAAGAGACTTCATTCTTGCCTTCTACCCCCAGCATCTCTTAGAGGACTTAACTGAGAGAGGACTTAGCATGCTATGCCTGTTCTGTACTGCAGGCAGAAATCCAAGCGGTGCAGCTTTTGCTGGCCATGGTGATCCGATATGACTTGCCCAGACAGCCCGGGTGCCTCTGGTGCATCCTACTTGCTCCTGTGCCCAAAGCAGGGCAGCGGCCCCACCTATTCCTGCCTGCCTGTCATCCAGCAATCCAACCCATCAGGTAGGTCAGGCTCGGGAATGTGCATGTGAAGCCCAAGGCAGGCAGGAGATGAAGCCACAAAGCCACCGGTGACTGTGGCCTCCAGGAGGGGTCCTGCAGAGCTGCTCTCCTGCTGAAGGTGAGGGAGAACTGGGCTCCCCTTTCTGGGTGGGGGGCTGAGGGCACAATGGGGTGTAGGTGCCACAGTGGGGCGGGTGAGGGCTGGAAACTGGTATTTTACTTTCTGCCTGATCCTGTGCCTTCCATAAGTGAGCAATGTCTAGCTTCTACCAAGCCTGAATATCCTTGGCAGGGAATCTGCCACTCCACCTCAGAACACCAGTAGCTCCCCTTTCCCATGACCTCCCCTGCTGTAGGGAACTGGACCCTCCACATTTGTCGGGGGGAGGGTGGGCTGGTTGGAAGGGTGATAGACAGGTGCCTGGACTCCAGGAATCTTTCCTTTGCTCTGGGGATAGGGTTAGGGAGAGGACCCCGGGGACTAGGAACTTAGAGAAGAGAGAGGGAAAGGTCTTCTGGATCCACCTCCAGGCAGTGTGGTTCCTTGCAGCAGATCTGCCCCTGCCAGGGCACCGAGCCAGCACAGCCGGGCCTCTTGGTTTCGGCAGTCAGGCACTTAACATTCCAGCACATTCCTAGCAGGCCAGGCAGTCAGGCTTCAGTGGCTTGACTCTGGCCGTGGGTGATGCTGCTCTCGCCTCCCGCTTTGCACACCCCACAGCGTCACGGCTCTGCTCCCCAAGACGCCGGCCAGACACCCAGGAGGAAGTAGTTTGGGACTCTGGCACCACTCCAGGGTTGAGATCGGCTCCGGGATCACCACGCGCTCTCCCAGTGCGATGGCACAAGGATGGAAAGCTGGTGTCCGGCTGGCCACACCGTGACTGTTTTAGCCAGAATAGGACGTGTTTGCTTTCGGAGGAGAACCATTTTCCAGCAAAGATGTTCTTGGATCTGTTTCTCACGAGCACCATGCTGCAGCGGAGGAAGCGGGATCTCTTTTGTAAGGGTCTACTCCTAGCAGGTGAGTTCCGGATTGAGTCAGGGGGAGGCCATCCTTTGCGCTGGCAAACTCACGCACTTACTTACGCATGATGGTGCTATGAGTTAAATGGGTTCAAAATGCAAAACTGCACATTTGGAATACCCACTTCCAAAATGAGGCTCTCAAACAGTTTTGCGGGGGTGGTTCTACATTTCGAGAATACAGAAGCACTTTGAAAGCTTCTGGTTGTTTTTAATGGTCGTTCCGGGTTGATGGAGGGGAAGTGAGCTGTGAGCTTTGCCACAGAAGTGAATCACGAGCATTTCCTCGATGTGCCCAAGAATGTTATGTCTGGGGTTCAAAATTACTTAGCTACATTGCTGTATGGAAAAGGAGCACCTACTAATTGTTGTGGATCAAACCAGGCTTAGAAGGAGAGCAGAACTAGCTCAAATGTAGACAACTGTTTTCTATTCTGCCATGAAGATAATAAGATGGGGTTAAAGCTTGATTGGTTTGCATGCGTTAAACTGCTGTTAGAGGCACAGGTGCAGTTAAAAACAAAGTTGGCACCTGCACTCCATCCATAAACAGCCTGAAACAGATGAGATGAGCAGGCATGAGAATCGAATTGAATCAAACGAGATGAGAGGCAGAGGCAGAGTTTCCATATGAGCAGAGAAGAATCCACCGGGGTTTAACGCTTGTTTGATCTGCCTGCGTCAGACGCTCAGACGCTTCACAGCATGCAGCTCCAGCTGAAGTCCACAATCGGGACTGCTTTTAAGGACTCAGCAGCAGGAGCAGGTTAAAAAGTTGGCAGCCCTCAGAAAAGCAGCGGGGTGCCGTCTCGGCACGCCCTGGGTTCCCTGGCTGAAAGCCCCGGACAAATAAACGGGCCTGAAACCGATTCCAGGGCGTCATCCTAAGCGCGTTGGGGCAGAAGAGAGTCCTGCAGCGTCCAGCATTCCTGGCCGCGGGAATGCTGGCACCTGCAGGACCTTCCCCCGCCCCCGACACGCGCGTGGGACGGTGCTTCACACGTCGGGCTTCACCAGGCGCTCGGGGCCCGGGGGCGCGCCGGCAGCGCGAAGGGGCCGGCGGCGTCCAACCGGCTGCCTCTCTCTCCGCCCCGCCGGCAGCGGCCCTGCTCTGCTCGTGCGCCCCGCCGGGCCGCGCCGTCGCCCGCGACGTCTCGGTGGTGGCCATCCCCGCGCTGCCGGCCGAGGGCCAGGACGTGACGCTCTCGGTGCAGAACGCCACGGGCGCCATCCGCGAGGTGAGCTGGTACCGCGGCCGCGCCACGGACGGCGGCGCGCGCATCTTCAGCTACTTCCCCGGGAACGGCCGCCCGCAGCGCAACGGCGCGCAGTACACGCAGCGGGAGCGCGGCTTCCCCAACGGCTCCATGCTCATCGGCGCGCTCCGGCCCAGCGACCGGCAGCCCTACACGGTGGTCATCCTGGTGCGGCCCAAGGCGACCTTCAAGGGCACCGTCGACCTGCAGCTGGCCAGTGAGTGTCTCCCGCGCCCCCCGCGCCCCGGCCCCCCCGGCCCCGGCGTCGTGGCGCCTCCCCTCCCGGCGGGACACCTCCCATCCTCCCCGGCCGGCGCTGCCCTCCCGAGAGCGGCAAGGCTGGGCGGATTCTGCCACCGTCTGTTTAATCGGCTGAAATGTGCCAGCGCCCCGCATGAGTCAGACAGCGCGTCTTTCAAAAGTAATTAGCTCAAATGGGAGATGCGCTTGTCCCCAGCTGCTGTGTTGTTCATTTAAGTGATTTGATTTGTTGTTGTTTGTGTTTGTGTTTGTTTTGCTTTTCTTTATGATTTATTTATTTATTTTGCTTTGCTTTGCTTTGCTTTGCTTGGATGGCTCGGGTGCTGGACTGAGAACCATTTCATGTTTTTGAAATGTATTATGATTATTTTGCTATTTTATTATTTTATAAAATTTGGCTACTTTATTGCTTTATTGGATTTTTACTCTTGCAAACTGTTCTGAGAGCCAAATTGGCTGTGGAGGACAGTATATAAAAGCTTGCATAAAATAAAAATAAATAAATAAATAAAAGGGGGTACCGTTGGCAATGTATACCAAGAAAGACCCCACACTTCAAAATAATTGTTTTAGTTGTATGCAAATATATGCAAGCTTTGTGAACCAATTGGACAGCAAATGGGTTAAAAGGCACATTTGAAAACTTATAAATATGGGGGTGCAGTCTTACATGTGGTTCAGCTGAAAAATGGCCTCCAGCTCCCAGCACCCCCCATTTTTCTGCCTAAACATGCATTGGATTGCACCCTAAGATTTCCTCGAGCACCTCAGAACGGCCTGGCTGGCCTGAGATACTTTCGCTGCTTAGACAGAGCAGCAAATAATACCTCCAAACCAAAGCCGTTGTCTGTGGCAGCCGCTTCCCCCACCTAATGGGAGGGCCGGCCCCTGAGATGCTCTGTGGGGATTCCCTGATGCCCTCTTCGAAACAGAGCCGGAAGCTCCCGGCTGGTGGTCCAGCGGCCACTGGAGCACTTCGGCGCCTGCTAGCTCGCCGTGCTTCTGGAAAGCCAGCTGCCCTAGCGGAGGAGCCCTCTCCTTCCCGAGCCTGGAGCATGCCCACCTCACAGGGTTGCTGTGAAGAGGGAAGGGCATTGGAATGACACTGTCTCCACTGTCCCTTAACCGCAGCAGAAACGGCCACGACTCAAGGACATGGTACTTGGAGCCAGCGTGCCGCTTCTGGATGCTTAAATGCCCATCTTTTCTCCTGAGCAGGCTCACAGACGACCAGCCCGCCTCCGACAACAGCCACCACGGAGACTCCAGGCTTCAAGGAGCCGGCAAAAGTCCCATCAACGATGGGTTGGATCGTGGCCGCAGTGGTGGTGGGCATCCTTCTAGCTGGCGCCCTGGGGGCCACCCTGGTCTACCGGTTTGTCTTGCACAAAGCAGAGCCTGGCACAGGGTAATGGAGGACGGGGGGAGGGGGTTTTTTTGTGGGGGGGACAGCCCTTCTCATGGGAACCAGCATTCTTGAGCCCTTATCTTTGCTGAAGGCTTACTGGCTTAAAGGGTATTGTCCTCCTGTGGATTCTGGGAAATGAAGTTCTGTGAGATTAAGCATCTCTAAGAAATTACTAACATGTCCCCTTACCATGAAACTACATTTCCTAGAATTGTTTGGGAGAACCCCTGTGGGGGGTTCAATTAATCTGTCTTTGTAAGGAAGGAGGTTCCTTGGTTTTACAAAAAGGTAAATCTGATGTGTGAAAGTTTAAATTTGCATCGTGATCCTCGGCATTTGGGCATTTGCCTGATGAATAGCTATTTGTGCGAGCAGAAAGGGTTGAGTATCAGCCCCTGCTGCTAACTTTTGCCTTCCTGCGTCTGTTTTACAAAGGGTCAATGCCATATCTCTGCATCTCAAGAGCAGGAGTCACTGTGAACGTTGGAGGAGGAAAATATTCAGGCACTGCAGGTTTTCTGTTAATATGCCAAGTTATATTTCAAGTTCTGCTGGAGGAAGGAATGCCTGCAGGTGCAGAAACACGCAGAGAATGAGGGGGCAGTTCCTGACCTATTCTATTTTCTTTGTAGGATGGTAGAAAAACTGGACCCAAGGATGAAAATGCCGGCAGCGTCCAAACATGGTGAGTGCTCAGCCCCTGCTCTAGAAATCCAGCGTTTCCCCTGCCCACCCTTGACCCAAGCGAGTCAAGAAGCCATGGAGTGGTGGCACCAGGGCTCGCAGGGCTGCAAGAGCAGAATTAATTTTTGCTAGCCAGGGGCCGGTGGCTGCAGCTGAAGGCCAAAGGGGCAGTCCCCCAAATGCGACATATTTCAGCACTTGAGCTGTGAGAGTTCCTCTTACTGCCAGGAACGAAACTTCAGGAGAGGCATTTCAACCTTCTAATTGTGACAAATTCCTACTGTGCGAAAGCTAGGAAACAAGCGGATGGCAGGCTGTTTTGGGGAAAATGGGGTGTAGCCATCTGGAGAATCCCAGTGGGCTGGCTTTGGACCCCTGGAAGCCGGAATTGGCTCACAGACTGGTCACTATAGTTACACGATCACTTCCCAAAATGGTGAGACATTCCAACAGTGCAGCCATTACTCAGGTGTGGTTCTCATGCGAGGAGGTCACCAGAGTCTCCTTGGCATTTTGTAATGTTTATTTACAAATACGTGGGTGGCGCATAGGTGGATCCCAAGCATCCTGTTCCACTGCTCCCTCTTCAAACCCCTGGAGAGACACCCAGCATCTCCCAAAGACGGTTAGCGCAAACTCTAAAGAACAGGTCTCCAATTCTGTGTCTTCCGCTGGAACACAATCCACTTTACGCTCAGGCACCTGGAGGTGAGCTGCCTCCAGGTGGAAGGCCGGCCTCCTTCTTCCCATTCATATAATTCTGCAAATGGTCCTTTGCTAAAAAGCAATTGGCTATTTCGTTCCCACGGCAGCATGTTGCCCATAGATTGCCTAAGGAGGGTGTCCCAAGGAGGACCTGCTCAGCAGGTTTGCCAGGCTCCTGAGCTGACAGCAATGGCAACACACACACCCCAGACACTACTGGGGAAATGCCCCTGTTTTATTCTACCCTCTGCTTTCCAGGTGATAAGGAACCCATTTATGAAGTGATGGATTCTCCAATGGAATTACCCAAGACGGAAGGGAAGGAACCGCTCCCCATGTCTGGACCGCTGCCTGTGAGTACATAGCACTGAATGGTCAACCATTTTTGACTCAAGCTCCCCTGGATTTGTCCCTGAAAATGAGGCATTTGTGGATGAGGGAAGGAGAGGATGAGGAGGCAGGAAGTGCAGGCACGACCCAGATTCCTCAGCTGACGGACGCTGTTTTGCACCGCTCCTGGTTCTGCACTCTGCAAATTTGGTTAGAATGTGGAGGGTCGTGGGCATGGTAGGTGACTGATCATTTACCCCGCATGAGCCGTCATGTTGTACTTGATCTACCTGGATCTCGAGGTTCTAGTAGGATCAGCAAAGTAGATCACCAAAGGCTAAAGTCTGCAACTTTCTCCCTTGTGGTGAGACTTGGCGAAAGTTTAGGGCTGGCTTGGGAAACAAGGGCATGTAGAACAAGGATCCCTTCCCTGCAAAGCCACCCCCTGCTGAGATCTCCCTTCAGAGGGGAAAAGCTCTGCAAAACAGAAGGCGCTAAACGAAGCCCTGCCTCCCTTGTTGATCTGCCCCCTTTCATCACTCGATGACGCAACTGTGACTCTTTGCAGCCTCTACCAAGGACCTGCTCCAGACTGGACTCAAACTACATGGTAAGTCCTTACTCTGCTGGGGGTGTGTGTGTGGGGGGGTCCCAATAAGCCATTGCCTTTTGCTTCTGATCCATTAACTGCCATTTGCCAAGTTGCAAGTGATTAAAAATCAGGATCGCAAATAAGAATTGCAACCCTTATGCAGCAGAAATGACGTCACCCTCACACAATTGGGACGTATCAAGCACACTTCGAGGAACTCCGATCTTTGAAGAAGTACAAAAAGGGGCTCTGACAGGGGAAAGATGGGTGTGGGGCACCTGTCCATCTCAGTGGGAATTCTTGCGGGACTGGCTGGTTGGTAGGACCCTGGGCAAGCGTAGTTTATGTGTGCCTCACTTCCCATTCATGATGAAGAGGGAATGAAAAGTTGCTGCACCACACAGTCGAAACTCTGCTGTACGTAAAAGGTGTCGGCATCCGAGGCAAGCACAATGCTTTCTCTCCTGAGAAGACCCTACTCTGCCCATCTTCCGGATTTCCACTTTCAAACTGGGAGACTCTCAGTTCAGCTCTACCCGCGAATGGATCTTCCTGGGCAGATAGAGGAAGCTGTGCAGAACTGCCATCTTTCCTTCATCCTTACGGACCCCCATCCATCTGCTCTCTGTGCCCATCTTCTTGTAACAGGGCTCCTTTTCAATATCATCATCATCATCATTTTGTCTTAGGAGCTGCTGCGCAGAGCAGAATCTATCTACTCCGAGATCAAGAGGTGATTCTCTGGTCTGAGGGATGCAACTTGCCAGCCCAACAGGGAAACGACCTGTCCCAGGATCTTGGGATGCGAGTAATAATACACCTCCTATATTTCTGACTGCCGCGTCCTCTGCAGAGGGTGTCCAAGGTCCCTCTCTGCCAGGCTGCAATATAGCAAAGCATTTCGATCCACTGCCAAGTTCAAAGGCATTTTGTCCTGATGGAACAGAGGAACAGAAAGGAACTTGCTCCGGACTGTGCAGATCAGTTCTCCTCCGAAAAGTGAACCGCCATGATTAGCGGAAGGAGAGAGTCCCATATTCAAAGATCCAGGGAGGGAGGGAGGGATTCCTTGAAAATGATCCCTAGATCTTGGGCTTTTCAGATAATCTACAGAATGCAGATGAAGACGGTGTCCCTGAGAGTAAATATTTAGCCACAGTCTAATTTTGTGTTCAGGCACTTTTTTTGGGGGCGGAGGCACCATTCTAAGGAGTGATGGGGGGGCTCAGAGGGCCTGAAAGTCATGCCACTTTCTCCACTGTGGTTTCACCTCTCCAGTTGAGCCTTGGGAGGCCCTGGTGGTATGATCCCCGAACAGCTGGAAGGTTTTGCCTTGCCTTGTCTTGTATTTTTAGGCCGTCCATCACTTCTGTCTCTGGACAGCTTACAGGTTGAGCTGCTCTGGATGGAACCTTTCAACCACAGCAGGGTTAAGGGAAAAGACTGGGATTAAGGGAGGGTTCCCTGTGATGAATGAGGCAAGTCTTTCTGGGATTTCTGTCAATGCAATTCACTGCATCCCACCTCAGGAGCAATTCCATTCCATAGAATTCAATGGGACGTACTTCCAAGTGAACATGCATCAGCTTGCCAACTTGGACAGTGTGGAAGATGTACGATGTGAAGTGTGGATCTTACTCAGGTACTCTCTGTTTTCTCTCTGCCGCTCTACATTTTGCCCGCAACTCCTTTGAGGCAGAGACCTGAAACCTCTAACTGGGCCTGGCTGAGCTGTTGACTTTTGCAAGGAGCTGCCTACTATGGGGTGTGTGTTGAGGGGAAGAGGTCCAAGGGAGGGGTCTGGGTTCCCGCACTTTCAAAAAACGTGTTTGGGGATGATGAGAAGCAGTATGGGAGGCTGCAGGGGCTGCCTGGGTGTTTGCTGACCCTGTCTGGAAGGAAAGGGCTTGCCACTTGGAGTCCTGAGAAAAGGGTTGTTTGCAGAGACACGGAACGGCCAAGCCGAGGAGAAAAACAGCACTCAGCTGGCAAACACACCAGGTCTAGGGACAGAAAGCTGGTGCATTATGAAGAACGGGCAGGCTGGGAGTGGCGGGCAAAGAAGCCCATAGGTTTGCTAGCTCAGGGCTGGGCCACAAGGTACCTCCCCCTGTTTTCCTGCCCTCTTAGTGAGCTATGGAGAAAGAGCCCCTTCCAGCAATGCTGAGAGCTGCTAGGAGGGCCAAAGAATTTACCCATCTCATGGGCACCTTTGCCTTCCCTCTGATTTGGCTTCACAAGGATGCCAGGCTGCCTCTCCGCTTTGGCTAGGTGACGGCATTTCAAAGTCAGTTCAGAGTGAGGGCAGGATGCATGCTGAGATGATGGCACCATTTAGTGACAGCCATGGAGAAGGATGAGCTGGGGAGGGGAGACTTTCCTGCCACACATCTCCCTCCCACCCCAGCCCTGTTTGCTTAGGAGCTAGAAAGGTTCGTTGTGCTTTTGACTCAGCCCTAGTTCCTAGAGCCTGAAGATAGAATTTTGCAGCTGTGCTTTTTCTTTGCAACTATTAAAGGATGTGGGAATCTGTCCCTCTTTTGCATCTGGAAATCTTAGCCATGTGTTTGATAAACATATCTGTACATGTGCATTTAAATTGCATGTTTTATCCTGAATGAACCATCCAGTTCTTTGATTCCAGCTTTTTAATTTTGCTGCTCTCTAACAAACCGTGTGCACAAATGACACTATGGAAAATAAAATATTAGTATTATTATTGGTTCATTCTATATATAAATATATATACAGATCCCATCTCCAGCTTAACGTCAGGGCAGAGAGGTGAAGGGAATGGAAAATCGGCAGGGAGGGAATGAAGTATCCTGCAACGGGCATGGCTGGGTGGAAGGCAAGAAAGGACCCAGGCCAGACTGCAAGATTCCCCCCTCCCCCCCTTGTTAATTTTTATCCCCACTTGAACCTTTCCCCACCCCCGTTCAACGTGCTTACTGATTCACAGCAGCCCTTGGTTCCCGTGTTTGGTAACTGCTTAGCTAATGATCAAATGACTCCTGGTAATTAAGGAACTTCCAGAAAGTCTTGGGCAAAGAGTCTCCACCCAGGTGTTCTTCTGCTGAAAGGATGGGAAGTCATCCAAAGCCGAATGCAGCATCAGGTGGCCTGCTCTGCCGTTCCCATCCTCAGAGGCTTGGAATGTGGGGTGGCCACATTTTAATGCTGCTCTTGTTCTCTGGCCTTTAAGAGCAGGCTGACAACTCCCCGGAATGATGTCGACGAAAATCTTCCTTGGGTATGGAGATGGGAGCAGCAGGGCAGCGTGGGAAGTTGCTTCGCTTCTCGTCGGCTAAACCTTTGAGGCAGGAGGTTCTTAAAGATGCAGCAGTAGGGGACGGTTAAAAAAAGACACCTGGGAGGCCAAAATATATCAAGAAAAGGAGCTACTCTTCCCCATTCTGGCCCTGGACGGACTTTGTAAATGGAAAAGAGCTGGGTGTTTTCCACGTCAGGCAGGCCTAGGGAAGAAGAGGGACAGCAGGGCTGAAAGTCCTGACAAACCTGAATAGGTCACCTCCTCTAATATGGCTGTATTCTCTGTCAATGAATGACTTGTTTTCCAAAGCACTGGAGTAGGTTCAGTCTTTCCCTTCACCAACACTTTCTCATGAATTGTTTCCCCTTCGATTTAAATGACTTCTTGCCTTTCCAGAGTGGTGCCAATTTTAGGAGCACCAAAATCGCATAGGAAGCAAGCAACAAAATTGACTGATGCATAATAGGAGTGGAATGAAAGAGAGAGGGAGGAATTTGCTGGTGGGTGGGAAGAGGGATGCTTCATTAAGAGGAGACTTCATATGCTGCCCAGTAAGAGGGTCCTTGGGGTGGTAGCAATGAGCCCATAAAAAGCAACGCAAGAACTGCAGCAGAGCAGCAAAGGAATGCATATGTGAGCCAGCTGATACCACTAAAAGTGGGTCTAGGTCAGGAAGCTGTCCCACCTCCAGCTCTGCAGGAAGATCCCACTGGCGTGGGCGCACTTTGTCCTTCACTTCAGCCGGCAACATGCCTTGGGTCAGCCCTGCTAGAAATCTCAGGAAAATAAAAGGGCATCTACCTGGCCCCAGAAGGAGTATAAGGACAGCACCAAGTGAACCTCTTGTGGGAGGCCATGCTGGGACTTAGATGACCCCCCCAAAAGGGCCCTTTCCCCCTTGGCCACTTGCTGCAGCAGACCTGGTAGGGGCACAGGAGAGAGATGTCTAAAACGATCGCAGTGCCTGAGGCAGAAGAACGAGAAGAAGAAAGAGAAAGACTCCTTCAGGTAGCTGGTTCCAAGCAGTTAAAGCCATCGCCGGCTGACGTTCCAGGCATGGGAAGCAGATGGGCACGGAAGCTGGTGCAGATACGGAGCAGAAGGAACTCTGCATTGCTCCACCAGGTCTCCTCTTTTCAAGACACAAGCTGCCGCTGTCTCTGGGTTGGAAACCGGCTCCCTGGCAGCCTGCCTGCCGCCTTCTCCATTTTGGCTGATGGCTTTGTGTGTGTAGGCCAGGCCTTCAGAGGCACACTTGAGGCTGGGACCCAAGTAATCCAGCTTCAGGTGAACCCTCTTCCCCATCTTTCATTCAACCCAGAATGAAAGGCGCAGGGAAAACGTCTCCCCCTCACCCCCTGCTCTCATGCGGGCGCCAGCGATGTTTCCCGGCACTGCAAGCGCTTCCTGTGGCAACTTGTGGTCGCTTGCTTCCTAATTGGCAGGTATTGAGAAACAGGCTGTTAGCCAATTCCACCTCACCCCACAGTTGCCACGTTTCCCCCTTGCAAGCAAACAGCTCCAGCGCCCTAGAACTGCGATCAGAAACAGGAGATCCAGAAGAGGTTGGAAAGCAAGGACATGCAGCTTCTTGCAAGGGGCACCGGGCTGTGTCTGAGAGCCCACTGTGTGCTTTGAAACCCACTACTGTGTCGGACACCAGAAATGAGGCTTCCAACCTGCCTGACTGGTCCTACTCCAGCTGCAGTTAGAGCTTTCCTGCTGGTCCTCTTCATAACCTCTAGGTGGCACTGTGGTATAGCTGAAAGCTGCACAGACTCACTGAGAAATAGTGCTCGCTTTCTCTTTCAGAAACAATCTCTCATTGCCCCTGCTCTTTTAAAAAATGGAGAAAAGTCCTGTTTTCAAACAGGAATGAAACTGGAGGGTCACCACATTTTAAAAAGAGCCTGTTGGCAGCTATAAATGGGGAATGGTGACTGCAGAAGAAACGCATCACTTAGAATAGTTCTCAGTCGCAGTTGGAGTAGACCAGTGGGTCTTGATGGGTTGAAGCTCTAGGACTTTCTGATTGGCAGGGATGATTTTATTCAGATGTTTATTGTATTTCTATACCATGAAATAGTCAATGTTTTCTGGGGGATTCTCAACAATGCCATTTTCTGCCATCCCTATCAGACTTCCCTCTTCCTTCCCAGGTTAGCTGTAATCACCACACAGCTGGGAGATTAGACAAGGGGTAGGGATGGTTTTCCTAGCAACTGTACATACCTGTGAGCTATTTCCAGCCTAATGCAGGGCATTCTGGGATAATTTGGTCCTGAATGTCAAGACCCAGAAGACCCCCCCCCCCCACACACACACAGAGGTAGGTCAACCCAGCTAGATGCGGTTTTGGACACTCCTGAGGGATGTGGCTATCGGACCAGTGTGATGAATATCGTCAAACCGATCCCTGGAGATTATTTATTGGGATCAATGGGACTTAAATCAGCTATGCGAGATGCAAAAGCACCAAGAGCAAACCATGCATGTTTCGTACAGGAACAGCCAATGACAAATCTGAAACAAGGTCCAGTAGGTAAAGAGTGTAATTAATGAAGCAAAGCATATTTTATTTTTTCCAAAAGGCTTAGATATCAAGACTTTTGTTTAAAATTGAACAACATATATTGATTATTGGAAAATACGTCACACACGTCAAACAGTATATGCTCCATGCTCCTGACTGTTGTAGGTTGCACATTCTACCATGGTAGATTGTTTATTATATTAACAAGAATGAAATAAACTTGACAGCCACTCCTTCGGGGTGTTTCTTGACCAGCTGTTTGGTGCTGCATTTACAGAACGGGCGGGATGCCTGCTTCAGGGAGCATCTCCTCTCCAGAACAAGCTGCAGAAAGATTTGGTGATTAGAATGCAATATTATTAAGGGTATTATTTAGCAGGATTCCTCAGCTGTTTGATACTTTAATGACATAAGCACCAAAAGGGAGGGAGAAGGCCATCCCAGCGGCTGACAGATTGGATGGTGGGGAGAAAGGACCAAAAGGCAAGATTAACAGGAATGAATTGATTTTGATTTCATTGAAGTGAGAACTAACGATTGGATCTAGTAGCTGTAATTAATAGTAGGAGGCACAGTTGGAGTAGCCAAGTCTTTCCTTCCCTCTCTTTTTATCAGCCCCCTCCATTTTTGTGCCTGTAAAAGCAGCTTAATATATAGTTAGTGTTAGCAAGTTGTAGAAAAGATTCCTGCTTTTTCTTGCTGATCAAGGTTGTGGGGGGTGCGTGTGTGTTTGCCAAATACCTGACAGTGAAATGTACAGCAAATGTCTTCTATGAATCAACATTCCCTTCCAGTTTCCCAGTTTTGGAAAGCCCCATTCCACACTGGAAGCAAGAGCTCCCCCTGGAGGCCATTTGGGGCTCTGCAGCTTGTTCCAAGGCATCCGTGCCATTGTTCAGCCTCTTCCAAAACGACCTCGGGTGGTTCATTTCAGCAAAGGGAGAGGCCCTGCCTCAAGCCAGCTTGGAAGCCAGACCCAAAGCCTGCCGCCTCCGAGCTCCAGATGTACGGGAAGCTCCTTGGTGGTTCTTTAGGGATAAGAGTCGGGCATTCTGTGCACAGAGAAGCAGCATATAGGGGAAGGAGCACAGTCCAGGCATTGCATTTAGAAGGTCCCAGGATCTCGCTCAACACTGGAAAAGTGAAGAACTACCCACCAACGAACCGATTCTAAAAAAGATTCTGGACTGTGCAGAAATGGATAGATTGACTTTATCATTGAAGGAGAAAGAAGATTGAACTTGGGATTTTTTTTTATTATTGGCTAGAGAAATGGGACTTTGCATAGATTTAAACATGTTTTTAAAGTTATCATAAATGGAAAAAGAAAGGTGTGGGAGCTGACCCAGCGGGCTCGATGTTTTTTGATGATGGATGTTGTTTGTAGTTTTTGTTTTGTTTTGTTTTAGGATTATAATTTCAAACAAAACTTATTTAAAAAAAGAAGAAGCTCCCAGGATCATAGGATCAAGTGGCTAGTCCTGAAGAAGACACTTCTCCACCCAAGGGGCCACAGGAGAGATGCTGCCCATCTGACCAGATCTGTTTTCCCCGCTTGCCTCCCACACGAGTATTGTAGCACGGCTCCGCCATGCTGGCACTAGCAAAACCCGTGTCAGTTGAGCGCACGCACCAGCTGCGTTTGCGGTGGTGGGAGCGAATCCCTGGAGCTCTGGGGCAGAGATGTCGCCCCCTGATCTGCAGAGGTCGCCCCCCTCTGGCATGAAACAATCTCACCCACAGAGTAAGTCACTCTATCATGCTCACTCACTTTTCAAAGGCGAAGCGTTCAGCATTCATGGCAGCCGCCTGGATCTCAGGAAGGTGAAAGGGCCTGTAAAAGGAATGGAAACAGTTCAGGGACCGGATGCCCGGAGGGCCATGGAGATGGTGCTGTGAAAACCTCCCATAGACTTCCCTGACGGAGGGAGGGTCACCGGTGCGTGAGAAATGCTTCACGTAGCGTAGCCCTGGTGGCCCTCCAGCTGTTGATGTATTGCAACCTCCATCAGTCCTGGCCAGCATAGTCAAAGGTCAGGGATGATGGGAGCTGCAATGCAACAATATCCAGAGGGCTGCATATTGCCCACCCCTGTGGATCTGCAATTGCTCCCCTCGCCAGTCCTGCCTCGTTCGGGAACTAGAGATGGGCAAAGTCTTGCTTTCAAATTTCCCAGGAAGGTTGGCTCCCCCTTTGCTGCTCATTCTAGTCTCAGGTAAAGCCAAGTCTCCCGAGTTACAGCGCTAGCCGGAGTTTTAAAAACTCCAGCTTGTGTTTGGCTGTCTCTGCCCCCCAGTGGTGAAGGGCCAAACTGCATGCAGTGATCACTAGCAACCAGCGGGGGGCCTCGATCTCTGATCCGGAGCTCTCACCTTCCGTCATTGGCTTGTTGGGCGGTGGGTTTGGGGGACAAGCCATCCCCCACCTTGAGCTTCTTGGAGGAGAGGTGGAATAATAGACTTCGTTTTGAACAATTAAAAGGATAACTTACTCCCTAAGTTGCGAAAAGAATCGATTCCTTGGGAATTCTCACTGTTCCACCCCTTCATAATGTAACCACTAGTCCTTACCCCCATCCTCTGTGTCCTGGATCTCCTCCCCTGCAAAATGATGGATGTTACTCACAGGAAAGCATGGAGAAGATGTTCATCAGGTGGTCAGTCCAGGTGAGAGAACCCAGCAGGGCTGCGGTGAGGATTCCGGCACTGTAGCTTAAAGAGGCAGCTCCAGATTTCTGTCCGTCCTTTTCTGGAAGAGGGAAAAGATCTGGAGTTGGTCTTTGGAGCTGCTTCCCCCATTCAGCAGTGGCTGAGTGCCTGCTCCTTGCCAATCTGCATTTGCGTTCCAGGTGGAACCCCTTGCCATACATGATCCTTAAGGAGCATCTGCATCACTGGGAGTTGTAGCCCTCCTTTCAGTTTAAACTTGCATAAGAGTCTGCTTTGGGTTGATGAAGCAAGTGAGACTGCTCTTCATCAATACTAAATTGTTTAAAGATCAATTAAATAGGCTTGCATTTGCATATTATCTTCGATGAATGATTGAATCAGTATAAGTTACTTGCCTCTAAGGTAGGGTGTTAAACCTTGATAGCGACATGATAATAAAACAGTAAACTTACCCCAAACCAGTCATTAATACTAACCAGCTAAAAACATCTCCCCGCCTCTGACCTAGAGGAGCAAAAACACCCACTGGGGGAAAGTACAGGATGGGAGACTGGAGAGGAAAAGACCACATGTGCTGATGCTTCTGTCCCAGAGAACAGCTGCAGGTTTTCAAGCTGTAGGGCTCTTAGACAAGGAGAGCTGCATCCCGTGAGTGTCAAATTGCATGGATCTGCATGCATTGTGAGGAAAAGCTGGAGGAAAGAGGTGCATTGTGGGGGTTCTTCTAAAGGGTTGTAGCAGGAACCCTTCCTGCTATGTATGACTTGGTCCCACAGCCTACAAACAGTGCCAGCTTCCAGCCATGCAGTGCCGGGAAGCGTCTTCCCTTGGGATTGAAACTGGTACGACTGATTTCAAATTCACAGACAGCTCTGAATTAATTAAAATAAATGCATGTGTTTCAAACATGGACAGATTGTGAAGAATGCACTGCCAGACTTGCCTTGGCGTACATGCCAAGTTTCGGGGGGCTAGGTGCATAGTCTTGGTGCTAATTGGAAAGAAGATATACTCTGTCTTTCAGAATGACGGATTTTATTTTTATTATCTTGGAAGCTCTGCTTTCAGTTGCTTTTAGCTCCACAAGAATTTCAGATCTGTATTTGCAGCCTTCACTGTCGTTTGAATCACAAAGGTGGCTTTCCCCTTCCCACTTCTTTCTAAACTCTGTGTTGTGGGTTTACTGGTTTTATGTTTTGTTCTGTGACTTGTAAGTTGTAACAGTGAATCAGAGGAGGCCAGTAGCTGGATATCTGTGTGCATTTAGAACAAAAATTAAATGCTTTTAATCATATGCAAATTAAATGGATAGAGCAAGGAAGCGATCTTAGGGCTTTTGCAACTTTTTCCTGTTTAAACTGCACAGGATCGTGCCCCATGCTGCCCAACTTTTATATGATTATCTACAGGTACAAACTCCAGTCTTCCCTTACCTGGAGCCATTCAGGTGTGTTGAGCTACAGCTCTGCCCTTGATGGGAGTTGGAGTCCAATACAGCTAGAGGACTCCAGACTGGGAATAGCTTACCCAAGAGTAGACCCATTGAACTGAGCAGCCCTGCATGGCATTGCACTATATATAGCATCCCTTTATTGGGTTGGCATTTCTGAGACTTCTCTGCCTTCTCTGGGCTCAGAGGAAATCGATACTTACTGGTGGATTCTGAAAGAACCTGCAGAGACACCTGGCCACTGTACACGTCTGTGTTTTGTCTGTGCTCCTGGTTATCAGTCCCCGTTGGATTTTGCTCCTGGTTCGAAGGAGCCTCGATCCGTACTGTGTAGCTGCCAGCATCCGACGTGGTGAGTTTTCGGAGGACCAAGGAGCAGTCCTCTTGCACAGACACCTGACCTCGTTGCTGGTTCTGCCCAGGGGTGTAGCTCTGGAAGAGTTTGTCGTTGTTTGGACGGGTGCCTTTGTACCATTCGCACAACAAGACTTGCTTTGGGCCTCTTTCTATGGTCAGGGTGACCTCCTGACCTTCCTTGGGAGACTGTGGTTTGGAGATGACTGAGACAGGACGCGGCTCTGTGAACAGAGTGAACAAGGGTGTTCGAGGCTTTGCATCAACAGACTGTGATCATTCACATGGAAACCGGCTGGCCACCCTTTTCTATCCACACCTTAACCCCTGTGAACTCAACAACAGTCTGACCTGCAGCCATTTAGCCTGCGGCTCTTTAGACCGTGTGCCTCAAAACTTTTCCCTGCTTCATCTTTGCAAACCAAGCTCCTGTTTAGCACAGATCCAGCTAAAAGGGATACCTGTTTTGGAAAGCCAAGGACTGAACCGCCTATTCAATAGCAGCAGGTATCCAATAGATCCAGGACTCTTGGAGTAGGTCCAAGGGAGTCTTGACTTTGTTCCAATCCCTGTCTTGCCACAATATTTAATGGATGGCGCTAACACCAGCCTCAGCCTGACCTGCCTGATGGAGTTGCTGGAAGAATGAAGTTTGGAGTGAATCATGCATGCTGCAGGGAGCTAGTCCTCATGCATACCACAGGGAACGAGTCCCTTCCCTCATTTTCCGCAGCCTCCCAACCTCAAGACAATCCTTTATAAAGCAGATTTTTATTGAGCCTCTGTAGTTAACACGACTCTAAATAGTTTTCTATCAAGCTGACAGAGAAGCCTCTGTTCATGTGAAGACTGCTGAACCCAAACTGGAAACTTCTCCTCAGCCCTTCTCATTCGTGAAGTTGGAAGGGTGGTTCTCGCTGGTGGAGAACCAGATAGCACAATCTACAGAGGTCTTCCCATTGGGCACCTCGTCTCACCCAACGCCGCCTCCTGGATTGAGACCAGGGGCCCACACCTGCTCCCTCCGCCTCCCGAAAACCCTCCCATCTCTTGCGAAACAGGCCCTCTGTCGAGGTTGGCCTGGGAAATGCCAGGAAGTGATCTTGAAAGGGCTCCAGAGGTTTCTGTCTCCCTTGCACCTCCACCTCAGAACCCAATGTGTCTCCCAGATCATGCTGGGGAAAGCCAAGAGCAGAAGAAGGAAAGGGAGACCAGATAGGCGACGGATGGACCCCACCAAGGAAGCCACAGCCTTGGACTTAGAAAAGCTAAGCAGGGATGTCATGGACAGTACATTTTGAAGGCCTTTTTTTTCATGTGGTGGCACGACCTGGAGGCAACTTGACGGCACATAACAGCCACCTGTCCTGCAAAGAGAGAATGCCTGGCTCCCCTTTTTGCATATCCCAACCAAGGCTCTTTCAAGGAAGGCATATGTAAAACAATACTCAATAAATAAATGCAGGGCAGTGGTAAAAACAGCTGATTAATGGTTAAAAGTGCCCTGTTTTCTTTGGGAAAGGTGGCCACTTTTGAAGAGGCCGGTTCACACTTACCTGTGATATCTAAGATGTAAAAGCTCGTGTAAGTGTTTCCTTGTGCTTGGTCTGGCTTTTGCTGCCTCTCTGGAGCTATCTGCAATGTCACAGAATAGTTTCCTGAGTCTGAGCGTCTCAGCCTTGCGATGTTCAAGGAACAATTCTCATCCAGGGTCTCCCGCTTGTCCTTGGAGTTAGCAAGGCTGTCCTGGGGCTTATTCCTGGAGTAGCTAAGACTCAAGCCTGGCCTTCCAGACTGAGACACTTGGTTCCAGGAACACTCCACAATCTGTCCAGGGTCTTGGACTTCCTGTAGGGATAGGGTCACATTCTGCCCCCATTTAGGATGCTGAGGTCTGGGGACCACAAAAATTCTTTGCTGTGCTGTTACCACCTGCAGAGCACAACTCACGAGGAAGCCTGTAAAAGGGAGGAGAGAAGGAAGATGTGAGCTTCTGTCCTGCTGCCCCTTCACAAGCACCCCCGCCGAGCCTGAGGCTTTCCTGAGAGAACCTCCTTGCCTTCCACCACTTCTGGCTGACCCTTGGATCGAAATATTTCTGTTTCGAGAGCGTTCCCACAGCACGAGGTGCAGTGCTGCGTTGAAGAGTGCAATCGTGTGCATGATTAGGCAGAAAGAAGTCTTAAAGTGCTCAGCCTGAGCTGGAGGGATGGTGGAGAGGTTTTCTTTTCTCTGTCTGACGAAGAATAGGATTGCAGCCTTAGTCACACGCGGATTTAATAGACGAAGGGCACAGTCCTGTTATTATTTACTTATTTGATATTTATTTATTATATTTATATCCTTTTCCTTTCAAAGAACTCAAGGCGGCTTACACAATTCTCCTCCTCTCAATCTCTCCCCACCACAACAACCCTGTGAGGTAGGTTGGGCTGAGAGTGTGTGACTGGCCCAGAGTCACCCAGCGAGCTCCGTGGCTGAGCGGGGACTCGAACCCGGATCTCCTGAGCCCCAGTCCTGCGCTCTTAACCACCACGCCACACTAGCTCTCTGTTTCAAGGGCTGGAAGCCCCCAGCCTTGGACAGTTATGATTACCCAATCCAGAGCAGGAGAAAGGACTCAGGCAGCCTTTGCCTGCTTGTTTTCCCACCCAGCATTTTCTGCTAGTCTCCCCCCGCCCCCCCATATCTAGTTGCAGTAGGTAGAAGAAGGCAGAAAAAGAAAAGGAAGGCCAAATTCTGGTGTTCTATAGATTGGCTGGACATGCACATGGTGGGCATGTCGTGAGCGGAGCCGGCTGGTGCCGGAGGTCAGACTAGATGGCCCGGGAGGCCCCTTCTGACTCGCTCTGTTTCTGTTTCTAGGTGGATGGACTCCATCAGGGAAGCTCCAGGATTGAATTAGGGAGGGCTGGGCAGGACTGCCATGGGTAGGACGTTCTCTGCCTCTCTGGGGCAGTTTCCTGATCTCGGAAAGCAGCTGCCGTGGGGCCTGGGAGGCAGAGCTGGTTGGGGCCCCGATTCCCTGCTCAGCCTTGTACCTGAGAATCTGAGGAAACCTGCAGTCCCCCTGATGCTGCCTGGGAGACAGGATTGCTCTCATTCATTGATTCAACCTAGTTTGATGAACTAAGTTTTTAAAATTGGCTGATAGTTCCTATTCTTCATAGATACGATCTCTCCATAATGGTGAGGATGATGAGAATGGGGACTCCTGTTGCTCCCTTGCAATGCACAGAAGTTTCTGTTTCCTACTGACCTGCCAGGAGAACGGCCCTCTGTGTTGCCTGCTGGCTCCTCAGTGGACTCATGGCGCCTTCGTGCCGCACAGGTAGGCTACAGAATTGCTAACCTTCGCCGAGGAGCACGGTGGGCAGACAGATCCTGGTCGTCCTGCTTGGCGAGACCCAGTCCCTCCCTTTCGCTGCTTCTGCTTTTGTCCCAGAGAAGAAAGGAAGGAAACGCGTTACACAAGGGTGAGCAATGTTGACACGGTGACGGGCGTTGCGTGAGTTGCACCACCTTTGTGGAACTGAGTCTGAGTCCTGAGAGGCCAGTCAATGCAAGAGGACTGAGCTGGGCCGGAAGGCAGGCTGACTTAGGTGTCTGCACCCACTTGAAGGCGCAATCCCATGGGCACTTTGGCAGAAAACGTCCTACGGTGGTGGGAATACATGGGGGGTTTGCTGTCAAAAGCAAGCCTAGCGTCAGCCTTAGAGGCTGAATCAGCCCTGTGGTCCCGAGCATCCTCCCGTTGTCATGGCAGCTGTGGTCCGTCGTGGCCACTGCTACCCACCTTGTGGTAGTCTCCCCTTTAGGTCATTATACTGTGGTGAAAGCGGTGGGGGCAGCTTTCAAAACAACTTGGATAAAAGTGCGCAGAGGGACTGGCCTTTTAGGTAGTGCCTTTTGAAAAGGAAGACCCCAAATGGCCCTATAAATACAGGACTTCATTCAGAGTGGCCAGAGGAAATCATAGGATTTTAACCACCATGTTCAGATGGAAAAACCTGCACAAGCCAAACATATTTTTCATGGGAAACGGTTCCAAATGAAAATACTTACTAATGGAAGGGGGGTGGGAGAGAGGTCTTCATTTAGTTATTTATTCAAGCATTTATAGACCATCACGATATTTATCTATTATTTATTTATTTAAAACATTTCTATGCCGCCCCCATTGCAACAAAGCCTCGGGGTGGCTCACAACATATGGATAAAATACAATGTAATATATAATACATTTAAAACTGGCCCATCTCGGTTGTAAACTAAAATACTATAAATACAATAATAATAAATTAGCAATTAAAATAACTTTTGAATAAAAAGGTCTTCGCCTGGCGCCAATAGCCACTTGGTTCTCTTATGAGACAAAGCATGGCCGTTTCTAGGGATCATCTCTGTGTTCACCAAGAAACTGGAGTGCAAGGAACAAGGGCACCGATTTCAAATGGGGCACGTCTGCAGGACAACGGCTACTTAGGATTATTCCCATGCCATGGGAAGATGTGCTACTGATACCAGCAGCCCAAACATATGAGCAAGAGCCCCCAGACTGCTGCAGTGGGTACCCCACAACATCCCAAGAATCATTAGAGGATGCATGCATTCGAGGAACAGCCGTTTCTTCTGGATGGCTCGAAAGGGCTGTCTTCCGAATGGCCATAAAGTTGCCAGAAGATCCAGAGGAAAGACCAAGAGCCACACAACTGCTCAAAGGTGACAGTGCTAGTATTCCAAAATACTCCAATAGTCACTATTTGATGCACGCTCCAAATAAGCGTGCACTTTTTCTGCATTGCCATAATATTCAGGTGCCATTGGAGTGCCTTCTCCCCTGGACAGGTTTAGAAGAAGACAACTAATGGACAACTAATGGATAGGATTCCTTTCAACTGTTCTTAAGGTTGTTGGGTTCAACCTTGACTTCTTCCGTGTTGTCTAGGGCGGAGTGGTGCAGCTTCTCCGGCTTCTCCTCCTCTCTCTTTTTGTCTTTCTCCCCAACCCCTGTCACATTTTTCGGGAGTTCAGGGTGGTGGTAAAGAGGCTTGAGAACCAGATGGGAATGAGGAAGGGGCAGGAGACATTTCCAGCGCCTTGTGTGGGTATTTGTCAGCAAAGGTCAAGGGGAAAACTCAGAGTAGCAAAGGCGCAACCTCATCCAAAACATTGCCACTTGGAAATTAATTGGGCATCTTTTCCTCATGGTCCAGATATGCAGCTCTCTGAAGATCTATGATAGCCTTCTCCAACTTCCTGGCCTTGAGAAGGGCTGAATTATGACTCCGATCATTTCTAGCCAGCTTGGGAAGATGTGAAGGACTGCTGGATGGAGAGCTTCTCCTAACCTCTACTGAGGCTTTCCTACCCTGTGTCCAGTTTTTTTGCCTGTTGTAAAAAACCAGCCCTGTGTCTGTGTGGCAACCTGTGACTGGGAGCTTCACCACAGGGATTGAGAAAGATGGTATTACTGAGTGTGTTTCTCCATTGTCAGTGCCTGATCACAGCCGTTCAAAATGTGGCAAGAAACCACACTGATGAAAGCTGGGACACGAGCAAAGCTACGAAGACGTGCTGGGTCATGGGGTCTGGAGATGGAGAGAATTCCTCCATTTGATGGCCATACTGGCGTGGGCCACTGTTAGGGGTTTCTTTGGAAGTGTTACTTGAGGTTGCGGTTAGAGAAAGGCGGTGTTGTTGGCATTGTTCTATGCTCATTTTCCCGGCTGGGCAACAGCAATTTTTGGAAAAGACCTGAAAGGGGTTTGAAAGAAGACTTTCAGGAGTTGACATGCAAACCTGTTTCTTCTGGGGCCCTCCCTTTCCTCCCTGATAGACACATTCGGCAGGTTTTTGAAAGAGGACCCCCCCCCCCCGCCATTGGTGGACTCCGTGGCCCAGAGCACCTTCTGCCGACAGGCTGGTGCCTCAGCTGCAGTGCTCTCTGGACAGAGGGAGCCTGCTTACGCTCACCCCATGCTCCGCGAGCCTCCTGTCGGTCTGTGGCTTTGCCATCTACACGCCACTGCCTTTGCAGGTGGATTAGAAACTCTAGCTGGTCCCAAATACGCCAGCAGGTTGCTCTTGGCGTCAGTGTGAACGTGCCGCGGCAGTGGCCGGTGCTTTGCACCAGCTTCCAGTCTGTTTCTAGGTCCAGTTCAAAGCCCTGGGATTGCCTTTTAGACAGCTTTGGTACACGGAGGGACATCTCTTCCCAAATATACCCCCTAGACCTTCCAGTCGCCTTCAGACCCCGTGTGTCCCTGCTGAGGGAGGTGAGGGGCTGCCTGGAGAGGGTCATGGGGGGGCAGTTGTGGAAGGAGGCTTGGCCGATACCCACCTTGAGGTCTTTCTGTTGCCCACGGAAGACCTTTTTTTCATTCTCCCGTGCCTCTGACTCCTTCAGTTTTAAGCAAATAGTGCATTTTAAGATCATTGCGCCGCTGCTGAATTTTACTTTTTTTATTCTAGCTTTATGCCTTGGAATGGTTTGTTTGAATGTCTTTATGTTTACTGTATTTTATGCTTTTAAGTGTTCTTTCTGAGCCATGCAGAATGCTTTGGCTACTGGCCGTTATGGAAATACTATAAATAAAGAAATCAGTCAATTGATCGATCAGCAACGTATTCCTGTCCCAGATATGAGCCAATGCTTTGAAAGGGACCCAATGAGAATGTCTGGTTAGAGCAGATGACAATTCTGGTGGTTGCTCCCCCCTCCCACCCGGCCGCCCCCCACAAGCCACCCTTGCCGGGTTCAAATGACACAAGAGGCTGTGCTGACGAAATATACTTCCGTTCACCCAGTTGGCTAACTGCCTTGCAGTCATGTAAACTGGGCCAGTGGGTGTCCCTGGATGTTCTGCTGATTGCGCCTAAGAGTGGGCTGACAATTTTGGGGGCCCCAATCCAGTTATGCAGCCATTGGTAAAGCGTCCTGTAGGTGCCCTCCAGTATGAATTGCTTTTGCTTCATATGCACAGTACCGTAACCTCCTGTAAGGTACAAAGACCAAAAACAAATTGGATGGACTGGCATGACTAAGCTTCCTGCATTGTATACAAGATAAAAATAGAAATAGTCCATTGCCAAATGCTTGACTGGGGAGTTAGCATGTTCAGGAGACTATGTGGTGTTACTTTGGTTCTCCGGCTGCCTTCTCCACCACCTACACTTTTCTTCTTGGGTTCCTGCTATCCACTCTTCATTCACAGCTGCCACCTGCTCTGTGCATCTGCTATCACCACTTGGTCTCTAATAAGGTTGCCAACTGACAGAAGAAAAATGCACAGGAGCAGGCCGGACTTGTTAGTACAACCTGAGCAGCAAAATGCTTCAGTCCCTGAACAGGTTTGTCTATTTGTCCATTTGCAGAAATAAAATTGCTTTTGGGCTTGTTTCAGGGCCAGCGTGACATTCTGACCGTCAGTGGGAACCATGGTTCGGGGTCAGCGGGAATGGGGGCTCTGAGAGCAGAGCAGGCAAGACATTTGCAGGGCTTCCTATCAACAAACCAGGATAATCCAGCTTTGGAAATGAGCTAGCCAGCATTTTTGTGTACCAGTGTTTGCTCCTGTGTCCCCTACGGCAGTCTGATGCCCAGATATTAGAAACGGCAGCCATGATCCCTGTTTCTCAGAAAGTTTCACTAGCTGATTCTTGCAACTCAAACTCTTGTTAAAGGCAAAACCTCAGTGCAAAGACCCCACCCAGTAATGCAGCAACTAAATTTGAAAAATCCAAAGACCCCAAAATTCCCTCCCCCCTCTCTCTTGTTGAGGATTATCAACCCCACCCCTATTAAAATAAGAAATGACACTTTTGCTGGCTTGGGAAGAGAGGTGGAAAAAACCCATTAACAATACTTCTGCAAAAGATCCAGGAAGAGGGCCAGTTAAAAAACATGAACAAACTATTGGTAACCTCTTTTTGCTTGGACTATTTGGTATTTAGTGAAAGCAAAAAGATCTGGAATTAAGCACGTGAGCTGGTAGAAACACAGAGAACTGGTCTTTTTTGGGTCCGTAGGCAGATCTGGAATCTGGTTAGTTTTATGGGTGCTTTCTTAAAAGGGGTGCCAAGTTGGAAGGGGGTACCATAGCAGGTTTGAAGGTACATTTTTAAAAAGCACACCAAAAACCCAAACACCCTAGCAGTGACGTAAGTGGAATGTACATAGCTGTGCATCAAGAAGCAGCACATGGTTAGCCGTCAGCGGGTTACGATCTCCCCCGCTGTGTCCACACGGATTCCAGTTCCATTTCAATCATTGTCATTATTTCTGAAACCTCCCAGAAATTGGCACATGTCACCTTTCAACACCCCTGCTTCCTCCAACGTAAAAGAGGAACATGATGCTGTTTTCAAGGTCTGGAGGACGCAGCTGCCGTTCTTGAATTGTTCAAAGTCCATCCATCACTTCGGCTTGGCACTTTTGAACGGAGTTTAGCTCCAAGTCAGTGTCACAGGATCAACAACATTTCTAGGGAAAAGGGGGAAAAGGAAGCGTTTTGGAGGGAGAAGTTCATCTTGGGTCTTTTCAGTGTGTTGCTCATGGAAACTATTTTGCCCTTTGTTTTCCTGTTTGGGGATGTATTCCTAGTCCTGGTACAGGGAAGAAGACGGAGAAGGAAGACAGCTTTCTGGTCCTTACCCTTTACTCTGCTTCCCCTGCTCTGCAGATTTGCTTTTCAGCAGGGCAATCCCACCTCAGAGAGTTCATCTCTGCCTAGTGCTGAACTGGCATTTTTTTCTGGGGCTGCTTCTTCCTGTCCCCAGGACGATGCTCCATGCAGAAGCTACATCCTGACACAGCATCTTCCCAATACAGACACGGTGTTGAATACAACTCTTCAGGCAGGGCAGGAAAAACTCCTTCCTGGAACCCCCCAAAGCCGTTGCTGCCAGCCAGTGTAGGCAGTAGAGGGCTAGACAGAGCCCAAGTCTAACTAGTATAAAGCAGCTTCCCACATTCCTAAGTTCTACTGAGCTGGAATATGGTATCCAGTGGACTGCCAATGACTGGAGAGCCATCAGTGCTTGCAATGCCATATTCTTACTTGAGAGTAAACCCATTGAATGCAGCCGGATTTTCTTCTCAGTAGACAGGCATAGGATTATGCAGGACAGAAGTTTTATGGGGAACCCAGGACAATGCTGGCACTATTTTCCTCTTAACCCCCCAACATGAACATTTGGGGAACTTCTCCTGAGCAAATAATCCAGATGTCCCCCTCTCTCTAGGGACTATAAAGGTGGGGAGCCAGTGTTGAAATTTCTTGCTATTTTAATAACTTTTTGCACTAGGCCAGTTGAGTTTTTCAAAGAACTGAAGCTGAATAGATATTTTTGAAGAAAACAAAGAAATGATGAATGAAGGTTACCTGTCTGTGGTTCTCAAGGTTGGGTAAACAATGACAGCTATGAGGAACATCACCCCAAAAAGACAGCCGACAACAGTTCCCGCCGTGGCCTTTGCTGTTAGGATTTTTTGGGGTGCTGTTGGACCTTCTCCTAAGAACACAAGGAAAGAACATGAGAGACTCAAGAAGAGGGACCCTATTACTTTGCTCTAGGTTTTTCCCCAGATGCATCAGGCATCCCTGTCTTATCCATCAGTCCTGGACAGGAAAACTACCAGCTGGATGATTTCAGCTGCCAAATTTCCAGAGAGCTCAAGATCACCTTTCCTTTTCATCCTCATTTCTCTGGAAACCCTCTTAATGCAAAGGTCCCCCATTGGCACAGAGGCTGAGCGTGGGCTGGGAAAGTCAAATATCACTTTAGAGATGGGTTCCCTAAGTGGTCCTAGGAAGGAATACTATGATCCTCTCACAGCCTCAGCCCCAAACCCGTATTCAATAACTCTGGCCTACATTTCTGTGCAGTTTAGTCCCTAGCTAGTCCTGGATTCCACTGCATCTGAGTGGAGTTAGGCATTCCTGTTCCCCTTTCGGCCTTGTTGGAGAGAGACAACCATGTTCCAGCTTGTCTTGCTGACTGGTAGGTCTTTTAAGCCAGTGCAGAGGACTTCAGACTTGCGGGATCTCCTTTGATTTTTGCTAGGACTCTGAAGTTCCGCAATTGGAGCAAGATGCTCATGACTCGGAGATAATGATCTCCTCAAGTCCGCAGAGGTGACTTGTGTATACAAATTGCCACCTGGGTTAGTACAGATGAGAGATTTCAGTTGTCCGGTTTAGACCTAATAATGTCCATAGTTCAACATTTGGAAGTTGGGGAGACTTGCTAAGGGACTGCAAACCACCCACAGATCTGTCAGGAGGTCTGTTGCGATTAGGCCATAGCAGCCACTGACTGGGTTTGCATGACCTGACAACCCGCCATGGCTGATATCCATGCATTGTGATATCATGTGAATGGGGACTATTTCACACAGGCGGGCTTGCTTGCGGGCACTAAGCCGCCCTGGCAAGCCATGGCTTGTTCGAAGGCTTGCGGTACCCATTTACCTCCAACCAGTAAGAAGGTCTTCCCCATTTCTGCTGGCCCGGTCGCATTTTTTTGCTTCTGTATTGTGTAGTAGCCGGTATCCAGGTAGGTCAGGTTAACGATGTGCAGAGAGCAATCTGGGTTTATAGTCTCCCGCCCAGTATAGGCCGGCCCATAACGATGTTCAGAAAGGGGCAAGAGCTGGTAGGTCAGAATCCGATTCCTCTTGGACATTTCCCCATGGAACCAGCTGCAGGAGACAATGCCTTGCGTCTTTCCTGCTGGGATGAGGGTGGCTTGCTTTCCTGCCGTAGGTAACCATGGTTCCACTGTGATGGCAACACGCATGTTATCAGCTTGACTCAATAGGAAGTGGGAAGAAGTGAGGATGTGGCCTGCAGGGGCAGAAAGGGGAAGGAAGGGGGTAGCCGTCACTCGAGGAGGAGGCCAGCGCAGCAGACAAGAAGAGACAGGCACTGAGTTCAAGTCTAACACGAAGCAAGTAGGACATGCAGCAGCCCGGTCATCGGGAAGCAGGCGGGCCTGGCAGGCACCCATGCCTGGGAAACGGCAACAAAGGGACGTTTGAGCACAGTTCCCTCCACGAATTATTGCCGCATCCTCTTCCTGGGCCCTGAGAGACGTGGCTTGCATTGAGACACCTGTGAAAGTCCCACCTGCCTTTTAGAAAGATGCCATATCTCGAAGAGACTCATCTCGTCCTTCCTCAGCATTGCCCTGTCCTCACCAGGGCGCCAACCCCTCACCTGCCAGAAGGAGCATCATCCAGCGAGTCCTGCACCGAGAGCGCCCCCTGCTGCTGAGCTGTAGCTGCATGATGCTTTGCCTGCCTTGGGAGCTCCGTGGGCATCCTGGGGGGTGGTGCCTCTAGTCCCAGCAAGATGCCTCAGCTGCCCCTGGCGTCTGTGTGTCCCGCACCTGGGAGACCTCACCAAGCCCACCTGCTCCTCACTCGCCCCAGAGTCTCCCCTACTTCAGTTCAGGGTGCCTTACTGCCAGGAGACCCCCCCCCCATTGTGAACTCCTGGGAGGAGGTAATAAAGCAAGAGCATGGGTTGGTGGGGTGGGGGGCACTCCATGTGGGTGGAGCAGCCGACTGATAGAAAATTTGTGCTTCTGTCCATGTTTTTAGGCAAAAGGAGCTGTCCCCTTAAGGATCATTTTAGCCACCTCTCTGATTTTTTTCCCCTTGTAACAAAAAAGGCAAGTCACTAGTCCTTTTGACTTACGGAATTCTATGGCCAAGTGCCCGGGCAGGTTTCTACTCAATTCCCCATTAAGAGGCAAACTCAATCCTGCCTTCCAATGTGCAAAGCTTGTGAACAATGACAAGCCTTGCACCCCTAATTCTGGAGGTGCAGAGCATCCAGAACAGGACCCCAAGTCTGATGAGCCCTGCTGGTTACCCCTCAGCATCTAAGGATGGCTCTGGCTCAGCTGCTCCTTCCCCTTGGCCATGTGGGAACAGGAGGGTGCAGATTCACACGACTCCTTTAAGCCTGCAACTGACATCCGGCGCTCCAGAAAGTTCTGGGCCAGTTGGCCTGCTTGACACTGCCTTTGCTTGGAGAAAGCCCTGGCTTTCTACCTGCCGCCCAAGGTTCTGATCATTCCTTACCTGGGGTGTCCCACTACCTCATTTTATTTGGGTAGAAATTCCAGCCTGCAAGAATGTGTTACCCGTTGGGTCTACAGCTCTTGTTCTACGGGTGATACACAGAAGGAAGGGGTGGGATCCAACGCCCAGCCTTCCCAGCATAGGGTCATCCTGGTAAAAGTGGGGAATAGGCCAACTTCAGAAATACAGCCTTGCAAAATAGTTGCCTCCGTTTTGGCCGCCTCCTCTGATCCCTGTGCCGCATTTCCCACCCCTTAATAACAGCCAGCTAAGCATATTTCTTTCATGTTTAAAAGGCTTCCTCATTTTCTCCCCTGCCTTTAGAGGTCCCTTCTCCACCCATAAATGAAAATTTCCCATGCTTTTCCCATGTTCCCAAGCCTGTGCCACATACGCGAGCACACAGTCACTGCTCATCTGTCCTTCTGTCTTTCCAATATATAAAACGCTGTGAAACAGTAGAATATGGGGAAATGCGTCCCGATAATCCCTGGCAAGTGAATAGGGACACGGGTAGAGGTAGGCACTGAGGGCTTTTATTTCATTGGTAGATAAGGGGGTTTCTTTTGCCCCAGAGGGTCTGGATGGCCATAAACGTTGCTACTTAGGAGCCATCTGAATTTGGTCGTGGCTTCTAGGTACTGGGCAGGCAGTGTGTAGGGCTGAGTGACGCTCTTTCAGACTTAGGTTCTGACCCTCTTCTGGGTGAGGAGGATTCTGTTCTTTACCTGGAAGAGAGAAGGGTCTAGAATCAGAGCAGGAAACAAGAAATGGAAATGTGGTTTCACACAGAAACCTCCATGCCCCATTCTCATTTCTGAGAACGTGACAGGCCACCTTCTCAACCTGTGAGATATCATATCCCTCCAAATTCTTCAGGGCCAGGCCAGACCAAAGCCCACTCCCGCTTTTCCTCTTAGCCATATAGTTCCCAAATCTGACCCGGTAGCTGTTGAGATTGTGCTGGGTGGCTGATGGGTCATAAGTGGAGTGACTATGCTAAGAGCTGCACCATGGGTCCATGTGTCCTTCCCATCCACCTGGAGCTCCTCCAAGCAACCAAGTACGTAATATATTATTATAGCCTATGATTAAAGTGGTGAATGCCACCCATTTCCTGTCTTGTAGGGCTGGTACTTACTCAGGGACAATGCTGTGGGCCTTCTGTCTCGGCAGATGTTCCTCACTACAGAAAGGAAAAGATCGTTCTTTGGGGTGGGATCTCCTCCCACCGACAACCAACATTTTCCCTTCTCGCCGTTCCAGTCCTTCCCACAGCACCCCTCACCACCATCCTATCCGTCACTGCGAGCAGTCCCTCAGGTAGAACAAGAAAGAGGCGACTCCACCTCTAAAGTACAATGCTGGACTAGTCTACCCAGGAGCTTGCTCCCGGCTGCAGTTCTCTGGCCCTCCACATGGGGCAGCTGCCCAGTGAATGGGGGGTTTCCTAGCGGAAGGTGGCTGCTCTTTGGCTTAATGACGCACGTCAAGCAATGCTGATAAGTTCTGCACTGTAGGTCTGTATGTCCTTCCCATCCTCTGGGAGGTCCTTCAAGAGACCACGTATGTAATAGAGCTTTCATCAGAATGGCAGATGACTCTCATTGCCCCGTCTTGTAGGGCTGGTACTTACTCAGGGACAATGCTGTGGGCCTTCTGTCTCGGCAGATGTTCCTCACTGCAGAAAGAAAAGATCTTACCGGAGTTCTTTGGGGTGGGAACTCCCCCAGCACACAACCAACATTTTCCTTTCCCTCCTCTCCAGTCCTATCCTCAACATTCCTCATCGTGTTCCTATGCATCACTGAGCCCACTTCCTCAGGCAGAGCAGGGAAGAGACGACTCCATCTCTAAAGTAGGACACCGGACTAGTCTACCCAGGAGCTTGCTCCCGGCTGCAGTTCTCTGGCGTCCCACATGGGGCAGCTGCACAGAGCATGAACGTTTCCTGCTTCTGGCCTGAGACTGCTAGGTGGCCAGTGGTGGCTTTATGGTCACATGTTGCACAACGGTGGTAAGTTCTGAACTGTAAGCCTATGTATCAATACCATCTCCCTGCAGGTCCTCAAAGAGGCTGAAGATGTAATACAGATGTGATGAAAATGGTGAATGCCACCCATTTCCCGTCTTGTAGGGCTGGTACTTACTCAGGGACAATGCTGTGGGCCTTCTGTCTCGGCAGATGTTCCTCACTACAGAAAGGAAAAGATCGTTCTTTGGGGTGGGATCTCCTCCCACCGACAACCAACATTTTCCCTTCTCCCCGTTCCAGTCCTTCCCACAGCACCCCTCACCACCATCCTATCCGTCACTGCGAGCAGTCCCTCAGGTAGAACAAGAAAGAGGCGACTCCACCTCTAAAGTACGATGCTGGACTAGTCTACCCAGGAGCTTGCTCCCGGCTGCAGTTCTCTGGCCCTCCACATGGGGCAGCTGCCCAGAGTGAAGTTCTCTACTTCTGGGTTGGCAACAGGTGAGACTCTGCCAGGTGGTAGATGTTTGACTTAATGGGGGTCTCTGTGTGTAGCATGCAAGCCCATGCGTCCATTCCACCCACCTGGAGGTCCTCGGAGAGGTCCAGTATGTAAAACAGATTTGTTGGAGAGGTCAAATGATTAGATACTTACTCAGGCACCATGCTGTGAGCCCTTCTTGTCTGTTCCTTGCTATGGAAAGAAAGAGGAGTTCATTTCTCCCAGCACTCAACCAACAGTTCCTCCTCCTTTCCCCAAGACCCCCCTGTCACATCCTATCATAGAGGACGTTTCCTCAGGTTCAGCAATAGAGATATGGAGCAGACTAGGTCCACTTGTCCAATGTGAGAAGACCCCTGGTGGAAAATGCCAGAGGATTATCTAGTCCCGCAATCTAACCACTGAGATGATAAGAATAATTTCTGTTCCACCCAATAGTCAAAGCTGTCGAAGAAGTGCAGAACAATAAAATATGAACAACAGTAAAACTGTATAAAAATTCACTCAATTTTTTAAAACCACATTTTCACAACTTCAGCACTGAAGACCAGTCGACATCACTGGGTGTGCCAAAAACCTTCTTGGAGTCCTCCGATTATGCACTTCTTCTCTCCCCATGCGGTGTGACCCCTCCTTTTCTTCCCTCAGGTGGAAGCAGCGTTCCAATCTGCCCTCACCCCAGCGTTCCCAGTATTCAGTGGGGGAAATGGAGAGAGGTCCCCCTCCATCGTCTAGGCCCAGAACTTACTTGATCTCGTTAGGGGAGATGGCGATCTCGCGAGGATGTTCGGAACCACTAAAGAAAGAGTGGAAAAGAATCACAGAGTGAGTCCATTCTTGGCTCTGCTCAGGTGTGCCGGAGACAGAAACTTATTTTCGCAAGGTGCACCTGGCCCTATTTCTGGGGAGCTCAGGTGTCCTTCTCCACAGAAGCCAGCGCCCTTCCCCAGATGGCAAGTCCACCAAGAAGACTGCAGGGGATCTGCTCTACCCCATCAGAAGTTAGGAGAAGGACAGCGGGGTATTGGCAACGCTACGCCCCCCTTCCCCTCCCCCTCCCCACTCCTCCTCCTCCTCCGTGATTTTATTTTGTGGAAGGAGGAGCTGGCAACAAGCTCCACTCAGGAAGCCTTTGGACACATTTGCTGGTGTGGAAATTAGCAGATTAGCCCCTGGAATCCATATAGTGCCTTCAGATGCCAGGCAGAAAAGATGTCTCTCCAGTTACTTTGAAGGCAGCCATTCTGTCGTAATGCGTTGCTGTGTGGTTGTTGCTTTAGCCTGCAATGGAGACCCTTTAATTGTCTCTTTCTGCTGCAGCTTATCTGTCTTTGTCTGTTTACACTGATCGATTTAGTAACTGTTTCGGTTTGCTCCTCTGAGTTTCTAAAAGTTAAAGAGGTCTGAGTGATGAGTGGAGAAAGCAGGGCCTTTTCCACAGAAAGACCAACCCCAAGGAAATTCCTCCTCCCTCAATTGCCACCACAGCCAGCAGGCTGAACTGTCACAGATGAGAGGGAAAAGTGGGGGAATTCTGCCAGGGCTGCTGAAAGGCTTAAGTTTTCCTCTCCCCTCCCCATTCCTTTTTCCTTGTGTGCCTTCTTAGAGTTTAGGCCTGCATGCAGGGACTGTGACCATGTTTCACTGATTATATATGTGCGTGCTGCCTTGGGACCCTCTTTGGCTGAGAAGTGGGAAAAAGACGCTCTGAATAAGCAAAGACACAAAAGCTACGTGGAAAACATAAAACAAGTGTCAGATCAATATTACCTGGAGAAAGTTCTAGCAGTCTGGTAGGAAAACAGCCCTAAGAGAAAAGCAAGTCCAAGAAAACAGCCAGCAACAATCCCTAGCGTGGCTACTGGAGTTACAGCCTTTGGCCCTATTGGGTCATCTAAGGACACAAGGAAAAGTCATATAAGAACCTGGTCACAGAACTGGGACATTTTCTCCAGCTTCCCTTGGACATATTGGTGCTTCCCGTCCTCTCCATCCAGGCTGGCCCCAAACCTAGCTGCTGAATTGGCCCCAGCTGGTCTCCATAAATCCCCACATCTTCTTCCTCTCCCACTTCTGTTTCTCACACCTGCTCCTCAAGTTCCCTTGCTTGGGACTTGCTGCAGCACTGTGGCTCAGGTCAAGAGGAGACAGCTACAATTCTTCGGGGCGCAGCTTCCGCCCCATCTGCAACCACACTGTTTTAATCGGCAGTGCCATTGTAAGCACAACAGGGGTACGCAAGGTGCATCCGGACTCTGCATCGTCTCTCTCGCTCACGCGTACGCACACCCTGATGCAGTGCACAGCCCTGTTGGAATGACTCCTAAGCATGTAAAAGGGGCGCCTGTGGGGATCCAGTCGGGGATCTTCCTGCGGGTGGAAGGTTGTCTGCAGCATCAGGAAGAGGGCAGATTCTGCTGCACCTCCCTGCGCTACTTTCCATAAGGTTCCAAAGGGGGAAAGAGGCCTTGCTGAAGCTCTCAGGGCAGGAAAGTTTCGTAAAGTAGTTACCATATTTTTTGCTCTATAAGGCTCACTTTTTCCCCCCTCAAAAGTAAGGGGAAATGTCTGTGCGTCCTATAGAGCGAATATGTGTGTGCAGTAAGTCTGTCAGATGTGCAGCCCATGGGGAAGTGATGGGGAATGTGCCTGTGATGATGTGCCCATTCGATTCAGAATATTTTTTTTTCTTGTTTTCCTCCTCTAAAAACTAGGTGCATCTTATGGTCAGGCGCGTCTTATAGAGCAAAAAATACGGTACCTTGCACAACTATGGGGAGCACCCCTACTTCGGAGAAGTTAGCTGCAGCCTTGTGCATCGAGTAGAAGTCAGTGTCTCCCAGGCTAAGATGCCTGATGTGCAAGGCACACTCTTCACTTACAGACTCCCGGCCCGAGTAGCCTTCTCTATATTCGACTGTAGAATTCCTTGGTCTATAGGTCAAGATCTGAAGAGGGAAAGTCTTTTCTCCTCGGTACCAGCTGCAGGAGACGATGCCCGTCTTTGTTCCTCCAGGGATTAAGGAGATGTCTTTCCCCACCAGAGCGTACTTTGGCTCCATCCGGATCTTAATGGAAATATTTGAAGCAGCTTGAGACAACTTGAAGCAAGAAGAACTTGAGATGTGGACTAGGCATGGGGAGACAGAAATGCAGTTTCAAGAATTGGCCAGCATCCGGAAAGAAAACCACGAGTACCAATCCATGCCATCTCACAACCAGGAAGTCAGGAAAAGCTTCCGAACTCATACGCTTGAAGTGAAGGGTGGCTAAAGGGGGATTGTGTGCCATTTAAGCTCTAACTGTTGCGAATCTTAGATTTTGGGGGGCATGGTCTCTCTGAGGAGACAGTTGTCAAGCCCAGAACAGATCCAAACCACAGTTTGAGGCCTCAGTTCCAAATGCTTCCCCCTCCTGCCACTCACAGAGATCTGCTTTCACAAGAGCTGAGCGGGGCTGTCAAGGACAGAGCATTTGGTGGGGGGTGGGATTCCTTCATAGGGTGGCCATAAATCAGGAGGCATAACAGCTGCACGCCAACCACCATCCCAGGTCCCTTTCTTCCCAAAGCTTCCCAGAGTCTCACCTGCTAGAAGCAGCATCAGCCAGGTTCTTCCGAGCCTGGTGGCTGTCGGGTGGCATCTGTGTGAGGTTGCTGCTGCTTTTGGAGGTAGCAGAGTTTGGGACATCATGGGAGATGATCTTCATGGCCAGCGAGGTGCCTGACCTCCTCCTATGTTGGTTGCCTCCAGTGCCTGGAATCCCCCAGCTGATCCCACCCGCTCCAGCCTCGCTCCTCCTTTGGTCCAAGGCGCCTCACTGGCAGCCCATTGTCAGCCCCCAGTAATGGGAAGAGGTCATAAAGCAAGAGGCTGGAGCGATGGTGGACTGTGGCTAAGACCTCGTCTGGTGGACTCTGAGACAGGAAGACCACATGCATCTGTCAGCCCAGGTCTGTACTCAGACTGGGCCTGAGGTTGGCCCTACCAGCTATATTCGGGGCACTTTGGGATTAATTTTCTTTTATTGCTCTAATCCTTTTAATTGTGAATATAAAAGACAGGTGCCAAGCTTGCAAGCCGTAGGAAGCTGCCACTCCCTGCACATGCACAGGCGCCCCTTGCACTGTGTAGCAGACCCCAGAGCCTTGGCTGAGCTTCTCCCTGGAATGAGACACTGATCCACTGAGAATCTCCCTCTTCACCATGGGCAGGCAGCCTGCTTTGACTCATTTCCCTAGAACAGTGGGGGCGCCATGAGCGGCACGCAGAGCCCTCTCTGTCGGCACACGAGCCAAGTCGCCCCAGCATCGCCCCAGCAGCCGAGCATCAGATAACAGCGCACATAGGGGCCATGCGCATGCTCGGAAAGGAGTAGCGGCGCCAGGCGATGATGTCACGAGCCACAACACATTAGCCACGACTCGTCCAAGGAGTTGCATGGCTGGTCAGTGCGCTGCCAAGGAGAGAGAGAGAGAGAGAGAGAGAGAGAGAGAGAGAGAGAGAGAGATTTGCTTGGACTGGCTGTTTTCAGGTTTTATTGCAGTGTTGGCACACTTATTGCAAAGTGGGTTTTGGGTTGCAGTTTGGGCACTTGGTCTCTAAAAGCTTCACCATCACTGGGTTAGGATTAGAAAAACGAGGTGTCCTGGCATGATTTTGATGGTTGGAACGTGTTTAGAATGGGCAGAAATGATGAGCTGTGCAGAAAAAGTGACTCAGGGAAGGCTTTTTCAGAATCACCCTCTTTTCAGTGGAAATAAGCCCTATGTTAGGGTTAGGGGTGTGCACCAGGCTAGGGATCAGCCAGTGGTGGCACAGCAGGCACACAGAGCCCTGTCTGTCAGCATGCGAGCCAAGTTGCCTCAGCATTGCCCCAGCGGCCAAGCATCAGATAACAGTGCACACAGGGGCCATGCGCACGCTCGGAAAGGAGTAGCTGCACCAGGCGATGACGTCACAACCTGCAACTCATTCGCTGCGACTTGTCTGAACTTTTGCATGGCTGGTCAATGCACTGCCAAGGAGATATATATATTTGCTTGGACTGACTGTGAGTTGTTTTTTCTAAACTAAAACCTCAGTTTTCAGGTTTTGTTGTAGTGTTGGCACTTTGTGATACATAAGTGGGTTTTGGGTTGCAGTTTGGGCACTCGGTCTCTAAAAGGTTCGCCATCACTGCCCTAGAAGAACAACTATGCCGCCATGGGGGATCCAGGAGGCTTTTCCCAGTGGAGCAGGGAAGCACCCTTGTGTTAAATCACCAGAAACTCACAGCCACACCTCAAACCCAATTGAGATATTTTATTAAAGCAATGTAATAAGAGACAAATGTGGAAGCCATACTTGAGAAGAAGACAGGGTCTCAGAACTGGGACTCTGGATAATCCTATGCCGCAACATTTGAGGGCCATATGCCCATGACCTTATTAATAAAGCCACTTATTTTATTACTTTTCCATAAACCCTTTCATATATCAAATTGTGCTGCTAAAGAAGCAAGCAGCTCAACAGTTCTTGGAAAAAGAACATGAATATGAGGAAGAGTAGGCATTTCATTGCTTATTTCGGCAGTGGGTATTAGGTCTTCCCCTGCTCCCTGGTCTCTTAGGGTTCTGGAAGGTATAAGGATTGGTATTAAGAATCCATTAGAATGTCCTTGATAATTTTGTTGTGAGATCCACAGGTGCCTCTTGTTGGGCCAGGAAATATAAAGTCCATGGATATGGCTAATATTGTTCCTTACTAGAAGTCTAGAATGCTGAATAACTTCTGGACTGTGTTGGCCATTCTGTTTTTCACCTGGAAGAAAGTCAGTGTAGAATCAGAGGGCGGTTGTCATAACTGGAAATACCCACATCCTGCTATCCTTATCTTTGAGAATATGGAAATTTAGTTTTCTATCTTGTTAGGTGCTAGAGTTCTCCAAATCTGGGGCAGACTAGATCCAATCTTTTCTTCTAAACAGCTCCCATAAGGTGGAAATCTAATCTGGAACTTTGTCTTCCACTTTTAATGAGCTAACAGACCACCTGCCGCTGACAGAAGTGGCTGAGTCCTGAAGAAGCAGAAAGGACTATACCACTGGGAATACCATTTTGGTGGGAATACCATTTTGGAGTGCTTCCTCATATAATAAACCAAATTACACATTGATTTGTTGTCACTGATAAATTTCCCTTGACAAATATTCCCTAGAAAAATGTGTTGAGAATTATTAAAATACATCTAATTCCCTTCCCCTTCCCACTGTGTTTGATCCCCTGTATCTGCTGGAAATGTCACTATTTTCCAACGCACCTGTACTTGCACCTGCAGGAGGCGGGGCCTTCCACCACAGGGTCTTTTTGGGGCTCAGCACGTTTGGATGGCCACTGAAGGACAATTGCTGAAGGGCATTGCCAGTTTGGCACTGTTTTGGTACCATTTGGAACTGGGACTCATGGCTGTGGGCTGTCGATATGTTGTATTGTTTATTGCTTTCTTAATACGGTTTTTGTTGTTGTTCTCATGTTTATTTCTAAATCTGTAAACTGTCAGGAGAGCCCAATGTGAGGCTATTCCAATGTCCTTCTTCGTGGTGTTTTGCGCAACAAAAAGTGAAGGAAGAAGGGAAAGAAACAGAGGATGGCTGCAAACGGAAGAAGACATCTGCCTACCCCTACCTTGTAAACTTCCATGCATGAGGCAGTGTGAGAAACACTTTATCTGGAAGGATAAGTACGTCTTATCGCTCTGTAACTGCGTTGTAGGATGCATTTATACAAGAAAGCAAAGGAAGCTATTACCCTGCCGAGCTGCTGAAGATCTTGAACGTAACCAGGGTTACGAGGGCCGTGAGCACAATAAGGCACAAGATAAAAATCCCCGCAATGGCTTCTCCGGAGAGAACTTTGTAGTTTTTAATTTGTGGCATGCCTTCTGAGGAGACAAGGAAAGAACAAGTGAGGATCAAAGAGCGACTCCTCTCCCCTTGCACCAGCTTCATTGCAAAGCCCAGGTCTCTCCTTTGGTCTGCTAACAAAAGGTAAGTGGCTCACCGTGACCAGATCACGCCCCTTCCCCTTCTGCATTCTGTGGCTCAGAGGCCCCTCGTCTGCGTTTGATCCGGTGCAGCATCAAAGTTAAACATCCAGCTCAAAAGGCAAACACTTACCTCAGTCACAAGCTCATGTGGTGAGCACTGTTCCCTGAGCAATAAAGGGATTACCATACTGGCCTTCCCTGCAGGGTTGTTGTTGGAATCATGAATGCACGCCGAGTGATCCATGTAGTTTCAAGTGCTAAAGGAATGCTAAGAGGTTGTCATTGCATGTGGGCCAGACTCCGGTTAGATCCAGTGAAATCCGGGACTGACTGACTTGAATCCAGCTGTTTCAGTGGGTTTCCTGCCTTCATTTATGGTCTGCTTCAGAGGTTGGCAACTTACAGGCCAAAACATCTGGAAGGTCACCGTTCTCATCATCCCCACCACTGGCCATGCCAGCTAGGGCTGATGGGAGTTGTAGGCCACATGCTGATCACCCCTGCTCTGCTCACATATTGACTAGGTCCAAACAACTTGAGAATCCATGCTTATTGGTTGAGCATGGGTTGAGTGTGGTTTGTTATTGAAATGCAGGTTATGGTGTTGTCCGAACGCAGCTGCACTAACCAGTTAACCATGGGCAACCCATAAGAAATATTCAGAGTCCATGGCTTGTCATTGGGTCATGAACTGGGGGTTGTTCACCAGGGTTTGTTATGTTCCCTGGGACTGGACAACATGACAACCCATGTTTTAAACAACAACCCATGGTTCAAAGAAAACCCATATTCAGCTCCAGAGTCTGGGTTATTTTGTGGCTGAATCCAGTCTCTGTAAATTAATCCAATGTTACAAATATGCCATAAGCCTTTATTGTTGCTCTCTCATTTGAATGAAAACCAAACCAAAGTAGTCGGGGTTTTGGGGTGCTTAGCATTGGTGTCAAAATTGGGTTCCATGTACTTGGAGAGAAACTGTAAGCTGTGGAGGTTGAGAGAAGATTATAAACAGACTTCTTCTCTTTTATTGCACGTATAGTTCACAGCATAGCTCACATCAGGCAGTTAAATGTGTTACAACTGGAACAGAACTCATTCTGAACCAATTCTCCAATGTTTACTGGCCTAAACTAGAATCCACTGGAACGAAACCAGTTTCAGTGGGAACATGGCCAGTAGCAGCTGAGTCAAAACCAGAACTGAAGGAAAAAAAACAGTGGTTTATCTTCTTGTCCCCCTGACTGAGTGGAGAAATAAGGAAGGGAGGAGAAGGAAATGAGAAATGAGGATTTCTTGTGCGGCGGTCAGAGTGATGCATTGGGAACCTGGAAGATCCGGGTTCTAGTTCCCGTTCTGCCATGAAGCTCACTGGGTGACTTTGGGCCTGTCATTCACCCTCCACCTCACATAACTCCGAGGATTGCCATTGTGAGACAAAAGGGAGCTACGTAACCTGCCACGGATTCCCTATTACTACAAATCCAATAATAAGAATGGTCATGGGAGAAGCAGCCCAAAGCTCTGTATTATGGCATACGAAAGGATCATAAAACATTTACCTGAGACCACTAGGAAGGCCTGCCCTGCTTCAGAAGCAGTAGTGCTGTTCCTCTGCATGATATAATAGGTGATGTCCAGCACTGACAGGTTCATGATGTGCAGGCTGCAGTCCGAGCTCACCGTCTCCCGGCCTGTGTAAGCATTGGTGTGCTTCACCTTGGACGTTGTTGGCTCAAAGACCAAGATCATGTTCTTCTCGGATGTGTCCCACCGGTACCAGCTGCAGGACACGGCATTTTGCATGCCCTCCTCTGGGATCAGGCTGACGTCTGCCCCTGTGTAAGGAGGCCAGGGCTCCACTCGGACACTCACAGTAAAGTTCGGAGCAGCTTGAGTCACTCTGAAGCAAAGCCCCAAAACGTGACCTGGAAGGGTGCAGGGCGAAAGAGAGAGAAATGGGCAGCGGACCAAAGAGGGGCAACACCAAACAAGTGGAACAGGCTACACTTCCGGTTGTACAGTCCAGGGGCGCCTGCAAGCTCACACTCAGGAGGAGAAAGGAGGAGGAAGGGACTCGCTTCACACTCAGGCACACCCTTGCCCTACCTGCTTCAGTGTTGCCTGCTCTGGGGACGGACGGACGGTTACACTAGAGGCCGGTGGCATCTGACCCGTTGGTGCAGCAGCTCAGCAGAGACCTGCGACCAGCAGAGGTGGAGCAAACCTCTGAATTCCCACCAGACAGGAATCAGTAGCATGGGAAGGAGAAACCGGGGTGCACGCACAGCATGCGTGCGAAGCTGGGTAGAGGTGGAGGGGGACTTTGCACAGACACACAGGAGCTCCCCTTTGGGTCCACGTGTCCTGTTCTAGGAACGGCATCTACTGCATAGACAACCAAATGCCTTGAAGTTATGCCTACAAAAAGGGTGTGTGGGAGGGGCGGGGGGGAGCGTGGAACAGATTTGGGAGGAGAGCTACTCTGGATCCTCACACTGGAGGCCAGACCCAGGAGGAGGCGACTGCTCCCTGGCCCATCCCATATTTAAACAAGCATTTAGGGCAATGATAGGATGGAGGAGTGTCATAGTCCAGCACAGACCAGGAAGAGCAAACACCCTTTTTGGTGTGTTTAAAGCTTGGCACAGTTTCAGTCTTTCCACCATTGGGCAGGGCCCTTCCTGGGGAGACCTGTTCACATGGTGCTACCAGGTGACACTCAGTTAGCCATGGATCAGTGGGGGCTGGTGGTGCCAGGTGCCTCTGGGGTTCCTTTTCTCCTCCAGATTTTCTGCTGAACTTTAATGAAGCTATTCGTGGTCCCAAACCCTCTCCCCCAAATAGGCTCAGCACTATGGATGCCCCTGCAAAGTTCTGAGGGACACCCAGGATGGAGGAGGAGCCCTGTAGACACTGGTGCAACCAGGAAGCCCCCGAAGTGAAGTGCGCATTCCGCCATACGGCCGCAGCCCTTCACCTGATAGAAGTAGCGTTAGCCAAGTCCTTTCACACCCGCAGGGGCCCTGGCTTCTGAGCTGGGCCCACATGGTCCCCTGGCCACTCTTCAAGTTGCAGGGTGTGGGCCACCTGGGCGGCTAAGTCTGTGCTCGGCCAGGTGATGGTCCTCCAGGATTTGTGGCCACCTGTGCCCGAGAGCGCCAGTTGGACCGTTCCACTGAGCATCCACCCTCCCCACCCCACTCATTCTCTCCTCCACTTCCCTTTGGAACACCAGTTCCTCCTCCCTCCCCCACTGTGGTCTCCCAGGTAACAGGAAGAGGTAATAAAGCAGAGAGTTGAGCCCAGGTGAGCTGGGCAGAGCGTGCCTGTTGGGGGGGAACGCAGAGCTTCCCAGGGACCTGCTCTTGGTTCTTCTTCTGAGAGGCCTTGGGGCGTAGGAAGCTGCGCTGCGCCATCTGGCCCACAGCCATCAACACCGGCGGGCAGCCTCTCCCCTGGGTTTCAGAAAGGGCGTTTTCCACCCCATGCCAAGGATGGGCCTTGGGACCTTCACCATGCAAAGCAGGCACTCTGCCCCTCAGCCCTGGTCTCTCTGAGATAGGTGGTCTCTTCCTGCTTAGATCCACTGAGCATACAGCCCTGGGTCCATAGAATCATGCAGTTGGAAGGGGCCTAGCCGCCACCAGGTCCAGCCACCTGCTCAGTGCAGGAGTCAAGTCACCCATCCAGACTGCAACCCAGCCTGACCCTGCTTAGCTTCCAAGCTTAGGCAGGATCGGGCACCTCAAGCTGTATGTGCAGTACAAGCAAAAAGATTCTCCTTTGGGGATCTTTATTGAGCGAAGGTTTTCCCACCCCTTCAGCTTCTACTGCATTCTTAACATCTGCCTGTATGTCTAACTTTAGGATGGTTCAATAGGATATACTCCTGAGCACGTGTGCTTTGGATTAAAGCAGCCGTGTATCCCATGTTACAGGAGAAGGTCCTCTATTTGAAGGCATGGCTGGCACAATTGCAGCTCAAAGAAAGGAACCGCAAGAAGGGAATGCAGCCTTTAATGCTCCCAGCAACGATTAGCATCTGGGCAGCAGATAAGCAGAGCTCACATGGACGCAGTCTTGCTCATGACTGGGAAGCCATCTATTTCTGTTAAATTTACAGTAACTATTTTTAAATTATCTATTTCTAAAGCATCCATACCACTGCAGAATGGTATGGTTTCCTGTGCCAGATGTTGCCGTGTATTTCAAGGACAGGTCTACCTAACCTGGTGGGTGGTTTAGGACACATAAAAGGAAGTCCTCCTTCATACAGCACAGAGTTAAACTGTGGAATTCGCTGCCATGGGAAGTGGCCACCAAAGAACTTACAAAGAACTCATTGATGTAACCGCCCCGAGGCTTTGGCGAATGGGGCGGCATAGAAGCTTCCTAAATAAATAAAATAGATAATAAATAAAAGAACTCAAGGTGGCTTACATCATTTTCTTCCTTCTTTCACTCTTTCCCCCCGAACAACAACCCTGTGAGGTAGGCTGGGCTGAGAGTCCGTGACTGGCTCAGTGCCACCAGGTTGGCTGCATGGATGAGTGGGGATGAGAACCCAGATCACCTGAGTCCCCGTCCTGCACTCGTAACAGCTACACCACCCCAACCCTCCCTGCAAAGGAGTGCAGATATAGGCAGAAGCACGTGCGGGAAGTTTTTATGTCGTTGTGGATCTGCTCTGGGTGAGTTTCTGCACCTGGGCATTTGAATGGGTGGCAGAGTGCGAGCACGGAGCCATCGCCATGTCGGTGCTCGTTCCTTTATGATCTTCGTGTAGATAAAAGTAGTTAGCAGGCAGCTCTCTTCTTGGGGCGCAGGACTAGGAGGACATGGGGTTGACGGGTACCTTCCGGGCGTGAACGATGACAGTCTTCTGGCCTCGGCCGATGTCTTTGCTTCACCTGAATGAGAGCCAGCCTTGAATTAGAAACTGGAAGAGGAAGCGCCCACATCCGGCCCCAGCACAGCCAGGAGAAGGGGCCTTGGCCCTCGCTTCCCTGCCGTGTTAGCTTTCCCTCTGCGTGGAGTTTATGTCAGCGAGAGAAACCTGGGTTCCCCCTTCCGTGCTGCCACTGAAAGAAGTGCCACACTTTTAGTCCGCCTTCCCAGCCTGGCTGGGTGGTGCCTTGGTTAGGCCTGATGCCCCGCTTGTCCACTTGGAGCTGTCCAAGCGCATGGTGCGTGCAGCAAGATGTGCTCAGCCCTGTGCCCCACACTGCCCCATCCCTCCTAGCCACCTTTACAGAGCCGGTACTTACGCATGCTTGGTCCTGTGGCCGCCACTGTGGCCTCCTCCTCTGTGGCCTCCTCCTCTTCCCCTAGGAGCCCTCGCAGTCCTGTGGGTCCGTCTAGCTTTGGGCTTCGCTGGGGATTCCTGACTGAGAGAAACAAACGGGGCCGTTGCTGCTGTGCTGCGCATGAGCTGGGACTCAGCGGCATTCTTCCTCTGAAGACAGAGGACCATCACAGAACGCGCCCTATAAACCCAGCGTAATTCATTGCCGCAGATTAATCACAAGTCCAGCCTGATCTAACTTGGTGTCCTGCAACAGCAGAGGGTTGGACCTGATGGCCTTCATGGCCCCTTCCATGCCTGAACTCACCTGCTCAGAGGAGACCAGGCATTGCCTCTTTCTGTGTGAGAGTTAAGCCCCAGAAGAACAGAAAAGCAGCGAGGCGGAAGGAATCTCTATGCAACCCCTTTTTTATATTACCTCTTTTCTCATCCCATCACTTGGCCAGATTTTCTCCCAAAGCTGGAAATGGAACCCTTGCCTACTACCTCGTCCTGATCTGCACAGTGGCTATGGGAAGAAGTGGGTTTTCTCAAATGGAACTGTTCCGGACTTGGTACTCACTGTGGCTTGGGACTCTCGCTGACAGCTGGAAGAGGTTCGGGGATACTACTATGGGAAGAGGAAAAGGAACACAGAGTGAGAAGCTTGTTTGCCCCTTCCCAGCTATGTTGCTCACTGAAGGAAGCTTCTCTAAACTACCCCTGTTTAAGAAGGAGAGCTCCTGTTTTCTGGTAGGGCCCCTATATGTCGTGCCTTACGGCTCGACAGAGGCGTTGGCACGTGAGAGAGGGCCAGAAACTCACAGTGAGAGTCAGGCATTGGAACAAGGGGATTTATACTTGGTGCCCAGGGCCCAAACTGCCCCTCTGCAGCCCGACTCTGGGGCTTCCTTGCGAGTAGCCTCCTCACACCCTAGCTCTGAGTTGCTTGAGCAGGATGCAGCTTCCCTTCCTCTAGACTCCTAGGTGTTTGAACAAGCTGCCACCCCCCCCCCCCCGCCTCCTGACTCTGAAGCTGCTGGGCAGAGTCCTGGAGAACAGGAAGATGTAACAGGAAATTTACGGAACGCCCAGCTCCGGAGAAAATTGTGGTGGTTAGACCAATTGGGATGGCAGGAGAGAAGTTTTCCCACCCACAGACAAAAAGACATGAGAGGAGATTGAGATCCAGGTGACTTTCTCCCTCTTAGTTCAGAAAGGAGGGGGCACCTGAGCTGCGAGGAGCTCATCGCCAGAGCTTATGTGTTGCATCGTAAATCTTGTAGCGAATAGCAATAGAAGTCTTTAGTTTTATTGCCGACTGCTGTGTGAGTTAATTGGAGACATGAGTTACGGCCTCACGACACTGTAAGACACTCAGTCTCCTAGTTCTGGAAGCCTCGTTATGTGTACCCACTGCCAACTGCTCTGATCCCCATAAGAAATGCCTGAAACAAGAGCATAGAAGCTTTGGCCTGCAGGCTAAATCCAGTCCATGCAAGTTCTTCTCCTCACAACAACCCTGTGAGGTAGGTTAGGCTGAAAATCCATGACTGACCCAGTGAACTTCATGGCTGAGCAAGAGATTAGAACGCAAGTCTCCCGAGTCCCGGTCCAGCGTTCTGACCACTACACCATGCTGGCTCCGACCAGATCCAGCCGGAGGTGGTCCTGTTTATCACTTCTGTTTGAAGTTGTACCTTAATGACTTTTAAATGTTTAAGCTCCTTCTACTCTTTAAAGGGTTTAAAGTGGAATACATTAAACCAGGGGAATGCAAGCTAGTGTTGGCTAGCTATTTCGGAGTGCTGCTCTCAGCCACTTCTGTCAGCACGGCATGGCCACTGCTCTGAGATTCTGGGAACCGCAAATAAAACATCTGGAGGGAGCAGTGTGCAGATGCCACTCATGATAATGGCGCTGGATATTACCTTCCCGAAGAGCTGAGCCTCTGGTAAGTAGCCAAGCCTCCGATGGCCACGGCCACGACGATAGCCCCGACGATGATGCCGATCAGGGCTCCTCTGGAGAGACCTTTAGCTGCTTTCACGGATGGGTTCTTGTCTTCTAAAGGGGCAAGGAACGATCATGTGAGAACTAGAAGAAACTGGCCACAGGGGGCTTCATGGCAACTTATTCAGAATATGGCTGGCATCCTTATTTTCTCCCACCGGCCCAGACAAACAATTCTGCCAGTCAGATTGGCACGGTGTGCGTTCCTTCAATCTCAAGAGCATTTTTCCCACCTCCAGCTGTGGCCTGGGACTACAGGAAGGCTGAGAAAGTGAGCTGAGAAAATGGAACCTCACTGTACACAGAAATCTGCCAAGTGGCCCCAAGAGGGAATCCCAGTTTTCAGTCCACAGTTGGAATAATGCGACACAATGTTGTTTTAAGGACTAAAGATTGATAGGAAGAGCCTTGTGTAATCTAAGCTGTTAAAGGAAAATTGCCATCCAGAAAGTTCTAGGACTTTTTCCATCTAGATATGCTCAAGACAGCACACCTAATGTATTTCTTCTATTAAAAGTGCAGAATCTATTAAAATATCTATTCTGCTAAAGCTAAGAGTATCACATTTGGCCACAAAGCTATTTACAGAAGCAAAACTCAATCAAATGCACTAATAGCATAAATCCAGTTCAACAAGTAAGAGAGAAAGCTAGAAGATAAAAAAAAGTTTCTATAGATTAAAAAGCTATTAAAAGATGATTGTAACTTATTTTGATTAATATTAATAAAGCACACTATTTTAAAGACAATCTATACCATAGGAAAGGAAATGTAAAAGATTTACCTGTGACCTGTAAGTTTATTTCCCCTACTTCTATTGATTTAGTGCTCTCCTTCAGTATTTTATACTTGACAGAGTCAGTGGGGATCAGCTTTGTGATGTGTAGCGAACAATCCTTGCTTATAGTCTCTCTCCCAGAGTAGGAATCTTTGTAGTCCACTAAAGAATTTGGGGGGTCATATTCTATAATTGGATGATTGTGTTTTGATTCCTCTCTGTACCATGTGCAGGCGACAATGCCATCCATTTTCCCACCTGGGATTAGTGTGATGTCCTCGCCGAGCACAGCATAGTTTGGCTTCAGTGTGATATCGATTGAAACTTTAGGAAGACCATCAGTCCCCGTATCAGTAGCATTTCCATTATTAGGATGAGAGTCAGGAGCCTTGGTAGTGTGACCTGGAGGAGCTTTGGTAGTTTTAGGACGAGCGGGAACCTTGGTAGTTTTAAGACGAGCGGGAACCTTGGTAGTTTTAAGACGAGCGGGAACCTTGGTTGTTTTAAGACGAGCGGGAACCTTGGTTGTTTTAAGACGAGCGGTAGGCTTAACTTTAGCAGGAGCAGGAGCGGGAGCCTTGATCGGTTTAGGAGCAGATGGTACTACTGTCTTGATAACAGGAAATGAAGACGGCTTGGTGGTGGGAACCAGAGCCGGAGAAGCCTTAGTAATGGGTGCTTGAGTTAACAGGAAGCAAGAACTCAAGATGTGGGCTACATTAAGGAAGGAAGGAAGGAAGAATATTCAGTTCCAGTCTATCACCACAGAAGAATAACAGGCGGTTCCCTTCATGGTTTTGCAATCAGAAATCAGGAGGGGCTCTCTAACTCACACCCCCGGGAGATGAAAGAGCATTGCATGCTGCATTTCCCCCCCTAAAGGATTCCGTTATTATGGCACCACTGTGTCAGAATTTGGAAGGCCTGCCTTGTACCAAAGAAGCAAAGAGCTACCCAGTTAGGGCTGTTGTGCTGTCCCCCCGCACTTCCTGCTGTACCTGGACTCCCAGTGATTCACCTGTTAGGAGCATCATGGGCCAGGATCTACCACATCCAGAGGGGAACCCAGCTGCTGCCCAGAGTCTGCAGGATGCTCTGTCCATGCTGGGAGTTGTGAAGGTTGTGGATCTCTTGGGCACTTGGTGTCCAGCCAGGTGCCTGGCCTCCCTCTGTGTTCCTCCCCACTGTTGACTGGGATCCCAAGCTGGACCTGCCCATTGCCACCCACCCCAGGGTCTCTTCTGCCCCACATGCCTCCATGCCAGCAACTCCCCCCTTCCAGGTAACGGGAAGAGGTCATAAAGCAAAGGTGTGAGTCATGATGAGCTGGAGGAAGGTCCCATGGAGGAGCAGTCCCTCTGAGACAGGCATGCTGCCAATTTTTGCATCAGCTCAGGATGCTGCTCACTGGCAGTTCGTCTGATCACTGGCCCAGCATGAGTATCTGAGTTTCTCTCTCAATCTTTATGGAAACCGTTCACATCTCTGGACCCCTGGACTTGTGTGTGGACCTACCCGATTGCTCATTAAGAAGCGAATTCACTCAGGTATTCTGTCCAAGGAGCGCAAAGGCAGCGAGATAACTGAGAGAAGGATCTTGTCCTTTACAAAAGAGCACGTGTAACTGTAAACCATCCCGAGACGTCCGTGATGGGATGGAATATAAAAGCTATAAATAAATAAAGGGCATTTCTATTAACAAAGGCACATTCATGTGAATTTTTGAGGATCCCTGTATTCATGAACTGGCTATTCTTTAATGGGTCCCACCTCCCTCAGGCCAACCCCCCAGAAAACTCAGGGCTCCGGGCCTTCATCTTTGGTCACCTTCCCGGAAAAGATCGCACCTTTGTGTGTACGTGGCTGCGCAGAAACTTCATGTCTTAAATCCCTGCAGTCATTTTTGTGTCGTCCTCTGAACGTGTTGTGCCAACAAAGGGACGAAGGGGACCTGGTGGGTGAGATACAAGCTGGGCTTCCCTACACAGATAAGCTCTCCCATGCAGGGATGTGCAAATTCTCTGTGGGGAGCGCCCATGGAGATGTTGCGATGGGAGCCTGGGAAGACCGACTTCAGGGAGACGTTCGCCTCATGCCAACACTATATTCTTTTCAGCATCAGGTGAAACCCTTTTTATTTTCCCATCATTTTAATCTTTAGATGGTTTTAACCCGGGTTTTATTACCTTAAGTCGTCGGGTGCAATGCAAGATACCTTGTTGCTGGAGAGGAAAGACAAGATGGTGTCCATTTCTGCTGCTTGTCCAAAGACAGGGAGCCTGGCAAATTAACCAGCTTTCCACAAGGTTGGGACCGCATCCTGCACTGCTCTTGAAGGCAGCATGATAGCTTAAGGGAGCAGAGTGAGCCATGTGGCAAAGAGTTTTCCTCTCCAGCACCTTGCGGCCACCTCCCGGCAGCTGCTGCCTGGCATGGCTGCTTCGCTGTGCTTAATGGTAGAGCCAGCCCTGGATTAAGCACTAGCAAGCAAAAGACCCTGTGCAGCTAATTCCCTTTCTTTCCTGTAAACGAGACAGAACAAGTGCACAATCAAAGCCTCATTTGGGTCGCTTAGGTCATTCAGTGATGCCCGTGTGATCTCCTGGGAAACACTACATGGTCTTCCACAACATCATTATGCTTCAATTAGTGGGAAGGATTCCCTCAGATTGCAACACATGGTGAGAATGTGGGACTTACTTTCCACTTAAGCCTTAATTGAAGCTTAATTTTAAGCCACTGGTCCCCTGGGAATGGCATGTTATACCTTGCAGCATCCAGTCTTCCTGAACCCGGTGCCTCCAGATGTGTTGGGTTGTCCTTTTCATCCTCCTCGCAACAATCCCAGCTTTTACTTTACAGTCACATTTTGGGAATGAGCATTTTGACTGGACATTGACTTCATGTTAAGCACTGACTTAACCTTAAGCCCTTGTATGGCCCAGTTTGGCCCTCTGTTCTGCCTCCCCTTGGGCAGCGCATGAGAGATAAGTGTGTCTAAAAAATGAGCAAATTTATTTGTGCTTCTGCAAAACTATCCAAGAAACTGATGTGACAGTTGAGTTCATGTTCATGCATCAGATTCCAGGTGAAACACGGGCAGCAAACCAAAGGAAGGGGGCAGTTGTGCAGGCAGCACACTGTTGCCACAGTAGTCACACCTCAGAGGCTTTGCTGTGTGCACAGACCCATTTGTGAAATGATTGGAGAAGTTGGCACAGTGTTGCACTGCAAATAGATATCGTCTAAACACTGTACATTGTTGAAGGGAAGGGCGAAGTGACAGCTTTGTGAAACTGAGAAGAGATGCCAACTTTCTGAACTGAAGCAAAGATGGAAACTTCTGTTCAGTACTTGCGATGAGTCTTCAACAGCTAGATGGGGTCCTTTGTCCATTCTGTCTGAAATGGATGACGTATACTCTGATGCCAGAGCGCAGGACACGGAATAATCAGTTCAAGTTGCGACAACCCAGATGCAGGCTGGACATCAGGAAGAGCTTCCTCCCTGTCTGAGCAACATGACAGTGGGACCAGCTGCCCAGAGAGGTGGGGGGCTCTTCCACACTGGGGACATTCAAAAAGAAACTGGACAGCCCTCTGAGTGGGATGGTGTGACCTGGTGTCCTGCAACAGCAGGGGCTGGACCTGATGGCCTTCTTGGCCCCTTCCAACTCTACAGTTCTATGATTCTGTGAAAAGTGGTGTAGCGGTAAGAATGTGGGTATGGGACTCAAGCAATGCAGGCCACTCTGGTGAAGGAGGTAGCCCATAGCCCGCAAGGTTAGTAGCCACCCATAGAATCCTCCCTAATGAATCTATCCAATCTCCTTTGAAAGTCGTCCAGATTGATGGCCATCACCGCTTCCCATGGTAGCAAATTCCATACTTTAACTCTACCCTGTGCAAAAATGCCCTTCCTTTTATCAGTCTTAAACCTCCCACCAATTAGCTTCATGGGGCTCGAGGGTTATGAGAGAGGAGGAAAATGACTCCCTTTCCACTCTCCCCACACCGTGCATTATTTTAAATACTTCTATGGTGCCTTCTTTTTCTCACCTTTTTTTTGTGTGATGCTGCAGTGGTCCCCTGGCCATTTGTGGATGGAAAACAACAATATTATAGGCAGGAGAAAACAGGCGAAGTCTTTGAGAATTAATGTAAAACCAAAAGTGTAGGTGAAATGAAAACTGAAATGAAACGAACGTAAATGAAACAGAGGTGGGGAAAATGGCATTCAGAAACTCCAACTCAATGACACACGTTTGTTTTCATTTCACCATCCCATTAAATAATATTAAACATGATAAGATATGCATTATCTCATACTAATAATGCATTTCTTATGTGCAAACCCAACAGCCAGTACGATGGGGAGGTGAAAGTGTTGGACTGGGAACCTGGAAAATCCGGGTCCCTGCGGAGCCATGCAGCTTGCTGGGTGACCTTGGGCCTCTCCGCCTGGCCCACCTCACAGCCAAGTGGTTGTGAGGATAAAACGGAGCGGGGAAGGACGGTGGTTTCTTGCAAGGGGAAGAACAAGCAGCGTGTGGATGCAATGGAAGAAGCAGAATCCCAAGACTGAGACATAACCTTATTTCAACACAGAAATATCTGGTGGCAATGGAGGCTTTTATTTCTGCCCTTTGGAGTTCTGGATGGATATAAAGTCAGGTGTGTAACGAATCATAAGGGCATCCTTGACCATTTTGCTGTGATCTCCAAGTAGATGGAACTCCTCTTCTTGGAGTGGGGGCACACTGTCTGTGGGGATGGCGGATGATCTTACAGGTGTTAACGCTGCTGGTATGACGAGCCAGGATGAATGACCTCTGTTCACCTGGAAGAAAGCCAGTCTCAAATCAGAGCAGGGTAATCGGAATGGGAAGCAGGCCTATCTCCCCATCAGCCTCTCTGAGGATCTGGAAGGCTATTTTGTTGACCCACAAAGTGCTGTCCGTGTCTGGGGCCGAACCACCAGTGATCATGCTGTCACACAAAAGAAGAGCTCAGACTTCCGCTGAAATGCAAAGGCCCAAACAGAGGTCGGAGGGCATTTGTGAACTCCGACTTCTGACTTGCATGATCCAGGGTCACATGCAACAGAACGAGATGCAAAGAGCTTCAGATTTCCCTGTTTTGGCACATCTGTTGTTTCCACCTCACTCCTCAGCTGGTGGACAGTCCTCAAGGAGCCCTTTGCAAACCCGTTTGGCCACATGAGCCACCTGGTTCTTCGGCACGTGCAGACAAGGAGGAAAATCAAAAGGAGTACTGAGTTTCAGAGGATCTTACATACACGGTTTCTGGGCCAGAGTGTAGAAAGGTGTCCAAGATGAGTCAAAAGTTGGGAATCTGGAGAGGGAAGGCTGCGCAGCATGGGATTCGGAAGAACTTCTGCCTCACTGGCCCACACAACCGTCCTGAACGACTGGCCCTTAATCCGGCGAGAGATCTTTTATGCTCACTCTTGGCTCACTTAGATGCCTATGGGAAAAAGGGATCCCAGAAGGATTCGTTGGTCTGGCATCTTTTCCAACATGCAACCAACATTCCCTCTTCCCATTTTTCCCATCTTTCCCCAACATTCCTCCCCATCCACCTGTCCAGTGCCGAGTCCATTCCCCCAGGTGGAATAAGGGAAGTGAGCCAAGCCACTTGGGGGGAGGCCCTGAAAATAAAGAGGCTACTATTTGCATAGCCCCTCCCCTTCATCATCCCTATTTCATTGTGTTTCATGGATGAAATGAAATCTGAACAGGAAACATGCCCACTTTACTATTTTTCTAACGAAGAGCACTTCACTCATCTCCCTCAATGGTCAGACTTAAGGCACATTCTTGGAGAAATATTCGATTTATCCCTAGTTTCCATCTCAGCTGCTGGGCAGTCAGCCTCAGGCAGCCCGTTGCCACCCATGTTCTGTGGCATGAACCCCCTGGACCTTCTGCACTTGCAAGAAAGGAGGAAAACCGGAAGGCGTATGGAGACTCCCCAGGTCCTGCATAACATGTCTAAGCCAGAGTGTAGAAAGATGTTGAAACTGAGCCAGGAGCTGGGAATCTGGAGAGGGAAGGCTGCGCAGCACAGTATTCGGAAGAGCTTCTGCCTCACTGGCCCACACAACCGTCCTGAACGACTGGTACTTACTGCTGCATGATTTCTTTGATGCTTAGTCTTGGCTCACTATGAAAAAAGGAATCCCAGAAAGATTCGTTGGTCTGGCATCTTTTCCAACATGTAACAAGCATTCCCTCTTCCCACTTTTCCGGTCTTTTCCCCAACATTCCTCTCCATCCACCTGTCCAGTGCCGAGTCCATTTCCCAAGGTGGAACAAGGGAAGTGAGCCAAGCCACTTAGGGGAAGACACTGGAAATAAAAGGGATACTATTTGCATAGCCCCACCCCGCTTTGTCATGCCCCTCTCATTATGTTTCTTGGGTGGAATGAAAATCTGAAAACATGCCCACTTCACTATGTTTCTAATTAATCACACTTCATTCCACTTCCCTGAACGGTCAGACTGAAGTTTTATGTTTTATGTCCTTCAGCTGCCCTAAATGAGAGTGAAGACAGATGTAGCAACATTTTTAGGGTCTTGGCAGTGATGTGGGGGCTCTCGCTCCATTCAAGCAAACTTGCCTGTTCTTTTCCCTTTCCAAGCTGCAAAGAGGCTCCTACTTAATGTTCATGGAGTTGTATGAGAATTTTGTTTTAGCTCACACAACTGGCACACTTACTCTGTTTGCAGCTCAAATGTGACTTTGAGAGCAGGCATAGATCTGTTGGAAATGATTCTGAACTGCCTGAAATGTGGTTTTAACTGATGCCCACATATTTCCCCATAGACCGAATCAGCTTCGTTTGAGTGCATGGAATGCATTTGCTGATTGAGGAAATGTGTCTAAACTGAGAAAATCGGCACACACTGAACAGGGGAACATTCTTGTAGAAACATTTCATTCTTCTGAACCACGTGAGTGCATGCATTGTAAAATGAGGTATGGAATGATTGTGTACATGCGTTGCTTAAGAAAACAGAACAGCCCATCAGACGTGTGGCAGGCTGGACTGCGGCAGTGCTCAAACTGGCGTCTGGTTTCATGAAACAGTCTTTTTCATGGTATATCAACTTGTTTAAGAAAATAAGAAAAGCCAGGTTCACTCTGCAGCTGACAAATTCCCATGGGTCCTCCCATGTTATTTCATCCTGAGTTACTAGACCTCATTTATTCTGAAAGGATGTGGAAGGGGTGCTCTGACCAGCTACCTTTGCTCCAGAGGAGCTGGTTTTCTCAAAGAAGACCATTCTGTTGTTGCACTACAAGTCCCATCAACCCAGCCATTGACTGTGCTTGGTCAAATGCAGTGAGCCAGTCATGGTGGCCAAGCAGGCTTGGCCTTGGTGGGAGCTGGACCCCAGCAGCATCTCCAGAGCCAAAATGCCCCCAATGCCTCTTCTAGGCCCTGGTACCTACTTGGCTTCGGCAGCTGGCGGCTGGCCCCTTTCAGGCCTCCTTGCATTCCTGAGAAAAGAGAAGAATGATCCCGGAAAATGAGCCATTTGCTTTTGAAAAGAGAGGGAAAGCAGCCCAGGTACGTGGCTCCTGCAGGGGCCAAAGAGGGGGGACTGCCTCTTTCTGCTTTGCTGCTTCAGAAGCTTCCACCTTGGAAGGTGCCTGGAACTAATTTGGGGGGGTTGGTGGGGGGGGCGGGGAGCTCCAGTGACACTCTGGGAGTGGGGCTTCGCTTTGCGTGTTCCGCCAAGAAGCACAGTGCAGGGTGGGAACCTGACAGTTTGCCCAGGAAAATGCAGCAATACCTTAAACAGAAGACTAGAATGGGAATGAGCCACGGCGTGTGGGGAGAGTCGCGTGGCTCTATGGAATGCCCTCACTGAAAGGCCCCGTCTAGCATGGCGTGCCTTCCATCGTTCAGACATGAACGATGCTAATGGGCAGGGTAGAATCTAATAGTTAAATAAGTAAACAATACAAATTACCGTATTTTTTGCTCTATACAAATTACTTTTCCCCCCCTCAAAAGCAAGGGGAAATGTCTGTGCGTCTTATAGAGCGAATATGTGTGTGCAGTAAGTCTGTCAGATGTGCAGCCCATGGGGAAGGGATGGGGAATGTGCCTGTGATGATGTGCCCATTCGATTCAGAATATTTTTTTCTTGTTTTCCTCCTCTAAAAACTGGGTGCGTCTTATGGTCAGGCGCGTCTTATGGAGCGAAAAATACGGTAATCACCAATCCGTCAAAAAATCTTTTAGGATGAGTTAAGCTTGTGCTCCTACTGTATAAGAGGTTATCTCCCCACCCCACTTTTTTTTGCATGTGCGCTCCAGTTTATTGGATTGATGTTTTAGGGAGGCGGAGTTCCCCTGTTCTGCCCATTCCTTGTTTTCCCCGCTTTGCATGCTATTTTCACAAATTCTGTGAGCCTCTTTGAGTTGATTTTTTAAAAGAAAGCTTAAAACGGAAATGCATTCACAAAGTAACCGAATCAGCTACGACCTTCCAGTAGTTTTCAGGGTCTGGTAGGAGATCAGTCCGACAACCAGCATGGTGCCGACAACACAGCCCACCACAATCCCTGCGACGGCTCCTGCAGCGAGTCCTCTGCCCTCGCTCTGGGGCTCTTCGGTAGTGGGCTTGATCACTAAAGACACGAGGAAAGGCCGGGCAAGATGAAGCCGTGCTGAGGAGCTCCACGCACACCAGTCCCCCGTCCTCCCCGTCAGCCCTGCCTTCCAGCTGCACTGCCATGGCAAGCGTTCCCAAAGCCCCCGGACCATTTCTCCTTCCCAATGTGCACCCCACCTACCCCCAGGTTGGGGAGGGGTCACGGGCAAGAAGGGCTCCTCAGGGGACCTCTTTTTCTGAGGGCAGCCACCACTGTCCACCACCTTTCTTAACAGAGCTATCCCCAGGGCTTTTTTTGTCATAGAACGCACTGGAACGGCGTTCCGGCACCTTTTTTCCCAATGGATTTTAGTGATTTTGAATCAGCTGTTAGCAGGTCAGCAGCACACATCATTAACATAGTGCCTGCAGGCTGCTTTTGTGTCCCTGCTGATAGTGAGATAGTGAGGGTGCTGCTCGGCTTGGGATGCTGCTCGGCTTGGGATTGGTGTGTGTGGTTGTGCTTACTGCCGGCGGCGACGTGAGTTCCAGCACCTTTCTTTTTTCTTTTTTACAAAAAAAGCACTGGTTATCCCTGACTTCCTCAGCTGGCAGCTAGCCAATGGGCCAGTCAATGCTTGTTTGTTTGGAAAATCTTTTCTATGCCATCCATTCACCAGAGGCTCTCCAAACAGTATACATCAAGAAAGGAAAACCAATACCAGAAATGATACAATCAAGTAAAACATCAATCAACTAAGAAAGCTGCAATCATAGAATCCTAGTACAGTAGAGCTGGAAGGGGACACGAAGGCCATCGGGTCCCACCCCCTGCTGTTGCAGGACACCACATTAGACCATCCCACTCAGAGGGCTGTCCAGTTTCTTTTTGAATGTCTCTAGAGAGGTGGGAGAGCCCACCACCTCTCTGGGCAGCTGGTTCTACTGTCGTGTTGCTCTGACAGGGAGGAAGCACTTCCCGATGTCCAGCCTGAATCTGGGTTGTCGCAACTTGAATGGATTATTCCATGTCCTACACTCTGGCATCAGCAAAAAGAGATCTTGACCTTTCCTGCTGATGAAATCCCAGGCAAACCAATGGCAATATAAAATACAATGTAGAATGAGATATAACTTCTGATTTAACCATTAACATTCTGGGAAAATAAAAAGGATTTTTGCCTGGCACCAAAGTGCACATAATCTTGCCATCAGGTGCACCTCTCCAGGGAGCTCATTCCATGTAATTGCCCTTTGTCCTGCTATTATCCATCAAGTGCCAACTGGCCATCTCTGGAATGGTGCCTGCTGAAAGTTGGGTACATTTCAAGAAGTACAAGTGCCAATTTCTAGAAAAGAGGGTTTTTCCCTGGCCTATGTGTCAATGACTATATGAATTAAGCAATGAAAGTTACATGTATTGATCTGTACATTAAGGGTGCCACAGCTGAAAAGATCTTTCCTCTTGTAGTCTCCTTGTAGCCCACCTTTCAAAGGTGACTCCAGAGAAGGACCTCAGTGGATGATCTTACGGTCCAGGTGGATATATATGGGTGGAGTTGTTCCTTCAGATACTCAGGCCCTAAACCATTTAGGGCTTTATGCATTAATGTAAGCACCTTAGAGCAGCCATGGGCTTCAATCAGTAGCCAGTGTAAACCGTAAAGGACTGCCATTATGTGATCTCACCTGCCATTTGAGGCTGGCAAGTTTGACTTCAGTTTCCCTGCAGCTTCAGTTGCTCTGGATTTTAATTCAGGTTATGAGCAATTGTTAGTGAGAAGCACAGAAGGGAGGACTAGGAATGTTGGAGAAAGCAGCCAAATTCTGATCGGATAGAAAAGTACAGATTAAGTGGTTACCTCCTTTAACCAATAGGAATGTCGTTCCAATTTCGGTGACGTTGCTTTTTTTCCTGACAACCCCGTAGGTGCTCATGTCTTCAAAATTCACGTCCGTGATTTCCAGGGAGCAGTCGGATAGTGCTTTCTGCCGCCCGTCATAGCCTTCCTTGTTATTGACTTTCTCCTTTGGATGCAGTTCATAGAAAACAATTTCATAGTATGTGGTTTCTTGCCCTCTGAACCAGAGGCAGGAGATGGTGCCTATCTTGGTTGTTTCTGGCCTGAAGATGACATTGTCGCCTACAAACGGGATCTCCGGATCGATGGTGATATTAATGGTAATATTTGGAGCAGCTTGACTCACCAGGAAGCTGGAAGTCAAGGTATGGGCTGTGGGGAAAAAGAGAGAGCTACATTCAGCTCAAGGAAGTGGCCAAGACTGGGAGAGGATGGAGGCCCAAACCATGACTCAGGACAGTCAGAAGGTCCGGGCGCCTCCCAGAGTCACACCTCTGAGCAAAGGGCAATGTGACATCATAGAGAAGGTCTACCCTACACCCTCCATCATCTGTCCACCTGTCTAAACCGTCCGAGGTTCTGAATATATACTCTCTATTACTGTGGCAGCACCATCTCAGGATTTGGAGGCACAGCTTCTCCCGAGGGAGCCATGCCTTAGCTGCCATTTTGAATCCCAGCAGGGGCCTCAGGGTCTCTTCCCCACACTCTGCCATGAGCTCCTTCACCGCTGCCCACCACTGCCCAGAGAGTTCCAGTCTCTAACCAACTAGAAGCAGCTTCCACCAGCCACTGCCATGCCCCGCCGGGGACCCAGGGGCCGGAAGGAGTCTGCATGATGGTCCTAGCACTCTTGCCGGTGGGCTGGACTTGGCCATTCCAGGAGCCAGGTGCCTCCTTTCCATCCGTGTTCCTTGCCCCCAGCGCCTGGCAAGCCTCCCAGCTCCCCACCCTGCCCACACTCTCCTTCCCCTGTGCCCAGGACTCCTTGCTGCCAACTCCCCACTCCGCCACCATTGTGAGCCGTGAGGGAAGACGAGGTCACAGAGCAGAGAACGGAGGCATTGTGGCGTCGTGGTGAAGAGCGTGGGACTGGGACTCGGGCGATCCGGGTTCGAGTCCCTGCTTGGCCGTGGAGCCAACTGGGTGACTGTGGGCCAGTCACAGACTCTCAGCCCAATCCACCTCACAGGGCTGTTGTTGTGGGGATAAGATGGAGGAGGAGAATGATGTAAGCTGCCTTGAGCCCTTTGCAGGAAAAAGGCAGGATATAAATCGCGATATAAATAAAAATAAAATTGTGAGATGCGAGAGCGACCCCCTGCGGGAGGGAGCAGTCCTCTGATTTTCCCATCATTTTTAAGTAGATGGAGGACGGAAGGTAAAGCCCATGAGCTGCACTTGAGCATGGACAGTATTTTACCCTTTGTTTTGATTAGTTTTCCCCATCAGGAAGAGTGACGGCTGAAAATTAAAGCCGGAAACAAGGTGTAAGGGTACACATACACGGAAGGTTGTTTTTGTCACTCACTCCAAATGCTCCTATCCTAAGGATTTGGTATATGTCCCTCCAAAGCTGAGTTGGGAGCTGGAGATTGCTCCAAAGCTGGGCCGGGACTTGAATCAAACTTTCATCCGTGGAGTTTTTGTAACAGGAGCAACCCGGGGAAGATAGTGCCTTGATTTTTACACAGGACACCACTGGAAAAGCGTAACAACACTGCAGTGCTTCTCTGTTGTTTTCCCATGTTTTCTAGGTTTCTATGACTTCCACCAAAGTGTCCTTGGAATTGTAGTCTGACAAGGTATATTCCCCTAATTCGGGATGAGTTGTGGTAATATTATAAATGATCGTTTCTGTCATATTCTGCCAGACAGCAGGATATTAACTCATCACAAGATTCCCTAGCAAAGGCGTACAGAAAAGCTACAGCCGGAGGTTGGCGCTGAAGGGTTTTATTTCTTTAGCAGGTGCGATGGAAGTCTCCCCCTGGAGGTCTGGATGGTTGCAGTTGCTGGAACTTCAAGCTGCTCTTGATTGTGTTCTCCTTTTCCAAGCAGATGCAGTGCATGGAGGCGGCCTGAGTTCTGGCGTGCCAGACTTGATGTGGGCCCTGTGACGGATGCGCATTCTTATTTCCAGCTGAAAGAAAGCCAGTCTGGAATGAGAACATGGTAACCAGAAGCCTCTGCATCCAGTTGACCTTATTTCTGATGTCTTGCAACAAGCTTTATTTTTTCACCCAAGTTACATGGCTCCAAATCTGGGGACAGCCTTGACGGCCTTTTCTGTCATGGAGTTTGCTTAACGGAAGTCACCAGAGTCCCATTCTTACCAAATGGGGGAAATAGAACATGGAACTCAGACTTCCAACTTCCATATTCTAAAGCTTTTCAGAGCTAAATATTGTGGAAGAACCCTGTGGGGGGCTGTACCACTTCAAATTGCAACTGGAGACACCATTTTGGAAGGCTCCTCTGCAGTCCGGTAATTGTCCTGCCTCCACAAGAACTTGCTGCAAGAAGAAATCTAGGAATGGTTTGTAATGTTTGTTCTTTGCTGTGAGACTTTATATTCCCATGGAGCTTCATTCCGTAGAACCCTACCTGTGCCGTCCTCTGAAGTGGCATAGTCTGTGCAGCCATGTCAGGACTCTACCTTATTTCCATCTCATTCTACTGCAGGTGTAGGTTCAGCCTTAATCAGACTTTCACACCATGTTTTGTGAGAACCAGGAGCGAGAACCAAGAAATAGCTGAACCATACACCATCCATGTGAATGAGCATGGCAGCCAAATTCTGGAATAGTCCTTTTATTGAAGTCAACAGAAACAAATTATAAAAGAGGGCATCCAAAATTATATTTAACATTTTGCTATTAAAGATAATAATTACAAAAAGTGCAATCTTATGCATATCTCGGCAGATAACAATACATTTCTACACTGCCTGTAGCTGAAGCTTTCTGGAAAGTAGGCATGTCATGAGTGGAGCTGGCTGGAGATGGGAGTCAGACTAGATGGCCTGGGAGGCCCCTTCTGACTCATTCTGTTTCAATCTTTCTGTCTTTCTAAGTCTACAACATGTAAGTCACCCATCTGGATTTCAACCAGGCCAGACTCTGCTTAGCTTCCAAGATTAAGTTGGATCAGGCACCATGCTACAAAAATACCCTACCACTTCCCAGTGCCCCTCAGCTAGCCATGCTTTCTGCAGAGAAGTCTTTCCCCTTGTACAAGACCACCCACTCCATCCTCCAGGCCACCAGCAGCCTTCCAGATATCCTTCTAACATCTTTCCACAACTTCCATCTTCCCTGACTATTGCCTGTGCTTTGTCAAACGCATTGAGCCAGCTGTGGGGGCCATGAAAGTTTGCCTCGATGGAAGCTGGATCCAGCAACATCTCAAGAGCCAAACGGCACCCCAATCGCCCCCTCTAGGCTGGGTACCTACTTGGTTTCAGAGTGGTGCTTGCTACTCCCTTCAGGATTCATTGCATTCCTAAGGAAAATGAACAAAGAGAGAGAGAGAGACTTTTTCCTTTGCTCCCTTCAAGTGTGAGAAGTATAGTGATGTACGAAACATTTGCTTTGCTTTGCTTTGCTTTGCTTTTGAACAGGATTTACCCAATTCACACCCTCTGGACCAAACATGGACATAGTTGCAACCAAAGACCATACATTTCCACACTGTGGTTTTCAGCAGGTGTACATTGGAAAAATTGTGCATGAAAAACACAGAGATCGGCTTTAACCAAGGTGGGAAGATGCATACAGTTTACACATCCATTTGGGAAAACGGGCTCAGAAATGCACACAGGTTTTGAAGGCAAAACAGGAGAGCTCATCATAAATAAAGAAATAAAAAAATCTTCTGATACGGACTCAAGTCAGAAGGAGCTTTGAGATGGAATCTGGGGAACTTCTGCAAACGTGGACACCGAGTCACAGATGCCTGCTGAGCCAAACTGATGCCATCTGGCTTTGAAGATGCCGGATGGGATCCCTCTCCCTTTCTTTCTTCTAACTCCCCCACCCTCTGATCCAGCACATCATCCAACAACCTGCTTGGTTTGAAAAGGGAGGGAGGGAGGGAGGGAGGGGAAGAAACAACCTCTGGAAAGTCAAAACTCTCCCACCTCTGCTCTGGGCCTGGTACTCACGAGATTTCCAAGTGGTGGATGCTGTTCCGTGGAGGTTCGACTGCATTCCTAGGGAAAGAGGAAAGAGCACAAAAAAGGTGTGTGTGTGTGTGGGGGGGGGGTTGTTTGCCTCTTTTCATGCAGGTCACAGAGTGAGGGGCTTATTCTCATAAACGATCGCATCTCCGTTGTATCAAGGCCTCCAGAGTCCCATTGTGGCAACAGCCAGCAATTTGGATGGCTTGAAAAGGGGCCTGGGTAAATTTATGGAGGAGAAGGCTTGACTTGATGGCTCTGTGCTGTCTCCCAGAGCACAGACAGGGTGCTGGGGGCTTTGGGCAGGATGGTGCCCCCGTGCTCATGTCCTACTTGGGGAATCCCATGGGCAGCTTGGTGGCCACTGTGTGGACAAGGGTTGGACCAGATGCAGCCTTGGCCTAACCCAGGTGGGCTCTTCCGAGGCTCTTTGCCTACTTTCTCCACCATTATTTGTAGGGATGCCAAGCAAATGATATTTTTTGTCCTGAAACACAGTTCCTCAAGCCTCCCTCTCCTTATGAAAAGAGTGGAGTGACAGGATCTCAAATATTTCCAGACACGGAGGCAAGAATTTCACATTTAATTAAAATGCAACTGTTGTATTCAGGATTCAGCTGCCACAAAACCAGCAGCAGATCCAGTGAAGGGAAGCCTCAAGGGAGTCTTGATGGTCTGCATCTTTCTCCATCAACCTCCAGATGTTTTCTGTTTAACACGTGAAGACCTGCTCCAGGTGCTCTTGTCAACCCACATTCAAGGGGTATCTATAGCCTATCAGAAAACATGGCAGTTTTGGTAGTGGCCCGAACCCAAGGAGGCCCTGCCCGGCATGGAGCACCTGCAGTCACAAAGCTGTAATCATATCCTTCAGGAAGGCTTTGGGAATGGAACAATTTGTAGTTCCTCCTCCTCCTCTGAAAGAGGTAATTGCTCTCCTTTTGCATCCGCATTTTCCCTCTGGCTTCTTTAACCATTCAGGATGGGGCAGGAGAATCTGTTTCTCTCCCGTTTCTCCCCCCTCCCCAATTTGCATTCCATTTTAATGCAACTTGTTTAGTAGTAGATTGTTTTGTTTTTTTAAGGATTAACCTGGAATACATTTGAAATGAAAAATACAATCTATATTACCTTTCAGCAGTTCTCCACCTCCAGTAAGAAACCAGACCAACAGCAAACATGTTCGCGATAACACAGCCTACAATAATTCCTGCAATGGCTCCTTTGGAAAGTCGTTTACTCCTGATTGCAGAGCTTGGATTGTTTTCTGGAGGCCGAAGGTCAGACTCTGTGGAAACCAGAAAGTGGATTCAGGATGCGTTGGTCAAGCATTCCTTGGCACATTCGGCACCCATTTCTCTCCACTGCCCCTGCCTGCAAAGGGGCTTTGTGCATTTGGTCCAGAGCGGGGGCTAAAGGAGCAAGCTTGACGAGTCAGCTCTCCCCCCGTGCAGCATCTCCTTGGGCTGCAAAGATGCTTCCAGCGCTCTGACGAGGGACTGTGCTTCTGCTGACTCAGAGGCCTGGCTCTTCTTAGCATGTGAACCAAACATGATGCACAGCATAGCAAAACAAAAACAAAAACTCCAGTCAGAACTCGGGAGTGCTTGTAGGGCCCAGGGCAGGACTATGTTTCTCGGTAGAGAAATGTGTAGGTTGAAAAACAGCGGTCCAACTTTCTCAAGCTCCAGGTGTGTTGGAGGATGTCATCCAGGCTCCAGATGTGTTGAAGGGCAACTCCCACAGCTGGACCCAGCACTGAATTGTGAGTCACAGCCCAACAATTCTGGAGAGCGGCAAGTGGGCGAAAGCCAAATCCCAAATTTGCCACGGCAGTTCTTTTTATTCCAAGCATGCTTTGGAGTGGCTCAGCTCCCATGCGACAGCAAGCAAGGCTGATGGGTGTGCTTGTGCACTGGAGTTACCATGAACTTAGCCAGCAAGTGGTCTGGGGCTTCTGGCTGCTATTTCCTGCCAGTGAGAATGGATGAGCCCGTCGGAGAGGCTCCACTTCCAGGAAGTCTCTCAGGATGTCCAAGCCAAGAGGGCCATCTTGGCAGTCCCCTGGTAAGCCCAGAGTTCGAGCCTGATTATCAGCCTTGGGAGTGATGAAATGGCATGAGCTGGCACACAGCCTCATGCCTGTGAGCCTGGAGTTTAAACCTGGCCCTTATTGTGCTCCTGACACTAATTTGCTATTGAAATTTGGTGGCGTTGCAGCAAAACTGCCATCTTCCCTACATTGCAAGTATTGCTTGGCCAAACGATTTGGAAACTTGCTGCCAGCAAAAATAAAATAAAATAAAATAAATAAAATAGGCCCAATATTTGCTTCAAGCAAGGTAGGTTGAAGGGCAGAGGAGGCTGGCTGGCTACTGAGCCCACACCCGGTTGAAGCAGACTGGCCAAACTGGGCCAGAGGGTGGCCTATGCCAGACAGCCTGGTGAGTACACATTTGTGTCTCTAATCTGCCGTGAATGGGAAGGACCAAATATCTGGACCAGGTCCAGATCCCCAAATGTTTCTGACCTGGACAAAACATAGCACAACAAACCAGCCACGGCTGACCCAGGACCAGAACTCTCTCTTCTAAAAAAAGAAATATTTTCACTTCCTATTCCCCAGAATTGGGGCAGGACGGAGGGACAATGCAGAAACAAAAGGGTGAATTACATTCTACGGGAAGGGGTAAAAAACATTTACTTCGTAAGACTTTTACAGGCACCTCCCCATATTCCATTACAGTTGTTCTGTTTATACGTATTCCGTAGATGCCCGCATCCGACAAGTCAATGACCCTTAGCATCATGGCGCAATCTTCACGCGAAAACTTCTTTCCATCATATCCAGTCAAAGAGTATGATGCAAATTTGGGAGAGAATTCATTGTACAAGAGGGGGGAGATCTTGCCGTCCTTCCATCTGTACCACACACAGGAGACGCTGTCATTCTTGAGCTCTTCGGGCTGTAGGATCAAGTCTTCTCCTTCAAAAGCGTACTCTCGTTCAGCTGTGACAATTATGGTAGCATTTTTGACGGCTTCAGTAACCCAGAGAAAGGGACTCAAGATATGAGCTGGGAAGGAAAGAAAAAGAGAGGGGCCTTTGGTTCAAGGACCTCACCCACAGCGGAGAAGAAGCAGAGACACGACAGTCCTTGCTGTGTAAAGGCCAGGAGGTCACCGGAAGCAAGGGGTACGACGGGGCCCGCCCCACCAGCCTGTCCTCAGAGTTGTCTCCTGGCCGCATGCATCTCAGAACCGGGGGACGCGCTGATTCTGAGGCTGCCACGGAACCCCGGCCAGCTCTGAGCTGCATCTCCGCAGGCCAGTCCGCCGACCCGGCCCCTCCTCTGCTCCCCGCGGAGCCCCCTCCCCACTCTCACCTGCCAGAAGCAGCATCAGCCAGGATCTTCCCCACCCAGCGGGGAGCCCAGGTGCTGGCAGGTGTCTGCAGGATGTTTCAGCCATTCTTGGAGGTGAGGAAGCCCTTGGGAAGGTGTTGCCGTGCCAGGTGGGCTCCTGGGTTCCACCAGTGGCCAGATCCCCTTGGCTGAGCCCATCTCCTCCCCTCCCTTCCCCCACCCTGCCTCTCCCCCTCCTCCCATGATGCTTCACTGCCAGCTCCCTGCCCCCATTGTGAGCCCCCAGGTAGGAGGAGGAGCTCACAAAGCAATGGGGAAGTGTGGGGTGACCTCATAGGGGGGATTCCTCCAAGACTGACAGACTGTATCATCATACCTTGGCCCAGGAGAAATCCCAAAAGAAAATGAACCCCCTTCAATTTCTTGTAGGCAACCTCCCATCATCTTCCGCTTTCATTATCAAACAGTTCATCTCTTGTCTTTTCAGCAAGATTATTTTCTTCACTGATTCCTGAAGAAACGTGCCAGAATTTTTTTACTGCTGGGGAGAAAAGGGGCATTTTCCAGCATTTTCTGCAAGTTTCTGCCATCTTGGCATTACAGCTTTGCAAAGCCCGGCGCAGTTCATTCTTTTGTTCTGTGCAGGAGAGCAACCTCCATGGCTCCCGGATTTGTCTCGGTGGAATTGGATTGCCACGCTGCTTGCAGTAATCGCGGTGCCAAAACTTCAGTCCTGTCTGCCCAGTTTAGTCTGAGGAAGCACATGGGCATTCGCTTCGGATCGTGCAGTCTCTGCCACACTTGATATTGCCAATGCTGCACGGCATTTCCCTCCTGACTTTCTTGTAAGGACCTCAAGGCAGCTTATACGGTCCTCCGTACCTTACACAACAGCTCTGTTGGGTAGGTCAGGCCGAGTGTGTTTGACCGGCTGAGTGGGGAATCGAACCCGGCTCTCCTGAGTTCCAGCCAGCCCTCAAACCACCACACCCCACGGGCTGGGCCCAGGATCTGACCCCCTGTGGCCTTACGTGTCGGATCCATCTGAAACATTCACCAGGGTACAGTATTCTTTGAGGCATAAACTGTGGTGCAACCTGTTTTATAACACAAATGGACTCAGTGCAAAAAAAAAACCCTGGTTCTCCAACCAAATAGATGGATTCCTGCCCAAAAACGTACAGGCAATGTAGGACCACTCCTAAAGGAGAGAAGCCAAGCCTGACCAGCATTAAGAGGGCTGCTTTCTGCTGGTTTCGTCTCTGAGCACGAGGAGCCCTGGACTGGGACCCCCTGGGGCTTGTTTGGAGTATTTTTGGAAGGGCTTTGTGAGACCTTGGCCTATGGCAAGTTGTAGCACGTGGAAAGCAGCCTTTTGTGGGTCTTTGCAGTGCTGATCCTGCAACTCTTCCTGCTACATTCCTTTTCCCCTTGTTGGCTTAGAACAGTTTCAAAATGAACAGAAACTATGAATCCTTTTAGCAGCACATTGAAAAGTTTCTAAAAATGTATAACTGGGATAAAATACATTTAGAGACACATTTTGTTTTGATGGGAGAAAACAAGTTCAAAACCTTGGAGCTTATTCATTTCTGGCCTAACAATTGCACACAGATGCAAAAAGAACATGAATGGCTTTAACCTATACAATGTATACATTCAAAACTGACTCCAACAGGAAACAGATGGATTCAGCCCTGTTCAGGCTAATAGGACTTAATGAAGTCTGACAAACGGCATGGAAGATAATACATTGTTTTTCACTTTGTTTTGCTTCTTCCTTCCTCCTCCTGTTCTTTTTATAGGCTGTTGTGCATTGTCTGTTTTTTAGCTGTTCTTAATTTTTATTTAAAATACTTGTTTTTTATAAGATTTTACGGCATTCAATTGCACTGTATCATGAAATTCTTGTGATATTGTATTGTGATATTGTATCATACAATTCTTGTGTAAACTGCCCAGATTGTTCCAGCTATTTGGCAGGACAGAAACGAAGCGGCTAAAATGACAACAATGAAGTCCGGATAGGCACCAAAGACCTTTATATCATCAGCAGATACAACAATATTTTGTTATCCAGAAGGTCGAGATGGAGGCACTCCTGTTTGGAGCAATCATAATATTCCAGGTGTTTCTGCCATGTTTCCTGCATAGATGCAGCATCTCTCTTTGGGGAGAGGAGCATGAAGTCCACCGGATTCTGGATCATTACTCTTCTTTTTTGTCTGGAAAAAAGCCAGTCTAGGATCAGAGCATGTCACCCACATCCTGCCATCCCTGGGATGTGCAGACCTACATTTTACATGCACTAAGCGTTACACACCTCTGGCCCTGGGGACAAACTTTTCTGCTTTGGGGTTTGCTTCAAAGAAGCCACCCGGCCCCCAAATTCTGAAAACAGCACCTGGAACTCCAACCTCCAACTTTCATGCTCTAAAGCCAAATAATGTGATACGGCCTTCCTGCAGTGGAACCGTCAGCTGTACCATTTCAAACGGCTGGCTCTTGTTCAGCTGCGATGCTGTGGGCACTTAGCTTCGGCTCATTCTCCTCTTGCTCATCCTCTATCCTAGAGGAACAAAGTCATCTCAGGGGGCTTCATGGGCTGGCTTCTCTCCCAGCACAAGGCCAGCCTTTTGCCTCGCCCAACACGCCTCCCCATCCTCCCAAGTTCGCTGGGACTAACGCCTTCAGGAGGAGGAGGGAGCCGTGGTGGGGCCAGGCCTGCTCGCCCAGGGTAGCCAGAGTCCTGTGGGGTTGGGCCAGTGGTCCCGGCCACTCAGATGCCTCCGAGAAGCCCACAAGCAGGGCTTGAAGCAGCGGCCCCTTGTCACACCTGCAGCTCTTCCCTTACAACTGGCCTCCGGGGCCTGGGGCGGGGGAGAGCTCCAAGTTGCTCCCCCACCTCAAATCCAGTTTTTTCATTTTATAATAGGTGTGTGTGAATAGAGGCCTCTTTCCCCTTATCCAAAAGCCCACGGCACCCTTCAGAAGGAAAGGAGGCGCTTTGCTCCCCAGCGGCTTCTTTCGGTCTGTCATGGTCAGCTCACAGCATCCTTGTGGAATGTAATATCTCCCACTGGAAAGAAGGGCAGCTGGTCACTTATACGGGGGAATGACCTCGGCAGCTCAGCCCAGAGATGGGACACAACCTCCCACCCCTTGCAGGGCGAAACATGCGCCATCCCCCAGACCAGAGGTGGCACCTGGACAATGCGCTTGGTCCTCAAGCCAGCTCATCCCACCATTGCCTGTGCCTGGTTGGCACATCCCCCGGACCAGGGTGGCCAGGCTGAAGTCCGAGTTGGTATCCAGTGGCCCCTGGAAAGCCAGAAGCCCCCAGCCCTGCTCTAGGGTGGTACGTACCTGACTGCAGAATGGTGGCTTCCAGTCTGTACCGGCACCTCTGGGCTCCTGAGGAGAGAGAGGGCAGGGGGCCAAGAGTGAGCCGTCCCTTCCGGCTCCTCTCCAGGAATCACAGGGGGTGGGGGCTGTTGCAGAAACTGTTTGTGGCCCCACTTGCCATGGACGCCCCCATTTCTTCCACATGCCTCCGATGGGATGGTTAGCGGAGTCTGGGTTTCCCCGATTATAGGGCAGGATGGGGCAGATGCCTCCAGTAGCCCGTGGTGTCCCCTGCCCCGTTCCCCTGGGTCTTGGAGCCAGCCAGCACCCCCAGGCATGGCCCTGAGTCTGCCTGGAGCCCCTCCTCCGTGCCATTTTCTGATCAGACTTGGAGCCTTCTGCCACTTCAAGGAAGTAAAATGAAAATGATCATAGATTTTTCTACTCATGGAAGCATTGATTCATGGAATCATGGAATCATAGATCTGCAGAGTTGGAAGGGGCCCGAAGGCCATCAGGTCCAACCTCCTGCCCAGTGCAGGACTCCCTAAACCATCCCACTTAGATGGCTGTCCGGTTGCATCTTGCACGCCTCCAGTGTGGGAGAGCCCGCAACCTCCCTAGGTCATGGGTTCCATCGTTGTACTGCTCTAACTGCCCATATAGATATGGGTCACCTTTGTTGCTCTCCTCTGAACCCCTTTCATTTCTATGCATCTCCCATATCCTTTCCCCATGTGGCCAATGGTCTTGTTCCTAGAGTCAGAAAGGTTAAACTGGAACACTGAAGGAAGGCAGGCAGGCAGGCAAGCAAAAAATAGCAGTTCGTGGATAAATATTACCTTTCCAAGTATCCCATGGTCTTGAGAGAAATCAGTCCGACGACAAACATGGCCCCAATCAGACACCCAATTGTAATCCCAGCAATATGCCCTGAAGTTAGAGTTTTACTCTTCTTTGTTGATGGTAACTTGTGCTCTGAAGGGCCGAGTGAGAAGAGGAAAATGCACCACCACCATCACCATCACCATCATCATCATCACATTGCATCTGTATCCTTCCCTTTTTCCTCTTGTGAGGAATGATATGCTCAAGTGTTTTGCAGCTGCAATGGGCTTCCCCGTTTCTTTCCCTGTTGACATGCACACGGTGGGCATGTCATGAGTGGAGCCAGCTGGAGCCAGGGGTCAGACTAGCTGGCCCGGGAGTCCCCTTCTGGCTTGCTCTGCTTCTGTGTTTCTCTGCCCTGCCCCTTATTGCGAAGGTGCTGCATTTGCTTGTGATCTGCTGTGGAGCTCAGAAAATTGTGAGCCGCCCCGAGGCTGTCGCAAGGGGCGGCATATAAATATTTAAATAAATAAAAATAAAATAAATAAATAAAATGTGATCCCACTGAAAACATGTTCCCACTATGCAGCCCCAGGCAATAGCCACCTTAGCGTATATGCGGGATACGCCTCTTTGCCTGGGCATGTGCCTCTTACGTAATGGCGTCTTAGTTAGGGATGTGTGAGGAACCTGATGGGAACAGAGCGGGGATGGAAATTGGGTGGCTTTTCAGAATGCAGCCCTCTGGATTCCACTTCGCCATCCCTGCGCTGGCGTTGATTCTTCATGGAGCAAGGCAAGCCAGCTTGTGGACTTCCCTTCCTGTGCCATACAGGGTATGGGGCCTGCCCTGAAACCAAGGGACCGGCTAACAGTGTGTCTGAGTCCCTGACAGAGACACGGACTCGTTCCTCTTCAGCCAGGTTATAAATCAAGTGTGCACCTTTAGTGCCTGACCCGTCCCGCAAACACGCCACTGAATTTTGGCAGTGCAGTGCGGGAAAGTGGGGTGTCTTCCCTCTGCTTCAAGGAAGGAAGCGCCTGGACAACCAGGCCCCAAAATGGGGCCGACATTTGCCTCGAGGAAGGTCAGCTCCAGGGCCGGGGAAGCGGGCCACACACAGGATTCCCACAAGTGGCTTCACGCTGGCCTGTAGCCTGGGTCACGATCGTGGTCAGACCAGACTAATGCTGGCTTGCAACTGGCATTCCCTTCATCGCTCTTTCATGTGACGAATGGCACAGGGACAGGGGTGAACCTGTCCCACAGGTGTGCTCCTGATGCAGGTACCAGGTGTGCTACCGATGCTCCTGCTTTCCTACCAGGGGCCAGAACCAGGCTGGAACAAACCCAACAGCAGCTGAACCAGCCCTTGGTCTCATTTTTCATGGTGGCCCGAAATGCTTTCACTCAAAATGGATGTAGGGGTGAGTGTATGGGGAAAGGCTGGGGAAAGGGGAAGAGGCTCTAGGGCCCAGCGAAGAAGCAGGTAACGCGTTTACTTGCTGTGACCATTATGAACACCTCCCCGGATTCCAGGAATTTGGTTCGGTTCTTGAGTACCCCATAGACGCCTGCATCGGCAAACACAAGGTTCTCGATGCGCATGGAGCAGTCGGGGCCGGCGGTCTGCCTTCCGTCAGAGGCCAGCTGAGGCTGCACTTCGGGTGTGGGTTGCAGTTGAATGAACAGCAGTGGGAAGCTGTGTATTCCTTCCCCTCGGTACCACAGGCAGGAGACACTGCCTATCTTGATTCCGTCCGGGACTAGGGTGACATCCTGCCCCTCCAGAGGAAACGGGGGGACAGCGTTGACAGTGATGGTGACGTTTTCGATGGCCTCAGTAACCCAGAGAAAGGGACTCAAGATATGAGCTGGGAAGGAAAGAAAAAGAGAGGGGCCTTTGGTTCAAGGACCTCACCCACAGCGGAGAAGAAGCAGAGACATGACAGTCCTTGCTGTGTAAAGGCCAGGAGGTCACCGGAAGCAAGGGGTACGATGGGGCCCTTCCCACCAGCCTGTCCTCAGAGTTGTCTCCTGGCCGCATGCATCTCAGAACCGGGGGACGCGCTGATTCTGAGGCTGCCACGGAACCCCGGCCAGCTCTGAGCTGCATCTCCGCAGGCCAGTCCGCCGACCCGGCCCCTCCTCTGCTCCCCGCGGAGCCCCCTCCCCACTCTCACCTGCCAGAAGCAGCATCAGCCAGGATCTTCCCCACCCAGCGGGGAGCCCAGGTGCTGGCAGGTGTCTGCAGGATGTTTCAGCCATTCTTGGAGGTGAGGAAGCCCTTGGGAAGGTGTTGCCGTGCCAGGTGGGCTCCTGGGTTCCACCAGTGGCCAGATCCCCTTGGCTGAGCCCATCTCCTCCCCTCCCTTCCCCCACCCTGCCTCTCCCCCTCCTCCCATGATGCTTCACTGCCAGCTCCCTCCCCCCATTGTGAGCCCCCAGGTAGGAGGAGGAGCTCACAAAGCAGAGGACTGAGCTATGGGGAAGTGTGCGGTGACCTCATAGGGGGGATTCCTCTGAGACTGACAGACTGTATCATCATACCTTGGCCCAGGAGAAATCCCAAAAGAAAATGAACCCCCTTCAATTTCTTGTAGGCAACCTCCCATCATCTTCCGCTTTCATTATCAAGCAGTTCATCTCTCGTCTTTTTAGCAAGATCATTTTTTTCACTGACTCCTGAAGAAACGTGCCAGAATTTTTTACTGCTGGGGGGAGGGGGGGCCTTGCTCAGATTCACCCCCTCAAGTGCTTGAGCTCCTTGGCCAGCCTTGGGAATCCAGGGCCAGGATGGGGGGCAGGAGGCACTATTAACACAAGGGCTGATCAACATACATATTGTTGAAAGGCTCAGTGATCCTCCTGGTATCACCAGGAGGTTGGGCAGCAGGTGACATGAGTCTGGCAGGGCCAGGTGACAGCTGCCTGCTGTGACCATGCACTTGGATACCTTTTGGCCTGCGATGGACTTGCCCTGGGCGGGGAATTCATGCTTTCCAAATCCACCTCCCCACACCTGCAGAAAAGGCATGAATGGACTTAGAAATGAACTGATACATATACAAAACTGACTCAGACGGATATAAATGGATCCATCCAACCCTATTTTGGACAATGGAGTTTAACAACTGCAGGAAAGGACGGTATTCTTTTTCACAGAGGACACCACTGTATAGGAGGAGACCCGCCTTACAAGCCAAGCTCTGTTGTATACCCTTTGCACTGTTCTCACTTCCGCCAAGCAGCCCTTAGAATCGTAGTTGGATAAGGCACGCACTTCTCATTCGGGGCAACTTAGCGTAACGCTATCAGTTGCCATTCCTGTATTTTATAGCATATTATGCCAGGCAGCAGGAGATGAATCCGTGGCGGCCCTCCCAAGCAAAGGACTGCAGGCGCAGAAGAATGTACCAAAGACTTTTATTTCATCTGCAGATATGTTGGCCTGGCTAGCTGCTCGGGAACCATCTGGATTGTTTTTGTTTCCTTTGTCATTTTCCCAAGCTACCTTGGCCTCTTTTGGAAGATGGGTTGTGAAGTCGGGAGACCAGCCAATGCCGTCGCAGGCTTGAAAGTTGGCAAGGATGGATGGACAAGAATGCAGTAGGTCCTCCCTGGAAGAAAGCCAGTCTAGCATGAGGACGCAGTAGCCAGAAGTGGCGTCATCCGCATCCTGCCACCCCTCCGTTGGCAGCCCTGCAAGGGTCGTTCTCTCACCCAGCTAAGTGTGAGGTACCTCCAGCCTAAACACAGCTTCTTCCCTCGAGAGATTAGCTTAAAATGTGCCGTCCAGCACATTCTGAAATCACCACACTCAGAAAGCTCAAGGACATACGCGCGCTTGAAGTGTCTGCCTGCCCGACCCTGGCACTGCTCCTTCGTTGAGCCGTGCGCATCCTTATTTTTAAGCAAGAAACTCCTAACCGGAAGAGTTGCTGCAGAAGTGGAGAGAAGCTAGCCATGCAGAGCATGCTGGGCCGGAACATACTCAGAACTGCATTGTGTTCCCGCAGTGGACAACCACCTGCCTGGGGTTGTCTCCCTCTCCACTTTCTCCACACTGTGCATTATTTTAAACACCTCTGGCATGCCTCCACTTACTGTGTTGCATCTTTCCACTGCCTCATCTTCTAGACCTGGTCCTTCTCAGTTGCAACGCTATGGACGCTTTGCTGCTGCTCAGTCTCCATGCTGTGGAAACAAAGGGATCTCAGAAGCGTTAATTGGGCTGGCAAGTTTCCCCATCAAGGCCAGCCATTGTCTTGCCCAAACTCCCCTTTCCATCCATCCATCCATCCATCCCTGAGGCTAATTCCATGAGGTAGAACAAGGGAGATATGTATGGGCAAAGCACACGTATGTATGAGTGTCCGGGGGATATGAAATTTGCTTCATCTAGTCCAGCATCCCGGCCACTCACATGCCTTCAGAAAACTCACAAGCAGACTGATGTCCCATCTGCCACTGTTCCCCTGCCACGGGCATGCACGGGCAGGTTTCCTGTGGCCTTCATGGACTGATTACCATGAACGATAAATTAATCCGAATTTGACCTGCTTCCAGGGTCCCAGGGAAGGGTTAGGAACATTCCCATTGCCAAGCACAGATGCTGCATTGAAAGGACTGGGAAAAGAGACAACGCGTCACGTAACCTCCTTCCCCATCTCAGAGGGTGGCAAAATTATGCTAATATTAATTAATTCCCAAGCTTAAATATGAGTACAACTATCTGGACACCATGCAAAGTCAATCTCACAAACCTGTGTCCTTACTTGGGGTGCGGGACCCGTGGCCATACAGATGATCTTGGATTAAAAGTCTTCTGTTCCTGACCATTGCACCAGCCAGGTCAGAAGCACTCAGCCCTGGCTGGCGCAGGATAGGATAGGAGTCAGGCATCCACGAGCAGGTGAAGAACCAAAGGGTCCCCTGCCCCAGGCCTGGTACTTACTGAACTGAAGAGTGACGGCTGCCAAACTGTTCAGGATTAAACAGCTTCCTAAGGAAAGAGTGAGAAGGAGAGGTTTAAGACACTTCTGGGCTCTTCTGAGCGTGTAATGCAGAGTGACTTAATTATTGGCATAAACCACGAACGTCCTGGTCATATCAAGGACAGTGCCAGGATCCCCCACTGTTTCTTTTTTTAACCTGTTGGCACCAGCACCTTGAATCAGTCCGGACTTCAACCGGCAGCCAGTGAAGCTGGAGAGGACCGGGTTGTAAGTTCTCGTAGGCCAGCCCCACTGACAGTCTTGCTGCCCTGATTTGAATCAGCTGAAGGCTCTGGATTGTTTTCAAAGGCAGCCCCAAGGACAGTTCCCTGCAGTCATCCAAATGAGAGGCTATTGGAGCATGCAGAAGTGCAGCCAGGCTCTCCCTGTCCAGGCAGGGTCACAGCTGGTATCTCAGCTTAATGTGATAATGTGGAACTTCATTCTCAGCATGGCTTGGCCACCACGGATAGCTTGTATAAAGCTCAAAAGAAAAGCTGCAAGGGATGATGACACCTGCGGACTCGAGCCTCCCCCAGCCTCCCCTGATGGCTGACTTGAAGCTCTGAGCCACACCGGATCGGACAGCCCCAGCATGGGTGCTGAGCACCTCCAGGACAATCAGCATGGGAGGCCTCAGCATCAGACTGGAGACTAGCTCTGTCTACTTAAACAGGGAGGTTTTGTTTGTTTGTTTATTTATTTTCTGATTTATATCCTGCTTTTTCCCTACAAAGGGCTCAAGGAAGCTTACCTCATTCTCCTCCTCCATCTTATACCCACAACAACAACCCTGTGAAGTAGGTTGGGCTGAGAGTCTGTGACTGACCCAGAGTCATCCAGTTCGCTCCATGGCTGAGCGGGGACTCGAACCCAGATCGTCTGAGTCCCAGTCCGGTGCTCTTAACCACTATGCCATGTTGCCTCTCTACCAAGATTGCTTGGTAGCCTGGTGGTGCTATGCCAGACTAGGAGAGCCCCTAATCTGTCCTGGGTTCCCAGCACCGGGTACACGCACCCAGAATGAGCACGGAGGCAAGCCTGAAAATGGAGAGGGAAGGTCTGCAGACCGCAGCCCCCCTCCCCAACCTTGCGTCTGTGCCGATGCAGTTCCAGCTGGCATCTCCCACTGCTGCTTTTCCCCACCCAGGTCTCCGTTAGCCCAGGAAGGTCACCCCTGCCCTCTCCTACTCCCTGCCTTTGGCTCCTTTCAGCTGCTGCCTGTAAGACCTCTAAGCAGAACTACAACTTGTTTTAAAAGGCACATGAATCAGTACTACCGGTTGTGATAAGTCACCAGGCCTGCGGCAAGCATGGTCCCAGCCACACACCCTGCAGCGACGCCCGCAACAGCTCCCGGAGTTAGTCCTTTCTTCAGGCCTCGTCTTCTTTCTAAAGATGTAAGCAAGAGACCTGTAAGAACTGGGAAGCAACGGCTGCAGGCTGACCATAAGCCTAACTCTGCAGTTCAGCCTTCTATTTGAAGGCCTGTCTGATCCAGGCCAGGTAGAAAGATAAAGACTCATGAGAAGAGATGGAAGGAGCCTGGAATTTACCCTTCGTCCTGAGTTAATCTGTGGGAAGCCAGCTAAGCAGACATACCAGCCTGCTTTCCCACTATGCCAAGAAAATCTGACTCAGAGCCCAAGACCTCATGCACCTTAAGAGCCACGTCAGGTGTCTTGCTGGAATTCCAGGACAGAACAGCATGTTACGTAATATATTTACCCGCAACCTGTAGGAACGTGTGTCCTATTTCGGATATATTGACTCGGCCCTTCTGTAATCCATATGTGCCAATGTCAATAAATGAGACATTGTGGATTCTCATTCTGCAGTCTTCTTCTGGAGTCTGCCGACCATCAAAGGTAACCAGAGTCTGCATTGTAGGATACGGTTCTAGAGTATACCTGAAAATGGGAAAATTTAGGTCAGCATCTCCTTTGTACCACAGGCAGAAGACAGTATCTTCCATGCTTCCTTTGGGGATTAGGAGGACGTCTTCCCCTTCCCTTGGAATCACGGGTTGCGTTGTGACCTCAATGGTGATACTCTCGATCGCAGTGATATTTGCAGCAGCTTCATGAATTGCGGAGAACAAATGCAAGATGTGAACTGGAAAGGGGAAAGAGAGAGAGATTCTGTTCAAGGAAGTGAGCACCCACACCAGAGAAGACGCAGAGAAACGACAGTCCTTGCTGTGTAAAGGCCAGGAGGTCACCGGAAGCAAGGGGCACGACGGGGCCCTCCCCACCAGCCTGTCCTCAGAGTTGTCTCCTGGCCGCATGCATCTCAGAACCGGGGGACGCGCTGATTCTGAGGCTGCCACGGAACCCCGGCCAGCTCTGAGCTGCATCTCCGCAGGCCAGTCCGCCGACCCGGCCCCTCCTCTGCTCCCCGCGGAGCCCCCTCCCCACTCTCACCTGCCAGAAGCAGCATCAGCCAGGATCTTCCCCACCCAGCGGGGAGCCCAGGTGCTGGCAGGTGTCTGCAGGATGTTTCAGCCATTCTTGGTGAGGAAGGCCTTGGGAAGGTGCTGCTGTGCCAGGTGGGCTCCTGGGTTCTTCACCACCAGCACCCAGATCCCCCCAGCTGAGCCCACCTCCTCCTTTCCCTTCCCCCACCCTGCCTCTCCCCCTCCTCCCATGATGCTTCACTGCCAGCTCCCTCCCCCCATTGTGAGCCCCCAGGTAGGAGGAGGAGCTCACAAAGCAGAGGACTGAGCTATGGGGAAGTGTGCGGTGACCCCGTAGGGGGGATTCCAAGCAGATTGTGTTTTGATACATCAACCCAGGAGTTTAGCCATAGGGGTCCTGCCCCCTCCAGACACATTCCAGGAATCCACCTTTCTGCAAGAAGAACAAAAGGAGCTGAAGAAACAAAGAACTCCCATATTAAAAAGTGCATCGCCCAGAAGATGAACTGCATGAGTCACTGTAGAGCTGGGAGCAGATGCCATGAAGTGGGAGCTTTGGTCCAAGAACTGTGGGCAGCTGTGGGTGAGAATGTCTTCCTCTCCATCCGCTTTTCAAATGATTTCAGCCACATTTGTTGTTTCGAACTGGAAAATCCGAGGTTCTCTCGGAGTCGATGCAGGAGAGCTTTATCCTTCCCAATCCGTAGTGGCAGTGTGGGAAGGGTCAGCCACTTCATTAAAAAAATCGCCTTCCAGTCTGCTTCTGCTCAAATACGGGTCACATCACTGGAAACCGAGGGCCACTCTCTTAAGTCTTTCTGAGCTCACATCATCTCTACATTGCAACATGCTATGCCTGATAATGGGATACAACTCCATGCCAACACACCCTGGCCAAGGACAGAATGCAGATACAGCCAACGAGAGGGACTGGAAGCTTTTATTTCATCGGCAGGTAGAGGGCTCTCCCTGTCCTTGGAACGCTGGAGGGCTGCACGTGCCAGTGCTTCGGAGCCATCGGAATGTTCTCCGACGCTTCGTCCTGTTTTCCAAGGAAACGGAGCGCCCTTTCTTGGGAGGTGGCTGCTATTCCATGCTTGATTGCAGGCAATATTCTGGACTAGGATCGTGCATATATGCATACATGTGCAAACACACACACGTATACCCATGTGCATGTTACCTGGAAGAGAGTTGGTCTAAGATCAGAACATGGTAACCAGAACAAGAAGAAACTACCCCCTCTATCTCTGAAGTCCTGGGAGGCTGTTTGCAAGCCCACTTCTGCCTCACACCTTCACACGTGGGCCAGGCCCATCACACTCCTCGCCACCATGGGGCTCCTGGAACAGAAATCCCCAGGCTCCAACTCTCATTCCGATGTGGAATGTCAGAACTCAGATTTCCAAAGGCCATGCTCTATGGTCAGAAGTGTCAGAATGAGGTGGTAGAGTCCTCGTCGGGTGGCATATTGGACTGTGCCACTTCAGAGGATCAGGGTACCATTGTAAAAACATTTATTCTTTAAAATGTAGTCATGATAGGTCTGTCAGGAAGAAATTTGCAGAGTGGCATCACTCATTCTGCCTATGCATATCGTGTTTTCTTTGAAGGAAAGATTCAATCCTGCAATGCCCCTTCTGCAGTCTGACATGGTACAGTCCACTCTTCCACCTCAGGACTTGCACTCGCTTCCACCTGCGTCCTCTTCAAGTGGAGGTCCAGCCCCACAGCCTTTCATGGCAGGTTTGCTGTCACTTGCAGTGCCCGCCACCTGCATGTTTTCTGCCCCAGAGAAGCAGAAACAAGAATACTTCTTGCGCCCTGCTGATCCAGAATGCATCAGTTGAGGCTTCTGTTCCGAGCCCTGCATCTGTAGCAGAAACAGAGAGAAGCCAGCCTGGGGAGCTCATGTCTGTATCCCTACATGCACGAATGTGAAAACAATAGAAGTGCCAGCTGGGGCAGACCAAAGCTCTGTCCCATGGAGCATCCTGTTCCCATAGTGGTCAAACGTAAGCAGGACAAGAGCACCCACCCACATGGGTCCCTGAGCAACGGGCATATGCGTATCCATGAGGAATAGCACAACTGATAGGCTTACGGTCTGTAAGTCTGCCTACTCCCCTTTCAGCAGAGTCCAATTTCATTATAAATATGAATCCTATATTTCTAGTGGGAGCGAATCGCTTCAAGAAGGACCCAACTCAGAGCCAAGAGATGTCCTGTGCACCGTATTTCCTTGGATGTCTTGAAATGGGCAGGATGTGCAGCGCAGGTGACCTGACCCGCCGACTCACTAACTCTTGCTGTGGGCTGGTACTTACTTACGTGGAGTGGACGCTTTGTGAACTTTGTCTCGGCTGACTTGATATACTGTGGAAACAAAGCGTTCTCAGACCAGGTCGCTGCTTCAGACGGAAAAACACCCACTACATTAGCATGGAAACGGCAGGCTGCCCCACACGGCTATTCGGAACAGGGCCTGCCACACTGAGCCACCCACCCCCGTAGGGTGGTACTGACCTGGCCCTGCTACTTAGGTTGCTGGATCTCCTATGGAAGAAAAAAAAGGATCTCAGAAGCATTCCTTGTGCTGGCCTCTCTCCCATAACTTCCCTTTCCCCATAACCTCCCCTTCAATGTGTGGGTATTTGAAATCACTCAGTGCCTTTGTCTGAGGCCCCCCAGATCCATTTTCCCCCTCCAAGCAACCCTGAGTGTTCCGGTGTGGGAGATGATAGCACATCTCTGGGACAAAATGAGCTCTGGAGCCAGGTGTGGTCACCTTCAGGGCTTGTGGAGGAGTCTGTGCATTTCGGACGACCAAGTCTGCTGGACTCGATGTCCTCTTTGCTGTACAGAGCAGCTCCTCCTGCACTACATCCTTCTCTGGTTTGACCCAGAGATAAACCTACCCTATATGCTTTTGGAACCTAAAAGCAGGGATTGAAAGGCAATGGTTCCCACTTGCATCTGCTGCTGTCGGCTTGCATCCAGCCCAAGGCCTGAGGAAGATGTAAGGGATGTTCTCCAGCTCCACACACCGAAGTTGCATTGAGAAAGAGCTTGGGACACTCCAAAGAAGCTCCCTTCTCCCTCAACAGCATCCTTTTTCGCCTTACCCAGAAGCCTACAGCACCCTTTGGAAAAGAGAGGAGGAGCTTTGCATCCCGCTTGGCCTGGGGCCCACCGGCTGTTGCTGTGATCTCTGACCGTTGCATGTGACGGATCTGTGCTTTTGGCCACTCCTGGAGGCAGAACCCTCCATGGCATGAAGGGAGGCAGCCTGTAGCAGCACTGGGAGAGCCAAAGGGTTCCCCAATCCTGTGCCAGGCCCACTACTCACGTGGTTTCAGAGTGATGGCTCATGCGCCGTGCAGGATCATTTGCATGACTAAGGAGAGCAGAGAAATTGCAGAGACTGAGAGGGTGTTGATTCAGCTGCACCTGAACGTGTCCCACAGAGGGCATGACTCATTTGCCAAGGGGCAGAACCGATTCCCCCCCCCTTTTCTTTTTCTTGCAATCCAGGGGGCTGAGGGCCGGCTCTTCCATGAGGCAGAGTGGGGCAGGCACCTCAGGCGGCTGATGCCGGGCAGGGCAGCAGCCCTCCCCTCCCCTCCCCGAGTCCCCAAAGCCAGTTGGCTTCTCCAGCCTGTGGTGGAAGAAGCTGCCCCACCAGCACACGAGCTTCCGCCCCAGTGCAGTTGGCTTCCCTACATGGAATGGGGCCCTTTGTCAGGTGAATTAAAAAATGTTACCGCTGAGAGTTTCTCAGGGTTTGGTAGGAAATCAGTGCGATGACAAGCACGGTCCCGACAAGACACGCGACTATAATGCCTGCGATGATTCCGGTAGATAAACGATTTCTCCTTGGATTTGCTGTGTTCTCTCCTGACTGGTCGGGTGCTGGGCTTGGCTTGGTTTCTGAAGACAAAAGGAATGGCCATGTGAGAACCATGGAAGGGGACTATCATGCATTGCTCCAGCATGTCTCAAGCACCCAAGGGATCCCCAGGGATCCCCATTTCTCTCCACCCTTTTTTGTTTTTTTGTTTTTCCCATGAAGGTGCTACACCTGTTGTGATCTGGGGCTACATTGGGGCTGTGAACTCAGAAGGGCTGATCCAGTAGGGCTGCTCTTATGGTAGACTGCAGGGATTCACACCCAAGCTGGCCCATCATTCTTATACTGGAGTAGATTACTTGTTCTTACCCATTTTCAGTTGCGTGAAGCCGACCACTTTGCCAGAAGGGTATGTAGTAAACTCACAGGTGTAGTTGCCCTCATCGCTCGTGACCAGGGAGCCAATGATCAAGGTGGCGTCCTTCAGAGAAGGAGATGGGAAGCGAATCCGCTTGCTGTCTTTATCCATGGGGTAGCTGGCCCCATGATCCGGGTGGAACACCGCCACGTTCTGTTTCTTGCCATCTGTCTGCTTCACCCAGCTGATCTGGCTGACCTTGGTGGTGTCGTTATTTGTTGTAAATTTGCACGGCAGGACGACCTCCATCCCTAGGTAGCCAGTGACCTCATTGCTGACATCCACCTTCTGGGCATGCACGACTGGAGGACGAAAATTTTGAACACATTGAGAATTTGGGTTTTAGAATGGAGTTAAAAATATCGGCTCAGCCAAGGCACCACAAACCGTGGGTGGTTCAGGAACGCATGGATCAATTGAGCATGCTCGCTCCCAATGGCTCGCCTACTTTCGTGACACCAAGCTACCCAGGGATACTCATCATTATTAATATCATCAGTGATATGAAGTGATATGTCTTCAAGGGCTTTTCTTACTGGTCCTAAAGTGCAGACTGGCTGTCATGATGCAGCCACTCCCGTCAGTAATTTGATCCAAATAGCACTTTAAAAGTTTTAGAAGGCCAGATCCTGAAGATGAAACTCAAATACTTTGGCCACCTAACAAGAAGGAAGGACTCCCTGGAGAAGAGCCTGATGCTGGGAACAATAGATGGCAAAAGAAGAAGGGGGCGGCAGAGGATGAGGTGGCTGGATGGAGTCACTGAGGTGGTTGGTGTGAGCTTGGGTGGACTCCGGGGGATGGTGGGCGACAGGAAGGCCTGGAGGAGTGTTGTCCATGGGGTCGTGATGGGTCAGACGTGACTATCAAAAAAACCCACTTTAAATAGGACTCAGAAAAACACTGGTAACTGATATATGTTTCTCTTGTGGACACAACTGCAAGCTCTAGATTGTGTGGGCTGGAGAATATGCTTGTGTTTGCACTGGGGTTGCAAACAGAGGAAAGGTTGGCACTAAGCAAGCGGAGAGCCACATGGGGTGTTGGATATTGTTCGACTGGGACTGGGGAGATCTGGGTTCTATCTCCCCCTGGAACAGGTCCTAGTTCCCACTTAATTCATTGGGTGGCTTTGGGTCAGCCACTAACTTCAACCCAACCTAGTTCACAGGGATGTTGAGAGGATATGGTGGAGAGGGTGGGGATCTTGTATGCCTCGTTTTGCTCGTTGAAGGAAGGTGGGAGACATCAGCAACCAACCCACAAATATAGAGCCGTTCCCCCATAGCTCTAGAGTGACAGGCAAAACATCGTGGCTGCAATTGGTACAGTCCAATACCCACAGAAGGCTCTGAGTTGATGGAGGCTGTCGGAAGTGCGGCATCTTCTGAAAGGACCCGCTGGTCGCGGGGCGAGGCAATGCGCGCCGGGCGCTGTCCAGGGTGCTGAGCTCGCGGTGCTGCTGCTCTGCTCCCCCGGACAGGCTTTGCCCGGCGTGGCCTCCCTGCCTGCCACGGGCCCTTTGTGGGTGCCCGTCATGCTGCAGGACAACGGGACCTCCCAGATGCCTGTGGGGAGGAGGACCGCACAGCTGCCTCTCCCACCCTTGCTGCTCTGCAGGCTGCATTGTACCACACTGCCTTGGTGCCTGGGGCTTTGCTGTCCCTTGGCCACTGAGGAAGACCTCACCAGGAGTGGTCCAACATATCTGACCCCTTGGCCACACGGGCCAAGAGGCAAAGCACCTGCACGCACACCCACAGTCTCATGCACACAAGCAGACTGGGCTGGGACTTGCGTCTTGCGCTAAAAGGGCGACAGGATCCATGCTTCTCCACCCCTCTCCTCGCCTCACCAAAGAGCCCCAGTCTCTCACCTGATAGAAGCAGCACCCACCAGAAGCTGGCACATGCAGGGAGGCTCCACATCCTGAAGAGGGCCCATGTGGTGCTCCTGCCCCCGGCTACAGGTAGTTTGAGCGCCAGTGGGGAGGGTGGGGGTTGATACTTATGTCCAACAGGATGCCCAGGTTCTCCCCTGCCCCATGTGCCCAGGAAAGCCCAATTGGGTCTGCCCTCCGGCTTCCACTGGCCCCCAGACTCCCCTTCCACCAGGCTCCTGCATTCCTCAGCCAGCCTCGCCCCCTTGGAAGGAAGCCCCCAGAGAAGGAAGGATGTCACAAAGCAGAATCTGAGCCATGGTGATGGGCGGAAGGGTAACCATCACCCTGGGAGGCTTCTCTGGGACAAGCGAACTACAAACATTCACAATCTCACAAGGGCCCCGGCAGCGTGTCCTGCCTTTGCTCTTCAGGATGGGAGGGTCCGGCTCAGGCAGCCCAAGCTGAGGACGGCTGGTGTCCAAAGAGGCATTGATGGCCTCACACCCCAGCAGGACTTCCTGGAGGAATCCCTCCTCTTCATCCTTGTTCGGATAAGAACTAGAGAGCTTCCCACGGACCCCTTCAGCGCTCTTGGGTTCCCGGTGGAGCTGACGATGGCTTGAGCTGACTCCATACGGATCAACACAGCTGCCTGCACTTTTAGGCTGTCTTTGGGGCTGGGATGGCTGGATCCACAGCTCCATCATGCTTTGCACAGCTGCTGCCTTGCTGCACCATTTGCAAGATTGCACACAGCTTCTCAGGCTGTCCCCTCTTCTGCTCACACTCAGCATTCATTCCCAAAATGCCCCATGCACTGCCATCCCTCTTCTAACGCGGTGCTGGCCATGCTTCCCTGTGAGCCCTGGCTTAGCTCTGTATTGTCTCCAGAGACTGAATGTAATGGCCCAGGTTCAAAAGCCCTCAGTGTGAAGGCGGCTGCAGTTGAAAGCTGCCGCATCTGTCAGTCTCCTGCTTGCTGCCCACCAAGAAGAAGAAGGAGAGTGGCTGAGGTCCAGGTGTCCACACTGCTTCCTCATTCCACTCTGGTCCTGTTTTGCTTGTCACTTTTCGCCACCTTTGTGGGAATGTCAAGGGGAGGGAGGGGGATGATTGTCTTGCAGGAAGTATCAGGCTTCGCGGAGGCTCAGCCTCGGGTAGAAAAGTGCACTGTCTCAGCTGCCCATTCCTGCTCAGCTGGTCGGACGGAGACGTGCCCAGTGCCAGGGGTGCTGGTGGCACAGGAGAGCCTGTGGAGACGTAGCAGGCAGCCGAGATGGTCGTGCCGCGCTGCTCCCCTGGTTGGAAGAACTCATGGCAGATCCTGGTCTTTGTAGGTAAGAGATGAGGCTGTGGGAGGAGGAAAGGGCTTTGTGGTGAGCTGGACGGAGCACGGAAGGGAGCTGGAGTCACCTCCGATGGGAGGCTGGAAGCACCAGCTTCTTTGGAGAAGATCCATAGCAAGCTGCTTCCCACCTTACTGCATGCAACTGAGTCAAAGGCCATGAGAAGCTGCCCTTGCACTGTGCCGAGCCATTGGTCATAGTACCCTGCCTTATCTACCCTACTGGAAACTGGAATCTTTGCTATGTGATGGCAGCAACAGGCACCAAATGTCAGAAAACTGGTAGCAATTGGATTGCACCCTTTCCGGGCTGCCCCCTTCACATCCCTTCACAATTTAGCACTAAGTGACTCTGGAAGCTATGCTGTGATAAAAGAAGGCAGCATGACCACAGTTGCACATGTGAGCATAAGTACAAATCCACCCCTTGCCACCCCATTTGCTGTCTGTAGACCTTTTTAACCCTTTATGTATCCAGAGTTGGGTCTTCCGTTCTGTCTCCAAACCAAATTTCTGGGCTTGCCTACTGAGAACCATGGAGCTCCTTTAATGGTGTCTTCAGCTGCCAGGGAAGCAGCGTTCAGCTTTCTTTTTCAGCCCCCGGAGCTTCCCTTTCCCCTCTCAGTGTTCTGCCAGGGAGCATTTCTCAACTGTACAATCAGAGCAGATCAGAGCAATCCTGTTCCCCTCTATGCATCCCAATGGCTGTTGGACATTGGAACCAGCATATGGAGGCCGTTCTCAGGTGGATGAGGGAGCACAAGTCAAAACTTAGTTCAGGCATGAATTAAGCAGAGAGTTGGGAAAGCAGTCATTCCGGATCGAGGTGTGTGGTTGGTCTTTGGTGCAATTGGGCCCTCTCTGAAGGGCCAAGGGCATCTCCAGGGGCCCTCCTGGGCTCACTGGGGAAGGCCAGGTGGCCACAGCATCCAGGGGGGCCTTTGTCCAGCGTAGGCTGGCCTGCCAGTGCCGCCCTGCGTGGAGAAGGGGGGCCTCGCCTTGGTCTCTGTGCCCTGGCAATGCACAGGCCAGGCAGCTGCGATGGGACTCCTTTTGAGGACGGCACGGGGGCTTCCGCTGGTGCAGGAGGCAGCTGCAGAAGTGCTGGGGGAGCACAGCAGGCGGATCGCATGACGCCTGCCCTGCGCCAGCCGCATCGGTTACCAGCGTTACTCTGAGCCCTGTTCAAAGAGCTCTTTTGGACCAAACCACTGGCAAGCCTGCCTTCAGCACATCGGCCTGCCAGCACTGCAAGAGCAGTAGGAAAAGCCCTTGCATGCACGTGGCTTTACAACGCTGAGGATGTCAATAATGAGGGGCATCCCGGGGTTGTTTAGTGCACCAGAAGCAGGCGGGGCATTGGGAGCCAGCATGCTCAATTGCTCCATGCGTTCCTAACAACCCACGGTTTGTGGAGCTGTGGCTGACAAAGCTGAGCTGATATTGTTAACCCCTCTGCAAAAGCCCAGATTCTCAATGTGTTCAAAATTTTCATCCTCCAGTTGTGCATGCCCAGAGGGTGAATGTCCACAATGAGGTCACCGGCCACCTGGGGAAGGAGGTCGTCCTGCCATGCAACTTTGTCACAAACAGCCCCGAAATCAAGGTCATCCAGGTCAGCTGGGTGAAGGAGACTGGCGGCAGGAAACAGAATGTGGCGGTGTTCCACCCGGATCATGGCCCCAGCTACCCCATGGAGAGAGACAGTACACGGATTCGCTTCCAATCTCCTTCTCTGGAGGATGCCACCTTGATCATTGACCCCCTGCTCACGAGTGACGAGGGCACCTACACCTGCGATTTTGTTACACATCCTTTGGGCAAAGTGGTTGCCAACACTGAACTGATAATAGCAGGTCAGAACGAGTAATCTACTCTGGTATACGATTGCTGACCCCTGTGCCTCTCTATTCTACCTGGCTTGGGTGTCAATCCCAGCAAGAACAGCCCTACTGGATTGGGCCAAGTCCATCTCATCCCTCATTCTGTTCTCATAGTGGCCAACCAGCTGCCCACAGGAAGCCCCCAAGCAGGTGAGGGCAACAGCCCTTACCCATGATCCCCAGCAACTGGTGCATATAGACAGTCTGACTCTAGAGGTAGCATGTAGCCATCAGGATGTGTAGCCCTCTATTAGCCTCCTCCATGAATTTCTCCAGCCCCCTTTTAAAGCCATCCAAATCGGTGGCCATCCGTACATCTTGTGGAAGTGAGTTCCACAGTTCAACTGTGGATTGTGTGAAGGGGTTACTCTGGGTCAAGATTGTGTGAAGGGGTTGCTCTGGGTCAGGATTGTGCCTGGTAGTTTTATGTTCTGTCTGTGGCCTATTAGAAACTGCTTCCGACAGGAGGGGATCTGTTGTTCATTTTTAAACTGCTTCCTTGGGGTCGTTCTGAACCACGCCCCTTAAATGCTTTCCGTCACTCATGTACTGAGTTTTAGCTCTGTCTACAGCTGCCAGTGTAGCGACATTCAGCATCTGTTACAGCCCCTCTGAGCACTGCCCGTTCCCCACTCAGCATTCGTCCAAGGAGCATTTCGGTTCTGTATGATCAGAGAAGATCTGAGCAGTCCTCTTACGAAGGACAGTTCCTCTTCCCTGGAGGTCAGTCTTCTAAGTGAGGTGCACGGAATACCCACCCCGCTTTAAATTGTGTTTGCAAGCTGCCTTGTAGGCCATTTTTGGCAGAAAGGTGGGAGAGACATTTAATCCATCCGTCATGTGTTGAACTGCAACTACCATCATTCCCTCCAAGCATCAAGGCCATGTTGGCTGGGAATGATGGCAGTTGCAGTCCAACACATCAAGAAGCCCTGTGTTGGGAAAGACTGGCCTTTTCCTTTCTGTGTTTCCTTTTTTTTTTTAATTGCACACTGCAGCATCCATGCAGAGGTCTCGCTTCAAGTTGACCAAAAGCCCAGATAAGGCCTGAGCTGAAAAGCCTGCTGCAGTGGAACCGGGAAAGCCGCCTGTCGCTTAGAGGTCCCTGGATGCCTTTCAAAGTTTCGACAGCATCCAGAGGGAGATGTCCTCCTTGGGAGCCTTCCTTCTGCTACGTGCTGTCGGCCCACTGACTTCCTTGCTTCTGTAATGAGACTAAGCAACTGTTGTACTGGCACATCAAACCCTCCACACCTACCTGATTGAACTCTGTGTTCTCCCCTCATTTTGGAATGCTTTGAATAAGTTCGTGTTACCTCTGTAATCAGTTCCTTCAATCAAATAAACATTTCTAGCATTCAGAAACAAAGGGTGTGCCCTTGATCCAACACACACACACACACACTGCTTTCCTTGAGTAAGAAAACAAATGAGGAGTCAGCTATATGCTCTGTGGTTAACAGAATGGCTAGTTCAGACAAGCCATGGTGGGTTGGTTTTCACAATTATTGGTATGTTGTATTCCGTGAAAACTGTCTTGACACTTCACTGTGCTAAGTCTGGTCTTTAGAAAGCATGATGAGAAACACCAGTGTGTTCTATGGCTGCTCTGTACCACTATAGCTGACTGAACCCATGATAATGGTTTCCACAGTCCTTGGAGTCCCCTGGAAAAAGTGGCAACTGTAAGAGCATTTTATGCTTTTTATGCCCAGTAATGGGATACAACTCCATGCCAACACACCCTGGCCAAGGACAGAATGCAGATACAGCCTACGAGAGGGACTGGAAGCTTTTATTTCATCGGCAGGTGGAGGGCTCTCCCTGTCCTTGGAACGCTGGAGGGCTGCACGTGCCAGTGCTTCGGAGCCATCGGAATGTTCTCCGACGCTTCGTCCTGTTTTCCAAGGAAACGGAGCGCCCTTTCTTGGGAGGTGGCTGCTATTCCATGCTTGATTGCAGGCAATATTCTGGACTAGGATCGTGCATATATGCATACATGTGCAAACACACACACGTATACCCATGTGCATGTTACCTGGAAGAGAGTTGGTCTAAGATCAGAACATGGTAACCAGAACAAGAAGAAACTACCCCCTCTATCTCTGACGTCCTGGGAGGCTGTTTGCAAGCCCACTTCTGCCTCACACCTTCACACGTGGGCCAGGCCCATCACACTCCTCGCCACCATGGGGCTCCTGGAACAGAAATCCCCAGGCTCCAACTCTCATTCCGATGTGGAATGTCAGAACTCAGATTTCCAAAGGCCATGCTCTATGGCCAGAAGTGTCAGAATGAGGTGGTAGAGTCCTCGTCGGGTGGCATATTGGACTGTGCCACTTCAGAGGATCAGGGTACCATTGTAAAAACATTTATTCTTTAAAATGTAGTCATGATAGGTCTGTCAGGAAGAAATTTGCGGAGCGGCATCCTTCATTCTGCCTATGCATAACGTGTTTGTGAAGTGTTTTATTTGAATGGGAATGTTCAGGGTCCCCCCTGCAGTCTGACATGGTACAGTCCATTCTGCCACTTCAGGGCTTCAGGCCTTCATTTCCACTTCAGGTGGAGACCCAGCCCCACAGCCTTTCATGGTACGTTTGCTGCCCCAGGCAACTCTTCTCCCTCACATGAGCAGTTACAAGAATCTGTCTTAACCCCCGGTGATCCAGCATGCATGAGCTGGGGCTGCTGTCGTTCTGAGTCAGGCTATTCCACCCAGCATTCTGTTTCCATGGTGGTCAAACAGAAGGAGAACAAGAGCACCCCTCCACGAGGCTCCCCAGGCAATGGGCCTATGCCTAGCCACATGGACTATGTACTGGGCAGGAAGCACAGAAAGTGAAATGACCCAATGACTCATCGCCTCTTGTTGTAGGCTAGTTCTTACCTGGACCAGGTGTTTTGATCACTTTGTCTCTGCTGACTCGATATACTGTGGAAACAAAGGGTTCTCAGAGCAAGCCACTGCTTCAGACGGAAAAACACCCACTACATTAGCATGGAAATGGCAGGCTGCCCCACACGGCTATTCTGAACAGGGCCTGCCACACTGAGCCACCCACTAAATTTGACACTCCTTGTAGGCTGGTACTTACCTGGCCCTGCTACCTGGGCTGCTGGATCTCTGCTGATTTTGCATCCTACAGAAGCAAAAAAAAGGCTGGGATCTCAGAAGCATTCCTTGTGTTGGCCTCTCTCCCATAACTTCCCTTTCCCCATAACCTCCCCTTCAATGTGTGGGTATTTGAAATCACCCAGTGCCTTTGTCTGAGGCCCCCCAGATCCATTTTCCCCCTCCAAGCAACCCTGAGTGTTCCGGTGTGGGAGATGATAGCACATCTCTGGGACAAAATGAGCTCTGGAGCCAGGTGTGGCCACCTTCAGGGCTTGTGGAGGAGTCTGTGCATTTCAGATGACCAAGTCTGCTGGACTCGATGTCCTCTTTGCTGTACAGAGCGGCTCCTCCTGCACTACATCCTTCTCTGGTTTGACCCAGAGATAAACCTACCCTATATGCTTTTGGAGCCTAAAAGCAGGGATTGAAAGGCAGTGGTTCCCACTTGCATCTGCTGCTGTCGGCTTGCATCCAGCCCCAAGGCCTGAGGAAGATGTAAGGGATGTTCTCCAGCTCCAGACACTGAGAAAGAGCTTGGGACTCTCCAAAGAATTCAGCTCTTTCATTTGGGGGGGGGGGGAGCATAATCCTATTTCCCCTTATCCAGAAGCCTACAGCACCCTTCCGAAAAGAAAGGAGGAGATTTGCCTCCCTCGTGGTTTCTCTCTTGTGGCTCAGCTAACAGAAGCCCTGCAAATGCACCAATTCAGCCTTTCCCATTGGAAGGACAGAGCACCAGGTGCTCATCTCGAGTTACGCAAGCCTAGGACCCAGGAGCTCACCATCCTGAAGGGACTCGGTCTTCTGCCCTCCTTATGCTCTGCTTGTTCCGGCAGACAACCAGAAGCATGGCCAGTGGGTGCATGACTGAACATTGAGAATGTGGCTGGTAGACGGTGACCGTCAGCCATTCCACTGGGGAAGCCAGGAGGAGCCGGCGCACAATGCAGCCAAAGGACTCCCTCACTCTATGCTCTCCCTCATGACCTGGGGCCCACCAGATGCTGCTGTGATCTCTGACCGTTGCATGTGTTGGATCAGGTGCTTCCAGCCACTCCTAGAGGCTCAGCTTTCCATGGAATGATCCAAGTCAGCATCTAGCAATATCGGGAGAGCCAAAGGGTCCCCCAATCTTGCGCCAGGCCTACTACTCACATGGTTTGCAAACGCCAGTTCATGCGCTCTGTAGGATCATTTTCTTTACTAAGGAAAGCAGAGAAAGCAGAGCTTCTGCCCCCAGTGCAGTTGGCCTCCCTGCATGGAATGGGGCCCTTTGTCCTGTGCCTGCCTGGCTCCTCGCTCAGGGGAGAATGTGGCTGCTGCAGAGCCATAACTTAAGCAGGCTGGGCGAAGCTGGACGCGCAACAGGGAAGGGACAGGGGCTGCCCAGCTGGCCCTGCTTCTTATGAAAAGAGCAGATGCAGCAGCAAGGCAAAGGCTGGTATTTGCCATTTTGATGCCCGCTCTTCCAGCTTGGAGAGATCCCTCTGGGGAGGCAGCTCTTGTTAAAAGTCTGCCCCTTGGATGTGGTAGCAGCAATTTTCCAAGAAGAGGAGTTGGGAAGCTCCCAAGAGGGGAGAAGGTTTAAGGCCTCCCTCCTCACCATGTCCTGGTCAAACGTGGAGCCTTGCACCACTGCATGAAGGCACAAATATATGTGAGCAGAGTTCCAGTGCAAGTGTGTCACTTACAACTTGACCCTCAGTGGGTGGATCTAGAGTTGACTTTGTCCATCTGGGGCCCTCCAGACGTATTAGATGCCTGCCTGAGCAACACTGGGAATTGTAGTAATTCTGCCTTCTGCTCCTACTACTAACCGCTACATTCTTTGCTTGTTGCTCTTGTTAATGTTTTGAAAGATTAAACATTCAAAATGAAGATAAAAGAAGAATCAATCCATTTTACCGCTCACGGCTTTTCATGACTTGGTAAGAAATCAATGCTATGATTAGTATGGTCCCAACAATGCACCCAGTGATAATTCCTGCCACCACTCCTGTAGATAAACGATTTCTTCTAGACATCGGATTCGCTGTGCTCATCTGGCTTGTCTGATGGCTGGGTGTTGGGCTTGCCTTGTTCTCTGAAGACACAAGGAATGGTCACGTGAGCACCATGAAAGGGGACTACACTGCAATGCTCCAGGACGTCTCAAGCTCCTTGCAGATCCCCATTTCTCTCCACCTGCCTGGTTTCTTCATGAAGGTGCTGCATCTTGTTTGTGATCCGGGGCTGTGTTGAGACCGTGAGCTCGGAAAGTTATTTCTGGCATCAGCCAACAGAATTTTTCCTGATATCCTGGCTAGATATCAGAAAAAATTCCTGACTGTTAGAGCAGTGGGACAATGGAAGCAATGACCTAGCGAGGTGGTGGGCTCTCCCACCCGGGTGGTACCCAAGATGCAACTGGGCAGCCTTCTGAGGGGGATGGTTAACTTGGACTCCTGCACTGAGCCGGGGTTGGATCCAGTGGCCTTCTGGTCCCTCCCAACTCCGCTGATTCCATGAACACAAGGATTAGAAGGGCTGAAGAAGGAGCGATTCCTACCTGGGGGCTGTATGTTCGCCCATCCTATTCCAGTCACCGCCCCTTCTTTTGTCAGTGTGTAGTATCCAAAGTCACTTGACGTTAAATTCTTAATGAAAAGGGAGCAATTCGTGCTTAATAGCTCCCGTCCAGTGAAGGCAGGACCCACAGACTGTCCTAAAGACAGTGGTGGCAAGTAATAGGAGATGATGGTCTGTGTCGCATCGGATATCTTCCCTCGGTACCAGCCACATCTAATGACGCTTTTCAGGTCTCCTCCTGGGACGAGGGTCACATTCTGCCCTTCTTTTGGTTTGTGTGGGGTCCATGTGATCTGGACAGTTGTTATTTTCCTAGCCTTGGCTTTACTCTGCAGGAAGCAAGAACTGAGGCCAGGGGCTGCAGTGGGGAGAAAAAGGGAGAAACCGTTACTAGCAGGATAAGGCCCTTCCAGGCGATAATCCAGGTTCAACGAGGCTTTCCAAGGATACTTTTGGGTGCTGCATCAATGCTCATTTGCAGATGCAACTCTTCCCTAAAGAGTGTAAGCAACAGATTTTACCGCAGTGCCAGGATTATCGCTCAGGATACTGATGGTGAAGATAATCAATAGCAAAAGACAAAACCAAGCCATCACTTCCTCAGTCATGGCACCCTGTGACTTCCAGACAGGAAGTCGTACCATGCAAAACTGCACGGATTCAAAGAGGCTCAGTGAGGCGGGAATGCACATGTTGGAGGAAATCTTCTGCACCAGGAGCACATTCTTCTTCCTTCTTTTATGTTGCAGCACAGAGAAACGTGGCAAACTGGGGCAAAGACAGAGCTCTGCCCCTACTGTCTGGTGTTCCGTGTGCGGAGTCTGAAGCTGTGCCAGCCAAAAAGCCCTCTCGCGCTGCCTCTCCACTGGGGGAAGGTACATGACCGTGACAGGAGTTCTCTGCTTCTCCAGATGAGCAGCTCTTCCCTGCCTCCAGTCAAGGGAGAGGAAGGCAAAGGAGCAAGGAACGTGCCCGCTCAGGAAAGGAATCCCCTCGTGCAGCCCTCCTCAGCCCGCCAGCCTACGCGACGAGGCATGGAAGGGCATGGCGTGAGCCTGCCAGGCGAGAGGAAAGCTTCACTAAGTTCCGCGGCGTCGGAAGTGCGGCATCTTCTGAAAGGACCCGCTGGTCGCGGGGCGAGGCAATGCGCGCCGGGCGCTGTCCAGGGTGCTGAGCTCGCGGTGCTGCTGCTCTGCTCCCCCGGACAGGCTTTGCCCGGCGTGGCCTCCCTGCCTGCCACGGGCCCTTTGTGGGTGCCCGTCATGCTGCAGGACAACGGGACCTCCCAGATGCCTGTGGGGAGGAGGACCGCACAGCTGCCTCTCCCACCCTTGCTGCTCTGCAGGCTGCATTGTACCACACTGCCTTGGTGCCTGGGGCTTTGCTGTCCCTTGGCCACTGAGGAAGACCTCACCAGGAGTGGTCCAACATATCTGACCCCTTGGCCACACGGGCCAAGAGGCAAAGCATCTGCACGCACACCCACAGTCTCATGCACACAAGCAGACTGGGCTGGGACTTGCGTCTTGCGCTACAAGGGCGACAGGATCCATGCTTCTCCACCCCTCTCCTCGCCTCACCAAAGAGCCCCAGTCTCTCACCTGATAGAAGCAGCACCCACCAGAAGCTGGCACATGCAGGGAGGCTCCACATCCTGAAGAGGGCCCATGTGGTGCTCCTGCCCCCGGCTACAGGTAGTTTGAGCGCCAGTGGGGAGGGTGGGGGTTGATACTTATGTCCAACAGGATGCCCAGGTTCTCCCCTGCCCCATGTGCCCAGGAAAGCCCAATTGGGTCTGCCCTCCGGCTTCCACTGGCCCCCAGACTCCCCTTCCACCAGGCTCCTGCATTCCTCAGCCAGCCTCGCCCCCTTGGAAGGAAGCCCCCAGAGAAGGAAGGATGTCACAAAGCAGAATCTGAGCCATGGTGATGGGCGGAAGGGTAACCATCACCCTGGGAGGCTTCTCTGGGACAAGCGAACTACAAACATTCACAATCTCACAAGGGCCCCGGCAGCGTGTCCTGCCTTTGCTCTTCAGGATGGGAGGGTCCGGCTCAGGCAGCCCAAGCTGAGGACGGCTGGTGTCCAAAGAGGCATTGATGGCCTCACACCCCAGCAGGACTTCCTGGAGGAATCCCTCCTCTTCATCCTTGTTCGGATAAGAACTAGAGAGCTTCCCACGGACCCCTTCAGCGCTCTTGGGTTCCTGGTGGAGCTGACGATGGCTTGAGCTGACTCCATACGGATCAACACAGCTGCCTGCACTTTTAGGCTGTCTTTGGGGCTGGGATGGCTGGATCCACAGCTCCATCATGCTTTGCACAGCTGCTGCCTTGCTGCACCATTTGCAAGATTGCACACAGCTTCTCAGGCTGTCCCCTCTTCTGCTCACACTCAGCATTCATTCCCAAAATGCCCCATGCACTGCCATCCCTCTTCTAACGCGGTGCTGGCCATGCTTCCCTGTGAGCCCTGGCTTAGCTCTGTATTGTCTCCAGAGACTGAATGTAATGGCCCAGGTTCAAAAGCCCTCAGTGTGAAGGCGGCTGCAGTTGAAAGCTGCCGCATCTGTCAGTCTCCTGCTTGCTGCCCACCAAGAAGAAGAAGGAGAGTGGCTGAGATCCAGGTGTCCACACTGCTTCCTCATTCCACTCTGGTCCTGTTTTGCTTGTCACTTTTCGCCACCTTTGTGGGAATGTCAAGGGGAGGGAGGGGGATGATTGTCTTGCAGGAAGTATCAGCCTTCGCGGAGGCTCAGCCTCGGGTAGAAAAGTGCACTGTCTCAGCTGCCCATTCCTGCTCAGCTGGTCGGACGGAGACGTGCCCAGTGCCAGGGGTGCTGGTGGCACAGGAGAGCCTGTGGAGACGTAGCAGGCAGCCGAGATGGTCGTGCCGCGCTGCTCCCCTGGTTGGAAGAACTCATGGCAGATCCTGGTCTTTGTAGGTAAGAGATGAGGCTGTGGGAGGAGGAAAGGGCTTTGTGGTGAGCTGGACGGAGCACGGAAGGGAGCTGGAGTCACCTCCGATGGGAGGCTGGAAGCACCAGCTTCTTTGGAGAAGATCCATAGCAAGCTGCTTCCCACCTTACTGCATGCAACTGAGTCAAAGGCCATGAGAAGCTGCCCTTGCACTGTGCCGAGCCATTGGTCATAGTACCCTGCCTTATCTACCCTACTGGAAACTGGAATCTTTGCTATGTGATGGCAGCAACAGGCACCAAATGTCAGAAAACTGGTAGCAATTGGATTGCACCCTTTCCGGGCTGCCCCCTTCACATCCCTTCACAATTTAGCACTAAGTGACTCTGGAAGCTATGCTGTGATAAAAGAAGGCAGCATGACCACAGTTGCACATGTGAGCATAAGTACAAATCCGCCCCTTGCCACCCCATTTGCTGTCTGTAGACCTTTTTAACCCTTTATGTATCCAGAGTTGGGTCTTCCGTTCTGTCTCCAAACCAAATTTCTGGGCTTGCCTACTGAGAACCATGGAGCTCCTTTAATGGTGTCTTCAGCTGCCAGGGAAGCAGCGTTCAGATTTCTTTTTCAGCCCCCGGAGCTTCCCTTTCCCCTCTCAGTGTTCTGCCAGGGAGCATTTCTCAACTGTACAATCAGAGCAGATCAGAGCAATCCTGTTCCCCTCTATGCATCCCAATGGCTGTTGGACATTGGAACCAGCATATGGAGGCCGTTCTCAGGTGGATGAGGGAGCACAAGTCAAAACTTAGTTCAGGCATGAATTAAGCAGAGAGTTGGGAAAGCAGTCATTCCGGATCGAGGTCTGTGGTTGGTCTTTGGTGCAATTGGGCCCTCTCTGAAGGGCCAAGGGCATCGCCGGGGGCCCTCCTGGGCTCACTGGGGAAGGCCAGGTGGCCACAGCATCCAGGGGGGCCTTTGTCCAGCGTAGGCTGGCCTGCCAGTGCCGCCCTGCGTGGAGAAGGGGGGCCTCGCCTTGGTCTCTGTGCCCTGGCAATGCACAGGCCAGGCAGCTGCGATGGGACTCCTTTTGAGGACGGCACGGGGGCTTCCGCTGGTGCAGGAGGCAGCTGCAGAAGTGCTGGGGGAGCACAGCAGGCGGATCGCATGACGCCTGCCCTGCGCCAGCCGCATCGGTTACCAGCGTTACTCTGAGCCCTGTTCAAAGAGCTCTTTTGGACCAAACCACTGGCAAGCCTGCCTTCAGCACATCGGCCTGCCAGCACTGCAAGAGCAGTAGGAAAAGCCCTTGCATGCACGTGGCTTTACAACGCTGAGGATGTCAATAATGAGGGGCATCCCGGGGTTGTTTAGTGCACCAGAAGCAGGCGGGGCATTGGGAGCCAGCATGCTCAATTGCTCCATGCGTTCCTAACAACCCACGGTTTGTGGAGCCGTGGCTGACAAAGCTGAGCTGATATTGTTAACCCCTCTGCAAAAGCCCAGATTCTCAATGTGTTCAAAATTTTCATCCTCCAGTTGTGCATGCCCAGAGGGTGAATGTCCACAATGAGGTCACCGGCCACCTGGGGAAGGAGGTCGTCCTGCCATGCAACTTTGTCACAAACAGCCCCGAAATCAAGGTCATCCAGGTCAGCTGGGTGAAGGAGACTGGCGGCAGGAAACAGAATGTGGCGGTGTTCCACCCGGATCATGGCCCCAGCTACCCCATGGAGAGAGACAGTACACGGATTCGCTTCCAATCTCCTTCTCTGGAGGATGCCACCTTGATCATTGACCCCCTGCTCACGAGTGACGAGGGCACCTACACCTGCGATTTTGTTACACATCCTTTGGGCAAAGTGGTTGCCAACACTGAACTGATAATAGCAGGTCAGAACGAGTAATCTACTCTGGTATACGATTGCTGACCCCTGTGCCTCTCTATTCTACCTGGCTTGGGTGTCAATCCCAGCAAGAACAGCCCTACTGGATTGGGCCAAGTCCATCTCATCCCTCATTCTGTTCTCATAGTGGCCAACCAGCTGCCCACAGGAAGCCCCCTAGCAGGTGAGGGCAACAGCCCTTACCCATGATCCCCAGCAACTGGTGCATATAGACAGTCTGACTCTAGAGGTAGCATGTAGCCATCAGGATGTGTAGCCCTCTATTAGCCTCCTCCATGAATTTCTCCAGCCCCCTTTTAAAGCCATCCAAATCGGTGGCCATCCGTACATCTTGTGGAAGTGAGTTCCACAGTTCAACTGTGGATTGTGTGAAGGGGTTACTCTGGGTCAAGATTGTGTGAAGGGGTTGCTCTGGGTCAGGATTGTGCCTGGTAGTTTTATGTTCTGTCTGTGGCCTATTAGAAACTGCTTCCGACAGGAGGGGATCTGTTGTTCATTCTTAAACTGCTTCCTTGGGGTCGTTCTGAACCACGCCCCTTAAATGCTTTCCGTCACTCATGTACTGAGTTTTAGCTCTGTCTACAGCTGCCAGTGTAGCGACATTCAGCATCTGTTACAGCCCCTCTGAGCACTGCCCGTTCCCCACTCAGCATTCGTCCAAGGAGCATTTCGGTTCTGTATGATCAGAGAAGATCTGAGCAGTCCTCTTACGAAGGACAGTTCCTCTTCCCTGGAGGTCAGTCTTCTAAGTGAGGTGCACGGAATACCCACCCCGCTTTAAATTGTGTTTGCAAGCTGCCTTGTAGGCCATTTTTGGCAGAAAGGTGGGAGAGACATTTAATCCATCCGTCATGTGTTGAACTGCAACTACCATCATTCCCTCCAAGCATCAAGGCCATGTTGGCTGGGAATGATGGCAGTTGCAGTCCAACACATCAAGAAGCCCTGTGTTGGGAAAGACTGGCCTTTTCCTTTCTGTGTTTCCTTTTTTTTTTAATTGCACACTGCAGCATCCATGCAGAGGTCTCACTTCAAGTTGACCAAAAGCCCAGATAAGGCCTGAGCTGAAAAGCCTGCTGCAGTGGAACCGGGAAAGCCGCCTGTCGCTTAGAGGTCCCTGGATGCCTTTCGAAGTTTCGACAGCATCCAGAGGGAGATGTCCTCCTTGGGAGCCTTCCTTCTGCTACGTGCTGTCGGCCCACTGACTTCCTTGCTTCTGTAATGAGACTAAGCAACTGTTGTACTGGCACATCAAACCCTCCACACCTACCTGATTGAACTCTGTGTTCTCCCCTCATTTTGGAATGCTTTGAATAAGTTCGTGTTACCTCTGTAATCAGTTCCTTCAATCAAATAAACATTTCTAGCATTCAGAAACAAAGGGTGTGCCCTTGATCCAACACACACACACACACACTGCTTTCCTTGAGTAAGAAAACAAATGAGGAGTCAGCTATATGCTCTGTGGTTAACAGAATGGCTAGTTCAGACAAGCCATGGTGGGTTGGTTTTCACAATTATTGGTATGTTGTATTCCGTGAAAACTGTCTTGACACTTCACTGTGCTAAGTCTGGTCTTTAGAAAGCATGATGAGAAACACCAGTGTGTTCTATGGCTGCTCTGTACCACTATAGCTGACTGAACCCATGATAATGGTTTCCACAGTCCTTGGAGTCCCCTGGAAAAAGTGGCAACTGTAAGAGCATTTTATGCTTTTTATGCCCAGTAATGGGATACAACTCCATGCCAACACACCCTGGCCAAGGACAGAATGCAGATACAGCCAACGAGAGGGACTGGAAGCTTTTATTTCATCGGCAGGTGGAGGGCTCTCCCTGTCCTTGGAACGCTGGAGGGCTGCACGTGCCAGTGCTTCGGAGCCATCGGAATGTTCTCCGACGCTTCGTCCTGTTTTCCAAGGAAACGGAGCGCCCTTTCTTGGGAGGTGGCTGCTATTCCATGCTTGATTGCAGGCAATATTCTGGACTAGGATCGTGCATATATGCATACATGTGCAAACACACACACGTATACCCATGTGCATGTTACCTGGAAGAGAGTTGGTCTAAGATCAGAACATGGTAACCAGAACAAGAAGAAACTACCCCCTCTATCTCTGACGTCCTGGGAGGCTGTTTGCAAGCCCACTTCTGCCTCACACCTTCACACGTGGGCCAGGCCCATCACACTCCTCGCCACCATGGGGCTCCTGGAACAGAAATCCCCAGGCTCCAACTCTCATTCCGATGTGGAATGTCAGAACTCAGATTTCCAAAGGCCATGCTCTATGGCCAGAAGTGTCAGAATGAGGTGGTAGAGTCCTCGTCGGGTGGCATATTGGACTGTGCCACTTCAGAGGATCAGGGTACCATTGTAAAAACATTTATTCTTTAAAATGTAGTCATGATAGGTCTGTCAGGAAGAAATTTGCGGAGCGGCATCCTTCATTCTGCCTATGCATAACGTGTTTGTGAAGTGTTTTATTTGAATGGGAATGTTCAGGGTCCCCCCTGCAGTCTGACATGGTACAGTCCATTCTGCCACTTCAGGGCTTCAGGCCTTCATTTCCACTTCAGGTGGAGACCCAGCCCCACAGCCTTTCATGGTACGTTTGCTGCCCCAGGCAACTCTTCTCCCTCACATGAGCAGTTACAAGAATCTGTCTTAACCCCCGGTGATCCAGCATGCATGAGCTGGGGCTGCTGTCGTTCTGAGTCAGGCTATTCCACCCAGCATTCTGTTTCCATGGTGGTCAAACAGAAGGAGAACAAGAGCACCCCTCCACGAGGCTCCCCAGGCAATGGGCCTATGCCTAGCCACATGGACTATGTACTGGGCAGGAAGCACAGAAAGTGAAATGACCCAATGACTCATCGCCTCTTGTTGTAGGCTAGTTCTTACCTGGACCAGGTGTTTTGATCACTTTGTCTCTGCTGACTCGATATACTGTGGAAACAAAGGGTTCTCAGAGCAAGCCACTGCTTCAGACGGAAAAACACCCACTACATTAGCATGGAAATGGCAGGCTGCCCCACACGGCTATTCTGAACAGGGCCTGCCACACTGAGCCACCCACTAAATTTGACACTCCTTGTAGGCTGGTACTTACCTGGCCCTGCTACCTGGGCTGCTGGATCTCTGCTGATTTTGCATCCTACAGAAGCAAAAAAAAGGCTGGGATCTCAGAAGCATTCCTTGTGTTGGCCTCTCTCCCATAACTTCCCTTTCCCCATAACCTCCCCTTCAATGTGTGGGTATTTGAAATCACCCAGTGCCTTTGTCTGAGGCCCCCCAGATCCATTTTCCCCCTCCAAGCAACCCTGAGTGTTCCGGTGTGGGAGATGATAGCACATCTCTGGGACAAAATGAGCTCTGGAGCCAGGTGTGGCCACCTTCAGGGCTTGTGGAGGAGTCTGTGCATTTCAGATGACCAAGTCTGCTGGACTCGATGTCCTCTTTGCTGTACAGAGCGGCTCCTCCTGCACTACATCCTTCTCTGGTTTGACCCAGAGATAAACCTACCCTATATGCTTTTGGAGCCTAAAAGCAGGGATTGAAAGGCAGTGGTTCCCACTTGCATCTGCTGCTGTCGGCTTGCATCCAGCCCCAAGGCCTGAGGAAGATGTAAGGGATGTTCTCCAGCTCCAGACACTGAGAAAGAGCTTGGGACTCTCCAAAGAATTCAGCTCTTTCATTTGGGGGGGGGGGGAGCATAATCCTATTTCCCCTTATCCAGAAGCCTACAGCACCCTTCCGAAAAGAAAGGAGGAGATTTGCCTCCCTCGTGGTTTCTCTCTTGTGGCTCAGCTAACAGAAGCCCTGCAAATGCACCAATTCAGCCTTTCCCATTGGAAGGACAGAGCACCAGGTGCTCATCTCGAGTTACGCAAGCCTAGGACCCAGGAGCTCACCATCCTGAAGGGACTCGGTCTTCTGCCCTCCTTATGCTCTGCTTGTTCCGGCAGACAACCAGAAGCATGGCCAGTGGGTGCATGACTGAACATTGAGAATGTGGCTGGTAGACGGTGACCGTCAGCCATTCCACTGGGGAAGCCAGGAGGAGCCGGCGCACAATGCAGCCAAAGGACTCCCTCACTCTATGCTCTCCCTCATGACCTGGGGCCCACCAGATGCTGCTGTGATCTCTGACCGTTGCATGTGTTGGATCAGGTGCTTCCAGCCACTCCTAGAGGCTCAGCTTTCCATGGAATGATCCAAGTCAGCATCTAGCAATATCGGGAGAGCCAAAGGGTCCCCCAATCTTGCGCCAGGCCTACTACTCACATGGTTTGCAAACGCCAGTTCATGCGCTCTGTAGGATCATTTTCTTTACTAAGGAAAGCAGAGAAAGCAGAGCTTCTGCCCCCAGTGCAGTTGGCCTCCCTGCATGGAATGGGGCCCTTTGTCCTGTGCCTGCCTGGCTCCTCGCTCAGGGGAGAATGTGGCTGCTGCAGAGCCATAACTTAAGCAGGCTGGGCGAAGCTGGACGCGCAACAGGGAAGGGACAGGGGCTGCCCAGCTGGCCCTGCTTCTTATGAAAAGAGCAGATGCAGCAGCAAGGCAAAGGCTGGTATTTGCCATTTTGATGCCCGCTCTTCCAGCTTGGAGAGATCCCTCTGGGGAGGCAGCTCTTGTTAAAAGTCTGCCCCTTGGATGTGGTAGCAGCAATTTTCCGAGAAGAGGAGTTGGGAAGCTCCCAAGAGGGGAGAAGGTTTAAGGCCTCCCTCCTCACCATGTCCTGGTCAAACGTGGAGCCTTGCACCACTGCATGAAGGCACAAATATATGTGAGCAGAGTTCCAGTGCAAGTGTGTCACTTACAACTTGACCCTCAGTGGGTGGATCTAGAGTTGACTTTGTCCATCTGGGGCCCTCCAGACGTATTAGATGCCTGCCTGAGCAACACTGGGAATTGTAGTAATTCTGCCTTCTGCTCCTACTACTAACCGCTACATTCTTTGCTTGTTGCTCTTGTTAATGTTTTGAAAGATTAAACATTCAAAATGAAGATAAAAGAAGAATCAATCCATTTTACCGCTCACGGCTTTTCATGACTTGGTAAGAAATCAATGCTATGATTAGTATGGTCCCAACAATGCACCCAGTGATAATTCCTGCCACCACTCCTGTAGATAAACGATTTCTTCTAGACATCGGATTCGCTGTGCTCATCTGGCTTGTCTGATGGCTGGGTGTTGGGCTTGCCTTGTTCTCTGAAGACACAAGGAATGGTCACGTGAGCACCATGAAAGGGGACTACACTGCAATGCTCCAGGACGTCTCAAGCTCCTTGCAGATCCCCATTTCTCTCCACCTGCCTGGTTTCTTCATGAAGGTGCTGCATCTTGTTTGTGATCCGGGGCTGTGTTGAGACCGTGAGCTCGGAAAGTTATTTCTGGCATCAGCCAACAGAATTTTTCCTGATATCCTGGCTAGATATCAGAAAAAATTCCTGACTGTTAGAGCAGTGGGACAATGGAAGCAATGACCTAGCGAGGTGGTGGGTTCTCCCACCCGGGTGGTACCCAAGATGCAACTGGGCAGCCTTCTGAGGGGGATGGTTAACTTGGAGTCCTGCACTGAGCCGGGGTTGGATCCAGTGGCCTTCTGGTCCCTCCCAACTCCGCTGATTCCATGAACACAAGGATTAGAAGGGCTGAAGAAGGAGCGATTCCTACCTGGGGGCTGTATGTTCGCCCATCCTATTCCAGTCACCGCCCCTTCTTTTGTCAGTGTGTAGTATCCAAAGTCACTTGACGTTAAATTCTTAATGAAAAGGGAGCAATTCGTGCTTAATAGCTCCCGTCCAGTGAAGGCAGGACCCACGGACTGTCCTAAAGACAGTGGTGGCAAGTAATAGGAGATGATGGTCTGTGTCGCATCGGATATCTTCCCTCGGTACCAGCCGCATCTAATGACGCTTTTCAGGTCTCCTCCTGGGACGAGGGTCACATTCTGCCCTTCTTTTGGTTTGTGTGGGGTCCATGTGATCTGGACAGTTGTTATTTTCCTAGCCTTGGCTTTACTCTGCAGGAAGCAAGAACTGAGGCCAGGGGCTGCAGTGGGGAGAAAAAGGGAGAAACCGTTACTAGCAGGATAAGGCCCTTCCAGGCGATAATCCAGGTTCAACGAGGCTTTCCAAGGATACTTTTGGGTGCTGCATCAATGCTCACTTGCAGAGGCAACTCTTCCCTAAAGAGTGTAAGCAACAGATTTTACCGCAGTGCCAGGATTATCGCTCAGGATGCTGATGGTGAAGATAATCAATAGCAAAAGACAAAACCAAGCCATCACTTCCTCAGTCATGGCACCCTGTGACTTCCAGACAGGAAGTCGTACCATGCAAAACTGCATGGATTCAAAGAGGCTCAGTGAGGCGGGAATGCACATGTTGGAGGAAATCTTCTGCACCAGGAGCACATTCTTCTTCCTTCTTTTATGTTGCAGCACAGAGAAACGTGGCAAACTGGGGCAAAGACAGAGCTCTGCCCCTACTGCCTGGTGTTCCGTGTGCGGAGTCTGAAGCTGTGCCAGCCAAAAAGCCCTCTCGCGCTGCCTCTCCACTGGGGGAAGGTACATGACCGTGACAGGAGTTCTCTGCTTCTCCAGATGAGCAGCTCTTCCCTGCCTCCAGTCAAGGGAGAGGAAGGCAAAGGAGCAAGGAACGTGCCCGCTCAGGAAAGGAATCCCCTCGTGCAGCCCTCCTCAGCCCGCCAGCCTACGCGACGAGGCATGGAAGGGCATGGCGTGAGCCTGCCAGGCGAGAGGAAAGCTTCACTAAGTTCCGCGGCGTCGGAAGTGCGGCATCTTCTGAAAGGACCCGCTGGTCGCGGGGCGAGGCAATGCGCGCCGGGCGCTGTCCAGGGTGCTGAGCTCGCGGTGCTGCTGCTCTGCTCCCCCGGACAGGCTTTGCCCGGCGTGGCCTCCCTGCCTGCCACGGGCCCTTTGTGGGTGCCCGTCATGCTGCAGGACAACGGGACCTCCCAGATGCCTGTGGGGAGGAGGACCGCACAGCTGCCTCTCCCACCCTTGCTGCTCTGCAGGCTGCATTGTACCACACTGCCTTGGTGCCTGGGGCTTTGCTGTCCCTTGGCCACTGAGGAAGACCTCACCAGGAGTGGTCCAACATATCTGACCCCTTGGCCACACGGGCCAAGAGGCAAAGCACCTGCACGCACACCCACAGTCTCATGCACACAAGCAGACTGGGCTGGGACTTGCGTCTTGCGCTAAAAGGGCAACAGGATCCATGCTTCTCCACCCCTCTCCTCCCCTCACCAAAGAGCCCCAGTCTCTCACCTGATAGAAGCAGCACCCACCAGAAGCTGGCACATGCAGGGAGGCTCCACATCCTGAAGAGGGCCCATGTGGTGCTCCTGCCCCCGGCTACAGGTAGTTTGAGCGCCAGTGGGGAGGGTGGGGGTTGATACTTATGTCCAACAGGATGCCCAGGTTCTCCCCTGCCTCATGTGCCCGGGAAAGCCCAATTGGGTCTGCCCTCCGGCTTCCACTGGCCCCCAGACTCCCCTTCCACCAGGCTCCTGCATTCCTCAGCCAGCCTCGCCCCCTTGGAAGGAAGCCCCCAGAGAAGGAAGGATGTCACAAAGCAGAATCTGAGCCATGGTGATGGGCGGAAGGGTAACCATCACCCTGGGAGGCTTCTCTGGGACAAGCGAACTACAAACATTCACAATCTCACAAGGGCCCCGGCAGCGTGTCCTGCCTTTGCTCTTCAGGATGGGAGGGTCCGGCTCAGGCAGCCCAAGCTGAGGACGGCTGGTGTCCAAAGAGGCATTGATGGCCTCACACCCCAGCAGGACTTCCTGGAGGAATCCCTCCTCTTCATCCTTGTTCGGATAAGAACTAGAGAGCTTCCCACGGACCCCTTCAGCGCTCTTGGGTTCCTGGTGGAGCTGACGATGGCTTGAGCTGACTCCATACGGATCAACACAGCTGCCTGCACTTTTAGGCTGTCTTTGGGGCTGGGATGGCTGGATCCACAGCTCCATCATGCTTTGCACAGCTGCTGCCTTGCTGCACCATTTGCAAGATTGCACACAGCTTTTCAGGCTGTCCCCTCTTCTGCTCACACTCAGCATTCATTCCCAAAATGCCCCATGCACTGCCATCCCTCTTCTAACGCGGTGCTGGCCATGCTTCCCTGTGAGCCCTGGCTTAGCTCTGTATTGTCTCCAGAGACTGAATGTAATGGCCCAGGTTCAAAAGCCCTCAGTGTGAAGGCAGCTGCAGTTGAAAACTGCTGCATCTGTCAGTCTCCTGCTTGCTGCCCACCAAGAAGAAGAAGGAGAGTGGCTGAGGTCCAGGTGTCCACACTGCTTCCTCATTCCACTCTGGTCCTGTTTTGCTTGTCACTTTTCGCCACCTTTGTGGGAATGTCAAGGGGAGGGAGGGGGATGATTGTCTTGCAGGAAGTATCAGCCTTCGCGGAGGCTCAGCCTCGGGTAGAAAAGTGCACTGTCTCAGCTGCCCATTCCTGCTCAGCTGGTCGGACGGAGACGTGCCCAGTGCCAGGGGTGCTGGTGGCACAGGAGAGCCTGTGGAGACGTAGCAGGCAGCCGAGATGGTCGTGCCGCGCTGCTCCCCTGGTTGGAAGAACTCATGGCAGATCCTGGTCTTTGTAGGTAAGAGATGAGGCTGTGGGAGGAGGAAAGGGCTTTGTGGTGAGCTGGACGGAGCACGGAAGGGAGCTGGAGTCACCTCCGATGGGAGGCTGGAAGCACCAGCTTCTTTGGAGAAGATCCATAGCAAGCTGCTTCCCACCTTACTGCATGCAACTGAGTCAAAGGCCATGAGAAGCTGCCCTTGCACTGTGCCGAGCCATTGGTCATAGTACCCTGCCTTATCTACCCTACCGGTAACTGGAACCTTTGTACCGAATGGCAGAAACTCAGGTGCAATTGGCTCGTAGCTGTTATGGAGAGCTGCGGCCGGCCTGATCTGGGCCACGGGGGCGATCAGATCAGCATGGAGCCACGTCATGGTGCTGTTGGACATGCACAGTTTCATGGGGAAGCGCCCTGGGCGCCTCCTGGCACTGAGCCAGCCAGGTGTTGTGCCTCTAGGGGTGCTTTGGATTCAGTGTGACCACCCTGCCGTTTTCCCCTTCCCCTGCAGCCTCTGTGCTCAGCTCTTCCTTCTTGCCAACTCAAGCCCAGGGCAGGGGCACCATGCAGATCTCGGTCACGTGGAACCCGCCCGATCCATTAGAAGGACAGGATGTGACCTTCATGGCAGGAGGGACCTTGGATAAGATTGTCAGCTGCAGCTGGTTCCGAGGAAGGATCACCGATCTGGCAAAGCGGATCTTTGTCTATTACCTACCCCCAACGACCCTAGGGCAGATTAATGGAGTGGCTTACACTGGGCGAGAGACGGGAGCCCCAGACTGCTCCCTGCACATCAGGAATTTAACACTAAGTGACTCCGGAAGCTATACCGTGGCCAAAGAAGGCAGCGTAACTGCAATTGGACATGCAAACATAGAGATCCCAGGTACGGATCCCCCCCTCTGCTGTCTTTAGACCTTTTAATCCCTTTATCTATCCAGAGCTGCCCCCATCCCCTTTCTCTGCTCCTCTCCTCCCCTCACTGCTGGAAAAACCTTCTTGTCTCATCCACCCGCAGAGGTCCTGCCCAAGCCCAGCGTGTCTGCCTTCCCGGGCCGCTTCCTCATTGAGCTCACTGACTCCCTCCATCTGAAGTGCAACACCACGTTTAAACCCATGACCATCAGCTGGTTCTGGAATGGAGACCCTCTTCCCAGTAGCTCCCAGTTCCAGCTGTCCAACCACAATCGGAGCCTCACCACCCAGAGTGTGAACCGCAGCGATGTGGGGGAATACCAGTGCCAAGTCTCCAATCCTGCCTCCACGCAGAGGAGCGATGCCCTCAAGATTACCGTGTTCTGTGAGTACCTGGTCTTCCTGCACTCTGCTTGTCCTGTTCCAGTGATTATTGTCTTTCTCGGACCCCAACAGCCCGTCCCACCTGTCCCTCCCAGCAGCTGCTCTGGTGAAAGGCATCACTCAGGTGTGGCCGTAGAAATGAACCCGAGACCTTTCCAGGAAATCCAACGAAAAGAAGGTGGGCCCTGCCGAATGAGACCCGAAACTCCGCTGGCCTTCAGTGGCCAACCACATGCCTCTGGGAAGCCCCAAGCAGACTGGGAAGGCAACTGGCATGCTATCTCCATATGGACTAGCAGCCTTGGATAGCCTTCTCCTCCATCAGTGTGCCTCATCCCTGACCTGGCCTGGCCTGATCTTCCTCACCATTTTCTGTTTCCTATTTAAGTTTCTCCTTGACTTATTTTGTAACTCAGGGACTGGGGGTGGTCACTTGTCTTTGGGTCAAAGCCCTGAGTGAGCAAGTCGAAGCTGGGGTGGTCCAGAAGCTGGAAGGAGCTGGATCTGGGGGTGCTGCTTACGGTGCAATCACTCGGGCACGCAGAAGCATTCTGGGACTCTAGAAAGAAGAGGCTGTCAGAGCTGTGGCCAAGTTTCTTTATTCGCCCAGCTCTGAGCCATCCAACGAGCTGCTCAGGGCATCTTTCCTGGTATTTATCCTTCCAACTCCCTGCAAGGCAGGTAAAAGGAGAGAGAATGACTAGCCCAAGGCTTCCCACCAAGGGACCTTCCTAGAGAACTGCATTCGCCACACTGACATTCCCATCAATAAGGCTTGCATGTTCACAAAATACTGCTTAATGAAGAAAAGAGTATTTCAAGGTGTCCCTGTAAGGTTTGCTTTCCTTCCTATCCTGTCCATTTCTCTTGCTCCTTGCCCTGAAAACTATCAGTTATAACAGAATCTGAGCAACAGTCTGTTTTTCAGAACACCTTTTCTTCCGGCGAATGTATCTTGTACACTCTGATTAGAAAGGGAGGGGGGTCCTAACAACCTGAAACTCAAACCTCTACTTGTCCACCTGATGTCTTTCTCCCAGATGGCCCTGACCCACCTGAGATCCAGCCGGCTGAAAAGTTCTATGCTGAGCATTCCAGCTTCAATCTCTCCTGCAAGGCCATCGTATTTCCTGAGGCAGAGTATCGCTGGTTTTTCAACGGGAAGGAAGAAGCCAAGGGACCTGATCTGGTGATCCAAGACATTAGCCTGCAGCAGTCTGGGGAGTACACCTGCCAAGCTGTAAACTTAGTCTCCCATCTGGAGTCAAATACCACCCTGAGGATTGAGGTGGTGCCAAGTAAGCAACCTTAGCTTGGCCTAGTATTATAAGCCAAACCATGCTGGCATATGCATTAGGAAAATCGCTTGCAAAATTGCGTGCATTAGACAAAATTGCATACAGAAGTGCATGTGTTAGCAGAAACACACAGAAAAACCCCTCAAGATGTTCGTGTGAATCTTTTTAAAAGTTCAGGACAAACCAAATTTAAGGTCTGTTATGTACTTGACTTGCATGTGTTTGGCACATTATTCATACGGGATGTAGAAAGTTAGTTTGGCTGCAGCATGCTCGGAGTTTTAGGATTTCTTTGTGCTCAGTATGCATAGGATTGCATCCTCGAAACCTGTCTGGAAAAGATACAGTGAAGGCTCAGCATTAAAGGCTGGCCCTGCCCGACCTGTTCTGGTCGCCTCTCTGACAGTGTGGCAAGCAGGGGGAAAGCGGTGCTCCGGTGGGAGGGGAGACGTCTGGGGCTGTCTACCTTTGCGGATTCCCGGAGACCCCCCAGGCTCCTTCCCTCCCCCCTGTGGCACTTTGCCGAGAGAGCTCAAAGTTATACGTTCAGAGGCTGACTTGCGGGAAGGGTGAGGAGCGTATGGCAGCACCCAAAGTCCACATTGCATTGTTTTAGCTGCCTGGCAGGCCATTCTTTGGTGGACTAGACATTGGTGGACTAGTCAGTCATGTCTTGGACTGAAACTCCCATCATCCCCCTCAAGCATCAAGGCCATGTTGGCTGGGAATGATGGCAGTTGCAGTCCAGGCCCACTGCTGGAAAAGGCTGGGCTAGAAGGTAAGGTTTCTTTCCCTTTCTGTTTCTCCTTTTTCTCTTTTCCCCTTTTGGTCCCACATTATAGCATCCATCCTGAGCTCTTGCTTCCAGTTGACCAAAAGCCCAGATAAGGCCTGAGCTGAAAAGCCTGCTGCAGTGGAACCGGGAAAGCCGCCTGTCGCTTAGAGGTCCCTGCATGCCTTTCGAAGTTTCGACAGCATCCAGAGGGAGATGGTCCTCCTTGGGAGCCTTCCTTCTGCTACGTGCTGTCGGCCCACTGACTTCCTTGCTTCTGTAATGAGACTAAGCAACTGTTGTACTGGCACATCAAAACCTCCTCATTTTGGAATGCTTTGAATAAGTTCGTGTTACCTCTGTAATCAGTTCTGTCAATCAAATAAACATTTCTAGCATTCAGAAACAAAGGGTGTGCCCTTGATCCAACACACACACTGCTTTTCTTCCCATGGCAATTAAAACACACACACACCTTCTGAATGTTAAGCATCATCAAGAAGTAAAACCATCCACCTGTTTCAACAGGCACTAATGGAAACTTTCCTTCCCTTTTTATAATCCCTGTACATGGGTGGAGAAAGTCAAGAAGCAAGTCATTTAATCCTCTATTTAATCCTCCCCTCTTGGTGTTTGCTGGCAGTCCAAATTAGGGCCACAAACACTTATACTGCCGTTGCAGATATGTGAAATGTAGATACCTATCTGCATTCAGCATGGTTCATTCTCAGATAAGGTCATGGAACTGCAGCTTTAATTCTGAATAATAAAACAAGTGAGGAGTCAGCTTGATGCTCTATGGTTAACACAGTCTCTGGGTTCAGACAGCAAGACAAGCCATGGTAGGTTGTTTTTTTTTACCATTTTGGGGGTTTTCCCCTGAACCATGCTAAGTTTGGTCTTTAGAAACCGTGATAAGGAACAAAAGCTGCACAGCAGGCAAGCCCAGGGAGGTCTTGCCCATGCTTGGCATGACAAGGACCAGACTGAGAGATCCTTTCCAACATTGTGCTCACGCAGAGGCCAAGCAGCTGCCCGCAGGATCCCACCAGCAGGTCTTGAGTGCAAAAGCATCCTCACGTTCATAGTGCCCAGCTCCTGGGGTGTGTAGGCATACAGCCACTGATAGCAGAAGTAACAAACAGGACTAGTAGCCACTGATAGCTTCCGCCTCCATGAATTTGTCCAGCGCCTTTCAAAGCCCTTCCAATTGGGGACCATCACAACATCTTGTGCAATAAAATGCCAGAGTTAATATGCTGGGCAAAATAATCCTTTTTTTTTTTTTTTTCCCTCCTGTCCTGAAGCTCCACCAATCAGCTTTAGGGAAGGACCCCAGTTCTAGCACATTATGTGGGTTGAGGGGAGAAAAATGATAATGATACTGCATGGGTGCTGAGACTGGGCTCCCCCATAAACAGGAGAGGGGCCAGTACAAGCCTGGTTTGAAGACCCACATAAAAAGCGCAGCAGGGGCCGGTCCTTCAACCCTGAGCATCCAGACCCCAGACAGGTCAGACCTGCTCTGTCTCTCTGCTCTGCTGAGATGACCTGTGGCCATTGGACTAGGCGTTATTTCTCAAACCGCACCGATGGCATTGGCAAACGACGTGCAAATTGATTCCTCTTCTTGGGTGGGCGGCTTTTTGGCAAAGCAGGGCTGACCGCATGACACACATGGTTCGACCCTCCAGCACCGTGCAGGAAGAGGCCATCTTGCTGGCCTGAGTCCAGCAAAGCCTGGCCAGAATTTTCCTTCACACTGTTTGTATTTCCTTGTACATCTCATGAACTTGGCAAATGATTTATTTTCGGGTTCGAGCACAGTGTGATGCTTGAAATGGAGTCTTGTGTGCAAAAGTGCACTGGACACGCCTGCGACACAAGGAAGTGGCAGCCTCTCGCAGTTGGGAGGAATTTAATTCCCAGGCACTAGCAAGCACAGCCCAAGTACCTACCATGTTGAAGCTTATTCTGAGAACTTCGGAACGGGAGATTCTGCCAATAAGAGCTATGATTTGTGGGGGTGGGAGGTGGGGGATATTCTCTTTGCTTCTTTGCTCCCATCTGCTTTAGACGGAAATGAAACGCACGGCAACATTTTCTTCTAACTGCTGCAATCCCCTTTTCTGGGATGGTAGGGAATTAAACAGAATTAAGACACTGGGGAGGACCTTAGAGGTTAGGTTTATAAGAGCATTTCTACACAGCTCAAGAGCCAAAGCTCTCTGGGCAGTTAAGACTGTGTGCAATACAATAAAATACAAGAAACAAATACAATAGGATAAGCATTTCAATCAGCGTTTAAAACCATTTGAGTAACCACAGCGAGTTCAGGTGTTTCTTCCCTGAAGCTGTGTCTACCAAACTGTAGCTCCAACCTTGCTTTTAGGGGTTCAGGATGAGGTTTAATGACTCACTCTTGATGGAACCCCTTCCCAGAAAGGGGTGCAAAATCTAAACCAACTCCCTTTCCTGAGCATGCACAGAGTACATTTTTCTCTCTAACCTCCATCAGGGCCACAACACCAGCATTTCTTCTATTTTAAATATCACATTTGCACCTTCGCCCTCTCTCGTCTCTTACAGAATCGCTCTTTTTCACTCCACAAAGCAAACTCAAGCAGACCGTAGGGAGAGACAGTGACTGGGCCGGTAACGCTTGGCAAGCTTCATGCTTGGACGAGGATCTGAAGCCAGGAGTCCCCTTTCAAAGTCCAGAAAAATGCATCATCATCTTCACAGTGAGCAGAACACAGTGCTTGGTAGGGGAACTCTTGGGTGTTTTGGCCAGTTTAATGGCACTTCCATTACAGCTGCTGCATAAACCTCATACAGTCCTCCAGAAACACCAGACCCTACATCCATTGAGGTGTGTTGATTATTTTATTGATGTCGGCTCCAGGACATAAAACAGAAGTCCTCCGCTGGAACTTCAGGACCAGGGATGATGAAGAAAATGCAGAACTTGGCAAGATGCTGTAGGGTCAGAGGTGAAGGCCAAATCAGGAGCAAGTTAAGGATCAGACACCAAGAAGGCTTGGCAGGAACAGCAATGCGAGCAGAACCAGGAATCAAGACACAAGTGAAAATATTGCAGAACTGAAAGCAGCCACTCAGTCAGGGCACAAAACAGCCGCCAGGAAAAGCCGCATTACCATCGCAAAACTAGACACGACAGAGATGCCTTTTACAGAGCTTCCGGCAGCGCCCCAGAGGTTCTCTGAGATTGCAAGGGTCCTAATCCTGCAAGTGCGCACAGATCTGGTACCCCTCCAGCCTGTACTTGCAAGGAGGGCCAGACTGCCTTCCCTATCGGGCCACCAGGGGGAGTTCTGTCAATGTACTTCTTGCCAAGCTTTATAGGCCACCCCATATTCCAGTAAGATGATTTTGAAGCAACAAACAATAACAAATAAATGGAAGCATGTGACAATGTGTTAAAAACAAGGTCAGGAACACCACACCGCTAACACTGCGGCTGGCTCGATCAGGAAGGCCACCTGAAATGAAAGTGAATTTAAATTTGATGGGAGAAGGAAAGGGGCTCAGAGAAAAGCCCATGCGGCATCAATATGCAGTCCTGGGAAACAGACCCGGAACCTCCTGCCTTGACGTATTGGCCTACAACTCCCATCATCTCCAAGCCGCAGCTGGAGGGCATCAAGCTGGGGGATGGGGGGCAGTGCAACTGAGTGACTGGGTGCCGCCCGTTGTTTTCTGCAGGGGCCCTCAAGTGGCCGCCAAGAGCCGGAGGCTGCCTTCATCTGCGGGTCTTTTGGTCCTGGTCTGGCCCTCTCCTTGGCCACCGACTCACCCAGAGGTGCCAGCCCTTCCACGTTGCCTCAGGTGGGCTACCAGCCTACAAACTTTTGGTGGGGGGTGAGGATGGTGCCGGGGGATTTCCCAGAGGGGGTCCTCTCCCCCCCATTTTAAAGGGGGAACGTGTCTTTTTTAAGGGTGCTCCACCATGCCATTTCTAGCTCCTCTTCCCTGCCTCCATCCATCGCCAAACGCTTCTCTGCCTGGATTCGCCTCCCTTCTCCGGTCTCCAGACTTGGGCAGAGCTCACAGTGTTTACTCCTTTCTGGCAGCTGTGGCCAGGAAAGACCGCCCTCCTCCTCCTCCTCCGCCCTCTCAGCCCCATCTCTGCGTGGAGCAGCCTGACAAAGCCTCTGTCAGCCAGGACAGAGCAGGGCAGCGGACGAGTCTCCTCCTGCCCAGATCGGAAGCTGCCATAGACACAGGCAGTCGCTGGGGTGTGAGTGACAGGATCCGAGCGAAGCAACTCAGGCTTCCAGCTGATGATGTGGAGGCGGTGGGGACATCTGAGCTGCAGCCAGGGGTGGAAGGCCTTCGAGCAGAAAGTGCTACTAGCAGGTGAGAGGGCCCCGGGCCCAGAAGGAGATGCGGCAAGAAGGTGGTGACTTGCTTTCCAAGTAGAATCACCATCATAACGAAAGTGGCTTTGATCGTAGTGGTGGGGACCAAAAGTCTTGCGATAATGACCATCGCCAACTTCCCGGTGGGCATGTTTGGTGTACGTCTGTCTGTCTAGAAGATGCTCCTTGCACAAGGTACCCGAGAGTGCAAGCTGGCACTCTCTGCTCCAAACTCCAGAACGGCTGGTGCCCTCACATGCGTATTTTCCATCACTGATTTGAGTAGGGTTCTTTCGTTCCTTGGCTTATAACAGGCACTGAAAGATTGGAACTCAACAGAGCCCAGAATCTCACGGGCCTTTAACTTGCACAAGAAGAAGACTTAAAGTCTCTTGTGGGGGCGGGGGGGTCCTACTGCGCTAAGCACAAATGAGGCCGATCAACCTGAGCAAGGTGCTGGCTTAAGGCAGAACTCTGAACCTGCTTAGACAGAAAAGGTGCCGGGGCTGCCAGCATTCCCAACCAGCAAAGGCAAAGAGGAAGAAGCCTGGTTGGGGGGCAGAGGTCTTCCGTTGATCCTTCCCAGGGTACATGGACACTTGGCCCAACCATGCCTACTCTTGGCATTGGCCCTGGGTGCAAGGAATCTTTGGTGGACTCCAAAAGAGATCCAGCTGGCTGATGAACAGGTTCAGACTCTCCGGCTCCCATTTCGTCTGATGTTGGTTTCTCTTTTTTTCCTGGGGACCCCAGCATTCCATAGAAGGCCACCTAGCAGGGGTGTTGTGTTGTCCACCAAAAGCCTACATTCCACCCAAACAGAGGGAGCAGGTGGATGGGAAGGGGCTGCAGCAGAAACTCAGGGCAGGGTTCGAGATGTTCCTCTTGCTGGCTGTTGAGAGGCATAAAGCTTCATGTTTATGGGATGGCAGCAGGTGCAGCAGTGTGTACTCTGGGCCAGAGGCTGAAGCAATAAATTACCCGGCACTGAAGGATCCCCAGAGGCCTCGAGGAAGAGGTGGGAGACAGTCTGATCCCATCAGCCCAGCCGCCGCCCTCCTGGTCCGTCCATTTATTGCGGACTTCAGCTCCAGGCAGCAAGCCCAATCGCCTGGGAATGCGGTACTTGTGGTCCGAAGATGTTGGAGATGCTGCATAGCACAAGACCCCGACCCTTCCGTCATCCCCCTGGCGATCCTTTCGCACTGTGAGCTGTGCTGCTGGAGGCCAGAATTTGCACAGCACGGGATCCTGCAGTGAGAAGCTGGTGGCAGTTTGGAGAGTGGGTGGAGAGCGCCCTGAACTTCGCCTCTTCTGCTGCTCCCCCAGAGACAGCCTCCCCCTTTGCCTCCGGGTTGCTTCCCCATCGTCCCCCCCCCGCCCCGCCCTTCCCGCAGCCTCCAGATTTATGGCACCTGCTCTTTCCCTTTACAGCATTTTTACCCTGCCCTCTGCTGCAAACAGGAGTCCAAAATCAACTCACAGAGAGGAATCGCCCCTGCCTGCAGACTCACCAGCTAAAGCATCTGGCACCAAAGGAAAGGACATTGGGAGGGAGACAGAAAAAAGCACCTTTCTCGGTGCCCTCGGGCAGCCCCTCTTCCCTTCCAGGTCCTTCTGGCAGAGGCAGGCAAAGCGGGTTTCCTGGGAACATTTCTTTGCTAGGCAATGGGTGGGGCATCTCCCCCTGGCTACCCTGAGAGGGGGGGCTGCCTCTCCATGGCCCCTGGTTCCCTGGAGGACGGATGAGGCCAGTCTGCAGTCCCAAGGAATGGGTTTTGGGGCTGTACGTTCCTTCTGGTAGGGAGGGGCAAAGCAGACCCCGCACCCCCAAGCTGATTGCTGTCCTGGAGATGCCTGAAGTCCACTCCCACACACGGCCCGGTTGACTGTATCTCTTGGCACGGCCACCGCTGTTGTCTTTCCTTCTGGAGTGGGCTTCTTCTCGTGAACCTCGGCTTCATTGCCCTTCTCCTTCCCAGTGCTCAGTCACTTCCCATCCCTTCATCCCAGTGCATCCCGCGCTACCAAGTCCATTCCATCTGCATCTCCACTGTGCCTCTCTCCATGGCTCTCCTGCCACCCAGTCCCCTCCTAACATTCATTTCTAACCTTGCTCCCTCACTAGCAGTGCCCTCACATTGTCCCTTGGCGGGTTCTGCAAGGATCGTGTCTACAATCTTCCAATGCAGCTGCCTTCTGGGCTCTCTCGCGATCAAAACCAGCTGCGAGGCTGGCCTTCCTTTGTGGAATTCTCTCTTTCTGGCCACTCATTGCTCAAGACCTTCCACCAACACTGCCAATGGTCGATCTTGCCCATTCCCCATCTCCTGCTTGCTCTTGATCTGCAGTCCAATTTGGTGGCTTTCTGGAAAGCATCGCTTTCTCGTCTCCCTTTGGGTCTGCAGCTTTTAGGTTTAACCCACATATCAGTAATGATGGACAACCTCCAGGTTCTTTAGTTTGATGAGATCAGGTTTCATGGGTATAGTAACAGGTGGACAATTTCCTTTTAAGCAGGCTTTTAGTAGGGAAGTAGATACCATCTTGACTTGGAAAGCGCTCCCATAGTGGTCATTGTAGCTTAAAAGCTTTTGAAGAGTGAAAGACCCGATATGTATCACTGGATCACCAAAGGCCCTCTTGAAATATAAATATACTGGCTGCTAAATCCGTTGTTATTGCCTAGAATCAGAGGAGAGCCCTCGGTTACACTCCTTTTCTCGTTTCATCTTTTTCTTTTTCACTCAGGCTTCACCTTGAGTTCTTGCTTCCTGCTGACACAAGGCCAAGACGTCAACGCCACTGAAATCCCAGTCCGGTGCGAGCCACTACATCCCATAAATGGCCAGAGCATCACCCTCACACCAGGTGCCACCCTGGAATCCTTTACACGATGCGGCTGGTACCGGGGGATGAGAGCGGACTCCGCCAGGCTGATCTTGGCCCACGACAAAAACGATGTCATGCTTTATGTGGTTGGAAACGGCTATAGTGGGAGGGAATTTATGGGCCCCAACTGCTCCCTTCACATTGACAATTCAGTGCAAGAAGACTCTGGAATGTACGCAGTCGTGGTGGAAGAAAATGGGGTACTTTCTGCAATAGGACATGTGAGCATAAATGTCTCAGGTATGGATTCACCTGTTCTTCAGCCCTTCTGACTCCCCAAACTGTCTCCATCGCTAGTACTTGAGATAAAGGACCCTGCGTGTTTCCCCTGAGGAGCTAGTCCAGTGAACCCCACCCCAAATCCAACTCCACCCTTCTTGCCCCAAGATCGGAGGTGGGTCTATTTCCTGAGAAATACTGGTAAGTTTACTTGCCACAACCTGTATCCCAGGGTATCCATCCTGTGTGCAGAAGGGCCATCTTAGCGATCCGCCAGGACCAAAAGAGCAATGCCCCTGCTGTCATATGGCCGCTAAAAGCCTGACATTGTAAGAAGAGCTTTCAACTTAAGGTGGGGTCCCTGATCTGATCAGGAATCCAGGTTGCAAGTCTTGCTCCTCAGGGACTCCTTAGAGATGCTAATGCTTTGGAGGTACGCTCTTAGATATGCGACCTGTTTACCTGTCCTGAAGGTTCCTCTTGTATTGTGTTGTCTTCATTCCATTCAACCCTTTCCTCTAGCACCTTCCCCAGACTGCCTACACAACTGATAGGTTACAAAAGCATCTTTGCATCCAGACGAATTTTGCCAATGGCAAGTCCAAATAAGGGGAGGGGGATCCACCCATAGTTACCTGTAGGCAACAAGCCCCCCCCTTTCCCCCTCCTCAAGGGTCCATTTCCAAGTTTGTGGAGCAGCACAAGGGCTGTGAGGAAGCAGAGCAGGCCCTTGGCCTCTGGCCCAGCTCCAAGATTCCCAGATTCCCAGATTCCAGAGCCGGGGCCCCAGAGACCCCCGTGGTTTCCGGAGGATGCTGCCACTACTCTCTGCTCCTCCAGAGAATTCTCATTCAAGAGCTTCGACCTGGCAAGCTGGACACGTGGCTGTGATCGCTTTCGCAACCTTTGCTGCGCTCCTGGGACTGGTTAGCTTGGGAATCTTTCTTTGCTACTTTGTCTGTAAGTAAAGCATTTTGTAATCCTTGCAAGGCGCTTTGTCACCACGTCTTCTTCTGAGTTGTGTTGGTTTTCACATGGGAGTGTAAGCAAACAATAAAATTAATTATAGAATTCCTTATTTCACAAAAGACCGGAAATTCAAAACCAATAAATGAATTACTGATATTTGATCAACATGCTGGGGAGATATTCCTCTAGAATATTTCTGGGGTGCGGGGATTCCCTAAATCCCTATTAAAATTGGCACAAGAGTCAGTGGGTGTTTCTCCTTGGGAAAGATCCAGTTAAACGGGGCTACATCATGCAGTGCTATTTCCAGGCGGATTCGGGGGGGGGGGTGATATTTCAAAGGATGGCTCCCCAGAGCAGCAAAGCTTTCCTGTAATTGTTAAGGAAGGATGACACAACACCCCCAGTGCACGACTGTTGCGGCACGGCTCAAGGACTGGTTTTTTTGTGCCCCCACTGTGCACACGACTCCATTTGGGCAGGCTGAAATGGCACGTCATAACGCAACCCACGGCGTGTCTGCTATCTCAAGAGGTCGCCAGTGTTTAAGGCCAGAATCTGCTTTACTGGATGGAATAAATTGTCTTCCAGTCAACCTTCCCCTGTGCAGTTTAGGAACCCAGCTCCCATTAGCCTCAGCTTCAGTCAGATGGGCTAACCGAGATCTTCCTTGAGTTGTTGGGACTTTGAGCATAAAAGATGGGGCTCAGAGCTGCCCATTGTCTTTACCTTCATGCTACCACTTGGTTTTGGGGTGGGGATTCCTTGAATCCTGCATTCGTCTGCATCCTATAGGAAGGCCCATACTTAGGTAACTCATAGGGCAAATTTGGGTATTTTAGTTATTTTTACCTGAAGTGACGCTTCCAACGGTAACTGATTCTTATCCCTTTTCCCCCTTTCCCCGATGCAAATGAACCTGATCCTGACCTCAAGACAGGTGTGGGCTTCCATCCAAGTAATGCTCAGTACTCAGTCAAGATTTTCCTGCTTGGTTAATTCATGGTCTTTAAAGTGCTCGTCCTAAAGTCTTGAGCAGTGGTTGCCAGTCTGGACTCCTATTGGCCAGCCTTCAGGGGGTCCAGTAAGGTCTAAGAGTCCCCTGGCTTAGGCTGGGGTGGGCATAAGAGGTGGCGGCAGCCAACATCAGGAACTGGTTGTTCCCTGCCTACCCTACAAGGAGTATGGCCAACTATAACAGGTCCCCTCCCTCTCTCCACAGTCAGCCATCTCCACCCTGGGCAAAAGAGATGAAGATGTCTTCATCCCCTGAACATTGCCACAAATGCCCCCACTCCCTCAAATCGAGAGGTGGCCTCTGAACAGTGGGGCAAGGGGACAGTTTGTTTATTTATTTATTTATTTTATTTATATTGTGATTTATATCCTGCCTTTCTCCTACAAAGGGCTCAAGGCAGCTTACATCATTCTCCTCCTCCATCTTATCCCCACAACAACCCTGTGGGGTAGGTTGGGCTGAGAGTCTGTGCCTGGCCCAAAGTCACCCAGTTGGCCCCATGGCTGAGCAGGGACTAGAACCCGGATTGCCTGAGTCCCAGTCCCCTGCTCTTGACCACTACACCACGCTGCCTCTCAGCTCTGCAGTATTGAGAGTGTTACCCTTCTGAAGGCAAGCGAGTGCCTCTTTTGGGAAAACTACAGACCCATGCCAGCTCTGAAGCCTGAATACTGACAGCCACCCCCACAACACAGGCTGTGTGCTGAGCTGACTCCCAGCTGCCTCTCTCCCTCAGGTGCTCGTTGTGTGAGGAGCAAACCGTCACCCCCGGTCACAGGGCCCCCTGAACCTCTGCCTCCACCGCCACCCTACGAGAGTTTTCCCGCTTCTGGACATGTGAGCCCTTGGGTGAGTTCTGCAAAGCGCTTCCTCTGCCGTGGGGTATTTAGCACGGGCCGTTCGCACTGAGGTGTCCAGAGGGTGTGAAGGGTACCTGCCATGGGCTGACCAACGAGCAGGGCACTGGAACCAATGGGTCTACTCTGTGTATGAGTAAAGCTGGATCCAAGACAGGATTCGAAAGGCCCTGAGAAAGGAAATTTCAACTCAAAATCACACTTCGCCAATTAAGAAATTAGGCTAAGAGGCTGACACACAGAAGCTGTGTACTAATGCAGAGCTGTGTCTGAGTAAAACTAGGAGATTTCTCCAAAGTACCGAGAAGATATGCAAGGATGAGGTGGATGGTGAAGGAAGAGGACAGGAGAGAGCTGACGCTTCTGCCGCTGTCTAGCAACAGACACTGGTCCACAAAGCAAGTTAAATAGCATGTATGTATGTGTGTGCCCCTGAACATACAGGCACATGCATGCACACGACCAGTTGACTTGAACAATGAGTTCTTCGGTTCCTTAGGAAAACAGAGCTGCTCTGGTTAAGAATGCTGTCCCAAATTTTAAAATCCAGCCAATACAGGTCCTTTCTGTCATAAAACCAGAAGCAACGTTTTCAGATTTCAGGAAATATTTGGAACGAATGCCTTTCTTAGTGCAAGAATCCAGTGTTTTTGGTGCTGCAGCTGTTCCAAGTTCATAACCAGTGAAGCATCTCCTTCTGCTTCTTTTTGAACCCAGGTCATTCCTGAACATGTATCTGAGGTAAGTGGAAGCTGCTGCTCCTTCATCCTTCTCCCATCAGGAAAAGAAGTCAAGAACAGGATCGTACAGCTTCCATATAGCTTGAAGTCCCTGATCCTGTCTAAGCTCAGAAGCTAAGCAGGGTCAGGCCTGGTTAGTATCTGGATGGGAGACTTGAGTGCTACATGGAGCAGCAGGCTGGACCTGATGGCTCTCCAGACCCCTTCCAACCATATGAGTTGTGTCTGTGTCAGAGGCACGGGAGAACTGGGCTCTTTAACAGCTGAGCAGAGGTGATGGTGGGCTGATAGAGTTCTTTCCAAGTTCGAGGGCAACTCTCTCTGGTGCCCAGGAGCATGAATCAAAACCAGACTTGACGTGGCTTTGTGGTTGTCACTTTCTCTTCAGGTGCAAGAAACCAGAAGTCAGCCTGTCCACAAAAGAGGTGAAGCAGTAACAGACTCACCCACCAGTGGTCCCCTCCACGTCTGAGTCCTCTCCTTGGCCTGTGCACCAGCGATGGCTCGCTCAGGCGACTGTGAGGGCCGGAATACCACACCTCAAGGTGCGGGGACACTCTGCCGCTGCCTTTGGCGCCTGCCCTTCCAGGGAGTCTCCCATCTGCTCTGAGTGAGCTAGCCTGACTTCCTGAAATGTTCTGCAAAGTGATAGCAAAGATCTGCTGATGCTGAGAAGATGCACACTTGCTGAGACTGCGATGTGGACAGGCCAAGGAGGAACTGGGTTTTCGGTTGAACTCAGCCATGTCTTCTGTGAATGGGACCTGCCGAGCTTCAAATTAAACACCTGACATTAGCTAACCTCTGGGAAGTGCCTAGTCTGAAGCGACATCTTAGTCCTTTCTTGGTCACACAAGATACGCTCCATTGGACATTAACTTCCTAGTGGCAAGAATGTGAGTGCTAAGAAGGAATAAAGCAAACTTCCAGTTAGATTGGCCATATGTTTTTCTTTACAGAGGACAGTCCTCCCTCTGAATGGATTTTCTTGTTACACAAATCAGTTTGTGCATGTAGGGCTGGAACCACAGGATTGCGACATCGGATAGGGATCTGAAAAGTTATAGGAAGTTGACAGCGGTTGGTGAAGCATGTGGCAGAAGGAGCTGAGATAGCTCATACCAAAACAATGAAAAGAAAACGAAGCGCAGAGGAAGAGGGGAAATGGTGTTTCTTGGACCAAAGCCTTGATCCAGAGCCAGGGTGGGGTAGCAGTTAGAGTATTGGACTGGGCCTGGGGCGATCCTGGTTCTAGACCTCACTTGGCCATGCAGCTTACTCGGTGACATTGGGCCAGTCAAAGACTCAACCTAGCCTACCTCACAGCATTGCAGGGAGAGGAGGAGAACCTTGGAAGCTGGTTTGGGTTCCTTGCAAGAACAAAAAAGGTCAGATATAAATATAATTCAATAATGATCATCATCACCATCAGAAAGGGGTTATGGCTGGAGAAACAGAGCGGCTGCAGAGCCCAATTCGCCTTCTGAAGGCTCCAGATTCGATCCCCAGCATCTGCAGCTGGGTCAGAAACTTCCTGCCTGGAAACCTGGTGCAGCATGACCAGCCAAGGCTGCCAGCAGTGGGGCTGATGGACCCCAGGGTTTGACTCCAGGGCGAGCACATTCCCACATTGCTCCCTCGGGAACGGATGGCTCTCCTGCTCTAATTCAGAGTTCTCTCAACATGCTTGGGTTTGGGGCTGGCAGCCTCATGGCAGAAGGAGCACAGCAAGGAGAAATCGGGGTTGGGCAGGTACCTGTTCTCTCATCCCCACTCTTGAGCCTTGTCCCCACGGCCCGGATAGCATGAGAAGGCGCCAGCCCGGTCTGTCCAGGGCTCTCAGCAGGAGCTCTGCTTGCAACAAGCCAATCCACCGCAACACGTGAGACCACCTCCTTCCCCGGTGTCCCCCGCGTCCATTTCTCCCAACTTCGGATATGTTCACCTGGCACGCGCCTTGAAGGGCTTCTTTGTGCCGAGAGCCGATGCCCTTCCAAGGGCCGGTGCTTCTCCAGCCCTCCAGGTCCAGAAAGCTATTCCTTGATGTGAAGGCGAAGGATGTGCTCAGTCCATTCTTCACGGTGACTCAGAAGACATACAGAGTTGCGGCACTCGGGGAGCAGGTTTTAAAGGGCGGGTTTCAAAGGTGGCACCAGAGGTGAAAGCAAGGGAGCCCCCACCCCAGAAAAGTAGCTCCTCTTGCAGGGAGAGGTGTTCTTTTGGAAATCGGCTGTGGGGCTGATCTTTGTGTCTCTCTCTCACCTCTCTCCTGGTGCCACTAATGCTTATTCCGGGGCTGCTCCCAGTTGTCCGATGGCTGAGAACTGCAAAGGAGGCGCCCCGCAAGTGCTGATGCGGCCGGTTTTGGGACTGCCCGGGCACTGGATAACGCCTCTTTCTTCCTAATTGGGGTCGTCGCATCTGGCCCTTAAAATGCATTGTGTCAAAGGGTTCCCGGGAAAGGGCTTAAGCCAGGGAGGGGCGGGGATTCGGCCGCAGTTCCCTATACGGCTGCCCTGATCCTGCAAGCCGTTCAGCCGCGCCTGCTGTCTCTCTGCTCCTTCTTCCCCATTCGGGGTCGTCGCGCAACGCGGGGATCGCGCAACCGGCGGGGCGTCCAGAAGGCGCGATGGGGAGAGCGGAGGGGAAGCGTCACGCCCCGCAGCCCGGGAGGAGCCCCTGGCCGGCGGCGCTCCTGGCAGGTGAGGGGACCGCGACACGGGAGGGGGGCGATCCCCGCCCTGCATGCCCCAGGGTGAGGGGTCTCGGGCCCGCCCCCCCTTGTAGTCCACCCACTACAAAGAGGGCAGGGGTCCCCCATCAGTGAGAACACTTGTGGGCAAACTGCGAGTGGTTTTTCTCAGGAGGGAGTTTGGAGCCTGTTTGGCACTGCTGACAAATTTCTGGGCTGTGATGAGAGGAACTTTTTTTTTAAGTCTTAGCTTTGGAGGTGCAGGGCAGGATCCTAGTGGGCTTCGTTTAAAATAGAATGGATAGAATAAAATTCCACTAGGCTGGGATCTGCCCACCCCACTGTAGGCCAAGTGCAGCTGTCTTTGTCCGGGAGATGAGATGGCTTTGGTTTGTACGATGGAATCTTCTTTTCTGTGTATCTGTTTTCAGGGTTTATACCCCACCCCACCTTCCTAAAACATCCTACCCGTGCTCATTTGCTTTCACTGCTACTCTTGTGTTCAGTAATGCAGACATTGTCGTTGCATTATTGGATAAAGCATGGCTGAGGATGATGGGAGTTGCTGTCCAAGTTAACTGGAGGGTGGTCACATCATGGGAAACTGTGAAGGTCTCTTTGTAAGACTGAGAAGGCCAGAACAAGACTTGGGGGCTGTGGGGGGATATTTATTACTTACCCAAAAGTCCTCCAAAAATTATACCGTGTCTTGTTTTTGCATCACATCCAATCTGTGTGAAGTGAAGGGTTCTTTCTTACACTGCAGCCTCCGTCTTCGGTTCTTGCTTCCTGCTGACTCGAGCCCAGGATGGGGGTCCACAAACGATCTCGATCATACGGACACCCCCAGTTCCAATTGAAGGACGGAGTGTGTCCCTCACAGTGGGAGGATCCTTGAAAAATGCTGTTAGCTGCAGCTGGTTCCGCGGGAGAGTAACTGATCTGACAAAGAGGATCTTTCAGTACCACCTACCTCCAAATAAGCTGGGACAGGTGAATGGACCTGCCTTCACGGGGCGAGAGACGGGGGGCCCAGACTGCTCCCTTCACATCCGGAATTTAACCTTGACTGACTCCGGAAACTATACAGTGGCGACAGAAGGGCACGTGACTGCAATTGGATATGTGACCATGAAGGTCTCAGGTATGATTCACCTGCTCAGACATAAGGTCTCAGGTATGCTGTGTTTGCTCTTTTCGGGCTCTCCGTGCTTGCTAGAAGTTTTGACCCCTTTAGCCACCCAGAGCTGAGCCATCTGTCCAGTTTTCGGAGCACTTCCCCTGAGGGACACACGAACGTGACAGTTGCCCAGCATGGCTACTTCTCAAAATAGACCATGTCCTAGTGGCTAGACACATTTGGCAAGTACACGATGAGGAACTAGAAAAGAATAAAGCTTGGATTCAGAGGCTGGGGAGTGTGGGTCTGCAGCAGACTCTTTCTTTCCTGAGAGTCTGTGGATTTGTCTTTAACTTCTGGGGGAGATGTGCACAATTGTGTTCATTCACAAATAAGACAAGGAGGCAGAGCCTGCAAAGCAGAGTAACGCCCCCCCCCGGTACCCCCCTCCATTGTGTTATCTCTGATGGCAAAGACTGGAGCTCACAGTGCAGATTCTGCAGCTGCTCCACATCAGCAGGGTGCTCCATTTTTATCTCCCGCCTGAGACTGCAGAAAACAGCAGGGGGCGCCTTCTAAGGGATTCCCCCAGGGGGCAGAAGTTGCCCCTGGAGGGAGGCTGCTCAGGCTGGCTTGGGGGGCCATGCGGGCCGGTGGGACTGAGGTTCTGCACCCCTGTATACTGCCTCCAACAGTTCCTGTGCCACCATCTCCTGCTCAAGGAGAGTGAACCTGTTCCAATAAAGAAGCACCTTGTGACCAGAAGCTATCTTTGCTCTAGATCGCTTCACCAATGAAAACGAAGTGTTCTATCCATGCCGGGGCAAATACCCTCCCCGCACTAAAGCAGGCGCTGGGTCCGGTGAGTAATTCCAGTTCTCTGATGCTGAAGAAGGCACTGCTCCTCCTACTTACTTACTTATTTATTTAAAACATTTCTATGCCGCCCCCATCGCAACAAAGCCTCGGGGCGGCTCACAACATTCATAAAAATACAATCAATAATTTAAAAACTGGTACCATCTCGACTATATATTAAAATCTATAAATACAATAATAATAAATTAACAGTTAAAATAACTTTTAAATAAAAAGGTCTTCGCCTGGCGCCGAAAAGCAAATAATGACGGTGCCAGGTGGACCTCTCTGGGGAGCGCATTCCATAGGTGGGCCGCCACCACAGAGAAGGCCCTCCTCCAGATACTCACCCTCCTAATATCCTTCACGGAGGGTTCCCGGAGAAGGGCATCCGCTGCGGATCGTTAGGGGCGGGCGGGCGGGCATATATGAACGCAGACGTTCCTTTAGATAACCAGGTCCCAAGCCTTCTGCTGCATCCCCACAGAGACTGGGGAGAGCTAGGGGGATCCTCCCCCGCTACCCCAGGCAGGGATGCTGGAACTCAGACCTGCTTGGATGCTTCAAGCGCTCCGTTCCCTACACCTTGATATATGGCGGTAGCGTGTGGTAGCAAGGAGCACAAACATGTTGCTGAGAGCATGGACTGCCTCCCCTTTATTATTTAGAAACAGAGAAACAGGGTGAGTCAGAAGGGGTCTCCCGGGCCATCTAGTCTGACCCCACCTATGGAACGCGCTCCCCAGAGAGGTCCGCCTGGCGCCATCGTTATTTGTTTTTCGGCACCAGGCCAAGACCTTTCTATTCAAATGTTATTTTAATTAATTGTTAAATTGTTCATTGCTTTTATTTATTGCCTCGATGTGTCCAATTTTATATTTTTGTGCATTGTTATTTATTTGTTGGAAGCCGCCCCGAAGCTTATGCGAATGGGGCGACATACAAGCATTCCGAATAAATAAATAAATAAATAAATAAAGTGGCTGGGTTTATCCATCCTAGCTGGATGAAAGTCCTTCCTAGCAGCATCGCAGCATTCCTAAAACTATGCTTTCCCATTCAGGTCCTGTGTCGGAAACACGCCCCAGCGGTCTTTGGATAAGCTTGGGCTCCTTGGCTGTGATACTGGCCTTCACGAGCGCTCTGCTTTACTTCCTCCTCCGTGAGTAAGACGCTCAAAGCAAGCAGCCCAGACTGCTGTGGTCTCTTCTCAGCTACTGGGCACCCAGTCACTAGAACCATACGGGGATGGGGACCCAGCACTCCTGGGTTCTTTCCTGGATCGAGAAGGGCGTGTGCCGGAAGGGTTCCAATTAGCTGCTTCAAAGCGTAGATCTGTGGGTTGAATGTAAACGTTTGATACCACTTGTCTCCCTCGTTCAGGTTGTCGAAGGAACCGGATCCCTAACCAGAGTGCACTTGCGTTCTACTCGAACCTTTCCACTTCTGAAGAGGTAAAGTCTTGGGGTAGAGATGCAAGCTTTTTCCATGGCTGGTCCGATTGCTGGTAAAAATGTGAACTGTGCGTTTTCCAGAGAAGAGGGCCAGGAAATGACAAATAGCAAGAGGACGGGTTATGACCTACGTTCTACATCATCCTGTCTGCTAAGAAGCCTCAGGGTGGATTCTGGAGCATGTTTAAAGTACACAGACGCTCTCTGTTCACACTGTCAGCAGAGAAGGCGTCTTGTACTGCAGAAACCTTCTAGCATTTCCCCAAAATTGCATGAGGTTTCAGAGCAGAGGAAGAACATGAGGAAGCCTGGGGAAATTCTCCCCTGGCTGATCTTGAGAGAGCTTAAGCTGCATGTCTCCAACTAAGTGCTTTGCCAATAATTTAGATCTGTTTTTTTCTGATCATTTGAACTGGAGGTGGGGAAGGATCAGGATGAAATCACATACCGTACGTCCTTCTGAGCAAAGCATGAGAATTTTCTAAGGGTTGTGTAAGGCGCAAGAATTTTCCGTTGGGTCTGGCGAGGTACTGACATTCCTGTGGCTGCATGCCCTGGGTGGGGTTTTCCCTTGCCACCTGCACCCTTTGACTGCAAAAGCATCGTTCTCCCTGCTCAGGAAGGGAACTCGCTTCTTTGGTCTCAGCCTGCATGCCTGCAAGGCCGTTCACTCCTTGCGTGGACAAAGAGGCCACACCAGCCCAGGTGGGAAGAGCTAGCAGACTCTTTGCAAGCTCAGGCTGCGTGGGGGATGAGGAGGTGCTGCTGTGTCGGCTAAGCCCCTTCTCGCCCTCCTCAGGCAGGGAGGTGACATTTGCGGCTTCCCTCCTGAGCAGGGGAGAAGCACCTTTTCACCCTGGAGGACAGCAGCTCACACCTTTGCCGGTGCAGGTGATACCGGGTGCCCCTCAGGGCGCCTCTTGTGTGCCTCAGTGGGCCCAGAGGGTGACCCTAACAGCGCTCGCAGCTGGTTGCCCTTCCGTGGGCACTACCCCAAAGCATGGGCAAGTGGCAGAGCACCCTCGGGACAGGGAGCCTAGAGATGGCTATGCCAGTGGGGCTCCTGATCCCTTGCAGCTTTTATGCTGAGATTTCAAAGCTATCCTTGGAGCTCTGTTTCGGTGAGTCCGTTTGGCAGCAAGATAGGATGACTCCTCAAAAGTGCTGAATTGTGCAACCCTGGAACAGTTCACTCCACCCCTTTCAAAAACATTTGAAGAAAGAATCTCGACTCTGTTGGGCAGCTCAGGACGCTGGAGGACAGTCCATGGCATCCCCCAGTCCCCACCCTGTTGAAGACATTCTTCCCCTGTGCATGTAAGAGGCAGAAAAGCAGCTGCCTTTCCTGTAAGAGGTGAAGTTTCTCAGAACGGCACCACAGGGCTAGCGCCCCCTCCCTCTAGTCCAGCTTCCTCCAGACTGGGGCCTCCCAGCGTCTGGGGCTTCAGATCCCATCAGCCCCCGCCAGCATAAGAAAAAGTCAGGAATACGGGAAGACAGGGTGTCCGATACATCGGAAGGGCACCTGTTGGGAGTGCAGTGTGCAGTGATTCAGCCGCTGCTTCTGCTGGGGAATCACCACAAGTGACCTTCAGCATCCTTCTTTCTTTTAAACAAACGACCCAGGATAACCCCAGGATAGCCCGTGCTGTCAGCAACGTATACCAGGTAAGTGGAGGCCCCTCACGCTTTGCTTTTTTCTGACCCCTCCCAGAGAAAGCCAAGAAGGGGAATAAAGGGGGGAAAGCACCCTGTGTTTTGTCCAGTCTGTTTCTCGCTGATGTATCGTCATTTTTCACAGAACCTGGAACCAGGAAACCAAGCTGGGTCCTGAGGGACCCGGGTGCAGAGGGCCGGTGTCTCCAGGCCTTGCCCAAGGATGGACCGATTTGCCGAGCTCAGTTTCGTTCAGGGTCACAGCCTGGTCCGTCCCTGATCCGCAGCGCATCGCATTTTTTTTCACTCTGTATGACAATGTACACAGTCTATCAAGCGCATTTTAATACACATTTTAAGAGAGCATTTTTCTCAGCTCCACAGGACAGTTTTGCATGTACTCATCCATGTCAGCTCTAAAGTCTCTGTGCAGAAGGATTTCAGGAAGGAGGGGTGGCAGCTGGAGGTGAAGCGCACGTGGCCAAAACCCCTGGCTGGCCCAGAGGGTTCACATGCAATGAAGAACGTCAGGTCCGTGCCGAGCTTTCGGCAAGTGCCCCGGACAGCAGGGATTCAGGCTCCAAATGAAAGATTTGGGGCTTTGGCCCCACTGGGCCATCCCCTGATGCTGCCTCTGAAGCTGATATGGCGACAGCTACCAGAGTCCGCCAGGGCTCGGCTGCAGCATTTTGCTGGACCTGCTTCCGAGAAGTCCCCTCCTTGTAGCCTTGTCCGTCTTAAAGGAGGCGGATCTGCCGGCATCAGCTGGGAGGGGCAGGACCATCTCAGGCTTCCCAGGTCCTCTGGGGCAACCTCTTCTTGGGAACATCTGGCGCGGGGAGCTTCTGCTTCTCCTTTGAGGAGGAATCCCCCGGAAGGACCCCCCACGAGGAGAAGTGTTCTACCCGAGTCCTCTGAGACAGGGCTGAGCTGGACGAAGCTCGAGTTTGATCCCATATGGGGCAGTTTCATGCATCCAAGGGACACTTTCCCTCGCACTGCTATAAACAAATTTAGGGAACAGTGACTTGTGCAACAGCTGAGGTTATGGAGAGGAACTGAAGCTCATGACAGCAAGGGGAAGTTGGGCCGAACCACGAGCTGCTTCACCATTTGCACTTTGAGAGGCTCTTCATCTGCAAGGGTCCTCCCCCGCCCCACTTCTCTGCAAAGGACCACACAGCTTGGGACTGAATCAGCAGAAGCCCGGATGCCTCATGGCGAAGGAGCTGTCCGCTCTGAGCCGGAGTCGGTCATTTCCCAACCATAACTGAGGTGATCGTATGAGAGTCCTGATTCCCAATAAAGGCTTTCTTGCAACGTGTCTTGCAATCTTCTTACCAGTCGGTTGATGCAATTTATGGAAATGTGAAGAGATTCACTGGGGAGCCCAGCTAACCCTGCACAGATTGGGTCAAACGAACGATGTGGCAGGACATGGGCACCCAGAGACGAGGCAGAGGCACTGGGACGAGGGAAAGAGAGCTTCGGGTGGGACAGAGCCCGAAATCCAAGTGAAAGATTTAATGGCAAGTCCCAGTTGTAGTTATGCTTTGGGCCAAGCTCAGAAAACAGGAGAAAAAGCAGAGGAGCTGGCACCTTGACACAGGATGAAAGGGCGGGAGACACAGCAACCAGAGGGACCTGTGACGCTGAGGCAGCAGGACGAGGCAGGCTACGCAGCAGGGCCAGTCGAGCAAGGTACAGACTCTCCAGCAAACAGGAGGAGCTGCATCGCTGAGGCCAGGCCTGGAGGAAAGAGCTGGACTCCCAGCTGGTCGCATCAGCACTGAAAGCTTCAGTGGGGCCTGGGACCCATCTGTGAATGCAGCAGAGGTGGTTCTGGCTCCGGCCACCGAAGCAGCCCAGATCCTGACAGAATGGCACCTCTTTGCAAAGTCAATGACCTGCAATCTTGCCAAAGAGGCAGCCTGCAAGCGGTTCAATTTGGATGCAGGCAAGAGACAAAAATTAGACAGTTTCCGCAGAGAAATGAGGCCGACACAAACATGAAGGGACATATAATTCTGCATGATGTTCTGTCCTGATGGCCACACAGCTTGGCGGCTGATAACTTGGCTGTGTTCACCAGTTTGGCCCTGCACATTCCTCTCCGCTCCATTCCACATATGCGCACACACATTGGAATCAACATGATCTGTAGACAGTCAGGCCAATAGGCGGATTCTGGGTACATAATTGGGGGAAATTTGCACCATCTGGGAAGGGAAATCTTGGCACTTGGCAAACCTTTTAAAATATTTTAGTGGGTGATTTTTTGCAAGTGTGCACCGTCACGATCGCGTCTGTCTGGGATGCAGCCCCATGGAGGCAGAATTCCCCAGTGCAAATAATCTTGCCAGTTTGGTCCTGGCTGTGTGCTTCGTCATCTAGCCCAGCAGAGTCGTCTTTCTCACTTCTCGGTGGACCGTGACTCTCCTTTGCTTGGAAGGTACCATGCTGAGGGTGAAATTGACACGCCAGCAGGGACTGTGGCTGCTAAACCAAGGAGTGTAAGGAGTGGGTAAACAGACAGGGGAATTGACAGAAGGGCCAATAAACTGAAGCTCAGTCCAGACAAGACGGAGGTCCTGTGGGTGGGTGGTTCAGGCTGCAGGGTAGGTGACTTGGACCTTTCCCTGAAAGGGGTTGCACTCCCTCTGAAGGACAGGGGCTGCAGCTTGGGAGTGCTCCTCAACCTGGAGCTGTGCCTGGAAGTTCAGATGACTGCAATGAAGATGAAGATGAAGTTCCTTCAGCTTCGGTTAATCCATCAGCTGTGTCCCTACCTGGAGGACGATTGCCTGGCGACAGTGACACACGGATTGGTTACTTCCCGGCTGGATTTCTGTAATGTGCTCTACGTGGGGCAGCTGCTGAAGACAGTCCAGATACTTCAGATGGTGCAAAATAGAGCAGCCAGGTTGCTGACGGGGACTGGGCGTTGTTCTCACATAATCCCAGTCCTCTACCAGCTTCACTGGCTTCCTGTCGAAGTCCAGGCTCAATTCAAGGTGCTGGTTATCACCTATAAAGCCCTGAATGGCTTGGGACCTGGATACCTAAAGGAACGCCTTCTTCCATATTTGCCCTCCCGCCCTGAGATCAGCGGCAGAGGCCCTTCTCCGGGAACCCTCTGTGAAAGATATTAGCAGGGTGAGTACCCAGATGAGGGCTTTCTCTGCGGTGGCGCCCCACCTATGGAATGTGCTCCCCAGAGAGGTCCGCCTGGCACTGTGGTTATTTGTTTTTTGGCACCAGGCCAAGACCTTTTTATTTAAATGATATTTTAATAATTGTTGATTTTATTTATTGGTTTTAAATATTGAGCCAGGATGTATCTAGATTTTATATGTATGTATGTATTTATGATGTTGGAAGCTTTCTCGAGGCTTATGCGAATGCGACGGCATACAAAAATTCCAAAGAAAGAAAGAAAGGAAGGAAGGAAGGAAGGAAGGAAGGAAGGAAGGAAGGAAGGAAGGGGCAGGGAAATGTGGCATCAGGATGGGATTCCCGCAGGGCTATCCCCACTGGCGATGCACGTGCTCTTAAGATGCTTCCGTCCCACCTGAACACACGCTCCAACTTCATCCGGGGTGCTTAATATACGACCAGTTCTGACGGTGTTCCGCTCCCGCTTCAAATCAGCTCCCAACCGTGACTTCCCAGAAAGGATGGCATGGAAAGCGATCTGCCAAGTTTCTCGCAGTTTCCTGCTCGTAGTGCAACCAGCATCTCTCGGCCCCGTACAGATGTGGAAACGGGACAGGGCCGGGCTGCAGATGTCTTGTTCTCCGCCGGCGCCAGGTTTCTCAGAAGGATAAGCGGCACAGGGGCAAGTGGACCGGAGCAGCCCTGAGGGGGCCAGCGCGGCATCGGGGGCCGGTCTCGCTTCGCCCCTCCGGAGGAAGCCCGCGCCCCTGCCCCGCCTGCCTCGGCGAGCGCCGGAGCTGCCTCGGCCACGCAGGGCCGCCGCCACCCGCGAGCGCTCGGCCGCGCCGTGCTGCGCTGCGCGCTCCGTTCCCCCGCGGGCGCCGCCTCCCTCCGCCCGCCCGCCTTCCTCCCTTCCCCCTTCCTTCCCCCTTCCCTTCCTTCCGCCTTCCCTTCCTTCCCCTTCTGCCCTCGCCAGCTGCTGCGCTCCGGCTCCGGCTCCGACTCCGACTCCGTCGTGCAGCGCCCACGTCCCCTGGCCGGGCGTTCCTCGGTGGAAAGGCGCAGCGGGCTGCGTTCCCACCGGGCCGGTGCGCACAGCACGGGCCGGGCAGCGGGCAGCGAGCCAGGGCACTCGGCCGTCGCCTCGACTGGAGCCTGCAATGGGGAGAGCCGGGCAGGGCAGTCTGGGGCAGCCGCCCTTGGGGAGGCAGCGCTCCTGGGCAACGACGCTCCTGGGAGGTGAAAGCGGTCGGGGGTCCTTTGACTCTCCAAGTTTCTCCGTTTCTCCTTGTATTGGTCACAAGCTGCTTGTATTCGGCAAGCTGCAAGCTGGGCAGTGTGTCGTACTACAGTTCCCATTGATTCATTCCTTGTGAGGATGAAAAAGCCCGACCAACAAGACTGGGGGTGGAATGGATTGATTGATGTATTGAAAGCCCTCACACATGCCAGTGACTGTTGATTTTGCCTTCAAGATGTATTTTGAGTTCACTCTTGTATTCTCCTCACTGCAGCCTCCATCTTCACTTCCTGCTTCCTGCTCACTCAAGCCCAGGATGGGAGTCCACAAATGATACCTGTCACATGGTCACCCGAAAATCCAAGAACAGGACAGGACATGACCCTAAGAGCAGGAGGAACCTTGGAAAATGTTGTCAGCTGCAGCTGGTTCCGAGGGACAGTACCTGATGTGACAAAGCGGATCCTTGTCTATTACTTACCTCCAAATACGCTGGGGCAAGTTAATGGACCTTCCTATACTGGGCGAGAGACGGGAGGCCCAGACTGCTCCCTTCACATCCGTAATTTAACATTAAATGACTCTGGAAACTATACCGTGTCAAAAGATGGAGTTCTGACTGCAGTTGGCCACGCGACCATAGAGGTCTCAGGTAGGATTCACTTGTTCTTCAGCCATTCTGACTCCTGTGTCCCACCCAGAGTTCATCCTAGAATCCCCTCTGTTCTGACTAAAGATCAGAGAATTTATCAAGTTAGCTTTCACTCGGTTTTTCATTTTTCCACTCTTTCCGAGCATCTTGCATTCCATACGTGCACCAATTTGCATTTTTATTTTAAAAATCTGCATGAACATGTTGTAACATGTTTGTGTGCATTTCTCCTAACCGTTGAGTGTTTGCACATATGTTTCCTAATATACCCACAGAGCTGGTCATCAGTTTTAGTTGTGATGATGGCTCACGATCCCACCTGCTGGAGGGGTGCCAGCCTTCTCAGTTGGGGAATGGTGTGCTGTTCACGGTAGGACGATGCCTTGAGTTTGTAGGAGCTGAATAGGAGCTGTCAAGGATAGGCATTTTAGAGGTCATTCATTCAAAGGGGCAGCCTAAGTCCCAGGCGACCTGACAGCATGTGACCACAGCAAGCGGCCCTCCAGCAGAGCTGGGCAGAATTGGGTGGTGTTGCCTTCGAAGGCTGAGTAGCCCATCCAGATGTTTCCAGAGCACATGGAGGCAACATGGTGCTGAGGCGGGTGAAGCAAACTGAAAGAGGTGTTACTAACGCCACCAGAAGCTGCTGCTGTGAGCTCAGCTCTTCCCTTCTTGCCTTTTGGTTCCAGAATAGCAGACCGTCTCTTTGCAATGCAGGTCTTTATTGGCACTTCACAGCTGCAAGACAAAGCAACCATGAATCCTTGAGTGAGATGGAAGATGAGCCCCGGTCATGTCCTGAATGTCGCGCCCAAACAAGGGACTTCTCCCACACATCCTTCCCTTTCGGAAACTTTCCGGGAGGCACCCGTGGGGTGGCTCCCACTGGGAAGGGCCAGCCAGTGAGGCCCACACAAGCCCTCTCACTGAGCAGCTCATCTCTGCCAAAGCCTCATCATGGAGTCAGGGACTGGGCGAGGCGTAGGCCCTCCCTCCTCCTCTCCTTCAGCTTCTCTCGTCTCTTCCAAAACGTTCCCTGGAGGACACTTCAAAGGCCAGTCCCTCTCCCTGAGGTTCCAGAACTCCCACTACTGTATCATCGAGGTCTTCTGCAGAATCGAAAGCATGACGCCTCTGTCATGCCCACCAAGAATGGCAGTCTAGCTCACCCATTCCACCCCATTCACCTGACCATTCCAGGGGAGGTTCTAGCACATGAGATTCATGAGTCCCCATTGCAGGACACAACAGTCGGGAGAGGGTGCACAGACAGGTTCATGGAAACAGCCTGAGACATGGAAGAATCCATCCACCGTCCCTTTCCAAGGAGTTTAGAATCAACTTTCTGTCCTACCATATTGTATTGAGGAACTGATTCCAGAGAATGCTAACAGCTCGACCCCTTTGTTGCTGCTGCTAATACTTCAATCTAATCTGTAATCTAAATCCAGTTTTGCTCATTCATATTTTTGCATGGTGAAAGCTAGTTGGTTGAAAGAGCAGTCTTTTGGCCTAGATTTGGCTGAGAAAGATGCAGCACAGACGTGTGTGCAAACCTGGGAGAGGGGCTGTGGCAACTGAGCTTGATTTTGCAAGCCCTTGCACTTCCATTTAATACGGGCTGATGCTTTGCACCAACACAGCATCTCTGTCTTTTGTTTGTCTGGCTTCAGTTCAAGGCACAGAAGAAAAGCCAGTTAAAAATTAAAAAGTGGCCAACCCAACTCCAGTCCTGAATCCTCTGGTCCTAGAAGTCAGGAGAGGAGATGGCATCTTAGTTTCATTCTTTTGAGCTGTGAACTGAAACTCAGCCTCTGAAATTTGCTCTTCTCCATATTTTATACAAGAGTTGCCAGTCTGCGCGCACACACACACACACACACACACACAAAACTTGGCACATTTTATGGGAAGTAAAAAAAAAAAAAAAAAGGTAAAGGTTTCCCCTTGACGTTAGGTCCAGTCATGCCTGACTCTCGGGGGCGGTGCTCTTCTCCCTTTCCTGGCTGAGGGAGCTGGCGTTTGTCCGCAGACAGTCTCCGTGGTCATGTGGCCGGTGTGACTGAACACCGAAGTGCAGGGAACGCTGTTACCTGCCCACTGAGTGGCACCTGTTTATCTACTTGCATTTGCATGCTTTCGAACTGCAAGGCTGGCAGGAGCTGGGACGGAGAAACGGGAACTCACCCCGTTGTGCAGATTCGAACCGGCGACCTTTCGATCCACCAGCCCAGCAGCAGCACAGCAGTTTAAACCACTGTGCCACCTGAGTGCACCCCAAAATTCAGACATTACTGGGAAAAAAAATCAGAAGTGAACGGTATGACTTCAAAAAGATGTGTCTCTTAAACAGAATCGCATGTAACCTGTATGCATTAGGAGACATGCACACATAACTGGATGGAAATGTCCGTGCAAACACTTTTAATAAGAAACATTCTCAACGTTCCAGGTGAACCAAACGTAGAACTGTGAGAAACCCACAGACTCACCTCACCCACTTCAGGAGACTCTAGAAATCAGGCTCTGTGCCACAGCTTGGTCCATATTTCTCAGATCTGCTGTACTTTCTCAAATCAGGCAACACTGCAGAAAGAATTCACCTCTGGGCCAAGCCCCTAATGCAGCCTCCCTGCAGACATAGTCCCAGATGGTATCCTTTTCAGCCTGTGCTTTTAAACTGATATCCCTTCAGTTCTTCACCCACAAGGCTGACAAACTAGGTGCATGCCTGTCCTTTTCCGCATAATCATGAAGTTCTCAAAATACCTTTCCTTCTGCAGTTCCTGTTCAAAATAACTCTTCTTCCCATCCTCTATTGGTGATCATCGTGTCCTTGGCTGCCACACTGGCTTTGACTGGATCCCTGCTTTGCTTCTTTTTCTGTGAGTAAGACGTTGACCTGGCCGCTAAGAGCATGGAAGTCCTTGCCCGGCTACAAACAATAGGATGGGAATGGTGAATGCTGCCTGGAGCAGGGAAGGATCGGCACCTGGTTCCGGGTTTCCCTTCCTGGTTAAGGAAGGGGATCTGTTGCATGGCACCCTGTTAGTGGCTTCAGTCTGTACCTCTGATCCTGCCTCCTTTGTGCTACCAATATAAAATCAGGGTGTGGGTGGAATGTTAGGGTTTGATTCCCAGCCTTGTCCCTCACTCAGGTGCCCGTTGCCGAACGAAGAGAACGTCTACCCAGGCCACAACCATGCCGTCACTTTATGAGAACGTTCCTGCTTCTAGACAGGTAAGGCCTTGGATCAGAGGGACAAGCCATTCCCACTGCTGAGAAATAGTTTCCACCGGTGTTGAGAATCCATACCAAGCACAATGCTATTCCTAACATAATTGGGGGCAAGTTCTCTGCCCTAGAGGTCTTACGATCCGTGGCGCACGAGGAGGGCTGGGCTGTGAAGAGGATGAGTAAAGAGAATGAGTAACAAGTAAATAAGTAACGAGGATGGTAGAACAGGCTGTGAGGGAGCACCGACTTTGCCCGCAGAAGGTCACCGTTTTGATCTCCAGCTTCTCCAGGGAGAGCTGGGTGGGAGCCTTGCCTGAAACGTGGGAGCGCTCCTGCCAGTCCGTGTCAGCAGTATTGGGCCAAATGGACCAAGGGCACTACGCGAGGAATGAGAAGTGGATTTCCAATTTTTAAGGCAGGCAGAACATCTAGCCACGTTCACTGGGCCAGCTCTTCAGCAAGGCCCACCACTGCCCGCCCAACACCCCAGGGAGCAACTTGACTGGAGGCTCTTCCTCTGGTGGATTGCAGCCAGGCCAGGGGTCCATTTGGGACCACCAGGAGAAAGTCTTTCTGATGGGGATGCAGGATGCTAGTTTGCCATGTAGCACAGCATGCTGCTCCCAATGTTGCGACTTCAGCTCCACGCAAGCATAGTAAAAGGTCAGGAATACTGGGAGTCCGTAGTCCAAAACATCTGGAAGGACCAGTTCAGGGAAGATTGCCCAATGATTCAGCGGCTGCGGCTGCTTCTACTGGTGAATGGCTTTCAGCAGCCTTCTTTCTTTTTTAAAAAAATGGATACAGGTCAAGAAAGGGAACTCCTCTGAGGCCAGCAACATATACGAGGTAAGTGGAGGCCCAACCTTCATCCTTCTCTCAGAAAAGGTCTCCAACAGACCCAGAGAAAGCCAGGATCAGGACTGAAGAGAAGAATATGGCCCATGTGTTCTCCAGGGAGGACTGGCCTCTTGTGTCTCAGAGAGCTGAGCTAGTTAAAACAATATTTTAACACTGTTTAATGTTTATAGGTTTTATTGTGCAGCCAGGGTGTTTCCAGGTTTTAATTGTTATCATTATTTAGATTGTATTTATTTATTTCTGTGAGCCGTCCCAAGGCTATATAGCAAGGAGACAGCATATAAAAACTTTAAATAGATAGATAGATAGATAGATAGATAGATAGATAGATAGATACATAGATAGATAGATAGATAGATACATAGATAGATACATAGATAGATAGCTCAGTAGGTGCGGACTTACCCCCATCCCTGCAGGGTTAGGTATCTCTACCTGCTGGAATTCCCTCCTGTGTTCAGCTCTACACAGGTACGAGAGTCTCCCCACTTGCGTCTCTGGGTAGCTTCCAGATGTGGGGGGGCTCCTGGCACGACAGTCAAAAGGTATTGCACAGCTCTTGTGCCTCATCAGTGAGACAAGCAACTGAAGCAACAGTGGGAAGCACAGGAGAGTTGCAGATGGAGAAGGATCACACCCGTACAGCTTCTAAAATTCTGTGAAGGCAGCAGGACACTTGCAGAATGAAGCCTTGGGTGGAGACCGCCCTGGTCACTGGGAGTCCAGCCCGTAATGTCCAACTTCATGCAAAGGCCAACCTGCAGTCAGTACAGGTTAAGCAAACGGAAACATTGGATTTCATTTGCTAGTCTTCCAAAAATAGATCCTGTTTCCAGGAGTAGGAGATATAAGACCACCCCATTGACAGGGTGAGCAGGAAAACCAAGGAAAACCTGAAAGAGCTTGAGATTGGGGACTGCTTCCAGCACTATTTCCATTTTTCTCTTCAGACTCTGCAGGCAGGAAGTGAAAATGTGTACCATGATCTGAAGAGGTAATGCAGGAATCCCTCCAACCACCTACTGGCTCTACTCCTAACTCTGAATCCTAATTTAACTCAAGACTTCAGGGGAGCATGGTTTCCTTGCTTGCATTTCTGTTTCTTGTTGGCCATGTGAAAAGTTCTATAGAATTCCATAAATATTTTTGTAAATATTAAATTTTCAAGAGACCTTTCCCACTGAATAAAGCATCTTGGTAAGGATTTTCCAAACGGGAGCATTTTGTGTGCGCACTTCTATGCATGCCTTTTTGTACAGGGGTCTATGGATCTCGACAGCAAATTGCATGCCGGCTCATGCACAGGGTGAGTCCGGTAAGTTCACACTGAAATGCCAACCAACAAATTTCTCACCCTTCCCTTCTTTGAGAAGCTAAAGGAGGCCCAGTCTTCAATTTGGGCCATTTTGCTGCTGAAAAGAATCTTGCACAGCTGGTTGACCAGAGCGAGGACAACGGTCTGCCAGAGCCCCTGAGGGTTGTTGCTTGTTGGAACGGGAACATGGACCAGCTGAAGTGATGGTGCAATCCATCCATTGCACCCTCGGTGATGGGAAGTCGTTGAACTTGGGGGCTCCAAAGCGAGGCTGGAGGAACTTTAATCTTTTCATTAACGACATGGAAGAAGGGGTGAACAGTCTGCTGATCAAATTCGCAGACGACACTAAAACTGGAGCAGTGGCCACAACTGAGGAGCAGGTACTCCAGATCCAAAAGGATCTGGACAGACTATGGAAGTGGGCAGGAGACAACAGGATGGCGTTCAATGTGGAGAAGTGCAAGGTCTTGCACTTGGGGCATAGGAATAGCTGTCATAAGTACAGGTTAGGGGACAAGTGGCTGGAGAGCAGCACTTGTGAAAGGGACCTCGGGGTACTGGTTGACCGCAGGCTAAACATGAGTCAGCAGTGTGATGCGGTGGTCAAGAGGGCGAATGCCACCCTTGGTTGCATAGCCAGAAGTGTGGCTTCTAGATCAAGAGAGGTATTACTTCCACTCTACATGACTCTGGTGCGCCCGCAACTGGAGTATTGTGTTCAGTTTTGGGCCCCTCATTACAGAAAGGATATAGCCAGGTTGGAGTCAGTGCAGCGTAGGGCCACAAGGATGGTGGCTGGTTTGCAGGGGATGGGGTATGAGGCGAGACTGAGGGAACTGGGTCTCTTCAGCCTGGAGAAGAGGAGACTCAGAGGGGATATGTTGCCAACATACAGGTATGTGAGGGGGTGTCACATGGAGATGGGGAGAGGCCTGTTCTCCCCTGCAGAGGAAGGCAGGACGCGCTCCAATGGAGCAAAGCTCAGGGAGCCAAGGTTCAATTTGGATGCCAGGAAGCACTTCCTGACAGTTAGGACCCCAAGGGCATGGAATGGGCTTCCACGGGAGGTCGTTGAGGCCCCATCGGTGAGGGTGTTCAAAGATAGGCTGGACATGCACATGGTGGGCATGTCATGAGCGGAGCCGGCTGGTGCCGGAGGTCAGACTAGATGGCCCAGGAGGCCCCTTCTGACTCGCTCTGTTTCTATGTTTCTATGTTTACCGCTCACTCTTTGTGCCCTGCGTATTTCACTGGGTAGCCCTTTTGCTTATCTAGCTGGCACACTGGGCAGGATGAGCACAGGGGGGATGGAGAAACTCCCCAGTAGCCTCTCTTGTCTCCTCTCCTCTCTGCTCATCAACACGTCCCCCTTATCAGACTTTTGATAAGCGAATCCCGTGCAACCTTACTCAGAGCAATGAGGCTAAATCACCACCAGAGGGCCATATACTCCTCCTATTCGGTGAGAATGGCATCACCTTTAGGCGATGTGCGTGTTCTCAACATACATACAAATTAAGTGATGCAGGTATGCAGTCTGGTGGATCCCCTTTCACACTGCTGAACTGGATTAACACAAGACCAGATGACCCACTGCTAAGGGCCAATGCAAAATTATTTTCTCGGATGTATAATGCAGACTCTAATGTCCTGCTGCTGAGCGAGCATCTACATGCCAGAGAATTCCCTAACTAGGCAATATTTCTAAGGAATGAGGCGATGCCATTGAGCGTTTCAACAACTCAGCAAAGAGTCCTCTGGCCCACTGAAAGGCCAAGAGGTTTTGCTGCAACTGGCTGTCCCTCCGGCAGAGAATTTTCCAGCAGATTGTCTGTGTGTGTGTGTCAACTGACCGGGAAAATGCTCTGCACGTTGGCTCCGAAGGAAGTCCCACTGAGTACTTCCAGAGTCCCATGGCTCCCAGCTACCTTGACACAGGGAGCACGTGACTGGAGCTTTCCCACTCCACTGGGCCCACTAGCCCTTGGTCAAGTCTGTGCCCTGCTCCTTTCTCTCACGCTTTTCCAGCCACTCGGGCTCCATCCATCCGTGCCCAAATGCTTCCTTGGGTGTCCATCCAGCTCTCGGACACCAGCACCGGACCAGTTCCCTTCTCTGCTTCCAGCAAAAGCATCTGAAGGCCCAGGTCTGAGCCCTGCCATCTCCAGCAAGGGCTGGGAAAGTCCTGCCTGAATCCCCTGGCGAGGCGAGGCCCAGTGCTCACAGTGTGGGGCTCGATGGAGCTGGACTCACGGCAGGTCCGCCCGTGGCGAGCTCTCGCCGGTGTGAATGGGGCTTTCCCCCAGTGCATGCGCAGGGGTGGCGCCCCGAGGACGCGCGGAGAGGCGCGGTTGGGCCTCCCAGAGCAGTTCTGCCGGTGGCCTCTTTCTCGCCGCCGCCTACACGGCCATCCTCTTCGGTTTTTCTCGCGTATCGGCGCGGCCCTGCCTTCCGAGAAACGCGCCCGCCCGCCCGCCCGCGAACTCTCGCTGGCTGCCGTCACCATGCGCTCGCCTCTCCTCTCCTCTCCGGCGGGCGCGCCCGGGCAGCGCTTCTCCTGCGGAGCTCCGGCCGGGGAAGAGCTCGTGGCGGTCGGGCGGCGAGCGCGCAGGGCCTCCGCTGTCCCTTCAGAGGCCAAGCGCAGCGAGGAGCGAGCCACATGCGGACGAGGCGGGCGGAGCAGCGGCGACGGGCCACAGGCGGGGCGCCGGGCTGCGGGGGCTCCTGGCAGGCGGCGCTCCTCGCAGGTGAAATTCAGGACAGGGCAACTCAGGCCCCCCATCGGGCGGCGTTCAAGGGGGATTGGGCAATGCGTGGCGGAGGAGGCCACCCATGGCTACTGCGAGTCCTGATGGCTAATGCTGCCTCCAGTAACAGAGGCAGGCTGCCTAGGTGCACCAGTTGCTGGGGAACATGGGCCAGAGGGTGCCTTTGCCTGTGTGTCCTGCTCGTGGGAGCCCATGGGCAGCTGCTTGGCAAGGTGTGAGCAGAGCGCTGGGCTGGATGGACCGGGTCGGATCCAGCATCGCTCTTTCCATGTTCTTATGTCTCCAGTTCCCGGCATGACAAATGGGCTCCCTCTATTTCCACCCCACGTACTTGGAGGAAGGGCTTGATTATCTGCCTGATCCCCAGTGAGGGTCCCCTGCTGCACCCCGGTGCCTGCACTCTCCTTGCACATTCCTGGAAGGCCCTCGAAGGGCAGTTGCGGCGTGGATCACCCCGCTGAGGCAACCTGTGTCTGTTATGTGCCGCCCAGTGTCTCCGCTTATGGCAGCCCTGTGAATGGAAGACCCCCACAGGGTCCTGCCCATGACATCCCTGCTTGGCCATTCTAAATTCAAGACTGAGGATCCCTGCATGGAGTCAACCCATCCAGGAACCATGCAGGACCAACTCCCACCTGAGCTTCCGTCTTCAACTTTGCCTAGTGTGATGATCTTCCCCAGGGAACCTCACCTTTCCATGACAGCCTCAGCTTTGCCATTTTTGCTTCTGGAAAAAGCTCTCGCTGGCTGTGCTCACTAGGTGAGCCCTTCCCCTGAAGCCAAGTCTTCCTCTCTTATTTCTTCCACTGCAGCTTCCCTTCTCAGTTCTTGCCTCCTTCCAATTCATGCCCTGGATGCGATCCCCAAGGAAGTTCCCATCACATGCAAACCACCAAATCCAGCACTTGGACAAAAGGTCACCCTAACACTGGGAGGAAACCTGGGTGATGTTATTAGCTGCACTTGGTACAAAGGAAAAGAGAATTGGACAAAGCGAATCTTAACCTGTTACCTACCTCCAAATAAACAAGGGCAAGTTAATGGATCAGCCTACACTGGGCGGGAACTCTTGGATTTCAACTGTTCCCTTCAGATCTGCAGTTTAACCTCTGGTGACTCTGGAAATTATATACTATTAAAAGAGGGAGATGTGGCTGTGATAGGATATGTAACCATAAATGTCACAGGTATGTTTCTCTCATTCTTTTATCTATTTGTTAGATTTATATCCCGCTTTTCCTTTTTTACTTTTTAAAGAACTCTTTACATCATCTCTCCTCCTCCATCTTACCCCTACAACAACAACCCTGTGAGGTAGGTTGGGCTGAGAGTCTGTGACTGGCCCAAAGTCACCCAGTTGGCTCCATGGCTGAGCGGGGACTCGAACCTGGATTGCCTCAGTCCCAGGCTCTTAACCACTACACCACACTGCCTCTCCATCCATATTATGCTCTCAGCTTCCTCCAATTATATCCTGCCTTTTTCCTATGAAGTAAGCTCTTTTTCCTACGATGTAAGGAAAACGATGCCTTTTTCCTACGATGCCTTTTTCCTACGATGTAAGCTCAAGGCAGCTTACATCATTCTCCTCCTCCATCTTATCCCCACAACAACAACACTGTGAGGTAGGTTGGGCTGAGAGTCTGTGACTGGTCCACAGTCACCCCGTTGGCTCCATGGCTGAGCGGGGACTCGAACCCAAATCCTCTGAGGCCCAGTCCCACGCTCTTCACCACTACACCACACTGGCTTTCAGCCATTCTTCAGTCATTCTGACCCCAGTATAACACCTAGGACTGTCATCTCTGTGGAGACTAGACATCTGTCAAGTTTTGCTTCACTCTGTTTCTCATTTTTCCCATATTAAGTTTATTTCATCCCATTTCACTGTCAGTCATACTTTTGAAAAATTGGCCCTATGTTTGGATGATTTTGTGTGCCTTTCTCCTATGGATGACCACATCTGGATTTCTTGATGCACCCTTCTATATTTGTGTGTGTGTTTGTGTGTGTGTGTACAATATTTATCTCCAACTTTTTTCCTTCCAAGGAAATCAAGGTAGCGTTGCATTTTCCCTGATATAATGCCCCTACGTAAGCTATTCTGGCAAATGTGCTTTTGTGGAAGAGGCATGCTGGGAAGGGAATGAAAGTGAGGCAGGAATCCATCCTCTGCAGGCCCCATACTTCCAACCATTGGCCTTGTTGCTCCAGTCAAATTTGCTCGCGTTGATATTCAGGGCAGGCTCAGCTTGCAAGAGCTGTATCTCCACCAACCACACACTGAAGGTCATTCGGCATATTTCAACTTTCAACTGATAAGGAGCATCCTGGAGCAGGGCCTGCTAGGGCTGTGAGTTCTCATCAGTAGCAAGGCCAAGCAGGCAAAACAGATGCCGTTCACGGCATGCTAGAAATTTGCAGAAAGTGTTAGCCACGGAAGGGAATTTGGTTGCAGGAATTTGGTTGCAAGTTAAGTGCTCTCCAGTGATCACAATTATCCCTGCAACACACACAACACCTTCCTCCACATGTTGCTTCTTGCTTCTGCAGTGGGCTTGGTACATCACATAGATCTCCAGAAACCTTGAGATTGCGGGGGGGGGGGGGTTGTGCTTACTAGCAGGGAGGGCTCCAACCATGTCTTTTCATTTTTTAAAGAGATATACTTTCACCCCCTCATCCAGAAGAGTGAGATACTAGAATCATGGTGGGACCTCATAAAGTTACTAAAACAAATGCTTTCATATTCCAGATTCGATGAAAAAAGAAAGCATCTTTTTCTGGTCTGGCATTGCAGTGGCAATTCTGATGGTCTTCCTGCTAATTCAGAAGTGCTGCCAGAAATACTATTGACACCAAGAGCCAAGGACTCCTGCCTTCTGCTACAAACTATTGAGCAGGAGATGCACGTGTTACCTCAGCAAGGAAAAAGATGGAAAAGCAGGACTCCAGAATTCTCCCCTTGACTGTTTGGAAGCATAAAATGCAGGTTTGCCTGAACTACAAAAAAAAAAAAAAAGACACACATTTAAAATAAATGTATAGAGTGCACTGAATGACAGAATTTGAGTCTGGTATTTTTCCCCCTCATGTAACTGGCTGCCACTTTCAGTATTGGCACCTCGTTTATGGAATTCGCTGCCCAGAGAAATTTGCCCGGTGCCGACACTGTACGTGATCCAGGGCCAGGCAAAAACATTTGTATTCACTCAGTATTTTAATATGTAAGCAATATGTTGTTAATATCTTCAGCCAAGTCTTCGTTTTACTTTCTGTTCTGGCTCTTGCTTTTATTAATTTAATTACATCAATTGTTTTGCTTAGTTTTACTTATTGTTTAATTAGAATGCTTTCTTGATTGTTAATCTGTTTTAATATTTTATTTATTTATTTATTTATTTAAACCTTTTGTATGCCGTCACTGCCTGGCATCTCAGGATGGCTCACAATACACACAGTTAAAATACAATAAAATGATCTTTCTAAATAACAAATCGATAAAAAGATTACGTAATGACAAAAAAACAGAAAACCAAGACAGCAACTGTTCAGCGATAAAATGCTAGTTTTTAAAATAGCAATTAAATAAAAAGGATTTAACCTGCCACCGAAAAGAATATAAACTCAGCACCAGGCACACCTCTGCAAGGAGCACGTTCCATTATATTATATTTGGAGTTATTGAGTGTAAACCGTTCAGGGACCCAAGACGGCTAGATGAGCAGTACACAAAACAAAGAAAAGGAGCATCATTCCTGAATGCATCCCGCCCATCTGGATTTTGGAATTCTTCTCATTGCGGATTTTGAGGAATCCCAGAGTTCCTTGCGTTCTGGGCATTGCGGGGCCTGGGGAGGTGGGCTCAGGCTGGCGCTCCAGGCCCCTGTAGGGCGGACCGGCTCGACTCTCTCCCATGCACGTGTAAGTAGCCGTGTCCGGATTCCTTTGCAGGAAACCATCCTCCACTCTCACTTCTTCCACTGGCGAATGCCAGGGCGTTGAGCAGGGTGCAGCCTGGGGCAGGGGGAGCAGCAAAAAGAAGAGGGTCTCTGAGCGCACGCACAGAGAAATCCCAGCACGGCTGAGGACGGACGCAGGAAAACGGCACGCCGGGCAAAGGCTCCGAGTTGATTTATTCCGCTTCTCCTGTTTCTCTTTCTAAAAAAAGAAAGCGGATGCTTTTTGCCGGCGGGGGCGGGGCGGGGTTTCCCGGCCCAAGGATCCCCCCTCGCCCGGCCGTTCCGCTTTCGCGTCCGCCCCCCTCGAAGCCCTGCAAAGGCGGGCAGCCCCTCGGCAGCCCCTCGGCAAGCGCGCGGCGAGGCGGGCTGGGGCGCGGCGGCAGGCGGCTGCTCGCCCCGCGGCCGGCGCCTTCCCAGCCCTCGCCTCGCCTCGCCTCGCCGCGCCCCCGCGCAGCTCTTCCCCGGGAGCAGCGACCCCCGCGCACGCCCGGCCGCCCCGCCCCGCCGCTTTCCCGTTAGCGGGCGCGGCGAGGCCCGGCCCCGGGGGCGGCGCCGGCGGGCGCAGGCCGGGGCCGCGGCGGAGGCAGCGCCAGAGCCGCGAGGGGCGAGGAGGCGAGGAGCGGCGGGCGAGCGGGCGAGCGGGCGAGCGAGCGACCGACCGGCGCCACGATGGGGACGGAGTGGCTGCGGCGCCCTAGCGCGGGGCCGGGGCCGGGCTGGAGGGGCGCCTGGAGGCCGGCGGCGCTCCTCGCAGGTGAGCGGGGCCCCGGGGCGCCTCTCGGCGGCTGCACGGCTTCCTTCCCCCTCGCGGCCGCCCGGGCGCGCCTGGCCCGGAGCCAGCCGGGCAGCGGGGCTGGAGCCAGGGTCGCGCCGGTCCCCGGGCGGCACACCGGCCCGCTGCCCCTTCCGAGCTGCGCTGAAATGCACGGCCGCCGAGAGAGGGATACGTGCCCACGCCCCGAAGCACCCCTTGCTTCCATTTTCGGAGGCCCTCTCGCCATCCCAAAGCGGGTTTTAGTTGTTTATGTCATTTCTGCACGGCTCTCTAGGCGGGTAACCACGGTAAAAGCAACATACGACACATAATACCGATACAGTAAAAGGAACATAAAATTCTATGCGAAAATGAAGGCATCTTGAAACAGAATTACAAAAGTTGTTATGTTTGAACTGTTTACATTTAACAAGTTAACTTGCTTTGCTTTGCTTTGCTTTACTCGTAACAGTGCAAGAGTTTGCAACATGTGCTTTTTAAAATGTATCCTGTGCTTTCTGGCTCTTTTCTGTGCTCCTTCCCCGATTATTCCGGGGAAAATGACTGGCCTGCAACGTCAGGGTTTAAGATTAGCAAGGCCATTTCTGTGATCTTTTCCCGGCACAGAACTGTCGTAATTTTTAATCTCCTGCAGCACATTGAAATTTGAGACCCTTGATGAATATGAGGCTTGGACCAAAGAGCCCTTCTGGGCCTGGCTCTTGCAAAAGGCCCTGCAGAAAGAGAGAGAGAGAGAGACAGGACACTTTGGGGAAGCTTTGGCAAGAATGATAAGTCTGAGTGGCCTTGAGATTCTCTCCCAGCCTCTCATTCTTTCTCTGTCCCCAAGAAACCACACTGGATTTTTTCTCACTGTATTATAAGTTGCTGTTCTTTTATGTGCATCCAGTCATGTCCCACTTAGGGCCACCCAATGGATGAGCATCCCCCAAAATGGCCTGCCTTTGGCAGCCCTGCTCAGCTCCTGGAAATTCCAGGCTGTGGAGTCGAGCCTTCTCCTTCTCGGTCTTCCTCTTCCTCCAGCTCCCCTCCCCTCCAGGGAGCCTGGTCTTCTCACACTGTGGCCAAAGCAGCTTCAGGTTTGGCATTTTGGCTTGCAAAGAAAGTTATGGCTTGGTTTGATCTAGGACCCGCTTGGACACCTTTCTGCTGGTCCAGCGTATTCACAAAGCTCTCTTCCAGAGCCATTTTCTTCCCAGCCACCTGCTGTCACCCGCACAGTACAAACCAGAGTTAGTGTGAACGTCACTGCAAAGATCTTCTACCAGCGTTTCCTTCAGCTGCCACTGCTGCCCAGTCACTGTCCTTCAAGGAGTTTTTCTGCCTCCATCAACATCTTCTCCTGCTGGGACCATTATGGCTGAAGCAGGTGGATACACAGTATCTGTACTGTGAAGAATATTCCCAGCATCCACAAAATGACCACGGAGCCACAGCCAGTGCAGAAAGGTCCTGCTGACTGCAAGGGCAGACGGAAGATGCTCCGAGGTTGGAGACCACCTCTGTCTACCCTTGGCACATGGACCTGGAATGCCACCCCCTGCTATGGCCAGCCAGATGGCATCTCTTGCATTACACCCTTAGAAGATCAGCAGTTGGGCAAATTAGAAACGTTAATACTCGTGGTCAGCACAATATGTTTTATTTACGGAGATGCAGGGGAAATGGATCTTATTCCCAATGAAGGTAACAAAATTTGAGAAAATTGCTTTTGTTCTCAGGGAAGTATATCCATGCCTAGGCAGAAAGTCACTGGATGATATTTGGGGGGTGGGGGGCAGGGGAGAGGAAGAGCTTCTAATTGCTAAAACACCAAATAGAACTACAAAGAGCTTCCCTGCAAACCAAGTTAATTAAAGGCAAATTAACTCTCAGACCTTGCCCATGTTAGGGAAGAATATCCATAGGAATTCTCTGGGTACAATTAATGGGAATAAAACACAATTAGGTACCCAAACTGTTACCGAACTGAGCACTTCGATGTATCAGCCAGTCCCACAATCAGAATCAAATGCTGCTAACGGTCCCTGAAACTCAGAGCTGTGTCAAGACATGAGCAAAGACGCTGAGAACTTCATTTCGATCAAACCACAAGCATCCTGTTTAAGGTTGGTGTTCACAAAAACAGGCAGGAGTAAATTGGCAGTTTTCTTTGATGACAGAGTAAATTGAGATAAGCAAAAAACGTGAACCGTTTCGAGATTCAAGATAAGTAGAATCTTTAGCATTATTTAGTGGCAGGATATGGGAAGGCTTTCCTGGACCTGATCATGCAAGCACCTACTCTGGCATCCTTCCACAGATCATATCTGTAAGACTCTTTTATCGTAACAAGCCTTACGGTAAAAACTTCCAGGTTGCATTTGTTAGTGTCGTGCCTGATGGCTCGACAGAGGCATCTACTCATGAGGAAGAGGCAGAAGCTAACAGTGAGTCAGGCATTGGAACAAGGGACTTATACCTGGGGCCCAGTGCTCAGACAGCCCCTCTGCAGCCTGACTCTGAGACTTCTGAGCAAGTAACCTCCCCACAGCCTGACCCCTTAGCCCCTGAGCGAATAGCCTCCCCACAGACTGACGGTGAGGCGTCTGAAAGAGTAGGTTCCCCTCATCCTAGCTCTGAGATGCCTGAACAACTCCCCCCCCCCCCCGGCTCCTGACTCTGAAGCTGCTGGACAGAGTCCGGAAAGGTGAGACAAGATGGTCTTCTGAGATAGCTCAGAAAGAAGAGAGCAACTGAACTGTTAGGAGTTTGTTGTTAGAGCTTATCAGTTACTTCGTAAATCTTGTAGAGAATAGCAATAAAAGTCTTTAGCTTCACTGCCGGCTGCTGTGTGGTTTACCGTATTTTTTGCTCTATAAGACTCACTTTTTTCCCCCTCAAAAGTAAGGGTCTGTACATATTATAGAGCGAATACGTGTGTGCAGTAAGTCTGTCAGATGTGCAGCCGATGGGGAATGTGCAGGTGATTAAGTGCCCATTTGATTCAGAATATTTTTTTTCTCGTTTTCCTCCTTGAAAAACTAGGTGTGTCTTATGGTCAGGCGCGTCTTATAGAGTGAAAAATACAGTAATTGGAGATGTGAGTTACAGCCTCACGACAGAAATCAAATAGCTGGTAACGCTTAGGCTCCATAATAATCCATAATAATCCAGCACAAATAACTATTTAACAGTATTTTACTCAATGCCTGATGGCATTCCATATGCCATTTCTACCTTTATCTATGATAATATGATAAATAGTATCATCTATGCTATTCAGACCTTTCTGACTTTTTCAGGTTTCCCTTTGTACAGTCCCAACGGAGAACCTTTTGTTGAATGATTGTAGGATTCATTGCAACATACTAAAGAGCAGCGGACTATTTCCTCAGAGCCGTCTCCTTCACAGCACTGGTTGGAGCACCGTTGTTCTATGCCCTAAGGTTTATCTGGTGGAAGTGAATGCCTTTTATTTAGTTATGTACCATATTTTTTGCTCTATAAGATGCACTTTCCCCCCCCTCAAAAGTAAGGGGAAATGTCTGTGCATCTTATAGAGCGAATATGTGTGTGCAGTAAGTCTGTCAGATGTGCAGCCCGTGGGGAAGTGATGGGGAATGTGCCTGTGATGATGTGCCCATTTGATTCAGAATATTTTTTTCTCGTTTTCCTCCTCTAAAAACTGGGTGCGTCTTATGGTCAGGTGCATCTTATAGGGCGAAAAATACGGTATTTGATCCACCATGTTTGTAGCCTGCTTCTTTAGCAAAAAACCCAAGACAGCTCACAGAAACCGCTTCTGTGCTGTATCCTAACAACAGCCTTGTGAGGCAGGTTAGATTGAGAGTGGGTGACTGGCCCAAAGTCACCCAGGGAGCTTCATGAGGACTAGAGTTTTGTCCCTCAGTCCAAAACTCCAGCAACACCACCCTGCCCTTTCTTTTTCCAGCCAAGAATACATGTTTTCTATACTTGTTATGCTTTACATGAGAATGTGTTTAAAATTCCTGCCACATCACTTGCTGTAGTATCACATTTCAACGTAATTGGTGATTTGCTCTTAGCATTTTATCATTTCTGATTATTAAAATGATGGTGACAGATTCCAGTCTCTTACTAGCCGGACCATTACTTCTCTGGCTGGTGACATGCTACTGACCAACAAGGAGAAGAAAGTTTTGGACTGTGGAATAGCCCTATTCTCAGATCTATTTGCCTAAGAGCGCAATCCTGCACATGCTGGAAGTTGTAGGTCTTTCTCCCGTCTAAATGTGCGCCATATTGCACTTTAAATAAATCAAACAATAAGGTTTGTAAAATGTGATACCAAGTGCTTCACTGGAGTTTGGAACCAGCCGTGCAAAAATAATATTTCAGGTTAAGTGTTATTTTGAAGTTATATAGTCCCTTACATGTGGCACTTCAAGTGTACTTCTTGGAAGGTCCAATTAAATTCTGTGCAAAACCTTATCTGGCACTTATAGCAAAGAGCCACAGAAAGGCCCTTGGACAAGATCAAATGGATTGTTTGTTTTCTAAGTGAACAGTGGGCGTATCTGCCTGTAACAGCAGCCCTTTGAGCCCCCTGGGTGGGAGCCCCCCTGGGTGGGAGCGAGCAGGTGTGTTGCCTGTATCGTAGCAGCCCAAAGTCTGAGTTCAGACGTCATATTTATCTATGAAAGAGTCAATCAAGAGTCGCAGAGTAGATGGAAAAGAGGAAGATGTGTACACAAAAGGCTCTCATTTTACCACGTTAAAATTCATTTAGAGTACACACAGCTTGCCTATTTTTTCCTGTCCTGAAAAATATGAAACAAAGATGATGTGTGAAACAGCGTGAAGTTTACAAGGCAATTTTCAAGAAAAATGCATTTGGCAAGACGTCTCTTCCTGTGTGAAAAAGGCGTGGGCAGAGCTCTGAAAGATTTTGTGCGGGTCTTTAATATGAAAATTAGTTTTTCACTCAGAAATACAGCACCAAAATCATACACACAATTTATACAACTTTAAATTTCTATGAATTGTGAAAGTCAAGATAAGCCAATCCATTAGATTTCAGACAACCTGTTTGAGAACATAAACACTACAATGCTGTTTTTAAAATTCATAACATTTGATTTTGTTGCCACTGGAAGCTCTCATGGGGGAAAATACTGTATCCTTAGAAAAAAATTAAAAATAACATCTTTGGGATTATGCAAATGTGAAACAATGTTTGCTGCACTTGTCGGCTTGGTAATTGGACTCTTGAGAAAATGTTGCATTGAGATAATACTGTGTTCTGCATGGAATTGGTGCATCTGTTGAAATGGTCCTTATGTTATAGGAATTTGGGAGGAGTATTCCAACTAATCAGTGTGGTGTGATGGTGGGAATGCCGGATTGGGAACTCGGAGAACCGGGTTCTGGTCTCCACTCGGCCATGGAGCTTGCTAGGTGACTCGGCTGGTCACCCACGCTCAGCCCAGCCCACCTCACAGGGTTGTTGTTGTGAGGATAAAATGGAGGTATGTAAGCTGCAAGAGGAAAAGAGCAACACGCAAAACTAATACAAGAACGGAATAAGAATAACGAGCAGCTGTTTCAAAGAAGGCAGTTGCAGCAAAACAGGAAGTTGTGGCTAGGAGTGCAGGGAAGGAGGTGGAGGTGAGGAGTAAGAGGTCCTGTACACACAGGTTGCGTCAAGGTGTCCTTGGGGGCCCTGCGTTGCCGCCGACCCCTGGTCAAGATCATTTCATGGAATTGAATCAAGACAACATGAGGCTGAAGGCCAGACAATGCCAGATGCTGATGGAAGGGGCTGGGAACATTACTAATGCAAAAGCGAAAGAGTTCGAAATGCTGAACTCTGCTGTGCGATGTCACTCGCCTAGTTATTTTAGGGTACGGTCCAGGGGTGGGTGATCACAGGGAAGGCTGCAGTTCCACTTCCAACCTCGGAAAGCTGTTCAAGGTCAATGCTCAAGCACCAACTTCGGAGTGCCCTCTCTCTCTCTGCCCTCACAGTTGAACCCCCCCCCCCCCCGGCAGCTCCTAGCGGTGAGCAGTGGGGCACATTCTGGAAGGCGGTGAGAGGTGGCGTCTTGACATCAGCACATTCTGCAAAAGGAAGAAAAAACTCCTGATAGGACTTTTGGCCGCTCCTCCCCAGCCCACTGGAAGGCATTCCTGCAACAGTAGCACAAGTTTAGCATATGAAAACATGATATCAGTGCTTTGAACAATTTGCAATACGCTTGCAGAAATAGCATGAGAATGATGCATCTGAGAGGCGTGTGACATGCCCAAGAATCGAGGATTGCAATGCCATTAAAAATTCCCCTGGTGCGGATCCCCCACCCCTCCAGGTGCCTAAATGATTGCTCTTCTGGGAAGAATAGGATAATTGTTCCATAAGTTTCGATTTCTTGTGAATTTCAGATCTTTCCTACATGGTAAGAAAGGTTTTTTTCCCTGGTGCTTGCGGAGGACAAATCTTAGAATTTGATTATGTTGCCCCCTGGTGATCGTTTCTGGAAGGCACACTGGACTGATGGAAGGCATTTTGTTGTTCTAGTATCAAATGTGGTACACGTGCGCCCCCATCCCAGGACATGTGGTGAAATATGCATTGTAATCTGTAAGGCCGACATGAATTTGTGCTGCTTTGTAGGAGGGATCTGTTCTAGACGCATTCTAAATCAGCTTAGAGGAAGTGAATGTCTGAATGGAAGTGGGCAGGAGACAACGGGATGGCGTTCAATGTGGAGAAGCGCAAGGTCTTGCACTTGGGGCATAGGAATAGCTGTCATAAGTACAGGTTAGGGGACAAGTGGCTGGAGAGCAGCACTTGTGAAAGGGACCTCGGGGTGCTGGTTGACCGCAGGCTGAACATGAGTGTCAGCCGTGTGATGCGGTGGTCAAGAGGGCGAACGCCACCCTTGGTTGCATAGCCAGAAGTGTGGCTTCTAGATCAAGAGAGCTATTACTAACACTCTACACGACTCTGGTGCGCCCGCAACTGGAGTATTGTGGTCAGTTTTGGGCCCCTCATTACAGAAAGGATATAGCCAGGTTGGAGTCAGTGCAGCGTAGGGCCACAAGGATGGTGGCTGGTTTGCAGGGGATGCCGTATGAGGCGAGACTGAGGGAACTGGGTCTCTTCAGCTTGGAGAAGAGGAGACTCAGAGGGGATATGTTGGCGACATACAGGTATGTGACGGGGTGTCACATGGAGATGGGGAGAGGCCTGTTCTCCCCTGCAGAGGAAGGCAGGACGCGCTCCAATGGAGCAAAGCTCAGGGAGCCAAGGTTCAATTTGGATGCCAGGAAGCACTTCCTGACAGTTAGGACCCCGAGGGCGTGGAATGGGCTTCCACGGGAGGTTGTTGAGGCCCCATCGGTGAGGGTGTTCAAAGATAGGCTGGACATGCACATGGTGGGCATGTCATGAGCGGAGCCGGCTGGTGCCAGAGGTCAGACTAGATGGCCCGGGAGGCCCCTTCTGACTCGCTCTGTTTCTATGTTTCTATGAATGTCTAGACCAGTGATGGCGAACCTTTTAGGGACCGAGTGCCCAAACTGCAACCCAAAACCCACTTATTTATGGCAAAGTGCCAACACTGCAATAAAACCTGAAAACAGCCAGTCCAAGCAGATATATATATGTCCCTGGAAGCACACTTAAGTGGCCATGCCAGAGCTCGGACGAGTCGCGGCTTGTGATGTCATCGCCTGGCACCGCTACTCCTTTCTGAGCATGCGCATGGCCCCTGTGTGCGCTGTTATCCAATGCTCGGCTGCTGGGGCGATGCTGGGGCGACTTGGCTCGCATGCCGACAGACAGGGCTCTGTGTGCCCGCTGTGCCATGTGTGCCAGAGGTTCACCACCACTGGTCTAGACAAACAATTTTCTAACTAAAAGCTTTATGATGTTAAAACTGACTAGCTGAGTTGGCTTTGTAGTACAAAAGAAAAGCTTGGCTGAAGTCAACAAGGAAAGATACAAGCAGAGTTTGAATACTGCTCTTTAGGGAAATGCCACTTAAGGATACAGAGTGGATTGCAAAACAAATCCACCTACTCCCTTCCGAACCAAAAAGGGTCGACTCCCTCTTCAAGGTGGATCCTGCTGCTTTTGGGCCAGTTGCTCATCGGATGCTTCACAAACAGCCCACCTTCTTAACCTGACACCACATGACTGGACCGATGCCCCTCAGTCAGTCCCCACACCTCTCCGCTTGCTCACTGGCATTTCCCATCCATCTTGAAACTGCCTGGCGTATCCTTGGGTCCGTGGAATTCCAGCTGTGAATTCCAGCCTGCCTCTTCCTCTCCCACTGCTGAATTAGAATCTGAGACGGCCACTGCTGAAGGCTGTGTGATGACAGAGGGGGACCTGGTCCCTACATCAGAAAGCATCTTTAGTCAGACGGGGACAGCCCTTCAGCTGGAGCCTCCAAAGTAGCTATCAGCCTGCTTGCTTTGGAGAGAGGCCTTCTGAAGCTCGGGTGCACGAGCTGTGACTGGACCTGAAGTCCCCCTTGCAGCCACTCTGTGTCCACGTTTGTTTGGGATAAAGGATGTGAGGCACTGTTAGGCAGGATGCTAAACATACGGAGAGTTTAACATGCTTGGCAGAATAGGAAGGCTCCTAAACGCGACTTCCTGAGCTTTGCCATCGGCTCCTACTGATTGGGCATTTAGAAGATCTTAACAAGGATTGTGATGCAGAGAAGAATGAGAACTTTCAGGAAATGCTGACCCCTATTTCTGTCAGGCTTCTAATTATCCGAATTGTGTGGTGTGTGGCACGGGTCTTGCTGGTCTCATCTTTGCAAAGGCATCTTGTTCCCTTACCATATGAACTCAAGGATCACAGGAGAGTGGAGAGTCAGAGAAGCACAAGGGCCAGGGCAAATTCTGGGCACATTCCCACAGCTTCCAGGCATTGTCTTCAGGGGCTGGAGGAGTATTTGGGGGCCCAGCTCAGAGGTCCTGTGACATCAGCCCTGGCACTCCAGACCCAGAGCTTCTGCCTCACCTCCAGCACAGAAGAAGCCATGCCGGCTGCCTCTCCGAGGTCGGAATTCCTCCTCTGGAAGGGCTCTCAGGCCATGCCAGGAGAAGCAGGGGCTGGGCTGGCAGTTTGTGCTGTACCCAAGCAGCACCACAGCCTCCTTCCCTCTCCCCTGTAGCCTCATTTCAATAGCGATGAGATGAGATGAGGGGCGCGAGGTGCTGAGCCTCACACCTCATGTCCTGCATTGGGTGGCTCAGAAGGGCAGAGGATGGATTGTGCCCTCTGTTTTTGTAATGAAATGTGCTTATTTACCATCTTCATTATCATTCTTGATCATCTGCACCATTGTCATCACAATCGGCAATCCTGTCATTGCTGCACTGGCTGCGTTATTTTAAGAAAAGTGAGATTCCTCTATAGTGAGGTATTTTCTGCCACTGTAGCCTCTGCAGAAAGTAATCTGTAGTGAGGAGAGCCCAGTTCTTGCTGCCCAGAGGGGCCTTTTGTGAAGGTTTCGTTCTTCTTTTCCACTTTGCAGCCTCCATCCTCAGTTCCTGCTTCCTGCTGACTCAAGCCCAGGATGGGAGACCACAAGTGATACCTGTCACATGGTCACCCCAAGATCCAACAGCAGGAGAGAACGTGACCCTAACACCAGGAGGCACTTTGGAAAAGTATGTCAGCTGCAGCTGGTACCGAGGGACAGTAACGGATGTGGCAAAGCGGATCCTTGTCTATTACTTACCTCCACTTGCTCAAGGGCAAATTAATGGACCTTCCTACACTGGGCGTGAGACAGTGGACCTAGACTGCTCTCTTCACATCCGGAATTTAACATTGACTGACTCCGGAAACTATACCGTGTCAAAAGATGGAGGTGTGACTGCAATTGGGCATGCGATCATAAAGGTCTCAGGTATGTTTCATTCGTTCTTCAGCCGTTCTGGTCTCTGGGTCCCTTCTGCAGTCAGCTTAGAGCCCCCTCAGTTCGAACCGAATGATCGAAGCTGTTGTCAAATTTGGTTTCAGTCAGCTTGTCATTTTTCCAAATTTAAGTTAGTTTCATTCTGGTTCCACATGAGTTTGCATTTGCTTTTAAAATTCTGTCTGGAAATCTTTGCTTGTTTTTGTTTGCTTTGCTCCAAATGGGTTCATGCAGCCTTTTGTCTCCGAGCTGCCGGTCTGGCACCAAGTCAAGAGACACAATGCACAAAGTCATCACGTATTGTTTGGATTATCCAATCGTTTCAGGGCGCTTCTGCTGCCAGGCTGCACGTACACGGGGGGGAGGAGGAAAAGAAGCCCAACTAGGGTAGTGGAGAACAGAAAAGCTTCGTGGCAAAGCGCCCACCATGTCTTGGCATCCCTCCAGAGCAACATGCCCCTAGCCACTTCCCTATTTCCATAAGCAAGTTCCACGTGAACTTGCCAATCTGCCCTTTCCTTCCTTACAGGCACGTCCCTCCCATTGATTGCAATAGGGCCAGCCTGTGGAGACGAGCAGGATGATTTTCTGACCAATTTGTGCACAAGGGGCCAGCTACTCAGCCCTTGTTCCCTCCAACCCCCTTCTCAGAGAACTAGACCTGTTTCAGCACTATGAAAGCCGGGTCACACCCTTCCCGTTTTTGCACGGATTGCTAAGCCCTGAACTGGCTCTATCAACTGGCCATTCCAAAAAGAGGGGAGGATGCTGAGCATCCCCTGACCCCTGGGCAGAATTGCACCAGTCATCATGGGAAGTGCCACGCTGCAGTCAAGCAGCCCCTTTCTTTGACGACATAGGTCAAAAGGCCACCTCCCAGCCCCCTTGGCGAGTTGCAAGCTGCTGCTTAGACTTGCTTTCGCCGCACTGGCTTCCGCATCATCGTTTTCCCTGTATAAGCTGCAACGCGCCTCCTATTGCGTTCTTTTTCTTTATAAGATTTATGTGGCTGTCAGACAGTGATGGCAAAACCAAAAACAACAAGGAAGGCAGAAACATAGATGTCTTGCATCACGTCTGGTGCTTCCCGTTGCAAGGGATACATGTGGGATTTATATGTAGAAAAGGCTAAGGCATGTGTAGAGTGGAGCATCATAAGCAGGGCAGAGGTAGCATGGAGCAGCCTTCCCCAACCTGGTGCCCTTCAGGTATGCTGAATGACGACTCCCAGAATGCCCGACCAGCACAGCTATGCGCAAAAATGCTGTTTCCGGGACATTATCCATGGTGGATCATGTAAGGGAAATGAAAATCAAGGCAGGAGGGGAAACGAGTCGTGAACCCTCCCTCAAACACTGGCAGAATTGCACCCTTTTGATCCTGTTCTGCCACCCACTCGCTCTCTGCCTGGCAATCTTTTCCTGGTGGCAGAAGAAGCATCTTGGGGGGCGGGGGGGGGTCCTTTCAGGTTTGCACAGCACTATTCCAGGGCATCGAGAAGGTGGTGGGCATGGCAAAGCCAGTTCTCCCCCGCCCCGCCCCCCAAGTCTTTCACGTCTGACATGCTGTGCCATCTGACTTGTCACCCGGGTGAATTTGGCCCAGGGATGACGTCATGGTTGCACAGAGTATGGGACAGGGACTGGGTTCACATGAAACAACCAGTCCCCGAAGGTTGTCCCCCACAATGGGCTGCCATGTCATGCAAAGCCATCCAAATGTCTGCAGGGTGTTTGGGAGCAACAAGCCACGTTGACAATCCATGGCTTGTTGTAGGCGTTGTTATGCCCCCAGTGGGTTGTCCTGTTGCTCGAACACAGGTCACTGGGCCCATCGTGGACACCAGGAATCAGCTGAAGGGCAGGTGGGCTGGACCTCTTACTGCTCTTGCCAGGCATCCAGCAGTGGCCAGGTGCACCTGGGGACAGCCGACCCCGGCTTGCTGCCCTCCCTGCTGGATTCCAACACGGTCCTCAGCTCACTGTGGTGGTGTTTGTCCCTTTAACTGTTGTGGGGACTGTGCTGCTTTGTGTTGTTCTGAGATAGCAAAGTCCGTGGCTTCTTGGCATCATGAGCTGTCAGTGTGTTGAGCCGTGGTCCAGAGAAGGTGAGTTCGTTACACGGTTAGGTAAGCTTCCTTCATTACTTGACAGGTTGTAAACTCTGTTATGCCTATTTCAAACACACTGCCTTAGTCCAGATTTCTCTCTTGCTTCTGGAGCAGGTTTGGTACGTTCACACAGACTCTTCTGTCACTTCCAGGGAGACCCAGCTGCTTGAGCTTACAGCCAGAGAGAGCTCGAGACCATTTCCCTTTAAATCTGTGCATTGAGAAATAGATACTTCCCAAAGGAAGTATCCTGCATCCCAAAGGAAGACAAGCTAGATTTTTGGCAACCTTGCTCAGCACATCATGGCATCTGCTTTCCTATTTCAGATCGCCCGGGGGGAATAAGCAACATCATTCTCTGGAGCATTATTGGGTCCCTCATTGGAGTACTGATCTTGATTGCAATTCTGCTTTTCATCTTTCTCCGTGAGTAAAAGGCATTGGAACTGAATCGCTTTGGATTTCTGGGTTCTGCTACCAGCTATACAGCAGAAATGGCGGGTCAAAATGTGAACACAGGGGCAGCATCAAAAGTAGGCATGACTGGGTGCCTCTTGGAGCTCACACTTTTTGGGGATCACAGCTCCTCTTCCGTACTGCAGAGTGCTTGTTCGCCTGCCTTTTGCTCTAGCCCAGGCAATGAAGGGGTTAAGGAGGAGGAGGAGGAGCTGCCATGCCCAGGATGCTCAGTGGCAGGAGCAGCCAGTGGCAATGGCAATGACTTGAGCCCTGAACCAAGGGAGAGATCCCTGGAGGGTGCCTTGCCCAAAGACCTGCAAAACCCAGGGAAGGGTGAGAGGCTGGGAGTCTGCAGACAAGGAAGGGGTTGTGTCTGAGTCAGTGAGCTGTTTCAGACTGCAGAGTCAATGTTGCAGGCCTTGGGCTATGCAGGTAAATTGCACGTTTGAACCAAAAGTATGGTGTGCGTTGTATGTTAAGATTTAACTCCCTGTCTTCTCAGGTTCCCATCATTAAGGCGATGAACTTTCTGCAGACGGTTGAGCTGGCCTGAGAAAGGTATTGCTCTAATATGGATTTTGGAATTCTTCTCACTGGGGATGCCTAATAGGATTTTAAGGGTGCTCGGTATCTCCTAGAAGTTGATGCACCATGACTAGGGGAGAAGTCAGGATGCACCGGTTGGGGGGGCTGGGGAGGTAGCAGAAGGCAAGGTTAGAGTGGAGCATCTTCATTCCTTCCCCTCCTTTTCCAGCCCTGTTCAGATTTCTCTGCACCACAAACTCACTCCCTTGACTCAATCAGCAGAGGATTCTAATTAATTTAAGATGCAGCCAGGAGAGGCGCCGATATGCGGTTTGAAGCACGGTTCCTTTGCACAGAACCTTCTTTATGCGAGGCTTTTGCTCCAGGAAAACTGCAATTCTTTTCTGTATTGCAGCAGAGTAAGATCTGCTCCTGGCCTGAACACCCTCTTGTCTTGACCACAGACAATAAACAGATCGGTATCGAGGTCCAGAATCTTGGCACAGATGCACTGAGGATCCAATTCCATAATCCAAACCTCACCTGGAAGCATTGCAGGACATCTGGGTGGAACATCCAGATTCCAAATAACAATAACCCTGCAGCTCAAATATTCATATTTATTTGCTGCACTTCCAAAATGTTTGCTGCTTTCAACAGTAGGAAATGTAGAATTCTCAGTCTATGAAAACAAAAACCCGGAAAGGGTGCGATCCGGGACTTTCGACCTGACGCTTCTCCATTTATCTCTTCAGACTCTGCAGCCTGGAAGCCAAACCGCATCTGATGAATGGATGAGGTAGCAAGTGAAGCTACCCAATTAGTGACTCTCCTGCTGATTCCAGGCCGTGAGAGTTTTGTACCAAATTAACAGTAAACCAGGGATCAACTGTCAACTCTGAATCAGTTCATAAATCCTTTTTGAACGTTTAATGGGAAGTGTCTTAACATCCTGTTGCTACAAAAATATGTGCCAAGGAAGGATTTTAAGCCGTTTTAAGCCATTGGTTTATGCAACTGAAGAAACCAAGAATTTCACTGGTTCAGCGAAGAGTCCTGAAAGATCTTTGAAGACTGCTGATTTTGCTGTGGCTGGTGAACATGCCAGCCCTTCTGGAGACGGCTGCATCGCCTGGCTTCAGAGCCGAGCATCTCCTGGAAAAGCCGGAGAAGGACAACACAGGGTCACAATTAGCAATTTCCTGAAAAGTTCCTATGAAGCCCAGACACCAATAGAGGGCGGTATAATCCCACATATATTGTTTTAACTGTTGTACAAGCTTATTCCTAACAGCAACACATGTTCTGCCTTAAAGTGTACCTCCAACTCTCTTTCGAATGCTTATTTTATGGCCTGTTTTATGATCTTTGCAAGGTGCATGGTTTGAACTTGCCAAAATCCGAATAAAGATAATAATGCCAAGTCTGTAGTCGTGTGTTACTCACAAAGCATCTGAAATGGCTAGTGCCTGTGAATATATCAAAAAGAGATCGGCCAGGGCTTCACAATAACCCCGTGAGGAAGGGAGGCTGAGAGTTGGGTTCATGCGACAATTAAGCCCCTTGGGAAAGCTAACCAGGCTCCTAAAAATCCCCAGTGCCTGAGCAGTGGGATATACATCCAATAAATTAATAGATGCATCGGAGAGCACTGTTCCTTGGCCAGTGCTGAAGTCAGATCCAGCTTCCAGACTTCGCTACATAGAAAGGGAAGGGTGACATCTTGGCTGAAGCAGCAAAGCCCCCTGGGCCAGTACTGGGCATTGTATTCCCGCTGGCTCGGAGTCCGTCTTTGCGGAGCTGGTTGTTGCAAAAGCGCCTTGGAATCCCTGCTAGTTCAGGGTCTGAGAGTTTGTGGATGCTGGCCGTGGCCAGCAAGCCACCTGAAGTATTGGTAGCCCACTACGTGGCCACAACATTCTGTTACTGAAAGCCTTTATCAATGCGTCCTCTGGCTTTCCAGGGCTTTGTCCTGGGGGACGCACCCTCCACTAATGTGGCTGCCCCACCAATTACATTATTCAAGACGGCACAAAACACAACCTGGGAAAATGTTATCCCGCTCTTTGGATTTCTTGTGCATGCAGGATAACTCCCTCGAAGGTTGTTTTGTGCTAATTAGCGAGGCACGAAGATGCCTGGGATTAAAGGCCGCTGGTGCCAAAATGTTTTGTTCTCTCTCCATCACCTCTTCCTCTCCTCCATGAAGCTGCCTTACTCGCCGCCCCTAGCCCAGGTCCTCCCATCCTGAGATCTTTGGGGTTGTACTACAACTCCCATGGCTGGCTAGGTATGCTGGGAGTTGGGCTCCAACACATTCGGAGGTTGGCAGGTTGGGAAGACTTCTCCAGAGTGTGTCAGTGCAGGCACGGAGCTGTCTTTGGGATTGTCCATCTCCGGCACCAAATGTTGCAATGTATGATTCATTTTCCTTTTATTAATAGCAAAACTTGCACAATGCTTCAAGTGAGAAAACCTCCCAGGGGCAGAGTTCATCTCTCACACACACACCACCTCTTCCCACCCAGCCTTCCTCTTCCCTGCTTTCCCTTACACCCAGTGGTGAGACTGATGAAGCTGCTGGACTGAGACTGGAGCGATTCAGGTTCCAGTCCCCACTCAGCCCCTTGGCTGACTTTGGGCCAGGCATAGACTCAGCCTAGCCTTCCTCACAGGGTTGTTGTTATGAGGAAAAAACGGAGGGCAACTGCATAAGCCACTTGGGTCCTTCCAAGAAGAAACATAAAAACAGAGCGAGTCAGAAGGGACCTCCCGGGCCATCTAGTCTGACCTCCAGCACCAGCCGGCTCCACTCACAACATGCCCACCATGTGCACGTCCAGCCTAATAGAAACACAGAAGTTGGGATACATAAGGAATAATTAATAATACTCCACAAGGCAACATCGCAGGTGCTAACTGGTGCCCGGGCAGTCCCTCCAGGGTCTCACGAAGGGATGTTCCCAGCGGATTGCGCTTCCAGGGCGACTCAGACTAACCCCCAGTGACATCCGCGAGGCTTCCCGTGTTAAGTGAGCGGATGGGGGCACCCTAAGCTCGCCCGAGAGAGCCCGTGACGCGCATTTTCCAGCTCGGCTTGGCTCGTCGCCACTCTCCTATGCAATCTGGCCTGCCCCAGCCCCAGCCCCGTGTGCCCCCGATGGCTCCGACCTCGGCTCCCGCCAGCCCCGGCCGGCATGCCCAGTGGTGGCGAGCGCGGCAAGAGGCGGGCCAACACATCTGGACGGCACCGCGTTGGCGAAGTCTGCGCTCCCCCCCTCCCGCCCACAAACGCCCCCCCGCGGGATCCCCTGCCGCGCGTCCCCCCCCGCCGCGCCCCCGCGCAGCTCTTGTCCCCGCGGCAGCGTCCCCGCGCACCGCACGGCCCGCCCGGCCCGGCCCGGCCCGGCCCGGCCCGGCGAGAGCGCCGCAGCGCGCACGGCCGCCGCCTCGCCTCGCCTCGCCTCGTCCCTCCCCGCCTCTGCGCTCCGAGCGCCGCCGCTGTCCCGTTAGCGGGCGCGGCGAGGGGCGAGGCAGGCCGGCCTAGCGGAGGGCGGCGCCGGCGAGGGCAGGGGCAGGAGGGGCCGGGGCCGCGGCGGAGGCAGCGTCAGGCGCCGAGCGCGGCCAGGCGGACTGCGAGCCCAGCCAGCGAGCGAGCGAGCGAGCGAGCCGCCCGCAGGCGCCACGATGGAGGAGACCCGGGCGGGGCGGCGGCGGCGGCGGCCGCCTGGTTGCGAGCCGGGCTGCAGGGGCTCCTGGCCGGCGACGCTCCTCGCAGGTGAGCGGGGACGGGCCGGTGCGTTTCTGTGCCGGTTGCCGGGAGGCGCCTGTGCGCAAAGGCGAGGGCGAAGGAAAGGAATCACCCAGCGGCTGCCCCGGAGCAGCTTTGGCGAGGGTTCCACCCGGGGGGCCCTTCGGAGCCCCCCGTCTCCCTTTCTCTGTCCCCTACCCTCCCCCCCCGCGCGGAGCTTCTTTCTCACGTTATTGGGATATACCAGAACAAGCGGCCCTGATTCCAGGGGTAGCCAAAGGGGGTGTAGGCACGGACCTTTTCAAACTCGCTACAGAACAGATCATTCCGTTCACCTGTCCTCAGGTGAGTTTAAGGGCAGTCCGCCCTGCCTTTCGGCAGCGTGACTGCAAGAGCTTCGCACAGGCAGCTGCCTCCCCAGTCATGGAACTGGGAATGGTGGGGGTGGTTTTAATTTAAAAGCAATTGATCTGTTATTTTTGCCTGGATGGAGAATAACTTGTACAGGTTTCTGCCTTTGGCCAGTTGAGACATTATGAACCTTGGCATTGGAGGGAGGGGGGATTTGTACCGGACTTGTTTGGACCGGTATCTAAATATTCTAATACTGGGAGCAAGTGCCCTGCCAAAGAGTCCTTTTTCTTTAGGCTGTAGGATGAGCCTCTTTCCATAGTAGATGGAATCAGGATCAGGCCAGAGCTGGCGGACTAGATTAATAGGGAGCAAGGAGGCTGGTGAGACAGAAACAGGTTAACAGGTTGATTTCGGATAGGCTGGAGGGAACCCTCATCATGCAGATATTGACATGAGACGAAGCTTTCCCGGTTGGGCAGAAGAAGCCTGTGGGATGCCCAGGCTCACTTCCTCTAAGCCAAAGGTGCTCATGCAGTTGGCTGGCCAATGCCCCATGACCTCGGATGCCCCTGGTCTCTCGCCACGGAATTCTGTTCCACAGGAATCCTAAATTTATACTCTTTTCGGCACCAGGCCGAAACCTTAAATAAAAAGGTTTCGGCCTGGTGCCGAAAAGTTTAGTTGCTCAGTTTGGTTTATTGTTTTGTTCTGTTTTATTATTGAAATTGTTGTTTTAATTGTTCTTTTAAGTATTGTAAGCCGTCCTGAGATCTTGTGTAATAGGATGGCATACAAAAGCTTTTAGTGAATAGATAAATTATGTATTTATTAGATTTATATCCCACCTCTTTTCTTACAAAGAACTCTTTCAACCTCCTCCTGTTCTCATTTTCACCCCCACAGCAACAACCCTGTGAGGTAGGCTGGGCCAAGAGTCTGTGACTGGCCCAAAGTCACCCAGGTGGCTCCATGGCCGAGCGGGGACTCGAACCTGAATCGTCTGAGTCCCCGTCCCGCACTCTTAACCACTACACCCCACTGGCTCTCCTGCTTGTGCTTTTCCTGCTGGAAAGAGTGATAAAGATAAACTGAGGGGGGAGCGAAGACCATCATCCACTGTGACTGATAGGGAGCAGGAATTTCCCGCAGGAAAGAGTAACTACGGTGCATGTGGTGTGCATGCTTCTAAAGGGTTCACTCCTTTTCTGGGAATCCCCAGCACATTTTTTTTTTTTTTTTAAACAAACCTACCATGTTATCCCAGAGAGCAGAATGTAGTTCCATGGAAGTGGGTGGAAGCTGCGCATGCAAAAAGCAAAAGAATTTTGACAGCCAAAACAAACATGATGAGGAAAGTGGTGATACAGTCATTGGACCATGGACACACCCTTCTTCAGAAAGTTTGAGCGCTTCATATTAGCGCTCGGTTAGTTTAGCCAGGGCAGTAGTGCTGGGGAAAGGAGTATCTGTCATTCTCACCAGCCATAAATTACTCCCATTAGCCCCACCTGGAAAAAGAACACAACATCAGCTGATCAGACCCCAGTTCTCCCCTGCCATCTCTCATCTGGATCCCCATTGTAAAGTTTACTGTCTTTGTTCTTGAGGTTTTCATCAATGACATTTGACAATAGGTGAATAATATTTACAGGGTGACAATTGGCGGTGCTGCCTGTACTTTGCCCTGGAACAATTAAAACCGGAGTTCTGTGCTGACAAAGGCTTGGTGCTGTGGCTTGTATCGGTTATGCAAATGAAGTATGTTTAAATATGCTCCTTTTTTTGGTTTAATTTATGCTGCACCGTCTAGACATTGGCAGGGAAGATGAGTTATGCTGAGCCTCTTTCTTCCTGTACTTCCACATGAATGCTAAAGCACCTGAGCAGGAAGCTTTAGGGCCTGGTTCTTCTGACCTGTCGCCACACTTCCTGCAGCAGCTGGGCTTTTGCACTGACCTCAGGCCAGGCGCTGAACGAACTGGATGAGCTGTTCGGTGCAATGATTGGTGGGCTGGTGTTTGGGGGAAGCACTGTTGGGGTGCTCGTGGGAGCAGACCCTCTTGGTCTGAGAGAGGGCGTGCTCGGAAGCCCAGAGGCGCTGGCTCAGAATGGCTGCTTCGTCTTGAAAGGTGCTTGAGACAGGGTCTTCTGCAGCACCTGGGCCATCTTGCTCCAGTGGCCCACAATTCCCCTCACCGGCAACCCACACGGTTGTCGGCCCTGCTGACTAGGCATGACGCAAGTTGTGGGATAGCACATCTGGAGGCCCCCAGTTGTGTGTAGCTGCCCTTGAAGGTTCCTCTTCTGAATGAGGAAATTTCCTGCTTTGGTTTCTTCCTCCTGGTTGAGTTGCAAAGGGAAGAGGCAATTATAGAAGGTCCAGGGAACTCCTTGCTCTGCAGGCTTTTGGCTTCAGTTTTGCAAATAGATAAGGTCAGGCTGGGCTTTTTTGAAGATTCCAGTTCAGAAGGTATGTAGAGAAACAAGTGAATTCTGCTCTCTGTACAAAAAATTCCTGCTCACCAAGCAGGAATCTGAGGAAAGATTCCAGGCTTGTCTCCTCTCCAGTTTATCTCTGTGTGTCAGGATTTCAAACAACATAGCAATTGTTTGTGTGTGCGCACATGTGTAGGTACAAATCAACTTTCTATATTATCTCATTGTGCTGATTTCATAGGATCATAGAATAATTTTTCTGTATGCAGGCTTTTAAATACTGTCCTCCATAGCTAATTTGATTCTCAGAATAGTTTACAAGATTAAAAATAAGGCTAGACTAAAAATACAATAAAATAGCAAAACAGTCACCTTGTATTACAATAACAATGCATTTCAGCAGTCCCCCACTTGAGCCAACGAACAAGAAAAGAAATAAAGTAAATGATAGAAGTAAAATAAACATAAACATCTAAAAAAAATAGCTTAAATAAACAGTGACTATACAGTTCTGCCTGGTGTAGTACCTCTCCTGGAGGCCATATTGAGCTGTGTTTCTCAAGATGTCAGAGGGATTTTATCCTTTTGCAATGAAATGGATTTATTTGTATTCCATTTTATGCAATTATTTAGCCACTCTGGGCTCCTTGTGAGGAAGGGTGGGGTATGTATAAAGATATGTGCTGATTTATCATGTCTTCATAATCACGACTGATTATGTTCAGTGTCACGGTATTGTCTACATACTTTTTGGAAGAATGAGGCACCTGTATAAATGAGGGATAGTTTTGGTTGGAGCATCTGACAAGCTTATTAAGAGAGTCATCTCTAATGGGGAAAGCCCAGTTCTTACGTTTCGTTCTTCTTTTCCACTTTGCAGCCTCCATCTTCACTTCCTGCTTCCTGCTGACTCAAGCCCAGAATGGGAGTCCACAAACGATACCCGTCACATGGACACCCCAATATCCGAAAACAGGAGAGGACATGACCCTAAGAGCAGGAGGAACCTTGGAAAAGGTTGTCAGCTGCAGCTGGTTCCGAGGGACAGTAACTGATGTGGCAAAGCGGATCCTTGTCTATTACTTACCTCCACTTACTCAAGGGCAAGTTAATGGATCTTTGTTCACTGGGAGAGAGACGGGGGCCCCAGACTGCTCCCTTCACATCCGTAATTTAACATTAAATGACTCTGGAAACTATACCGTGTCAAAAGAAGGAGTTATGACTGCAATTGGCCACGCGACCATAGAGGTCTCAGGTAGGATTCACTTGTTCTTCAGCCATTCTGACTCCTGTGTCCCACCCAGAGTTCATCCTAGAATCCCCTCTGTTCTGACTAAAGATCAGAGAATTTATCAAGCTGGGTTTCATTCAGTTTTTCATTTTCCCAAGCTCCAATTTCTTTCATTCCAGATTTGCATCAATTTCCATTTTTTTAAGAATTCTGCATGAAAATGTTTACCAATGCTTGCGTACATTTCTTCCAATCTGTGGATGTTTGTACACACATTTCTTAATATACCCTTTTTTCAAGCCATTTTCCCCTAACATTATGTGTTTGTAAGTTTCATCATTCTATGCATTTTTGTTCAGATACCTGTACAGGAAACTGTATAGACAATTTGAAAGGGGGGAATAGGAAAGGATGAGTATTTTGATTCATGTAGAAATTAATGCAAAGCAGATTTTTTTTTTTAATCTTCCCAAACTCTGACTCGAGCTAAAAAAATCTTGAGGAATTCCTTAAACCACCCAGCCAACTTCCTCATCCGCAGAATCACAGGTACACTCTGTGTCATGGTCTGTGTATCATAGAACATATTGTACCACTGTCAGCTAAAAAGCACAGTCAGACATAGCAGGTGAACAACCAGCCAGAGCTGCATGAGGAAGAAGGGAACAGGTCTCAGGATAATTTATATCTTTCAGAGGAGGCGGAGTTTTGTCTTCTGAGGCATCGTTTCTCCGTGACTTTGGGGCCCACTTGCTGAAGGGGCCCTGGCCTCCTAGACTTATTATTGAAAAGAAGCTGATTCAGCCAAATAGAGAATGAAATCCATGTCTGAGCCTGTCTAAAATGCATCTTTGCTTTAAGGAAACGGATATGCAAAATATATTATCATTATGAGGCATTTATGTTGGTAAATGAAAGAAACTGTTTTCCATGCTTCCGGTCTCATGCAAAAGGGAGTGGGAGAGAGATGGGGCCGCTCATTCCCACGTTTCCTGTTTCTGACCAGTTGAGCGGGCTTGTCTCATTAGCCTGATGAAGCTTGTCCAGGGATGTCTTCATGGCAGGCTGAGCTTGCACAGGGTTGTATCTCTGCCCCTGATAGATGGAGGACCATCAAAGAGTCTGGGCATCTGTGCACTGCTAAGGAGTTGGGGCACAGAGTGAGTGGAAGCAGGAGGCATCCAAGCTGTTGACGCACTCAGGAGTCGCTGCAGCCCTGGGCAAACCGGTGGGTCCGATTCATACTGTGTGGCATGTCCTGACACAATTATGCAGTCCTACAAAGCTGTGGCAGGCCAGGAAAGGTGGACTGGTTGCAAATTAAACTCCCTTCAGTACAAGATCCGTTTTAACGCGTTACCAACTCTCTAGCAGTGTGCAAATTGGACCACCTTTTCTCTCTCCCCTGGTTTGGAATGTTGACACAGGTTCCTTTATTGTTTCATTGGCGATCAGCTGCCTGATTCATCCTTCTGAGCAGATACTGTATTTTTTGCTCTATAAGACATGCCTGACCATAAGATGCACCCAGTTTTAGTGGAGGAAAACAAGAAAAAAATATTCTGAATCAAATGGGCACATCATCACAGGCACATTCCCCAACACTTCCCATGGGCTGCACATCTGACAGACTTACTGCACACACATATTTGCTCTATAAGATGCACAGACATTTCCCCTTACTTTTGAGAGGGGGAAAAGTGAGTCTTACAGAGCAAAAAATACGGCAATTTCTTTTCCTAGTTGCAGGACATTCCATCCTGCTTTGCTCAGAGGTGGCCCCTTGGAGCATCCTTTTTGTCATGCTGTGTGATGTTTCTTTCTGGAGCTTTGACTCTACAACCAGAAGATGTTCTGGTCGATTAACCTCTTACCCAAATTTTCAGAAAGCTTTGGGGGAACCAATTAAGGGACAGCTCGCATTCATATCCAAAGCCTCATGGATTACCTGAATAACTTACTTTGCACTCCCTGGAAATGGACACGTCCTGACCAGATGACCTAGCCAAGGTGTCTTGCTGAGCATGGGATGGAGTTCTTGTAACCTGTGGTAGACTGCACTCAAAAATGGCAGCTGGATTGCTCTATGTGCATGCAACTCTTGGTGCAGAACGTTTCAAAGTGAACGGGAAGTGGTAACGGTACATGTGTAGCAAGCTCCATCCCGGGCCGTAATCAGCAACACCCCTAACATAGGTAGAAGCAGAGTTTGCTCCACTACAAAGCAGTGCGAAGATGCGCTCTCGGCCGTTGATGCTTAGGCATCTTTCAGTGGGGCAGATCTGACCCATGTGGTGCAGTCCGCAAGGAAATTGCCCTGCAGGACTTAAAACCTCCCCTGGTTCAGAGCCCTGGTTCTAGCAGTCTGCTGTCCTCCAGATGTTTTGGATCACAGCTTGTGGATTCCTGATCACTGATGGGCGCTGATGGGAGAGGAAGTCCAAAACCTCTGGAGGGTACCAGGTTGGGGAAGGCTTATGATCCAACAACCTGCCTCCCACAGTGGTCTACTAGAAATGTCCAGAAAGCCTTCAAGTTTCCTGCTCTTGCTCTGCAGAAACCAGTGTTCAGTACATGACTGCCACTGAACATGGAGGTTCTGTTTAGTCGTTGGGGGAGTAGCTGTTGGCAGGCCTCTCCCCCTCTCATGAATGCATCCTCTTTTTTTGAGGCATCTCGGCTACCAGCTATTGCCACACCCTGTGAGACTATGCTCCATCAATTATCCATTGTGCAATGTATAATTCAACTATCTTTTCCCATAAATAAACAAGGGAAGTTTATCTAAATTAGAAGGGTGTGGGACGGTGTTTCTGTGAACTCTGCCTTCTCTTAATATCATACTGCTTCTGGGAGTTTCCATCTTTGGCACCAGCAATGTTTGGAGCTGGCCAAGGCTGTAAAAGGTGGCATATTCCCACCCCAGGAAGGATGTAATGCAGTTTTGCTTAATTGAATTAGCAGTGGGAGTCCTGCTGAATTTGGAAGTGGCTTCTTGCAATGCTGCAGGGACACAGAGATCTGGATTCTAGCCTCTGTGTACTAATACAGCATGTGTGCCCAATTTATTCTTGGTCCTGCAGTGTACCTTTATGGTTACAATACAGGTGTTACAAATTTTGCTATGGGTGCAAATATGTTATAACTTGGATTCCATGAGTGGAATTCTACAAATCTGCATGTTTCACCGTGAGTTTTTGTTTGGTAAATAGTAACATGTGGATTAGTGGCATCTTAATGCAAATAGGAGCTTTCAGAAACTCTAGAAATTGTGCATGTGCGATCCACTTTAAGGCCTCATAAGCAGATCAAATGCATGGTCATTAACTTGTTTTCTTATTGGTGGATGATTGATTGATTGATTGATCGATCGATGGCTTGTAGCTGTAGGTGGAAATTCTGTCTGACAGTTTAAGGTAATGCGAGTTGATATAGCAGTTCTGCCTTTGACTGCCCATTCATACAGGCAAAATGGTGCCCCTGAGCCATTAAATGAGCAGAATTTCCCTGGGCAAATTCCATGGAGGTATTTTGGTGGTTCTGTGCTTGCTGGTGCATGTCTGTCTTACTAATCTGCTCTGTGTGGTTTTTCTTACACGTTTCCATCAAAAGTTGGGAAAATATCCTCTTTTTCCTGATAGGGAAGGAAGTTGATGTTCTTGTTTCTCCAATTTTTGTTTCTTCTTGTTTCTCCATCTATGGAATGCGCTCCCCAGAGAGGTCCACCTGGCGCCGTCGTTATTTGTTTTTCAGCACCAGGTTAAGACCTTTTTATTCCAGCAGTATTTTAATAAGTTTTAATATTGTCTTTTCTATGTTTTTAATTGCAGCCAGTGTGGGTTGGGATTTTTATTTATATTATTTATATTTTACATTGTAAGCTGTCCTAAGGCTTTTTTGCAAACAGGACGGCATATAAATATTTTAAACAAATAAATAAATTTTAGACAGACAACAGGATGGTCACAGGCTCCCGTTGATGTGGACGGGGCGATAGAAGAACAAAAAGAAGTGACCTCAAAATGGTGCTGAAATATATAGGGAACTTTAATAAAAGTGTCAATTTCCTGATATATGTTGGTGGAAACCTTCAGTGCCCAGTGAAAATAACAAGCATTAATCCAAATGACATACTGTAAAATTATGTACGGTGCAAATGACGCGTAAAGCTCACAGTGGGTTGTAAAAATACATGATCAGAATTAGCTTTAAAATTTAAGCTGCAATTTTGTAACACTTTCCTGGGAGTAAACCCCACTGACTGTCATGGAACTTTCGCTTCGGTAGAGATTCAGAGGATCGTACTATTAGATTAATCCAGTAAAATGCACCATAGAAAATGGAGCATATTATTATTGGATATTGCTATTTTGTAGATATCTTTCTAAGAGAAAGGCCAGGTTTTTTCATTGTAAAAAGATGGAAGTTAAACATACAAAATCATTACAAAACAGTTACAACTATCCATTGAAACACAGCGAACACATAAAGCAACTAAACATCACCAACACGTATACACAGTTTGATTGATGTGTTAAAAAGACCATCATATGGTCATCGAATGCCTGGGAAAGTCCCTTTTGCTTCCCTGGTTAGACAAGAGGCAGACCTCACCTTAATGAAATAGACCAAAAACTATAGTAGAATTTAAAACAACAACCTACTATAATCAGAACTGTTTTCAATTGTGTCTTCAAATTATGTCTCTTACATGTAAACTCAGGCAATGAATAATTTTATATTGGCCTTTCGCAACCCACTAGTGCCAGTCCAGGTGCTTTGGACCTCAGGTTTCATCATCTCTAACCTTTAGCCATGGGTGCCAGGATGTTCTTTCATCTTGTTTCATTGGAACTGTGGTTTGTTATTCTTTCACTGCACTGAGGAGGGTTTCCATCGGACCTCATTCCTCTCTCTACCTCCCTCCCTTTGTATTCTACAGCTTTGATGCTCCCCCTTTCCTTTCTTTTGTTTAAGCAGAGTGAACCTCGCCTTAGGCAGGGTGTGCCAGGCCAGGCCAGGCCAGGCCAGGAACCTGGATTTGGGCTGTTGTTAAAAGGCAGCCTTTGGTTAGTCAACATTTCAGTTTTATTGTTACAGCTTAACCAGCATTTGTGCTGCCCTCTGGATTTCCTTCCTCTGGCTTCAAAATGTTCTGCTACCTCTGGGTGTGTGAAGGCCATCCAAATTGATGCTTCGCCTCATGGCAAAACTTAAGTCTCCCTCTAAAGAGGGTGTGACAGTTACAGGACCAGACTGCAGGATCCATGTTTTTTCCCTTCCCATGTTCACACACTTGCCACGGTGTCTTCCCCACCGATAGACGTTCTACCCAAGCCCTTTTCTTATCAACTCCATCCAGCTGACTTGCGACGCCACCTTCAAACGCACGACTGTCTGCTGGTTCTGGATTGGAGAGCCTCTCCCAAGTAGCTCTTGGATTCGGCTGTCCGACAGTCGTCAGACTCTTGAAATGCAAGCCATCAACGGCACTGATGCGGGGGACTGTTGCTGCGAAGGGCCCAATCCAACCTCCAGCAGAAGGAGTGACAGTATAACTCTTGCTACGTTCTGTGGGAGTAACTGGTTCTCACCACCAGCCTGTCCAGAGTCTTCCCTGCTTCTGTGCCCTGGGATAGACTTCCCCACCTGCACCCCTTGCCAGGGGCTTCGGGTTGTGGAAAAGGCTCCTTTGCTTGCCAGTTCTTCTCTGTGTTGGCTTTAGGGGTTTTCTTTATTTATGCAGCCAGAAAGCCAAGCGATGCCCCCTGTCTTGGCTGATATAAAATGTCATTTCTTTAGCCTCGGGAGCTCATTCCAGTGGTCCAGGAGTGAAGCTCAGGAGTTCCAGCTCTGCTGCTCTCGGTCATTTCCTTTGCCTTCTCTTTCCCTCCTGTGGTTAAGTTGGAGAGAAGGTGCTTTGTTTAGTCGGAAGGTGACAGGTCTCTTGTTGGGCTTCTCTCTTTCACAGGCGTGCCACAGTTTGCTGTGCTCCCCACGGAGGTTTCTCCGTGCAGCCTCTGAAGTCGAACATCTAAATCGTGGTTTGCACTGGAGCAGCGCAAATACAAGTCTGTTCAATGAAACAAAAATTGGCATCCCTTGACAGGCTGGTCTACTCTAATTGTTGCATCCTGTCCTTGCATCAGTATCCAGGATGCAGATCAGCAGGTCTTTGATGTGTGACATCAATTGTATTAAAAGCTCAAGCTACAGCGTTTTATAGATCTGTTCCTAAATGGCTTTTAAAAATCACAACTAGTAGATTTTTAGGTGCCTTAAAATTAGGACTTCGATGATGATGATGCTGCTGCTGCTGCTGCTGCTGGGAAACTGTACAGTTCCTTCCTTGAGAAGGTGCCCCAGTGCTAAGCTGATGGCAGGAAAATAGCATGCCTGGGGTTACGACCTACAATTCTGCATGGCATCTTTGTTCCCTCGCAGGAGTGCTCCTGCCCTGCCCACCAGCCATGCCTTCCCTCAGGACTTTTGCAGGGGTCCCCCTTTGGTGGCATTGTAGTTACCCCAGATTACTCCAGGGAGCTGGTACCCCCCTCCTTGTTTTTCAGTGGCCCCTTTGGGTCCTGTTCTGTCCTGGACCATCACCTGAGTTTCATGCTGCTGCTTCTCCACCATCCTCTGGAAAAGAGGCAGAACCAAACCTACCACAAGGCTTGCTTAGATGATAGATGTTGGGTACCACTCAGGAGTAGAGATTCTGATTTGGTATATTTTTTTCATGGGCTAGGGAGGCTACACCACCTTTGGTGTTCTGCAGTACTCGGACACCATAAATGTCTTTACCAAAAGCATCAAGGAAGCAAATGAGAGCTGGGAAAATTCCTTGAGATGTTCCTGGTGTCTGCCATCATCGAAACATGCTCTCATGGGCCATGCTCACATGCAGCTCTTAGAAGAATCCTCTTTGTGCTCTCTTGCCTGAGAAGAAACCATCCTTGGAAGCTTTAAGAAGTCTTCTTACAAGACAAGCTCCCTGACTTAGAGGTCCTGTTTTAACAAGCCCATTTTCAAGCTGAGCAAATATCCGTTTAATAGAGAGTTACATTGACCAAACAGCCTATATTTTCCAAGCATGTTTAGAGATATTTTCCCACTCCCTTCCTCCCCCCCCGCCCCCCCTTTGAAGAGTTTCTGAAGCAGCTCAGGGAACAAGATCAGTTTGGAGTTTGACCACTACAGTTCTCGCTGCTGCAGTCTCAGTGGGAAATAAAAATGCAAAGACAAAAAAAATGGGCCTCGTGTCAGAGTGGCACAGAGAAGTCGAAGCAGGATGATCCCTGACATGGTTCTGTTTTCTTCTCCGTCGTCTATTTCTCATTAACTTGACAACCATTTTATTTTGCTGACGTCAGAGAGAGATTGCTGGCACTAGCCGCTGTTTTTCCCTTGGGTAAAAGGGCAACGAGCAAGCAGCAAAGACTGGAGTTTTGACAGTTCTTTAACAACTGGAAGAAGCTAAAGGTCTGCTCTGGTAGACGGTTGCAAGAGAGGGACCTAACTTCTGGGTGTTGGCCAGGCTGGGCTGAGAAGGAAGGGGAAGGCGATGCAGGAAATCTGATTTGAGAGATTCAGCAGATCCATAGTATTTCTTCACAGTGGTATGCGTCTTTAAAATCACAAGAAAAAAATAGATCAGTTGCATAATAATATGTATAGACACTGCTGAGCCCATGTTTCTTGGAACCCAAACAAACAGATGTGTCCCAAACAGAAGCTAAAATGCAGGTTTGCTGGAATTTGACAGGGAGGAAGTTCCAAGGGGCAGATTTTGCAAAGCTAAAAACTATTCTAAAGGCTGTTTTAGGTAGTTGTGCTCATGCACACTTCCTTCTTCACTCCAGTAATAACCTTAAATCTGGCAGTTCCTATGATAGTATTAAAAACCCATGAAGATTGTTATTTCAGTGTGTGCAAACTCACCTCTATGTCAGTGAGGCAGCCGAAGTCGAGCATCGAAATAACTTTTCAGCCTATCATTATAATTATTTTACATGCAAGAGCTGAAAAAATAGGCTCAAGAAAGCCTTGCGATCATTACAGCTTCTTGTTGTCCAAACAGTAAATGTTTGTTTAACTGAGTATGACATACAGTTGCGCCTCTGATTTCTACAAAACAAGTTCCCCTGATTGGTTTTCTGGGAAAGTATGTTAGGTCTTTGCTGCCTTCAGCAGCTTTCCTGCAACCCACTGCAAACGCACAGTTAGTCTTACTCAGAGTAAACCCAATGGAATCGAGAACCAACTCTCCCCTACACACACACACACACACACACACACACACAGAGAGAGAGAGAGAGAGAATGAGAGAGAGAGAGAGAGATGCAATTTTGCCTTCAGAAACATTTAAATGAACTCTACCTGCATCTGTGTTTGTGGTTGTACTGCCAACCGAAGAATGATGCACAACATCACTGGATGAGTGCCAAGGCCATCCAGACCCGACTGCCAGTTGCAGGGAATCCTACATAAATGGAGGAAATTGTCTAGAAAGAAAAGACAGCACCGCCTCAGATCCTTAAGATTAAATTATCTGGTTGCAGCTGCTTTCTCTTCACTCCATACAAGAGACTTGAATGAAAGCTGGTTCCCTCTGCCAAGCAGGGAAAGAGGGATTTGGCCAGGAAAACACCCGGTCCTTTTCCCCTCGCACTTTCAGCAGTTAGATGCTTTATTCATCTTCTCGCTTGTGAGCCACTTTTAGAGAATGTTCAGAATTCAGAATGTGGCAAAATTCTGCAGAACTGCATTTATGAGAAGGGGAAATTAATTTTGGCCAAGAGCAGCCAAATAGCCTGAGTCATTCCATATGGGTGAAAGTCCTGTGCCATTTCCTGAAATACTTGCAGGAGCAGATTCTGTAGTAGCAAATGACCCTTACTTTGCCCTGTAGAAAAGGAATCGGCTTTACTGGCATCACCTAAGATCAGTGTGGTTCTCTCACAGGGCAGGTACTGCAGCAACAGCAGTGCATGGAAGGCTAGGAGAGAGTCTTTCTTTAAGCAGGTGCTCATTTCATACGTGCTAGGCTAGGCCCCGCAAGGAATCGAGAATCTGACCTGCGGCAAAACTCATGGCCCATCTTAAACCTTGGTACCATTTCTCTGATCAACGCGGTTATCTCAGTTCGATCCTCTGTGCCTCTCATTCAGAAGCGTCTGCAGACTTCCCTATGCCGTCCTTCCCATCTACCTTTTAGTATCAAAGGTGGCTCTGCTCCTCCCCCCATCTGTCCTCGTGCATCTCAGGAAGGGAACATTGATTTTCTGCAATCAGCTGCAACAGAACACAAATGGCCAGCAAGGAATATTGTGTTATAGTTTCCAGCAGTGACTGTTCCCATGGCCAAGGTCCTTCATTATTCGCTCACAAATCGGTTTCATTCAGCAAAGTACTGCTCAGATCCTTGATAATACTTTGTTTTGCTGCACTGCATTGCTGTTTATAGCCACCCGCCCCCCTCCAGCCATTATCGTAAATCAGATGGGAAGGAAGCACAGGAAGAGAACACAGAAAATACGGAACCGCAGCCGCTAAATTATATTAGCGTGTGCGTGGTCATAAGAAGTGAGAGAACAAAAGAAAAAAGAGGAAAGAGGGGAGAAATGCTCGTGGAAATGAACTGATTTGCAAGCAATGCAGTTGTGGGCATTGCTGGAGCTCCAGGAGCTGCCCAGGAAATGACCAACGGGAACACGCTGACGGTACTTCCACGTGAAGCTTCTGTTCTGAGAGGCAGTGTGGTGCAGTGGTTAAGAGCGTGGGACTGGGACTCAGGCGATCCGGGTTCAAGTCCCCGCTCGGCCATGAAGCCAGCTGGGTGACTTTGGGCCAGTTGCAGACTCTCAGCCCAACCTACCTCACAGGGTTGTTGTTGTGGGGATTAGATGGAAGAGGAGAGATGATGTCAGCTGCCTTGAGCCCTTTGCAGGAAAAAGGCAGGATATAAATCGCAATATAAATAAATAAATAATTCTGCAGTCACGGGATTTTGCACGGGGTCCAGACGGTGTCTTTCCGTTGTAACTCTCACGTGTTTTCCCAATGCTGCTTCCATCGTTGTTCCGTAGCACAAAATATACACCGAAGGAAAGGCAGAGCCATTGTGCGGCGCCCTGTGACTCACGGTGCTAGGAGCTGCCCGTCTGAAAGGAGCCAGCATCTTGCGCTGTATACAAAACAGAGGAGCTGGCATGGAGGAAAACAACATGCGGCAAGGCAACCTGGAGCAAGCCAGCAACCTGCAGTTGAGAGGCTTTGTTACAAATTTGAATATTTGCGACTGTGCACTCAGCCTTTCTTTCAGCCAAGTGTGACATGTATCAAGTCCCAAGACGCCTATTCAGAAAGTCACAGATAAACTGTGTGGAGGGAAGTTATGGAGAAGCCTGTGCAACCTTATCTTCTTACAAACTTCTGTTTGGCTCGCAACCCTTTTTGAAACAGGCAGCGTTTTCCTAAAAGCTCCTCTGTCTTTCTGACTCCGTCTTGTTCTGGTGAAGGAATCTTTCATGTTCTGAAGGCAAGGGGGCATCTTGAGGTTCACCGTGAATCCCAGTGTGTCAGCTTCATGTGCTAGTCCTAGATGGCCCTGAAAGGCCTGTGATCCAGCCACCTGGAAAGGTTCACAATGGAGCGCAATGACATCAGTCTCTCCTGCAAGGCGAATTCACTTCCTGGTGCAACATATACTTGGCTTGTGAATGGGAAGCAACATGAGCCTGACCTGTTCATCCAAAACATTGCCTGAGAACAGACTGAGGATTATACCCACCAGACAGGAAGTTAAGTTACTCCATGGAGATGGCGATGGTCCGTGAATAGAGTTGCCAGGTTATTAATAGGAACTGGCAGATACTCCCATATCACACCAGTCCTCTATCGTCCGTACTGGCTGCCAATTGAAGCCCGGGCCCAATTTAAGGTGCTGGTAATGACCTATAAGGCCCTAAATGGCTTGGGTTCTGGATCCCTGAAGGAGCGCCTTCTTCCCTATGTGTCTGCCTGCTCACTCCTTGAGATCTGAACCAGAGGTCAGATGCCCTAGAAGACCAGAAGACTTTGGCAGAACTTCCTTAGGCACCAATGTGTCTTATTACTGCTTTGTTGTTGTTAGTCGCGAAGTTGTGTCCGACCCATCGCGACCCCATGGACAACATTCCTCCAGGCCTTCCTGTCCTCCACCATCCCCCGGAGTCCACTCAAGCTCACACCAACTGCCTCAGTGACTCCATCCAGCCACCTCATCCTCTGCCGCCCCCTTCTTCTTTTGCCCTCAATCCTTCCCAGCATCAGGCTCTTCTCCAGGGAGTCCTTCATTCTCACTAGGTGGCCAAAGTATTTGAGTTTCATCTTCAGGATCTGGCCTTCTAAAGAGCAGTCAGGGTTGATCTCCTCTAGGACTGACTGGTTTGATCACCTTGCGGTCCAAGGGACTCGCAGGAGTCACCTCCAGCACCACAACTCAAAGGCCTCAATCCTTTTGCGCTCGGCCTTCCTTATGGTCCAGCTTTCACAGCCATACATTGCAACTGGGAAAACCATCGCCTTGACTATACACACTTTTGTTGGCAGGGTGATGTCTCTGCTTTTTAGTATGTTATCTAGATTTGCCATAGCTTTCCTCCCCAGGAGCAAGCGTCTTTTAATTTCTTGGCTGCAGTCCCCGTCTGCGGTGATCTTGGAGCCCAGGAAAATAAAATCTGTCACTAATTACTGCTTTAAGGGAGAGCAACTGAGTGAAGCCGGAGATGGTCTCTTTCTCAGTGCAGACGAGCAAACGTCCTCCACACAAGCACCAGCAGCGATGCTGCGCCTGCTGTGGGAACGGCACCGCTCCTCCGGCTCCAGTGAACCTCACCAGCGGGGCTTCATCTGTTAGTCTAGCAGCAAGTGGCTCAGAAATAGCAGCCAAGTGGCATCTCACCAGTCAGATCCAGCCCAGAGCCAATTCTCGGCTGGCCCAACATCTCCAGCTGATAAAAATGGCCTTTGAACCCCTGCTCAGCCTCGTCAAAGCTGACTTTGCACCTAGGAGCACCTGCCTGGGTCACAGGCTTCCTCTTTCCTGGGAAATATATAGGGTGGGGCTGGACTTCTGGACTGGGAGTGTTCTGTCCCGAACTAGCAGGTGGACAATTTGTGCTGCCAGCCTCTGCTCCCGACACAGGCGCAGGCCACCCTTGGGGGCTACGGTGGGAACCTTGGCAATTTGAGAAAGTCTCCTGGGTACAGCCACAAAATGGCTGCCATGGGAGGCGTGCCCAGAAGACTGAGTACAAGGCAGGGGTGATGCCTGCGAACACCCAGGTCCCGGTGCCCCCACAAACCTATTTCTCAGCAATCACCATTGTATGTAAGAAAAAAAATCTAAAAAGGTAGGAAGGGGATGACACGTTTGGCCAAGAAGGTACCTCCTGATTAGCATCAATAGCAATTATTAAAATTATATATTAATATGTAATTAATATAATGACAGTATGTGGTATATATTATTAATATTAACTATTAATCAATATTGGCATCATATTGCCTGCCCGTCTCAGCAGGTTGAAAGGCTTTTGGAGCGGATCCTGCACGCCCAATGTCTTTGAGGAGCCAGGGCTCATGTGGGACACATGGAAGCCCAATGGCTAGAAGCCAGGCATTCAGAGTGGCTTCCCTGTTTACCTTTGGTTCCCCAGCCCTATGAGCCCTTCCCCTTGCTTTCACAACCAGTCAGGCTAAACCCAGGGCATGCTCTGCAGAAATCAGAAATAAGGACCTGGTTTCATGGCCTCTTTGCATTGATCAGTGAGCCTGTTGGAATCTTGTGAAGATGGAACAGAAGGCGACATCCTATGGAACGTTCTGGTCCTCAGAAAATGAATACCAAAGGAGCGGCTCAAGAGCGGGAATTGATCTCCTAAATTGAGCTTGAAACCCTCCCCTCTGTGTATCAAAGAGGAACCAGAAACTCAAAGAGCAATTATCCTGATGATAAGTGGTTATGTCTTTGCATCAAAACGCTCGGAATATTCTCTAGGCATTCACTTCCCAGAATTTGGCTTCATGCCGCAATGCTACAAGCTGTCCGTTGTACTGTAGTAGTGGCTGAGTAACACCAGCTACTATAGGTACAGCCTGATCCTTTCCAACAAGAGGCTCTCCTGTGTTTGCTCCTGATGGGCCAGTGATTGAACCCCAGGAGCAAATCTAAGGAGAGCACCCCACACTTCACCTCTCTTGCTCTGCCAGCTCCAATCCACCTGCAAGTATTCTTGATATCCTAATGGGGATCTATCAGAGCACCAGAACTAGCCAGGTTAGGGTCAGTGCAGCGTTGGGCCACAAGGGTGGTGGCCAGACTGCAGGGAAAGCCATATGAGGTGAGCCTGAGGGAACTGGGTCTTTGCAGCCTGGAGAAGAGGAGCCTTCAAGGGGAACTATTGGTGACATACAGGTACATGAGGGGGTGTCACACAGAGGTGGGTAGAGACCTGATCTCCCCTTCAGAGGATGCCCAGGTTAGATGTTGGCCAACCTGTGGCTGAAATATGCTCTACGTAGATATTCCATTTATTGTATACACGCTATGAAATTAGCGGCCGGCTGTTCAGATTCTGTCCCGCAACTTGATATCCTGGGAAGACTATTTTCTGACCAACATGTGGGTGTGATTGTGGTCCGATGCCTGCATTTCTGCCTGAACTTCCTTACTAGGTGGACTTTGTGTCCTGGTGTCCCACTCTGCTCTTTTGTCATTTCTTGGACTGTTCTCCTCTGCTGCCTTCCCACTCCGGTACCCGTTTTCCATTTGATTTTCATTTGAAATCCATGTTTTCCATTTGTCATCCATCCTTCATGACACTTGTCATTCATCCTTCAGACTCACTTCAGTGGGACATGCCTCATGTCCTTTCAGTTCCATGCTGCTCCATCAGGCTCTGGATAATGACCTCTCCAGTTCAGGTTTTGAGGTACCATGAAGCTTCCATGTTCGGGTCCAACTGAGCTCTTCGTCTTGCATTCTCCAACAGCTTCTGGAGCGTCTGCCTTTGCCAGGACTTGCCTCTCAATGCATTTTCACCTGTCAGCAGAACAACTTGAATAACCAACATGAACACCATATAATTTCCTGGCATTTCTCCTCTTCCGTGTGCCTTGTCTTCAAGCCCTTTCCTTCTGGAGTGTTGACAAGTTGGCCAACACCGACCTGAGGTGTCAGATTCCACCAGGAAGCACTGATTTGATGCCATAGGTCATGTATATTCTTTCCTTCTGACTGTTTATCTCATCTTTCTGAAGTTCATCTTGGGCCTTCCCTCCATCCTCTTGGTCTTCTGTGGACGATGATGCCTGTCCCCACACTGGACTTGAAAGTTCTCCACTGCTTTGCCCAGAAACTACAACTCACTCGTTCACGGAGGAGCGATCCCATGTACTCTCCTGACCTGTAGCAAAACTTCTCCATGGTCCACTTTAGTACCTAATTCCAGTTCAGCATTTGCCTGCTGTTGAACATGCCTCCTACATTGACAAGCACAGGCAGTCCGACAGTGCGCTTGGTGATGATACGGAAGCATTTCTGTACACATCGTCTTCTTCTTTCAATCCACTGACTTCACTGCTACATAATTTAGTTTCCTCAGTGAGCAAACGGAGCTTCACTTCGCCACAATGACTATCACACAGCCCAGTGACGGCTTAAGTAGCCTCGGAAGCCTGGATCTTGACGTTGGGTACGATGGGCTGCCGTGAGGAGGTATACTGATTTCACACACCCCGCTCCTCAGATAACGCCCATCCCTCCCCTTGCTATCCTGTTTTCTCTCTCTGCAGAGCCAGTCAGTAGCATCACCATCCAGGGACCCGAAAATGTGTTCGAGAAGAACGTCACGGTGCTGAACTGCACCTCCTTGGGCACCAATGTTGCGTACCATTGGTTTAAGGGGAACCAGAGGCTGGAGGCTGGAGGGCACATCACTCTGAGCAGCAATGGTCGGACCCTCCGGCTCAGCCCAACAAACCGGAGTGACTCGGGGGTCTACACCTGCTACGGAAACAACAGCTTCTCTAATGAAAGCACCAACCATTCGCTGGATGTTTTCTGTAAGTCTGGCTTGACGGTTGAGGGACAGTAGAAAGGAATTCGGGAATGTGGGGAACCGTCTCAGGCCCTGAAGAGCGCAAAAATATAACTTTCCAAGGGAAGCCCCTGTGTCCAGCTTTTAACGGAGCCATGAGACTGACATACACAAAGCAGACAGAGCCAGTCTCTCAAAGACGTTTGCCTGATGTGAACAATTAACACGCAGACCGTTAAATCATGCCCAATCTTGGCTGCCCTTACAGCCTCGTTTTTCCACAGCTATGACAACCCCTTTGTTGCATTATGTCATTTTTTAAAAATCTGAACATGACAACTCTATCAAAACCCTTGGAATAAATCAACAGGGCCCAACAATGCTTCTCCTTTAACACGCAAAGCGTGCGCTTGGTCCTGAAGAGAAGAGTGGCTTTTCCCCCTAAGGCACGTCATTCGAGGTAGCTAGTTTTTCTTCGTCTCTTTCGGTCTAGCATGCTTTGCTCTCATAGCAAGAGAGTCCATAAAATGGCGCTCTGGTTTCTTGACCTGTGAATCCAAGGGCCACTTGTGGATTCAACCAGGGCCTGGAATGTTTAGGTGGCTTCAGAATTCCTTCCTAGGGTCTCCGTTTTAAAAAACGGGGTTCCTGAGAACTAGACAAATTAAAACTGCCTTACATTTGCAATGCAGACTTGCGCTATGGGAAATGGCTAAAGGATGGGGAGTGATCAGTTTAAACCTCCCAAGCCAACGGTTCTATGTGGCCTGAACAGACCTATTCCCCACAATTTTGCTTTAGAGAACAAAATTGCACTCTGTATGCAAATAGGTAGGCTTGTGCCAAGTCAGATCTTGATGCATTTAATCTAAAGTGGCATCCAAACCCTCAATGAGCTTACTGGATTTCCCCTGTGACTCTCCTGTATTTGCTCCAGATGGGCCTGATGTTCCCATAATCAGCCCCAATACCCAATATTATGGAGAGGGCTCCAGCCTTAACCTCTTGTGCAAAGCCGACTCCAACCCACCTGCGCTATACACTTGGCACTCAGACAAGACTGTGCAACCTGGAGACACCTTCCGGATCTTTAGCCTGTCCTTAAATGACACTGGAAATTATACCTGTGATGCTTACAACAATAAGACCTTCTCAACCCAATTTGCAGTCCTGAGAATCTGGATAATGGGTGAGTATTTGCGGAGTTAATACGAATCCCACAGGCTGGATAAGTCAGCTCAAGCTTGGTGATATTCCTTTTCTCATGGTAGTGATGCATCTACCTGTCCTGTCTCCTGCTTCCGGTGGGCTCTTCCTGAATCCAGATTTCTTCTGCCTGCCCACCAGCCTCTCTTCCTTCGACCACTGTCCTCTGGGTAACGACTTTACAGGGGCTCTGTCTCCCACGCTTGGCTGCCTGTGTTTATTCCCCTGTCAGTAGCCTCTTCAAACGGAGATCAATGGAATGCATTTTTTCTGGATATTTCACTGCCATGGCAAACACATCGTATTGTTTCTCTTCATTTCATTCTCCAAACCCCATCCGTCCCTAGGACACAGTTGTATGTACTGAAACAAGTTTAGAATGTATATGTGTCTCTGTTTATGGGTTCCTTTTAAAGGTGTGGGACTCACACGCTCTTGCTTTCCCCCCACCCCCCCTCTCTCTCTTGGGTGTCTCCTTGCGATTCTTGTCAGATCTATCCACCAGTGACTAAAAATTAAAACCTCTGTTATCCATGGAACTTGGCTGTGTGACTCAAAGCAGGACCTCAACTGTCAGCTATCACTCAAAACTTCTTGGGTTTCTTTGGAGTTCCTTCTTGCTCTTCTGTCAGTAAATGCAGTGAGATGGCATTTTAAAAATCCATTTGAGCCTTCCTTGGAAGATATTGAGGTAACTGCTGTATGGTCTTTTCTCTGCATGTTTTACAGTTTATTCCTTGGTAACTTCACGTCTACTAATTCTCCTTTTCCAACAATGGTTCTACAATACTCTTGTACTTTAAGACAGCTGGGTTTTTCAGTTGTCTTTAAACACCAAGTACACACATTCTATAGACTCTTCAGCAGTAGAAGCACGGCCAACATTGTCATAATCTGTATGGGTTGTTCCTATTTCAGGTGCTCTGTCTGTAATAATAAGAGAAAAACCTAGTTTATGGAAGCAGTCTTTTCACTATCTTTCTGAAGGCAGAAGTGTGTGTCTGATCAAACCTCAGTTAAGCCCACCTTCAATTAGAAATTCTGTTTTGGGATATGAAAGTGGAGGGGAAAACATTAAGAGGCATGCTATACTGTTTGTATAGTTTTGTAAAATAAAGACAGTCCAATAAAATGCTGGTAACAAAGGTTTTTGGGGAGAAATTAGGGAATAAAGTAATAAAGGCTAGGTGATTCAGAGACATAATGCCTAGTTGTTTCCTCAGCTCTGAAATTGCTATCTTGAGATAACAGGATTATATTAATGGGAGCTGGGCATGAGGGACCAGTTTTTCAGCTCATTTTTCATAGCTAAAAGAATTACAACCAATGTTCTTGGCTTACAGGAAGGCCTTTGATCGCTTAGTCATTTTGTCCCATTGGCACTGGAATGACTGGATTGTCCAGCAAGTGCCAGATTAAGAAGCAGTGGAAGATGTGAATGGCTAGTAGTAGATAAGAATGCTTAAAAAGGCACTCACTCATTCACACCCTTCAATGGCCATACAGCTCCTCTCAGGGCTTACCTGTCTTACTTTGACTAAGCTATCGCCCTGCAGCAGAGGATTCTGTAGGCAACATGCATTGGACTGGGAGGGGAGACGAACCATCACTTAGTTGCAGGGGAGACAAAGCTCCTGTGCAAGTACCTTTCCAAATCCATTGCAGTGTCCCTGCTCAGGCCCTGGAATATCCAGAAATTCGAGCCTCAAATTTCTGTATCTATACCTCAGTTTTGGTAATGCTTGCTTTCTCTCTCCCACGATTCTTGGAACCCCCAGTTCTGCAAAAGAAGCCACGGATTCTCTTTAACAGAGAATTCTTTGCAGCATTGCTAAGCAACAGTTCTCAAGAAGATTAAACTTTAACTTCAAGAGTTTAAGTTCGTGTGGAGATGGCTTCGGTTCTGAGGGGGCCTGAGCAAAGTACGCCCTGGTGGAAGACATCTTTTCGTCAGTCCAGGCAACAGTCTATTGTTCATCGTAGACTTCTGTGCAGTCTTGAATCCTAAATATATCCTCCTCATGGCTGCACAAGAAGATGCTGACCATATATGATATCATAGCAGGGAAGATAAGACTAGGAAACAAAAGGATTTGAAAAAGTTCCAAGCCACTGAAGAAAAGACTGGCTAAGCAACTAGGATTTTTAAGCTGCGTTTAATTCTTTTGTTTGCAAATAGAATTCTTCTGCAACTGTTTTGTTCCCCTTTTGGAAATGCCAACGAGATGGTTTTAAACCAGCATGACTAGAATTCATTTTGTCCATTGCTCTGAGCCATTGTTCACCTAAAATGAATTTAGTGCATGGGTGTAATGGGTTTGCATGTTTATACATATATTTGCGCATATAAAAATGGGGACTTATGAAGCAGAAAGCATAATTACCCCGGCTGGAAGTTTTCCTCCTGTGTGTAAGGAAATACACATAACCCTATGGAGATCTTCCTAGGAATCCTAGTTTTCATTAAACACACACACACACACACACACACACACCAATCTTCTACTTTTAGGACTATGAAATTATGCTTGAAAACATGTGGGCAAATAGCTGCTGAAATTTCAGAAGCCAGAGAAAACACTTGTAAGATTCCCAATGATTATAGGTTGTCTTGCCCCCATAAAAAGCTTGAATCAATTAGGCAAAATAGAAATTGCATAATAAATCATGCAGATTAGAGGAACTGGGTGGAAGCCTTCTAGAAGAGGCTCTTAGTCTACAATTGCCGTGCCTCCACAGAATTTTGTGTAGCTCTAGATGACAACATCTGTCGCTCTCCACTGATTTCCCAGGGCTGCATCTACCTTCTTTTTACTTCCCTTGACAAATCAATTAAAAGAAGTCAGAATATTCTTGTGACTGCTTGGTGCAAGGAGTGGTCCCTCTGACGACACCCAGGCCCACAGAAGTCCACTTTTCTTGATGCAGAATTGGGGGAATTGCTTGGGCTAACATGGATTTATTTACTTATTAGATCCAGTCTGGCATGGCAGGCAGGGCAGTGGACTGAGACTGGAATGATCCGGGTTCAAGTCCCCGCTCAGCCACGAAATTCACTGGGTGACTCTGGGCCAGTCACAGACTCTCAGCCCGACCTAGTTCATTGGACTGCTTTTCTGAAGAGAGGAAGAGGAGCTTGTAAGCCAGAGAGGAAGAGGAGCTTGTAAGCCAACTTAGGTTCCTCGCAAGAGGACAATCAGCTGGGATATAAATGTAATATAATGATATTAATTGTGTCGGTATGGATGACTCAGAGGATCTGATGGTTCGGTGTGCTGAGCGATGGTGTGCGTGACTCCAGGCTGCTATGACAACTGGCCAAGGGTCCACTCTGTTCTGAAAAAGTCTAGCCCTGGGCCTGGCTCCAGGTTCCACCTGAACTGTTGTTGCTGGCTCTCGGTGGTGATATTTATTGTGTGTAATCCAGGGCTCTGTACCAATTTCCTGGCAGGAAAAGCCACGGTTGGCTAGATTGAAGAGAGGAACTAGTGGGGCTGCTTTTGTCTGCAAAAGCTTCTTTCTCTTGTCTGTCTGCTCTGCCATTTCTCTTCCTGGAATTTGCAGCTCACTGCTTTGTTTATCTTGCCTCTCCAATTCCACCTCCCATTTACCCGATATCTGTCATTTGTGAACTCTAAATCGCCGTTGGCCTGCATTTCTGCACACCATTTGTCTCCCCAGAGAGCTAACTGCAACTCTACCGATTTCCTTTCTTGCATTTCCTTACTGTGCTAATAAAGCTCAACCCTGAAGTGAGAAACAGCAGAGTGATTTTTAGTCATCTGAGGGAATATCCCAGCTCAATATATTCATGTCACAGTGACAGCGATCATTTATAGTGCCTTGCATCACACTGTTCTCTCTCTTTCATATATATCTCATATAATTTTTCATCTAACTAATTCAGGCATTAGCTGCACCACCTGCCTTTCAACCCTGTTGACATATCCCAGGTCCCAGGGAAGGCGCTCAAAGCATCCTTCTCAGCCCCATCCACACCACAGTTCCCAGCGCTGGTCGCTTTCTTCCTCCACTTAAAAGAAAAGTCAACACAATAAACAAGATCACATATATAGGCAATCGAATTTAAATATAAATAAATAACGGGCGCCTCTCTAAATCGGATTAAACCGCACAGCACTAACCAAAACCGCTTTGCTCCATCCCTGAGCGCTGCCACGAGGCCCAGAGAGGTATCTGCGGCTCCTCAGTGAATGGTGTTTTGAGAGCCAGGGAAGGGTCCTGCTGACCGATGGAGGGAGCGCAGGCGTGGGTGAGTGTGGCCGGCCACCCGCCAAACTCACACTCCAGCAAAGGGCCTGCTTCCCCCAAAAGCTCAGCATTTCCTGGGCAGTGCTCCTGCACCTGCCCTCTTCAGACGAGCAGATGAGCGAGCAGCAAGAAGAGGAAGTCCCTCTTCCTGGCACACCTTGCCCCTCCCTTTGTCCAGTGGTGTTGGTCACCCCCAGAAGCAGAGGGAACCCCATGGGCAGGGCCCCTGAGAGGGCCCCCCTCCACCTCGTGGGGGCCGGTGGCACAAGAGGAGAGGTGTGGTCCTCCCAGAGCACCTTTTCCTCAATCCCCCAACACCTGGAGATGGCGCTGCATTGGGTGCAGCAGCCCAGGTCCTCGCGGGCACCTCAAGAAAAGCTTCACTAGTTGTGCTCACTACGTATGCTCAAGGGCTGCGCTCGCCACTTCCCTGCCTGCACTTGGTGTGTTGCCACTTCTCCTTCTAAAACAGAAGCCCAGTGTTAGCCCTGGAGGGAGAGTGGCTTATGCTGAGCTCCCTGGCTCTTGTTAGCTTTCCCCCCATGATGAGGGGCACATCCAGGACCTTGGAGCATTTCGGTTCCCACAGAAGACTAGGATCCCCAACCCTTCCTGTTTTTGCCCCTTCTGACCTTGGAGCCCAAAATATTAGTAAGAGCTGCAGATGCTTCTGCAGGGGGTGGGAGGAGGCACTGAAGGGCAGAGCTCCCCTTCCAAGAACACAGCTCTCCACCTTCAGAGACGAGAGCTGACAAAGCCTACAGCCCCGGGACTGGAGCTAAAGACCATGGATTTACAAGCTTTGGATGCTGTTTCTGTTGCCAGCAGAGAACTGTACAGTTCCCCACACATCGCTGGGCACAACCAGCTTGGCACGTTCCCCGTGTGATGTCTCCCCTCTAAAAATGACATCCTCGCTTCTTTCTTTCTTATTCCGATCTGTATGCCGCTGCAATAGCCCATATTGGTTATTGGTGTCCAAGTTCTGAACAGGACAAGGACAGGCACTCAAAATCAAATGCCGATGAGTTTTAAAGGTGGCCAACCCAGTACAGTTTGCTGAAACCAAAGCGAGTGAGACAGAGAGCAAAAAGCAGAAACTAAAAACTCATTTTCTTAAGAGCTTCTTAATGGTTTCCAAGCATGTGGCCCCACATTTTTCCCAACTGCTTATCTATAAAGCCTCTATTGGGCTGCACTTTGCATCGGCCTTGCAAAGTGTTTCTAAAAAGGGAAGCAGCAAGGGCTTTCGCTAAACTTCATGACTTCTTTCCTCCCCTAAGCAACAGAGGTCTTGCTTTGTTCCAGAAAGACTGCCAAAGTGGGCCCCGTGCACAGCATCTGGATGAGGCTTTTATGGTCCCATTGTCATGCCTCATTCATTCTTGGGAACCCAGATGATACCATCTTGTAGTTCCCCCATGTTTGCCTACCGTTTTCCTCTCCTTTTCTCTTGTCAGAAAAAAAATCAGGAGGAAGAGATGGAATTTGCAGCACAGGGACTTCAGAGTTCAGTCTAGAAGTGCCCACACAGTCACGTTCTCAGCCCTTTGTGTCCTTCCACCAGTGGCATTCAGAAGAACCCATGATCTTGACCATGCACAAATTCCTCAGATGCTTTAGTATAATATCTCGTATTATGCTTCCAAAATAACAAGACTCTGCTTTCTAAATCGTGTGATCCCCCCACATGCTTTAGCAGCAGTGAAGTCAAGAGAAGCCTTCCTCATCTTCCAGAGTCCCCTAAAGATGGTCTTCCTTACTGGTCGCATGTGGTGGAAATTTGTCCAGCTTTGGTGGCCATAAAAACCCAGGAAGGATAACCAACTTTCCATTTTGTGCACAGAAACACTCACCACACCAACCCTGACACCCGAAAATACCATCATGGTAGAGAACAACACTGTCGTCTTGCAGTGTAGTACTTCCACCAGCTCCAGGGTCATCGTCTCCTGGCTGAAGGATGGTACCCCTGTCCGAGGGACAGCAGAACTATCTAGTCTGAACCGAACCCTCACACTACCTGGCATCACCAAAGATGATGCTGGCAAGTATACATGCGTGGCCAGCAACCCCGTCAGCAAAGCGTCGAGCAACCCAGCTAACGTAGTGGTGGAATGTGAGTAAACCCACTTTACTATGTCTTGCCTCCCATTGCTGCATGTCCCTGGCAGGGGGGGTGTCACTGATCCCCCCATTTCTTAAACGGGAAAGGCTGGGGCTCAGGCCTGCCGGGAGGGTGCAACACCCTGTTTGCCAGCCCTTGAGGTATGGAGGGCTACTCAGGGCGATAGCTGGGCAGTCCTCCAAAGGAGCTCAAGCCTGCCCATTCCTGCATTCATAAAGCCCTCTATTCCGACATTGGACCCCAGTGTTGAAAACAGCTTCAGGAATGACCTCTCGGAAAACCCGATCTCCGAGGAAGCCCTCTTGACCCCAGGGATGTTGGCGAAAGACCTCTTAAAGCAAGCATGGGGGTCTCACAGAGGCCGCACGGTGAGGCCCCTTCAGCAGCCCCTGGGCCCCCAGCAACAGTAGACCCTGCCCATGGGATAGCGCTGAGCCACTGTGCCCCCTCCCTTGTTCCCACCCCTTTGCCCTGATTCTGCTCCGTTTCCTTTCTAGATGGGCCGTATGATGTTCGTCTGAACCAGTCAGGAACCATATCAATGACCCTGGGTTCCCTTTTGGCTCTGCAGTGCCTTGCAGACTCCTTCCCTTCGGCGAAGTTTCGGTGGTTTTTGAATGATACCGATCAGAATGTAGATAAAGACACCTTCAGTGTGCAGTTGAAAACCTGGGAGAATGGAGGAATCTATAAATGCCAGGTTTACAATGCCAAAACCAATCGCGTTGGCTCAGAGTCTGTCACAGTGAAGTTGAGAAGCGAGGGTGAGTGCCCATCCTACACTTGTCTTGGGTCCCACCAATGTTTGGAGTGCCGCACTCCCTCCTCAGTCTTGTTAGAGAGGGAAGTCACCAGCGAGAGCTGGAGGCGAGCGGTCCATGGGGCAGGCGATGGATTTCCTGGGGGAGCATTGGACTGGATCCAGGCTAAATCGGTTGATGACAGCGGCCATTGATCTGAATGGAGCAAGTGCAGCTAAGAGTCTGGATCCAAGCCACTCATTTGTTCAGGGCTTCCTTTTGCTGGCTATTCTCCGGTTCCCTTGCGTATGTTAGCTTTTATAGACCAGCATTGACTTGTAGCAGCACCCAATAAAATAAACAAAATGAGATACGATCGAACAATGAAGGACTTCAAATAAATCAAGTATTTGCTGTAGTCTGATAGGCAGAAGGCAAAAGGGGTAAAACTTTTCTCCGGCCTTGCTCTTAAGACTCACCGGATCAATACAGGTGACAAGGAATGTCAGGTGGACAGGTGGGCAGGTTGGTGAAGGGAGGATGGCTTATTTTGTCCCTCCTCCATGCCCAGTTGAGCTGGGTGCCAGAAGAGGGGAGAAAAAATAGCAAGCACCTAGAAGATGGATGAAGTTTTCCATTCCTCTTCGACCGCCATTCTGCAGCCTAGTAAAAAAAAAAAAAAAGCGGGGGGAAGCAGTCTAGTAACTTTTTTCCAAGGCTGCCTTTCATCATGGCCTCTGCCTGCCATGCATGAAGTTTCTGCAGGTCAGACCACAGTTGAAAGACAGAAACAGGATTTTAATTGGATTTTTACGGCAAACCCTAGCCTTATTTTCTGCCTTTACTCCCAAATGGCGGAAATTTTACACAAACTTTGGTAGGGTCCATGTGCACGTGTGTGTATGTTATATTGAAGGATTTGGTGGCCCGTGAGATATGTCTGGGAATGTTGGTTTTGAAGTGGCATGAGCTGAACAGGAGTAGGACCAAACACAAATTGGGGCCCAGCTTAAGATCATAGTTTTATGCTTCAGGATGCCACCGGAGATGCACGTTGAATCTTTTTAGAATCAACCTCTTATCAGGAAATGGGGCAGCTTGTCTGCTCCTACTTTTCTCCCTACTAGCCCTGCATGTCCCTCCACCTTTCTTTTGTTAGCTGCAATGAAATGGAGCTCAGAAGGAAGAGAGCAGAGAGAAGGGCGGGACCAAGCAGCAGAAGCTACGCTTTTGTTCCAAATCTAGGAGGCATTTAAAACGGCAAACTGGAAACTGTATGCTATGGGAAAATGGCTAATGTGCCACAAGAAATAATTGGCCAGCTAGTGAAAGGCTATGCATTGCGTAGTTTAACCCATGTGCTGTTTGAAGAACTCCTTCATGTTTCTGGAGTCTCCCACCAATTGGCTGCATGGGGCTATTCCAGTGACAGTGTCTCCCTGTCCTTTTTTTCCACACCATGCATAATTTTGGACACCTCTGCCATGTATATTATTGCATGTATATTCATGCAGGAAAGGTAAAACTGCTGGAATAGGCCCGGTCCCATATGGACACCGAGTACCTTTCTCCAAGATGGCCTTCTCCAGATGTGTTGGTCTGCAGCTGCGTTGATTTGCAGAATTACGGAAGCTGCACACCAGAATGGGAAAGGCTGCGGTAACAGAGTTGCGTGTGGTTTTCTTTTGTATTTTGTACCTCACCTTGAGAGCTTCTCAGGGCCATAGAGCAAAAGTATAGCATTGTTCCAAATAAATAATGACACGGCCTCAAAAGAGGCTGCCCGGACGCCTACGATTGCCTCGCCTTTTTGATCTGGATGGCGTGTTTGGATGAGTGGCACAGAGAAGCCCATAACAGGCAGGCTTATCTAAGGGTAACACCTTAACTAATACTGCTCTCAAACACATGCCATGCAGAATGTTATTTCTTTATTTCTTTATTTAGAGTTTTTGAATGCCGTCCCATCACTTAACGCCTCGGGACGGCTTACATAAATAAACAAACATAGTACAAAAATACAGATTATACAAATTAAAAACCTGATTCATTCCGGCTGCAAATTAAAACCTGTAGTTAATATTAAACATTATTAAAATATTGTTTAAATAAAAAGGTCTTAGCCTGGCGCTGAAAAACAAGTAACTTTTAAAACATTTTAATTCAAAAAAGTATATCTGAGCCTTTTGGGGAAATGCTGAGCTTAAAGAAACGGTCAGTGGAGGCAGTTGGCTCTCATGTCCTCAGGGCCACACATCTGTTCTGAACGTTAAACGGGAAACACCGGAGCCACCAGCCTCCACTGGGTCTGGCAGTGCAGCTTGGCAGCCCTAGTTCTTGTTGTGCTGTCTTGTACGGCAGCATCGAAGTATCTGACGCGACTTTGGTCATCCTGAACAATGACACACAATCACACAGCCAGAAACCCAGAATTCACAGGAAAATTTTTAAGGGGAAGTAACTCTGTGCTGGGATGCTCTGCTACAGGTGTGCTTAGTGTCCAAATAAGATTGTTCCAGTCCCCAGAAAGCAGAGATTGTGAGACAAAATGTGTCACAGTTCTTTCCCATCAGTACTGGAAAGAGAGAGGTTTGAGCCAGACTTAATTACTGCTTTTAAAGAAATTACTTTCCAAAGTGAGAAGGAACCTTGCCCCGTAGATCAGGCAGCTTTTTCCTCTAGCCCAGCAATGTGGTTCCAACTTGTAATTGCTCAGGATTACTTAGCGGTAAGGAAAAAGCACTCTGCTCATAGGCAAGGACATAAGATGACCTGCCATGCTTAAGAGCTCCGGAAATTGTTCATCAGCTTTGTGAGCTCTCACTGTGAGTAAGTCCAGCACTCGAGAGGCGCATGGCTGTGAAGTCAGACAAGCATCAATACACCAAGTCAGAGAAAGACATTGGGATAAAGTTGGCCAATCTTTTTTCTTTCTTAGCCAGTCATGGCAAAAGAAAGCAAGGGAAGCTTTAGTTCCCGTTTATCTCCAAGCCAAGAGAAACAATCAATCAAACAAGCAAAATGCATATTTTTCTGTTGGCCATTAAAAGCTGTAAGAGCCACAGAGCCAGGGCAGTGTTTTGAAAAAGGGGAAAGCATGGTGCTAGTGGATCGTATCCTGTGTTCATGTGAGCAGATGGGTAGGGAGAGCTGTCGGGGGCAGTGTCGAGGTTGGCAAAAGGCCCATGGTGCAGCAGGGCCTCTTTGGGAAGGGCCCCACAGTTCCTTCGCCACCCCCCAGGGCCACCGGCTTGCTCCCCTGCCTGGTGAGCAAAGCTGCCCTGCCTAACCTGCTCGCTGGTGCACCGCCTGTCAAGCCACGCCGGTGGCGTCAGCCTGGAAGGAGGGGCAGTCAGTGGCAGCCCGTAACACTGGTGTTAGGGACATGGCTGCCCCAAGGGACGGGCCCCAGTCAGGCAGGGCGTGTGGTCCAAGGGCCCTCAGAAACCCGGAGCCAGCTCTGAAAATGACAGCCACCGCTTTCCAAACCTCACCGGCCCCCTTTTTCCCTTCTTCCAGATCATGTGCCTCCAAATGGAGGGGGTTTGTCCAGTGGAGACATTGCTGGGATTGTCATAGGCTGTCTGGTTGGAGTAGCGGCCATTTCGGGTCTGATATATTTCGTGTACACCAAGACTTCCTTGGGGTAAGTGTCGCATTCTGGTTTCCTTGGCTTGTCCCCACAATGGGAACTTTTCCACTTCCTCAGCTTTTCCAGGACCTCCCTGCTCTGCTCAGCTGGTTTGAGTTGTCTCTTTGCTCGCTCGCAGGGTGGAAGCGGTCTCACTGGTGGGGGGTTCTTTCCTGCCTCTCCATCCTGGGTTGGAGTCCTGCCCCACATACCACTTGGAGGCTACAAGCATCCTACAGCCTGTGCCTTCCTCCCACTCAAGCACACGATCAGTACCCAAGATTGCCGGGTTCAAGGTGGAATGAACTGAACTTCTGTTACTGGTGCCATGCTTTGATGGGAGAAATAGCAAAAGCCCAGTACCCTCTTTGATATAATTGCCAAAGCCCCAGGAGGTCTTTGAAACCGGTAACCTTAAATCATACATACACATGAGGGCAGGGGAATGACTGGACCATCTTTGATTGGAGAGATCCTTTAAAAAGAAAAAAAAAGTCTTGAATAGTGTCAAAAAATCACGGCAAGAATGTTAAGTACAAGCCTTCCAGCTTTGATGTTTCATCTTTCTAGAGCCCCCCATTCAAAAGCATCCATGGTTGGAAAGTATATTCAGAAACATGGACTGAGGGGATGGCAGTTCCGATTTACTTATTTATTTATATTGCAATTTATATCCTGCCTTTTTCCTGCAAAGGGCTCAAGGCAGCTTACATCTCCTCCTCCATCTTATCCCCACAACAACAACCCTGTGAGGTAGGTTGAGCTGAGAGGCTGTGACTGGCCCAGAGTCACCCAGTTGGCTCCATGGCTGAGCGGGGACTCGAACCCGGATCCTCTGAGTCCCAGTCCCATGCTCTTAACCACGACGCCACGCTGGCTCTCAAATTAGGGTTGATCAGCACCGGAATGGACATTGTGGTGAAGTTAGGTAGGAATGGAACTATTGTCCCCCCCCCCACACACACACACACACACACAACTACACAACAATGCCACATGGAAAGCATTCTCCGGGAGCGAATATGGCAGCCAAGCTGCCAAGAATGCTAATGGAGTGGCCAGTGCCATTTGTAGTAAGTTTAGTATTTTTAGAGATCCAAGCATCTACTGCCACCATGGCTAATAATGCCACCAAAGATACTTAAGCCATTGGTGGCCACCCCCCCCCCCCACCAGCCACCCCCGGCACTCTCTGTGTGTGTCTGTGTATCTGATTGTGCCAGAAATAATTAATAATAATAATAATAATTTAAACCCCACAAACTGCAGAGAAATCTCTCGAAGGGATTGCTGCACATGTTTCTCTATTGTTCTGCGACAGGCAGCCACAGAGACGCACGGAGTGTGTTTTCTGCCTGCTCTCGGTGCACACGGGGGACACTGAGGTGCAAAAGATTTAGTCCGTGCCGTTTGTGAACCAAGCGAGCCTTGGCCCAGATCCTCTGCAAAGCCGGGGGGGGGGGGTTCTTTGCACACACGCTGCCGGTTCCCCCCTGCAATCAGGTGAAACACCACAAGGGTTCTGTCCATTAGGAAGCGTGAAAAACACGCACACGGTCGATGCCAAGATATAAATAGGGAGCAAGCTGCATGCATTACGTTGGATGCTTGGGCACCGGCAGCAGTCGGAGGCAGGAGCTCACAGGCTGGCCGTGTGGCGGGAGGGACGCCTGCTTGTTATAAGATCACACAGTGTCTGCTGTTTACCTAGGAGGACGGAGCAGCACACATCCAATGGAAACATTCACTCCTCATCCGGCCACAGTAAGTATCAGCCGGATGGGCTGGGCCAGGGCCCGTGTGATGCATGCCGTGTGCTCTGGGCAGCTCCCGCCACCAGCAAGCTGCCCGGAGACTGCAGGGCCACCTGCCTGAGCCACCTGTGCTGAAGCTGCAGAGAATCCCGCCTCTGTGCTAAAGCAAGAGGAAGTGGATTGCTGCATCCCCGACCGCGGTGCATCATGAGGAACGCCTCCCGGATCCCTCGTTTTCTTTAATGGGGCATGGGGAGGACTTTACGACTCTTTCAGCTCCCGTTTCCCAAAGCCTGGCTTCTGTGCTCTCACTTCCTGGGGGGAAGGAAGCTACTGTTTTCTGCGGAGTGCGGGTGTTTGGCTCTCCCCTGTGGCTCTTGCGGGCCCCAGGCCCTGCCTCGCCTTCTGGGACTCCTGCTGCAGCAGCTGTAGAACGGCTGGTGGTGGAAAAGGCTGGAAGAGTTTGAGGGAGGTGGAGGGGCTGGGCGGGAGGTCCCTTGGGAAGCGGTGGCATCTGTCCGTGGCCAGCTCCCCAGTCTCCCTGGGATCCCATCTCTCGGTTCAGTGCCTGCCCCTCGGTATGCCTGAGCCTTCCTGTGAAGTCAGGGGCAAAAGCGAGGAGCTGGGAGCTCCCTCACTCTGCCCTTCCCTAGCCTCGGAAGGCTGAGGACCCAGCACAGGTAGGAAGGTAAGACAGGTGGAGCTCGAGCAAGGGGGGAGGGCATGAGATAAGGGCTGGAATGAGGCGGGAGAGACCCCCTCCTTCTCGTGACCCCGGTCTTTCTTGTGCAACTGAGAGGCTATTTATTATATTTATAATAAATATAATAAATATATATTTATTATATTTCCTATAAGGAAGGGGCAAGAGGGCAGATGGAGTCTGGGAAAGCTCCTGCATCTTTAAGAGTTGATTCAAGGGAGTAAAGGTGCTGTTCCCGCATAGCTATGCTTTAGTTGGAGCGCCTTCCTTTCTGTGCGGCCCTTAAAGGTCTCCTGGCCCTCTGGGGATCTGGAGAGCCCTAATTTCAAAGGAAGAACCCTGGCAAGGTGTGGTCTTTGCAGCACATCCTGCCTGCTTCCACTAACCCTACCACCAAATTGCTCATCTCAGCCTTTGAGTTTGGAAGCAGAAGCCATGGGTTTTCAGCGCCCCCTCCTTGGTTCTGGTGGGCTTGGGTTCAGACGTGGTCCGTGGTACGTTCTGGTTCCCTGATTATGTCTCTCTGTCGTGTCTCTGTCATTTCAGACCAGGGAGTTTCTGAGACCAAGCCCAGACCGGTAAGGACGGAACCTTTATGATCCCTAATGTATCCAGACTCTGGAGTTCTGTTCCCAGCTCCAGGCGGGTTAACGGGGTCCAGTTAAAACAGAAGAGACCAGGCATTCTGCTGTCTTTTAGGGACCGTTCTCAGTCCTGAGAAGTAGCAACTCCGTAGAGGTGCTCAGTATTTTACTGGCCTGTTCCTGTTTCTCTAAGGCTGATCTATTTAATAGATAGCATGTGGCTGATCATCATCATTTTGTTTACTTCTGAGTAAGCATGCAGGGACATGATCCAGACTGTGTGAAGATAGGGGATGTTTATACCTTCCCATCCACCCATGTGTTTTGGAAACTATTCAGCCACTCTGGGGACAGAAGATGGATGGATTTCTTCTTCTTCTTTTTCACTTTTAGTCCCCACATTGGTGGGCGGTGGGTGGGTTGGCAGAGAAAGTATTTAACACATCATGCAGTTTAGCTTTAAATACCAGCTTAATTTGAGGAAGTTAGTGAGCGACATATGTCCATGCCATGAAAGCGTCGCTTGCTGCTTGCTGCTAGACACAATTTGCTTCCAGAGGAGAATTCTACGGTACGCTCGCCCTGCCTTGAGGAATTTTATGTGGAGTCCAGACAACATGGCCTTTTACGTGTTTTCTCCCTGCATCTTCCACCTTTTATCTTTCTACACACACACACACACACACACACACACACACACACACACACACACACACGTGTTTTAGGGGAAAAGATGGGATAAATGCACCATGACCTTTAATTAGTAGCCCTCGGAGCCCTCCATCTAGAAGCACCCGCAGGTACATGCCAGCCTCTCTCTTGTTTTTTTCCTGGTCAGTTGGTAACCCACAGGCTAATGGATTCTAATGACTCAGAAATCCAGGGTTCTGATCCCAGAGATGAATCGGTGAGTAACATATGGTACCCATACAGACAATCAAACTACCCAGGGGCATCTTTCTTGATCCAGGGTAAGTTGGGTAAGTCGGCCAAGCATGCAGCCCTCACCGAACCTTAAGGAGGATTTTACGATGCACCAAGTGCAGATGTGAGGGGAAATCGTAATTGGTAACCTTCCCTGGGGAATTCAGTCTGCAGGTGGGAGAGGAGGTTGCTATGAGAGATGTGTGGTTTCTCCAGGGACCTTACTCGGCTGTTTTCTTCCTGTCTCCTGCAAGGCAGCTGGGCGAGGGCTGGGTTCTTGATGGGCTTCTCATCAGGCAGAAACATGGCAACTGGCGCCCAAGGGTAGACCAACGGGGGGGGGGCGGGGGGAGGAAAGTCCAAAGCGTGGCATGCCAAATACATTTACTAGTTATTCAGCATCAAGAAAACAACGTCGGATGCAAAGACGTCTCCCAACCCCTTCTTGCCGGTCTCACTGGACAGGTGGGCTGAGTTGGGTGCTTATGATGCAATGAAGGCATTGCCAGAACGTGGGCGTGCAGGTATCGTTCAGGCATCAATAACAGTCCTGTATCTTGTCTTGTGCTGCTGCTGCTGCTGCTGCTGCTCCTTTTCTTTTTAATGAACTCTGGACATTGGAGGAAGGGGCCCTGCAATATTCCTGGAAGGGCAGGTGTCCCACAGGCCCCCCTGTGGCGAGGGTGCTGCCCTCAACCTTCCCCGGGCTCCACCAACTCTGCCTATGTTCTCTTGTAGGGTGAAGAGGACGTACAATATTCAACACTAGCCTTCAGCGCCAGCAGCCCTGTCAAACCAGTCTCGGCGCCTTCTGCTCCTTTGGAAAGCAATACCATTTACTCGGAAATCAAAAAGAAATGATCGGGATAAAGCCTTCCTGCGTGCTCTCGAGCGCATGACTCCCCACGCCTCAGCTCTGCTTCCCTTACCTGGATTCTCATGTGCTGGGTGCATGGAAAAGAACAGTTACCTCTTCGGAAGAGAGAGGAGGGAACCCCTCCTATGCACAACCAAATTTCCTCTCAAATTCCGCCCAAGCCCTTTCAGATTCAAGGAAAAGGACAGGCATTTCTGTCCACACCACAAAAGAGTTTGCAGCCAAGTCCAGTGATCAAAGGACTGGACTTGAGACACATGTGCCAAGCGAGGCGGTTGCATCCTCCGAAGCGGCAGAAGGAAAGCTGTCGACGGCCCGCTCTCTCGCTTCTTCCTCTCCCACACTCCCCACTGCCAGTGTTGCAGCAACTCCTGGCCGTGCCAAACCTCCCATTGCCCCCTCGCTTGGGTCTGGGGTCCCTGGGCAGCCGCACTTCCTGCTCTCTCCGGCTTTCTCCAAGCCCCCACTCCAGGAACTGAATTCCTGCCACCCGGGTGAATACAAGGAAGCACTTATTCCTGAGCAGAAGGATACAGTATCTGCCTTGGGTATTCACCATGTTTCAACAAACAAACAGCCACTTCTGTCTTCCTTCCAGCTTCTGCTGTACAGCAAGTTTATTTGACGTCTGGAGTTCTGTGGTTCGAGTGCACCCTTTCCTGCCCTTTTGCGTGAGTGAATTTGCTCCACGGGTGCGCTCCGGCGCACGGGAGCAGGTGATCTGCGACAGCGAAGGCTCACCCGAGCGTTTTCGCTTCTGTTCAGCAAGCCATTATGCCCCGCTTCCTCCCGATTAATAGCGCAACCCTGTCCAAAGCCAGAGGATGGAAGCAGCAAGACACACTGCAGAACAGATGGGGCCAGACTGGTGAAGCAGCTGATGATAAACACGCAGGAGGTGGCCAGCAAAAGCAGCTGATAAACACGGGATGCTCCTCCCAGGCTCCCCAACGAAGCAACGCCTGGGGTGTGGCAAGGAAAGAGAGCAGTGCTAAACCATTAGCGGACGATGGCTAGCGGGTTAGGATTTCACTAGCCCTGGGCGAGAGAGGGCTGCTTTGTATCAGCCTGGCTCGTTGGCAACCCCAGAGCTGCTGTGTCAAAGAGCCTAGTTCAGTCTCGGTGCTCAGTGAGCAGCTTGGGGCAAGTTGTCCTTTACATCCTTGCAGTGCTGTTGTGAAGCTGCAAGGAGATAACCTTGAGCCTTTGGGGTGGGTGGGTGAGATAAAGGCAGTAAGTTGCACTCAGAATCCTAGCTTAGCTTTCTTCCACGCTGCAGAGGACTGTTTCGGCCAGTCAGATGGAACAGGCAGTTTTGCGAAGTACCGTGAAGTGCGGAGCAGTGAGCTGAGCTATGCACAATTGTCTGTTTCGCTTTGGAAATCCAGGTCGGCTCTGCAGCCGGCCAAGCTCCGTCGAAGTTAGTCTGACTGCCAAATCCAGAGTTTGCGAGATCTTGACTGGGGGGCGAGGAGGGGACGGGGTGGGAATCTCCTGCATCCACTGTGCACTGTTGTGGCTGCATGGTTGGTGGCTTCATCTCCCCCACCGTTGTGTCCTGACGTCCTTCTCATTGGCAGAGCCACGTGCCCTGCTGAGCGATAGCATCTGGGACACTCTGGGCCTTGCTAATCGGCGGGTGGGGCTGGAGGACAGGCATGCCTTCGTTCGTGCTAAGCTTGGGGGCGGAGGGACAATGGGGCAGTGTTCGGAGCACAGCGCCACACTGAACCGATATAGTTTCTGTCCTCTTGAAGGAGGCCTGCCCCTCCAAGGAGACCCAGCTGGCCGGCTGGCGAAGGAGGGCCGTGTGATTTCGAGGAGGGAACGCACAGGCTGGGGGTGGGCTGCAGGATGTGGCGACTGTGAAATTGGGGCTGCTGCTTTGGTGTTTGTATAATGAATCTCTGTTTTTAATTAAAAGAATGTGAGTATGGAGATGTCTTTTGTGGGTGTTGTGGTGGGGAGGGAGGGGGCTGCAGAGAATAAGGCTGCTGATGAAGGGGGAAGGCTGGCGGCCGCAGCCTGGGTGGCTCCCCCATTGCACGGGCATTCGGGGTGGTGGGAAAGTCACCTGGAGGCAGAGTGGGGAGGACAGCCAAGAACACTGGTGGCCCACCAAGCCGTAGTCCGTCCTCGCTTGCTTATTGCCCCAGACTAAAAATGGGGAGATGGGGCAGCTTCAGGGCACCATGTGAGCCTCAGTGCATGAATGCTGATCTTAGGGCAGCCATGTGTCCTCTTTCAGAGAGGACGGTCCTCTAGTTGAAGGACTGTCCAGACCAAAGATGATGAACCATCAAGAGGAATTGCTAAAGCACATTGAAGTTGCCCGTCAACAACATCTGGATAGCAGACTGAGCAAGGCACACAGGTCACGCGTGGTGAGGTGCATCCCCCGCCTATGCAAATATTATGCAAATCAGTCTCTCTTGGGGTGGCATTTCAGACACGGCCACCTTCTATGGTGTACAGTGTTCTGTGTGACCAAATATGTAACAGCCTGGCTGTCTCCTTGGCTTCCAGTTACCCTGCACAGGAATCCTCTCGTCCCGTCATTACGCATGCTTGGTGCTCCTCATTCTTCATCCAGAATTCTGTAGTACAAAGAATTTACTGAAGCCCTGCATATTGTCTCTATTTTCTGCAGCTGTGCATCTTACAAAGATTGTACGGGAAGCAGGAACATAAAGGGACGTTTCCTCTGTCTGCAGCTGCATGGCAGGGAAAACTCTACTTGTTGAATTTCTCAGTGGCACCTCCCAGCAGCCTGCAGATCTCTTCTCTTGGCTTGCTGGTTGCGTTGTTATTATGTGCCATCAATCAAATTGTGTCCAACTCATGGTGACCCCATAAGTGCCGTTCAAAATGGCCTGTCCTTGACGGCCCTGCCCAGCCTTTGTAAATCGAGAGGGGGCAGGGGGGCTTCTGTGATGGAGCTGATCCACCTCGGAGCTGGTCTTCCTCTCCTTCCTCAATCTTCTACTTTCCCTAGCCTTGATTGTGTTCTCCATGCAAATAATTCTTTTGTTACCACTCCTTGCCCTACACTGTGTGTAGGGTCACTTTCTCCATCAGAGTAGCCTGCTGTGCCAAAAAGAAAAAGAAAAAAAGCTTGACCTGGTGAATTTCTGCCATTCAGGCTGACCTTAAAGGCAAAATGCAAGCCTTGTGCAGTTGGCATGGCTTTTTGTTTTTCTTTGCAGTAACGCTGACCGTGAGGGTTAAACCAGTTCTAAACCAGTTATGGTTACACTGTAAACACTGCCCAGGCAACTTTTCCCAGATGAAGATGCGTTCTCATGCCAAGCTTCCCTGTTAATTCCACTCTTTCGGCTGTTGTACTTCTTTTTCTTTTTCTTTAATTTATATCCTGCCTTTTTCCTACAAAGGGCTCGAGGCAGCTTACATCATTCATTCTCCTCCTCCATCTTATCCCCACAACAACAACACTGTGAGGTAGGCTGGGCTGAGAGGCTGTGACTGGCCCAAAGTTGGCTGCATGGCCGAGTGGGGACTCGAACCCAGATCCTCTGAGTCCCAGTCCGGTGCTCTTAACCACTACGCCACACTTGTTGAGAGTGCCGCACCTCACGGCTGGAGTGGCTCTGTGTTCATGCTAGAGACTGTTCTTTTGATTAAAGATCTACTTGTAAGATAATTACGTTTCCCAGTTTGTCTCCTGCAGTTCAGAATATACTTCAGCCTATGAATCACCAGGACACAGTGCATTAAAACAGTGCTTGCCCCCCTTCATTATTATTATTTTTAAAAGACTGCCCGATTTGTCTAAAACTTCCTGGAGCAGGCAGGGCCAATGGGCTTCATTAAGGGACCTCCTATTTTACCGTTCCTCCTTGCTCCTATATCATTGAACCTTGCGTGCATGGAGGTTAACTTCTAGGAATCTAGACACCAAAGTAGAGGAAGCACACACGCACACACACACACACTGATCCACAAAGGACTACGGGCTACAAATAGGAACTATCTTTGTTGAGAAGGACCAGTCGGGCAGCCACATCTATAGCCACATGATGTCTGCCTATACTGACCAGGCTGGTGGGAACTGCACTTTGCCCCAGTTTCCTGGGCCCGCTGTGGTTCAGCACTGCTTCTGGGTTTTAATTTTATTCTTCTTGTTAGTTTGCAGAACATCACAGATGCTGATCTGCAGGAGCACTCGAGGGTGTTCCTTGAAACTGGGAAGCAAAACTACAGCCTTCCTCATGCCGTGCCACTGAGCTCCATCATGAAACGCTGCATAGTTCTAACTAACAGGCTGTTCAGCTCAGCGAGTTCTCGTGATTCCTATCTGGGCTTTGACTTGCTCTTTCCCAGAGCTGCACAGTGCTTGAGGGGGAATGGCTCTTGATGCTTTTGTGCACGTCTCCCCGTAAAGACAATTCCTGGACTGCAAAAGCCCTTGAGGAAAGCCAGGTAAAGGCCACCCAGCCCCCTGCGCCTCAGCCTGGCTTTAGGTTAGTGACTCTTCCTTGCCTCCTTTGTCACTTGGCAACTGCATCTCATCATGCAACTCTTCAGGGCAGGCGTGTGATGAAATTGCATGCAAATACTACTAGTCCCCATGGTGTTTACAGCAGGCCAGGTGTCCTGCTTTGCAAAGGACAGTCCTCTGTTTTGGAGGACTGACAAGAGGACAGCCCTCTATTTAAAGGTGTCCTCTATTTGACTGCCCAAGTTTGGTTTAAACTCAAAGAACATGTGAAGGGGCTTGTCGTTATCCGTTAATACTTACCTCCTGGGCAGGAGATGGAGCGGGCAGAGCTGGTCTCTGCATTGGGGTGAGATGGCTTACAGGTCTAATTAAATAATAGATATTATTTCTAAATTTGCACCTTTAGATTCAAATGGGGAAACGCAAACAGTATGCAATTGATGCTGTTTTTGCACTTCTGGCACTATTGGTGAAGTATTGGTGACCACACTTCATCAGCATGAACTAAGATTGGCTTCCTGGATGGTACAGGCAGAATTCAGCAGGCATTCGGTAGCTGTCCTTCGGAGAAAGCTGTAACAGTTTGATTTCTACCTGGGCTACTGCTGTTAAAATTTGCCACAGGGTCACGGTGGCTGCTGCTGGATGAGAAAATGCCCCGATCCTTGCCCAATTGGTTCCTTAGAAGAAGGAAGAGGCATAGAGCTAAGAATTATCACTTGCTAGACTGTATTAAAAGCATGCAGGCAGGTATCAGTCAAACTATTTGGCAGGCCCAATATTTGCGAAAGCAAGTTTCAGCTTCTGCTTAGTTGATACCATGGCATTCAGCTGCTCGTAAGGGTATTCACGAGAAAAGCACTGTGCACCTATCTTTGTCATGAGAAAAAAAAGATGGAAAACAGGTGGACAAGTGACAGGTGACATTCAGTTTCAAGAACAAGTCCAAGCAGTTGCACCATCTGGAAGTTTCCTAAAGATTCTCACTTAGGAAAATGTGTCCAGTTCTGGGCACCAAGATTTAAGAAAGATGCAGGTAAATTAGTGAGGGTCCAGCGGAGGGCGACAAAAATGATCCAGGGTTTGGAAACATTGCCCTTTGAGGAGAGACTGAGGGAACTGGGCATGTTCAGCCTTAGAAGAGAAGGCTGAGGGGGGACATGGTACCCCTCTATAAGGACCTCAAAGGCTGTCACAAAGGGGAAGGTCAAGATCTCTTCTCGCTCCTACCAGAGTGTAGGGCACGGAATAATCAGTTCAAGTTGTGACAACCCAGATTCAGGCTGGACATCAGGAAGAGCTTCCTCACTGTCAGAGCAACACGACAGTGGAACCAGCTGCCTGGAGAGGTGGGGGGCTCTCCCACACTGGAGACATTCAGAAAGAAACTGGGCAGCCCTCTGGGTGGGATGGTGTGACTTGGAGTCCTGCAACAGCAGAGGGTTGGACCTGATGGCCTTCATGGCCCCTTCCAACTCTACTATTCTGTGATTCTATGAAAATGTTTGATAGTCCCTTAAAATAACCCCCTCCCCACAACAGCCTCATTGGGGGAAGGGAATCGATGCAAATGAGGATGTGGAGATGAGGAATTCTTCCCACTAAGGATGTGGGACTTCACCATGGCGCTTTTGACGGCGTTGCTGACCAAGATCCACCTTGTCTGCTAGTCACGAACAAGAGCCGAATGGTGCAGCTTAAAATAGCCGCGTTGCTGGGAAGTAAGCGACCTGCAGTCTCCCCCACTTCCCACCGCTTGAGGCCCTTCGCATGATGGACGTGTTTGCCTCCGTCTTTCTTCTGTGTCTCTCCGAAGCAGCTTGGCAAACCGAGGGGGTTACAGGATTCGATTTAGAAACTCTCACATGTTCCAACACCTCCCCCACCACGAACCGAAACCCACAGTGGGTGAGCATATGGTCAGCACCTGCTATTAAAAGAGCACAATACTTACGAATCTGATTTGTATGAAGTACAGGAAGGAAGTTTGGCCTTCTTGAGCGTAAAAAAACGTTGGATCACTTCCTAGGTGGGAAATTGATGATAATATTAAGGCACCCAAGAGCTGAAGCAAGCCTCTTTCTTCTCCCCCATGGATTTTTCCTTCAAGAAACCTATAGGGACTTAAAAAGGGTGCCTCCTGCTCTCCATGTTACCCACACAACAACCCTGTGAGGTAGGTTAGGCCCGGGCCAGTGACTGGCCCAAAGGCACCCAGTAACTTTCACAGCTGCGTGAGGACTAGAATCCATATTGCCCAAGCCCCATGCCAATACTCTAACCACTAGGCAACACTGGCAGCAGGCCTGGCTGGTGGAGAGGAAGCAATTCATGGCGTGTGGGAAGATAATGCAAGGGCTGCAGGGTTCTCCCTGCACATTTCACGTAGTGTTTAACCTGAATCCCAGGACGACTGTTTCATAGGCCAAACTGGGTCCATGCATTTCATAAACATACCTGCTTCTGGTTCAGCCCTAAGGGCATTTCTCCCTCCTGTAGAATTAAGATAAACACACAGTGGATTGCAATGCCTAACTACAAATACAAAGCAGGTGCCCAGAAATGAAGGGAGTTTAAACAAAAGGAACTAACTGGAAGCCAAAGAAATCAAATCAATCATTGGGCTTTTCCAAGCAGCAAGACTTTTGGAGAGCGCTGCGGGAGGCAGCGTTGCAGGCTTGTCCCGTCCAGATTAATTAAAGTTGGGCATTTCTATAAGCCAGTTAAGTCAACTATCGTCTGGGCTAGTCCGACTGGACATCTGTGGCTGCCCAATGCAGAGGATAAGATCGGCGGGCAGCAGGTCGGAGAAGGCCCCGACCGAAAACCAAGCAGAACAAGGGTGCTTCGGTTTTACCAAGATGCCACTGGGAGGAGAACACCTAATCCTGCATCTTTACCTGTGGTCCAAAATGCATCCCAGCAGCCGTAATGTTGATGGGCTAAAGGCATTTATATGCCTTTAATTTATATTATATTTATATTATATATAAATTGAATATAATTTATATTCAGAAAGAGAAACTGTTGCCTCCCACTCAAAGAAGTACCGTTTCCTACAACCCACAGAGAAAGCTGAGCTCATGCTAAGCCGATGTTAATAGGACACCCCCAAAAGGCAGTAAAATTATAGAGGGAGAAGAACCAGAAGAGACTCTGTTCCCGATAAAATTAGGCAGTTGGAGCACGTGTATTTTGACCACCAGTTGAGCGCAGGGGGTGGGGAGCACTGCTTGGATCATATGCCTGGAGCTCCAAATAGTTTTAAGTTGTCTGAAGGCATCTGCCATGTTGTGTGATGAGAATGAGAGAAACGGAGACAATTTTAGAAACAAGAATGAAAGCTCCATCTGACCTCAACCCCAGACAGCTGCTTATGCATGCAGATTATTTAAAGCACAATCAATGGTATATTAATAAAGAAGATTCTTCTTCCCCCTCATCCAAAACTAGAAATACTGCCACCGTTGTTTTCTCCTGCCTCTTAACATGGATGGACCTCCATTCTCCACATCTCGCCCTGGTGCAACGTGAAGGAGGAGCTGGGCATACCTGCCTCCCAAAGTGCAGAGTCCACACATTTTGGTCATGCCATTAATGATAAGATAAAAAACTCTATTGCGGTCAAGGAACAGCTCCATTAATGGTGGGACACTGCTGCGGGACGGATCCCCAGTAAATTTCCTGAACTTTGAGATCCCACTGGCTTACCTTAGGCCAGGTACACTAGAGAGCGTCACACAATCTGCTTTGAAAGAATCTATGTTGGGTGTCGTAGAGCATGTGGACTTGCCCCCAACATGGCTACCAAAAAGAGGACGTGCACGACAGAGAAGCCGATTTGCATAAAATCTGCCTATGCTAATTTATGTGCATAGGTACACATTTAGAAATAATACATTTAAGTAAGTTCTTGCACCACAGAGGAGAGAGTGACTGACCAGCTTATTGGCTGGGTTCAGAGCGTACTAATCCACAGGGATCGGGCATTCCAAGGGTATCTTTCACATGCTGAATCTGAACGGGAAGAAGAGACGAGGTCGGGGGGCCTCGCTGAATTTTCTAGTATAAGCTATGAGAGAGATCAAGGGGCTGGTGAGAACCGGACTGCAGCTGGTTTGGGGGAAGACAGGTTGAGGGTGGGCCACTGTTGAAGCCTAGGTTATCCGGTTGTCTGAACTCAGCTGGTCTGAGTTTCTCTGTCATGCTCCACACCCCACAAAGTGGCCACCTGTGGGTGGTCCTCGAAGCAAAAGCAGTGAGTGCATTGCCTGCAACATACCCACTCTTGCATGACAACCCTCTGGGTTTTAAGCAAATCGGTTTTCTGATGCATGCAACCCAGTCCGATATGATTCTAAAGGGGTGTTTTTCTCTCTCTCTCGGCTTTGCGCCTCAGAGCTCAAATCGGGTTCTTGGAGTAAAGACCAATAATACACAAGAAGCATGTTGTTGTTTTTAGAAGAGAACTTAACACCGGTGAGTGTATTTCAGCATAACATTTCCAATCTCTGCCCCCAGTGTTCTCGAAATAAATTTTATTGCTCGTTTATGTGTGTTGGCCCTTTCAACCATGGCAGAATGTGGGTGGTGGGGGGGAAGCCCCAGATCACCCAGGAAGCTGGTCCCATTACCAGGTCAGAGTACCCTCTTTTATCTCATCTGATCAGTGGGGGTTTCCCAGAGCCCTTTCCATGACCTAATCATTTCAAAACAAAACAAAACAGAGAATGAGAGAGGCCAATGATTAAACTGTGGAAGGAAGGACCTGCATGCAAATAATCCGTGGGCCATACCACCCTGACCGTGAAGTCCCCTTTCCAAAGGGACACAAGCGCCAACTTCCCACAGGGCGGAAAACTGCGGGCGATTTCTCTTCGTGGAAGGTTTCCCTTGGGATAGGGACAGCGGGAGATCTCACTACGTTTCATGGAAGGGTTAAATTACACACGGAGCTGGAGATGAAATTGCAGAGGTTCCACACCTGGGGGGTTGGGCTAAGCAGCTCCCCTGGATACAAGCAGAAAATCAGCAAGGCAAAGCCCATGAGGGTTTGCTAGCTTTTCCCCTTTGTACAGAGAATACGGCTTTCCTGTGTTGTGCTTGTGTGGTCCTTTGGCAACCAAGCCAAGTTTGCTTTGCCAAACCGTCGCTTTGTGAACTCAGTTGTTTTGCTGCTTTTGCTAACAGTTTCTACCATGGGCCTACTCTCTGTTTAGGGTGAAAGATTTCATAAGATAATTCAAAACTGACCTGACTTTGGCCGGGGGGTTGGGTTCCATGGACTTTCATCCTTTGCCAGCGCTCAGCTTTATGGTTCTATAACTCTTATCAACCAGTTTAATTGCCTTTCTCCCACTAGGAAATGCTTAGGTGCTAGTGTGTCGGTTACTGGGGAGACCTGGGTTGAAATTCTTCCTCATCTAAAGATACAGGGTGAGGTAATCTTCTTTTAAGCCTTGCTGTCTCTCAACCTAATCTACTTTACAGGACTGTAGAATAAAAAGAGATCTTAAAGGAAGGGAAGAATCCATATCTGACAATAACATAAAACTTGCTCCTGAAATCTTGTAATCTTTTAATCTAGCAAATGCAGAACACTGAATTATTAACTGCAATAAAACGAGGTGGAGAAATGAAAAGAGGAAATCCTTCATCTCTCCACCAAATAGGAACTGCGTATCTAAGGGCCAGAAACTCAAATATTTTGGCCACCTAATGAGAAGGAACAACTCACTGGAGAAGAGTCTAATGCTGGGAACAATAGAGGGCAAAAGAAGAAGGGGATGGCAGAGGATGAGGTGGCTGGAGTCACTGGGCCAGTGGGTGTGGGCTTGGGTGGACTCCGAGGGATGGTGGAGGACAGGAGAGCCTGGAGGAATGTTGTCCGTGGGGTCGCGATGGGTCGGGCATGACTTTGCAACTAGACAACAACCAAAGGGCCAATTCCCCAGGAATGTCCGATAACAGGAAGACAAAGCTGCAAGGAGGTAGCTTTTAATTAAAAGCGCAGTAGCCCTGCAGACTAACTCATGAAGCAGCTTCTGATGTTCCCAGGTATTATTATTACGCAGCCTTAATACTGTTTGGCCAATCCACACTGGACAGGTTGATGCTGCCATTGTACTAGCAAAAAAGTAACAGTTGCCGCAAATCAAATCTGAAAATAAGGCAGGAGGGCAGCCCAAAGAGCTCTGAAAGACAACTGTCTTGGGATGATGGAGAAAAGAAGAAAAGATGGTAATTCCGGCCCAAATGGTTTGTGTGGGTGGAACCCGTGACAATTGAAGGCCTTCCAAATGGCTTTAAATTTACTGTGAGTTTCCATTCAGTTTGTGCAATTCCCATGAGTAGATTAGTTCAGTCTGTCAAGGTGGGGAGCACACAAGCCCTGCCTTTTCATTCATGTGACATTTACTGTGGTCCATGAGGATTTTCTTTCATATGAGAAAATAATGACAGGCCTGCTTATAAAAATAAGCAAAGCTCCTAATAACAGCTTCTAAATCCATGAAAGTTATTACTGCGTGGCCAGCCTACCTCTGACACACAATCCTCCCAAATACCTCTGGGCTTTAATCATCCCTGGTTTGACCAGAAGGAAAGGTTTGCTACTTTGTGCAAGTTTAGGCAGAAAAAAGAGAATAAATTTGCCTCAGACTTGGACCTGTCTGCATAAACTCCACCTTGTTCTCCACCCTACACCTATGCCTGGGGGATAGGAGGATAAACATATTGCCCTTGACAACAAAGCTTGCCATGTTGTAAGAACCTGGCCAGAGGGGTTTGTAGGCATAGTTAACAAGCCACCCAAAAGCCATGGGCTGTTGTCACCTAGAGCACCAAGCCACCCACAGGACAACTGCAGAGGGTAATTATCTATGGAACGCGCTCCCCAGAGAGGCCCGCCTGGCACCGCCATTATTTGTTTTTCGGCTCCAGGCCAAGACCTTTTTATTCAAACAGTATTTTAATAATGTTTAATATTTCTATATTTTAATTGTGCAGCCAGTGTGTTTCCAGGTTTTAATTGTAATTGTAATTGTTTTATTTATTTATTCCTGTGAGCCATCCCAAGGCTATGTAGCAAGGGGACGGCATATAAAATCTTTAAATAAATTAATTAATATAAATAATTATAAGAACCCCCCCACCTGGAGACCATCAATACACTCACAGGATGGAGCATTTAATGAACTTATATGAGCGATGTTCCATTTCAGCCCCACCTCTGCAGTACGAGGGATTGCAATACTGACCTACCATGCAGGGTTGTTGTAAAGGCTATAAGAATACTAGCAAGAAAGGATTCAGTTCTAGAGCAGCTGCTTCACATGTGGAAGCGCCCAGTTCGGTCCCCACACTACAGTTGCACACACACACAGGCAGACCATGGTGCAGCAACAATTCAGAAGCGTCCACTACTGAGGTTTTATCTTAGTAGAAATCCTCACTTTGTGCTTTCCTGGAAACCAAAGATTCAAGTGTGTCTACAAACTTCTCTTTCCATTTCCCCTTTTGCAGCATTCAGCACACAGACACAGGAAACAACCACACACATCAAAGTTTTCCCAGGCACTATCGGAAGCTACACAGGGAGAACCTGACTAGCACATGGGCTGGGTTTATTGGCGGGGGGGGGGGGGGAGCCATCTGTGGCTACTAGTCCTGTTGGCTCTACATTATGCACGTTCATAATGAGAGAGGTGTTGGGTCACATCCTACCCATGGGTGCCCAGCTTGCTGTCCTGTCCTGTTGTGCAAACTCAGGTGGCAGAGGCTGTTACAAGAGCAAACAACCTTCAAACAACCTTGTTTTAGGGTTATGTGAAGGCTGTGGGTAAATTAAGCAACCCTAGGCTGTTACATTGTGCAAACCAGCCCAAACTTCAAAAAACATACGTGTCTTTCATTATATTGCTGAGAATTCCAGAGAAGCCTTTGAAACATATGGATACTGCCAGAAAAAAGGTAGTAACTGTTGAGAGCCACTCGCCCTCTTATATGCCCTTTGCAGAAAGATGGTTTGTGAGTTTTTGAAATAAACACACCCTTATGTGAAGCTGCAACATTGGATTGTTGGGCAGAAAAGGAGTCTGCAGGTGGAAGTGGACTACAGTTTAATAACAGACATGGAGAATAACCATAGAGGAAGGTTGAAGAGTTACCCAACTGTGCTGTTCTAGTTTGTTCTGCTGATGGTAGCAAGCGGTAAAACCTCATGCTTCATTTGCTGACTTCTGCATACCAAACTATTAAAAGCACAGCATGAATCTAGATCATTTTTCTTATGTATTTTTTGCCTCCTTGCTCAGTTGAAAATCCAAGAGGACTGGAAAGGCTGCAGGCTTTAAGAAACCTGGCTGTCCACTCTTGGAAACAGAAAACTGGACTAGAAGTTGCTTTGATTTGATCTAAAAGGCCAGTTCTTAGACAATGATCTGGTTTGCATGCAGCAGCGTCCAAGGGCAAATTGTGGGTTAGTTAACCCACCGTTTCCAGGCCTGTGTGCTATGTGTGAGCCACATACAATTTACAGAAACAGCCATTAAATGCCCATAGTAGGTTGTTAGCGTGATAGCCAAACTAAAATGTTTTGGCTTATTCATGTGTTAAGCAACCCATGTTAGGCTAACTTTGGGTTGTTTAACCCATGAATAAGCCAAAGTGCTCAGGTTTGGATGTCACGCTAGCAGCCCTACATAGGGCATTCATAGGCTGTCACTACAAAGCAGAATTGGCTTACAAACAGCTTGTGCTAAAGCCACTATTACATGCGAACAGCCCCAGAGTTCCTACTGGTCCTCTTAGCAGGCAGGGACTGCCAGCCTGCTTCCTTTCATCCCTTCCAACTTCTGCAAAAAACAAGATTCTGACATCCTGAAGTTGCTCGGCACCAAGACTTGCAACCGCCTGCATCATCCAGGCCCTGGAGACTCACCTTACCAAGGCCAAAGCAGAGAGGATAACCATAAGCAGTTAACCATTAACTGGCAGTTTCTGAGGCAAGACCTGCAGGTCTGAACATGAGTACTTTCCTTTTCCGTTCTGCCTCTTGCCCTTCCATGTGGAGTTTTTAAGAGCAGATCCAGAGAGCGCAAAGGCTATTTTTCTCCTGCTTGTAATCTTCCAGACCTCTTTTTATCCCCTGGATGAGTGTTGGCAGTCGGACTATTTCACTAGAGTGGTTTGCGGTTGAGATATACTTGGAGCCAGCTCCAAATTCATTCCTGTGGGTTTTACAAGGTAGAACTATAATGTCTGGCCCATCTGGCATGTAGCTTGTTAATTCCATGCAGAAATCGGCAAAAGATTGCCCAATTTTTCTGATCCTTGTCCCCAGGAACAGAAAAAGGACATTCTCTGTACTTCTTCAAGTGACAAAATTAGGACACATTTTGGTGGGTTTGCTCAGCGCTTCCTCAACCATGGCTAGGGAATGCCCCCGCCCTGGCAGACTTTCAGATGGGCTCTGAACTCCAGAAAGAAACAACACAGTTCCGTGCCACATTCTCTTACCACAGCCAGCGGCGTGTGTAGGACACACAAACCGCTTCAGAATTAACCCCCAACCGCTGTATGGGGTTTTCCTGCAGAGGCGACGATCCACTGAGCTGGGTCAAGTGGCTCAGTTCTTCAGCAAAGGGTCTTCTCAAGTGTGGAAGTGGCTTCTAACTCTGAGAACGCGTCTCTCCTCCCTGAAGCAGAGATCACAAAGCAGCTGCTGACTCTTAAGCGGCCTTTTCTTGTGCACTTCCCTGTGGCCCAAAGCTTGGGAAAGCGTTGAGCAGTGGAGAGCGCAAGAGGAATGAGGGTAGCCAATGCACCGCGCGGAATATGCTGGAGGGCTTATGCCCTGGCCCTCCGGTGTGTCCAGGAAGCATACCCCAAACTCACCACAGCACTTCTCCCACCTGTCTTCAGTCTTATCATAACGCTTCTCTATGTTGAGGGTCTTTTTTCCCCCCTGAGTTACACATTCCCACGTGTGCTAAGCTCGCCCGGCTGCTCCGGGAAAAGGAAGAGCCGCTTCCGTGGGGCAGTGCAGACGTGCCGGGCTCCGCACAGCAGGTGCCACTGCGGGTGTGCAGAGGTGAGACTCTGCCAAGAACGCGACCCTCCTGCTGCTGCAAGAGCGAGACGCGGGGCGCTGCGTGGGGCCGTGCGCGGCGTGGACACGGCAGCTGCAGCTCCGAGGAGATCCGCCTGAGCGGCCTTGGTTTGCTTCCCGGCCTCCCGCGCCGCCCACGACTTCTCTCCTTGCCCACTGAAGCGACGAGAAAATGCAGGGCTCTCCCGTCCCCTCCCTCCGTCCAAGCAAAGGGTGGGAATGTCTTTCCCGGCTTGCTTAATTGCTTCCTTTGTCCTTTCTATTTTCCTGCCTCAAGGAACAACCCAAGGAACAAAACGCGCTGGACAGGCATCTCTACTCAGAAGTAAATTGCGCGGGGAGGGGGCGCCTTTGTCTTTCAGGAAGGAGCTATGAATTACTTGTTTAAAACGCCGTTTCCTCCCACGAAAGTGCACAGATCAGCAAACGCACGCGCGGAGACGAGGAGGCGTCCTAAGCGTCTCCATCCACTGTACACATTCCTTTTGGAACGTCTCCCACTTGTCCTGCGATGGCTTTGCGTGTGACACACGCTCACAGTAGAAACTGTACTCGATGCATTAGCATGCGCCCCAACGGCGCAACTGTATTTTGCATAATCACCAGCCAGGGCTTCCTGACAGGGGCAGAGCAGCCTCCGAACACCTTGCAGATGTCTGCCTTCGGCCTGCCTCCCCCACCGGATGTGCCGAGCTGCAGTTCCCCGCATCCCCATGCAGCCTCGGGGCTACCCTGGCCTTGGGTTGGTTCCAGTTAGACATAGCTGGGTGTGGAACCCTCCGGCCAGAGTCGCGCCACCAGCGGTGAGCGGAGGTGCAGAAAGGGGAAGTGGTGTTGCATGTGTGCGACATTTAGCAGAGCTGTTACAACTTCTTGAGTGATGTCTTGCAGTCCTGGAAGCTGGGGAACCCCGGGCAATTCAGTTCCTAAGCTAGATACTCTGGGTTCGGACATGGAGGGTCAGGAGGGTCAGCAAAGGGCGACAGCCAAAACACAGTCACCTACCCATGCAGAGAATGCAAAGAACGCGAAGGTCGCAATGCTTGTAAGAAATGTGCCAAAATGGGAACTTCAGGGAGTTGCTGCTTTTGCTAAGCGCAGCACTGCAAACTGCGTAGCCTGTGCGCCCCCTTTCAGGGCAACTCTTTAAAGGCAGACAAGCACGATCCAACTTCCCATCTGGACACCAATGTAAGCGCTCGGATTCGGGGGGGAGGGGCTCTCACCCGCAGTAGGTCCCCCTATTTGCAAAAGGCAGCCAAACACAAAAGCAAAAGAAGAGCCAGTCTGGATCAGAGCAAAGGTCTCTCTGTCCCACTTTCTTGTTTCCACCCAATAGGATCCCCCCCTGCAAGGGGAGGGGGCACATGGAACCATCACAAATATTGTGCACCCTGGCATTGTTCCTCTTCTCTATTTATTTATTCATTTGATATTTAATTAGATCTCTATCCCAGCTTTTTCTTTTTTAAACAATTCAAAGTACTGAACATCATTCTCCTGCTCCCCTAAACCCTATCCCCACAACAGCCCTGTGAGGTAGGCTGAGCTGAGAGTCTGGGACTGGCCCAGAGTCACCCAGTTGGCTGCATGGATGAGTTGGGACTAGAACCCAGATCATCTGAGTCCCAATGCCATGCTCTTAACCATTACCCTACACTGGATTAACACAGGGCACAAGCCATGGCTGGCCACAAACTTCAGTCTACCTAATGACCTCTGGGGTAGACCAGGAGGGAAAAGATGGTCAGGGGTTGTCTTGCTTCCCTTTTTCCAGCTGGATTTGTTAACATGGGAAGGCAGTACTGCTCAATGGCATGGAATTCTGCCTACACATGTCTCCTTATAGTTATTTATTTATTTTTTGATTTATATCCTGCCTTTTTCCTACAAAGGGCTCAAGGCAGCTTACATCTCCTCCTCCATCTTATCCCCACAACAACAACCCTGTGAGTAGGTTGGGCTGAGAGTCTGTGACTGGCCCAAAGGCACCCAGTTGGCTCCATGACCGAGCGGGGACTCGAACCCGGATCGCCTGAGTCCCAGTCTGGTGCTCTTAACGACTACACCACACTGGCTCTCCATACAGATAAAAGACGCCATTGCAAAAAAGGCAGGGTAGCCAGTAGGACTGCCAACTAACCAGAGAAAGATAGCTTGCTCTGCCCCTGTAATTTAAGAACAGTTTGATCTGGAGAAATTGAGCATTATTTCCCAAACAAGAAGCGAAGCAGTGGCACTGGTATTTTCCACTGCTGTCGAAACTGTTGCAGCCCAGATGTTAGAAGCAAAAGTCAGAAAAACAAAACACTCATCCTTATTGATGTTTTGTTTCCTGAGTAACCTCAGCTCTTTGGGCCTAAAATACAGCAGCCAAAGAACAGATGAACTAAATGTTGCATTGACAATCAAGCACAGACAGGGGAGAGAGGTTCCCTGAGATTTGCCTGCCGGCGTGTTCGTTTTCCTATTTTCGGTAAATCAGCTGACTGGAGCAAAGCCAATGATCTTGTGCAGTGGAAAAACAATGCAAAGTATGGAGAGGACCAAAGGCAGAGCCTCTCTCCACCCTGGCAAAGCTCGCATATTCTGCAGTGAATGTCTGAGAAGCAGAAAAGCAACGAGTTACTCTTTCCCCCATCACTCTCTTCCATCCCATGAAACAAAAATGGGTGCTTGTATGACTTTGAGCTACAGTGAACAGCACAGGAGCAAATTTAATAAAAACATGGCAGCCCCAGCCTAGGCTGCAGATCCCTAGTCAAAGTAAGGGAACGCAGAAACACGGGGGCCGACATTGCAAGAGAATTCAGCACCCGCTCTTTTGGGCCATCTGCACACACAGCCCCAAAGAGGCCCAGTCTACACATACCAAGGCCAACATCTATCAAGGCCAAGATCATCCGCACTATTGTATTCTCAGGCATGATGGATGGGAATGAAAGCTGGAGCATGAAGGAAGCTGACAGGAAGAGAATGGATGTGTTTGAAACATGGTGCTGGAGGAGCGCTCCGAATGCAAGATCTGAGATCGAATCAAGTCAGAACTTGCCCTGGAAGTTAAAATGACAAAACTGAGGCTGCCCAACTTTGGACAGATCATGACAAGGCAAGACTTTCTGGAGAGGACAATCATGTGAGGGAAAGTAGAAGGCAGAAATAGAAAAGGAAGAGCAAAGATGGATGGATGGATGGATGGATGGATGGATGGATGGACAGACGGACAGAGTCCATAAAGGAAGCTACAACCTCGTTTTGACAAGAGCTGAGTGGAGCTGTCAAGGACAGGGCTCCTTCACAGGGTCACCATAACTCACACACAACTTGCTGGCACATAACAACTACACCTGCACCAGTATGAAACAGGGGACAAGATGTAGAGTGCCTGAGTGTCCCCCTTTGCTGAGGACAAGCCTCTGCTTGAAGAGCCGCCAGGAACCACCCTGTCTTTGGAGGCACTTCTGCCCCAGCGTCTGAGTACACTTAAAAGTCTCCCGCCGATCCTAGTCGCCTGGTGTGGGAAGGAAGTGAAGACAGATTGTTGTTATATGTCATCTCCAACATATGGCGACCCTATGAATGGAAGATGAAACTCAAACACTTTGGCCCCCTAATGAGAAGGAAGGACTCCCTGGAGAAGAGCCTGATGCTGGGAAGGATTGAGGGCAAAAGGAGAAGGGGGCGGCAGAGGATGAGGTGGCTGGATGGAGTCACTGGGGCAGTGGGTGTGGGCTTGGGTGGACTCAAGGAATGGTGGACAGGAGGGCCTGGAGGAATGTTGTCCATGGGGTTGCAATGGGTCGGACGCGACTTCGCAACAACAACAACAATGAATGGAAGGCCTCCAAAAGGTCCTACCCAAACAGCCCTGCTCAGCTCTTGTAAATTCCAGGCTGTGTCTTCCTTGAGGAAGTCAACACTTCTCTGCTTTCATCTTCCTTTTCTTCTTCTGCCTTCGACTTTCCTTAGCACCATTGTCTTCTCCAGGGAGTCCTGCCTTCTCATGATGAGCCCAAAGTAGGATAGCCTCAGGTTTGTCACTTTTGCTTCCAGGGAAAGTTCTGGCTTCATTTGATCCAGGACACCCCTTGTTTGTCTTCCTGTCAGTCCAAAGTATTTGCAAAGCTCCCCGCAGTGTCACCTTTCAAAAGCATCAATTTCCTTCCAGCCAACTTTCTCGTCTGTCCATCTTGCACATCCACACCCAGTGATGAGGAATACAATGGTGTCAATGATCCTGACTTCCAACGAAGCACCCATAGATCTGATTATTTTTTCCTAGTTCCTTCATCGCTGTCCTTCCAAGTCTCAGCCTTCTTTGCCTTTCTCGACTGCAGTCTCCCCTGGAATGGATGGCTGAGCCAAGGCATGCAAAACTTTTGCAGCGCTGGTTCTTAATTGTGACAGGACCTACTGACAAAAGCCCCTGCACTCGCTTCCCTCCCCACCCTTGCAAGGTGCTCGTTCTTAGGCCTCTCAATCTGGCCAGGCAAAGCCGCTGAAGTGAAGGAGCAGGATATGGCCCGGCCCCTCTGCTCACTGGCTGGCTGCCCATTGAGCAAAACACTGGTGCCCAGGAGGGGGAGAGGACTGTGGCAAACATTGTTCACGGGAAGAAGGATGGATTGCCTGATACAGAACTGCTGGTGACGCTTACTTGTGTCCGTGATGGCTTGTTAGCCAACCTACAGAAGCCCGTGGTTTGTTGTTGGGTTGGAAACGGCTGTGCTCCCCAAACCTTGCTATCTGGGTTCACACAACACAGTAGCCCGTGTTTCAACGACCACCTGCACTAAATCCACGTTCAGCCCTTGAGCGAAAGTTATCCTGCAGCCTGAACCAAGCCTTTGGAAGCATCCTTCGAACACCAGAGCCAGCACGCTCCCCCCTCCCTCAAGTTGGGTTTTGAGGGGCTCAATGCCTGAAAAACGATGCTGCGTACACGCACGTACTTTGAACACTTTTTTTAAGTATAAGAGGTACTCCCAACTTCCTCACCGGAGGCCAAGTTGGGTTAAACAAGGTCAGGTTTTCTTTTCTTTTCTCTTTTTTCTTTCTTTTATTTTGGGGTGGGGGACAGGGGATTTGCAGGAAGTTAGAATTTCTCTTGCCAGCAACAGATTGTCAGCATGTGTTTGTGCTGTTTTATCTTAAACAGCATGATCTAAGTAAATTTGCTTATTTGACCGTGGGACGACAGGAAAGCTGCCAGGTGACCTTTGTATGAGCAAACTCATTAGAGAGTGACACTGGAATCATTTTCCATAATTCATCTTGGAACGAAGCGCACTTCCTGAAGCACATATGAATCATTACCAAATCATGTCATTTCTACAGATTCTTCTTATACAGAGCATGTTCTTTCTGTTTTAATGCTTGTTACTTCATTCCTAGTTTCTCTTCTCCCTTTGGAGCATTCTGTGAACTCTTGAAGCCCATTAGAGTCTCTCATCTCATGTGCTTCTGGTGAATTATTTAAATACCATTTCCTGGAAACTTCATTTTTCTCCTGGCCAAGACTAAAAGCTTAGATAGGAAAACAAAAAACCTCCACATCTTTCCAAGGCTGGGTGTCCCAAGTGGCTGAACATTAGAAAGCGCCCAAGAGCTTGTCTAAGATGTGCTGTCTGGAATGGAGTTCAGTGGGTTATTTATCAAGAGTTGGATCCAAATGTAGAGCTGAATTCCATGGAAGCAGAACAGAAAGAACAGAAGGCAAGCTGAACTTCAGGAATTCAGAGCAAAGGGATTATTTATTTCTTTATTTTAAATACTTCTATCCCATCCTACACGAAAATCATCCCAGATCAGCTTACAATAATGACAATAAACAAACAGAACAATAAATAAACAACACACATAACAACCAACAAAAACGAAATGTGGCTGTAAATCAGTTAAAATTCCTTAATCCTTAAAATAATGGGCAAATAAAAAGGTCTTGATCTGGAGCCAAAAAGAATATAAAGTCCGTGCCAGACGAACCTCTCTGGGGAGCGCATTCCGCAGTCGGGGTGCCACCACAGAGAAGGCCACTCTTTGAATACACACCTTGAATCCACACCTACCTGTCCCAGCACTAGTCCCCACGGCAAAGGAAAGGGGAACTGAAAAACGTGGCCATGGGGTGAACATGGACAACGCTAGAGGAGAAGGGTGCTGCTCTCAGAGGTGCAAGGGACATTTTTCCTCTACACGAGGCGTAGAATTGTTTGCTCATGACTCCTTGTTTGCTCACTCCTAGTATCTTGCAGGTGCTTTTCCAGCTGTCCCATCCTCCAAGGCCCCTCCCATTCTTTATAACCACAACTATTTCAGACAGATAACAATGAGGTTTTAGCTAGAAAGGACAACATGGCTTAGCTATGCGATTTCTCTATACCTCATCAGCATCTTGTGTGTGTGCACTGCAAGATATTGAAAGGGGGCAGGGCAGGAAAAAAATGTAAGAGTCCCTCTTAAACTCACAAAGGCTCTTCGGTAAAGAGGCGGGTTAAAAGGCCCATGGGGAGGAGTGCTTGGTGTGGCTTTGGGAAATTATTATTATTATTATTATTATTATTATTATATTTTTATAGTGCCCATAGCCAAAGCTCTCTAGGCAGTTGACAGCAATAATCATAGAATCATACACTCAAGTCACCATCCCACTTCTGCCCAGGCCTGACCCTGCTTAGCTTCCAAGATTAGGCAGGATCAGGCACTTCAGGCTACATGGAAGAGATGAAAATGATCTCTTTCAGTCCAGCATGTCCTCTAAAGTGAATTGCGGAGAGTTCAACGGGGCTTCCAGTAAATGCCTGAAGAACTGCAACTTCAAGATCCTGCCATGAACTGCAGTAACCTGGAGTGATGGAATAGCAATCTGATACATTCATAGGAAAACAATGAAAGAAGAGGCTTGTTATTTAATTATTTAATTTATGACTCTCCCTCCTTTTCTCCAAAGAGATCATAGGTTAGCATAAATAGGGATGGATCCAGGATCCCTCATGCCCAAGAGGAAAGAGACTTCCACAGGGAGAAATGTTCCACTTACAGAATGTCTCTTTACCTGATGCCAGACAATTCACTAAGATCTGGCCTTGTATAGCCTTTTTAGGGGGCTGGAAGGACAATGCTGGGAAGAAGCCCACGTCTGCCAGGACAACTGATTCTTTAAAAATTACAGATTACCGTATTTTTCGCTCTATAAGATGCACCTGACCATAAGACGCACCTAGTTTTTAGAGAAGGAAAACAAGAAAAAAAATATTCTGAATCAAATGGGCACATCATCACAGGCACATTCCCCATCACTTCCCCATGGGCTGCACATCTGACAGACTTACTGCACACACATATTCGCTCTATAAGACGCACAGACATTTCCCCTTACTTGTGAGGGGGGAAAAAAGTGAGTCTTATAGAGCAAAAAATATGGTAAGGATCACTGCCTTGTTGTGGCGAAGGGGCTTGCGTAGCTCAAAGAAGCTATGAGCTATGCCGTGCAGGGTCACCCAAGACGGACAGGTCATAGCAGAGAGCTCTGACAAAACGTGATCCACTGGAGAAGGAAATGGCAACCCACTCCAGTATCTTTGCCATGAAAACCCCATGGACATGAAAACCAAAAGGCAAAACGATATGACACCAGAAGATGAGCCCCTCAGGTCGGAAGGTGTCCAATATGCTACTGGGGAAGAGCGGAGGGCTAGTACTAGTAGTGCCAGAAAGAATGAAGCGACTGGGTCAAAGCCGAAAGGACACTCAGTTGCCGATATATCTGGAGGTGAAAGGAAAGTCCGATGCTGCAAAGATCTTTACTCCATAGGAACCTGGAATGTAAGATCCATGAATCAAGGCAAGCTGGATGTGGTCAAACAAGAGATGACAAGACTGAACATCGACATCTTAGGAATCAGTGAACTAAAATGGACAGGCATGGGTGAATTTAGTTCAGATGACCATCAGGTATACTACTGCGGGCAAGAATCCCTCAGAAGAAATGGAGTAGCCTTCATAGTCAATAAAAGAGTAGGGAAAGCAGTACTGGGATACAATCTCCAAAATGAACGAATGATCTCAGTTCGAATCCAAGGCAAACCATTCAACATCACAATAGTCCAAGTCTATGCCCCAACCACTGGTGCTGAAGAGGCTGAAGTTGACCAGTTCTATGAAGGCCTACAACACCTTCTGGAATTAACTCCAAAAAATGATGTCCTTATCATCATGGGGGATTGGAATGCTAAAGTAGGAAACCAAAAGATAACCGGAATAACAGGCAAGTTTGGCCTTGGAGTACAAAATGAAGCAGGGCATAGGCTGGTAGAATTTTGTCAAGAGAATACGATGGTCATAACAAACACTCTTTTCCAACAACCCAAGAGACATCTCTACACATGGACATCACCAGACGGTCAACACAGAAATCAGATTGACTATGTGCTCTGCAGCCAAAGATGGAGAAGTTCTATACAGTCAGTAAAAACTAGACCAGGAGCTGACTGTGGCTCAGATCATGAGCTTCTGGTGGCAAAATTTAGGCTTAAGTTGAAGAAAGTAGGGAAAAGCACTAGGCCACTCAGGTATGACCTAAATCATATCCCTGATGAATATACAGTAGAGGTGACAAATAGATTTAAGGAATTAGATCTGATAGACAGAGTGCCTGAAGAACTATGGACGGAGGTTCGCAACATTGTACAAGAGGCAGCAACTAAAACCATCCCAAAGAAAAAGAAATGCAAGAAAGCAAAATGGCTGTCTGAGGAAGCTTTACAAATAGCTGAGGAAAGAAGGGAAGCGAAAGGCAAGGGAGAAAGAGAAAGATACAAACAATTGAATGCAGAATTCCAGAGAACAGCTAGAAGAGATAAGAATGCCTTCCTAAATGAACAGTGCAAAGAAATAGAAGAAAACAATAGAATAGGGAGGACCAGAGATCTCTTCAAGAAAATTAGAGATATGAAGGGAACATTTCATGCAAAGATGGGCATAATAAAGGACCAAAATGGCAGGGACCTAACAGAGGCAGAAGAGATTAAGAAGAGGTGGCAAGATTACACAGAAGAACTATACAAGAAAGAGCTTAACGTCCCTGATAACCACGATGGGGTGGTCCCTGACCTTGAGCCAGACATCCTGGAATGTGAAGTGAAATGGACCTTAGGAAGTCTGAGCAACAACAAAGCTAGTGGAGGTGACAGCATTCCAGCTGAGCTATTCAAAATCCTGAAAGATGATGCAGTTAAAGTGCTACACTCAATATGCCAGCAAATTTGGAAAACTCAACAGTGGCCACAGGATTGGAAAAGGTCAGTTTACATTCCGATCCCCAAGAAGGGCAATGCCAAAGAATGTTCAAACTACCGCACCATTGCACTCATTTCACATGCTAGCAAAGTGATGCTCAAAATCCTACAAGCTAGGCTCCAGCAGTATGTGGACCGAGAACTACCAGAAGTACAGGCAGGATTTCGAAGAGGGAGAGGAACTAGAGATCAAATTGCCAACATACGCTGGATCATGGAGAAAGCCAGGGAGTTCCAGAAAAAGATCTACTTCTGCTTCATTGACTACGCTAAAGCCTTTGATTGTGTGGATCACAACAAATTGTGGCAAGTTCTTAAAGAGATGGGAGTACCAGACCATCTTATTTGTCTCTTGAGAAACCTATATGCAGGTCAAGAAGCAACAGTGAGAACCGGACACGGAACCACTGATTGGTTCAAAATTGAGAAAGGAGTTCGGCAAGGCTGTATACTGTCACCCTGCCTATTTAACTTATATGCAGAGTACATCATGAGAAAGGCAGGGCTAGATGAATCACCAGTTGGAATCAAGATTGCTGGGAGAAATATCAACAACCTCAGATATGCAGATGATACCACTCTCATGGCAGAAAGTGAAGAGGAACTAAAGAGCCTCTTGATGCGGGTGAAGGGGGAGAGCGCAAAAGTTGGCTTGAAACTCAACATTAAGAAAACTAAGATCATGGCATCTGGTCCTCTCACTTCCTGGCAAATAGATGGGGAAGAAATGGAGGTAGTGACAGATTTTATTTTCCTGGGCTCCAAGATCACCGCAGACGGGGACTGCAGCCAAGAAATTAAAAGACGCTTGCTTCTGGGGAGGAAAGCTATGGCAAATCTAGATAGCATACTAAAAAGCAGAGACATCACTCTGCCAACAAAAGTGTGTATAGTCAAGGCTATGGTTTTCCCAGTTGCAATGTATGGCTGTGAAAGCTGGACAATAAGGAAGGCTGAGCGCAAAAGGGTTGAGGCCTTTGAGTTGCGGTGCTGGAGGAGACTCCTGCGAGTCCCTTGGACCGCAAGGCGATCAAACCGGTCAGTCCTAGAGGAGATCAACCCTGACTGCTCTTTAGAAGGCCAGATAATGAAGATGAAACTCAAATACTTTGGCCACCTAATAAGAAGGAGGGACTCCCTGGAGAAGAGTCTAATGCTGGGAACAATAGATGGCAAAAGAAGAAGGGGACGGCAGAGGATGAGGTGGCTGGATGGAGTCACTGAAGCAGTTGGTGTGAGCTTGAGTGGACTCCTGGGGATGGTGGAGGACAGGAGAGCCTGGAGGAATGTTGTCCATGGGGTCGCGATGGGTCGGACTTGACTTCGCGACTAACAACAACAACAAAGGCGTAGCTGTGCCATCCCAAAATACAAATAAAAAGGACAAGAAGCTGGAACAAGATAGTTGTTCTAAAGGACCACTCTGCTTCCCACAACCCACAGTGGGGCTGTTCTGTCAGGGTGGTTTGATGCCCCAGAACAAGCCAGCCTGTGAGAAGCAGTCTGAGTTCAGACAGCACAGCCCTGCCCACTGGGTAGTGACACAATAGGTTACTGTGTTGCACCAACCCAGCTGGTAACAACCCTTTTGTATTCCACTGCCTTTCATTTCATGTTATCTTAATGATAAGGCTGGAAGCCTGATAAAATGGAGAGAAAGCATTCATGCATGCAAATATATGCTCAATTTCATGCTTTCTTTCAAGGTGAGGGGAGTCATCATTTGAAAAGTTGAAAAGATTCCCGGAATGGCTTTGAAAAGTTTCCCCCGGAATGGCTTTAACAATCCATCTGTAAAATAAGGCAGTCCTTGCATGTACGTTTGCGATTTAAAAAGCCACAACACACAAGGAAAGGGAGTTGGGGAGGGCAAAGGGGAGGCGGAAAGCTTGTAGATTTTCAGCAGGGCTGATGGAAGGGCCTGGCTTTGCCTCTCTTCTCCCAGGGGCATCTCCTGTTCCTCCACCTGGACCAGGCCCATTCCTGTCTCCCTTGCTCCTGCTTCTTTTCCACAGAGCACCACCAGGGCCTCCCTTTCGTCTCCCTGCAGCTCATCACAGGCCAGCCAGCCTGCAGTTCTGGGGTGGGGGTGTCTCTAGGCCCACGGAAGCCAAACCCATCCTGGCTGGAACCGCTCACACGGCAGCAATAGAATATTGCGACAATGAGTGGGTCCCCCGTCGAGAGAAAGGGAGACATGGGGGAGTAAGGCGATCCTTTCGCTGGAAGTCAGCTCAATGAGCTGTATTGACTTACCTGCTTCCTCCTTTGTGTGGCTTACTAGTTTTTCATTAACTGCAGGAGTATTTTGTGACCTTTTGAAGAATAGCTTGAAAGCTGGCAGTCTTCTTGCTAATGTTGAAGGCATGACACATTCATGAGGCCGGCGGAGGAGAAGCAGCGTTCTATTAATCTGGAGTCATGCCATGGAACCCAGTCACAGAAACTGGCAATTGCTGGAAAAATGGAGATAATCGCTGTGTTTCGGTGTGTGCTTTTCTGTTTAAAAAGAGCAAGTTTCTAGATCTCATGGATGCATGGAAAAGCCTCAGAACCATGTTGCCTGTAGGGTATGCTAGATTCTTGCCTTTATTCATGTCTTTATTTTATTATTTTCTATGCCAGTCAATATTTTTTTTAGCAACCATGGTATAAAAATTAGCATTGTGCTATATAATCCGCATCATTATATGGTTATTCCTGCTAGGCTTGACTGTGGAGGAGCTCACCAGAAACTATGGGTTGCATTAGATGGGTCTCAAGGCCATTCTTTCACTTTATAAACAGTCGCCCCGGGTTTTGAAATTAGGCATAGATCGAGAACTGCGATTTCTGGCCGAGACCTTTTGGCCTGTGGGGTTGGAGCGCCCTCTCGTGGAGCATCGGCCTCTCACAGGCCGTCCCGTGAACTCCGAGAAATGCTTGAAGGGTCTGAAACGGGAATGTTTATTTCTGTTGCATTGACAAAGCAGCTATTGCAATAGCACCAAATGTCACGGAGTCCGCATTTCGAGACATCAGCATGAGCAAAACCTTGACGCCCAAACTTGTCATTCTATGAACACTTTCTTGGATCTCGGTCCAGTTTGTTTATGTATTTGATTTATATTTCACCTTTTTCCTACGGAGAACTCAAAAAGGCCTGTATCATTCTTATCTTCCTGCTCTCAATCTTCGCCCCACAACAACAACCCTGTGAGGTAGGCTGGCTGAGAGTCACTGACTGGCCCAAAGTCTCCCAGTTGGCTCCGTGGCTGAGCGGGGACTGGAACCCGGATCGCCTGAGTCTCATTCCCACAGTCTTAACCACTAAACCACACTGCCCTACACTGCACCACAGCTGAACTCTGGGGACTTACTTCTGAGTAAGCAAGGGTAGGCTTGGGCTTCATCCTTCGTATTTCAACTACTAGCAGGAAAGGAGGTGGATAAGTTACACCCTTTTGGCAGAAATGACACATCAATGGCACATCATCGCACTGCAGTGATAACCACACAATGCTAAGTCTGGAAGGTATATGCAACACCAGGATTTCTGCAGTGGACAGACTTCAGTTTTTCAGGAACTAACTATCTATTAGACACTTAAGATTCCACTTAAGAAAAATGAAAGACTCTGATCCCAGGAGTTCGTTGTTAGTCGCAAAATTTTCTGGATCTCTCAGTCCTTCTTTCCAAATAAAAATAAACTCCTAATTATACTTTCTTTCTGCTTTTCATAGCACAATTGTGAGGGTGGGGAGAATGATTTTAGTGCTTTTATTGTTAAACTATTGTGTGGAATGGGGTGAAGTACAAGCATGAATATTATTCTTGTCAGCTGCGCCTGCTGGGAAAGTGGATCATGCACCTGTGTTGAGAAGGCAATTTAGTACACCTGCTTGAGAAGACTCAGGATGTAGTAAATTCTGCCAATCTGTGTTAAACTTGTTGCAGGGGGTGGCATATAAATCTGTGAAATAAACAAACAAACAAACAAACCAGGATTTAGCCTCTGTCTTTTACATCTCGGGTTTTTGTTTTGATGCGAGATCCATCCGCCTGTTGCAAATAGATCTCAAAGCCAGCAGGTGTTTATTAATTGGTGCATCTGTGGGTGTGCATAATTTGCAAACATACCAATTGGATAGGTTTCTATTTCTCTCTGTATAACCAAACAGTATTACACAAGCAAGGACGATGTCTATGAGGTACAAACTTTCAGGGGGAACCCACTCAATCTTGACCCCGTCTCCCTCAACTGCTGATGTGTAGCTTGATCAAACCTACTTGGATGACCCTAAATGCAGGGGGAAGTCCCCTTTCTTCTGCACTGGGGAATCAGAAATCCTTGCTAGTCGACAGCAAATGATGTGGAGAACTTCCCAGTCTACCTTCTGCCAACCTTTTATTGGTTTCCATGAACTTTACTCTCATAAAGCCTCTGTCAAAGCCACTGAACTGTCTGTTTTCACCTGTTTCCATCATCAAAGGTGACTGAATTCAGCGAGGCTTAGTGCAAGTAAAAATGCTAATTTATTTACCTATCTGTCAATTATTTCTTAGATTTATAGTGCGACTTTCCAGCAAAAGTTGCACACAATACCGAGCGTAAATCAAATAATTCAAAGAGGGCATCAAGACAAATGAATTAGAAGCACAATCCCCAAAGTGCAGCACACACCCCCCCAAGAAATGGAAATGAAGCCCCCCACCAATACCCCCCCCCTTCAACAGCTGACCAGCTATCCTGGCAAATACTTGCCTCAATGAAAGGAAATGCGCTTCCCAGAGGAAAGGGAAGCCAAGCCAACCTGCTTCTCTGATGATGGGAGAACCCAGGTAAGGCCCCTCCCCATAGATCTTAACATGGGAAATGAAGACGGCTGTAGTCAGAGGCTGTATGCTGCCTTTAAGCCACCCCAATAAGAGATGTTTTAAAAAATAAACATTAAAATTCTGGAGGGTTAGGATGGTTTGATGAACACCAAGGGTGGATTGGACCCTTCCTGTCCCTGATCCGAATAACCCCATCTCCAAAAACTTTTGGAGCTGAGATGTGCCAGCACCTCACCCAAGAAAGACAAACTGGAGACGGGGGGGAATACCAATAATGTTGGCGTCAACGATTTCTTTTTCTTTTTAAAGAAGCATCTTAAAAGGACTTTGGTTAGGCAGGATGGAATCACACCTGCTGTCGAGGTGCTCACCACTGCTTTCCTGCTCAGTCCTCTCCGTGGCTGCTATTCCACAAGCCACTGGCCACGCTTCACCAAGGAACCTGCCCACCTCCTCTGGTCCCACAGATCATGCTGGCCTCTCCTTTTAAGTGGTGGCAGCCAGCTCCTGGCAGAGAGGCTGCTGTGCTACAAAGGCCCATTACACAATCATTGCCCGGGGTGATGGCAGCTGTAGTCCCGCATATCCAGAGGGTGCCACATGGTGGGGAAAGCTACCCACGGGCATGACGAAGTAGAATGAGGGAGTGGCCAGGTTCTGTAAAGAGAAATACATGGAAGAGAAAGGGGTGGGGCGCTGTCACTTAATTTTCTTAATCTTTTGAGAGAGCACCCCTTCCCATAAAAAGGACTGACTTCTCAAAGCATCTCTCTACTAGCAATAACTTGCTTTTCGGCGCCAGGCGATGAGCTTTTTATTCAAAAGTTATTTTAATTGTTAAGTTATTATTATTGTATTTATAGTATTTTAGTTTATAACCGAGATGGGCCAGTTTTAAATGTATTTTATATTGTATTTTATTCAGATGTTGTGAGCTGCCCCGAGGCTTTGTTGCAATGGGGGCAGCATAGAAATGTTTTAAATAAATACATACATACATACATACATACATACATACATAAATATAACAGGAAAGAGGCCCTTGCAGCAAATGCCATCAGGATCATGCTGGCGGGATATTGGAACCTGCTTGGCTGGTTTGGCCAGTGGGCTAAAAAGGAGGAGGCCTTCCCACACTGAGCATTTCCGAGAATCGCTGGCAGTTTCTGGAAGGGAGCTTGAGGCGGGCGAAGTGGACATCTTAGCCGAAATCAACCCGAGTCCCAAACCCCCAACTGAACAAAAAGCAGCACAATTCTATATAATATTTTTTAAAAGCAACAGAAATGGTGCGTTGAAAAATTAGGAAGCACAAAGCTAGAGGAGTTAAAATGAAACGGCAAGAGCACAACTTGGCAATGACAGGGACAAAAACCAGCGAAGGACCTCAGAAGCCTGGAAGAATAGCAATGGGTTTGCCTGGCGCCAGAAAGACCACGACGTGGGTCTGAGGCCGGCCTCTCTGGGAAGGTTCTGTCCCAACCTCAGCGCCACCACCAAAAGGGCTCAGACAAGCTGCGTGCCTAAATTTGGGATGGTTTGTCTCGGTTGTAAAATCATGTTCTGTTCCCCCTCGTAAGTTTGCCAGAGATCCCGGGCTGCCAAAGCTGTTTTTACCACTCCCGTGCGTTTCACGGTCCTCGCTGCATTTAGGCCTTCCAGACTGGCTTTAACAAAGAATGCACTATTCATTTGATTTCATCCATATTTATTTCTGAGTTATCCAATTTGCCCAGACACCGAACAGACTGAGCGTAGTACAACCCCGGCCCAGCATCCTCCAGATGCACTGGGCAAACTATTATTGATGTATTCTTCATTTATTTATTTATTTAGAATATTTATATGCTGTCCTGTCGCAAAAGCCTCAGGACGGCTTACATAAATAAATAAGAATAATATAAAATACAAATGAATTTCAGATCCACCCTGGCTGCAGATTAAAAACATATATAATCCAATATTAAAAGTTATTAAAATATTGTTGGAATAAAAAGGTCTTAACCTGGCGCTGAAAAACAAATAACGACGGCGCCAGGCAGACCTCTCTAGGGAGCGCATTCCACAGATGGGGCGCCACCGCAGAGAAGGCCCTCCTCCGGGTGCTCACCCTCCTAATATCTTTCACGGAGGGTTCCCAGAGGAGGGTCTCTGCTGCCGATCTCAGCGGGCGGGAGGGCAAATACGGAAGAAGGCGTTCCTTCAGGTGACCAGGTCCCAAGCCATTAAGGGCTTTATAGGTGATTACCAACACCTTGAATTGAGCCTGGACTTCGATGGGGAGCCAGTGAAGCTGGTAGAGGACTGGGTTATGTGAGAGTAACGCCCAGTCCCCGTCAGCAACCTGGCTGCTCTGTTTTGCACCATCTGAAGTATCCGGACCGTCTTCAGGAGCTGCCCCATGTAGAGTGCGTTAGGTGTTGGGCTGGGCGGGGGCGCATCTCTGGGGTCTCCCGCAACATCAGGCTTTGCAAATTGGGCACTTGTGCTTTCCCTGAGCACAATGCTCAAGAATGCGAGGAGCGAGGCGGGGGAAACCACCTGCCTGCCTCTTTGAGATTCTGTATTTCCACAGCTCCTTGAGCAAATAAATCCGAGATAGAGAGAACAGGGAAACATTTCAGCGCTGGTGATTTGGGGATTGCCCTGACATAATCCATCCCCCTCTCATTCTTCCCAGCCATAATTAAAGTAAGCTGCCCACAGACTGAGATCCAGTCCTTGGAGGAGTGCAGAGACGCCCGGACAAGGCAGCCACTGCGATGGGGAGAGCTTTCACCTGGGCGCTGTTGCTGCTGTCGCTCAGCCTGGTTTGCTGCTCCGTCAGGGAGGAAAGTAAGGAGGAAAGGCAAGGGGGAAGGAGGGATGGGGCTGGAAGGAAAATTCCCCAGGTGGACAGGCAGGCGGCTAGCCAAAGGTGCGCGGGCACAGTTCCTTCTTCAGCTAGGCGCCCCACCACACCCACCAGCCCATCAGCAACCGCCGGAAGGAAACTTGATGTCTTTCTATAGGTTACGATGGTTCAACCATGGAAGCCCCCTTGGGGAGATTGGTAAGAGGAGAAACTCTTGCATGGGTTCCCCTCGCTAAGTGGAAGACAGCGTGTGTGATGCACACCCAGGATGCGCTGCTGGACATGTGCCTTTGCCATGGGCTTCGGGGCTCTCCCGCCCCTCTGCAGGGGCTCAGGGCGGACCGGGGACCAGCGTGGCCGAGCGAGCAGAGGCAAAGGGGTGGGAAGAATTGCTCCTGACCTTCCAGTGCCGGTGGAGAAAAGCCACCGTGGTCGCCATCGCTTGCCATTGCCGTCAATCCCCTCTCACACCAATTCACCCGCGTGGTGTATCGCCTCATCCTTCTCTGCATGGAGCTCCAGAGCCGTCTTCCCCACCCTAGTGCCTTGTACTTCCATTCCTGTCACTCCAGTCAGAATGGCCAGACGCCAGGAATGTCAGAGCTGGATTCCGACATGACCAAACTGTACCAGGTTGGGAAAGGTTGCGCAGAAATGAGGGGTTTGGCAGGCAGGCCACTCCTAGCACTGAAAGTATGGGAGCCAAGTGGGGGAAATGTACACAGGCCTTCAATTGTGCATAATAAAAGCCAGGTAAATCAACCTGCCGCCTCCCTTGGCTCTGCTTCAGCTCCAGCAGGAAGCCAGGAGCAAAAAAAAAAAGCTATATATCCACCTTTGCCTTGAAACGAAAGCCACGCAGCTTACACCAGCTTTCCCCACCTGGGAACCCTCCAGATGTGCAGGACTATTAATCCCATCAGCCCTGGCCAGTGGACAGGAACACTGAGAGTTGTCGCCCAAATTGTAGGGCCCCAGATGAGGCGTAAGCTGCAGGAGACCTGCACTGGCCTAACAAACCACAGATGGAGAGACACGTGGCCGATTCACCAGCCCATCTGCAAGGCCAGGTGGAGCAGTCCTGCGACGCTTCTGCAGCTTGCTCGAGGTTGGACTTGGGGCAAGGCAGCCACAGGAGCAAGTTCTAAAATTAAACAAGAACAAGCCAGCAAACGTGCAAAAAGCACGCATGTACTCACACAGCTACTGTGAGAAAAGATTCTAGAGAAACCCAATGGTTTCCTGTGAGCAAAGGATGTTTCGGACCTCCCTGTCTATTCTAGCTGCACACAAAACATAAAGGAAAACCAGCTTAGGATCAGAGGAAAGAATGTAAATTGGCAGAAGACACCTCAATAATTTAAGATATGCAAGTCATGCTGCCAGAAAGCAGCAATGAACTGAATGACCCCAGAAGAAAGTACAAAAGAAGGACTGCAAATGAATATTATGAAAACAAAAAGTGAAGAAATCAAAATTACGATGGATGTGGTTATACCTTGGTATACCTTGGCTCAGACATCCATTCAAGGGGAGTTTGCAGCCAAGAAATTTGAAGAAGACTGAGAGTTGGAGGGGCAGCAATGAAGGAACTAGAAAAGATCATAGAATAGTAGAGTTGGAAGGGGCCATGAAGGCCATCAGGTCCAACCCCCTGCTGTTGCAGGACACCACGTTACACCATCCCACCCAGAGGGCTGTCCAGTTTCTTTCTGAATGTCTCCAGTGTGGGAGAGCCCCCCACCTCTCCAGGCAGCCGGTTCCACTGTCACATTGCTCTGGCAGTGAGGAAGCTTTTCCTGATGTCCAGCCTGAATCTGGGTTGTCGCAACTTCAGTTGGTTATTCCGTGTCCTACACTCTGGCATCTGCAAGAAGAGATCTTGACCTTCCTCTTTGATATTCAAGCATACGGATATTTCACTAGAAAAGAAGGGCAAGGTCATCCAAACGACTGCATTCCTGAGATTGTTATGGTTGGGTGTGAAAGCTGGTCAGTGAAGGAGGAAGATGGGAAGAAAATGGATGCTCTCAAAACATGGTGCTGGAGGAGAGTTTTGTGAATAATCTGGGCTGACAGACAGACAAGGGGGTCCTAGATCAAATCAAACCCGAAGCCAAAGCTAAAATGACAACCCTGAGGCTGTCTTCCTTTGGGAACTTCATGAGAAGGTAAGACTCACCGGAGAAGACAATCACACAAAGGAAAGCTGAAGGCTTAAGAAGAAAAGGAAGACCGAAGAAGAGATGAACTGACTGCATAAGGGAAGCCACAGTCTTGAATTTAGGACCGCTAAGTGGGAATGTCAAGGACAGAACATTTTGAAGGGTTTGTAGGGTCAAGCATAAGTTGGAAATGACTTGATGGCACATAACAGTAATCACTCATACTTCAAAAGGGGGCATTTGAGAGCCAGCATAGTGTCAGTCACAGAGTCTCAGTCCAGCCTATCTCACAGTGTTGCTTTTGTGGGTGTAAGAATGAGAGCAGGAGCAGAATGATATGCTGCTTTGCATTCTTTACAAGAAAAGGTGGAATATAAATCTAATAAATAAATAAATTTGAGAGGAGGTGACTGCTAAGAATATTGGGTTTAAGCCATTTAGCGCTTTATAGATTTCACTTAGAATTGGGCTTGGATGAAAACCCAGTTCAGACCAGCTCAGGGTAACATGCTCCTGGTGGCCCATCCCCAGCAGGCATCTTGGCAGCAGGATTGCAAAAATTGGGTTTATTTTTAAAGCAGTGATTAATACATTACACAACCATGCGATTTGCCAGCAACCCACTTAAGTCTAAAGCCACTATTCCTCAAAACCCCGCCTGGCCTTTTCAGGCTATCTAAACATGGGTTGGTTCAAGTTGCCCCAGGAAAAAATTTGCATTGGTAGGATTCCTGCAACTTCATTCAGGGCCTTCTGTTCTTGCCACACTTCTCACTAATTCCTGCAGGAACAGAGTGGCCAAACTGAGACCGTCATGTGAATCACGAACAAGCAAGAGTGTGAGGCTGGATGAGGCTGCAGGACTATTTTAGCCAATCCCAACCTGGGCCACCTTGGGGTGTTGGACAAGCATTCCCATAATCCCTCTGCTATGCTGGATATAGCGAAATGGGAGTTGCCGTCCAACACATCTGGAAGCACAAGGCACAGGATGACTGGTCTCTCTGGTCTGGAATTCTTGTTCTCGCAGTGGTAAACCAGATGCTGGTGGAAAACCCGTAAGCAGGGCAGAAACACAAGAGCATCCTCATTCCCCACAACCATTGGTACTAAGAGGCATACTCCAGGCATAGCCTACCTCACAGGGTTGTTGTTGTGAGGATAAAATGGCTAATGTCAACTGCTTTGGGTTTCTGGAATGAGGGGAACAGGGTGGGATATAAATGTTCTACAAAGAACCTACCCCAAATACTAATGGTAGTGTATTGAAAGACAGTGGTAGCCTTCTAGTAAAATCGTATGTATGTTGTTTTCTTTTTTGGGGGGGTGGGGGGGAAGGTCCTATAACTTCCAGCATAGTTGACTAGCAAATGCCAAGAGTTGTAGAACTGTTTTCTCTCTGAAGCTGTGTAGGATTGCAGACTTGTTCTCTGCAAATTTATCTCACTTCCTTTTGAAGTCATCCAAGCTGGTGACCCATCTCCACTACATCTTGTTGCAGTGAATCACATATTTTAAATATGGTCGGTGTGAAGAAGCAAATGAGTCCCATTTGCCCCAAATCTTCTCACTTTATTGCTGCCAGCTGAAATTATACCGTTGTTTCCTCAGCCAGCCAGACAGATCAGTGTGTGATAAATCTGTGGCATTGCTCCGTGGCAGGAAGAGTGGATTCAGGGGCTTGAACTGGTGGAGAAGAGAATTCACCCTACGCATTCCAGTAACCACCTGCAAACCCTTCACTTACTCGCCTCCTGCTCGCTCTCTCTGACCTGCCCAGTGAACTGGAGAAGAAATGCAGTGCTCTTTCCCGTTCTCTGTCCTTTGAAAAAATAAAGTGTATGATGTCTTCTCAAGCCACAGCTGCTCAGAAAGAAACCACATTGATCTCAATGGGGGAAACAGGGCTGCCAGTCCCCATTGACTTCACACCCCCCGCCCCCCGGAGTTGGAAAGGCAGTAGTGGGAAGCTTCACAGCCTACCCCTTTTATCTCCCCTCTCGCCTCCTCCTTCTCCATGATTTCTTGTGAGGGACAGGAGGCGTTGTCACTGAATTTTTCTCCTTGGAAAACCCTCTCTGCTCCTTGGTGCATTAGCTGCAGACAACCTGCATGTAGCTGATTGAGCTGAAAGGATGCCAGCATATACAAAAACGGACGGAAAAGGGCCGCTTACCTCCAGCTCGTCCTACTACTCTGGCAATTGGTTGGTGCATAACAGAAGATCTGTGGAAACGTGCACCCCAACTGTGTTACTTGCAGTGGGCATGACCGCCATGCGCGCGGTTCCTCATAAACAGGCGGGTAGATCTCCCCGTGTGTTTCCTCTCAGAAATGACGATGTGGTTCTATCCCCCTTTTCTGTGTCAGGGCGAGGACGCCACTTTGATCACACAGGGAAGCTGGTGAACAGGCCTAAACGAAACCACGAGGAGTACGCTGAACGATGCCCTTGTCCAGGTGAGCCTCTCCTGCTTTGGGCAAACGGGGCTTTGAGAAGGAGTGTCTGCCAGATGCCAAATTCTGCTTTCTCTGAAGTGGCCAGCTGGCAGCATGGTTTGTTTGCAGCGTGGGGTGTGTCTTTTGCAAGAGTTTGCCTTTCCTGCAGAGATCTTGCATGATGTTCTGGGCAAGTCGTAACCTGAAAGTCTGGCAGGAAAGCAGTCCCAGGCTCTGCACTCTAATTCTGGATCTTCTTGGGGTGAAAAAGTAGTTTGCATCTTGACAGTCAACTTCACATGTGCCACCGATGGAGAACTGCAGAGCTTCAGTTTGCTTGGGGTGATGTCTGAGGAGTGTCGTTTTTACTGGCCAGGTTGTGAGTTCTGCACACTGAGAGATCAACAATGATTTCAACAATGGCCGAAATCTGTAACTTGTCACTTGATAGAAGGTGCCTACTCCTTGCTGTAGGCCATCAGCCAGCCATGACCTCCTCCACAACATTGCCTTCCCCGTGGCCCCAAACAGTTGTGACTTCCGCCCTCCGCTTCTCACCCTTTGGCTCCAAAACACCAGACAGTCTCTTTGCAAAGCAGGTCTTTCTTGCCACTTTGCAGCTACAAGACCAAGCAACTCTGAACCTTTTGTGAATTGGAAGATTAGCCTCTGAAAAAAGCAGGTGATGGAATTCCTGGGTAGAGAACCTGTCTTCATTGGTACCTTAGAGAACTTGAAGGTGGATCAAGGGGGGAGTTACTTTGTATGTGCCTTAGCTTCTTGCATAAGTCATCTGGGCAGTCAACAGAGCCCTTGGGGGGGCATGAGAGGGCAAGTATCTTGCCCCCATGTGTACTCCCGCTCACCTACTGATGTTGTTTCAGGTCAGCCTGAGCCCCCAACGCAGAAGAATCGCAGGCATGTGTGTCCCTGTGACAGTTTCCCTTCTTCACAGCCAGGTAAGAAAATGCTCTAGGTGTGACTGGTGAAGGCTATTAAATGAACGCCCGTCCCCACCAGACTTTACAGAGGTATACAGAGGCTGCTGCAAGGGGCGGCATAAAAATATTTAAATTAAATAAATAAATAAATAAATACCTCTCTTGTTGTATCCTGTAACACCCATACATATTTGCCTGTATTTATGTATTCTCAGTCTGTTGTACAATGTTACCTGCTACTATGTAAATCTTGCAGAACCTCAAGGCCCGAGACCAAATACAGTTCCTGAGTCCCCCACTGGCCACACTCCTTCTCCCCCCGCCCCAATCTTTTTTAGGGAATCCCAGCTTTCCTGTCGCTTTCTTCCATTAGAAAGGATCGACTTGCTTCTTCCAAGGCTTAGTGACTGGCAGTTTAGCTTTAAGCTAAAAAATTATGGTATTTTGGGGCCCAGTCCTTTCGTCTTCAGCCCCACCCACGGCTGAGATGCGTTCCCAAGAAGATCTGCTTCTTAGACTCAGAAAGCATCAGCATCCCTGCTGTGGATGGAACTTAACTTCAGCACCATAAAGGAATATTTGCAGTTATTCTATAACATTGTTATTCTATAAGATTGATAGAATATTTTATGTTCATCTCTCCTGTAGAACATTCCCATCACCGTGGCAAGAACAAACACTGGCAGAATAAGAAAGCGAAGTGCCACAAGTTCTTGAAAATCTGCAAACTTAGGATGTTCCAGATCCCTCTGTAGCTATGTTTGCCCAACAAACCGTGGTTAATCATCTCTTGCAAGAGCAAACCCTTTTGTGTATGCGTCAGCCTTGAAATTTAGAAGTAACACACCTGGCATGTGGATTCCGCCCTCCCCGCAGTGCTCAATTCGCCATTTTCCCAACGTTCTAAAATAGATTTCAGTCCAATTTAGCATGTTTTCTTTGGCTTCCAAAAGCATGCTGCTTTTCTTTAATGTATTCTAATATATAAAATGTGTGTGGGTGTGGTCCAATAGCCAAAAGTATGTGAATTGAAATATTTGCTGGCATGGGGAATCAATAAAGGGTATACCTAGTATGGTTTCCTTGTAAGTGTCAAAGCAAATCAAAAGAAAGCCCAACATAATTAGATACAGGATAGAATACCAAAATTAAATGTAGAATCATTTGCAGTCAGATCCGCAGCGTACTCTCATATATTACTGCGGAGAAAACCTATTCCTGCCCCACAGGCTATTGTGTGTGTGTTGATATAATTGTTTTTGGAAACGAAGAACTCCATTTCTTCAACCCACAAGCCCGGCACCCACATCCCTGCTCCTGCTTCTGTCTCAGATGCCTGCAGGAAACATCTCAATTGTCCTTCGGGCATTCTTTGCAGCCTTTAAAAAGACGGCACGAGGTCAACATTTGCTGCTGTCTATGTGGCTGCAAGACCTCCATTACGTGCTGGAAGATACACTGCATCTGCCCCAGAAGTATCGCTGTCAGACCGTCCATGGTAGATCAAACCTACCGACTCACAGTTCCTTTTGCAGGAAACACTGGGTAGATCCTGGCAACAGAATGGTCGACACTCCACGGTTGCATCTGGGCCACTGGGCAGTGGTTGAGGTTGAATTGTAGGTTCTCATGTGGTCTGAACCCGGCCTCTCTCTCTGGTGGCGTGTTTCTGCCTGCCTACTACAGCCGTGACCAGAAAGAGAGCAATGCACAAGAGCAGCGGGGGACCAGGCAGGGAGAAGGCAGCTCTCAGGAATGGGAAGAACTAGAAGGCTGAGCATCACCCGAGGAACATTTTCTCATGGAGCCCCGCTTGCACCATCGGAGGCCTTGCATCCCGGAAAGCCCTTTGGACAGAACAGCTCTATTGCATCTTGTCCGGGCAAGATGACGTAATTGCAAGCTGCCTGCAAAGCAGCTTACTTCACTTTGATTCATTGTGAGAGTTGGTGACTTTAAGCCGGGGTGGACAAATGTCACAACCTGTGTTTTGGAAATTGTAGCCTACCAATTTACTACAGGAAATGGTAACTGCAAGCATTAGTGGATTTGTTGACTAATGAGGTGAAAGAGGGTGAATTGCAAATGGATATTTAAGAGAGAGCCAACTAGAATTCCCAAGGATATTTTCTTTTTATAAAGGGAAAACTGGTGTCACCTTTCTATTTTTGGATCAACGCATTTGGGGATCAGCTTCAGGTCGATTCATCTTTTACGACTCTTGCTTATACATATATCCACGCTAGATCCTGAAGATGAAGCTCAAATACTTTGGCCCCCTAATGAGAAGGAAGGACTCCCTGGAGAAGAGCCTGATGCTGGGAACAAGAGATGGCAAAAGAAGAAGGGGGCGGCAGAGGATGAGGTGGCTGGATGGAGTCACTGGGGTGGTTGGTGTGAGCTTAGGTGGACTCCGGGGGATGGTGGAGGACAGGAAGGCCTGGAGGAGTGTTGTCCATGGGGTTGCGATGGGTCGGACACGACTGGGCAACTAACAGCAGCAACATATCCCAGCTTGGCCTTGCTTTTCTTTTGCATGTTTTCTAACACCAAGTGGCAGTATTTGCTTTCTTGTGTTTTAATACTTGTAAATAATTGTTAGTGAAAACAATTAGTTAAATAGTAACTTGCCTCTAGCACTGCTTAGACAAGGTTTTCTCCCACTATCACCTGACCGTGTTTGTGGAACTTTGCGAGTCCAGACTTCCTAGCCCTCTGGTGGCTTCCCAATTCCTCTTCCCATATTTTTCCTGGCAGTAGAAAATCCACGAATGGGGAAATGATGGAATTGAGCACAAATGGCATTGAAGTGGTTGCACGAGGAGGATTCCATCTGCTTCTCAAGCACAGACTTTTCAATTAAATTTTGCAGTAGTTAAGTATATAGGAATTTAGGCTACCATCTTAGTTCGCTACTAAACTCAGTGGAACCTGCTTCTGAGAGGCATGCTGGGGAGGGGGGAGTACTTGATAAAGCACCCAGAGGCCATGAAAGTACATGACAAAGTAAACTGAAGAGTCTCTAAAGGTGCGTTTTTAAACAGAAAAAGGGCCACAACTCAAGTATGGCCCCATCACAGGATCACACCTGTTGCTGCAAGACTCTGTTATTGCTTTAAATTACATTTATACCCTGTCTTTCCTCTTGCAAGAACTCACAGTAGCTTATAAGGGACTCCTCTTCACGTCCTCCCCACAACAACAACCCTGTGAGGTAGGTTAGGCTGCGGCCCCAAATCTCCCCGTGAGCTTCATGGCTGAATCAGGATCTTCTGAGTGCCACTCCGGCACTCTAACCGGCTCTGTCGTTTAGGAATGCCCTGTTACTCATGGGTAGCCATGACTGGCAGGGGCAGTCTGGGAGCCGAAGTTCCTCTTTCCACTTACCGTGCACAGGATCACGCAAGGCTGTGCTGGCCAGGATCGCTCTGTTGCTCGGGTGGAAGCGCACTGCAACGGGACGGCTTTCTGAGTCATCCGGCTGTGGAATTGCAAGATGCTTTTAGGCAGTGCTTTTTTTGTAAAAAAAAAAAAAAAAGTGCCGGAACTCACGACTTGGAGTCACACTTTTACACAATGGTCGCCCCCGGCAGGAAGCACTCAGCGCGCGATCCCAAGCCGAGCAGCGTCGCAAGCCGAGCAGCGCCCGCACAAGCAGCGCCGACGCACAAGCAGCCCGCAGGCGCTACGGTAATGCTTTTGGCCGGCTCTGCTACGCCCAGCAGGGCGATTCACAATCACTTGGAAAAATCCGCCAAAAAAGGGTGCCGGGACGCCGTTCCGGGGCGCCGTATGGCCCCCAAAGCCCTGCTCGTAGGATGTCCAGGGCAAAGCCGCCCCGTTCCCGCGCGCGGGCCCTTTAAGGCCGGCGTGCCGGAGAAAAGTGGAAGTCGGGCGCGAGGATGCCATCGCCCCGGCGACGGGGATGTTGCAACGGCCCACCGCGCAGGTTCTGTCCTCAGCTCATTGGCTGTGCGCGGGTCACGTGGCGCTGGCGAACATTCCACCTTCTAAGGCGGAAACCGGCTTGGAGAGGGGTCAGTCGGGGGGGCGGTGCGTGGCGCGGACGGAGCTCCGTTGGGTGAGTAGGGGGGCTGCGTGACGGGGGGGGGTCCGGCTGGGGGCCGCGTCTCTTCGGCGTCCTCCAGCGAGAGCGCGCTTCCTCCGCGGGGAGGAGAGCACTCGCCGGGTGCCTCGCTCCCTGGGGCAGAGGCAGATCGATGGGGGGCGTCTTTATTTGGGTGTGGGGGCTGCACTTATGTTAGGAGGGGATCAAATGGGGGGAGGCTAAATGAGGAGGGGAGCTAGCCTCGTGCGAGGAGCAAGACACCCCACGGGGAACAAGTGGCTGACGTGCCCCCACCCAAGACCGGGCTGTTGCGTGGGAAGGCGATTCTGTGAGGACCCCCTCCCTCCCGACACTCCACGGCGGGGTCTGGGGCAAGGGGGGATCGAGCCCTCCACCCCCACATGGGATGGGGTCAAGACCAGGCTTAGAAGATGTAAAAACTTACTTTGCTGTATCTACATTCTGGCCTTTCTCCGAGGAGGTCAAGATGGCACGCGAGATTCTCTTCGTCATTCCTTTTGGTACCTCCCGATAACGAAGTAAGAGTGGTGGGCTCAGAACTGCTCCGGGTAGGAATTTGGAGTGGCAGTTTAAGCCAAGCCCTCACCCAGTGTGGTCTAATTGCATGCTGCTCTCAAAGAGGTCATGCCTCCAGAACAGCCTTCCCGGAGCTGGTCCCCTCTAGGTGCGTTGCATTACAAATCCCATCACTTTCTAGCCAGCATGGCATGGAATAGCACTCTGGCCACAAGGTTGGGGAAGGGTGCTCTAGAACGAGGAGGGGGGAGTCGATCTCCAGACATGTAGGAATCCAAGTCCCAGATGTCCCTGCCAGCGTGGGCAGTGGTCGGGAATGCTGGGAGCTGAAATCCAAAATATGTGGAGACCAATTTTCTGTCCACCCCTGCTCTAGAAGGTGACGCTACCTCTGGCAGTTCTTGGAACATACACCCAAGACAGGAAGGAGGCTGCTTCAAATGAATTATTGTCAGGAAGTTACTGAGGCCACTTAAATATAATTAATTTAAATGCAACCCTGTGAATGTTGAGAAAGGTAAAAGTCTTGCAGCGTTCAATTCTAGAAATGGTTCGACATTTGTCTTTTGGGAAAAAAAACATAAAGGATTTGTGCCTTTAGTTGTTTTGATTACATTGTTGATTAATAAAGCAGTTTTTTTAATTAAAATGCACCCAATGCCACATCTGTATTTGAACTTTTATTTGTGGAATTTAATAAAGCTCTTACAGATTGGGGCAACCACACTATCACTATATGGTAGTGGTTAGTTTTGTTAACGTACCTTTCCGGTGTAGTTTTGGTAGTATTCTGCACTGCTTTCCATAATTTAGTGGTGCTGAGTCTCCATGGAAGGGATTTTCTCAGTATGCTTGTGCCATTTGTATGTGGGAATTCCCATAGGTTCTCAGACTTAAGCTGTGTGAATCTGAAAATTCAAAATGATGAGCGCGTATTAATATTTGATATTGACATTTTAGGGATTATTACATAGAGCATTTGGGTTCTGAGACAGAATTAAGCCTCTAAAATTTAATAATCTAATATTCCTTGGTCTGATATTGCCAGTGCTGATAGTGAATTTTGGATGACAGCATCTTCCTCAAATTCTCAGAGCTTGCATTTTGGAGGATTTCTTATTTATGTTTTAAAATATAAGCAGTAGAGAAGAGTGGATTGGTAGCGTAAGCTGGGAATGGAGTCCTGCTGCTGTACTAGCAACTAACACATTAGCGGTTCATTGATTCTGTCTGTCTGTCTGTCTGTCTCTCTCGCGCGCACGCGCTCTCTCTCTCTCTCTGTCCCCTTTTCCAGTTGCATTTTAATGAGGTGCCTTTTCACATCCTTGATATCCCTGATAAGATTGCAATCTTAAGTAAGTGTATTTGTTTTTAAAAGTGACCTAACCAGATGCTTGGTGTTTCTTCTGTCCCACTTGATACATCTCTCCTAGCCCAAAGTGCTTATTGTTTCTTACTGCCTGGAAGACCTTTATATAGTGAGAAATTCTGAGGCATGCTACCCTAGAACACAAGGGGGCACCAGACAGATAACTGGATGATTTGCCATAGATTGCCACAGGTTTCTGTTTTTCAGGGTGCTTCCAGATGGAGGAATCCTGTCACCGCACATTAGAATACATTCTGTTGCTATTCCATCTTTTTTGCTTTGACAGATTTTCTGCAGTAAACAAAATGTGTTTAGATGGAAGACGTAGTGGGTAAAGCAAAGGAGGGTTATGCATGGAAGATACCATCTGAATATCCCATCAAAGTCTGTAAATGAGGTAGGTTGAAGGCACCCACCTTTAGTAACCTCCAGTTGGTTGACAGTAGCAATAAATGGAAGTTTCCACCGTAGCACAGGCCACTGAAACAAAGGATGCTTTTGGGGGAAGGCCAGGAGTAGATTTGTGGGTGAGAAAACTAGAACCGAGAATGAACTTCTGGGCTGAGCTTGTGCCAAAAGGGGTTTGGCTCATTCCTTCGAACACATGCCTGGCCAATAAGCCTCTATTTTTCATTAGGATTGTGGCCAAAACAGAGTAGATCTCGTATGCTTGGAATCAGCCCATCCCTTGCTGTTGAGCAAAGCGCTTGCGGTGTGGGACACAAAGGGCAAATAAATCCTTGCGCTCTACCAGTGCCTGCGATTTAGGGTGAAGATGCATTCATTGTTTTCCCATAATAATTTTCAGCTTGGAGGAGCATTGCAGAGATGGCTCAGATTAGTAGCTCATTGTACCGTACGCCGTGCCTCACCCTCCAGGCTCTGAGCAGGTTACACAATTGAGTCCAAATTCAGCCTGTCAGCATCCTGAAAGGTTCGCCTCTCTGTGTGTCAAGTCCATGAACTGGTTTCAGCACTTGTACCATGTCTGTGCTGCATTCTTGCCACTGCCATGACTAGTCTTCTCTCGGGAACTTGCCCCGATTGTAAGAAGTTTGCTACACTGCAGGGGCAGCCAGCGACACCCATCCCTAGCCTGCAAGGCTGGGATCTTGCTGAACTGGGTGCTCCCCTTAGAGAGAAAGGGCCCATCTGCCTGTCCCCCCCACCCCCATGTCCTAGCTCTGTTTTAGTCTCCTCAGGGGTGCTGAGGAGGTTGGCACCCCAGCCGGCAGCCACAAAGAGAGGTTTGTGTGACGCATGCCTGGCACGGCCAATACATACCCCTGTGGCAACTCTAACCACTTGTCTTGCCTGCCACTGGTAACTGAAGCGGGCATTCGCCCGGGCAAACCCACTGCTTGTCTCTTGCCTCCATGTGGTAAGTTTTGCTAGAAGCAGAAGCATCGCTAGACTCCCTCGTCCGGGGCGACCCATGGGAATCCCGGGGGAAGGTGTGAGTCCATCTTCAACTATCCTAGCCTAGCTGGATGTGGTATGAGAGGATGGCTTGGTCTTTGTCACTGGATCCAGATAATGCCATCGGTCAAACGTTTCTCGCCCTAGTTCCCCTTCTCTTCCCTTTCGACAGCAGAGGTCAATGGGCAAAGCTTTTACATTTGTGGATGGGCAGGCAGTGGAAGGGAATTGTTGACCAGGCGCCTCGCTTGCTGATGATTCTCCTTGTTGTGTGGCTTGTCCCCTGCCCTCTTTCCCAATTCCCTGCTCTCCCCCGTCCCGGGCATTCCTGGATCTCTCCATGTTCCCTTTGCTGTCCCTGCTCCCTGCCCTAATCCTGCCTCCTGGGTCCCAGCTGGGCTTGTTGTGTTTCCTGCTTTCTCCAGTTCCAACGTTGTTTTTTCCAGCTGCCAAAGAAATGACTCAGCCGCATCAGTACCAAACTCCACTTGTGGCTGGAAGGGGCGGGGGGGGCAGCCCTGGGTGTATTGGTGAGGTTGTCAGGAACAAGGGTAAACATGGGAGTTTTTGTCATTCTGGCAGCCCATGCTTTTCTCAGAAAAATGGCTTCGAGTCCTAAACTGGCCAGAGGTTATGCCTTCTGGCCTGGAATTCCACGTGGCTGTAGGTTGCCTCGCGCAGCTGCTGTAGCGTAAGAGTGGGGCCCAAGTAACGGCTTCGATGCCTTCCTATGAGGGAAATTAGAGGTCCTGGAGGGACGTATTCATCTTTCTGAATCAATATAGGAACTCTCTCTTTTCTCTCCCACACACACACACACAATCATAACGTTGGCTATTTGCTAGTTACTAGTGACAAAGAGGGTTTATTGTTTTATTAATTTAAAGCAGACTATTTATTCCTTATCCCTCCAAAACAGCACTAAATTTAGCAATTGACCCCCTGTTGCTTTTTGTACTGCCCTTGCCTATTCCTTTCCAGCAAAGGTGTCAATCTGTAGGAACTGACTGGTAGGAATCCATATCCTATTCTTCTGACCCCTGGCCAAGTTGGCTGAAGCTGGTGGAGTCCAAAAGCATCCGGAGCTCCCCAGGCTGCCTTGCCCTTATTCACCAAGGTCTAGCACTGTGTCGTCCAGCAGCAGTGGGCAGTGCACCGCGCTCTTTGGCCAGTTGTGGCCCCAGGAGGTTTAATTTTTAAAAAGAGAAAATCAAGCCAGAATAAATGTTGGCATAAAAAACAGTGCAGCACTTAAAATAAAAATGTACAAGTGCATCGTGGAAGGGGCAAGTAAGATGCTGCATGGCCGGGCAGGCAGAAGGGACGCGCCAGCTCAGACCATGGGTCTCTTAGTCCAATATTCTGCTCACACGGTGGCCAACTGGACCCATGAGTCGGACAGAAACGCCACAGTCCCCTCCTCACATTCCCCAGCATATTGCCTTGTACTACATAGGCATGGATAGGCTTCCCTTCGGGGAATTAATCCAATTCCCTTTTCAAGCCCCCCGCACGGCCCTCACGATGCCTCGGAGAAGCGATGTGGTGCAGACGGTTGTGAAGGAGTCTTGTTCCGTGGGAGCAGAAGAAACAACAAGCACCGTGTGAAGACAGGCTTGTTTGCTCTCCGAGATCCATACTCGAATTCCAAATAAAATGTGGATGCCAAAGGGCAGTGGGCATGCATGCTGAAGACAGCGGATTTTTGCCAGCCTCTGGTTGTGGAAAGACGAGGCTGACAAAGGACAGGAATGAATGAGATGAGATTAAAATGCCCCATCCAGCTGGTGGGGAGGGGAGGGGAGGGGAGCCCTGCTTTCTTCTGAACGACACCTTCAAATAGGGTGGCTTGGATTCAGACTTAGTCTTACCTAGAGACACTGTAACTTCAGGAGAAGTCTTTCATTCCTCGGTTGACGTGAGCCTGCCCTTTCTCTCCCCACACCCACCCCCTATTCTCTTGTTAATATATATTTAAAATACGGAGGTGCTGCTGGCGTGAGTCACCTTGATCAGTGCCTGACAAACCTGCCTAATCTGGGATAGCGGTACAGTCATCTGCTCTGAGCAGGCCGTGCGGTCCCCTTTGCTGTCCCCAGGGCTCGCTGCGAAGGCGAATGCCAGAGAGCAAGCACACGTGCTTGTTTACTTCCAAGGAGCCTCTGGGTCCAACTGTGCATTGGGTGAACTGGGCATCCCATGGGGAGGCTGGATCTCAGCGGCCTCGCTGCAGCTGAACTCCTGGAAAACACAGTCACGAGTGCCCGCTAAACAGCCACGGCGCATGGCCACGTGGGAAGAAGTGTCTGCTGTGGAGCCACCCACAGCCATTCTTGCAGGGCCAGTAAAATTAATTACTTGGATCTAGATTTAGTCGCACCTCGACTAGGTAACCTATTGCAATCAATAGCACTTGAGTTAGTCCTGCGGAGTCCAGCTACAGGATCTGTATTCCAGGATGTAGGAATCTGGCTGGCAACACTCATCCTGCAGATTGTGTCATGTGGGGAATCTGAAAACGAGGAGAGTTGTTGGCATGCCGACTTCCTTTCAAAAGGGAACAAAAGCAATATGTTTCTAGCCCCTTTCAGGGGGTGAAACTACTCTCTCTAGATTGCTTCGGTTGTGGGAGTCTGTGGGGTGGTAAGGACTCAGATCTGCATTCACCGTGACACTGAATTTGCCCCCGTACTTCCCACGCCCTGCTCCGTGACCAGCAGACCCCCCAGCTTTCCTGACCCAACGTCCCTTTCGCAACTCTTCCCGCGTTGGCCCCGCGTGTTCGCAAAAAGAGCGCTGCCTGCCTCTCTCTCTCCTGCCCCACGGCACGCTCCCACTCGCAGTGGCACGGAGACTTTCAGTGCCATTCATGCATGATGCGATTGAGGAGACAGGTGTGGGCGGAATCTTGCACCCGCGCCCCAGAATCCCAGAGTAACGCTCTGCTTGGAACCGAGGCATCGCTGGCGCCTCGTCCTGTCCCCGAACGGCCTCCCCTCCCTCCTGTGGGCTGTCCTCTCCTCCTCCAAGGTGGAGCCAGCGCATCAGCCCCCACAGCCGTCTTTTAAGCTGGCCAGTCAGGCAGGCAGGCACCCAGCGGTCCTAACGCAGCTCTGCACGGCATCGGGCGCTGCAGCCCCGGCAGGTGCCATCTGTTAGCCGTCCTGGCCAGCCGAGACGCTCCCTCTGTGCCGGAGGGGGCAGTTCGGGGAGCGACAGTCCCCCGCTCACCCGGGACAAGCCTCTCTTTGCCCAGCTTTCTCCGTGATACGAGGATGCTCACGTTGGCCGCCTGTTGAATGCATCGTATAATGTAGGTGGTGGAGGTTAATTGTCGAAGTGCGGGTGGGCAGGGGAGCCGTGTCTGCTGATCGCTGTCAGTGGACTTCGGCAGCCCGGGCTGGGGTGGAGCTGGCCGGATCGTTGCCCTCCCTGCAGCAGTGCCCACAAACGCAACTTGCTCTCTTCCGCCAACCCCACAAACAGACTGGTAAACATGATGCATTCAGACAGCCTAAATAAGAGGAATGCTTGGGGTCCCCTTTGGAGTGTTGGGCAAACCAGCCCTTTGCATACTTGGGAAACACGCCTGATCCACATCGCGGGGAGCTGTGGGTTTCTGCAGGACGTCTCTTGGTCGTGCTGGAGATCTCGGAACGGGCAGCCTACTGGGAACCGGCGCTCGCCGATGTGGATACCGTATTCAGCCGTGCTCTCTCTGCTTGCAGGGCTTCCAGTCTCCGCGGAGAAGAGAGGGACGCGGAGGCAGAAGCGTCGGGCAGCATGGAATGTGCTGCCGAGGCGGTTGCAGAGCAGTGTAAGTAATAGCGCGGGGTTTCGGCAAAGATTCTCACCCATCCGGGCTCCGCTGGCTCTGCCACTGCCTCCCCCTTTCCCTTCTCCCTCCCCTGGGGCTCGCCATCCAGTCCCTCCCTCTCTTTCCTTCGCAGGCCCCATGGCCAGCAGCAGCCTGGATTCCCGGCCGCTGTTCCAGACGCTGTACAACCTGGTGGACAGCAATGTAGCCTTCTTCCAGGACGGCACCAGCGACACGGGCCGGCGCTTCCTGGCATCCTTCCTGGCCATCCGGGAACACGCCCAGCACCTGGAGCCAGTGCTCAGCCACTTCGCCACCATCTTCCACATCTTTGACCTGGACGAGCACACGCCAGCCAACGGCTACCGCAGCCTGGCCCACATAGTGCACTGCTGCCTGGCCCACATCATCCACAAGAGCCACTATGTGGCCACCAACCGCCACAGCATCTTCTTCCGCGCCAGCCACAACTGTGCTGAGCTGGAGGCCTACTGCAGCGCCCTGACCCAGCTGCGGGCCTTGGTCTACCTGGCCCAGAGCCTCCTGACCCACAACCGTCCGGGCTACCTCTTCAGCAACGAGGGCGATCCGCTCTCGGAGCAGCTAGTGCAGGAGTACGTCACCATGCACAAGGGCTGCTTCTACGGCCGGTGCATGGGCTTCCAGGTGAGGACGCCGGTGGGGGGCAGCTCAGCCCGTACGAGGAGAGGGCCCCGGGAGCCAAGCATGGCCCGCAGGCAGGTCCTGTCTCCGGCTCTGCGGCAATATTCCTTTGTGTGTTGTGTTGTTCTACCTGCCCTTCAGCCAAAGAGCAGCATCCAGGCAATCCGTGAAATTAGGAGCCCCTGCCTGCCCCCGGGCCTGAAAAAGACGTGACACACGAGGGAAAAGAAAGGGGAGGGGAAATGTTGTTGGAATGGCCACATGCCCCCCCCCCCACAATCTCCCCGGGCACAGTTTGGCTCTTCCTCTGTGCTCTGCCTCGCACTGTATTCTTCATGGGGCAGAGACATCTCCTGCAGTGCTTTTTAAATTAATCTGCCATAGAAATAAGCGATTCAGTAACAAGAATCGCTCGGAGTGCCTCGGCATCCCCAGCAAGGCCGGCCAAGATGTTTGCACTCCTCCCAAGACCGCACACACTGGTCTCTCAGCTGTGAGGGCCGCTGGCTTGGTGCGCTCGAAGCAGAACCGTCCGAGTTAATCCCAGAGGAGCCTGTGAGGCAAGAGCAGCTCTTCGACGGCCTTTGGCAGGGCCCTCCCAGCGCAGAACGCCAGTCCCGGCCTTCCCCTCGCCCCGCCACCTTTCCACGCAGGCTGCAGCCTTGACAGCCTGCCCTGAGCAATGTGTAATGCGAGCTTGCAGGTCCTTCTCGCGGTTCGCCTCCCTCTTCTCTTCTCCCCCCCCCCCACCCGCCAAGATCGTTGCTCTCCTGCTGCCCAGTCTGTTTGGAAAAGGAGCTTCCCAGTGGGCTGCCGCCCTGCTCTCCCTCGGGCCCCGTCTGGGGTCCTCGCCGGCAGGTCCACCCCGGAGGCTGTGCCTGCCCTGTGCTTTCCGACTGTGCAGGCGCCACTCGCTGCCTCCCTCCAGCACTATGTTTGCAAGGTCTCTGCACGGGAGAGCCAGGCCTTGCCCTTGGCGTTTGGAACTGGCTGGCACCCAGCGATCCCCAGTTGCCGCCGTCCTCGGTGCAGCCCCCCCAGGCCAGCGCCGTCCCTTCACTCGCAGGCACATCCCCGGCTCGGCAGCCACGGTTGTGAGGGCCAGCGTGGCTGGGGCCAGCAGGAGCGCAGGGCTGTGCCCCCCGGCCTGAGCGCTGCCCTTCTGCCCCGCAGTTTGCGCCCTCGATCCGGCCCTTCCTGCAGACCATTGCCATCGGCCTCGTCTCCTTCGGGGAGAACTACAAGCGCCACGTTTCTGGCATCGGTAAGTACTGGGGCCAAGGCGCCTCCTGCTGCGTCAGCCGCCCTCTGCCCGTGGGGCTCCCTCTGTAATGCCCCCTCAGCCTCCCGCGCGGCATGCCTGGCCACGTGGCGCCTGCTGGGCCTCCTTTCCCCAGAATGCACGGCTGCCTCGGGCGTTTCCTGTGCAGAGAAATGCTTTTTTCTCCACATTAGTCGTCGTCGTCATAACATTACCAGGACAGCGAGGCTGCCAGAGGCTCGTCATGGAAACTGTCGGATGATCGAGCCTGCATATGCGTTCGGGTTGGCTTGCTACCTCAACACAGGCTGCCTGTCCTCCTGCCAGGAGTGAGGCTCCGTGGTGCTTTGGAAGCAGGTCGTGCCTGTCCTGGCATGCCGCAGCTCAGGAGCGGGCCTTGCCCCTCCGGGCAGAAGCGTCACCTCGGGGTGGCCCCTCCAGTAGCCCACCTGCCCCTGATCTGCTTCCCCACGGCTGCAGGTGTGATGGCGTGCTCCATTTTTACCAGCGGGAAGTTTGTGATTGACCCCGAGCTGCGGGGCTTGGCGTTTGAACGCACCACTCAAAACCTGGACGTGCACTTCTGGAAAAGCTTCTGGAACCTCGCCGAGATGGAGCTGCTGGTTGTGAGTCCTGCCTGGGGCTGCCGAGGGGAAGCTGGGACTGCCAAGGGAAGGGGCAGGAGCTGTGGTCTGCACCTGTGGGGGGGGGGCGTCTGGGGGCGGGTTCCCACAAGGGCTTGCAGTGACTAGGAACTGGGGCAGAAGTGGGTGGTAAAGAGGGCTACTCCCAATGGGGCAAGATACGAGGCTCCCCTGTAGAGTGGGGTCGCGCTGCTCCTGGAGGGAGTTCCGCGTCGTGCCTTACCTGCTCCTCCAGCGGAGCATCAAGTCCTTTCGATTTCCCAGGGAAGTCACAGCCTCTCCTGCCCTTTCCGCAGTCGCTGGCCAGCATGGGCTCTTCGCAGGTCCGATTGTCTCGGCCCTTGCTGGTGCCACCTCATTCGTTCGAACTGCCTCTGGATGCTGATCCCAGGCTGACGGTGACCATCACTCCCCCGGTGGCGCACTCCGGGCCGGGAGCCGTCCAGATGAGGCTCATCTCCCACGAGCTCCGGGAGGGACAGGTATGGGACCAGGAACACCCCCGTGGCCTTGCCCTGTGCCGGAGCCGGGCTGGGGGGCAGTGATCAAGGAGAGCCAGGCATTCAGTATTCCCCATCTGCTCTACTGCTTTGTAATTGCTCTGCTGATTGGCTGCCAGTGCTTTGTTGGTTTAATTGATCTATGTTTACATATGGCTGCATAACGTTCATTTTAAGCTGGATACAGGCAAGCCTATCCCTATGTTCATGTCAGATGTCATAGGATGCCTGCTTGGATTTAAGTGATGTGGAAGAGGCCAAGTTCACAGACATTCGGACTGAGCTCTGCCAGGCGAGGTGATGGTTTCAAGTGCCTTTGGACCACGGGGGTAGAAGAAAGTCTCGGGGAATTGTAGATCCTACGCACGCACGCACGCACGCCTACACTCAACTGCCCACTCAGTTTCAGCAGGTGCCTCCACCCTGAGCAAATCAGACAAGTTCCTGCATTGGTGGAAAACGGAAGAAGAGATCAGCTGGGCAGGTTAACAGATGTTGTGCTTAGTTTGTGTCGACAAAGCTAGAGACAGATTTGCATGCTGGGCAGGGTAAGGAGGAGTCCTCAGAAGGCACATGCGACACTTGTATCTAGTCTCTGGAAGGGATGAATATTCTGAAATACATCATTTTTGGTGGCTCAGCTGAGCCAGTGTGCCAAGCCAGGCACCTGTGCTTCTGCCTCCCCACCTTCTCGTCCGTTTGCTTGCTCCTGTTACCTTTCTCCAAGATTTGATCCTGATTTCAGTTCCAGCTTGTCAGAATAAGAGCAAGTCCTAGCTTGCCGTAGATGAAATGGGAAATGCTTGTTTGCTACCAGGAACAAAGTGAACTGCATACCGGGGGCGGGTGAGCCCAGAGTTCCTTGTAGGGGAACTTTGGGGGCATTGGTTGGGGGTCCCCTCCGAACCAGGGCTGAGTGTAGATCATGTTTTGAATTCGACCTTGAGCTTCTCCTCACCTGCAGTCTAGCATGATGCACTTCGGGAGCAGGTGAATGCTTTGTTTGTCAGGGGGCCTCTGGGGCTTCTTCGGCCCCCGGGACTGGCACTGCCAGGAGGTGCCGGCGGGCGCCACCTGGGCCTCTCCGCGTCTCAGTGCCCAGCCCTGCATTCTCCGCTGCGGCTTCTCCCACCTGCAGGACAGCGAGGAGCTGAACAACCTGCTCCGCCCAGAAGTGACCCTCGCCTTGGAACTGCGCTGGAAGACCAAGGTGCTGCCTCGGTCGCCTTACCTGGTGGTGCATTTTCACGGTGGCGGCTTTGTGGCCCAGACCTCCAAATCGCACGAGCCGTACCTGAAAATCTGGGCTCAGGAACTGGGCGCCCCCATCCTCTCCATTGACTATTCCTTGTCCCCGGAGGCACCTTTCCCTCGAGCCTTGGAGGAGTGTTTCTACGCCTACTGCTGGGCCCTCAGGAACTGCCACCTGCTGGGTGAGAAAGGGAGGCGGAAGGAGCTTCTGGCCCCCATTTGTGAGAGGAGGCGGCTGCTAAGACCCCTAACCTAACCCCTCCTCTTCCCAAACTCTCCAGGCCTCTGGTCTATTTAGATAGGCAGCCTCTCTGCATCTTTTAGAGTCCTTCCCCAGCTGAGCTTCCTGTTGCAGGGCCCCTTCTGCATGAACAGCACGTGCTCCCCTCTCAGCCAGGGGCCTTGTAGAAAGGGAGAGAAGTCAGGCCAGGGTGGGTGACCCCAGCTGTGACCCTGCACGGCTCCAGGATGGAGGTAGCTTCCACCTCCGTGCACCTGCCGTTCAGGATGGCGTCTTGATTGCAAAGATCACCCTCAGGTCTGACACCTTTTCCAGGATCTTAAAAATGCGTGCTCAAAACATGGGAAGGTGAAGTACCAGAGAGCAGAAATTCTGTGGGGTATTAGCAGCATGTCTCTTTCTGCCACGTATCAGAAAGGAAACACTTGAACTAAAGAAGTGGCGTGTGAAAATGTCACATTTGGCCACTCTAGGCATGCCTGTCTGAGCTTTTAGAATTTATTCCCTGGGATTTGAACCCCGCTCAGAACTGAGGTTCATTGGGTGGTGTATCACACTCGCCGTATTATATCCCCAGTAGCAGTCAGCCAGGTATCGCTGGGTGCCCACAGGTGGGGACCTCTGTTCTTTTCCCCAGTGCCAGGTACTCGCAGGTATTTTGCCTCTGGGGTTCAAAGAGCCTCCTGATTCGAGCCCCCAGTTTCTTCTGGCCCCCGGACCCTGACATCTCTCCACCTCTGCCCAGGTTCCACAGCAGAGAGGGTCTGTCTTGCGGGAGACAGTGCCGGCGGGAACCTGTGCATCACCGTCTCCATGCGAGCGGCGGCCGTCGGGATCCGGATGCCGGATGGGATCATGGCCGCCTATCCAGTCACATTCCTGCAGGCGGCGGCCTCGCCCTCCCGCCTCCTCACTTTGTTTGACCCGCTCCTGCCTCTCAGCGTCTTGTGCAAGTGCCTCAACGCTTATGCAGGTGAGGGCACCTCTGTGGCAGGTGTGGAGGTGGGAGAAGGAAAGAGGCTGCAGGGGCCGGGCGGGGCAGGGGTGGGGAGTGGCGTGAAGGTGGGCCGGACCTGCCCTCCGCACCTTGGCCAGGGAAGGGGCCGGGAAATTCTTGGAGGGCTTGGCTCAGAGGGTCAGGAAGGGGCTGCCCCTACAAGATGGATGCAAAGGGTGTTGAGTGACACTATCACGGGGTAACTTGGGAGCCGGGCAAGGGGATCTGGAGTGGCCCTCTGAAGCCAGGGAGAGAAGGGGAGTTGGATCCTGTGACAGCTCTGAAGTCAAGGGAGGTTAGAGATCCTGTGACAGCTCTGAAGTCAAGGGAGGTTAGAGATCCTGTGACAGCTCTGAAGTCAAGGGAGGTTAGAGGGGACCCCCCTGCCCAGGGAGGAATCAGAGTACAAGCATGGGAACAACCTCTGTGTGTATGTTGAAGGGAAGGTGGAGAAAGCCTCTGCTGGGAAGGGTGTTTACAGGGCTGGATTTTCCCCCTTGATCTTTGTGCCCCACAATCAAGGGATAGAGGAAGAGCCGGAAGACTCCGCCCTGGTGAAGCTGAGCCCCATGAACATGCGCAGAGACACGGCCCTGATCTTCCAAGACTTGCGCCTGAGCGCCTCCGCCCTGTTTGGCTCCCGGCTGGAGAACACCAGCAAGATCAACGGGGCTGGGGGAGCATCTGGTAAGCAGCCCCGCTGTCCGTCCGTCTCTCCCGCCCTGCCCTGCCCTGCCCTGCCTTCCTCTGACCCCCCCTTGTCTCCACAGGGCACAGGCCCCCCTCCCAGGGCCTGCAGGGTTACTTCAGGCGGGCCGTGGCCCAGCTCTCGTTGGTGCTGTCCCTGGCGCGACTCCACTGGTCCCAGGGCCCCTTCTGTGCTAACGCGGCAGCTGGTAGGAGCCACCTCTGTCCCTGACAGCATGCCCTGCTGCTTGAGGCGAGAGGACGGGAGTGTGGCGCTCAAATGGCTCTTCTCAGCCACACGGTCCTAGGCATGGGGGCTGCAGCTGGCCCACGAGGGCGTGTACAGCGGTCTCGGCCTGGCAGGGCTTGTGGATGGAGTTGGCTGCTGGCTGGTTGGTTTGTTTTGCTAGCTCTGCATGGCCATGGTGGAAAGAGTGCTCAGTGCTTTAGGGATGGGGCATGTAACATTTCGCAACCCCCCACTTGTATGCGTCAGATTCTGCAATCGGGCTGATATTTTTGCAGATCCAGCCTGTTAGCATGTGGTCCAGGACGTTGCTTTTGCTGTTCAGCAACTCGGGGAGCAGGTGGGCTGTCCCGAGAGAGGTGTCTGGGGGAGAGGGAGACATGGCACGCTTGCCCCGTCTGCGCCTGACGTTCTGCCATGGTGGAAGGGAAGAGTGTGTTTGAACAGCTGTATCTCCTCCTCTGCTGTGAAAGCCAGACTTGTCTACATCCTGCCAGGGAGTAAGTCCCTCCCTGTTGAGACATCGTCTTGTTGTACCGCAGAGAGCATCTGCAGAGTGCTCGCTTCTGCTTCCTTTCCTGACTTGCTCATGCTTTGCCTCCTCCTTTTTCTCCAACCCTCCACACCTTGTCCAACACATCTGGAAAGCAGCAGTGGGGGAAAGCAGGAATATACTTACCGTGTTGGCCTCACTCTTGTGTTTTGAAAGACTTAGTAGGAATGACCCAGAAGTTCTTGCCTTCCCTCCTCCACAGCTGTCAGCTGGCATGTTGAGGGCTAGAAACTTGCTTTTCTTTTCTTTCTCCCCTGCATCCCTCTAACCCTTCATGGAAGGGCTGAGTTTTTCAAAATTTGGCTAAGATGGCTATCTTCTGTGCTTCGTGCCACATTCCTCCCTTTCTCGAGCAGGAGTGGCTTTTGCAGCTGGCGTGACTGTGTACTGTTGCAAGAGGCCCAGGACAAAGCAGAGTGGCACTGCCTGGCACGCACTTGAGGCATGGCACAGCACATCCAGGAGGCTGCCCATCACTGGCTGTCATTCCCCTGGAGCAGCAGAGTGCGCCGGGGGGAGGGGGGGCATGTCCTGGTAGAAGCATGCTGGGAAGTGAACTGCCAAAGAAGCGGGGCCGTCCTCATGGGGGTGGGAGTCCTAGCGAGACTCTCTATCTGAAGGATGTAGCTTCAGCCCTGGGTCTCTTTAACTCAGCCTTCCCCAGCCTGGTGGTCTTTGGGGGCATTGGGACTGCAGCTCCCAGAATTCCCATCCAGCAGAGCCATTGACTGGGAATTCTGGGTGCTGCAGTCCAAACATGTCTGGAAGGCTCAAGGTTGGGGAAGGCTGCTCTAGATCAAAGGTGCACAGGTTTCTGTTCTGTTCTGTTCTGTTCTGTTCTGTTCTGTTCCCCAAGCAGGTTCTGCCTTTATTTTGCATTTGGAGGGGTCTCTCTGGGGCTTTTTGCATTTGCATTTTTATAATTTGTCATTCAGTGGGAGCCAGGAGCAGTTTGAGTGGTCCTGGAAGGAGGACACACCTAAGGGGAACCCTGGTCGTCTCCAAGGAAGGTGGAGATGCACGGCTCAGTTTAAGCTGAAGCATCTCATGACAACACTCAGAGCTTTGCCCTAGTTGAGGCAGCTCACATCCACGTATCACGTTGCAAACTCCGTCTCAGGTTTTGCTCCAGGAAACAGGAGATGCTCAGTTCCTGTTTTGACCATGGAAAGGAGCGGGGACGCTTAGCCCAGATCATCCTGTGAGGGCCATGAGTTGCGGCTGGTTGGACAGGGAAGGGAGGAAAGCGGCCTTCAGGCTGCGAATTATTTCACTGGAAGGCACCTGGACAGTACCCAGGGGGGCTAAGGCTGAGCTCGGACCTACACAGGGGGAGGGTTTGGTTCTGACAGAGGCGGAGGATGCCAGGATTGGGGGAGAGAGGCCCCAGCGAGGAAGAAACGGGGAGCCGAAACAGCACTGGCACTCATTTCCCCCTCCCTTCCCCTGCAGACACAGTGAGGAAGAGCGTCTCGGAGGGGGGGCTCAAGTCCAGGCCCCTTCCGTGTTCCAAAGACTCCTGCAAGAGCCAGACGTGCCAGAACCTCTCCTGTACCTCTGAGACTCCGCTGGACCCAGGCTTAGAGCCCCAGCCCGGCTTCTCTTTGAGCAACAGGGAACACGAGGCCACATCCTCGGCCTCCAACAACCACATGACGTTTCCCGACGGCTTTCAGCCGCTGCGCTCTGACCAGCCAGCCATCCACCCGCTCCCCAAGCTGTCTCCCATCCTCAAGAACCCGTTTGTGTCGCCTCTCCTGGCCCCGGACGATATGCTGAAGGGACTACCGCTGATCCACATCGTGGTGAGCAAGCCTGAGGGCGTGTGGTTGGGTAGCCCGGAGGCGGGGGGACTTTGAGCAGCACATGGGCGAGGAGGGAGGGTGGGGCAGGAGGGTTGGAGAGAGAAGGCCGGAGCAGCCCTGCTGGGCATCACTGGCTTGACAACCCTTCTCTGCGTACCACAAAGCTGCGGAAAGACCAGTCGAGGGAGGAGGGAGCGTAACTGGGGGTGGGAGCAGCCCCTGGGACGTCTCCCAGGCGCCTTTGCGGGGAGAGTCGCACCGAGGGAAGGCGCCATGAGGGTGCCCTGGCAGGGGCACGTGGGAAGTCGCGGTCCCCAAGGGGACACGGTGTTGGAGGGCTGCAGCGGGCCCACTCTCCCCTCCGCTTCTCGTCAGGCTTGCGCCCTCGACCCCATGTTGGACGAATCGGTGATGTTCGCCCGGCGGCTGCGAGCGCTGGGGCAACCGGTGACCCTGCGGGTGGTGCAGGACCTCCCACACGGCTTCCTCAGCTTGTCGCAGCTGAGCCGGGAGACGCGCCAAGCGATGGCTGTCTGCACAGAGTGCATCCGGGACATTCTGACCTCTGAAGCTCCGGCGGCTTGCCAAGCGCCCGCTGCGGCTGCCTCTCCACAGAAGCATCGCAAGGTGGAGCGGACCTTCCCCGCCGGGCCTGCCCCGGAGATGGGACAGGAGGGGCTGAACGGGGCCGCTGCGGAGGGCTGCGCTGCCCCCAGCCCCACGGACAACGCTGCCCCCGACCCCCCGGAGCCCCAGAGCACTTCCCCAGGAGACCCGTCGAGTGGCGCCGGAGGTGGAGCTGTGCCCACCCGCAGCCCCTCCTCAGAGGCCGCTGTCACCCCCAGCGAGGATTGCAGCCCCTCCGGGGGCACAGTGGGCCGCGGCGTGGGGGCCTGAGCCCCGCTGGAACGGCCACATCTGAGGCTGCGTGGCGTGGCGCCCTTTTGTGGAGGGAATCCCCTCGGTGCTTTTTCCTTGTGTTCCGAAGATGCACAGGCCCAATGACCCTGAGCCTGCCCACCCCCGTCGGTGGGGCCCCCTGTTGCTACCAAAGCCTGAGGTGGGGGTGAGGGGGTGTGGTCCCTTCCGCCCCACTTACTGGGATCCCGCCTTTATGCACTTGGGGGTCTCTTCAGAACTGCACTGAACTCGGCAGCCCATTACCTGCCCGAGGCCTTGGAGCTGGTGCAGCCTCCCCTCCCCTCCAGCGGTCCTCTGCACTATTACTTGAGCGGCTTGGGAGGGGTTTCATGGTTGGGGGTGGGGTGGCTCATTCACCTGGGGGGACCACTCCTTGCCACACTGCCCCACAGGCCCCCTCCGACGCACTGTGTGCCCCTCCTGTTTGCGTGACGCGCATTACCTGCACTGCCGTGCCCCGTCATTAGGCGGGCCACCTGACCACTCCTCAGCATCGGCTTCGGCTCGCACTGATGGGGCCCTTCCTGCACAGACCTGCTTCCTCTCCCCTGTCATCACTCTTGCCTTTTACTGTTGCTGCTGTGAACCAAATGGAGAGGGGAATTGAGAGGAGAACAAGGGCTTCCCCCCCTCCAGAGAAGGGCTGTGGTTTTCTCTCTCCACCTTTTTCTCGGGGACAAAGGGAACAGAGTATTTTTGTAAATAAAAACCTATTTGATCTTAAGTTTCCTCTGTACTTGGAATCCAACGCACCCTCTGTTTGTGTTTGTCGGGGGAGGGGGGGTTGGAGCAGTATAAGGAGCCTCACATCCCTTGAGGTTAGATTTGGCAGCGAAGATACTATGCAAATTCAGAGTTGCAGAAATAAGCAAACAGTGTGGCCGCCTGCTAGCACAAATCCTGCTAGCACAAAAAGGTCTGTTTGCCACTGCCCGTAACCATGCAGCCTAAAGGGGACACGGAACGAAGCAGGTTTAGAAAGCTATCCTAGTTGGTCACCCAAAGGGGATTTCAACCTACTGCAGGTGACTGAGCTGTAGATGTTACAGGGGCGTTTTTTTAAGTGCTGTAGGCTGAGTCAAGAACTCGGTGGCCTCCATGGCCCCTTCCAGCTCTTCCATGATCCTGTGTCAATTCTGCCTCGGGGCTGCGTGCTCTGGCCAGCACCGCTGCTTCTGCACAGAGCTCTAGGCCACTTCAGCAAGACCCCTCGACCTGGAGTGGGCAGCGCTTGAGGCTGGAATCTTGGCAATGCGGAGGGTGTGCTTTGGCAGCCGAAACTTTGCAAGGCTGTGGCCTCAAAAATTGCACAAGCGAGTTTTGCTTTGCTGCATTCTGAGCATGACCCGTATTTCCTCAAGGAATGTGGTGGTTCTGTGAGCTCCCTTTTTGTAGCAAGCATAGGCAGTGAAGGAACAGTTGGAGCCCCGGGATGGGAAGAGAAAAAAAATTCAAAGGCCTTTGGGTGAGAGCAGAAGAGTTCCCAATAGCGATTTCAGGGGGAAATGGCTGAGCAGGGGAGGGGAGGGGAGGGGAGGGCTTTCGTAGCACTTCCACATTACTATAAACCTGAATTTCATAAGCAATGGCTAGTTCCTTTGGGGTACGTACCCTGCAATGGCCAACAATCTCTTGGCAAGTTGGGTTGGGAATGCAGAATGCTGCATTCGGAAGGACCCCCTGGCCTTACTAAAAAAGTTTTGCCGGGACTTGGAAATAAATAGTTTACCGACACACTGCACCCAAAGGCTTTTTACAACACTAAGCAACAGCATCTTGCAGAAGAAGCAGAAGAATTGAGGCAGCTGCTCCACCAGGAAGCCCTGGAACATCTTTGGGCCAGTCTTGTCTTAGCAAGGCTGAATGTCAAATGGTTTTGAAATATCTCCGGTGACAGGTAGGGCTTATTCTTGCCCTGTGTGTAAGGCCAGGCAGACCGCAGAAGAGGAGAAAGGAAAAAGCAGCCTGGGAATTTGGTTTTTTGTCCCCAAAGCCCTGGAACTGAGAAAAGTACATCCTATATTATGGCCTACACTACTTTTTGCTGTGCAAGTCTTTGCAGCTTTTTACCCTTCGATAGCAGCATGAAATCAGACCACAGGTTTACAGGATAAAGGAATTTACACCAAATGAAAAGGGTATTTGAAAGGAAGGGAAAACAAAGAAAACCACTAGATTCTTAAAGTTTAACAAGTCATTGGGCTCAATTGAATGTGGGAATGAGTGATTGGAGATATATTAAATTCAACAGACAAGCTAGTTTTACTGGGCAATAGAAGAAAAACCTTGAATTTGGCTTTTAAAACCATATCCACAACCGTGGGCAAACCCCCTAATGGCTGAAATAGGGACTTAGATATGCAACCTTTACTCTTACACCAAAGATCAGTATCTAAACTGCTCCCCACCCTTATTTATGTATAGCTGAAGCGTCAGGCTTTGTATCTGTCTCTAGCAATTGCATCACCCGCTTTTCTCCAGAGGCTTCAAAATAATATAGATTATTTATTTTCCTCTGCCCATGTTTGTCTTGGAGATGACCCTGTGAACTAGTTGGCCCAAGGATACCCAGCGCTCTGGGGCACCCACCAAGTGGCGATTACACCCCAAATTTCCCTCATCCTAGTCTGATGGTCTGACCACGACATTGCACTAGAGTTCCTACTCTGCTTCCCACTTGTCTTTTCCAAAAGGACGTGGTCACAAGCTGAACCAAACCAGTAATCAAAGCTGTAATAATATTCTGTATGTGTTCAGTTTCAAATAAGAGTTCTGCAATGTGAAATCAGACTCAGCTCTGACTTTTTGCCTGCCTGGCAGGTGTCTTGGGCAGTTATGGTACAAAAATAGATTGCAGAGCCCGGGGTGGCCTTTATCCTAGTTGTATAAAATCCAGGATTAAAATAATATGCAGTGTATTGGCATATGGGTGTTAGGCCTTAGTTCTAAATTCCCTGCTCCCTGTTAGAGGTCATTTTAGTATATACTCTCCCTTCCTCTGGTTCTAGTGCTGCGCTCAGAAAGGCTCCACAAATGAAGGGTTTTTTCCAAGTAATTAGCAGAATGATCTTAATGGGATTATTTGGTTGCCTGGGTTTCCTGAATCACGAAATCAGCCCGTTTGGTTCCAGGATATGTGGGCTTCTTCAAAATACAGGCTGCTTTCAGACATCTTGCTTCAAAGATGGCACTAAGAGGTTAATGCTTATTTTATCTAGCAACAGGCCTTGTGAGATGATACAGATACACACAAACTTCCCCTGTGTGCTGATGAGACCTGAACTGGTGGCGACTGACCAGGAAAGACATCTTGGAGCCCTGAGATAATTTGATGAAAACATCCAACCCATACATAAGGCCATCTATAGAACTTGCAAATATAGATGCGAGGGATCAACAGGAAAGGAACCAAAGATAAAACTCCTATTATAATGTCTTTATGCGTTCTGTCAGTGGGAGCTCATTGGAATACTGTTTGCAGACACAGAAAAGCCAGCTGAGGGTACAATCTTATACATGTTTAGATGGGAAAAACATGTCTACAGCTTTCCACATTACCCATCAATAGTACGCAAGATGTGCCCTAAGACAATTGAGTGGAGCAACTTTCCTGTGGAGAAAGACTACTAGCTTTGGGGCTTTGTAGCTTAGGAAAAAACAGCAAATATGTGGCAACACAGAAAAATGTATGTGGTGTGGAGCTATCACACAGTTTCTGCCTCGGCTGAATGGGAAGCTTCAGGCAGGAGCTTCAGGGCAGATCAACAAAAGAATTTGCCACAGGATGTCGTGACAGCTGCCCGCTTGGATGACTTTTTAAAAGAAGATTAGACAAATTCATGGAGGGCAAAGTTATCCGTGGCTACTAGGCTTGGCGATATGTACTATGCCTCTGAACAGAACTGGTACTGTGCATTTCGCCTCCTGCTTGTGGGGTTCCCTTAAGCCTGTGGGAAAAGTGTTTGTTTTGAGCTGATTCAGCCTGGCTCTTGCATTCCTAAGGCAAGAGATGCAGAATAGAATTTGGAAGGGGCTGGTCAGGTCATACCACGTGCCGGATCCAGAATTAAGCACTGAACACAGAGTATGACACAGTCTGGGGATGGAAAACTGATCTGATCTTGGATGGTCCATTGTTTGCCTTTGAAAGAAGTTCAGTTCTTGGACTGTGCACAAAAGGAGAATGTTTTAGTTTTGCTTTTAATTTGTTTGCCATTTGCATAACTTCGGTGTTGGATTGTTTTACATGTGACATCAATGCGAACTCTTGTTCGGTTCCATGTGATGCTGTGTGAAGCAGATCAATAACAGTTTGTAAGTGAGGTCTGGGAGTTGACTGGCAATGAAGTCACTGTGACCTGACAGTATTTAAAAGTTTTAAAATAATTTAATTGTAATTTCATTATTTATTTTTGTTTAATTTTGTTTGGAATTCTTTATTTTTATTTTATTATTTGATTTTAAATATTGGACAGTATTTAAAAACCCTAACCATCCACTGCACTAAGGGAAACTTTAAGAAAACCAAGATGTTGTGTTGAGTTACACAACAACTTTACTGGTAACAGTGATGAAACTGAAATTGCGAAAGATCTCTTGGCTCAGTCGTGCATTCAAACAGAGACAGCGGCAAGAAATTCAAAGAAGGCTGAGACTTGGAAGGTCAGTGGAGAAGGAACTAGGAAAGTTCATTTAAGGACTTTTCACCAAGAGGCCAAGATTGTCCAAACTATTGTATTCCTGGTCACAATGTATGGGGGTGAACATTGGACAGTGGAGAAAGATAATAGGAAGAAAACTGATATATGTAAGATGTGCTGGAGAAGAGCTTGGCAGATTCCCTGGACAGAGAGAAAGACAAGCTGGTCCTAAATCACATCAAGTCTGAACTTTCCCCAGAAGCAAAAACAGCAAGAATGTGAAGCTGTTATACTTTGTGGACGCATCACGAGAGGGCAAGACTCTCTGGAGAAGGCGCTCGGGAAAGCCAAGGCCGGAAGGCCAAGTAAAAGATGGAGTGATTCCATACAGGAAGACTCAGGCTAGGAAGACTAGGTCGTGGGTGCCCAAGGGCTGAGCGGGGCTGTGAAGGGCAGCCATTTTGAAGGGTTGCTGTGCAAAGTGAGAGACAACTTGAGGGCACATAGCAAGCACCGGCCTATTTCACATCGTTGTTGTACAGATGACTGGGGAAAGGAGGCAAAGGCTGGACTCTCCCCCGCACACACACACACCAAGTCTGACCCTGCTGGGAGACCACCAGCTTGGGACGTCTCCTCTTTTCCCACTCTATGCACATCAGCTGCTTGCTATACAAACATCATAGCCATGCATTCATGCCCGATTGGGTTTTTTTCCTCCTCCATCCCAACCTGCTTTCCTTTTGTGTCGTGTCCTTTTGTCTGTAAGCCTGAAGGCAAGGACATGAGAGTTGATCTTTGTAAGCTGCCCTGGGAGCCCTTCTGGCTGAAGTGCATGGCTGAAAATGTTTTTAAATGAATAAATAAGGCTGCTATACAAAAGAGTGTTGTGACTGCTTTTCTGTGTGTGACAATAGTCTTTTGTTTCAGAGGTGCCACAACAGGTGCAGTTGATGGCAGTTCCCCACGCTTTACATTCATGCCAGAAAAAGTTGCACCTGTGGGATGCCTACCTGTTTGGCAGATGATCATTTTACAGGGTAGGGAAAGGTGGGGCAACTGATGGATTAGGGCGGACTTCTATGTGTGGGGCAAGTGTCTAAACATGCAAAGGATTGCCCCATAGGAATTTTAAGGCCAAGCTTTAGGAACAAGTCTCATATTTGGGAGGGGGGATATAACAGGGTGCGAAAATAGTAAAATAAATAAAAATATTGAATGAGGACTGCAGATCCATACTGGGTTTGTCCCCAGTGAAACCAAATTTCAGGAAAATGCGTTGCAATAAATGGGACTTGATTTTGCCATGACATAAATGCCACTGATTTTTAATGGGTCTACTCTGAGTAAATGTGGGAACAACTCAACGTATTGTGCTGTGAAGGAAGGAACTACACAATGAAGCTTGCTTGTGCGTGCGTGCGTGCATGTTGTAGAGTGGAGTGGATTGTTTTCAGCCAGTCAGGAAAAATTCCAGGAGGCAGCTAGAGGTTTGTATGGGGTGAAATGGAAGCCATGGCTTAAAAATGGGGGTCTGCGGGGGACTCTTTCACAGCGGAGGAATACCGGCTCTTACCGTGACCCTTCTCTACTCACTCGGGTCCCCTCGCACGGAGCCCCAGCGGCGGGTCGCTCCGCGGAGCAATCCCTGCCCTTGCCCGCCTGGGAGAAAAAGTCCCGGACCCTCTGAGAGGCGGATTCCAAGATGGCGGAACAGCCGAGGTGCTGCGAGGATCCTTAACGGAGCCGGGTGTGACGCGGCCCCTCGGAGACCCTAAGAGGCGGGGGCGGCCCCCGAAACGAGGGAAGAAGGCTGCCGAGGCGGCAATTTGGGTGAGTGGTTTAAGGAACGGCGCTCACGTAACTTACGCAGGGGTGTGCAGGAGAAGAAGAGAGGTACACGTTAGGGGAGGAGCGTAGGCAGCGTCTATGAATAGCGCTCGCAGAGGCGGCGAGCTGCGTCAATTGCGCAGCGAGGAGCGCGAAGCGGCCTCCAGAGGTCGCTGCGTGCGCCGTTTCGGGAGTTTGAAGCGAGCAACGGCCGGGCCCGCGACGCAAACTGCGTAGAGTAGCAGAGCGAGCCGGGCGAGGACGTGGGCGTGTGCTACGCAAGTCGCTCACAAAGCTTTCGGGAATAGTAGTAAGGGAGCACGTGGGGGGCGGAAATCGATATCCTTGTTGGGTCATTCAGGTTTCATTGTTTGTTTTGTTGAACGAAACCGTTTTAAAGAAACCCTATGCAGGTGCCAAACTGAAAACAACCCAGGCGTTCTCATCCTTTAACGCAAACGTCTCATATCAAGAGGAATAATATTTGTTATTCCTTCAGTTTTCCATTCCACAATCCCCCCCCCAAAAGAAAATTTCGTTTGAAAAATGAACTGGATTAAAACGATAGCATAGACAGGACTTATTTGTATTAGTTATGGTTTTGTAGCTGTGCAACTGGACTTCAATTACAGTCAGTCTGGTTGTGGTTAGTAAAGTTCACAAATCAATAAAATATTGAGGTACCTTTAGAGTTTTCACTGCTGGGATAGGAAATGCGGTTTTACAAGAGGGTTTTGCAGAATCGGATCACAACTTTTAGATACTCAGCTGTATAGATAGTGTCATACCTAGTTAAATGCTTTTGTTTCTGTAATATGCTTCCTTTCTTTCTAGTAAAAGTGCCCTTAAAATAACTTGTGAGACCAATAAAACACCTCAAAACATTATTTAAAATAAAATAAATAGACACTAAAGACCCAATCCTAGCACCCTCAGTATCTCCCCCCCCCCCCCCGAAAAAGCCTTTTCTCCATTGATTACCTGCATGATCTCTGAAGCGGAGGGACATCTGGAGAAGGTGCTCTGGTGAAGAGTTTGGCTGATGAGCAAGTTCTGCAGAAGAAGCAGCTTGGTTTTGGTGCCATTATATGCAAAGCAGCTCAGTGCAAATTCTCTTGGGGCACATACTTCAAAATTTCATAGTTGCCTTTCAAGTACCTTTTGAACATTAGAGTATTTGACAGAATTGTTACGGCATTGTTTTCAACATGGACATGGAGTTTTTGAATTAAGAATAGTACTTCTGAATTTTCCTATTTGGCAAATCTTTCTATCCCCCCCCCCCCAATTAAACTAAGATTGTTGTTTCATTGTACGCTCTTGGTCTGGTTTCATCAAACACCCTGTACTGAAATAGTACTTTCTGAAATCCCAGTTCACGTACATGGACATCCAGGTGACTCCCATCTGGAGTGTTCTGTGTACTTCAGAGATCTCCTCCCCACCTACTTTTTGTCCCCTCTCCAGGTGTGTCAGAAATGGCTCCGGCCTGTGAGCGGCTGCAGTTTCGCTTCCCTGGCTATGGCGATGGAGTGCTCCACCGCATGGACCAATTACGGGAACAGCGGCGCTTCTGTGATGTGACGGTGCAGGTGAACGAGCTGCGGGTTCCGGGGCACCGTGTGGTCTTTGCCGCCTGCTCCCCTTTCCTACGTGACCAGTTCCTGCTCAACGACTCCCAGGAGGTGTCTGTCTCACTTTTCCAGAGTCCCGAGATCGGCCGCCAGCTCCTGCTCTCTTGCTACACAGGATGCCTTGAAGTGCCCATCAAGGAACTGGTCAACTACCTGACGGCGGCTTCCTTCTTGCAGATGGGCCATGTGGTGGAGCGCTGTGCCCAGGCAGTCTCCCACTACCTAGTCCCCAAGGCCGATGCCCTGCTCCGGGAGGAGCACGTGGAAGGGAGTTATCCGCAGCAGGATGGGGAGGAGGAGGAGAAGCAGTCTTCCTCTCCCGCAGGGGAAGCGGACTCTGAGGAGAGCAAAGCAGAGGGGCCCGAGTTCGCCCCACGCAGCTCCCACGGCCCCGCCTCTCCTGCCATCTCGCTCTCCCTTATCAACTCTGCAGTGGAGATCACCCGCAGCTACTTGCAAGGTTGCTACGATGACGAAACAAGCAACGAGGGGCTTCCTTTCCCGTCCGCGGCTCCCCTGCCCGCTTCCCAGTGGAGGAACTACCCCCTGCATCGCCACCGGCACGGCGCGGCCGCGGCTTTCAGGGACTGGAGAACGGGTGGCGCAGCGGCCGCGTGGAAGGTGCCGGGGCTGGAGAGGCCCTACCGGTGCCCACGCTGCAGCTGCGTGTTCCAGCAGCTGGGAAACTTTGCGAGCCACGTGCAGGAGCACAAGCTGTTCCTGTGCCTTCGCTGCGGCAAAGTCTTTTCGCAGAAGAGCAACCTGACGCGGCACATCCGTGTCCACACGGGCTTCAAGCCCTTCCAGTGCCCCGTCTGCCGCAAGTGCTTTACCCAGAACGCCACGCTGCAGGACCACCTCAACCTGCACAGCGGCATCAAGCCCCACAAGTGCAACTACTGCGAGATGCATTTCACCCACAAGCCAGGCCTGCGGCGCCACCTCAAGGAGATGCATGGCAAGAGCACCGTCCAGAACAGCCACGAAGAGATCGAGCAGGTCACCATTGACTTTGATTAACGGGGGGGCGGGGGCTGCGATCCGGGGAGCGATCCCCGTGTGAGGCTGGGGGTGCGCGGAAATGCCCTCTCGGCGAGAGAGCAGCTACATGGACCGGAAGGGGCCATGCTGCAAGAAGACGTCGGCGTGGGGTGCCGCCAGTCAAGTTACTTCTTCTCTAGGAGCGAGGGAAGTGATGTGATTAGAGTGATTTCTCTGGGAGAGCTGAGAATATGTACTGAATCATTTCCTGTACAGGAGACAAGACGGCGTAAGGGGGGAGACTGCAAGAGGATGTCTTGGCCTATGCTAGGTGGGGCGTATTTTCAACAGAGGGCTCTGTCGCTAGGCCAGGTGAAGCATCTGCCTTGAGTTACGGATTTGGAGCTAGCTCCGCTAAGAGAGACGGAGACAGGACGCTGCATGAGCCCTGCGTAATTCAGGGGGATCTGAGCAAGGAGGTGATGGTGCTGTGCATCGCCCCCTTACAGCTGAACAGGCTCTGTGCAGGAGTACCTCGTGGTGGGTGAATGGGAGTACTTTTTAGGTTTCCTACCTCAGGCACAGCAACGTTGTTGTTCTGGTTCTGGCAGGCCATCTGACACAACTGGTGGTGAACTGACCCAGATAGGCGTGGCAAGAGATGTAATTCTTGAGGTAATCGGCAAATTAAAATGAATGCCACTGGGTCCAGATGGCGTTTACCAATGAGCTTTTTAAATGCAGACCTTTTGATCTCCAAATAAAAAATATGCAACTTGTCACTAAAACTGGCCTGTTTGCAAGAAGATTTGAAAGCTGCTAGTGTGCTGCTGCTTTATTTTTTCCTAAGGAAACCAGGGGCATGCGGCTGCTGGCCAGGTAGCCCACAGTCTGCCCCAGGTATCGGGAGGGGAAACATGCCCAAAGGCAGAATTCAGAAGGACTTCTTCAAGGTGAAGTCTTGGATGATCAAACTCTGAAATTCTTTGTCCACAGGTGTTTCGCTAGCAGACACTTGAGATGGATCCAGAAATAGACCCCAAGTCTGTTTTCCTAATCATCACTAAGTCTGAATCTAACATAAACTAGGGCTGCCAAAGTGTTCTGCACAAAGCAAAAGGATTACGCCTGTGTAATCCTGGGAGTCATGTTATAAGAAAATGGTTCTTCTTGTGGATCAGTGACTGATTAAAACAGGGAGTAAAATTTTAAGTGATGAAAATAGAAGAAAACTGTACTGAGTCCTCAAACTATTTCTCCGGGTTAGGTGAACGAACAACACACCAAATTAGGTTCAGTGTAATTAGTGCGAAATGCTACACATTGGGAGGGAAAAACAGAAGTCTTAACTTCACCAATACACCGATGAAATCTGAACTTTTGGTGAGCAGCTAGCCAAGAGATCTTGGGGTTGTGGGAGATACGCAATGCGGACATTGACCCATTAAGTGGTAAAAACAAAAAGGGTGAACTCCGAGCCAGGGTTGATCAGGAGACACATTGAAAATAAGGCTGCTAGTAAGAATCTCGGTATGAACACACACCCTGGCCACATTTGGAATATCACATACCAGAAAAAGGCAACCAGAGTAAGAGTCTCTAAGACTAGAACATTTGGGGATCCGAATATCCTCAAAATATGAGCTGAGGAGAGTGATAAGAGATTTATAAAACTACCCATGCTGTGGGGAAATGATTAGTGTGTCTCCCTTTCCCCTAACATTCAACCTCAGGTTCAGACATGATCTAATTGAGGGACAGGAGATTCAGGACGAAGGAAGCACTGCCTGTATTCTGGAATTCATGGCCACAAGGAATGGTGATGGCCACAAAATTGAAAGGCTCCACACACTTGTGTCACCTGGGATCTTCTCTCCCTTCTTCCACACTAACCCAAAGCTAAAGTCTTTATGATGTGCAAGCTAATGTGACCAGTTAAGCTGGCTTTGTAATACAGAAGCCAATAACAAAAGATACCAAGTTTGAATACTAGCCATTAGGGAAATGCAGCTTAACCTACACAGTTGATTCCAGAAGGACCCTCTCCTTTTCCACACTGCAGAGTTGATTCTACCTTCCTTGGGGGATCATGGCCCAATTGCTTGGATCGTCTGACGTTTCTCAGTTGGTCCACCCTCTTAACCTGACAACACACGATGCCAGGTCTGCCCCCAGCCACCTCAGCTTGCTCACTGGCATTTCCCTCCCACTCAATCGGAAACAGGTTGGTTCTCGGGACTGCTGGCTTATCTTTGGGAGGACTGGCCTTGGCATTTCAGCTGTGAAACCCAACCCCCATCACTTGCTCCTCTTCTGAATCAGAATCCAAGATGACGCTGCAGTATGGGAGGAGTAGGCCCAGTCCTTACTGGTTTCTTCGCAGCTATTCACTGGATGAAGATTTCATGTTTAGGGGCAGTATGAGACCAGACACCAGTTCCTGGAGAGCAAGTCTTCGCATGCTGTGTGTGGACTTGGAGAGTTACGTGGCTGCCCACTGTTGGAAGCCAGTTACTGGACTAGCTGGGCCTGTAGGCTCGTCTGCTCCTGCAGGTTTCCCTACACATTCTTACATCCCCCTTCGGCACCAAGGCCTTTCCCCAGCCCCAGACTTTAAAAACCTACCTGTACGATGAAAGCTGCAGGCTGCAAATTGAAAAGCAGCTCTTTCCTGCGCAGCAAGGTTGGGCTTTGGTAGCTGTGTGCTGCCTTTTTTTTCTTCGTTGCACCTAATCCTTGCCCCAGTGCTCTATAATGCTCTTGGGGTTATCTGATGTAAATAGGGCAGGGCTGCTTTACGTCTTTCCCTCACTGTGTGATAAAAACTTGCAATAGCTGAAGTTGCTAGACTGGCCTTCCCTGTGGAAAGAAAGCAAACCTGAAATGGGGGGCACATGGAGAGTATTAAGAGGGCTAGGGAGGAGAGAGAGGTATGTGTCCTGCTTTGAGGTGCCACAGAAGAAAAAGAAAGAAGGCAGTGATGACTCTCTTAGGTTCAGTGCTGCTAATCAGGACCGTGATCATCATCATTCCTAGCCCAGTTAGGGGAAGAAGTACAAGTCAGAAACAAGCCCAAGGCACATAGAAAACTCTGCATTTCCTTGTGGAATTCTGCTCCAAGTTTCGAGAAATTCTGCCCTAGAGTAAAAGTTTCCTTCCCCTGTAGAGGAAAAGAATGCCAGAACTCCTGGATCCTCGTGCCTTCCAGGTGGCTTCTGTGTCCCATTTTCTTACATAAGGTTGTGCTTGGGCCTGTTCTGCTCTTTTATACTTGAACATTATCAGCTTGACTTATCCTGCTAACAAATGAATTGGGAAATGGCTGATGTGATGCAGCAAGAACACTATTTCTATACTGCCCACAGCCAAAGCTCTCTAATTAGGTGGCGTAAGCTGCAGGCAAAAGATGTAGGTGGCATTCCATCTCCTACATCCATCATCTATAGATGGGAGAGATGGAAGGCTCAGTGCCTGGAAGTGGAGCCATGTTGCGCCTTCGCATGGGACTTGTCAGAACTCTGCGTTGAGGTCTCATGATCTCATCTACAAGAGAGTCTAATCCGCTTGATGCTTTTGTCCGTGTCAGAACTCTGACTCAGTAATCCCTTATTGCCAACATCACGTGCCGCACCAGGTAGACTTGTAACAGGCCTTCTGTTTCCGCTCTCTCTTTTAACATAAAGATACTTCCATTTTGAAACTGGTGCCAGCTCAGTTATCTGCGCTGCAGCTGTCACTGACATGAAAGGTCGGGGTGAGAAGTCATGATAAGGGAAACGGCAAACGAAGAGCATCTCTTAGTTCCGGCAGCTCTTCCTTCTCCTGGCCTACCTGGCCTTATGGCTCCCGCCTCTCTGGCAGCCATGATTTTTGTTTGTGTTCCCAGCACAAACTTTCTCCTTGGCTACCAGCGTCTCCAGCCGACTCTAGTGCCCTGGATTCGTTTCCATTTCCTGGCTACTCAGAGACGGATGTTAATACCGTCCATCTCTGACCCTTCGGATTTTACCACTAATCCCAGATTGGTTGGCTCACCATCCAGACAGAAGGTGTTCAAGAAAAGGTTAACGGACAAGATGGGAGCAGGAAAGTTAAATATAGCCAACAGCACCTTGATGGAGAGAGACATGCCCAGCAATGAGGAAGCTCGGGGAAACAGAAACTACAGCAGCGGCAGTTTTCACACCTCTGCAGGTAATTGACATTGATAAATGAACATGTACCTGTCACAAGTCACAGTCATAAATCTGGAAGCCACAAACACATTCTGAAGTGTTTGAAAGGGTTTACTTAAATGTGTGCTAACAACACAAGGATTTTGCAAACGCCACACGAAGGATTAGTAGAAATGTGGCAGGATGCCATCCCTTAGGTGAGGGAAGTTCCAGGTTGGATGCTTTGTCGTATTAGTGAATTTTTGGTGCAAAAAATTCTGACAGGATTCGAAAGTAGACAAAGGCCTGCCCCAAAACTGCAGAGACGAATTAAGAGTACTGAGACAGAAGGCACCGTGTACATACCCTGCATGTACCGAGATAGTATACCTCTGAATAGGCGGCTTTGGAGGACAGGCTTTTGAGTCTTCCATCTGCAGCACTGGGTTGACTGCCATTCAAGAGTGAATGCCGTACTAGGCAGAGTTTGGTGTACATTTGAAAATGGAAAATAAAAACATTTGCAGCTAAAAGTTTAAAATCAACACTGGTTACCTCATCAATTAAAATACCCTCAAAACATGAATTCAAGAACGGATGGTCATGAAGCACGGACAGCCATGCCCAGTCACGAAAGGCTTGGGGGAAAGGTGGCATTTCAAACATGCCACATCCAAGGGGGAGGGGATGCCACAGCCTGGGCACAGTGGGAACCAGCATCCCGCAGATGACAGCACCAGAAGCAGGGTCTCCAGGTTACAGAGCGGGCAAGTCTACATCCGGGAAGGGGATCTGTTCAGTATCCTAACCCCCAAAGCTTTTGGAAGTTTGTGTAACTCTGTTGTGTTTTGGTCAGGCAAAACACTACATTTTTAACCTCCCTAAACTCATCTCAGATAACAGCAATACAGTACATACAAGTTTACTTTCAGCCACTCAGTATATAGTCTTGCTAGTCTCACTGTTGCTTTGCAGAGAAACATGCTGCCTGGCCAAAAACTGGAACGGGACATTTCTGCGGAAGAAGTTCTGAGAAAATTCCGGGTTTATCCTATTGGCTTGCATGGTTGCCTGCTCTACATGGTCATATCCTCAGCATTTGGGGAATATAAAAAGATGTGCTAGATGGATAAGTAACATTTCTCTTGATGGGTGGACCCCTGCTTTATCTTTCCCTGTCGGCAGCTGTGCTTCATCTTCTATCTAACTAATCTTCCATCATGTAGGAAAACTGCCCCAGCAGGTCGGTAGACAGTAAGCTGGAGATCCACCGATAAATTGCTGACTTACACGCTGTTAACATCTTCAGAGTTTGAAATGAACTAGGGGAGTAAGAACTCATTCTGTGCCTCATTAGACAGAAAAAGCCCTAAAGCTCCCAGCATCTTCCAGACAGCCATGCCAGGATGGCACCCAAAGTCCCACAAGCAAAGATGGAAGGAGCTCTGTATGTCGTTAGCCTTGAGAAGACTGAGGGGAGGGGAGGGGAGGGGAGGGGAGGGGAGGGGGGCACAGCACTCTTCAGGTACCTGAAAGACTCACACTGTGGAGGGGTATGACCTCTTCTCTATCATCCAAGGCTGCTAAATAACATGCTTAAACTAAGAAAGGCAGCTTTTGGCTGCCTGTCAGGAAAAGCTTCCTAAAAGAGCAGCAGAACTGGGAGGTGTGTGTGGGGGGGGGGGGGGGAGACTGTTGCTAGTGGTATTCAAGCAAAGGCTGGGCTAAAATCCGTCAGGAAAGCGTTAAACAGGGTTCCTACCCCGAGCAGGAAACGGCTGGGTCTCAGTGCCCGTTCCAACTCCATGATTCTAAAAACACAAAGGATTAGGCAAACTATGTAGGAAGACAGAACATATCAGCATAGCTGATGCTCAGCCTGGCAGAGCAGTAGCGCATGTAGGCTGGCCCAGCGCAGCTTGTTTGGCCACAAGGCCATTCAGTCTGAGGTGCGGCTTTCTTGCTCTGATAATCTCTCTGGCTTCTGGTCACTCAGCACCTGCAACTGCAGGCAGAAGAGAATAAAGTAATCTTACCTGAGGCATCTCTTCCTCCTCCTCCCCCCAGTAAACTTATACTCAACGTGAGCAAAGTTTTTGCAATAGTTACTCCTACCCGCAAGGATCATTTATCTCTGTTAATTGCCTTGCTTACATCTAATGGTGCATTTATTTGATTAGCTGCAGAAACAAAGCCAGTGAGACGATACCTTTGGAACAGCTTCTGTTTAAAGTGCCGGAAGAAAGTTTCTAGCTTACACAAAGCTCTTCATTAGAAGAGTTAATTTCCAAATAGAAATACATATCCCTCTGCCAAGCTGATATTTATCTGGGCCTTTCTCAGAACATTAAGGTGATGTAGCGCGTATATATACATACAGACATACATACACATATCCATTCATCCATCTAGACATCAGGGATGTGTAACTTTTGGCCCTTGATGTTTTGGACTACAACTCCTATCAGCCTTTACCATTGGCTATGCTGGATAGCACTGGTGGTAGTTGTAGTCCAAAAGCATGTGGAGGGTCACATTTCTGCCACCCCCAGTGCTATAGTTAAGGTACCTTTATCCTTCTCCTCAGCCCAAAACAGGACCAAAATGGATGCACTCGAAGTGTTGACACTTAAGGAGAGCTTTGGGAATATCCTGGGACAGCAGTAAGATGAACTAGTGGATCCTAGATCAGATCAGGCCAAACCTTTCCCTAGAAGCAGAAATGACCAAGCCAAAGCTGTCATATTTGGGCCACATCATGAAATCTTGGTAAAAAATACCCACAACATCAGACGAAAGATGTAGCAAGCTATAAGCCCCAAGAGCCAGCCTCTCGATTTCAGGGGTGAGGCGTGCTCTCGTGGCTGATGCAATCAAAGCAGCTGGCTAGTTTACACACCAAAAGTGGGGAGACTACCTTCCTGTCCCCACAGGGCATTTCAAGAGGGAGCATGGCAAACTGATCCAGAGGTTGTCGCTCCCTTAAATGCAGATATGCTTCTGTCCAGCAAGCTGCTTTGTCTTGGTATATGGCTTAGGCTCCAGTTAACTTGGGAAGCACCTGCACCTGCACCTGCCTGGCCTTTGAGATCTACAGGGCCCTCCTGAGTGAGCCACCCCTTCAGGGTGGGCCAGGTGGAAGGCCTTCTCTGCAGCTGCTCCCCATTTCTGGAATGCTCTCCCCAAGGAGAGTCACCTGGCACCTTCCTTACTTTCTCTTTGGTGCCAGGTGAAGACATTCCTTTAAAAAAAAATACATTTTAGTAACGAATTGCCACAGACCTTTTATTTTGCATGTTCTGCTGTATTTGATTGTTGCTTTGAGTGTGTAATGTGTTATGCTCTTTATTATGCTTTATTTTTTTATCTCATGTTGTGAGCCGCCCAGAGGTGCCATGGCACAATTGGGTGGCATACCAATGCTTTAAATAAATAAATAAATAACACTAGCTTTGACTTGTTTGATTTCAACAGAAGCTCCTGTACCTGCAGATCCCAATTAGTCAAATTCTGGGTGTGGACTCACTGATGTAGATTTCACTTTAGCATCTAAGAGCCAATCTACTACGCATGATAAAGAGGTCATATCGCGCGTGATGGTAAAGAGAGATGGCAGCATTCCAACTTTGGGTGCCCGCAAACATTTGTGTGCAAGCGTGTAGAAATCAAATGGATGGTAGGAAGAGTTGGCAGAGCTCTCTGTGAGATGCTGCGTTAACCGTGTGGAACAAACTGTCTGTGGGTGAGCATTCGGAAGTGTTTCCTCCTGTCTAAAGAGGCACAGTTGAGCATTCTGCTACCTCATTTGGGAGCATCTGTATACAGTCCCAATGGGCTGGATCTGGGCTAGACAATCTGCAGGAGATAAAATCATCCACTGTGTGAGATTGACTTAAATCAGATCCTCTGTACATCACAGCATGGAAATATTCCATTGCAGATCAATGTTGCGTTTCGATCCTATCCTTTTTATTTCTTGCAAGGAGACCAAGTCACCTTGCCCAGCCCTCCTCCTCTCTCTCATCCTCACAACAGCCCTCACAGGTCAAGCTGGGAATCAGTGACTGGCCGAAAGTGACCAGGCCAAGTGGCCCCAATCCAGTGCTCTAACCTTGTTCAGTGGTGGATTGTCATGAAACATGGTTTAACATGCCGTAAGTGCAGCACAGCCAGTGGCTGGAGAGGGGAACTGCAAGAGCTGGGCCTATTGTGTAATAACATTTATATTTTAATTAGAAATTATTTACAATAATATTTATAATAATTCATACCTCACTTCTTTTCCTCTTGCAAGAAGCTCAGGGCAGCCTACAAGGCTCTTCTGCTCTCCATTTTGCCTCCACAACAGCACCTTCGTGAGGCTGAGAGTGGGCAGCTGGCCCAGCACCAGCCAGTGGGCTCCATGGTCAAGCAGACCCTTGAAGCCAGATCTTTTGTGTCACTTAACCACCACAGCACACTTGCTTTCAGCATGGGGAAACTGTCCTTCTGAAAGGGGTGCACGGATGGAAAACTATCGTATTTTTCGCTCTATAAGACGCGCCTGACCATAAGACGCACCTAGTTTTTAAAAGGAGGAAAACAAGAAAAAAAATATTCTGAATCGAATGGGCACATCATCACAGGCACATTCCCCATCGCTTCCCCACAGGCTGCACATCTGACAGACTTACTGCACACACGTATTCGCTCTATAAGACGCACAGACATTTCCCCTTACTTTTGAGGGGGGGATGAGTCTTGTAGAGCAAAAAATACGGTATTTAGACATATAACAGTTGTGACAAATAGCCACTGAGAGATAAAATGGTATTGCTTATCTAATAATACTTTTCACCAAGTTGGATAATTTTCTGGACATCAAATCTTGTTGCAGTGGTATTTTGCATACAGAAGTACTTCCTGTTGTCCCACCAGTTCAGTATCATTAGACAGCCTCGAAATTCTAGCATTTTCAAAGGGAGAGGAACTATGTATCTCTACGCACAGCATTTCATGCAGCTTGCAGCTGACAGCTTTGAGGAAAGCTTGATGGTGTTACTCTACAGCCATTGATCATTTTTTCATCTATTATTACACAGATTTCAGTTTTAAACAAAAAATATTTGCCCACGGTGTACATGCTTATTTTTCTCTGCCCCAGTAAGATCTTTGGATGAAAAGGTTTTGCATATTTTTACAACAGCAAAACTCGCAAAAGCTATTTGACAGACTACAGAAGCTCAGAAAGAAGAGTCAGACCTATTATCTTTAGGTCGATCCCAATTTGCATTTATTTTTTTCTTATTTTTCTGTGCTAAAATTTCTGTGTCTTCTTACACCTTTCTCCATAAAGGTAACTGACATTATTGGCCTTTCTGGATACTACATCTTCTTCTTCTTTAGATGTAACAGCTTTGAGCATCTTTTTACTGATGGGTAGAGGGGGTGCCCCTCCAATAGGAAACAGCTCCTCCCAGCATGCTTTGCATGTGTCTTCCATTTTTCCCAGTCCCTCTAGACTGCTGTTCCTTTCTATAAGTCTCTTGCAAATAAATATAAGCAAAAATACAAGTTCAAAAGAGGCTTTTTTATACTTCTGCATTAAGTGCTCAAATTGTTTCCAAAGATTTAGACATCCCCTACTTCGATGTGGTGGGGGTTTCTCTCCTTCCAACCCCCAGAAGGAAAGAATATGAAACAACTCCATGTTCACAAAACAGATGCAGCTCAGGTGTTTGCTAGTCTTATCACTTCCCTGCAAAGGAGGAGCATATTTCCATTCGATTTATTCCATTTTTCACACTCTTAAGAATCCGTTACACTACCTGGACATGGTTAACCTTGAGTTGCCACTTCCTGTCGCTTTGGCCAAGCTCCTTCGCAGTGCAGAAGGCTGGGTGGCTTAGCTGTGGGGTTTCTTACTGGGACCCTCATAGACGACCTTTTCAGAATTCACAGCCAATAAAGCTTTTTGCGCAGGTATGTTATGGCTACTCCGACACGCGGTCGGTCTGCTTTCTTATTTTTAATTTGCTACTTGCTACAGATTCAAGTTCAAGCCCTGTTGTCGCTACAGTGGATCACAGCCTTCTCCACATTGCTAGTTACGGCAGGTGCCCTCTGGCACTGCCTTCCGACCATCCCATTTCTCCCGTTCTCGAGCATCGAGTGCCGTTCTCAAGCCTGGAGCACAGGAACCGAGCTTCTGGGAATTAGCAGCTTTCCTCGCCCCAATTAAAAGAGCTGCAGGTTACCTTGGCACATGAGGGGTCGGGGAACTTCCGGCCTCGGCATACCTCTTTAAAGAACGCAACCACCGACGGGTCCATGAGGAGAACTCGGCAAAGGAGAAGCTTGAGTCAGCACATTCGGATTCACACACCTACTCGCTGTCACTCCCAGCTTCCTCCCTCCCAAGCCCTTCTTCAGCCTGCTGCTCTCTCTGCCACCCAGAGCTGGAAAGAGCCACTCGAGAGCTCCCTCAAGATGGCCCTCCGCGGCCTCGTCCCCCTTGCGAGTAGACCCTGCGTTGCTGCCTGCTGTCTTTACGGGAGCGCTGTGCTCCAGGGCCAGACACTGGCAAGCGCCTGCAGGCTCTCCCAGTAAACTCGAAGGGAGACACCTCTGCTCTGTGCGGATTTTACAGGGAAAGCAGCGGAAAGCAGCCAGCGGCGGCTCCTTGCTATTTCAGAGCTGAAAATTTGGACAGCTTCCTCCGGCCTCCTCTCCCCAGCTCAGCTCTCTTCATGGCTTTCCAGCCGTGCCCCGTGTTCACCCAGCCAGCAGCCAGCAGACGATGCTACCCGTCCCCATTCAGAGACTGGAGGACCGGTCTACTGGACTGCTCCGCGGACAGGACCATCTGTGAGTGTGGGGGCGCGGATGGGCCACGGCAGCGGTGCCACATTCCTGCCTGATAGCGAAGCCAGCTCTCGCTCTCCCCGGGACCGGCTGCAGAGCACACGTTCCACGCCCTGGATGAGCAAGGGCTGCCACGGGAGTTTCTAGTACCAGGGCAGAGCAATAGGGCTCAGAGATGCGCCTGGCCAGTGCCGTCCCCTGCTAAGAGTCTCTCTCTCCCTCCAACCAGGTGCCTGCGGTGCCTTCATTCCGTGCATCCTCGCTTGCAAGGTGGCCACCGATTACGGGGAGTGCTGCTGCCTTCCCTACCTGCCTGGAGCTCTCGTCGGCATGCGGACGGGCCTGCGGGAACAGCTGCGCATAAAGGTACTCCGTTTCCCGGAAGATTTCTGTGAACGGTTTACTATGTGTTTGTCCAATAGATTACAGGCCAGCTAAAGTGATGTCTCCAGAAATACTGTGTTTCTGCAGCATTAAATTTGGAATCAGGACTCTGCCCCTTACCCTGCCCCTGCCCCCCAGCAGCTGATGTTGCTCCCCACCTTTTGCTAGGTGGGGAGCAAATTGCATTTAGGCTACTCTCGTCTGGATTCTTTGGGAAAGCCCTGGGCTAGGATGGCAGCTCTCCAGAGGTGACACGCAGTGCCTCGCCGCTTGGCATGCCAGCCTCGCAACATCCACACACTCCATGCGTGAACGAGTACAAAGACAGCAGGTCTGGACAAGCTTTACCCTGAGAGGCTCCGAGGGGGAAAGGGGCACGCTTGTGAACTCGTGCGCACCGGCTAGCTAGGCATGCTCCATCGTTTCCCTCATCTCAAGCCCTGGTCCTGGGAACTGCTTTGAAAGAGGATACTGAGAATTCTCTTTTCGGAGAGCAGCAGGACCCGGTGACAGCCAGCCTGGATTTAAGCTGGCGGAGCACATCGGGTGTTCACGCTTGATCAGGGGTGGCTGGGAGCCAGGGAAGAGCCACAGCTGCCCAGCATGAGTCATTCTGCAACGCGTTTTGCCTCTTCCCTGATCAACAGTCGCCTTCTTTTCCCAGGGCTGTGTGTGCTCTGACTGGTTTGCTGCCTGCTGCTGCTGTCCCTGTGCTCTTTGCCAGCTGGCCCGGGAGCTGAAGAGTTCGTGCTAGCCTCCTTCCATGCCGGAAGCTTCCCCACGGGTTGGCTGCTCCCTCGTGTCCAGGCAAGAAGCCCTCAGGCCCCCGGAGTGAACCGAATCACTTGCTACATCTTCCCAGGGAAACTTGGGAGCAACTGCTAGGCTGGTCATGCATGGACCCTGCTGGTCTAGGAGCGAAACCCTTTCAGAAAGAGGACCTCTGGACCGGAGAAGCTCGCCTGAGGCGCTACTTAACCAATGAACTAAGCACAGTCGGAACTGCCTCACGTTTGTGTTACATCCAGATACATACTGAGGAGGCAGCTGGCAACTCCAATAAAAACGAGGAAAGCGATTGCAGGGGTCAGTTCAGAACTGGAACCTTCAGCAGGGCGTGGGCGTGGAGAGCTGCGTTCCTAAAAGAGAACTTGTACAGTGCTGAAGAGATGTGGCACCAGGAGTGACTTTCAAGATGCTGAGCAGAAGGACAAACAGCCTGTTTATCTCAGCAGAAGCAGCTCCTGAACTTTTCCAAACACTTGTGAGCTGGAGTGGAGCAGGGACGCACGTGTGGGAAAGCTCACAAAAACGCTGCTCGATACAGCAAGCAACATGGCAAAGGGATTTGCATGGAACATTCGTATGCTGGTTTGATACGCGCAGGGAGTCTCTTTCAATCCTGAATGCTCCTCCCGTCAGACCGAAAGATTATACTCCGGGAAAAGCTTTAGCGCTTGCCTGTGCTTGGCGGTTTGAGCCAGGAAGACAGCACTGCCCAGGAAGCGTCTTTATTGCCTGTGCGAACGCCGGGCTACCAGTGCGAGTGAGCGCAGTGCGGCCGTACCGAACAAACAAGAAACGGAAGGGAAGGTGCTTAAAAAGGGGAAATGGGAACAGTACTTAAGGAACAACACTGCAAGGAATCAAGGCCCTGCGGTGGACTTCCAAGCATGCCCCTGAGCTTCCATGGGCTAGCAGGGCCGGCCATTTCTGCCTGCCCCCGTCCAGGCACCTGTGCAGCTCCAGTCTTGGCAAGGAGGGTGGGCTGGGGGGCCGTGGGAACGGGCAAGGGTGAGAAAGCACAGTGGCCCACCGTGCATGCGCCAGGAAGCATGCGAAGAGCAGCTCCCCCCAGTGGCCAGCGCTGCCTTCCTGAGAGGCCAGCTGGGACCCCCTCACAAAGCCCCCCCCTCAGCCCCCTCCTCTGCGAGGCCCATCCGGGCGGCTGTGGGGGCGGCAGAAGGCAGGCGCCCCCTCCCCACGGAGCATGGCAGCCGCCCCAGCCGCTCACAGGGACATGCTCGTGAGGTTCTCGTGGCTGAGCAGGCCCTTGCGGGAGCTGCTCGCGCCGTGGCTGCTGCTGCAGTAGTCCTGCAGGTTGTGGCGCAGGGTGACGAGGGCGGAGCCGAGGCAGGCCCGGTTGGGGGCCTGCAGCCCCCCCGGCAGCTGGAAGAGGACCGTGGCCACCCCGGCCATGCCGTCGTCCGTGGGCTCCAGCGTGATGGGCCCCACGCGGAAGCTGGAGTAGGAGTAGCCCATGAGGTGGGAGAGGAAGGGCTCCGAGCGGCGGAAGTGGGCAACCGGGTAGGGCACCTCGTGGTAGGGTTTCAGGCGGCTGGGCAGCGGCTGGGCCGCGGCCAGCGCAGGGTGCTTGTGGGGGCGCGCGGGGAGGAAGACCAGCTCGGCTGCGGCGCCCAGCGCATCCGGCTCAAAGTAGATGGTCACCTTGGCGAAGGGCCGGCTGGCCATCTTGGTCATTTCCTGCAGGTGGCGGCGCTGTTCGTGCCTGAGGTCCAGGAACTGCTTGACCTTCCAAAGCAGGACGCAAACCGAGAGGAAGAGGAAGAAGCAGGAGAAGAAGACCGAGAAGAAGACGAAGAGGTCGATGTGGGCCTGGTCCTGGCGGAAGAAGAGCAGCCCCTGGGACTCCGAGGCGTTGGGGCTGGTGCCTCCGATGCCCAGCAGGACCACGTAGAAGCGGCTGGATTTGAGTGCGTGGATCTCGTGGGGGTAGGTGATGACCACACGGTCCCGGACGCCACGCACGATCAGCACGGCCTGTTGCTCCCGCACGGTGATGTACGTGATGAGGCCGTGGGCGCGCGCCTCCCGCACAGGCGGGGAGGGCTGGCTACTGTTGGCTGCACCGCTGCGCCCCCCCATGTCGTCGCCTGGGGACACAATGCGCACCGAGTGGATGCCCGTGAGCCGGTCGACGTCCACCACAAAGGTCTCGTAGGAGGTGGAGATGTACACATCCACCCCTCCAAAAGTCACGTCGATGGTGATCCGGATGTCCACGTTGGTGAACTTGGGTTGAACGCCGAAGAAGACGGAGCGCCCGAGCGGCAGGTTCTTGATGTTGGGCTCGTGGAAGCAGTTGAGCTGCGAGGTCGGGTCGAAGCAGCTCTCCTGGTCCACGATGATCAGCCGGTAGCACTGGTGCCCACCCACTGGGTTCCCGTGGAAGAACTCACGGCACTTGGCGCACTGTTAGGGGGCAGAACAAGGCGGTCAGTTTAACGGGATCTGGGCGCTGCGCGGGCATATTAAGCCTTCTTCCTTCTGCCCCAATTCTGAACCCTTCCTAAGGGATGCAAGTTAAACGACTGCTCTTGCTACAAAATAGTTTGCTTTATTGCATTTCTTTAGCCAACAGAAGGGCCCGGGGCCCTGCAGGCAGCAGAAATGCACCGCACCTGTGTTCAGTTCTGCTCTGGCACAGGATCATGGCACACAGTGCTGCTCACCAGGACTAGCTCCCCGGGGCCGATGCAAAGGGCAGCCGGCTGGCGTCCACACCCATGTGCTCCTTGGCGTCCGACAGCTCGAGGCGCCCAAGCTCTGAGCGCAGAGAATGAGGCTCTGGCTATCACGGCTGGTCACCATCCACAAAACCTCTGTGCATGAGGTTGCTCCGACCAGCATCTAAAAGCTGCGTCACTGGCTGGCACAACATGCGAAAGGCTCCGTGGTTGCTTCTGCGGGTGGTGAGGTGCATTTGTCTGAATACCCCCTGCGGGCCGTTTCACTGGATGGGCTGTGGATGCCGAACTGTGGAAACAGTTCGATCCCCGTGACACGGACGGCTTCCTTAGGGGCCTTGCTCAAGGGGACATGCCGCTCTGCCGGGCTCTTCTCTCCACACCGTGCCCTGCCTGCTGTGACCGAATTCTCCCCTTGCTCCGTCCCCATTCCCATCCCCATTCCCAAGCCCCGTCGCTGTGGAGTGCCGGCCTGCTGCACCCGGAGCGCTGCCCCACCTGCTGCTTGTAGCAATCCTTTTTGTCGGACTGGGCGCTGTTCTGGCAGCCTCCCGTCTCCGTGTTGTTCTGGCAGGGGCAGCCGGTCCCGTCCAGCTCGTTGCACGTGTCCGCGTGGCCATTGCACTGGCACCTGAGGAAAGACGGCGAGGGATTTGGGGCGAGGTCTGTAGCGCTCCCGCTACACCCCAGTCCTGCTTGCTGCATTAAAATTCGTGCTGAGGGCGGAAGGCAGGCGGTGGAGTTAGAAACTTGCACGGAGCGTTCCTTAATGACCTGTGAGCCCCCTGCTTGTGCAGGAACGGCCCTGGCCAAGGGGGATGAGTCAGGAGAAATACAGAAACACAGCGAATCAGAAGGGGTCTCCCGGGCCATCTAGTCTGACCCCCGGCTCTAGCCAGCTCCGCTCACAACAGGAGAAGGAGCAATTCACACACGAGTGACGCGAAGCCCAGGGGAAGCCCATGTAAAAGGCCCCCTCTGATGAAAAGGGGAGGGGTGGAACCACAGGGGGCACAAAGAGTTTCTTGCAAAGCCCCCCCCTCCCCAAAAGTGCACTCCACTTGATAGGTGCAGCTGGCTATATTTATGTCATTCATGCAGAATATGTACATGCTTCCCACTGTGTCAGCAGCATCTCTAGGCAGCAGTCAGCAAAGCCTCCGCCCCCTTACTCTCCACTCGGTCCCCCACGAAGGGGTCTACAGAAGAGCCCTTTCCGCTTCCCCTCAGCCGGTATTTATGCTCCGGAATCTTTTGGAACTGCATCGCCAGGGCTTGAGGCGCGGCGCAAGGAGTTGTTCAGTGGCACGAGGCACTGATGTGCCTGGACGCCTCCAGCCGCTGGCGGCCACACGTGTCCCCCCGGGCGAGTGCGGAGCCCGGCCTGTCCTCCGAGCGCCTTACTTGGTGCACTTCCCCTCCAGCAGGAAGTAGCCGTGCAGGCAGCTCTCGCACTTCTCCCCGAAGCTGTTGTTCTGGCAGTTCACGCACACGGCTGCGTCCTCCACTGGTCCTTCCGTCACCCACTGGGGGATCTGTGGGGAAGCAAGGGGTGAGGCAGGCAGACTGGAAAGGCACCCCCTCCCTGGCTCGTGGCCCGGGGCCAACCTCCCCCCAGCACCCCGAACGCAGGCTGTACTGCACCCCCACGCAACCTCACCGAAAGGCAGCTGGCTCCACATGTGGGAAGGAGCTGTGACCCACACGGCCCCCTTGGCTTTCACCAGAGTGCTGAGCGTTCCCTTTAAAGAGCAACGTTCTAGCCCTCAATGGCACCAGCACTTAGAAACTTCGAAATGTCACGGGGAAATGCAGGATGGATCAGGCAGAGCAGCTGCTTCATCGCCTGTTTTCAGCCACGGGGACTCCTCTCCTCTCTGCTCCAGGGAAAAGCATTTGCTCTGGCTTATCGTTTGGGGCAAATGTGGCCAGTGGGTAGGCAGCAGCTCGTGAAACGTCTCACATGCCCGATCTATTACACGCACTGTCATAGATGCACCTGCGGGAGGCTGTAGCCCTCTCTCCGTCTACGCTTGCACAGCATCGTGCCCCAAGTCCGCTGAACTTGGAACCCGAGTGCCAATTATTGCTTGATGTCAACAGAGGGCAGCCGAGGACTGTCCCCAGAGCTGCTTCAGGAAGCGAAAGACACGGCTGCACGCGTCCCCCCCAGGCCGGCTTGACGCGAGAGCCACTGCCCCACGAGGAAGCGCCTTCAGCCGGCCTGGCCCCGCTCCCCCCGCCCTTTGCCCTCGCTCACCAAAGCGGGGTCCAGGGGGAAGCGGGCAGGATCCTGGCTGGCTCTCTCGTACTCCTCGCGTGTCATGCACACGTTGCTGTTTCCCCGGCAGAAGGCGTGGCAGGGGCGGCAGGAGTCCCCGTTCGCGGCCGAGCCCACGAAGAGCGGCTGGCACTTCTCGCAGTGCTGCCCCTAAGGGAGCGAGCCGGGGCGGAGGCGATCAGCGGCAGGCGGGCGGCCCGGATCCGCACGGGCGCCTCGCCTGAGGGGCCCCCCGCCCGCCGGCCCCCCGGCTCACCATGGTGTTGTTGAAGCACTGCAGGCACTGGTCCCGCTCCTCCACGCCCCGGCAGTTGCTGTGCCTGTTGCACTGGCACTCCACGGAGCAGTTGCGCCCCACGTAGCCGAAGTGGCACTGGCAGGCGTTGGGCTCCACGCAGGTCCCGTCCACGCAGCCCTGCTCGCACACCGGCCTGCACAGCCCCGTGGCGCTGCGAGGAGGGGCGGCCCGTGGGGCACGGCAAGGTGAGCAGCGCTGCTCCGGGGCACCGCCCATGGCGCCCCCCTCCCCAAGCAAGCCCGCTCCCCCCCGCCCCCGCTGGCACGGGCTCGGACGTCCGGGCTCAGCCAGAACAGAACCCGCGGCCGGGAGGCCTCTCGCACCCGGGCAAGGGCTCCGTCGGCCTGCCTGATGGCGCTCCTCCTTCCCCCTCCGGAAGAGCCACCCCGGTCCTACCGCCCGCCCCCCGCTGCCCAGCACTCACTTGTCGAGCAGGTAGCCGCTCTTGCAGGTGCACCTGTAGCCCTGGGGCAGGTCGCTGCAGTTCTGCGTCTCGTTGCAGTCATGGTGCCCGTTCCGGCACTCGTTCTCGGTGGGGCACGCCATGAAGGCCCAGTCAGCCTTCAGGCCACAGGACTCCAGCAGCCCTGCAGGGGGCGAGGTGCATGGGGGGCGGTGAGCTGCCAGGGTGGGCAGAGACCGGGGCGCAAGCGTGCGCATGGAGGAGGCGCGTCTCTGGCGGTCCCTCCAGCCCGCCTCCCTCTTAGGCGCAGGGCAGCGGAGACAGCAAAATGCTCTGGGCTGAAAAGCATTCTGGGGGGCAAACAGCTGCATGCAGAAACGAGGGGCCAGCGATTCTCCGCCTGCCCTGGCCAGCCACGTTGACCAAAGCACCCTGGGCATTGTAGTCCTCCTCTCCAGACTCACAGGGGATTGCCCTTTAAGAGAACGGACCTCCCACTTGTGAACGCCCAGAGCAGATGAAGCAGAAAACCCAGACACAGGCTCTGCCCAGTACACACCGTCGCGAGGACCGCTCCGGCCACCCTCCAGGCAGCGCCCTCTGCCGTTCTCGTCCCGGAAGCCGCACCAGCCGCAGCGCGGCTGCTGGATGCAGAGGGCGCACTGCTGAAAATGCGAGCAGGATGGGGCGCAGCTCTCGGTCCCGCTCAGCACGCGGCCGCACATCCCAGCTGCGCAACGCATGGGCAGGTACGTGGGGCTCATACACTGCGAGGAGAGGAGAGGGAGATGGGGAGGGAGCGTGTGAGGCCTTGCTGCCGGCCAACCGACCAGCATGCGCTCCGTGCCCACAGGCATGCACGGCCGAACTCTACAAGCAGAACAGAGCGGATCCGTGCCCCTCGTGCGCTGCTGGGAGGGACTTCCAGCCGTAACGAAGATGCCCAGTCGTGCACGAGTTCCCCCGTCTGCAGAGCCTGGAGACCTGCACAGGGGGAGGCCGCATGGCGTGGGGCGGGGGGGGGTCACTGCCCACTGGCTTCTGCCCCACCAGTACCTGCTGCAAGCTGACGCTCCAGACGCACTGCTGCCAGCCCCCGTCGGCCCCCTTGGAGCTCAGGCACTCTGCACAGGTGCTGTAGTTGTGGCAGGGTGTGGGGCAGGCCAGCGGAGGGGAGGACTCCACGGGCATCGGGGAGACGTTGAGGAGCGAGTGGCTGAAGCAGGTCCAGTCGTAGGTGGGCTGCACGCTGAGGATGCGGCGGGTCTCCCCTAGGCACGGGCAGAGTGGCATGAAGAAGGGGGCCACCCCGGCAGAGGCACTCCCTTCCCCAGGAGCAGCCCTGCCGTGCGCCCAGGCATGGCGGCTGCCCTCAGCATCCGAGGCCGGAGGCCGCTCAGGACAGAAAAGGACGGGGCGAAGGGGCTGCGCGCCTGGAGTGCGAGCCCCCCTGGGAGGGGCGGTTGCTCGAGGCCTCGGGGCATTCGCGCCTTCATGCGTGATGGTTGCAAAGAGGGGCACAAGATGCTCCGTCTCAGGAACGAGACTTCTCGGATCGGCTCAGTCCATTCCAACCCGTGGCTCTCCAAATGCACTGGACTCTAACTCCCAGATTTCCAGTTCCCATGATTCAAATTGCCACGGGGATTAGGGGAATTGTAGTCCAGGGCTTCAGGAAGGCGCCATATTCTCCAGACACTTCCCAGCTGGGGAGCCACCCCCAAACCCTGCACTGTGCCTCAGTCGCTCCCCAAACGACCCTCCGCCTGTCACTCCACCGGTGCCTCCGTCAGCCAGTGGCTCCTCCACTGCCCCCCCCACATGCCCCAGAGGCCCCCGCATCTGCCTCTCCGTGCCCCAGAACCCTCCTGCAAGCTCAGCTTCTCCCGCTCCCGGCAAGCCCAGCCGCCCAGAGGCTCCTCGCGGCGCATCGCCCCTCACCAGTGCGCTTGAACTGCCGCGTCCACATGCACTTCCCGGAGGCCGTGCACTTGGCGCAGTCCGAGGCCTCGCACGAGATCTCCGAGCAGTTGCTGGCCATGAAGATCTCCCGCTGGTTGATGCGGCAGTCGTTCTCCGAGGTGCAGCTGCCGGCGCTGCCGATGCAGGCCCCCTCGGGGCAGTTGGTGCACCACTTGCACTGGGGCAAGGCCTGGGGGCAGGAAGCGGGGGCCGGGGGCGGCCGCTCAAGGCGAGGGGCTGGCCCGGAGCCGCCCCCCCCCCCCCGCCTCCAGCACCGCTATCCTACAGGCAGCTCCTCCCTCGGGCTCTGTGGGCTGCGTCGTGTGCAGGGGCCGATCGGCAGGGCGGGCTCTCGTCTCCGACACAGAGCTGCAGTCCCAGTGCAACATTCGACCCCTCGGCTTCATCTGGCACACTGGAACCCCAGCCCGCTAAAGCCGCCCCTCTCCACCCAGGCTGGACGGAGATCTCAACGACACCTTCCTGCAGCGCTTCCCAAAAAGTGACTACGAAACCAAACGTTTGGAAGAACACGGGTGGCGGTCCAGCACGGGGCCAGACCAGGCCAGTGCCGCCCACACTGACAGGCAGCGCCTCCTCAGAGGCGTGGATTGCACTAGGGGCCTTCTGCACGCACAGCGAGTGCCCCACCCCCGAGCTGCAGCCCCTAGCGAGAAGTGGTCCCTTCCCAGAAGGCAGCCCCCTTCCCCTTGTTTTCCTCCCGGTCGGCAATGAGGTGGGCGCTGCTGTGCAGAGCTCCCTCTCCGAGGGATGCTCCAGGGTGCGAGCGAGCCGCACGCCACTCACCGGAATGCCCAGGCTGTGGGCCGTGGCCCGCGGATGCTGAGCAAGGCACTCGCTGCAGGTCCTCAGCCGCCGGCATTCGTCCGCTGACCGTGGGGTGGGGAAGCAGGAGGTCCCCCCAGGAGAACAGCCATGTCTGCAGAAGGAAGGAGAAGCCAGGCTCAGTCAGGGGCCTCCCTTCTGCTCCTGGGCCACCCAAGCGAGGCTCATCCCTCGCAACCTCCCAGGTTTCAAATAAGGGTGCAAAGCCTCCAAAGTGAAGGTTTATTGGGATGAAACGCGCTGTCAAGAAAGACTGTAAAATGAATGGGAAGATGAGTTTTCAAAGTAACCTAATCTAGGATAAGAAGGAAGGCCTTCATATTAAATATAATGGAATTGGCTGAGTTGTGGACACTGGGAAGTTATCTGGGACAAAAGAGGATCCCTGCGGATTAAGGTCTTTCCCTAAAAACCAGAAAAAACAAAAACAAACACCCTGATCTGTGGCATCTTAATGAAAATTCTAAAAATCAGTCATACACTAACTTTCAGAAATGATCCAGGGCCATGTGTTAGTTGGCAGTTCTAACACTTAGTTGGATTAACAAATTCAGCAGACTAAAAATGGTTATGGAGGTTCAGTTAGATGAAGAAAATTATTTTGCAACGCTGCAGGCTCTACAGAAAGAATCCGCAAAGGATAACTTAACAGAAAGTCCCGGGTCTTTGTGAAAATGTAATTATTTGGTAGAACTGAGCACCCAGAAGAATCATTGCCTTTCCGAGTTTCTGAAGGGCAGCATGTCTAAATCTATGGAAAGGGAATGTGCTAAGGACACTGTGCTGCCTGGAATGGTTGGAATGCCCCGAGGACATCAGATGGTGTTTCGGCAGAGATTATAAAAGGGCAGAATGAAAAACTACTCAAAACAAACCCAACAGCCACTGTTGTTGTCCTGTGCAGTGCCTCATTCCAGGAATGACTGCAGGTGGGGTTGAGTCTGAAGGACCTATTCCTTCTCCGGACAATCAGCCCTGTTCCCCCAGTCCTGAGAAGCCCATCCACCCCTCATCCTTCCCCCGCTAAAGGCTAGCAACAGGCGTCCCTCTTGGCCCCGTCCCTCCTTCCAGGGGAGTCACGCCGTCCCGTTCCCAGAGGCCAATCCCAGCCCGACCCACCCGCCTCCGCTCGCCCGCACCTCTCAGCCGCGTCGGCAGAGAGGCAACTCCCGTGGCACCAGGCGCAGCTGGCGCTGGATCCGTTGCACGCTTCCACGCTGGAAAAGATGAGGCAAGGGTCGGAGGGCACCGAGAGGGCCACCATGCGCCCCAGCGCCACCCCGTTGAAGCCCCCCGAGAGGAAGATGCGGCCTCCAACAGCAGCCACAGCGTGGGCGATGGACTCCATGATGGGCTCGCCCACCACAGCGTCTACTGCGGGGGAGGAAAGAAAAGACGGCACTGAGCAAAAGTGAAGGGAACCCGAGGAAGCTGCTTTTCATGGGGAGCAGTGGCCACGGTCGGGGTGGGCAGGCTCTTTAGGGCCCAAGGACAAATCCCGGTTGGGGGGATTTCTTGCAGGCACATTGCACTGGTGGGTAGGACTGGGGGCAAGAAGGGTGCAGCCAAACACCCCATCCTCTTGGGCCATAATGGCCCATCCTCTTGGGCCATAATGGCCCATCCTCTTGGGCCATCCAACGGAGCCCGGGGCATCTTGGTGCTCGCTAGCTGGGGAAAAGGGGGCGTGGATGTGTGGGGAAGGCTGAGGGGCTGCAACAAGAGGGCTGCATCTCAGGCTTGAAGGTCCTCACCCCGCCCCGCCATAGATACAGGATTGCTCCCACCCAGTCAGAACAAGGAACCACAGGCATTTTTTCAGAGGAGAGTGGCCTAAATACAGGTACTTCTGGGTCTACATTGGTGGTTCCACTAACCACAGTTAACGTCGAGCCACAGATCAAACCCACGGTTAGCAGTGAGTTTGGCTTTAACTCTGCATTTGCAAAATGACCAAACCATGATGAGGAGGGGGGGAGGAAGGCAAAGTGGAGGAAGCCCCTGATTCCAAGGACCACTCCCCACTGCTTAACTCTGACCAGCTGAGAACTTAAGCCTGAAGTAGGCCAGTCTATCGGGTTGGACAAGGGAGCAACTTCAGGATGCACTTCCTTTCCCCATGATGAGATCTATAAATATGGCCCCCCAGGGCTTTAAGGCTAGGGCTCGGTGGTTATCCATCAAAGCTTCGGAGTCAAGGAAATCTAAATTCTGCAACCTGCAGAAAGGCTACACTTGCATGATTTGTTGTGCTTCTATTTGTCTGGGAGGAGGAACGACTGGAAGGAGACATCCCGGTCCCTGCAAGCTTGTTTGTTTCAACTGCAAGTGGAAGCGCCTGAGATGCTAAATTCTGCACCCAAGTTGCACATGCCCGGATCCCAGCCTTTACCTGTGCTGTTGGGTAGGATCCAGGTGTTGCAGTTCAACTGGTAGAAGAACACGTGGTTGGTGAAATTCTCACGTTCTGTGCGCCCTCCGATCACCACCATGGTGTCCTTCAGCACAGCTGCAACGTGGAAGAAATGAGCCAGAGGCTGGAAAGGGGAAAGGAAGCAAAACTGTGCTCAGTAACACCACCCAGCCATGCATCGCCCCACTCCACAGCACTGCTGCGCCACGCAACACTTCCATCTCACTGCTCTAAGGCCCCTGGGATGAGAACCATGTGCTAGAATGTGATCCAGGGATGCTGGAGAAAAGGTTTGCATGAAGTTGGAAGACTTCATCTCTCCTTCACTTCCTCTGGGTGCATTTTTCTCCCAGACTTGTGGTTCATATGCCTTGCAGTGCAAGAAACTCATGCATACATAACAATACAATTGCTGAGGAAGGCAAGAAAGAAACATGCCATGAGAATGTTAAACTGGAGAGTATCTCCTAAGGAAGTTCAGTAGGCAGGGCAGGAATTGGGCAAGAGAGAGACCCTGGGGCCCCGCTTGGGTCTCTCAAATGGGAGGGGCCCCCCTTGATGGTGGCCCCTATAGTGGGGTGCTCAGTGCAGCAAGTTCCAGCTGCTGCAAAACTGTCATCCGCGTGTTCAGCCGTGGGCCACGTCCTTCTACTCTCAGGCATTTGATGGTATATGATGGGATTTTAAATGTCCATTTTTAATCAGGTCTTAACTTTTAGATGCTTTAGATTGTTTCTGCATTTTGTAAGTATGCTAACATATTTAGAGTAAGTATTTCTTTTGTTGGGTGTATTTAGGCTGCAATTTTTATGAGCTGCCTAGACAGTACAGGAAAGAAATAAATGAATTCAGATGCAAGAGCAAACCATGCATAACTGCAAAAGCTCTGCCTGCTGAACTCGCCACCTCCTTTTCCTTCGGCCAAATGATACTATTCTGTGTTCCTTTATCTCAAAGAATGCGGGCCGGGCTGGTTCTGTGGAACCGAAATGGGCAGTTTCTTCACCCTGGAAACTCTCAGGTAAACCCGGCAAGGTAACGAGTTTGGCTCCGACAGCCGCTCACCTTTGGTCCCTGAGAGGGGGCCAGTAAGCTCCAGGTCAGGTTGGGGTAGTAAAGGCTGTAGAGCTCGGGGGAGGCTGAAACCATCTCCACGTGGAAGCGGTGGCCGCCAAAGACATAAATGGCATCTGTGCCCTCGTGGTACACGGCCGAGTGCCCATACAGGCCTGGAAGGAAAAGGAAATTCCCTGGACTGAGTCGCTGGGGGGAGGGGTTTAGAGCGGGGCTTCCCCCCTCACCTGGCTGTCAGACCTCGCTACTAGAAATACGGAGGCAGGCACACCTGGATGTTTATGCAGGTACTTCTGGGTGCTGCCAGGAATGGAAGGAATCTCCTTTTGTGGAAGCTTTGGAGAAGAGATGGCTCGCTTATACGCGAGAAAATGCCCCCATGGGTGGCCAGAGGGCCTTTCCAGTTCTACAGCCAGCGGATGACCCTCTCGGAGAGTCCTGTGAGTTCCCTACCTGTTGGGGGGGTTCCGGCCTGGTTTCCGGCATGCCAGCTCTCCGATGCCACGTGGTATTCCAGCAGTTTCTTATTGAAGCCATTCTCAGGGGAGTAACCGCCGATGAGCAGCAAGGAAGAGCCACGGCGAGCTGTGAGCGTGTGGCCAGCCACTGCAGGGATCAGAGGGTCCTGGGGGGTGGGGGGGAGGGCAGGAAGGCAAAAGGGCAAAGGGGTTTAAAGGGAGGGATGAGGAAGGGGAAGGGCAGAGCATCCCCATCTCTCTGCACCATTCTGCATTTGGCCGGCCCCAATCCAGACCCCTCCAGAGGTGCCGGACTGCAACCTCTCCTCCTATCATTTCCCGAGCCATGGCCACCAGCACCCCTGGATTTCTGATCACATTTTAGCCGAGCCATCAGACCGTCCTCACTGCTCAGCAGGGTGACGCAAGTGACTCACAGGCCACCTGCACCCTGCTCCAGGTTGCCCCCTGGTGAAGCATTCAGAGGGATGAGATGCTCTGTCTTGTGTGGCTCACAATATGGGAAACGTGCTCTCCAGCAAGAATTCAGCCTCACACCCGCATGGGAGGCTGCCAGTCCGTGGCTGGCCGACAAAGGAAGTGGCACAGGACCGGACGGACCCCCCTCCCCCCGGCCCTGCTGGGCCTTGGCGCCAGCAGAGGCCTGCTAACGGCTCACACTCCCCAGGGGAGCCTTACCTGCGCCAGTCTCCACTGCAACGTGGTGAGGTTGAGCAGCCAGAAATCGCTGGCCACGCCCTCTGCGGTCAGCCCACCCAGCAGGTACATGGCCTTGCAGGAGGAAACGTAGGCAGCGGCATGGAAGTAGCGGGGGTTGGGCCCCGGGCCTCTGTCCTCGGTCCCTGCCAGCATCTGCGTCCAGCGGCGCTCGGCAATGGAGTACCTGCAGAGAGACAAGAGCCTCTGCAGTCACAACAGGTGTGTGGGGAAGCTCTTGGGCAGGGCAGGGGAGAGACGCTCACCTGTACACATTGCCCAGCATTCCTTCTCGCAGCGACATGCCCCCAAACATCCAAAGTGTGGCGTCTGGTCCTTCTACCATGGTGTGACCCAGGCGGTGCAGAAACCGGCTGGCCGTGTCCTTAGAACAGACACAGGTGACCATTAGATCTGACACAGCATTCTCCTGGAGCGGGAGCCGACTCCAGGACACACCCCTTGTGGGGCCCGGGGCCTCCACCATCCATGTCCACTTCGCCGGATTGGTCCTGCCACCACAGAAACCCCAAGCGCAGAAGATGGCCTGGTTAGATGCCCTCAGCAGGTCCCGAGAGCCCAAACCCTGGGGAGTGTCATGCCCGGCACCTTTCCTCTACCTGCTGAGGGCACAAATGCATCAGTGTATCCAGCCACGAAGCTCAGAGTCCTTAGAACAACCAGCAGGTAAAATGACCCCAAAATCCAACTGAGAATTGGAGAACCACTGCAGCATTCTGAGCTAAGCAAGAGTCAAGCCACGGTGGCCATGCCACTGAGCAGCGCTCCCGGCTGCTGAGTCCCTGCAATGGCTCCAGAAGTCAGGCAGGGCCGTCTCAACAGCATGATGGGCCCCGGGCAAAGCGGTGTCCTGGGGCCCCTACGACAACTACCACTACTGTCAATTTGGGAAGTGTTCCGATTTTCCGAGGGTTAACGTACACAGATTAGTATGGGGCCCAGGGGCAGGTGCCGATCAGGCCCGCGCGTGAAGATGGCTCTGAAGTTGGACACTCGCTCACTTGTGCAAGGTGTCTGGGTAGCAGTGGCCAGCAAAGGCACAGGCTCCCAAAGCCCACCAGAGAGAACCAGAAGCCACACAGGGCAAGAGGTTCACTTACCGCTGTGAGCTGCGTGTCAATCAGGGTCTCCCAGACGATCTTGTTTGCATCCAGTGGGATGGAACAATTTGCGCCAGCAAACCGCTCGCTGCAGACACACAAGCCCAAGCTCTGAGGGGAGACGTGAGGAAAGAGAGCAAGGAGGGGAAGGCAGGGTGAGACCGTTGCGGGAAGCACGGGTGCGGCAGGCACGCGTCTGGGGAACTGGGGCTGCTTCTGCACCCCCTCACCCCTGGCTGGCCGGTCAAAGGCCAACGTCAGCCCACTGAGGGTGGCTGGATGCACTGCCAGATGCAGCTGGCTCTTGCCCTCTCTAAACCCCCTACCCAAGTCATCCGCTTGCTTCCTTGCCTGAGCAACCAGTAAGGTTGCGGCGATGCTAGTATTCCTACTGCCTCAGTTCACCCTTCCTTGGGTATATGGATCTACTCTTTCCACAGTGAGAGTCCAGGATGATCTAACTTAGGCTCTGTTTGCTGCCCATTTCAATCCTTCACCTGGAGCTTTTATGTGATTGCAAAATTGCGCACAACAAGAACGGGAAAAGGAAAAGCCGTGCACTAAAAACTTCAATTCTATAGCAAGAAAGGCCAGAAGCAGCAGTCTGCAGAACTTCGGCAGACGAGTCTGCTCAAGGCTTGCTCTGAGCAGTCTATTTTTTCGCCGCTAGTCAATGGGAGAATGTATGCAGGATACTGACCCCACCCTCCCGCCATGCTCCACTGAAAACCATTCACGGAATAATTATACGGTTCTGCAAACCAAGCTCAGCCAGCCCCCTGCCCCACCTGCTAGAAACTTGGATTTAGAACCATCTGAATTGTGGTATTTAGGAAGCAGACCTGTGCGAATAAGGCATTGGTTCACGCTTTACTTGTCCATAGGATTAGTGACCAAGCCTGGAATGCAACACCTTTCTAACTTGCTATTCTCTGACATGGCGGCCGAATTAGCTTCCAAACTCTGGCGAGGCGCCCATGGTTTCCCTGCGCCATCAAGACCACACCATTCCCCCGCTCTTTCTCAAGCAGCCCTGCCCGTCACACGTCGGGCTCACCCTGTTGCAAACCCCCTGCCCAGCGTGAGCGCTGCAGTTGGCCGGGCAGACTTGGAACCGGCAGCCGGGGCCGGTGTATCCCGCCTTGCAGGCACAGCGTCCCTCCAGGCACTCCTGGTTGGGGTGGCAGCTGGGCTGACAGTGGTGCACCGTGTAGGTGGCATTGAACCCGGACGACTCGCTGGAGTTGGCTTCGTAGTAGATGACCAAGAGGCCTGCGAGTGGGCGCAAGGATGGAGAATCAGGGAAAGACATTTGCGAGGAGCGAAAGGTCCGCTGGGGTGGGGTGGGGTGGGGTGGGGGGGCACTGCTAGTAGGGGGGAGTTGCTGCCCAGAAGCCAGGACGTTTTCAAACCGCGTCCTTCCAGGGATTGTCAGCAGCTCCTCAGGGTCAAAAGGAGCACATTTCACAAAAGGCAGGGTGCTTGTCTACGCCATAGAGCATGGCATCAGCAGAGCTACAGGAATGTCCAGGAACCATCGACGTCTCTCCCTAAAATGGGGGGAAGATGGCCTCCCCTGTGCGGAAGGCCCCGTGGCCCCCAGCTGGCCACAGGGAGAGACAGGGCGCTGGGGCAGATGGGTCTCTCATCCCTGGGGAAGCGAAGCCACGAACGGGCTCCCCCCATGCCTCGGAGCACCTCCCTCCCTCCTACCTGATACGGCCTCCACAGTGACTGGGTGGGGATGCCCCTGGCCGCAGAAAGCCCCGATCAGAGTGCGATCCAGCTGGATCAGGCCTGTGTCCAGGAAGTCGGGCAGCCCGTCAAAGATGTAGACGTAGTTATTCTAAGGAGAAACAGGAGTTAGAGCACCTGATGCGATTCTAAGCTTCCGCCTTTGACTGACAGCCAACTGCCCGCCCAAGGGATCTCCTGGGCCCCCGTCCGCCCTCCGCCCCACGTGCTCACCATGCAGAGGGTGTCAGGCTGGATGGTCAGCGTGATGGTCGGGCAGGTCTGCTCGGGCCGACAGGGCTGTGCGTCGTCACCAGTGGACAGCACCCAGATGCAGTAGGAGAGCCCCCCCGGCGGGGTCCCTCCTGCCCGTTGAGAGCTCAGCGAGGAAGAGGAAGAGATGTTGGTGAGCAAGGAGCGCCCGACACACTCCTGATAGCAAACGCCCTCATTTCTGCGGAAGAAAGAGCGATGGGGCCCAGTCAGGGGCAGCGCAGCCACGGCGGCCCCAAGCGCATCCTCAGGCCTGGTCCAGGCAGCACCTCGCATCGCATCCCGCGCTTGCAAAACGGCACGCCTGCTCCAAGATGCCGGAATGCTGGGCAGACGGCACCGGCACTGGATTCCGTGCCAGGAGTTCTGCCGTCAAGCAAGGGGTGATCGCGAGAGAGAAGGAGGTGCACAGCCGAGAGACACGCCACACGCCACACTGCAAGGCTGATGCGGCAGCCGTTTGCATGCCAAGAGCAGGAGAAACAGGAAAGGCTGTGATGGCCGCTCGTTGCGGCCTCCCTGCACCTGGCCACCTCCAGGTGAGGGAGTTGGGCTGCCACTCCCAGCATCCCCGAGCCAGCAGGGCGGCCTTGCTGCGTCACACAGCAGCTAGTCCAGATGGCGGCCCTTGCCAGCACTCGGCCTTCAGCACACAGAGGTCCCGCTCGGCGTCTGCAGGAAGCAGCCCGTGACCTCCCGACCCCGCACCCTGGGAACCGGCTTCAGCAGCGCAGTTCGGCAGCCCTACGGCTCAGAGGGCCTCTCACCTGGGGTCCCCGTAGTAGCCCGGGGCGCAGCGCTCACAGTGCAGCCCCTCTGTGGGCGGGGCGCAGTAGCAGGCCCCCGTGGAGCCGTGACAGAAGCCCAGCTCCGCCAGGCCATGCCCGTTGCAGCTGCATTCCCAACAGCCGCTCTGGTTGACCGCGTCGCCGTAGCTGCCCGGCCGGCAGAGGTGGCAGTGCTTGCCGTGAGTCCAGTCTGTGCAAGAGGGGCGGAGGAGAGAAACCGGCCGGCGGGTGAGGAGGACGGGGTGGGCCGGGAGTGTGTGCACTGGCAGTGGGGGTGGGCAACCTTTTGGGGGCACCTGGGAATTCGAGAAACCGTCCCGGGCACCCCTCGAAACAGCCGTTGTGGGAGGCATAGAAGACCGTTGTGGCCGTGGCACCTACCCAAGGCCTTGCCACAGAGTACGGCGGGGACTGAGCCTCTGCGTACGGCATCACTCGGTGTGAGCCACAGCTTCCAGGGCCGGCGGGAGGCGCCGGGTTTTGCAAACGGCAAATGCTTTTCCCTCCTCCCTCTGCTGGGAATCCCATTCTCTTTCCCATGCCCGCCTTCACTCCCAATGTCACCCCCACAACCCCCCCACCTGCACAAATGTGCCCGTTCGTTCGTTCGCTAATTCATATGCGCACGTGCCAAGGGCCATCTGGGTGAGCACCAAGAAAGGTGGCCGGGGCCCGCTGGGGCCTGGGGGGACCATGCTGTGTACCCTGCCATTGCCGGGCAGCACCCCAAATGCCAGCGACACCGCACACAACGCACAGCGATGGTAACCGTTTCCAAAAAGTCGGAGACGGGCAGGGCGGCACTCACTCTGGCACTCGTCGCAGAAACCGGCCCCCTTGACCGCGCAGGTGCTGTGGAAGTGGCAGCCGCAGTCCACATTGCACTGCACCCCGTTGGGGGGAGGGGTGGCCCCCATGACCTCGGACGTCCAGCCTAAATCGCACAGGCAGGAGAAGTTGGGAGCCCCACTGCATTCGCCGTGGGCACATTCGTCGTAGCAGCTGTGGGGCGGGAGGGGCGGAGAAAGGGAGGAAGGAACGCAGAGCGGTTAGCAAGGGGGCAGGATTAAGCTGGCCCGTTTCCATCGTGGCCCTCGCCACGAAGACTTTTGTCCTGGGCCTTGGAGCCTGGATTCACGCAATGCCAGAGCAGCCAGACCAAGAGATGTTTGATAGCTGATTATCCAGTTAAAAGGCAGAGGACGGAATCAAAGGATCAATCCATCAAGCGAGGCCTGGAATATTTGAGGTGTTGCAGAACTCGGAGATATGGAAGAGGTGTGGCAACTTACAATTGAGTAAGCAAACGCCACCACTCTTGCAAGAAGGAAATATCCTCTTTAAGGTTCGCTTTTTCCTTTCCTGGTACAACAACATACCAGGAACAAAATGTTTTTAAAAATAAAGCAAGCCTGTCCTTAATTCAGTGATCAAAATTTGCCCTGACAGACCAAACTGCTAAGATTTGAGCTTTCCAATCCACCAGTTAAATTGACAAAAGCTCAAAGCACTGCATGACAATAAAGTTTCGTGAAATGTAACCCCTGTAGCAGAGTTTCACACAGGAATGCTCGGAACAGTCACTTGCAGCAAGCGAAGGAACCAGTTCGCCACCAACACTAAGCAAAGACTTGCTCGCCTCTCCGGAAATTCCCACACAGCAGCAATGGCTAGGAAAGTGTGCACAGCGGCCGACAACTTTCCTTCATGCTTGGAAGCCTGCAAGGAGCATTAAGCCCAGAAGCGCACACCACTGAACCAGATGGTGCCTCCCATCAGCGTGTCGCCCAAAGGGCAGCCTCACTCAACAAGAGCAGCCAAGCGCCAGCGGGGGTTTCAAGCAGGGGCTACGGAAACTTCCTCATCACCTTTCCAGTCTCGGCCTGCAGTTTTCCTGCTCAATCAGCCCCCAAACCGGCTGAAAACACTGGTGGGGCCGGCCGGCAGGCTGGTTCCCCCTCAACTCACGTCTGGTTGCAGTAGGTCACCCCGTCGCCTGCATAGCCCCGGTTGCAGTGGCATTCGAAGGAGTCGGCTGTGTTCTTGCAGCTGGCAAAAGGGTGGCAGTTGGCTAGGCCCAGGCGACACTCATCCACATCCGGGCACTGTCCGTACGACCACTGGGCAGGGTGGGTGGGAAGCAGCCCGTGAGATTCCCACAGGGCCACCGAGCAGTTCAGGTAGGCGTTCAGGCCCGAGAAGTCCCCCGAGAGGCACCTGCAGACAGAACGGGATGGACGGATGCAACAGCCTCAGGTGTGCGAGCAAAGCCTTCCCAGTCAAGCGCTCCCAAGCCTGTAGTGACTGTACAAGAGGGAGGAATTTGACACGGGGCCACTTTCCCCAGGAGTAACACTGCAGCGACGCGGGAAGGATGCCTGCTGGATTTTTTGCTCTCCCACCAAAAATGCACCAAAATCAAGCCAGAAGCATCTGTTGCAAAAAGCTGGCAAACTTTTCAGCAGGGCAATTATAGGAGCCTGAAATCTTCAGAGCTGTAAACTGCCCAGAGAAGCCCATGGGCTAAATGAGTTAAGCAAATACCTAATGAGTGCCAAATTAAAAGGACTAACTTGATTGTAATACTATTAATTTAAGGTTAAACCAGAAATTCCCAGTTCCCAGTTCCCTGCAGCCTTTTCTGTGGGCAGGGTCACACATCTGCGTATGGTCCCGCTGTGGGTTATTTTCTGCACTGCTTGCGGCAGCCAGATTCCTTGGCTGGATCCCTCAAGCTGTGGGTGGATCACAGAGTCAGACAGACCCGGTCTCTCAGAGAGCAGTCTTACCTGCCCAGGGTTGGGTTGTCTGAGTTGCCGCACCAGCCGCATTCAAAGTTCTGCAGGCACTCACGGCAGGTGTTGAAGCGGGTGCAGTCCAGGCACTGGGGCACGGAATGGACACTGGGGCAACGAGGGGAGGAGAGGAGAGCTCAGCCAGCTGTGCTTGCAATGCTGCAGGCACAGCAAATCACAGCCGCACGACTCTCCAGCCTGTCTTTCCCTGTGTGTATGATCCTCCCTGGCTCTAGAGATCTTCTGGAAAGGCCCTTCCTTCAAGAGCGCAGCCTTCAGAGGCAAGTTCAGCAGTGGCCTGGGGCGGGGCCTTCTCAGTGGCTACTCCCAGGCGGTGAGGATTGTCTAATGCAAGCCACCTGGAGCAGCATTTGTGGGTAGAAAGGTGGGATCTGAATCGAATCGATCACGAGAGGAGAGCAGATGTTACCACAGAACACCATGAGGAGGAGAAAGGATGTGAACGCTTCTCCTGGATCAGGAGATGCTGATGCTATGCCCACAGGGAGCTTGCCGAAGCCGGGGTGCTGCAGCCCGGCCGGACAGGGCCAAACCCCCCACTGCCCCCCTATTTTAGCTCGAAGCCAGTAATTTAGCCTCAGGAGACACATTTCAGTCTGTCAAAAGGGGCAAGCAAGTGTAAGAGCCGGGAACCCACCCAAGACCGGACACTCTTGGGGCAGGTCAGGGAAGGGGGGCATGAGGCCCTGGAGGACCCCAGAGGGCCGGAGAGGAAAGCGAGCCCGATAGGGCCCCCGGGCTTGTGGTCCCGCACCCTTGTGCTGACAGTTCCCCGCATCCTTCTCAAGTTAACGTGGAGCCTTCCCTCTTTCAAAATCAAAGGAGGCTATCGCAGCACAATCCCCACCTAGCCAGGGCTGCCTCCTCCCGCTCTCCACTCCCTTCATCCAGAGCATGATTCAGTCTGGAGCTCTCCCGTGCTGCACGGGTCTGCGCCAGGCTTCTCTTTCGTTGCTGGGCTAGAGGGCTGCTCTCCCAACCTGCCGCCTGACTGCAGGGGGCTGCCCCTCGGAGCTCTGGGAAGCTGCCTTTCTCCTTTCCGCCGAAGAGCCGCAAAGGGCCGCTTCGCTGGCCGAGCCGTCCTGCTGCCCTGCGGCCGTGTGCCCGGCTTACCTGTCGTACCACCCGCGGCAGTCCCCGTAGGGGTACTTTGCCAGGTAGGCGGCAAAGAAGAAACAGCTGCGAGTGGACTGGCACCAGGCACACTGGCTGGAGTTGGAGAGGCACTCGGAGCAGGTGGTGCGCCTGGCGGGGAGAGCAGAGCGGGCGGAAAACCACAGTGAGGCAGGCCCTCTATGCCACCAGCCACCTGCCCGCCTCCCCTGCTTCCTCGCTGGTCCAGTCCACCACTGAAACAGAGCCCCCCCACGCGGAGGCAGAGCTGGCGGTTCACCACCCAGGGCCACAAGCACATGCGGGGAAGTCAGGAATGGTCCTCCCCCGGGCTGAGCAAGGACACTCCCCTGGCCATCCCAGATGCTCCCAGGACCAGAGGCAGCTTTCTGGCCCTCACGGCCAGAGGGACTCAACACACACCTTCTAGCAAGTCCCTGCCACTCTTGTGCCTCTTGTCTCCTGCCCAGTGAGGACCTGCTCCCCTTGCACACGGCTGGCTGGGGCATGGCGGGAGTTCTAGTCCAGCACAGCTAAAGGGCACCAGGCTGGGGGAGGCTGAGCCCGCCTGCAGCTGAGCCCACGTCCACGTGCCTCCAGCCCACCCGCTGGCTTTCGTCAGCCCGGCTTGCTCCACGGGAAGGTGCCGGCTTGAGGCTTCCTGACACCACGGCCGATTCCCAAAGGCCACCCCACCCACCCCACGCACTCACTGACTGCAGAGCTTGGGACAATCCCTGGGAGAGCGGATAGCAGTGGGAAGGCGACCTCGGCGGCTGCAGAGAAAATCCCCTTTCTTGCTGCTGTTCACTTGCCACTCGCAGAAGGGGTCCTGGGGCGAAGAACAAGGTGGACGTGGTGAAGGGATACCGAGAGCCGGGGTTCCCCCGACAAAGCAAGCAGCTGGCAGCAGGCAGCGTGTGTGCGGGATCACAAAGGTGTCCCCCCGGAGGCAGGGACAGACCATATCCGGTGCTTCTAAAGCAAAGACCCGGCCCAGCTTAAGGCAAGTCGTCCCACGCATCACAAGTAATGCTCGCACCCAACAAAGCAGCCCCTCTCTCTGGGGGGAGACAGAGAGACCAGCCCTTGTGGAGCCCATGCGCATTCTTTTTCAGCAGGGCGTGCACCTCTGTGTGATTGCTGAGTCTATATGTAATGACTCTCACGCAAGTTACCCAGAATAGATGTTAGCCAACTGCTAATTCCCTGGATTCTCCCTGGACCCCCTTTAAAAACTGGTGTTACACTGGCCAGTCCTCTGCTACAATGGCTGATTTCAGGAACATGCTAAATATTATTTCAGATTTGTGTTCTTTAAATATTCTCGGATGGATACCATCTGGGTTGGGGGATTTACTGAATGTCTTACTGAACTGGGCATGTTAAGTGTGAAAAAGAAGACATGGAGAGAGAAATAAACAGCCTGCAAGTACTGGGAAAGCTGCCACACGAAGGAGGGCAGGCTCTTCTCGATGCTCCCAGAGTGCAGGATGTGGAAATAGGGCGTCTTAATCCGGGAAGGCGGATTCCGGCTGAACAGCAGGAAAACCTTCCTGAGTGTTAGAGCAGTATGACTACGGGACCGACGGCCTAGGGAGGTGGTGGGCTCTCCCACGCTGGAGGGATTCAAGAGGCAGCTGGACAGCCCTCTGAGAGGGATGGAGCCCTGCACGGAGCAGCGGGTTGCGCCCGATGGCCTTCTGGCCCCCTCCAGCTCTGCCATTCCGCGCCTGGATGCAGACAGAACTCGCCCTTCTCCCCATGAGCGCTCGTCACCGAAGACACGATGATCCCACCAAGCGCTGCACTGCTCCCACACTGTTCTCCACCTCCAGGGCAGATTCTGGACCAAGGAAAGCGCACCACTGCCCCCCGTTCCCCACCTTGCTGCAGGCGTGGCAGTCCCGGTAGTCCTCACACAGGATGCAGTTGCCCGGGGCCAGGACGAGACGCACGCTGCCGGTGCCACAGGGCCCCGCGTCGTCCCTGTGCGCCAGCCGCCGCTGGCAGGTGGCGCTGAGCGGGCACCAGCCGCAGCCCTGGTCGGCCAGGCAGGCGAGGCACGAGCGGTAAGCGGCACACAGCTCCGAGCGGAAGGGCTCCAGGAAGAAGTAGGAGATCTCCTGTGCGGCACAGAAGGCAGGAGGAAGCCTCACAAATGAGCGCGCCTTGGAGCCAAGCTGCACAGAGGCGATATGAGGACCGTCCTCAAATGTTTGCAGGGCTGACAGGCAGGGGACAGAGGAAGGCAAGCTGGTGCCTTCCAGGTGGTCTGGACTACAATCCCCTTGATCCACAGAGTTGGCCATGCTGGCTGGGGCTGATGGGAGTCACAGTCCAAACCTCCTGGGAAGCGCCACAGTCCCTGCCCTTGCTCCAGAGGGCAGGACCCAACGAAAGAGGTTCTGAAGTTAAGCTACGCAATTTCAAGGAAATGAAATTAGGGAGGACTTGAACATCTGAGCTGACTGAGCGTGGAGCAGGCCGCTTCAGAGAGAGGGGGTCTCTCTTGCACAGGGGGTTCCAAGCAGAGGCTGGATCGCCACTTACCAGGGATGCTATAACAGCGGCAAGGGGATAGACTAGATGGCCCTCAGGGCACCTTCCAGCTCTATCATGCTAAATCATTCAGTAAGACTTGCATCCAAGCGATGCATTACCAAGGGGAGCATCCTACACATGTTGAAACAGAAAAAGCGCACACAACTCCTAACATTCCCCAGCCAATCATGCTGCTTGGGAGCCGCTGAGGGTCATAGGCCATTTTCCAAACTAAACATAAAAGGTGAAGGTTTCCCCTTGACATGAAGTCCAGTCATGCCTGACTCTCGGGGGCGGTGCTCATCTCCGTTTCCTGGCCGAGGGAGCCAACGTTTGTCCGCAGACAGTCTCCGTGGTCGTGTGGCCGGCGTGACTGAACACCGAAGTGCATGGAACGCTGTTACCTGCCCACTTAAGTGGTACCTTTTTCTCTACTTGCATTTGCAGGCTTTCGAACTGCAAGGTTGGCAGGAGCTGGGACGGAGCACGGGAGCTCACCCCGTGTGCAGATTCGAACCGGCGACCTTTCGATCAACCAGCCCAGCAGCACAGCGGTTTAAACCACTGCGCCACCTGCAGTCCCACAAACTAAACATACATATGCCCTAAGATTGCACCATTCTTATCAGAACATAAATTAGAATTCTTTAATTCTGAAATTAGAATTAACATGCGCAACAGCCAGAAGGACTGGCCAAGTTACAGCTCTTACCCTGGGGAGGCCAAGATACTTACGCTGCCCCCAGGCACACCTGTACGGTCCCAGGTGAGGGTCAGTTCGCTCGTTTGTCCGTTGCCAGAGTTGTTCAGGTGGCCTTCGACTAGCACTGTGTACTTGTTCCCCCTCTCGGTGCTGGGGAAGAGGCGTTCCGCTCCGGGACGCTGAAGCAGCCGCTTTTCCTTATCTTGCTGGACTGCCCAGCGGCCCACCTCCTCCTGAAAGAAACGGCAGAAGGATCAGGAAGAAACGGTTCTAGTGATGCTATTAAGAAAAGGCTTCGATGTTTTTAAGTGAACTTCCTCAGGATGGAATAGAAGCTTGATGGCAGTTGGTTTGTAAGTACGGGTTGATTGTAACTTGGACATTCATAACTCCGGGAAACTTTAGATTCTCATAACAGTGATCATCTAATATAGATAACACAGGATCACAGGAATTCTCGTTTGTATTTTGGGCAACTTATGCACTCATGTTGCAAGATTTGCCTCGAACCCGCAAAGCCCCTACTTTTGGATGTGTTAACAAATCCGGCTTTGTGATGACCAGGGACTTCCTCGAAGAAAGCTGAAGGCCACTCTGCAAAGCGAGATGAGGCCTCCCACCTGAAAACAAAACTGGCCGCTTCTGCTCAGCGGTCTGCCCCTCTGAAATGGTCCACAAGCGATCCGGCGTCTCAACCTCCTGCTGCCTGCCCCCAACCTTAGCTCCGGTGCTGCCTCCATCACCAGAGGTGGAGACAGAGAGAGCCCAGTTGCTCCTCACCAGTTCAGAGGCGCCCGGGGCTCGGGCCAGCTTGGCAGTCACAAAGAGGCGCTGGATGCGCGCCCAGATGGAGATGTCTTCCGCAGGCCCAGAGCTGCTCACCAACGGGTGAATGAACCCCTTGTAGACCAGAGAGACGTCCATCTCGGTGCTGGGATTGAGGGTGATGGTGGTGCTCCGGACAATGGAGACCTATGACAGGGACACGGTGGTCAGATCTGAGTGGAGGGTGGGGCCAGACGAAGGCAGGGGCTCCCCAAACTTTTTGGACCCGTGGGCACCTATGGGAACTTGAGAAACCGCAGTGGATCATCACTTTCGCATCTACCCATGGGGCGAGGTTATGACACAGAGAATACTGTACTGCAACAGGCTTTACAATTTGCTGACGAACACGTCTTAATTTACCTTGTTCACAGAAATGAACAAATGGTCAATGCAAATGAGTTCCCTGCATCCTTTCAAGAGCGAAAAGCCCGTCTCCCCCGGCCCAGCCGCCTGCCCCTGTTATCTGCCGGCGTGATGTGCGGCCTATCGCACACCTTCTCTGCAATACTGCAATTTCCTTTGAATTCTTCTGAATGTCAACCTTGCTACTTTTTTCAAAGCTTTCAATTTAAGATTGCCTGTGGCACAGTTAAGATAACAAAAGACACAAATATTTGCATTTATTTATGTACTTATTTATTTTAAAAAGCCACTGTTCTGTTCCCCCAGCAAGAGGCGCATCAAGGGATGAGCCTGGCGCGTTCAGCCCCCTCACCTTATCAGGCTGGGAGTTGTTCCGTGGCTGCTGGTAGGTGATGAGGTGAAGGCCAGGCAGGAAATTTTCGTGCTGGCATTGTGCCAAGGAGGTCACAAAGAAAGGCTGTGGACCCCACCAGCCATATGTCCCTGAAAGCTTTCCTACCTGGCACCTGCCTCGTTCTGGGGAAGGAAAAGGAAATGGGAGAGGTAAGAACAAATCGTTCTTCAAATAAGCTGTACGAATTACAGAGCATGTAATGGAACATGACCGTGGCGGTTGCCCTGTGCCGTGACCCTGCCGATCATCCTGGATCTCTTTGCCCCTTTCGACCCCTTCAACCACGGTCAAGCCTTCAGGGGCAACTCTCTCAGGTGGCAGTGAGGGATGCTGCCCTGAAGTAGCCCTGCTCCTCCTTGGGGTGCCAGCTCCTGAAGCTGGTACTTGCGGGATACTCCTTGGCCCCATAGATTCTCAGGTACGGGGTTCCTCAGGGATCAGTCTCATCTCTCGTGCTGTTCCACATCTACATGAAACTGCAGAGTGAGGTCATGCGGAGCCCTGGAGCGCATTGCCATCAGTACACCAATGACACGCGGCTCTATTCCTGTTTCCTCTTCAGCAGGTGTGCTAAAGCGGTACCTGCTGAGACAGAGGACTGGATGAGAGCTGAGACACTGAAGCTCAGTCCAGAGGAGGGTGAGATGCTGCCAGTGGGGGGTTTCTCTGACCAGGTGCTCAGCCCGTTCTGGACAGTGTGGCGTTCCCTCGGAACAGCAAGGTTGGCGTTTGGAGGTGCTGCTTGGTCCATCTCAACTTTGAGAAGAAGGGAAATGGCACAAAAGCCAGGATTCTGCCAACAAAGGTGGGCCACACAGCCTTCTGGGGGAACGCCAGAGAGCAAGGCTGGGTCCGCGGAGGCTCGAGGTTGGCCCGAAGCCTGTGATCTGCATCCCTGGCTTAAAGATGCGGGGTGGTCTCAGCGACGCTGAAGCAACGTGCCGGAAACGTGGAACCGTGGCCACTGAGGGCAGAGCCAGCCTGGCTCACTTACCAGAGAGAGGCATGCATGTCTCGTTCTGCACGCACCAGCCAAAGGGTCCCGGAGCACGGGGCAGGGAAGCGTTGGCGCCGCCAAATGCCAGGCAGGACTGGCAGTCCACCAAGAGGCGGGCCAAGCCCAGGCAGCTGGTACTGGGGCACTAAGTGGGAGGAAAGGGACACCCATCAGGGGGTGCGCAGAATCCCCTGGTGAGCCATCACTGCTCTCCCGGGAGACGTCTTGACCCAGGTGCCCCGCAAGATGCAAGGAATCCCCCCGGCCACCAATCATGGGGCTCCAAGCCAGAGGCACCCCAGCACCCATCTCTTCAGCCTACGTCTCTCCGGAAGGGGAAGCGCCGCCCTGTCCCGATACTCACGATGCTGTGGGGCTGAGCACTCTGACACCCTCTCTGGCACCAGGCACACTCGGGGTCCTTGGCACATGTGCTTTTTTCTGTGTAAATGGAGCAGTAATCCAGGTGGTACTGGGGCCGGGAGGAGAGAAGGAAAGGTGAGCCAGAGGCACTGCACGTCAGCCCTGCAGCCAGAAAGGCTTTCGGCAGGTTGTTCTCAAAGCACCTCAAGCAGGTGGGGCGGAGGTGCAGCGCCCTGCCCAGTGGGGGATCTGAAGCTGCGCAGAGGAGGGCCTCCCCCGCCAGACACATCAAGCAGATTCTTGGTCGAAGGGAGTTAAAGATCCCATTCGACCAGGCGAGGCACAGCCCACGCCCCGCAACTGGCAACGGACAGGAGCGGCAAACGCATTGTGCATTTCAGTCTTCCCCAAGCTTGGTGTACTGCAGGTGCTTTGGGAGTATGATCCCCCTCATCCCCAGCCAGCATGAAGATGTTGGGGGGGCTAGTCCAACGCAGCGGGGAGCACCAGGTTGGAGAAGGCTGGCGTGCATGAACACCTGAAGCGGGACAATTCCTTTCTGCAGAGAACAAGCTATTCCCATTTTCTGGTGCAATCAAGTCTCATGTTGTCCCATTTTGTAAGGACCCACAGCATGGCCCCCCTGCCTGGAGTGGCCCGGAAAGGCAAGTGGGAGCACCGGCCAGACCAGCTCTCATGGGGAGAGGACATGGACGGCCAGGGCTCTGGTAGGGAGTGGCACTTACCATTTGGGACGGCACCTGGAAGACGAAGGTGGGCACTTTGTAGGCCAGCAGGTCGCCGCGGGGCACCCCGCTATAGCCTCCTGCGACGAGCAGCACGTTGCCATTCATCACGGTGGCCACGTGGGAGTAGCGCCCTCGCGCCTGGGACTGGGCCTTCGCCTCGTGCTCTGTGGGAGGGAGAACACAGAGCAGAAATGGTGTTTCTGGGCCAGCCGCAAACCAGCGTGCTTTGCGCATCAACAACGGCCGCGCTCGCCGGAATGTGAGTCATCCCTCACCATGCGCGATCGGAGGGGCCAACTCATGGCTGGAGACCCACTGATGGCAGCCCAGGTGGTAGAAGAAGATCTCGTCCTCGTAGCATTTCTCCTCATGGTAGTGGATGTGCACGTTGCCCCCTGGCGGACAGGAGGGGAGTGTGGGGCATCAGTCAGTGCGGCAACCTCTCCGGATAATTACTTATTTCCTGAATTCTTATATTGCCTTTTTCCTCCAAGGCAGCTTACAATTTCAAAATACTGAGGAAGGGATTCTGGGCACATTTAGACAGAAGAAAACTCCTACTGCTCCCAGCATTCCACAAAGTCATTTCACAGGCTTTTAAAAATCTAACTATGTGTAGGATTGAGGCCTAAAATAAGCAAACAGTGCCTACCCCAAAGCCCCCCCCCCAAGGCACAGAGGTCTTAAGTACTCCCAAGAGAAAGTGGGGGGGTGTCTCTTGGGGTTCGGGAGCGGACAGCATGAGCGCCCTGGCCTGGGCTTCTCCTCTTAAAAGATATGGAAGAAGGCACTCATTCCCTTTCCCAAACTCCAGTTTTTTCCCCCTATAGTAAAAGAGTGACAAGCAGAAATGGGGGTGAAAATAGAGCAGTTAGCAATACAAGTGCCAAGTTTGGGAACTGAATTGCCATCTTTTCTCATCAGCTCTGCTCCTGTGCCTTTATTAACAACGTCATACAACGAAAATGAGCGCGAAACTTTCCCCACCATGCAAGTGAATGGAATAAGGGGCCTTCTCAAACTAAGATGCTGGGGACCAGACTACAGAAGCGCAGCGGGGAAATGTAGGTGCACTGCCACTAACCCTCTGGGCCAAAAACGCGATGTCTTAGCACGGGAGAAAAGGCAGGATGACGCCCGCCCTAGAGTCCCGGAGCCCCCTGTGGCTGGTCATGCCACCCTCACCATAAACAACCATGTAGTTGCCAATGATGGTGGCGGAGTGGAAGGCCCTTTCGCGAGGTCCGCGGTGCGAGTCTTTGGCACGCAACGTGCTCCAGTAGCGCAGGCCCACGTGGAAGAGGTCGGTGGTGTTAACTCGGACACTGAACCTGAGGTTGGGGAAGAGTGTGGGCGAGTTATGTCTCCCAGGATGCCTTTCCGACTGTCCACCGTCTCCTTCCCCTTTGCTTGTCCCCCTTACCGGGCAGTGGAGGGCCGGTGTCCACCATAAACCAAGAGGGTGCGGGAGGCAGGGTGGAATACCATGGAGTGGCCGGCTGCGGCAGGCGCCTTGCCCCCCGACGGCACCACCGACTCCCAGCGCCACTGCCGCAGGTGGAAGCGGTACATCTGCGCGGAGAAGACGTCCACGGAGGTGCGGCCTGCAAAACGGGATTGCAGGGGAACTGGTGAGACTGAGACATCATCCACTGAAACGATGATACCTGCAGCTATTCCTATTCTACCGTTCTACAAGTGGAATTTGGGGGATGTGCCCACTCAGTGCTAGACTTTATGAGGCCCCGAGGAAAGAATTAGGACACTCCTATTAGCAGGTTGGGACTGCAGGTGGCGCAGTGGTTTAAACCGCTGTGCTGCTGGGCTGGTGGATCGAAAGGTCGCCGGTTCGAATCTGCACACGGTGTGAGCTCCCGTGCTCCGTCCCAGCTCCTGTCAGCCTTGCAGTTTGAAAGCATGCAAATGCAAGTAGATAAACAGGTACCACTTCGGTGAGCAGGTAGCAGCGTTCCGTGCACTTTGGTGTTTAGTCATGCCGGCCACATGACCGCGGAGACTGTCTGCGGACAAACGCCGGCTCCCTCGGCCAGGAAACGGAGATGAGCACCGCCCCCGAGATTCAGGCGTGACTGGGCGTAACGTCAAGGGGAAACCTTCACCTTTTTACCTTTATTAGCAGGTTCTGCTGCTGGGTCCTAGGCTAGCTTGGAAGCCGTCATGACGCTGGTGACAGGTAACAGCAGCCCTGGCTGGACACAAGCTCATGAGCAGCTGCCCCGCACTAAGCCAGGTCTTTGGTCTGCCCAGCCCAGGACTGTCGACACGGAGTGGCAGAGCTGGCTTGGAGGCCCTGGGAGATTTTCCAGGCCTACCTGGAGATGTTGGGGATCAGGTTGGACATACTCTGCACGCAAAGCAGGACTCTGACACTTAGCCATGGCCGGTGCTTTGAAAGCGCTTCTCCGCCAGGGGAACCCTTCAAACGCAGGCTGGCTGCCCATGCTAGGAAGCGGCACACAGAACAAGGGGTTCCTGTCTCCAGGACCCAATTTGGATTACCGTATTTTTTGCTCTATAAGACTCACTTTCTTCCCCCTCAAAAGTAAGGGGAAATGTCTGTGCGTCTTATAGAGCGAATGTGTGTGTGCAGGAAGTCTGTCAGATGTGCAGCCCATGGGGAAGTGATGGGGAATGTGCCTGTGATGATGTGCCCGTTTGATTCAGGATATTTTTTTCTTGTTTTCCTCCTCTAAAAACTGGGTGCGTCTTATGGTCAGGCGCGTCTTATAGAGCGAAAAACACGGTAATTAAAACATGAACTCAATGCAAGGAATGTCCTCCAGTTGTCTACGAAGCACAGCCTCCGACGGCTGCTCCTTTCTTCCACAATCGTCTCCCCAAACACCTGCGCACTCTCCCTCTGTCCTGAGCCATGTTTTGCTCATTCCTCTCCACATTTCAGTTTTGTAAATTCAATGTGCAAATGGATCCAGTTCACAAAGCCAAACAGAGCTGTGTGGAATACATAATGTACTTTGAGCACAGAATTTGGGATTTCTCTGAGTAGGGCTGCAGTGATCCAGGGCAGAAAACTGTGCAGTGGCAACCGTGGGGACCTCACCCACAGCCAGAATCCAAACTAGGCAATTCTCCGCCCCTCCCTGCTCTCCGCTCAGGGCTGTGATAGAGCCAAGCTCAGCCCAGACACGGGACACAGCAACTCACCTCCGAACACATACAGCCATTCATCCACCACTGCAGATGCGTGGCCGGCCAGCCCGGGAGGCGGAGGGAACCACGTGATGTTGAGAGGCTCCAACTCCCGCCAGCGCCCCTCCCGGGGAAGGTACATCCAGACATCGTTGGCGAGAAAGCCACTGGCCAACTCTCCCCCAAACAGGATGAGAAACCCCTCCCAGGCCACTGCTGTGTGCGAGTGACGTGCCGACTGTAAAGGGAACAAAAGGGGCAGCCATGAGAGAAATTCACAGTGGATCAAGGATGTTTGTCCTCCTCATGAGCATTCTAAAATTTCCTGGCTGGGAGGGTCCTCAAGAGGTCATCCAGTCCAACCCACGGCTCATGCTACCATTTTCCTGATTGGTGGCTGTATACTCCTGTTCGGCTGAAATCTCTGATCAACCAGACCGTGCTCCTGTCAGACAGCCATTATCATCAGGCATTTCCTCCTAAATACCTCCCAAATTATTTGAGGGATCGCGTTTACCCATTTCGGCCTGCCCACATGTAAAGATCAACAAAAGAAGCCCTTCTCATTTGCCCTCCTATGAAAGACGTTAGGTCAGAGTTGGGCTTTTCTGCAGTGGCCCTACGCATCCAAAATAAAAGTTCTTGGTGGGCCCACCAGACCCCCATCTGTGACAAAGGCCCCCAGACAAATCATTTTGCTTTGACCATCCCGATATGTTCACCGTTGTTGTTTTTTTATTGCTTTTTAGGACCAGGTTGGATCTTGCTATGTTTTTATGGCGGAATGCCACCTTGGGAGAGCTCCCAACTAAAAAGTGGGGAGAAGAAACAGTTTATGGAAATAATATAAATAAATAGCACTTTGTCAAAATCTCCTTTCTGGTAATTGGGGCCTGCTTATTTGGAGCTAAAAAGACACCCCTGCAAGCAGAATCCGTAGCAGAGTGCCCAGGCCCAGGATGCAGGCGCCAGGATGGGTCTGCGCCTGTGGGACACACACCCCCACATGCCATTTTCAGGTAGATGCTTCCAGTCTCTGAAGGGAAGCCCCCCCAGCCCCCGCATCATCAGATGATACTGTCCAGAGTGGTCCCCAGCAACAAGGGCACTTACCGGGGAGGGGCTGAGCACTCGTCGATGCCAGACGTTGGTGGTGAAGTTATAAAAGACAAGGTCACCAAGGGCTGTGTTTAAATCCAGACCTGGGGAAGGAAGCAGAAGCAGCCTGCAAAAGCAGAAGTGGGGAAGGACACCCTGGCCGGATGATCCAGGGCTCTAAGCACGTTATATTACCATGCTCCATTCTGGACATTAAGAACCACCCTGGGGGGTCAGAGCACAGGTCCAGCACTCTGCACACAGAGGCCTGCCAGCTGCCCATGCAAAACCCATGAGAAGCCACAAGCCACCTGGGAGACCACCGGAATCAAAGGCACGAAGCAAACCTCCTAGAGAAAGCAACACCATCAGCCACCAGCATGAATCAAACAGAGAGACCAAGCCAGGCTGCTTCCTGTGGGGCAGAATCCCGTCCGTTGAACCTGCTGCTCCAGGCGGCTACCAGACCCTTCCTCCACCGGCCAGCCCTGGCTGCCAGGCTTCTTGCTGATGCGGTCTTTGCCTTCGGGGGCATGCGTGCAGCATCCTGAAGCAGTCAGGGCAATGGTGCTCGGCCATCGAGAGAAGCAAACACCTGGCTGTTGAAGGGGCCCCACAAAGCCCCAGACAACCCGCCTGCCTCTTGCCTCCCTTCCAGCTGCTCCGCCAGCCATGACCTCAAAGGAGCCCTTCAGCTGGGCCAGCCACTCAAAATTAAACTAAAATCAGAGGCACGTGATCAGGAACTGCACACGGTATTTTTGTTTCCCCCACTGTTCAGACTGCAGGGGGGAACTTGTGTGGCTGAATGCTCTCCCATAGGAAAAAAACCTGCAATACGTAGAGCGGCAGGGAATATTCTCCTTGGCATTTGGTTTGCTTTTACGCCGGATTTTTTTAAACATGAAGGATCAGGCCATCCTGGCGTGTGCCAGCTGTTCGGCCTGGCAGGAGTGGGAGCGCGTGATCCTGCCAGTGAGGCGTTTCCGCTTCGAGCCGCCATAACGGCCTGCCCATCTTTCCTGCAAAGGGGTCAGCTGCTGCCTTCACTCTGCCGCCCAAGGAAGAAAACTCCTGACCTCCAAAGATGTACAGTGCTCCGGTGGAGGGCAGGAAAGCACCAGCAGCAGCTGTCCGGGGCCGGAAGCGGGGATCCCAGGCGCTCACATTGTACCATTTGCCAGCTCCTTGGTTCTCGCTCAGGGCTAAGTCACACGCCCGGCCCACAAATCCAGGCTCACACTGGCAGTGCCCTGACTCCTGCGGGGAGAAGCAGAGCAACAAAACACGTCCCATCAGGCTGACGGAACCTAAGCGAGCGTGCTCCCTGCGGAACGCACACGCTCTCTGGCGCCCGGCTTCCAGCCCCCCGAGATGGAAACGCGGCCTTTTGTATCCTGAAAGCCAAGGGGCTTTTTGAATCTGAAGGACAACTGAAGCTGAAGCTGGTGCTGGTGCGTGGGCAGCAGGCCTTACCTGGCTGCAGGAACCATGGTTCTGACAGTAGATGGCGCAGTCGGGCACGGAGCAGTCGTCCCCACCCCAATCCTGGAAGCAGGCACAGCGCCCGTCGTTGCCACAGATGCCGTGTCCCGAGCAGCCCATTGGGCAGAGCGAGATGGTGTAAGTGGCATTGAAGCCCAGCAGGTTGTAGTTGGCATCGCTGAACAGGTGCAACAGCATCTGCAAAGCGTGGGGGAAGAAGCGATGAGCACTCCCAGGATGCCGGAGTCAAGGTGCCAGGATGGTGCTGCTGGCATCCGCTAGGGGACCAGGCCGAATGCTGCCAAGGCGGGGTCCTGTTCCACAAAGCATTCATACAAAGTGATGCCTGTAGAAGCGACCGTTTAGCATTGCTATATACTGACCCCAGGGCCAAGCACAATTAGAGACACAAATTACGACAATCTGCTGTGCATTTACCTTGGAGTAAGCCCTGTCCAATCATATAATTCATTCTTTCCCGGTTTACTCCAGAGTTAATAAACTTGTCTGCTATTTAACTGCAGAAAATAGGATTGTGTTTAAGTCTGGCATAAACACAGCTCCTCTCTAACGCTGGCTTAAGATCTCAGGCCGACCCCTGCCAAGAAGTTGTCATGCCAAGATGCAAGAGCTGAACAACTCCTTCTGGGGTAAGCTGGGGGACACTGAATTCAGCCAGAATGCTTTTCTCCTAGCTTAGATGTTGAGGAGTTTCCCGTCAGGGAATTTCCATTGAGGAGGAAGGCATGCTTTGCATAAAGCGTTTTCAGTCTGGAGGGGTAGGATGGCGTCCCCATCACAGAGAAATGTCCCACAATAGAATCTCTGCTTCCCTCTGCCTCCTACCACCTCTGGCCTGGGATAAGAGCCCAAATGTGGAGGAAGAGTCCTTTTCTCTTCTGACTGCCCCATTTCCCCCCGTCTCTCTCTGACACTCCTTTATGACACCCTCATCTCTCCCTCTCTCACTCCCCCACCATCACACACACCCCTCCAGATGGCAGCCAGGAAAGATTAACAGTGCCAGTCCAGAGCGTGAAACTGATGGCTTGCAGAGGGGTTTTAAAATTCAGCTGAGGACTGCATGCCGCCCTGTCTGGCTGGCTGCTTGCCTGCCCCTGCTTTAAGAGAACGGGGGCATTCCACATCGAGGTCTCCAGCTCTGTGGGAGCAGCTCCCTGCCCCATGGGTCAGTACCTTGCCCGAGGCTGCTTCAATGGTGGGGGGCAGTGTGCTGCCACTGAGGCTGGCCAGCAAAGGGCTGCTGGGGGAACCGCCGTCATAAACGAAGAGGTAGTCGTAGGTGCATTCGGTATCCATGAACATGAAGGTCAGGAGGATGCGGTAGCTGCTGCTGGGGGCTGAGGAGGGTACAAAAGGGGAGGTGGGTTGGAGGACCAGTCCCACGGCCAATGGGGCAGCTGTTTACTGGTCCCCAAGAGTCCAAAATCCTATAAAGATGCTTCTGATAAGAGGCACAGGACCTCTTTCCATTAAAAGAAAAAAATGCACAGTCATCCCAGAATGCTGGCTTACATGCCCATTTGTGTTTGCAATTATATTGCGGCCGACACTTGACAAGGGTTCCCAAGTTTATAATTGATTGACTGACTGAGGAAAGAGGCAATACATTAAAAATAAAGCCAAGGTACATCAAGGTTCCCTAACCTGGTATGCGGAGTTGCAGCTCCCATAATTCCCAGCCAGCATGGCATGAACAACACACAAAGGGAACCCATGATTGGTTATTGAGTTGTAAGCTATGGATTATTTATGGGGAACAAAGCACAGCCAGGTCGAGGCAATAACCTACATTTCAGCAATTGCTGGCGGTTCAGCGACAAGCCACACTCAACTTCTGAGGGCGGGTTCTTATGTTCTGTTAGCCCTGGCTCCTGACTGGGTTCACACAATCATAGAGTAAATTCGCCCATGATGGCTTGCTTGCCCTGCTGTGAGTGACAGCTACATTCTGCCGGGAATTTGCATCATCATTCTTGCCACGCAGAATCCATGGGCTAATTTAGGATTCTGGAGAGCTTCTTTACTATAGCAACAGCCACTTTCTCATATGACATGGCTGGCAAGACCAACTATGTGGATTCTTCGGGCATGTGTGAAGGGAGACGAGGCAGGGAATCCTATTCTCCCTGCATGATGGTGTGAACAAGCCGACTGTCTCTGCTATCGGAGGGATAAAGCAGCTATCATAAGCTAAGGGCTTCTGAGGGGACACAGAGAAAGAAACATTATTCGGAGCCCAGGCAGTTCATGCACTCCAACAAGGTTGCAGCAAGTGGGCAGGCCTGTGCTTTTGAGGGCGCCATGAACTTGGGAAAACGTCAACCGCCATCACCAGCCCCCAAAAGAAAGAGAGTGCCCCCCGTCGTATCCTCACCTTCCACGAGCCACTCGCAGTCCCCATTGACTGAATAGTTGCCTGGCCCATCCGTCACATAGCCAGATACACTGCGAAGCACCTGGCGGTGTCCCTTACAGTCACCCCCATGGGACCGCTGGATGCAGCACAGGGCAAGGAGCAGTGTAGTCAGCAGCCCTGGGCAGCGGGCCTGTGAGGGATCCATGATGGTTTTCGGATCTCCCCTCCAGGCAGGAGAGGCTTAGTCAGCACAGTCCAAAAGGTGGAGGAAATGCCATAGCTGAGCCTAAAAGAACCAGGTGAGAACTTTAGAACTTGCAGGTGTAGTAAACTGCCTGGAGGGGCCATAAGGAAAGTATTCGAGACAGTACATCCTCACTGTCCAGTACATCCAGTACATCCAAAGCACATGCATATTTTGATATACATCTCATTGCCACAGATTGATCTCAGACATAGTTTGCTCCAGGACTTATTATGAAATAGGAAGTACAAATTTGTGTCCTCAAGATACCTCCCACTACCTCCACCCAGTCAGACACACACTTTCACACTTGCCTGTGCTCTGAAAATGGGGCAAGGGGCCACAAGGCAGGCCGCTGAAGCCAAAGTGGCATGGGGATTAAGAGTGCTCGAATGGGAACCGGGGGATATGGATTCTGGTCCCCAGTTGCCAGCCCTCCCTAGAACTGATGCTCTGCTGGGCATCAAAACAAGCCTGAAGAGCAAGCGCAGTTGCACTGCAAAGCGGAAAAGCATCGCTGCTTTGGAATCAACGGCCCTTTAAAAGGAAACTTTAAAGAGGACGCGAGGAAACAGGTCCCTATTAGAACCGGGTGTGGATGTGGGGTGGCACCCCACAGATGCCCAGTTAAACTGCAGCACGGCATCTTCGTGCATGCAAATGCCACTTTGCAAGGAACCTGCAGGTGGAAAGGCCAGAGCTGAGGGGGAGCCGAGTGCGAGTGCCGGGCGGGGGTACCTATACGGAGAAACCCCACAAATTGCTGACTTCCAAGCCGGAGCAAAGCTGGGGGGGGGGAGGGGAGGGGAGGGGAGGGGAGGGGCGCCTCCACGCGGGTGTCAAAGGTGGGGGACCCGCGGGGAAATACGCTCCCCTGCCAAGGCTGGAGGGGACACCCCGCCGCCGCCCCAGTGACCCACCTCCGCAGCTGCCGGCGGCTCCTCGGCCCATACGGAGGCGCAGCCCAGGACGGCGGAGGGCAAAGAGACGAGAGGGACGGACAGGCCGCGGGAGGAATGGCGCATAGAGAGCGGAGAACAGAGCGGGCCGAGGGCGAGGACGGGGCTTTTCCTGCGATTCCGCGGGAAGGAAATCGGCGCGACACAACCATAGAGGCTGGTGGGAATGGGAGGCTAGAGCGAGACGAGAGGCGGGACGGTTGCCCTGGCAACGGGAGCGACCACATGTACATTCGTACGGGTTTCTGTTTAGAGCGGAGAAAAGCTTTCCCCACCTCGCAAGCGAGCGTGAAGATCATGATCAGATAAATATATAAATAAATAAGCAGGCTCCAGCTGTCACCATTTACTAGGAACAACGCCTATTTTCTTTTCCTAATTTGCCGCCCATATTTGCTTTTTGGAAAGCTGGCTGGTGATGCTACAACTGTAACTTGTCAGGTTCAGCCACCTTCCCTGATGAGTCGAGCCTGCATGCAAATGAAGGTGCCATGTAGCAGCTTGGCCTGTCATTTCATACATTGCATTATTGAAATATATTTTAAAATATTAATACCATCTTGTAAGATAATCATGTTTTTCTACTATTTCTTTAACTGTACACCACCTTGGCTTTTAAATGAGGGGAGGAGCGACTATTGCAATGTCAAGGAATATAAATTGAGTGGCCTGCTTTGCATTGGTGCTCCCCTTTATGAAAATAAAGGCAATAGAAGCAGGCCGTTACTTTCATGAAATACGGGATGGGATGAAGCACTAATGTTCCTTTCTACACTGGACTGCACTTCACACATGCAACTTTTAATGTCTTGTGTGTATTTGTTTGTCTGGATCCTCTGAAAGCAGTATTGTCCCCACCTTGCAAGCAGCAGGAAGCTGAGAAGGTGGAAAGAGTTCCCTTCACCTGAGACTGGCAGATTGTGTATTAGTGGGGTGGGGGGGAAGTTCAGATAGGTACATCGAAAGTCTGAATGGCTGGGCACTCCCATTGGCAGCAGTCCCCCAGTCCCCTACTGCAATCACCTTGGGACTCCCTGTCTCCCTTCAGCCCAGGTGAGAGCAGCTCTGACCAAGTAAACTTGCCAAGGGAAGTTGCCAAGGGAAGGGAATCCCTTGCCAAGGGAAACCCTCTTCACCCCATGGATGCTTGTCTTGCCTGCGCAGCATCCACATTAGTCACATTCAATAACAAACCACACTCAACCCATTATGTTTGAACCCAGTCTGTATGTGTTAGCTGAAGGTGCCTGGCGTCATCAAGATGCATGAAACTTATCACTCATGCACAGGTGAGTGTCAACTGGCCCTCCACCCCCATTTTTGCAGGCCTCAACAAAAAACCAAAAGAAATTCACAGAAAGAACTTCTGGCAAAGTCCCATATCTAGCTGCTCAGATGTATTTTCCTTGTGGGGTACTTAAGGTTTACTTGTGACTACTGTACAGGTATTCCTTGTGGAGTCCCTGCCTAACCTAGGAAGCTAAGCGGGGTTGGGCCAGGTTGAAATCTGGATGGGTGACTTAATGTTGTGAACCAACCAGAGAGCTTTGGCTATGGGTGGTATAGAGATGATGATGATGATAAATTTTGCTCATAGTGAAGTGATTGTGTGGTTGTTTCATCATGGGATTTATAGAATGGCTGAGGCATTTTCTTAGGTTACTGCAATATGTGAAGGAGAGATGGCAAAATCAGCACACACAGAGCAGCTGCCACAAACGGATCATTATTGGAGGGCTTTTCCATGCAGAATTTTGAGGGAACCATGAGAAGAAAAGCGGATGGTATCCCCCCCCCGCTCCCCCGCATATCCACTGGTTATGGATGCTGACTAAGCAGTGTGGGTTCTCGCATTTAGCCACAGCTTGGTGTGTAGAAATCAATGGGCATTCACAACCCAGAGACCAGAAGCATCTCGCCCAATCGCTGCTGATAAAGTCGCTGTTAATGGCAGAGCTTCAAGAGTTGGTTGCCATATGGGCAACCCTGCAGCAATGCAAGAGGCAGTCCTATTGTGAATTAATCAGGGCACATCTAGACTACCAATTTCAACCTATCTTTAAGGCAATGTAACCATAGTGATGCTGAGATCTGGAGCATTTCCCTAGTCCTTCCCTTTCTCAGAGGTTAATTTGTCTCTTCAAAACCAGGTGTGGAATTCACAGTCACGCACAAGCACGGGGGGGGGGGGGGGGCGACAGACCCACCTGGGCCATCCTCTTTTGTGATTAACAGCTCTTTAAGTGGATCCATGAGGACAATTAGAGTCACCTTGTGGAAATAGCTCTCCCCCATTTCACATCGGCCTGATTCCCCCAAAACAGTCACATGCTTTCCCAATGAGATAGAAACACAAGAATTCTCTTTATTTTGGCAAAAAACCCACTCTGGTGGATTTTAGAAATTCACCGTCATCAGGGGGCAGAACCCACGGCATCATCACCGAGAGGGCAACACCATCACCCCCAGGCAGTCAGGGCAAAGGGATGGAGGAGAGTCCTTTTGCCATTGTAGGCGAGTGGGCAAGGGAAGGGCAGCATAAGACGGAAGGGACACAAAAAGGGCTCGGATGCATGATCACAAGGCCCATCTGGGCTGGCCTGTCTGTAGCGTCTCCTGTCTGCATCCAAACGGGAAAATTGTTCGATCAAACTGGTGGTCGGGAAAGACTTGGTCAGTCTACAGGAAAAGGCAGCCACAAGTCGGCCTGTCACTCTAAATGAACTACAGCTAGGAGAGAATCACTGCCCATGTTCACCTGGTTTCTGGCTTCTCCCAAGGGAAAACTTCCCAGAGGTGGACAGCTGAAGTCCATCTCATGGGGGAGCACAGCAAATGTATCATACAGTGGGGACTCGCTCCTTCTGTCCTACTAAGTGGGCAAGGGATGGGAAGAATCGCAGTCCATACGCCTGGCTTCTCTGTACTCTCACTAAAAGAGCCATTCTGCAAGATTCAGGGAGATATGGGATAGATCAACCCTCTGATATGATTGGGCACCCAAGGAAAGAAAAGGTGGCAGACGGAACTAGGAAGAAGGGGGGCAGAAGAGAAACCAGGGAGCGACTGGAGGCAGAGAGCCCCAGAAAATGTAGAATGAGGAGGCAGGGAAGCCACAAAGGACTGGGAGAGTGAAGAGGACCCTACACAGGCCGGGCACCGGTTGTGTGCATGCTAAAATACTCGGTGTAGCCATTGTGTTGGTGAAGTTGGGGTGCATGGAGCTGATAGGGGGGTGGCTGGCTCTCACTTCCCAGGGTGGGTTTTAACAGCACAGGGGCACCGCTCAACTCTGAGGTGGTGACCACGCAGCTGGGGGTCAGGTTACGATCCGCAGACGAGGTTTCCTCCAGCTGTTTCCGGGGCTAGATGGGGAAAAGCAGAAGAACAGCTGAGTGAGCGTTGGCAGGGGTGGAAAAAATGCCCCCTAGAAAACCACCATTGCTTCCCTCCACAAACCAGATTGCAATTGTACTGAGGGGACAAAGCAGTTCTTGGGGCTTATAAGGCTCAGTACAGGCCTGTATAGTTCATATAATAAATGAATAAATAAATAATCCAGATGGGCTCTAGCCCCTTTCTCATTCCAGTTGACTTGAGAATGATTCATGGTGCTGTCAACTGCTTTATCTGGGGCCAATATTTTAATGTGATTCATATTTGCTGCTGATGTTTTTATCTGATTTGTTTGATTTATGTGTTGCTTTTGCTTTAATATTTTAATATTACTTTGGTATAATCTTATCATGTGATTTTACTGACTACTATAAACCAGCTTGGAAGGATCACTTATCCTGAATACATTAGAATCAGTCTGCAGATACATGTGTAAATACATGCATTTACATACACGTCAGTACATGCGTTCATTAAAATTCACCCAGACTAGACGCAATGTGCGCTTATAGAATCATGGAATAGCCGGATTGGAAGGGGTCAAAAGGCCATTGGGTCCACCCCACGGCCATTGCAGGACACGAAGTCCCTAACTTTATTTATTCATTTCTTTATTTACAGTTTGTTTAGACAACACTTGCGACCCTCTAGTTTCATTTCTGTGTCTAAAGACCACTTTTGGCAAGTTGTCGGTGCGGTTTGACAGCGGGGGAAATGCAGTGTTTTCCTGAAAAGGCACAAAAGAAATCCCTTTTCCCGTCACGTTTGTATCTGCATTGTTCCGCTATCCCACAGCGCCACCTAGAGGTTATGTGCAGCAAAGCAGCAAAGGAGACACTTCTCAGGTGCTGCTCAGATTTCAATTCTCCAACAAGACCAAGAGTAGATACAGCAGACTGATGGCCTTGTGCAGGAAAACTCTGAGGCTACAATAATGAAACATGGTTTCCCAAGCACCTGGCAAGCCATGATGCGCAGCTGGTTGGCTGCGATTCAGCTTGGTAATTCGCTATTCTGACCCCCGGCTCCAGCCGACTCCGCTCAGGGCATGCCTACCTTATGACAACCTGCACCTGGTGAGCCACCATGGCTCTGCAAACCCACCTAGCACAAGGACATCCATCCAAGGCCAGGCCAGGTGCAGCCCCCCCGGGATGTCAGAGACCCCATGAAGAAGCCTATCACTAACAGTGGCAGAACACAAACTCAGGACGCAGAGCGGGAGGGGGAACCCCCCAGGACTCCCCGGTTCTCACGTTGCTGGTGCTGCTCCCCGTGCTCTGCGGGATGGAGAAGAGTTCGGTGAAGTTCGGCACCGAGTCACTGATGAAAGTCACATTGCCGTACACATGGTGTGGGAACTTGGACCCCGCCACTGCCTCTTCCACAATCCCGATCTGTGATGTCCGCACGTGGTAAGGGAAGTTCTTGTTGGCTGCCGAGGGCCGTGTCATAATCTGAAGAAGAAGCCAGCTGGGTGAGCAGGTGCAAGCTCAGCTGTGCACGCTTCCTCCAGAGGAGACAGCCCCTTCTTCTTTCACCTCCTGTGCCCAATTAGGGTATGTGCAAGCAACCTGGGGCACAATCCTATGGAGGCTGAGACAGAAGAAAGTTCCCAGCATTCCTCAGCCACCATGTCTAAGCTTGCATAGGATTGCATTTTCCTATGAAGATCACCGCCTCTGCTATTCTTGTTTAGACCAAACACGACACTCGTCAAGGCATGCTGGAACTCGGAAATTACCATTGGTAAAGGACTCCAGAGCTCAGGGAAGAAGCTTTTGTACTCATCAGGATTATTTACCCATAGCTCCACTCTCAGTTGCAATGCATGGCTGTGAAAGCTGGACCATAAGGAAGGCCGAGCGCCGAAGGATTGAGGCCTTTGAGTTGTGGTGCTGGAGGAGACTCCTGCGAGTCCCTTGGACCGCAAGGCGATCAAACCAGTCAGTCCTAGAGGAGATCAACCCTGACTGCTCTTTGGAAGGCCAGATGCTGAAGATGAAACTCAAATACTTTGGCCACCGAATGAGAAGGAAGGACTCCCTGGAGAAGAGCCTGATGCTGGGAACAATAGATGGCAAAAAAAGAAGGGGATGGCAGAGGATGAGGTGGCTGGATGGAGTCACTGGGGCAGTGGGTGTGAGCTTGAGTGGACTCCGGGGGATGGTGGAGGACAGGAAGGCCTGGAGGAATGTTGTCCATGAGGTTGCAATGGGTCGGACACAACTTCGCGACTAACAACCACTCTCTCCAACTCCAAATCAGGGCTTCCCTCCACTAAATAGAAGTCAATTACAAAAACTGGCCAATGGAAAGGAAGCCTTCAAGGGCAGATCATCAAACAGAGGCATTCTCTCAAATGATCAAGATGCCATCTTGGTTGCATGGGGAACCCATGGTCTTCTGGATGTGGTTGAACCCTAGCTCCCATCAATTCCAGATATGACTAATGAGCCACCCCGGGGCTTTGTTGCAATGGGGGCAGCATACAAATGTTTTAAATAAATAAATAATGATCGGGGATAGTGGAACCTGTGATCCAACAATACCTGGAAGGCCACAGAGTCTGCACTCAAAGTGCCAATCTAGAGGCCATGGAGGGATTCAACACTAAATAAATGTTTAGCCCCCAGCTTAGTAAACAGTATATAAAAGGTTTTTTACTTTTTAAAAAAAGAAATAGTAAACCAATTTTGGGTAGGGCCTTTCATCAGTAGACAGAGTTAAACTGCACCTTATACAGAAAGGGCTCTTAAAATCAGTGCTGGGATGACGCCCAAAGGGGGCTCCAGATCCAATCTTTCCTTGAAGGCCTTTTTGCGATCAAGATGGCCTCCCATAAGTACTTTCCCAGCCATGGGGGGGAAAACATGGAAACCTTGAATTTTCCTTCTACAGTGAGCTTCTGAGGAGTAGCCGTGACGACCAAAATCGCTCTCAGGAGGCAGGTCCAGGGTGCCTCTCCCCGGACCGCAGCTGTAATCAGAGTTGCAGGGTCCCCCGTCCCTCCCGTGCAATGGGAGCTCCGTGCACACCAAGGTCATGGGGAACTGCTGGCAACCCTCACCAGGAAGACGGCATGGGCATACAGGTGAATGCCCAACTGGATCCCGTTGACTATTTTCTCTCGGGCCCACTTGGGGATGCCGAAGTTCGCGATCAGCGCAGTCACCGGGACAGCAAAGAACCTGCAAGAGAGCAAGAGGCTGCCGCGTGCTTGCACATGGGCCACGCTGCCCATTCTTGGGTGGGGGTAGATGCCCCTCCCCTTGCCCCCTTGCCCCAATCTGCTTATTCTGCCCCCACCCCCGTGGCTTCTACCATCTCTTCCCTGCCCCTTGGAGATGCAGCCTGCATCATGCGGGACCCTGAATTGTCAGGCACAGTCCCTTGTTCTCCTTCCTCGCTTTTCTTTCGGTTTATTCAGCACGGCAGCCCATCTGCCAGTCTAGTGGCAAACTTTGACCTAGCCTCCCAGGAGCGAAAGGAGAAGAAGCCTTGGGGCACGGAGCCACGTCCTTCTAAGCTTTGCCTTAGGCACCCAAAGCCAGTTTTCCTGCCCCTTCCTCCCTCTGAAATTCACTCACCAGAGGGTGTAAGCGGCAAAGAAGGGCACGTAGAAAGGTTGCTTCTCCGGGAACTGTTTGAGCGTGATCAGGATGGCATAGCAGAACCAGACGTACGCCACGAACTGCAGGGCGATCAGCCCGTATCCAGCTGGTGACTCGTACGTGTACAGCACCTGTGCCTGATCGAAAAACTGAGCCCCAAAGGGAAGGAAGTGGGTGAGGGATGTGGAAGGAGGCCGGAGGGCTGCAGCCGACACCAGATGCGGCGCCGGCCATTCGGGACTGGGGAGCTGAGCCAAAGTGCCCTTTGAGTGGTGGGCACAGTTCTCTGCCTTGGCCTTCACAAGAAGTCACCACTTTCCATCAAATCCGTTGCCCATGTAGCCCAGTGTGTCTGCTCTGACTGGCTGCAGCTTTCCGGTCTCGCCTGCTACCCAGTCCTTTCCCGGCAAACGGCAGAGACTGAACTGGGACCATTCCGGACCCTAAGGATGTGCTTTGCTGGAGAGCGTTGCTCCTTCTCCATTCCCATCCCCGAAAAAGAAGGCTAAGCTTTCCTTTTTGATAGCTGAACTATGATGGTTCTCTAGGGGAGGAAGATCCTGAGCACATGGTCAGAAATAGATTTGGGAAAGCAGATGCAGGACTTCAGGGAATCTAAATTTCTCAAGTTCATTGGGCAAACAAATTAGAAACTAATGAGCTTCCGTTAGCCCTCCCTGGTGTGACGAGCAGGGTGGGAAGCAAGCATCCTTGACCCCACAGCTGATGTAGCCAATGAGCCGGCTTCAGCCCCCTTATGTGGAATCTGGGGGGAGGATGGATGATTCAGGTTATGCAACGGAAGGTCTCAAAGCAGCAGGACTGGGCAGGAGACTCACCTCGGCCTCGTAGATGAAAAGCACGACGTGTGTGATGGTGTAGAGCGTCATGTACACGGAAAGCTTGATGGAGCCAGTGTGGCTGATCCGGCCCCTGAAAAACAGGGAGCCCATGAGCTCGGGTTGGAGCGGAAAGGAAGCACAAAGCTCTCGGGAAGCTCCCTCCTCGCATGGCGGCTGCAGCCACCACACTGCACGTCTTCCCCTGTAACTGCAGCCCCTCTGAGCTGCCCGTCCCCAGTGAATTCTAAGAGTGGTCGTCCCAGAAGATCTGGGGAGCAGCTGGTTGGGGCAGCGAGCTCAGTCTGAGCACTTGATCTTCCAGATCGCCTCCCTTTTTAATTCTCTTTTCAAAGCCACAACACAAGAAAATGTTTGCATTTGCACATTGCGGGTTTGGATATGGCCAAAGTCAGCGGTGTGTCTTTTGTCTCCTGATTGTAAAAATGGGATTAATGGCCAGGAGGGAGTTTGATTTCAGGAAAAAAAAAAAACACCCAGGTAGCAAGATTAAAAGTTGGAGACAGCAGGAGGTGACGTACTGGTGAGCAAAAAGCCAGCTAATGGAGGGGAGGGTCAGATGCAAGAGACCGAGGTTTGGGGCTCCAAGTGAAAGAATTGGGGCTCCAGCCCTGGGTGGTCTTCTTCACACACTGCCTTTGTGCTTGGGAGCCCCCCCAGGCCCCCCACTGCACCATGGCCCCGAGATGCTTGGCTGCCAGGCAAGGGGAGGGTGGCATGACACGAAAGAGGAGGAGCGGAGTAGTGAGAGGAACGCCCCTGCAGGGTGCTTTGTCCGGGGCCCGCCAAAACCAGGCGCCGGCCCTGCTGGTCAGCATCCTCCAGAAGCCTGTCCACTTTCCTTGCAATGCAGCGGATCTGCCTGCAGGGGGAAGGGGTAGCCTCGCAACGAAGAGATGAATACTGCACAGCCTGCAGACTGGCGGTTTCGAGGCTGCTTTCGCTCCACAGTTCATATACTGTTCAGCTTTTCAAGCCTTTCTGTTAGCAGTTTACCCTAGAGATAAGTAAGGAGGTGCCCTTACACAAAAGGCCTCTTCTCCTGCCTTCGGTCTCCATTTCCCGCACCTGCTGCTTCTGTCTTCATGCCCCTAAAGGGTGTCCCTGCAGCCCCCTCTCTTTGGAAGCCCCACATTCCCAACATCCCCAACGCTACAAAGCAGATGTTTCTGGATGAGGACTTTATGCGCAATCGCCCTGCCTTGTCCCCAGATATTCATGGAGCTGGTGGGGCCAGATAAAAACTCTTCAACATGTGACCCTCTCACCTTTCCATACCACTTCTGCAGTTTTTCTTAAGCAATCAAAGACAAGATGCAGTAGCTGAACAGCTTCCTGACTGGCCATGCTAGGAGGCCCAGTAAATCAAGTCCTTGTATATCTTAAAGGAGTCTAATTATCCATTACATACAAATGAGCCCTAATGCCATTGGAATACAGCATTTTGGAATGCTGAAGTATTCAGCAAAGTGGGAGGAGAGCTTCCCCACTTCCTTCTTTTGTCGGTTTTTTTTTGGTTCCAAATTGTCCATGCAGCCTTCCAGGGCAGGACCGACAAACATCTAAGCCGCACGTGGCAGAATAAGCCGTACCATCTAAGTTGAGCTGGAAAGCTCATCACATTCAGAGGTGAGGCACCCAAGCCCCTAAGTCCAGAGTCCGAAATTAGCTAAACAAAGAGTGCCTAAGTTGGAAGAATACTCTTGCCCAATAAAGATACCTCCAGTCCACCACACCGACCAAAGCCATTTGGGGTGCCTTGGGCCAAAGAACTGGTAGGCGGAGAAAGAGTTCAGCCTTTCCTTCCTCCTTAACCCCAAATCTCCCTCTGTTTTCAGCATCCTCGCCCAGACATTTCATGCAGGAAGAGCCCTCGGCACACAGAAATAGGCATCCTCCTTCAGCCACATGGGTACCTTGTGACTGTGAATCCTTTTCCCAGCAGAATGAGCATCAAGAGGAAGATCAAGAAGCTGACGGAGAAGAGGAGCTTGGCTGGAGGGTCGATGGAGGGGGAGAGAAGGAGAAGGTCAGTCCAGAGCATTAGAGAGGTCATTTTGGGCTAAGGGATTCAGAAGGATCTGAGTATTACAGGCAGTTGCCCAAGATTAGGTGATGGCAGTGAAATGCCCAGAGGTTTCCAGATGTTTTCTAGACTCCCCTGAAGGGCCAACAATTTAGTTTGGGAGATTTGTGATTCTTTTTGACTCAGCAGCATCTGGGGGAGCTCAGGCAGTGGCCAGCAGTGTCTTTTGTCAGCTTAAGCTGGTGTCCCAACATCTCAAAAGGACAGACCTGGCTGCTCTAGTGACATTCATGTTGGATTATTGCAAGCATCTCTATTTGGGGCTACCTTTAAAAACGGCTCAGAAGCTGTAATTGCTACAGAAGAGGGTCACTTGAGTGCCGGGCGATGCCAGGCAGCCGGCCTATGCAACACCTGTATCATACTGGCTGGCAGAGCAGTTTCAAGGGCTGGTATTAGCTAGTTTGACTGCATCCCGAGATGTACATCAAAGGCCCTGCTGTTGTCGAAGCAATTGTATAGAAACAAGGACAGGGCCTTCTCGTAGAAGTGGCTTCCCTCTTGCGCAGCCCTGTTCCAGTTCATATCCCCCCCAAAGTACAGGTGTTTGGCTGAGCCATAAAGATTTACCTGTTTGCGTTGGCTTATACTTGAGTTAGGACTTTATTGGGTGTCGTGGTGTAGATGCTGCTACTTGGCTTCAATTATTAATTTCGTTTTTTTAATTTTTGGTTGTGTCATTGCTTAATTGGAACTTGCCTTTTTCAAAATTTGCTGTAGGTGGCCTTAAGATGTTTTTCCCCTAAAAAGCAGCACAAGTCTTTAATTAATTAATTAGTGTCAAGTTAACTCTACAGAATTTCAGGCAGGCTTACCATGACTTGCCCATGGGAGGCCTGTCATGAGTGGAACTGACTGGAGCCAGGGGGTCAGACTAGATGGCCCGGGAGACCCCTTCTGACTTGCTCTGTTTCTATGTTTCTATTTTCTAGCTGCACCTGGAAATGCTGAGGGCTGTATAATATGGGATTTCCTGCATTTTGGAGAGTAAGGAATAGATCTCTTAGGTGGAGAGGACATGTTAAAGTAATGATGCCGACACTCCTTGATTTCTTCTGAAGGACCGTAGGAATACAATCGATAAACGCCAGTCAAGATGTGAGCTGGGCTGTATGTGGGAACATTCACTGCATGCATTCCTTCATGCTGTGGCACCTACCCAAGATCTTGAGACTGCCTTTTCCAATACCATCACTTGCATACTGGCCCCAGTAGATGCAGAAGAACATCAGACTGAGAACTGAGGAGAGAAGAAATTGTAAGTGAAACGTGTGTAACTGAGCCAGAAAAAGGACAGGGTATCTGTTTGTCACTCTGCTCTCACCTGCTGGAATTTGTTCACCAACTATAAAAAGGTTAAAGTAAAGGTTTCCCCTTGACATGGTCCAGTCACGCCTGACTCTCGGGGGCGGTGCTCATCTCCCTTTCCTGGCCGAGGGAGCCAGTGTTTGTCTGCAGACAGTCTCCGTGGTCATGTGGCCGGCATGACTAAACACTGAAGTGCACTGAACGCTGCTACCTGCCCACCGAAGTGGCACCTGTTTATCTACCTGCATTTGCAGGCTTTCGAACTGCAAGGCTGGCTATATGAGCATTCTAATTACTATCTCTCATGCCCCCCTCCTTTTGTCCCCCTTTGTCACCCACCCTCACCTGCCAAAGGAATTGACAACAATTGAAGCTTGAATCAAAATGCTGAAATTCATCATCGTTCAGTGTTTACTAATATGAAAACGTGAGCACCTTCTAACAGCATTCTGCAACCTGAATTGGTTAATCAGTGTGGAATGCAAAATGTTGAAGAAGTCTTCCCATTTAGCCCTTCAATATGTGAAGGAAGCTTGAACACGTGTGGGAAAAGCCTGGGAGATCCCTCAACAAATTCACATGAGAGAGACAAAGGCCTTAATCGACATTTCTTCTCCCTCAACAGGTCCCTGAGAATTAGAGGAGGGGCAGGTCTTGCGGAGAAGTCTGTCCACCACTACAGCTCCAAAGGATTCTTTGACGGCTGTATAGGTTTTCCATCAATTTACGGTGGTATTGTAGATACACCATCAGAAGACATGGGGCAGAGCCGGAGAACTCCCAATGGTCAGAAAAGAGGCTTAAGTCATGCGGATCACTTTTTGCTTCCCCCCAAAAGCAGCAGAAGCACAATAAATGATGCAAAATAAGCAGATTTACAAAACCCTGCTGATCCTTCCGCTGAATACAAGCCCCAGCAATACATATTTCCTTGGTGCAGAGTAAGCAATACGACGGATGATTTCTGTGGTTTTTTCCAGGTTCTTGAAAACTGACTGACTGTCCTTCCTGTCCAAGCTCACCCTCAACTCCAGCTGCTGTCATGAACATCTTATATGTAGTGTGGAGAAGTTGCCGTCCCTTCAACAGATCTGAGGGGGAACAAAAAGAAGTTAAGAGTTGGGAAAGATTGTCAGAAAGTGTAATCATTTCTGACTTTCTCCAGCACTGGCACATGACAAGAGCACCTCCCTTCTTCATCTCCCAACGGCCTGGAGTTAGGGAAGTGAAATTTCTCAGTGAACCCCAACTTATCTCCTCCCCTTGCAAGTTCACAAAACACGGATCATCTTATTTTTGGCCCCAGAGTCTGCAATTCCATGTTGGAAGGTGGGGAGGGGGGAGAAAAGTAGCTTTTATTTGGAGGGCAGGATAATTATTTATTGTGTTTTCAAACTACTTAATAACAAATCAATTCAACCAATTAATATCTCATTCAAGTCTCTTCAAATTGAAAAACCTTCAACTGTCTGACACCAATGGAAGATTTTTTTCTAGGCTTAATTGCTGCATGGAGGAAGCGCTGGAAGGAGCAGCAACTCACGGGGTGGGGAAGGGTTTGCTCCTTTCTCTCCAACCGCCATCCCTCCCTTTTTCTACACTGAGTTTGTCCTGCAGGGCGGACATTTGGTGGGGCTGCTGCAGTAGGTGGGGAAGGTAGGAATGGCCCTTCCCTCCCCAGCTGCCTCCTTGATGGCATGGCAATTAGCCAAGGAGGACAAAAAATGGTGCCCTCATCCCTGATGCTCACCTAGGGCTCCCAGGACCAGCTGCAGGGATGCGTGCCTAGCGGTGCCCTGCCAAAGACCTGTCCAGTGTGGCCTGGACAGCATGCAAATTGAAAGTCCACAACAAAAAGTGGTCCTAGAGCAATATGACGTAATGGAGCGGTCCTATGGCCCCTTAGAATGCATCCAGGGGGCCACAGGATGTTTCAGATGCCCAGATCCAAGGGGAGAGACACAGCTCTGACACTGGACCTGGAGATCCGCACCTGGACGCCCATCCTCTCCCTCCTGCAGCCAGAATGCAAGAACCACACCAGCCGCATTTCCCGGGTCGGAAAGCACTTTTGTAAAAGGGGGCATTCCAGAGGGGCAGGAAAATCAGACACCTACCAGCTTTGCAGATCTGGGGGAGCAGGCAGACAGAAATCCACCCGGCATAGGATGCCTGTAATTCTCCTAATTTGGAGACATACAAGCATTCCGCTTGGGTTGTGCCCTAGGTCAGATAAAACTACCAGCAGCGCAGAATAAAACCAGCTGTGAGGATGAAGGTGCTAAAAATCTATTTAAAGATGCTACAAGCTATTCTTAAAATGCCCAAGAGAGCAAGAGGATCTTTGCTTTGTGCAGAAAAATGCACAATGTAGGCACCGGATGAGCTGCTGTGGGCAGGCATTCAACAGGTAGAGCATCACCATAGAAAAGGCCCTCCTGCGTGGCCATCCGCTGGGTTCATTTGGCAGGGGCACCTGGGGAAGGGTCTTGGGGTCTAGCTGTGAAAAGAAGCCCCAGACTGGAAATCATGCTGCTTCCAGAAGAGGCCTAGTTGGAATTCGGTCCTTTCCCCCCTGCAGTTTTCTGCAGCAAGGAAAAAGGTAGGAAGCAGTGACAGAACACAGACTGAAGAGGTCACGCTGCCCTGCACCTCTTTGGAACAAGGGCACATGTGTTCCTGGGACAGGAAACACCACCAGGATCCCATTCAATGAGATGCAAGAAGGAGCGATCAAGCTGCATCAGAACTGGGCTTGCTTTGTACTCACAGCCAAAGTAGCAAGAAATGACCAGGATCAGGATGAAGATAAGCAGGAAAGTGATGTCCGTCTCCAGAATGCCTGAGAAGAGAAGAACAGGGACACGCTGGAAGCACCCTCGCCCCGGGGGTGGAGTGTCCCCCTTTTCCCATTTGGAGGTTCAAGGATACTGCTGATGTTGGGGGGCTGGTGTTGCTAGGTGATTGTAACTACCTGCCCAATTATTCTTTCCTTGCTACCTCTATATTTGTAACCAGAAGCAACCCAGGAAGTGAATGCATAGTTTGAGGCTGGGTGCTGAATTCGGGGTTGTTTACCATGGTTTGTTCTCTTGGCTGGGTTCAGATTACATGACAACCCATGACTCTACAACTATCCACACTCAGCCCATACTCCATCCTGCTCCCATGTGCTTGGACTTCATCTCCTATCATCCCCAGCCAGAATGCTCAATGATTAAGAATAGGTTGCTCAAGGAATCTCCCCCAACCTTTGCTGGAGCCCTCTCATTTCATGTTGTTTCTGCACCATTCACGGAGAACTCTGGGCAGTTGAAAAAGATTAAAATCCTTAAAGTACAATATAATGTAAAATCATGTCCCTAGGAAAGTATAAATCCATTGTAAATAATCAATTTTTTTCTCTCACTCTCTCTTTCTGCCAGCTTGTTACCCCCTACCAGTTTCAAAACCTGACGCTCACACAGGTCATCCTGGTGGGAAAGAACAAAGCCCAGCAGGAAAATACTTACCAAACTCATCAGCCGAGAAGTGACGTGTCCAGAATGATTTGCCATTGGTCAGAATCATCTCATATTCCAGCTCCAGCCCATCGCCCTGGGGAGAAAGCAGCCAACAGTCACTGGGGGTCTCAGGCCTCAGGCAAGGGGCTCCAGGCAGAGCTGCAGGGGAAACGGGCGCACTCACCCCACACTTGCTGAGCGCCACATACCACCAGCGCTCGCGGACCGAGCGGAAGCTCCTGCCACTGGCACAGCTCAAATACCGCACTGAATTCTCGGTCACCAGCTAGGCAAGAGAAACCAGACAAGAGATCGGCGATGTGGCAGCAAAGGAGAAATGAAAAGAGTGCTCCCGAGTGACTTCTCTTTTCCAGTTCAAAGGGGCCATTACCGCGTTCTGAAGGGAGTGGAAATTGAGCACAGGATCGTATCAAGAGACTGCCACACCCAGCCCACTGTTCCCTCCAAAAGTCCAGAAACTAAAATTATCCACCTGCACCACTGTTACATTTACCTCTGCCCCCAGGTAAGTGAGCTATCATCAGCAGGTCCTGCCTGCTACACAACTGGAATGCTACAGGAGCAGAAAAGTTGAAGATACATAGGGAAGAAGTGCAAGCAGCCATGTGTGCACCTATATGCTCCGGATCATCCCTGAACTTAGTTCCATAAGTTATGCATGCTTGTCTGATGATGTTGACGCACAAGCAGGGCCTTTGAGATAGGTCTCAACATGAATAAATTAAATAGGAGTGCCTTTTCATTCATGGGGAAGAAAACAAAAACATCGTCTGGAATGGAGTCAAAAGCTGGAGAGTGCTTACAGCTCTCTTGGAACTGGTGGCGGGACCCACCTTGCATCCGGACCAAGCGTACTGAGTTGTCAGGTTAATCACCTGATTGTTCTCTGGGCGGATCACCGACTCTTTCATCAAGCAGTCCTAGGAGGAGGAAAAAAAGAGAAACGGGATTAAAAACCCCAGCCCAAACTGGGCACAGCTTCTGTATTTTTAATGGTCTCACAGCTTTCATTCTCTGAACTAAAATTGGAGACATACTTCATTTGTACACCCCGAAAGGTTTAATGCAGGAAAGAATACATTTTTCCCACTGCAGTTGAGCTCGCTTTTTCTCTTTCCTGCATGCATCACTGGTCTGTGAATATCCCTGGAATGAAGAGCGCCCAGAACAGAGGACATGCAGGGATGTGTTGGAAGCGTCCTCTGAGAGAGTACAAGCTGCAATCACACCCCATGCAGAAGCTGGGCAGAATTATCCTCTCTCGGTGGAAGCTGCACCAGTGCACCGAACATGCAGAGAGTCAGGAGAAAGACCGTGTTGTAGGTGGAGTTTCGATCTCAAATGAGGCTCCAGTTGTTTAGATGGTGTGTTTCTTGCGACACAATGCAGCAGGATCCCGCCGCTTTATACAACGCAGTCTCTTGGGATGCACAACCAGGGTGACAGATTGGAAGGTCCCCACTGGGCGGAGGAGTCATCTCAGCTCGGATGGCCACGGACTCCAAGGGTCGCTTCTGGGTTCAAGAGGGTCACAGGCAAAGTGCAGGTTTACGGGCAGCGGTCAGTGGAGGCCAACACTGGCAGCACGAAGCTGTGGCACTATATTGGAAGTGGCAATCACAGCCGGACTTCACCTGCTGATGCTGTTCAAGCTACTGGTCAGTAGACTGCAACGAAGTGGGCTTCCCATACAGGTGTCTTTGGCAGACCCTACCAAGAAGATGGGGCTCCAGAAGTTAGTTTGTTATTTATTTATTTTTCGATTGATATCCTGCCTTTTTCCTACAAAGGGCTCAAGGCAGCTTACCTCATTCTCCTCCTCCATCTTATCCCCACAACAACCCTGTGAGGTAGGTTGGGCTGAGAGTCTGTGACTGGCCCACAGTCACCCCGTTGGCTCCATGGCTGAGCGGGGACTCGAACCCGGATCATCTGAGTCCCAGTCCCATGCTCTTAACCCCTACACCACACTGGCTCTCCGTGTGCCAAGGATTGCAGGAGTTTATGCAGGCCTCGACTGGCTCTCTTCAAGAGGAAGGACTGCAGAAGACTCTCTGGCTCAGGACGGGATTTAGTGCAGGCACCAGTAGTTTTTCCTGGTTCTCATTTGCTCTAACGCCCGGCCTTCATTGTTGGCTCCGGTTCCTGATTCCTGGCTCCGGTTCCTGATTCCTGGCTCCGGTTCCTGATTCCTGGCTCTGACTCAACAGCTGGCTGTGACTCAGCCACATGCCTGGGCTGTCCACTTATGTGACACTGCCATGTCTCAGGATGCAGTTTGGGAATTACCGCTAAAAACTAGTCCCCCCTCTTATACCCAGTGCAACTTTGCTATTCCAGCCAAATTGTGCAAGCAGCTCCTGGCCATAAGGCATATGTAGCAACGGTTTGCTGACAGAAGGCAGGCACGGAAGAATCCTTGGTTTCCCCTAGCAACTGCCCACACCTCCTTATGGCAGCTTTCTTCACACATTGAGAAACAGACCTTAAATTAACTTCTCTGGCAATAGGAACATTTGTGAGCAAACACTTTTCATCGCTGAGCCTTAACGAGCCGATGCTGATAGCTGATGCTCATATCTCCGGAACTGCCACATCTAATCTCACACCAGAAAGCACACAAATTACATCACACAAGAAAGGGATCCAGCTGCTCCCTGACATGGACTATCATCATGGAAATTATGTCAATTATGTGCAGCTGAAATATGCAAATTTGTTGCAGCTTTGTAGCTCCTACTAATGTTTTCCCCATGCATCCCTCTAAGCAGAAGAAACTGCAAAAGCTCAACCTGACACGCTCTGATTTAAACCGACTTGGAGAGAAATTTCAACATCTCGGCCCTTTCAAATTTAAAAGCAGTTTTGTTATTAGGAAATTGCTGACTGGAAAAAGCCACAGCCTGTAATAAGAAATCCATTGTCATCACCATCATCGCTATTAGTATTGCTGCTATTATTCGATCAGTTTACCTGCATGCATATAAGAATAAACATAAATACAGTGTTTTTAGTGTTCACATTGCTATGCATAAATTCTCTCAGAAAGCCACACAAAATCCCTGCATATTATCATCCCTATACTGCATAGAACTGTGGAAAGTCCTACAGTTGAGATAGCAGCTTGCCTATGGCTAAGATGCAGTATAATCCTAGCTAAGTCACACTCACTAAGCCACAAAGCTTACTCCCAAGTTAAGTATGAAGAGGAATGAAGCTTTATGTTGAGATAGGATTTGAACTGGGCATTTCTGCACTACAGATTTCATCTGGTTTAATGGTTATCATAGCCACCTGCCCCCCCCCCCCATACCATTGGATCCTTTCAATTTTAAGCCACCTTGAGAGCCATTTTTAGGTAGAAAGGTGGGACATTATTCAGTTGTTGTCATTATTGTTGGTACATAGCCCTGGGATCCCTTGCGATGATGGGCAGCATATACATTTTTAAAATAAAAAAACTAGTGTTAGTCTATCATGTAGGTTCCACTTCAGCTTACGTGTACAATGACAGTCATATGGATGCATATCATAATATGAGAAATGCTTGGAATAGCAGGAACGGATCCCCTGAAAGAAATTCAGCACTTCAAAGAGAGAGATGGTCCATTTGAAACTGAATGGCCAATCAAACTGACCTTATTTCCCTTTTTGTAGACGGAGGGCCATTGCGAAGGATCATCAAAGTAGAGAAGGATGTTCTGACAGCATTTGGCCTTCAAAGGGAAGCAAGAAAAGGGGCCATTAGAATGGCAGCGCTGTTGACTCTGGGATTGCAAACATGTTTCATACGAGATAAAAGGTTAGGATTCTGCAGGCTGTAAAACAGAGGCTAGGGCAGGAATATAACTGAAAGTGGAATATGATTAAAATGTAGAACTATACCTCTGGGTAGCGGAACTGGAAGTCCAGACGCCCATAGTCAGAAAGGAAGCAGAATCTAGTCAAGAACACCCAGTCCTAGAAAATAGTGTAGTTCATGTCAGTTGATTTTGCTCTGGGTGCAGAATCCACAGCACCAGAAATGCAGGGAGAACCGAGACAGGAGAAGGAACGCTTTGCAGACGTGGGGTTATATCTGACTCCGAAAGGCAGCAAGAAGGGCATCGACGGGGCCCGGCGCTTGACCAGCACTGCCCTTTTCTGAGTGCCTGAAACACCAAAGGAGGGTTGACTGCCCACCTCAGGGATGAAGGCACTCAGAGTAGCTGCAGAGATCATGTCCAGATTCGGCCGCAGGAGCATCTCCAGAGTGGAGCAGCAAGGTCCATGCCTGAAACCAGGGATGTTCCGGGTGGACGATACAGGGCTGGAGGAGCCAATGGGCTCAGTCATGCTTCTTGGTTCCTTCTGAAAGTTAGGGGGGCACTAAGAGCCCCCTCAATCCTGGAGACTGCACTGTGCAGGCAGTTCCTTGATACTGCAAGCCCAGCGCACTAGAATTTCGGCACACGAGGGGAAATTACCCCAGACAATTTGTACATTGTATTTTAGGAAAGCTTAGCCAATGCCCAGCCCAGCCTGAAAATTAAGCAAGTATCAGCGGCACAAGTTTGACTCCATCCAGTAACCATAAAATTTTACTACTTGGCTTTGGAAATAATAAATAACATTCCAAACAATTCCCATAAAAAAAAATCTATTAGGCAGTTAGCGCCAGGCTCATTAATTTAATAAAGCGCAATGCACCAACCAAAGAGTTGTTTTGCAACTGCATCTTGTCAGGACTGTCCTGGCGGCTTTGACTCCCAGATGAGGACAGGCGGTTGGCCAGCCGTGCCACCCTACTGGGTGAGGTGAAGGATACATGCAGCCCGGAAGTGATGGGTAGGAATTACAGCACCACCTTTTAAAGCATTAGTACTAGACTCTCACTTCAGGTAGCCAAATGGCTTGGGCCAGCACTGACGGGCTGCCTGGAGCCAGCTGAGCAAGTCTCCTAAGTATGTTCAAACCTACAACTCCCAGCATTCCCTAGCTAACCATTCTGGCTGGGGAATGCTGGGAAATGTAAGGATTTTTGCTGTCTGAAGATGCACTGGCCTGCACCTTAGAACATCCACATTCTTATATGGATGTTCTACATAGAAACAGAGCAAGTCAGAAGGGATCTTCCAGGCCATCTAGTCTGACCCCCAGCTCCAGCCGGCTCCACTCATACATCACACATTTAAATTCATTTAAGTCATTTCCTGTAGCCAAGGAATTCTGGGAATTGCAGTGCTGTGAATGAGAATGGGGTCAGCTCAGGATTTCTAACAGAATCTTCAGTACTTTCACTGATTCCCCGAATTCTTTGGCAGAAGCCATAACAGTTAATCTGGTGTAAAACTGATATATGTTTGTAAGGTCAGAGATACAGTTTGTCACTGAGTTTCACAACCTAGTTTTCCCTTTTTCTGTCATACAATAGCTTTGTTCTGGCATTCAGCATCACTGTCCAGTAAATACATCAGGAGAGGCAGTGCTCATCCTTATTCCCACATGTTTTGACTGCCCTCTACTTATGGAGGACAATTTTCTGAAGAGGCGAGTCTCCTAAATCTATGGGGACCTTCCAAGCCATCCAAAAAGTCACCCTTTGTAAGCAGAGAGTGACTGAAGCACGTGGAAAGGAAGATGAGGTTTGCTCCCTCCCTCCCCTCATGCATTTACTGGGCTGAGATGCAGAACAGCAATAGTTGGCCCTCCCAGAACCAGGGGAAGTGTAGATTTCTCAATTCTATTCCTCTTCCCGATCTGGGAGCACACCTAAAAGCACTGGCCTCCTGAGTCTTGGGATGTTTTCTCACGAGCAACTAAAATGCAAATTATGTCACTTTTCCCAGATTTCAATATGTGTTTGCAGTCTTAGTAAGAAATAATAAAGTGTACAAGGCTGCAATCCGATACCCACCTTGCTGAACTCAGTGGGACTTACTTCCGAATACAAAAGCAGAAGATTGCACCCTAAAAGGTGATAACCCAGCCCAGTTTTATTCTGGTTTTATTAACATAGATATGATTTAGTGTATGTAACCATATTTTAACCACTGGATTCTGCTTTTCTTCTAGGAATTTCCACTGCATCATCCAATGGTCCATGGAGATAAAGAGACCCTGTCAATTCTCAGTCATTTGACACCTGAATAAGATATCAGTTCACCTGGCACAGTTTCCTGGGTCAATGCTTATCCCCACAGCAACGGGCCAACAGCTCAAACTACCCTGAGTGGAAAGGCAGACCAAGGTCCACAAAGGGGGTGGAATAAATGGGCGAGGGAAGAACGAGGGAAGGTTTGACTGAAAGTCTCGGAGTCTTGGAAAGGGTGGGGAGGTGAATGGGTAAGGGATAGCTGGGACGATGCTGATACATGCAGAGATATGTTTGATCTAGAAATATCTTTCTGTATTCGAGGAGTTCCGCATCTCCTTGTGAAATGGATATTTGAGGGAGGGAGGAAGCTTCGTTTCACCTCCCTCCTCTTCTGTCCAACTCCCAGGCCTATCTCCTTCCCCTTAAAATCCCTTCATGTTCCCATGGCAACAGCCTATGCTCAAGGTTTCCAAGGAAACCGTACCCGAGGCTGAAGAAGGCAGGGGAAACAAGCAGAATCTGAGAATTGGGGCAAATGCAGCAGGAAGAATTTAAGGGGAAGACCTATCCATACTCTGCTTGACTAGGGTACCCACCCCGCAGAAAGTTTGGGGGATGTGGCTTAAAAAAAATGGATTAGCCAGGCCTGCTGGCTGTCATGTGTCCTGCAGAAAGGCATCGGTTTAGAGCAGCAATAATGGGCCCTGTGGAAAAGTTGCAAGAATGTCACGGAAACAGACACCTTATTTCGGAGGGTTTGCATTCCCAGGGGCTGCCGCTTATAATTCCCAAACCTCATGACTGTGGGACTGGGCTGCCAGGTCCCTTTTACTGGCCCAGCTCTCTGTCCTTCCAATTGCTTGGCAGAAATGAGTCCAAAAGGAGGTCTCTTTGCTTGAGGTGGAGGTCAGGTTCTGTGAGGAACCTGGGGAATCCTCAAGACAGGAAGTAGTTTAGCCCGAACCACAAGCAGTGTTTGGAAACACACACACCTGTCACATCCGGAGTTGTCCATGTCTGCGATTCGGCCACATGGCGCTTAGACATCAGGGGCAGTAAAGAGTGGGAAGGCGATGACCTTTCAGGCACTGTGGGTCTTCGACTTCCATTAGCCCTAGTCAGCACTGCCAATGGTTGATGGGTAATGGGAACTGTAATCCTACATTTGGAGGGCCACATATTGCTTACCCCAATAGATGCTGGATTTTACAATCCCAGCAGCCCGTGGGCAATTGCCCCCAAACCTGCCCCCCCACACTGTCTACCCCATCACTCCTGGTTTGCCCAAACCATGCAGAATCAGCCCTTTATCCTTTGGGGCAGGTAAATTCCAGGCGGTACCTAATCCTTCTCCTCAAATTGGGTGCATACACAAGACTGAGAAATGCAAATCAGCATGCATATATTAAGATATGTTGGCCACCCCTTTGTACGTGGAGCATCAGAGTACCGAAGACAGTAAATCTGGGATGGGGGAAATACAACCTTTCGAAGGATATTGTATTTATGGAGCAGCTGTGGCATTTTGTGATAGTGATTATGAATAAGAAACTGCTTCTCTCTCTCTCTCTCTCTCTCTCACACACACACACACACACACACACAGCATGCATGCTTTTACTTCAGATTAACGAACCTGGAATAAAAGCCACCCTGACTCTCTGTTCTCCATGGCAATTGTAAGCCGAAATTCTCATTTTACTGTCGATGTCCAGTGTTAGATTTGAACTGTCCTTTAACCAGCCTCGTGAATTCAGCAGGCAGCTAACCCACATTTAAACAGTGTGATTGCACCCTGAATCTCTCTTTTGTTCCTTTTGCCCCCCCAATACTCCCCCCAGTCACACCCAGCAGACACTACGCTTCCCATGTTAAACACCCTCACCCCACCCACCCTTCCTAAGGCCTGAAACCAGACGCGTCTTGTCGCACCTTCCAAGCAAAGGTTTATGCAGAATAAGCTTTCCTGGGCTACATACAGTCCACATCATCCAATGCACAAGCTGTCACCTATACACCCGGGAGAATGACGAAAAAAGAAACAAATAGGCCAAATGGCAACCAAGTCCAGAAAGTGCAGTATGTGATCTTATTGTGTAGAGCTAACAGCAGCGGAAAGACTGCATTGCCGTTTGTCGATACCAAAGCCGACCTTAATGTGTATTGTGGTTTATTTAACCTGGAATAAAAGGCTAAGAATCTGGCTTCCTTGTACAATCATGTTGCCAACCGTACTTTGCCTCCATCCTCCCCACTTCCCAGAGTATGACCAGAAACCTGCCAACTTAGCATCACTCTGCCCTGACAAAGCGGACTTTAGACCGTGAAATCATCTGCCACAAGCAATGCATGAGTCTTGCTGGTGCCACAGGACCGTTTTGAGCTGCCACTGAGCAACATGTGCAAGCTGGCCTAGCCACACAGAGTAATGCACTTTGCCACCTTCGGGATCATCATCTGTCTCCTCACTCCGCATATAAACACACATCGGATGGGAGAGGACCCCCACTTTTACCAGTTTACTACCTGGTTGGTCACAGTGTCGTAAGGGGCAAGGGGTCATGGCCTTGAAGCTGCACCCTAGAAGGAGGGATGGGTGGATAAAGACAAGAGGACCAAAGTTGCAGCGCCCTGAAATCAACCCCAAGCTACCCCGCATCCTTAGGCACTGGGAAAGGGGGTGGGTTGTTTGCGGGGGGCGGGGGTCACAGTGTCAGCTGTCATCCTGGGCTCTGAGTGCCATGCTCCATCTTCCTAGCCAATGGGGGCCTTCCCCCGACTTGGGGCAGGAAGGGGAACATCCCGGTAGCCTCTTCACTGCCCTCACGGAGGGCGAATAACGAAGCCCTGGATGCCGGGGGGGGGGGGAGCGGCGGGGGGGGCGGGTGAGGAGGCCCCGAAGCCCCGTCGCCAGCCCGGATTCTGGCTACATCCCGGGCACCCGGGAAAGAATGCGCTGCCTTGGCAACCGTCTGCTGTGCCCAAATCCCCTTCATGGGGGCGGGGAAGAGGACAATCCTGGAAAGGCGGATCGGTGCGCTCGAGAGCAGACCCCGGAGACATCCGTCCCCGCAGGGGGCGAGGGGGGCCCTCGGGCGCGGGGGGGACACGGCCGCCCGCCCGCCCGCCCGCCACTGCCCGCGCCGGCGCCAGTACCGCATAGGGCGCAGGGCTGCGGGCGCAACGTGGGCGCCGGCGCACGGGGGGGCGCTCTCGGGGGGGCGCCGCGGAGCCACGGAGACCCGCGTCCTGCGGGCGCCCCGGCGGGGCTCGCAGCCCGTCGCCCTGGCCCCGGGCGCCCACTTACCTCCTTGGTGCTGATGTTCCCTTTCACGTACTTGCCCCAGCTGGGCTCGGGCGGCAGCAGCAGCAGCAGCAGCAGCAGCAGCGGCGGCGGCGGGAGGGCGGCCAGGAGCCTGGGCGCCCCGGGCAGCCGCCGCAGAGGCAGGGACCGCGGCTCCATCGCAGCCCCTGGCCGGCTCCGGCAGCCGGGCTCGGCTCCCTGCGCGCTCCCGTTTCAAGAGGCACGATCTCGCGCGCCCCCTCCCCCCCAGAGCCCTCTCCTCCTTCCACGCCAAAATCCTGTGCATTTGGTACGTGTCGCCCGCCGCGAGAGGTGGAGGAGCGGCGTGCAGACGGATCGCGAGCCCACCCCGCTATTTGGAGGGGGGCGGAGGGGCCGTTTCCTGCGCTCTCCACTTCGCCCGTATTGGCGGGGTGGGGTGCGGGAGGGGGGGAGATCACAAGCGTTCAAACGACGAAGTCTGCGTCACGAATCATTGGGATGCAGGCGAGCTGCTTTCAGCGCTCCCCCCCCCCCCGCCCGTCCTCCCTTGTCTCAGTTGTGACCTGCGTATGCCTCTCGGGGCAGGGACCTGTAACTCTTGCTTATGCTGCTCTGCCAGGTCCCAGGGGCATCCAGACAAGAAATCCCCGTCCACCCCAGCACTTCCCTTTTCCAGATGGCAATATTTTGCCAACCTCTAGAGCAGAGGCTGGGAATCTGCAGCCATGGAGACGCTTTTGGACTTCAGCTCCCATCACCTCCTCCACCCACCGCCGGGGCTGCTGCCCATGCTGACTGGGACTGATAGGAGTTGGAGTCCAACCATCTCTAGGAGGATGCAGCTTGGAGAAGGGCTGGTAACTCAGGCACAGCCTCTCCAGGTAACTTGGACTAAGAGAGGAGCTTCCCAAAGAGCTTTTGCTGCCAAGTCAGTGTGGTCAAGACTGGGCGGTGGGTGGGCTGTGGCAGCACACATGGGTTGTGTTAGGGTTGTGGGTGGCTTGTTAACCAGGCAACCAACCCACGCTGGCTGAGTTCACACTGCATGACAAGCTGTAATTTACCTTGGCCTCAGCTTGCTTTTTAAAAGACCTGGATGGCACGTGACCTCAAGCAAAGGAACCTGGTGGCTTCCATGACATGTGAGTGGCAGCTGATAGCATCGATGCACTGTGAAGAGCCAACACAACCAAAGCTAATCAACACTTGCAGTGTGATCTTTAAAATCCCAGTAATAACAACAACAAGGAGCAGGGTAATTTTTGCTTCCAAAATAAACCTGTGGTAGGTTCAGCCAATGCAGTGTAAACCTTATTTCTTGGCGCGTACTCTCTGTGTCGATTAATCTGAATTAAAGGCTGCTTTAGTTCTGCACAAAGGTCATTTATGGTTTGCCCAGCATGGGCAAAGGTCAGAAATGAAGGGCGCACATCAAGCCTGCGCATCCAAGAGGCTCAACAACCTCGCCATGAAGGGTCCAGGGAAATTTGTTTATAGATGCATTTATTGATGGAGAGCACATGGCTCTCCAGTATTGAGACAGATTACCAAGTGATGAGTAACAAGAAGATAACTGAGGTAGAAGAATAAAAAAGATGTATGAGAAACATACATATACATATTTGACATATAAATCTGTCAAATAAATAAATAAAACATATTGATAACCTCCGTGAGCAGAGAGATTGGTAAGGGAGAAGGTGCTTTTTCAGGTATCCATGTTGTTTAGAGTTTTGTATACCAGCACCAACATTACCATCTTTTTGGCAGCAGGTCAAAACTGCCCTTTATTCCCAGTCATTTAATGGCCTATTATGGGATATGTTAGCTCTTTTAATTAGTTTTAATGAAAGTGTTTTAGATGTTAAACTTTTATATTTTTGTATATTGGAATTTTAAAGCCATTTAACATTTGTATATTGGAAGTTTATACTGTGTTTTACTGTATTTGCATTTCTATTGTATCTTTTTTGTATTTTGATTATTGCTGTGACAGCTTCAGCTAGTGGGTCCTATGGCAGTAAACAAACGAACAGCACCCATCAGCACTGCGTACAAAACCGTTTGATGCATTGTGGAAGGCTTTTTAGAGAGCTGCAGAAATTACCTATGACAAGCTCTGCTTTAGCCTGGCCACCGAACACCCACCAGTACGGGGTTTGGGGGTTTTTTTTATTTTTTTGTTTGGCAGCTGTCTCTCACCAGTGCTTGGAAAGAAGAACAGAATTTTTCATCAAATAAGAAACAACAAAACTGAAAACGGAAACTTCAGTTCACTTCTTCCTTAAATAGGAAAAAAAGCCCCACGCATTCGCTTTTCTTTCATTCTTTCAGCTCTTCACACAAGATGAGAAGAGACTAGAGCGTCTACTGAATGAAATCTGCACTCATGGTACCAGTGCCAAGAGGAATGTGAAGACTCAAAGTGGAGGAAGAAACAGGTAGGCGCCCCTTGCAATTTGGCTGCATAGGCATCTTGGGATCAGGGCCATCTTAGCAGCATGATGGGCCCCGGGCAAAGCAGTGTCCTGGGCCCCTACGACAACTACAACTACTGTTAATTTTGGAAGTTTTCCGATTTTCCAAGGGTTAACATACATAGATTAGTATGGGGCCCATGGGCATGGGCCTATCAGGCCCATGCATTCAGACGGTCCTGCCTGGGATCCTGGACACAATGTTGGTAGTGCTTGGTTGGATGCTTTTAATGCCCAAACATTACTTTTGCTGACTGCATGTCAAAGAGAATAATTCTGGTGCTGGGAATCCTTAGAATGCCAGGAACTTGTGAGCAGAATAAATATTGCAAAATATTATTACCACATTGGCAGTAAGGTATAAATGCCACTCGCAAGAGCATGGGATTGCTGGTGCCCATGTCTCATCTAAATTAGATCCCAAATGCAAAATTGGACAAGTAATGGAACCATGAAAGGGGGCAAGAGAAGGGGCCTGGGAGGATGCTGGAAGGCTGTAGGAAAGAAGTTATAATGAGGACAGTCCAGGTTTCGGCTGCCAGCCTGGTTTGCTCCTTTAGCCTTGAAAAGCAAGCTAATCAGCAGAAATCAGCAGCAAAGCATTGCCATGGCATGGGGAGATGTGTTTGTGCCAGTTCATGTCAGCACTTCAAGGAAGAAGAGGCAGCCAAAAGAAAAAGAAAACAGAAGCAGTGTTGGCTATTCTGCCTCTCAATTTGGGCAGTGGCTCCACTGATAATAAATATGACCAGATAAGTTTGGTGGCATTACCTATGTGCAATTTGGTGGCATCTTTCAGAATGGTTTCACAGTTATCAATAACAAATGCCAGGATCTACCAGCGTGGCTGTATAATTAAACTCTTGGAGGTTATGTAACATATGAATGGAAAAGGAAGACTGATGTAACCAAATTAGAGCTGAGGGAAGGAGGTCAGCTTCAAACAAATGCTAAGGCTTGGTGAGTTGCTGAAGCAACTTTTTTGCTGGATACCAAGTCATATAATACAATTCGTCATCACACGTGGCAAAGAAAGGCAGTAGCTGGGATTTCTTTCCCCTCATTTACAGTATATCAACTGAGGAGCCCGTTCACTTGCCCTCAGGAAAGTGTGTCTAGATATGCAGCTCACTGATTTTAATATTTACCTCCCCCACCTGCCATAAAGCAAATAGAATCAGGAAATTGCTATTTGAACACGCACATGCTTAAAACTGTCTGGAGGCGGCCAAAAAGGGCCAGAGAGTGTCTAGAGGCCAACGGCAAGTTATATACAAGAATGCTTATTTGAGTCTCATGGTCTCCACTCTTTTTTATCAACTGCCAAAGCAGACTAGAATTGGGAGTGGAGGAGGAGCAAGGAGACACTTCCCATCCAAAGCGCCACTGTTCCCAATCGCTGCTCCCCTCAGGCGCCTTCCCATCCTCCATTATGAACCTTGCCAGAGGAAAGTGTGGCAGGCAAAAATTTGGAGGGGGGGACTAACGGGAGGGAAAGGGCTGAGCATTCCTCTGGAGCTGCTTTTCTTTCTTTTGCGTTGTTTGCATGTCGTTGGCTTTGATGGCTCTCTAAGGTCAGACTCGCTTTTGTGGTATCAAGGTAACCTTGTGGGTGGAATTTAGCATATGGGTTCTGCATTGATTAAAATGGCTTCGTGATCACTAGGAAAGCTCCCCTGCTTCAGTTCACCCAGGCTGCTTCCATGCGTCACCAGTGGTCACACTGCTTGCCAGTAAGCATGGCAAAAGACGACGCTGTCCATTCATGCGGCACAAAAAGGACACCAGTGTTCATACCACTGCATGCATGCAAATTTGCATGTAAAAATGGATACATGCAAATTTAGAAATAATAAGTATAATTTCAATGCAAATACAATACATCCCACCTGAATGAGGAAGCCTGGCCAGCCGACCAGTTTCTCAAGCTGAGGTCCTGGGGTTCAACATCGATGGGCAGTGCCCTCGCCTCTCCCTTCTTTGCAGCTTTTGGGCTTGACCTGGACAGGCCAGGTCTGTCCAGAGGAGGTCTGATCAGACAGATCGAACAGAGGAGACCTGCAAAGAGAGGACTGTGCTTTGTAAAGCAGGCCACCTTAGAAAAGAGGCAATGCCTGCCCTACTCGCCTATGCCAGGCGCAAGCCCAACATGCTCAGCAAATGCAATCTCATTATACCCCATAGGTAAGACATTAAGAAGATGCGCCATTTAAAATGGTGTATGATATAGTCTGGGATTTCCATGCCCCGTCTTGCCCCAGGACAGTTTGAGAGGAGGGGGAGAAGGGGAGAGGGAGGGCGAGGGGGAAGAATCCAGCCCCTTTTGATGCTTTTATTCGGAAAGCACCGAAGCTCAATGGGAGAGCAGGTGGTTGGCATGGAGAAGGCCCCCAAATCAGTCCCTAGAGCAGAGCTACTAGCCTTGAAGGAGCTGCCTGCCAGTGATGGGTAGGAGCAAACTCACAGGGACTGAGCTCTGGCGGCTGCCAAATGAGGTTTTTACTGCTGCATTGACTGAACTGTATGGGGATCCAGAGGTCTGACTTCCATTTGCGTCCCTCCTCTGTTTACCCATTTCCAGCTTTTTTCTTTCAACAGAAAATCTGTGACGCAAGGAAAGGTACGGCACATTTTGCTTGGTAGCACTAAAACCAGCTATCTCTTTGGAAGCACCTTTTCTTACACACACACGGAGGGAGAACAGACAGCACATAAACCCAAAGCACACACCACACACGAGCTGGGAAAGGGCTCCCCTGGGGACTTTGGGGGTGGCTGCCAGATAGACTAGTGGCTTGATTTTTCACGGCAGGGCACGGCGGGAGACCTTGTCTAACCCTGCCAGTCACATATCTTTGTCCTGCTCTGGGAGGTCCAGCGGCCTCTTCTTTGAGGACCCCCCACAATCAGTGCTCACTTTTCAATCCCAAATTAGTAAGGGATGGGGCAGGCACAAGGACTGGAGGACACCGCGAATGGGGGCCACGGTGTGGCTACGTCACTGTGGACGTTGGGCTTAATGGGCCCCCTTTAGTGTGTTATGTGCATTAACTTCCTTTTCGAAGCTGCCATTCTCACCCAGTTGCTGTTCCATGTTTTGCAACTGCTTCTACATTCCTGGCATGTGCAAGCAAAACTGAACAAAAGTGCTTGCTGGCCTTGAAAAAAGAGAAATACTCCTAGCATGTGCGATCTCGCATTTTTACTCACTTAAGTTGGAGCACCATCGTGACTACAAGAATACAACAAAGTCTGTTTCTGCCCTCCCAGTGCTGAAGATATTTACTTGGAAATAAATGTGATTGCTGAAAACAATAATGTATTTTTAAAAGGATAACATGACATCTTTAATGAAGTACCTGCCTGCTCACCCACCCAATTTAACTACTGTGCAGAGGTGGAGTTAGGTGGAGAATTGCAGCGTGTGGGGGAAAGGGTTAACTCACCCCACTGCAGCTGCAAGACCCCACGATGATCGCTGAAGTGGCAATTAAGCTAAGGGGGAAAATCTTCCATTGGCACCAATGGGCACTTAAGGCTCTAGAGAAAAGATTTGGGACTAGGGCTCCAAGGACCCCAGCCGAGGAAGACTCTGGTGCCCCAGTATACTCATCCCAACCAAAACGATAGTGATGGAACAGTTTGTCTCCGCCACCATCTGCCAGGACAAGTCCTGGGCAGCACAGGCCAGTGGTACTCCTAAACAGAAAATGGAGCCATAGGAGCTGCTAACCTGAGAAAGCAGAAGCTTTTCAAAGAACAGAAATCCCCACCTCAGAGGGGGCTTATATGTGCCTAGAGAGGAAGCGAAAGAAAAGGAGAGCTGTTCTCATAAAGCAGTAGCATCAGAGCTGGAGCTATGCACTTTCCCTTCCTTTTTTCAATTTTAGAGTGAGTGCATCATCAATCCTTGTGCATATTTTAAATAGTGAGGACAGCACCTTGTCGGGAACTGGTTCAGGCTGCAGCCAGCCAGTCAACTTGCAAGACGCTGATGTGCGTGCGTTCAAAAATGCGCTCAGTTTTACAGCATTTTCGTTTGGCCAACAATAGAGCAGGACAGAAAGACTTCAGGGGAAGCCTCGGTATGTAAGAAGGAAATATAAAGTGGAGAGGTTGCAAAAAGAGAAAAGGAGGTATCAGGTAGAAGTGAAGCATAACTTTATGCACTCAGTCATGAACCTCCTTCCTTGCTTCTTTTAAAAAAAGCGAAGAAGCCCCAAATACCTTGGCTGAGTCCCTGCTTTGCAAGCAAAAGCCCCCAAGTTTCCAGGGCTGCAAAAACCTGCCTGAAATGGTGCAGTGCCATGACCGCCAACACTGGGTCTTACTGAATAGAAGGCCACTTCTGGTCATCTTTTCTTCATAAGGCTCAAACGTTTTTCAGTCTCTGGTTGCATGACTGAATTCCTCCATTTTAAGAGAATCTCAAGTTCTTCTGTGCCACATTCACTTTGCGCTCTGCATTTGACTGTTGTCTCAGTTCTGGCTGCTGACAGTGGCCAGCCATGCACCTGTGGGTCGCGCATCTTCCCGCTGTTCTCAGTGGTGTGGCTAAGTAATTTTAGCTTCTGGACTTTCTGGTTTAACAGGGGGCCCTTTCGGAGGGTTGAGTGAATCGCCCTGGTTATGAAGTACACGGCCAGCGTTTCTTTTCTTCTCACACCCTTTGCCATCCCATGCTTTGCAGTTTTTCTTGGACATGTCTGAACTGTCTTTTTCTCACTGGCTTTGGAGATGAAAGATTCAAGGTGGGTCAGGGAAAAGAGGCAGGTTGTTCTTAATACATTCCAGAGCAGTGAAAAATCCAGGGGTAGCACTTTAAGGGTTAGACGTTCCTTTAGGTAACAGGGCACGGGAGGCTTACGTCATCTTTGGAAGATTGGTTGTATTTACAGTTATGCAGGGAAAGCAAAAACCAAGGCGAAGGAACTTGGTCAGCACAGCCAGATGACAGAGCTGCTGATCCAGCAGCAGCCGCAGAAGAAGTGCAGCTGCCTTAGCGTCAGCTGGCTCCAGACACGGTTGATGTCTGTTCCTAGATCCCATTCATGAGAAGGTAAGAAAAACCCTGCTGCATCAGACCAAAGGGCCGTCCAGCTGAGCACTCCATACACACGGTGGCAAATCGGCTGTCCTACAGATCCGTCCAGCAGCATGGGTGCGAGGCCTCCCCCTGGCCAAGCTTCTCAGCCACTGGCCCAGGCAGGCAGGGCACCGGTGAAGGAGGCAGCACATGGCCAGCAAGGCTAGTAGCCACCGATAGCCTCCTTCCTCATGAATCTGTCCAATCTCCTCTTCAAGCCATCCAAACTGATGGCCATCACTACTTCCCCTAGCAGTGAATTCCACCAGTTAACTACACATTGTGGGAAGAAATCCTTCCTTTTATCTGTCCCAAACCTTCAGTCTGTCATCCTATATGCACTTACCTGTGCATAAATCCCACAGACCACAGTGGGATTTACTTGGGAGTCGGCTTGCTTAATATTGCACTGTAAGAGCTCTTTGATTAAAGATTAAAGCCCTCTAAATTGCCTTGGTACAGGATTTACGGAGTGTGTGAACTGCTGTTGTTACATGCCATAAAGTCATCTCTGACTTATCCTGGCCCCATGAATGACTGCTCAACTCTTGTACATTCAGGGGACTCCTTTATGGGACTGATCCTCCTGCTGCTGCCTTTGACTCTCCTTAGTCTTCTCCAGGGAGTCCTGTCTTCTCATGATGTGCCCAAACTATGGCAGCCTCAGTTCATCATTTTTGCTTCCAGGGCAAGCACTGGCTTGATTTGATGAACGGACCCACTCGTTCATCTTTCTGTCACTCCAGAGTATTCACAAAGCTGTCCTCCAGCACCATGTTTCAAACTCATCAATTTTCTTCCCGTCAGCTTTCTTCACTGTCCAGCTTTTACAACCATACACAGTGATCAGAAATACAACAGTGTGGAGGATCTTGGCCTTGGTCTCCAGTGAAACATTCTTACATGTGATTCTCTTTTCTAGTTCCTGCATGGATGCCCTTCAAAGGGTGTGATTAGCGTATGGTATATGTAAACATTGAAGATGTCGCTAACATTAACGCAATGGCTCCCAAATGGTTCCGCATTGCATTCGAAAGGCTCACGCAGTTTATTTTCTTCGGTTGTAGGTTTTCCCCTTGGGGATGCCACAGAGGCCTTTGGTGCCGAGGATCCCACACAGCGATGAGTTACAGAGGTCTCCCGCATCTTTTCCTGGCTTTTGTTCTGATTAATGCACAAGAAGCTGCTGGCTATGGTTTCAGAAACTGCATCCAATCCATGTGGAATCCACAATACTTCAAGTGCATGCAGCGCTTCCTAAATAGTATCTCCAGTGCTGTGGACGACCTTCCCAGCTACACCGGCGTACTCAACGTGTCCCATAATTCCATTCACTTCCTGCCTTACAGGAGCTTCTACCACCTCCCAAAGCTGAGCGTCCTACAGCTCAGTTATAACAAAATGTGGATGATTGAAGATGGGGCCTTTGAGAATCTGACAGCCTTGGAGACCCTCGACCTCTCTTGCAATGAACTCGTAATTCTGTCTGGAGCTGTGTTCCAGGGTCTGGCCAACCTCAGCCACCTTCTTTTGCACAACAACCGCTTGCGCACAATACATCAGGACACATTCAGCCCATTACAGCATCTTGTGAACCTAGAGCTCCAGTTCAACGACTTGAGGAGCTTCCAAAGAATAGCTCAGAGCATTCAGAATTTGACAAAGCTGCGGCAGGTGAATCTTTGCAAGAACAATTTCACCTCCCTCATGTCTGAGGCGAAGCTTCCCCTCTCCCTGTCCACCCTCCTGCTTTGCAACAATTCCCTGTGCCAGGTAGAAACCAAAGGGCCAGAGTTCCTGTGGAACATACAACAGCTGGATCTTTCTTTTAACAAGATCTCAAATGTCTCTTCCTTTGCAGGAGTCAGCTTCCGGAACCTCAGTCGTCTGAAGCTGCTGGGGAACAGCATAGATGTTTTCCAGCTCTTGAACATTTCTGGTCTGCAGTCTCACAGCCTGGATTATTCTGGGCTGCATTTGAATAAATTAGCACAGTTGACCAGATTGTGCCTGCACCTTGGCAAATCCAATCTTCCTATGAATCTATTCCTGCAAAGCAACAACCTCAGGAACCTGAGCAGAAGCACTTTCTCGACATGCCCGCCCATCTTGCTGCTGGACCTTTCGAAGAATCGCCTCAGATCAGTAGGGTGTGTAAGGGAGATGCTGAATGCGACAGTACAAAATAAGTTGAGAACATTGGTTGTGGAGCACAACCTATTGAACAGACTAAGGTCGTGCTCTAAAGGCTCTTCCTTGAAAGAGTTGAGGACCATATCTTTCCGTTTCAATCGCATCATCTACATCAACAGTTTCGCTTTCCAGTTTGCCCCGAATCTGAAGATTCTCCACCTCAACATCAACAGCATTGCTTTCTTGCATAAACAAGCCTTGAAGGGCTTAAAGCAACTCATAGAGTTGCGCCTGGATAACAACCTACTAACTGATCTCTATGAGGGCAGCTTTGAGGATCTGAGCAGTCTCCAGACACTCAATCTCCGGAACAACCATGTTTCTGTCCTCTTTCATGGTATCTTCAAGAACCTTGGGAACCTCTGTATCTTAGACCTGGGGGGGAACAATATCCGCAGGTTGACCAGTGTGTCATTTGAAGGACTAACAAATCTCTCCAAACTCTACCTGGACCGCAATCATATTGAATACATTACCAACAGCTTCTTCCAACCAGTGGAGAAAACTCTCAAAGTGTTGGACTTAATGAGCAACAAGATACACTACATCAGCATGACACGACACAACACAACCCCTTTCATGAACCTGCACCTGGTCTATGATCTCAAGCTCCAAGCTCAGCAACCCTACGGTCTGAAGATCATTCCACCCAAGTTCTTCAAAGGTCTGACTTCTTTACGTAACCTCTACCTGTCTGAAAACAAGATTCTCTCCATTGCACCAGATGTGTTTGATGACCTAGGACAGCTGGAATACCTGAGCTTGGTGGATAGCAGTAATGGCATGGGAAACCTCCCACCAGGTATATTCAAGAATCTGACAAACTTGAAAAGTCTCAACCTGGAGAACGCTGGCCTCCATACCTTGACTCTAGAGGTCTTTGGAAATCTCACTAAACTACGCAATTTGCAACTAGGAAAGAACGAACTCCAGACATTCAATAGCAGTGTGATAGAAAAGCTGCCTGCACTGAGATACCTTGACCTACGCAAGTGTCCACTAAGTTGCACCTGTGATAACATTTGGTTCCAGAACTGGCTGAACAACAGCCAGGTGCAGGTGGTTTACCTGTACAACTATACCTGCAACTCTGGGCAGCACTCCAGTTACGTGTATAGTTTTGATATCCACGTCTGTTTCCAAGATATAGGGTTGTACCTGTTCTCCATCACCTTCCCTGTTTTGCTGCTCCACATGCTGCTACCTGTCCTCTACCACCGTACATATTGGCACCTGAAATACCATCTCTACATCCTGCGTGCTTGGGTTAACAGTTATTGGAGGCGAGGCAAGGATGAGTATTATAAATTTGATGCCTTTGTCTCCTATAACTCAAGTGACGAGAGTTGGGTGCTGGAGCAGCTGGTGCCCAGCCTGGAAAAAGGAGAGGGACCCATCTTTCGGCTCTGTCTCCACCACAGGGACTTTCAGCCAGGGAAGTACATCATAGACAACATCGTTAACAGCATTCATAACAGTCGACATACCATCTGCATCATCAGCAGGAGCTACCTGCAAAGTGAGTGGTGCTCCATGGAGATCCAGCTGGCCAGCTACCGTCTCTTTGATGAGCTGAAAGATGTCCTTATTCCAGTTTTCATCGAGACTATCCCAGAGCGAGAGCTTTCTGCCTACCACCAGATGCGGAAGGTGATGCTGAAGAAGACATATATCACATGGCCCCCAGAGCCTGAGGCTCAGAGGCTGTTCTGGGCTAAGCTCAGGATGGCTCTGAAGGCAGGTAACTCTGAGGAGAAAGAAGAGATAAGTACTTACTGGTTTGATAAAGAAGGCAGACCCCTCCTAGGGTCACTTTCCAAGGTGGAGCAGTAGGACGGCAATGGTTGGAGATTCTAGTGGAGCCCTCAAGACCACCTCGTTTGTAGTCCGCTGTAAATGGTGTGAAAGACTTGGCGTGGTGTTTATCACTTTGAAAAATGTCTTTACTAGCCAAGTACCCAGCTATGAGAGATGCTGTGTGTTGCTTATTATAGCAAGGCATCCTGCAATAACCCATGAGAATTCTTCACGCAGGGGCATTCTTTGTATATAGACACATAGACTTGGGATGAGCTTGGTCAGTGAGGGAGAGGCCAGGTTGTGTCCTCAAGAGGAGTGCCCCCTAGATGTGCCCACATGTGTTATGCCTGCTGGGGCATTCTGGGAACTGCAGTTCAATATGTCTGGACAGGGCGGCCTTTTCTGCATGCTCAAAAAAGAGGAACTGCATCACCAAAAAGAGGACCCAAAGGGGCAGCGCTTTGCCTAGAACTTGCTCTTTTATATAATTGTTCCGATGTAATGAGTTAATGGCACACCTCACCATGCTGGTTCTTTATCTGTAAAATTGAAATTGGACATGATCGCTCTTTGAATAAAGGATGTCTTCAAATAAAAGACAGTCCTTTGGCAGCTCTTTGCGTACAGGAGTGTCTGCTCCAAATAACAGGGGCTATGCATGTTGCAACATGTGGCTGCTGTTCCCACTGGGGGGGGGTGTGTCTGTAGAGAGGGAGCGAGCGAGCGCGAGCGCTTCCAGGATCTTTGAGAAGACACAGCTCAAATAAGCACAAACAAAATAACAGATCATTGAACTACTTCAAACCAAACATGAAAATGTACGGGGTGAATGTTTTAAATCCATGCGTAGTTCCTCAGGTGCAAAAAGGAACACATTATTTTCACTGCCACTCATCCTGCTAAGCAGGTCACTCTTTGCTGTGACATGAGGGTTCTCCGTGAAAGCTGCGTGTCTTAGTTATCAGCTGTGCAGACAACAGCACACGGAGGATTTTAGAATGCAAAGGCATGGGAGAGAATTCTATCTAATTAATACTTTACTCCTGCAGAAGTATTAGTTACAGGATCTTCCAGTGGTGACTGTGAGAACAGCACTTAAGATTTCTAAGCCGCCAAAGGCCATTAGCTAATTAACCTTCAGTGCTCTCTGGGATGGAGAAGATAATGATCTCTATCCAAGATGTGGCAGAACTTCCCCAGGTCTGTAAAGAAGCGAGGTTCCAGGTTGCTATTGCCTTCATTCACTAGCCAGCAATGCTCAAAGAGCCTCCCCAAACCCTTATTCTCCATTTCCTCTTTTAGGTTTGTTGAAGTCATAATGAATCCTTGTTCCCCTTCTGGAAAGTGTGGTCATGAGAAAGAGGGCAGCCCTCTGTGCCTTTAATAGGTTGTACAGACGTTCAGCAAGAGCATAAAAAAGCCACGCTAGATTGGATCATTCAGCTAGTTCAGCATTTTGCTTGCAGGTGGCCAGCTAGCTGCCTGTGGGGAATCCACAAGTTGAATGTGAGCACAACTGGTATACAAAAGGATATTCCCTCCGATACTGGAGGCAGTGCATAACCATCAGGATTAGTAACCACTGGTAGTTATCCTTGGGTTGCCACACCTGATGACTTTCCTTCTTTTTATACAATTGTTGAAGGTGTAGCAGCCCTGTCCACTTCTGCAGCTTGTGCACCAATTATAGGAACCCGAATGTTGTCCTTGCTTCTTGTCCTCCTACAGTCCCAGCCCTACCCTAGCCATCCTATTACTGCTAGGTGTGTGTTGCTCATGTTCATGGGACATGCTTTCCCCCTCTATCACAATGCCCATCATCATTAGGACATGTGTAGGGCAAATAGAAGCCCCCTTTCAGGACAAGGACTGGTTATCTGGCTGGAATCTCTTGGGAGTTAGCAGGAAAAGAGGATGACATTCTCTCTGGAGGGCTCTCTTGCTCCTTTAGCAGGAGTTTGCCCCACAAAAATCAGGTGGTATTTTTCACAGCACTGCTGAGGGTCATTTTCCTGTGATGCAGCCACAGGGGCCTGCTCCAACCCTTTTCTTGGCAAATGTCAAGCACGTAGAAAGCATGAAATGACATAATCCTTATTCAATGGCATTGGAAAGAGTTCTGTGGGAGAGAACCTGCACTCTCTCACATGTCCAGTGAAAAGGATCAACAAAGAGCAAACGTTCTGCTTAAGAACCTGGGGGAATCTCTGCCCGCCAGAATAGGAGATTATAATAGAGGGGGGAATTATCTCCACTGCCACAAGGGAGCATCTTAGGTAAATATGTTCTATGCATCGACCAAAGGGGAGTTGCTGTGATGGTTTCTTGAGTTTTTCCTAGCAGTGCTACACTACATCTAGCGCCGTTGTTGTCACGCTGGTCCACGAGCTCATGCATGTGATCAAGCCTAAGGAAATGGGATTATTTTGACCGTGATAATGCTGGCTATTTCTGGGACTGGTTAGCCTAGCCAGCAATATAACCACTGCAGGGAATGACCGATGCTGCACTGCTTTGCAAAGCTGATCTGTCCTGCTACAGTGACAGAGGAGGAGGGGAAATGGTTGGGTGAAGCAAAATGGGTGTGCAGAACTAAATTTAGTTTTCCGATTTCCAAGCTTATTTCTTCCAAGAGGAAAAAAGGAGAGTGCTAGCTAATTACTTCTGCCTGAAATCTCCTGGGAATAGAGTGGGATCAAGCAAACTTTGAGGACAAAATGCACCAGCTGCTCCTGGTCACTGCATACCCCAGGCAGCTGCGGATTCGTTTGTCACTGCTGAGCTCAGATGCTTGAGACTGAACTCAGAGTCAGGGAGTCTGTACATGGAGTGATACTGCAAACTCTGGGACTCTGTCTGAGAACAACCACTGTCGATTTGAGAGACGGACTTGCATAACAAAGTGCAGGTGGCTGCCAGGCAGATGCATCCCAGTCCGATGCGGGAGTTCAGGAAGGGACCACTCGCATCCACGGCACACAGCACCGGTGCGCCCGTACTTTTCTGCCTCGGCAGCCAAGCGTGGCAGTAGCGGCAGGTGACCCGCTGCCGCAATTGTCCCTTGCCCCGTCTTCCCAGAAAGGGGAGAGCGCCTTCCCGGGCACCCCCTGCTCGGTGCCCCTCCCAGCGCGCAGGCATCTCCGGGCTGCGGCACTGTAGCGCTGGCATCCTTGAAGGGGTACCTGGCAAAGCAAGTCCAGCTCTGCCTTAATTAATGATGGAAAAAAGTTTCAATGAGGACTGAAGCAGGTGCAGAGGAAAGTAGTGGGGGTGGGGGAGGGGAAGGTAATTAATTGAAGCCGGCACTCATCCCTGACAGAGCTTCCTGATGGCGCGGGGGGGGGGGGGCTGATGCAGAAATATGCTTGGCACTGAATAGTGGGGGGATGTTCCCGGGGGTCCTGCTGGGGGTGGCATACCTGCAGCTTCCACTGAGAAACCATTACATGGCAACGGTATGGCTTCAGACCACAGGCTGAACAACTGTGGCTTTAAAGCCACCTGGTCTTAGCATGTTATGCACACCCAATCAGCACGTCATGAAGCATCTCCTAGCCACGGCACTCTCCCTTGTCCTTTTGGACAAATATTTTCCACAGACCGTTACCCCTGCCGTGAAGGTGGGCACAGCTAGGGCGATCACTTGTTCAGGTAGCCACCTGGCAACCCCTCTACCAAAAAAAAAAAGATTGATGCTTGTTTATTGAGTGGGGAAAGCCAAGCAGCCACTGCCGAGAGGCAGAATCTTCTAATATGAGAGCACAGAATCTGTTTCAGGGTCTGTGGAAGAAATGCATCCAATCCTGCAGGGAAGCTAAGCAACCACGGGCAAAGATATCAGGTTCCTTTTGCTCGTATGACAGCAGACATCTCCTTATCTGGATGAATCTGCTCCAAATTATTCCATATGATTTGTTCTTGAAAATATTTGAATCATCACACCTCAGCTCCTCATCACTTCTTAATTAACTTCCAAGCTTCTTAATCTGAGAGTAGATACCTCATTAAGCAGTCACTAGTATAACTCCCCCTTGCTGGCTTGGGCAGTGCCTGTCTCCCCACAAGCTGCTTCTGTCTAGGGCTGTACAGTTTGCATTGCAACACTGACTTAAGCCACAGAGCCCAATGCAAGAAGAGGAAGAATATGGGCAGGGTCATCAACAATGACGGTTCATCAGCCAAGCACGCAAAGTTGATCACCTGTTTTCCCAGACAGTTTGACATGCAAAGCAGGAGATGGCGGGCAGCTGGAGTGGCTAACATATCACCCAGAACTCAGGCTCCATTCTAGGGTTGCAGTTTGGCTTGTTCACAACCAGCCATCCCATCTTCTCCCAGTTTGCACATGGTGACAAGCCACCCTTGGCAAGGGCAATCAGTGAAATGAGCCAGCGTGAATGGCAGTGGCTAATGTGCCATTACAGTTTGAGGGCCAGGCCAGGGTCAGAGAGGCAGCGTGGCATAGTGGTTAAGAGCATGGGACTGGACTTGGGCGATCCGGGTTCGAGTCCCCGCTAGGCCATGGAGCCAATGGGGTGACTGTGGGCCAGTCACAGACACTCAGCCCAACCCACCTCACAGGGCTGTTGTTGTGGGGATAAGATGGAGGAGGAGAATGAGGTAAGCTGCCTTGAGCCCTTTGTAGGAAAAAGGCAGGATATAAATCGGGGGGGGGGAAGTGTGTGAAACCCAGCACAAGCACAGTTTGAGCTAAGCCAAACCTTAGCATCATTACACAAGAGTGTGAAGTAACTTTGTATTAAAGGTTCACAATATGGATCTGTTTCAGCTTTAGCAAATAAGTCTGAGACATGGATCAATTCCTGCACCAAAACAAAAACAAAACTCCCAAAACCCAAACCCAGGACTATTCCCTCGAATATGATAATTGCATGGAGGCAGCTGTTATCTTGCATTCTACCTTCAGTTCTGAGAAAGACAACCAGCCTACACCCTGCGCTTGTAAGGCAATTGTTCCATGGTCTGTCATAGGTCATGAAAAGGGGAAAACTCTGTATCTAGAAGAGACACAAAAGAAATGTGTTTTAAAGGACTCCTAAATGAGAGAGTGAACCAATGGGTGTGTTTGCTTTTAGATAAGAAGTAGCAGGTGCCTCTTTCCTAGATATAACTCAGGGCCTGCCATCTGTTCTGGATAGCAACTCCAATAATCTCTGTTGGTTGGGGCTTAGGGAGGTTGTAGTCCAAAGTATGTAGGGCACAAGGTTGCCATGCGCTGTTCCTAGTATTCTTTCCCTTTCCGGGCCACTCTCATTGCAGAAGGCAGCTTCCCACAGCCCCTCAGTACAACTTCATTCGGGGGAAGGTCCAAGGTTCTGGACTGGGCTGCCCCAACAGATGACTCTTTAAGACACAGAGTGGGGAGTTTCTGTTCTCCAGAGCCTCTGAGGGCGGGAAATAGGACATTGGCAGCTGCTGGAAAGCTCCCAGCTGCTGTGGTCCTTCCAGCTGGAGCAGTCTCTCTAGAGCATGAGCCTGCCCCCCTTGGTCTCCAAGCCCCTCTGTCACTCCCAAGAACTGGTAATTCCTCCCATGCTCCAGACAGAATTTCTGGCTGGAGGCTGTGGGGTTTGCCTGTGCAGAGAACAAGCCGCCGTCGTGTTGCAGATGCCTGCTGGGTGCACACGCTTCTTGCCGAGGATTTTGCCTGCGGAAGGAGCACTGCCACGGAGGGATGATGTTGAACAGCTGGAGAAACTCCTTTGGCTGTCCTTGCTCGAAGTTCAGTTCCTTGGAAGATGGCAGCTTGTGGGGCAAAGGAGGGCAGCCCAGGACTTGAGACACAGAGAGTTTGGCTCCCTTGCTGGTCACTTTAGGACTCCAGATGCTTTTTAAAACATCAAAGGATGTCTGAGATTCAGAGGCGGATCTCTCTGTGGTCCTGAACCCCAAATCTAGTGGCTGGGAACTGTGTGGCTCTGGTGAAGGATGTGAACTGTGGATTGCAGCTTCTCTGTTCTCCTGTAAATTCCATGGGCCTTGGCTTGGCTCACAGACATAGGCCTGCTGGAGGTCTGTCAACAGGAAATGGCCAGAACCATTCATGCTAAGATTAGCTGAATCATGGATAGCAGAAGGCAGGCAGTGCTTTTTGGAAATATTCCGCTTGGGCAGCACTCTATTAGCTGCCTCAGACCTCTCTTGCCTGCTTTTGGGGGCCCAGAGAGCATCTCCCAACCTTCTGCTCCCGACGCTGAGCAGTTCTCAGCAAAGCATCCTGCCCAGGATATTGTTCCTCTGGTGCAACGGAGCCTCTGGCTGAATTCGGACGCTGGGAGGGTGCAGGTGGATGAGGTGGGTAGGGCTGACCTGCTGCCAGGTAGACACTGAGCTGGTCGAACACCTCTGGCTCAACAAAGGATCTGAAGTCTTCTCTCTGGCCTGGTCTTTTTTCTGCCTGCACAGAGAATCAATCACCACAGAGGGGTCAAGAATGAAGAAATCGGCATGACTGAATAAAGGAGGATTACGGCAGAGTCTGCCTCTGCAAGGTATGCAGTTCATACAGGCCTCTGCACGTCCCACAGATGCATATATATTGGCCCTACGTCAATGAATGTTTCATTTCAGCCTTTAACTAAGGCTGCATTTGTTTCATCTTAGACTGTAGTGGCCATTTCAACTGTTTTTTTTTTTACTGTGCTTCACGTATTTCATGGTTTTTTGTAAGCCATTCAAATTAATTTTGTAAGAAAGAAAGAGGTACGACTCATAGAGAAATAGATGAAATACGTGTGCAATGCTTAAACCCAATCTCTCAGCATCATCTTGTTAAACCACACGGACACCGATTAGCATGACCAAGCAATGTAGTTAACTAAGGCTTTATGATGCTCACCATTCTCACAGCTGTATGCCCAGGACTAGGAGAGCAACTGATGCAGAAGAATTGTTCTTGTCCTCTTCTCTTTTTCAGAGAAACACCCTGATTAGAGTTTCTGTTGCTTAAGTCAGTAGATTTTGATTCCTGCTGCAACTCCACCAGGTCTCTCTTTGCTGGACTCTTGAAATCTAGGTGTGAGGAGGGCAGAACAAATTAACCCAAGCAAACCCTTTTTGGAATCACAAATCTACAAACAGGAAGTCTAACCAAGTAAAAAAAAGTTAAGGTAAATTCATATTTATGTGGGATGACAAATTCATTGCATGATTCAAGACACCCTAGGAGGGTATGGGAAGGAAGACAGTAAAAACAGTTACTAAAGACATGAGCCTATGCAAATTTAGACAGCAAAAAAGGCCTACAACTTCCACAATACATCAGGCGGCTGCAGTATGATGGGAACAATGGCCCTTTTCTGTTTGTTGTTTGTCGCAAAGTCATGTCCGACCCATCGCGACCCCTCCTGTCCCCACCATCCCCCGGAGTCCACCCAAGCCCTCACCAACTGCCCCAGTGACTCCATCCAGCCACCTCATCCTCAGCCGTCCCTTCTCCTTTTGCCATCTATTGTTCCCAGCATCAGGCTCCTCTCCAGGGAGCCCTTCCTTCTCAGTTGGTGGCCAAAGCATTTGAGCTTCATCTTCAGCACCTGGCCTTCCAAAGAGCAGTCAGCGGCCCTGTTCTTTGTATGGGAGTATGCCTTATACAGATTGCAACAAGCGATGGAGAAGAGGTGGAGTTGCCAAAGGGGACACAAGACTTGGGGGCAGCTGATGGTGGTGGAGGTGTGGTCAGGGGGAGGTATGCTTCAAGAAGTAAGAGCAAACATGGTAGGGAAAAGGCTGTAGCAAGTGTAGAAGGAAAGAATAAGGTAGAGAATGAAGCCAATAAAGTGACCTGAAGGAAAACATAATGAAGTCAGAAGCTATTCACTTGTTTTTGTAAAAGACCAATTTATTCCTTGTCTTGTATACATGGTGACCAAAACTGATAAAGTAGGTCTTGGGCATGATACTTTTTGTTCAAGCAGCTCTTCTAGATCTCTGATGCTGTCTGCCGCAAAGCTGCTCAGTATTCACAATGCAAACCACAGGTGTTGAACTGCTCCCAGTGTGAGGGCCTAAAATGGTTTTGGAGCTCTCAGGGGAGGAGGTGGATGCAGGGAATACCTCCAGTGATGAGTTGGACCAAGGGACCAAAAATACCCCAATGCCAGCCTACTTGAACCTGAAACTCTTAAGGGAGGCATTTCTACTTCTCAGAAGAGGGAAATGAACTGCACAAAACAAGGGTGACCACCAAATCATCAGTGGTCAGCAACAGGGATGAGGCCAGTGGAACCGCAGTCAGCCAGATCTGCCCCACAAGCCAGAGGCTCAATATCCTTGCTGCAGAATCAACAAGCACCGTACCTGAATCAATGGGGTCACTGTTACAACCACCTGCTGACTTCTTTAGCAATGCCAAGGAAGAAAAATCTGGTAACTTTTTCTTCTGCTCCTGCAGGATATTGAGAATAGCCTGACGTGTTGCACTGATTAGGTGATGCCCAGGAAATATTTTCTTGAGGTCCAGCAGGCTCCGCACGTCCTCAGCCAGTTCCTTTGCCCGAGACTTAGCTTTGACTGGCTCGGCTCCTGCGGTGGGTGCAGGGGGCACATTTTCCTTTTCATTGAAAACTTCTGAAGCACTGCTTTGAAATGTTTCTGTCTCTTGACTGAATGCTGCTGCTGTAGGTGCAGCTGAAGGCTGGGATCCTGAATGTACTGCATGCAGAGCAGTGACAGGATGCTGCTCTGTAACCAATGCAGGGGCCGCCAATACTTGGGCCAGAGGGGAATTCTCACTCTTTCTGCTCAGATTCTTTATGCTGTATCCAAATTGCTCACTGGAACCTGGTTTTTGATTAGCATTGCTCAATGTATAAGACTGGATCTCTTCTCCCAACAGCATGTCTTCTGCTCTACTGGCAATTTGTAGAGGGGTCACCTCCATCTCTTCTTGCTCATTTCTGGGACTCAGCAGTCTTTCTACATCAACAGATTTTACCTCCCTGTTAAACATGCCCAGGTGTTGTGAGAGTCTGTTCTGGGTTATAAATACAGGTTTTGCAACACAGCTGCCTTTGATTGGAGCGGACTTGGCACAAATGCTAAGCCGGGAGCTCCAGAAAGGTGGCAACATTTTCTGTGGCCCCCGGCTGCTGGTTTTCTTTTCCGGAGCCCTGTCAGTAACATACTGGCCAAATTTGATATAGTTGCGCTCCCGTCTGGTTCGGCGACGTTTTACCCTGGCAAGTTTCTCCTCAGTGTTACGCTGCCCAGAAGGGGATGCTTTCGGCTGATGGACAGAGCAGGGCAAGCCAGAACTGATCAAGGACTGCTCGCCTCTTTTCTTTCCATCACTAGGTTTCATGCTTAAGGCAGCTCCTAGGAATAAGCAAAGGCAATGGTGAAGTAGGTTAGGCAATGGTGAAGTAGGTTAGTCTAGAGCTGCCCCAAAGTCACCCAGTGAACTTCATGGCTGAGTAGGGACTAGAACCCAGATCTCCCATGAACCCGTTCAGCACTGTAACCATTATGCCACACTAACTTCCCACTGGTAAAAACTGTAATCTTTAAAATACTAGAATCTAGACCCAAATAAATATAGTATATTGCAGATAGCGGCTGGAGCTAAGAGAACAATCTTTTATAGCAGGGGCAAGATATGAGCTTGTCACTCTCTAGCTCACAACTCACACCCTTGGCCACTGTTGCTTACTCCCACTCTGACACATTCACCTCGGAGCGAGCAAGTGCATGTGTGAACCTGCCACACTAAGGAAACATCCAGGCAAAAGCCTTTTCATTGCATACCCCCAAGTCACATGGGCTGTGCAAGTCGCTTTTCAGCAGCTTCGGGTGTTTTACGGTTTTCCCCTGTTGTCTGTGCATCTCATCTTTGACACCAAGCAACACACCATTTTAAACATGGGTCTAGCCGAGTGCATAATTAGCATCCCCATTCCCGAACGCTGTTTTCACGACAGGAGGTGTTGCCCACAGTGAAATAATTAAAGCAGCACTGAGCTCATTAAAACTCACCCTCAGAATTTTACTTTAAACACAAAGGCCCATCTTTAAAAGGACAAAAAGGTGGGCTATCAAGAATGCTCCTGAGCATGTACGGAGTCTTATTTCCTCACCACCAAGCCCCTACACGTTTGAAGTCAGGGCTGGGGAGCTTTGTCTGTGGTGGGGCGGGGTGGGGACTGGAGCCGTAGCACCTCTCCCAATTTGGGCAACAGCGCGCAGGAGCGGAATACCCGGAGCGGCGCCTCCGCTTCCCACCACCCTGGGCCCGTCCGCGCCGCCATGTCGCCCCGCCCCTCCCGCCGCCAACCGCCCCGCGAGGCCACGCCCCTCGCCACCTGCCCCCGCCTCGTGCTCCGGCGGTTAACCCGCCTGCAACCGCCCGAAGCCGCCCCGCCGAGCGCGCCCCTTTTCCCGCGTTTCGCGGTTACCGCGGCGAAAGGGCAGCCGAAACTCCTCCCCCCACAGGCTTAGCCACGCTCCCGCTTGGCACTGATTGGCCGCAAGGGGGCGGCGTGGCGCGCTGATTGGCTGCAGCCATGCGGAGGGTACCTATTCAGACGTGCGCTGCGGTGTCTCCGCTGGAACTTGCTCCCGGGGAAATGTGCCCGGCGAGGTAGCTTAGGTTGGAGGGATTGCCGGAGGAGAGGCGGACAACCAACGCAGGGTTCGCCTGCCTGGCTGTAGCTTGCCTTTTTCCTGCTAGGAATTTATGACGGTTTACATAACCCTCCTCTTCTAAATGTTATCCTCCTAACAACCCTGTAAGGTAGGCCAGGCTGAGCGTCATTGACTCTCAGATTTGGAGAAGCTGTGTTAGGTCAAAAGTCTTTCTGGAGAGATTTCTGACTGCTGGAATCCATCAAAAGCAAAGGAGAAAACAAATTAAGCAAGGCAACCGCATTACATTCCAGGCCCATTGGTGCAGGGTTTGTTGTGATTATTTCTTGAACTGCGCTGGCTAAGCACCGCAGTGAAGATCACTCTATAATTCGCACATAATCTGTGGTCTTTTCCAGGTGTTGCAATGATTGAAATATTAGCACTTTGCATAGTGGGCAGTGGGGTGCCTGATTCAAAGACATCTTGGCAGAGGTCCAAGGGTCTGGCTTTGCGGATTTTGGAGTAGTCTTTGTCCCACTCAACTGGAAAGCTGTCAGGGCCAGGGGGCTTTCCTGATTCCCTGTTTTTAATTGCTTTAATTACAGCTACAAATTTAAACATTTCTTGCTGGCTGTTCTTCCAAAAAGTTACGACAATAGAAAGCAGTAAACCTGTTCTTGTGTTTCATTTAATTCTTAATTAAATCAAGGGATATTAGTTAGTATCTATTAAATATTAATTGGGGATGCAGGTGGTGCAGTGGTTTAAACTGCTGTGCTGCTGGGCTGGTTGATTGAAAGGTTGACCATCTGCGGACAACGCTGGATCCCTCGGCCAGGAATCGGAGATGAGCACCGCCCCCTAGAGTCAGGCATGACTGGACTTGATGTCAAGGGGAAACCTTTACCTTTAAATATTAATTAATAAAGATATTAGATATGTTCTAGCCTTTATATATTGCTCCCTCGCACACACACAATGTCCCTCCCGCTTTAATGTCTGGTTCTGACACTGTTTTTATTCCCCATGGTAATACTGAGAAGTCTTGCCTTCTGTGCTTCTTATGCCAGTGTTTTCCCCAGCTCCTACCAGCTGGGCTACAGACACGGTGCCAGCACACAGCACACTGGGGGAAGTGCTCAGATGCTAAGGCATTGGCATCACTGATGTGCTGGGACCTGAGAGGACGGGCAGGCCTGTGGATGGTGCTGAGGAGAGCTTAGGATGGTGCTGAGGAGAGCTGCCACAGCTTAGGGCCCAGGAGAGGAGGATACTTTGCCTGGGGCTTCCTCAGACCTAGAGCCTGCCCTACAGTGGGGAGCAACAGGTAGCCTAGCACAGCTGTTTGGTTGTGGGCATGGCGCTCGAGGCCCTGCACTGCCAGCCTAATGCCAGCTCTGCCCCTAAGATACGCTGACCAGGGCTTCTGCAGGGGCGTGTGTGCTGTGCAGACCGAGAGCTTGGCTTGGTACGGCCACCACAGGTACGTGTGAAGATAGGCACTTTTTCTGGCCGATCAGCAAGTGGTGGGTATAGGCGCCAGGCATAGGCGGCATGATGCTGGAGGGATGGCGCACTGAGGACCATCGACTCGGCTCGGCTTGGCTCCCCCCTCAACCTGGAGCCACTCCTGATTTAAAATTGGAGGCACAAATCATTTAGTTTTTCAGGCGATAATTCTTGACATATCATGTATGTATCTTTTCCTCCAAGTATTTTCCTGGGCTCCAAGATCACTGCAGACGGGGGCTGCAGCCAAGAAATTAAAAGACGCTTGCTCCTGGGGAGGCAAGCTGTGGCAAATCTAGACAGCATACTGAAAAGCAGAGACATCACCCTGCCGGCAAAAGTGTGTATAGTCAAGGTGATGGTTTTCCCAGTTGCAATGTATGGCTGTGAAAGCTGGACCATAAGGAAGCCTGAGCGCCGAAGGATTGAGGCCTTTGAGTTGTGGTGCTGGAGGAGACTCCTGCGAGTCCCTTGGACCGCAAGGCGATCAAACCGGTCAGTCCTAGAGGAGATCAACCCTGACTGCTCTTTAGAAGGCCAGATCCTGAAGATGAAACTCAAATACTTTGGCTACCTAATGAGAAGGAAGGACTCCCTGGAGAAGAGTCTAATGCTGGGAACAAGAGATGGCAAAAGAAGAAGGGGGCGGCAGAGGATGAGGTGGCTGGATGGAGTCACTGGGGCAGGGCGGGTGGGCTTGGTGGACTCTGGGGGATGGTGGAGGACAGGAGGACCTGGAGGAATGTTGTCCATGGGGTCGCGATGGGTCGGACGCGACTTCACAACTCACAACAACATCTTTTCCTTGGTGACTAGTTTGCTGAGTGCTTTTTCAGTTAAAAGCTTACAAAGAAGGCTGTGAACTAGAGGGGGTGGACTGCATAAACACATTCCCTATGTCTTGGGGGCCATATTTACTTTACAAATACCCCAACCACCCCTCCTTGGTGCTTTTCCACCTGCAGGCAGAATGATTGTGTATTGCAATCATGTACATACACATATTCATAAATAGTGCAAGGGAAGCTAAAAGGTGTGTTTGGAGCAGCTTGTGATCGCACCCTAATTCAAACGCAATCACCTGGAAAATGAATGTTCATGTACACACTATAGTAATTCCAGAGCTCATATTATTTCTGCCCATAGCAGGGAGAAAGACAAGCAGAAAAAGGTAATCACCTGGGTTATCAGACTGTGAAAATGTGGGCTCTTGTATTGCTGTTACCCCTACTACCTCTGTGCAATTATATTTGGAGTGCCAGGAGGCAAATTAGGACCAACTATCATTTTCAGTCCTCACCCTCCGTTTATGGTTCTTCTCATAGTGAAACTCTGGAATCAAACTTTGATCTAATGTACCTTGTCTGATCTTTTTATTTACTGATTAACCCCCCTCCCCAATATCCTAGTCCATTGGATTGTTTTCCTTTTTAACATTATGTAAAATAACACTTTTGTGTTTAGGATTTTGAGAATTCCTGCAAGTGAAGTGTGGCTATTATTAATTAATTGACTTTCAAGAACAATTTGAACTTTTAAAGAGCAAATGTAATCCTAGCCATTGCTAAAATGACTTGCCCACCTATTCTAATACAAATTCAACATTCCTGTCAAATAAGCGTGATCAGTCTTTCGTTATCAATATTTGAACAAAGCAAGTCTTGTTTACATACAATTATGAATGTCATTATTATCATTCTAATAATAAAAATCTCAGAGCCTCAGAATAGGGTCTTTAATAAATATTTTATTCAAGAGACCACAAAGGGTTATAATGCTAAGATTAATTTTCGTTCTCATTAATATTTCAGTGGGTCTGTTTAGTTTCTGTTCTATTCTTTTTTCCACCCTTTGTCTTGTTTTATGGCAGTTACTCAGTCTCTGCTTGATAATGCTACAGACAAAATGTGAAATCATAGTGTCATCCTTTGATCCTTTCCAGGGATGATTGTCCAATATTTGATTATCAGTGTCCCTTACTTCATGAGCTTATTACTGGTATTTAGCTATACAATGATTCCTCAATGTACTCATTTGAAGCCCTAGATCTATAATATATTAAGTCATGAAGAAAGTTTAGATTACATGCTAGGTAGTTGTTTTCCATGGCTAGTCACAATCTCACAACTCATCCTACCCCATCCACCACACAACTGATAAATCCATTTTTATTACAGCCACCGCACTGGAATGGTTCACCTATTTGTGCGTGTGTGCAACTAGAGTTTTGCTGCAACATTTTCCAGGTACAGCAACAATAAATTACAAATAATATGTGACACATATAGAAAGTGTTTTTAATAGGCTATGATGTACTTTTATTATGGGATATCTAAAATAATCTTTATGAACCACTGTTAGTCTTCTTTTGCTAGGAAACTGGGTATAAATGGAGGAATATTGTCTATTCTTTCCCCTCTTCTTTATATTGTGTACTTTTCCAATAAAAGAACACATAGATCTTTTGTCTTTCCTTAAAGCGTCTATCACTCTGAGGGCTTGGGACTGGCCAAGCAATTGCTTGTGCTTAGAGGACACAACAACAACCAGAGCAAACCATGGGTTGCCCAAAAGACTTGTTTATAAACATGCTATCCTGTGGGAAGTAGCCAGGGGTTGCATGACATTGACAATTCATTGGCTAGTTACGCATGATAGATTGTTGTGTTGTGTGATCCCGATTATCTACAGGCGGATTTTAAAGTTAGTATTCATAATAATCTTTTTATATTTTCCACACATGTTAGTGGTATTTCAAATAAAAAATCATAAAACATAATTCGTATATAATTGATGGACTCCACATAAGGCAATAAAGCCATAACAAAGCATCAATATAGAATCATTTTGAAAAACACGCCTTCAGCCAGGAGAAATCTTTGTTGATGACATCTGCTGAGACACTATTGGTGATTTCAAGAGAGGTCAGTTATAACTATTTTCCTACTCTAAAAAACAAGAAAGCAGTCTTCAAATGAAAGTTGTAATGTCACTCAAAAGTCTGCTTTTTGCAAATGGCTAGGTGGCGCAAATACTCTATATCCCATTTGGTGTAGTGCATCCTTACCATGCACAGGTTAGTTGTCACTGGAAACTGGTGCTTCCTCACTGCTGGAATTCAGAACAGCAACAAGGTTTTAAAAGGTCAATGGAAGCGGGCTTTATTTATCCTTACGCCTCTTTGGGATGGCCATAGATCATTTGTTTTTTAAACTCCTTTGAAGGACCACCCATAGAGCTAGACACCCTCACAGATTGTTCCTCCGCCAGTTTTGAGGCTTAGCTTAATGGAGCTGCAGTGCCACCCAGTGATCTCTTTCAGAATGTTTCCATTTCATCTGAAACATTCCCGGCTTGTCCAGACACTCAAAAAATACAGGACAAGCCATGATGAATCAGATGAAAACCTATCTAGTCCAGTGTTCTGTTCACACAGTAGCCAAGCAGCTGCCTGGGGGAAGCCCACAAGTGGGACATGATTGCAATAGCACCCTCTTTCCAGCAAATGCTATACCAGGGCACAATGCCTCCGATAACTGGAAACAGTATGTATCTTTGGCAGCCTTATTATAGCTTGAGGGGAAGTGAGCATCACTTAAAGGTTGTGTACCTTTAACAGCTGTGCAGTAGAGGAATTTCAATAGACACAGCTTGTCATGTCGTGACGCTGCAGCCAGACTGGGTCATGTTTCATCTACTGAAATGTTTTCTTCCACATGAATATTAATAGTATAGCCACCACCCCCAACACGTAGCCTACATTTTTCTTTGCCTCCCATTGAGGGCGATTTCAGACAGTACATTTTATCTAGGCAGAGATGCCTAGAGATTGTTCGTAAAGCACTTACTGTTTGCACAGCCGGTTCGGGAAATACTAACAAACTTATGTTCCACTCTGCTTTGTCCCAGTCTAAGCAGAACAGTGTGGGGAAAGAACCATTTATTCATGAATGTTTGGTAAGAGAAATTGTGCTTGCTGTCAAAGAAACCTTTTGGGAGGGAGGCTCAGAGAATGCAACCTCAGGGACCATCAGTTCCTACCCCATCCCATCATCTCTCTCACTGGTGAAATTAGTTGTGTGTGAAATAGGGATTGTGCATACATTATGACAATCTTCCCCAACCTGGAACTCTCCAGATGTTCTGGAGTGCTGGCTGGGGGATTCTGGGAATTGTTGTCCAACACATCTGGAGAGTCCCAGAGTAGGGGAGGCAGAACTATATGGTATACATCTTCTGAGATCAGTCCTTCCTTCCCATATTTCTTGAACAGTTAAAAGACATTACATCTCATTAGAAGAGTCAAGTCCTTCAAGTCCAGCATTGTGTCCATGCTAGAGAAGACTCGCAAGCAGGGCCCAAGTGGGACAGAGTTCCCCTGCAACTGGTGCACATCTCAGGAAACTGGGCTTGGAGAATCAGCAACACAAGGGTGTACATTCCCTAAGCCAGCGATAGGCAACATGGCACCCTCAAGACATTTTGGTCCGCAACTCCCACCAGCCCCAGTCAGCATGGCAAATGGTCCAGGATCATGGGAGTTGTCCAGAACACCTGGAGATACTCAGGCTGTGGTGTTCGCTGTAGTCTGGGTGTGGGGAGAGGACTCACTGTGTTGTGACAAACAGGTTTCATGTACTGTTTTTGGATCATGTTTTTATAGTGTTTATTTTTATTATGCCAAATATGGGTTGTATTGATTTGCTCCCCACCCACCCCCCACACTCATTCTTATATAAACTGTCACTTTGAGACTACTTTTTTGGTGGGAAGTGACACATGATGATGATGATGATGATGATATGCTGGAGCTTATGCCTACATTAAAGATATGCTATCAGATCTGGTCGCTGCTGCTTGTGGCTACTTAATGGCAAGGGGAAAGGAACTCTGCATATGCTCAAAAGTTCAAATGAAACTTTGGCTTCTGGCACTCTGGAACACCCACCCAAAGGATTTTATTTTATTATTTATTTTACATTTCTATGCCGCCCCATTCGCAAGAAGCCTCGGGGCGGCTTACAAAACAGACTTCTTGGAGGAAGTTCTTCCTTGGATCTTCCTTGGAGACCTAGAGATTTCTTCCCCACAGCGATCGATGCCCGGAGAGCCGTGGATTCCTCGCCTAGAAGAGAAGCCTCCTGGCAGGTTTCCTCTGCCGTCCCCGCTGCCGCTCCTCTAAGAGCGCGCGAGCATTTCTGGCTCTGGCACGGACCGAGCAGCCGGGCGCGAGACCTGGCTGAACATTTTTCCCGCGCTGCGCGGTGATTGGCAAGAGCGCGCCGTCGCCTCTCGTTCATTGGCTGCTTGGTTTTGGCGGGCTTTGGCGGCCGCTCGCCGCCGTGAGGGAGCTGTGAGGGGAAAGGAAGGGAGCAAAGGAGTCGCCTCGGGCTGCTTGGTTTCCTCGCTGCGTTTGGGGCATGGAAGCCTAGCAGAACCGAATTCGGGGCTGAATCCTAAGACAAAAAGAAAAAGAAGGCCCCGACGTGGGCTAAACAGCATCAACTGCGGGGAGGAGGGGAGAGAAGACGGGCACCAGTCGGTTGGATGGCGGCTGAGGGGATTGAGAGAGAGAGAGATGATTAAACTGTAGTGAAGTTACAGAACTGAGAGGAAATATCCCTGACTGGGATGGAAAGTCGGGATTTTGAGGGGGACGTGGCAACTGGGGCAGAAGCCCAAGGAGGATGCCAGGAGGTGCCACATAGGGCAGAAGGTTGGGAAGGTTGGGAAGAGAGATCCCCTGGGACAGAAGTTCAGGGGATGAAAGGAAGGGCACCAAAGGAAATTGAATCCTATGTGCAGGGAGAAGATGAGTCAAATGGGGCAGGGCCCCAAAGGGTGAGGGGGGAGATAGACCAAAATGAAGCCCAGGGAAAGATGGCAGCTGAAGCTGGAGGCCACATTCCTGAGCGGAAAAGGCTCGTGAGAAATGATCAAAGTGATCTGAGCAGAGGGCCCTTGAAGGATAAGAGCTATGAGGTGCTTCCTTCACATTTGTTTCCTACAGAAGTCAAGGAGGGAGTTTCAGTTACCAACAAAAATAGTTCTGGAGAGAGGGTCTCCACAGAGAATGGCAAAAATAAGAAAAGGGGGCACAAACCCAAGGTGAGGAACTTAAAAGTAGTGAGCAAATTCCTTCCAAAGGGTTCTTATCAAATTAGCTGAGACATGCTATTCTTCTGCCTGGAACCTGCTTCTTTCAGGCCTTTTGTAATATTTTTATTTGCTTTTAATGTATTTAACAGCCTTGAGGGTTTTTTAAAAGAAAGATGAGACACACGCATTAAAAAAGTAAGGGGAAAATAATAAAAGTTTAAGCTGCAATTCCTTGTAGCTTTACTTATGAGTACGTTTGATTGAATTCGGTGGAAACTGTATAGGATTGTGCTGCTAATGAGTAGCATAGTTTTTGCTAGAGCAGGGATGAGGAGCCTCTCGTACTGTTGGTCTACAACTCCCCTCATCCCCCAGAACTGGCCAAGCTGATGGAAGTTGGATGGTCAGCAACTTCTGGATGGTCACAGGTTCGCAACTCCTCTCCTAGAAAGAAAATAAATAAAGGAGAAGAGTTATTCAGTGTCTGGCTTCTAACAAGTTAGCTGCTCACGCTGAAAGAAATGAACAAAGTATCAATGAAAGCATACTTGAAGATTGCAAGTGAAAGAGGGTTTTTCACAAGTATACTCTTCAATTAAACAAATGCAGTAAAATACTTTTAGGATACAATTGTACACACCCTTCCCTGGGAGTAGTGGTGCTTCCAGAGAAGTCTTATTTTCACCATTCTACTGCCTAATTGAATGTTACTTTAGTGGAAGTGGGAGTTGAAGGCAGATGATAACATCTTGCGCCCATAACACTTCTGTGATCTCCTACCACTTCTTAAATCTTTGGAAAATTTGTTAAGGAAAAAAATGGGATAGCTGCACAATAGCTTTTGGTTGTTTATGGTAGGATCCCTCCAATTGAAAACACTTCAACTAGATAAGTGAACAACTATTGCAGAGACCATCTTTAATATTTTGTGCTCCAGAAAAAGTTGAATACTTTCTATTATAATATTTAGGGATGTTAAGTGATTAACAGCATAATCATATGGCTGCTGGACAACATGTACGCAGCTACTGGATTTTTTTGAGCTGAACCTTGCATACTTACTCCAGGTTGGAGCTGAGATTCTGAACTTGGAGCACCCCTCGCTATGTAGTACAAAAATAGCTACTGGTTGCTTATTCACAAATGCAGTCTTGAATATGTGGTTCCCAGATTAACTACAACAGTTCTTCAGTCTGTACACCAGCTGGTTATCCAACAGCAGTCCCAAACAGTTACTTGGTTGTTGTTAAATGGGTGTGCCAATTTAAATGTGTGATTAATGTTCATTTATTACACTGATTAATCGATTAATGTTTAGTTGTAACATGTTTAAGTGGAAAGTTTAAACATTTCATGTATGTGCCTGTACCCACTTGCTTCCAATGTTTCAGACTGAAGATATATTTAAAGGCTTGTCCATCTATTTTCCCAAAGAACAGTGGGCTGAAATGGGAGAATGGGAGAAAACTCGATATAAGAACATGAAGGAGAACTATGAATTCATGATTCAACTGGGTGAGAGGATGGCTGGAAATTAAGGAAGTGATGATGGTATTACTTAGGGTTATATTTAAGCTTATGTTGGAAGTCTAAAATTTATGTACCTACTTCATTTAGTACTATTACTATATTCAACTCAGTTGTAGAACTTATCAACTTATCTTGTATTGATACCTTTCGTAAACAGGTTAAAAGTTTGGGTTTGCATCTTCACGCAAATTCAGGACAGGAGGAGCAGAGAGGTTAATTAGAGTGAATGTGACTCAGGGGATAGAATGCTTCAAGTGCATTTAGGAGTTGTGGATTTGGGTTGTGGGATCTAGTTTCTTCTAAAGAATTAACTTTCTAAATTCATTGGGTTGGGTTGGATAAGTCAGTGGGCTGGATATGGACTAACAGAATTGCACCTATGAGAGTTACTTTTATAACTTCTCATTGATTTCAGTGGGATATGCATGCTGCTACCGTAGTCAGATACAGACCACTATCTTTCATTTCATATCCTGAGTTGAACAATAGGAATAGTTGCAGAGCTTAGAGAAAGACAGTATTTTGGACTTGAAATGACAGATGGATCTTTCCACTATGGGCTTTTACAAATAGTTGTGGTTGAATATAATCTGTAACAAGACTGAAATTTTGCAGATTGGGTAGAGATGTCATATTAACTTCTGACTTTTCCTTTATCCTCCACCACAGTACTGGTGATTATGGGTTGGATCCAGATTAGTCATACTTTATTGTAGACACACTGAAATCAAATAGTCTACTCTAGATATGGCTAAATTTGAATCCAGTCCAGTAAGTCAATCACACATAATGACAATCTGTGGGTTGTTTAAACCACGACTAGATGGAATCACATGGCAATAAAAAAGCATGTTGATTTCCAACCACTATGGCTTCTGCTTTGGTTAACAAAGGTTGGGCAATTCTTGGCTTGTGCCTTGTGATCTCTGGCTCTTGAGGGAGAAACATGTTGCTGCAAACAAACACCATGTATTGACATCAGTTGAACAGACACAAAGGTTTGGAAGCAGTATTTCAAAGCAATGTCAGAAAATCCTTTATAATTGATATTTTTATTAGGTCTTCCTGCTCCTAAACCAGCATTTATGTATTATGCACGGCAGCCCCCAAAGACTGCAAATGAGTCTTCTGAGTCAGATGACGAATGGACACCAAAATCTGCAGGTAAATTATCAAAATAATGTAGTGTCATTTAATGTAATACTTTGCAGTTACCTGAAAGTCTCTTTGGATGATACTACTTCATATCAATCCAGGTCTATCTATTGCTAATGTGTATCTTTCAGTTTAGCTGCCTAGATGAAAGGGTGTATATTTTTGTTTTTGTTAAATAGTTGCAGTTGTACAGCTGAATGTACAATTACAGCTGCATGTTTAGCACTGGAAAGCAATGACTGGATTTGCATAACATGACAATCTATTGTGGGTAAGTAACCATGGTGGGCTGGATCACTTCCTGCACAATGACTTAAGTAATCTTCAGCCATCCTGATAACTCATGACTTATTCTAGAGGTTGTTAGACCCTCACAGGAGAACAATTTTAATTGTGAGTTGTGGGGACTGGTTAGTGAGCTGCTTGCCAAGAACGGTAAACTAATTGTTGCCCTTCACAATCTTGGTTGCCAATAACTGAGGCACAGTTTCTGTTGCCTTTCATGTCCAAACAGCATTTTGTCTTCAATCCCAGGGAATTGTACAAATACTTTCACATGTTTAAATAATTATTTGTTTTGTTGCTATTTTACAAATATGCTCTTGCAGCTGTCCAGTATGTGTCATCTTGCCTGGTCACACTTGCATGTTTCAGCTGACAATGGGGGTGGAGGAGTTGATATTGACAAGAAGAGACTACATATAATTTCAGTTGTGCACAGTTGCCAGGGACCAAGTGCTGAATTGTCAGGTGGAAAGCACCAGTCAAAAAGTATCTTTTATTCTTGCTCTAATAGCAACACAAATCAGAAATTATCTGTACATTTCTGATGCCAATTATTTATGCCATCTGACTATACCAACAGCGATCTGCACTTTAGGTACTTCTTGGATGGAGGGTTTCTAGCACTATCATTAGGCATTGTGCAGCAACGCTGCCTTTTCTTCTTCTGTAGTATGGGGAAAGCTGGAAGAAGCAGTAGGAAAATACAGGAGGTTATGATTGAAGACATAGTCATCCGGAGTCTATGTAAAATTCAGTAAATGAGGCAGGGTTATGAAGGCCTCATCTGGAAGCACCCTTTAACTATTTAGTGCCCATCTGATGTGCTCATCTGAAGTGTTCAGCTGATACCTGCCCCTTATATGACTTGTTAGACACAGACAGCACATTCAGTATATATTTTAATACAAGTAAATAGTGCCACTGAAGATTAGAACTAACACTTGCTTTTCTACATGCATCTTAACATAACAATGGTTGAATTGAACATCTCATATTCTACTCATACTGTTGCTTTCCATATGTTTATGCACTACAAAATTACATGGTATGTTTTCATCTGCAGATTTCCAGAGTAAAAATGAATGTGGAGAAAGAGATAAAAGGAAAATTGAGCAGCACAGACAAGTTAGCACATACAGTTTGAGGAAGAGAGAAAGAAAAACATATATGGAAATAAATGAACCTAGTGATGATGATTATTTGTGTAAGTGACATCTTTTCAGATCAGCATTTTCCATCTTCAGTTCCTATGACCTTTTTAGAAAAATATTTATTAATAGTTTTTCTGTGTTTATTTTTCATTTTATGGCAAGTTTTTCAGGTTTTAAATTATACATATATTGAATAAAATTCATTGTGTTAGGTAAACTAGTATTTTATGCTTCCTTTTTGAAGAGTGCAGAATTAAAAATATATCAATACGCATCTATAGATTGCTAGCCTGTGGCCCTATTAAATTTATCTAATTTTTATGACAGCACTCCATTTTTTAAGAAGGCAAATCAGTCTTTCCTTCAAGAAGTTCCTGGATTACAACCACTAACTTTGATGTAGAATGCAGTTCCCTGTTTCAGCCAATATATGTGGTATGAGAAGTAATTAACAACAACAACAACCCTATCCCTGTTCCCATGTAACAACAACAAAAACAGAGAAACAGAGCAAGTCAGAAGGAGTCTCCTGGGCCATCTAGTCTGACCCCCCAGCTCCAGCCAGCTTTGCTCATGGCATGCCTCCCATGTGCATGTCTAGCCTATCCTTGAACACCCTCACCAATGGGGCTTCAGCTACCTCCCATGGAATCCCATTCCATACCCTTGGGGTCCTAACTGTCAGGAAGTCCTTCCTGGCATACAAGTTGAACCTTGGCTCCTTGAGCTTGGCTCCACTGGAGCACATCCTGCCTTCCTCCACAGGGGAGAACAGGTCTCTACCCACCCCCATGTGACACCCCCTCACATACCTATATGTTGCCAACAGATCCCCTCAAAGTCTCCTCTTCTCCAGGCTGAAAAGACCCAATTCCCTCAGTCTCACCTCATATGGCTTTCCCTGAAATTGAGCCACCATCCTTGGTGCACTGACTCTCACCTGGCTATATCCTTCCTGTAATGTGGAGCTCAGAACTGAGCACAATACTCCAGTTGTAGGTGCACCAGAGTTGTATAGAGTGGTAGTAATACCTTTCTCAATCTAGAAGCCATGCTTCTGGCTATGCAACCAAGGGTGGTGTTTGCCCTCTTGACCACCGCATCACTGTTGACTCATGTTCAGCTTGCAGTCAACCAGAACCCTGAGATCCCTTTCACAAGTGCTGCTCTCCAGCCACTTGTCCCCTAACAAGTACTTATGACACCCATTCCTATGCCTGGGCAGCTTTATCACTAGAAAGGCTTTAATTAGAAAACCTTTTGTCCTTATCTGCTTGGAAGGGGACCTGCGGGAAAGACTAGCTTTGGATACTTGCCTCTTTGCTCTTTACTCCACAACCCATGATTGGTTGCTTCATAAGTTGTGGAATAGAACTTGTGAACCCAGACTGCTGGGTTGCTTAGCAGGGTAAAATCATAACCCAGAAAGCTTCAGCTGTTGAGTGATAAATGAATAAATAAATAGCTCAGTTGCGGGTTGGATGATGAAAATGGAAGAGGCAGGCACACTGCCTGTCAGCATTAGCTTTCGCTGACCAGAAATACACTTCACAGTAAATCCAAATTTCCAATTTACATCACTTCTGCAACTCTTACAACTTGAAATATTTGAATTTATATGAAAATCTGAAAAGCTGAAGAATACTTTTTGCTGCATTATTCATAACTCAGCATTCAATTCTCTTTTTCACTTTCTAGTTTGTGAATATTGCCTGATATTTTTTATTGATGAATGCTCAGTTCATGGTCCTCCTGTTTTCATTGAAGATACCATAGCAAAAATAGGACTGGAAAAGAGAGCAACCCTTACTTTGCCTCCTGGTTTGAGAATTGGCCCTTCAGGTATCCCTAAAGCTGGTCAAGGAGTCTGGAATGAAGGAGAAATTCTGCCTCCAGGGATTCATTTTGGGCCCTATGAAGGGAGAATGTCAGAGGAAGAGGAAGCAGCCAACAGTGGTTACTCATGGATGGTATGATTATTAATTAATTAATTAATTAATTATAAACATTTATATCCTGTCCTTCTGACAAGCACTTAGGACGGCTTACACAGTGTAAAATATTATAGTACTACAATAATAAAACAACAATTATTAAAACAATATAAAACAGTGCATCACAAAACTAAGAGAAAGAGAGAAGGAGGAAAAGAATACAAAATTACTACTTATAGCACTTCTATTTTAGTGCTATTCTACTACTAAAATGGTGCTCACAGTGTTTGTGTTCACACATGATAGTGTCTGTATTCATTCATAAAAACAACCCAGACATCCCGGATTAAGCCACAAAGTGAATAAACATTATATTGTTTCATATAGGCTGTTTACTTCCATTCTGCATGATTACAATCCAAAACAACAACCCCAGTTTAAACCTGGTTTATGATCGTGATTTGGAGGGGTCACAGTGAACTATAATCCCAGGTTTGTAAATCATGCTAAATTATCTTGGCCTCAGTTGTTTATATGAACAGCAAATCTGGCGTGAACAGGCCACAAGTACTATCAAGGTGTTCATTTTAATTTAATAAGCCAGGATTCCTTATGATTAATGTGCAAGTACTCCATCTCCTGATGTTGTGTTCTGGGAAAACTTCACAGTGTCTAGCATGATTAGGGTCACTTTTAACTCATCTGTTTTGCTCAGTCTTATCCAAACATTTCTCAATCTTGCTACAAGGTAGTACATGTATTGAAATTACGTTGCATTTTCATCTAACATTAAATGTAACCATTCTTAGGAATCTGGGACCGAATACAGACATATTCAGCCGTGAATCTGATATGGAAATGACATGAACATGTTCAATAGGAACACTTTTCCTCTCCAGGGAAAAAGTAGCAACAAAAGCCAAGTGGTTACTCTCCATAATCATGTTTCCAGGTTTTTAATAAGATGAAGGGTGGGAGTCTAAAAGGATCAGTATTCACCCAGCATTTTAAAACAACAGCTAGGCAATTTGAGTGAAATGCAGGGGAGGGTAAGACAAACATGTGCCATGTAGCATTCTATTATTGAACAAAGTGCAAGAGTGTGTGGTAGCTTGCCACAAGGCTACCACCTTCTCTCATACCCAGGCCCGGCCAGTTGTTCTAGAGAGGCACTTCAGAGGCCATGTTTAGGAGGGACTCAAGAGGCTGTTTTCTTTGGTTCTTTCCAGGCTGTTGAACAGCAATCCTAAAACAAACTAGGTTTGCTCTCCCGTCTGCTGTCTTTCTGCAGGCAAGCAAATCTTGGTTAAAGAAGGCATTTAGCTGGTAAAGGGCTCTCTTGGTTTGAGCACTGTTTTAATAATATTGTTTGAAAAAATATGTAATTCTACATTTTTATTGTATTTACATGTATTATTTACCTTTTTGAAAACTGCCCAGAGAGCAATGGCTATGGTGTGGTATAAAACTGATATGAAAGAATGAATGAATGATCATTGTTCCATTTTAATTATTTCTGTAAGCTGCTTTCTTGCATGCCTTTTTTGGTAGAAAGGCAGTGTGCAAAATAATCCAATAAATGATAGTGGGCCTGTAGAGAAGGAATAATCTTTATTGTATAGTTGATTTTAAACACTTTATAAATATAATAATGATGAAGTTTACAATAATCTGAGGCAAGGATATTGTATTACCAGTTTTGAGCATATGACTTTAAAATGGTTAAAACTGCTTAATAAAATCTTGCATGTTAAGCACTTTGTAGGCAAACAAGTATTTTCAACCATGCAGTCTAGTTCTATGCATATTTACTCAAGATAACCCTGCTATGTTTTATGAGACTTAATCACACATATAAACAAGCCCAAAACAATATTTTATGAGACTTAAAGTAGATTAAATAAACCTCAACATTATTTTTATTGGCCATTTATGGTAGACTTCTCTCATTTGCAAGGAACTAGAGCTGGGTTTGACACTGAGCTAATATGTTAGATCAGAAATAGAACTTTTTATTATGCATATTGTTGTGTTCTTTCCATACTGATGAATGTGGTTCATGCCTACTTTAATTACAGATTACCAGAGGGCAAAATTACTATACTTATATTGATGGAAAGGATGAAACTAATTCCAACTGGATGAGGTAAAAAAAATATCTTGATGAAGCTAAATAGGAAGACGCTTTTTAAACAAGTGTCTTTGTACAGCTGAGGAGGCTAATGGCTTACAAATTGATGTAAATCATTTTGTGCTAATTAAACCAATATTAGTGTAGCTAGTCAAATCCATTGATTTCAATGAGAATTCAAGTTAAATAAGCTTAAAACTGCAGCTTATCATATTACATAGATTTTAATCAAAATAATAAAAAGTATTCTACAGTTCATATGGAAAATTCAATATTAAAGCAAATCAGAATTAATTAGCAATTGTAGTCCATTAGGAAGACAACACTAAGAGAGAACAGCAAAATGATGAGTCTAACCAAGATTTGCAAGGTGATGTATTATTTTCACCTTTTATCAGAAGCTGCTTTTTTATCAACCTGTCAATCAGTCCTTCCTGTGTACTGCAGAGGATAATGGGATATGATTTTCATTTATACATTTGGCTTGTTAAGAATATTTGAACCTCATTGCCTTTTGTGACTACAGTGTGTACTTTCATAATAGTATTTGCATCCCCCAAATTTATTTTTAAATGAAGTTTCTGTGAAAAGGAGGGAATATAGAGCAAATCCACATGGAAGATAGAAGGGTGCTTTGTTAGTCATTTACTTTTCATGTTTTATGTTCCATTTTGATCCCAAAGTGTTAATCTATGCTTGCCCTTGTGAACATTTGTTTTGAATGATATAATATTAGGGAAACAGGCTGGAGAGATAAAGAAAGATAATAGGAAAAGCTTAGTGCCCCCCTTTTTTCTGCTACTCTTCATCACTTCTTCTTGAAGCTGCTTTGTCTTAAAAAAAAAAAAAAAAAGAGGGGATCACTGCAACACTGTTATCATGTAATATGCAGTTTTCCCTGTGTATGCATTTAATGCTCTCTTCCTAATTCCAAAAAATACATTGGAAATATATAATACTGGAATCACTTTTGAAATTAAGTTGTGAGCCAGGTGCATCATATTTTATAGTGCTTTTCCTGGCTTCCAGCTTCCTGGGATGAGCCCTCTTATCTTAACAATGACTTTCCAGGTATGTTAACTGTGCAAGGAATGAGGAAGAGCAAAACCTTGTTGCCTTCCAATATCATGGGAAAATCTATTACAGAGTATGTAAGATAATCCTCCTTCACTCTGAGCTTCTGGTCTGGTATGGAGAAGAATATGGGAAGGAGCTTGGCATCAAGTGGGGATCTAGATGGAAATCACTAAAAGGTACAATACATTATGCATTAATTAGAATTTCCCTAATGCTGGAAGTCTAACTGGGGTGTGAGTGAGAAAATGAACATAAAATTAGATACACTACCTGAGAGTATGATACAGAGATTTAAGAATATGTGTATATGTGTTAAGGAAAGGCATTTAGAAAATAGTTCAATATTTATTTATTTATTTAAAGTTTTTATATGCCGTCCCCTTGCTATGTAGCCTCGGGACAGCTCACAGAAATAAATAAATGCATTATAAATAACAATTACAATTAAAACCCGGAAACACCCTGGCTGCACAATTAAAACCTATAAATATTAAACATTGTTAAAATATTGTTTGAATACAAAGGTCTTGGCCTGGCGCCGAAAAAGAAATAATGACGGCTCCAGGCAGACCTCTCTGGGCACTATTATAGGCACTCTTTATTATATTTGTTACATGAGCACTCCACATTGAGTGAAAGAACAGAGGAGAACTTTTTAAATAGTACATAAAATGAAAAAAAATTAAAATGATTCTAGCAGAGGGAATGTAGTATAATAGGTTATTTTGCATCTTTCATCAATTTCAAATGGTACTACAGAAGAACATATTTGCATATTGTCTAGTGTATATAAGATCTGTTTCCCACTTTGCTTCCCTTAATAGCAGTCAAGATCCATCACTTGTCTTAGTTGTCTCACTTTGACTCATTTTGGTCCCCTAAGCTGTTGCTTGTCTCTTTCAGGAATATCATTTCCCATGCACTTTAAAAAATATCTGTTCATTGTGAGGAAAAATAGGAAATGTTCTCCCATAGTTGCCACAGGTTAGACTTTAGTTTAATTAGCTGTTGTATATCTTAATATACTTCCAGATGTGGTGGACCTTCACCAAGACATTAGGAATCAAAAAGGATGTGAAATGCAGTTCTGTGTCATTCTTCAACATGAACAAACATTTTTGGAAGCTGCAGTTAGGTTTGGAAGAGCAGTAAATGAAGGGACTATTTAACCCTTCACCTTCTTCCATTCAGTAGTTGAAAGTTTGGCCCCAAGTTGTTTTCTCCACCTCAATGCCAGTTCCACATTTTGAGGGCCCTTGGGTAAGATGCCTCCAATGCCCTTCTGACTCAGCAAATAAGTTATCTAATTGCAGTTGTGCACAACTGCTCTTTCTTTTTCTCATCACTGCTACCACTCAACTTGATTGACAGGGAGAGAGCCAGTGAGAAAGTAGACAGTAAAATTTACTGCTCTTTCTCACCACCACTGTTGTCTGGGCCAGAGAGAGAGATAGGTGAACGAGTAATTTGGAAAGGCAAAGAGGAAGAACAGCTCCAAGAAACTCTTGTCAGTGGACCTCTGCTAAAGCAGGGCCCCACAGACAAGGTATTCCAGCTGCATTTACCTTTGACCCCAGCCCTGACTCCATCACTGCATTCCCTGTGCTGCCTGTTCTCTGAAAGGTGGTTTTTAATGAATGGCTGATGGGGAAGGTAGGTGGCTCTTCCCCAAATGTTCTTCTGTACTCAGTCACAGCCATCTGGGATTACTTTTTGTATTTCGTATCATAGAACAGTAGAAGAGCCAGAGGGCCATCAGGTTCAATTCCCTGCTCAGTGCAGGACTCCAGTACATGGAACTCTCCATTGCATCTAGCTTGTTCCTAAGTGTTAAAGGGTTTTTTGAAACCTATATGACCTAGAATATACAATCATATTCTCTTCATTTTCTCCTACCTTAATATTCATATTAATACTCATTTTCTCCTACCTTAATACTCATGTTATATTCAAAGACTTGAGGTTTTGTTTACACATGAAGCCAAATGAGTTGGTAAAGTGGTCTGTACTACCTTGAGCTGCAGATAGAGGGTACTATTTTTTTAATATTCTCCCATGTTAAAAAGCAAAACCAAAATACTAGTGCTTTTAGGGGAAGAGACTCTAGCTGCCCAGTGTGCAAGTTTTCTGTTCACTTAGGATTACATTTTTATTTCAGTGGGTTATTCTAAGTGAAATGAAGTCTGGATTCATTTCTCAGGTATAATATAGATAAGATGCTTATCATGTCATAGTCCTGCCTTATTCACAGAATGTTATTTGGATCCAGATGATGCCATCTTCTACTCATAGCTCTCTTGTATTTTCCTATTGCTGTTGTTGTTTTTCCTTAAAAAGCAGCCGGGGAAAAGATGGAATATTGCACAATGCCTTCTAATTATTAGTGGCAGGAGATCTCCATTTGGAGGCAATTGTCTTGGAGGAGGTAGTTTAAACCATATTGAAAGAGTTACATTTGTTTCTATATCCTATCCTAATAAAATATACTTGCAGTGTTCTCCATTGTAAGATAATTAAAACACAATGCAGGAAATCTTAACGCTTTGAAGTGGATGACAGTGCCCAGCTTACACCTTTTCTATCAAACAGAAGCCCAGGAACTCAAAAGCCATGCCCTCTTTTGTATCTTTCCATCTGGTTGATGGAAAGAATGCTGCTACTTTCAATAATATTAGAGAAACAACAAATTTGCTGCTAATATCATCAATCAGAGAAGGATTTTGACTGTAGTGCTGGATCCTTTTTCTTACTCTACTAAATCCTACTCACCCTTCATTGTTTTATGTATTTAAATCATTTTTATTTTGTGCCTCAGCCAGAAAGGTTTCCAGAACAACTATAATCAATAAAAACAAGGCAGCCTCTGCCTACAGACCTACATCATGTTACAAATGGGATAGGAAAGGGCAGAGTAGATGAAAAAGTGACTTCTCTTCCCATCTTCTCTCCCTTTTGCAGCCTTTTCACTGGATGAAATATTAAATAGTTAAATATTATTCAAAATTTAACATAGTTTGGTAACTTTTTTACTCAATAGTTGACATAGCTTGATTGCTTCTCAGGAAAAAACTTGTTAAAACCAATCAATACTTCAGAAAAGTTGTAGGAAATAAGGAAAAACTCAGGAAGAATGTAGCAGAACATACTTGAAACTGAACAGTATTGATTCAGAGGGTAGGAAAGGGGTTTAGTCATAAATATCAAATTATCCTGCCTTTATCTCTGCATTGTCTAAAAGCAGTGCTTCCAGATGAGGCTTTTATTGTGCCATCACCCTGCTTCATTTGAGGAATTTTCCAAGAGGTTCTAGATGTTCTTGTGTACTACTTATAATTCACTGTGTTTCTTGCCACAGAATATCTGTTAGAAAGGGCAAAGCAGTGTAGCTGCACAATCAGTGATAGCTAGGAACCCTCCACCTGGAAGTGTCATAGGTAGAAATTCTGACTGATAGAACATTATTGAGTGAAACTGTTCTATGTGGCTTTGTAATTTGTTATTCTCTCAAATGCTGGAGTAGAGTTATTTATAATTTTTTGTTTGTAAATAGTTCACAGGCAGAATTTACAGTTGGTGCAGAAGAAAGATACAACCTATCACTGTTGCCCCTGCTGTGAGGTAGCTTTCACTTGCAAAAATTACCTCAGCCGACACATGAAGTGGAAACATTCTGCATATGGAATACAGGCTGAAGAAAAACAAAATCTACCCCTAGAGAAAACTGTGTTCAAAGTCACAAATTGTACTCCCCACAGTAATAGGCTGCAATGCTTAGTTCCAAGTTATGTAAACAAAGATAACAATGAAACATTATTTTCAAAAGATACAAACAAAAAGGCAGAAAGTAATCATGCTAGCAATAGAAAGAAGGTTTTCCACCTAGTCAGTCACAAGCAAATGGACACAGGAGAGAAGCCATATTCATGCAGGGAGTGCGGGAAGAGCTTCAGCCGGTCATCAGTCCTGGTCACGCACAAGAGAGTGCACACAGGAGAGAAGCCATATTCATGCAGGGAGTGCGGGAAGAGCTTCAGCCGCTTATCACACCTAGTCCAACACAAGAGAGTGCACACAGGAGAGAAGCCATATTCATGCAGGGAGTGCGGGAAGAGCTTCAGATGGTCATCAGATCTGGTCACACACAAGAGGGTGCACACAGGAGAGAAGCCATATTCATGCAGGGAGTGCGGGAAGAGCTTCAGCTGCTTATCACACCTAGTCCAACACAAGAGAGTGCACACAGGAGAGAAGCCATATTCATGCAGGGAGTGCGGGAAGAGCTTCAGCCATTCATCAAACCTGTTCACGCACAAGAGAGTGCACACAGGAGAGAAGCCATATTCATGCAGGGAGTGCGGGAAGAGCTTCAGCCGGTCATCAGTCCTGGTCAAACACAAGAGAGTGCACACAGGAGAGAAGCCATATTCATGCAGGGAGTGCGGGAAGAGCTTCAGCCGGTCATCAGTCCTGGTCACGCACAAGAGAGTGCACACAGGAGAGAAGCCATATTCATGCAGGGAGTGCGGGAAGAGCTTCAGCCGCTTATCACACCTAGTCCAACACAAGAGGGTGCACACAGGAGAGAAGCCATATTCATGTAGGGAGTGCGGGAAGAGCTTCAGCCGCTTATCACACCTAGTCCAACACAAGAGAGTGCACACAGGAGAGAAGCCATATTCATGCAGGGAGTGCGGGAAGAGCTTCAGATGGTCATCAGATCTGGTCACACACAAGAGGGTGCACACAGGAGAGAAGCCATATTCATGCAGGGAGTGCGGGAAGAGCTTCAGCCAGTCATCAAACCTGTTCACACACAAGAGAGTGCACACAGGAAGGGAACCACATTAGTTCATCATAATGATTGCATTTGCTCATCATAATAAAGAGATATGAACTATAGTTTGTGGACTTGAAGATGTCAATAAAGTAACTGTCCTAGTAGTGTCTGGTCCATTCTCCCACCAGAGTGGGAGGAACTAGTCTAGTCCACTATTCTGCTAGATACATCTTAAGGATGACTAATTGGACAGTGATGATTGCTGGGCTAATATTGCCTCTCTGGCTCAGAGTTCCTAAAACATAGAAGCTTAGGTATGGATCTTCTGAGTTTTCATGTAGTAAGTCATGAATATTTTTATGGTAGCTTTCATTCTTATGGTTAAAAAAAACTTATAAAAGCTGACTTCTTAAACTTTAAGAAGTGCATATGTATATTTAACATTGGCTTCTAAAGGTTAGACTTTCTCCTCATGGATAAATAATTAAGCAAGAGTTGCAGGGGCACCTAGTGCCCCTTTAAGCATTGCTATAGTGACTGGGGTTTTTTTTTAAGTTTTGGCTAAAAAAAGTATATTTTTATTTGCTTGTATAAATATAGTTTAAGCATCGAGGAATGAAAATTCAGCAGAATGTATTATTTTTATCTCACCTTTTTCCTGCAAGGTACCCAAGACAATTTATATAATCCTCCTCTTTTTTTAATTCTCACACCAAATCTGTGTTGTAGGTCAGACTGACAATCAGTGATTGGTTCAATGTCATTCATGGCCATGGAGACATGGCCATATTTATGATAAAGCTGATTTACTTATTTATAACAAAGCTGATTCGGCCAGATTCATGGCCATATTTATAATAAGAGGCAAGTCAGCTTTGTGAGAAGACAATTTGAAATCAAAACAGTAGGAAAAGTCATGTGCTGAACTCTTCTTTCTACCACAGGTTTCTTCTAGGGCATTCTGCCTGGGGTGCAGGGACAAGATCCACACCAGGGTGTTTTCTTTGCAAACCAATGTCTGAAAATGCACAGGAACAAAAGAAGCATGGGGAGAATATACTGGAGAAAAGTAGTATCAGTGGCACAAATAACCTCTCAGATGCTCTGTTACAAATTGCAACTGTCAAAGCCCTTCTGCCCAGAAGAAGGGCTTTGAACCACATAGATTTTTGTTACATGCATCTGCATGAAACATATACTTCAGCCTAAACCATTTCAAATGGTCACATTTGTCAAATTCTATGCTCCCATCTGCAAACTCAACCAGAAAAAAACCAGGGTCAAATATACTAATCATAGGAGGAGAATCAAATATTTTCTGGAATTATTGTGTATGTCTGTGTAAGTTTTTGACTGAGACTGCAGTGCTGTGGGAGTGGTATCTTGGTGAATATTACCTGCTACGTGCCCTCCAAGCAAAACGGACAGATCAGGTAGTACCTTTATGGACAAATAATGCCTTTAGAGAGGGGGGCAAACGGGAATGTGGGAAGGGTTACATTTTCTCCTCAGTGCAGTAAACCTGATGCCCCCCACATTACTATTTACCCTTTTAAATAAGCCAACAGATGTTGCACGCCCCGTCTGCTTTAGTCCTCAAGGCAATTAGATCTCACTAGCTAATGAAAGTAATCTGGGGACTTATGTCTCCTTAGGGATGTAAGCATTGGAATGAAATAGAAGGAAACAGTAACAGCAGCCCAGGCTACTCTTACAATTGTTCTTACCCATCCCTGCCATATCAGGCTTAAAAGGTGAAGTGGAATCTAAAGACTTCATTTACTTAAAAAGTATTGCGTGAAGTGATGTCAGTTTAAAAAACAACAACAATGAAAAGCCAAGCTGTAGGTGAGTCTACGGGGAGGGCTGCTCTCATTCAAGGCACTGCTACAAGAGAAGGAAGCAGTGCATGGGGAGGGCTAAGAAAGGACAGAAACCCTCAAAGGCTGTCACAAAGAAGAAAAGACCTAGTCTTGCTCATCCCAGATTGTAGGGCATGCAACAATGACAACAGAGTAAGCCAGGTGCAGACTAGACACGAGGAAGAATTTCCTGACTGGGGCAGCAGTACGACAGTGGAACCAGCTGCCAGGACAGGTTTTGTGCTTTTCCATACTCGAGTCTTTCAAGAAGCAATTGGCCAGTTACCTGAGTGGGATGGTGTGACTGGTGTCCTGCACTAGCAGAGGGCTGGACTCGTTGGTCTTCATGGCCCCTTCTGACCCAACTATTCCGTTAAGTAATTATGAACATCTTTGGATCAGATGAATACAACACATTTACTCTGTGTCATAATCATGAACAAAGACATGGATTCTACATCATGAAATTAAAGATTTGGTTATTTTATTAACATTTTGCTTCACAAAACATTAAGAACAAAGGAAATTTAGTCAGTGGTTATACCAGCATAGAATTAGAAACTCACCTTTGACAGATTTTATTGTGAAGTCTCTGTCTCAATTTGCAGGTATTGCTATAGTTCACCTACCTTTATCTACCACAGTAAACAGAGTGTTGTATGTTGCATTAAAAGGATAAGCCTATTATTTACAGAAATAATCAAGTCCTATAGTCTTGTCATTTTTATCTGAGCCCCATGGAAACCAAAATTCTTTGGCTTTGGCACTAATCTTAATCCACAAGTTAGGCCCATCGGCCCTATTTCTCAATACCTCTGGCTTCTGAAGAAAATGAGGAGGCTATTAGAGGGGGCTGCCTAAATACCCTACAACTCTAACAATGCTGTATATTCCACTGTTCAAAAACATGAAAATATAAAAGTGGTAGATCAAAGATGAAGATAGAAATATTGAAACAGAAGTTGCAGTAGCTCTTCATCCACCATGTGATTCCAGCTTTTTCCTGGCTTCGCAATATGCATGACTGACATAATACAAGCACTACCCAGATAACACCACCCACAGCCTGGTTTTATTACAAACTTATAGATTTATTTTTCAGTATTTAGTCTAGAGAGGAAAATAGACATTTTTACAGAACACAGTGAGGACACTTCTAAACTAGTCTTGCTGCTCCATGACTCCAAATTCCAAATTGAAATGATAAGACAGAAACAAGCACAAATTCTGGAAGAATTAATTGCAGCCTCTGTGAATATAATTGAATAGAACCAGTGCTTTTTTTGTCATAGAACACACCGGAACAGAGTTCTGGCACCGTTTTTTGACAGATTTTCCAAGTTTTAAAAGTAACCTTTCAAAATTGGATGTTTGGTCTATGTGGATTTGATTGCCCTGTCGAGCGTAGCAGGTCGGCGGCAAAATCATTAAAATGGTGCATGCGGGCTGCTTGCATGTCGAATCCGATGCATGCGCGCTTCGTCCGCGCTGGTTGTGATGGCGCTGCTCGGCTTGTGATAGGTTGTGTGGTCGCGTGCTGAGTGCTTACTGCGGACGGCGACCATTATGTTTTGTTACACAACTGACGTGTGTGGGTGTGTGTACAGTGATTGACTATGTGCGAAAGTTAAATAATTTCATGAGTTCTGGCACCTTTTTTCTTACAAAAAAAGCGCTGAATAGAACATTTGGAATTATTTAGGTCTCAGAATCCCCTTCTCCAGAATCAGGGAGGAAAGTCTCCTTTCCAACATATTGGATGTCAAAAATGGAAAATAGAATAGGAAACTGTCCAGTGAAAATAGTACAGATCAGGATATTTTGCTTGGAAAATAAAAATGCTAGGGAAGTCCCTCTGTATTTTACTCTCATATTAAAGCCAGGTCTTCAACAATACAGAACCACTCAGTTATTCACCTCCTTATTATACAGCTAAAGTATATATACAAGGCAGCAATGTCCAAGAGGCAGGAAAGCAGAATTTCTACCTCACATTATCTGCAGAGAAACTGAGAGACTACTCAGTAATCCAGAACAGCTGTTTATGGTAGGCTCCTGAAAAGCTGAATGCAAAGCAAGTTCCTTTTCATCATGGTTTTTCTGGCTTCTCTAGCTGCAGATCAATCACTTTGACATTGCCTATATCTTGGTAGGTGGCTTGCAGCCCACGTGATATGTCTTCATACATGGAACACTCATCCAGATTCAGTCCCTAAAGAAGAGAAAAACAAAAAGATTACACTAGGCTTACATTGTAGGAGTGTGAGGAGTTTTAGACTGCAATCTTACATAAGACTATCAGGAAATAAGTCCTACTGAACTGAGGGGGACATGGGAATATAAAGTGAGGAATGGTCAGTCAGTACAAACAACTTTTTCCTCTTTATACATACTTCAGGTCTTGCTCCAAGAAAAAGGTCTGGTACTTCTAGAACTAGTCCAAAGCAGAATTTCATGGTCACAGACTTGGACTGGAAAGGTAGTCTTAGATCTACTGTTTTTTTTTTTTTTTTTGAATGGTAATGTTGTTGACTGCCTTTCCTATTTGGATCAAAGAACTTTTAAATGTTTAAATCTACTAATTTTGGGCTGGTATTCCCACCAATATGACTCTCTCATTTAGCTTTTGTGTGAGATTCTGTAGTAAACTGTAATAGAATGGGCCGGCTGGCTGGGATTCCTGCTTCCACTGACAGGAGTACAAGCATCACCACACCTCCATTGATTAAGGAATTGCCTATATTCCCTTGCACATGTGTTTCCTGCAGTTACCTCATATAAATTCTCCTCTTCATAAGCTGCCTTCTTGGCCTGCAAGAGGCGCTCATTTTCCCATCGCTTCTGCAAAAGAAAGACAACAAGACGCTAGCGGGGCTAGCCCAAAACCTTTTGCTGCTTGAAGTAAAAAACAAGATCCTCCAACATCTAGCTATTTACATACCTACCATATTTTTTGCTCTATAAGATTCACTTTTTTCCCCCTCAAAAGTAAGGGGAAATGTCTGTGCGTCTTATAGCGCGAATATGTGTGTGCAGTAAGTCTGTCAGATGTGCAGCCCATGGGGAAGTGATGGGAAATGTGCCTGTGATGATGTGCCCATTTGAGTCAGAATATTTTTTTTTCTTGTTTTCCTCCTCTAAAAACTAGGTGCGTCTTATGGTCAGGCGCATCTTATAGAGCGAAAAATATGGTACTTAAATTTTTACTCTGTGTGGGGGGTCAGTGGCTTATTTGACAGGTCAGAATCAAGGATTGCAGGGAACTAAGAGTCTGGAAGAGATTAACTCCTATCATTACCTTTCTCTCTAAGGAAGCTTTGAGAATTGCACCAAGATGAAAGAGCAACGCAGGGAAGAGAGCATCTATTGCTGGCAATACGAAATCTGGTTGCACTTTGTATTCCTGGGGTAGCTGTTTGCAGTTTGTATTGTGTATTAACGCCTCAATGCATAGGAAAAGTTTATTTGGTGGATTTGGTCCTGGCTTACACATTACTGCTTAATGATAATTGACATTATGTGGTCATCTTTGATCTTGCCTTTCCTGTAACCAGTCTGAGATGTTATAAGTGCTAAGTGTTCATGAAATACTATTTTATTGTTAAACTATCCTGAGACTTTGGTAACGGGACAGTCTACAAAAGTTTTAAACAAACAAACAAACAACAAACAGTTTGGGTTGTTTCTTATTGTAATGACGTACTTACTGCAATTGATATATTAGTATGCTTTCTTTTATTGCTGTGAATCACCCAGAGTGCTTTCATTACTGGGCAGTATTTGTTGTTGTTGTTGTTGTTAGCCGCGAAGTTGTGTCCAACCCATCGCGACCCCATGGACAACATTTCTCCAGGCCCTCCTGTCCTCCACCATCCCCCGGAGTCCACTCAAGCTCACACCAACCGCCTCTGTGACTCCATCCAACCACCTCATCCTCTGCCGTTCCCTTCTTCTTTTGCCATCTACTCTTCCCAGCATTAGGCTCTTCTCCAGGGAGTCCTTCCTTCTCATTAGGTGGCCAAAGTATTTGAGTTTCCTCTTCAGGATCTGGCCTTCTAAGGAGCAGTCAGGGTTGGTCTCCTCTAGGACTGACCGGTTTGATCGCCTTGCTGTCCAAGGGACTCGCAGGAGTCTCCGCCAGCACCACAACTCAAAGGCCTCAATCCTTTTGCGCTCAGCCTTCCTTATGGTCCAGCTTTCACAGCCATACATTGCAAGTACAGAAATGTAAAAACTGAAATGACACCATGCATAGGAGATAGTGCAACCACCTCCATCAAGACTTTGGTGGCCGTTTCACAACCGCAAATACAGAATGTCCAAGAATCCCTATTTTTAGAATGGTATTCATGGGTTTGTCACAATGCTCACCATATTAATTAATACGTTGGTCGTGCAGAACAAAAGAGATAGAGAACAAATGAGGCCGTTACTTATAGTGGGTTAACTAAATACCAGTTAAGTGGAAAAGTATGCTTTTTATGGATGGGAGTCAGATGGAAGTTGACTGAAATAAGTTATGACACTTAAACTAATTTATTTAGACAAGGGCCAAATAAAACCAAACAACAGTGTTTCTCAGTGAATTAACACAAGGTAAACCCGAGTACATGTTACTGCTAGCCAAGACATATGGCAATGCAGTTATGTAAACTCGGTCCTATTGGGTGAAAGCCTCATGCTGGATATCTGGATAATTGAAGAATCCAACAGCTAATTCCACGAACACCTGAACACAACCAATCTGAAGTTTTGCGAAGTAGCCTTTGGTAAGAAATGTAGATGCAGCTGCAGGACTCTGATGAGTATCAGGCCATGGTCTGAAGGCACATGTTCCTGCAAAGTTGTTGAAACTAAACCATCTGGATGAGGTTAATATCTGAATGGAAGCTTGCATGCATTCTGCCTGGAGTCCCATCATCACAGATAGGCAGGATATAAATATCAAATACAATTGTACAAATGTTTTACTAAATGATCACCAGCATTTTATCTTTGCGCACTATCCCCAAAATTTGTTGTTGGTAGCCTGCCCATGAGATTCTAATAACTACCATTTGGGGGAATTTTTACATTAAATTTATTAGCCCAGTTCACATGTAACAGCAACCCATTGAATGTTTAACTAATGGTTGGCTAGGGATGCAAGCAAGCATGTTGCCTCACACTTCTGCTTTGCATCTGGTTTAGAAAAACCGTTTGGTGTGACCTATGACCATAACACTCTGGACTGTTGAAGGGCAAAGAACCTAGAGTTTTAAATTATGGTTTGGTGTGGATTAAAATGCAGGATTTATCCCCTGGAACAGCACAGAGGGCCAAGTTTTCATGCAACACTGAACAACCCATTCCTGGGTTATATTCTAAACCAAACACAAAGTGAAAGACAGCGCGTGCTCTTTTGCATGGCCCCACTTAATTAATCCACATTAGTCATTTAAGTGCAAACTGGGTCGATAGCTAGATGTTGTGGCCGAATATTTGAAAAGGGTGTTGGGAAGAATTCCAGAACATAGGTGCAATATTTGGTCTTCGGGAAACCTCCAAATGAGAAACTTAAAATAGCTTGGTTTCTCCGACAGCTTGTTTGCTAGGGCCTCCATGGGACAGGAGAGCACTCTTTAACATACCATCAAAAGCAGAACAAGATCTGGTGACTGGAAACTGTAGGCTGATGTATTCAGAACAGGTCATGCTATATATTTGTGTGCGTGCAAATGATGGGCAGAGGGAAAAACCAACTCACCCTGAATAGCAGAAAAAGACCAGGACCGATGGCACAGATGAGCAGGAGAAAGCCCTCCGCGGTGATGATCTTGTTTTTGATGGATTCATTCATGTTCAAGAAGGAGACTGGGCGAGGTCCTGCAGAGAGCAAGCAGGAGAGTCCCTGTTTGATCCACAAACCCCAAAGCTTCTCTGACCTCCCCATTCTATTGCTTTCTTCCAATCCCATCTAAAGAATCCATGTATATTTTGCACTCTGAAAAATGGCAAAAATCGCCAATGTGTATATTAATTTGTTCTATGGAGTTCAGTCTGATAGCCATTTTTGCAAAATGTGGAATCCTTTTCCTAGGAATGTGGGCAGCATGATCATGGGATATAGAAACAGCATGCACTATACTGTTATTTAGATGCATCGAAATCCCACAAACATTTTCTGTCATTTAAAAACTTCACATTACATGTTGTGTGAGTCGACAGGCCAACAGAAATTTCAGACAGGAAATGAAAGTTCAATTGATCAGCATGTGCAAGGTTGGAGAACAGTTACAACGTCTTGTCTGAGATACTCCAGTCATTATCTCTCAGTGTATCTCATTTCACACCATTGGTTGTAAGAATAAAAGTTGAACTAGGGAAGATTTAAGTCTATTGGAGAAAGGAAGGAATAAAAGGTAATGTCTTGCATTGGACTACATTCTATCTAGCCCAGAACTCATCTGTACCAGCCTCAGTTCCTTTATAGCTTATCCTTGATGTTATATTAACTATTCTCCCATCCATCTGGAAGGACCAACAAAGCTCCAAGCTGCTTCACCAAAATGATATACACGATATTCTCTTCCCTCTACTTCTGATACAGGAGTGCATACATTCACTGAGTCGGAACGGATGATTGTGTATTTCCCTCTGAGGGATAAGGTGAGAATTACCACAGCCACTTCTGTTCAAAACTCAGGGAAGCCAGGGGAAGGATCAGAAGAGAAGACTGAGGGGGGATTTGATAGCACTCGACAAGTACTTGAAAGGCTGTCGCAAAGAGGATGGCCAGGATCTCTTCTCGATCATCCCAGAGTGCAGGACATGGAATAACGGGCTCAAGGTACAGGAAGCCGGATTCTGGCTAGATCACAGGAAACATTTCCTGACTGCTAGAGCAGTAGGACAATGGAACCAATGACCTAGGGAGGTGGTGGGCTCTCCCACACTGGAGGCATTCAAGAGGCAGCTGGACAGCCATCTGTCAAGGATGCTTATCCTGGAGTCCTGCAATGAGCCGAGGGTTGGTCCTGACAGCTCCTTCCAACTCTACTATTCTATGATTCTATCTCAAAAGCAATGTTTAAAATGCTCAAAATTCAAGAAGTCAAACCTTGAAATATTGTCAAATTTCAGGAACAAACAGATTTCCTGTATTTCAATTTTGCTTGACGGGGACTGGGTCATCTGCAGTCCTGCAGATATTGCTGGGCTCTTACTCCCATCAGTTCCAGCCATCCTGGGCAACAGTGAGGGATGATGGGAAGAGTAGTTCACCAACATCCAGAAGGTTGCAGGTTCCCTAGCCCAGCAATTTAAGAGCCATGTTTTTCAGAGCAGGCTCCTGAGAGTTGGAGTTGTGTCTTGTAACTCCCTTGTAACCTACATTGGCCAATGAGTCACCTTCCTTCCCGTCTTTTAAAAAAATGCTTGTAAATGAAACATTGGAAACAGCCCTCAGCATTCCCTAAGCAACCATGGATGGTCTGTGCCTTCCTCCCAGCCTGCCTAACTGGAGATCTGAACGTAGCCCTTTCCCTTATAGCAAACTGGACCACCCCAGCCCTTTACAGATATCAATCTAACCCATATGAGCACAAAGTTCACACTTACTCCGGACCCACAGGTAAGTGCCACACGAATGATCTTGGGAACTATTTGTATGCACAAAGCAGTAATACATGCCAGAATCACTTCTTTCAGCCTTCTTGAAGAAGAGTTTCGCCAGCCCCAGAGTGTAGTTGACGTCGGTCTCGTAGGTCTCGCTGGAGACGTCGCTGGTGACGCTGCAGTTGGGAGAACAAGACCTTTTCCAGACGGCTTTGGCCCCTTTTGGCGCCTTGAACCGGCACTCTAGAGTGGCATACTGTCCTTCAGTAAGGATTTCAGAAGGTGGTCCCGCTTCCACAGACACCTTCTCATAGGAATAGTGGGACATTCTCGGATGTGACTCCTGCACATTTTTATTTTTCACAGTCCCAGCCTTCTCATTCTCCAAAGTTGTTGTCTTCGCTGTACTATTCTGAAATGTGACACCAGGTGGTTTGGGTATTGGAATGGTGTCATTTGCAGATGTGGTCTTGTTTTTACAAACATAACCTGGGGACAAGAGAAGGGAGAATGTTTAGTCTAGAGAACGTATGAGTTCTATGTCTTCAGGTCTGGGCATCATAACGTGGGAAAGGCAAGGCTAGGATTCCATCGGCTTCCAACATGGCAACACTCTTGCAAATACAGCACAGGTGGAGTTCAAAAGGTACTGAAAAACTAGTGCAGGCAGAACTTTCCAGCTAAGCCAATCTTATGAGCTCACATTATCTTTAGATAAAGGCATCTTTATCTGGAACATCCTGGAGAACTGTTGTCAGTCAGGGTACATAATCCAGGAAAAGTGGTCAGACTCAGTAGAAATGCCATATGTTCCATCTTTAGAGTAAAATGGTTGCTAATACCCTTAATGTCATGCTTTATCCAATAAATAATGTGCAGACATTTAAGAGCTTAAACTTTTCCTAAGAGGGAGGTAAGTGGACACCTGATTAATTCCCCCTTGACAGGTACAGGAATAGTATTAAAAAAAAAAAAAACAGCAACCCACTTACTCTCCACCCCACGATGTATTAACCACCTTTCCAATAACAAGCACTCTGAGTCTCTCCACAGTTCCTTCCCTGCTGGTCAGACCACCGAACCACATCTCCGCACAAAATGCCCCCAATCACCCCTCGAGGGTATTGTGCTGGTTTTAGTTCCTTTTTCCTGCCACTGTTGACAGGAAACAGAAGGGGGGTAGTTTTTCTTGTAAAGGGAACTTTGCAGCCTACCTGAGGGTGCAGAAGCTGAGGCTTTGCAGGATGGCTTGGAGCCTTAGATAACGAGTCTCTAGGGACTGCTGTTCTAAAATAGGCCATCACATGTTCAGAAGTAGGTATGTGGGGGGCAGGTAGGGCTTGAATGCCCACCGCCATGGAATAGGATGACATGAGCTTTAGTGTCTTCACAAAATCCAGATCTTGGCTAGCAAAAGCTGGCAAGAATTGGGCAGCAAGTTGAATGACAAGTCAGTCTATAAAAAGCCTCTAGAGAAATAATGCACTGTGTGCATTTTGCCATCTGAAGTTCGTCAAAAGGAAAGCTAAAAAGAATCAACTGCTTTCCAGTTTACAAAATCGTCCCTGCTTAATCATCTGCAGCTTATTCCTACTTGCCAAAGCAGCTTGAAGAGTGGCAATCCATAAATCTGCTTTAGGAAGAAATCCATGCAGAGGTTAAGGTCACAGTTAACCTGGGAGTACATTCCATTGGACTTGGTTGGGCTTAATTCCAAGTAGATATGCACAAGTTCATGCCATGAGGCTACAATCATTTAGACAATGATTCAAGAATTAGCCCTATTTAACTTAGTGGTGCTTATCTCTGGGTAAACTTACATAGCCCTAATTTATATATAATATGGTTGATCTAATCAATATTTTCAAAACCATGGGATGTTATGCAAAAGGGGTTGCCTTTTCCAACAGCTTCATTTAGTCCTCCTATGTTTATACAAAAACTCTTTACTAATCTGAAATTGAAGTCAAATAAACTCCAATTAATTGTTTGTTTGAAATTTGACTAGTGTTTGAAAGTACCTCCAAATTAATGTAAAATGTAGAACTCTTTTTATAACTGCTTTTTATACTGCAGAAGGAGTGTTACGCAAGGGTAGGAGTTGCCAATAGTTATAAACTTGCAGACTTAGTATCTGTCTGATATGCAGCCCTCCTAGAAGTAGGAATTAGAATAGCAAAGCTAAATTCCTAAATCCTTTGCTGCATCTTCTGTGTCATTTTTATCAAGCTGGAGTCGTTTTGATCTCCAGAATTAAATATCCAGGCAGCAATTTTATACCCACTTACTTGGAAATAAACACAGTGTGATGTACTTTTGAGAAGACAGTTATAGGTGTGTGACAGGAATTATTAACATCTGTTCTATTCCACCCTAATTAGGTTCTAACTAACCCCAGTGTCTTTTGAGGACTCCTTTATTTAATGAAAATACATAAAGCATGAATCAACACAGGTTAAGCACAAAAGTTTTCTATGTTTATTATTCCTTTGGAGAGGCAAAAAGATCAAAATAGATCACATTCAATGTAGCTGTGATATTTTGGTACGACTTTACTATAAAGCATCGGGGAAGGTTATAGTTAAGGTTTTCAATCAAATAAAGACTATTTAGCTGATTGATCACTTTTAATCAAGCAGATACATTTAAAGAGATGTTTATATTATTAAGAACTTAAGTGCCTTTGAAATATTGAAGAACATAAGCAGCTTCCTTATACTGATCTCAACTGATCCACCTTGTTTGATATCATCTTCCCTGGCCAGTGGTACATCTCTGTGCTTATCTTTTCCTACCCTATGTAAAGATGTTCGGAATTGGGTTTGGGGCCTTTTGCATTCCGAACACATGGTATATCACTGAACCTTAACAGATATCCAGAGCATAAAGCACAAGACAAGACCACAATTCAGTTCACATTTTCTCTTTCATTCTCCATCGCAATAACCCAGCCTTCTTCAACATGGCATCTTTTAGATGTCTTGGATTCCACTGCTTATCACTTCTAGTCAGCACAGTTCCATCATGAAGGAGATGGGGCAGGTTGCACTATAACATTTTCTGGTAGATCCTACATTGCATCAGAACCAAACTACCTTGAAAAGATAACCATGTCTGGTCACTTAACTTACAGTCCTGCTCTTAAAAATGATTTTCAAAGAAGGTTTTTCCCAACACTTATGGCCTTGTTTTAAATTCAGCTGTCAAGCTTACACTGTAGGACACAGTCCAATAAACAGTAGCCTCAGCTAAAGTCCAGTTGGATTCAATGGGGCTTATTTCTGAGTAGACAGAAGAGAATTAAGCTGCTGTTCCTCTGGCACTCTCCAAACCTACCTGCCAACAGCTTCACGACAAGCAATCTGACACACTTTAAAGGGGTGATGTTTTTCCTGGCATGGAGACAAGTAACCAACACACCTGTTCAACTGTTACATTCCCGGATGCTGCCAAAGTCCAGCACATTAATGGTGCTTTTCTTTGGCTGCCTCTAGGAGGGTTACACCTACAAGAGGTTGCTCATTCCTACAACACCTAATAAAACTGCAAAACAGAAACCTCACCCGGAGGCACCCTAAGGCCTGGAGATCTTGCTGCCTTTTCACAACCTCCAGCCCCAGAGGTTCCCTACCTGAAAGCAGGCTCAGGAGCAGCAGGGAACAGAGCTGGAACCGGCCACGTTCCATCCTGCTAACAGTCATTCTCTGGGAGCCACTCAGGATTAGCCCGTCCTTCCTCAGCCTGCAGACAAATGCGGCTGTTGGGTTGTTTTTTTTTTTTTTTAACTTATAGGCTTATTTTTTCTCTCTTCTACACAGATACCAGGAGATGCGCCCCGTTGCCTTCTTGCTCCACCCAGCTAAGCTAATGAGTGGTTTTTGTTGTTGTTGTTGCAGGGCAGCCTCAGTTTTCACTAGAAATGTCTCTCCCGCCCCTTTAAAATAGGACGGTGTACAGAGTGCTGCCAGATTCTGCACACAAGCACTGGCGACACCCCAGGGGCATCCAAAGCACAGCTCCAACTTTGCACAGCTGCAAGCAGAAATTTGTTTGCAACATCACTTCTGATACCAAAGATCTTGTCCAAAGCTCACTCACTGCCATGCCCCAATCCCATTATACATTCCATGGTTTTTCCTCACTTGCTGTATTGTTTTCCTGCACAGCTTGGAAAAGAAAGGCAGCACCAATTCTTATGGCTTAAAACAGGAGTGTCCGCTTTTCTCCCTATCCCACAACACTCAAACCCGGAGTCATCCCATGAAGATGACTGGTGGGATGTTTAGGACAGAATTTATCACAAGATGTATAGGTGAATTATGGAATTTGCTACCACAGGCAGTGGGGATGGCCACCCATTTGGATAATTGGACAGATTCGTGGAAGAGAAGGCTATCAGTGGCTACTAGACTTGCTGGCCGTGCGCTGCCTCCTTTAACCCCCATCCTACTTCAAAGACCCTGTGGGCATCTGGTTTGCCACTGTGTGTTTGGAGCACTGGACTAGATGCTTCTTTGGTCTGCTCCGGCAGGGCTGGGAGAGCTTCTGCTCCTCTCCTTCTTACCACCACTGTGGTCTGGGGCAGAGAGGAAGTAGTTTCAATGGCGTAGCAACTCCCACGGGCTGTTTTCAGTGAGCCCCTGCTGGGGCCTGGGCCTTTGTCAGCTGTACATCCATGTGTGCCCTTGATGCTGATCTGCCCATAGTATTAGACTAATACTGGCTATTCATTACCCATTGGATACAAAGCTAGGATTTTTTTTTCCATTCTTTAGATTTAACAACTGGCATTACACCCCAAACATTTCAGGATCAACAATTGTGCTTTCTATCAGAGTGGGATTGAGACTGAAATTTAGAAATCAAGTTTTGTAATGCCCCTCGTTCACCAGCAGAGGGAAAACCCTACGACTCAAAGCTGGGTGGAAAAGCACCAGAGACATGGCCTGCAGCCCCTGCTGTAGGCAAGGGCTCAAGAAAGACAGTGGGAATGTACAGCCCAGGAGTGCTCGGGTCAGTTCTCCACAGATGGCTTCCACCCATGCCTCCACATTTTGGCCTGATCACCCGTGTAAATAAATAGCCAGGCATTTTGGAGCTACTTTGACCCACCTGGAAAGGAAGCTACAAAATGTTCTTTTGGACTGAGCTGCTGCTTTCATTGGCCACTGCTGCCCAATCTCATGTGGATGAAGCAACCCTGTTACAACTATTGTGTAAAAGCCCTGCTAGATTGGACCAAAGGTCCCTCTGAGACAGCATTATGCCTCTCACAAGTGTCTCCAGGAATGAAGCCAAGCCGTCTCGCACACTGTTGCTCCCCTGCAACAGGCATTCAGCTCCTGAAACGAAGATTTGGTGCCTGAAGTGGGTTTTTTTCCCTTCTCCTTCCCAGTCACATTTCCTTTTGTGTCGTGTCTTTCAGACTGCAAGCTTGAGGGTCTGTGAACCACTCTAGGCGCCTTTTTGGAATGAAGAGTAGGTGAACATACTGCAAAGAAACAATGGGGCATAGAGGCTCCGGCCCTCTACCCAGTCCTTCTGAAGCCATCTAAGCCAGGAGTTCTCTTCCTGGGTGTACACCTTAACATGTGAATCCATCCAAAACGAAGCAGTTTGCAAGAACTGAACAGAACTGTCAGGGCAGGCTGCCTTATGGATTCACAGGGAGGCCATAAGTCAGAGAAAACTTGATGGCACCTAACAACAAAAGCCAGGAGTAATAACCACAGCAAGGATGGAATGCATTCCACAAGCTAATTAAGTCCAGCAGACACAACATGATAACCATTATGTTCATACAGAGCTTTTTGGACGTAATCTGGCTTTCTGATTTTTCTTTTAATGGGGTGTCTAGCAAGCTGCAAAGTAAAGCCACCGCCTGCAACACCATTTTTATTTCAAAGAATGCCTCTTGGTCCTAGAAAAGAAAGTGTGGTGCCAAACAGCCCACTGCTCTGTTTTGGAGCACGCCCTGTTGCCAGAGGGAAAAAAAGAAAGGCTAAGGGGTAATAGCCGCATGTGGGGACGGGACTCCTCTCTTGCTTGTCCTTTTGCCGTGTGTTTCTCCGAATACCACTGTGTCTTCTGTGAAATGGGGTATTTGGAGCTGACAGCAGTCTAGAAGTTTCAAATGACTCCACCTGCAAGAAAAGCCGAAAACACCTGGTTGTATGAAGGTATACTTTGTACTTCATTAGATGAAGACCATAATTTCTAGCGTTTTATTTGGAGAAAAGGAGAAACTCATTCTTACCAGTTTGGAAAATAAGTAATCTCAGGTTAGCAATGAAGAATACATATCCCCATAAGCTTTAGGCCATTTTTCAAATGTTTTTGGTTGTATTGATGGAGGGACTGCATTGTTGGACAATGGTGGCAAAAGGTCTAAAGGAACAATCCTATACCTGTTTTGACAGAAAAAACCCTTCAGCTCCCAACATAGTCCAGCCACCATTAATCAGTAAAAGGGGAGGTACTGGAACTCAGGATTCTCAAAAGCTACAGATGTGCCTTAAACATCTTTTATGTCAAGCAGTTCCCAAACATCTGTTCCACTGTTGCCCTTCATTCTAATTCTGTGCAGATACCCCCAGAGAAAGGCACTCTGTGCATGCTCAGAGATGCATTGCTTTACTACACACCTCATGCATGTTTGTTTAAAGAAGTACCAGAGATCTTTTCTACTTCCACCACTGACTTTTATTAAGGGAGTTATGGTAAAGCAGGGATATGAATGATCATCCATGCATCCTGTTCAAAACCAGCATCCATCTGTTATACATTCTGCAAGGCTTATCTATAAGTATTTATACTGCCTCGATGCACTTTCTGGTACCAGGCGAGCGCACCTCTGGCCAGCACCTGCTGTACATGCAAACAGCAAACCAAATCACCCGTCTAAAGAAGGGAACTTTTGCTTCCTTTGTGTTTGGCTGACTTCTTTTTCTCTCAGGTGGGAGAGCACATTTCTGCTTCCCAAAGTTAAGCATCACTGGGGACACTCCCTAAAATTATATCCAGCTTTAATTTTTTTAGATAACATGGTTTCACAATGGATTCCTGTAGAGCTATGCACGTAAAGAAGAAAACGGAGTTTTGCATGCCAGCCAGACACAAATTCCCTCTGTACTTTGTCTTTTAATTGAAAAGCAAATTTCAGTTCCCTGTCTCTGACTCCTCTGGTACCTACGTTTGGCATAATGAACTAGGAGTTAGGGACTACAACCATTGTAGTTAAGAGTTTGGGTTGCAGTCTAGAAAGCTGCACACTCCTATTTCATGTCTGATCATGACTTCAGCTGCTGCCTGCGTGCAAAAACACAGGGGCCTTGGCTCACCATCTGCCCCCTCACTCCCAACATCTCATTGCATTTCATAGCTGGTTGTTGTCGTCTTCTCCAGCCTTCAACTTTCCGACTAACTTTCCCAAGGCAAGCCTGATGGAGAATGAGCAAGCTCCGTGGCCATGGAATATTGGAGCCTCTGGTGGGAGGGGGACAGAACGGAGCACTTGGGAAAGAGCGTGGCTGACTCGAAACAAGGAATGGCGGCACTGCAACGTCTTGGTTTAGGTCTCACTTGCAAGACAGTTATACTAAAGTGTTTCGAGCACGTAATAAAATAGTTATGCTGGCCAACCACACAGGGCAGTTGCAATTATTGGGACGACAGGGAGGAGAAACACTTCAATCCAATGAAAAATACTTGAAAGTTTTGCAAGCATTTACCCCATGCGCTCCTTCCTCTACTCTGCCTGGTAAAAGTACTGTGCAAGAGGAAGGCCAGATCAGCTCCACAAAAGGAGAAGTTGCAAGGAAACAGTCTGTCTTGTGCGGCAATGTTGATGGGTCGTTCGTTCCGGATTCTGTGAGAATTACCAAGAGGCTAAGAATGGCTGTGTGTTTAGCCACTTTCATGCCTGAAAGATCACCAGGAAGGGGAAAGAGGGCATGACCCAGTTCTATAGCTGCCCTTTCAGCAGAGCAGCAGCAGGAATTTCTGCACATTCACTTATCATGCAAGTCACACTGCCTGAAATTCCCTCTTAAAAGGGCAGGAGTCTTCTCCATTTCTGCACCTGGCCACCCCCCACCATATGGCCATGAAGGTTATCGGTGAATTTGGGCCTGTCGTTGACGCTCAGCCTGACCTACCTTGCAGGGTTGCTGTGAGGAAAAAGGGGCATCTATACCTATTTTATGTATTATTTATACCCATGCTCACTGCACTGTTTTTCTGAGGCTGTTGCTTCAGCTTTCTTTGCAGGAATAAGTCTGCTTCCATTACAGGTGTTCCCCACTCCTTTGGCTTTTTCTTTCTTTGTCTATGTATACCATTTCACAAGCAAAAGGAGGATCTGTGATACAGCCACATTTCATGAGCACTTCCTAATGTTTGATTACAAGATAGAATAGCTGATTATCTCAGCTCTAAAAATAAAGATCTGAAAACAGCTGTTAAATATAGGCGAAACCGCAAAGGATTAGGACATTGGCTAAAGGATCTGGAACAAGCCGGATGAAAGCCACCTGTAAAGGCGCAATTCCCAAAACTGCAGCTATACCACAGAGCCACCTAAAGGCAGAGAAAGACAAGGTCCGGGAAATAAAGGCCGGTTTCCAGCCGCAGTGAAAACGGAAGCGGCAGCTTGGGGTGGGGGGAGATTCGGTCCCTTGTTAGAGAAACTTACAGAATTTCTGGGCTCTCTTTTAAGAGCGTTGCAAGCAGGGGCTGGGTAGATGTTAAAACAACCGCCTTGCCTCTACAGTGCATTTTCTTTTCGGTCAGGAAAACCTGCTCAGCTACGCAGCCGAGAGCCGTAATTAACTGGAAGTAAATTCGATTTGGCAGAAAGGGGCGTACTTTCCAGTAAGCACGCGTGAGGGCGGGAGCCGCGGCTTGTTCTGCCTTAACTTAATGAATTTCTCCCTTCCTTCCCCGCCCGGACGGACACACGGGGGAGAACAACCCCATCGCTTGCACTTCTGCGGGGAGACACGCTCACGTGTGGGCTGCTCCATGCCCCCACCACTCCGCACGTTCAGACATGCATTCCGCCGCCCGGCACGTGTCTACCTGCCGGATGTGCGCCGCATTCGCGAGCAAAGGGAATGCGAGCGAGTCGGAAGAGAGCAGCCGGCAGCGCTCTGCGCCGCCGCGCAAAAGCACGGCGAAAAGGGAGGGGCGGGGGGGGAGGAGGAGGAGGAGGAGACGGCAGAGCTGGGAGGCCGCCGGAAAATGCAGGCGGCTTCCTGCCCCCCCGCCCGGAGCCGCCCTCTGCCTGCAACAGGAAACCCCCGCCAGCGGCGTCCCGGGCCCTGCGTCGGAGGTGGGAGCGCAGCGCAAGTTCGAGCCAGGTGAGAGCAGCGCCGCGCTGCCCCCCAACCGGCGCCCGCGGGATCCCGCGGCGCGGAGAGGGACGCGTCCTGCCTCGGGCGGCCGCGCAGCGCCGGGCATTGTTTCCACGGAGCGGGGCGCGCGGCGTCGGCCGCTCCCCCCCCGGCCGCCCGAAAAAAAGAGATCGCGTTGCCCTGGGCCGCCCCGCTTTGCAACTGGAAGCGCCTCGCAGCTCTGCCCTGCATAGCTTTACTCGGGAGTCAGCCGCTGAGCCGCGGCCGGACGGGGCTTACTCCCGAGTCGGTGACCCGCAGCCTTTGCAAAACCGCGCTCGCCGCGGGCTGGGCGCTGTCACTCTCGGGTGCTGGTTGCGGGGCGCGGGTTCCTTTGGCCCCGGATGCGCGGGCAACGGGGGCGCCCCTGAGCGCAGGCCTGGTGCACCCGCTTCCGTCGCGAGCCACCGTCGACCCCAAAATCCAGCGTTGCGGAGGGAGGGGGAGCTGTGGCGCGGCATTTGGAGGGTGCCCGGCTGGGGAAAGCTCATGTGATGGCGCCGGTCCCAGATCGCTTTCGTTCATCTCGAAGGTGCCGCAAGACGTGTGGTTGCTGTTCTGTGTTATCCCTTGGACGCGGAGCTGGGACGGACCTCGCCGATCTCAGCCTTTGGGGGTGGGGAGCACATATGCAAAGGCCCGGAAAAGCGGGCACTGTCTATTTCCCTAACAAAGGAGCAAACTCAAAAAGAAGCGGTCAAGGGAGCCACGTTTGAAGGCTTTGCCTCTTTAAAAAAAGAAAGGAAAGCAGGAAGGGTGGGTTCTAATTTGGAAGAGATGAAAAAGAGGCTGGAGAATTAAAGGCATTGTCGCATGGCAACAGTGATTGAATTTTCTGTGATCTGCCGGTGCAGTTCAATAAAATGTGCATTTAGCTAAGGCTAAAAGGGGCCAGAACCGCCCCCATCCCTGTTTACAAACTAATTGTTTCACATGCCTGTGTTGTTCTAGGAAGCAGAGGGTTGGATGTGAGGGATGTGGGTGGCAGAAGAATCATCTGTGGAATGCAGTACCTGGTGGCTGCTTAATTAAAAGGTTTTACAGTGGAGATCAACATGCCTGGAGTCTGGAAAAGGGCTTTTCGGGACATCCTTTTAGGCCAGAACTAGTGCTTGGCTTATGGGACATTCATGTGATCGCTGGATTTTATTAAATATTTGCTTCAGAAATAGATCTAGGATCTAGGAAAGATGATCTGTTTGTGTTTTTAAAAGGGAAAACACGGTGCCTGTATCTTCATCCTGGTGGGGGCCATACAACTGGCTTTTGTGAAATAGGGTAGAGTCAGTGTGCGAGTCTAACCTGTGAGGCTGTAGTTGTTAGGGGGGTGTAATTCATGGCATCCCTGACTGTTAGCAACATCAGGCAGGGCAGAGGAGAGATGGGAGTCCACATGCATCCACAGGGTCCACGCATTTTTGTGGGCTGCAAGGAGCCACGAGGCACCACATAATCTTGCTCTTTTGTCTACCGCAGCTGGAGGTAAACAGGGAAAGCAGGAGTGTTGGCAGCATTCTAGCAGGTAGGCAGAACTGTTTTTTCCTCTTTAATGCATGAAATGTGTGTATACATGTAAAAATCCCTACGTTTTGCAGTACTTCATTCTCGCCCTCTGAATCGAAACGAAATTCAGAATCGAATCAGCATTGCCCTGCTGTTCACATCCATGCCTGGAATCTATCATGCCATCCTTTCCCCAACTGGGCACCTTCCAGATGTGTGGACTACAGCTCCTATCAGCCCACACCAGCACACCTGGGAGTTGTAGTCCAACACTTCTGAAAGGCACCTGGTTAAATGAGGCTGCACTGAACCACACTGCACAATTTCTGAGCACAGGTGTCCTGTCTTACTCCAGTCTCCGCTTCCCATGACCTGAAACTAGGAACGGGAAAAATCAAGAAGCCCTTTGAAGTGACAGAGCCTGAAATATGGTACCTCTGAATTCCTGTGAGGTTGTCCTGTGCCAGGGCAAAAAAGCGACTGCCCACCTTACCTGAGTCTGAATTGGGACCTGCTGCCCTTCGCAAGGCACGTCTTTCTCTCCAGCTGCAGCCGTCTCCACCTCTCCCTGCCCGGCCCGGCAGCCCTCGGCCAGTTTTTGCATGCCAGACATTTTTCCTGCCCAGGGAGCGAGGGAGCATCCTGAGCCTGTGAGGTCAGCTGCAGAGTGCATGCCAGGGGCTGTGCGGTTGGGGGAAGGGGCAGGGCCTGGGAGGTTTCCAGAAGCTCCAGGGAGGCCTGGCATGTGCAGCCTCCCTCTGCTTCCGCTCCTCTCCTCTTCCGTGCCCCCATTGAAGGAGCACGGCAGTTCAGTCCTCAGAGCTGTTTGATTGACTTGTGTGGATCAAAGGCAGTGTGTATGAACCTGTTTCCCCTTGCAGAGTAAAATATAGTGCAAATAATCCACCTACAACCAGTTCCTCAACTGTCTGATTAGGCTGTGCTCTGTGGGAAGAGGCAGAAGCTGCATGGATCGGGAAAAGGGTCCCCAAAGCAATCATTAAAATAATAAGCTGTTTCTATTTTCTGCTAAAATGCCTTCTGAAGGGGTGTGTGTGTTGGAAGGAAGGGCTTCTCTTTGCTTGGACCTGCTGTGTGGGGTGTGAGAGGCAGAGAAGGAATGCGGTGTACTTTGTGTATACCCATTGCATCCACTTCCCCCCCCCAAAAAAAATTCATCTGAAGGACAGATTTGCCTTTACCACAATTATATTTTCTATGTATAGTTGTTTTATTTGTTTCCCATAAAAAGGAGTGACAATCATACACCTGCATAGGAGGTTGAGCAAGTCCACTTGAGGACTTCACTGAAGTGGAGAGCTAAAATCTATTTTTGCTGCAGTTAAACCCCAGCAGTTAAGAATGCATGGCTTGACTTGGCTTGACATGTATGTATATATTTATGAGACTTATATCCCGCTTTTCCCTTACAATGAACTCAAAGCAGCTTACATAATTCTCCTGCTAGCAGCTTATCCCCTCAACAACAACCCTGTGGTCCAAAGTCACCCAGTTGGCTCCATGGCCAACCGGGGACTAGATCCCATGCTGCCTGAGTCCTGGTCCCTCACTCTTATCTGTTAACCGTGCTGACTCTCAAGTTTGTTAAAGTTAACAAGAAAGAATAATTAGAAGCAAAACCAATCCTCTTCTCTGCATAAGGGTGCAATCCCATGCATGTTTAGAAAAATATCCTCGACTCGTCATTCTCTCCCTTCCCCCACTCATGCCAAGTGGCCAGTGCTGGTATTCTAGATTTCTTTTTCTGTGCAACAAGCTCAGGTTAGTTGCCTAAGCCAACTCCTAAAAGGTACCGTCCCCAACCTGCTTCCCTCCAAGTATCGGTATGTTTTTCATGTAGCACCTCTTGGGTTTCTTTGTAGGTTTTGACAGTTGAACAGGATGCGAAAGGAAAGCATGAACAAGTAGCCAGGTCAAATGGGAACTGATCACGTGGCCCTGCGCTTGCATCAGGAAATGGCTTTGTGTGTTGACTCTCAACCTGTCCCTGGCAGCTTGTATTGTGAATGCTTCTAGCTGTGTTGGGCTCTAAAGCTGACTCTCAGCATGGCGAGAGATGCACCTCTCAGGCTGAAGGAGCTGGGAAGCAACGTGGCTGGTGTTTCACGTGGTCTCCACATGCTTGGAAGACCAAAGGAAGCGACCCCAGAGTCATTTCTTCCTTATTGTTTACTGATATTGGGCTGTTTTCTTTTCTTTTTTTAAGCAAGCAAGCAAGCAGGCAGGCAGGCAGAGTGGCTTTAACCAATAATGCCATAACTCCATGCAAAAAGCAATATCGAAATAATAAAAGCATAATGCATCAAACTGCAAAATAAGCCAGACAAAGCAGTAACCACTGCAAACCCAGTGTGAGTGTCGTGGTGAAGAGCCTGGGAGTGGGACTCAGACAACCCGGGTTCGAGTCCCCGCTCAACCATGGAGCCAACTGGGTGACTTTGGGCCAGTCACAGACTCTCAGCCCAACCTACCTCACAGGGTGGTTGTTGTGGTAGGGATAAGATGAGGAGATGTAAGCTGCCTTGAGCCCTTTGTCGGAAAAAAGACAGGATATACATTGAAAAATCGAAATAAATAAATAAACAAACCCAATGCAAACAAAACAATCTACTTCAAAGGCCTTCTGAAAAAGCCAGGCTTTTGTTTCTTATCTAAAAATGATCAGTGCTCAAGACAGGTGAGTCTCTCTAGGACAGGTGAGTCTTTCTTGTTCCACAAGGTCAATGGTAGTATAAGTCCCACAATATTTCAGGCAGCAGCATAATCCAGAGCAGAGTGAAGTATTTGCAGACAAGGGAAAGGTGAGTCTTAGTAAGGGCATAAGCTATGATATCCCAGAGCAGCCAGGCAGGTGTCTCTGGGAAGCCCAGAAGCAGGATATGAACCCAAATGTGCTTCTATTTGCTTGCTTGTAACTGGTATTGAGAGGCATGTTGCTTTTGACTTGGGAACTGCACTTGGCAAGTGTTACTAGTAGTAAGAAGTAGTTATGGGACTTCTTATGATCGCAGTGTACTGATTCTCCTGCCTCAATGCCATCTTTCAAGAAAAGGAGATTTTAAAGATGTAAACTGTCATGGAATGATGAAGATGAAAAGGGCAGGGAGTAGTGGCTAATGGGGCAGGATATAAATCCGATGAATAAACAAGCAGAGCACAGGGCGATGTCGCTGGAGGTTCCTGGGCAGTTGGCTGGGTTGTGTTATCGTCCAAACATTCAGATCTGCTTCAAGCTGCCTCTTCTTTCTACTGCACTGACCGCCATTTGCTCCTGATGGTGGGAAGGAATGGGACAGGGAAGCCCATCCAGGACAGAAATGCCGGCAACGTGCCGGAGACATGTTTCGGACAAGGGGAGCTGGAAGGCTGTGGACATCCCCCCCCCCCCGACTCTTTAATGCATACAAGATTCCTCACTCTGATAGGGTCCCACAGCCCTCTGTGCCCTTTTTCCCTCCCTCTTTCCTTAAATAAACATCTGGAAGAGGAATCTCGGGGAGACGCCAAGGGGGCAGGAGAAGACGTGATTGTTCCCACAATTCCCATAAGGAAGAGAAAGATGACGGAGGGGAGGCTGCATTTTGGGCCTGGGAAGGCCATCATTAGAGCTTTGAGCTGGGAAAGAGAATGAACCTCCTCCCTGCAAGATGAGGAGTTGGCTGGTGCAGCCCAAGGACAGGGCAGGGCAACGAATGTGGTCGCCCCCAGCACGTTGCTTTCTAGACTGTAAGTCCCAGGATTCCCGATCATGGGCTGTCCATATGGGACCCGGAGTTTACTGGGTCCAGAGGTGTCGGGCTGGGGAAGGCAGAACTAAATCCATTGATGGCAGTCCTCAGGGTTTGGGCTCCGTGGCAGTTGCCCTTCGCTCTTTCCAGAGGCCTCTGGCTGTCCCCCATCAGAAGCAGATGGACAGGTACTGCAGAGAGATGCAGTTTGGTCCCGCAGGGCCCTTCTTAGGAGGTGGTTGCTGCAGAAACCTGTGAAAGTTGGCTTCCCTCCCGTAGGTGATGCAGCCTCTTGAGAAAGTGTGTCTCTCTGCAGCCGGTGTGTGTGTGTGTGTGTGTGTGTGTGTGTGTGTGTGTGGTGGCTGCACTTGCATCCTTTCCTGTGCCAGGAAATCGGTGCTTTTGGTATGTCTTCCGGGTTGCTGCTTTTGTTTTGGAACTTGTCTGTGACAAAAACTGGCCCCTGAATAGGAATAATCAGGAAGGGGGCAGCACCAGCACAGGAACGCAGGTGTCCCAGTGCAGGGCTTTTCCAGCCCCCAGCCCCATTGTTGGGAAGGCAGCCAAGGAAAACGGGAGGATGGGGGTGGGTGGTAGGGCTGTTGTGGTCACCTTTCCTGCCCGTATTCCTGGCCTTGCAGTGGTTGGAAGGAGGTGTGAGGTGGGTAGCAGGCAGGAGCTTGGGGTAAAGGGCTGGAGCCCATCCGTCTCATTCATGGGGCAGCTTCCCTCCTAAGCTGAGAGTTCATCTTCTAAGCAGTGCCACGTCGCTTTCTTGCACGTGTGTGTGCCCTTTCTGCTCTCGACAATCTTGTTTCAGTGTGCACGTGACTCACCCATTTTCCTCCTCTTCATATGAGGGGCGGGGCTGAAACGACCCACTTTTGTTTTGCCTGGTATTTTGTTTGTTTTGTTTTGCTTTGTATCTTGTTATTTTGTTTTTGTAAGTTTTTGTATTGTTCGCTTGCTCTGTTTTTGCTTGTTTCCCTTTTGTGTGTTTTGTTTTTGTTTTGCTGTATTCTTGGTCAGGCCGAGAACTTTTCAGCATCCCCTCGAACAATGCCAGCATCGTCTTGTGCGAAGTTCTTTTTTTTTGACCTTGTAAGGTGACTTAAGGCGCTGTTGTGAGGTGTCAGCTCACAGTATAAATAACCCACACTTCTGCAGGCAATAAAACTAAATTTTTTCAATGCTACTTATCTGCAAGATTTACAACGCTACAGATGAGCTCTACTGCAATGATCTTGACAAGTCAGTTGCTACCTCCTTAGTGGCGTCCCACAGGGAACCCACGTGGGATTAGCTTTCCCTGACCCCCCTTTCCCCCGAGGTGGGACAAAGCTTCCTTTTGCTCCAATCGGAGTAAGCTACGTCTAAGAGTCGCGCGAGTCAAATCTATCCCTCCTCTTGTGTCTCCTGTATCTTGTTCAGCGGACTCAGTGTCAGGAGGAAGGGAGGCACCCTGCCCGCTCTCTTCAGGGGCAGAAGCGTAGTGCCTCTTCCCTCGGGGCCCTCGTGGCCGGACTGAGGCGTGGCTGTTTGCCCAAGGGGTAAAGGGTCCGGATGAGGGACGGCTACCTGTTCAGCTACTCCCAAGCCAGGCTGTGGGAGGGTCGCCTGGTTACAGGGCCTCAAGCAGAAGCCCTCCTGTTCTGATGTCTGATTCTCTGTTTGGGCGTTTGACTCTTCCTCGTGAGGTGCCGCCTCTGTTGAGGCGTCAGGCACGACAGGTGCCCAGCATATTTTATGGTGGAGCAGATTTTTTTTTTCATTTCATTTATGACATTTTGATACTCCCCAAAATGGGCAATATATAAAGAGTAAAGCCTTAAAAATACCATGTTGTAGATAATGCAAAACACTTTTTCATGCAAACATACATGCAGACAATACCCCCCAGATGCACCTCCCTCTTAAGCTATTATGAACAAATTAAAGTACTTTGAAGGGGAAAATGGAATTAGTGAAGATTTTTTAATTATAATTTTGCTGCTCTTACACAATCACCTGCAACTTCTTGTTCGCATATTTGCCACACTGCGATTCTGCTGCTTGGCAGCCATTTTAATTGAAGTGCGAGCGCTTTCGTTGAGGTTTTCAGCCGTCTTCTTTCTATATCAACTCAGCCCTATCTGAGAGCACCACACGGCTGGTTTCCGTCTACACTAGATATTTCTGCTCTGTGGTTCCTCTTTTTTAATGAATTCATTTGTGTTTTACATCTGTATATATAGATAGATGTTTCACCACAGTTTCCCACTAAAATAGTACTAGTCTTTGGAACCTCAAGGCCATAATCCATTTCTCAGCCTTTCCGTTATGGCGTCCTTCACATTTTGAGTTACTTCCCCCGCTAGACAGCACGAACAAGTTCATAGCCCAGTGCATCTGGAGAGTGGCTGCACTCCTCTCAGCACTATTGCCATGTTTCCTCCGAACTTGGGTGTTTCTAGTTGCTGTGCCACGGACCAAAATTCAACGCCCCTGTAGTTTTTTTGCGTCCGGCAGACGCCATGATGGGGGGATGGAAGTCCCTGTTGAACTTCTGCTTTGGAGAGGCAGCTATTCAAACACCAGAGTCTCTCTCAGAAATTGTGTCCTTGGTGGACCGCTCTGTTAAACTAGATTGAAACTGATGTTCACCAAACAGTTATGTCAATCACTGCTCCGAAGCTACTAGTCCTCAAAGTTTACTGTCCTCCTTCTCTGGGTCTCTTTTCTTAGACCTAAAATCTATTTGAGCTTTTTGTGTGGGCAGTTCCTCCTTGTTCAAGGGGTTTGAGTCAGGGGGTTTTTATGATCCTGGGCCAGACATGTCTTTAAGGGGCTTCACAAGCTGATCTCACTCGTTTTATGTGAATTTTAATCCATTTCCTTTTGCTCCTCTTCAGGAAGTTCCAAAGTGCAAAATACCAAATGAACTGTTACTTTCATCATTCTGCCACAACTGGAAGCCCAGGCACTAACCCCAGATTATCCCAAACTTCACCAATTTCCCACATTGGGTTGCATGCTGCTGAATAGCAAATGAGCGCCATGCTGATGACGTTTGGAACTAAATCTTAATAGTCGGATAACTCAGTCTCCCTTTTTCTGGGGTTTCAGCCTGCGTGTGGTGGAGAGGAAAAGTGTCTGCTGGATGTTGCAATGGGGTGTTTTTGACCCATATTTTTCTCCCAGCTCTTCCATGTCCTAGTGCCAGTCCCTTGGAACGATGCCCTTTATGAGTCAGGCTGTCTGCGGGGTGTGGAGTTTCCCTCCTGCCGGCATCGTACTCTGAGGCCTCTTTGTAGGTGACAGAGCTTGTATTCATGCCTCGCTCTACCTCCACCTAGTGCAGGAATTTCTGAGTAATTGGGGGGGGGGGTGATGGGAGGATGCTCTTGCTAGCTTGAATACTTCTCTGTCTGCAGCCTCTGCAATTCCTGTTCCACACACAGGTACCAGCCTATCTCCCATATTCTTATCTGCCTTGTCTGGACTCTTACTTTAGAGGACCACAAAATATATACTAGCCTGTAGGCCATGGATGGTGGGCAACTGGTGCCCCTCCATATTTTGGCCTACATCTCCCATCATCCCTCAGTGTTGCCTCGCTGGCTAGGGCTGATAGGAGTAGCAGGCCCGAAATCTGGAAGCCGGCAAGTTGTCCACCCCTGTCCTTTTGCCTGCCGTTGTCCTTTCCACAGGGACACCCCCCCCCCCCGCACACACACACACACACACACACACACACCCCTTTGGCTCGAGGGTATAAGCCTTATCTGGGCTGTTCCATTTCAGGCGTGGGTGGGGTGTGATTGACTAAATGAACCATTCCATGTAGAAAATGAGGTGAATGGAAGAACGTTGCCGCTTTCTCTCCGAAGGCTTCTATTTCTTTTCGAGGTGGGGTCCCAATGCATTATGTCAGTTCCCCCTCCCTGGCCATCCCCTGAACTATGGTGTGGAGCAATCCAGATACAGGTTCGCCACCTGGGACAAGATTAAATGGAAGTCTGTTATGTATTTTACTGAACTGCCAGCTTGAAAACATGACCCCAGCTTGCGCGCACATACCAGCTGCTCACAGATCCCCCAATTGCATGCACACTTGCATGTGTGCGTGCATACTAACACACATTAGACTGTTAAATTATATTGTTTTATTTATGATGGTGAGCCGCCCCGAGGCTTCGGCGAAAGGGGCGGCATAGAAGTTCTCAAAATAAATAAATAAATAAGTGCACCCTTCAGGGAGTGAGTTCGATTCCTGGGGCTGCCTGCTGCTGCTTGCTAAGCCTGAGTAGAAGCATCTATGGTCTATTTGCCATGCCCCCCCCCCTCTTTTAAGAGAGGCGGCTCACGCCCTCGGCCCCGATCCGGGGCTGCAGAGAAGCCGTGGATTTTATATTCTCCCAATCTCAGCCAAGGATTTTTCTTTTCTGTGTCACACAAAGATCCATGCAGATCCTGAGCAGTGGGGCCCCTTGAGTTGGTGGCTGCGGTCGCCCCCACGGGGGCAGAATGGAGCTGGGAGAGGCGTACAATGGAGTGAGTAACTGAGGGACACGATGGGTGGAAGGCAGTGGAGAAATGCAAGGGAGAGAAAGGGCCGCAATCAAGAGGACCTTCCAGGCCTCTGAGCAGCCCTTCCTGAACCTGGAGCCTTCAGGGCTTTGGGCTGGAACTCTCAGCAGCCTGAACCACTTGCCCAGGGTGGCAGGGGATGATAGGAGCTGTAGTCCCACAAATGTAGAAGATGCCAGGTTGGGGAAGGCTGCCTTCGAGAGAGCAATCTGCACTTTTCCCCAGCCTCCAGGTAACATGGACTGCAGCGTGACCACCGATGGGAGTTGTAGTCCAACACTTCCAGGGGGTGCCAGTTTGTGGGGGGCAGGAGGCTGAATTAGGCTTCCTGTATGGCAAATGAGGAAGTAAAATAGGGTTGGGAAAAGAACGGAAAAATTGCAGAGAGATTTGGGCCCCTGTGATGCGTGGAAAAGACTTTGATTGTGGGGGTGGGGGAGCAGTAGAGACCCCAAAGCTGTGGACTCTTTGGTGGAATAAGGTGGAATTTCCTGTCTTCCTTGCCAGAGCCCAGCACCCAGTGCCCGAGGTGGGTCAGCCATGGCAATCATCGGAGCAGAAGATGAAGACTTTGAAAATGATATTGAGCCTGTAAGTGGGAATCCACAGGAGCATTATGGGATGCAGGAAGAAGAGTGGCAACATCAGGAGGGAATGGGGCCCTGGGTGTGAGATGGAAGGAGCCGGGACAAGTCCCAAAGGGTGGGCAGGGGTAGCCAAGAAGCTAAATGACCTTGATTTTCTCGCTTGGCTTTCTTTTCTCTGATCCAGAACCCAGATGCTCAAAGCTGCTTGTTCCAGAACCTGAAGCTCCTGACCACCCATCCTGCCTACCTGATGGTGTTCGTCCAGCATGTGGTGTTGCAATTTGACTCCAGCCCCTTGGTGAGCTTGGGGTGCTTGTGCATCCATGTTTTGTTAGTGCCCTTGCATCGTACCACCAGCTGCCTGGCGCTGTCAGCCCTGAAGTACAGGGGCTTTTGTGTGTGAATATCTCCCTCTGAGCTGTCGGAAGTGCAAGCTAAGTTGAGCTTGAGTCTGCCTCCTTGAGCTGCATCAGTGCAAAAGGTTAACTTCTATTTAACAGATGCTTCATGTGCTATAATGCGGATGTTGTTTATGCACAACCCTGCATGTTCAGTGTGCTCCTTTCTCTGGGTTGCCCAGTTTTAGCTTTCAGGGGACTTGATGCTCCCTTATAGCAAGTGCCTTGGGGAGTTCTCTCCTAGCTTTCAGTGTTGACTGGAGGCATTCCTGTTAATAGGCCACTCACGTTGGCTGGGTTTCCACAATACAGCCAGCCAGAGCATGGTTTGCTGTTGAATCGGGGATTGTTCTGCTGTGTGAATCCAGGCACACTAACAAACCATGGTTTTTGTCGCGCCTGACGCCTCAACAGAGGCGGCACCTCACGAGGAAGAGTCAAACGCCCAAACAGAGAATCAGACATCAGAACAGGAGGGCTTCTGCTTGAGGCCCTGTAACCAGGCGACCCTCGCACAGCCTGGCTTGGGAGTAGCTGAACAGGTAGCCGTCCCTCATCCGGACCCTTTACCCCTTGGGCAAACAGCCACGCCTCAGTCCGGCCACGAGGGCCCCGAGGGAAGAGGCACTACGCTTCTGCCCCTGAAGAGAGCGGGCAGGGTGCCTCCCTTCCTCCTGACACTGAGTCCGCTGAACAAGATACAGGAGACACAAGAGGAGGGATAGATTTGACTCGCGCGACTCTTAGACGTAGCTTACTCCGATTGGAGCAAAAGGAAGCTTTGTCCCACCTCGGGGGAAAGGGGACAGGGAAAGCTAATCCCACGTGGGTTCCCTGTGGGACGTCACTAAGGAGGTAGCAACTGACTTGTCAAGATCATTGCAGTAGAGCTCATCTGTAGCGTTGTAAATCTTGCAGATAAGTAGCATTGAAAAGATTTAGTTTTATTGCCTGCAGAAGTGTGGGTTGTTTATACTGTGAGCTCACACCTCACAACAGTTCCTTAAGCTTATGAGAGAACCTGTGGTTGGTGGCAGGAATGTGAACTGTGGGTTGTTTATCATTAGCTAACCATGGTTAGTGCCACTGGGTGCACACAGCAACCCACACACAAACCACACTCTGGATTGTCATGTTGTAAACCAGGTCATTGTGTGGCTGTGAAAAATACTTATGGAGGTAAACATGTAGCCAGTGACTCAGAGACCCCATGAATGTTCCAAGCACTTTCTCTGAGTTTTCAGCTTTACCATAAGCCTCTGGGGTGTCTTTCTGCTCCCTGGGGCTGTGCATTTTGAGACCTGTAGTTCAGCACATTGGCTGGGTGCCAGGTTGGGAAAGCATGCTTTAAATAGCTCCTTTAACTTAGGGAAAACTGCAAGCTGGACTGGTCTTTCAGTCCTCTGGGCAGTGAGATGGATTATTATTTATTAAGCATTTAATAATATTCTCATTGCTGTACAAAGAGTAGAAAAGGCCAGCTCCTTCCCCACTGATTCCCGACTAAACAGAGGAGGAGTGGGGAGGGAAGAAGCTCATAAGCCCATTCAGTTTACTGCTTAATGTTGTTTATTGTTCATGAAGCACTCCACAAATACTTTGTTTAGAAAGCTTGAAATTAATTGACTCAGAAAGGGATGCCAAGGGAGGGAGCAAAAACAAACTCAGGCCCCGGTTTTTGTATTGTTGCTGCTGCTGCTGCTGTTGTTGCTTTAATTCGTATGCCACCCAACAGCTGAAGTCCTCCGCCCCCTAGTTGTGGAGTGTGGCTCAGGATGTGGAGGGAACCAGCCAGAAAGGGACCTGCCTTTCCAGCCTTGCTGTTCGGTGCCTCTCTCAGCTGCCTTCTCTTCTTGCAGCTCTGTTACCTACATGTGGACCTCATTCTGTCTCACCTTGGACCCAAGGAGGCGAAGAAGCAGTTTGTGGAGTTCTGCCACACGTTTCTGGACAAGGCTGGAGTGAGTGAGCTCTGGGGGCAGTCTTGGCACCCTCCCCAACCCTAACCGGTTTGCCGCTCCTGGAGCAGAGGGATCAGTCTGTTTCCGGGCATTTTTCCCGTATTCGTTTTTGGAGGTGCTAATCCTGCGCTGGTGGAAGCAGAAAAAGAGGCACATTGCCCAACATGCCCCAGCCAGCGCGGCTCGCTGGGGCATGCTGGGAATTGTAGGACTTTCCCCTCTTTGGAGAGGCACCTCCTCTTCCTCTTGCAGAAAGGACCATGCAGGCTGTTCTCCTGGGAAAGGGGAGGGAGGGCCAGAGTCTTGGATGTGAGCTGCCCTGGAGCCTCTTGGCTCCAGCCTCCTCTCCCCCCTGGAACGCACCGGCCTGGTTGGCTAAAAATCGCTATTCACTTGACAAAAGACCTGCTCCCGGAAGAGCAACAATTGCTCGAACTGGTTTGTTGACATGGATCTGCATAGCTGCCTCTGATTTAGGACTGGCTTGGGGGTCACAGCTCTTGGAACCGTCCTGGTGCGCACCTGATGCGCTCCGGCTGCTCTGCGAGTGTGCCAGCATCGGAAGGGGGGGACGTGTGTTAAGACAATGCCTGTGCAAGCGGTTTTCCTCTTGTGGCTGATGGTTATGGCTTGTCCTCTGTGAGTATTTCCTCCTCCGGCAGAGTTTCGCCTGCATCTAAGCATTGTCTCTGATCTTTTCTGCAGCACCTGAGGGTCCCTGTTCCGTCACATGTACAATTCGAACTGGGTAAGAAACACCACCAGCGGTGAGCGCATGTTCTAATTTGACAGGGGATAAACTTCACATCTTTTGCACCAATGAATGTTAACAGTCAGAAGAGCTTTGCTATTAATCATTTTGTCGGTAATTTGCATTATCTCGAGCTTGCAGCATCAAGCGTTTTTTGGTGAGGCCTTAACAATGTATCAGTGTACAAAACACACAAGGCCTTGAATGACCTACAGGACGAGAGGAGAGTCACCCCAGGGGAGGGCACGGAATTGTGGCAAGCGCAGGAAGCCTTCCTTTTTGGCATGGGAGCGGGTCCAACCACCGTGTCTTTGCTGCACTCTCTCCACGGAGCGGGGCCTGCACTCGCTCCATGCTTGCTTGCTTGCTTGCTTGGGAGTTAGTGCATCAATCGCAAAGGGACTTGCTTCCGAGCAAATATATATACCGGCTTAGGTAAAGAGGGGGACTTGCTCCTGCAGCTTGTGAAAGCATGTTGCGTTATCATCATCCTTCCCCACCCCACCTTTTTGGGATCCTTTGTTTTTTCCACTCCAGTTCTGCTGCCTTGCCAGATAATCCACCCCAGACTGAGCCGGAATATCCCCCCCCACCTTCCCCAGTTCCCTCCCGCCCTGCTCGCCCATCTCTCGGGGTAGCCGTCCCTCCTAGCGTTGCTGCAGCTGTTGGAGACCGCACCCAGCTGGTGAAGCTGTGAAAGGCAGGAAGTCGGAGGGCTCGGAGAGAGGTGGGAGGGCTCATGGTCTCTGGCTGCCCCGGCCAACAGCTTAGCTCATCCGCAGCCGCAAAGCAGCCCGGCCTCTCTTGCCACGGTGGAGGGGTGGGTGGGACGGGTGGGACGGGGTGCCAGCGAGGCAGCTGGGCCACAGCCTCATGGCACCACCTAGTGGCCACTGCTCCACCCGTTCTGCCCACCTGAACAGGGGAAAGCTTGTTCTCGGAACCGGGGAAGGGGAGGAGGAAAGGGGAAGTGCAGGGGCCGTCTGACCTGGCAGTGGCCCAGAAAAATGCTGCACCCTCCCGAGAGCTGTATACTCTGTGCATCAAAGAGCAATGAAGAGGAATTCCAGATTGCCAGAGAGCTGCAGCTATTGGACCTTATAGAAATCAATCCATTTATTAAAAATGCTGTTGCTGGTGTAACCCAGGTTCTGTGGTCAGAGCAGCTGAGTTCTGAGATCCCACACTTCAAAACCAGTTTATCCACCTTCCCCCATTGCTCCCAAACGCACATTCACTTCCAAGATTTCACGCAGTATGGCCCTAGAACCATAAGGACTAGAAACCTAAAAAGACGTGGAGGTTAAGATACCTGTAGTAATTGTTTGCAGTCAGCAATGTGCTGAATGCATGAAGCTTGTGTGTCATCTAAGTGGCTGGTCCCCACCTCCCAGTGGCTTTTCATAAGCATTTTGGGCTGTCGCGTATGCACACTTCCAAGCAGTGCCTACAAGTCGCACTAGTGAAATGGCTGGTTCACTACCATGGTGTTGCTCGTACCGATTGTGAACGGATCTCTCTAACCCCTAACTTGGAGCCCTCCAGATGTGATGGCCTGCCAGTGTCCATCCCGGCTGGGGATTTTGGGAGCTGTAGACCACCACAACGGCAGGGGCACCAAATTGGGCAAAGCTGCTCTAAGGTCTCAGGTAGACCGTGGCCGTTCGAGAGACTCAGTGTTCTTGGGGCCTTCTGTGTGCAAGCAGGGCCTTGCGTCATGCACCCCTTGTGAAGGAAAACAGCTGCAGGCGATTTGCCTGGGTAACGAACGCCTTGTTAGCAGAGGAGGTGCTTCTCCATGGAATGGCCTCCATCCCCCCAAGAGTCCGTAAGTCAGAACTGCAGGCTGGTCCCTTTTGTTTATCTTGGAGGGCTGGCTGCCAGGACAGCTGGAGAGCTTTGGGGAAGTTTATTCTGAGTTCGTGTAGTGCCTTTTTTTCCTTTCGTACAAATATAGCAACAAGCATTCCCCTCTGGACTTTGAAGATGCAAACCATGAAAGGAAGCACAGAGCAACTTGAGTTTGAGAAAGGTTCTAAGATGCTCTTGCAGCAACCCAGAGATGTCATTAGTGTGAGGATGTTACCAGTAGCTGGAAATTGTGGTCACGCTGCTGCTGTGACAGGAGGAAGAGGCCCAGGTGTGCAGTCACAGCCCTGCCCCCTGCTAAGAAATGAAGCATGTTGAATCCGCTGGAATTTGGACCACCTGGTTTTCCCTTTTAATGCCCCACCACTTCAGTTTCTAGTCCTTATGACTTGCACCCGTCTGGGCAGGCACTTCCTCCTTCGTGCCTAGTGTATTTTTAACATCCAGTAACAAAAACATCCACATAGTTGTTTTTTTAAAGAACATGCGAAGGGACAGATTGCCTGCTAAATACAGTATGGAAATTGTCGGCCTGATGAGTGACAATTGTAATATAGCATGGTAGTAAAGGTGAGTGACTAAGCTATGAGCCAGGAAATCCCAGACTGAAATTTTGCTTTGGGCATTAATTCGTTTAGGTGAGCTTAAATTGCCGGCCTTTGACCTTCTCCCCACCCCCCTGCAAGGCAGAAATAATATTACCAGTCCTCCTTGGAGGGTTGTTGCAAAAATGACTGAGGTAGTACAGGTTGGGCACTCTACATTATTTAAGACTAAAGAAAAGCAAGCTTTGACTCGAATACTCGTTTCTTCTCAGTTTTCCTCTCAGCCTAGGAGATGGTTACTGTATTTCCTCTTGGTACCTGACCCCTCACTCCATTTTCCATTAGGGCCGTTCTCTTCTTCTCTTTGCAGACCGAACTCGGCCTGATCTGCTTTCTGACGACCTGCAGCGGAAGTACTTGCAAGAAATCCAAGCTTTTCAGGAAACAGAGATCGCTCGCCAGCTCGAGGACTTCAGGTCTGGTTCCTGGGCTTGGAGTGGCAGGAGCAGGAGGAGTGGGCAGAAGCCAGAATGGGTTTAATGTAGGTGGGGAAAGGCTTAGGATATGGATGGCCAGACTCTGGGTCCTAGGGGAGCAGGCTGTTTCAGCCCAGGCAGGTTCAAGCAGATGTCTAGTCCTAAACAGGGCAACACGCTGGTTCTAGAGCAGAAAACAGGAACTGGGTTAAGCTAGTGGCAGATGTATAGCCAAAACCAACCAGGTGGAGCCCAGCAGGAGCAAGTGATGTGCACTGTCTTGATGGTATTTGTGACTTGGTTTACCAAGGCCTCCTTCACACATCATGTTAACTCATGGTTTGTTTAAACCATGGTTTGTTGCCGTACCTAGCATGTCTGGCAGAAGATGAAACCAAACCATGGTTTGCTTTCTAAATCCTTGTGGTTTGTTTCTTCTTTTGCACAGTTCTTCTTTGTATCCCAGCTGCCTTTGCAGCACTGCAACTCTGGGATGTAAAGAGGCTGGGAATTTTAGTTTACTGCTCTTGGCTTCCACCTGTAAAGCTTGGTGAAACAACCCATGAACAACCCACCATTCTGGGTTTATGTATAATAGCAAACCTATGCTTTAAGCAACACGTTCACAGCCCAACTGCAAAACATGGGTTCATTTCATGGTTTGTTCCTAGTTAATCCATAGTTAAACCATACCTCTGGGTTCACATGTAGTAGCTCATCATTCAATAAACCATGGCTAATAAATACGGATTTTGTTATGTGCGAACCGTGTTAAAATCTAACTTGTTGTGTCTGAATCCATCCCCATAAACAATTCATGGTTTGTTAGCCAAATGGAAGCTGTGATTTGTTGTGGCTTATGAGGTCTGGCTTACCTAAACCTGTTTGTCACGATGCCTGAACCCGGAACTGTGGCTAATCCCTTGCTTGCTTGTGTCGCCATCCCACCTCAAACAAAGGCATACCTCGCAAGAGCAGTCTGGAAAGGAAACTGCTCTGAAAGCTGGCAAAATGGGAGAGAAGCAAGTAGCAAGACAATGTATGGCTAAAACAATAAGCTACAGTTAATGTAAATCCTGGCTTAATGTTACCCATGCATGGAGGTTATGGGTTGTTAGGACCAAGCAGCAGGTTCTGAGGCTGGTGCTTTATGCGATCTCATGAGCTGGGATTGGCTCTTGGGGCCTCCTGATGGGATGGGAGGCTGGGGTGGGCTACTACTGCACCAGGATGGCAACTTGGAAGCCCATGGATGGCGCACCCTATGCTCAATTCCCATGCAGCCCTGGGCCACACTGTGGTTCAGTCAGTGCGCAGCTCACGCCTTGAAATGTGTCCAGTGTTTTCCAGCACAAGTGTGACAGTCGAACAAGGCGGTAATGGCGCCTTGTTTTCTCTCATTAGGCGTCCCCAAGGGATCCTGCAACTCCACTGGGGGAATTTGCTGGCCTTAAAAGAGACTCAGGATGCAAATTAGGGCTGGGCGAGACTTTTGGGGAGTTGGGAGGCCTGAAGACATGCTTTTCGTCATGCTTGGTTTTGTTCTGGGTGTGTGTTTTTGCTGCGAGAGAGTCCTAACCCCTCGCTTTTCGCTTCCTGCAGGGAGAAAAGAAAGATGGGGATGACACTCGGGGAAATAGAGCTTTTGGAGCTGGAAGGCTATCGGACCAAAGATGGAAGCATCCGTGATTCCAAGGAGAAGCAGTTGGCAGAGCTCCTGCTGGGCAGGCTGGAGGAGATGCAGTGAGTAACCATCTCTGCACTCGCCCCCAAAGCCGTGATCGATGAACCTGCCCATTTCGGTTCCGTTTCACCCCTTTCAAAACCAGACGAATGGTTCCTCCCAAGCCGCTCTCAGTGGGCCTGGCCCTTCTGGCCCTACGAGCCTGTTCTGTGGAGTCTTCCTCCATGTGCCTGTCCTTATTTAGCTAAAACAGGTCTGTCTGTGCACCGGGGAAGGGTTTTCAGCTGGGTTGGGGGAAAAAACCCAAAGTGTAAAGAAAGGGGGAAAGATTAGGAAAACGGCCCCCACCCTTGTCAAAAGTTCAATGGGAACTGAGCTTTTGGCTGCCTCGGGCTGGGGGGAATAATGGGAAATAGCAGGGGGGGTGGAAGATGGGAGCCTTGGGGATGGAATGGAGTGTCATAGCAAGGGGTGTGGCTGGCTGGAACCCTGAACAGGATCATTTCGTGGTGCAGCATTGGCTTCCTCCTCTGTGTGCATTTCAAGACAGTGCCGATAGGCTGATCTGTTGCTAGGCTGTACGGGCAGGGCACGGAGAAAAAAATTCCTCCGTTCCGTATTCATACTCTTTCTGACACATGGTGCCTAGTTGACAAAACCAGAATGGGCTTTTTGCTTACTATGTCTTCCCGCTCTTATCTAAACGGAATGAGCCTCTGCAGCGTCTTAATTAACCTCAGCCAGGCCAGTCCCCTGCTGCTGGCTCAGCTCTCCGTCCCGTCCAAGTTTCCCGTTCCAAACCAGGAAGATGGATTCACCCAGACGGATGTCTCCATCCATCCCGGAGCAGGGAGGCCCCGCTCTCCCCAACCCCTTTTTCCCATGAACAGAGCTTCTGTTTCCTGGCCCTGATCCCACTTGCACTGGGATCAAAGCCAGGAATCTGCCTCTTGCTTGATCTTTCATCTCTGAGGAACAAGGGATGTGGCCGTGGCGAGCTGACTGGAGGCTCCCCCCAGCTCTCGCCTGCCAAGTTCCTACCAGATAATAGGAACCAGCTGTTGGGGGAGCCGGTGGGGGAGGAAGGAGAGGCGTCCTCCACCCATCCCAGGACGTTGCCTCCTATTGCATCATCCTTGTAGGGTGTATAAACCCCCGTGCACCCCCCTTCCAGCTCAGTTGCTCATCCAGCTTGGTCCAGCAACTACGATCGAGCCGTAGGCACTTCCCAGCATCCCATGCCGCAGAATATGCCAATCTGCCTTTTGTGTGTCTCTCTCTCACCAAGGGAAGATGGGGCTTTTGCACCGGTGAGTTTATATATGCAAGACGTGTGGGAGGTCGAGGGAGAGAAGGAAGGAGAAGGGCTCAGCCAGGCAGCGGCTGCTGGGAAGGAGAGCCGCTTCTGCTCCGGGGGAGCTGCCTTGCTCCCCACAGCCTCGTGAGAGGCGACACAGGTAGACTGGCAGTGGGAGAGCCAGGTGCAGATCCTTGCTCAGCTGGGAAGTCCAGCTGCGTGACTTCTGGGCTATTTTGTGGTCTCTAGCGAAGACAAAGCTCTTCAGGCAAGGTGAGGGAGACAACTAGAACTAGTAAACTGATGTGCATTTCACAAGCCCTTCTCTTTCTGTCTCTGTTCCTTTTCTCTGTTACAGCCCCACGATTTCTGTCGACGAGGAGAGAAGGTATGTAACGGGCGGCTTGCAGAGGTGGGTGCCGGGCTTTTGTTTTCCGCCGCAGCCTCTGCGGAGTGCCACGTCACCGGCCCTGCCGGATGTGGCTTGCAACAACTTCAGTTCTGTCGTGGCTCAGGAAATAGGGTGGGTGGAGAGGGAACTGCTTTTTTTAACCCCCGAGGCACCAGTCTTTCCTATAGACATCTGCCCCATGGTCATGTAGCCCCATTTCTGTCTGTCCTGTGTCTCAGATAAAATTCTTCTTTCAGTCTTGTTACTTCTGAGCTGGAAATGCCAGGGCTTGCTTCTGCAGGGAACAAAAAGGATTCTTGCTGCTTTCTTTCTTTGTCTGCACTTATCTTAGGCTTAGAAAAAGAAGTCTCCCTCTGTCCCTCTTAACTCTTCTTCTCTTCTTCATGAGCAGGGTCTGGTTTACTCTGCAAAGTCTTTGTGTGTATTGGTAGGAGCAAGTTTTGAATTTGTTAACCTCTCCACTAGAAGGTTAATTCTTTTTATTTATATCCTGCCTATTCCCAGTGGTTGGGACTCAAGGAAATGGTGCAGGCAAGTATTTTCTGCGAAGCCTTGCCTGTAGCACAGTGATGTCCTTGTCCCATCTGCTGAGGGCGGTTTGCTCTAGGTGGCTAGGTGGCTAGTCCACAGGGAGCGCATCCCTTGCTGCTCTGCCAGTGGAGGTACTAAAATAATACCGGGATGGTACACTCTGTAGAAATTTGGAATGCTGCCCTGTGAGCTGGTATATTTAGGGAACATGCTTGGGAATAGGGTTCTCCCAGCCTTCCTGCACCTCTCTATTCTTCGGGAATACTTTTTCTAGAGTTGCAAGAAACATCACACATGAACTGGTCCTGAGGAGCTCTTCCGTTGCTTTCTGGAACTCCTCCATCTCTTCTCTTTTTTCTCTCTCCTCCCTCAGCTCTGCCATTTTCACTGCAATTGCGACATATATGAAGCACCTGGGGGTTAAGACCAAATCGACAGACAACAAAAAGTCCAAAGCCATCTTCTTCCGCAAGAAGGTAAGTTAAGGATTGAGACTGGGGGAAAGTGTGTTGTGGGTGTAGCTGGCCTGTGGATACACACGAGATCACAACAAGGAAGTACCATGAGGGCCACAACAAAGGAAAAGCCATTCCTCACCCCATTCCTAATGATTTGCTGAGAAGTGGGCTGAAAAATTGACTTCCCCAAAAGCACAGCTTGCTTTGTCCACAGAGTTTCAACCTAGCGGAGGGGAACTACCAGCAATGAGTGCTGCAGAGCCTGTCCTGGGAGGGGTTCTCATGCACGCGCAATTCACCATTCCCCTTCTCCCCCCCCCCCCCCCACTCCTTCCTGCTCATCCAGATTCCGGGAACCAAGAAGCCCGAGGAAGCTCCCAAGCCAAAGAAGAGCTTCAGTATTTTGGACCCAGCGCGCTGGAACCGTGGAGAATCCAACTGTAAGTGTGCAGCTGGGAAAGGCGCAGAACTGATGGGCCGATCGATCTTAGCCCTTGTCCAGAAGGCTTCTTGCCTTGTGCTAAGCTTCATTTCCTGAGTCCACTTAAACCGACAGACAAGACCATTGCAGAATCTCATCAAAGAGGAAGGCAGCCCCCCTCCCCCCAAGGAGAATATGCTCAATCTTGACCGCTTCCCAGAAGTGCCGGGAGGCAAGGGAAGAATCGGAATCGCAGCCACGTGTCCTTCTGCAAAAAGCAGTGCTTGTTCTAAGTGGCCACAGAACTGGTAGTCCATGCGAACCTGAGTGGCACCTGGCCGCTCCCCTTCTGCTCACTGTAAAGAGCTTGCCTGATGCCTCTGTGTGGACTCTGGCCATGCTCTGTCCTGGGGCTGATCTGGACAGCATCCCCAAACCTCTTAACACGTGGAGGTCCAGGGCCCGTTGCTGCTTTGCAGACAGAAGCAACACACACATTGAAAAACAGTGGCCAAGTTGCACACACCAGCCAAAATGGAGAGGCGTGTCTGATGCGCACTCGGCCCCCACAGAATTTATTTTTAACACAGGCATGTGTATTTCCTGGGCGGGGACTGGTTTCATATTTCCTCTTCCCTGTCCACTTGTCCTCCTCCTCCATTTTTTCCTTCTTTTCCTGCATTTTTTGTAGATTCTGATTACAGACAGTCCAAACCCGAGGGCGAAGGTACCAGTGCCCCCTCCTCCCTGCAAACCAACTCCCAAATATGCATGGCACCCACATGTACCACCTTGCCTCACTGCAGAGGAGGCAGACGAACTAATGCATCCCACTGTAACTACAGATGCTAACGTTGTATTCATGGTTTGATGTAATGACATATTTGTCTGCTCACTCTCTCCATAATAATGTACTAATATGTATCACACATACCCCTATACAAGTCCATCACACCGTCACGTTATCGGCTAAATTTCTTGGCATGCTGCAGCTGCTTGCTGTGTGTCTGTCCGTCTGTCTGTCTGTCTGTCTGTGGGGCGGAGGGAGGTGGATTTTGCCCGAGTTGGGTGGAATTTGGACCCTTGAGGGCTGTCCGTTTCTCCGAGGGCTTATGCACAGGTTATGCGCTTCTGCAGTTTGGATGCCCACCCGACCCGGCAAATGTGGGCCATAAACCCAGAGGGCTCCGAGGAGGACTGGATTGGATCCATGGGTCAGAAATTCCCTGCATCTGCTCTACGGAACGATCGCTCCCTGCTGTGGGGTGGAGGGGGAAAACTGTCCAGAGTGAAATGGCACAGTGACCTCATTTTGAAACTCAGGTGGAAGGCTTAAGGTGTGCATAAGCCCTCAGGTGTAGGGAGATGGAAGTGTCGCTAAAAGCGGGGGGGGGGGGGAGGGTTGGGGTTGGAGAGAAAGGATCCTGCATATGGGGCAAATGTGATTCTTCTTTCTCTTCTAAAGTTCCTCTCCCTTTCCCTGTTTGTCTCCTTCCAGCAAGTGAGAAGACGCCCTTCTCAGACAGGAAAGGAGCCAAAACAACGGAGGGCAGTTCGGGGCGGGGCAAGCCCCCCCCTCAAGCAACGGATGCCCCTGGAGTGGCCGTTAATGTCCACCCTCCGCCCGGGGAGGGCAATGATGGAGAGCAGGGTGAGAGCTGGGGGAGGAAGCTCCCAAGTGGAGGAAAGGAGGTGTCTGCTTCCCCGGCCCCACTGATGAGCATCCTTTGGTCCCCACAGGTGGAGACAGCCAGCCCCCTGCAGATTCAGGGGACTTCGCAGTAACTGAGCAGCCGCAGGCTGGGGAGCAGGTCCCAGTAGATGAAGGGGCAGAAAATGAAAGGTGAGTGTGGGGAGGGCAGGGAGAGAGCCTTGTGGGGGTTGTGGAAGGGGGCAGTTCGGGGAGATCAGTTGATGGCACCCTCCCCACTCTGTGTGGTTTGGGGCTTTCCCAGAACTGTATTCCATGTTGTGGGTTCTAGATGATTCAGGCTGCCGGGCTGGGGAATGTCTGTCCCATGCCGGATGCTGTTGGGCTGAGTGGTCCAGGGTCCTCCATCACAGCATATCTTGGACGGGGCTGATGGACGTAGCGGTCCACCCACATCTGGACAGCTGCATGTTGCCCACGTGTGGTGTGCATATTGACTTGGCAATAAGGTTGCCTCGGAGGATCGCACGGTTAACCTGTGAATACCCCCACTGAAGAGAACCCTACAGTTTCCGCTGAGCTGTCTGTTATCATTTGCGGATCTTCCACTACTTCCCCTGTGAATTACTTCAGCGATGGCATCCCTCCTTCCTCTTCATGGTTCTCTTGTGATCTGAAGAGTTTCTCAATATCAATATGGGGGGGGATCCTCTCCCCTTTTGGAGATGAGTAGATAGACCCTCCCTCCCTTCCTCCCTCCCCCTTCTCTCTCTCTGTTTCTCCTTTCAGTATTAACATAATCACCCTTCTATATTCTGTTCTTCCCTTTTAGAAGGCGAAAAAGGTTGGTCGCATCCTCACCCCCCACCCTTTGCATGAATTTCTTCCTCAGGGAAAGACACACAAACTGAGTTAAGTATTACATCCTTCCCTGCTCTCTGGAGCAGCAAAGCAGTGTCCCCCTTCCCCAGCTCAGTTGTGTGAGAAATGGCGCCTTTTTTAAGATCGGGGCCTGCTTGGCTTGGCGCCCCTTCCGTACATGCTCACAGTGACAAATGGGTGGTCCCTGCCCCCCCCGGCCTCTTAAAACACCTGTTTTGAGCACCTGCTGGGTTGGGAAGAGGCCAATTGGCACCAGAAGCTGGGCTCTTTTTCGAGGTTTCCCCGACTTTTGCAACCACGGCTGTGCTTTCCGGCCCTCTCCAGCCTTGCATGGGGGACCTGGCCTCTCCTCGCAAGCCCACCCTTCACCTTCCCCTGATTGGGTGCATGGATTTCTCACTGGTTCTGGGATTCTCATGTTTCTTTCTCTCCCCTTCTCTTTCCACCGCTGCATGTGCTGCTAACGTCTGTCTGCCACCCCTGCAATTGGGCATTTGCTCGGCCGGGGAATCATTTGTCGTGTCCCGTGCCGTTTCCTTCCTCCCGGTGTACGACGCCAACTCGGTGTGGCTCTTTGCCCCATCCCTGTCTCTTGTGATTGGTCTGTGGCCCTCCCACATTCTGTGGCTCGCTTCCCCACTCCTTGTCTCCACCCGGCTCGTCGAACCATTGTCCTCGCACCCCACCTGTGCCCTCCGGTTGGTCTGTGTCTTTTGTGTCTGTGACCCGGCTCCACACCCCCTGCCCTGCCCTGCCCCACCCCACCTGTTGCCAGGCTGACAGGGAAGCTGGGCCGCTCGGAGAGCCTGCGGGTTTACGAGCGGAAGCGGTCTCAGCGTGGCTCAGCCAAGGGCAAGCAGCTACGCTCCCGCAGCGATGTGGACATCGAGGCTGCTGCCCGTGCCGGTGAGCTGGAGGAGACGCCATCCTTAGCGCAGGCTCGGCAGAAGCAGGGGAGCCGCAAGTAGGTGAAGAGGGACCCTGAGGTGCTCCCCCAGCCACCGCCCCAGTGGGGAGCATCAGAGGGGTGACTGCTGCAGGGGCTAAGTTGAAGCATCCCCTTGCAGCCATCCCGGGGATGCAGATCCGTCATCTGCACTAAATGCGGTGGCAGGATTCGCCCCGCCCTCCCTTCTCAAATGGGGACCGTTCACTCCGTTGCTAACCGCAACGGCAAGTACCTCACTTGCATGCTTCCGACCGGGGCCGTTCCATGGGAATTCCAGTAATGCCATTTCTTCTGCTGCAGTGCTGAAAAGAGAAGACACAAATCTCTCGTATTCCTTCCAATTAACCAAAGAATAGGTGGGACCTTCAAACAGCCAATCTAGCCAGTCATTTCTTCTGCCCAGGAAAACAGAAATAGCTTTGCATGACTCCTGTGTATATTTGCAACATCTTTTTCATGCTTTCAGTGAGAAGCCGCTGGCAACCTCAGCTTCTTATGGTTTAATTCAGGGGTGGGCAGTTCTGGCCTTCCAGATGTTTTGGCGTGGAACTCCCATCATCCCTTACCATTGGCTATGCTGCCTTAGGGTTGCTGGGAGTTGTAGGCCAAAACAACTGGAGGTTCACAAGCCACCCAACCCTGCTATAATTTAAAAACAAACCTCCATTGCCCGAGGTGTGAACCCAACAGCTCCTGGCTGTATACAGTCTTGCTGGATTAGACCAAGTTTAGCAGTCTGGTTATCTCACACTTAGCCTTTTCTCAACAACTGGCATTTAAAGAGAGAACACCTCTTCTTTCCTCGGGGGTTTCATTGAGTAATAGCCACTGATAGACAAAATTCATGGAAACTGGTTCTAAGTGTTAAAAAAAGAAAATCTAGATGACACATCTTATAGCATGCCCCTCACCAACCTGAGGGTCTCCAGATGTGTCAGTGTACAACTCCCTGCGTTTCTGATCATTGGTCATGCAGGCAGGGCCTGATGGGCTTTGAAGTCCAAAACTAGGAGAGTACCAGGTTGGAGAAAGCTGCCGTGGTGAATTCTCTGAAGCTTATCCAGTGCAAAAATGCCAGCAATAAAACATTTGTGTGATAAATGGAAAATATCAATAGCAGGTATTAACACCAATTATTTGCATGATAGGAGTAATTTGGCGGGGCAGAGGTAAGAAGCAGAGGAGCTGCAATTGCTAATTTGGCTTTTGGATAGCAGGGAATTTTGGCTGGGTACACAGGTGTGCTTCACGGGGGGGGGTCCTTTTTTTGCTCTGCATTATTTTGTGGTTGCAGAATTGATGTGATGGGAGAGACAATTATGTGGTAGCTCTTTTGCTGCCATCTGTGGTTGGAGATACTTCGCAAATGTCAAACAGAATTGTGCAGGTATAACTACTGTGGTTTCTCCCAAGGAAGCATGGGAATTGTAGTTTCATGAGAGCCAAAGAAGCCACCGTTCTGTGGGATTGAGCCCCTGAACACATGTGTTGGCTTACCCTTACTATATCCCTGTCTTTCTCGCTCTTTTTGATCCATACAGTTTGGAACCAGGAGGGGCAGGGGGAGGGGAGCCCCCGCCGTCCTTTCTGCTTCCCCAGTCTGAGGAGACTGAGCCGCGCATTCCGGAACTGGAGCTCGAACCGCCAAACTGGCGAGAGCTCGTCCCCCCCGACACCCTCCTCAGGCTGAAGAAAAGTGAAGTGAAGCGGCAAGAAGTCATCAATGGTATGCGGCAGCCGGGCTTCCCGGATTGCTCCCTTCGGAAATGCATGGGGCGAGTCGGCCTGTGTGGAGGAAGGAGACGGGGAAGGAGCTCAAAGGGAAGGAGGCCCTGGCGGAGTGGCAGAACACGTGCTTCCCATGCATACAGTCCCAGGCTGAGGCTGCAGCAGCTCTGAGGAATCTGCCACCCACTCAAATGAGCTTGCGTTTCTCAGAGACTAACCTGTGGTTCTGCAGCAGAGTCTCTGGCTGAGTCAGGTGGATTCCACAGACTTGCAAGCGGCCTTTTAAAATGTTCCACAATGTTTGGCAGATGTAGCCCTAAAAAATGCTTAAAATAATCAAGATTAGGCTACATGGATTTGCTTATTTGCGCATCCTCAGGGAGTGCCAGTTTGCGCAAATATGTATGAATGCATTTGCGCAAAATTGGATTCTGTGCATGAGCAGCGGGCAGGACACAAGGCGCCTGAGCATCTGCAAAGATGTAGGGGGAATGAATTTCAGACTTGCTAGACATCCTTGACCGGTTCGCCTGCTTTGACATATCTTTTGTCTCTCCCTGGCAGAGCTGTTCATCACGGAACATGCCCATCTGCGAATGCTCCGCGTGCTGCAGGAGGTTTTCTACGAACCATTGCAGACCGAGGGGTTCTTTTCAGAAAGGGACGTGGCGAACATCTTCCCCAGCTTGGAGGACTTGATCGACGAACACAGTGAGCAGACTGGGAAGGAAGGGCTGCCGAGGCTAGAAATGAAGGCAGGGCGGAGGCAGTCTGGCCCCCTGTATTCCAGACTTATTTACCTAGAATGAAGGCAGTCCACCACTCTCTATGTACAGTCCTTAGCAACGTAAATTAATTGTTTTATTCGATACCCTGCCTTTGAGTTTGCTGAAATTCCCAGAGTAGCTTGCAAATGAAAGCATACATAAATACAATAATTCAGGTAACGGAGAGCACCGAGGAGTGAAAAACACCCATAAAACTGACTTCAGAATGTCCAAGAGAAAATAGCTATGCTTCCTGGCAGCTCAATGGCCATAAACTGGAAGCAGGCCAAGGTATCTAGAAAGGGGATTCCAGAACTGGGGTGCCACCCCTGTGAAGACCCTTCCCCTGGCAGCCCACTTAACATACCGTGTGGGAAAATTGAGAAAGTCTTACCTGATCTTGATATTTAAGATTCCCATTCTTCTCTGCTTATAAGCATGTGCTGGATGATACCTTTCTACTAGACTTAAGCACTTTGTAACTAGGATGGCTCTAGAAAAAGGATGTTCAGTACTCTGAGAAGGCTCTCCGCCTTTTCCTTTATTTAAACTGAGCCTACTCTCAGCTCTGTTTAAGAGCTGTCTTCTTGGAAAGAGGCAACTGTCCACTGTGGGTTACCGTCATACGTGGAAAAGTTTCATCTACTGAATTCCTGTGTAGCAGACCCAGCAACCGTACCCACTGTTTTGCTTGTGGCAACCATTTTAAAATACGGCGTAATATTTGGTGACGCGTGAGTGGTTGTGAGAGTATGGCCCTTTTCTGTTGTTAGTCGCGGAGTCGTGTCCGACCCATCGCAACCCCATGGACAACACTCCTCCAGGCCTTCCTGTCCCCACCATCCCCCGGAGTCCACTCAAGCCCACACCCACTGTCCCAGTGACTCCATCCAGCCACCTCATCCTCTGCCGTCCCCTTCTTCTTTTGCCATCTCTTGTTCCCAGCATCAGGCTCTTCTCCAGGGAGTCCTTCCTTCTCATTAGAGGGCCAAAGTATTTGAGTTTCATCTTCAGCATCTGGCCTCCTAAAGAGCAGTCAGGGCTGATCTCCTCTAGAACTGACCGGTTTGATCGCCTTGCGGTCCAAGGCAACATATGTGTCTTCTGGCCACAAAGTCCTCAGATTTTATTGGTGAGAGTCTGCAGCTGCAGCCTGTAGGAGTTCAGGGCCTGGCTGAGGGACCTGAGGGGGAATTAGAAAGCTGGGAGCTTTGAGCCTGTTAGTAAACCCACTTACGTGGGGGTGGATGCAGTAAATTGGAGGATGTCGCCGCCGCATCTTTGTGTTGTCACCAGAATCATGTCTTTCCATGTTCATCCTTCCTCAGAAGCGTTTCTGGAGAACTTGAAGAAGCTCCGAGAGGAAAGCAATTCTGTTGTTTCTGAAATTGGAAGCACTTTGTTGGCAAGGGTAAGAGCGAGCGGGGTGAGGGGAATGGCGTGGGAAGGTGTCTAAGAAACAGATAGATGTTTTTGAGGGCCGTAGAGCAGAGGTGGATAGACTGGAAGAGGGGAGCGGCGTACGGAGTCTGAGAAGGGAGCAGAGCTTGCTTCTTACAGATGGGCTTAAATCTGCCTGGAAGCCCAATTAGGTATAATTTGGGGTTATCCCATTTTAAATACATATAATTTAAATGAGAAATATGCTACATGCTTAGTTAGAAGCACACGCTATGAGCTGGGAACCTTTGCCTCCAATGTAGTCATTGATTGATTGATTTTTTTGTAGAAAGAGTGTATGGAGTAAAAAAAGTGGCATCCAAAACTGGAGCTTGAGTTCAGATGTGAGAACAACTTTCTTGACCTTAATCAAGGCATAGCCTATCAGCTTGAGTCTCCCTTCCCTGTCCCAACCCTCCAAGTCTGTATTTATTTATTTATTTATTTATTAACAGATTTATATGCCGCCCCTTGCCACAAGCCTCGGGGCGGCTCACAACCTCAAAAAACATTAAAAGCCTACACAATATTAAAAACTGGCCCATCTCAAGGTCCGAATTAAAACATACAAATACAATATAAAATCCAAACAACTAATTTAAAATAATTTAACATTTGAAATATTGCTTAAATAAAAAGGTCTTCGCCTGGCGCCGAAAAGCAAATAAAGACGGCGCCAGGCGAGCCTCTCTGGGGAGCGCATTCCATAGATGGGGTGCCACCGCAGAGAAAGCCCTCCTCCGGGTGCTCACCCTCCTTATATCTCTCACAGAGGGTTCCCGGAGGAGAGCATCAGCTGCAGATCGTAAGGGGCGGGAGGGCGTATATGGTCGCAAGCGCTCCTTTAGGTAACCAGGACCCAAGCCGTTAAGGGCTTTATAGGTAAGAACCAACACCTTGAATTGGGCCCGAACTTCAATGGGAAGCCAGTGAAGCTGACGGAGAACTGGGGTGATATGAGAACCACGCCCAGTCCCCGTCAGCACCCTGGCAGCTCTGTTTTGCACCAATTGAAGTATCCGGACCGTCTTCAAGGGTAGCCCCACGTAGAGCGCGCTACAGTAATCTAGCCGGGAAGTCACCAACGCATGAGTCACCGTCTCCAGGCAGTCGAACTCCAGGAAGGGACGCAGCTGATGGATCAGCCGAAGCTGATGTATGGGGACAATAAGCTACCTGGCCTTACCTGGGTGTGTATGGACTCTCAAGAATGAAACTCTTTAAATGCTCTCAAAAGATGTGAAAAAAAACCCCTGCCATTGACGGAATTCTTATTTCATGTGTGTGGAGCTAGCGTCTCCCGGCTTGCCTCTGAAGGGAGGGGTCTGTCGCGGCTCAGATGCCTCTTATTCACCCAGATATAAGGAGAAAAGTTGTCTGAAGGGTCTAATTTTGGCCGATACCGAGCTCTTGAGACAGGAGTTTTCGTAAGACTGCTTCACACTCCAGTTTCCATCATGCAGTTTTCCATCACGCATACAAGGTTGCTGCTGAATATGGAATGGATTCGAAAGGGGGATCCCTGGATATGAGTGATGGGAAGGTCTGCCGTAGGAGGAGTCACATACAGTTCTTGAATGCAGCCAACGATGGGATATGGAGGGGCAAGGCAAGGCAAGGCAGGGGCTTATCCTGGAGGTTGGGAAGGACTGAAGTTTTAGAGGAAGTTTGCATGTGAGCAGCCTGCTGGTCTTTCCCCCAGTTCGCTGGCAGCGAAGGGGCCTGGTTCCAGAAGATCTCAGCCCGTTTCTGCAGCCGCCAGTCGTTCGCCTTGGAACAGCTGAAAGCCAAGCAGAAGAAAGAACCCCGTTTTAACCAGTTTATCCAGGTAATTGCAGAAGGAGGCTTCCCTTGGGACTTAGGTGAGCAGAAACAGAACAAAGCACGGCAAATCAGCCTTTCTGATTTTAGGCAAGCTAATTTGGCATTTTAAGATGCAGAACTTTTAAAATTGTCCTAGTTACACCTTTCCACCTGTTTTCTCCCTGTTCTTGTTCCGTTTTAAGGATCTCGCCCAGGCGCCAACCCGAAACAACACACTGACTTTTTCTTCTTTTCCTTGTAGGAGGCGGAAAGCCAGCCCCGGTGCCGGCGGCTGCAGCTGAAGGACATCATCCCCATCGAGATGCAGCGGCTCACCAAATACCCGCTGCTTCTTCACAACATTGCCAAATGCACTGGTGAGCCGGGGGGTGTGTGTGTGTGTGTGGGGAGGGGTGTGTAGGGATGGACAGGGCTGAGCAGAAGCAGTCACCTTTTTCCTTGGTCACTCCGGCCTCTAATGCCCCCCCTCACAAGAGCTTAGTTAGCCATTTGCTCCTTGCAGGTTATAGGCAGGTGTGGCACTTTTGGGGCTGAAGGTGTAGAAACATAGAAACAGAGCGAGTCAGAAGGGGCCTCCCGGGCCATCTAGTCTGACCTCCGGCACCAGCCAGCTCCGCTTATGACATGCCCACCATGTGCATATCCAGCCTATCTTTGAACACCCGTACTATATGAGCGAGTAGGGAGTGATGGCAAGGAGGGACAGTGCCCAGGTGGAGCTGGGTGGAGGTGGCGTCTACTCCGCAGGCCAGTGGTGTGAAATGTGAGGTAATATATCTCCCAATCTGATATAATTGTCTTTTTTTGTGATGGCTAATGGGATCCTCCATCAAGTGACTGACTGGGTTCAGACAACACAGGAACGCACATTCAAGGGTGGACTATGGGTTGTTGTTGAACTGTGGGTTGTTCTATTTCTGAACCCAGGAGCACTTATAAGCCAAGGCTTGTTAGCCATGGACAACTAGAAAAAGAACCCACAGTTTGTTGCTGGGTTGTGAGCTATGTGTTGTTCAGCATGGCTTGTTAGCATGTCTGGGTTCAGACCACACAGTCACCCTAATCTCAGCAACAACAGCCTATGGCTTAAGGACAGCCCATGGTCAACCCTTGAGTGCGGTTTGCTTGCAACCTGCCAATGCCTGTATGACTGATTCTGCTGTGGGCAGAGGGAAGGTCTCCCATTTGCCCAAACTTAGAACTCAGTTTGAGCTGCGCTCCGGTTGGAGAAGCTCCAGGACTCTGTTTCAGGGGTGGCTATCTAAAGCCCTTCCACCTTTTCAATCCATGCTATAGAGGAGACTGAGGAGCGGCAGAAGGTGGAGCAGGCTGCCGAATGTTGCCGGAAGATCCTCAACCACGTGAACCAGGAGGTGCGGAACATGGAGAACTTGCTGGTAAGTGTCCTTCCTCTTGCTGATATTTATTTATTTTTATTTATTAAAAGCTGTTCTATGCCGTCCTATTATAAAAAATATCTCAGGAAGGCTTACAGTGCTTTAAAAACAACTTAAAACAACAACTTCAAATAGACAAATTAGAACAGTAATAATGTATAAAACAATAAACGGTAAATCACAAAACAAATCAAGAGTGACTGAACATTAAAAACTATTGATTTTAAAATGCCGTTTAAATAAAACGGTTTTGACCTGGCACCGAAAAGAGTATAAGCTCGGCGCCAGGCGAACCTCTTAGGGAAGTACATGTCCGTGGCGTGTTTTCTTCCTTCAGCCAGCGACCCTCCCTCTCCCTCTCCTCCTCTTACCTCCGTGTGTTTTCCACCTTTCATTACGCTTTTCAGAAACTCAAAGATTACCAGCGTCGCTTGGACCTCTCCAACTTGAAACAAAGTACAGACCCTCTGCTGAGTGATTTCAAGGTGAGTTCTGGCCTGGCAGTTTTTCCCATCAACTTATGGGGCAGCAGGATGTGGTTGTGTGTGTGTGTGTGTGTGTGTGTGAGAGAGAGAGAGAGAGAGAGAGAGAAGTGGCAGAAAGTTCAGCAAATTCTGCAGCCCTTCCTTGCCTTGCAGCTCCTCAACTGAGGTGCACCAGTTGAGTTTCAGTCTGTCATCCTCAGCTGTTAAAGCACAGGATCTATCAGGAGGAAAGGAGCTCATTTTGCAAAACATGTACCAGGGTTCTTCAAAAAGTTTCTGCATTTTTAACTCTCTTTATTAAGAATTTCAAAAAGAAATTGCATCACTTTTCTACATAGTTAATCTTCCTTTGCGATGCATTTTTCCCAGCGTTGTGCCAACTTTTTAATGCCATCAGCAAAAGATATATAAAATATATTTATAAAACATAAAAGTGCAGAAACTTTTTAAAGACCCCTCGTACTTCAAGTTGCTCCAGGGAATTGTTTATAAGCTTGATAGCAACAGGGCATCTTCGATTCAAAGCTATACATGCGTCTTCCATCAGTTCCAGGATCCCTAGGTCCCCAAACATGTCTCCCGTCTCCTGCTTCATAATACGTCTTTGTGTTTGTGGAATTAATGCATGCAAGTCCCAGAGTCTAACCAGCTGTTTTCTGCAGAACACTGATATTACCAAGAAAAATCTTGTGCACGAGGGACCCCTGACATGGCGTGTTACGAAGGATAAGTCAGTAGGTTAGTTGAGTGGTTTTCGTACTCGGAATCTCTGTCTTGCCGCCACGGGTTCTGGGTGGACGAGCATGTGAACCTTGGGGCCGGCCTTATACTGGCCCTTCCAACCTGGTGCCTTCCAGATGTGTTGGGTCGAAACTCCCCCCTCCCCCAGTCGGCCTGGCCAGTGGTCAGGAGTGCTAGAAGCTGTGCCTCTGCCCATGTGTTACTGTTGGCCTTGCTTGGGTTTGAGTGGGCAAGACTTCTGGGGCAGAGAGTGGGCGCAGGTGTGGCAGGAGTTGCAGCTGGGAACGAATGTATACGTCAGGCTGCTGCACCAGTGCTTCCATGTCACCCTTCTCATGTCCCCTTTCCCTCTCCGGTCCCCTTCCAGATGTTCATGTCCTCTTGCTGGATGACATCCTGGTCCTCCTGCAGAAGCAAGAGGAGCGCCTGGTGCTCAAATGTCACAGCCGCACCATCACCCCCACCCCTGATGGGAAGCAGATGCTCAGCCCTATCATCAAACTCAACTCAGCCATGACCCGTGAAGTGGCCACAGGTGAGTCCTGGAGACGGGTGCCTCTGATCAGGGAGAGTGCCGTGCAGAAGTCAAGGCCGCGGAACCAGGAGCCTGCTTTGCAAAGGTGGTTTGGACGCGCGAAGGAATGTTCATGGCAGCACCCAGGCCAAAGGCCCAAGGTTGGAGCTCTGGCATCCTCAACTACTCCAGGAATTCTCTTCTGCCCACCAAGTGGCGTCAGCCTCTCTCAGTTAGGCAGCCCGTGAGCTTGTCCGTAAGACCTGGGCTTCTCCAAGAGGGGAACCTGGCAAAAGCACCACCAGTGCCTGCTGGCATGTTTGCAAAGCAGTCCTTGCAGCCGTTACGAATCGTTCGGGGCGAAACTCGGGGCAGGTCTGGACTTTCTGTGCTTTTGGAAAGGGAAGGAAAAACGAAAACTAAGCCCTGTGGCTCTGGGGCCCCGTATCTGCAGCCCTGCTTTGAGCCGTGCCCTGATTCTGCCACAGAAGGCGTTTCCCTGGCTTATTCTAGGCCGTGTGATTGCACCCAGTGATCTGAAATCCCCCCCGTGGACTTCTGCAACCTGCACAAACTGATGGAAGTCGGGCAGTTTGCGTAGTTTCTCTGACTGCACCATGAGCAGTGCGATCCTAACCCGGCCAGGTCCAGGGAAAAAGCTGCTGCTTACACCGGCGGATCATCCCTGGTCCGCCCAGCCTGGGAGGGGTGGGAAGAGCGTGTATGCGCGGAACAAGCGCTGGCAAGCGCCACAGACCTCCTGGGAGCCCTGCCAAAGGCTGTGCTCGCAATGTGCCAGCAGCAGTGCCCACGGCGGGAGGCAGCCAGGGAACGCCCGATAATTGGAACGTTTCTCCTGCGTGCAATTCTGCGTCACCGTGCACAGGAATGCCATGGTCCACTCACCCTGTTTGCCCTAGCGGTGTAGCCCAGTAACTCCGCTTCTGCCAGCCCACCCCCCCCAGCCTCCCCCTCCCTCAAGGCAGGTCCCAGGATTGACTCCAGGGTAGAATTCCCCACTAAATTAAAGGTTGGATCAGGCCTCTACCCCCTTGCACGTTGGACACAGCCTTGAGGAGAGCTGCGTGGAACAAGGAGGCCCTGAAAGAACCAGCCAGATCTCTCTGCCCTGCTTCCCCTGAGCATCCCAGTGGCAGCCTCCTGATATTTTGCCCAACAGGCCTGTGCCAGGTAGAGTCCTGGCAGGTGTAATTGCTTCCACTGTTGCCCTTTCATCCCCCCTTTTCATGCACATCGTCATCCTTTCGTCCCCCACTCCCCCCACCCAACATCACCTCGCTTTGGCTCTTCCACTGTGGGGCCGTTCTGCCAGTGAACTGTGTCCTCACCTATTTTTCAGGAGGGACAGCACATCTTGCTGGGCTTTGGCTAAATCCTCTGGCCCTCAACCCTGCGGTGTAAGTTTGCCCTCCTATCCTGTGGCAGCGATTTCCACAATTCAAGCTTTGGGGAGGGTACCAACCCCTCTTCTCTGAACACCAGAAACTTTATTCTGCCATCTCTCCTTTTTCAGGGATTACAGCACAAGGAGTTTTCAGGGTCTCTTTGCAACAATAAGGACTAGAAACTTGTTTAAAAAGAAAGACAGCCAAGATTCTCAGGAAGCAACAGCACCTCCCGTGCTTTTTCCACCCTTCAGTGGAACTATAATGTACATACAACCCTGTCTGTAGTGACTTGGGCTGAGGGAGCCTCTCTGAGCATCACTCCAGTTATAGTGTACTTTAAGCTTTCTATTTTATGTGAGAAACTTTTGATTAAGCAAAGCCAGGCTGGGCTCTTGCTCAGAATGGTCAGTGCCTGTGGATTCCCATTAGATATCAAGGCCTTCTACGTGATATTCAGCTGGGAGAGCGGAGCGCAGATCTACGAACTGGTGGCACAGACGGTCCTGGAGAGGAAGAAGTAAGAACCTTTGCATGTTACTCCATTTCTCAGCCTTGGGGGCATCCCAGAAAAGCGCTCGGGAGCCTGGGGCAAGTGCAGATTTGGCATTAAAGGGGCGCCACTTTGGAATCCTGCGCTCCCAGGCCGGCTCAAGCCCCATCGAAGAGAACGGCTACCTTCTGCCTTGAGGTGTGTTCCGTCTGACCCTCCCTTTGACTCCTTCCAGCTGGTGCAGTTTGATCAGTGACACAGCCGGCTCTTTGAAGGTGCCTGGCTCGACCAACCTGAAACCGCGGCTCTCGGTGCCAAACCGAACTTCACCACCTAGCCCCAGCTAGTAAGTGCAAGGGTTGGATTCCATTTTGGAGCATTTTGGGGGGCTGCCGGGGGAGGGGGAAGCAGCTGGGGCCAAACTGGTCGGCAAGTTTGACTCTTCAGCTCTCACGGCCAGCAGCTGAGCCCAAGAAGACCTTTAGAATGGGCACGATGTACCCAAAAACTGTGGGTGGGGAAAAGGGGGCACAGCCATTTGGGGATCCTGGATTGGCCAGGCTGGGAGCAGTGCTCTGCGGGTCTGCACCTTGAAGTATGATGTTTCTAGGTGCGGGGAAGGCATAAAGCTTAAAGGAGCAAGATCTAAGGTCTTGCATTCAGCCTGTACATCACTTGTGGCAAAGCACAAGGAGAACCGAAAGCTAATCGAGGTCCTGCCCTGGCTCAGATGCCCCTAAATCAGTGAGGAACTAAACAAAGAAGCCCAACCCCAAAGAGGATGCTGGACTGATGGCGTGGTCAGCCAGGGAGCATAGCGCTCTGTGTAGCCGCTTCCTTGGCACAGACCAAAAATGAAATACCGAACTCAAGATGCAGCTGAGAATTCCAGTCTGAAGCCTGGAGAGCTGCAAGACTCCTCTTTGGTCCAAAAAGAGGCAGCAGGAATCTCTTCCTTCAAACAGGCATTCAGACAGTATTAAGAGAATAGCTGGCTTTCTGGCACAGGCCAAGTCAATGCTTACAATATTTTTTTCCCCTGTTGCTCTGGCAGTTACTCAGAGGGGCTGCCAGGTGGGACAGAGAACGGCAGTTCCCTCAAGGAGACACTGCATTCCGAGGGTGAGTATCCATCCATCCATCCATCCATCTTAAAAAATTGTATCCCACCCTCTACAGTGTCTCAGGGCGGTGATAACATAAATAAGACACAGCATCACCGTAATGTATAAAATCAATATTAAAAACAATGCTAACTTTTAAAATGCTGGGCAAATATGAAGGTTTATGAAAAGCGGTTTCTGCTCACAGGATTACCGTCTCAAAGACAATGACACACAAAGAGAGAGGAAGAGTGGGTGAAAGGAAGTCTTTCTGTAGGGATGGTGGAAGGGCTGTGTGTCCCCCCGCTGTATTAAGGGGCGGTCTTTCATTTTCCCGCACCAGAACGAGAGAAGGACGGGGTGCTGGAAGGGACAGAATTCGAGGAACGGAGCCCCGTGGGCGAGCCGAAGCGGGGCAAGGCGACGGAGGAGTTCCTGGATGACATACTGACCCTCTTTAAGCCGCGTCCCACTGGGCACGGAAGCCTGGCGTCGGCCGCCCAGGAGAGCAGTGCGTATCCTCCTCCCTCCTCTCTGTCGAGACTCTTCGCCTCCTCAACGCCGCCCAGCCCAGCCCGCCTCTTCAGTTGCAGCTCTCCAAGGACGGAGGCAAAGTGGTCCACACAGACCTCGTACCGAGGGCTTTTCTGGCTGAGGCGAAGCTCTGAGTGGGCCCCACTCCCGTCCCATGAACCAGCCAAATCTTGTTTTGGTTCTGGGGGTGCATCCGCTCCTGCACATGAAGGCAGTGGAGGCGCTTGGAGGGCGCAGGGCGGGTCATGTGGCACAGAGCTCTGCCCTCCAGCTTCACGCCGCCACCCCCTAGCATCTTCCCGCCGCGGCGATCGCGGCACTCTGTCTAATGGTTGGGCCGGCCTTGCTTGTGTCGTTACAGTCACAGCGCTGAAAAGGCTGCTTCAGGGACCGGAGGAAGGGGATGTCGTCTTCTCAGCAGAGCCTGCAGGCCGTCCGCCAGAGAACGGGAGCCCCCGAGAAGGGGAGGAGGAAGAGGAGTGGGGCGTGGGGCGTGGGGCTCAGGCAGGCGGCAGGCGGCATCATGGTAAGGACTTGGCAGCACACGCATGCTGGGGCTCGAGCGGGGAGAGGCATGCTGGGAAAAACTACTGGTGAGATAAGGGGCATGCTGGGAACGACGGGAGGGGCACTCGGAGCAGAGATTGTGGGTTCGCTTGTGGGTGGGCAGTTCAGGCATGCTAGCGGAAAAGGGGGAAAGGGCATGGGAAGAAGTCCCATCAGGTTTGTTGGAGAGGAGATTTTCTGGGAAAGATCCTTGTATGGCCTTGGGAAGAAGCAGGTGTGAAGATAGATTGCCGGATGTTTCGCAGTACTAAAAGCATTTGTCTCTAGCAGGAAGTACTCCCAATGGCCCCCAAGAATCGGAGTGGCCCTCGGAGCACGTGGATAAGGCAGGGCCCCGATCCCCCGTGGCTCTGTCCCACCAGCAATCTGATGGGGTGAAACATCACTTGCAGTTTCTAGAAGAGGCAGTTCAGAGTCTAAAGGTGAGGAGAAGCGGTAAGGACCCCCCACCCCACATACACACCATGTGCTTAGGCTCTCCAGTCTTTATTCTTCTGGCTTATTCTGTTAATACATTTATATCTCGTCCATCCCATCATGGAACTTAGTGTGACTACATGTGGTTCCCTGGGGGTCTCCCCTCCAAGCCCTAACCAGGCCTAGTCTTGCTTAGCTTCTGCATGGTGACTGCCTCATGTACCTTCAGACCTGAGGCATGTTGTTGCTATTTGTGCCATTAAAATATTAATAGAAGTGTGCAAAAGTTAAAATGCAAGCAAGCAAGCTATGATATTAAAATTAAAGTGCCATAATTAAAACAGCAGTAGAAACAACAAAGCTAGCCCCCCCACCCCCCACAATTTCACAGGCCTAGACTACTCCCCAGGGCCTGCTGGAAAGGAAAAGCTTTTGCCTGCATCCAGAACATAGCAGGGAGGGTCCCAATCCTGCCTCCCTGAGGAGGGAGTTCCAAGGCCTTGAGGCAGTCACTGAGAAGGCCTGCTCCTGCATTTCCATCAGGCACAACTGTGAAGGAGGCGGGACTCCCAGACATGTTTCTCCTGAAGGTCTTAGGGAGCAGAGAATCCCAGCAGAGAATCCTGTGAAACAGCCGTGCAGTCCAGCTGCGAAGACTTAATTTGAATGAACACCTTCCACATACCTGTGCCCCAAGTTACAAGCCCTGCTAATACCTTTGACAGTTCCACTACATTCTCACTAATGTTGCTTGGGCTTTGGGTATGAATCCTTCCATCCTTGAGATGCGAGGAGCTGCTGAGGTCCCTCTGGAGATCCTGAAGGTCACTCGCACGCACATGCACACCCCGTGACCCCCTTTCTCCATCTTTCTTGAGAATTTTTCTCAGTGTGTTTGTCTGTCTGTCCCACTAGGATATCGAAACGGATTACTGGCGCCTGCAGCGGCTGATAGGAAAACTCACAGCATCTCAACAGCCCAGTTTCACATGAAGCTTGGCCAAGCGGGAAGGTAATGGAAGGAGGTCACCCACGCCGGGATGTCGGGCACCTGGGGAAGACACGGGGCACATCTGCGTGACATCTGCTCAAGGGTGGAGAGTAGCAGAGAAGAACCTAGTGCACATGTCTTGACAATTCTCACATAACCCCAGTCCTCCACCAGCTTCACTGGCTCCCCATCGAAGTCCAGGCTCAATTCAGGGTGCTGGTTATTACCTGTAAAGCCCTTAATGACTTGGGACCTGGATACCTGAAGGAACGCCTTCTTCCGTATTTGCCCTCTTACCCCCTGAGATTGGCAGCAGAGGCCCTCCTCCGGGAACTCTCCGTGAAAGACATCAGGAGGCAAAGTACCCGGAGGAGGGCCTTCTCTGCGATGGCACCCCACCTATGGAATGCGCTCCCCAGAGAGGCCCGCCTGGCACCGTCATTATTTTTCGGTGCCAGGCAAAGACCTTTTTATTCCAACAGTATTTTAATAACTTTTAATATTAGCTATATTTGTTTTAATCTGCAGCCAGTGTGGATCTGGAATTTTATTAGTATCATGTTTTATATTATTATTCTTGTTTGTTTATGTAAGCCGCTCTGCGAAAGGATGGCATATAAATATTCTAAATAAATAAAATAAATAATAAATAAATAAATTCCTGCACTTGCTGCCTCTGCTTTCAGTCAACAACCCAGGAACACCTCATGAGGGAAAGTTGGGTTAATTCTGGGTTGTTTAGTCCCTAAAAAAACCCTCAGGTTTCCTGGTTTGGATGTCAGGCCTGTGTTGGTGATTAAAAGTGGAGGCAGCAGACTTTTTCCTTCACCGATGGCCACGAGAGTCCATGGTTTCAGCAACCTGTGGGTTGTTGTTATGTGCAGACTGGACCATAATGACACTCAGCCTCCACCTGAGCCCTCTGTATCCTTGCAGTGGTCCTGCAAAGTTACGTCAAACTGGCTTTCCTTCGGTTAATGCCCTTCAGATGTGTCGGGCAACAGTTCCCATAATTTCTAGCCAGCATGGCTAATGGGGATAGTGGGAGCTATAGTCCTACACATTTAGAAGGCGCCGGGTTGGGGAAGGGCAGGGTTTGATGGGCGGTGGCCCATAGCTGGGTCATAGCTGCTCACGTCTATGCTTTATAAGTCCTTTTAGGTGCAGGAGAAGAGTGTGCTTCCAGGCTGTGTTTGGCAATGGGAGTGCTGCCGTATGAGAAGTTTTGGAATAATTGCACTTTCCAGCGTACTGGCTCAGTGTTTTTCATATATCCCCATTTCTGGCACTTCTCTAGGCTGCGAGTTCCTTAAAAGAAGGGATGAAATGCGCTGGGCCATGTCGTGCACGGTACTCTGCAGCTCTTCTGATCCTCTGCAGGGCATCAACGGAGGCGGGGCAGCACTGGGACCGGGACCCTGGCCCCAAGACTGCTCCTCCACCGAGGTGGCCTGGCTCGTTTTCCTAGAGCACATTCAGAGTGGGCTTGGCTTGAACCAGTAGCTTTGGGCTCAGTCTAGACCAGGCCAATAATTATAAAAATTCAACCCCACAGTACAGCAGCAGCAGCAATATTAAGATATAAATATGTAAAAAGTCCCCCGTGCTAGTTCTTAAAATATGAGGAATAGCAAGGTTTTTGCCTGGCGCCAAAAGGATGTTAAGGATGGTGCTGGGTGTCCCGCTCTCTTGATCCGTCGCATTAACGTCTCGGTGGTTCTTCCCTCCCTAGGCCTGTCGTAAGCAAGGACGAAAGATCTCTTGTGCCAGCCACGCTCTCCTGCCTGATGGTTCTTTCCCAGCATCCGCCACCAAGTGGGACCTTCGCTGCTTTTTGTATAGAGGATTTGTAGTGTGGAGAGAGATTCTGGGATTTATATACATTCTGCATAGACCGTGTTATAGGGAGACATATTTAGAAGCCGAAGAGTTGCATTTAGGTGGGGCAGCCTTCGCGAGGGGTGAGGGAAAGGCTGCTTCATCCGTTTTAAGAGGTGCTCTGGGGAGTCTAAGCTTTTTCCTTTAGCAATACAAGTAGTTTGCACTGTTGGTCCCAAAGAGAGACAAGCTTTTAAAACTAGGCTCTGCTTCATGATGGACAGAGCAGGGGACCTGTGAGTGAACTTTTGAGCTTCGCAGAGCTGTAAGGCGTACGAACGGCCTGGCTGATGTCTGAGCAATTTTTGTGTCGCTTGATGGTCCCTTCTGCCAAAAGTGGCCAGCCCGGTTCCTCAGGGAAAGTTTTCAAGGAGGGCTTGATAGCAATATCTGTGCCCTCCCCCAATTTGTTAACCTTTAGCTCCCCGTGGTAAAACTTGTCAGCTCGTGTTCCCCATTGCAATAGGTTTATTCTCCCCATATGCATTTGGTGCTTCCAAAACAAAGGAGAAGAGCCATCGGATGGAGCTGCTGTTGAAGCCACACCGTCCATGGGAAAAAGCCCTTGTCAGCTCTAAATTTCTGTCTTCCTGGCCCTGCCTTAGCTCCCTCCTCCACTTTTCCTCCTGGTAACATCCCACATAGTTTTCCTCTTGATGCCTCACGTAATGATGCCACAGGGTCTCCCTTCTCTGTGTTGGAGCCTTGTCTTAAACCTGTTCTGGCATCCCCCCCCCCCCCAGTGATGAGCTGCCTATGCGAGCTAAATCAGCTGGCCGGAACTTGCAATGGCCCCCTCCCCTGGTGCAACACACACGCTTCCCGGAGCGGAGTGCTCTCCTCCCACAGCAGAGCGAGGTCTTGCCACTTTTCCTAACGTGGGTGGCCCCAGCCATGCAGAGTGCCTTCTGCAGAGGAGAGAAAAGCCGCGTGTTTCAGGGCGGAGGAAAGGTGGCTGTCGGTCTGCAAAGGCCGATGTGGCTTTGCTTTCAGACTGCTCAGGGCCACCCTGGGATTTTTTGGGTTCCTCAGGGAGAAAAATCTGCAGAGGTGGAAAGATTGTCATTGGAAAGGTCCATTGGCCCCTGCTGCTGATGGAGCTACGGCTGTGTATTGGGGGAGGGGGGATTTCCAGGCGAGGCCTAGCAGGCGCAGCCGGGACCCTTGCCAGGGCGCAGAGATGCTCGTTAAGGCCTCCTTGGTCTTGTGCGACTTTTTGCAAGCTCTTCTGCTTGACCGAAGATCTCAGCCCCCGTCCTTCCCTGCCCACCCCTGTTCCCTTATCTCTGCAACTTCCATTGCTTAGTGAGTCCTGAATAATCCCGCCTCGCTTGGAGTCAGGCATCCATCGGAGGAAATCTTGATCATTCGTTCATGACTTGCCAGCCCCTGGAACTGCCTTCCGCTCAGTTCCGGCCAGGATCCCTTTCTCCTTCCCTTCGTGCTAGAAGCGTTCTCGGCAACCGGGCGCCACTCGTGCAGCATAAAGGGGGACCATCGGGCGCTGGGGCAAAACGATGGAATAACTCAGCTTAGTGCAGTGTATGATTATCTCGCTGCCGGTTTTGTGACACACCGTTCCACAAAATGGACAGCAGGGGGCGCTCCAGCAGTGAGTAACCCAGCACCTTCAAGGTGCTGGGGGGAATCCCTGTTGCAGTATTTTGTGGGAAGGGCTTGGGGGAGTGCCTGCTCCCCCCCCCCACACACACACCTCTTTGCTTGCATATGGCAGTTGTCATCAGGCCTCGTTTGCCCCGCGAGTGTGGACCTTCTCTGGAATTGCGTTCGGCCCCTGTGGCCGCCTGCTGCCGCCTCTTATCTGTTGCCCATTTTGCCCACTGCAGAGACTGTTCCCCTGTAGAATTCCAGCTTGGGAGGGGAGGGGAGGGGAGGGGCTGAATTTAGGAGCGGGGGGGGGATTGAGGAGGAAAATTGGACCTGGGCTGGTGGGGCGGGGAAGAGTGCTGAGTGTGGAGGGGAGGGGAGGCAGCAAAGGGGGAAGCCAAAGGATGTGGGCATGAGCAAGCAATGCCAGCTTCCCTTCAGCGCTGAACTCTGCTCTTCTCTGTGTTCCACGTGTTCCAAGTGCCTTGATATTTTGCTGATAATGTGCTTGTATTTTTAAGAAAACTAATATGGGAACACACGCCCTATAAGGGAGTGATTTTGTCTCTTCAGCTGGGATTACAATTCCAGGGCTTTTTATATGGAGTGATATTTTTTTTATTATATATATATATATATATATATATATATATAATGTGCGCCTGAGTGTGTGTGTGTGTGTGTGTGTCTATCTGTTAGTATTTAGGGGGTTGCCTGAGCTGTACAAAGGGAATGCACCAATATATCAAGAGGTAACGGTGAGACTTCACTCCTCTTTTGGCTTTCTAGTATTATGGAATGTGTAATAGTCCCACCTTAATCCGTTATAGTTCAAAGGGGTTGTTTTAAAGTCATACTTTAAAAATATATTCTGGGCTAAGCAATCCAGAATTTATAAGGGCAAATGCCATTCCTTGGGTCTGTTTTCACTGTTTCTGATGTCTCTTGCAATAGTTAACTTTGTGCTTTAGGAAATAGTCTCAGGATTGTGTACTTTGGATTAGTTCATCCACTACAGTTCCACACATACAAAATCTTCACCCGTAACTGTCTATTTCTGGCCTGACCTCCTCCTCTGTCTTAAGGGACCCACAAAAGCAAGGTCAGGAGTAGGACAGTGGGCAGATGAGAGACCAGTAGCTGTATGTTGGTCAGCTACTTAGTGTGAGTCCAGATGTGGGAATCCGAATGTCACATTTTAAAGCTTAAAAACAAAATAATTTTCTTACCCGTACAAATGTAGAAAAAAGACCAATGGTTTCCATGCCCCATACACCTCGATGAATCCTCATTTTCTATCCTTTCCATGCAGTCCTTGACCCCAAATGTTTGCTATCTTTAATCTTGAGAGTTTGGAAGCAGCATTCTTTATGCAAAATAAGATGTTGGCTCAAATTCCATGGTTTGAATAGACTGTAAGCTGCATTTATGTGTTGTGTAAATGCAAGATTATAAATTGGCCTTGAATCAAAACTTTCACAAGCTTTAGGGGGATTTTCTTTGGCTCCCTCTTCATTGCCTCAAACTTCCCTGCAACCCTTTCCAGTCAGAGGTAGAGTTCTACCAGCTTCAGAGTTGTGCAATACTCTCTGAATGTCTTTGGCTCCACACAACACCAAAACCATGAGCCATCTTAAACTGAGCATTGCTTCGGGCCCAAATTTGTCTAGAGACAAATTTTAGGAAGAGAATTATGCCGGACTGTTACTTAACTTTTAAAAATGCTGTGTTAGCATCAAATCAGAGGCATGCTTTCACGCCTCCTTTGCCCAGCTGACTCTTGGTCTCAGTTGCTAACTGGATTTGAACCGCTCTGCTGCTCTTGAGACTCGTCCTTTGACGATGTGCCATAAATCAGAGCTTGCACTAGCCTTGTGTTTTTCCCTCCCTCTTGATTGTGTGAACTGCCATGGGATGGTTAATCAGTGGTAAGCAGTCCTGAGAACGCTCTCACGATGGCCAGAATTAGTTATGCTGCAGTACAGTCTGTATGTGGTGGGTCTCAGGTCAGATTCGAAGTGGTCTAGTCCCTTCCACCCAACTAGGTGTTCCAGTGGGGACTGCAGCGAAAGGGAATCCGAAGAGTGGGGGAAACATCTCCCAACGATGTGGGTCAGGTGGTTTTCTGGTCTGTGTTGTAAAAAGAGGAAAGTCTTCTGGGGAAGGAAGAGTTTCACGCCGCATGAGACGCTGATTCTCTTCTCCCCCTTGTGCAAAGAGAAGTTGAAAGCCTTTGTATGTTGTTGGTGGATCAAAGGTACGTATAGGAGGGGAGAGAGACTGAACCAAAGATAACCTTGTAAAAGATGCCAAATTAAAATATATATTAATCTCCACTGTCCGTGTCCTTGTGGTTGGAATGCACCCGGTCTCTTCATTTTTCCTTGTATTGCTCATGTATTTAGTTCGCCATTTCTTTTTCTCTCTTGTCCTTTCTTTCCCCAGAGGCCATGGAGCAGTAGAAGTAGGTTGCCAAGTGGCCCTCTGCCTTGATCCTTCCAGCCCCAAAAGTGTTTCACTTCCCAAATGGAAAGAAAGCAGCTCTTTGGGGTCTTGTGATGTACAAGTGGGGCTGGCTTATTTTGAGACTGGGTGGGAGACAGTGGGATGGTGGTGCCCCCCGAATGAGGGAGTGGTTTAAACAGGTCGTTTCCACTGCCATATTCAGGGTTGGGGGAACTTTTTTCAGGCCAAGGACTGAATTCCATCTGGAGATGCTGCAGTCCAGCAGGGGACGGCGCTCGAAGGACCCTTGCTGCCAGCTGTTCACTTCGCAGCCTTTTAGAATGAAGGAAACTCCAAAAAGCCAGGTATCCAATGCTTGGTGGCTGGAGGGTCCATCAGGGGAAAGGGGGCTTGGTCATTCGGGGAACCTAAAGGGTTATCTTCAGTCCAAAGGCCCGTGGTTCTTCATGCCCCCTTACAGTATCCCCTAGAGAGGCTGTGGATGGATTGGGGCCAAGGTGTTGACTCCTGACTTTTCTGATCAGAGTTGCTGGGCACCAGGGAAGGTGGTCGTTCAGGGAAGGCTGGGAGCTGTACATCTGCAAGTGTCCGCATTCATTTTTAGTTGTTTCTGGCAGTGCCTTATTCAGTGGTAATTCCCAGAATTCTCTGGGCAAACTTGCATCAGTGAAAGAAAACTGGCATCTTTCACTGATGCAAACTGGTGAAGAAAGGTCAAACATTTGGTTTCTTTCTGTAAAGAGATGCCAAAGGGGCGTAGGGAGGGGGGGGTGGCATGGAATGGACTCTATGAAATATTTTCATAGATTATATGTTATCTGATCCCACATGGCTTTACTTGCATTTTTATTCCGTCACCTCTAGCAAAGCAGTGTCCTGTGTCCCTTGACAACATCCAATTTTATTTAGATGTATGTTTGTAAAAGTTTATGGCAGCCCTCGCATTCTACTTAGACTGGGTTCTCAGTGTGCCCCAACTATAAGTTCTCATTTGCACTGCTGAAAACGGAATAAATTGTCTAAGGATCCTGTACTTCCCATCCTGTCTTGCTCCTCTTAATAAAACAAAGAGGATAAATCCATTAGGAAAAAAATGTCAGGTTTAATTAAATCTGCCCTTTTGCAAGGGAGGACAGCTACCCCATTTGTAATCTGCATTCCAGGGCTGAAACGAGTCCTCATCTGCCTGCACTCATGGTCAAAACTCAGACTCCTCTGCCAACACAGAATAAGTCCAAGGTTTGCAGAAGTGCAAACCGTCTTTGGAACGAGGTGGGGGGACCCCAAATGGGCATGGCTGCTGGGAGGAAAACAGATTGGGGTGGACAGGGAACGGAAGGAAGGAAGGCAGAGACAAACATACAAAAGGGGGTAGGGAGCCATGTCACTATCCGTGCAAGTCATTTCTTGTTTTATACCCGGATGCTTTTTACTGTTTTTCTGAGCAACAGAAGTGAGAGTGGTGCATAGAAAGCTAGAAGTCCGGTGGGCAGTGGGTAACCATGTGCCAGATTCATTCCCCCAGTATCCCAGTCCAGCATGGACAACAGAAGCACAATTTTGTGAAGGAAATTTTGCTGGAATGATATGCAGGAGCTTGAACTCTTCACGCAGCAGTATTTTGTTACCCCCTCCGCAGTAAAATTGGAATATTTACCCCCAAACACACCAAAGCACACGCACGTTTTTACCTGTGAGTGTAGACGCAATGACGAATAGATATTTTATTGCTTTAGAAGCCAGCGAGATCGCGACCTGCTGGGCATAAATTTTTCCATCTGTTTCTTTTTTTTTTACACTCCATAAATTAATACAGTATTTACAGAAAGAAAAAAAATATATAGGGGCAGAATTAAACAACTTCTTTATATCAACCACACGAATACAGTTTTAATTTTTGTCTTTAAAACACAGACACAAGCACAGTGATAGGGTGAAAACTTTTTGTGGGGGGGGAGTGGGGGGTATTTTTACAGAAAGGGTCACACCAGAGCATGACAAGACAATATTGCACTTAGAAAAATTGGGGATAGGTAAAATGTAGCTCCCCCCTTCCCCAGGATACAAGACCCTATTTATTTTGGAGTGGAATGGTGGTTAGATTTCTTCCTTGCCATTCTGGGAGTGGAGTTCAGTATGATGCGTCTCCAAAGGGCCTGGACTCCTAGGCAGAACTCTTTAGCTTGCAGCCATTTCTTACAGTATATTGAGGCAATTCTCTGTTGGCTGGCAAGTGTATTTTGATAAAAGAAGCTGTACACCGTCAGAAATACCAGCCCTGTGCAGGCCAATGTGCTGATGTTTACTCGGGTTCACTTTGCAACAGCTTCAGCGTACAACTTAAAATGCAACGGTGATAATGCAGGAATAGTTTAGGGTGCCTGTATTTAAAAGCTGATTCACACAACCACTTTATACATTCTGGTTGAAGTCCTTTCCATGGAACGCTCCAGGTACTCCCTCACACCCTGTGGCAAGCAGAGATTACTCTCCTGCCTTTATGAAGGGAGGCAAGCAGGAATCTACAGAGCTCCTGTTGTCTCAACACCTCCATGAGGACTAGACCCTTAAAAAAGATGAAAGCTGCAACAGCTCCCTGGGACAGGGAATTTCAGAGAGAGGATGGTGCCGAAAGTGATCAGCTTCTCTGTGGGGTTCTCCCCTCCCCCTTTCTCCCCCCTAGAGACCTATGGATCTGGCAGGCTGGCTCAGGATCGGGTGCAGGGCAGAACTAATCCCAGTGGTGGTAAATCTGTTTTTTGCCAGTGGCAACTTGGAAGGGGACCCGGCTGTTTCCAGTTGTGCAGCCTGGTGGAATGGGGCTTGCACCAGACTCCGCATTAATAGTGCTTGGCATGCAGCTGCAGGGAGAGGCCTGGATGGATGATTTTGAAGTGGGAAAGAGTTCCAGCCCGGTGCGAAGGAGTGGGGAGCTGGGGGAGAGGGGTGCTTTGGGGATTAGACTCGGTATATTCGATGAATAAAATTTTCCTATAAAAATAGAGACATCAAACAAACAGGGTGGGGTTTTCTTTTTTGTTTGCTTTCGTTGGCCTCGAACACTTTGAGGATCTCACTACTGATGGACACGAACCAACAGCTGGGCTCACGGAAGCCCCGGCTCAGCTGCCCGGCAGGCTCTTCCCCTCTTTGGCACTGCCGGCCACCCCCTCTGGCTGCCTCGGTGTTGCTCCCACTGTCCTTTCGTTCTCCAGCCGCTTGTAATTCTGCACCTGGCTCTCCAGCGCCTCCAAGCTGTCGGGGCTGAAATCACAACCTTCATTCTCCGAACTGCATTCACTCAGGTCTGTGATCTCCAGCTCGGAGTCTGAGCCAGGGTCTTCTTTGGCCCCTCGCCCCCCTGATGGACTCTGTGGCCTGGCACCCAGTAACTCCTTCTCGCGGTGGCTGGGCACGTTCCCTTCCCCACGGAGTGGCAGGGCTGTGCCATGGGGAGGCAGGCAGAGACGGGGAACGGATCCGGTCCCCAGAGTCGTGGCTCGCTCAGGGCTGTCTGCAGGCAGCAGTGAGACGGGTGCCGGGAGCTGGGCCAGTGACCCAGAGAGGGGGTTGGGGTAGAAATGGGGGGAGTAGAGGGAGGCAGGTAGCTTGGAGCTGTTCAGGGGGAAAGTGCTGGAGAGGTAAGGGTTAAAATTCCAGGGGTAGTCTGGGAAGGAAGCATTCCTGCCGTAGGGATTTAGCAGACTGGGGGGCTTTGTGTACCCAGAGACACCTGTGGGGAGAAGGAAAGAGATGTGAGCTACTATTCCACACAGGGCCCATCTCTTAGTATCAATACTTTGGGGACATCTAGTTTCTGATGTATTGTCACCGAATTTCATCGGTCCCTTTGGGGTTGGATCTCGGCCTTATGGGAGGAGAGGGGAAAACCTTTTATAGGAGGTGTTTTAACTGCAACAGCAAACTCCAAAACGGAGCACTCTACTTTGGAGGAGATCCCCATCCCTCCCCCAAAATTTTAGGGCTGGGAATGAGAAAAAAGCAAGTTAATATGCTTGTTCTCACCTGATCCCAAGAAAGGGAAGGCTGCATCCAACCTCAGTTTGTCTGTCTCTGGTTGACGTTCAAACAGTGGGGTGCGGGTGGTTGGGTCCCCCAAGCGAGGGCTTGCAAAGAGACTTTGCAGGGCCTAGGAGGAAGGTAGACGAGAATGAATGTACTCCATGGGGCCCAGAGAATGATCCTAAACCTTTGTGTAGACGAAAGTCTCAAACTAGGGGTCATCTCGAAATTCTACAGCCGACTTGCACTTCCAGCCCCTAATTGCAAAGCTGCAGTGGCAACTTTAGAAGCCCAGGTGCTCAAGTGGTAGTCCCTGTGGCCACAGCCCGGGGGCGGGGGGGGGGCAGGGTGTCAAACAGCCCCACAGCTGTGCTTGTCCAAACCAGGCAATGAACCAAATCCAGTTTTCAAATCCAGCAAACAGGCCTCTTGCGGCATGAACAGATTTTAACTGCTCATGCAAGACCAAACCATCCCCAAATACTTTTTGCACTGCAGCAGGAAACAGCATAATTTTGCTGGGGAAATTCATTCTACTTTCCACCCAGTGCCTGGAAGGATTTCAGGTAAGCTCAGAGGGAACAAGGAATTCTGAGGGGGGCAGGGGGTGAAAGTATCTCTTTCTTCCTAATAAAACACAGTTGGTGCCATGCCCTTTAAGTCCCGGCTCCACTGACAATTGCAGATGCGAAAAGAATAAGCACTCTGCATACACTCCGTGGCACACTTTTTAAAAAGCATTTTAGCACTGAGCCCTGTACTGAAATTCTGGATCATACTGTGACCAAAATACCTATTCAGTGGAAGCCCAAGACATTGGGTTGGATTCAGACTTAGTTGATGCTACAGTAGAGCCATCAAGATCAATGGCACTTCTTCCATTACATTAATACCCCATCTTTCTTCCTCTCGCAAGGAACCCAAAGCATCTTACAAAGTTCTCTCCATTTTCTGCTCACAACAACAACCCTGTGAGGTAGCTTAGGCCGAGACTGTCCCTGGCCCAGAGTCGCCTGGTGGCTTTCATCGCCAAGAGGAGACTAGAACCTGGATCTCCTGACTCTCAGCTCCCACCACACTCGACGCTATTAACTTGTCCCCTGAATTTCAGCGAGATTACAGTAAGCACGAATATGTCTGGATCCAACCCATAATATTCACTCTCATGCCGCCAGCTCTGTTGCCTCTTTTGTTCGCCCTACCTCAGGAGTGAGTGGGGCACAGTCAGACCCATGGTTGCTCCCACTGAAGGGGTTCTGGGCTAGCAGGAACGGGGAGCTGGTCGCCATGTCCAGGAGAGGGTAATTCACCAAGACCACCTTGCTGAAGTTGAACTTGTAGGTGAAGCGTTTGCCCTTGGTCTTGTGTAGGATCCGCTTGTTGTAGTAGTACCTGGCCGGGGAGAGGCAAGGGGGAAAGGTGAGGGGGCAGCTTTGGTCAGCCAAAGCAGGCTGGACGAGCGAAGCTGAGACTTCTGTTTGCTTGTTATGCATTATTTGAATAGAACTGATCACTTGGCAAAGACACAGGCATTTTCCTACAAAACTGGTGTATTCTAAGTGCAAAAAAAAGGGGGTGTTTCCCCCTCTGCAACCATCTGAATGCACTTGTCAGACCTAAACTGTGTTAATTTCGTAATTAGATACTGGAGGCTTCCTGCGATCGAGGACCTAGAAAGGTGTTTTGAGACTCCATCCTCTGCAGACAGAGAGAATAAAGCCATTCAGTTCCTCCTTTTCCACTCCCAGAAGAATGCCAGGATTACAAGATAGTTTTCTGTCTAAGCATGCGATGGCTCCGGCCCTTAAAGTCAGAAGAGTTTAGCAGCGGCAAAATACTAGCCGTCATTATTACGAATGTGTTGAATGCGGGAAGTGTAAGTTCAGGGTTTTTCTTTCTAACTGCCCTCTTGAATTGTTGGAGGGAGGACAAAAAACCCTTTTGTTGGATGATTCATTAATTATTTCAGGGACAGATAAAAGCAGGTTGCATTTGATACATAGCTATGATGGCGAAGAGTCATCCTGGAGGTAGCTTTGTGTCCCTACTCTACCAGGTGATGGAAAACGGAATCTTGCTCTGTTCTTCAAGAAAACCTGTAATTTACATATAAATTTCTAACCTGAGCTCAGAGCAGTTCACTGCCAAAGAAGCCACAAAAAAGAACATTAATACAAAACCTATTAATATATGAATTACTAAAATACCATATTGATTTAAAATGCTCAGATGTGCATGCATATGTAATAAACAGGATAGATATAATTACATTTTATTCACCAGTAAAAGAGGAAAGAGAATAGAGCAATGTGTAGTTACTAGCACTGGATTGGGAGTATTTGGGGGGTGGGGAGTAGCAGTGAAGTGCAGTTGCAGCTGCTATGAAATTGGACAGAAAAATAAAAGAAGTAACTCAGTAATTGTAGGAAGATCAGAATCCCCAGAGTGTCTCATTCTGAGAAAAGCAAATGGTCCCAAACAGCTACAGAACATTTTTCTTCTGCCAACCCTACAGCAAGATTGGTGTTGGATCATTAACAAAAATGTTGATGATGCACAAGGACTTTGTTGCTATGTTTTCTTAAAAACAAACCTGGAATATGTCACTCTCCAAAATTCTGAACACCCACCCCAACACAACACCGATAGACCTCTTTCTATCAATCAACGGATAAAATCTGGAGACCATACATAAAATAGGTTAGCGAAGGAAGGGGAGAAAGAAGAAACGGAAATCAGTGTAGCTTATAAACAGCAGGCAAGATAGTGAAGTTGAGCCTCCGTGGTCAGAAGCCACATACATCTGGGCAAGTGGTCAAGTCATGCAACAGGTGATCGCTTTCACCTGGAGTACTTTCATGTTGTTCCTGGAAAACAAAGTCTGAACCTTCTCCAAAACTTCAGATCTAGAGACGATAAATTCCCAGAAGGGATTCCACAACCAAGAAGAAGAAAATCAAATGGGCCATTGGCTTGCACATTCTAATACACTGGACGCTTTTGTCCTTGTACTCCTAATGGCTCCTACTGGGGTGATTTGGCTTTACATGGATAACAAAGAGCATCCCGCCCCCGCCCTGATCACCAAACTCATGGTACTCTCTGGGTTAGCAATAAATTTCCTGCTCTTGGCTTCCTTTTAGCTGGTGCCCAGGGGAGAGAGCATGGGAGTCTTCAGGATTTATTTACTGGGCAGAGCTGTGCTGAATTCCCAGGCTGAGTTAATAGGAAGCGTCAATAGCGCTTAGCTCCTCATAAATATTAATTAGGAAGGTGGAATCTCAAGCGGCCAGAAAGGCACAGTTAATTAATAAGCAATATCAAATATCACTGTCAGTCAATTACCCAAGAAAATGGTGTTGGGTGGGGGAGGGAGAAGGAGGGGAGTTGACTAAAGTTAGGGAGGTCCAGGAAGGGAAAAGCCTCAGTAACTTTATGGAGGACGTGATTGCATGGGGAGCAGATGAAAGTAAGATGCACGGTATAGTGGGCTTGTCACTGGTGACATTGTAAGCCCATGATTATCTGAAGAAAGGAAGAAAAAGAAAGACAAGAGAAGGGCTCGCTTTGGGCTTAGATGGTGCACACATATCTTGTAGGCACAATCTTAGAAGGGGCAAGCCCCCTTCTGCACGGTTCGATTTTATCTTTCGCCATCTGCGAGTTTTTTGTATTGCCTTCTTCAGTCAATTTAAAGTGAAAGTAGTAACTTTTAGAATAGGCTGTTCTCCCATCCGTCGGGCATCTTTCCAAGTTCCCCCCCCCTGCGTGCGTGTGTGCATGTGTGTGTGTGTTTTAATCTAACCGTTAATTGATTAAACTTGGCTGAGTTGAAGGGACGCACTTTGGACTCATCTGTCGGTCAGGGAATGTGAGACCCTCCTGCATCGGACAAGGGCTGCCGAGTCCTTGGAAAACAGCAGGGAGGCTGTTTCACCTGGTGAACAGGAGGAGGCCAGACTACCCCGCGCATTGACCTCTGCCAGTTCAGAATGTGCAGGCATCTCCAATGGACAAACCGCTAAAGCTTTGTCATGCCCATCACCCGTACAAGCAGCTCTGAAAGGTAGGGCTGCGGTACGACTGCCCATATTAGAGTCAGCAGGCTGAGAGACTGTGGCTGAAGAGCTTTCCAGCTGACCTGCCTGGTCTCTCTGCCCCTGGCCAGGAAGAAGCTGTAGCGCTACATCTGCACTAGATGCAAGCACATAGCATATGGGATTCGCCGTATAGGATTGGGGAAAATAGGGGAGAATGTGAATTGCTGAACTAGAATAACAACCATGCCCCGGATCTATTCCAACAGACTCGATCATGGAGTACAATTCCCATTTTACCCATAATCAGGTCAGGGTACAGGGAAATTTTTGATTAACCCAGGGGTTTAATTAAAGCCCATTAAGTGGAAATGCAGCCAAGTAACCCGGCGTTTGCTCACAAACGTGTTCATACGCACATCCCTCAGCAGGTTCGTTTTACCCCAGTGTCACAGGCACTGGTTTGTGGGGAGAAAGGGCTCCATCCACAGATCCTTCTCTGCCTAATTAGGGGGCATCTGCCTTCCTCCCACAGATCCACCCACCCCATTCCATCCCAGTCACTTCACTCTCCGGCTGGCATTTCCAGGAGGCTACGGGGCAGCACTTCGGCCCGCCTGCTACAATCTTGATCAACCCTTCTATAATTCTTCCATGGATAATTCTGTAGCAAAGCACCTCCCCCCCCTCCCCCCGCATTTGGGCAGTCCAAAGATCAAGGCAAGGTGATATTGGGAGACAAGTTATGGATGTTCCTTACACTCCCCAAATGTATGGAACACGAATGTTATAATTGCTTTACAAAGGGGTTCAACCAGATGCGTGGTGAGACAGAAAAAAATGGGTAACTCTTGCAATTTCCCATGTAACGAAGCTGGTTGGTTAAATCTTAAGTCACTTTGCTTGAAATGGTCTCCTTCCCTTAGACTCTTCAAAGCAGCAGGAAGCACAGGAGGGCTCACCCTCCGTGCATCCACTTAGTGCAATCAACTAGCCAATTACTTAGGGGGCAGTCCAATGCATTGAAACAATCCTATACGTTCCAGCATTTCTCAGCCAGCAGGACTGTGGCTTAAGTTAGATAATTAATCAGCGTCAACCTCTTGAATATATGGATGGCTTATTTTGTTTCTGAATGTCAGCAGTAGCCGTGAATTGTCAATTATGGTTATTACTGCCTTTATATCTTGGCTTTCCTCTGAGGAGCCCAAGTTGCCATACAAGGAGGCCACGCAAGCTGGTGCTGCTCTCGATTTGGTCTTTCTGACAACCCTCTGAAGGAGATGGGGCTGGGAGTCTGTGACTGGCCAAAGGCATTCCGTGAGTCTCACTCCAAGAGACTAACCACTGTGCCAGACTGTCTCGCATGGAATATGAGAGAATAAAGCAATGACCAGGCTGGGGCCTTGCTCGGAGACCTAGGTGGGTTTCACAAAGAGTGTGGGGCGGGCGGCTGAGCCCAGGGAGCGGTCCAGCAGCACCGGTGCTGCTGACAAGCGCTCATGGCTGGGGATCCTGCAGCCTTCTCCCTCATCCCACCCAAAGCCTCACCTCAGGGCTCTGCTCAGCTTGTCATAGTTCATGTGAGGCTTGCATTTACGGATGCCCCACAGCCGGGCGACCTCGTCCGGATCCTTGATGACAAACTCCCCATAGTCCCTTGCCAGGCGATGACGTTCTGGTATTCTTCCTTCTGCAGCAGCTCCAGGATAAAATGCCACAGCTGGATTTGCCGCGAGCCAGGACTGGACTCGGGCTTGTAGGCCCAGTCTGGGAAAGCAAAGCCTGCCATGGGGGGAGGGGGAGAGAGAGAGAGAGAAAATGAGTAGCCAGTGGTCTGGAAGGGAGCCAATGCTCTCGGCAGGCTGGACAATAACGGCTGTTCCCAGAGAACTGGCATCCCAACATCTGCAAGCTGGTGCCTTCCATATGCATTGGACTGCAGCTCCCCCAGCCACATGCCCGCTGGCCACAGCAGCTGGAGGCGGCAGGGGTTGTGGTCCAGCTAGGGATGGGTGTGTTCGCTAAATCCATCCTGTCCACGCTTCACAGACTGTCAGGAGTCTTTTATTCTGCCATTCACTCACTGAAGGAACAAGGACTTTTTCAACCAGAACTTTACTGCATCATTGCTCGTGCCCATGTGTGCTAGCCCACATCATGCACATGAATGCAAATTAGTGCACATGCACCCAAACTGCTGAGAGTTATAGGCCTTTCTTCTGCTCACAATCACACTGGATTGAGCCTTAATCCAGGCTCAGTCAGTTAAATCTGCACACATGGTGTTATTTTTGGAGAATACTTCCAAAGCAAGCACCTCCTCTCCTGTGCAAAAGACTGGAGGGAATAGACCTCCATTAAGACATGTTTGCCAACTGCAGTTTTTACAAATATTTGCATTTGGGGAAGCTGGATTACAGCCCTTGGTGAACCAAGCCCTGTGGTAGATTATGCTGGAGACTTGGCCAGTTTTTCAGAGTGTTACGATCCTGCAAACATGTATTTATTGCTGAGTAAACACCAACAGATGGAGAACAGCTACCTCTTTTGGACACAACAATTTGAATTAGTGATACGGTGGCAAACTATTGACCACTTCCAAGTTTCTGCTAGGACTCCTCATGTCAGTTTAAACAGCAGTGGAAGGTGGAAGGTCTTTGGTCCATGTTGTTTTAAGGTCTGTGTTGTTTTTGTATGGCTTTAAAAGGTGGCTACCAGTAGCTAAGATTTAAAATGAATCTTGGATGAATGTATGTTTCCATGCATAGGGTTCAGAATATGAAGAAGATTCTCTGTGAGGAAACAGAAAGTTATCAACACACCTGTCACTAGTTAGAAGATTTGCTATTTTATAAAGCAGAGCTATTGCCAGAGTACAAATGTTTCCAGATACGGAATTTGTTCTGCGAATATACTGCCTCACTGCTGGAATTTCACAGGACTCCACTCATTGTCTTCCATTTCTTCCATCATTTTTGTTTCCATGAAGGAAATAAATCCTTTAAGAAGGAAAAGATGGAATAGCTGCACAATGTTGTTGGACTGGTAGATGACTGAGTTTGGAACATTTGGGTTGTCGGGGTTTTTAAAATGCTTCTATAAATTCTAATTCTCTCCTCTCCTACTTATGTTCATACATACACACAAAGCTTGAGCTCACAGCAAGACCTCTACTGATGACTTTCTTCTTCCACGACCTAGAAAATGCTGCCTAGGACCTTTGAGGTCTCTTCCCTGAAGTTGAGATGGTTTGCTCCTGGTATTTATGTCCACTTTCAGAACTTAATTCTCCAGTCAGCTTTAATAACAATCCGGCTCAGTGTTGGAAAAGGGGCATCTCCAAGGAACCGGGATAGCCAACTCCATCACCTCCACCCCGACTAATTAATCACGGCTAAAAGCTGAGCTCGCTTTGCAGCTCAGGGGGGATGGACCTTCAGGCAGGAGGTGCTGAGGGAGGTATTCTGGCCTCCTCTACGCAGGAGAGGTCAAGTCGGGCTCCTCAGATCTGTGCCTCTATCTATGAATCTATCATTAACAAGCCTAATGAAGTGCTGATCAATGCCTTGATTTTCAGTTACACAGAGCACCTTTGGCATCCTTGCAGTAAATTACATTCACTCTCCCAGTGGCCTCTCTATGCATCACACGCACGCCGCGATTCTCAAAGTGAGTCTCTGCTCCCTTCGGAGGCCCAAGACGCAGGTTGGAATGCCCGGAACCCGCGAGGCCTCCCAGCCCCTGCACTGATCGCACCGGAGTTGACTCGTGTTCCTTCTCTCTCTCGGGCTACCCGAAGGCTTGAGGGTCCTGCGAGTAGCACCCTTTTGCCCATTGGTTGTTGTGTCATCCCACCAGACGGCAAGCCTGTGAATGAAAGCCCTCTAAAATGGCAGGACTATAATGTAATGTCCACGGGCGACATGGAAGGCCTGCACAGACATCCACCCGTGGTCCCGCTCGCTGGCTTCAGTCCTGCTGCATATCCTGCTTTTCCCTGACCTACCAACCCAGTAGGAACAGGATGGACACAGCAGAGCATGACCCACTGCGTGGTGGGTTTCAGGCAGGGCTGGGGGTCCTCTTCCAGCCCATTTTATAGAACCTCTCATGGCAGATGGAGGGCAAGAGCAAAAGGGTGAGCCAAAAGTACCCTCCTGTTTCAGCTTACACCGCATCTTCCTACCAGCTGGTTCTGACCTTAGAGAGGGATGGAAAAATTGCCCCAAAGCTGGGAAGCCACTAAATGCTCAGGCATCCGGAGAAAGGGAGTGGACCAGGGAGGAAGAAGCACAGGGGAACCCCAGGAGTGGATTTGGGCCCCAGGCCTGCGTTTCTGCTCCAGAGTCTAAGGCTCGGCTCCAGTGAGGTCAAGCAAGACAAACCAGGAAGGGCCCCTGCTACTGTTGAATTGTCTGGAAATTTCTTGGGATCCATTTTATGTGGCTATGATAGCAAACCAGTGTGACTTTTGAGACACTTCCAGGGACATTCGGAGACCAGATGCTGTGACAGCCTCTTTTACAGAAGGCCGCCTTCTACTTGGAGGGCTGCCAGGGAGCAGCTCTGCTTAAAGGACTCTTCAGACCTTTAACAACCAAGAATCATAAAGATGCAAAGCTGCGGCTGTTTGGATGGGAGGAAGTCATGCAAGTCCCAGTGTTCCCCAGCCAACAACTTCTTCCTGTAAGCACATCCAGGGTTGTACTTTGGGAACTGCTTCCACCACCAGGTTTGCTCCTGGGCAGCGGACTGAATGGCCAGGCCTGTGGTCCAGCGCTTTGCAGCCGCACTGCAGTAAGACACATTAGAGCTCTTCTTGAATGGTCATTCTTTGTAAATTTTCACCTGTGCCTGTGAAGCCACCTAGACAAGATTCATGTAAATCAGTGTCCTTTTTTGTTCACAGGGTGCCATAGGATGATCTAATGGACACAGCAGCTTCACGGGCAAGCAGCGTGCCAGGCGAGAGCATCCCTGGCGATCCACTCAGTTCCCTCATCAGAAAGAGGAATTGCAGGCAAAAGGTTTGGCAACCTCTGTTCCAGAGGGAAAGTGGGCAGGTAAATCCAACTGCATTATTTGTGGGAAGAGAAGCAAGATCTTAAGAAGGGACCCGTTGCCTGAAGCCACTGCCCGGTTTCCCACAGTAGGAAACCACACGCCCCTGAGTGTTTCACAAGCTGGGCAGCAGGGCAGCAGGACGAGCGCCAGTATCATGGGGAAGTCGCCAGACATAATGTTCTGCGCCACACTCAAGTCCTGCTTACTCACTGACGGCCGGCTTGTGGCTCTCTGGGCATTTCGGCTTAGCGTTGGCTAAGCTGAGTAGGTCTTATCGGGACTGTGGGCTAAGAGACCTGGAGGGTCCCAGGCTGCCCACCCCATTCTGGACGAAGCAGCCCTAGGCACTCTGGCCTTTCCTCCTGGCTGAGCTGCTCCAGTGCTTTGATCATCTCAGAGGTTGTCCTTCCGGGAAGCTATCCTCAGGCCATCTCTGCCCCATCAGTCACATCTTCTCTGTCTGGAGATCTCTTAGTAAATTCTTCCCTAATTAACCAGAAGTGCTTGGATCCACGCTGATTGCAAAAAGACCAAATTTGCTCATGCAGAAGCCTGCATGGGGCCCGACTTAAACTCCTTTTGAAAGGAGCCCACCTTTGCAGCAAGACAAGGAGCAAAACATAGCAGAAGGGGAAGCACAACAAGTGTGCAGTCGGAGCTAGAGTGCCCGGAGCTTTGAATTGGTGGTGATGGTTGTGTGACTGTGGTGACCATTCCTATTCTGCAAAGGTGAATCAGCTTGGTGCTGCGATTAATGAATGCATTGAGCTGAGAGTGGAAACTCGGGTTCAGAACCCTGCTTCAGCTGGGAAACTCACTGGACGGCCGCGAGGCAGGCATCGGCGTGCAACTTGGGCTGTCCGGAAGCTAAAAGAGGGACAGAAGAGAACGCACATGCATTGCCCTGAACGCCTTGGAGAAAGCATGACACACATTTTACACACGTGCAAAAACTGCACAGACTGGGCCTCGTTTCTGCCTCCTCGTCTCCGGAATTGGGCTGCTTGTTTGACTGTCCTGCCGTGATCTCAGCCTAAGTGTGTGGGGGGAAAGCAGTGCAGTCAGTTGGCTAATGAAACATGCAAGCCTTCTGTCCTCTGAGGCCCAGCATGGAAAAGAGTGGCCTGCGGTTAAAAAGAGCTCCTTTGATTGTCGTGCTTGCCCCGCAGCCTTCAGCTTGGAGCTACGAACTCCAGAGCTGTCTACCCTCTTGGGGGAGATTTTGCTGCAGAGAGGGGGAGGTCGTACTTATTAGCTGTGTGGAACCAGCCGGTCTGAGAATGTCTGTTTGTTTATGGCGGACTGGGAGAGGGCGACCCCAGCATCCAGATGGCTCTGCCCCAGGTTCTGCACTTGGTCTCCATCGGATCTTCCCTACATCAGAGCCACAATGAATTAGCCTGTAAAATTCACTGTGGTGAATCTGGATGTTTTATATTTAACAGACATTCTCTGACAATTCAGATATTTGCCCCAGAGCTGCTGGATATTCGATCCATACTATTTGAATTGAGAAATGAAGAATGGCATATAGATTTTTAAACAAATAAGTATCTTAGGATGCGAAATTTGATGGTATTGGGTAGCTGGCATGCAATCAACTTGGGAGATGGGCACTGAAGGACAGGTTTATTTCTTTCTGGGTACCCCAATTGACAGCAGAGCTTCTGCCTTGGATTCCTCACTCCACCAATGCAAACACAGTGCATGGGAATACGGAGAAGAATTGCTCACCTCTTTCTTTTCTGTGCCTACTTAAGATGTGTCTGTTTAGGGAAGTGCTTGCCCTGTTGTTGGTTATATTTCTTTTTTTTCTTTTTTTTTTTCTGCTGCTCCAAAAGGCAGGGAAGAGGATTTTTTCCCCCTGCGGCTTGCTTTTTACTCTTCGGGACCACAAGCTTTTTAAAATTTAACATTGCTGTTGGCATTGTATTATTAATTGTCGTAGACTGTTTGGAATTCATTAAAAAAATGAGGCACAGATATGCAGGATAAACAAACACGCACAGAGGACTGGATCCAGCCTTAGAGGAGACCCTATGAAATTATAGCTATTAATATATGACATTTATAACTTGCTTCTTTTCTCTTGCAAGGAATGAAGGCAGTTTTCACAGTCCTCCTCCTCTTGCTTTTATCCTCACAACAACCCTGGGAGGTCGGTTAGCCTAAAAGCCAGAACTGATGGGCTTCATGGTAGAACAGGGAATAGAACTGATTCCCAGTCAAGCACCTGTCAGCACTGCTTCAAACTGGCATATGACTACTACAAGTCCCATACTCTAAGCATGTTTAGACAGAAAAGGCCTGTGTCGTAAGTCGTGACTTTGGGCCAGTGACTTTCAGTCTAACCTACCTCACAGGGCTGTTGTAAAGGTAAAATTGAAATGAAGAGGAAGCTTAGGAGAGCTGCCTTGAGTTCTTTGACAGGAAAAAAGGTGGGATATAAATATAAATACATAAATAATCATGCATAGTTTTGCATCCTACTTCTGGTTCCAACCTTTGACTTTTAAAATATATAAACCTGCAGTGGGGTTAGCATTTGATAGTTGTCAAGCGCTGTGCTTTCTCTTGACAATGGAGAGGTTATGTGGTTTTATCTCTGACACCAGTCAGTAGCCAAACAACCAAGAGATGCCAGCTAGTCTGAAGCAACTCATAACTTGAGATGACCAAGAGGGTCCACGTGGTGTAGAGTTTTGGGTGCTAGACTAGATGCAGGAGATCTATTGGAAACTCTGGGCCGTGCAGTGGCTCTCACCCAGCAGGACTGTTATGAGGATAAAAATGGAGAGGCAAATGAAGTTATGTAAACCCCTTGGGTTCCTTGCAAGAAAAAGGCAGGATATAAGTATAGTTGTCCTTTTATCTTAAGTTTTCACATCTGAATGTTCCAAATGGAATTTTGCATGCCTAATGTCATTATCGGCACCTGCAGTTTGACAGATGTCAAATATCTGTCGATATTCATTTCACCTCTACAGTAATGACAGTGATGGTAAAACTCACTATCAGAATAGTGAGTTTCACACTCACCTGAAAGGCCAAAGTTTTTCTATCTGGAAGTCCTTCTCCCTGCGTAGGAGTTTGGGGGAGCTGAGTGGGTGAGTGAGGCAGTTTGTGCATGCTCAGAAACCCTCTGTCATCTACAAGTTGCAGGACTTAAACCTTGCCATTAAAAGTGGCCAGCAGTGGGTCAGGAAGCCAAAGGAACGGCAAGTGACATCTGTGTGGGTATTACAAGCAGAGGCCTGCTGGAAGAAAAGGAGTGTGGTTGACCCCAGATGTTCAGAGGCCTGGAGCAAAGTCTAAATGGACATTTCACTTCCACTAACTAAAAGGGGGTGCAATCGCCTCCAGGAGGTTCTCCGGCATTGAAACAGATGTGAATTGTGCAATCATAACCTTTCTTTCTTTCAAAAGGGACACTTGCTGAAGAATGTGCCAGTGGATTCTTGTGGCCCAGGGCTTTCTCTGAGCCATTGGCCTCCAGGTCCAACAACCTGCTTTTGAGGCTCAGCACTGGACTCGTCAAAGTAATAAAGCACAGAAAGGAACTTGCGGCTTCAGAGAATGAACAGAGTCCCTTCACCACTGAACAGCCATGGAAAAGCTTCACCCATTTGGATTCTAAGGAATCTGAGTGAAAGGTGGGTTTTAATTTCAGGCTGAAACTTCTGATTGGTATGGTACAGAACTGGATGAAGGTAAAGTCACCTTGAAATCTGCTCACATTTGCTCTGGAATATGGTGTGTGTTTGTGACAGAGAAAGAGAAAGGCTTCTTCCTTCTGTTCTCCCTCTTAGCACTGTACCTCCTCCAGATGTATTGGATTACAATTCCCATTGCCCCTCATCCAACACATGCATGAGTCACCGTGGCTCTGATCAGCGTGAGTTGCAGTCGAACACATACAGAGGGTGCTGGGTTGGGGAAACTGCTGGCCATGCTGGCTGAGGAAGATGGGAGTTGGAGTCCAACATCTGGATGGTGCCAGGTTGAGGGAGGCCTGATCTGTGTCTGACTGAGGCTGCACTCAAGAGCTCACCAAGCCATGAACTTCCCTGGGTGACTATGGGTCAACTACCGGACCCCAGCCTGACCTACCTCATAGGGTTGTTATGTGGATAAAACGGGGCGGGGGAACCACTTACAGCTATTGGTAGCTGTCTTTGAGAGAGAGAGAGATGCTTAGTCCATGTAGCCCAGTGATGCTGACACTGACTGGCAGCTGCTCCCCAGCGTTTCAGGCTGGCTCCTGCCAGGAATCCAACCCGGGCCCTTCTGCGTGCGAAGCTGATGTTCATCACCAGCCCCTCCTGCCCTGAACTCCTTGCAGGAAGGTAGGGATAGCGATGTAAGAAAGGACCCAAGCGGGACCTGCCGGCGACTTCCAGGCCGTTTGAACACCTTCTCTTGTATTTAAGGAGGATTAGGAAAGGGACCCAGGGCTCCAGAAACAGCAGGAGGAATGGACGGGACGGGACGGGACTCTACCAGGAGGCTCCAGGGACGAGGCACCTCCGTTTCCGGGTAACTCTGCTCCTCCTTGATTTGTAAGCGCGAACGCTCAAGCCCCGCCGACTCTCTCTCCGAGTTTCACGAGAGGAGAAGCGCGGGTCGCCCACTTCCCCGGCCACAAGCCCCGCGGGCCTCCGTTGTGCGATGGGGCGAGAAGTAAAGCCCGGGTGGACAGGCGGGGAGGTCTCGGGTAAAACGCAGCCAACGTTACCTGGAGTCCAGAGAGCTGGAAGCGAAGAGGTGAGCAGCAAGTCCGAGACGCAATTACAGTCCATGGTGAGGGAAGGTTAGACCTGCAGAGAAACGGGGCGCGGGGGTGGTGGGAGGAAGGAGCGCGAGATTGGATGGATGGCGGGGGGGAGAGGGAGAGGAGGGGTTGTGCGCGGCAGCCGGATGAACGCAGAGAGCGCGCGCATGAGAAGGAACGAGTTTGCAAGCGGGAGGGAAGGTGTAAATAAAGAGGGGAGAAAAAGAGAAGCAGAAAGTTAAGGCAGGCTGTCCCCGGAGCTTCAGACGCAAGCGGGATCCCCCGCCGTGCCAGCGCCCCCTTCCCACGCGGAGGCTCCCTTCAGGGACCAGATCCGAGGGGGAAAGAGCGCCCGCCCGCCCGGTCTTCCATTCCGGCCCGGCGCGGCCTGCGCTCGCGTCTGCGCCGCCGTCTCCCGCGGCTCGGAAGCGCGCGGAGCAGCCCTGCGCGCCCGGCGGTGGGGAGAGCGAGGCGCCTTGCCCCCCCCCCCCCCGGCGAAGCACTTGCCCTTCCCCTTCCCGCTGGCCCTCTGCTGCTGGGAGTTTGCCGCCTTCTCCGCACACCCCAAGTATTCTGGGATACTTGGAATGGGATATACACAGAAATACGCCAGGCTGGCCCGTTGCGTTTTTACGCGTGCCCCCAGGTCGTTTTTTACGCGTGCCCCTGACAAAGTGCGAAGTGCGAGCGCGCGGCGAAGCCGTGTGTGCAAGCAAGCGCCGGGCTCACTGCCTGCAGCAGCATCCGGAATTGGCGCTGCGCCCCTCGCTGAGATTCCGGTTCTGCTCCCCTGGATTGTGTAAAAGGGTTTGGAGACCCACAGGGCCGAGTGCGACTGACCCCCGAGGAAGCCTCAGGGAGCGTCAGTCCGGGGGATTCGCTCTCGCAGCAGCTGGGACGGCAGGTGTCCGTGCGCCCAAATGCGGTCGCGTGTACTCTTTAAGGGATCCTGTGTTCTGAGGCTTGTGTGCACGCCTTTCTTGCATGCAATCAGATGTGTGCGTGCACATTTAAGTGAGTGCGATGTTGTGCACACATGCTTCTCTGTGGCCGTGTGTGTGTGTGTGTGTGTGTGTGTGAGAGAGAGAGAGAGGGAGAGAGAGGGAGAGGGAGAGAGAGAGAGAGAGAGAGAGAGAGAGAGAGAGAGAGAGAGAGAGAGAGAGAGAGAGAGAGAGAAGTTTTGGCTGCTATTTTGAGCGATATAGTGCAGTCTCTTTTCATAACACGGACCCCGGTCTAGTTGCCCAACTTCACTCTGACAACCCCTGAACCCTCGTCCCTGTAAAGGGCTGGGGGGATTGTACTGCTGCCTTCCAAACAGCCAGGTCCCATTTCGCCAACTGTCCCCGCAAGTCAGAGCCAGGCAGAAACGGGAAAGCAGGAGCACCGTTCCGGCGGGGCTTACGGGTGGTGGCCGATGTCCCCCCTCCAAGGCACCCCCAGCGGTGGGGGTCGCTTATTCAAGCATGTTTACCCTGAAAATTCATCAACTCACGAAAGGAGGGGGCATGCCAAAGACGACCCCCCACAGCCACCTTCTTCCCAAACTGGGGACAGTCCCTGCTCCCTTCCTACACAGATCAGCCCCAGTCTCCCGTTTCAGCCCCCCCAAAAATTAATGCACAGACTTCAACATGTAGACCCCCACGAACAAACACTCCCGGTCAGCTGCTTTCACAAAAAGCGGGGGGGGGGGTGGAGTCAGGCCTCCATCAGCCTCCACGCAACTCTTGGTTGCCCCAAGCACACTAAGACCTTCCGACTCCCCCCCCCTCGCGGACCTTATGAGTGCCCCCCCAGCCCTTGTTCCTTTTAACGACACGATCGCTGCAATTTATCCAGCGCCACGAGCAAAGACTTTAAATAAGGAGGAAATGAGGAAGAGCAGGTCTCGGCCCCCAGGAGCTTACAACTTACAAGCAGGCGAAGAGGGAAATAAGGGAACCAAATAACAGAGCACGGGTGTATGCACCCCCTCAAATATTCCCTCTACCCCCCTGCACGGAGCGCATGCTCAGTTTACCCTATTAAGTTGCATTAACCCTTCGTCGTCCACCGCTCTTGCCGCTTCCCCTTCTCCGCGCGGACCCCACCCCCGTTAGCGCCCCATCGCAGCGTCAGGCTCCTTCTTACCTCTTCCCACCACGTTTTCATTCCGGGGAATTATCTTGGCGCCCAGAGCGGGGGCAACTCCCTCCCTGGTTTGGGAGCCATCCAGGAGCCCCCTCCTCTCTCAGCCCTTCCGCTTGCTGGCTGAAGCGCGCCTCCTTCCTCGCCCCCTCCCCTTCCCCTCCAGCCAGCCCCGGGCCGAGAGCGCGGCTGGCCGGGCTGTCAGATAATTACCGCGGCGGAGCCGGTGCCATGGGCGACTGCGCTCGGCGCCTGGCGAGTGACACGCGGGCCGGGGAGCCGCATCACTTATGGATTCGCCTCCCGGACACAAAAGAGGGAGCGGGAACGTGCGTGCCTGTCTGCCTGTCTGTCTTTTCTTTCCTTCCTTCCTGCCTGCCTGCCTGCCTGCCTGCCTGCTGCCTGCCTGCCTGCCTGCCTTTCTCACGCTCCTCCCGTCTCTCCGTCCTTTTCCATCTCTTTGGCTTTCCTCCTCGATGCCTTTCGCACCCCCTCTTTCCTCCCCCCGCCGCTTCTTCCTGTTCTGTCCCTTCTCTAACTTCCCAGCCTTCTTCCTCTCCGCCAGCCTCTCGTTCTTGCTTGTTTCTTTCTTGCCCCCCTTTTAATCCTGCCCGGGTCCTTCTCACGGTCCCTTCCCCCGCAAGATTCCCTTGCACGGTATCCCGACGCGCCTTTCCCTCATCCCCTTCCAGGCCGCTTTCCCACGTTCTTTCCTTCGCCTCCCTGGTCCCTCTTGTGGGATAAAGACCTCCTCTTTCAGGTCCCCTCCTTTTCTCGTCTTCTCCCCTGAACCCTTCCACACCCGCCCCTTATCCCGTGTCAAGTTCTCTCCTCCTCCTCCTTTCTGTTCACACGCTGCACTTTCTCTACTGTCCCTCGACTCCTTCCTTCCGTGGCTCGCTCGCTCTCTTTTCTCCCCCCTCCCCACCGCGCCCCTTCCCCAGCAGGCTGCGAGACTCGCTAGAAAGGAGGGGAGGTCGAGGAGGTTGCGCTGATGGCGATGGGATTGGGCGGGGGCGCAATCCAAGCTCCAGCCACCTCTCTCCAAGTTCGGGCCGCAGAAGAGAAGGCAGCTTACAGGGTTACCCGCGCCGGGGCTCAGAGCGCGGCTGTGTTTGTCTTCATGGGGGGGGGGGGGTGTTTGCTTAGAACTACTTCCTCGGCACTCCGGTTCCTTCACCGGCAGCATCAGATGGAGGAAGGCGAGAGAGAAACGCGCCACGAACAGGGAAATTAAACCGAGGAGAGACGGGGGTGGGTGCTCCCCTGGTCTCACCCAGTGAAACCCACTCACTCCACATCTGCCACGTCCAGTGTGCTCACCCACCCTCCCTCCCTCGGCTCCACGAGAAGGCAGATATACCGTTCATGCTGGAAATTGCATAGGTGCCTGACAAGGTTCCGGGCCTTTCCCCTTCTTCACCACCCTCTGTGCACCCATGAATTCAAGGCGGGTGGTGGTGGTCGTGTGGAAGAAGAGAAGCTGAGAGCAGCCATTCAAACCCCCGTGACTGTAGACTCAGGAGGACCTGAATGGAAGGTCCCTCGCAGAGAGAGGGCAAACATGGAAGTCGTATTTGCTAAAGTGGCAAAACTTTGATTCAGGCTGCCGGGCTGAGCTGGGCGCGATGCGCTCCAGCTGGTGCTCTGTGGAAGGGCTGCTGTGCGCTTCTCCTCTCTAGACTAGGCGGGAGCTGGGCGCGTCTGGCCTTCCTCCGCGAACTAACAGCGGATTCACCCAGGAGACCTCTGTGCACACGTGCCTGTCTCCCCATGTATGGTCTCCGTGTGTGCCCCTTTCACACGGATAGCATGATACTTGCCACATGCACCCAGAGATACGGTCTGCACGAAATAGGAAAGGATCCAGAAATGTAGCGAGACAGTCTAAAGAGCGGCGGGGGAGGGGGGCGGATGGGAAAAGGCGACACAAGGAATATAATTAGCCCGAAAGTGAGAAAGGGGGCAGAAAGGGAGGAGGGGGAAGAAAAGGAGGGAGGGAGAAAGGGGGGCGCCATGGTGGGAAGACGACACACCATCAGGTGTATTTGGTCGGGAGATTTGGGACTGAGCAGTTTAAAATGAAAAACGAGCCATCTGGTTGAACAAGATACCGAGGGCGCATGATGGGTGTTTGAGAAAGCCGCCAGGGACACCGGAACCAGCCCGGACCGCGCTGCGACTCGCTCTCTCCAGCACCACGGACAGCTCCGTCCAAGGCGCGGCTCTTTCCAGGCCCCCTCGCTCCGCACACAACGCGGGGCCTCCAGCACCCCTTCTTCCCATTCTCCGTGAGAGCACCCCTCTTACTCTCCCGGGATCCCCAAGCCTGCCCCTGTCCTCTAGGATGCCACCAACGCACCCCCCCTCCCGCCACGCACTCCTCGCTCTCCTCAGCCAGAGCCCCGCCAGCTCCCAGCTTCTCCTTGGTTGCAGTAATTTTCCGTTTGATTTGGGAGGTAATGCATTTTTTACAAATCAAAGAGGAAGCGAGCAGATTCCCCCCGCAGGCCCCCAGGAGCCGGGGCCCAGATGAGAAGCGCAGATCATTTCCTTGTTAGTTTTGATTTCGGTTACCGAGGCTTTCAACTTCCCTCCAACCTCCTGGAGAAATGTTATAACAAGTAGCCGAGGGAATTTTCCCTTCTTTGCTTTCCCCCTCCTTCCCTCCCTCCCTCCCTCCCTCCCTCTCCGCATACGCACCCCTCCCTTTCTCCCTCTCCCTCCTCTCTCGAGCTCTCTCATCTCTGCATATTCCGAAAGCGAGGAGGGGGCATAACAGCACCCCAGAACCCCAAATCTGAAAGGAGGGAATGAAAACATATTGCCTGCTCTTTCCTCTTTCTCCCCCCGCCCCCTCAGTTCTTTGGCTCAGTTCTGACAAATTTCCCCATGCCCTCCTTAGGAGATATCACCAAGAAATTGGCCTTTGTTTCTTGTTTCGTTTTCTTCCTTTCTGGGGGGAGGGGGGCGAGAGCGGGGGGGGGGAGTTGGCTTTTTAAAAAACCTCTAAAAGCAAGACGTCAACATATTCTATTTTTTTTCTGTCCGGGTGCCATTTTTTCTGTATGGGGTGAGAGTTCTCTTCTTTTTTCTGAACTTATCTGTACATAGCTATAACGAATATGCTCTTCTTCAGTTCAACGTCATTTCCAGTTGTATTCTAAAACTGTTTACTGGGAAGTCCTACTGAATTGAGTGGGATTCAGTTTCTAGCATTGCCCGTAGTACAGTAAGCTGAAGAAGTGCAGAAACTAGAGAATCACACCCGCATTTCCTTCTCCAGTCGTGCAACTAACAAAAATTGCATCTAGGTATCTTGGGGCACTGACTCATTCAGCCAATGCTGCGGCGGCCTCCATCAGGGCCCTTTCAACCCGTCTGTAAACCCACTTCCTACAGCACAGACTTAAACAGACACATAAGAGACGAGAGGGAAAGCTTGCCCAGTGTGAATTATGTCGACGATTAAATATTTTTACTGACCCACCTGCTTTTTAACCAGTTACACCTAAAATAAATTTGCGTGTTACCAATGACCCAACATGGGTCTCTTGATGGAAATGTAGGGACATGAACTGCTGAATAAGTCAAACCTCCCATTAAAGGTAAAAAGAACCCTTTCATTTTTATTGCCTCATTTGCTGCGACTCCAGGACTGAGTGCCACAAAACTGAGCTGGCGTCCCCTTAACTTGTAGGCTCACCGATTGAAATTGATCTTTTCCGATTAATCAACTAAAGCCTCTGTTGATTAATTCACCTACAAAAGCTTGCAAGCCTCTCTCCCTCTCCCTCTCCCTACAGATTCTTAACAAAGCACACAGGAAGGACACTTGTGCAAGAGCCGCGACACACACACACACACGCACGCACGCACGCACTCCCAAGTCTGCACTCCCGCCTGAGTGGCTGGAGGGGGCAGAGATGCCGCGATTCTCCTTGATTTGAAATGCGGGTCTCGTCTAACTTCCCGATGCAAAACTCGGGGACTTTTCCCCTGAATTTGGGGAAGGGGGGGGTGGTACTGTTTGTACAGCCTCTCTTTAAAAAAAATCTTAAAGGGTATGTTTGCCAACCTTTCCCGCCCCCTCCCTTTTTGGGGAATCGATACGGTAAATTATTCATTGTCATTAATTATCGATTTGGATATCTAGCGGCGGCGTTTGGAGGATGAAAAGGTTTTTTCCTTCTTCCCTCATTGTTCCATAACCTCCGGCGAAAGAAGCCAGCGCTGGAAGCTCCCCCCGCATTCCACAAGGCCTGTTCGAAGCAGCCCCTCTACACATGTTAGGGCAAACTCCGCCCGATCAATGGGGGATCAATGCGGAGGCATGAAACTAATAGCCAGCGAAGCCTCTTTGATCTGAAATCTCAGATCAAAACTCAAATACCTGCTTCTAACAAGACAGAGAAGGGAGGCGAGGCGAGGCAGGCGGAGGGGCGAGGGAGGCTGGGGAGCGGACTTTAAATAGCGGACAAATATTTAAACATGCAGGCTGTAAGTTTAACAACGGCAGAACACCCGAGTTTCAGGAGAAAGGCAAGGGAAGGCAAGCCACTGGTTGTGGCTCCCTAAATGGCAGGATTATGGGGGGGGGGGAGACGCGGGGGGCAGAAGCGCCAATATGCTTGGACGACCCCCTTGGGTTTGGGGCCGATGTCCCACTGGTTCACAGCTTGGAAGGAAGGAAGGAAGGAAGGAAGGAAGGAAGGAGTGGATTGGAAAGAATGAGCCATATGTGGAAATAGATGGAAAGAGAGGCAGTTATGTCTGGATATGATCAACTGTGAAGGAAGGCAGGAGCATCTTAGAAAATGTGATCTATACGTGGAGATAGATACACCTGAAGATGATCGACTGTGAAGGCTACAACTTATTATACTGCCCACGTTCCTATGGTCACATCCAACAACATGCCAGCGAAGTGAGCTAGCAATTTATTAAGTCCAGTAATTAATAATTATTTTTTTAACCGTCTCCTAGGGCTTCTCCCCTCCTCCCACCTTGTGCTGCCTCATGTAATTATTTTTAATGCGTTTTGAAGTTCTTCAAGCAACAAACAAATTGTTGGTTCAAGTGTTTATTTTTCTACCCAGAATATCAGAGCTCTTGGTTGTACGTCTCACACCTTAGCCCCCAGCTGCGCCCCCCCCCGCGCCACACTTTTACATGACAAACATCTATTGCCAAGTCTAAATTCGACATAACTCACATGTTCCTTTGAAAAATGCCCATCCAGAATAAACACCTCAAAGGCAGGAAAGAAATTGCAATTCTGATGATAACTTATTAATTAGGGGGTAGCGGAGTGGTACAGAATAACTTCATTCTCTAGCAGCATAGAGAATGTAATCCTAAGCGTATCTAACTCAAAATAAAAATCCTTCCATAGGGTTTACTTCCACTTACGCGAATGCTTAAATACAGTCTTTAATGGCATTGTAGCTCTGCAGTTTGCAAGATTCAACATGTGCCTTGAAAGTTTGCCAGGGGAGGCAGCCTATATTTTGCTTGCATTTATGTTAATTTGTAAACCATCCTTTACATCAATGCTGCTATTTGATATAGCAATGAATTTCTATCATGCCTATAGATCTGTTATAGTTCACCAGCAAACATGCTCACTACATGCAATAAATTCAAAAGCATATTAATTATCTATCAAGAGACAAATTATAGTGGGTAGTTTTCACCCACAATGACATATTGTGAAAGCGGTGTTGATTTCATCTGTTAGCTATTATTTATACTCCCACGTATTAAAATTTATGGGATTTTCAACAACTTACATTTTGACTGGGTTTTGTCTACAAATGTACCTTATTTAGTAAAACTACTCAATAATTGTATATGATGAATATAATTTTGTAAGTCCAAGTGTGGCAATATGTGTGCATACGTAATAATTTTCACCTAGTCTTTTATGGCTTACGTGCCATAAGTCATTTTTTCATCCATTCATTTGTTCAATTCACACACTGCTTTCCTTTCCTAGTGGAAACTCGAGGTGGCCAACAATAATATTATGGTAAAACTCGCTTAAAAGCTGTTTGGATCCTGCTGCCTTTGATCTTCTCCTGCATTTGTTAATGCTATAACGAGAGAGCAAATTGGACGTATGTATAATTCTGATGGTGGAAATACTGCAGCCGGATGAAGAGGCACTGGGAACGCACAGCTGGCAGCAGGGCGAACAGCGCAGCTTGGAGCTCATTCTCAAGGACAATAAACCGACGGTCATGAGAGCCGCACTTGGCCCTCCAGGATCAGAGGCACGGCGCCTCTCGACAGCAGTGGCGCGGGAGCACGAATTGCAAGGGGCTGCTGCGTTCAAACCGTGTTTTTGTGAGGTTTCCAGGGTGAGGACAGAACGCTGGACCAGACAGGCCCTTCGGTCTGATCCGACAGGGCTGCTCTTCTAAGTTCTCATGCGCAAGTCCACCAATGCTGAAGGGGAACTTCTGAAGAACTTAACATCTAAGTCTCCCTCCCTCCTCCCTCCCTCCCTCCCTGTTTCCCTCTCTCACACTCTTCAGGTCTGAGGAGTATTCATTTTCTTTTTTAAAAAAGAATAAGGCTTACTGAGTTCAGTGGGAGTCTTTTCTGAAAAAGCATTAGATGTTCCAGCAGCAATTCCGAACATACCGTATGCGAGTGGCAGCCCGGCTCCCATTACCACAAGAACCACCACAACGCTGCAGCCGTCTCTCCTAAGTACATGAAGCGCTTCATTTTGCAAGCAGTTTCTCATGAATACTTCCCCGTCATGTTGGCAAGTGAGCTAAGGGGTGTGAGGGGAGAGAGGGGAATTGCACGGGGCACTCTGAGGGGGGATGGAAGAGTCAGTGAAGGAGGCGGCATGCTGCAGGAGAGAAACCCACTGCACAGGGGGAGAACGCTCCTGCCCAGCTAGAGAGCTCAGAATCTGGCTTTCAGAGAGAGAAAGATAAGAACTGCTGTGCAAGATGCAGAACGGTTTCAGAAGGGTGCCTCTGTCGGTGTGTGGCTCAGCTTGCTTTCTTGAGTCAACTGTGCACTGCTTTTGTTGCTACCAGTATGGCCGATGTTGTAGTAGAGCAGTGGTAGCGTACGTGATTTGCACACAAACGGTTGTGGGTTCCACCCCTGGTACCTCCAGTACCACCCCTGTTACCTCCAGGTGGAGCTGAGAAATCCTCCTGAACAAAAGTTTGGAGAGTTCCTCTTGGTGGGGTAGACAACCTGCTGACCTGTGGCATCGCCCCTTGGCTCTGAGGTTCTACCATGCATGCGCCGCACACCCTTGCCGTACACAAAGATGGGCAGCACGTCAACCTCCAGATGTTTTAGACTTCAACTCCCACCGTTCTTGACCATCCTGGTGGTGGCTTCTGGGAGTTAAATCCCAAATATTTCGTGCTTCTCCTGTCCTACCAGAGATCCCTGCCTCTGAGGTGGGTCCCCTGCCTAGAGGTGGCTAGAACCTAAACCAGAGATCCCTGCCTCTCAGGGGCAACCTGACGTCTTAGTGGTCCAGCCAAAGTCTGTCGTTCTCAGTGTCACATGAGAGAAGAACTGTGAAAGCTGGACAATAAGGAAGGCTGAGCGCAAAAGGATTGAGGCCTTTGAGTTGTGGTGCTGGAGGAGACTCCTGCGAGTCCCTTGGACCGCAAGGCGATCAAACCGGTCAGTCCTAGAGGAGATCAACCCTGACTGCTCTTTAGAAGGCCAGATAGTGAAGATGAAACTCAAATACTTTGGCCACCTAATGAGAAGGAAGGACTCCCTGGAGAAGAGTCTAATGCTGGGAACAAGAGATGGCAAAAGAAGAAGGGGGCGGCAGAGGATGAGGTGGCTGGATGGAGTCACTGAGGTGGTTGGTGTGAGCTTGAGTGGACTCCGGGGGATGGTGGAGGACAGGAGGGCCTGGAGGAATGTTGTCCATGGGGTCGCGATGGGTCGGACTCGACTTCGCGACTAACAACAACAACAACAACAAAGCATTGACTATTGCATGCATACTTAGAAGAAGTCCGAATAAAAGACCACAGGGTGGGGGCTTACACCCAGGTCACCCTAAAATTAGGCAGCTGGAGAGAATGAGAGACAGAGGATAGCACACAGGGAACAGAAGGATGGATGTCAGCCAATGGCCTCGACAGATCTCTAGCTTACCACTTAGAAAGTGTATTATATGAAGCAGTATAGAAGTACTGAAAACAGCTGGAAGTATCATGTGGGCAACATACAGAGATATTCCGAAAAGGCACCCAAGTTGCAGCAAGGACCAGCGACCTGGCACTGGCAACCAGATCCCACATGCGTTTAGTTGAATTGCACCTTAGTGGATCTTGCTTCAAAGACGCGAAGTGTAAGGTTGCACTCCTTTTGCTTAGTGCAGCTTGCTCTCAAGTAAGCCCACGTGCTGCACAGGATTGCAGCCTTACACACAAGGAACTTCCGAGGAGTACCCATTCTCTCTCCTCTGCAGAAGCAAAACTCTACAGGAGTCAAGAAACAGTCTTAGCAACCCCCCTCCTGCATTTCATTCCATGGGGGGGCAGCTGCTTCTGAATGTGATGTGGGTGTTCAAAGACAAATACTTGAAATGCGCTTTTGGACTGATTTGCCCCTTCCTAAATATCCCACGATAATGAAGCATTTGTTTCAGAAATGGAATGCCTTTGTGAGTAGCTCAAGAAAAGAAAGACTTTGGGGGGGGGGTGCGTTTTCTGGAAAATCTGAACAATGGAGAGAAAGAAAAGCTCCCCAGATGAATAGCAGAGACAACTTAAGTGATATGGCCCCATCTAGCTCCCTTGTTAACACAATCTTCTAAACTGAAATTAAAATTGATTTTTCTTTTTTCTAAAAAAATCATATTTTCTGTGATCTTTCTAAAATAAAGACCAAGAGAGGGAGAGGACAAAAAGATGTCACTCTGTCTTCGAGAGTAAGACAGAGGTGGAGTTGTCTTTGAATAATGGTTTTGAGAAGTTTTGATATCCAGATGTTTGCAACAATCCTGATCCCTTTGTGCATTAGAATGGGGTAATTTGGATAGAATTAAAATATTCATAATAATTGTAAATATAAATAAAACTGTGTCACCAAAGGAGAGGGGAGGAGTCTCTTGAATCCCAAAGGATTGCACTGCTCTGCTCCTTCACTTTCTCTGTACTAAAACGCAACACTAATTTTCAAACGACTTACATTTTGACAGGATCTTTTCTACAAATGCCCCTGTCTGATGCATTTTAATTTTTTGAAGTGCAACATCTCTTCTTAACATCTTTTACAGAGCAATCTTATGCATATCTACTTAGAATCCTATTGTATTCAACAGAGCTTTCTCCCAGTCAAACATGCCTTCTAGGTTAATAAACTGAAATAAAATCTAGTAGGTTCTACTCAAATATCACCACTTATTTGCACCCACTAGTACATCTTCCTTGTTTAACATCATTTAACTAACTTCCTTCCTTCTTTTCCATGTGCTATTTAATTCGGAATCATTCTTGGAAAGGGGGTAAATCTTCTGAAAACCTGCTGAAAAGAAATAAATGAAGAGAAAGGAAATTCATCTGATAGAATGACTACCTTAATCCCCAATGATTACAGACAGGAAGGAAAGACTATGGAACAAGGAAAAGCAGTGCTGAATAAAAGTGATTTCTCACAGGAAAAAGGGGGAAAGAATTGATGGACAACGTGGGAAACGAAGCAGATCAAACAGGAGTAGCTACTAGCTCCATTGCCAGTGGGAACTTTTGAGAGAGCGATCCGTGGCCCTGAATTTGGGGCGGAATAGGTTTCAGGACCGCGGACAGCTCCTTCAAAGTTGCGACCCGGGGTGGACACACTGCTCCAATGACATCAGCCCCCAGCCTCCACTGCAATCCACCGGTATTCGCTGGCACGGGAAGGTGACAAACAAATGAGGGAATTTAAAATAAAATATACTGAGCAAAAAGGAGAGATTGGGTTACTACCCAAGGAAAGAACGCAGGAAGTGTGGTTGGGTGTGTGTAATGAAAAGAGCAAGAGTGAAAGTACAGAAAGTGGAGAAAAGTGAAAATTGCTCCTGAGTGGCTGATTTTTTATTTATTGTTTGTTTGTTTAAGGAAAAAAGAACCAAGGGAAACCACTAGCACTTAAAATGCTGATAAATTTCAACACCCACCCCCTGCATCACTTCCCTCCCTCCTCCCCTGCTATGGAGAGACAGGCACCAAGGAAAACCCTTCCGGGCTGCTTGGTTCCCTTTGAAATCTCCCCCTTAATGAGCATCTCCCGGGGCACCAGAGTATCATAAATAAATATATACACTCTGGATCCGGGGAGATGAAATTGCTCCTGTCCCCTCCCTCACTGTTCTCCCCAGCGTTGTCGCTGAACTAAGAAAGCTCTTTTCTAAAAGAAAGTTTGGACCTGCCACTTGGAAAGGAAAGAGAAGCAGAGGAGACAAGCCAGGTGTGGGCACTGGGGAAGCCCCCTTGGTCTTGCCCAAACTAGTAACTCCTTTCCAGACTCTACTCTTCAGGATGCAAATCTATGCGAGTTTAAACAGGTTATACAGAAAGAAATGGCCTTTCCTGGTGGGGACTGGGAGATGGCATCCTGTTCTTTCTGTCTCTTATCTAGGACTGCACCTGGAAAGACACAGTCATTTTGAAAGCCTAGAGGGTGCTAGAGAGCATTCCTGCCACCTGGGAAGAGGAAGCCCCGTCAACACCTGTGGCTCCCTGCTATGCTCCATCCATCTTTCCCCTGCATACCCCATGGCCTGCCTTCCGTCACAGCCCTGCTCTTAAAGCTCTGGTCCGATGCAGGGACCCACCGAGGGGCTGCGGAGGGCTGGGCTGTAATGTCGGTGTATCTGACTGGGTAAGGAGCTATCCATGGTCCTGAACCTCGCTTGGAGCTGTAGTTCAGCGCCAAGGATAGCTGCTTTCAAGTTGGACCAACGCCCAGGTTGAATGCACTGGTCCGCGGAACAACACTGGAGCTCCAGCCTTCACTGCTGGGTGGCCCTAAGGTAAGCCACTTTGGTTGGTCTCCATGGGGCCACACCTTTTCCGGTGATGTGTGGAGATCTCCGTACAGAAGAACTGAAAGTCACGTTTATGAGATTCTCTGAGCACGACAGAAACTTAAGTTGGGGTGCAGAACCTCAGGCCTGGGACAGGAGAATCGTGGCCCTGGGGAGTTCCGCAGAAGGCCATGCCCTCTTCCCCGACCTGGCACGGACACTTTCCCCAGCTTTTCCCCACTTTCCCCAATTCAGTAGCAGTTGGAACTTCCTTAAAATTAAATGTGGCCCTTGGAATGAAAGCATTTCTGCACCTGTGTGAATTTTTAACATATCCGCAGTGCATCTTCTGCCAATCTGAGTATGTATTCACTCATTCACTCATTCATTCATTCATTCACAAATGAACTCTGTTTCCTGTCTCACATCCTTTTCTTTCCCTGCTTTCCAATAATCCTTTTTTCTTTGTGATGTCTCAGTCCCACACACCCACTCCCTACAACCACACGTCCCCATCTCTCAAAGCATCCTGGGATTAATTCCACCAGGAGCCTCCCACAATTTAGCCACCAAAGTTGTTATAAGGGTTCAGCCTGATAGTCTCAGAAATAATAATAAATAAAGTGCCTCTAGGAACATACAGAGTGCACTTCCTGCACCATTAGCAATGACAAGAAGTCTACACAGATCTGGGATTACAAAAGATGGGTGCCAGGTCATCGCAGAGGTTCTCAGCCAGCTTTGACACAGACAAACAACAAAAACCTGACAATTAAGCTTTGCATCTGATGGAATCGACAATTCGTCGACGTGTCTCCAGTCTTTACATCCCTTTGTCTAGCAAAGGAACTTGTTTAGCCATTCTGCTTTCTTTCCTTTTCTTTTTGCAATGGGCAGCTTTGTCTTCTTTCACTTTCCCGTCCATCCACCAAATCTTCCCTCACTGTGCCACCCCTTCCTCCCTTCCTCCCTTCCTCCCTTCCTCCCTTCCTTCCCCCACACACGAGGAAGGGACCCGTCACATCCCTCGCTCTCTGCCCGGCTCTCCATCCCTCCTGCCTGCGCAGAAGCGCCCCGCCACTCTCGGGCGCAGGAATAGCCTGACACGGACTATTCTTGCTTCGCCATGACAAGAAATAGATAAAAACCAACCGAGACGCCCTTTCTCGCGAAAGACCGAGACGCGAGGGGAAAACGCGGCCGGCCGCAGAGCGACGAATCCTCGGGGGGCGAGCGGGCGAGCGGGCGAGTTCTGCTGCAGCGCCAGGCGCTCTGCCTACCAAGTAGCACCGGGCCAGAGAGAGGCGAGGGGAGGCGCGGGCCGACACTTTCTTAAAAGGGAAAGCTGGGCGCAGCTGACCAGAGTGGGTCGCACAGGGCGAGGTGGACAAGAGCAGGACTTGCTGGGTGGGGAGGTCCCCCAGGAACACCGGACGGGTGGGAGCGGAGGGCAGGTTCTGTCACTGCCTCAGGTAAGCGGTTATCTGAGGGCTGACGGTTCACACGTGCAGGCGCTTCCCTCGACCTCTCGTATCTAGACGGCAGACCGTGGACGTGCGAACCGCCTCCCTGTTGGAAAAGATGGGGTTCACGGTGATGTCGGGGCGGGGGGGCTGGTGGCTTCGACCTGCTGCTACTGCTCAGACTGCCCGGTTCACACATCAGATATTTCGCGGGCTGAACGTATGAAGAGGCCATCACAGACCTCACCTTCCAACAGGAATCGCTTTGCATAATCGAATCTGCAGTCAATATGGAAGGGATTGGTGCCTGCCGCGTCCAGGCGTGAACATCCTTCGAGCACGTCTGAAGCAGTCCTTTGTTTGTGGGCAGGGCACCCGGGAAACACGTGTCTTCTGAAATCCCCATCCCCCTCACAGCGTTATTTCCCAAACTCTTTCTCATTTATTTGTTAGCTTGAGAACTAAGAGGCCGATCGGGGATCATTCAGAAGCAGGGATCGCTCAGATCGCTGGACTCACTCTAGGACGCGTTTTCATGATCGGCGCCTAAGACGGCGTGGACGGTCCCCGGGGCCCCATGGAGGCCGAACGGGAAAGCCTCTTCCCAGCTGAGAAGGGGTGGCAGGCCCAGCCCTGCAAGCTCCTCGCTTCTCTCCCCTCCCTCTGGAGGAGGCCAAGAAACCCTTCCTGGGGAAGCGCTGATCTCCCGGCGAGCGTCTCCAAGACTCACGAGAAAGCGCTTCTCTTCCGGGAGGCGTTTCTCCCGGACCTGAGCTAGGAAGGCAGCGAAGAGAGAGGGCTGGGGAGACGCGCAGCGCAGGCACGTCGCTCGGTCAGCCGGCCCTGGGCCTCTGGGCCTGCGTCCTGCTGTGGAAGATCCGAGAGCGCCCGGGCTGCCAACTTGGGGAGGCGTGTGCGCGCCTGTGTGGGGGGCGAATGGGTATTAACATCCACAGCCACTTTGCAAACACCCGGCGGGCTGCGAACCGCATCGATTTGCAATTAGGCCACTCTAATACGCGCCAGATTATGGCAAGGACGCAAAAGGGGGCCGGGAAGTGGAGAAGGGAGACTGGAGTCACTTCAAAGCGACTCTCTCCGCCCAGCTCCGAGCGAAAGACGGTGCGCTACGGGCGAGAAAGGCCACAGCGAAGAGCTCCTCGGCGGCTCTGCCTATCCTTACGCGACCTAACTCTGCTCACTCTTGAGCCCCCAGATTTTTTCGAGAGCGGGGACGGGGTGCCGCGGTCTCTCTGAACGAGCTCCACGCGCTGCCCGCGTCGCCCCGCACGATTTCTCTTCGAGAACTCTCTTTTTCCGCCGCGCAGTTGCGCTCGGCGTACGTGCTCTCCGCCCGCATTAGCATCCAAGTGGTTGCGGGGCTGTTTGCGCTCTTCCTGATCCCAGAGGGAAAGGGCGAGGAGGCAGGCGGATGTTGGGGAGGGAGCTTTGGGAAAGGAGGGGGTGGATTAGCCTGAAGCTGCACAGGGGTGGGGGCGAGGGAGGGAAAGGGGCTGAAGCGTCGGTTGCAAAACAAATACGAAAAGCAGCGCGGAGGGGAGGGCGCCAGGGAAGCGAAGGAGGCCGGCCGTTCTGCAGCGCGGAGCGCCAGGGGTGGCACCCGGACCCGGGCGAGCGGGCGAGCCCTGGCAGGCCCCACCAAAAGAGTGGCTTTGGGGTCAGGTCCGAGGCTTCCGGGGGAGCGTCTTCGCACGTTCCACTGCCTGCCATCAGCCTTGAATAAAGGAGGGCAGGATAATCCCCCGCTCCGCATGCCTGCCCTGCATCCACCCTTATCCACACATCGCTCACTGCATTCCTGAGGAGTTCCGGACTGGAAAATTTGCTACACAAAGGGCCACCCCCTCCTACCCCCATGTCCTGCAGAGTTGGAGGAAAAGCTCACTCCAGACACACACCTGCCAGCTCGTTCTGCACCCAAGAAGCCCATCCATGGCAAATCAATGGCTTATTTCAAAACCTCGGACCTGTATCAGTCACCCCAAACCTCTGGCAGAGGAGCCGTTTCGGCGCCGGCTCTCAAAGCACAGCTGCACGCGCAGCTGTTCCCAAAGACCTGCTTGCCGATATCTTTTGCTCACGCTGCATTAAAAAGGCAGGCCAGACGTACATCTAGACAGTTCCTGCAACTTTCCGTTCCCTCCCGAGTGTCCCGCGTTCCTCAGCGCCACGTTCCACTGGGACCAGGCTGCAAGCTGTTCGTAGCATGGGGCCGAGGAGCAGAGGAAGAACAGGAAGCAGCAAACGAGGGCAGCCTCTGAGCCTGTGCAGAATCCTTTCTCCTGACTACGGAGTAAGCGCAGCAATTCCCCAAACAACTGGATTTAGAACAGGCATGAGGAGTGTGGATCCTCCAGATGTTGTTGGACTGCAGCTGTCATGATCCTCTACTATGGGAGTTACCCTCCAGTAAAATCCAGGAATATCCTAAACGTCCTGATTTAAGGGGAAAGTAGGGGTGCATCAGATTTAAGGTGCACCTTGCATAGAAAAGGTGTCACTGATAGCCGGTTCTTTCCACTGAGAAGCAAATCCCAATGTTTAAGGGGGGTCCTTGAGCTTCCACTTCCTGCATTTAGGAACCAGACTGATGGGAACTGCAGTCCAATTATGATCAATCATGTCCACCCCCCCTCCTCCATTTAGGGGGAAGGTCTCCACTCTGTTGCACAGAGTGGGCTTTGCTGGTAGTCGATGCTGGAATCCTTTGCAGCCCTTAAGCGGGCTTTTGACTTTTGCATTTAGAAATTGGAGAGTTGTCCTCACAATTGTCAAGCATATGCTAAGAAGTGCTCTCTTGTAGCTACCGCCCTGTTCATTTCTGGGGGGTGCGCAGAAGAACTTGCAATTGGATTGCAGCCAGAGTCTTCACCTGGTTACCTGCCTCCTTGGAGTCTATTGAGGTATTTCAAGTCAACATTTTGGAGACTTTATCCTCCCCACTACCCCATTCAACAGCCTCCCACCTCAAAACACACATCCTAAATCAACTGACTGGATTTTACCCCATTAAATTCGATGGATCTTACTTCCAGGTCAATGTAGGTAGAATCAGGTGTTTAGACGACAACACAATAAGCATTGATCCGGGATGCAGCTCTATGCCCATGCAGTCCTTCCTTCCCAAAATGAAGGGAGATAGACAAACAAGAGTAGATACGGCTGCAAAGGAGGGTGTGGAGAGCGGAAAATCAACAGCCTGTGGCAGGCACAGCACAGCCCGAAGTCCGGCCAACCGGAGTGGATCCGAACATGCGCACAGGATGGGGGGGCAAGGGGACTCGGGAATGATAATTTGTTAATTTATCAAAGTGACGGCGGTTTGATCTCAATCTCTCATAATGATGGGACGTTAATTAAACTTGTAAGGTCACTTACGCCGATGGCTCGCTCAGTGTGTTTGCTAATTGAACTCTGGGCTCCCAATCGCACACCCAATTTGTCAGGGGCGCTTCTGGCAGCAACAGGGAGACAGGAAGGAAGGGGATTTGCACTGCGGGTGTGTGTGTGTGTGTGTGTGTGTGTGGCACGGGGAGAGAAATTCTAGCAAGACTGAGAAAGAGGGAAGGAGGGGAAGATCTGGTATGCCAGCAAAGGGTTAAAAAACCAGGAATCGTATCATATTGGACTGGACTTTGTTCCCGAACTCATCCAGGTTTTCTTTTGTTGGTGACTTATCATCTGCCTTTGCTGACAATGCTACCTATGTGCACAACCCACACTTATGTGCACTTGCATGCAGAATGCTGATAACCCGGATGAACAGTGGCTCATGCACGCATGTATATGATAACAGTGTTTAGCATTTCTATGGCACCTTGAAGAGCATCCAAAATGACCACACACCAGTTCAAAAGTAGTGATATGTAGTGTGCAAGGAGCATAGCTGACGGACAATTTCACACGTACAGGTTCCTTACCTGAAGTGTGCAGAGCCGGTGATGGATAGCACATGTGAATGCGCCTCATGGAAACAGCATTGCGAGTATTGCCTCACATGATTCCCTGAACACTTTCCAGTGGAGCCGGTTTGCACATTCATGTGCCCTTCGTCAGAACCCTAAGGATTGTCCTGATGACTTGCATGTGTGAAGGGGCCATCACAGACATAGTACCAAGGGCATAACACTCATCTTACCTCAAACACAACACCATGAATAGAGTCAGTCGCACATTCTGGCTGCTGGTCGTTATGTGTTGTTTTGAGGTGACGCATGAACTTTCTGTCTTGTATTTGCGATGCCTCATCCACCCATCCAGGGTATCTCTTGCGGTGAACATACATGTGTGGGACAGCCTACGGATGTTCTGCACTTAATGGCTGGAAGGCCTGGTGATGGAGCTGCATGTGTGAATGGGGCTACCGTCTATCTAAAATTACAGACAGAACTTACTTTTGGTGCTAATTCACATCGCATTCAACTTAATGCATTCCAGTTTTCACAAGCAGCTACCAATCGAGGTACAAGACTCAAGTAAGGAGACACCTTTAAAACAGCTCACAGGACAAAGGGATGAGTTTGTTCCCTACATTGTGTCTTAGGAAGTTAAGTGATGCCCATAAATATATATAACAAACCATATGGATAATGCCTATAAATATAGCACTGGAAAAATATCAGGACTTCGGAGAAGCACGGGAATCAGAGTAAGATCCATGGAGCCCTATGCTCAGTTCACATAGCTGCCATTAATACGTAACATCCATATATGTGGCAGCATTGATACATGGAAGTAACAGAAAATGCACAGTGATCCGGAACAAAACTGCAGAGTTAACAGCACTTGCAGAATTAACACACACACTTGTATATGTGCTTTTGACATAATGCACAGAGACACAGATTATTCATACAAACAGGCTTAAATAGACATCAGCGGGAATACCTAAATAAACACCCACAACCTTCGTATATAGAGCCACACCTGCATTAAGTGCAAAAGCAGTATCTATCAATTTGCAATTAGAGAGTAACATACGGGTGGTGAGATGGCAGGGGGGGCTGCAGAAGGGCAGGGGGTCTTTCCTACACACCTCCAGTTTCACTTAGCTAATTCAATATTTCATTATATTTAAAAAAGCAATGGATCTTTTCTGAATATCCCTTAGCTTGGTTTCTGAATAAATTTGGTCTTTTCTGTGCACAGGATCACGTGGCACGTGTACCAACATGGTCTTTAAAGAGTGGGAGGAAGCTCTGGAAAAGATCCTTCATGTTTAAAACCCTAAGCAGGGATTCTCATGTGTCCATCAGTTATTTGTTAAATTTGTGGGTGCTGGCAGCCTGCCTCAGAGGGGTGTTTTTTTAAGTGTCCATCAGACCTCGCAGAGCTGCAGCGAGGATAACAATGAGTGGGGAAGAACCTCATATGCAAGCTAGAGTTCTTTGGGCGAATGGAGGGAAGCACTTGTACATAAATAAACCAAGGTGAACTGGCAGCCGATGATGATGGCTGAAGGCCGTGGCCATGGAATGGCAGGCTATGGGATAGTGAAAAACGCAGGCAAAAATGCAACAGAGAGAGACATCACTGACAAACTCATTTACTGGCAAACATTTTGGCAGTAGGCCCCTAGAGCATGGAAGAGCATAGAGTAGGCCTTCCTAAACAGTCCAAGGTCCATCTTCGGCCAATCTCCCCTGGCCAGAGGTCAGCCATCCTCCAGGCTTTGCCCTCAACATCTGGTGTTGCTTAGAGCTATACCGCCTCTGAGCACAGACAAACCACACTGCTGTTATACCTGATACTCACTGTTAAGTGATCTGCTTCTCTGATTTCCCCCACCCCAAAATCTGCTTAAGATAACAGCCAAAATGTGCCCTTCATCAGAAAATCAGATGAATCCCCAAAACCTGCTTAATACTTCATTTAAACCATTTTTTCAAAAGTATTTTGAAAAATATGTTGTAAGCCGCCCCGAGGCTAGTTGACAAGGGGCGGCATAGAAATTTGTCTAATAAATAAATAATAAAATAAATATTTTAGCTCTTCCTAAAACATGCCCCTAGCCTATGGAACTCACTGCCACTCTGTCTTGAAAGCCAAGTGCCCAACTTGGGAAGCACTGAAGTGTGTCCAGAGTGGCTTGCTTACTTAAGTGCACATCCTCGTCTCTGCTTGTCTCACCCACTGGCCCGTCTACTCCCGCCAGTGGACTAATCCTCATCGTGCGCATGGACAACTGCATGGCAGGGGTTGATCAGAAGCACATGGTGTTTGAAGAAGCAGGGCTGCTTCTCCTCAGCATGACTTGGCCAGCAGGTCTCAGCAGGGCTCTGATAAGATCATAGAGGACAGCGGGCTACTGAAATAACAAGACCCTTCTAAGCAAAACCCAGTGCTGCGTCTGCAGTGGAGGCCGTTGCTTCGGCTTTAAAAAACAAAGGCATGCCGTTTCTGTTGGGGTGTGGGAGGCTGGATCCTGATGGGGAAGGATCCTCTTTTGTACTAGATCACTCTTGCACTCTCTCAACTGCTTGTGTGGTTGATCCGAGTTAAATTCAGACCATTTTTAAGCTGCCCTAATTAAAGCACCACAACAGATGCTGATAGGGGTTCTGGATTTTCACTTACTGCAGTTTAGAATTTGTTCCCATGGGGAACTTTATGGACATTACCCTGGTAGGAATATTTGCCTGAAGTTCTTGATGTAGCTAGGACAGGGAGCAGTTGTCCAAAGATAAATTTACCTCTGCTTTGGAAAATGGGGACTGGACACAGATGAAGTAGCACCGTAGTTTCAAGATTTATCCATAATAAATAACTATCGGGACTGGATTGAAATTTTCAGGCAGATTCAGAATGCAAACTCAGAATTCAAACATGTTGAGCACTGCACCCCAGACTGTTGAGTAATGTCATAATTTGAGTTCTTTGGGGGGCAAAAAGGTGGGACATACATGAATGAATGAATGAATGAATGAATGAATGAATGAATGACTAAGCCATGCTAAGTGTGGTCCAGTCAATTTCTGTTCTTTCCTGTCCTGTCACCACTCTGCTTCCCTCATCTCAAAACCCAGTAGCATCCCTCACAGGGACGTGGACAGAAATATTAATGGATGAGAATTTTAACTGAGCATTTTAGAGTAAATTTGAGCTAGTGGCACTTGCTTAGCAGTACATCTCTGGACTCCCCCCCCCCCCCCACACACACACACAAGTCATTTTATTTCTGGAGCACACCTCTTGCTTATGGAACTCTTGAAACCAAAAGCAGCTTCCATTTTATCTTTTGTGATCTCCTTGGCACAATGTGTGACTAGCCCCTTCCTCTTCTCCACCACAATGGGAATGTGACTCACTCACATAAGCTGTCTCAGCCTATTTGTTCTGAACTCACTCTCTCGGCTGTGCCCTGTTCTTTGCATGTGACACATTCTGATCTATAGAGAATAGAAGGAAAAGAGGGAGTTTATCCTCCACCCCGGACTTCAGCACTGCAGCATTCCTGGGCAGTTCTTCAATTCTTTCCACAAGGTCTCCTTAAATAGCACCATACCAGGCCTGGCCCTTTGCTAACTTGCTCTAAAGAGCTTGCCTCTTTAGCTCCTCCATCATTCAAGGCTTCCGGATTCTCGTCCTTTCCTCTTGCTTGCCTGCCTGCTGCATTTCATGTGGGTTTCCTCGCCTGCATTCCTGCTTGCCCCTTAGATGGAGATCTTATGTCTGATCCCAAATATTCACGCCCTGGCTTAGTGCCACTGATGGAGTAACGCTCACTTCCACTTGTAAATGGGGATTGCTAATAGGGTCGATCCACAGTGCTGTTTTAGATGCTACGCTGCTTGTGGCATGCGACAAAGATGCATTTCCATGCGAACACCCACATGCACCTAGCAGGGAGCTGAGTCTGGCTTAGCTGTGCTTTGTCACGTGGACAATCAGTGGCCCAGAGCAGTTCGTGGCCCTATAATGATGGAAGAGCCCTTTGTTCAGCAGCAGCATCCCAGATCTTGCTAGTTTGCTTATATGGCCCAGCATGGAAATCCTTCCACTCAGTGGAACAGCCCTGTAACCAGAACTGGCCAAATTCTGCCTCTGCTTTTGGAATGGGTGGTCTTTGGGCACCATTTACAAATGGATAAATTTGTGGGTATCTGGGCTGCCTTTGCATCAACATCCCTAAGAAGGGTGGTATATGCACACTACACACACACACACACACACACAGAGAGAGAGAGAGAGAGAGAGAGAGAGAGAGAGAGAGAGAGAGAGAGAGAGAGAGAGAGAGAGAGAGAGAGGTAGTCACTCCAATTTCATGTAAACAAACTGCACCGTGAGCATAGCACTGCATTGCTTTCCTCTGTTTATATTTGTGGTTTTGGTTTGGTTTTCATGTCTGAAGCTGAGAATAATAAAAGGATAACAAAGTGGGACAGACCAAATTCCACTGGCCCCATTGCCTTTAGAACTACTGGCTCATGGCTGCCTCACCCAGAAAGCTTCTCAGGCCTGCAGGGCTGATGTTTATGATACACCAAATCTACAGTGTTCCCTTCGCTTGGGCAATGGACCAAAATTCTTAGAGAAGCTTCCCATTCCCGAAGACTAGGATTTAGCAGATATGCTCCAGCCCATCACCCAATAAATAACAGAGCCTCCTCACATTTGTTTCCCCTGCCTGAGCTGACACTAATTAATATACGCTAATTAATCTAAGGCACTGCAGTAAATAAAGTTATGCTGGGTGGTTGAAAAAGGTAATGCTGTGGTGGGTAAGCCTTTAGCAGTTTAGCTGGTTAATGGATGCATTAATATTATAACAGCTACTGCTAGGAATACTGTGTTATTCAAAGCACTAACAAATCAGGCTGTTAAATGTGCCCCTTGATTGTTTTCAAAGTTTCAGTGCTTTGGAGAAGGGCAGCAGGGGGTGGGTGGAAGAGTTTTCTGACCTCTGCCTAAGACCACACTGCTACAAGAAGCTTCAGCTTTCCAGAGATCTGTGTAAATGCTCTAGATTTGGCAGGTGGAGGAAGTAAACATGCAATGTTGTTTTACAGAAATAAGGCAGGTTTTATTTATTTCATTTAATTTATTTACTGCCCAATAGCCAAAAGCCTCCCTATGCAGTTTATGCAGCTATTGTAACCTTGCATTGCCACTCCTTCACTCTGTCTGATCTTGCTTGCCAAATAAACTTCAGGTTACTAGTCCTTAACATCTCAGAGTATGTATTGCTAGGTTCCTGCCTTAGAACAGCATTTTGGAAGTCATACTATCCCTATGACTCAGAGCATGTTATTTATATTATTTTAGTAATCCTTACAACAACCCTGCAAGGTAGGCAGGTATTGCATACCTGTATTGTGTGTTTGAAGCAGAAATGCTGAACTAGTTTGTGGCTGAATTGAGTTTTAACCCAGGGTCCCTTCAAGTATTCAGTGAACAACTGTCGCATGTGGCTGATTTTCTCCACTCTCCCAAGAATCAAGATCGAGCGATCCCGACTCTGCTTCTGTTTCCGCCTTCCTCAGCTTGGCATCTCCAAATGTATTGAGCTGCAATTCGCACAGTCCCATGCTGGCTAGGGAGCATGGGAGTTGTAATCTAATGCTGTAGTCTAATGAAATTCCATTAATTCTGCATCTTTGTCCTGAATATACTGCTGGCCAATTTTACTGGGTATCCCTTAGGTCCAATATTATAGGGTGTGTGTATGAAATGTTTCTATCTACTTCCTGCTAGAATCCATGGCTGCTGTTTGAGACTGTCACTCTGAACCAGGCCTGAGCAACTGGCTATGCTGGCTATGGCTGATGGGGCTTGTAAGCCACACAGCTGCCCACACCTGTCTGGATGAAGGTGGGTGTCTGCTGGTACATTTCCTCTAACTTCCAAAACTTAGTCTTTCTCCTTTACTGATTGCCTGATTGCCTGCACAGTCAGAGACCCAACGAGACATACCTGTTGCTGGGCTGTCCCACGGCACGGGGCAGGTGAACCATCGAACACTTGAACACTTGCCGAGTTTAAACAAACACCCCTTGCACATAGAAAATTCTTGTGCCATCATGAGAGTCTTTCCTCTCTTTCCCCCTACCCTTCTAGTTCCATATGTCCAGGAAGTCTGTCAAATATGTGGTCTCTCCATCCCGGGCCTGAATCTGAAGGGCCTGGACAAAATTCTTAATGGCCAAACTGGAATCAGAAAAATAATGCAGGGAGGTGCCTTCTAAGAACACTTCCAAAGGGGTTTATTTTTTCCCTCTTAACAACTGTTAGAATCCAAGGATAACTCAGGGTGTCAGAGAGCAAGAGAGAGAATAGATTTTTTTATGTATTTAAATTTATAGCCTGCTCCATCCCAAAGGCTCAGAGGAGGTGAAAAGCAAATAGAAATATCCTGTTAAAAATCAATTAAAACACATAAGAACATTAACAGATGTTGAATTCTTCCAGCTCTTTCCTGGCTTAACGCTGGCCTTCATAAACCAAGCTAAGCAAACAGAAGGACCATCTAGAAAGAATTCAGGGGTGTTTTTGCTTTCTCAAACGTTTGTTTTTTCATATAAAAAGCAAGTCCCTGGTCAACATGGATACAGAGAAAAGGTATATATGAAATCTTTTGAAAGCAAGCCATGAACCTTCCAAAGGTACCTGTGACCTCGACATTTTGCCGTACCTTTCTTTCATCCCGTATCTCCCAAGTGCCTCTTTTTTCTCACCCAATGTTTTACCAAGCTGGTTCTACCAACCGTACTTAGAATGAGCAATGCTAGAGAAACATTTGCTAGCCCCCATAATTTCTGTGGGGTTATTCTGAGCAGCAAAATTGGGTTTTCTTTGATGCAGAGTCTGGATTTCTGAGGACCCACTTCCAGTGCGCTATCAGTGGTTGGCCAGACTGACTATTCTCAGCCTGCAAAATAGTTTGTTGCTCAGCAGTGCCCAAGCTGAGCAAACCATCTAAAGGTGAGACATAAACTGCTCCTTAGTCTTTTCCCTCTGGCTTTCGGGTTGTTACTCATTGTGTTTACAGCTCACCTCTTCTGTCTCATCCGTTTTATTGTGTCTTAGGAACAGCTATCCAGGGTGTCCAGTCCCTGGTTTATTTATTTCTCCTATTTTGGGACAAATTTTCCAATTCCATTTTACCAGGCTTGTAAAGATGTAGTAAGTTTAGGCATAAACTTGCATCTGTATTTTTCCCCTCTGCTCTTTTTGACTTTCTATCTCAACCTTTCCCAGTTAGCATGGCCAACGGGAATTGGACACGTAGACACATGGAGCATATGTAAAGTCTTATTTACTAAGATTCGCAGCAATAAGACCACAATGGAGAAATGAAGTGAAACACGGAATGAGAACTGCATTTTATTTGGGGAGGGTCAAAAGTCATTTTCTTGCCACGTGGACACTCAATACATGATGCAGTTTTTAAGATGGAATGTTTGGATGAAATAATAAAAATAAAAACTGGCATAGTTGGGAACATGCTATCTGATACCCACGGACTGGACCATTTGTCCTGTGCTGTTTGCCCTTGCCGGCTTTTAGGGAGAGGGTCTTCACACCACCTGCTTCCTGAATCTTTTAAATTGAGGTGCAGGGAGACTGCATCTGGTGTCTCCTGCAGATATGACTCATGGCTTGCCAATGAACGGTGCTCATCTCCTAGTACAGGAGAGCAGACTTTCAGATGTGGGAGAATCACCATCACTGGATTTGGTGGCGTCTTGGCGTTGGCACAGTCCACCCATCCATCTTAAGAACTAATTCTGAAGGCAACTAATTCTGGCAACTAATTCTGAAGGCTTGTTTGCCAGCATTCTGGCAACTAATTCTGAAGGCTCGTTTGCCAGCATTAAGAGAGCTCAGCTAAAATAAAATCAGCTCCAAGTTTAGCCCTGGTCCTTTGGCCTTTGGCCCCAGACACTACTGGATGGCAGCTGCCAGGAATCTCTGAAATGGAATTCAGTCTTCCCACTGCAAGTGCTGATGCTCCTTTACCTTGTCCAGGTGGGATGAGGCCTAGATTACCCTTTACAAACCTGCAGGCCCTCCTCGTGCTTTAATGAGCTCTCTGCAAGCTATCAGTCTCTTCCCTGCCAGCCCATTGGCCAGCAAGGAGAAGGCAGAGATGCAGGAGGAGAGACTGAATGAGAGAAAAAGGGTACTCTTGCCATCTCTCCCACCAGTTCAACTCCACCCACCACTGCAAAAGAGGCCCTGACAGAAGCATCCGGTAGGTTCTGGAGGAAATCCTACTCTTCTCAGGATGCATCTTGTTTGCATCCTCTGCCTCTCTTCCAAAAACACTGGCCTTGTAGTCTACACCAGCAGCAAATCATGCGATACATCAATTCTGGAACTGCATAACTTTAGTTGAAATGTGGGGAACTGTATGATGGAATCCCCCCTCCCATTTTTTAAAAGAAATCTCTCCCTGTACACAGAAAACTAGCTATCAGGAAGCTGCATCCCTCCAATGCATCTCAACTTGCATCACTACCATCAACACGCCAAGTAATTCAGGAATACTTTTATCTCACGCTTGCTGTTGCCCCCCAGGACTGATCAGGGTGGCCTGGATGATGTCGTGGGAGGGGGGGAGGCCAGGAGGAAGACACTGAAACTCCTCCTCCTCTTCCCTTTACATCACCAATCCCCTGTGAGAGGTCCTTGTTTCCTTTCTCCCTGCGCAGTGTGTTGTGTCTCAGTCTGCCTGGGGAAAGAAACTAAGCCAGCAGCTGGAAAAGCTGCTCTTCCAAGCTCTGGCTGAATAAACCAGAGTTGGGATTCCCAGTTATCTCTGTTGACTGGAGATGACAGCAGGGATTCTTCTCCTAGTGACAGAATAAGGGGAAAGCATTTGACTAGCACTTTGAATCCCTGGTCAGTGACTGCAGAGAACTGTTTTCCTTTCCTAGTGCTAGACCTGAAAAAGGAGGAAGGGCTTGGGATAAAGAACGAGCCTGTGGGATGCTCTGAGGACTGGATTTGGTCCGTGGATTCAAAACTTTCCAACCTAGGAGAGAATGTCCATTTATTTATCTATCTCTTTATTTGAGTGCTATCCCACTTTTTTTCTTCTCTTTTTTAAATATCTCAGTGCTTGTTCTTTAAAAACTCAAACTCATTTGCTACTGCTGTCCAGGAAAACTAGCTTGACTAAGTCCCCTGTTTGGGCAAAGAGCCTTGTCTTCCCATGCAAGGACAGACCCTGGCCTTAAAATCACTTGGAGGTTTCATAAAGTCATGGCTTTGCTAATAAATCAGCTGAAGAGAAAATACACACATGTGGGCTTCCTGTTCCCTGGACAATTCTCAGCAATAAGTCAAGGCTCAAATTAACTTCATTGCAGGTGGAAATTATCTTCCTGGATAATTTGAGAAATAGATTATTGGATGTCTAAGAATCTGTTGTAAACTCAAGATTGTTCACGATTCTTGGGTGAGGATTGGCCTGGAAAGATACAGGCAAGTAGCTTCTAGCCAGTTGAAGTCCCTGCCATATAGCGGGCTGTCGGAAGAGTTCCCGGAGAAGATAGCAATTCAGAGCAAGCTGTCTAAAAATAGTCTGTTCCTATAAGAGGCAGGCCCAGTCATGTAATGGAGGAAGAGAGAGGCAGAAACAGTCTGCTTGATTGGAAGGTGGAGAAGCTTGAAACTCAAAAGCTCTCTCTCTCTGTGTGTGTGTGTGTGTGTGTGAGAGTGAGTGTGAGAGAGAGAGAGAGAGAGAGAGAGAGAGAGAATGTGTGTGCCTACCCGCATGGCAAGCATGGCAAAGCACAGTTTGTGTGTTCTGGAATTTGGGATCCATGTGTGAGCATGATGTTGTCCCTGTGCACAAGTGTGTGCGTGCATGCGCACTGTGCATCTGCATCCAGACATCTCGTCCACTGAATTCCTCATGCCTGACGGTCCTTCCTTCGTTTTCTGCAGCCTGCCCTGCTCATCCCACACTGAATGCCAGGCTGGCTACCAGGAGCCAAGCAAAGTTGCACTTGCTGGCAGGCTGCTAATTGGGGGGGGGGGGGGGGCTCCCATGGCAGCACTCCCCAGAGTGGGACCCCCTAAGTCAGGCTGTGCATTCTCTAGACCCTTCTTTGGCTTCCCCAACACATTTTGTCACTTTGTGCCACCTTTTCTTTTGGGTCTACAGGCCTCCTCTTCCTCTTCCTCGTGAGGCCTACGCTCAATCCACCACCTTCTAGTTCCCCATTTCATGTCTTGCTGCAGCGCCCTAAACTTTCTGCAGCTTCCCCAGATTTGGGCGACCCCAGCTTCTTCCGCAGACCCCCAGATCAAGCCCACCCCGAGGTGGCTCCCGATCCCACGCCCTCAGCCCCCGCTCCAGCTGTCCAACATCCCCGCCGCCTGCCGGGCCTTCCTGGCCCCGGTTCACACGTCCCGTCCGAACGGCACCCGTTCACTCGCCAGACTTCGGCCCGGCGCCCCTCGCGGGCCGCTTCCGAGCCCCCAGAGCCCCCCGCTGCTCCGCGGGTCCCCCACGGGCCTGCCCAGCCCGCTCCCCAGACCCCTGCCCCCCTCCCCGCCGCTGTCCAGCGCAGCGCTTGCCCGTGTCCGAATCAATTAGAATTGAGATTGGAGGCGCAGCGCGGAGGGTAAATATTAAAGCCGGGCGCTTCGCTAATTCAAACCATCGATCAGGCGGGGATGAGAGCAATAAATTATTGTGACAAGATGCAATCCTCGCGCCGGGCGCCTCTGCCTCCATCGATCCGTGCGGCCCGGCCCGGCCCGGCCGCCTGCGCCCTCCCCTGCCTGCAGCCAGCGCTGCCCAAGCCCCCAGCCGCCGCGGCCTGCGCCCACCGCTCGCCTCTGGGCGGCGCCCTCCAACCACCCATTGCCGGGGCCCGTCCCTTCGCTTGGGGCCTCCCAGATGCCACTGCCTCGCTGTCCCCTTCTCTCTCACACACGCACGCACGCACACGCGCACGCACGCGCACGACCCCTTTGCCACATCGACGCCCCGATTCTGCGCTGCCTGATCCGCAGAACGTGCTCACCCGGCAGCCTCGTCTTCTTGCCACGGGGGAGTCCCCAGCCCCCCTCGCCTGCTCCCCCGGGGACCCCCAGCCCGCCCCGCCGCCTCTCTCCTCTAGGTCGACGATCCGGAACCTCTCCGTCCGTCCTTCTGGACCCTGAGGTCTCCTCGCTCTCGGTGTGCCCCCCCACGCCCAACCCCCAGACCCATGAAGGAATCCCCCAGCACTCCTGCCTGGCCACCTTCTCGCCCCCAGATGCCCTGCGCTCGCCACTCCCATCTGCCTTCCTGGGCCCAAGAAGACCGCCTTGCCACGTGTGTACATCAGTACTCCGTGGCACCAGCGGTGGAACGGAGCCCAGGCTTTTCGGGATGTGCAGGGATGGTTACGTCATCCCCCCCCCCCCCGCCACTCCATGTTGCCTCTGAGCACATCTCACTGTCACAGGTGGGTACGGAGCTGGATTTTCCCAACTACACCTTTTTCCCTGTTGTCAGGCCAAACATTTTGGGGTGGTCCTGAATGGACAAAGGACCCATCAGCTCTATGAAATGCCTTATGCTGATATGGATCAGCACCATGGGCAGAATGTCTGGCCTTTTCTCAGGGGTTGATGGGAATTGCCATGTCAGGATGAGTTGCTGTGCATTGAAATGCCATGTCGCACTGCTGCCATGTTCGTTCTCCCTCCTCAGGCACTCGTGCACCTCCTTGCCTGCAGCCAGACTGCAACTTCCCGGTTTCCAGGGGCCCCATCACAGAAGAGCCCCTCTGGACCTCTCCATCCATAGTCCTTTCCCCTTGGCTGTTCCGTGCATGTAGGTGCATTCACACATGCATGTCCAATAGCAGATATTTAATCAGTGATGGAAATGAATATGTGAAGCCATTGCCAAAATCTTCCACCTGCATCATGAGGTCAAGAAAGAAGATTGTTACCTATGGTAGGGGAATTCTTGATTGCAGCCTAGTCTGGTGAAATGACATTTTCTAATGAAGTCGAACCAGATTGTGTCTTAGTCTTGCCAAAAGATGAAGGTTTGCAATTTCCTCCTAGGAATCTGGGAGTACCTCTCTTGGAAAGGAGTTCCAGAGCAGCTCCTGCTCCTAATCCTTATGTGTAGACAGACACAATCCAGATAAGGACCTCGCAAGGCAAGTGATTGAGACATGTTTAAAATGAGATATAAGGAACCTTTGCACATGCATTCTCTTACGGGCAGCGGGGCAGCCTGGGACAGCAAGCCTACACCAGCACTGAGCAGGACCACTGTCTGTCCCCCCATCCACCCCACCGTCTCTGCCACCTCTCCTCTCTCTTTGCCATCCTCTTCTCTCATCCACTAGTGGAAGCGCAGCTCTCACTTGCCAGAATTTTGAACCACATAAAAGTTGCATGCTGAGGAGAAAACGGATGTGGAAACACGTTTCTCTGTCTCTCATACGCCTAGAAACTTATGGAAGTGGTTATCAGATGATTTGGTGGTGGCCACCAATTCTGAAGGGGATTCACAGAGGAGAAGGCTAGCAACAGCTGCTTTTTACAGTGGCTATATCTTGCCTTCAGGATCAGAGGCAGCAGGCCGAGGGGCAAAAGGGCAGAAGGACCACTGTCCTGCTTACACACTTTCTGGAAGCACCAGCTTGTCTACTGCGCAGAACGCAGGATACTGAGCTAAACAGATCCTGGATTAGATCCAGCAGGGTTCTTGTGTTCTTGGAGGTTACAACTCTGCTGTTGGCCACTCAGAACCAGTCCCCACCTCAGGAGCAAGAAGCTCTTCACGCTCCCTTTACGACGGCAGCATCAAGAGAGGCTTGCCGAGTGCAAACGCTCTCTCAGAAGAAGCATAGACTAAGTCTGCACACCAACTCCTGCCCAAAGCATGCTGATGCGGTTGGCGCCTCCATCACACAGCTCTCCAGTTTCCCTGTGTACATGCAACTCTCCAAAGCAGCTGTTGGCTTCACAGTAGCAACAGGCACAGTGTGATAATCATTTGCTTATTTACTTATGTAAAATATTTCTTGGCTGCCTTTCAGGATAGGAGCCCTCCCACGATAGTACACAATAGTAAAACACGTAATAAAATTCAACAGGCTCTCAAAAACTCAGTAAAAACATAAATAGGAACAGCAACAGCAGCCAACATACCAGGGGAAAGCTAAAGTACAGTGATGTGCTTTCAAGGCCTTCCTGGAAGCCTGCAGTGATGAACACTCAGTGGCAGCAGGTTCCAGAGGACTGGGGCCACTACAGAAAAGGCCCTGTTGGGTAGTGTCCCACCAAACTTCTCTCATGGGAGGGCAAGTGAGAAGGGCTTCTCTTGAGGAGGCTGCCAGGCTGATATAGGTAGGGGAGTCCTCTGAGTAATTTGGTGCCAAACTGTTCAAGGCTTTAAAGATCAGAACTGGCAACCAGTGCAGTGGGTACAATTTAAGTTCTATATGATCCAACCTTGGTTCCTACCAATACCTGTGTGGTCATTGCCTGTATCAGCTGAAGTTTCTGAACCATCGTTTAAGGCAGCCCCAGGTAGAGCGCATTATAGCAGCTCGGCCTGGAGTAGTGTGCAGATAACCGAGTCACATCAATCCCCTCCGAGAAGGTGAGGCAGAGCATCCGAAGCTGATGCAATCTACCCCCATAACCTGGACTTCCCTAGATAGCACAGGGGGCAGGAGGACTCACAAACAGTTCATTGAGTCTGGGTTTGGAGCACAACCCCACCAAAGATCAGTTGCAAAACTCCATCCTGAGCAGCTGGTTTGGCAAGGGACAGAACCTCCATCTCACTGAAATTAAATTCCAGCCTGCTTACCTAATCCACCCCAAAAGAGTTTCCGGACACTGGTTCACACCTTCACCCAGGGGCACCCTGCATTCAAAAAAGAGATTTGGCTATGGAACAGAGTAGAAAATAATTAAATGATGATTGATTGGGATGTTGTTGTTGTTGTTGCAGAAATATTACTTGCCTGCAGCAGAGTTTACTATCAACATGCAGAAATGCTATGGGCATTTCCATTGTTCCGTTGGTGGTTTTGTGATTTTTAATGATGGTTTTAAAGGTTTGATATTATTAAGTGCTGCTACCATTTAATGAATTGATGCTAGATATTTGATATTAATTAACTATGCCTAAAATAGTTTATTGTCCCCTTATGCCGCCCATAGAGCCTTGTGGCTTACAGGGCAGAATATTAATCAAATAAATGAATAAAATAAATCTCCTTGCGTGCAAAACTAGGCTCACGTGGCCAAGTTTATCCTTCTTTCATTCACTAATTTCCTGCTCAGTGTTTTCCCATGCCCTGAAAAATATTCTGGGAATGACTGGGGTGAACCTGAACTGTCCCTTGCACAGACATTCTTCCAAACAACCCTAAACATCAGAAATGTGAAGCATGGATGCTCCTTGTTCCACTTCACTGTAACGCCTCAGGTCCAACCGCACGAACTCAGGCAAGTGGACTTGCACCGGCAGGTCCCTCCTTGTCCTGTGTGAGCATTAGAGGATTAATTTCCTTATCCTATAACACAATCTTCTCCAACCTAAAACCCTCCAGCTGAGTTGGGCAACAACTCCCTGCATCCTGGTCCATACCACCCGTGACTCTGATGGCCAAGGCGGATAAGAAATGTAATTCATCGTTCTGGGTGGCACCAGGGAAACCTTTCGACAGGTGAGGGAAAAATGAGCAGTGCAGAAAAGGCCACTCAAGGGAGGCTTTTTCGAAATTGCCCTCTTTTCAATGGAACTGTCACCCCCTATTAGGGTTAGGGGTGTGCACCAGGGTAGGGTTAGGGTTAGGAAAACGAGGTGTCCCGGCATGATTTTGATGGTTGGAATGTGTTCGGAATGGGCAGAATGGATGAGAAGTGCAGAAAAAGCTACTCAGGGAAGGATTTTTCAAAATCGCCCTCTTTTCAATGGAACTTTCACCTGCTATTAGGGTTAGGGGTGTGCACCAGGGTAGGGTTAGGGTTAGAAAAAGCAGGTGTCCTGGCATGGTTTGGATGGTTGGAATGTGTTTAGAATGGGTAGAAATGATGAGATGCGCAGAAAAAGCTACTCAGGGAAGGCTTTTTCAAAATCACATGATCTTCAATGAAACTTCACCCCTCTATTAGGGTTAGGGGTGTGCAGCAGGATAGGGTTAGGGCTCGGAAAATGAGGTGTCCTGGCATGATTTTGATGGTTGAAATGTGTTTGTAATGCGCAGCAAGGATGAGCAGTGGAGAAAAAGCCACTCAAGGAAGGCCTTTTCAAAATCGCCCTCTTTTCTGTGGAACTTTAGCCCTATATTAGGGTTAGAGAATTGCTCCAGGGTAGGACAAGTGCAGCAGCGTTGAACCTATGGCATGATTTCCACAGTGGGCACGCAGTGCTCTCTCTGTCAGCACATGAGACGAGTCAGCCCAGCATCGCCCCAGCAGCCGAGCATTGGATAACTGCACACATAGGGGCCATGCCCATGATCAGAAAGGTGTAGTGGTGCCAGGTAATGATGTCACGGGCCACGTCTCATTAGCCGCAACTCATGCGAATTTTCGCATGGCCCGTCAGTGCCCTGCCAAGAAGATACACACACACACACACACACACACACACACACACTTGGATTGGCTGTGAGCTGTTTTTTCTAAACTAAAACCTTGGTTTTCAGCTTTTATTGCAGTGTTGGCACTTTGCGATAAAAACGTTGGTTTTGCGTAGCAGTTTGGGCACTTGGTCTCTAAAAGGTTCGCCATCACTGCCCTAGAACCTAGTCATCCTGTGAGCTCTTTGCCAAGAGGTTCTAGAGTAATAACCTGGAAAGCCTCTGCACATTTCATTCAGTTATGGATTGATTGATTTATTTAGGAAGCTTCTATGCCGCCCCATTCGCCGAAGCCTCAGGGCAGCTCACAACAATAAATAAATAATAACAATATAAAGACAATATAATTTGAGATGACCTGGCCAAAGATGTAAAATGAATAAATAATATTAGCCATTAAAATGATGTTTAAATAAAAAGGTCTTTGCCTGGCACCGAAAAACAAATAACAACGATGCCAGGTGGACGTCTCTGGGGAGCGCATTCCACAGATGGGGTGCCACTGCAGAGAAAGCCCTCCTCCGGGTACTTATCCTCCTAATATCCTTCACGGAGGGTTCTCGGAGAAGGGCCTCTTCCGCTGATCTCAAGGGGCGGGCGGGCATATGCGGACGCAAGCGCTCCTTCACGTAACCAGGACCCAAGCCGTTAAGGGCTTTATAGGTCATAACCAACACCTTGAATTGGGCCTGGACTTCAATGGGGAGCCAGTGAAGCTGACGGAGGACTGGAGTCATGTCAACAAAACACCCAGTCCCCATCAGCAGCCTGGCAGCTCTATTTTGAACCAACTGATGTATCTGGACTGTCTTCAAGGGCAGCCCCATGTAGAACGCGTTACAGAAGTCAAGTCGGAAATTAATTACCATAAGATGTGGTAAGGACCATTGTTATGTTTTAAACTAGACACACTTCTGGAATAGGATGATCCATGTCCAATAGGATGTTCATGGATCCTCCATGTCCAGATACAGTCTATCTTTGAATTCCAGATGCTCAAGGTAAAAACTTCTAAAGGGCTTTTGGGTTTAAGTGGCCCTGCTTGTGAACTTCTAGAAGTAGTAGGATGAGCACTACTGGAAACACAGCATTGCACTCTACATAACAGCTTCCATATAGCCTGAAGTGCCTGATCCTGCCTCATCTTGGAAGCTATGCATTATTAGGCCTGGTTGAAATCTGGATGGGTGACTTAAAATTTTCTGAACCTCCCAGAGAGATGCTGCTACAGGCATTATAGAAATGTAATGTAATAATAACAACAAGGCTATATGTTTTGGGATTCCACTGCTACAAAATATGGTGATAACAGCTAATTAAAAAGTAGTTGAGCAAATATATACATGAAAGAGCTGTTAACCAAACCACAACAGTTAAAGAAAACTTCTGTGCATAGAGCAGAATTCCTCTAAGTACCTGTCTCTGGAGACAGACAAGAAAATACCTTCATGCCTTCCTTTTGAGCTTCCTACAGACCCCTGTCTGGAAGCTGTTGGAAACAAAATACTGGGTCTCATCCTGTTGGACAGGTCTTACTTTCTTACGATGGTGATAAATGGCTCAGGGAACAATGTTGTGTGTCCTTGTTTGCATACCAGATGAGCTGCTGTTCCACATCGTATTTTCCCAACATGTTTACCCTTGATCGCATGAGACATACATGAGGAAGTACAAGCCACACCACAAGCGGTGCTGTGGATTTCTCCATCCTATCCCTGTGCTAAAACATAGCTCGCCTAAGGAAAAATGGCATGCAAGACGCCTCTTTGCATGAAAGGATTTCAGTGCTAACAAACCATGTGCCAACAATGAAAACAGCCTCCGACAGGATCCTGCGCGCATAACCACAAACTACGTGGCTTCTGAAGCGTTTGCAGTGCCCCTCTCAATGCACAACTGAGCCTGAGGTGGAAAACTCAGGTACTGCATCACAGCTTCTCCAAACAATCCAGGGCAAGTTTTAAAAAGGCACGGTTAGCTAATAAGCCCCACATGTGACTGGATGAATAAACCTTCAAAGCGATGCTGACTGGCATCTGGTTTCTCAGCATGTATCTTTCAGAGGTGCGGAGACATGGGTTTAAATAAGGCTTGGAAATGGCTGCTGGTCTTCTTGTCTGGGATAAATAAGAACGGTCTGAAGAAGAAGCAATTTCTGTAAAACGAATCTCTCTTCCTCTCTTTCTTCCTCTCTGCTATCCCTTTCCTTTCCCCTCCACCTGGGGATGACTAGGCCTGGGATTCTATGCCAGGTTAGGGGCAAAGTTAGTTAGGGGCAAACCCTGTTGAATGCAACTGGGACTGAATTCCAGGAAAGTACATGGGAAAAGTACTTCTGGATCCAACCAGAGGCACAGTGTCCAGCCAGAAAGTTCTGGAAAGCCCCAAAGCAGGGCATGAATGCAGCTCTTCTGCACTTGTTCTCAGCAGTGAGAAACCCCAACTGCCCACGGCCAGAAGCCACCAAACGCTTTAACCCTCTTGAATGTGTCTGGTCCCCTGTGCAAGCCTTATCAGTCAGCAATCAGGAAAGAATTCCATATGTGCCGTGTGAAGACAGGCTGCCTGAGTTCTGACCTGCACATCGCATCCTTTAATTTCATGGGGTGACCCAAGGTTTGGGTATGATGGGAATGGGAGGGAAAACCTCCGTTTCCTCCACACCATGCGCAATACTATCAACCTCTCTTTATCTCCTTGTTTACTTGTCTCTTTTCTAAAAACAAGAAAGTCCTCCTGAGCACTTGTCGGAAGGACGGGATGAAAATGTTTGTAATAAACAAACAAGCAAACAAGCATTGTAACCTTCCTCCTAGGCAGTTGCTCTAGCCACTTGGTTATTAACATTTCCCTTGTTTGTCTTGTCTGTACTCTCCCTAAATATACAATATACTTTTTAAGATGCAGCCACCCAACTGGACATCATCATACCATGCGCTTGGTGCGGGAATCCCAAACTATACATGCTGCATGTTTTGCATACACAAGTCTGATGTATAAAGACCTTTCCGCCTGATCTCAAGGAGCAAATTCAGTGCTTCCTTACCTTCTATCATTTCTGGGAGAAAAGTGGAACTTGCAGAGAGAAAAATGTTTACAGATACTCAAGCTGTTTCCCTGTGGTGCAGGTATGGCTTCTCAATGAGCCTTGCTTCCACTACACCACTGCATGGGACACAGGCAACACAGAAACAGAGCGAGTCAGAAGGGATCTCCTGGGCCATCTAGTCTGACCCCTGGCTCCAGCTGCCTCCTTTCATGACATGCCCACCATGTGCATGTTCAATGTGCAACCAGGAGGTTCTGCTATCTGCGTCTTATTACAAGGAATGGGAGATATGAAGGAGAAGTTTCCAGGCAGATGTCCCTGCCTGCATAGCTACTCATCAAGCTAGCATGTCAAGTCACCCTTGCTAAGCTGGAAAGCAATGGGCCTGTAGTTGGATGGGTGACCAGATGTGGATGCAAAGCAGGGGCTATTTCTATTCTCTATTATTCTCTAGTCTTGTCTCTACTCTACTCTACCCTAGTCTAGTCTATTCAGTTCTCCACTCTGCCTGTGTGGCGGGCATAGTAGTTAGAGTGTTGGCCTAGGAGGAAAATGATCCAGGTTCAAGCCCCTGGACATCCATGAGGCTTATTGGGCAAGCCAAGGCCAGTCACTCACTCCTAGCTTAACCTCCCTCAAAGGGATATTACAGGAATAAAATGCAGGGGGTGGAGGGAGAGACCATGGATACTACCTTGAGTTTCTTTGGGAAAAAGACAGGACAGAAATGTAAACAAATACATGCATACATTCGTAAAACCCTTCCTGGTACCCAGTACCCGTTGCCAACGCGACTCTGCTGCCATTGACCCTGTATTGCCCTGGCCTGCACAGCCCTGCCGGACAGCCAATTTGCGGCATGCAAACGCTCCCCTGAATGCAGCCGGATGTCACATTTGAGACCTTGCATTGCCTTCGTTGGGTTTTGGCTGCCATTTTAATGGCATTTTTTAAACTGCTAGAGCCATTGCATTAGAAACCGCCAGGATTCTATTAAGGCAACAAAAACCGCGAAATGTGTGCCTCACAGGGGTGGGGGAAATACTGTTGCAAGAAGAAATGCTGGGAACGCGTGAAGGCGAAGAAAGCCAGAAGAACCGAGGGGTGCAAGGCATACCGGGCTGCCTGCCGCCGCCTGCCCTCTCTCCACACCTGCCTGAGTCAGCAGTAATGAAGGTTGTAAAGAAGAGAGATGAAACCCGTCAAAGAGGAGATTGGTTCTCAAGTGCGACATCCTAGCCTATTTCATCCATACAGCCAGAACCCGCCTCCCCGCCTGTCTTCGAGCAGAGCAGCGCTGCGGCCCTCCCTTGCCATCCCTCTTGGAGGGAAGGTGAAGAAAGCAAGCCTGCTAGAAAAGAGAAGAACTGGAGGCATCCATCTCCCTTTTGGCCTCAGGATAGATGAGATACCAAACGGGCAACACTCTCTCCTTTCATCCATTGTGCTTTTGTTGACACAGAGCGTGCAAGCTTTGAAGTTAGACTGAGTTCTTCCTTGGGAAGCAGTTTGTAGGGTTGGCTTACTGCCTTTGGACTTGGAACCAGTGGGAATTACTTCCGTAATTTATTTTTCAGTATTCCTCACTTAATTTTGTAAACTAGAGGGACTAGGGCAAAGCTTATACATCAGCCCCTCTGTCCTGGAAACACTTTCCCCAGCCTCAGGTGTGTCTGTGGGCTTAATCGGGGAGGAAAGGGCACTCTGGCCATGCTTAGAGGCACTGTCTGCCTCATTTGCTCTTTTCTTCTTCCTAGGCTGGGTCTTGGCATGAAGTACATATTCTGAACTAAGCCTGGTAGGCCAAGATTTAAATTAAGCCCCAGTTCCATCCCACTAACCTGGCTGTGTAAGAGGAGACAGCAAGCAGGCATATTATGGTCTGATGTACTGGAAAAAGCTGCAACAGGTCAGTCAAGGAGGAAGCATGTCATAGGGGTTAGAATGCTAGACTGGGCCTTGGGAGGTCCAAGTTCTAGTCTCCACTCAACTACGAAGCTAATTTTGTGCCACTTTCGGCTCTCACCCTGACCTACCTGTTGTGGTGAGGCTAAAATGGAGGCGAGGCAAACCCTACATGCTCCCTTGGAAAGAGGCAAGAGGGGGAAAAGGTGGATATCAACATGGAAGGAAAGTGGCGTGGCTTTTTAGCACAGATGTTTTCCACCCACTGCCCCGTCCCAGGTGCAACAAGGGCCAAGTTTACTTGCTTATTGATCACATCTGGAACCCAGCTACTTGAGACAGAAAACAGCCACTCTGCTCCTCTCGACCCCCCTGCAAGGTGGGCTTGTCTGAGCAGGCTGGCGTTGCAGTGGCAGGGCCAGGAGCCCTCCAAGGGCCCACAGCCGCAGGGTCCCTGGGCAAGACCCCACTGAACCTGGGCCCTTGCCCATTCGCCTCTCGCTCTCGTCTGGACAACCATGGCGGTGTGAGGAGGCCGAGGAGTGTCGGAGTCTGCAGCTCACTCCCTCCTGGCTCTCTGCCCATCAGACAAGCCATGAGGAGGAGGAGGAGGAGGAAGGGGCGCAGGTGATGGCAGTGGGTATGCCAACTCACAGCGGGAGAGGGACCATGATGCGCAGCTTGCCAGAGCCCTGCAAGATCCTGGAATCCGCACGCAGTCTGAGGGATGGACGCCGCTGGAAGAGGCCTCTAGCTGAGCTGCCCTGCTAGGGCGCTGGGGTCTCCCCGGTCCCCATTCAGCCCTCCAGCCAGTGCACACAGTGACCAGAGGGCCCCCAGGTTTCCACACAGATGTCGTTGGCTGTGGCACTGCAGAATAGAACTGCAGCAAGTCCCAGTGGAACAGCTGTTACTTTACTGCACTGACAGCCTAGGTAGTAAAACGGTTAGAGGGCCGGACTGGGACTCAGGAGATCTTGGGATCTCAGGAGATCTCCTGCACTCACCGTGAAGCTCAGGGGGTGACCTTGGGCCAGTCATGAACTCTCAGGATAGAATGGAGGAGACGATCGTGCAAGGAGCCTTGGATTCTTTGCAAGAGGAAGAAGTGGGATATATGTGTCAAGTCATCTTCGTCATCATCACACATCTGCCTTCCCCACCCCCACCCCAGTGAGCAAGGCTTCCCAAAGAATCTGGCATCCAAGCACTAACCGGACTCAGAGCTGCGTGGCTTCTGCTCCACTCTTCAAACCACATCCCTGCCCCATTCTGTTGACCTGGTTGCGTTTCTTCCGCCTCCTCTTTCTGGGCATCCTGGCGGCTTTGGGGTCTACTAGAAAGCTGCCCTATCCATGTATGGAAGTCAGGGCGCTCTCGCCCCCTTGCAGGCATATCGGTGCATCACGGTTTTTCCCAGAGAACGGTAGGGATGGTCATTGACATAAGGTGCTAATCAGCTTCTATGAATAGAGTTCCCTAACTCAGTTCTGACACCAAAAGCAAGCAAGAAAACCAGCCCGGCTTCCCAGGGCTCCTCCAAAGGCAGAGTGACCATTAAACTAGGTGACACTGAAGAGGCAGCTTTCTCAGGAGGCTGCCTACCTGTTGGGAGGAAAAGCAGCTCTGCTCACATTGGAGTTTCAACTGGGTAAGGAATTCTAGTGCCTTTTGTGCTCAGTGTTACATCTCATGATTTACCAGTGACTGAATCTGGGGAAAAGGCCCATCTAAAATAAGCAAGGACTGTTGGAGCATATTCATTACTGATGTGGGTCTACGAGAGAATATGCAGCCTGTATTCCACTGGATGATTAGGAAGAAGCAAATCTTTCCCCACTTCTATTGCTCTGAGCCACTGACCAGCATTTGGGCACCTTAAAATGCCATGAAAACTAAAATAGATTTGAGTTCATTTATTTAGTTCCAGAAATTTAAGAATGCACACATAGATGCTCACACCTGAGACTTGTGCGCCTTTTCCCACCTTGCACTTTGGGAATAATAACTTTCTATCAGCATCACGGCCCAACACAGCTCTGAATCTGTTTTCCTTGGCCCCTGGAAGAGTGAGCATCACACATCAACGCACCCGCCTTTAATTTTGTCTCCTTTCCACTTGCAGAAGTGCATGATTTCACCTCTGTGCTGGCTTCACTGTAACAGTTTTGACCCTGGTCATGGGCATGATGTTTACAGCCCTCTACTCTTTGGCCTTGCTCCTTTTCGTTCCCAAGTTTCCCTTATATCCCTTTCCTAGCAACTTTGTCCCCTTACCTTCCTCATCCTGACTCTACTGGACTCCACTCGTCTTCTCTTGCGGCCTCCTTGTACTTGAAACTTGCTCCAGAAATACCTAAGCATCAGGCCCTGCAGGAACCTCAAGAGGCAGTGCAGGCTGGTTTGCAAAGGTTCTGCATTCCTGAGCTAAAGGATGTTTTTAGGACCCTTCTCCCTTCCTTCTTCAAAACCCACCTTTCCAATGACGCTTATACAAAAACGTGAACAGCCCTCTCTTCTTCAGGCCTAGTTTTCCAAGAGCTCCTGCACTTCCTTCACCCAAAGTCTCCTAGTCATCTGCTTCTTCCATATCGCTCCTCTGCTAAGAATCCCTACACATCCATCTTTTGCACTGGCTGAAATGTTCCTGTAGTCGCAGCGGAGGCCCGCACCACAGGTTCCCATCAGGTTCTCAACCCCAGCTGGAATCTAACAGCTATCCCAGCGTAAAATGACCCCATGAGGTGGTAGGCAAAGAAAAAACCAATTCCTCACTGAGTGCTGTTATTTATTTATTTGTTTGTTTGTTTAAAGCGTTTAAAAGCTGCCTTTCAGGTCACGAGCTTTCCTGCAACAATACAATGCATGCAGCAACATTCACAATAAGAATAATCATTACCAAGGGATGCCGTAATAGAAATGGCAAATGTTCCAGAAAACAGGCACCCACGTGAGACCGCACCAACAACACCAACAGCTGCTCTAAAGTTAGCAAGTGTGCCTTACACTTCTAAAGCCAACATGCCAGAAGTTGCTAGTTGAAAATTAAGCCAAGAAAGGCCTCCCCAAATTCTCCAACCCAGCCAGCGAATGGTGAATGGGCGAGAGAGCAAAGACGAGGGGACAAATTTTTCAGAAGTTTCTGGGGAGAAAAATTTGTTCCAAAGTATTTTACTTTCATGAATACTGAATTAATATATACGTTCACGCCAAATTGCACTGTAATGTTAAGACCAAATAAAACTATATTGTTAATACGACATGAACCTATAATGTGGGTACCTCACTAATGGATGAAGGAAGTGCTGGACTGACAGCACTGGGAAAAGAAAGACGCAGTTGAATAGTTTCCTTCTACAACATTGAAATAATACCCAATTATATTAATACTGGGTCCACAAACACACCTGAGACTCTCCATCCTTTTCATGAACAGCAAAGATGTTGGTGGGGGCGGGGGAGGGATTTTGCCAAATATTATTTGCAGTGCTGTGATTCTCCAGCAGTCTGAGGTCAAAATCCAAAGCTCTTTTGAAAGCTGTGTTCTCTGGTGAGGTATAAGGCTAGTTGGCTTAGCTGAGAAAGGATACATGCACCGCAATACTATACATATAAATTCAGACAAAGGCCTCATTGTGCTCAATGGGGCTTACTCAAATGTGCGAAGTATCGTACCTTCATTGGCTCTCTCGTCTTATTTTTGTAACCCAAACACAAAGATTGAGGGTTAGCACTTCTTAAATTATAAGTGTGAACCCTCTAGGGGGTGTGTGTGTAAGTGTGTAGCTTGTTCTCTCTATTCTCGGAAAAGTGCCTACTTACATTTTCACTTAACCATCTTCATCTTGACAATGTGTACCTCAAAGTAAGGCTAAAATCTGTTGTACATGCAGCCCCACTGCGTTTCAAAGGGCTTCTTTTCCAAGTACACATATACAGGATCAGGGTGCTTGTCCTGTTGGGTTTCACTGGGATCCCCCCCAAACGCCTATGCTGACTGGGGATGATGGGAGTTGCACTCCAACACATCCAGAGGGCACCAGCTCAGAGCAGGGATGGGCAACTGTTCACCAGTTAGGTGGGAAGGAGATAAAAGGGCCAAGAGGATAAAATAATATTGTGAATGTTGTTTATAGAGAATAAACCTCAATTGCATCTCAAATTAATTCACAACACCCAGAAAGGTCAAGTGGCTATCAATAAACTTATTAACTTATTCCAGTCTTTCCCAACTTGATGCCCTTCAGATGGTTCAGAGTACAACTCCCATCATCCCCAGGGGGTGATGAGAATTGTAGTTTGAGCCATCTGGAGTGCACTGATCTTGGGAAAGGCTGTATTTGGCCACAAAAGTCCTTTGAAATACAAAAAGGGGCCGAGTCTGATATACCTGTGCAACAAGCAGTAAGATCTTGAGGTGGGAAAATGGGCTGCCTGATCTCAGCATGTGGACTTCCCAGGTCTGCATGCTCCCCTTGTTTAACAATGTCCTCCCTGCAGGCAGAAAACTAGCACAGAGTGAGGAAAGTGAGGCTAGAACCTTTCTGACTGGTATGCTAAGCTGGTCTGCATGTTACATTTGAATGCAGTTGTTTGATGCTTTCAACTTTTTGGCAAGGGGGGCATTAAGGGTTGTGTGTGTGTATGCTCATGCACGCCTCTGCAGTCTAAAGTGTTCACCTGAGTCCATTCTGTCTACCACCCACCTTATGTTGCTTTTGTAAAGCTCCGGCTTTGGCGATTCTCTGAGGCAAGGGGATTCCAAGTTGACTGGCAACCAGGGAGAACACCTGCTTGCGCATCCCTGACAGCGACAGAGGTCAAAGCATCTGACTCCCAGGTCATTCTGAATGCCCTCCACACCTCTCTGCTTTTAGACCAACAGCAATGAAGCAGGAGCTCCAGCCAACTCTTCCTGAACATGCCGACCATAACGTGAGAACAGCTGGGAGAAGCCCACCTAGCAAGTCCACCATTTCATAAAACCAGGTTCCTTTCTCAGAGCTAACTTGCAATGCTTTCTGCATAAAGAGACATTTGCAAATAACTCTGTGTGGCTTTTGGGGTTCTCCTCACCCAGGCCATGCAACCCAACTGCAAGATGCAAGCGGACTAGCAGAATGATTAACCCAGCAAGGGAGGGAAGCAAAACTTTAGACTACAATCACTTTAGCCCAGAATGAGAGAGATCCCTGGGGGCCCCTTTGCATGGATTTAATCTAACCGGTGTGAGTGTGTGCATACACAGGGTGAGGAGAAGATCTAAATTGGTTTTGCAAAATCCTCACTTAGAGTCTCTCGCTGTTTAGCTCGGAGTTCTGCGCCCCAGCAGCCCAACACAGAGAAGCAGACACAGTGGGGACCCTCGTGCCCATGAACTGGTTCCAGTCATTGCACTGAAATCCAGCTCCTTCGACATAACCGGCTGATGGATCCAGCTGCTTAAGGAAAAATGCCCGCACCGCCACACTTGGGAAGAGGTGTGGGTATATCGGAGAACCGTCTCTCTCCCTCTTTCCCCTTCCTCCAGCATGCAAATGGTCTTATTGAGGTTTACTCACTGATTGGAAGTTACCATGCATGAGAGCTGCAACTTAGATTGTAAGCTCCTTGGGGCAGAGATGCCTGTTCTTCCCCACACTCCACCCTGCATAATGCTCCACATCTGTTCTTGATGCTGCAGAGAAACATGGCAGTCATCTTTGCTACACCCTGAGCTGCGCACCCACCCAAGTCTCCATCCCCTTGCCCTGCTCAACACACGCCTCTCCTGCTCCAGTCCTGGGAACGGTTCAGGGCTTCAGTTCAGGCATGGCCCATCACCTGCTGTTTAATTTCTGCAACTCCTGGGACTCTGCCTGGAAGAAATCTCTCCCTGGGTGTCCCAAATACTTTCTGGACAGGAGATCTGTGCTTGTTTAGTGGTGAGGCAAAAGCACTCTGCACCCACTCAGAGGCACTCTCCGGTCTGTCCCAAGCTGATCCCCGGTCTATGAAGTGCCTTCCTACACGAATCCCACCTCCTCCCAGGTCTTTGCTTTTTCAACACCCTTCTTTGCCCACCTGGAGGCTGGCAAACAAACGGAAGAAGTTCCTCAGAGTTAAGTCCAAGGCACACACACGCTGCCCACACGTACGTGCTTGTGCAGTGTGCGTGTGTTACGGGGTAATCTTTGCAAGGGACCACCCTGCACGCTTCAAAATAGGAATGGGCAGAGAGCTTTCGCCTTGGGGTCTATTTCATCTCGTCTCCTGGGATCGTCCCTTCCTTCCTGTCCAGCGCAAATTCTTAAATATTTCAAACCATTTTGGGTGCAGTTGTGGGGGGGGGGGAGGGTGTAGAATTGACCACAGCTGAAAGTGGGGCGAGAATGAGTGCAATTTGGGGCGAGAGACGTAGCGTGGAGTAGCAAACCTTGTCCTGCCTTCACCATGCTTCCGGGGCTACTTTCCCCCAGTCCCGGGTCCCCAAAAGCACCTCATTCTATCACACGCTTCGTGAGCCCCATAGTGGGAGGCGCATTAAAGTTGGTCTTCTCTGAATACCAACCCCTGAGACCTTGTTGGCTCGGTTTATGGTACACAGCGCAAGTGGTGAGCGTCTTAGGCTAAGAAAGTTACTAGGGCCCCTTGGACTTTGTAGCCGCACTATTCTCCTTTTACAGTACGGGAATAGCCAGGTTTACTCGAAAGTAAGTCGCACTCGGCTTAGTGGGGCTGGCTCCCAAGGAGGCAGGCCAAGGGATCGCTACCTCGGGCTTCTGGGGAGCAAGCCACGTTGAAATCCAGGGCGCTTGTGACTGAAATCGCCCTGTCGGAGCTCTGAAAGCGCTCTGCAAACACACATCACCAAAAGTGATCTTTACAACAGCCTTGTAAGGTAGCCCAGTATCTGTTCTCCCCATCCCGCAGATCAACGGCGGCTAAGGCTAAGAAATGGTAACTTACCTAGTGCGCCCATGACACTGGCGTGATTTGAACCCGGGACTTACTGTTTCACACCTACAGCGCCCCTAGAAGATAGGCAGAAGTGGGAAGGGGGCCTCAGAGAAAACCGGGGACGTGGGTCACCTTCTAAGCATCCCCTCCGTGCGCTGCTTCGTGTCTCCTGCCTCCTTCCGAGTCCCTTTGCCACCGGGGAGGGGGAGAGCTGCATGTGACCCCCCCGCTCCGCGCGCACCCCGTCACCCCAAGGCGGCCCGGCTGCCCCTCGGCTCCCGCTCCTGCCCTCCCGGAGGGCGCGTGTTTGCCATGCCAGGCGCGTCCGCAGCCCGGCCGGCGCTCAGGCGCAGGGAGGCAGTTTAGCGCTGATGGATACACACACTTGTCTCTTAATCTCCGGAGCCTCTGATCAATACGCTATTTCCCTTTGTTGCCAGAAATTTCGATCCCCTGCCCTGGAATTAGGTTCCCTGCCTTAATCTAAACGGAAACCGGCTTCCAGTTAGCTGGGGAGAGAGCGGGGGGGGGGGGAGAGGGGAAAAGGGGAGGGTGAGTGAGCGAGACGGGAATGGGAAAGGACAGGGGAAGAAGAGAGAGCGAGCGAGCGAGAGAGCGAGAGAACGGGATGGGGGAAGAGAGGAAGAGGGGAGGAGAAAGGCGGGAGAGGGAGAAAGAGGAAGAGAGGAGGAAGAGCGTGAGAGAGGAAGAAGAGGCGCGGAAGGGCAAGCAGGAAGAAGGCGCGGAAAGGAAAGGGAGTGGATAGATGGTGTGTCTGGATGGAGGGGATGGGAGCGGGGCGGGAGGGGAGGGCAGATGGCACGGACGCCCTCCCCGCAGTTTGCTACCTACCCCGGGAACAGAAGAGCACAACTCCCCCGACCCTGGAAAAGACAGCCCCCTCCCCATAGAAACATACAGTGGTCCAAGTCCCAGTCCCCCCCCCCCCCCGCCACTCCAAGAAACTTTCCCAGACGGAAATCGGCTACTCACAGTTGGCTCCTTTCACCATCCAGGCTGTGTTCCAAGTTGAAGTTGTTTTGGAGGCTGGGGATGGGGGCACTTGAGTTGGGGGGCTCTGCAGAGAATGGATTGGGGTACTTGAAAATGAAACCAGACTAGTCACCCCCTCATAGGGGAGGTGAAGAAGGGAAGAATTTGGAGAGCGGCTTGGGGGGAGGCACAAAAGTGTACAGGGAGGGAGGGAGAGAGGAAGGAAGGGAGGAAGGAAGGAAGGAAGGAAGGAAGGGAGGAAGAGAGAAGGATCGCTGTGCGAAGCAGAGAAGGAAATGGGCAAGAGAGGAGCAGGGAGCAAGGAGGGCTGCCTGCTGGAGGAGCGGAGTGAGGCGGGCGGGCAGGCAGAGAGAGGAGCCGGGAAACCGGGGAGTGGGGAAGAATGAGCCGTGGCGGGAGGAGCGGAGGACGCGCGGGTGCGTGAGAGCGCGCGGGGGAGAAAGGATGCGGCAGGGAGAGGGAAGGTGTGCCGAGAGCAGGGCTGGATGGCGGGCGGCAGGGAGGCGAGGAGGGCGCAGGCGGCCGGAGGAAGTCTGGATGCGCGATCGGGAGAATTACGAAGTGTCTCTGCGGTGCGGCGGTGGTGTGTGTCTTACAAACGCGTCTTTCCCGTCGATAGCAGGGGAGGGAGCAAGCCAAGGCAGAAGCGGGGGGAAAATATATGTAGGCTTCGCCAGTGCTTCGGATCGATGGAATATAATTTTCCTCAAACTCGGAAAATAAAGTTCATAGCTGATCAAATTTGAAAACAGATGTCGAATCGCGACTCTAAATAAGATTCGATCCTTCTGAATGGACTGTGGATAATATTTGGCCGGGCACTTGATGAAAATGACTGATTTCATTTAGACAGAGAGAGGGACTGGGAGCCACCAAACCTGTTTGTAGAAAATGGGATTTGTGTGTGTGCGCGGACGTGTGTGCGTGCGTGCATGTGTGTGTGCCAACCCCCCTTTTCCAATTCTGACCCCCCCTTCCCCCTTTCCCTCAAATTTTGATGGATGGCTTTAGGGCCCCGAGCATGCGCTAAAAGAGCCCCTTTGAGAGAGCACCAATGCACGCCTCTTCGTGCCGACTTGGGCAGGCTTTGCACGCCATCCTGCAGACCCCCCCCCCCAGACCCAGGGGTCAGGATCGTGCTCAGGGGTTCCCATGTCCTCGCCATCCAAAGGCACGAGACAAGTGGGGGTTTTAGAGATGCAGATGCGTATGCAACCGAGCCACAGTTTTTGTCAGAACAAGACCCCTGGTGAGGGCATTAAAGTTACATCGTGTTGTAACGTAAAGGGCCCGTCTTCCTCCATCTTCCTCTTACTTAAATGGCTGTGCCATTAGTACTTAAATGGTACTAGAGCTCAGCCCTGGAGCCTATGTTGGAGCAGTGGGCTAAAAAGTATTAAAATACAGGCCTCCTTCGCATGCCTTCTAAATAGACTTGGAGACCAGAACCCCCCACCCCCCCCTACACACACACACACACACACACAGGGGCTTTCTTCTACAAGAAATTAAGCATTGCCCATTTCCCAGGTTTTTTTTTTTTTTAAATCCAGCCTGAGGCCTATTTACTCAAAGGAGTAAGCCCCATTGAGTTCAGTGGGACGGAAGATATTTGCACAGCGGACTGCACACACAATCTCATCTTCCTGATTTGGGGTCAGTCCTAGATTTCACACACACACACACACACACACACACTGTACACCAGTGTCGGTTGGGCAGCAGGAGGGCCTGAGCTCCATGTCTCTGCCCTTGAGGACCCTTCTGGGAATGCTTCAAGTTGATTTCCTACCTGCATCCACAGGGAACTAAGTCCCATTGTGCTCAATGGGGTTTACGTCCAGGTAGACATAGGCAAGATTGCACCATAGCTGAACTTTTCCTTCTTTCAAACTGGAAAGCTTATTTCAGTGGGGAAGTCTGTGTGTGTTTGTGTATCCGTGCTATTGTGGTACTCAAGTCCTACCTTGGCACCAACAAACAGCAAGACACACATATGCGAGAGTGGCCTAGAGTAGGTTCTCTCTCTCTCTCTCCGCCTCTCCCCTTTTTTGCACTCCCTGCTTGCAATAACAATTAAATATCGACCGCTTTCCTACTCCAGAGGGTGCTGGAGAAACTGCCAACTGCACCCAAGGTATTTTCTCTCGCGCTGTGCGCCTTCGTGCCTATATATATATATATATATATTCGCCTCCCTTCTTTTTTTAATGCCTGGGCTTGGCTAAATTGGTGGGAATCCAAGGGAGAAGAGGCTGGGTGGAAATGCATTCGCAAGCTCTTTCCCAGCTAGCAAAACAAGCATCCAAGTAATAATAATACCAGAAGGTCTCTCCGTGTCTGGTGTGTGCACGCGCGTCTGCGTGGATGAACCCTTTGCAGGTGGGGGGAGAAGGAACAAAGGAGAGAGATGGGTGGGGGGAATGTCCCCGAGCCCGGCCCAAGTCTCCGGCTGAGAAAGGGGCAGGGAGAAGAAAGGAGAGGGCGGCAAAGACAGTGGGGAAAGTCCAGCGAAAGTCTGGTTAGGCCCAGAGAGCGGCTGGGCAGGCGCGCGCTCGCGGGAGCCGCGCGTTCTGGAGCAAGCGGGGCGCTGCGCTGCGCGGGGCTGCGCGGGGCTGGGGACTCCGAGGGAAATGGGTGGCAAGGGGGCGTGGGCCCGGGGAAAGGGCTGCTAGGGCAGCGATGTGCTGGGCTGCTGGGCAGGAGCCCGTGCGAGGGAACTACGGACGCGTCTGGGCGCGTGACCGCTCGTGTGAGCGCGGCGGGTTGGAGAAGACGCGAGCAAAGCTCAGCCGAGGCAAAGCTGTTGTTCCCCGTGCTCTTTAATGAGGCGTGTCTGTGTGTCATGGTTGAAGGTACCCTGCGAGGGAGAAACGTGTAAGAAAGGGTGTGAATGTGGCAGAAGAAAATGAGTGTCGGGAGCTGTTGCTTAAACCAGAGGGGATGGAGAAGCCAGGTCCTTGCACGAGAAGTGTGTCGTGCAGCGGTCTGAGAAGGTGGTGCTGAAGAAGGGAGCGTGTGCAAGAGCTGAGGATGTGTAGAAGTGAACTCTCCCATGGGTAAAATGAAGAGATCTTATTTGCATAGAAGTGGCTGTGGAAAAGGCACGCTTGAAGAAAGTGTGAAGAAGTCTGCCTGAGAAAAGAGGGTGTCAGTGAAGACACGCTCAACACAGCCAGAAGGGCCGTAGGGAGGGACTACTCACACGAAACTGGGCCCGGGTGTGGGTGAAGGACAGTCCCCCGTGTACTAGGGAATCCGTGTGAGCAAAGGCACACACCTCAGAGCCTGTCAGAGAAAGTCCTGGGGAGCCGGCAAAAGACAGGACTGTATTCTGCTCTATTGGGTGAAATAGGGATTGTGCAAGGGGAAGCTGTGCGGAGGCAAGTGTGTGTAGGTGAGAACGTGTGCATGCATGTGTGTGTGTCCACACATGTGAGCGGGAACACTTGTGTGTGCTCTGACTAGTTTTGTTGGGTGTGTTGTTGCTTTTTGTCTACTGACATGGGTGTGGTTTACACAACTTCTTGTGTTCTCCCACTCACGTATTCCTGCTGATTCATAGTTTTTCCTCACCCAGCCGCAAAGCACCCTGCCAAATGAAGCAGTTTGACCACACACATATACAACCACAGAACAGCTGAGTTGGGGTCACTGGTGGCGGTGAGAAATGTCGCACACACAAACACACACGGAGAGTTTGGTGTAGATGTGGGCGTTGTGTTTGTGTCTTCTGATCCGAGTGTGCAAGGGATGGCTGGTGTGTTTCTTCCCTCTTGCAAGGCAACCTGTTTGGGGTGGGGGGTTCAGGAAGATCTCAGGAAGATCTCCCCCGCTTTCCATACGGAGAGACTGCAGAGGGTGGTGGGGGACGGAGCCAGTGTGTGTGTTTTTGTATCTGTCTGGTCTCCTGGAATTATGAAAAATACCCACCATCGACACTGGACTTCAACTTCGATTAAGGCAGATAGGACATGACAGGCTCCGATCAATAGCAGGCCCGTCCTATAAAGTGTCAAGTAATGAATCAATTTCGACTAAATTTTCCATTTTTCAGGGGCCGTTCCGAGAGAGAAGAATATCCTCTTTTGTAAAGATATTATTATCGATTTCGGCGGCAATTTGACATCAGGGGTAGTTAATTCCACTCAGAATAAAATTGAAAACACTTGAGAGAGAAAAGAGAGAGAGAGAGAGAGAGAGAGAGACAAAGGAAGAGAAGGAGGGAGGGGATGGGGGGAAGCTGTGGGGGGAAAGGCTAGGAGGAGGAAGGGAGAGAAAAAGGAGAGATGGAGAGAGAGGGACAGTGGGACGAGTGGTGAGAGAAGGAGGGAGGGAGGGAAGGATGGGGGGGAGGTGGGGGGGAGTAAAATACTGGGCAGGTGAATGGATGGACTGACCACCTGAACTGAGCGCTGGGGGGAATCTGGGTATGGAGATATTCGAAAGGGCTGAAGTGAAAAAGAGGGACCAGGGATGCTGCGTATGTGGAACAGCGCATATTCAGGACTTATGGGGCAGGCAGAAAGAAAGGGAGCCTGGAGGAGGGCAATGTGTGGGAGTGTTGGATGAGTGCAAGGGTGGCATGTACTGGGACAGACAGAGAGGGGAGAGGGCCAACAAGGAAATACAAGGGCATTGAGTGGAATGATTCAGTCAGCCAAAGAGGTAAGGGGACAATGGACAGAAGGACAGGAGGGGGGAGACACAATTAGCAAGTGGCAGTTTCATGAGCCCCGATGAGCCACATCTTCTGCTAAAGCTAAGCGAGACGCATCTCCTTCATGGATTCATCTCTGCAAGCCTTCACCCAAGTTCCACTTGGCTGTCCTGTCGCCCTTGCCAGAGGTGAATCCAGAGGAGTATCAAAGCTGCTGATGGTCACCAGAAGGAACTGACTGTGTGTTCTGTGGACCATTGGTGGGCTGCTCTCCCACCCTTCTCCACCTGTTGAGTACCCTTGCAATGCACCATGAAAGATGAGAAATGGCGAATTGGCCACATGCCCCTGATATTTCAGAGCAGGTGGGATTTGCCGTGTTGTCAGCAAAAATCTCCTTGTGGTTGTTTGCGTGCCATTTTTGCTCACTGGAATCCATTCAGCAACGGAGCCAAATGCAGCCCAGGTAGAGAGAAGAATAGAGGAAGCTTTGCTGTAGCTGTGACTCCTCCAAAGAAAGGCATTTCTCTTGCTACCATTGCATGAATGCTCTATGGAGCACACAGGAAAGCTGGGACTGGGGTGCTCAGACTAGAAGAAAGTGGGGGGACAACACAGGAGTTTCAAAAGACTCTTCTCGAAGGGGCCTTTGGGAACAAACAGTTCAGCACAGGGAGAGAGTGAAATCAAGCCGCGTATCAGAACTGGCTGTGGGCTTCCTCACACGTTAACTTTTCCTAAGCAAGGATCATGACTCAAGAAGAGGGAAATTATCAAGCAGTGCTCAAGAGGGGTCAGCCGATATGTGTCTGTCTGAGAAAGGGGTAGGAATTTGCATGGACAATTGAGCATACATGGATCTGAAGGGACAAGGGAGTTGGTTTGTCAGCAGATGTCTGTGTAAAATGGACCTCAGTAAGATGCACCGTGAGCTCACGGCAGAATATTCACCCTTCCCAGGCACAGTGTGGTCTGGACAGGGCCTACCAGTTGCAAAAGGACTAGCAAGCAGCATTTACCGTGATGTGGCTCCGTTTGCTAAGAGTGTTTTGTGCATCGAGGAAGACGGACAGACAAAGATACAAGCTACAGTGCAACCGTCTGCACATTTAGCAGAAAAGGGTCCTACATCTCCCGGAATGGTCCACTGAGCAACTGGAGTTACAAGTTTTTTTCTGTCTAAACATGCAGATCTTTTCATCCAAGCTGGAGGTAATAGTATATTGAAAGAAGACTTGGTTACATGCACAAAAGTAGGTGCCAGACCAGTGACTTTGTGTGCGTATTTCCAGGGAAATACAGAAGAAAATCTGTGCACAGTGGAACACAGATGTGCATATGCACTGATGTAGGACCATTGGGGTGAATAGAAGGACAGTATGAACAGACGTGTTGTGGAAAATGTGCGTGGGTGCATGGGCCGATAGGCCTTCCTACCAGCTTATCTACCTTTCTCTACAGTGGCTTGCTTGGGAAAAGGTGTGTGTGTGTGTGCGCGCGCGCATTCACACAACAAGGCCTGTTACTAGTGATGAGTATATCACCCCTTACATGAGGCGAACACAAGGTGTGTGAACATGATACGACAGTTTGTGTGGCTGCGTCCACGGGGAGCATTGGAAGATGTCCCTCTGGATCTAAGGACTAGTTACAGCTAGCCAGGCGTGCAGTGTGAGACCTACTCATTTATCACGGGGACAGTTGCGCTGCGTAACCTTTCCCGAGCCACAGTGTGGGAGGAAAGCTACTTAACCCCACTGGTGGGGTGCGTGTGTCAGAACATACAGGGTCGTTCCATTCTTATCTTTAAGAACATGACAATTAAGGGGTATTAATAGCAGGTTCTTGGTGTCCGGGACAGAAATACATGAGTGCAGGGAAGGAACTGGGCCTTCGTGTTGCTCTCTTTAGGCTCAGAAGATCCCAACAGTACCACGATCACTGGTTTCATGAGCACTGTTCACTTCCAGGGCACTTCCTGACCCCTGCCCACCCACCCGCCTGTAACCCCAACTTCCATTTTTCAAGTCTCAACCAGCAACTTTAAATCTCAACCTGAACTTGTGTGGTGATCTTTCTCTTAGCACATCAGCCTTCTCTGAACAGATGCCCTTAACATGGGGTGTATGTGGAGATGCCGGGAGCTATAGTATAACACATCTGGAAGGCACCAGGTTGCAGAAGGGCAGGACAGCTGCTGTGCCTTCAGCATTTGAAGGCAACAAGGACTAGAAACATGATGAGCGCTGGGATGCTCATGTGTAGCACTCCCCAAACTACAGCTCACATGTTTATTATAGCTGGACCAGTCTTCAATGTGGAGAGAGTTGGTCCAGTTGGTGCATAAGATGCCTTCCAATTCTAGGGTCACATATCCTAGAGAGGCTGGTCAGAACCAAGAATAGGTCCAGTGTCTGAGTCCCAGCTCCAATCAAACTCCACCTTCAATCTTTCTTACTCAAGCTTCAGGAGGCATGAAAGGTTTGCCCTTGGCTTACTGCTTCTCACGAGCACAAAGCCCAGGAACAGTGCTGAGTCCAGGGCTAGCCTCCTGGGACCAAGAAAAAGCATGCATTTGCATATGCTAATTGTGTGCCATCTGTGCATGCTTGTGTGGGTGTGTCTTCAAAGAACCCTGTTTCCTAAGGATATGCCTATTTATAAAGAGGAATACCTGGACATGCAGAGGAGGGAGTTTGATCTCAGGGGAAAAACCTCCTGCAGAGAGATTTCAGGAAGCGGCAGGAGGGGATGCCTGCAGGCAAAGGGCGAGCTGCTTTCCCATGCAACCAGACTCCTGGCCCTTTAGTTCAACAAGTGTCTGTAGCCAGCAGGGCGGCAGCAGATGGCGCAGAGACACAGGCTTCCAGGTGAAAGGCTTGGCCTCGTGAGCTCCAGAAAAGCGCCTCTTGCAAGGATGGTATTTGAAGGCCCCAAACTGGAAGGCCAACTCTGTCCAGAGTGCAGGACCACAATCCGCTAGGAAAAGCAGATGATGGCAAACTCCTGTAGGCAGAGTCTCCCCTCCAGGGAAAATGGGTTTGGGACCTGCTCAGCAGGAAAGGACCAGCCAGTCCAGGGTGTGAGGCCGCTGCAGCTCTTCACCTTCCTGCCAAGACAATTCTGGAACATGAGGAGACTTTGGAAGAGAAGGGAGATAGTGTGATGGGTCCTCATGGTCTCAGGGTGGTAGCCAATAGTCCTTCCAGGACCACCACAGGAAGCATTGTCCCATTCCAGCCATTTGTGCATGGAAGGAACCAAGCTGATCCCAGTGGCTTACTTCAGGAATCATCCAGGATGATCGACATGCAGAGGAGCGCCAGAATCTCTTCTTGATCAGGCCAGAGTGCGGGACACGGAATAATGGACTTAAATTCCAAGGAGCCAAGTTCTAGCTGCACATCAGGAAAAACGTGGGAGTAATTTGTGAAGGAGCACATGCCAGCAGTGGGTGGAACCTCTCTCATTCTGCTACCTGTTCGCGCACGCTCTCTCTCTCTCCTTCCCTCCTACTTCCTCACCCTAACAGCCCTTCTCTCTTTCTTTCTCTCTGGCACTCCCTTCTTTATGTCTTTGTCCCTCTTCCTCTCCACCCAGGGGACTAGCAGAGGATAGATCACTCTTGCCAGAAATCCCTGGCAGGGAAGTCGCTAAATAGTATTAGTGTTAATTAATATTCTGTCATAGCCAAAGCTCTCTGGGCACCCATCCGGAGTTCAACCCGGTCCAACCCTGCTTAGCTTCTAAGATTAGGCAGAATTTGGCACTTCAGACTCTATTTGGCTGTGAGGGCTGCATGCAGGTCAAGGGTCTGAGCAGGTTGCCCACCTTTGGGCTGGAGGTTTATGCTGCTGGCCCCAAAAGGTGCTTGAGAAAGCCTGAGTCTCCCTCTGAAAAGACCGACAAGAAGGCGCTGAGCTGGCAAGTGGGGGCTTCTAGGCCTTTCTCATGGTCAGGGAAGGGAGACATACTACTGCAGTCCAAAGTTTTCAAAATATATGCATCAGTCGAAAGAACAAAGGAAAACCTTTTCCCCCGGCCGGTCTTTGGGTTGCAGTGAACACCATGCAAGCAGATGGAAGAACTTCTTGAAGATGAGCAGCTCCAGCAACGCATGACCTCCGGATCCTGCCAGGCTCCCAGCTTCCACTAAGTGGGGTCTGACTGGGTCAGTGCTTGGGTGAAAGAGCTGCAGCTGCTAAAGAGAAAGAGGCTGGATGGCTCACTGGGGGAGACCCTTCTCTCCGAGTGAACGTTATTCCCCAGCCTTTCTTGGGCGTTGTCTTGCTCCTTCATGGACCGAGGAAAGGGGGGAATCGGTAGCTCCGTGAGAAACTGCGCTTACTGCGGCCCTCGTACTCCTCCGTACAGCGGAGTTGAACTTTCTGGATTATTAGCTTGTTTGTTTATTAAATTTGCTCAAAAGCTGCCCATTAGCATCAGGTTTGGGTCTTTGTTTCTGGGAGTAGTGACAAGGACTGGGTTCTGCGGGTGGCACTGGGGGAGGGGGCAAGAGAGAAGCTTCTGATCTCCACTGTGTTACAGGCGATGAGAGCTGGGTTGGGGTCTCAAGAAAGATGGGATCATTTAAGCAGGGTCTAAGTTGAAAATCAATTGATCAGTGATTGTCCTGGAGCCAGATGGGCAGCTGCAGCCCATCTCCTTGGGCTTAGGTTTAAAGCCCTGAGAGTAGCCAGATCTGCCACTGTTGGGAGGAGGTGTGAGACAGAAGCTCTGGGGGCCGGACAGCCTCGAACAAGTTTTGATCCCATGACACAGTGTTGGGAGAGAAGGGCTAGCCAGCTGGGGGGCAACTAGAGGCTGGCCCACCTCCCAGAGGGAAGGGAGCAGAGTAACTCAAAAGGACAGTTCTCAGAAGTAGTTGCTAGACTGAATTCAACCACCCGCTCTGTGCATGTTCAGGGACTCATTCTTTGTTGGTTGTGCTTCGGAGAAAAAACAGGAGCCTTTTCCATTTTGAAAGGGCAAAGGGCAAACCCTGGCTTCCAACACAAAGGACGAAAGGTGACCCTCCCACCCATGCACAGAGGTCAGCTGGAATGGCAGCTGAATTTCGCTTCGACACTGGCCATGAGACAGGGTCCTCCACCAGATCTGGGGCAGCAGGACAAGCTGCCCCCAAATCCTTTGCATTTCAACAAAGAACCCGTACAGTTGCTGGAAAAATTCGTTCTCCACCCATCCACCAGCTAGCATGAGAATTTCAGCTAAGTCCAGGAGGATCAGGGGATTCCAAGGGAGGTGGCCAGTGATGTCCAAGTCCCGTTAACCAAAACCCAACTGCTCTTGTGACCCTGCGGGCCCCATTCCCGCTACACCAGTAGCCACCCAGGTTCCAGAAGCCAAGAGAGGGCCAGGAAGCTGGAGCTGGCTTTGCAGAGCTCAGAAAACACCATGGAGGCATTCCCCACAGCTCCCCGCAAATGTTACCCCTTGCTTTGCCGTGCGCACAGAGCCCGGCCTGAAGAAGAGGTGCGGAGGAGCAGCCCAGTGCCGACAAAGGCAGCAGCACCCTGCAAGCAGCAGGGAGGGAGGGCTCCTCGGAAGGCGATTTCTTCCAGCTCACCCAGCTCCATCAGCATGCCGAGGTTTGGGTCATTCCCAAGGGTGAGAGGCTGCTGGGGAAGGCTGGAAGCAAGAATCCACCGCCATTGCTTCTCTAACCGGAGGCGCTGGAGGGGTCAGGAGACCTCGCAATATCTCAGACTGCAATCACCACGCTATTTGCTTGTCACCGTGGCCATCAAGCCCGGCTATCAACACAGCAATTGCCTTTCTCTGCTGCTATGCTTCCATATCATTCTATTCCCCTCCCCCTCCCGCTTTCTTTCCAGAGTCCGCTCCCCTTTCCTGCTTTCCTGCATCCTGTCTCCTGGGTGCCATCAGTCCATCCGCCAATTCTGTCATTTGCTTTTCTTGATCAGCTGCGGACAATGGCCCCCCTCCCCACTTTCAATTGGGCATGATGTGCCCAAGGTGTGGGGGGCACAGCTATGTTTAAACTGGGCAGGCAAATAGGCTTGGGGATGTGGATTGAAAGGCACACACAATCACACAAGCACACACTGTGTTGCAAAAATACCTGTTAGCCCCCAACCTGCGGCAATGCTACAACGAGTAATTCCAATTGCAGGTAAGGGATGACCGTAGGAAGCCACACCTGCACATGGGAAAGGCTGACATCCTTTAAAGTCTGGGTCCTGGACCGCTTTCAGTGGGGTCGCCTGTCAACTTTCAATTCTATTTTCAAAAAGCCTCTTGGAAACAGGGCTGAAGGTACAGGGCCTGAGTCAAAATACCAGTCTATTTTAGCTCAAAGTTCTTACTCCCAGCAACTGAGCCTTAGGGAAGGCAGTTCAACGTTTTAGAAAGGGGGAAAAGTTGTGCAAGAGTCGGGAAACCATCAGACAATGGATGTGGGGGGCAGGGCAGGGAATGGGAGTATGGGCATTTGGGGGGAAATGAGCTGACCACTCCTCTCTTCCGCTTCTCATCTCTCCAATCAGCTCCTCCCTCACCAGCAACATTATGTGGCTGAATGGCTACACTCGTCAAGACAATGAGCATCTGCAGTGATGCTGCTGGTCTGGCCTGCTGCCCTTACTAAGCCTCCTGGAAAACGGACACTCTGCTTTCCATTTGCTACCCTCAAACATCCCTTCATTTGGCTTTATGTGTTCCATGCCTGTTCATCTTTAAAATGCCCAGCTCATCAATGAAGAATGATTTCAAGAAATCACACAAAATATATTTGACAAGAGAAGATCACAAGACATGGAGCAAGTATTTATACCCTAACCTTGTTAGTAACTTTCCTGAAGAAACTGTTACCAGCTCACTGCTGCACGGTGCACCCAAAACATGCACAGATGTGATCACTCAAGTGGTAACATTTTTCTGGGCTCTGCTGGAGGTCAGACTAGATGGCCCGGGAGACCCCTTCTGACTTGCTCTGTTTCTATGTTTCTGTGTTTGGTTTCAGCTGCAGTGTTGAGCATCTTTGGAGGTGGGAACAACTCCCCATACATATAAAATTATGCCAGGGAAAAGAATTCAATTTAACCTTTATCCTGATGGGTTTTTTTCCTATGCTCAGGGATTATTATTGTTATTCTGTTGCTGCAGCTGTTGTTGTTGTTTTTATGGAGGAAAATTCAGCTGAATAAAGAAGATAGATCCTTGAAAATTTTACTGACGGATTTGTCTATTCTATAAACTGGCTATGCAGGATATTCCCATTCCTAGAAATCCAAGATCCACCAACCATAGTCAGGTGCAAAAGAAATACACTTTGCATGACAGAACCAGGCTGTCTCTGAGCCCATTTTAAACTTAGGACCTTGTAATGAACTGCTCTCACAGTGCTGTCATATAAAAGCCCATTCCTGGCTACCCCCAAATTTTCTTCATTTTGGCAGCAAAGGTGGAAAAATTGTTTGGATGTCGCTGCCTTTAAGGCATGGGGATGTGACAGCCTTGCTGATCGACTTCAGATCAGCAGAGGTCTCCCTGTAGAGCCCAATCTTCCTTCTACCAACCTCTGGTAACTCCGTATCCCCCAACAGAGCTCCGAAGAGTTGTCCGTCCTCCTTACAGCAAGTGACTCAAGGAAGATGAGTGTGATCGATGCTTGTCTGGAGTCCAGGCAGGTTTCCGTGACCCTTCCGTCCCTCTCACTTCTGTTACCCTCCATGGCCTTTGCAGATGCTTGGAACAGAGTGGGAATCCTCAAACTCAGGATCTGGAGGTGGTAAGAAACATGTCTGATGCATTCTCTAAAAAGCTCTCAGTTCACAATAGGGCATTGCCAACCCTTCAAAAAAATGAGGCCAATTCACACAACCAAACTGCCTGCTGGGAATTAAGAGACCTACTGCTACAGCTTCTGATTCCATAATGGTCTCACTTCTGGCTTTCCAAATAAAAGATGCAATTCTTCATCAAATACCCTTCCAGCAATCCAGAATATGAGAGGAGCATGACCCATATGAATGCAGCTGGCCAACTATTTATTTTATTTTCATTTATTTGGAGCATTTATATGCCACCCCATTTGCAAAAGCCTCAGGGCGGCTTCCAATACAAATAAATAACTATACATAAAAATCTGGAGACATCCCAGCATAAATATAAAATCAATAAATAAATTCAACAATTAAAATAATGTTTAAATGAAAAGGTCTTGGCATGGCACTGAAAAGCAAATAACGACGGCGCCAGGCGGACCTCTCTGGGAGCGCATTCCACAATTGGGGCGCCACCGCAGAGAAGGCCCTCCTCCGGGTGCTCACCCTCCTAATATCCTTCACGGAGGGTTCCCGGAGGAGGGCCTCTGCCGCCGATCTCAAGGGGCAGGAGGGAACGTATGGACTACTGCATTTTGGATCGTGTACGCCTGATATTTGACTTGCATGCTCATGTGCGCGTGGTAAGTATCAACGGATTATATAACCATAATGGGGTGTGAAGGCAAACACTGACGGTTATGCTTATGGAAAGACAATACACACACATGCGCACGCACAAATGGGTATGAATTCACAGAAATACGGATTGGCATGTGCATCTAGCCAAGCTAGGAATACCTGCATCCTTAAAACCCACTGCTAGTGTTGAGTTCAGTGGCACCAGAATGGCCCCCCTTTTGGAGCAGTCTTACATGCAAGCTGCCAGCATGGCGGTTTTACACCCCGCAGAAATTTAACTCGAGTTCCCATTACTTGCTCTTGTGCAAACTGCAGCCAGAGCTCTTGTAGGGGCCCTGCAGCCGGCCTGGCTGGACCAGTTCCCTTTCTCTCGGTGTGTCCCTTTCTCTCAATACATTAGAAGCAGGATGGCTGGGAAGGGGTTGTGACCAAGCAGACGGGGAGGCCTCTGTACCCCAGAGGGCATTGCCCATGCGCCTGCGTGTGGGATTCCCGGGCAAACCAGTGCTGCTCCCTGCAGGAGCGGTGTGAGTGGGCAGCAAGCAGATGCCACACAGAGCAGTGCGTGAGGGGCAATGAGATGGCCCAGAGCAGAGCTGAGCATCCGTGCGGCTAGTCCTGCAACCCTCCCACTTGCCAGCCACCAGAGACATTGCGCATGCCAAGTTCTTCAAAGTTCTCTGCCCTGATCTGGATTCTCTGCCACTGGACCACAGCTCCGTTTGGGGGAAGGGGGCATCGGAGGGCATCGGAAATATTTCAAGCGGATGCCCTGCATTTTCAGAGTTGGCCGTGTGGTTTTTTTAAAGATCGTCTTTAGCCTTCTTATATATGGCAGTCTGTGAATCATGCTTCTGCTTTCCACTTTTCTCACCAATGAACAAAAAGGAGTAGGAGGACTGACCAGAGCTTGATATTTCCCATGTCTTCCTTTTATTGAAGTTGCATTGCAACCTCATGCACATTTGCTGAGATATCATGGCCCACCATGTCCAATGGGACCCACACCTCTTCTCCTTAGGTGTAGCATTGCAGGCTGACTGCTCAGTCCTACACATGCCAAGTCTCATTGAACTCACTGGTGTTTATTACCGGGCAAACGGGAACAGAACTGCTGGCTGAACTGGCAGGCTTTTAAAATCCAAGAATCTGTTGGCTTGCTATTTAGCAGTGCTGACTGATATCCTCCTGGGTGCTCCATCTGTCACTATCTCGGAACCTCTCCCGGGGGGCTTCCTGCCCCCACACTGCAATGCCAAGTCCCATGCCAAGCCAAGAACCCCTTGCCACCTCTTACTGGTTTTCTGTACTGCCACCTAGTGGGGTGAGCAGGATCCAAGCAACCAGGTCTGGACACACACAGTATTTTCCTTTATTTCAAGCATTTGTTCCCTTTCTTAGCCTAAAAGTCTTCCAGAACAGCTTACCAAGAATAAGTAAAACGTCAAGAGTCCCTGTCCACAACCCTATAGACTAAACATATATGACAGAAGAGGAAAACAGGATGGGGAGGGAAGAAGAAAAAAGAGCACCTTTTAGCAAGGCTGGTGAGACAGAACTGCCCCCCCCCCCCAATGTTCTTTAGTCTGCTGGAGTGGCTGCTGGTGGCTTCAGTTGTCAGGAGCCGAAAAAGAGGCCACGGGGACGGACGTCAGAACCCTGCCTCTGTTCAGGATTTGCTCTGAGTCATGATCTACTCTCAGAACCTGTTTGGCCAGCCCTGGAATGGGTTTCCATGGCTCTGTGCCAGAAACTGAAGTGATACTAAACAATAGTGCCTCTGTTTATGCATCCAGGCCTCCCTTTGCCACTGACTAATCATCGTCTACCCCTAATGAAGTATCGGAGGGCAGGACTTATTCCGTGCGGCTTTAGACATCAACCCTCCACTCCTTTTTGGAAATGTTTATCAAGTTGATGTATTTTCCCACCCTTACTCTAGGGAGTAGAGATTGATCCTCACAACACAGTGGAAGGTACGTTAAGCTGAGAGTAAATGACCATCCCAAGGTCATTTAAAAACAGTCCTCTGCTCCTTACAAGAGCAAAAACCAAGCACCTGCTTCCTGGAATCGTAGAATAATAGCACTGGAAGCAGCCAAGTAGTTCATCTGGCCCAGACCGTTGCCTGATGCAAAACTCCGGGAGGCAGCATCTTGAACAGAGGGCTGTCCAGCCACGTCTTGAACGCTGCGGTGGGAGAGCCCACAGCCTCCCCGGGTCGTTGGTTCCATCAGCAGCTGCCCTGCCTCCCACTTGCCCGCCTTGCATTCAATCGGATGCTTTTCCTTCTCTTGCTTTTTGCTTTGCTTCAGAGCAAAGTTGTGTGTGCTGATCCAGGGCGTAGCTACGCCGTCGTTCAGTCAGTGGCCTGTGAGCTGCCAGGCAGCCATCTCTTCCCTATAACACGGCAGAGGGTGTCAAGATTAAACAGTGTGTTGCTTTTGTTAGGCCTATAATTTGTGTTTATGCCAATACCTTCATGTAGTCGAGCAAGTTTAGCATGGTTGAGTGGGGCATGCTGGGAGCAGGAGGCCTTTTTTCTGCCTAAACTCACACAGGATTGTACATAAGCCTGTTTTCTTAGGAAGAATATGTTGGATGATCAAATGTGAAACAGTAATATTGGCTGAAGGCACGATTTAGGAGAATGAGCTTCAACGAAGATCAAAATTACTACCACTCAGAAGCTAGGCACACCGTGTTCTGGGGAAGATGCACTCCCTGACCCCACCACTGCTCCTAATGAAGGAAAAACAAAGACGGTGGCAACCCAACAGCTCGGACACTGCGCGGTCCCTGTGTGAGAGCCGCGTGCTGGAAAGCCGCCTGCAAGATGGACGGTTGCTGGACACGATCATCGTCGCTCGCAATGAATTGGAAGCCTAAATCAGGAGCAGAAAAGTAGAACCGAGGCCTCCAAAAAGAGCACAGAGGAGAAGCCTTCGTCTGTGATCAAAAGGGGGCATTTATGACCCGAAGCTCAGCTGAGGATGGGCAGCAGTCTTTGCTCAGATCCCTGTTTCTTATCATTCTTTATCGCTGAACCCAGCTTGAATTGAGCACTCGGTCAAATTGAGGGCGCCTGGACACCTTTGCCCATGTTTGGCATGCATGATATTCTCTGCTCAAGGAATCCACTTTAAGTCTATAGGGTGGGTCAGTGGCATAACTCTGTATAGGGAAGATGTATGTCTTATTTATTTATCATCACACTTTCCGCCCATCTGTTTCCCTCTGTCAAGGAGCCCAAGCAGCTTACAAGGTCCTCCTCCTCTCCATTTATCTTCACAACAACAACCCTACAGGGTAGCATAGGGTAAGAGTCTGTGGCTGCCCCAAGGTCACCCAGTGAGCTTCCTGGCAGAGTGGGGACTAGAGCCTGGGTTTCCTGAGTCCCAGTCCAGCACTTTAACAGCTACACCTACTCATGCCTTCCTCCAGAAGCACTTGAAACCCTCTGCTCTAAACGCACATCGCTACACAGACCCAAGAGTCATCACAGGGGTGTCCCAGAGAAGACGAGGGTCACCCCGAGACTGCAAGGTGTGTGCGGGCAGGGCTCTTGCCATGTGCCAGTGCCACCCCCCCATCCATCATCCATCCGTCCATCCATCCATCCATCCATCCATCCCAGCCTTCCTGCCCAGCCAATGCCCATCGTCTGCCATGTCCCCTGGGCAAAGGAAGTGGGGGCCGCTCCTGTCCATAGTGTATCATTTAACAAAGGAGCTGGCGGATCAATGCTGACTCCTCGCCTAAATGTGCCAGGCCCCGGCCTGCTCTGGTGTCGCTGTGCGTTGCCCTCCGGCAGACAGCTTGAGTGATGGTACACATTAAACAGTTAATCCGCCTGATTGAATGTTTGCTTCCTCCAAATTGAAACATTAAACAACAACGGAGGGAGAAGAGGCGGCGACAAATCAGTCATGAAAGATTCATTTTCTCCCGAATAATGTATCTCATGAGCTCGGAATATACAAATAGGCTGTGCAATCGGCGGAAACTCCACCTTCCCCCCCCCCTCCACCTGCCAAGCTGGGCACCGGCCACCCTGCTTCCACTGCGAGCCAATCCGGCCTCCTCAACATCGCCACCTCCATCGGGGACGGCTCAGCGGCTCAGGGCCGCCGAATCCTCTTTTGCATGTATTTAAAGGAAACCAGCGCCTTCTTCGTAACAAAAAGGAAAAGGGGCTTGGAGATAGTTCTCCGGAATTTTGGAAGTGCAGCCCCAGGCACAGGTGGCGTCTTGCAGACCTTGGCCTCTGCCCGCCCGCCCCGGGCCGACCGTGTCATTCTGCCTCATTGCAGGTCCGCCCCTGTCCATCATATAGCCGTTCTCCTGATGTGCTACATAGATCCCCCTATGTCTATGTGGATGAGGGCCAGGGAGCTATGGGGAGGCCCCTTATGGTTGCCAAAAAGTGGACGAGAAAGGGCACCATATGCATAACATGTGAATATGCTAATGGACAACTATCACTAAAAACCAAGGAATAGTTATTATGATTTAAATGGAAATATAGTTGACATGTGGAAGGAGGTGACTGCATGGCACATGTGCCTTGGTCGATCAACTCCCCAGGCCCTTCAGCAATGCCTTCCGACGGTTCTTTCTATTTAAATTGGACTAGAGGATAGCTTCAAAATAGAGGACAAACATCTGGCAGCCCTTTAAGTAGAGGACTGTATTCTGTAGAACAGGAGGCATGGCCAACCCAGGCTAGCTGAGCCAGAAATGACTCACTGCTCAGCTCAGTGGGAGATCTCAAGGTTTTGTCCAGGGTCCAGGTTGTGAAATTTACATAAATGTTTATTTATTGGGTCCTAGATCAGATCAATCCAGAAGCTGTTGTATTTTGGGCACTTCATGAGAAGGCAAGACTCCCTAGAGAAGACATGTGAGGGAAAGTTGGAGGAGGAGGAAGGAGAAGGAGAAGCAGACCAACTAGATGGATTGACTCCATAAAGGAAGCCACAGCCTTGAGTTTACAAGCAGGGCTGTCAAGGACAAGATGTTCTGGAGGCCTTTCATGCACATCGTTAGGTGCCGTCAAATTGTCTCCAGTGCGTGGCAATCTATGAAAGAAAGCCTCCAGCATGGTCAGTCCATGGCATCCCTGCTCAGCTGTTCTAAATTCCAGGCTGTGTCTTCCTTGATACTGTCGATCCATCTCCTCTTTGGTCTTCCTTTTCTTCTTCTGCCTTCAACTTTCCCTAGCATGCACCTTGCCTTCTCATGATGTGCCCAAAGTATAACAGCCTCAATTTTGCCATTTTGGCTTCTAGAGAAAGCTCTGCCTTGATTTGATACAGGACTCACTTGTCTTTTTGTCAGTCCAGGGTATGTGCAAAGCTCTTGTCCATCACCATGTTTCAAAGACATCAATTTTCTTCTTATCATCTCTCTTCACTCTCCTGCTTTCATGCCCATTCATTGTGATTGGGAACACAGGAGTGTGGATGATCTTGACCTTGGTTTCTGGTAAAATGTCCTTGCACTTGGTCTTTCCTAGCTCCTTCATTGCTGCCCTTCCAAGTCTCAGTCTTCTTCGAATTTCTTGCATTGCCATAAGTTGAAGATGACTTTACAGCCGAGAACAACTGTGAACATTCATTCATTTTACTTAAATCCCACCTACCCGACTTTATTCTCTCAGCAACCTGAAGAGACTGAACAGAGAGACTGTAAGTCAATGGTGAGTTTTGTGGCAGAGTGGGAATTTGAACCCCCTCTCGCTTCACTCTGGCCGTTGGATGGGGACCTTCTGTGACCCTTGTTTACCCTTCAGACTGATCTCATGCATCCCTTCATACACGATGGGCCTGCTCTTGGTCTCTCGCTGGAAATGACCTCCATGTTCACTTTATGTGCTGCACAGATGCAAAAGAGGGAGCAAAGGGACACACAAACATGGAGTGGGATTGGCTGCTGCTAGCTCCACCCACTTTTGTGTGTGGTCCCTCCCACTGGAGGGTGAACCCCCATTACTCAAGAGCCTTTGCTTGGAGCTGCTTCCTCTAATTGCTGCCACACACTTTCTCAACGATTAAAGGTGCCGACGTGCCAAATCCCAGCTCTCACTCTAGGAGAAAATTCAAGCTGCCAACAGGTTACAGATTTGTTTTATTTTATTTGTGCAAGAGTGTCAAAATGGGTATGATAGAGGCATAATTGCCCATCATGTGTCCATTCACCTGTCTTGCATCGCCAAACAGTCTTACAGATTTTTACGGTACCTCTAAGCCCATAAAAAGCTGTTTGTCTAGGGACAAGGGTTGGGAAAAGGAAATACGCATGCACACCCCAAGGTAATAAAAACTGGCAATCTCGTAGTTACAGAGAAAAACTTTGATGCGGCTTGGGCTGCACTTGCAGCTGTCTTAAAAATAAAGGCACCCTGGTTGGTCCTGGTTGAGCAGCCTCCGTCTCCACAGCCCGCTGCCTTAGCTCATCTTGGTTTCTTTGTTTGTTTGCTTGGCAGGAAGCAGAGAGACCGTGATCCGTAGGCAGCTATGCCTCACGCTCCTCTTCCTCATGAGAATTTTTGTCTGAACCCAAGGAAGGAGCAGGTTGCAACAGGCAAGAGGAGGAGAGTTCTGACAAACATCCCCTGGTGCAGTGTGGGACCTCAGCGAGTGCCCAATCATGCCTACTCTTGGCACCAGTCCCACCCTTCCCAGGCCTATTCTTTCCCATGTTCTTTATTGCCTCTGAATTTATCCCAAATAAATCTGGACACTTCCCACCTGCTACATCAAGTAACATTATTCTCTTTAAGCTACTTCCTAGGACCCTTCCAAAAGGGAGGGGCTGTTAGTGCCAAATTCCCAAATTCCAGGCTAAAGTATAATAACGTGATATTGCTGATGGACCTATAAAATTCCATAATTAAATATAGCACAAGAGCTAACGAAATCATAACATTGGGCTGGCTTCTTAGACACCCTGAACAGACTTATGATTAAGTATTTTAGCTTGTTACATAACGTGTTCATCATATTGCCCGTGAAATAAATATTGGGTTGGATCCAGGCTTAGCCATACTTCACACACAGCCACTGATTATGTCTACATTCAGGCTCTTAAAAGACAGTTGATTGGCTAGTTGGTTTTGCTATTAACCTGAACTTTCCTCTATATGCCCCTATACAGGAAGTCCCTCAGGATGAAGTAGGCTTTCCCAGGTGGGCCTGGATGATGCCGAATTCAAGTTATTACCTGAAGGACCTTGTGAAGGATCACTGTCCTCCATCAACTTTCATCAAGGAATCATTGATCAGTGGCAGAACACACGTTTTGCCTGCAAAAGACCCACGTTCCAAAGGACTCACCGTTCTGCCCATTACGGTTTTCTCCTTGAAGAAAAACGAGTTTCCCCTTTAATGAAAGTGTTCTTAATTTTAAAAAGAACAAGCATTCTGTCCTGATACAATGCATGTACCGGTCACCCTTCTAGTTCAGCGCTAGGTCACTTGTGGCCTTCCTGATGTGGCTGGGTTAGGAACCCCATAATCCCTGCCCACTGGCCATGCTGGCTGGCACCCATGGGAGTTGGAGTCCAGCAGCATCTGGAGGGCAGTGGTACAGCGACTGATTTTGATGGACAGTGCTCAGAGTGAGGGCCTGAAGTTGAACGAGCCTTTTTCTTTGACACTGCCATGAAATGTAACTCCAAACAGCCCTACCTGAGCTCTCCGTGTCCTGTATCCTTCACAGAAAAACCCGAACCACCACCACCATCCGGGCCCATCCTGGAGACAGCTCTTAGCTATAGGCAGAAGCTCCAGCTGGTAAAATCAGGGCAAATTTCCTCCCCGTCTCTTCTCCCTAAATGGCAGTCCAGAGCTTAGGGCCCCTTTAAGCCTAGCCATTGGCTCACCATCACTGGAACACTTGCCTTCTGTCTCCTTGTTCCCCCTGCAAAAGTACAGAGAAGGTAGATGGGTAAGATGAGGAGCAAAATACGAATAGACACAGCATGTCGTGTTTGGAGTTACAGACAAGCCCTAATGATGCATCGGCTGAGAAAGGCTGTGTGTGTGCGTGTAACAGTAAATACCAGAAAGGATTTGAGCGATGGTCCCCGTTTTGTTTATCCTGCACAACCTCATTAAATTTAGCACTACAATTTGCCAGCATTGCCACGACAGCTGATTTACATGGGTGCTTAACGAGCTGGGGGGGGTGGAAGAGTGGGAGAGATTGATCATGGTGGGTGTGTGGATGGGGGGGGGGATGAATCTCGAAGGCTCCTTGGTAGCAAGGCCAGAATGATGTAGCAATAGGTAAGATGGGACCTGACCCAGCCTCTTCCCCACAACCAATGGCAATGCACCTCCCCAGAGCAATGCTGCTTCTCCCCCCAGGGAGGGCTCACCTCCATCCCCTTGGCTGGGAAAAGGGCCCAGGACAAATTGCTCATCTGCGTCAGGAAAGATTCCAGAAGTAATTATCCCTGAAGGATTGTTTCGGCTTCTTTCCTGCCCTGCCTCGAGGGCACTATATCCTAATCTCCTTTTACACTTCACAACCACCTGATGAAGTCGGGCAAGGGAGAGCGGCTTGCCCAAGAAATCTGCCTTCCCAGCAGAGTGGGAACTGAAACCAGAAAGCCTGCAGTCTCCTGTGCAAAGCAAGAACGGGACGCGATTGGGACCAGGGCCAGCTTCGGGAGGGGGCAGGACTGGGCAGATGCCTAGATCTACACACCCACAGCGGGGCCACCACCAAGATATGCCTGGCCAGGGTTGCATGCACTTTTTCCTGCCTGTTGGGGCAGAGTGAGGTGGCCATGAAGAGGTGCCTCTTGCTAACGGACTAGTTCTTGCTGCAGTCGTCACAAGGAAAAGGCAGGCCATGAAGAAGTGAGCCTTGTCTTAGCCGCCTTCCTCCAAATAAACCGCAGTCCTGGAGCCAACATCAATGAGGGCGTCCAGGATCTTTTTTGGTGCACCACTGCAAAATTGTGATGTGGTCTTGTTGTGGTAAGAAAACGATCCAGGATGCTGCACCTGTATGCTGCATATCCCCAAATATTCAGTCGTAGAAGCTTTTTCAACATTTCCATGAAAACTTGTGAAGGGAAAATTCCCATTCAGAGACTTCCTTTCCTGCTTTTCTGCAGCAGAAACTCTAGGTGGCGCTGTGGGATAGCCGAATAGTGCAAATACACAATGGAAAAAAGCAGTTCCTTCCACTTTATAAAAAATGCCATGCTTGTTGGACACATAACTGGAGGGCTGAAGCATCTTCTAAACAATCCATAAACAACTTTTAGCAGTGAACGAGGAGAGCACAATAAATGCCTCACACAGCAAAGCTCCATATTTGAATCCTATTTTGCACGACATTTTACCCTAACTTCCAAAACTTGGGTGGTGTTGGCCTCTTGTTTTTTGTTTATTTTGCTAGACCTTGTATATGAAACCTCATATTGGGGGGCAGAGGAAAGCAAAAGGGTGGTTGGAAAATCAAAATCTCTCTCATGCACACACTTTTATCAGCACACACAGCCCTTTGCACATGACTGGGCTTGGGAAAAAGGTGTCTTATGTATTCTGAAGTTCAGACAAAAGCACAACTGGGGATAGAACCAGAAGCTGTCTGTAGAATGGCGTTAGAATGGCTTTCCTCAGCATTGTCCCCCACAGATTTGTGACGGAGAACGTTTCCCACGCCTCTCGCCATACTAAAACTCAGAGTGTGAATGAAAATGGATCTGCTCCAAGTTAAGGAGAGATAAATGGAAGCGACTATTTCCAGAACAGTTTGCTGCTACCATGGTGAAAGCCACAAACTTGGTGGCATCGAAAAATCGGCTGGGCAGCGTCATGGAGGAGAGCTCTGCTAGTTGTTTAGGCAGAAAGGGGTCCCCAGCCGGCCATGTGGCATTACGGGGCTTTTTCCTATCTAAGCCTGCACTGGGTTTCACCCTTCATGGCAGTTGGCCTCTGTGGTCAATAAATCCTCCACCTTCAGAGATGCATTCGTGCAACCCTATTCGATGCAGCAGCTGCAAGTCCACTTTTAGCAATCTGACCTTTTCCAACAGGAATGAAGAGCGTGGGTGATCATGATGACGCAAGAGATGCGAAGGAACTGGCTAAAGGTGGGATGCCAGCTGCCCCTCTGTCCCCGTGGCTTCGGCCTGAATTCTGCCCTCTCCACGGGTGCAGACAGGGGCACGCACTGCCAGCCTCTGGCTCATGAGGAACCTGCTTGCAGCACAGTTTTTCCCCAGCCCTGGTTCTGCAAGTCGCTTGCGCCGAGGATGCAATCCGATTGTGCTGCACAATCCCACTTGAGGATTCCCAGGTTGTGGCTCCATTTCCCAGTTTTGAACAGAAGGTTTTCCACTGAAATATCTGGTTGGCAGGTTGCATTTCAGGCAGTTCTACTTCCCCGTCCATTTGCTCCATATTATCAATGCCTCATTTTAACAGCCAAGGCTCCAGATGTTTCCCCCGCAAACACGCTTGCCAAAATGATGCTCTCCTAGAAAGGAAAGGGCCATGCATTTGGCACAACCACTGCATCTCTTCATTAACATGATACCAGAGAAGAGTGGAGGGAAAGTCATGAGGGGATACCATATTGCTGCTCTTTAGCAACCCCTATAACATTCTCCAACCTTTGGGATTTACAGTCAAGATGTGATCTACTGATAAAGGGGGAAAATCCCATCTGCCGCCATCATCACCCCTCATGCACACACTAACTGATTTTTGGTAGGGTGGGAATGGTATAGCTGAAGTTGGGGTGCAGGGGGCACCAGACCTGGATACTGGGGTTCTGTGACTCTCCCCTTAAACTGGGTTAAGAGGGTGTAACCTTGTGTATGTGTCTTGAGGAGCATATTGCTAGCAACACTGAAGCCATCAATAAAGAATTCCTTACATGGCGTTTTGGCTCCTTCCAGCTCTACTATTCTATGATTCTATAAATATATCCACATCAAGAAACCTGCTAGGAGGCAGTTGGACGATCAGATGACAACAAAGTTAAGCTGAAGCCGTATGAGATTTCAGAGAAGTTGAATGAATTCTTTTCCTTGGTCTTCACTGGAGAAGTTAAAGGACAAGTGATCAGGCTTAAACTGGTGCTTTCAGGAAGGATCACTGGGGGACTGAGGCCAAGAGTGGTGACCAAAATTGAAGTCCTTGACCTTATCAAGAAATTGAAAGTTAATATATCACTGGTCCCAGACGGTATCCATCCAAGAGTTCTTAGGCTTATCTGGCTTCCCATAACCCTTCAAACTTGGAAGGTCATGGCCTCCATGCTCCCCACAAGTTCATTAAATAGTTGATTTCAGTTATCTCAATGTTCTGCCTCTCCTCACAAGGATTTGGCAGATAATGGCAGTGCCTTCTTCCTCCATACCTCATTCCTAGTAACTTCTCTCAGCACCAGTCCAAAAGATGATCGTCCATGCCAGAAAATGATGGCGTCCCTCCCTCCCAAAGATGGAGTCTCCGTTGCACCTTGAAAGGATTTGCCAAGGTCACATTGGGGGATCCACTTTTTCCCATGGCCGGTCAAACATCTACTGACCATGGGATTGTATCCTAAAGAACTCAAGTAGGAAATGGCTAACAAAAATATGTGATATTTCCCTATGATGGCCTCTGTATGCAGAGTGGCCAATGTAACACCATTTTTTAAAAAGTGGTGCTGAGGGGATCTGGGAAATTGTAGTTCAGTTAACTCAACATCTGTTCTGCATAAACTGGTTGAAAACATTGTTAAAGATAAAATTGGTAAGTATAAAGAAGGACAAGCCCTGCTGAAAAAGAATCAGCATGGCTTCTGCAAAGACAAGTCCTGTCTCACTAACATATTGGAATTCTAGAGAGTGTTACAAAACATGTGGATCTGGTTGGTCCAGCTGACATTGTTCACTTGGACTTTCAAATGGCTTTTGAGTTTTGGCAAAATCTCTCTCTAAAGACACCTGAGCAAAGTCCAGCAGTTGTGAAATTAGAATAAACGGTAAATTTTCCAATGGTGGGCTGTGAACAGTGGGGTCTCGTGGAGCGCTCTGTCTCAACTTGGCCTGGGTCCCAGATCCAGGCTCTTAACCATTACAGCACACTGGCTTTCAGTGTGGAAGCTGGGCAGAAGATTCCCGAAAGGAGGCTGGGAGGAGATAAGGCAGGTTTGACTCAGCTCGGGCACTATGAAATCAAACACACCTCTTTGGTTCACGTGTGGCCACTGAGGTCATGAGAGGCCATTCTCCTGGTGGTTCCACGCAGACCTATGGCCCAACTCGAGTCCACCAGGAGAAGAACCTGCATTGTGGTAGCCACGTTTCTATGGAAGCCCAGATCTCTGGAGGTTGGGCAGGCTCCGATACGGTGCTGTTCGCTCCACTTGCTGAAGGATTCCTTGTTCTGGGAAGCCTTTCTTGATGACCACACAGTTTTTCTCTTTCTAATGCCTCATTTGTATTCTTTTAACCTCTTTTAGCTTTGTAGTATTCACCACCCTGGAATCTGTTCAGCTACAGAGCAGTGTGCAAATACTACAAATAAATAGGCAATATTTTCACCTGGCCATTGGCCACATCCAGGCCTCATAGCCGTACAGTGTTTAGGATTAGAGATCAGAGCTTCTAGGAAAGGACTTCAGGGCATACTTGACTTCTGCCTTTTGAAGAGTCTCTTTGAGCATGTGCAGAGTGTGTCTCCCTTCTCAGGGAATATGAACAGCCATACATTGCACAAACACTTGCACACTTTTGGAATTATACTGAGCAAACCCAGCTTGTGCACAGGGAAGCTCCTCCCCTTTTAAATCCACAAAATGCAATAATGTCTCAGAGACCCATGACCTGGAAGGACTAAACCCCAATGTTTGCAGATAAGGGAACTGGTGGAGGTCATTCAGTTACAAGCAGAAGGCACTTCACACATGCCCAGGGGCCCTCTGCTCCACTTCCTACTTAACGGGTCGTGTCTGGCTTTCTAGACAGAAGAGCAAAACGCCCAGGCGCGCTGGAACGCTGCCCTTTAGCAGCAAAACAACAGAAGAGGGGAAGAAACTTCAGCCCCCGGGAGATGGCTCGATCCAGTCCAGGAACCCCGAGCAAGGTCGGGGGTCCCCCGGCTCGTCTCCAGCGGGGCGGCCACCGCCTCGGCGCGGGGAGGGCCCGAAGGGGGGCGAGCAAGCCGTGCGCCCCGGCTCAGGCAGCGAAGTGGAGCCGACTCGGGAGTTGATCAATATTCGATTTAGGTGCTAATTCGCCGCTTTTCTGCAGCTGTCAGCGGGTGATGTATGGGGGAGGCGGCGGGGGTCGCCGGCAACCAGAGCCTTCTCCGCAACTTAACAATAGAGCCGCTTGAATATTATTTATGGGTTCGGACTTTGGACGCGGGAGCGCGGGGGGGGGGGCGAAGGAGGATCGGAGATCTGGGAAGGTGGATGGCGTGGCGTGGGGGGGGGGGCGTGGAATGAAGTGAGGAGTTGTCTATTTGTGATGTCTCTTTGGCCCGTGAATGACAACAACCCGCCGGATAATTTAACAAACACTACAGAAAAGAGACACAACAAGACGCGGAGGGAAAGGGGGGGAAGGGGGGGGGGAAGAAAAGCGGGGGAGAAAGATGAGGGGGGGCTGATCTAGCCTTGGCCCTCCTTCCACCATCTCCAACCCCCCCCCCCCCGTTCCCAAACCACCCCGCGCCAATCTGACAACTTAATCCCCTTTCCATTCCATTAGAAAAGCACCCGGCAAAGGAATTGGGGGTGATGCGTTGGGGTGAGAATTTGTATCATAAAATCGGAGTGTGTGTGTAGGGGAGGCAGACATGAAGTCGGGGAAAGGATGAGCAGGAGGAGAGGAGAGTGGGAACAGAGTTGTGGGGCCCACGGTGGACGACTCCCCTTGCCATACGCACCCTCGGGTTGCTCGGATCTGGCACAGATTAAAGATCACTCAAATAATGTTTCTGTGCAATTGTTAATCCCAAATGTGCGGAGACTGGGGCTGATTATGGGGTTTCTTTAGGAGACCGGAGAAAGGAGAGGGATGAAAGCGAGGGAGCCGTGCTAGGAAAGACAGGGGGAGGCAACAAGAAAACCTATAAGCCCCCAATGCAACTTCTTTGTTGCATGAAATCTCTAGGGCAGGCTGATGTGGCTACTAAGAGGGGCGGCCCACAAGTCCCGAATCTTGCCTTTTGTTTCTTTGGATGTAAATGGGAGCGATCCCCACAAGCCCAGAAGGGTGGTCTCCCAAAACCCACTTGCTGTTTTAACCCCAGACACCCACACATCAATTGCGGGCTGAGAGATGCACGCCGATAATGAATATGCAAAGATACATGGGTGAGGGGAGTGAAGATCTTTCCCCTAGAAAAACCCCTCTCCCCATCTAGGTTCGACACACATGGGGGAGGGTGTTAAAGGACACCCCTATTGTGAAAGGGATTTGGGGGGAAATAGGGCAGAGGGTGGTTGTCAAAGCAGTAGAGAAGCCAAAAGGGGAAAGGCAATTAGGAGAATAGGATCTTGCCCCACTTATAAATCTCACCCCCCTCATCCAGCCTTCAAAAATAAATAAACAGACAGTTTCCAATCAGAGCCACTGAAGGGAAGCAGCTTTAAAGAACAACAAGAGAAGGAGGGGGGAGGGCAATTTACATAGTAGCATATAATCTTGCCAGTAATTTGTTTTAATTACTATTAAAATCTGCTCTAATCATACAACGGGGGGAGTTATTAGCTTTGTGGGAGGGGAGCTAAGCAACTGCTGCCCGACCGCCAGCTCTTGGCAGCCCACTTGCGAGGATAAAATGGATTCTCCAGGGCTGATGCTGAGCTGGTGCTGAGCCCAGAACTTGCTTGGCATGGCAAGTCTTAGCCTCAGAACTAGGATAGTCGACACTGAGGGTTGGCTGTGACCTACGCATATTTTCTAAGGTGTGCTTTATACCTATGGGGTACAAGGAATTTTCCCAGGGTGCATGTGATCAGCTATTGTGCATGGACAAAGGAGAGTGTCCGTCTGCATGCAAGTTCCAAACTTAGTCCAGGACAGGAGGAACGGTGCCCCTAGAATTCCCAGGCTTATACCGGATCTCAACCACCTCTCTGGAAAAAACTTCTAATTTATAATCATTTCTGTATAGAGAAAGTCTGTTGTTTCTTTAAAGAAGAGGGTCTTGCTGGAGATGAAATGGATATGCCCAAAGGAGGACAGCAGAGTAGTAAAGAAGAGATTTAAACAAATAATACTTACTCACAAGAGATCTTTGTTTTTCCTTCCTTCCTTTCTTTCCCAACAGGAAGAATCACAGCCGGCTGGAGCCAGGGTCAGACTAGATGACCCAGGGATCCCTTCTGACTTGCTCAGTTTCTATGTTTCTACCTGGGGTTAGGGTAAAACCCTTTGGAGTTAAAGCTGATAGAGTCTGAGAGGCTGAAGTTCTCCCTTCTCCTACTACCAAGTTAATAATGATCCTGCTTATAATGTCAGGTAGAGTTCGTTAGACAATTTCTAACTCAAATCTGCCTAGAAACCTTCCATGTTCTTAGGAAGACAAGCAGGTAAGGAGAATGATGCCTGTCCACACATGGAAGAATGCCAACTTACCTGTCCATGTGTTAGCAAGAGATGCAGCTGGAAGAGATGTGCATCTATCTATTTCATATCTATCCTCACCTGAAGACTTCCAGCATGCAGTATTTTTCAGAATTAAACTCACCCTACATCTGAAAGAGTGGCAGGGATGGGAAGGAAAAGGCGCTTTTGATCTGCTTAAAGTGCGTCTACACAGGGGGTTTAACTCAGATTAACAAAACCACATTAAATTCACCCCTTCAATACAGGTTAATTAACCTGCTTACAAACCTCACATGCACTAGGCCTTGATCAATCGAACCATATAAAGCTTCCATGTAGGTGCCCTTCCTCAGCTAAATTTAACTACAGGTTTGTTCACATAAGCCAGACACCAGTTCAATGCATGAACAACATCTCTTCCACCAGGGAGTTCCAGATTTGAAAGAGTATAACTCCTTCTGTAGATTTGGGGCACCTGGAGGCAATTGCATTGGTATGATAAGATTTGTGCGCATACTACATGAATATAATGCTCCCACCTTAATCTTTTATTGATGTCTATGCTTGTTCAGGTTTTCCTCCATAACCATGAGGACTAGAAACTTTTATTCTTTATTTTATAAAATAAAATTAAAACCTCAAACTGCAGATGTATTGCATTTTGAATTTAATATACTGCATGACTGTCAGTGGTCTGTCATGAAGTATTTTTTTGGTTTTGAGACATGTCTGATGCATGGACTCCATGTCTCATATGCCTCATCTCAGGAATCTGCTTCCACTCCACTACCATTACAGAGTATGCCTCAGAGAACTATCTGAAGACTTGGACTCCAAAAGAGAAGAAATATCTCAAGACATTACAAACATACTTTCTCCTCTAGGAAAGGAGAAACATGTCTGTTATTTTTGCTTTCTCCACATTCAGTATTTTAAAGTCTCAAGTTATCTCTGGTTCATTTAGTGAAGAAATGCAGCATTTGGTCTATTCTTTAAAAAAAAAAATGAATGGAATAATAATCTCAGCCATTTGTACTCCCAGGGTCCTGGTAAGGACCTGCTAATCAATGACCACAGCCAGGATGTTAAAGAAGCATCTTCTCTAGGAAGCTCTCTGTTCTCTGAGCTTCTCAGGAGAGTCCTTCGTCCTCCATATCACTGCTTTCAGGTTGATTTCTGTTAGCAGCACGTTTCATGTTTTCTTCTTCTGCCATATGGTAAAACACAAGCACTAAGTCAGTCCATCATGTTATCTCCTGGCACTGACCGTGTACCAAAAAGCTCATTGCTATTACCTCCACCCCCATAAAGTCAGAAAGTACCCAAACTCTGCCCATGCCTGGAGCAAACTCTAAACCAGGGGTGAACAAGGAACGTGTCTCGGCTCTAAACTCTAGCTCCTGCCCATGGACAGAGCAACTTAAGGATGGAAATGAACCTTTAAAGAATGCCAGGATGTTCTTAGCTCAGATAGACTGCTCCTAATCAGCTACAAAAGTTATTGTTATTTATGGCACTCTCAAATGCCTCCAGGGTACTCTTGTTGTCTCAGAGTATTCAATGATTGAGTAACTGGGTTCAGGCATCATCATCATCTTCATCATCTTCATCTTCATCATCACATTGCATTTCTATACCACCCACAGCAAAGTTCTCTGGCAGTTCACAACATGTTAACACAACACCCACCCACACTCACAGGCTAAGTATGGGTTGACTGTGGATTGTTGCTGAAATATGGATTGCTACATTGCCTGAACTCCGCTGAGATAAGAAACCATGGTGAACAACCCACAGTTCACAACCCAACAATGAATCATGGGCTGTTCATAGGTAACAGGACTTGGGTTGTTAACACAACTGGGTTCGTACGACATGAAAACCCACATCTCAAGAACAACCCTGACTCAAGCCATTCACCTCATTCAGGTTGGCACAACCCAGGAAGCGTACCTTAGCATATTAAGCTGTAGGCACAGGACCAACGGGAAGCTGCATCGCTTAGGTCTCTGCCCTAGTGGTGCCACTGAACAAGCAGACACTCAGCTTTTCATCTGCTATCAGGAAAAAATTTACTCTCCCTGATAGTGTGGAAAGACAATTGCAATTCTACTCATATCAGTGATCATGTGAGCTATTGGCACATTTATTCAAATCCTGTTGAATCGTGTAATGCATTTTCTCCCATCTTTTCATTGCTTTCTCTTTTGTACATCTCAATCTTTTCATCTCATGAAAACACTTCTTTGCTATTTTTACAAATAAAATATATCCTTTTAAATTACTTATTTAAGGAACAACCCTATGTAAGTTGGGACAGTAAAAAGGCCCACAAGTCGCAGGAGAGCGGGCTGGAGCATGCTGAGAGTCGTAAGTCTTTTTTCTGTCTCAATATGCACACTTAGGTAGCCAATTAATTTATTTTCTGCCAAAGAATGACTAACAATAAAAACTGAATTAAAGCAAAATCTTAATTAAAACACAGCATAAAAACAAATAAATTAAAAATACTTCTTAAATGCCAGCATTATAGCAGAATAACACTAGAATGCTATGGGTTCATTTCCCATTATTAACATTAAAGCACATCGCTAAAATGTCAGTGAGTGAGAAGGCTGACTTCTTCCTCTTCTCCCCCCTCCCTCCCCCCTCAGGCATTATACTTCGGGCACCTTTGCTTCTTGTGTGAGTTGGTGGAATCAAAAAATGCAAAATTTACCCATTTTACGGAGAAACCCTACGCCGGAGAAAGTGGATTTTATACCACCTGAAACTGGACTTCATTATTCAGTAAAAGCCACACAATCTGGCTTCAGTGATCGTTTCTTTAGCCTAGTATTTCATCTAAAATTCTTCCCTATTTGGTTAATATAAAGACGACCAAATTTCTCTGCATGGTCCGGCCTATAACCGTCCCTCTCCTACTGCAGCTCAGTTTGGATGACTCTCACCTCATCTTGGAACTCATAATATGGATATTTTGGCAGGCCAACAAGATAGGTTTTGTTTCCCTCCCCTAGCTCTGCCTCCCTTTCTAACATCTTACCTGATGAAGAGATCGGAAAATCCCAAAAGTTCATTTTGGGGGTGATCTTTTGGATGGCCTACTAACAGTAAAAGATTTTAATATTTTTAATTGCTTAAAAAAAGAAAAGTGTCATAGCAATGATTCTGAGATAGATTTTGCACACACTCTGGAATAATGGCAATTCCCACAAAGCTGACAATGAAGGGGTCTTGTTGTTATGTGCCATCAAGTCATCTATCTCCAACTTACAGCAGCCCTGGAAATGAAAACCCTCCAAGATGTCCTCTCCGTGACAGCCCTGCTCAGCTCTTGCAAAGGCAAGGATGTGGCTTTTTTCTCTTCCTTCCTTTCCTTCTTCTGCCTTTGACTTTCCCTACCATGCCTGTCTTCGGTGAAATGGGTGCCGAGATACAGGGGGTTTAAATCCCTGATGTAGGTTCACTCTTTTACGAAGTCACAAGAGTAGGTCTGAGGGCTTCTACAGCAATAGAAATTGCACAAGGCTTTCATTTGGCTGGAAAAATGTTAGACCTTCACCTACAGAAAAGGTTGGGTGCTGATGAGCTGATGCTGGCAAGCTGTGGTTGGACCCCTGTCAAAGCAACAGAACAAGGTGTGATCGTGTGGAAGCCCCTGGAGTCCAAGAGGGGCGTTTCATTCGACACTCCTATAATGGGTGGGAATAAGTGAAGAGCTAAAGACTTGCACTTTGAGGAGCAAACTGGGACCTCAGCTTGGAGCTAGTGATGGTCAAGGGATAAAAAAAGCCCCTGAACTCATTCCCAACTTGTTCTCTTCCCCCTCCCTACTCCAGTCTTTTAATTAAGTATCTGTCTGTGCTAATTGATCATTTCTTCTATTAAATTTTCAGCTCCTCCAGTAGCAGTTTTAATTGCATCTAGGAAGGAGTGCCCCTTTACTGCTGGGCGCTGTCAAGATGTGGCCAGACTTCCTTAACCCCATCTGTGGGCTCAGCAGCTGTGACAAAGAGCACCATTATCTGTGCTTTGCTTATCAGGAGCTTCCCACATTCACCATGTCTTCACGGAGTCTTAGGACGGCAAGCACAATCATCCACTCCATGGTCTTCCATGGGACTAACTCCTAAATACGTATGCACAGGACTGTAGCTCCAATTTCTGGAACTCTGTTTGCATGGCCGGAACCAGCAGTTGGCATAGTAGGGTCAAAGCCGAGTGGCGGGAGGAACTATCAGGAAACCCCTCTGGTGTGCGATTCTGTCACCACTCTCATCCTCCACAGGTGTCCCCCAGGAAGCTCACTGTGCAAAGATCAACTGGCTACCATAATTTAAGACTGCAACACATGGACAAGGGACTAAACTGCTGGAAAAGCAATGGGATTAACTTCGGAGTAAACATACATAGGATTGCATGGCAACAGAAAACAAATTGGGTTGAATGTTGGTAATCGATTGCCTTTGAACCCTGATCCAAATATTTCTGGTGACCATTCCAATATTCATTATGTAATCTGCCTGCATGTCACACCTGTGAGGTCATACTCTCCCAGGATCCCCACTTGGGCCTATTCATTCTTTGTTCTTCTGACCTATGTTCATAGCAAGCTACTCCACTTTTCATGGCCATCTATCTCCATTCTTAGGTAAGTCCAAAGAGAATCAGTGGTTTATGCAAGGTTAAAGGATCACAAGCCTTATGTTACATAGTGAATATCCATGTATGAAAAGGGTGGGGGGTCCTTCAACCTTGAATGATAATATGGAGAACATTGAAGAAATGGAGGCAAACGCAGGACAGCCAAAACGTGCAGAAGCAAATGGATTTCCCCAGGGATATCTGGCTAGAGATGGGAAGAAGGATTTGAAGATGGAATTTTTAAGCAGGAGGAGAGCCCCCTCACTTTCAACACTGAGCTTTACTACCTTCCTCTCCTATTCTTCCATCGACCCCAAATCTTCCTTAATTGAGTTCCCTGCATCCCCTTTTCCTCTCTTGGATTTTATCATCCCTTCTTCTCTGTTCCTGGAAGTAACTTTCTCTCTTCTTACCAGTCTCCAGCTCTTCTCCCTCTCCTTTTTTCCACTTTTGCCTTCATCCCACTGCAATTTCCCTCCATCTCCCCCACCCACCCATTCACCCCCCGCCGCTTCTCGACAGCCGAAAGTCCCAATCAATCAATGAGCCAAGGATGTTATCAATAACCTAGAAGATGGATAAAGCCGCACGTCTTGATTACAATCCCTGTCTGCCGCACTTTAATTAACACTTTAGTTAATTAGTTCGGGACCATTTACGAGTAAAATGTTTTTATTAGGGAATTTGCATGATGGCGCCATTTGATGAATTGATGTGTTACCCAAACTATCCGACTGTTCTTAATAGATAATAAACAGGAATCAATCAGCCAGTGCCGACCGAGCCTCCCACGACGGCGCATCGTCTCCACTCATTAAGACAGGGTGACGAACAAAGTTTCCTTCCTTCCCAGCCTGTGGGAAAGCATCAGGACACGTCCCCAGATCCGCACTCAAAGAGAGGACAGGCTCCGACCGTAGGAAGGGCCATTCGTGTTGAGGTTGTTTGCCAGCAGCCCAGGTTCAAAGGACATCTGCGAAAGTATGTGGTCAAGCACAGGAATGTTTGGGTAGCTGCTAGTGCACCCTAGAGCTGCTCTTCCTCTTGACCAACCTGCCTCTCACCTGCCCAGACGGACATGGAGGTGGGAAGGAGAAACATGGAAACAAAGCAGCGGGTGACAGTGGAACGGAGAAGGTAGATTCCCTGAGGGAGGCGCTAATTGAGGGTCTCTTGCCCAAGAGTCCACACAAACCTTGGGGCTGGCAGACTAGTGGCACTAGTGTGGTTGTGTCACCCTCTCTTCCGACGCTTGCACGAGATCCTGGGCCAGCAACGAATGGGAGTAGGGACTCCCTTCTGCTGTTCCTGGCCTGGCCAGTCCGTTCCCCAGGGGATTTTGCTCGGGAAAGACAGTGCTGGTAAAACCTTACCAAGGAGGCTGCTCACATCTAGGCATGCAAAGTTCATTCATCAACAGCCCATCGAAAAGGGTTGTATTCACAGCTCCCACTCTGGTCTTCTGCAGGCACTGGCCTGGAGAAGCCAGTTCCCATATTGGGAACTGGGGACTTGGTGCCACCTCGAGTTCTCAGGCCACCTCCTCTTCCACAGTGGGACAGAAGAACATAAGAGGAGCCTTGCTCTTCACACCAGTGACCCAGCCCTGTAAGTGCCAGCCAACTGCCTGTGGGAAGTGCATAAGTGAGACCTGAGTGCCATCGCACCCTCTTACCCATGGTCCCCAGCTTCTGGTGTATGCAGGCATATTGCCTGATCCTGGGGGTTGCAAAGCCAGGCTGAGTAGCTATTGACAATCTTCTCCTCCAAGAATTCATCCAGCCACCCTTTAAAGCTGTTCAAATTGGAGGCCATCACTTCATTTCACGGAAGTGAATTCCATAAGTTAATAATTCCATAATTCTGTGTGTTTTATCTGCCCTAAATCTTCCACCAGCCAGCTTCATGGGATGTCTCCTTTGGGTTCTACTATTATGAAGGAGGAAGAAAAATGTCTCTTCTTATCTACTTTCTCCACACAATGCATAATTTTGTGTATTACATCTCCCTTTATTTGCCTTTTCTCTAAGCCAAACAATCACAGCTACTGTACCTTGAACATTTGGGCTGCCCCTTTCTGCTCTTGCCCCAACTCTGCCCCATCCTTCTTTGGGTGCCCTGACAAGAGCCCTGTAGACCATGGCGAGTGTGGCTGGACCATAGACTTTCATAAGGCAAATATGACATTGGCAATTCTGTGATCTGCCAACAGAAGAACTTGCCTTTCCCCAGGGTGTCAAAACGTCAGGCCTGCAGGCCAAATCTGACCCTCTGGAGTTTCCCGAGTTCTTCTGGTCCCTGGTCCTTTCCCTCAAACAGTCCAAGCAATCTCTCTCTGCACATGGGATGAGACCTGTGTCTCTATTGTGCACCCTCTGCCCCCTTTACATAGCGTTCCATGATTGTGAACCTAGTCTGGGGACCTCTCAGCACTGTGGATAGCTCATATACACAGGATAAAAGCTGTAATGGATAAGGAGCCCCACTAAGGAGTCCTCACCCCCACCCCTCTCCAAGGAATTAAGCATGACTCTTTTCCAGCCTGACCTAGAGATGCCAGGGACTTGCTGAAATGTGGATTACCATGTTGTCTTCTGAACACAGCCATAATAAGAAACCATGATGAGCAACCCACAGTTCACAACCCGCGAACAAACCAAGGGTTCTCTTCATGGGTTGTTCATGGTTAGCAAACCATGACTTATTAGGACAGCTAGGTTCAGCGAAGCCACAACCCACACTGAACCTTTGAGTATAAGTTGTTGTGCTGTCTGAATGTAACCTCTGCCTTCCACCACTGGCAGGCACCCGATTACAACAGAGGAAGTGGGGACCTCTTCAGTGCAGAACTGCGCTGACCCTCAGAGCCGAGTTCCGTTTCAGAAGAGCTTTCTGGCACCAATGTTGCAGAGGACAAAAGGCAGAAAGGACAGAGCCAAAACTAAAATAGGAGACACAGTACCAACATAATGCAGCTCAACAGGTCCTACTGCCGGTCGCTAAGACGTTGCTTTGATTCAGGCCGCAGGCTGTGCTTTTCCTACCCAGTTCGCCACACTCTTCTCACCTGGTCACCTGTGGTAAGAAAGAATCGTTCATACCCAGGTGAACAAGCAGGAAAGTCCAGAGTTCCCCTCACCTTCCTTTCAGAACAAACATTATTAGCATACAGCACACACAGCGCTGGCCAGCGCTGGCTTGCATGGACTAGTAACTTTGTGCAGACATCTTTATGAAGCTGCAGTGATCTTTCTGCATGTCGATCTTTCTGAGGTGGTTCTGCCCATGCAACAGAATGAGATGGTACAATCCAGAGGTGGCGGAAGGGGCTATAACATGCCAGGCTGCACAGTAGTGTATGCACGGAGTCAGGCTGGCTCAGATGCGGACAAGCCTTTCCATGCTGTCCTTTCAACAAGATCGTCAGTTCAAAGACCCTAACGGGATGCAATTCATACGTGTCTCCAGTTCATAAGTTACTTCCCATAAACAGGGCCAGCCCTATCATGAGGCTGAGTAAGGCAGCCAGCTCAGGTGCCAGAGTGGAAGGGGTGGCGAATGGCATCGCCCCCACCAGGAGGGCCTGCCTCCTCCCATAGTCCTCTGGAGAGCCTGACAGTGGCTGTCCTGCTGCAGCCTTGGATGGAGCAAGAGAGCAGCTTGCACAGGGTGGCCCACCCCGTTTCTCTTTACCTTCGCTGGCCAGAAGAAGCAGCCACGAGGCTGTGAGATCCAGCAACGCTCTTGCAAGAGCCCTATGTGCAAGAAGGAAAGGTGCAAGGTGGCAGGAGCGTTCTGGACCCAGGCAGTGAGGGACCTTGAGCTGGGACAGGGCACAAGTCAACCCATTCTACACACCTGACTTGCACTGCGGCTTCAGACAGAAGGCAAGGGAGACGCCCTTTCCCCCTGTATGGCCACAAACTGCGGGAAGCTCAGCCAATCACAAAACCTTCCTCACATGTTCACACAATTGCACAAGTGTCATATCGAGCGTGCAATCTTGTGAGGGTCTCTTATTATTACTTTGATTGATCAGAGAGTGGGGTTACAGGCAGACGGGCTCTTGCCCCTCGACTGCTCTGTAAAAGAGAGGGTGTTTTTGCAGACAGCTTGCCAGAAAAGAACGAGGAAAGTTCTACCTGCCAAAACGCCTCTTCTGCACATTTATTAATGATAAAACAAGTGTGGCTCATTTGTCAACCAGAGCTTGTAAATGAGCTTTTAATAGGGACTTCTAAGGCAAATTTTAGCACCGGGATTTCACAGGCCACGTTCCAGGGCTGGGAGAATGTGCAAGGGGATGAATCCGAACAGGCCAGTGTACTTTGAGCTCCGATAGTCAATGACGGAGCTCCAGGAGAGGCGGCTGGAGGAAAGGGGGCGGGGCCAGGGGAGAGGGGCCTGCAGATTTGGCCCACCAGCCCGAGGATCAGCACCCCGCCTTAGCCTGTGATGGCGCTGATCTCTGGGTACCGAGCTGCCTTGAAAGGCGCACAAGCAAGCCGGCAGTCTTGCTGCGTTGGGTTGACCACCGTTCGCAGCAGCGTGCTCGGAATTTGGAATGTGATTCGGCCTTGCCCTTCGTGTTGTCCACCGGCCTGGAAAAAAGCAGGATTGGATCATTCCAGTCTAAGAGGCTGGATATGTGGGAAGAGCAGCAGGAAAGACCCAGGACAGCACAAAGGCAAGCCTGCCCACCAACTCAGTGCTGCAAAGGAAAACACTGCGAAGCAGCAACGGCGGGGGGTTCCAAAGCTGGCAAGCCCGCTTGCCCCAGAGGTCCGCGAGAAGCCCGGTTCTCTGACATCCCTGCCTCCCTCTCTCTTTTCTGCCCTGGACGCAGCTCCCCTTCCCTCAGACTCTAGATCCTTGTGCGAGGAGCGCCATCATGTGGCCATCGGTGTTCATTGCATGGGGTGTGGACCAAACTCTGGCTTAGAAGGGGCAGATAGAACCAGCTGGGCAGAAACATCTCCAGAAAGTGAGGATTTTAGAAATCGGTGTGCTGCATGGGGAATTCTGCCAGATTTTAGGGTTACCTTCCAGGCCGGAAGGGACAGCTCACACCCTTCTATTCCCAGTCCTGGAAGGATCTTCGGGGGGAATCGCAGCAGTGACTTCATAGCTGGGTTCCCTTCTCTCCCCCATATGCTCTTTTGCACAGGATTCGTCATCTTTGATAAGCCTGTACACACATTTGGGCCTACTATAGCAAGCCCGGGGAGCGGAGTATTTTGCCACCTACTCCGATTTGGTAAAGCGTATGCTGCGTGGGTGCAGGGTGGTCCCCACGTTTTGGAGGGTGCTGCTGCAAGGCGCCCCCCCCCCGGAGATTCCTCCTTCAGGCTGTGATCACAGAGGGGGCCCCAGCTGCTTTTACTCCTCACCTCTTTCTTACGGCTGCGACCACATGCTTGCTTGCTGCTGCGTCTCCTTTCGGCCCCTGCATTATCTGGCCAGCAAGAGAAGCAGTTGCAACCCTGAAGAAGGTTTTTGATGGCGGGCCCCTGTCTGGACAGGAACTCTTGGCAAGGGCCAGACTTTACCTACCTACTCCGATGTCTGCCCTGGTCGTGAGGGTTCAAGGCCCTGCCCTCGCCTTCCTTCTCCAATCCAGTGCGCCCCAAACAAGTTGGACCACAACCCCCATCCTCTCCAGCCAAGTGGTCAGTGGATGATAGGACTTGTAGTCATGCACATCTGGAGGGCCCAGGTTTGAGAAGGCTCCCTTAAGGTGCACAGCCAAAGATCAATGGAGAACGGACCAGCCGAAAAGCAACACTCTGGAGCCCTAAATTTCTGCCTACGGGCCTCAAAAGGAAAAACATGCCATCCTTGACTGCTTTTCTTTTGGTCAGCTGGCAACCCAAGCAGAAATTTATTTTCATAGTTTAAGAAATCATATTCACTGGGCCTCTCTCGCGGCTGGGGGCATCTGCCATCCCTGCTTTTCCCCCCCTTCTCCAAATGCTTCATTATTCTATATATGTTTTTCAGAGGTTCAGAAAAAACCTCCCGATAGAAGTTGGTTGTAAAACCAGCTGGGCCTCAGGCTTTTCTTTTTAACATGCTGTTTTCTTTACAGCTTTGCTTATTTCATGTTCTAAAACTGGCTTCCCCCCTTCTTGTGCTCCATCTCCGAGATGGATCCCTTGCAGTTATTTGCTAATGTCCTGCCTGGTTGTTTGTGCGTTTTCCCTGTTGCTGGAGTTTTAAAAGAGCACTTTTGTAGATTTGTGTGGAATGGTTTCTAGCTATGTACAAGTTCTAAATTTGCATCCTGATTGAGCCTTGAAGGCTCAGCATGGATCAAATAAAATAAGGAGGAGAGCGCCATTGAACATATGCAGAGTATCTGTCTCTCACCATCATTGCCCACATATTAAGCATGTCAGGTTACAGATCCCAGGACAGAGAATCTGCTCAAGACTGCGAATTAAAGAAAGAAAAGAAAATTGCTATCTTCTGAAAAGGTGCAATTCTGCAGCAACAAAAAACCTGAATGCTAATATTTCACCAGGCATTTCCCACAATATCTTGGCAACAATAGGATCTAGAAACTTACTCGCTCGCTCGCTCGCTCTCTCTCTCTCTCTCTCTCTCTCTCTCTTTTTTTTTAAACACCTGTAACACAGTCCCCTTCTCCCACAACCCTGTTCTGATGGTAGCATACATAAAGCCTCAGTAAGTTTGGCTTCAGGTGAGCTAGAACCTCAGGCATTTTTGGAATTAGGGAGAGTTGTAATTAGGGATGCCACCCAAGCACAATTAGCTGGTCCAGAATACAAATTAGTCCATTTCTTCAAGTCTGGATATTTTATGAAATGAGCGCTTTCCCACCCGCTGAAGCTCTTCTCTGGCTTGAAGGGAAAAAAAAAAAAGATTATGCCTATTACACCATCAATACCAAGGCCTGACCCATCTCTTCTGAAGGTTCAAGGTTCTCTCTTGGGAATATTTTATGGGACTGTTATCCCCTATCCAGGTCTGAACCCCACTCTTTCTCCTGGGTCATGCTTGGGAAGTGGGAGCAGCTGAATTCCCAGGCATACCCTCCACTACAGTTGACTCTATGAGGTGGGTGCAAAGGAGGTCCAATCAAACAATTCCAGGGAGTAAGATGCTGTTTCAGAGCCACACCTGCCATGGTATCAGCATTGTAAACTAGGAATGAGCTTTTAATAGGTGAGTTTCGTTCCCCCAACTCCACCCCTTGTGCAAAGCTTCAGAATTGAGAAAAGCTTACCTATCATTCCAGAGCACCAGGAGTCTAAATTCCTGGAATCAGTTCTTGCTGGGGCATAGGGAATAGCGGTTAGAGCAGGAGGACAGATTTGCAGCTATGGCCCCTCCAGGGACTTTTCCAGGCTCTGAAAATAGTCAGTAGGGTGGCCGTGTGCTCCATGAGACAGAGGACTGGAAGTAGCTTTTAGCCATCAGGACTAGTCACTCCTATTACCCTTTTCCTCTGCTTGAGAGACTGTTGAGTTCAGTTTGGAGGAAAGATCATGAGCCACAGAGGCCTTGCACTTCCCCATAAGCGTGTGCCCCTGGACTGCGGACTGAGCAGACAAGCACACGGATCCCCTGGGACGCTTCCAGGTGAGGCTTTGATGGGGCAAGGCCTTGCTCCATTCACTGCATTGTTAAGTGTCCTCTTCCCCCGGGACATTCCTGTGTTTTCCCACTGCTGTGCCTGGCTTTTCACTTACTGCAGCAAACCTGTTAAGGAGAAAAAGATGGAAAAGTTGCACTTTGCCGGCAAAGTAACACTAGTAGTTTTCCACCTGGGAGCAACACAGGTGGGGGAGATACACTGTCGGTCTATTTAAGAACATTCTCTCTGAACTTGCAACTCTATGTGTATTTGATTAGTTAATTTCTGCACCACCCAATAGCCAAAGCTCTCTGGCAGAGGCAGAGATTGGCAAAATTGGCAAATTTGAAACAAAGTTCTTTCTTCTCTTTTGGGCAAACCCACAAGTGGCCACCCTAAAAGCTGCCAAGTGGTAACAGTAAGAGGAAACCAGCTTGAAACCCCACGTGTTCACACCTACTTCTACTGGCATTCAATTGCTTCTGCATTTCCTTTAAAAACAACCTCTTGTTTATCCAGTCTCCCGAATGCCAGTTCTGTTGCCCCTTCTGCTTCTGTTACCTCCCGGGTTGCCAACTTTTTAAATGGCCACGCTCCCAGTCATGCCACCCTACCCACGAACACGCAACATTTGAGCAGGTGCCACTCCTCCAGGGAAGGTGCTAACAAGGACGGGGGAGCTTGGCCCCATTCCTTTTCCATGCACTGGGTTGCAGCTCAAGGCACAGGAGCAGCACCAGCTGAAAAGGTGGCAACCCTCCCTCGGCTTCTGCCAGGACAGTCCGCAGACGGAACCACTGCACAGGGAGGGCAAAATTTAGAACGACACCTGCAAGAAAAATGGCCCATTGTTCTTGAAGCAGAGGAATGATCGAGTGGGGAACAAGGGGTTGGGGACATCTGATGCATTACGGGATCTGCTTAAAGGGCCATCCGTTTCTCCGATCCTGGCGGGATTTGAGGGATGGATGGAGAATTGAAGGGGGAGCAAATGGCTAGCAATAAGCCATTGATCAGCTACAGGCGGGCTGGAGACAGGCTCTTAAAGGAAGGGGGAAAGGTGGGGAGAGAGGCTCTGCCCAGGTAAAGAGAGAGAAGCCAGAAGGGTTGTGGGAGGCACAGGGAGAGGGAGGGCAGAACGGAGGCAGCCCTGGCACAAAGGGCTCAGGCTGCTCAGGAGTGCAGGGCCTCTTCCAGCCCAAGGCCGAATCCTGTTCCCCAAAAGCTCTGGGGCCACATTCCAGTTCTGGCAGGCCAGGTAGTGAAAATGCCCGTCTTACTTTAGAGCTCTGGCTGCTGCGCTTAAGCATTTGGAGAGATATTTCAACCTTTTAGCGTGGTGGCAGTGGGGAGGAAAGACACAAAAACTGGGAAACTACCAAATGACCGATCCTTGCAGGAAAGGGGGCAGGGCCAGCGCACCTGAGGAGACCCAGCGGGCCAGGCTGGGAGACCAGGTGGGTCGGATTTGGTCCTCCAGCTTGAGCTTCTGTGTCTCCGGTCTATGAAAACTTTGCCTCCTGCAGTGTGACATCTAAGGTAAGCCGCAAGGGCAGGGTGCTGGAGACCATCCCTGCGATGGTCACGGTGGTCTCCCTCTTGGCCCGGCCTACCTTGCACTGTTGCTAAGAAGACCAGCCTCCAGATGGGAGTCATTGCAGCCTGAGTTTCTTGGCCTGGGCAAAACATAGTCAAGTTCAGCATTAGCATTAACAACAGCATTAACTTTTTTTTTTTTTTTGAAAGAGAGGCTGCAGCCCTGAAACACATCAAGCTCTAAGTCCAAGGTGACTGCCATAGGCGCGGACTTTCTGCTTGAGCAACCAAAACCAATCCTTTGGACTTTTCTGAGATTAAGGACGCGGCTGCTCCAGGATGTGGTCTTTTTTCCCTTGCATGGAGGCAGCACTTAGAGTGACTATTTAAAGCAGAGTCATCTCTTTGAAGAGGTTGCCAGTCCACATCTCGTTGGAAGTAAAAGAGCCAAAAGGGGAGTTTAGAGCAACAGGCAAGGAAGCCGCCCATCCCCAACAACGACCTCGGCATCATCAGACGGGGCAAACACGCAAGAGCATTTAGTCAGTCCTCGCTACTATGCTGAGAGTGCTTATATTTCTCTTTAAATCATCCTTATTTCCGCTTTTGCCCCTCTGCAGATAAATTTGCATATGCAAATATTGTGCAAAGTGCAGGGTCCCTTTTTGATGACGTATAACTGGTCATGCATGCTGGTGGTTCCTCTTGCTTATGTGGCCTCCACCTGGACCTTCACACCTGGCCTCCAAGTTCACTCGTGGTGAAAGACACTCCCACATCAGGATCCGACTGTCCCATTCCACGACATCTGTGCACCACGACTCCAAGACACGTTTGCTTAACAGAGTGGCCCGTTTGCCCTTTGGGGAACTAACATGATGGCGCTGCCTCCTTGCAGGGAACCTCTTGATGACTAAGTTCAGACAACGTGAGAATCCACATTCAGGGGCTGAGTGGGTGTTGTCGTTGAAATGTGACCTGCCAGCCAAGATAACGAGCCATGGTGCACAAGCCACAGTTCGCAGCCCAGCAACAAGCCATGGGTTCTCTTCATGGGTTGTTCATGGTTAACAAGCCACAGCTTGTTAGTGCTGCTGGGTTCAGACAATGCAATAACAATTACCCGTGGTGCAAGCACAACCCACATCCAACCCCTATTCAACCTGAGTGTGTTGTTTGAACCCAGTCAGCATGTCTGGAGCTGTCCGGGCCCTGCAGCTCTTGCTAACGCTAAGCGAGTATAGAAGGGAAGGGCTTTGGCTCCACAGATCACTGTCTTCAAACGAAACGGGCCAAGCTAATATACAGCATTTTTATGCTACACAACCAGCACGCAGCCAACGCCACGAGCAAGGAAGGGCCTGAGCCTGGGCCAGACACTGCTTAGAAGGAAGGCATTCAACTCTCCTCTCTTTTCTATCAAACACACACAACTGACTTCTGATTTTTTCATTTCTCTTCTTGTTTCATCCATCCCTCCCTTGGGGCCTGCTGTATCCAACCCATCCTTTGCCTTCCTCTTCTTTCTCCTCTATTTTTAGCCATCGACTCGTTTTTATTTTTTTTATATATATATATATATATATATATATATATCTCCCTCCCTTCTCTTCTTTCTAAACACTTCCTCCCTCCTTTCGGGAGCACCACACTCCCCCGAGCGTTATGACTTCATCCCGGCGCGGGCTGCAGGCAAGGAGAAATAAATCTTCATAAAGGCTGGGTTGTGATTAATCCGAGGGCCAAGGCTCGAGAGCGGGACCTTTCCCATTAGTGGATAATGGGAAGATGGAAAGCTCCTGTCGCCGCCACTAGCTGCCCGTCATTTGTTCCACTTTGCAGTCCATTTGGCGGGGAGAGTACAAGGCACTCCATCAAAAATATTTTCAGAGTTAATTTCCGTCCCTTAATCTGCTTGATTCTTATTTTGTATCGAATGGCAGAATCGATTTTCGTGGCGACTAAATTAAATAAGGGCTCTTTTCATGCATGGGGGAGCCCGGGAGCTAAGGGGAGAGGGGGAGAGTGCGCATGAGGAAGAATTAGAAAAGAGGAGAAAGAGGGGGGGGGAAGATGCTCAGACACATGGAGGGATAAATAGGACCTGGGGGTGCAGGGAGGGGAAAAAGCCTAATTTCAAACCCATGAACCACCCTTTCCCCATCTGTCGGCATTCACACACCAAGGTGGGCTGAGATATATGCATTCACACAGCCATCCGGTGCTTGTCCTTCTGGAAACACAGACTGGAGTCTGTCCTTCCTCTACTGACATTTTAAATTTAGCTTTGCAAGGACTGGGGGTAGTGAAAATGAAGAAAGTTAGAAACTGCAGGCTGATTACGGTTATTATTTCCTCTTTTGTGGTAAGGCTGCTAACTTTTTGCATTCACCCTGTGCCCATGAGGTCGCTCTAAGCAGGGCAAGAGAGAACCTGAGCGATCTTGGATACATCCACTCGGAATTATGTCCCATTGAGTTCCATGGGTCTTTTTCCAGAAAGTTGCCATGGAAGTAAACCTTTCTCCACCCCTTTTCTCCATGCTAGGAAAAGCTTCAGCTCGCGCACACACACAAGCCAGAAAGCTATTGAAAGAACCGGAGCAAAGCCAAAGAACGGCAGCAGCCCTTCTTGGAATGCAATCAACTGGACACACATTTCTGATTTGGGAATGTCCCGGGGGGACATTATGGAGAGGTGGTGGATCTGAGCAGGGCCTTTCTCTGAGTGTCCAGAGCATATACTTTAATCCAGCCCTAATAAATGGCATGAAAGTTAGATGAGGAGAGCTCTCTCCCCCAGGATGTGACCGGAGGAGCAGAGAGGCCTGGGTCAGATCGAAAGCAGAAGAAGAGACGGGTGGCGGGAGCCGTGCCTAAGTGCGCAAGCAGGCATTTGCGGATGCGCAACTGCGTGCCCGCCGTGTGCGCATCAAGTGCAAGTGGCACTCACTGTCCCCCCTATCAGAGCCTTCCATGTTCATTTCATTGTCCATTCTTCTTCCGTTGTCAGATGAGCTCAGATCACCCCCCCTTCTCCTTGCCCGCTCTGTGTGGCCCCACAGGGAGCACGGAGTGCCGTTCCCCTTCCTTCTGGATCACCATAACCCTTTTGCCCAGCCAAAGAGAGAGTTCATTTATTCAAGCTAGAGCCTGGCAATTCATTTATCTCTTTTTGCAGCTCTGACAGTTTGACATGCCTTTGGTTTTCACCGATACCACGCGCCCTGCCCCAACTCCCATTCATCCTCCAAGCCTCTCCATCTGCCACCCCGTCCACTGAAGCAGAATGTCTAATAGGCCACAATCTATACCAGTCTTCCTCAGATCGGTGCCCTTCATTGTGTTGGACTGCAACTCCCATAATTCCCCCACCTGGGCCATGGCTTGCACTTCAAAAATTGTTCTGCACGTGTGTGATTTGCCATGGTTTAAAAAAGCCATGGTGGGCAGCACTGACCATGCAAACAATCTAACTGTCTGTTCGATGATAAGCAAATAGGGCTGGGTCCAGGTTTAATCAGACCCTGAACAGTCCCACTGAAACCACAAGGGACATAAATCTCACCAATTTCAGCGAGTCTGCTCTAAGTTAGGAATGGTAGAGAAATCTATTCCATTTGGATTTCAGTATGAGCTTAACAAATTTATATTACTTCAATCCAAACATAACCAGAATGCAGTCAGATGTCAAATCCTTATTTTTTTTTTTAAGTTGGTAATGCAATTTGCAAGCAAAATCCAAAGAAAATCTGTACACATGAAACAGTATCTTGAAAAGTTGTGTACTCAAAGAGAAACGTACACAATAACACGAGGGAAATAGTCACTTAAAATATGTACATTTGAGAAATACCAATAAACATGCACATGGTTTGAACGCCACGCACACAATCCATATTTTTCTGCAGACTAAAAAGGAAAAAAATGCTCTCTAATGCAGCAATGGGCCAGAAACAAACTTAGAAGTAGAAAATTGAGCGCCAGAGCAAAATTAGGTTTGACAGATTCACCCAGCTTTTCTCTAAATACGATTATGGCCAGGTCCACCCCATGGAGAGCATGGGAAAATAATTTCCCAGCCCAGTGTACTTTCTGAAATGGCTCTTTAAATATACAAATCCAAAAGCAGCAAACAACTTCTATTTGCATCATTCGGATGACCAACCAGCCTTCTCAAAATCTATATGAGTCGAGTCCAGAGTCCAAGGGGTGTGTGTGTGTGTGTGTGTGTGTGGAGGGGGGGCAGGTAGGTGTGTGTATACAGAGACTGACCTACAAATATCGACAACTCCAGAATGCAGGGCAATAGCGATGGGCTTTTTGCTCTGAAACGGTGGCACTGCTCTTCTCCAGGAGGGAGAGAATTCCTGGACAGAAGAAATGCTGACTTCCAAGGAGAGCAAATTTTTTGTGAGCTGTCTCCCCACTCTTTCATGAGCGAGATTTTAACGGATAACTTTCCATTTTCTCTTTCCTGTATGGCAGCCTTCTTCAACTCCAGGTGATTTGAACTCCAACTCCCATCATGCCCAGGCTGGGGCTGATGGGAATTGGGATCCATTGTGCCTTGTGGCCGCCAGGTTGACAAAGCTTGAGGCAGCATGCATTAGCCTTCCCACATTTTCTCCCCCAGCAACCCTTTGAGGTTAGGCTATGCGAGAGTAATTGGCCTAAGATCAGTTACCAAGCTTTTTTTTTGCATTCGGGGGGATTTGAGCCGTACTCTGCCAAGTCCTAGCAGGACCCTCAAAGCACAATTCCTTTCAGGATCAGGATCTGCCGGCACATCTTTGGGATCTGTAGATACTGAAGCTGGCCACCGAAAGAGAAGGAAGGACTCACTGGAGAAGACCCTGATGCTGGGAGCGATTGAAGGCTAGATGGAGTCACTGGGCCAGGGGGTGTGGGCCTGGGTGGACTCTGAGGGATGGTGGAGGACAGGAGAGCCTGGAGGAATATTATAAGATTGGTTGCGAGTGCTTTTTTAACCTCTGCCGTGGCTGGCCAGCTGTGTGCTGTCTGCTCATCTCTCAGCCCTCTCATTCCTCACTTGCAAAGCAGAAATATTAACGGCTTGCCTTTGAGCAGGTGAGCTTCTTCTATGGTTTTGCATCAAAATCCAGATCTGTAGCAGTCGCAAGGCAGAGCTGCATTTGTATGCCACGCAACTTATCCGTGACACAAGCAGCGCCGTCAATGGCACACACAGTTACTTTCCATGCATCTGTTTATTTTAATTGTCATGGGGTAAAACCAGGATCAAGCCTCAGGGCACAACAAGTAACTTGGCAAGACAGGCCCAGACCAGCGGTAGGACCAGAACCAGGTGCGAGTCAAGCGGCAGCTGAAGGCAAGACTTGAATCAGGATCAGGACCATCAAGCAGCCACCGCTCAGACCTATATTATTCTGGCAAATATCTGTGAGGATTATATACATATGAGGAATATATACACAGATATATATCGGTGAGGAAACAGCAATATATAAGTAGTCTGAAGAAATCTAGGTTGTCATGGCAGGAATAGCATGAGGAAGATAATTTCGGGTAAGCATCATGTAATGCAGGAGTGACAGAGCCCCTTAAAAAGCCAGGTGTAGATCCAGCCAGGTGTAGATCCAGCCCAGGTGCCAATGCATGGAGAGATGTGTCAGGGTACTCTTGACACTACCTTGGCAGCAGCCCAGGCTGGCACACGGGTCACCTGGTCACAGTCCGCCCACTATGGTGAGAAGTGCTGTGTTTCTATTTAAATTACAGCGCTTATTTCTGAATTTTCATTTACACGGGTTAGTTAGCTTGTATGCCGTACGGTTTCCTCTTTTGCCCCCCTTTCTTGGTAATGCCTCTTTTTTTCCTGCATTGTGTACCTGGCCACCTCAGTTACAGGTATGCTTGCACTAAGGTGGGTAAACTTTAATCAGTGAGTCAGAGGGAAATAATGTACAGAAGAAACACTGGCCGATCTCAAGACGCACGTTGCCCATAGCACAAGCATTCTGGCCTTAGGCAAGCCAATTGAACACACGTGGAATGATCCGTGGGTTTTAAAGAGAACCTCGTCCTGACCTAAGCTACAGAAACCAGTCCTTCTCCCCACAATCTCCCGATGATGTTTCATTGCTCTGGAATGGCCTTCCTAGCCCCATGACTAGGTATCCTTGGAGCTCAAAACGATGGTTAATATTGTCATTTCTCATGTCAGATTCTTGGCCTCTTCTCCATGGAGAACGTCCGCTTTACAACAGCTCTTACCCAGAATCACACTTGCCCCCTGTTGTATCACTCTCACCTCCCAATTAATCACCTTCCACCTCTTCTCCCCCACCTTGACAGCATTCCCTCCACCCAGGCAGCTGCTGTTTCCCTGCCTTTCCCCGCACTGCTTCCCCGCCCTTCCAACTAAGTGTACATAACAGGCCACAGCAAAACGACACCCGGGTGATTTCTTTACTTAAAGACTTCTGGTCAACACAAAAGCCGAAGCTCCAAGTGGAAAAACCAAGTAAGTGGCAGCGGGGGATGGGACATAGAAATATTCCCCACATGCTCTCCGGTGTTTGGGGTGGGGGGTGCACATAATGGGGGTGGGGGCTTCATCAAGCTGTTCTGTGGTACCCTCCAAACCGCTGTGCATACTCTGCATAGCAAATGCAAGCACCTTTTCCCAGTTTTCCCATAGGAAACCTATTTCCACATCACCCTGCTAAGTCTTGAGGAAAACCCTTGTATGTTATTGGAGGGGGGGGTGGGGGGGCAGGGGCAGATGGCAGCATTGGAGGATCGACTTTGTGTTTTACAAGAACCCCAAGATCCCCCACGTGGAGCCTGGAGCCCAGCACAAAAGACATCTACTTAATATTTAATAAATCCGAGCTAGAGGATTTGTTTGGAGTACCAGAACTGAGGAGCTCTGGAGCTCACAGTTTTCCACCCAAAAAAATCTATTTCTGTTTACCCCAAGATTCCCCTTGTCAAGCAGTAGAATTTAGGGCAAAGAGGAAAGTCAATGTGTTGCTTTTGTTAAATATTTGGGAGCCAGAATTCCTTGCTGTACGACTGTGAACCAACTCAGGATCTACCTTCGACGTACCCCTGCAGAGGTGAGCCGAACCTCATGACAGGTCTCAGAGTGACTTGAAGGATTGTTCCTGGTTGTTTAACAAGGGGAGCAGCGAAATAGCTCCCCATTCCTAGCAGCTTCTATAAATTATTCAGCTGAAACAAAGAAAGGAAGTGTGTTTTTGTACAGAAGGGCTGTGTGTTCCACCAAGTCCACCACTGAAAATTAACTCCTGAATACTGCATTCTGTAATTCCAAGTGCACGTCTTTCGCCCCAAGCTGCAGCTGGTGGATCTCACGGTTCTAGCAGACCTGCAGGCTCTCTGGAGAGGTTTCTGGGGCATGCTTAGTTCACAGAAGTTGTGGGCTATGCATGGAGAGCTTCACAACTGTAGCCGATCCGCTGTTCACCCCCAGCTGCTACACACCGGAGAAAGTTATGCGCTGTGAGGGCACATTCCGTGTTTGCCGTTAGTGAAGAAGCCACGACGAGGTTCCATGGAGGAAGCCTCAGCTATGGGTCCCTGGAAATTTGGGTCACAGTTTGGATACCAAATCCTTGCTCTGTTGGCACTCAATGTTCTTTGCCTGCTGTCCGAAGCTGCTTTCTTCATTTTGCTGGCTTGTGAAACAGGAAGGCCAATGCATTGGAGCTGCAACTGAACGGCAGGTGTTGGGCAGTGGAAACCAAACCATCTCCCACTCGGCTTCATTTTCATGTAAAACATCTGAGTCAAAAGGGTGAAGAAGAGTGTTTGAGTGATGCCACATCAGCACGAAGTTCTTGGTCAGCTGAGAACCAGTGTGGCAGAGCAGTGAAAGTGTTGCACTGCTGGGTCCTAGTTCCGCAAAGCCGCAAAGTTCACTGGTGAGATTCAGGTTCCCCTCTATTCGGCACTAGTTAGGCCCCATCTCAGGTATTGTGTCCAGAAGGTTGGATTCTGTGTGACTTCCAGGTTCTGCAGAGCATCTGGGCAAAGCAGTCCCCATGGGGGTCCAGACCCATGGCAGCCCCTCCAAGGTGACGCCGGGTCACTTTGAAGGACTGTCAGTAGCTGTCAACATGGCTTGACAGCTGAGTTGTGTGATCTCGGGGTGGGGGGGTAGAGTTTAAAAAAAAAAAACCTTATTGCATGCCTGAAAATTGCTTATAATCACCAACCAGGTCCTCCTTGGACCTTGGAGGCAACTGGATGTGAGGGAGGAAGCAAATGGCTCATGGTGGGCGCACTGCCTGCCAGGCACAGCATGGCTGTTTTTCGGACAACCTCCCCACCGTGGTTTATTGTTGAGATGGAGCAGCACAATTTGCAAATATGCCCACAGTGTCCACTTGCCATCAAAGGCAGCACCCGGTCCAATGAATCACTGAGTGCACAAGGAAGCTCATTGCATAAATCTCTAAAAGGAGAACGATGATAGCCTATTGAACATACTAGAAGAGTACAGTAAATTTGTTTAAAAGTCATGTGGACTAGTCTCTTAAAAGTAACTTCCAGAGGCATGCAGCCTGATCAGCCTGCACTGTGCAGAAAGCTAGTTGCAATCGCCAGAAAACAAACCGTATTTCAAGCTAAAGCACATAACACCTGGAAGTAAGCTGTATTGAAATCAATGGGATTTACTTTCAAGTAAATGTTTTTAGGATTGGACTTCTAAGCTCATTGATTTCTGTGGAACCTGAGCACAGTTAAGTGCTTAATTCCCATTGATTTCAACAGGGCCTTCTCTCCCCTAAAGTCTTGGGGCAGCTTGGAGGATAACTCATTTATTGTGGCCTGAGGTTTTTCCCACTATAAGGAGATACATCTTCATGAATCCACATCTGCTGAAACGAGGTTACCAGCTGAGCAATTAAAGGCAAGGTGGCCGGAGCAGCGGGAGGGGGAACACTAGCTAGCCGTTCTGTTCTCTCTTGAACAGTGGCTCAGCATGCAAAGATCCACAGGCCCATGACCTTAAATTTGATCACCTGCTAATTGTCACCGATGAAACCTCTCTGTCAAAGTGACAGCCAGGCCTGATCAGGGGACAAGTGCATGCAGACTCTATCTGGCAATCCTTGGGAGAAGTTTGTGGTGGGATGAAAAGGGAATCAAAGGCTTGAAATGAACCCGCTTGTCTCTGGTTAGGTACCACAATGCATTCTAAGCCATAAACTGGAGAACTACCAGATATTTTTGCTTAGAATTTAGCAACATTTCTCTGTTTGAGATGCTAATCCACCCTTATCAGGTTGGAGCTTTTTTAGATGAGTGCAAATCATCTTTCAGCTGCATCGCTGCGCTGAGATCTGAGCAGACCTGAACTCTACAGAAACGGCATTCATTTCCCTGCTTTGCTGCTACAGAACCTCTAGGTGGCGCTGTGACTAACAGAATATTTTTATTTTATTTTTATTTATTTATTAACATATTTGTATGCCGCCCCTTGCACACAAGCCTCGGGGCAGCTCACAACAAACATAACACTAAAATCAATACACAATATTAAAAACTGCCCCATCTCAAGGTCAAGAATAGTGCAAATACACAAGAAGAAAGCGCTCTTTCTTTCTCTTTCCGAATTACATTCTGCATTTTCTTCACTCTTAAAAGCAAATGAACATACTGCAAGTCTAGTTAGACAAAGAAATGCTGGTTAGACAGAGAAGAGAAACTGGGGAGGAGGTTAACATTATCTAAAGGGCATGTAAACAGCCATAAGTAAGTATGACAAGCTCACAATAAATTTCTCATGTAGAAAAGTTTCAAGCGCCCACCAAATGTGTTGCATTGCAAATCCTGCCACGCAAATGCCATCATGATTGGGGATGATGGGGGTTGTAGTCCAACACATCCGGAGAGGGCCAAGTTGGAGAAAGCTACAATGTATAATGGTGGCTTTGAAGCACGGGAAGTTTTGACCTTGCTGCAGAAACTGTTCACAGGCTTTGAAGCTTAAAGACTGGCTCTTACGCCTATGCTGAGGGACTCAAAACTCATTACAACTACAGCGCCCATTCATTGCTTTTGTTCTAGGCCTGGTACCAACTTGCTTTCTCCGGAAAGGAAATTGCATTGGCTTTATCAGCAAACAAAACTCCTGATAAGAACGAAGGGCTGGATCCAACTTCTAGCCCCACCCTTTAGCTCTCCCCAGGGCTGCTGATCCCGCTGACTCCAGAGGAGTGACCCTGACTCAGCCATTCCTGGTCATGCACCCCATTTGCCCAAGAAAAATTCCAAGGGCTTAGCTTCTTTTCAACACAAAGAGCATTGGAAACACAGGAAGTCTTTAGCATGTTTGGCCTATCTACAAATATGGCTCCACCCTTTTCCTTTGACCATGACTGGTTTGGTGGTTGCCCTAGTTTTGCACAGACTCAGGGGCGGGGGAGTCCATTCTAAAAGGTTTGGCAGCGATAGTGTCTTCCGGAGGGGCTGCCTGGAACTTTGTGAACTTGAAGAAATATGGAGCCTTCACAATTCTCCTGCAGTGCAAAAGACTTGGGTGGCGGGGGAAGCAATTTCGGCCCTCCAAGTCTTTTCCCCTCACAGGGTGAGGAGGACAGGCTGGGGCAGCTGTCCCATGGTATTCTGGCAGAACCTTTCTTCCTGCTCCCCAACCCACCAGAAGGCTCTCCATCTTCAAGGTGGGTTGTCCAACCTTGGAACCTCAGCAGGTGCAGAGGGAACCCCACCTGCTACAAGGGTGGAGAAAGGGCATTCCAAATTCAGATCCCGGCTCCAACCAACCTTGGCGTGTTTTCAGAGCTGGGACTCCAGTCTCTCCTGTGACCATCTCGAAGATGCCCAGTTGTCATGGGGTGCACCCTAAAAGTTTTAAGCGAAAATATGTGAACTTTTAAAATGTTTTGGCCCTGTCCCTTCAGGCCTGTCCATACCGGAATGCATTCTCCAAGAGTTCCTCCGAGAGGGACTTTGTCCTTTGGGTTGAAAGAGATGCAGAGTCCCTACCATTTCAAATTCTCCTTTGAGAAGTACCTCTGATCCATGATGTTTTCCACTCGCAACACAGACTTCCTGCTAGTTGTGTCTCACTCAGTGCCTGTTCTTGCCTACTGCTGGTATAAGCAAATACAGCCGATAGGAAAGGAACAGTCATCAATGTGTAAGGAAAAGCCACTCCATTTGGCAACTGTTGCTAGAACAAAAATAGTATTTCCTGGTCAGATTAATTTGCCGTGAGGGTGTGACAGCTCCTTTCTCGCGCTGTGGATTATTGTCCTCTCGGGGCGTTTTCTTACAATGCGCAGCTCACGGCATTGTGTCAAGAAGGGCGTCTTTTTGGATTTTGCCTTTCCCTAACATTCTCACTCAGACTGGCTGGGTGCGAGGGGAATTGCTCTCCAGAATGGCCCTCGGAGAAAAGCTGGAGGGCTGGTCCACATGGACATGGCTCCTGCTACGAAGGAAGGGCGCTGAGGCCTTGCTCCAGCAAACGTGGGTGAACACAGCACAGAACAAACCAGCTGTCAGAGCAGGAGGCTCCACACCAGAGCAAGCAGCATCCCCCTCCAGCCCTAGCAGGACGCCATGAAGCAAAGGGAAGTTTTGAGGTGCCACAAGGATGGTAGCCGAGTAGAACTGAGCCAGGAAGCCCAGCCCTCCTGTGAATCACTGCTGGAAAGCAGCAAAGAGGGTCCCTGTTTGCATAACATGCGTGTGCTGACGTATATGCACAGATGCAAATGTATATATAAGCATTGCGATTTAAATAGCAGCAGAGCATAACTCACCATCGATGAGCCACTGTGCTGATGGTTCTTTATCCTTAAACTAGAAGTGGATAGATCAGCCTTTCAGAGAGGTGGCAGCTCTACAAAGAGAGGACTGGACTCGGTAAAGGAGTTCCACGTCGATCCTTTCAAGGAGAGGAGATGCGCAAGAACACAGCCTGTCCTTTCAAGAAGCTTTGGGCTACGCCAAGTACCTCCTCAGGGAGGGTACCCAGCTCTGTCCGGCAGGACTGGGGTTGACTGGGATTTCCTGCCTTAGGCAATAATAGGGCCGTGAATGGACATGATGGGAATATGGCAGAAAGGAAGGCCCCCGCCCTTCTCCTTGCACTGATAAAATAGGCAGTGACATTTTGGGTGGCTTGAAGACACACTTATGACCTGCTCACGTCTGTGCATCGTGTTGATGTTAAAAGCAATGGCGCTGGTAAAGAGACTGGCATCTCCAGAACTCGGAATAATGGCACGGCCAACTGGGGCAGGTGAAGACGAGGGTGAGGGCTGGATGGTGCTTCTTCCGTGCCATGTTGCACCGGGGGCTGGATCGGTGCTGGCATACGGGCATCTCACCATCTTTTTTCTCCCCTTTCCAGCAGCTGACATGGCCTATCAGTCTGAGGTTATTGTCAATGACCAGCCACAAGCCATGGGCACCAGCTACACCTTCAGCAGCCAGGGAAGCTGGAATTCAGACCTGTGTGACTGCTGTTCTGACATGGGCATTTGTGAGTAAGGGAGGGGGTGGCCATGCACGGGAAGCAGAGGGGCGGCTGATGAGATGCCTGTCCGCCAGGCAGCTGGCACCGAATCCATTGGGCGGGCGCACCCAATTTCTAGATCATCCACCTGTCACCACCGACTTTTCTCCACCTTCCTTGCTCAGAAAGGGGTTGTGTTCTTCAAATTAACAGAAAGGGCCACCCCAGCAAAAGGGAGGGAGCAAGGTGAAGGGCCTCTTCAGTGGCGGCCCCCATCATGAAGCAAGCGCCCCACTGAGGCCTGCCTGGTGCCAACTTTAGCATCTCTTCTGCAGCAGGTTAAGCCTGTCCTCTACCACAAGGCATTTAATTCATTTGCTATTATATTGAGACTTTGTCAGCTGCTTAAACAGGTCTTATTTTGATTTATTTTGTGTAAGTTATTGTACCTTTTAATATGGTTTTTCAATGTTTATATGCTAACCTTCTTATGATGTTTTTAATGCTGCTCATATGTTATGGGACTGCAGGTGGCGCTATATTTTATAGTGATTTTTTTATGTGATGTTGCAAACCTCCTGGGGCAACTGATACAATTCATAAAGCACACCAGGGCAATTTCACAGATTACACAGAGTGCAAGGTTCATATGACCTTTTATCACGTCATGCCAACCCAGTCATCATTGTCTGGTTTGGAAGAGCAGATATGCATCCACTATCCATGCTAGCCAAACCTGGTCCCGCATTTCAGTATCTGGAGCCACACAATGGGGAAGAACATGGGACTTCAACCCTCACATAAGGAAACTCCAGGGGTGGTGGAAGTTTCAGGTCCGTAGTACAGGCCAGGCTGAAGACTTGCCAAGGGGTGAGCATGAGGGACTGCAGAAGGTTGCCCCTCCTGCGTTTTTTCCACTGGTACACCAAATGGGGGTGGATTGTATGCCGCGCTTTCCCTTCTCTCTTCTCCAGGTCTCTGCGGAACGTTTGTGCCCTGTATCCTTGCGTGCCGCGTGTCGGAGCAGGCCAATGAATGCTGTTGCCTCCCGTTCCTGCCTGGTACCCTCATTGCCCTACGCACTGGAGTCCGCGAGAAATACCATATTGAGGTTGGAAGCACGGGAAGTCAAATACAGACTGAGTGCAGAGAGAGGCGTGGGGTTGCGATTTTGTGGGGGCTGCTCAGCTGGGGCAAAGCGAAGGCCCAGCCTGGGCTGATGGATACTTACCTGTCGAGTCAAAATCTGCCGTTTGGCCTGCAAGCTACATGGCCATTTCTTTCTTGAGAAATGGGATGAAGTGCTTTTTGGCATGGGGAAACAAAAGAGGCTCGTGGCACCTGAAAGACGAGCAGTTTTTGTATGGCACAGCATCCAGGAACTAGTATCTGCATTTGTTCAGCAGTCTCAGTTCCCCTCCCGCCCCCCACACACACACTGTTAGTCTTTTAGGTGTCAAAAAACTCTGGTGTGTTTCACTGAAACAGATTAATGCAGTTAAACTTCTGGCTACTACTAGAAACATGAGAGCAAGTCAGGCCGTTTTTTCGGATTACCTGGAATTCTCTGGAGGCTGGGATGGCAGGAAGAAAGGGCTTTTTTGTAGGGTCCGCATTTCGGAACACTTCACTGCCAGGCACTTAGATAATTCTCTTTTCAAGCAAAGCATACCTTATTTTCCCAGGCTCCCCGATCTTAGCACAGGTTTTAAATTAACGTTTATTGCTGGGATTATCAACAGATAATCATTTGTTACATGACTGTAACATTTATATGGAATCTGTATAATCCAGTGATAAATTGACCTCTGGAGGTAACATATGGAAACATTACGGCACATTTAAAGATAATTGTACTTGTGAATCGAAATGTGTGAACTGCCGTCCTCAAAAACCATCCAACACACTGCTCTGCCCTGTTGCCTGTCATGTGCACTGGACCACAACCATCAGGCCCAGTCAGTATATTCCTATTGATGAGGTTGGCAGTCTAACACACCTGGAAGGTACTCAGAGAAAGCTGCTACACCCCCGATTTGCCAGACCCCGTCCAAGTGAACCCATCAATGACCAAGGAGGTTGTCCCTTGTCCCAAACAGAGGTTGTTCTTACCTGTTTTCTGGGGCTGAGCAAGCACTCAGCCTTCTCCCATTTCAGCCCGGCTTTCTTTTCTACCCAGGGCTCCATCCTAGAAGACTGGATGGTCATGAGTTGCTGTCCACTCTGCGGTCTTTGCCAACTCGCTCGAGAACTGAACCAGAGGAACTGAAAAGGAAAGGAAGGGAAGGCAGCCAATCTTTCCTCATGCAAAAGGGGCAGTGCTAGCTGGATAAATGGCTGGTTTCTGGACATGGAAGCACAGAACTGCAAGCAGAAGACCTGTCATCCTTGCAGGGGGAAGCATCTAATGAGACGGAAACTCTCTTCTTAGTCACATTCTACCTTGATATTCATGTCCCAATAAAATAATATTTGTCTAAATCTATATTAGTTCTTTGGCTTCTTCTTGGCATTGGGGCAGAAAAAGCACCAGAGCTGATGTGATCCGCTGAACCAGCTTAAAACCCTGTGCCCAGCGGGCCAAGATTCTGGCCTGTTCTGTGTGCTGGCATGCAGAAATCAGTGGATGAAGGTTTTCACAGCATGAGGCCAACATCAGGAACAACCAGAGCACGTGCTTTACATGCCAAAGATTTCGGGTTGGTCCCTGGATTCTCCAGTTAAAAGAACAAGGTAGGAGGTGAGGGAAAGTCCTCTGTTATTTGTTTGTTTGTTTGAAAAATTTCTATGCCGCCCCTTGCCAACTAGCCTCGGGGCGGCTCACAGCAGGTCCATACAAAATGAAATACAACATAAAATTAAAACACAAATCGACCTACCGATTACAAGTTAAAGACTAAAATTGGCCCATCTCATAGTCCCCAATTAAAACTAACAAAAACTAAAATTCACAACGAACTAATAAATTAATAAATTAATAAATAAATTAACAATTAAAATATTTCTTAAATAAAAAGGTCTTCGCCTGGCGCCGAAAAGCAAATAATGACGGCGCCAGGTGAGCCTCTCTGGGGAGCAGATTCCATAAGTGTTAGTGAGCTATTACTAATAAAAATAAGCAGCCACGGTGTGGCAGAGTGGGACAGTAGGATTAGGCAGGTCGTCTTTTCTCCTTCTAGAACCAGAGCCACAAATTGGAGCTGGGAAAGCATTCCATAAAATATTGAGTTCTCAAGCCATGTTGGGCTTCATAGATTAAAATCTTCACCCTTACAGAGGGGGATAATGACTATTTGTCTAAATCTCAGCTGAGCATGACAAAGGGACCAATTCAAGTCCCCACCTTCAGATCACTACCCCCATGCCCAAGTGAAAAAAATAGAGAGCATGCCTGCTACACATTTAGCCCCAGGACATAGTGGGGCAGCCCCATGACTGTCATGGAGTCCATGAAATCCTGAACCGCCCCAGATAAAGGCTTGTGGCAAGGGGCGGCCTATAAATTTCCAAATAAATAAAAAATAAAGGGCTCTCGGAGTGGATATTAGTGACCGCCAAGACCAAGAACCCAGCTGACCTCAGCATTCCAGGTGAGATTTGTCAGCTCATGCAGGGAAACTGTTGGGCCCATTAGTTGTCTTTCCGTTGGGACAGCTATTTGCATATACTAGAATGTAAAAGAAAAGCAGAATATAAATTTCCTAAAAGAGCAGCTATGGATTTTCCTTGCAAGTGCAGCAATGTCACGATGACAGTTCTGAGATCTGTATGGGCCTAGATGGACCAATATCATTGGGCAGAAGCCTAAGGAGACTTAGAAAGAAAAAAATTCATTCAACTTCCAGCATGTCCCAGGTATTGTGGGGAATGGCTGGAGGGGAATGCTGAAAGCTGTCAGACTTTTTCTGTCTAAGCACACATAAAATTGGACTTTAGGCTACTATAGGGTCACTTCTAAAGCCTGCAGATCAAATAGCTGTTAAAGAACAGCTGCAAAGGTTCGCTGTAAAGCTGGCAATTCTAGGTAGGCCATGTCCACAGGAGCAACAGAAACTGGTTTCAAAACAAGTCCCACCAGGGGAATCTGCATTTGCATGAAGTGTTTGAGCCAAGCTGATACTGTGCCCCGAAATGTGATTAAAAAGGTATGATACCTATTAAATAGTTGTGCCTAGGAAAGAGTAGCAGTAACAGTTTGGAGAAGTCAATGGACACACTAGCTGGGGATGATGAGAACTACAGTTCCACGCATCTGGAGGGCACCGGGTTGGCAGAGGCTGTAGGGAGGTATAACAAGAAAACAGCTCCTCCTTTAGAACAGTAAGCCCCGCGCTGCGAGTTGTAGTCCGATGCATGCTGGGCATTGTAGTTCGACACATCTGGAGAGCTTCGGGCTTGCGGGAGACTGGCTGCTCTAGCAAATCCTGGAACGGCATCCTCCAGCATTAGGTAAAAAGTTCCTACAGACAAAGCAAACGTATATTATCTGGAAGGGATTTAGAAATGCCCTGTGTCGGCGGCGGGTGGGACTGTGTAAAGACTGCATTTCCCAGCACGCCCTGCGTCTGGGAAGGTAAACATCCCCACTGCTCCCCGCCCTCTGGTGCCACGCAGACAGATCGCTTCCGGTGGGGAGCTGGACCGGATTCCGAAGGAGGCAGGTGAGCGAGGTTCTGTTGCCAGGGGTAACCCGGGATGCAGGGGGAGAGCATCCTTGGCGCTTGTTCCGCTCTGCGCTGAAGCCCTTCTGGAAGGAAGAAGCCCGCGGGTGCGGGGAGGGTCTGTCGCCGCCCTTCTACTGCTCTCTTGCTGCCCTGCTTCCCCGAGAGCTGCCGAGCGGGGTGGGGGTCATGCCCGGTGCGTTAGGATTGGGAGCACGCCCTGGTCTTGTGGTAACCTGGCATCCGCGCCCCGCTTGCTGAAATAAAGGTCCAGGGGCCCTGGTGCTTATAACTGCTCCCCCAGGACAATCTGGCCTTTTGCCCACATCTGCGCCATCTCCACCTGCGCCCTCCCACCTTCAGGCTTTTCAGCCAGCGGGTTTCAGCCCGAGATCTCTTTTGGTACCCAGAGCCACAGCCCTGGGGGGATCAGGCCAAGTTCCCGTTTATTCAGCATCCCGTTTCCGGCAGTGGGCAGAGGAATGCTTTGGGGAAGCCAAGAAGCAGGAGATGAAATTAACAGCTTTCCCCTGTTTGTGTTTCTGCCTACAACCATCATCTGTTATTCAGAGTAGGAATGGGGGCTGTGTGGCTCTTCAGATGTTGTTGGACTGCCACTCCCAACAGGCTTAGTCAGGGTAGACAGTGATGAGGGATGATGGGCATTGAGGTCCAACAACATCTGGAAGATCACATGTTCTGATCTAGAGGCATATAATCTCTGCATAGCTGGTTCCAATTAACCGAAAGCTGCTAATGGATGTCTCCGCTATGATTTGTATAAACCTTCAATTTAGGCCACTGGTGGACAGAAGGTAGTTCTGGAACTGATGGGATTTTTCACTTGCTGTTGCTTAACATTAGCAGCAAATGACCCTCATCCATTCCCTTCCCTCCCATTTAAAATTATACTGCTAAAATGAAGAAGAACTGTGGTAACAGGAGTGGTTTTCTTAGTTCTGGGCTTTAAATTTGTTAATTTTGATGTCTGTATGTTATACCTGGCCCTGGATGATGGATTTAGTAAAAATCAAAATAGATCTGACAGACATGACATGCCTATTCTAATCTAGGCTGGAATTTGAGCCCAGATCTTTTCTCCCAACATGTAAGCATTGCAGTCTATTGAACACTGTGTAGTGTGAACCCAGAATTAAGGAAAGCAAGTTGTATTGTCAATAATATGACAGAAACCAGTATGAGTTTCATCTGATGTAGCCACTCAGTGTTTGATCAACTAGGAGCTTTTCTCATTCCGCTTGGCTCTTGTTTGCACCCACACATTCTTCTGTACAGGATACATTTGTTTGCGCAGCTGAAGGTGGAATTATATCTGCCTGGTTGGCAGTTGCTGGCTAGAATTAAACCTACATGTTTCCCTCCTGGAAAGTAAAATGTCTTGCTGTTGAATAAATGTCAGGGAACTTTTGGGTGGGAAAGTGGAGTGTGCAAAAGAAGATAAGATGTCAAAAAATTTCACATTCATGCCTCGGTTGTTGTTGGGTTATCTACAGAAATTGGGGTGCAAGGGGTGGCTGTACATACAAACGACAACTCTTATGGCAAGGATGGGAATATACTGCAGTTCTCCACTAGCACAGAAAAAGATCACACTATTGGCTATTTTATTCTTTTGTTTGTTTATTTCTAGTCCTTATGGATATATGTTTAATGCTATGTCTGGTGAAATTGCTAAAGGGCTGCTGATTAAGGTTTCTAAGAGGCAGTGGGCATCGATTTCCTAGATAGGTTGGGGAATCACATCTTTCAGTGTTCCTCTCTGTCCTGGAATGGGGAAAATAAGGCCAAAATTCTGTGTAAGTAAAAATTCGGAAGTAGGCTGACTTAGAATCATTGGCTCTGATGTGCTAGATTTTAAAAATATATATTTATGGGGGGAGGGGGTGTTTGAAGGAATACTGAAAGAATTGCCCTGACATTCTTGATTTACAGCTTTACAATCTCACTTCTGCTGCTTCAGGATGTAACCTCATTTCGCAGCATGTGAGGATGCATCCAATGGGAAATCCAAAAATCATAGGGGAATGATGACAGTTATCCTCACTTCCTGGCAGGGAATACCTGATCAGTGAGCTTATCAGGCGTTTTCATGCACGGTCTGGTAAATTTTTGCTTGATAAATGGTTGTCCTTATTCAGCCTGTGCATGCGGCAGAAGACAACATTGGAGGAAGCTACTCTGGAGCATTTATATGAGCCAATGTCTCTGGACAAGCACAGTTTGGCATTTGTGGTAGTGTCTTCCCCCTCCCCTCTGCACTACAGCCTCCCATGGTGTGTACACGGCTGTCCCACATCTCTCTCTCACCCCCCCCCCCCCGCATCCGTCTGCAGCTCCTCGACTGTGCCTGAAGCACAATGTCAGGCAAAACAGGGCCGGAGCATCTCTTCAACCCAGCCACCGAGATGGAGGCATCTGGAACTATGCTAGGCACCAAGTAAGGGGAGGCATTTTTTCGGGGGGGGGGGGCTTCTGCCCTTGTGCCCTCTCTCACTCCCCTACTCTTCTCACCTTGCGTGCTTCCAGGATCAACATCCCGGCTCTTTTGCCCCAAGGCCCAGCTAAGGAGTGGCTGGACCAGCGCAGGGCCACCATCCGGCCCTGGGCCAACTTCCTTGACCAGCGGCGATTTGGGAAGCCCCGGAACTTCGGGGAGCTTTGCAAGCGGCTTGTACGCAACGTAGAATATTTCCAGAGCAACTACGTCTTCGTCTTCTTGGGACTCATTGTCTATTGCCTGTGAGTGGTTTTTGTTGTTGTCGTTGTTGAGGACGTGGGGGAGAGACCCTCCAAACTGCATTGAAGACATGACACAGGAGTTTGTGCATCCCATAACGGTCAGGTGCCAGGCAGTGCTGGGACCTTTAACCAGGTTACAGGAAGGACGACCTTGTGGGAGGGAACCGTGCGGTGGCCACATTTGCTAATGGCATCAAATGCTTTAGGTTGATTAAACCCAAAAGGGATTGTGGGAAGCTCCACAGGCGCTCTCTGAAATAGGAAAACAGGCAGTGAAGTGGGAAAGGCATTTGAGTGTCAGCAGGTGTGAAGCAATGCTTAGCCGGAGGGGCGGGGGGAAATCCCAGCCTCGCATATGAATTGATGGGATCTGGGCTAGTGATGGCTGACCCAGAAGACGATCATGGGGTTGTGGTGGCAGCTCCGTGGAAACTTCACCCCCACAGGAGGCTACTGTGCAAAGGGGACATTCCCTGTTAGCGAGGCCCGTCCTGGCTGGAGGGAAATGGGCACAGTAGTCACACTTATCTGGAGAGTAAGGTTGCTGAAAGTTGCACTAGTTTGTTTGCAGATCTTCATGCACGTATTTTTGTACATTGTGATGTCTCAAGACTCGCAGCCCTTTTACTGTTTTAGCCTTGATTGCTAAGAGTTGCTGCCTCATGATGCTTCTAGATCCCTCTAACCTCCAGGTGTTAATTCTTACCTGTTAGCATCACATCTCCACTGCTCCTGATTGCACTGGCTGTCTTCTTCGGGGCCTGTTACATTATCTACTTGAAGACCCAGCAGTCACAGCTTGTTATCTTTGGTAAGCAGAGGGAAGCTGCAAGTCCACAGGATGTTTGATAGACGTAGTCTGTTGTAATCTCTGTATGGATGAAATAAGAGCACAACAGCAAAGCTGTACTAACCAGGATACCAGCCTGAAGCTCAGAATCATGGTATACAGCCAGACACTTGTCACAGCCTTCCTAGGACATATACCGTGTCTCGCAATTTGAATCTCCATTTTCCCACATCATTCTCCCCAGTTCCCTGGATGAAGAAACCTAGCACAAGGGGGAGAAGACCAGGTTAGAACCTGGATGTGCTCGCTTTCCATGTTGCTTCATTGCTGTTTGCTCATGCAGTTCTGCATTTCATCCCGAAAGGATATAGTCTCAGCTTTTCTGAATATACCAATTAAAACTTAAGACTGCTGAGTTACAAATGAAAATAGCAATGATTAATTTTCAGAGTTGAAGAGAAAGCCACCAGCCCCTTGGACTCGAAGAATCTCAGCACAGAGCTGTGTTTTTTAAATCTGACACTCAGCAGCACAATAAACCAAACTAACACCAGAACGCATTAAACGCAGAGTCAGTGGTGCTGCAACAGCAGTCCATAAAAGCGAATTCACTGAAAACTGTGAAAAGCAATGAGGTGCAATTGGAAAGGGATGGAGAAGATGGCTCCTCAAACATTAGGTAATGCATGCACTGTAATGTGCTATGACCTCTCTTGGCCGTGAGGTCTAGACACCCCTCTCCTTAAATCAGTCCTTTCTGTGGCATTGAACAGCACCCAAAACTCTCTTAACTGGACGCTGCAGTTCCCAGCAGTAGCCACCAGATGGCGTTGCACCAACATGAATGGTGCAGATGGTTTCTTTTAGTTCTCACTGGCCTCTGTCCCTGACCCTTGGCTTCTGGACTACAGAAAACCGGACGGCTTGTATTGGTTTGAAGCAAGCAGGCAAGACACTGGCCTTCGGTCCTGTGATCACTTTTTCCAGCCGACTGAGGTTTCTCCCTTTGCTTCAAGAGCCCGTTTGAGTGCCAATACTCTGTTTTCTAACCCCTTTTCCTTTTCTTCAGGGCGGGAGCTCAGCACAGCCCATCAGTATGGCCTGGCTGGGGGTGTCTCCTTTCCCTTCTTCTGGCTGGCAGGAGCTGGCTCAGCTGTCTTTTGGGTGCTGGGTGAGTAAATAGAGCATCACGTTTCCAACTTTCCAGCTGTGTTTCTACATAGTAACAACAGCAGTTCTTCTACTCCTGGGACGGAAACTATGGATTTTGTGGCATGTTCACACAACCAAGAACCCAGGCTGTTAAGTGCTGCTGTGGGAAACGATTTCTCCCGTTTTTGCTGCTCAGGTTTGTATGTGTGTTGACAAATAGACTGATAATCCATTCCACTGGGTATTTGAATTTCTATCAGTGCAAGCCATAGCACTGTGTGTGTGTGTAAGTGATGTTCCGCAGCTAGAAAAGCAACACCCTGTGATGTATTCTATGATGCAAATTTGGTCAGTTTGCACATTTCCTTTTTGTCCACTTCGTTCTGCTTCTGTAGCTAGTCCAGTAGAATGTCTAAGCCCTTTAAATCTATAATCTCTGTTACACATGTGATCAAAAGCTTACGTGATACATTACAAGGGGTAAAGAATTCCAGAAGGCACTAAAACTTCTCCATGGAAAACAGTTGCAGCAATTTGCGTTGGCTGGAGAACTGCACTGGCATGCGCATCAGTTTTCCTCAGTGGAAGTATGTGGCTTATTCCGGGAACATTCAGTTTTATAGGTCTTTTACTTTCCATTGGCTAGACTTCACCACTGTTAGCTATTTCATTGCACACACCTTAGAATTCAGATGATTGGCTTGCGGGTAAGCCCATTAACAGGCTTGCAAATCGAGGTCATTCTACTTTCTTGCTCAGCTTCCTTAGAGATAGACATGAGTAGACGTGAGCTGCTCTAGCAATCAAGAGAAACCTTAGTATTGCTTGGGAAGGGTAAAAGACCAAGTTACACTGCCCATAAGTCTGTGAGAATCCAAACCACTAGGGTATCCAACTACCAGTTATTTGTGATCACAATGCCACATTTGATCCACTTACTGTTTTCAATAAATTTGGTCAGTTTTGCTCCATTTGTCCACTGGCTTATTAGATTGTATTGTTAAAGATCACTCAGAAAATAAACAAATGTTCAACAAAGAAAAAAAGTGCCAAGTGCAAAGGCGATGATGAATTGTTACTCCCATAAAGCACAGAGTTTTTCATCAAAAAGGAAGAGAAAGAAAATATTTTATAGTGTGTTAACCTGTAACTAATGATCAATCAATCAATTACAGCTAAATTTAAATGCAAAACACTGAAAATGCAAAGCCCTAATTAAAATGGCATCTCCAAACTATAGTGCAGAAAGTACTAGGACAGCAGATCGACCAGGGCGAGCCCAAAAATAAGCAAAAGTGCAAAATAAGAGCTTGCATTTGGGGCCAGTAGTTGCAAAGGGCCTTCCTTCACCACACCAGGGAACTAATCATGCCCCAAACCCTCCATGTAGGATCACTTCCTTGTTTGCATGCAGGATATCAGTAGCTAAAGGCAGAACAGGAAAAAATCTGTTAGTGCCACAAACCCAGGAGTGCGGGACTGGATTGGGGTGGGTGGCCCTCACCATACCCTCCATCAGTGACCTGGCATCCATGGGAAACCCAGACCACTGAAGCTGCCACACATGCAGTGCAGTGTTGTCCCTCCCTGAAAAACAAGGTATATCTCACCTTACTTCCATGATAGGCACTGTAAAATACTTAAAGCCCTTGATGGCCTTCGATTACACCCCACTGCATGTAAATCTATTCTTTCTTGGCTGCCTCCTATCCCCTTTTCAACCCAAGATGCCCATGCAAATAGCAGAGGAAGGAGACTCACGTCAGTGTGGAAGCGAGGCACTCTGATGGAGGTATCTAACGAGGCATCTCTCTCCCTCTTCTCCCTCCAGGTGCCACTTTGGTAGTTATCGGTTCCCATGCAGCCTTCCATGAACTGGAGTCTGGAGAAACTGATGAGCTGCAAATGGAGCCTGTCTGAAGGACCCGGAGAACGTCAGCCGTCCTCTCCTCCCCGGTTATTCACCATGTTTTCTCTACCCGTTTCACTGTTACATTGCCACCATTTCATTAAGGTCTCTGTGCCATTTCCTCTTCCTAAGGCTTCCTCCAAGAAAGGGGTCTTTAAATCCCCCAGAACAGTCCCTCAGGCTGCCCCAATCTCCCCATTTTAGTGTCCTGTCGCTTCTCAGAATTTGAGCTCCCTTGCACTTGGGTTTTCCAATCTGAAACAAGCTAGAATGCTGTATTAAGGGCTTTCCTTTTTTCTGGAAAGCTTAGCTGGCATCATTCTTCCTCCAAGAGCCAAGCCTAGGGAAACTCTCCAGAAATCTCAATTCACCTTCCTTTTTCTCTTATCAGTAACATTAAACAAATAAAAGTGTGAACTTGGAGTATTCCTTTGTACTGCCCCAAAAGATCACAGTGACACAAGATGATGCAGTGTCTGAAAAACCTGAGGATGTGCACAGAGCAGCTCAGGCATGTTTGTGTCCTGGATTGCTTGCAGCGACCAGCAGAAATGTGTCTGGAACGAAGTAGCACGGGCCCTGTGGCATCGCTGCCGAATTTGCCTGCTGGAGCTGGAGAACGGTTTTATTGGAAATCAAAGACCGTCAAAGTGCACAATTGGAAGAAATTACATCTGTGCATGTGCCCCATGTATAGTAAAGTAACCCAATTCTTCATGGTTTGATCTGTTTTTGATCTAGCCAACCAGCCAAAATAATTTGGTTAGTTTCGTCATAGACATGGCTAACCTAAGACACTTTGGTAGTTGAGATAAATCCAAATAGCTACACTGTCGGGTCTTTTGTGCAAACTTTACCAAAATGTACTGGAGCTGACATGCTTTTTCCCCATTGGGCAACATTATTGCAAAAATACTTAGGCCTCTGTATGTGTCTCCATCCTCCAGTAACTAGGATCAGCAGTCGCAACTTCACAAAGCATTTTTGATCATCTATTGCCTTACCTGTTTGTTTACTCTTTCTCAGCCATTCTTTCTCTACTTGGACATGGTTAGCACTATTAAGACTGGTGTTCACAAGTGACTGGTGTTCTGGCAGCAGTTAATAAATTCCAGATTAAATCATGCCACTGTTCTGTTCATTTCAACAGACTTTCTCCAGAACTTCCCAGTAGATTGTGGCCTGTGGGTCCCCTGTGTGCCTTGATTAAAATTGCACAGAGATATAATTGCGCTTGCTCGCGCGCTCTCTCTCTCTCTCTCTCTCTCTCTCTCTCTCTCTCTCTCTCTCTCTCTCTCTCTCTCTCTCTCTCTCTCGCGCACACACACGCACGCACGCACGCACGCGCAGAGATGAAGCAGCTTGTTTTCTGTTGCTCCAGCAGGCAGAAAGCCTGGATCAAAGAGTTCGCATCAGAAGAATGTGTAAACAGGACGGCACAAGCTGCTCCAGAAGCTGATGGGCCATCATCCAAAGTGGGTTTTAAGATGGACCAGACTGCAGCCTCTCAGTAGCGAATTTCCCGACCTTTGGAGTCCCTTCCAACTCTGGTTTTCTCATATGACTGGAAGGCTGGGAAACGACGTTGCCCTCACACTCTGCTTGTAAGGTTCCTGGAAACGTCCTCCTGACCTTCTTAGAACATTCATATACCAAATCTTTGTTTTGAGACAAGTACTGAGCTACGTTTCCCTGCTTTAAATGCAAAAGGGGCATGAGAACCAGCTGTCTGATTTTAAGAGGAAAAAGATCAGGGTGGGCAGAGGTATTGTTACTGTCTCTGTTGGCTTGTTACATTTATGTTCCGCTGTTCCTCCAAGGAGCCCAAATTGAGGTATGTGGCTCTCTCCCCGACCTCTCACCCAAAATCATCTGCCAAGCTGCATGGCTGAAAGAGAATTTGAATCCCGGTCCTTGTCCAACATTCCAACCTCTATTCAGCAACCAAACAGCATCCTGCTCTTGCCAGATGCTCTGATGGGACTGAGAGCTCCATGGCTGGACTGACACTGACGTGGCCATGCAGAAACTTGTCTCCAAATGGAATTTTTGGCACAAGGCCAGTCACATGGGGCAGCAACAGGCTGCAGCTGCCCCGGTGCCACCTCGCCACCAAAGGAGAAGAGCCACCCTCTCTCGGTGCCCAGGTTGGCTCCACCACCAGCCCCAGGGGAATGGGGACCGTGGGTAGGCATCTCGGGGCTGAGTGGGCTCCCAGCCCTGTACCTGTGCCTTTGGCGCACAAGCTGAGCAGGTGAGACTTTTCCCTGGTCTTCAGCTGAGGGATGGGCCAAACATCATCGGGTGACATTGTGCTGGTTGTCACTGGAGCGACCACGAATGTCCTCGCAGGGGAAGCATAATGGAAGCACCTGAAGCCCCTTTGCGCTTGTGCCGAAGGATGAGCCTGCTTAGCTATTTCTTAAATCAGAGCGCTCTGAATGTAACAGGTTGGATCTGTCCACTGCACTAAGCAAACAGCAAATTTAGGCAGAATTTGCTGGACTACACATGTGCTGGACTACAGCTCCCATCAGGCTGGCCTGGGAGTGTCATCCAGCACACTGGGAGGACACTGGCCTGGGGGGCGTTGGCTTGGCATCTTAACACAATTTTTATTGACTTGCACAATCGCCATGAATGCTCAGAGGCAGGGGCTTTGCAACACCAGCAATCCCCAAACTGAATACTGTAATTAATCGCCCCTGTGAACATCAGCACATACAGGCATGCGTGCGCACACACGCGCACACACCCATCGCCCCCGCCTTCCAAGGGGCTGCACCCAATCTGCCCATCAAGTTTGCGGTTCTGGCTCTTTCCTCCTTCCGGCAGCCCCAGTGGGAGTCTCCATTCCTTGCATCGGCTGTGCCTGCAGTTGCCCACCCCTCTGAGGCAGCTGCCTGTTCTTCGTGGTGCTACGAGGGAAAGACTCGTTCCGCAGGAGAAGGGCCTCGGAAGCCGGGAGACTCTGCAGCCCAGACGCTGCCCACGCATGGCCTTCACCAGATCGCACAACAGAAAGCTTGGCGTGATCGCGGGCGCTTCCACCCGTGCCCTTTAAGGACCGCAGAGGCTTGCTAAAGGACGCAACTGAACTCTCTACCTCCGGTCTTCTTTCCACGGCAAGAAGAACTTTAGGAGTGAAGGACATGCATGTTTGGTTGCTGTTAAAAAGGCAGAGGGACTCTGGCCAGGACATAAGCTGGCAGCTATGGTGGGACAGGGAGAGCCCTCTCTAGTCGGCAAGAGGAACACCCCTTGGCTCTTACGTGGTTTTCTGGGAGACGGCTGCCTGCCTTGGCACCTGGAACTGCTTTGTCACCATGGCAATATGCTCCTGTCTCCATCCTTTTGTTGCCTTGGCGATGACCTCCTCCTCCTCGCCACTCCACTCCACCCCACCCCTCTGGAGCCTGACGGAAAACAATCCAATTAATCTTCCGAGGTAAAGGACAGTGCCAGCCCAGAAGGGGGGGTGCCGAGCACCGTGCTGGAGGTGCAAAACCGGGCCCTGGAGAGGATGGAGGAGCACAGGAGTCCCAAGACAAGGCCTTTTAAATCCCTCCCTCCCACACCCTGTTTCTTACGGTGCCGCCTTCCGCAGGGCCGTGAAGTGGCCGAATTCAAAACAACAGTAGCCAAATTCCACAGTGGCCGAAGTGGCCGAATTCTGCAGTGGCCGAATTCCAAACAAATCCAAATGCGTCGGAATCCAAAGTGACCCCACCACTGTCTCAGAGTTTGGTCAGTGGAGCGACTGTGGCCATTTCGGCCACGGAGTGGTCAGTGCTTCTGTGCGTGTGAGCGAGAGAGGGAGCAAACACGCCCTCCCTCGCTTCAAATGTCATGTAGTCTGGTTTCAAAATAAACATGAATCCCAGTGCTGGGCTTTTTGGTTTGGCCAACAGTTTAACTCCACCAGCAGCGCCCCCAGGTCAGATACATACCCAAATGCTACTTACACAGCATTTCCCCCCATTGTGAGTTCCCCTTTCTGCTTCCTGCGTCAGCCATAAGCCTTATCCCTGTTGTGGTGTGGCTGATGGACCTTGAAACACATTGATCTGCCTTTTGGATAGAGGCAAGAAACACAGATAAGTCTTTTTCTCGGAGCTAATGGACACATTATGCAGAAAAATGCGAAAGGATGTAGAAGAATTCAGGATCGCTCCTCTACAGAAGTTAAGTGCATCCCCTCCTGTTTTAAACACCCCCAGGTATGAATTTGTTCATCTTGAAGAGATGGGAGGTACTCTCAACCTTCTTGAAATGCTAGTTTGGCGCATTTAGGGCTCAGTTTTAACAGTGGGTTGCACTCAAACACATACAATCTTCAGCCCCCATTCTGAAATTTTAGCCCCTCGACTTGGCATCCCTTCCTGGGTCACGGGGAGAGGGGCTGTTGCACACAAGGCACGCACAGACAAAAGGAGACTCCCGCATCTCGCATATTAAATATTCCACTTCTGGGTTGTTTTTGTTTTTTATTTGTTAAATCGTTTTTGTTTTCCTTGTTTTGGTTGGTTCACACGACAACACAATCCCGAAATGGGAAGGGGAGATGGGACAGGACAGAATACACCTCCCCCCACATGGCCCCTTCATGTCCCCCCTCCCCTCCCCAGACAAAGAAAATCAGGGCCAAGGTGCAGAGAAGAGCAGGAGGTGAGGGCACCACCTGCCTCCGCCAGGTGCCAGCGCAGCCCCTCCTCCCCCCCCCAGGGCTGATGAGGAAGGGCACGGTTTCTCCTGGGAGGGGGTTCTGGCTGAGGTCTGCCCTGCTCTACAGTGGGTGATGGTCCAGGACACGGGGGGTGGCTGACCAACGGGAGAGGGTGGTGTTCAGCACCAGGGGGAACACAGCCAGGAAGGCCCCTCAGGAGGTTCGCTTGGAGTGGGGGGGTGACGATGGCCCGGCCCCCAGTTTGCACACACAGTGGGAGGGGTGGGAAGAAGCTGCCGTCTTGGTCCTAGGAGAGCAATCTACATGCAGCAGGGGGAGACTCCAAGTGGCTCAGAGCCCGAGGAGAAGGGGGCGAGGGAAGGGGCCGCGGGAAGTGGGGCGACAAGACCTGGCGCGTCGTGAGCTCGCTGGGTTCTTTCCCCGTTGTGCTCAAACACCACCCTTCACATATCAAAATGCAGGCTGGGCAGGGGGGCTACCCCATAGCTGGCCTTGTTTCCCTCCCTTGCACACATGTACACACACGCAACCACGCACGCACACACACGCACTCCACACAAGAGGGAGGGAGGGAGAAAAGGGGGAATGATTTGAGAAGGGGGAGCATTTCCCCAAATCGGGACAAAAGTCTCACTACGGCTAACCAGGTAACAGAAACAGCCCCCCCCCATCTCCCAAATCCGGACCTCCCTGGCTCACACGTCCGAGGCGGGTGGCGCTGGGGTGCTGCTGGTCCCCAGGTTCAATCCCAGCTATGGAAGGGAATTTGACGTGGCAGGGGCCGGGGGAGGTGTGTTTTGCAGAGGTAAATAAATACGTCCCCATTTCCCCAATTTGATCTTCACGATGCCCCCTCTTCCCCCAGGCTGCTCCTACAAGCAAAAAGAAGAACATGGCGGAGAGCAGAGGTTGTGGGGAGCGGGGGGGGGCTCCCCTTCCCCCACCTCCAGCCCAGGACATACATGCAGGATGAGACAGGATGGATCTTCCATCTCAGCCCCCCAGGTGGGGGAAATGGGGGTGGGGGCGAGGGTGGTTGTTTCTATGTCCAAGCATATGGTCCTGGCATTATGGTCTCTCTCATAGTCAGGAGGGTGTGGGCAGAATTTGAGTGGGGAGCTCCCTCCCAGCGGGGGAAACGACCAGTAACAGACAAGGGAAGAGGCTTAATAGTAGGATTCTTTCTCCACCCATCCTGTAAGAAAACACAAACAAGGGTAAATATGAGTGCCAAGTAACAGTGCCAGGTAGCAGTCTCCTGCCTCCCATCTCCCCCATAAAGCTCTGCCCAAATTCGCTGTGATGGAGATGGCAACAAGGGCTTTGCATCAGAGGGAAGCCCAGAATGGGAGCTGGCTGCTCTCGCTAACACCATGGGAAGTGTCTTGCTAGATCTGACAATGTCCCATCATTCTGTACCCACAGCGGCCAACCAGCTTCCTTCAGGGAGCCTCGCACGCCAGCGTCTCCCAGCAACTGCATGCTGCTTCCAATATTGGAGGCAGTACGAAGCGCCCATCGGACAGCCTGATTCCCCATGAATCATATTTATTATTCTTGCTGTTATTTTTTCCACACATAAAAAATATTCTTATTGAAGAAAGCAGGTGGCATATGGGACTTTGCATATGGGAGACGGCAAAGCAGAGAAGGAAGGCGGTGAGGAAAGGGAACAAGAAGGCCTAGAAACGCATTAGGGAGCAGGTGGAAGGCAAGCAGGTTAGATCCCAAGCTCCTCAGACGTGTCTTGCTTACACTATTCTATCAAATGCCATGTGCAAATAAGGAGATAAAAATCCAACCGGCAATATAACCCTAATTTCGAAGCACACGTTACAGCTGGCCCCCATCTTGGCGCACCCCACTCACCTCCTGGATTACGGCGCAGTATGAGTTTACGGATTTCATCATACACAAAAATGAGGAAACTGTATGGGAAAGCACAAAACCACCAGCTGGGCCTGTGGAGAGAAGGGAGGAAAGACGACGCTCAGCCGGAGGGCGGGGAGAGGGGTGGGATGTGGGCAAGATGTGGAAAAGAGTCCCCATGGCTGGCGAAGCAGAGATGTTGACTGCTATCGAGCTCGTGAGAAGTAGAAAATTACTGTGACTAACAGACTAGAACAGTTCAGGCTATAGATCACTTAGGGATTAATAAAATTACTGTGACTAACAGGCTAGAACAGTTCCGGATATAGATGCCCCACTGTTTCTACCTGTACTTACTTTAAGGGGTACATTCTCAATGCCACATCCATGCCAGGGCAGTAGGATAAGAAGGCCGCCAGGGCAGTCTCCTCAAAGAGACCAAAAATAAGGATCTTGTTTCTGAGGAGGAAAAGAGTATGTTTGAGAGTCCCATTAACTCAAGCTCCCCTTGGCTCCACTGACACACACTTGGCTTATGTACACACAGCTCGCACAGCCTCTGTCAGGGTCTTACAGACCCTTCGTGGGACCCCCTTGCTGCATACACTATGAAGTGGCTCTACTCAGGGCCAGAGGAGCAAGGTTAGCCCCCATGGGTTCAAAGGTCACAGTGCCCTAGAACAGAAATGACAGCCTGTGAATGACCCAAGATGGACCCCCTTTTCACACGAGGTCTTTCAAGAGGACGCCTCAAGATGGAAGGTGGGAAGGAGGTGAACAGGGGTCTCTTGCAGGTACAGAAAGCAAAGTGGCCAGGATTGGACACGGCTCCCTGTCAAAGTAACTCTTGATGGCAGACTCCAGTTTTCTGCCACATAACATGTGGGGAACCTAGAGCGCATCAAGGGATGTGGGATTCTAGGGGATCCCACGAACCTTCCAGAGAAGCCCTGCCTGAAGAATGCAAGTTCTGAATTCCAGAACTGTAAGATAGCCTTCCTCATCCTAGAGTCCTCCAGATGTTTGGGAGCACATCCTCCAGGACACCTGACCTACTGGCTGGGGGAAGTGCCAGTCTGAAACATCTGGCGTGCCTCTGGCTGGGGAGACTGAGCTGCCTGTGAATCCTTAACCCATCCCTTCATGGTTCAGCCCCAACCTCACCCCTTCATCCTGCGTTCCTCTTGCCCACTGAGGCCTGGAACACACTGGTCTCCCCTTCCAGGATCCACTGGCTGGTTGTAGCAAGGCTGTGCTTCCTCATGCAGACAGAAAACATGGTGGCCTCACCTCATGCCCTGCTGGAAGACTGAATTCCTCCTGGTTTTGCAGATGATCAGGTCCGCCCACTGGACCACCACAATGCTGACAAAGAAGGCGGTGTGGCAGGTGAATTCCACCACTTTGCGCTGCTCGTAGGTCTGGAAGGGCAAAGGAAGACGGGAGCTGTCGAGAGGAAGCTGCAGCCCAAGCCGAGCCAGAAATATGGTGCCCCGCCTTCCTCTCTCCCTCAAATTTAAATACATATCTAATCACCAATTTTCATACAGATTCCTTAAATCCCAGATAATGAAGGCCGTGAGCCAGAAAAGCGAACACCAGTCTGTCTTCTGCACGGCCCCCAGAGCTGCCGAGACAGCAAGATGCCATGGAGGTCCAGTGCCATTTTCATGCATGCCATCGCCACCTCCCCACTAGATGTGCCAGATCTAGCTCCTGAAAGGTCCAGGAGGTGCATGCAGGACATCAGTGTTGCACCCCGTGTTCTGCAGAAAGCGCACCTCATGTTCCTCCAGCCCTGTCAGCAGCCAGCAACCCTGTTCTGCTTCAAAGGCAGTGGATCTTTGCCAGAACTTATTGGTCAGCCGATGGCATGGTTATTTTTTGATTTGATCTGATTTGATTTGAGGGCAGCTCACAACATAACATATCAATTAAATATGGAGCACAGCTTTTGCCATTCCCTGCTCATGTTTCCCCCTTCCCCCTCCCAAATGCAGCTGCAGAAGTTTTCATTAAATGAAAATCAACAGTTTCGCCATGAATCCCCTCCATGTATTTTCACGTCGTCTCTGTTTCCAAAAGTAAACAGGGGGTCAAGCACATTGCTTGGCCCATAGGAATAAAGCGAGCAAGGACACGTCTGTTGCTAGGGGCCTGAGAGGGACAGAGATCGAAGGCCCGGAACAGCTGCTTCCACGGCTGCGCTTGCCAGGGAGTTCTATGACCAATAATGGTGCAGTGTTGATCTGAGAGGTTAGCTGTACCTTTTCAAAAGCATTCCCCCGGACAGCTGCTGCCTAGCAGCCGTTCTTAAGGAGCTGCTGACTCAGCCCCGCAGGTGCAGCGCTTTGTCATCGGAGAAGATGCTTCTCCATCCAAAATAGCTGCTGCCGAACACCCACATCCCAGGAGATGTACCTGCCTCCAACATCCATGCTGCCGAGCACCCACACTGGAAAAGGTGCTTTCACCTCCGATGTGAGTGTAGCCTCAAACCCAGTCCAGAGAAGATGCTTACTCACTCTCAGGCAACCACCTCTGAGATGCTTCCCATCCACATCAAACGCTGAGTCAAGTCTTTACATAAGTCATCATGCAGGTGCTTTTGGCTAAGAACTGGTTGGGCATGCTAGGATTTGTAGACTGTGTTTCTGCCTGAACTTGCATAGGATTGCGCCTTTAATGGCTAAAGTAGTTACATTAGAATCCTATGCACGCTCACACCATACTAAATGCTGCTGTTGTAGTTATTGTGTGCCATCAAGTCATCTCCAACTTATAGCAACTCTATGAACGAAGGCCCTGCGACACTGTCCTATCTACGGCGTCCCTCCTCAGCTGTCCTAAATTCAAGACTGTGGCTTCCTTGATGGAGTCAATCCATCTCTAAGTTGGTCTTGCACTTCCACCTTTGATTATTCCTAGTTTGAAGGTTTTCTCCTGGGAGTTTTTCCTTCTCATGATGTGTCCAAGTGAATTCAGTAGTTCTTCCCAGACAAGTGGGTATAGGATTGCAATCTTACCTATTGTAATTACATGGAATGGCCAAACTTAAGCTGCTGCATCTATATAGAAGAGATGCATTCCTTACACTTACCCACTGCTGCCCGTATGAATCTTCCAGGTCATTGACTGTCCGGTCATCCCAGTTAAGACGGATGCCCACAAGAACAGATGGAAGGAACCCGTTCTCAGCCAAGATCACAAAGTAGGAGAAGAAGCCACCCAGTGCCTGAATCATTCCTGCAAAATAATTTGAGAGTTGGTAGAATCCCAATTTTCCATGCCCTTCATTCATGGCTTTTGACTCCTCTCCCATTTCAGTCATCATGGCACTTCTAATCCCCCTTAAACCCCAATCGAAGCCCGTGTGTTAGCATCGTGGACATAAGCCTGCCTGCATGACCCTCTGTGGCACAGAAGAATGGCAACTGGTGCGAAATTTCCCTATCAGGTTGGTTCGTGATGCTCACTCACCAGGAGCAACCAGGTAATTGGCTATTTGTAAGCTTGTTATTTTCTAATTTTATTTTTGGCAAGAGGAGCATGGGACCTTAGCTGTGCTGTGGAATTCAAACTCCTGAGTAATTAGCTAATACTATTTAATGTAATTAGCTGAGAAATGAATCCATCAAGGGCAAATGAGTTTAGCTAATTCTATGCCAAAGGCATTTCTGTGAGTTGGCTTCCAGCTTGTAACTGGTGTAGATAAACCAGATTGACACGCTGCATGGTGATCTAAATATCGTAAGGCGAGATGAAGCCCCCTTACACCAGGTGGGCCGAGTATTCTCTGCTCCGATTCAGGCTGGCATCAAGGGTAGACACACCTGGGCACCTGTCAAAGGCCCAAAGCCAATGCGGCTCCCAGCAAGAGCATCCCCAGCTGGCTTGGTCCTTCTCTTCCCCATCTCAACCTGCTTCCTCTCCTGCCTCTCACGCTGACCAAGGCAAAGAGGGTGGTAAAGAAGGAAGAGCCGTAGATGTCATGGCCTACTTGTTCGCTGGTTCTCTGCCTATCGAGCAAGCGGGTTGCACCAGTGGGGAGAAAGAGGAGGGTGGGCAAAGCCGTCGGAGGGAACTGTGGTCAGAAGATTGAGGGAAAGGATCCACTGAGGCTGTCTGTTTCAGGAACCCTGGGGTGCAGTGCTGTCTGTACCCCAGCTTTCTCTTCCCCATTCCCTCCTTCCTTTCTTCCAGCCTCTACAAAAGGCAGGACGGCAATCCTATGGACACCTGGTTCTTGAAAACAGGATGAATGATAGGTGATAAGGAAGTACATGCACTTGTGTTTTTCTTTTGCAGAATATAACTCTAGTCTGGAGATTCAGGCTAGTACTGGCGAATTGGGCAATGCCAGGTTGCTACAGTGCTCATTTAATCACATTCCAAGCCGCGTTTCATAATTTAACACGTTCCCCACATTCCTGCACCAGTGCCTTGCTTCATACAAAGGTGCAATGGAGAGAAGTGAAAGGAGTCATATCTGAAGTTATCTAGTTTAAATAGCTTATTTTCATCTTTTCATGTTTTTATGGCCATGTTTGCTGTTTTAACATCCAAACAAGATTCACTCTAAAAGGTGTTTTGCAAAAGTTTAAACAAATAGATAACAAATCAAAAACACATACCAAGCATTGTAAACTTGAACTTTTCTGTGCTATTAATTAGCGGCGACTCTCATAGGATTCTGTGGGATTTACTTCTGGCTACGTATGCACAGAATCTGCTTGTGAGGCCTTGCTTATATCTCTAACATGCAGCAGTGTTGTCACTGGTGTCTCCCAGCAATATTCTAACACTGCCGCACAGGACTTGCCTTCCTCTTGCTTCAGATGGACAGATCCTGCTCCCATCATGGACACTGACACAAGCAGCCAGGTGACCTTCAAGACCATCTGATGCACAACCATCCCTCACCACGTTGCCGTTGCCGCTTCCCTCACTCACCTATCTGCCCGTAGGCCATGCTGATCAGCCTCTCGTTCACCAGCTTGTCAGTCCGGGGGTTTCGTGGCTGGCGCTTCATGATGTCACTCTCGGCTGCTTCATAAGCCAGGGAGATGGCTGGCACCTGAAGGCAAGTTGAGAGCAAGCTGCTGGTAGATTTGCCGAGGGCACAGGATTGGACCTGAAGTTTTAAGGGCTTTCTATTCCCGCATAAAGGTAAAATCATCTCAAGGGATCAAGGGGGCAAGCCCTTTTCTCCACGCCTCACAAGATTCAACTGTTCCCACCTATCCTGTTTGTTGCTTTGTTCTGCAGGGCATTCCAGAAAATTCTTTATTAAGTCAGTTCTTCCAGACTGGTGGGGAGATGAAATTTTTAAAGAATATGCAGGAACAGAGATACTCAGTGACCAGACTCTTTAGAAGTTCCAGAAAGATTTGCCTGCATTTTCGGCTCAGAATGAGTTCGGCCGTTTCGTCATACTGGCAATATGAAATGCGGATCTTGAGCTTCCATGGCCAAACTCCAAATAAGTCTGCACAGCCAGTGCTCCAAATCTACCTAAAGGGCAAGTCTCCCCTGGAAGCTTCAACTGGTTTGATTCTCATGGCAACTCTCCTTCGCACAACCCTGGGGCCTGGACGTCTTCACTGGACAAGAGAAGTCTCAGCATGCTTGTGCGAACGACGGATGCCAGGAAGCCTTGAGCAGGAAACACTGCGACGGGATCCAAACTAGTCTCCCTCTCCTTCCCCCACACCTGAATGGAATCTACCAGTCAGAGGGGTGGTCCCTTAGGATTTCTGTGTGCAGATCTTTAAAATTATTTCAACGAGGCAGCAGGCAACCCTGCTGTCCGCTTCCTACAGTCTAAAGGGCTGCTCAGGAGCAGCCGTGGCATTTGCTGCGGCTGTAAGCCAAGCCTTTGCTAGAAGTGCACCATCGCCTGGAAGGTCCAGTGAAGAGTCACGGGGAGGAAGCCATGGAGTGAGACCAGAGGACCCTGGGGAGCTGGGACTGGAAGTGTCGGAGTGGCAGGCAGAGAGACTCACCATGTCGGTGCCCAGGTCGATGCAGAGGATGGTGATGGTGCCCAGGGGGAGAGGAATGTTGGCCATGATGAACAGCAAGAAGGGGGTGATTTCGGGGATGTTGCTGGTCAAGGTATAGGCGATGGATTTTTTCAGATTGTCGAAGATCAGACGTCCTGGCAGGAGGGAGACATATGGGCATAAGGGGGAGAGACGGGGGGCACAGCTGGGGGAAAGCAGGATTCCCAAAAGTCAGAGAACAGCACCCACTGGTAGTGCCTTGGGTAATCCCTCCCTAATCTTCCTCTCATTCCCCACCAGCCCTGCAGTCTTTTTGTAATGCAGGGCGAATCACAGCTCCATTCTTTTCTCTTATACATATCTGGGAGGGTAGTAGTGCTACTCGGAGAACAACTCTTTAGCCTATCCAGCCCCAGACAGGATAAGAAGCAAGAGTTTTAGCTATCAAGAGGAACATCTTGTGCTTCGACTATTATGAAAAATCCCTGATGGAAAACAGTTTTGCAATGGAACAAGTTTCTCAAAGAGGTTTTATCTGGGAGAGGGAGTATGTATTTCCACTACATTCTTCAACTGGCTTAGGGAGCAGTCCTATGGCCCCCTACACAACATCTAGGGAGCCAAAGGATCATTTGGATTTCCAAATCTGAGGTCTCATCTGGGAATTCATACAGGGGAACTGCACCAGCTGCTTCTTTGAGGCCAGACGAGAAAGCTCAGGCACTTGGAGGTGGGGGCGGCCTCCCCCATCCTCCCACCCTGCCCAGGATGGCCATAATCCTCTGAGTTTGGAGGCTTGTGGGCATCCCCATTGGACTGCACCCTTGGCCATTGTTCCTTCTTCCCAGGGAACCCTGGGACTTGCAGCTCTGTATGAACAAGGAATTTTTGTCAACCTCATCAAACTACAACTTCCCACTTTTCCAGGAAACATCCATTGGCACCAAAAAGAAAGACGACAGACAGACAGCCTGAACCAATGAATGGAAATAGCAGGGAAGCTGACTTAAGCTAAACATCTGGAGAAACTTTCTAATGGTAAGAGCCATTCAACAGTGGAGCTACCTGATTTGAGAAGTGGGTGCCTGTCATTTGCTGGACATGGTTCAACAAAGGCTGCACAGCCATCCATCACGGATGCTGCTGTTGCAGGTCCAGTCCTATCGATTCGCCCTGAGCTCCTCTCCCTTGCAGATGTTCAAGAAAAGGTTGACACATCTTCTGGGGATGCTTTACAGAATTAATCTCCTGCTCCATGGAAAATAATTCAATGTGGTTGCTGCAGGGATCCCCCAAAGATATTTTTCCCACAGAAGCAGGCCTGCAACTGTTTGGGCAGCCAGGCTCTACCCTCCCACCCCGAGCAGACCCTGGCTGGGACCCCTTCTCCCCAAGACAGTCCCCGCTGCTTACCCTCCTCAACTCCAGTGACAATAGAGGCAAAGTTGTCATCTAAGAGGATCATGTCAGCTGCCTGCTTGGAGACGTCGGAGCCCGCGATGCCCATCGCTACGCCAATGTCTGCTTTTTTTAGGGCCGGGGAGTCGTTCACACCATCCCCTGTCACTGCCACAATCGCACCCTGTCCGGCAGAACAAAGACCAATACAGCCGTGAGGAAGAGGTGGCTGGTGTGGCCGATCACACAGTCTGTGCGCACGGGGCTGGTCGTGGTGGAGATCACAGATGGGGGAACATTCCCTGTACGTTTCTGCCAGAGTAGGACTGCTAAGCCATGATGCCCAGCCAGCATGGCAAATGGCCCCGCTGAGTGTTCATTCCAGAAACACTGAAGGGTGCCAGGCTGGCATGGCTGGAGGGCATTGGCTCCTTTGGAACCATCCCTGGGCCTGGTCTTGCAATGGCAGATTGAACTGCGGCAATCAGTGTGCTTCCATATAGCGCCACAACGCAGCTGCTGATTTCTGCAGATCAAGCTGCTCCTAAAGGTGCACAGAAAAAATGGAGAGATCTGTGGGGGTGCTGGGAAGGCTCAGCTGGCACCCCGAGGTTCACACGAGCTCATATGGATCTGGCTTAAAGGCAGACGAGGGACTCATCTTGTCAAACTGTGCCACATGGGAGGAAAAAAACTTCCTGCACACACTAAGACGTTTACCACTTCATGCACTTTGTGGACTCTTAAAAGGTTATGTGATTTTGTTGAATGGGTTGCTTGGTTGTAGAAAGCTGAGCCTCAGGGGAAGGTGGGCTCTGAGATCGGGCTGGCACTGACTTGCCACAGGGCTGGCACTGCCTGGGTGCTCATATTGCATCCCCATCAACCTTTCCATTTGTAAATAAAGGGATGTCGTGCAAAAGGACCAGAACTCTCGATTGCTCTGCCCTCCGCTGGAAAGGAAACCTGCCTTGAACAGCCCGCTACACAAGCTTTGAGGAGTTTGGCAGTGCCTGCTAGCAGCGGGAGTGGGTTGGCAGCTAGCAGTAGGATGTGCCCATTTGGAGGCCCTACCTGTCTCTGGCAGCCTTCCACAATGATGAGTTTCTGTTGTGGAGAGGTTCGGGCAAACACGATCTCTGTGTGGTTCTGCAGGATCTCATCGATTTGCTCCGAGGTCATGTCCTTCAGGTCTGTGCCGTGGATCACACAGGCTTTGGCATCCCTGGGCGGGCAAATGAGGGACTCATGCTGGGGATGTGGTAGTGAGTGGGCATCTCCACCCACACACAGAGGAACAGCTCTACCACTGGGTAACCCAAAGGGGCTGCTCAAGAAAGATGGCGCTTAGGGAAGCATGGCCCCTGAGCTGCAAATGGAGCTAGTATTGCTTCTCAGCACCAGCCGGAAGGCCCTGCTTCACTGGAACCGCAAGGGGTGAAGGACAGATGGAAGGACAGGACAGGACAGGTCATGGGTAGAGGGTCCCATGAGCAGTAGCAGAGGGAAGATGGGATCCAGTGAATCCGGGGCAGGACCAGATGTATAGGAACTGAGAGAAAGCCACGCTGGCAAGTGGAGAAGTAAGAAATGTTACAGAAATGTGAATAATCTAGAGGAACTCAGAAACCAGGCAGGATGGATGAGATAAGCAAGGACAGCTGTATGATCTCCCATGAGCTCATTTTGAGGCTGTTTTTCCTTTATTCCTCAATTCGAATGAGTCACAGTTTTCTGTTGCAGGAAGCTGAGGCTCAGGGAAAGCAGGCTGGTGCGTTCCAAGCTCAGGTTGGCCTGGACTTTGCTACAGCCTAGCCTGCCCCACTTCCAAGTAGCTCTGAAGGATATACCCACACGACAGGCTGAAACTAGTTCAAAGGCCATTGCCTCTGGCCCTGGGAATTGCTCGCCCTGAACTACAGTTCTCAGAATTTCCATCCAGGCCAGTGAGGGATGCAGCCGTAACAGTGAAATGGATAATGAAACCGAGAGTGCTGTGAATTCTCTAACGCTGGTTTACAAGTGGCTTCCCATTCCGGTTCTAGCCAAGACCGGACTTCCTTAGGTTCATAGAGGGTTCTTTTCCGCCTAACATGCCTGCAGAACATTAGCTCAGGCGAGCAGTCCTCAGGTGAGTCTCTTCCTTGCCCCAGAGTAAGCTGTTCTCCTCTGTGCCTTCCACAGTGGATCTGCTCCCTCCGCCTCCTCCCCGACCCCTGGTGTCCGATTCCTCCCTCTCCCACCAGCCCCTCCATCCTGCCTCCTGCCCCTCACCTGGGGTTGACCTGGCTGACGGGAATGTTCAGTCGGGCAGCAATGTCTTCCACAGTCTCATTGCCCTCAGAGATAATCCCCACACCTTTGGCAATGGCCTTGGCTGTGATGGGATGGTCACCTGTCACCATGATCACCTGGCGGGGCAGAAGGGAGGTTACCAGAGGACACCCACTGAGGAGCAGAAGACCATGAACCTTGTCCAGCAAACCAAGAAAGTCTGTCTAGCCCATGTCAGTCCACCCTTCCATCCCAACAGCTAGAGCTGCAGAAGGAAGCCCGGGGGGCCCCTTGGACAACCGTGGCTAAGGTAGCCCAGACGGTTACCATGGTGATGCAAGTTCCTTCTTAATACCTCCCTCAGTGTGGATCTAGTTCAAGTCAGAGGTGTCACAGCCCCTCCGAATGCCATTGGCTCAGCTTCTCTGATTTCACAGAAGGCTTTGCAGCCTTAGGCCAATCAGGTGACTGCCCAGAACTTTGGATTCTGGTTCCTGAAGTCCATAGGCGATTGACTGGTAAAGAGCCCGGGGGTGTGCTTCATCTTGGAGGTGCCAACGAATCACCCGCAAGGGACATAAAACACGAAGTGCTGCGAAGACAAGGCTGCTCCTCCAGAAGGAGAAGCAGATGGCCCAAGAAAGGCACCGTCCCACAGAGAGCTCCATCTCAGCACTGGGGAAAGTGCATTTTCGTAAGCTGCCAGTCACCCACTGAACTTCCAGACAGGCAACCCCGCTTTACCTTGATGCCAGCACTTCGGCACTTGCCCACAGCATCAGGCACAGCGGCACGGGGTGGATCGATCATGGACATGAGCCCTACGAAGCAGAGGTTTTCCGTGGAAAAGTTGACATCATCACAGTCGAAGGCAAAACCTTTAGGGTACTGTTCCTCAGGCAGGTAGTAGTGGCAGAAACCTGTAGGGTGAGGAGGAGATATGTTAAAGCTTAGAGCTTGCTCTGTAGAACCTGGATTGCCAGAAGCTAACTCAAAGACTCGTCTGTTTAGGAGCTTGGAATGCCCACATCCAAGAATGTCTAACAGCCCCCTGATCTTAACAACCTGGGCCAGGAATCCATATCGCCAGTTGCTGCAGAAATCAGCAGGTTCTTTCTATCTGGCCTCTAGAAAATGCTATTAGCTCCTGGATTTTGCATGACTTTTGGGATCCCTGTCCACCTGCAACTCGCAGTTGTCAGCACTTCCCAACCTTCCCTCTGGGAGCCCATTCCCTGCTCCTATCCCCAGCCAGCCAGCCTTACCTAACACCCGCTCGCCAAGTCCTCCCAGCTCCAGGTAGGCATTCTGGAAAGCTTCTTTCAGCTCTTCATCAAGGGGCTGTTCTTTGCCTTGGAGCAGGATGGTGGAGCATCGATCCAGGATGCGCTCAGGTGCACCCTTCATCACCAGCAGGTAGCGGTTATCGTTGGGGTCCTCTGTCTCGTGAATTGAGAGCTGCGTGAGGAAGAAAGGGACACTCTCTGGAGGCAAGTAGCACCCCTAGATCTGCAAGCAAAAAACCTCTCCACTGTGGTACAAACTAAGGTGACCAGCTCCTCCACAACTGGCCGGTGCATTTAATCAGAAAGAGTGACCCTAACAGCAGGAGCAGCAGCAGCATCTTAAGTCACCTAAAATATACCAAAGACTTAATCCTATGCATGTTCAGATAGAAAAAGTTTTACAAGTTCCAGCATCCCCAAGGTATGGAGAACGTGCTGAGATGGAATGGGGCAGTTCTGCCTGCCCCCGCCCCTGGGCAGAAAGAACACAGACAGGAATCCACCCGGCACAGGGGCGCTGCCCTTGCCGGCTCTTTGAGGAGTTGTTTGCCGGGGCCAATCATTCCGGACTGTTGCCCAGAGGGAATCCTAGCTAATCCTCCTCAGCTGTCAGCAAAGGACACAGGATTAAAGCTGATGGGCCTGAGAATTCAGTTATCCAGAGCAGCAGTGCAAGTCTTGACTCAATTCCCTCTCCATGGGAACTGCACAATGCAGAAGTTGAAAAGACTGAGCTAGGCTCAGGCTGGGGTCCCTCTGTATAGATATCAGTTTTCCAGGCAGGCCATCCCATTTTCTAAAATGTGGGGTAACCAAGGCAGTGATGGGGATGAGCTCCTGGTGCAAAGAGCTGGAAGGAAGCGCACAAGCATGTGTCACAATCCTAGTAATTACTCTTTGAAAATCCGTTGTGAGAGCATGCGTTCAAGCCAGATGAAAGGTAAAGTTTTCACACAACATGGAATGACTGTATGAATGGGGTTCCCAAACCAGGGGCCATGAGCTCCTTCCATGTGGACCGTGGAATGGCTGAGGACCAGTTGCAATATCAATAATTCTTCTTTTTTCCCCGATCATGAGGTCAGGGCTGGCTCGCCCAAGAAAGCAAAGGCAGGCCTCAGAGTTGGCCGTATACCCCTGAGGGAAACACCAGAATAGGAGACCTCACTGTGGGAGAACGACCTGCTCCAACACAAGATTGTCCTGGAGTAGCAGTTGCTACCACATCCCCATTAGCAATGCCTCAGCTCAGAGATGAAGTCTGACAAGAATAAGTGACCTTCCTGACTTTCTCCCTTCAGCTGAGGAGGTACCCAAGTAATTTCCACCCTCTGTGTGGCCACAGCTGTTGAAAAGCTGAGCACCAAATGGCTTTCTTAGGTGTGATTGGCATCGCCTCTGTTCATAAGCTGTAATGCGAGAAGAGTGGGACACATGGCCAGAGCTATGCCAGGAGGAGGAGGAGGTCTAGAAAACAAGACTGGAACTGCGGGGAAGTGGAAGGGATACTATTAGAGTATGATTTTGGATGAAGGGCAATGTTGCATGAAAGAAGACTCTGGAAAACAGGGTGGTACAACGAGGAAAGTTTACAGTGTAAGGAAATGGTTTCTATAGGTGACAATCATATTAGAATGTCTTTGAGAGAAGGTTCTAAAGAATGCGAGCAAACCCTAAAGACAAGGTGCAAGAGAGTTGGTTTTTACCATTTCTGTTCCCTTCCTACAGGTAGTGTTGTGTTTTTTTTAAGAACTCTGGTGTGAGGAGGCATTTTATTCAGGCTGCCCCAGACAGTCCTCTTAAAGAAGCTCCCTCTATTTTGAAGGAGAGAGCCTATACCTGGTATTTGTTGGTGGAGTTGAAGGGGATTTCGGCCACTTTCTTGTTTTTCTCCCTCATCAGTTTGACGGATCCTGAGGAGAGCTCAATGCATTTCAACAGGGCTGACTCTGACGCATCTCCGGCCACATCACGCTGTGGGAAAGGCAAGGCTTGTACAAATGATGCAGGAAGCACGCTGGACCGTCGCCGCGTCTCCCTTGCCCACCACATTCTTTTGCTTAGCTGTGAGTAGCCACCCCAATCCTCCCTCCACCCGCAAATTCACACGTCTCGGGCAGTTAACTACCGGGGCATTTTCACTCAGAAAGGGAAGGAGACACACTAACACCCCAAGGACATCGCGGCCTGGACCCCGGGGCTTCCCCAATCCTAAGCTTTCCCCTTCTTGGCTGGAACCCAGTGAAACGTCCGGGTTATCCAGGTGCCCTCACCTTGAGGATGGGCACGTTCTCCTGACCTCCTTTGAAGACAGCTCGGTTGCAAAGCCCTGCGATGTGGGAAAGGGCCACCCAGGTGGGAGAACTCTTATCGAAAGCCGTGCCTACAAGGAAAAGAAACAGAGGTGAAGGGGTCAGTTGGCAAAGTTCTAGCTAGGGTGGCTGGGAGTGCTGGGTGTTGTAGTCCAAAGGACTGTCTACACCCATATATACCTACCCGCCCCCTCAGACCAGCTCAGGAGGCCCTTCTACAAGAATCACCCCTCAGGGAGATGAGAGGGGAGGCACCCAGGTGAAGGGCCTTTTCCGCTGCTGCTCCCCCTCTTTGGAACTCCCTCCCCAGGGAAATTCGCCTAGCACCATCTCTTCCTTTCGGCCCCAGGCGAAGACATATCTCTTTAGGAAACTTTTTAGCGCTTAGCCTGAATGTGCCGTGGCCCTTTTAATATTGCTTCCATTTAGTTATGTTCAATAGGTTTTCAATGTGTTTTATTTTGTTTAATACGTTTTATGTACTATAAGCCACCTATGAAGGCCTTGGCAGTTATAGGCAGCCTATAAATACATATATTGATTAATTAAGGCACCAGACTGGAGAAGGCTCCTCTAAGGAATACAGGGATGGGAAACCAGACTTGGACACTGAGATGAATGCAGGCATCCCGAGGATGAGACAGGAATTCCTTCACCTCATGTTGCCTCATCCACAAAGAGCCATCCTGTGATGTCATGACGGTTCTTGCCCCAAGACCAGGGAAAGATACATGATCCCCATCTACCATCCCGAGCCCTCACCAGACTGGTCTTCCGTGGTATCTGCCTCATGGATCTGGTTGTCGAACCACATGTGAGCAACCGTCATACGGTTCTGTGTCAGGGTCCCTGTCTTGTCTGAGCAGATGGTTGAGGTAGAGCCCAGCGTCTCCACAGCTTCCAGGTTCTTCACCAGGCAGTTCTTGCGAGCCATGCGCTTGGCCGTCAATGTCAGGCACACCTAAAGGGGTAAATGGGGGGTCATGGCGGGCTGCAGGAAGGCACCCCAAGGGATGCCCCTGAGGTGCAAAGGGTTGCCGGCAAATTCTTCATAATTCACAGCTTCCCGTGAATCAAGAGAAAATCTGGCAGTATTCCAGGCCCTTTTCCCACATGCCTGTGTTTCTCGTTCATTTTTAAAAAGAAGCCTCAAGGGGAAAGATGCGGGGAGTGTTCTGTCCGTTTCTCCTGCAAGAACTTTTTTCCCTCTCCCCACACATGCAGCCCCGATCTCTCCAGATTGCTTACAGTGACAGTGGCCAGCAGTCCTTCGGGGACATTGGCCACAATGATGCCGATGAGGAAAATGACAGCTTCCAGCCAGGAGTAGCCCAGAATCAGGGAGAGGATGAAGAAGGAGACGCCCAGAAAGACAGCCACTCCAGTGATCAGCTGGATGAAGTGCTCAATCTCCACAGCGATGGGGGTCTTGCCAACCTCCAAGCCTGAAGCCAGGGTAGCGATGCGCCCCATCACGGTGCGGTCACCAGTGGCAATGACGACGCCACGAGCCGTGCCTGGTGGGATGAGAAAAAGTCGCGCATTGATATGGGATTTATACCCGTTGAGTTGGTATGACCACCCTATAAGAATCTGGGAAGTGTTGTTTCAAAGAGACAGAGCTGCCCATTTCTCCCATTAGAAATTCCAGTAGCCCAACACAGAACTACAGTTCTTAGGATTTCTGAACAGAGAAGGAAGTACTCTGTGGTGCATCTAGGCATGAGTTTTATTCCTCCAACCTCCAGATAAACACGAACTAGAGGGTGCAGGTCCTCTACTTTATGGAGGATAGTCCTCTATTGGAAATTCTACCATAGTCCTCTATTTGAAGGCATTTCAATCCTAAGAGCTTTGCAGGGCAAACTCAGGTTAAAGATAACAATTAGAAAGGACAAGTGATTTAAATTTGCCTTCAGCATGTGTAAGTATGCATTCAGGTGCCTGGTCTTAGTTTTCCCCACTGTGTTCTGATGTCCTGTATGTTCCTTTGAATCATAGTCAGTATTTCTAAATTTGAATCCACAGATATTAAACTGCATATGTACTTTGTATGCAATTTTTTACAGGGGAAATAGGTTTCTTCTTTGGGAGTAATACCCACCCCAGCCCAATCTCTGGATGTACCTTCTACACAGTTGGTAGAGAAAAAAGTGATATTCCTTGTCTCCAGAGGGTTGTCATGGGTGCAATCAGGTGATCGGGTCTGAGGTTCTGATTCACCGGTCAAAGAGGAATTATCCACCTGAAGAGAAAGATGCCAACCATTCAGTCAATGAAAGTGGAGCAAATATGACTTTACACTCAAATCATCACATGTTCAAACTGGCATTTCAGTTTTTCAGATTCTCAAACCTGGCATTAGGCAGCAAGAAAGCCAACGATCTCGCAGTGTAACTTTTCCAGCTTAATTGGAATGCTAGCTTCACACAGTACAAAATTCAGACAAAGCTATTGTGGCAGCCCAGTGAAATTCGATAGGAAAATGGTCTGGGGGAGGAGTTAGTGTGTGCAGAGGTGTGCGCTCAGACTGTGTTTCTTCTCTGTCTCTCAGGTACAGAGATCGGCCTCACAGGATAGTGGACTCTGTCAGTGGACTCTCCGTTTGCTTTGGATGAGCCTGGGAGAGAACCTTTGGCACATGACACAATGCAGGAGTCTCCAGGTGTTCCACACTCCACAGCAGCCTGCTGAAAAGAACACACGTTCAGAGCTGGAGAGGCTGCTAAAGCTTCACCTTGCAACCATGGGCTGAGATGATCCGTAGGTCAGCTGGGACTCTGTCTCCACCTTTCACTTCTACCAGATCTCCAACCACCACATCTTCAGCATTGAGTTGCATCTTCTCACCTTCTCGGATGACCAGGGCTTGCTGTGGGATGAGAGAGGCAGACTCAGGTAGGTAAGCAGAAAGGATGGGTTCTCAGACACAGGCACAGGTCTCCTAAAACACATCACCTGAGGGCACTGTCTGCAAGAGGGACTGAAGTAATAGAGTTATCATCCATATGTACATTATTCATCATGTATGTAGCATTTCCAACTTGTCATGGCGCTGCCTGTAATCATAACAGCCTGCAATTCTCAATATGTCATCTCCTTCACCTCATAGAACTCTCTGAAGTAGCTTGCTACTCTTGTTCCCATTTTACTGGTAGGAAAACTGAGAGACGGTGACTTGGTCAAAGCCAGCAGGGGCCAATTCATCATTAATCTAAAGTTTTAATCTGTAACTAAATCTAGGAATAAAGCCAATGTCTAAAAGCAAACACAATGGGTATTTCTTCTTTTTCTCATTCCTCTCCTACCAGAAGCTGGTGATTATTCTACTGTCTTTAGAGATGCTTGCTCTAAGCAGTTATAATGCATTGCTCCCAGCTCTTCTTCAAGAGTTTCAGATCATCTCCCTAAACTTCTTTTCCCATTTATTTGCCTTCTGCAATCAGTTCCATCAGTCTATATTTTTCATTTCTCATTATATGACCAAAATAGTCTGGTTTTCTGCCTTTTATGTGTTTTTACAGTTGTTGATCTTTAAAGTATTATAGAGCAGTTACTGATTTATACATGCTCTATAATCCTTCTTTGTTGATCACACTCTTAGTCCATGAAATGTGTAACATCCTGGGATAAATCCATTTCATATGGTTCCATCTTTTCTGAAATTCATCAGTGCAATGCCTTGGGGGGGAAATCTACAGACTTGTGCATGTTCTCCTCTCATTTCCTCAAGGTTGCAGTCTAGTTAAGCATGCTGTGCATGATGGTTTGTGGGTCTGCCCATTACAGTCTGAACCTGTTTCTAAATAAGAATGTTAGCTGACATGGGGAGAGATCTGCCCATTCTCCTTGCTTCCTTTTGCTCCTGCCGCTCAGGCACAATTTTTTATTTCAAAAGCCTGGAGAAATTGGGACTGCAGGTGGCGCAGTGGTTTAAACCTCTGTGCTGCTGGGCTGGTTGATCGAAAGGTTGCCGGTTCGAATCTGCACACGGGGTGAGCTCCCATGCTCCGTCCCAGCTCCTGCCAACCTTGCAGTTCAAAAGCATGCAAATGCAAGTAGATAAAAAGGTACCACTTCGGTGGGCAGGTAACAGCGTTCCGTGCACTTTGGTGTTTAGTCATGCCGGCCACATGACCACGGAGACTGTCTGCGGACAAACGCCGGCTCCCTTGGCCAGGAAACGGAGATGAGCACCGCCCCCTAGAGTCAGGCATGACTGGACGTAACGTCAAGGGGAAACCTTTACCTTTACCTTTACCTTTTTAGAGGGACAGGTGCCAAGACAGCACCCAGAGGATTAAGAAGGAGCTGCAGCGGGTGCTGATTGTGGAAGTCTATGCATGCCTCCGGCAGAATCAGAGAGGCCATGGGTCAAACCAGCCAGAATCTGAAGGCTCCTGGTTTTCCAATGATCAGTACTGGTTATTCTTTTTTTCTGTGTGTGAAGTTTGCCTTCCCTTCTTTTGCTTCCTTTTCACTGCCCCACAGCAGTGGGGGCTCCAATACTGGTGAATCAATGCACCCTCTCTGGATCTCAATCCAAACTTTAGAAGGAGCTCTCCGTGGTGCTGATTCTGCTCTGGGGTTCAATTCAGAACCATGGAGAGCTCCTTAAAATTCAGACTCCAGTATTGGCTCCCGGATATTGGAGTCACCGACTTCCACTGCCCAGTTGCCTGGCAGAACACAGCAAAATCTGTTTCCCTCGAAGTGTGTCAAACCACCATTCCAGGCCAGTCTCTTCGCTCTTTCTTTCGTACCTGAGGCACCATGTTCTTGAAGGATTCCATGATCTTAGAGCTTTTGGCTTCTTGGTAGTAGGAGAAACAGCCGGTGATGATGACAACAGCAGCCAAGACAATACCAAGGTAAAGCTGTAGGAGGGCAGAAATAGAAATGGGACATTGGAGCTTCAGGAACTGCATGGCGTTGTCTGATCCTGCCTTGCCTGCTTACCCTCACCCCCAGACACATTGCAGAAGGCTGCTCTTCGGAAACTCACATTGTCTCTTGATGGGTCGTCCTCGGTCCCTGCCAGGATGCCGTAGGCCAGGAAGCAGAGGATGGCGCCAATCCACAAGAGGATGGAGAATCCCCCAAAGAGCTGACGGCAAAACTTCACCCATTCAGGTGTGGTCGGCGGTGGGGTGAGTGCATTGGGGCCATCCCGGGCCAAGATCTCTTGGGCTTTGCTGTGGGTCAGACCCTAAATGAGGAGACAGAGAAGTAAGAAAGGAGTCCATGCCCCATGTTCCTCCATCCTTCCAGTTCTTTGTCCACACAACCTTAACTCTCTACCTCTTGCCCATCATCGTTTCTACTACAAGAAATTCCTCAGGCCATTTTCACCCACATAAGACCCAAGGCTGTTCTAGCTTCTATGGCACTGCAAGCCTTAAAAAAATCCTCAGACCCTTCAACAACCAGAATGCTATTTGCAGTACCCATTACCCGTCTCCTCTTCTCTCGAACATAAATAGTGCAAGAGAGATCAGGAGACAATTTAAATCACACTTTCAAAGATGTTCTGAGGTTCCCCACAGACACGGTTACAGCGGGTGCAGGACTTTGGATGATAATCCCCACCTCTATTTTAAAAAATTGCAAGGAGATGGGGATCAAAGGTAAGAAATGGCATCTCTCAGGAATCTGCTGCCCATATTCACACACCTCCCCGGTTTTACACAGATCTTGGCCCTGCATCAGAGTCTTCCCACCCCGTTTGTTTCGGAGGGTCAGATTTCAGGGCGAGCAACCTGGGAGGCAGATCTGGCCACCCAGCCTGGCCCTGCAGCATTCTCCAGATGGCTGTGGCCATGCCCCAGTGCCCACCTCCTTTCACCCTACCAGCCCATCGCGGTTATTTTTTATTTATTTATTTATTTGTCACCTACTACCCAAAGGTCTCAAGGCGGCTTACAATAAAAAATATGAATTCATGCAATAACAAACTATAAAATACAGCATAATCAAAATTTAAAACCTTACAATAACAACTTCACAAAACAGTGAATGGGAAGGCAGGATCAATTATTTAAAACGTTATTGGAAAATAACATTTTTGCCTGGTGCCAAAACAGTAGTAGAGATGGGCACCAGGCTGATGTCCCTAGGGAGACTATTCCAAAGGCAGGGTGCAGCCACCGAGAAAGCCCTTGTTCTATTTGCCATTCATCTCACCTCTTTGTGGGACGGAACCTGCATAAGGGGCTCCTGTCCTGATCGTAACAGGTTCTATGCCGTTCCCACCCCACGCTGCCATTCTGCAAGGTTGAAAGGTCTCCCCTGAGGCTCAGTAGCAAGAGCTGGATGCCACATGCCCCAACTTTTCCCTTTGACTCCATGCCACTGCAGTGTGGCCTCAAAGACATCCTCTGCAAGAGAATTTGACCCTCAGCATTGCCCATCCTTCATGACTGATAAAGCACCAGACTTGGCCATGCTCATCTACCGACACCCCAGCAAATCCGTTTGCTTGCAAGGGACCAAACCCAGCTGCCTCCCTCGGGTGGGGCAACCTTCTCCCTTTCAGCCATCTCTGCCAGCCAGCTGTTGGCCCCATCCAGGCTCAGAGTGTTACACAAGCCCCGGGAAACTGCAGCTTTACCCAACGCATCTCCAACCTGTGATGAGGGACAATCTAGCCCCACAGGGTGGGGAAATAGCACGGACTGGAGTCCTTCACCTGCACGCAGTCTGTGTTGTATTTTCGGCACACTTCCTCAATGGACATTTTGTGCTCGGTCTGAAAAAGCACGAAAGCAGAGGGAAAATTAGGGATCTGTTCTGGGGCTCCCTCCTTCTCTTCCTCCCCACACACAAAGTCTAAAGCAAAATCGAATGATAAGCCCCAAAAACATGGGCACATACCAGGCAGAAACAAGAACATGCCCTGGCTGGCTTGTTTCCCCTGCCCCACCACTCACCATCGCCACCTCCTTCTTAAGGTCATCCAGATCTCGGACTTTCTGCTGCGCTTTGCTCTTCTTGGGCGAGGAGTTCTCATCGTGTTTATCTTGCGTGGTTGCCACGCGGTAGCTGTCTGAGCGCCCATACTGCACGGGGGAGAGAGAAGCAGGGCCTGGGTGTTACATGGCATGAGCGGAGGAGTCCCTTCCCCGTGCTAGAATTCCCTGACCCCAAAGGGCCGCCCACCCATCACTCCTGAAAGACCTGTACAGAGAAGAACAGGCACAGAATTTGCATGTCATCCCATCCCAGCCAATCAAGCCATCCCAAATAAGAAAGGCCGCTTCCCAAAGGATTCCCAGGTAGAAATGTCTGGGGCAAAACATCATGGATTATACCACAGTGCAGGCCCAATACCCTTAATTATCTGGTATGAAAACAGCTCCCATTAATACCCAAAGAAACAAGAGTCCTTTCTGGAGAGGACTTTAGCAAGACAAACCAAGAGATTCTCCCTTAGGCTCCAGCACTATCGCCAAGATCGTGACCATGCTGGGTGGGGATGATGGGAGTTGTAGTCCAGCATGTCTGGAGGACACCAGGTCGGGGAAGGCTGTTGTGGGACTAAGTTGGATAAACAACGTGGGAAAGACCTTCTTGGTGGTCACTGCACAGTTGTGCAACTATATTCCTTTGGAGACTCAGCAAAGTCTGAACCTGAGCAGCCAGAACACAATTCATTTCTGGAAGGCAGCCCTGTGAGATGAAGTGATCTCCAGTAGTCTGAATGGGATTCATAGGAAAAATCAGCTTTTGGCATAACAGACAACTGCAGAATCTCCATGTTCAAGGGCAGTATAGCACCAATTACTAGATACTGAAACTGGATAATATGGAAAGGCCCTCCACTGCAGGGGCAGAATGCTGAGTTCACTAGTTCCTTCGTGTGATCCAGCAAAACTGTTTTTATGGATTGAAACTGGTGTTGGACTAAATCATGAAGATGGTATTTTCATTTTCATGTTCCATTTCATTTAATTATTGTTTTTATCGGATTGTGGTTTTTAGCATTGCCGTTCCTCTTAAAATCCAAATAATTAAATACTGCCATCTTCTTTCACTTTGTGGCTTCCTTTTCCCCACAGGCAGGCGATGACAATGCAGCCCTCTGAATCCTGGGACTGCCGGGGTTTAGCCCACAAGAAGGAAAAGGAGGAAGTCTGGCCAGATCTTACGACGGAAGAAGATGTCCCAGAAAAGCTGGCCTTGTGCCCAATTAGTGACCAGGCTGTAGCTTAGTGGCATCTCAGTTTAAAGGCTACCTAGGTCAAAACCCCAGCTAAAGATACATTGGAGAAGCAAACCGATGGCCTGACCCAATATAAGGCAGTGGTGTGTGTCCATACGACGATTCTTGCGTCAGTAAAACTATTTGATGAAAAAGAGACACAAATCTTTTTGATCCTGCCACAGCTAATTCCACATGCAGGCATGTGCATGCCATTTCCAAACAAGCATCAGAAACTGAGCTTGTTCTGGTTTCATAGATACATCCCTAGCATCTTCATACCCTTCCGAAGTCATGTGCAAGAACAGTCGCTCTGGAGTCCTGATCTCTCTTTTTTTAGAGGTGTACCATCTTTTCCATATCTTTTAGGCAAGTGAACTGATAAATAAGCACAGCCAGAGAGTCCCCCATTCTAGAAACTATTGCTAGGAGGTGGTGGGTGGTCTTTGCTTGTCTGTGCACCCGTTTAATCCTAGGAATGTCCCCACCTTGCCAGAGCAAGGAAGATGGCCTGCAGCTGTGAGCAGGCAGTATTTTTTGCAGGTTGCTTTGTCTGTTGCTCTTTTTTTCTTCTCCCACTATCATCTCTGAGCAAACAGGTTTCGGAGTTTCTCAGGTACCTGCAAAGTCTTTTTATAGTTTATTCACAGGATTTAGATCACCTTTCATACTACGCAGTACATTAAATGTGCTTTTTTTGACTCTGCACCACAGCAGAATGGAGGGAAAGCACGACACATCAAAAGTGGCCGTGATTCTGTCAAGCTACAATACAAGTATTTGAAAGGCAGAGCTTCATGGTGCCTTCCTTTTTCAGGCCTCTAGCTAGAAGATTCACCCACGACCGAATCAGGTCAAAGGAAGAGGCTGTCCTGAAGGGACACAGCCCCCTGTACAGTCGACTGTACACACCTGCTGGGCTTCATCTCTGAAGCTGATCAAGGTTGGGATCAGCAAGGATGGCATGTAGGTGTAATGAAGGCCTTTGTGCCTAAAGGCCTCAAAAGGATATTTTGGGACCTTGACTGACCTTCACATGCCCTTCCCAGCACAACCATGTTGGAAGGCCGATGTGAAAACTTTGAGCCATGAGTCATGTCTGAAACCTGGGATTGTCCCCCTGAGGGTCTCATGGGGGGCCAAAAACACAACTACCAACCCCTTGCACTCTGTTGCTGTGGGAGCACCAGGTGTGATATAAATCCTGATCCAGAAGCTGAGATCCTTGCAAAGAGACGTGTGCAACCTGAAAGCAGCACACCAGCTTCATCCGTCCTTGGACACACGCACATATGCACGCACACACAGAGTTACATTTCAAGAGAATTTCCCTTGAGGTGCGTGGACCAAGGCCCTGAAGGCATCACACAATTACACAATTGCATCCATACATGCAAGCCACCCCAAGAAAATGGGAACGGAAGGAGATGTGCTTTGCCTGCAGTGCTCAATCCCTAAAGCTTTTCTAAGGCTCTGCAGACCACTGTGCCAACAGGCACATAGTCACACGGTGGTGCCCACATCTCCCATGTGCCACACAAACATTTGTTGCATTCCTCCGTGGTAGGGGAAGCTGCAGATCGACAAAGACTGTCTTTTTTGGCTACTGAGAGAAGTGGGGATAGATCTGGGGCAGAGCATGTGGGATGCACTAACTCCCCCCAAGTAATTTAAGCGTCCCAGTCGCTTCCCCAAAGCACCGAGCCTTAGAGGAAGGGCAGCTCATAAGCACCACCGTTTTACACTGCTGTGCCCTTCACAGCTGCACGGAGAGAGGATGTGTCGCTGTGCAGTGCAAAGAATTGAAAAAATGCATGGTTTCCAATGACCTAGTTTAAAAAGTGGGGATGCGGAAAGGGGGACCCCTCCCCACCCCCACAAGCACACAGCCCCCCCGGGAACAAAGCCTGCTGTTGAACGCCTGGGAGATCTTGGCCGGGACCTGGGGCTGCCACGAGGGGATGCGTCTGGCTAAGGGCATCACAACGTAGGTGCACCGTACAAGGCAGAGGTTGGTCTCCCCAGCGCTGCCAGGCTGACCGCCACCCCCACGTTCTGCAGCGCTGCTGCGACGGAAGGAAGGGAGAAATCGCTGGCGTGATGCCAGTGCTGCAGCAGGACTCACAGCCGCAGAGCCCCAAGCCAAGAGGAGGAGGAGGAGGAAGGCAGGCAAAGGACGCACGCAACACTTCCCCCCCTAGGACAGTCTGCCTGCTTCTGCAGGGTCCAGAAGAAACTCATTCAGAGGAGGCAGCTGGGTCAGGGTGACCCAGCTACGGTGAGGCCAGGGTGGCCTAGGACAGGGAGGGGAGAGGGAGCAAGACTTTCCCTTGGAACAACAGGCCCTTAGGAATAGGTGGAAATTCCTTTTCCCCAGCCTGGAGCTCGCATGAGCAAGAATAGGGCAGGGGACTGGACAGCAAGGTCGGGGGGATTTTTACACCTCTTTGATCTCGGCTAGGCCAGGCCCAGGATGTGCCCCCTCCCCATCTCGGTCAGCTGCTCCCCCCCTTCCTTCTTTCTGTCCCCCCATCCCCTTTGCTGCCTCTCCTATCCTATCCGCAAGGACCGAATCTAGGCGTCAGAAAGGGGAGGGGAAGGAGAATGCTCTCGTGTGGGAGGAAACAGCAAGGAGCGATGGGGGGGGGCAGGCTAGGGAGCCATCAGTCCTCCCCTTCGTGCTGTCTTCTGAGGAAGCTTAAATCACGGTGGGGGAGGACCTGCTTCCACCTCTCTCCCCTCCCATCCCCCTGAGACTCCAGATCCCCTGGACTGCCCCATAGCTGAGCATTCCCTTTTCCTTCCTCGGCCCCCATCGCACTCTCTCCCCCCCACCCACCCTTCCCACAGCTTGCAAGGTTACAGCTGCTGCCACGGTGCCCCCTTTCTCTCGGAGGCACCCCCCCCTCCTTGCCATAAAGAAAGGCGGATTAGCTGCTCCCGGGCCATCTGTTTTCTCTCCTCCCCCTCTACACACACACGCACGCACGCACGCACCGCCCCCCCCCCCCACGCTTGTCATTTTGCAACCTTCCCCGTTCACCTCCCCCCCTCCCTCCCAGGAAGGTCCTTTCCTTCCACCCTAGATCTTGCTCTCCCCTGGGCGGGAACGCATTTTCAGCATCTTATGCATGAGATCACAACAATCCCCCTTTACTGTTCCCACCCCTCCCCAATAGAGCAACCTTCCCACATGCAGGCGCCCTCCGGAGGTGCCGGCCAACAGCTCCCATCTTCCCCAGCCGGGAGGGCGGCAAATGATGGGAGCTATAGTCCGGCACCTGTAGAGGGCGTCCGGTTGCGGAAGGCTGGGTAGAGAGTCGGGACTGTCAATAAAACAGGAGGTCTCCGGCATGCGCCCCCCCCCCGCCCCGCCGCCCCCTGTGACCGCCTCACTTCCCTAGCAGCGCCCCCGCTAAAGTCCGCACGGACCGGGAGGGAAGAGGCCCGGGCGGGGCGGCGGGGAAGGTGACCTTGCGCGCTAATTCCCCTGCCCTGCACTTTGGTGCACGCTGCTAAGGGAGGGAATGCAGCCGCCTTCTCCTGCCGCAGCCTCCACCGGCATCCCCCCGCCACCCAGAGGCGGCGGCAGCTCCTGAATATCAATGAGGGGGGAACAGCGCCCCCCCGCCTGTGCACTGTCTTCGGGAAGCCGGCTCTGCTTTCCTTGTCTCCATCCGCAGCGCGTTCTCCCGTCTCTGCGTGTCTGTATTTTCCTCCCCTTCTGGTCTCGCCTCCCGATTCTCTCCTTTGCTCAGTCTCTGTCTCCCTCCCCGTTCCTTTCGTGTTCTCTCTCCCTCCAACACAGTGACTCATCCGTTCTCCTCCATCTATCCATTCCTGGCTGACATTTTGTCACCCGGAGGGCTGGAGACTATCTTCGCCCTCCCTTTTCCTGCCAACTCTTCCCCTTGTGCAGCTCCTGAAAAAGCCCTTTCGCCCCAGAAGATACCTAGGCATCAAAGAAAGCAAAGCACACAAACAAGCCCTTGTCAACCACTCTAGTCTCCAGGCACCCCTCTTAAAAAAAAAAAAAAAAAGACACTTATCAAGGGAAATTCTTGTCCCCGAGACAGTGCTTCACATCAACACCACCACATATGGTGCCCAGTGTTTCCTGGAACTGAAAAGAAGGGGTGATAAGCTGTAATCATTTCGAGCTAAAAATATTTTCTGAGCTGCTTGAAACAGGTCCAGCCCCTCAGTGAAAAGAGGCAGAGGGAATTAAAGGCTGTTTAAAGTTTGGGATGCCATCTCCTGCCCTCCAAGGACAGAAACACGGGTGCCTTGCACGTGCGTATGGAGCAAGCAGAGGGGAAAAGAAGGTTACTGCCGGGGTTGGGGGGAGGGGTGCTTACATACGGGTACCAGCTCCTTGGTTGCATGCACACACGGGGGGGGGGGGCAGACACACTCACACCGTGCCAGGCATAGATACCTGCCACACGCCAGGGACACAGAATGTTGAAATGGACCGTCAGCGATTGTGTTACGAGGGGGCACCCTGGCATACGCAGGAGTGTGGTCCGTGCGGACCCCGCCACCTGATTGCACAATCCCTCCCTTTCCTTGGCATGAAGCGCAAGCCAGCGCAATCTGAGCAAGCAGGCGCTCACATTTTAGGGAGGCAGGCAGATTACAGCCTCGGAGCAGCGGCGTACAGCTAGGAACACAAAGGGATGGAGAGAACGCGCGATCTGCTGAGCTCTGCTTTCTTCTGAGCGCGCAATCACAAGCACACACGCACTGCGGCTGTGGACCGGGGCTGGAAGAGCAGAGGCGCCACAAGGGCACGGAGAAGTCAGTGAGAAACATGCTCGATGGTGCGGAGATCTGCAGTTTACAGATGCCCAAGTAAATACAGATCGGGGTGTTTCCACACTGGAGTCACTCAGCCCGTGGAGAGAGGGAAGGAGAAAGGTACTCACCCCCATCTTGGCGACTCAGTCTGGCCGACCCAGACTCTCCTTGGGGCGTTTGGCTGCCGGCGGGCAGATGGATGGATGGACAGATGGATGGGGAAAGAGAGAGAGAGAAAGTGAGAGAGAGAGAGAGAGAGAGGGCAGAGGAGGGAGCTGCCTGCGCCCCCAGGCAGGGATGCTGTGCCCACGGCTGCCAGGCAGGGAAGGACGGAACTGAGCACGCTCCTGCCTCTGCTGTCTGAGACAGGGCAGGCGCGGCAGCCAATCAGCAGCTGCCGCCCCACACACCAACTCACCGTCAAGCCCCACCCCTTTTACTGCAGAATTCACCTTGCCCGAGGTGGGAGAAAGGGGCAGGCAGGGAGGGGAACCCCAAACACCCCAGCAGGACCTCCCCAGGCACCCCAAAGCGGGTCACCGAGGGGTGCCCGAATCCCAAAGCCCCTGTTCCTGTCCCTCCCAATCACTGAGAAGCGCGACAATCCCGCAGCCCCAGAGAAACCCACATGCGTGGTCACCCACAGGGGAGCCCACCACAGGCCCCCCCATGGGTGCCCACGCCAACTTCTGGATGCAGGCCCCCAAAGTGCCGCTGCACCAGACACTCGCAACCCCTATGAACCTTCCAGTCTGCACAGAAGAGAGGACCCACACACACACACACCCCGATTCTCAATACGGCCGATCCCCACTGGGCACCAACCAGCCCCACAGCTAGCCAGAATCAAAGGCCAGTAGTCAACCAGAAGTCCCCCGCCTCTGACCTGGACAGCCTCCGGCCTCTGCAACAGGCTGGAAAGTCACGGTGGCCCTCTGCCTCTTTCCCAGCCCTCACCGGGCAGTCTTATGCCACATCAGAACAATTTAATGTGCACATACACCCCCCCCCATGATTGTACCCCAGAGAAGTTAGATTTCCCTCTCGCAAATTAAGGGGGTGGACAGAAAGCTTGCCAGAGATCCCAAATTCAACCCCTGGAATTGGGCTGCTGTCTGTCAGGTCAAACACAGGGAATTTCGGCTGGGTGGGCCAATGATCAGACTCAGCATAAGGTCACATCATCATTGCTATCATCATCGCCATCATTATTATATTTTATCTATACCCCACCATTCTTCCTCTTCCAAGATACTCAGCTAACTAGGTTCTCCATTTTATTGTCACAACAGCAACCCTGTGAGGTAGGCCAGGCTGAGCATCTGTGATGGGCCCAAAGTCACCCACTGAGCTCCATGGCTGAGTGGGGACTAGATCCCAGACCGCCTGAGTCCCAGTCCAGTGCGCTAATCCAGCCAAGGCCTGACAAGTTAAAACAATCCATGAGGAAAACCCATGGCTTGTTGCTGGGTTTTCAGCTGTGGGTTGCTCACCATGGTTTGTTTGCTCAGGCAACACAATAACCCAGGTTCCGACCACAAGTCACAGTTCAGTGACAACCCAGTCAGTCCTTGTGAGTGGCCTAACCCAATGCCCGGATGTAGTCAAGCAATGTAACTGGGGCTCTTGCCAAGTGACGAGAGGGAGGGCCAGAATGGGGAGCATCACTGTTCATCCACATCTGATCTCCATGGCAACTGGGCAAGGGGGGAGGCCATGTGACCCAGAGTCCTTGAATCAAATCAGGGCAATCCAGAGGCCAACAGCGAGCAGCATGAAGTTTTACGGTAGCAAATCTCCAGTGTGAGAGGCAGTGTGGCGTAGTGGTTAAGTGCATGGGACTGGAACTCAGGCAATTCGGGTTTGAGTCCCCGCTCAGGCATGGAGCCAACAGGGTGACTTTGGGCCAGTCACAGACTCTCAGCCCAACCTACCCCACAGGGTTGTTGTGGGGATAAGATGGAGGAGGAGAATGATGTAAGCTGCCTTGAACCCTTTGTAGGAAAAAGGCAGGATATAAATCAATCAATAAATAAATAAATAATCTCACCAGTGACCACTTTGAGGCCTGGAAGTGGGGGCTAGCCTTCCTCCATCAACTCCATTCTCAGTGTGGTCCCTCAGGTGGGGAGCAGGGAAAACTGTTGCTGACCAGAGACTTTGCATGAAACCCAAGAACAGACACATCGCATTATGTTTATAGCATTGGACTGGCAGCCAGAAGATCAAGCCCTTGGTTCCCCTATTAACATAAACCTCACCGGTGACTGTGAGGCAATCACTGACCCTCCGCCAACCTACCTTGTGGGGTTCTTGTGAGGATAAAGGGTAGGGGGACTGTGTCCACCACCCAGCATTCCTTGAAAGAGGGAAAAAGGCAAGATACAAATGTAATAAAACAATAGATCGGGAGAACATTAGTGCACACACACGATCCAAACACACATGCAAGTCATCGTGCCTTAAAAAAATACAATGCCACCTTTAAAATTTAATGCATACTTATTAAAGATTATACGTTTGGGCATCCAAGCAGATCCACCCACGCAAGTCTGGCATTCTCAGTGAATATGACTTAAATCCATTTAAAGGCGATCTGTTGCCTTTTCCCTGTAGTTCTGGCAGGATTGCCAGAAATATGGAAGAAGGAATGTTCAGAGCCTTCACCCAACTACAATTCCCAGAATTCAGATGGGAGGCATCATGGTTACACTCCCCTTAAACCAATGCGGGTCTGTGGTGCAAAGTGTACCCTCCCATCACACACCGTCCCATCCCATAATAGAAGCAGAACCTTCCATTAGCTTCATATCCCTAACACAACACCAAACATTTCACCCTGCTTTTCTGTATTCACCAATATATCTGTAATCTGTTTTAATCCAGTTAAACACACTCAAATGAGCAGACCACTGAAAGTCATACCTCCAATTTCAACCCAGGTCTCTTCACTGCTGCATTGCAACCTTTCTTATTTGCAATCCAAATTTGTGCCTTGCCTTTCTTGTTTATGGAATGTTTGCTCTGAAGGAAAACTTCCTCTGTCCATCCCACCCCAACCCCCTTTCTCCACCACTTCTCCCAACCTTGGCGAGGTTCTCGGGATGGCCCCCTCTCTTTGGAACTCACTTCCACGGAAACTTACCCAGTTGATTCCTTTCTAGATTTTAGAAAGCCAATTAAAACATTTCTATTTAAAAAGACTTTCCCATCATGATGCACTTTAAAGCATTTCTGCTGCTCATGTGTTCATTGCTGACAGTTTGGTCTTAGCTGCTCATATTTTAAGATATTAATTTTCATTTTCTGTTAATTATTGGGTCTATGGGCCCCACCTTTGAATCAAGCAAGTGGGACATGACTTTCAAAATGAGTGAATTAATGTATTTATAATAAACATTTTTTCCTGCAGTTTCTTTGGAAAATTAAACTTGGCCTCAGTGGGGTTCTTGGCAGTTTCTAATCTAGGCTGCCATCCTTATGCAGAACTAGGGCTTCCCACTCCATTCACTGGGGGGGAGGGATCAAATTCAGGGGGGCAGGATTAAAACATAAGCATTTTGAGGACTTTAGGAAAGCATTAACCATCAGACTTGCCTCAGTGAAATCAAACTCTACTACCGGGTCAGTTCACGATTCCCCCCTCACCCATTGGCAGTCTATTTTCTGGAAAAGAACTGTGGAGATGCTGCTTTATAATATGCTACTTTGTGCAACGTGAGGAAGGGTCTCACTGCCCAGGAGTGGATGCTAACCCCACCCTCATAGTCCCCCTGGGCCTCAACAAGAGCCAGAATGGGGAGCATCAAGGCCCCCCAGCATCACTCTTCATCCACCATCATCCCTCATCTGATCTCCATGGCGACTGGGCAAGGGGGAAAGCCCATGTGACCCAGAGTCACTGTGGCAACCAGAAGGAAGGGGTTTCCACGGCAGCAAGAGAGATAGGATCATGGTCCAGGAGGAGGGACTTGCCCTGGTGTGCAATGCCATTGGCTCATCCTGCCTGACATGAGGAAAGATGGACCACTAGGACTCCACCTTCTCCGAAATACTTGAGCAGGATAGGAGGAGGGGCTGCAGAATGCTTCCTCCATCTCTTACCATGTCTAGTCCAGGGCACCGTTTCTAATCTGTGAGTGAAGCATACCGCCTAAGGCATATGTGGGGCAGGAGCCAGAAAGCACTGCAAGGAGGAAATGAAGCACGCCCCACACCACCCCTGGACCTTCCTGATGGTCTTCCTGAATGAACTTCCTGGCCTTGCAACACCCATCACACCAAGCCAGGAAGGCCAATGTCCAGGCATGACAGGAGCTGTAGGCCAACCTGTCTGCTTGGACAACCAGGTTGGGGATGTACTTCCCTACCTACCTACCTGATCCTATTTCCACTAAAGATCAGTTATATTTGCTCACAGTAATCCCTTGCTGCCTTCCAGGCCTAAATCCTATTGTCCCCTCCGCATGGTCAATATTTGCACTATAATTTCTTTGGGGTGGGACAGAAGCACCTGCCACTTCATTGCTTGGCATGTGCAATAAAGCGCCCGGACAGTAAACATTAATAAATGACAATGCATAATGGTTCCACCTAATGCTTGTGAGGAGAAATGAATGGTTGTCTCACTGCAGTGAGCCGGCTGTGAGGCCCAAAGCAACCCCCCGCCCCCCCGGTTTTACCCCACGTATGAGCAGCACTTTGGAAAGGAACAAGAAATGGCCATCAGTAGCTGGACAAGGGTGAATGCGAACCGATTTGCCTGATTCATGAGAAACGAACAAGCAGCCTGACAGATCAGGCAACGGCCTGAATTAGGGGTGTAGACCACAGGCACATGGGCTGCAACCCACCCACTTGGGGTAAGAATGGTCACATCCCCTTTCCCTTGACCTCCAATACTTTGGGGGCTTCTCTAGCTTTTACACATTTCCCCTTTTCTAAAACATTCAACGCTTCCCCTTCAGTAAGACCTTCACACTACAGGGAGCTGCCCCTTTTGCCTTCAGCTGCTTCCGTGGCTGCCGTGCAACCCCCGGATTTCCCTCCAATTCAAAATCAGCCTCCAGGCTGAGAAAGGCTCGGCATCTCTGGCCTAGATCCTCCACCATCCTGTACCCCACAGTGGCTAGCCAGTTGCTTCTGGAAAGCCCATTAGCGAGATAGGAGCTCCAAGGCTCTCTTGTGGTTGCTTCCCAGGATGGGTTTTGAGAGCCTGCTGCCTTTTAAAGCTACCTCTACCAGCAGCAGCAATGAATTCCATCACTTAATCATGCACCCTATGCAGAAAGAAGTGACCCTGGACTTGTCTGAGCTCCATACTCCTCATCCCCACAAAATGAAGATAACCAACTTGAGCTGCCCTCCAGATTGCTCAGAAACATACTTCGGACACTCCCAAAAGTGCTTTGTACATGATCCAGCCAAAGTGAGCTCTTTGGAATAACACTCTTTTCCATGGGAGAGATGCAATCTGTGTATTGCCTGGCCATCAAAATCCCGGGACTCAGAAATGTTCGGCTTCAACCAGATGCATCTTCATCCTCTAGCATGCCAAACGCCAGCCCTTCTGGGGCCGTTTTCCTCGGCTCCTGAGCAGGTTGGAGACGAGACCTGCCAGGCCCAGACTTCTGCCAACCCCCGTGCACCTTCGTCATGCCGATGCAATCGCTTTCCGTTCATTGACATTTGCTGCTTCCTCCCTCCCTCGACGACTCTGGCTCCTCAGTCCTGACCACAGGCTCCAATGATTTCTTCGGTGCCAATATTACTATTGATCCGTTATAGACATTCCTCCGCCGCCCTCCCATAGAAATGGGCCTGGGCTTTGCCTTCGCTGTTCCTCTCACCGCCTCTGCCAAGAACTTCCCATCACAACATCCTCCTCTGGAGCTCCCTGCAAGCCATAATCTGCTAGTGCTCCAGCCAAACCAGGCCTTGGCGGAAGTGCTGAAACGGACAGTTCCCCGGAGGAATCCCTCCTTGTTCCGGGCAAGACCCGTTTTCTCTTGCCATAGTCCTACCTCGTTCCTGCCCGTTCTCACACAAGAAATCTCCTCCAAATCTCACCAGCTGCTCCCAGATGGAGGACCTCTGGTACTTCCAGCCCAAAGGGACTGCGCAGGGATGGTCTGTCTTTCTTGTCAAATTCCCAGACAGCCAATGTGATACGGTGGCTGGGATGTTGGACTGAGGACCCGGGTTCTAGTATCCACTCAGTCGTGAATCTTATTAGGTGACTTAAGCCGGTGACTCATTTTCAGGTTAGCCTACCTCACAGGGTTGTTGTAGTGAGGATAAAAGGAGTGAAAGCTGCCTTGGGATCCATGCAAGAGGGGAAAGGGAGGGATATAAATGCAGTGCGACAACAAGAGAAAAGTCAGAAACTCTGGTGAGAAAACAGCCAAGATTCCCAGGGAGAGACAGCAATGTGTGCAGCATGAAAGCCCCATCTGCAAGCATCTATAAATCTCCCGTAATTTGTCACTACAGTTTCGATCTTCTTTCTTTCCTCAAAGAGTGCTTGCAGAGGGACAAGTCCCAACACTGCCAGTCAGCTGTTGGTTTTGCCCTCCTTAACAGATTCTTTTTAATTAAGATTTTTGAAAAACAGAAGAAGTAGCAGGACATGGAAGGATTAAACATGGAAGATGTCATCACCGGGATTCTCCAGAAAATCCTGCAAAAGAGGAAGGGACGTTGCACAATGAAAGCCTCCATCTGGAAGCAGCTGCAGATCATCGAGTAGTGCAAGGCACTGCCCATCTGGAAACACCCTAACTTCTTGCCACACACCCCATCCTCATTCCTCAGAGCACACACACCCACACACGCAGTCTAGCTGGCAAACCCCAACGCTTCCACATAGCTGCTGGCAACCTGGACAAAGCCCCATTTATATCTGTGGAAGAACCAACCCCATATCAACCCTTCTGCTGCACGGAAACAAAACGAAAGGGTCTCACTCGTGCTGTTTCACACAAGGTTAAATTTCCTGCACCAGAAACACTTGTGCTTAGGCAGCTGGTTAGATCCTGCGCAGAGCTGGCCGTGCGGGATTATCACGCACCCCTTCCATTATCCATGTATGTGGGGAGATGCCCCACGGCATGTCCTACACAGGTTCAAACAGAGACCCGGGGAGGTCCGGATGATCCAGGGATTGCCACAAGTGTGTGTGAAACAGCCATCCCACCTAGAACGTTTCAGAACATTTAGTGCTGCGGCTGGCAGTTCACCGAGACAGCAGGGCGACACTGAGGAGGGAATCGGAGGCGCTGAACGACCCAGGCAATGCATGGAGATCCCTGGCCTAGGGCTGGTCCTTCCACCAGTGGACACTCCGACCCTCCCAAGAGATAGGAGCACGCACAGCTCAGTGATGGGGCTCAGCACCAGGGAGAGCTCCTTCAACAGCCAGGCTAGGAGCCAAGGTGGCTCCACTGCCCCACTGCCATGGGAGCAGATGGCCTCCGCAGCTGGCAAGATGCCCACCAGGAGGGCACGACGGCAAAGAGCGCCTTCCCCCACGGTTTCCCCCAGGACGTGGTCCCCATACCGCCTCTGCATCCCGAGGGGCCGTCCTGCTATTATAGCTAATCACCACTGATAGAAGAAGAAACACCCACACAGCTTCCCGATCTCTCCCCACCCCCAGCCTGATTCCGGGTGGACCAATGAGGAGGATCCTTTTGTGCTTGTTCATTTTGCAGAGACTCCAGCACTGCTGATGTTGCAGCTGCAGGATTTTGCATCGCTGGAAGGCACGGGTAGCTTCCGAGGTCCAGGCTGGGAGGTGGGCATGGTGCCCAGCAGGCCCAAGGAGAAGGATGGAAAGGTCAGTTCCTCAGGAAGGACTGGAGAGCAGAGCAAATAAGGCCGTGATGCAGTGGCTCGAGCTTAGATGTTGCAATTAATGTTCCTAGGGGACTCCCCTCTGCCAAAGGTAATATCTAGCCCAGGGGTTGCTTCAGAGCCAGTTGAGCCCTATTCTGCCCCAAAGTCTTGCCCCAAGCAGGCCCCATAAATGCGTGCAGGGGAAGAACTTTCCTGCTACCTGTGGGGATCCCTGGATACGCTGGCCGGTCATCGCTATTCCCACTATGCTACTCTTTCCCCCACTTGTGGGTCTGGCTTGGTCCTTAATTCTCTCTCTTTCTGTCTCTGTCTAAGAGGTCCCACTTCCCTCACCTTGAGTTGTCCTTTCCTCCCTCCTGCTGTTGCAAAGCGAAATCAGGTGGCCACCAGAATCACAGCTCTTGTTGTCTGGAGACCCAGAGAGGAACCTAAAATCTCTCTATGGCAGGCAGCCCCCACACAAGCCATCAGCCCTCCAAGCCCACACATCAGCCAGCTGCCAGACTGTTCTCAGGTCTGCTTTCAGCCCTGGAAGCAGAACGGAACAAAACCATCTTGGGAAAGACACTGCTTGGTTCTTTCTGTACGCAGCTTTGGCAAGGAAGGGAAGGCCCCTCTCACCAGAAATAGCATTAATATTGGTTATGGGGTGGGGTGAGGCAAAGGAAGAGCAATTCTGAGAATGGACCCCAGTTTGTTTGGGAAAAAGTGGAGAATTGGACCCATGGGAGGAGATCTGGATGAGGATTTAGATTCGGACAAGGTTGAAAAGGTCCACAGATCCAGCAGGGGAATTTCAGATCTGAGATGTGATGCTTTGACAGGGATTCTTCCTTTACACAGTGATGTATTGTGGTTTCTCTTACTTCAAAACAGGGTGAGTGGTCCTGTTGTGTTTGGACATGTATAGACCACCCCTTATTTTGAGGGGGATCTTGGACTTCTGCCCCAAAGTCTTGCCTAACCAGATGACTCCCTCTCTTAGCCTAACCTACTTTGCAGGGGTGTTCTGGTGATGGCAGGGCAGGTGGGAAAACCTTGCATTCTGCCTTTGATGAACAGGTGAACCAGGAACAAAATCACATTAGAGCGTGTATTTAAAAACAAAACAAAACAAGAATGCTCATTAGAAACAACAGGAATTATCTAAATGCCCCCAAGGAAACAAATGAAGGAATGAATAATTTCCAAAGAAAGCAGAGCTCACCATTTTTCTCCAGCTGTTTACTCTTGACTTCTTCCCATCTCACCCCTCTTATTTTACAATATGATAAACCCATTTTGCAAAGGCATCGCTGATTCTTTCTTCCCTACCTTTTCTTACCCTCACAATAACCCTTTGAGGTAGGCCAGACTGAGAGACAGTGGCTGCTTCGGACTCATCCAATTTCTTTCTCACAGCTCATGGCAAATCTGAAGTTAATTTTTCTGAGTTCTCATGTGGTGCTGAGAGCTCTTTCTTGGCTGCAGAGGGAGGCAAAAAGGTTTTGGATCAAAAAATAAAACAGCTGAACCACAGCACCACCTTGATTCTCAGTGTGTGTGTTCACACACACCTGTGCATCCATTTCAGCTCTATCCAGGTTAAGCAGGGTGTGCCAGGGTGACTGTGTACCTATTGTGCTCCCCATTCCTCCAGGTCCCTGTGCATCTCTCGCTTTATCTGATCCTCTCGCTGTGAATTTGGGGCAGAGCCCAGCAAACCAGGCTGCCTGGAGCCCAGGGAGCTGCTCGCTCAGCCTCGTTTGCTCTCGTTCTGCCTGGCAGCAGGACCTGCCGTCTCATGGACCGCCGCTCTCAAGGGACTCTGACACAGGTCTTTCGCATCACCTGCTCTGCCACCTGCACCCTGGGATACCTCGAGACTAGGCTGAGGGCAGCCAGCGTCAAAGACCTCTGGAGGGCAGGCAGCAGCCCCGGCAGGCACATGGGCTCGCCCACGGAGCGTGGCCCCGGTGCAGCTCAGCGTGTGTGCAGGGGGAGGGAGAGTTTCTGCAACACCTCTCCCTTGCCAAGAGGATGACGCTGGCTGGACGCAGCTGAGGAAGCGTTCTTCTTTGCTAATACCCCCAGGGAAGCAGCAAGGAGAATTATAAATAGTCCGTGATCCTCATCTTAGAGAGATGCCTTGGGGCTGAGCTCAACCCAAGGTAGCAACCCAAGCAGGAAAGCTGGAAGCAGACTGATCTGCATTGCCTTGTGGGGCCTCTCTCCTAATTCCCCCCACCTCAATGTGAGGAAAGAAGCCCCGTGTGCTTGGGGCTGAAAGACGCTTTGCACATGCCCAGTTACATCTTGGTGTTGCTTTTCATTCCAGGGGGTTCTCCAACAGAGCTGTAGTGGGTTCGGCCTCCGATTAACTACAGGTGTCCAGAGTAGGGCCACGTTTCTGGGCACACTCGACTGTACCCCGATTTTGGTTCCTTCTCCAGATTGTTCTTTCGACTGGAAGAAACAGGCAGGGCTCGGCTCCAGCAGTATCTTTATGCCAAGGCAGCTCACTGGCCTGGCGGAGCTCGGACCTTACCCCTGCTTAGCTTCACCCGTTTAGGTTCTCCAGCAAGTTACTTTTCTTCTAAGCTCACCAATGAGCCTTCGGGGAAATGCCACCAGGACTGCTGTGGCAGGAAAACATGTTTGGTTGTTTGTGAAGTTTTGAGAGAGCGTATGCTGGGAATTGTAAGCCATGTTCCTCTGTCTAAATATGCAGACACTGTGAGTCCTTAGCCTTGACAGAGAACGCCATCAGGTTTCTTTCAATCTCCACTCAGCTGTCATAGTAACACACTGGGTTAATTATACTGAACAAAACAACATGGAATATAAGTATTGAATGTGGGAAGGAACCTGCAGCGGAGGAATCGGCTTGATGTGCAGTGCCTTACCTTTTGGAATAGCCAGGTTTGAGTGGCAATGCTGCACCCACTGACTTGCGAGAAAGCCCCTCTGAACTCAAGGGGCTTTTTGTCTGATTAGACAAGCAGTAAACAGAACGGCCGGAAGCGCCGTGAAGAGCAGCCAGTCTGTGCCGCAGCCATGACAATGAACCTCTAAACAGAGTGGAATCTTCAGAAACAATGTTAAGGGGAAAATGTAATTCCCATCCACCGAACACACACATCAGCTTCTTTGCAATCATGTTGTGTATCTTAAAGGGAGTCGAGAAGTCCTAAACCTCATCAAAAAAAACAGAAGCGGAAAATTGCTATTTTCCAGTGCCTTATTTGAGAGTTCAAAACAGAGAACCCTCAACAAGCAGCTTCTATACTGGTGCACCACAAAATAAGCTTGGGGTTACCTCTACCTATATCATTTATTTATTTTAAATTTTGTACCCCCTCCTATACATAAAAGTCTCAGGGCGGTTCAACAACAAAGGCACAGCAAAATATCCATGATAAAAGCCCAACTAAAACAAAAATCAAACCTTAAAATAATAGGAAAATAAAAAGGGTTTGGCCTGGCACTGAAAGGAATAAAGTGTCAGCCCCAGGCACACCTCTCTGGGGAGCAGGGGTGCCAACACAGAGAAGGCCCTTCTCCAGGTAGCCACTCTCCTAACCTCTTTCAAAGAGGGTTCCCGAAGAAGATGCCGTGTCTCTCTCTGAGGAGGGGACCAGCCTTTCAGAAATTCAGAATTCCCTCTGATCAAAGCCAGCATTTTGTGCAATATGTTTTGACGCACGATGTTTACAAATAGGGAGCTGTACCCACACTAAAAGCTTTGGGCAAGCCCAGATCATATACTGAAGAACTAGGTGACTGTTGCCATAAAGGCAGTCCAGCACAGGCCTTGCCCAACTCTTTGATTAGGCACAAGCAGGGCCAGGTGAGCTGCCCCAGGGTCAGCTCTTCCCCTTTCTGGTAGTCTGGCATAACACCCTCTTGCCCACCTGCATGCATACTTAAAATTGCCAACATAAATTAGAATATCCCCTGTATTTTAAGGCCAAGAATGACCAGAGAGTTCTCTTTTTTCCAGAGAGCTGAAAAGCCCCCATGCACCCCATAATCGCCGCTATGAAAGAGTCACTCCACCAGTAACTCCCCTTCTGCGGCTGGTTCACCGGATTGGCAGCATTCAGCAGAGTTTCCAAAATGCACCAAGACTGCATCACCCAACACTGACGGTGGATGAAAAGATATTTGGGGTGCAGAGAAAGCGGGCAGCTACGCCAGACATGGGGGCTCCAATCCCTGCTATTGGGAGTGCAAAGGACGGCAGCAGGCCACGGGGCACCCTTTGCAAAGATCCCAAAACGCCTCTGAGCGGTGCAGCAGACATGACGGGACAGACGCGCAAAGAGCCCTGGTTCCGACATTCCACTCTGGGAAAATGTCTCCAAGCTCTCCAGAAAGCCTTTCTCACTGACAGGAGAAAGGGAAGGCAAAATATTTTCTGGAGCCGCTCTAAGCAGTAGCAGAAAAGGAACTGCCCAGAGTAAAATGACTTTGCATCCCCCCTCCCCCCGTTTGCGGGGTCCCCTTCGATGAATCCCATGCTTTGCTTCTGTGTCCTATTACTCCTAGCTGGAGGTCATTTGTTCTATATCTGGTTCCCATGGCAACCATTGATTGGCAGACGGATTCCACGCCATTCAGGTCAGGGGTATTATATGCAGTCGACGGTGCCGATGATGGAGGCGGCGCTGGGGGAACGGCGGGCGGTTCCCCTCGCCGGGCGGGTCATGGAGGAGGATGAGGCACGGAGCGGGTGGTGCCTCTGGCCCCCCTCGTCGCGTCCGGGGTTCCCCAGCCCTAGCCACCCGGGCTGCCTCCTTCCCAGAACACGAGCAGAAAAAGGGGGTGGAAATACACATCCTATAGGGCCCCCGTTCTCTTTCAGACTGTTTTCTTCCATCCTATTTAGGAGGTAGGCTGGGGAGGCGGCCGTGCAGGCACAGGGGGGAATCCCGCACATCGGCTGCTTCCTCGGCTGGGGCGAGCGGGAATGACGTGGGGAAGCGTCTGCCTTTCTCTCTCGGCAACTGCTCCCTGAAGAGTGGGGGAGGGGAGGGGAAGCCCCTCCCGGTCGGAGGAAGAGGAGGAGGAGGAGGAGCGGGGAGGAGCACTGTTGGCAGAAAAGGGGACAGGTGGTGTGGGCGGTCAGCTATTTCTGGAGGCAGAGATAGAAAGAGAGAGTTATCTAATGATGGGGAGTAGAAATATGAACAAGTCCACAAGGACTACCAGCAGCCAGCTCCCTCCTAGAGCCTGGCTTGTTACAGCCACTCCTTCCAAGTTGTCCTTGATCCCTTTCGCCCTCAGTCTAGGCTCCCAGACCTTTACATTCCAACAGGGTCCCAATCTCGCTGTCTTTTTGACCTAGCAAGTGAGGGGTTGCTTTCGCTGCACAAGCTATTCAGAATCTTAACACAAATCTTCCCCATTATGGGTGCAGAAAACCCAGCAGCCTAAGGGGAAGAGAAATTGGCAAAGATTCTGGATTCTGGAATGGAGCTCGGCCAGGGTGCAGGAGCAGGGAAGGGAAAGGATGAGAGCCCAGGCAGTTCTTGTGCTTTCAGCAATGGGGTCACTCCAACACGGAGAGCAGCAAAAGAAGTTGTTCCACAGCATCAAGGAGGCAAAAGACCTGCCTTGTTTGCTAGCAAGCTGCTTCCAAGCCCAGCTGCAAACCTACCTACCCGCCCCCAAAACACACACACACACACACACACAGCCACAAGGTGGGGGGGGGGGCAAGTGAGAGAGGAAGGGTTCGAGCAGGCTGGAATATGTAACCTTTCCTTCCTCCCACGAGAATCGTGCATTCGCATTTATTATATTTAAATCCATTTTTTCTCCTCTTGCAACGAATCCAGGCTGGGCCTCTGTGGTCCCTCCCACAACAACCCTGTGAGGTAGGTTATGCAGAGAGCCAGGGGCTGGCCCAAGGATGCCAAGTGGGACTCCCAGGTCTCTCCAGTCTGACACTGGGGCCACAATACCACACGGGCGAGGGGGTTATGCTTTTGCCTTTTAGAGAAAAGCTCTGCAATAGATCAGACCCAGGGAAACCCACAAGCAAGATCTGAGTGCCGTGGGTGGCACTCTCCCACCCATCTTCCCCTGCAGCACAATATGGCCTCTGGAACTGGAGGCCGCACTAGCCATCAGGCCAGGAGTCATGGAGAGCCTTCTCCTCCCTGACCTAACCCAGCTTAAAGTCCTCCAAGTTGGGGGCCTGTGGGAGGAAACTACCTGCAAGAGGCCCTTCCTTTAATCTGCGGGACATTCCACTTCAGGGGATGCCCCGTTGGGTTCTGCTATGATGGGAGGACAAGCCCCCCCTCCAACTTCTCCGCGCAATGCATCCTTTTGTGCAAATGCGAGAGAAACAGAGGAACAGGACGGGGGGGGGGGTAATCCAGCTGTTAAGGCAGCCCCCCAAGCTGGCGCCCCCCAGATGCGTGGGACTGCAACCCCCATGAGCCGGGGAAGCGCAGAACTGGGGCGCGGACGGACGGCAGCCCTCCTTGCTCGCCAGGCGCCCGGGCTCGGAGACCGAGACGGCCTTTCACCTCCCGCTGGCCCTCGCCGCCCCTCCCGCCGCCGCCGCCGCACGTGTCCCGGCTTGTCCGGCTCCGGTCGGGAAGAGGCTCCGGTTACATAAGCCACGCGCGGGCTGCCTGCCATTTTCCATGTCGCGCCGGGACCGCGGGCGGGCGGGCAGCTGCTGAATGGGGGGCGGGGGCCTCCGCCTGCATTTCGGGACACACCGCCCTGCCCTGGCCACGATCCACCGGGCGCTGATGGGGGGGGTGCTTGTGCCGCAGGGCGCGCCTAGCCGGAGGGGGCAGCGCCTTGCCTGGGGCACTTCTGCAGCCCCCGCCCCGCTGAATCCCTGGACACCTGAGCAGCGCTTCCCAGCAGAATACGGATCGGGGCATCCCTTCTTTCCTGGGGGTGCTGATGCAAAGGCCGAGTAGGGGAGGGAGAACGCCCCATTCTTACCTCTTGGAGGAGCTGGGCTGGGGGGAGAGAAGCTCAGCACATTCTTTCAACCCCCTTTTCTTTCCTCCTGCCTTTCGAGGGACAAGGGACCTTTCCTGAACGGGAACATGGAACCCCCACAATTCAGCCACAATAGGAAACCGGATTCCGCCACTCCCCGGAGAGGCGAAGCCGATGGATCGTTTAGCAGTAGCAAGGACCCGTTCCCGAAAATCGCCCAACCTCGTCCTTTTCCCCGCAGCGATTGCGGGCCTCAGATCACCACCCCCTCAACTTCTGCTAACCGGAATCGCTTCTCCCGTTCATTATATGCGCCCTCGACAAAAAAATAACGCTAAAAGCCCCCTCTCCTCCCTTTGCGCGGGTGCGGCTGGTGTCTTGTTTCCATTCCTGCACAACCGGTTTGGGCCCCGCTTCCCGGTGACCGTGGAGCAGAAGACGCGGCGCGGGCTCCACGCTGCCCCCGCGCGTCCGTCGGGGGGATTGCCTCGCTTCCTTCGGGGTTTTGCTCTGCTCGCCCCACTCCGCCCACCGCCGCGGAGAAATGAAATGGGATTTCAGGGAAAGTACATTATTTGAGCATTTTTTTAATGTGCATTAGTACCGTTCAGTTACGCCACTCCATAATAATCCTGTAATTATCCGTCTCTAAACATTACTGAAGGGACATGAAATAATGTAAATTCACCCCAAAAGGATTTTTTAAAATTAGATTTACGGTAGATCCTGCCTTTTCTTACAAAGACCTCAGAGTGGCTTGCATCATTCTGCTGCTGCTCTCAATCTTATCCTCACAACAACAACAACCCTGTGAGGTAGGCTGGGTGGAGTGTCTGTGATAGGCCCAAATTCACCCAGACTGAGTAGGGATTAGAACCCAGGTCTTCTGAGTCCCAGTCCCATGCTCTTAATCACGTCACCTCAGTATTGTTGCTGTGGGGACAGAATTGAAGCAGGAGGAGGAGAATGACATGAGCTGCTCTGAGTTCTTTCAAATGGAAAAGGTGGGATATAAATCCAATAAATAAATAAAATTCTCCTGCAAGTATTTGCTTAATCAAAAGTTCTGCACTTTACCAGTTTAGAGTGTGCATCTGAGATTGGGAGAACATACACTGGATCAGAAAACAAAAGATCTGTAGCTAGTTGAGCATCCTGATTTTGCCAAGGGCTAACCAAACATCCCTGGAAAGTCCTCAACTGTGAGATGAAGGGTCTCATAAGAATATAACGCTGCTAACAGGTATGCATTACCTCTGGCACCCACAGCACAGGGCTTCCCATCAGCAACGTGGTGCAGTGTGGCTATTCTTATATTTTTAAAAGCCATCCTCAAGTCTTGAGCCAGCCCTGGGGAAAAACTTTTCCTACTTGTTACTCCAGTTTAAAACACACCCAACACCACCACCAGGTGACTTGCTTACCTCTGCAAAGACCTCGCTAAACACACCTGCTTCCTGAGATGTGGATGCAGCGATGCATTATGAGATGTGCAATATAGCGACAGACTCCCACCATGTCAGACCATCCCTTTTAGAAGGTTGGACGTGGAAGGCATGAGGCCCCCGACGTCAGAAAGGTTCTGCGGTTACGCTAGAAAGCTGAGCAGGTGGGCTCACCCTTCCCTTACAACAACTATGAACCTGGGAACTTAATTTTGCACCTGGTGGCAATTTAGGCCTTCCATTGCTGGAGCAGCTGCCCGTTCCCAACGGGCAGGAATCAGGTTCAAGAGGTGGCTGCCACCTGGTGTTAGGAAGTGGAACGTGCAAGATGCTCCTTTTTCCAAGGAAACGTAATTAGACCTTTGTCCTTTTGACAGACAAAATCTTCACGTGCAAACCTGCAAATGATACAATTAAAAATAATAATAATAATCATTTCCCCAATGTTCTAAACCTGGTTAAAATTTCATTCTTTTTAAGGTAAAATCAGCTCTTAATTTATTTTATTTCTTTATTTACTAGATTTCTATACAACCCCTATAACCAAAAAGACCTTGCAACCAGCCACCCTCTCCCAGCCCTGTGTGACTGATCTCACAGGGTTGCTTTGTAGACAGAAGGGAAATTCATCTACAGTTATAATTAACTTCTTGGAGCAAAGTTATAAATAAAGCAAGTATCTTTGTTTGAAGATATGGATGGGAAAGGAAAACTTGGGTGTCAACTTAGGAAAACTGTGTCACTGGGTGGCTTGACCCTTTAGTGGCAAGGTATCTCTAAGGGAGAGGCTGTTCTCCATCCATGCACCTAGCCTAAATTATTCACAGCATTAACGCACCTCCCATGAATGAGAACATAATCCTTACAAAATCGTGCAAGATTGGTCAGAATTATCAGCCCCATTTTCAGCATTCATGAAGCCGCAGGGGAAAGAATAGCTACATCAGAGATCTTGTTTTCCCCAAACTTAAGCTAAGATTAAGCTGAACTGAGATTTGCAGCAAGAATCCTAGCAGCTCACTGGTTAAGCCCTTCACCACCACACCACCTGTCATGGAGGACTAATCCAGCAGCCGCTCTTTAACAGAAACAAGTGTCAAACTCTGCCTACAGAGGAAGAAATGAAAGGCATAAAAAGGAAATGGAAGCCCATGATTATGCCATAGGTCTTTTCCTATGGGATCAAATCAAATTTAGCTACAACATGCCCTCCAAAGTATAGGAAGTGCAGGGATGTACTCTGTCTTGTGGAAAAGCATTATTTAATTGCAAATCAACATGATTCAATGGCTATGTCAATCAATAATAAGTGCCAATCCATAAAAATATCTATCTCATAGTGCAGGTCATAGATGTGAGCTGGCAAGCTGAGGAAAATCAATGATTTAATGGACATTTTCTTCTTGTTGACTGAAATGCTGTTAGGCACGAAATCTTGTTCGAAAGCATTCAGAAAAATCTTAAGATTTCCTAATAATCACATTGGAACCTCCTCCATGAAACAAGCCTCTGCTAAGCACATTATTTTCTCTGGGAAGAAATCGCCGGAAGAAGGGAAATTAAAAGGCAGAATGTCTAGGGGCAAGATGGCAGAGGGAAGAAGCAAATGCACCAGGAAACAGGCTTAAGAGGGAGAGAGATGTGAACGAGGCTTAGAGGAAGCAGGCAGAGTGATTAGAAACTGGACAAGACTTTTATTACATGCCTGGGGTTCCTAGGAGAACCTTCAGGTTATGGGGCGGCATAGAAATGAATTTAAATAAATAAATAAATAAATCATAGCAGTTTGTGGATATTTTAACATCCTCCTCCTTTAGGGTCTCTCCCATTCTTTGCAGTCATTTCTTCAGGGTTTTGGAGTTTCTGTGTGTGTGATTTTGGGGGGCGGGGGGTTGTTTGTTTTTGATCACGAGAAGTATGGTCTTATTTAGCAATCAAGCTAGGAGAACCTCATGCAGTGCCACCGTGTGGTTGTGTAATGGAACACATAGAAAGGCAGAAAGAGGGAAAGCATTTTCAAGGAACAGATCTTAATCCTTCAAAGTACCCAGAAGCAGAAACATTAGTCAAGTTGCGGGTTAAATGCCACATACAGAAATGTCCCACAGTAGTCAATTTGAGGAAATGTGCGTAAGATCAGAATGGGGTTCGGGTGAGACAGGAAGGAGAAAGCCATGAGCAAACAGGGCATCAGCAAGATGGCAGTGGATTGTTGAACAAGGACTAAGCACCATACTGAGCAACTGAGACAGGAGACTGAAGAAAAGGAGTCGGGCAAAATCTTCGCACAGAACCTAGCAACAGAAAGTGCTGTGCAAGGGAGGTTTGTATGCCTGCAAACTCAGTCTGGCGTCCAAGTGAGCATTTTGAGCCGATACTGGACTTGCACTCTCTTCCTGCATCAATGCAATACGAGCAAGAATTATAGATTTGCAAGCAACACAAAGTCTTCCCACGGTCACCAAAGAAGAGGCAGAGAGAAACAGCACCCAGTGTCACTTCTACAGCTGGACCTCCAAAACAGTGTCCGTATTTAACTGTCCTCAAGCCAAACATTCTCCAGCAGTTGCCCAGGTGTAGAAACTAATGTATAAGGTTAGTTTCAAGAGAAAACTCAGGGACCAATTGAATGCTATCTTGGTAGCTCCAAGTTCCAACTCCATGTTCACCAATGGGCCAACACAGAACAGACGACCTGTATTGATGCTTTTAACATGCCCGGTTTTTAAAACATCAGCTGCCTGAAACACCGCCTCACACACACAACCCTGAAGAAAATACACACCCCTCTCTTAGCTGGTACTCACCATAAGAGGGAAGCTGTGGAGTGTGGAACCAGGAGTTATTTATAAGCTGCAACAGGGCAGGAGGGTAGTTAACCAAGGGTAGTTCTGCCCAGCCTGGCTTGTTTCCAGACTTGGAGCCTGGCTGGTGGTAGGAAAACTTGAAATTGTAGGGAGGGAGTTGCATTAGAAAGGGGAGAGATAGCCATGTTGGCACATGTGCAGACACACACACAGGTGTACAGTCTGTGAATGCCCTCTGAGCGAAAGCAAGAAGCGTCGCTGCCACAGAAAACTTGGAGGGGGTTACTCCTTGCAGCAGCACCTGGGACAGTGGTGCATGGAGGCTGCAGTGTGCCCGTTTCACTGGCTGCTACGCTTGAGGAAAGGGCTAGGACTCGGAGGTGTGGGCCCACCCACAGGCACGGCGGCTGGAATTGATGGGAGCTGGAGCCCGACCGATCTGGCGGGCACAACGTTCAACAAGCCCTTCTAAACAAAGATTTGTACCCCCTTCCTGCTGTGTGTTATTGCTTTGTGAATAATTTTGTCATGCATCTCCTCTGCAGTCAGATTTGCACGCAGAATAGCAGCTTTGCAGAAAAGCAAAACACAAACATTGAATTGAAAACCGTTTCTGCTTCAGCATAAACACTGATTAGATGGTAAATTGTTCCCAATACATTTGGGATGAAAACTATTTTTAAAGAGGTTTCTATCTATAGGTTTCATGTTCGAGAAGGTAATTAGTCTCTCGTTGATTAACTGTCTATCCAAAGTTAAGCTCCACTAAGAATGAGACGGCAGTTGAAGCACATCTCAAAAACGCAACTTCCTTGTTTCTGAAATCTAACTATATATGAAGTCCAAGACCGAACAGGGCAAGAAATCCAAGCCATCTTCCCCTCTCCATTACTGTGGCCATGAAATAAAATCAATGAATTCATGGAACATTCGCTGCCCTTTCTTTGCATCTTAAGATCAGCTGCCTGGGGGTGACCCCCATTATTCTGGTTGCCTTAATCCAGCGTCGTTTGAAATACCGTATTTTTTGCTCTATAAGACGCACTTTTCCCCCCTCAAAAGGAAGGGGACATGTCTGTGCATCTTATAGAGCGAATATGTGTGCGCAGTAAGTCTGTCAGATGTGCAGCCCATGGGGAAGTGATGGGGAATGTGCCTGTGACGATGTGCCCATTCGATTCAGAATATTTTTTTTTCTCGTTTTCCTCCTCTAAAAACTAGGTGCGTCTTATGGTCAGGCGCATCTTATAGAGCGAAAAATACGGTACTTCCAGTATGCCTAGCTGCATAACCACTCCATTTCTTCCTTTTTTAATGCATCTTGTTGCATTGTTCTATGAACCAACAGAGAAGAGACGCTCCGTATTTTAATTCCTACGAACATGAATGGATTCTCAGCTGGTTAATCATGATGCATTACTGTCAGGGTTCCCCTGGAAAAGCACACACATTTGAAGGATATTGAGAAATCTGGAAAAAAAAAATTGGTCAAGAAGCCTTGGGTACCTTTGATTTTCAACCATCCTTTCATGTATGATGATGTAGGACTTAGACAAGTACAACAGTGATGGTCTGAGAAGCAAATTGTGTGTATGGGTGTGTGCGGGTGTGGATGTGAAAGCACGCCCCTGAGTGTATGTGTACACATATCCAGCACAGAATCCACACCATCATTACCAAAAAATCCTGCCCCGTCACTCACATAAAAGAATCAAGTATTTTCACGTTTATTTGGGGGTTGCCACTAAAGTCTCCAGTTTTTGGCTTCTATAGAAATTTGTCCAAAAAAGAAAAAAAATTAAAAGAATGAAACAAAAATTAAAAAAGACAGACAAGACGTCGTGGGGAGGCGACCCTGCGGACCCGTCCTTGCTCCCCACTATTCTGCTTTTGAGGTCCTGGAAGGTTCACTTCCCCCCCTTAGAAGTTGGGTTGGGTCTATTACCTCTGCTGTTTTCTTCCATCCGCCCCCTTCAGATCTTGGTCCTGTGTATTCCAGGTGTTTTTGTTAAAAGTGTGGAATCCAACCGGCCCCACAATTCCTCAGAAGGCGGCTTGGTTGACCCTGAGTTCGGCCTCAAGCCCCAAAGCACAGTTTACCCACACCCTGCTTGGGTAGGAGGTTACTCACTGCTACGCATGTTTTCCAGTGGGGGCTCCAACCTTCACCCCACATGTAAAAAGAGGGAATCCCCCAAAAGGGCTAGAATGTCATTTCCAGCTTCCCCGAGGCACATGATGGGGCGGTGGAGGGTTCTCTGCCCCTCGGCGCACCTGTCCGAGCCACTTCCTCCCGTAGGGTGAAGGCATGGGGGAAGAACACACACGCATCTCGGGGGGTTGGAGACCTCTGTGTGTGGAAGGGCGAGGAGGAGCTGGGGGGGCTGGTCTGTCTCGGGCAGAGATCTGCAGGGATGATTCTTCCCACAAAGGCGGACACTGGTTCTGCTTTTAGCCCACGGCAGGAGAGGTCTCCCCAGAACGTCAGGCGGAAGTGGGCCACGGATCCATCACCCCAGCGGTGAGGTTCAGTGGGGGAGGGGGTACCATGTGTGGGTCTTCCCCATGAGGAGGAGGAGGAGGGGCAATAAGAAAGGGACTCCCTCTCTTGGGCTTCAGGATGAGTCGTGGACTTCTTTCTCCAAAGCAGTCGGGGGCTGCAAGGACTTCCACACACCCCAAAGGGCAAGGGGACACTGTGCCGGGGTGGGGGGGTCACCATTGGCCGGGGTCCCCAAATCAGGGTATACGCATAGCGTACATGCCTAGTAGCAGGCACTCCGCACGAGCGCGAAGGCAGGGCCGAGGTGGGGGAGGGACACTAAGCAAGTGGGGGGCGTCACTCCTGCTCGCTGAGTTCGCGGGGGACCCCCCGTCGTGGAGTGCCCTCCTCAGGGGGTGGGGCCCCCCGAGGCGGTGGGGGGGCTCCCCGCAGAGTCTGGATGCGCCGGCACTCGTGGCAGATGCGGACGTGGGTGCAAGGCCGGGGGGGCTCCTCCAGGAGGCGCTGCGGGCCCGGCTCCGACACCAAAGTCCCCGAGTAGAGCTTGCCGTTGCTGAGGCGCATCTCGCGCACGGAGCGCAGCGACAGGGCTCCGCGGGTGGCGTAGTGGCGGCGCCGGCGGCGGGAGCGGGTCGGCTTGCGGCAAGAGACGGCATGGCGCAGCTCGCGCAGCATCTCCTGGCACACAGAGATCTGCGGGCACATCAGGGGAAGGGGAAGAGCAGTGAAAAGGTGCATCCCCACCCCTAGCAGGTAAGAGTCTAAAAAGACATTTATGCATTAAAAAAGGGAGCAGGACACATCCCTCTCCGAGACGAAATGTGCTGGCTGACCCCTAGTCCCCCGCACCCTGGGGAGGCTGCTAGGACAAAGACCTCTTTGCCCCTGCGAACCCAACCTCCTGCCTCCGCTGAGGGCGGCAGTGGTTGGGTTTGGGGGCAGCTTCCGGACCCAGGCAGGGCTTCCTGGAGGGGCCGGCGAGGGCAGTGTGGTAAGGCCGCCCCAAGCCAAACCCAGCAGGCAGGAGCAGTCCAGCTTACCTGGCCTTGGCTTGCTGCTGTGGTCAGGAAAGGCCCACCGTGTCTCCCTGTTCCCAGCCCAACTAGGGTTACCACAACCAGCAAGTATTTCACAGATCCATCCAGTACAACTGGCAATCCGAGAGTTGCCCAAAATGCTCATAAACTTCAGACTCTTCCAGACCCCACACACACCCCAAACCAGGTTGTCTCCCAACCTCACACTTCACCTTCCAGGTTCTTCTCTGGTTCGACCGTCTAAGCACACCTGGAAGACCAGTATTTTTGGACTCCGGATGTTTTTCTCAAACCGAAACCCACAATCAGTTAGTCAGCAACTGCAACCCACTGGCACTTTCATTTCTTGGACAAAATGATTTCAGATGGAGGATCTCTGGGACTATCAGCAAAAATGCATTGTTGCAACTATCCTGTATTTTTTAAACTGATTTTCCACAGTGTTAACAGAAAAGTAGAAGACACTGGGAAAACGCAGGTAATGGATGGGAGGCCATAATACCTGGACCCACCTTGGTGAATGAGGCCGAGCAACAGTGCCCAAAAGGCCTCACCTGAGTGTTTTAGTTTTGCACGTTGCCTTGGAATCACCAGACCCACATCCATAAATACTGCCAGGCCGGCTGAGACAAAGATCCATCCCTATACTAGAATGCCCCAGACAAACTTATAGGGGCGGGAGGCAGACCAATCCCTGCCGGACTCCTCGGTAGCCTGTGTGCAAGAACAAGCTGCCGCTGAGCACTGAGGTTGGCTCGCGAGCCATCGCAGCCTGCCAGCCCGCTTCAAGACCTTGCCTCAATCGATCCAGTCTTTTGAAAAAACCATTTCTGCAAAAGGCTATCGTGCCACCTGCAGCAAGGCAAGCAGATCAGGCCTTCCATGAAGAACGACTTGCTCCGGTCCTTTCTGAACTGGTCTTCTTCCCGTTTCAAGGAAATACAAGCACAGGCGCCCTTCCAAGAATGTCAGCCGCATTGTGACATTGCGCTGGGGAGGCTGCGTCAGCTTCAGCAAAATGCACAGGGGAACCATGACGGTCTTTATGGCGAACACCAGACACCTTAAACTATAAGTTAGAAGGGTAAAAAAAGCCAGGCTTGGAGGGCCGGCTAGGAGGCCAAAGGGGGGATGGTTTCTGCAAGAAAAGGCAGCAACTGACCAGGAACATGGGGGTTTTGCGCTTCCTGCAACTCCGCAGCACACCCTCGACCAATTTCTATTCTCCTTGTGGCCCACTGGCTGCTTTCATACATTCCTGCCAGCTTAGGCTACCCACAAAAGCGGATGCAATGTGTTCTCTCCCATTCCCGGTTTTTCCCTCCCTTTCCTTTCCCCCATGAGACCCTCCCTCACCTCCTCATGTTCAGCCGAGCGGCGCGTGGCCCACACAAACTCCATGACAGCCACAAAAACAGCTATGATGAGCCCGCAGATCAGCACCACAAAAATGCCTCCGATATTCTCCATGCCGAGCCCTGTGGGAGCAAAAGCAAAATAACAGAATCAGCCACTTGTTGACTGCGCTTGGCCCCCTGCAGAAATACACCAGCTTTTCCAGCTAATTCCTGGAAGACCATGACTTGTTAGAGCAGCCACATTCAGACAACATGATAACTCACATTGCAATAACAATCCTCAGTAAGGCCCGATCATGTTTTCTGAATCCAGTTTCAGTCTCTCTCTCTCTCTCTCTCTCTCTCTCTCTCTCTCTCTCTGTGTGTGTGTGTGTGTGTGTGTGTGTGTGTAAGGAAGATCTGTCTGCTTTCTTTCAGTTTAATTATTATTTTTAATTCCCTAAAACCTGGGAATTGCAATTTGGTGAGGATACTAAAAACAGCCTGCTAGAAAATCTAGGTTCTCCCCATTACAAAGCGACATTTCTCAGATCTTCCTGGGGAGAACGAATCGCTGCTAAACCTCAGTTTAAGTTTAGGGACTACATACAGCCTGAATGAGATGGATAAAACCTGCATTGCGTGCACACAATTACTGTCGGCAATCGTAGCAGTTATGCTTTCTGGTTGTAGAAAACAAGTGTCACATTGAAACCCAGAAAAAATGCACAAGACAAGAACAATAAAGGACAGTGGTTTTTTAAGAAATCATTCTTGACATATTTCTCTGATGTTTGTCAGGAAGATCTTAAAGATCAATAACGCTCAGGCTGGAAATAAAATCCTTTGTATCCAAAGAAGATATTCACTTGCTCAGCAATTAATTAGACGCATATTACATCACCTTTTGACAGGACAAGGAACACATTATTGTGTGTAGGAGGGGGGATGTATCCCCAGCTGCACCTTCTCATTTTGTTTGGGGGTTTTTGCAGGATCCCGTCTTTTCTTCCTGCACACTTCTCTGTCGCCACAAGAGGCCACCCTCCCCAATGCTTACACTTCTGGTATTGGAAAGGAGCAAGAAATTGTATTTCCAAATGAAGACCAACCATTCCCATGCAGATTCCAAAGATCACACCTGACCAACCGAAACTTTCGGAGCTCTTGCAGTTCTAGGGACTAATTAAGGTTCAGAACTGTTTCCCTACTTGGCTTCCTACCCAAACCCTATTTCTAAATGTTAAGTGTAATTATACATATGCACCAAAAATGAACGGACAGGACCTCGACGTTTAAAGAGATGAGACACATATCTTGTGTTTACTGACACTCTTCTGCTAGCAACCCCGTCACCCCCCGACTTCGAAGCCTCAGCCTCTGACCTTTGGCACGGTGGTCTTCCTCCTTGGGGCACTTGCTTCCTTCCCACCATCTGCGTTTCAGGATTTCCAAGCGGTTGTTTTCCTGAAGCTGTAGGATGGCGAGAGTGATCTCATCCCGGAATGGGGACCCTGAAAAATGTCGGGGGGAGGGGGGAAGTCCGACACATGGCTGATGATGTAGCTGCCCCTCAACCATCATGCCAGCACTTGTGCGACAGACTCCAGAAGATGCCTGACACAGTTCCCTAGTTAGCTGCTGGTTGGCCAAGAAGGATCAGCATTTAAGATAAGCTAAGAAAGGTGTTCAGGGGCTCAGTTCTAGCAACACACAGTAGCTCAGCTCCTCTGCAGAGAGCTGTGCGGGAGAAGTCCCTTGCCCTCCCGCCCCGAGATCGGCGGCAGAGGCCCTCCTCCGGGAACCCTCCGTGAAAGACATCAGGAGGGTGAGTACCCGGAGGAGGGCCTTCTCTGCGGTGGCGCCCCATCTGTGGAATGCGCTCCCCAGAGAGGTCCGCCTGGCGCCATCGTTATTCGTTTTTCGGCGCCAGGCTAAGACCTTTTTATTTAAACCTTATTTTAGTTAATTGCTGATTTATTTATTGGTTTTAAATTATTTGCCAGGATGTTTCCAGTTTTTATGTATTTGTATTGATATTTATTTGTTGGAAGCCACCCCGAGGCTTATGCGAAGGGGGCGGCATACAAGAATCCCAAATAAATAAATAAATAGGTCCGTGTCACAAGCATTCTTGAGAGAGTATTCCCATTTGCTTAGCACAACTTTGTGTGTTCTGATATGCATGAACATACATACATACACACCTCAGTGAAAAAGCGAGAGATCCGTCTCTGTTTTGCTCTGCAGTCAGCCTGCCAATTTAAAATTGTGGCTCTCAGCAAGAACTCCTTGGGAACAGCTAGAATGGATTGAACTTCAGATGTGCTTTGGCAACCTGCCACCCAACTGAGTCCACAGTTTCTTGCATCTCCTTGCTCACAGGAACCCTCCCACCCCAGTCCCAATAGCCATCCATGATGCATTGAACAGAGTGCTTGACTCAACCCCACACCGGGCTCCTTCAGCAGTTCTCATACTGAGCATTTGATCATATGCATGCAAAAGTGGGCCTTGTTTTGATTTGTCTGTGAACAGCACCTGGCACTTCAGGAATATGATTATTCACCGTAGCAACCGCAACATGATTGACCGTGTGATCTTGAGTGCCATTTTTGCTGGAAACGGAGAATGCAAGCCAGATAAATAAAAGTGGAAATACTGTTCCACAGCTGCGATTCTTCCCCTTTTCCTGGCCCGACCCTTGTGCTGATCCACTCACCCAGCGGCATGCCAATGCCGTAGCCCTTGGTGTCAAGCAGGCCCCCGATCTGCGTGAGGTTGCAGTTCAGTCTCCGGTGGTACTCGTTCATAGTGCTCTCGAGCAGGAAGGCATATTTCGAATTGAGCACCCTGGCGATTCCCTCCTCCGTGCTCTTCACGAAGACGCTCGGCTGCTTTGAATGCATGTAATTCCACATCCGCTGATACGTTTGGTACCGAGAATTCTGGGTGGAAAGAAAGACCGGCAAAGAGTGAGGGCACAAAGAAGGCAGGATTGCGCAAGCTATCCCTCACTTGCTCGCGTGCTCTTCACTAGCAAAATAAAACTACGGCACGCGGAGTGTGCACATAATGGGAGTGAGGGCCGGTGCATGACTACTCATTGGTATTCCGCATTTCTTCAGGGCGAGGCGCCTGATTCTCCCGCAACCGGCAACCCTTTCAGGAAGGCTCGACTGAGAAAGAACGGTAGAATTTGCCGGTGGTAAACGCAGGCACTCTAAATCAGCAGCAAACCATAATGGAGAATACAGTGGCTCCGTTCAGCTTGTTTTCCAGTTCAATTTACCCACTAGAGCATTCTGTATCGTTCTGCCCCAGGAGGTGGCAGGTGTTTTGCCACGAACGAAGTCCACCAGGTGGCGGCTGCAGACGTGTAGCCCAAGGGGGAGTGAAGAGGACCACCAAAGCTTTCCACGACGACCCACTTCTCCACTACAACCACCCAGGGGGTCTTTATTGATGGAGACTGAGGTGCAGGTACACTGCTGCTACACCCTGATCTCTCTCTCTCTCTCTCTCTCTCTCACACACACACACACACACATCATGTTCAAGCACCCAGCCAATTTGGAATAGCAGCTTTGTAGCAGAATTGAGGCAAGCTGCTTGCTCCCAACCTTAATACTGCGCTGTCTTGTAACATGTGAATGTGGGAGCAAGACAGAATGGCAGCTTGTGCTACAGAGTAAAAAAAAAAGGGGGGGGAGATGACCTTTTCTGCCCCATTCTTCCAAAGCCAACCTATAACATGAGAAAAAGAAGGTTTTTCGATTCTGCTTCCTTTTTATTTTTTTAAGCACCCAGCAATAAGGGATCTAACCAGTGACTTTTTCTTTGAGCAAAAAGGTGCATTTTACATTGAATAAGGGAATGACATTTTGACCCCAGAACTCTGTCTGAGGTACCACAGAATAGTTCTGAAGAACCACCTCCAAACTGGGAACTAGATCGTTAATTCCTCTGCATTTGGTGGCACAGCAGCTACTCTCTGAGGTCAGGAAAGCAACTTCAGAGAAGGGCTAAAGGGGGAAGAACAAGAGGAAAGAAGACTGGAGCAATCCAGGGAGAAGGCATCCTGAAGTGACGTCAGTGCCCTTCCCTCCTTGTCTAAAACACAGTTGTGAAAGTGCAGAACTGGAGGAATGGCAGAGAGGGAGATGGCCTGCGCGGTCTACAGTCTCCCTCTTGTCTCCCTCTTGGGGGCTTGCGTTCTCCACGGGTAAAAGGTAAAGGTAAAGGTTTCCCTTGACATGAAGTCCAGTCACGCCTGACTCTTGTGGGTGGTGCTCATCTCCCTTTCCTAGCCGAGGGAGCCGGCGTTTGTCCACAGACAGTCTCCGTGGCCATGTGGCCGGCGTGACTAGACACCGAAGTGCACAGAACGCTGTTACCTGCCCACCGAAGTGGTACCTTTTTCTCTACTTGCATTTGCAGGTTTTCGAACTGCAAGGTTGGCAGGAGCTGGGACGGCGCACGGGAGCTCACCCCGTGTGCAGATTCGAACCGGCGACCTTTCGATCTACCAGCCCAGCAGCACAGTGGTTTAAACCACTGCGCCACCTGCTGTCTTCACGGGATTCTACCCTAAATAAACCAGGCCCGTTCCATCTATTCTCCCCTAATTTCCACACACACACCAGACACCTCAACATTTTGCATGTCCTGGGAGTCTGCAGGTCCTTACTGGAATGCTTTTGTTTGCAATACTTTTTCTTTTACTTTTTGAATACATATAATTCTGCATTCCTGAGGCTTGCCCACGAACTTGCAAAAACCACTGGCTTTTTGGGGTGGCCCCCTTCTGCTTTCTGACCAATAGGGACCAGAGCAGCCCAGTTCAGTGTCAGAAAGGGGAACCCCTCCTTTGAGGGAAGAAGGGTTTGCTGCACGTTGCTCTGTTTTTAAGTAAAGCCAAGCATCACAATGCAGAGAGTCCCCATTAAAAAGTACTTTCCAGCACACCTGCAGCCTGCAGTAATTCAGTCGCTGCATGTGGCAAAGCTACAGCTTTGGGACGGGATAGAAAGGGATTTGTGAGGCCCTGAGCAAAGCCAGACAAGAGAGGCCTTTCCTTTCCTTTCCTTTCCTTTCCTTTCCTTTCCTTTCCTTTCCTTTCCTTTCCTTTCCTTTCCTTTCCTTTCCAGACGGCCTGCCACCTTGTTTGTTGATTGATTTCCCTTCATTAACGTCTCCTAGAGTGGAGGCTGCTGTTACTGTGGAGACAGGTTGCTAGAGCAACCAAGAGCAGGATGGAATTAGACAAAAAAGAGAGGGAGATAAAGGAGGCCTGACCAGACCGGTCACTGCCACCTTAGCTACTGTTGCCGTGGAAACCTCCAGCCCTGACCACTCCTGCCCCTTGCCCAGCGCACTCGGGCCAATGCGCCAGGCCCCAGTCCTGAGGGATGCACGAGGCAGACGCAGCGCTAGGCAGCGCAGGGCAATTTCCAAGGAGGGGCCAGGCCCGTAGGCCCACTTAAGCCCAGGAGACAGAAGCCGGGCTTAAATGCTGGGAGCGCAGGTCAAAGTAGCCAGCCATCCACCAAGTCACGGACGCGGCTTTGCAGAGATTCCCTCTGCCAGCCTCCTGGAAGAACCTAAAAATACCCAGGAAGAGAACAAAGAAAAAGTGAAGGGCTTCACTTTTAAGCATAAACCGTGCAGGGAGCCTCTGAGTTGATGGACAGTGAAGAAATGAATAAATAAAGAAAGAACAATTCCAAATACAGGAGAGGACTGGGCTCTGGTACCTTTCACAGCAGTCTGAAAAGGGAGATTTTGGCAGGAAGCTCATTGTCTTAGAGGGATGGAAAAAGCGGCCTCAGCCCAAATTTCCCCTTTGAGAAGGAACAAGAGATCTTATAAGCCTTTTCATATGACTTGCTTTGTCCATAACTTATACACTACACCCTGGGATTCACCAAGAGGAAGGGCAACTTAAAATATAATGCTAATAAATACTAAATAACATTTATGCATTCATAATGTTAATCAATAAAATGCTAATAATTATCACCTGATTACATTTACAAAACAAAAGTGCAGAGTGCAGGAATTATTCTGTGTTGGAAGTCCCTCCTCCCAATTGCAGGTGTATGTAGAGTTTAGCAGTGTTGGCTTAATCCTGATGGAAAAACTACTCTCAGCATGCTCAGAGATCCCCTTTCCTTCACATTGTGTCTTTCTACTCTCCAAGGCTTTGGTGTTGGACTCTGGTGAATGCTGGTTTAGATTTATAGCATTTGGCACTTAGATTGGGCCTTGAAAAGTTTCACTTATAATATCTCTGCAGGCTGAAAAGGCCCACATATAATATCTCTGGTCGTTCAAGAGCTGGGTCATTGCCATTACGGACACACAGCAGATGCCGACAGGGAGGCAGGTGCCTAGGGCAGGTGATGCTGAACCCAAAGCAGCTCCTAGAAAATCCTTCCAGTAAAGCTCACAGCTTCCAGAGTTTCCCAGAAGTTTCGCTGCCACACGACAGATGCAGCTACTTCCTGACTTTTTTGTCTAACGAGGAGGAACATTTCATGGGAAAACTCCTTCAGGGCTTTCCCACGCCCACAGAGCCTTGCAAACGTCCTGCCCTACCCTAGGAGGAGGTCTAAAGTCAGACAAAAAGGCAACAGCTTAGAAAAGGCAGACCAGGAAGGGCCGCTATCCGGGAAGGGATGGCATCTCTCACCTGGAAGAAGGTCATTGTAGAACCGGCATGGATAGTGCCATATTCGATGTTGGTTTGGTCGGCCAGGTCGTCTGCCGATTCGATGGGGACCTCCATTCTCTGCACAGTGAGGAAGGCAGCCAGGTTGGCCGTATAGGATGAGATGATAATCAGGGTGAAGGCCCACCTGCGACCCAAGCAAGAACACAAGCCCAGGTCACACAGGAAAGTCGGCGCTGAGGATGCCAAAGGGACCCCATTTCCCCCCAGTGTGACTAAGAGCGTGTATTGTACCGGTTATTATTATGGTTTTAGCTATTATTGTAATCTATTTTTATCTGTAGCATTGTTAGGATTGTGAGGTGAGCTTCTCAGAGTGCCTTCTAGCAATGGGGCAGGCATACAAACGCCATAAATAAAGAAACAAGAAGAAGCACGGTTATTCTCAAGTTTGAACGATTATAGTCTTTGCTGAAGTTAAATATGGCAAGGTGCTGTGCTTCAAAACTACCCGGAATTTTGTTCCCTCAGTAAAGGAACATGGTTGCCATTGATAAAGCAGGGCAGTGATGAGGGGCAGCCATTCTTGGTATGCTCAGAGGCATTCCTTGCCACCGATCCTACAGAAGCAGAGAAAAATCATTCCAGCTAATGAGATCTCAGATTTAGAAACCAGCACCAGTTTCAGAAACAAATTCCAAGCTAAACACGAGGCAATCCCAGCTCAAATAAATAAATAACCCTATGCATTAATTAATTAATATTTATTAATAAGCCTCTGGGAAAAAACGGGGGGGAAAGCTGCTTCCTGCCTGTGGGAGAGTTGGAAACAACTTTTTCCTTCTCTGGTTAGATTCCAACCATCAAAATGATTGACCAAAACTCCTACCCAAACCGGTGAGAAATGCCAGGTATCCAGCCGTCACCAGCCATCAAAATCTAGCAATGCTCAAGTAAGGTGTTCATTTAAATCCACAAGAATACCCACTAGAGGAGGTCTTAGCTAGAGAGAAGGTCATCTCTGCACCTGACACAGACCAAGAGCATTCCAGGTAAGTGACAAAGGACAGGCGGCGCAATCTCATTGCTCTCCCTGCAATGCATAGAACCCCCTGAACTCAAACGCTGGCATGCTTGCTACACCCCAAATGAAGAGTAGCAGCCATGCTTTCTGCCCTGCCGCCATACCTCACACCCTGAATTTTACCTAGACCATCTCGATAAAGCAGCAGGGCGGGAGGGAGAAGGAGGCCAGCATGCCCAGTGAAACTAGCACAAGTTCTCAGCCCTTTGCCCTCCTCCCGCCACATTTTCTCTCTCCTCCAAGCTGCATCTGCAACCATGGAAGAGGCACATGGCCCAGGTGCAAGACAGGTGGAACAGTGAGTCCCAGCTCCAAGTGAGCAGAATTTCCGTGCTAGGACCTTGAATATTCCTATGGCCCCCTCTACCCAGTCAATGCTGGGAGGCCACAGGATTTGCCCTAAATGTGCGATCCTATTGGCATTAGGAGAACCTATCTTAAGTTAGTCTAAGTCTTAGTCACATATAGCAAGTGAAAGGCCTGCTATGTTTTTATAATGAGGACTGACTTTTAGGACACACAAATTCTGTTTTATATTTTAGCAGAATGAGCTGAATGAGCTCTGTAGAAATTGCTAATGAGATCTGGGAGCATACAAAGTGCAGCTATATCCAGGTTGGCAATTGATTCAATACTTTTTAGTTGATTAATAATCTGCCTTTTAACTGACGATTCAATTAATGAATCAAGTAAAGTCACATATCACTGAACCATTAAGTGCCTCCCTGAGATGCTGAAGAAACAGCAACTCAGTAAACCTGAATGGCGACTCCTTGGCTTCTTTATTATGATTTCCGTTTTTGTTCTCGATTAGAGTGACATGCAGAACGAAAGCAGCCTCCAAAGAAAACAAATGCGCTCTTAATTCACAGTCCCACAGATTAAATGTTGTCCTCGCCAATTAAAAATGCCCCCCACCGATTAATCAGCCCAAGCTTTAGTACCAATTAGGCTACCAATTAAGGGATGCAGACCTAATTAATATCTCCGGAAAGGAAAATCAGATTCATAGGAGCCAGAATCACAGGTTTAAAGAGGCAGCTCTGAATGGGGCTGAAGAAGAACAGCAAGATTTCAGTGGTCTGAGCAGAGACAAAATGGTTCTATGTATCTGTGTATCTGCCCCAGGCCTCTGTCCAACCAACCGAGGCACTCTTCACCCAGTGGCCCTGTCCCCCACCCATCGCCGCTCGGCAGGCTTGCAAGATGCACACACAGCGGTCGCTCACCAGACGCCACTGACGCAGCGGGTCGAGAGGGCCCGGGGCATGATCTCGGACCCCTGCTGCATGAACCCTCCGACTGGAAACCAGAGGCTGTTCCCCAGCGTGTACTGGTTTTCCAGGATGTTGTGCCGCTCCCGGAGACAGGGGTGCGGGTTGTACCATTCGTAGGGGCTCAGCCTACAAAAAGGAGGAGAAGAAAGCAAGAGTGCCGACTTACTTCCAAGGAAATGCATTTAGGCTCCAGAGCAGATTCGCAACAGCCTTGCCCAGCAAGCGAGTCTCGCAGGAAGTCCTCTGTGGCTACTGGTCTTGGTGGCTGTATGCCACCTCCAGAATCAGAACCAGTGTGCCTAGAGAACGTGGGTGGACTCTCGTATGACTTGCAGGTCTCCCATGGACAACTGACTGGGCACCGCGTGAACAGCATGCTGGACTCGGTGTGCATGTGGTCTGTTCCAGCAAGGCGCTTCTTCTGTTCGGCTGTTCCCAACACCCTGGAGTATGCCGCACAGCTAGCCCATCCAGGACAGCGGAGATGGCTGACTAACAACCCATGGATCGCGTGCGATCCCGAAAGCAATTTTATCTTGCCATGGGCCGGGCCGCCACTTTTTGATCAGGAGATGGGGTGAAAAATTGCCCAGTTTCATCCAAATGAGATGAAAGTGGAGGGAGCAAAGGTTTTGAAGGAGTAATACATCCGAATCCTCGACACGCGACTCCAACTCCTCCCTTTTCTATGGATCATTTACGGAGAATGCGTATGATTCTCTCTGCGCATCGTGCTACGCCTGAGCACATTTTCCATGACAGTGGAAAAACTAGCTGATGCTGACTCAGAGCACAGAAGCAGACCATCCAAGACTCATCCCCTCGGCCGCCCTAGTATGAATCCACGGCTTGGGACTACTTACCGGGCAGCTAGGAAGAGGACGCAGCTGACAGCAAGATAGGCCAGGAGCATGAAAAGCCAAACAGCCGGGGAGAAGGGATCCAGGAAGGAGAAATACCCTGGTTTGCGTCCCTGTAAGGAAAGTCACCAGGACAGAAAGGGAAACACACTGAATCGTTGCCCTCTGCTGCTAGCCCAGTCACTCCCGATTGGGTATAGGCAGTGCTCCATTAGACAGCTTTTCCCAGCTTGCTATGCTCCGGATGTGTTGGACTGCCAATGCATCATCCCCGCTTAGCATGGCCTCTTAGCTGGGGAAGGCGAAGCTAGGGCTGTGGAACCGCCGCAGCGCACGCTGAGAGATCGCCTCCGTGACCAGTTCAAGCCACGACTGCCCATCGTTTGGTTGTTCGGTTTGAACTCTGGGTTGTGTTCCCCCTCACCAGCATGTTGACCTGACTTGCACAACACACAGTGCCTCACCAGGGGGTTATTTAATTTATTACCTACGGGCAGCACTTTGCCTGTGCAACTCCCAACTCAAGGCTATAATATAGTCCAGACCCAGCCATGGGGGTCATGCAAGAGTTAAACCACCCTTGCACAAACCTTGGCTGTTTGTATACAACCCCCAGTTTGCACAACATGGCAAGACTCCCCCTAGGAGCTCTATATTCCAAGCAGTGATCAGCACAGCCTACGGCTTCTCAGAGGTCAATTAAGCCATGATGGGTTGTTGTGCTGTGTGAACCCACCCAGAACGTCAGCAGCATGCTCACTTGTTTGTTCTGTGTAGCTACAACTGTCTATGGTTTAAACAACCCATGGGTAGTTGTGACCTGAGAAATGGATCTATAGAAACAGAGCCATAAGCTGCCCATAAAGTCAGGATTTATGGCCCCAGTGACTAAGAGTGACAATAAAACCGCATGTGTCTCTTTTCACTGACAGCTTGCTGTCATTCTATCAGGTTTTGGAGAATGAAATTCATGGTGGTTACCTTGATTTCTACTGATTCATTATATGCCTGGGTATTTCAGCCACACGTTCCCTTACTCTGCTTACAGGCCTTTCACAAGTCCCTGATCATGTAGTCTGTCCCTCCCTCAGTGAGCTCAGGAAGCCATGCACCAATCTGCTCTGCAAACCCATTTTTAATCCCCATCACCCTGTGAAGTATCTCATACTGGCAAGACAGTGACTTGGATCACCCTCCACTATCCACACTGTGCGGCTGAGGTCTTAGGGTTCTTTGTGGGTTGTCTAACCCCCAAACAACCCCTTCTGTATGAGTTCACATCATATGACAAGCCAGGCACTCAGCATAACACAACCACCACCATGGGTAAATCAACCCATCATGGGCTGTTGTGATAAGCGAACGCACTCAGTGGCTTGCCCAAAATCTTCACAGCTTAACGAAGGATTTAAACCTTCAGTCCAAATCCAACAGTCTTAACTCAGCCTTCCTCAAGGTGGCGCTCTCCAGATGCTTTGGACCCTAACTCCCAACATTCCAAACTATTGGACATGCTGGCTGGGGCTGATGGGAGATGAAGCCCAAACTATCCGGAAAGTGCCTGAATGTGGACAGGTACTCCGATCGTGTCATCAGCTGCCTCTGCAGAGGAGAGATGATACACCCGCTGCTTCTGCGATCACAGCCTGCGACCCTCCCAGCGAGATCAAACTTGAAGACAGAAAACAGACGGGAGCAGTTGCATCAAACACCACAAGAGGAAACTGGATTCTGCAAATCCACCTGAATGGAGCAGAAGCCCATTCAGAAAGCAGAAGCAATCCTTTAACGAGTCTCCCCTGATCAAATAAATACTGCTTTAGCAAGAGTGCACTGCATCAGATGCAGAACCCTTAAAATTAAACCTTAAAACCTTCGACTTAAAATGGCAGCAGTGCCTAACCATTCTCGGCTACTGAGACCTGCCGTGCTATCCTGGGCTTGGGAGGGTCCACCCCGTTGCCTAATTGCTCGTTCCTGTCCCCTCCCAGTGTCACCAAACAAGGTACACGTACCATGTGTACACGGTACAGGATGCTGATTCCCAGGGTCATGAAGGGCTTGGAGAAGTCGATGACCTTCTCCCGCTCAGCTGTGATGGTGAAAGCAGCCACTGCCAGATCAGCTTTCTGCGGAGCAAAGCACAGTGACCCCTGGCTGTCACTCAGAGAACTGCACATCCCAACCTGCACTACACTCTACGCTGCCCTCTGCTGGCTGGGAGCAGGAACACAAAGCTGTGCCTTCCGCCGCCACCCACCAGCCACGTGAACGGTGACTCCGGTAGACGGTGAACAAACAGTGCAGCTTCTCGGAGAGCAACGAAAAGATCCGTTTGCAGTGAGGTTTGCAAGGACCTCAGACAAGACCTTGCAAACAGAAAGGTCGCAGCATGGAAGAGAGTCCTGGGGAAAAGGGAGGCTGTGGGCCAGGAAGGCCAAGCTGCTGCTGAGCAGTGGGAAAGACCCCCACATCTTATATGATTAGACTCAATCAGCCAAATGCATGACCGCAGGTCGCCAATCATCTTATCCAGAGAATGCCTTCCCCATGTAGGCAATTGAAAATTATGCTAAGTTCACATAATCATTTCTAGAAAGTGTTCTAAACACATGGCCAGAAAACCTTTGCCTTGCTCCTAATTCTAATGTGCCCGTGAAGTGAAGCAATGGCAACACCAATGGAGGGGCAGTGTGGTGTAGTGGTTAGAGCTTGGGACTGGGACTCAGACGATCTGGGTTCTAGTCCCTGCTCAGTCATGGAGCCAACTGGGTGGCTTTGGGCCAGTCACAGACTCTCAGCCCAACCTACTCACAGGGTTGTTGTTGTGGGGATAAGATGGAGGAGGAGAATGATGTAAGCTGCCTTGAGCCCTTTGCAGGAAAAAGGCAGGATATAAATCGAAAAATAAAATAAAATAATAAAAATAAATAAAACACGGGGGCTTCTTGTCCCACTTGCTTCTCTAGTCCCTCTGGTGGACCCGAGGAGCCAAACGCATCCAACAGCCAAAGGTTGTGGTGTCCTCTTCTGGTTGGTGAGCCGAGAACTACAGCAGATGGGAGTTCTTTCTGCAGTTCACTAAAGGCACTAACCAATGCCAAGTGGGACAGAAAAAAATGGCCAGGTGAGGCATGCTGGGAATTGTAGGCCATTCTTCTGCCCAAATGGAAATAGGGTTGCACCCTAAATCTTTCACTACATCCGTTGCTGCTCTGTCACTTTCAAAATAAATACCAGCTTTTCTGCATATAATTGTCTTTCATACCCATTGCTGAAAAAGTGCTAGGAACCCAAAGAATCCAATACTCAAATCTTTATTCCTAACTAAATGCTAGTTTGGGCTTGCAGCCCAGCCTATCTATACATACTGCAAAATGAGACAGCAGAATTATTCGGGGTTAAGAGGGGAATGTCCTACTTCAGGCACTGGGGGCAAAGATGCTATTTCTGAATGCTTTCTCACGGTCAAAAATAGATCAATAAACAAACAAGCCACCCTCCAAAATAAGTTAGCACCAGGATGGGAAAATAATCTAACCCTGTTGTGCTAACTTTCTACTTGCTGGGAGTTTTCCCTGTAAAGCACCGTTCAACAATCTGAGCACCGCCACACGACACACACCCCCGTAATCAGAAATAGTACAGTCCCTTCTGCCTCCACCACACCAAGAATCTGACCTACTGCATTCCGCTGCATGTCTGCACCAGATCTTTTCTGAAAGAGGTGCAGTGGACGCAGCATGAGGCATGTAAGCGATCCTAACCCCACTGCACATCAGTTCCACTGCAAAGGTGCATGCTCAGATCCTCTCCCACCAGCCTGCAGGGCTTGCATTGAGATTCCGGTTCTGAGCCCTAAACGCAGGTGGCAGAAGAGCCCCAAGCTGCCCCAAGAGTCTGAGGCCATGGGGCTTTCCTCCAGGGAGAAGCTGGGACGAAGAGATGGAGGGGGGTTGTTTCTCAGCAGCCGTACCCTGTTGATGAGCTCTCCCACCATGCCAGTCCAAGATCCATTGGGCTCAGGGGCTCCGTAGAGTCCATCATCCACTAGCTTAATCTGGAAGCGGAACTTCAGGATGTCGGCAAGTTCATGCAGCATGTCCACGCAAAAGCCCTCATACTGCTCGGTGCCGGACAGTTCCTGGAAGTTTGCACGGCGCATCACATAGGGGTTCTCCTGCGGGAGAGAGCAGGGAGCCAGTGAAGAATCCTGCAGCTGGCGTTGTGCCGTCCAGAGAACGTGTGCAAGCAGAAGGTTTTCAAGAGCATGGACCTATTTCGACAGGGAGTCTTTGTTCCAAGATAGCACAGGACCAACCCCACTAAAAACCAAAAATCCTCAGGGAACATCTGAGGGGGAACGTGAAAGCCACATTCCCTGGGGACTAGTACATAAGAGGCTGTGTACTAAGGTCAGAGGGCCCCCCCAGTCCCCCCCACCCATGTCTTTTCTCATCTGTAGGAGCACAGGAAGCCCCATTTGACCGAGTCGGACCATCGGTTCATCGTAGCCCAGTTTGCCAACACTGACTGGCAGTGCATTCCAGACAGCAAGTTTCAGCTCTCCAGGATTTCAAACTTCAGGAAGGGGCAGGAATTTGTTCAGCCCCAGCTGGAGATAAGGATCGTCTGCATGCAAAGCAGGCACTACAGCACAGAGCTGCAGCCCTTCCCCTAATTTCTGCCACCCTCTTTTTCCTTCTCTCTCCCTCCTGCCACACTTTCACCCAGTCACTCCCCTTTTCGGAAACCTGCCTCTCTCCCACGCTTTCTCCCCTCCTAGCAGACTATCAGGGCAGACATAGCCTGCTCTAGACAGAGGTTGGAGCTGATAGCTTACAGAGGGCTTTCATAATTGCTTTTGAAATGACACAGAGGTGCACAAGTCGCTATTCCAGAACTAAGCCGCAGGTTTTCCTTCCTGCAGCAGCCTGCCAGATGACTCTGGAAGCACACACAGGGCAATGACCCCCTTCCACTCCTGCGCCTCTGCACCGTATTTTATACAGATCAAGCAGGCCTTTTGCACACAGTCTTAGCTCAGCGTCACACAGAGACTGTGGTCTTCTCTAATTCTTTATGCAATCCAGGCGACATGCCCCTCAACACATCTGCACGGCACCCTCCAGACGTATTGGAGCACAATACCCACCATCCCCAACCAGCATTGCCACTGGCAGGCAGAGAGAGAAAGAGAAGGGGTGGACTCGCACCTCTTTTGGATCTGCAGATGGTTAGTCCCTAAAACTTGAAAAAGTCTTCTTATTTCAGCACCAAAGCTATAGCAGTTCAGCTACCCCAACATGACACGAGGTGCTTCCATAATCCACCCACAGAACATTAGTTATTGGGTCGATTAGCAATGTAGTAAAAATAAATAAATAAATAACACACACACGGTTCGGAGCCAGTTACGTGCATTGGATTATCCAGTATAAATTCTTATGGGAGACAGAGCTAAATTGCCCCTATCCACTCTCTCTACACCATGGGTACATTCACACAACCCACTGTGACCTGTTGGGTTGGATGTTGACCAGACAACCCAGGGTACTCCTGACAGAGGATCAAGACCACTGAGTGACCCTTCTCTCCTCCTCCTCCTCCATCTTCTCACAAGAATCCCAGGGGACACTGTGGCAGGACCTACAATTTTCCCCTCTTCCTGCAGTGATGACAAGCCCATTTTGGCTCTCCGTGGCTTTTTTGCACTTTACAATGATTGCAAAAGCCAGTTTGACAGCCAGTTTCCATGATCCCTGCTTGACAGCCACGGACAGCCTCTCTTCAAAGCCCAAGCGGTGCCTTGGATGGGTTGTCAGATCTTTTGAGTGGGCCATATGACTGAATCCCCTGTCGAAACCCCCTTTGAAAGGGACCCAGGAGCTACACAGACCACCTGCAAGAGCCTTGTAGAAGTGACAGTCCCAACACGAGCAGTATTTCTCCCTCTTGCAGGACAAGCTGAGCCTGCTAAAATTCTCCTCTGTGCCAGTACAGGAACCAGGCCATCTTTGGCTCTGTTCACTCGATCTGCCAGCTACTCCCTCACTGCAGAGGCCACAGCTTCTCAGTCAGAAGCCCACTTTTAAAAGGCAGGACAAAAACCCCTCAGGGAGACTTGTGGCCTCAACCAAGCCAGGGTTTCGGCCCACCAGAGCAGGGAGCAGCCTTACCAAGATGGTGGTGACTATCAACGTCTTGTTGACCAGGCTCTCCGAGACATTGATGTCCAGCGTCGTGGCATTCATGGCAAGCGTTCTGTTGGAGTACCACACCCCGATCTGCAGAGAGGGGAAAGATCGCTGAAGGTCTCAGCCCTTCAGAGCTGCTGAACATGCACTGGTTACTTCCCGATTGGATTTCTGTAACGCTCTCTACGTGGGGCTGCCCTTGAAGGCAGTCTGGATACTTCAGATGGTGCAAAACAGAGCAGCCAGGTTGCTGACGGGGACTGGGCATTATGCTCATATAACCCCAGTCCTCTACCAGCTTCACTGGCTTCCCATCGAAGTCCGGGCTCAATTCAAGGTGCTGGTTATTACCTATAAAGCCCTTAACGGCTTGGGACCTGGATACCTAAAGGAACGCCTTCTTCCGTATTTGCCCTCCCGGCCCCTGAGATCAGCAGCAGAGACCCTCCTCTGGGAACCCTCCGTGAAAGACATCAGGAGGGTGAGTACCCGGAGGAGGGCCTTCTCTGCGGTTGTGCCTCGCCTATGGAATGCGCTCCCCAGAGAGGTCCGCCTGGCACCATCGTTATTTGTTTTTCGGCGCCAGGCTAAGACCTTTTTATTCCAACAATATTTTAACAATTTTTAATATCATCTATAAGTTTTTTAATTTGCAGCCAGGGTGAATCTGGATTTTATGTGCTCTATTCTTATCATGCTTATTTATTGCATATAAGCCATCCCGAGGCTCATGCAAACTGGACGGCATACAAAAATTCTAAATAAATAAATAAACGCCCTTCAGTTGAACCTCCAGTGTGTTCGAGCTTCAAGCCCTTATCGCCTACCCCTGAGCCCCGGGAGCTGCAGATCAGCGGCAGAGGCCCTTCTCCGGGAGCCCTCCATGAAGGACATTAGGAGGGTGAGTACCCGGAGGAGGGCCTTCTCTGTGGTGGCACCCAACCTCTGGAATGCGCTCCCCAGAGAGGTCGGCCTGGCGCCATTGTTATTTGCTTTTCGGCGCCAGACCAAGACCTTTTTATTTAAACGGCATTTTAACTGTTGATTTTATTTATTGATTTTAACAATTTTGGCCAGGATATCTCCGACTTTATATAATGGTATTTATGTTATGTATTTATTTATGCCTGTAAGCCGTCCCGAGGCTCCGGCAAATAGGGCGGCATATAAGTGTGCTAAATAAATAAAGGAAGGAAGGAAGGAAGGAAGGTAGGTAGGTGCTGGTTATGCAGTGCATAAAGAGTGATGCACACATGCACCTGGCTGGCACGATCTGGGATTCACTTGGCCTGAAAGCTGAATGGGGAAGGAACGGGCAGGAAGGGCATGAGGCAAAGCGAGGCCTTTGCTTCATGCTGCAGAGGCCAGAAGGGGGCAGTAAAGTACCCAGGGACAGAGGAGGGCCAGCAGGTTTGTCCCACATGCCCTGGGCTAGTCGGCCACCTGGAGTGACCATGAGAGCTAACTGTCCCCCCATCAGGGCTGAGAAAGAACAGACGGGCCAGCTGGCTTGTACGCATCGAACGAGGAAGCACCCCCTGTTTCTGGCAGCCCGTGAGGGGCTTTGGGCTGGCCCCTCACGGGTCCCCTCTTACCTCCCGGTGTCCGTGGCGGGCTTTTTCCAAGATTCGCAAGGTATAATTGGTTCTCTGGCCCTTGCTGTTGAATTCCACGCGCCCCGTCAGCCCGTCATACTCTACCTGGCCAGGGATGGAGAGACAGAGATGGGGGTTGGAAGGGGGAAAATGAGACAGGAAGGGGAACAGAAGCAGAAGGAGAAAGAGTGAGGCATGATCCGCGCTTGGGTGAAGGCCAGAGGGATGCCTAAGGATGCTTTTCTGCATCCCCTGCATCGGGGGCAGGCAGCCTGGGGTCCTCAAGACATTTTGGACTAAACCTCCTACCAGAGCAGGCCATGGTGTAGCCAGCATGGCTAGAATGATCGACTGGGACCCAGCAGATCGAGGTTCCAGTCCCCACTGAGGCACGAAGCTCACCAGGTGACTTTGGGCCTGTCATACACTCTCAGCTTAATCTACCTCACAGGGCTGTTGTGAGGATAAAAGTGAGGATGGGAGCTGTTTAAGGTGTCTTTTGGTTCCTTGCAAGGGAAGAAAGGTGAGACATAAATGTAATATAATACTTATAACAACATCAACAAGCGTAACTGTAATCATGACCGCGATCATGATAGGTTCAGTTGATGGGAGCTGTAGTCCAAAATTTCTGCAGGGCCTCAGGCTGCCTACCGCTACCCCAGATTCATCCCTGTCCTGCTTCTGAACTTTGGGTTCCTGTGTTTATGTCACTTCAGGGCATCCACACACTGGCAGGAGACATATGAAAGAGTTACCAGAGATGCAACATGCGTATTTCCCTTAAAAATTGCTTTGCCCCAAACCCTAACATTAATTGAGCCTCCGCTGGTTAAATGGCTGAGTAGCTGCGATGTCAAGGAAGCCCAGAAATGAACATTGGCAGAGCCATAACTTCAGCTGATCAACAGTTGGACGGATGTCATGGATTGTCCACGAACACCTACATGGCCAGCAAGGGCCACCTCACAGAAGCAGCGGTGCGCTGCTAGCCAGAATGGTACGGAAAGCCAAGGAGGGGCCATAACAGCCCTCACTGCCGTTAAAAAAAGGAGGCCAGCGGCTGCAACGATGAGGGGGAAATGCAGGCATTTAGTTAAGAGTTTTTGAGAAGTCTGGCCATCTGCACGGCCCATTAGCTCCCTACTGAGGAGCAGAAGTCTACGTGGGGAAGCTAATCAGCGTGCAACACTCTTCCACAGGACTGATGTGTTTCCTCGAGCCACCCATATGCAGTTCTCATATTTTTCCCAACCCTGAGCCAATGTTTGAGTGTGTTTGGGAGCAACCTCATCAGCACACACTTCAGACTCAGCCAGGACACTTCCTCGTGAGTAAATGGCTGCCAAGTATAAAGGAACTCCCCCGGGCATATCTCACCATGCGCAGGTAGTTCATCAGGCTGGTCCCGTGCTGCCAGATGTTGGCGGAGGTGCAGGCCAGGGGTCTGACCCCGATCTCCTGGCTGCGGTTCAGCTCCCGCACGGCGCTCACCACCACGTGAACCGCGTCGAACATCAGCGCTGCTGACAGCTGCAGGCGGGCACAGAGAAGTCAGCCAGGGCTAAAAGGCACATGCACAGAGAGACAGAAAAGGCACATGCCTGCCTGCCTGTCTGCCTGCCTGCCTTCCTGTTAAGGGGAGCCTGGCCAAGGATGCCCAGTTTGATACCCCGGGTCCAGAGGCAATGCATTAACTGGCTATAAACCACCCCGAGACATCTAAGTATGGGATGGTATGAATAAAAATACATCTCCGAGCACTAGTCGGAGAAGAGATGGGGCCTGGATGTAGGTCTTGGGAACAGGGGCAGCGTTCCTACAGGCATCTAGGAAGCCAGAACCTGGAGCAGAGAGACCTTGGGCTTGATCCTGTACAGCTCCCCCATTTCTTGGGCCTATTCCTGCAGTGAGTACCACTAAATTAGATCAACCGATTGCTGTGGCACCAGACAAGCACCTCCAAGTGAGCAGACAGAGATGCTGATGAAATGAAAAACAGTCTGGATTTCTCTCCTTCATTTCTCTCTTTCTGGCTGACGAGCTACAAATTATTAATGTTGGTGGTGGCGCAAACATTCAACAGGGTGACTATTAGAATGTTTGCAACCCATTTTGAGTCTGCTGGAGGCCCATTCAAGTCCTGATTAGGCTCATCTCTGCAGTAGGTTTAATCTACCTACCCAAATCAACAAAGACATCATTTCTGCTGATTTCAATAGGTTAATGAGGCCACGTGCCTGGATACAGCCAGCGGGAACCATTAGCTCCTACTGAAGACTGGCTGATTGCCCCAAGAGTCTTCAGGAGGGGTTGATGGCTGCCCCCCAAGCAGCCCTTCTTAGGTAAACAACCTTTTCAAACTCTCCCTTTCAAAATCGGTAGCGCTATCCTAGCCCCCTCCATTTCAACAAGCAAAGTGCAACGTACCCATGTTGGCACGCTCATGGTCTAGAGTGCCCGAGCACTCCTTTCAAAGCCCCCAGAGGTTTCGTGAGAGCTCCCAAATGGTGCTCAGCAATCCCTGGTGGTTCCCGAAGGAAGGAAAGTGAAGTACACTCTGCAGCCAGGCAGCTGCTTGAAAAGCCTGCAGCACCTCAGCGAGGTTAATTCGTTCACAAAGTTGAAGGCATTGCTGCTTAAGACATGGACGCGCAGGCTCCAGCCCACAGAAGTTGCTCTTCCAGCCAAGAGATGCTCGGACTTTCCTGCGGGCCTTGTCCACTCCCATCTCCAAGCCCTACCTTTGGGCCAAAAGGCCACAGGGGCAGGAGGATGGCAGAGCAAGGGCGACGGCAAGCACCCAATCAGTTCTGCTTCACTGGTCCGCATCCCAGGTGGAGGCTCCAAGAGGTAATCAAGGAGGTGAAGCCATGGCCATGTTCTACCTGACCGCATTCGTCCACCTGGATTTTGTGAGCACCCGTATTTCTGATGCACACCTGCTCCTTCGCGCTGGCTCGCCACACTTACCGCAGGCCCGGGGTACGGGCTGAGCTCACAGTTCTCCCGCCATGACATGTTGAGGCTACGGACAAACTCCATGTAGAAGGGGTGGCTGGTGTTAAACATGGAGAAGCCCAGGACGTTGGAGTGGTCATCCACAATCCCATCCAAATGCAAGATCGGGAAGTCCTGTGGAGGATGGTTAGAACCAGAGTGTTAAAGGACGGACGAGGTGCTCTCGGCACTCAATCCTAACTGGGCGCAGTTGAGAGTTCACAGAAGAGGAGGCAGAGGAGCCAGGCAAGGTCAGAAGGTGCTCGAAAGGATCGGACCGCAGCTACACCTGGCGGACTGTTTCAGGAGAACAGATCCACAGCTGGATCAGGAGAATGGAGGCGCTTTGCTCACCGTTGTCGTTTCCCCTGTCAGTTCTGCAGCTTTAGCTCTTTAAGTAGGGGATTTATTTCCTGCATTCTCCACAAGTCCTTTGAAGGAACCATGTGGGAAAAGCTTAAGTGTGGCTTGGCCATTTTAGCTTCAGAACAACCCTGTGAGGTAGAGAAGGCTGAGACACAGAGAATGTGGGTGGATGAACCATATAATCAACGTGGCAGAGTACGGAGTGAACCCAGACGTCCGGCTCTCTAGCCACCAGTTACTGAACCCAAGATCTTCTTGCCATCTTCCTAGGCTTGCACTACAAATCCCATCTCAGCAAAACAAATGCCTAATGTATTACATGGCCCAAATGGCAGATAGTCCAAGACACAAGTAGCATATTTATTCTTAATTATCATTCTGTGATCGAGAACATAATTCAGGTGTTAGTGTATTTTGACACCAAACTGAATGTCTAACTCAACAAGTGCCTCTAATTTCACAGCCGCACAAGCTGCATGCTAATATTTCAAATTGGTATACGTACAAAATTCAAAATGGAGATGTGAAGATAAAACAGAACTAAAAAGGAAATGGAAATTAACAATTTTTCCTTAGACCTGAAAAAAATTTCAGGGGACTGAGGCCAGGATAAGTATTTTCAATACTGCTCCCTCCCTGAAGACCATTCCGAATGAAGCCAATGCTTCCTGCTCTCGCTCTGAATTGTCTTTGTGGCTTCATGACACAGCCAAATCAGATACAGACCAATCCACTGTGCTTATAATTTGATTTGTAATTAATTCACTGGGGTCAGAAAAGAAGGGCAAACAAGGGATGCCAAATGGTGCCGAAGCAGTAGCAGAGAAGGAAAAATACAGCTGCAAAACGTAAAGGACAAACACAGTAAAAGCCTTATCTAATGAAATTCAGCAGAACAGGGGGGAAGGTAACTTTAAAACAGTTTTAAAAATTACTCATGTCACATAGCCACTGCAAGATTTAATGGATTTATGATTTATCGCTTAATAAATGCAGGCACTGAGGACAAACATATGATGACTCTTTACATGTATTTTGGGAATCTCAGAAAATTAAAATATATTGATGCCCAATGTAATTGAGCAAATTACAGTACAAGCTCCTAGATGATCCTTGGAGTATTTTGTTTGAAAGGATGTGCAGATAGTAATGATACAGAAATTGTTATTACTCTGCTTACAGCTGCAAGCTACATTTTAAGAAAGACTTGCACCTTCATTATCTGACTGTTTTCTTCAGAACCCAGGGATACAGCCATTATAACAAAACATTTTAGTTATACACAAGCTACAGGAAACTAAATGTAGGATATGAAGTTTGTGCAAAAACAGAAACTTATAATATAAGTTGGATTCAAACTTGAGAGAGCAGCCCTAATGTGGCCTTGTGAAAAGAACACAGTGAACCGTTTCGATGCTTACAAAGGTTTGGGGGCTCGCTCTGGCCAGGGTAGGATACAGAGCAGTTTCCTTTTTGAAATTTCTGCAGCCTGATCTTTAAAAATCCCCTACCCTTCCACTGAAAATATGGAGAGGAGATTAACTATGCCAGCCCCTGGCTGGTGTACTCAAAATTTTTTGACATAATGCAGTTAATTATTGTACATTCATTTGGTTTGGGGGCAGAATTGAGATCCCAGTTGTACACAAAGTGCCAATACCTTTTCACCTGTATGGCTTCTATGCGGTACTTACAGCAAAATAACACAATTACACAAGTAGGAAAATGTGTTGTTTTGCTTTCAGAAATAATACCCTGTTTTCCCTGCTTAATTAAAACAAAAACAAAACTGGGAAAGAGTTCTTTAAAAGCAGAAGTGAAACTGGAGAAATCACAAGTGCACCCTAATTATGGATCTGGCAGAAGGCTGCATTTCTGATACTTGTAACAACGCAGTTATTATGCATAATGCAATACACAATATTTTGTATTATATTATACTGTGTATAACACACAATAATGCTGATAGTATTACTGGAGGGCTCCAGACTGGAGAAGGCACCCCATCTCCTTACTCAGGAGTAAGCCTCATTGCTCTCAATGGGACAACTGAGTGGGCATACAGAAGGAGATTGCATTGCAAATACTTCCTTAATTCCGATTAGCTACTTTTTTTTCTTAATGTGTTTGGATATTGTCACTGGTCTTATTATGCCCTGATCGTTTACTGTTCTGGTATGAACATTCCAAGGAATATTACTAATGTTAATGACACTGATTTCTTTTATGTATCAGTGGGTTTATGCCTGTTCTATTCCTATGTGTGCTTTTCCTTTTTCTACTATTTGCCATAAGAATTATCATGATGATGATGACGACAACAAGAACAAGAAATAAATACCAGCTCTCCTGAAAAATGGAATGTCTGGCTTTTGGGATTCCCCTCTCAGTCTAACTTACCTCACAGGGTTGTTGTGAGGATAAGGTTATAAGGAAGCACCTCTGAAGGAAAAGAGGCAGGATATAAATATAACGAAGAAAGAAACGTTTCAGTTTTCACAAGCAAAAGCTAAAAAGGCATAGTATACCCATTTCAGCCTCCCGCAACCTGGTGAGTTTGGCCTGCAGCTCCTATTCTTCCTAAACAGCAAGAGCTATGCAGCTGGGGATGATGGAACTGCAGGCCAACACACCAGGTTGGAGAAGGCTACTCTTTTGCTTCCAGCTGAAATAATTTTTCTTTCCATTACAGCAGAAGGTATGATACACCTTTCTACTGCACTTGAGCAAAATTTGGAGGTGTAACGAGGGGGGCAGATAAGATGACGTGCTCTAAGTGCTGCTGGGGAAAGCGGAGGAGATGACCGGCTACCCCAGGTTTAGACCGTTGTGTAACTGGGCAGATAGCTGGAGGATGGAGCAGAGGATCCCGAGTGAAGGATTCATAAAGAGGGCTGGAACGATAGTAGCCCAAACCGGTAGCAAAGCTCCACTCCACTAGGAGTGGGGAGTCCTCCTAAATCGCCATCCTTGCCCGGTACAGCACCAGTTCTAATGCATTTCCTTAAAGAAGGATCCTCCTCGTCCTTAATGTGAAACTCCAGATAGCTGTACCCCACAAGGGTAAACTCAAAGAGATAAAGCTGAAAAACTCCTTGTCTTACAGGTCAGTCTCCACTCAAAGGGAATATATTGTAACCTTCCAGTGACAAGATTCTGCACAAAACTCAGAACTGCACACTTGAGAATCTCGGCTTTTGTTTAAAAAAACAAAGCAGGTTTCTAGCCCTCACTGTGCGTCTGCAGTGTTTCAATATCTGAGGGTAATTCCAAGTGAAATTTGGATTATGATAGGGTGGCTAAGCAACATTTCTAGTGGTTAGGAAATGGGGTTGCAGACCTCTACCAACCTCTTTGCCTCTCCCCACAAGGTGCAGAGCGGTCATAGAAATAAGGGCACTTCTGCATTGTTTATTCAGGTTATAGGATTCGAGCCAGTTTGGCAAAATGTGCATTCTGTTGGGACAATATTCACACATTTCCCCCTTCATAGTGCACAGAGCTGTGGCAACCTCTATTGTCCCTCGGGTCTTTCTTTGAGGACGCTTTTCTGTGGACACCAGCTGCAGGGTATTTGGGCAAGGCTCGCTCTCCAGAGGCACCTCGGTCCTGAAGGACAAAGCACACTGCCCCACAGCCGCCGGACTGGGGCTCCATCTCCCATTCTTACATTTTAGGTGCCCGATAAAAACAATTCTGCTTTCCTGAGGCATCTCAGAGTGACCCTCACAATCTGGTGCTACTCTTTCTTTCTTCATTCATTCATTCATTCATTCATTCAGAATTTTTTTGTCTGCTGTCCCATTCGCATGAGCCTCGGGATGGCTTACATACAATAAATACATGCAATACAAACAGTGCACATAAAATCCAGATTCACCCTGGCTGCAATTTAAAAAAACCTATAGATGATATTAAAAATTGCTAAAATATTGTTGAAATAAAAAGGTCTTAGCCTGGTGCCGAAAAACGAATAACGACGGCGCCAGGCGGACCTCTCTGGGGAGCGCATTCCACAGATGGGGCGCCACCGCAGAGAAGGCCCTCCTCCGGGTACTCACCCTCCTGATGTCTTTCACGGAGGGTTCCCGGAGGAGGGCCTCTTTGCTGTTTAATCTGGAGTGGGTGGGTGTTCAGATTAATCGCTGCAAGCCCATGAAGCAGCGAAGGAAAAGAGCAGTGTTAAGGGCCCTACCTGTAAGTAAAGTGAAGCGGATCCCTCGGGCAGGTGATGCTAGGGCAGGTGTTGGAGGAGACAGTGGCACCTGGCTCCCCGGTGGATGCTAAGCTACTCTGCTTCCTGCAGAACAGTGGAGCGCTCTGGCTTGACCCCAGGGCTGGCTTCCCTGTGTGGAAGGGGAAGGTCCCTTCTCGCGCTTTGCCTCCGGCAGCAAAAATTCCCTGGGCCGATCCTGGGAAGTGAGCGGAGCAGTGGAGGAGGCCTTCCGACAGGAGGGGAAGGTGGGGCTGGGAATGGAAAGGCCAGAGCAGGGACGCTGGAAACTTTTACGAAGCTATTTCTGCATTACAAGCTGCTTTGCAGATGTGGAGTTGAAGAGGTGGGATACTTCTGTTTTAACTGATGCACAAATGGAAGGAAGGAAGGAAGGAAGGAAGGAAGGAAGGAAGGAAGGAAGGAAGGACGGGAGACAATGACATTTGGGTTCAAGCTATTCAGGGTAGAGCTTTGAGGAAGCAGCTATTTCACCAAAACAGGGGGGCCTTCCACCTTTTGGTCTGCCCCCATCCAGTGCAGCCGGGGAGGGAAACACCAGTACAACTCATTCGCTTATAATGCCAAAGCCAACCCCTCTGGGGTCCCAATCCAGCCCCCTAGTTTCCCCACATGGCCTCCCCTTCTCCCCCTATGATCAGACATGGTGTAAAACCCAGTTTTTTCAAAGGAGTTTTCTCCCATTCTAAAATGCTGAAACGAGTCTCCCAAAAACTTAGTTGCTATGAAGAGCTTCCAGCTATCACATGCTGGCTTTTAGGGTGTGTTTGACCTTCTCCCCTTTGCTCCCCGCCCCCAACTTCCCCCAAATTGAATTTCTCCCTTTGATCGGAAGAGATACAGCAGTCCTGATTCATATTCTGCTTTTCCATATGAATTGGTGCATAACAGAATATTTGATGCTGCAGAATATATAAAGTGAGGGCAAAAAACCCCAACAAAAACCCATTTATAATACAAAGTCAAATTGTGGAAGCACCTGATGGGCAAAGCAGCCCTCACAATTTAATGATCTCGAGGTTGCGGTCAGGAGAGCCTTTTTTTTTACCCAGGATTGAAATTCGGTAAGGTAAGGGTTGCCCGAAGCCAGACAGAAGCATTTGGCTGGCGGATCCGGTCCTCACATGGCTGGTTGGCTGCCCATCCCTGTGCTTTCACCTTGAAGTGAAATTTATTTTTAAAAAGCACACAAAGAAACTGACCCTTTGAAAGGCTGTGCTGAGCATCCGAGTGCTCGAGAAGGAGACACACATCAAAAAAGAAAACATGCCCTCGAGCCGGATTTCAATGGCAGGGTCACCTTTCGTCACTGCTAAACCAGCTGCTGAATCAGTTCCAAGGCTTCGCTTCAGCCCTGGACGTGGCGTCTGTTTCTGGGGTGAGGGCCAGGCTTCCGACCGCGGGGACAGAACGGGGGGCCGACTGCAGGTGGGTTTTGGTGCTGAAAGCAAGAGACCCTCACCCAGTGCCCCCTCTTCGCTCCCTGGCGTGTCGTCCGTGCCCCATCACATGCTGTGGGGGTCCCCCACAGCTTGCTTTGGGAGCTAGGAGGAAAATGAGGGGAAGGGGGCTGCCTTCTTGGAGGGCACTGCTTCTCGCGAGGGGCTGCAGCTCGGGGTGGGGAGGTCCCAGTGCAATCCAGGTGCTGCCGGTCAGTGTGGGCAACACTGGCCTAGATAGAGCCTAAATTCTGGCCAGGTACCAGGCAGCTTCTCATGCTCCTGGTCCTGCCCTGGCTGAAGCCAAGCAGCTGTTCTGGGAAAGCTGCCCAGTGGGCCCTCCAGTCCAGCCCTGCCGGTTCAGGCCAACCGACCCACTGCTGAGCTGTCCTCCCCACTGCGCAAGGAGGGTGGGGGTCGCAGATACACGTGCACCCCCTGTGTGGCATCAGCGCCGTTCCAGTACTAACCATGGTTGTCAGGATGTATTTGTAGAAGGCAGATGTCATCCCCAGCTCCGAAGCCTGGAAAAAGGAGAATTATTATTGTTTATTAGCTTCCTATCCCACTTTTTTCTTCTAAAGAACCCAAAGCAGCTCACGGCATTCTCCAGCTTCTACCACAACAACAACCCTGTGAGGTAGGCTGAGCCAAGAGTCACCCAGTGGGCTCCATGGCTAAGCGGGGACTAGAACCCCGATAGCCTGAGTCCTAGTCCTGCACTCCTAACCACGACACCACACTGGTTCTCACTGAATTGAAGGGCCAATCAAGGCTATTAGGGCCAGAAGCCTCCTTTGCTAGCAGCAACCTGCGAATACACACAGCTCTTGCGAGGATCCCGTCAGAGCACCCTGGCAAGCCCCCAGGCACTTCTGCGTGTGCTCAAAAGTAATATTTGAAAATCCAAGCAGCCCACACACTGCTGCACGGAAGGAGGCTGGTAAGAACATGGCTAAGAGGTTCAGCGATCCATCCAGAGGACCCTCTAGCTGCAGAGGTCTCCTGTGTGGTCCCGTACACACAAGGAACCCTTCCGGCAGGGACGGGCCTTTCTAACCAGCGTGCAGGATTCTGCCCCACTGTCTAGAAAAGCTCTCCGAGGGAGTGAGTACTCCTGGGGCATTCCGGCAAAAGGCAGGGGGTTTTTAAGCGGAATTAAGAGTTCTTTGCACAATCCTGGTTAAGGAACGCTGTTGCCTCCTGGGTTATTGTAACCAACAAAATACAGAATTCCAAAAGCCATTGCATGTGTCTGGCACTTTCCACCCCAAAATCACTGTTTAGCATTTCTCCAATGAGAATTCCAAGTCCATCTAACAAAGTGTCCGGAGCACTCTGTCCATCTCAGTTTCTCTCTGCGTCTTGAATTAATTTGCTTGGGATGCTGAGACTTTTGGTGGTTAGTTTTGAATGAAAATGCATGCGCATTTTAAGCACATTTCTCCCAATAAATGCATCCTTGACTAATAGTGTTTGCAAGCAATGCTCCTCATATAAAGCATTTTGGAACTGCCGTTTCCTAAATATATGCATCTTTGTACAGGTTTGTTGATCCGAAAACTCTGCTGCAAAATTTGGAGACGTGTGAATCGCAAAAGATAACCGAGTTTCGATCCACACAGAGAGACTAGGGAAATTAGGATTAAAATATGTATTGTATGATCTCCCACCCATAGACACAAGTTAACTGCCACCCTTCCCATCGAGAGCAATCTGGGACTGAAGCTGCTGCAACCTTGTCCCATCAGTACAGGACCCTGTTCCTTACCTTCTTGAGGATGAGATAAGAAATGGAAGCATTGGCATCGATGATGATGGTAGAGATCTTGTCGTCTCGAATCTCCTTGAGCAGCGGAGTTGGGTCATTGGTGTCGTCCAGCATTCGGATCGACAGGGTCTCCTTGGAGATCAGAAACTGCCGCACCAGCTCCTCCAACCGCAGCAGGCCTGGTGGGTGGGATCCAGAAAGGAACAGGGGGTTACGCCAACTGTTTGTTCAAGCCAGAGCCCAGCCCAATAAGCTGGCTTCGGTGCCTAGGACTTGGCCTGGAATAGTTCAGCCAGGACAAAAAGGCATTATGCAGATATAAAAGGAGAATTCCTCTCCTTATATAACTTTCTGCATCCATTCCTATTAGTATTGAGGCTTGGCTTGGCTTTGCACCTGCAGGGCCTTTGCTGTGGTAGCCCCAATATTCTAGAGTGGGTTTTCTGGTCTCACCACCCAGCATTCACCCTTGTGGAAATATACAGGAGCTCTTTCTTTCCTTGCAGCTACTCACTTTACATATGCTTGGGCCAAACCAGACATGGTGTTAAGTGGATTTTCACAAATAATACATCTTTTTGTTTGTTGTTTTCTGTTTTTTTACAAAATGCTGGCAGGGTAGCCAATGACAAGCAGGATCCCAGCTTTGCAGTGTGGGATTAATCCTTACTGAGGTCCCCTGGTGAAAGTTACTTGCATTTGAACTGGAAAGAACACTGGTGGGAAGTGGGGAGTCCTCTCTATGCAAACAGCATCTTTTTATCAGGATCATCGCAGGGGAGAAAGTAGTCAAACTCCCCCTCCCCGTTTAAAGCAATCCCAATAATGCTCACTATCAGCAGCTAGTATTTGCATTTTTTGGCTTTAAAAATAAGAAATACGCATGTTCAATGCAGAAACACATTGAGCATCATGTCTTCTTTGACCATTAATGTAATAAGAGATGAATACAAATAGAATCACCCAACAATTATACCAGACCTAAACTTTGGGGGAAAGGAAAATTATCACCCAGCAGGTATATGCATTTACCCCCCCACCCCCACCCCCCCACACACACACACACAATCTACAGAGCTGCAGTGTCTAAAACAACTCATGCGGGAGAGGCAGAATCTGAAAGCTCTTTTACGTTATGGCTCTACCACTTTTCTTCAGCCATTTTCCTTCTAGTCTTGGGCCTGCTAAGGGCACATGAACAGCAGCAAGACAGTGGGAGTTTTGCAAAATGATTTACTTGGTGGTGGGCTGCAGCCATATTCTCTTCTCTTAGGCATAACTAGCCGCCCCGAGGCTAGTTGGCAAGGGGCGGCATAGAAATTTGTCAAATAAATAAATAAAATCCTGGGATAGCATCTGAAAGTTACAAGCGCTCTCACCATCTATAAGGCAGTGAAGCTGCTGCTCCTCAAGGAAGACTTTCCCGTTCAGAAGAGTATGTCTTTCAAGCAGACATGAACTGAGGTTGTTACTTTGCATCAGACGTAATTAAAAGCATTGCTGACAATCAGGGAATGGATCCAATGCATTTTTTTTTTAAGAAATAGATCCGCTGACTGATCCAGATGCAGACATGCAGAACTGTTACTCTATGACTTGGATCTCCATGGAACCTGATGGGCCACTGTTAGTGACACCACTACAGCAAGGTATCCCCCTCCCCTCCCCTCACGCACATGCACACACAGCCCCAGTTCCCTGTTTCCACCAAAGGGTGCAGCCATATTTTCTCACACTCAGCCTTGGCACAGATGAGGCTGGCTGAGGGGTAGTTGAAGGACTTGAGAATGCGAGACACAGCCAGGCTGACGTCCTCATTGCTGGGGTACAGGCTGACGGAGGCAAAGCGCAAGTACTGCAGCTTTGGGGTCTCTTCAGGACCCACCTTTACATGGGGGATCTAGGGGAGAAAAAAAGTCTTTTGTTTATGACACAGATACTCTTCCCTGCTCCCTCCTCTGCAGCTGAAAAAATGTGGAATTCCTCTTTTAGAACAGTTTCTGCAGAATACAGAACTCCAGGATCCTACTAAATGCTACAATTAAGCACCTTTATATAATGTTGATTATTTTCCACATGCTTTTGGGATGTCTATAATTATAGTGAATGAGCAACAGGATCTGCTTCTTCCCCTTTCTCATCACTAATTAAAGAGAGTTAACATTTTTTTAAAAAAAGAACAAGGGAGAGTGGAGTTTGAAGTAAAGGTGATGGGAGAAAGTACTGAACATTTATATTTACTTTAAAAAAAAAACCCTTACAGAGTCCCAGCAGTTTCGAAGCTTTAAGCAGATTTTTCTAGGCAGTCATGAGGTCTAGAAACTTACTTGTCCCTTTAAAAGAGAAGTGTGCATGGTGAGGAAGATATATTCTGTACTGCAGGAAGAATGGGATTCTATTCATTTCCACTTCCCACAGACATACAGATGCCTAAATCGCTGGAGCTGAGGCCCCACCCCAGCTGTGAGCCATCAGCCAAGGAAGCTCTGTCATGTCGTTTGCACATCGGACTCCGGTGTAGATTATTAGATTGGAGAACCACTCCTGTGCTAGGGTATATATGAGTTTATTGGGCTGGAGTGCAGAATTAAATTCCATGGCCGTCACTACAAACATGGAGAAATGTCCCAGAAGCAATCGGGCCCAATATTACCGCAATAACAACTGTGGTGCTATTACCTCTTTCTCCCCACAGATGTGGCTGACGATAGATGCGGAGGCTGGGCTGGAGGCCGGGCCCAACACTGACACGACTCCCTTGGGCAAGATCTGACACACTGTGTAAAAAAAAAAGGAACAGGAAGAAGTCATGCGAACCAAGCATCGTACACCCAGGCTTGCTCACACTCATGCGCGGGTGGCCCAAGACGGCCAGCTAGTCTCTCAGCCGTTTTATGCTCCTTCGTGTTGGGAAGAATAGCACTCATATTCAACGGGGTGTACCTTGCAGGGTTGTTGTAAAGATTGCCAAAAAACACAATGAAAAGGCTCTCCTGTTGCAACAAGAGCAAGGCGCTTTCTGGTCCTTAAAAGCCAAGGGCGACATTCCTGCTTGTGTGAGGTTGAAAGCAACACGTCTGGAGAAAGCCAGGTTAGGTGCATGTTAAACACAGTTTGGGGAGGTGGGGTTTAAAAAACTCACACATATTTAAACAGCCACCCGACTCCTGCCCTGAGCTACATCAACCCTTCCCACCGACACCCCCTGCCTACCACTGCTTTTCACTCCAGAAGCTGCTGTTGGCGAAGGGCCCTCTCCCTCCCGTACCAAAAAGCACCTTGGAAGGATTTTCTTTGGAACGACACCACCAGAGGGAAAGACATTACCCTCCTCCCTTTTCAAAATGTTTAAAAGCAAGCACAGAGTGCCAAACAATGCATCTAACGTAGGATGGCACTTGGCCTTGTAAATGCATTATGTGACGGGAGCCCACTGGACGGATGCATGAAGTCACCACGAAGCTGCGCGCTGTTATTTTAACAGGCTCGGATGACGTCGCTGCGGTCATCCCCCCTCGCACGCAACGCTGCGCTCCCTCCTCCTCCTCCTCCTCCTCCCCCCCCTCCCCGCAGAAGCTTGCGAGATCAAGTCGCATCCCATTTTCACAGGGACACGCGCCACGTACTGGTGTCGGTGGTCTCGTACTGGCTGTCCCGCTGCAGTTCGAAGATCTCCACTTCCACGCGGGCTTTGGCAGGCACCTCGATGATGCTGTTGATGTGCTCACGAGCCAAGGCTAATGCCAGTCGCTCCCCCCGGCCACAAACTGTCTGGTCATCCAAAATGGCAGCTGGCCATGGGGACAAGGGCAGGGCAACGGGGGAGGGGGAGGGGGGGAAGACAGACATGAGCCACTGCCTGCCCGGGAAGCCTTCCCACAGAACGCCATCACCACCATAGCCAGACAGGAATTTTTTTCCCAGGCACCAGTGGGCCTCCAGAAGCTAAACTCTGGCTTATCCAGGGCCCACTGTGCCACCTGTCACCCTGAAGCATAAAGCAGACCCCGTCCTTCGAGGCAGCACATGGCGCCAGGAGATGCTCCTCTTCCAAAGCACTCCTGTCCCCAGAATCAAGCTCACTAGCTCCATAGAGAGCCAGATTACATGTTTTGCCATAACTACCCTAATGATGGAGGAGAGGTTTATCAGCGGCGATTAGCCGTGACAGCTCAATGGAACCACCGTCATATGCTGCATGCTTCCAAATGCCAGGCACACAAAGCGAGAAGGAGCACGGCTGTCATGCCCTCCCTGGGAGCGCCCGCAGCCGTGCGCTGCCTCCGCCAGTGATGGCACCGCCAATTTGGCCGTCGCATCTGTGATGTGGGCTTGGCCCACGTTTCCTACAGGGGTGGGAGACAGAATGCCGGCTGGATCTACCGGCAGAGGTGAGCATGATTCGCAGGGGATTAGTGCGGCTCTCTAATGCCCAGCTGTTCGATGACAGGCCTCTTGAGGTCGAAATTCGGCTGCTAGGATCCCCAGTTATGTATGTGTCAATTTGCATTTGGGCATGCAGGCCATGCCAGAGCGGATGGGTCGTGCGGTGTGGCTGGTTACTGGTTTCTCCCCACCTGTCCAAGCCAGCATAGTGCACCTGGCTCCGTTTGGTAGCCCTCAGGAGCCTAACAAGAATCAAGCCAAGACTGGAACCACAACACACTCTGCCCCCAACGAACTCTGTGCCTGAGCATCCCAATGCCAGGGGGAGGCGGGGATCCTTCGCCCCACTTTTAGCAAGCAGAGGGAATTCACCTCCCTGCTCTGAATTGACAGCACAGCTCCTGACAGCTGTCAAGACGAAGCAAACTGCAAAACAAGCTCTTTCAGGACGCCTTCTGGGTCGATGTTCCTGAATGTTACCCAGGTGAGACCTCCTAGTTCTGGACTTAAAGAAATGCCTACAACTGGAATCACACAATTGTGACTATTGCTTAAAACAATGAATTAACAAAACTACTGTGCACATTTGAAGTACTTTTTAAAAAGGGGGCCACAGACCACTGACACCCCCTCCAATGGACACTTTGGGGGGCTTTTAACAACACTGGGAATGATGCTTCAACTTTGGGAAACACACCACGGCTGAAAGAAACCCTTCCTCGAGGCCATGGGTGCTCAAGGGGGCTTGCTGAGGGAAAAACAAGCCCCTCTGAAGCAGTCTGGGTCCGTTGTTTGCCGTGGGCTGTTGTGTTGTGCAAACCAAGTCAAAGATTCATTTGTTAATTCTCTTTACCCCCTGCCTGTCCTTCAGGGAGCTCCAGGCAGCATACATCAAGGTACCCACAACTGCCTGCAACATGGCACGTCCTACTGGACTACAACTCCCATTATTCTCCAGGCAGATGAAGATAGAGGGTCCAGCAGGGACCCTGTTGGGAAAGACGGGCACAGAGGGAAGCAAGATGAAAAGACAAGGCAGCGGCACATGGGCCGGAGTCTGTGGGTTGCTCCTGCTGCCAGCTACGCCATGACAGGGAACACAGCTGGTGCTGAGCGGCGCGGAGCTGCAGGGAAGGATCCCCCTTTGGGAAGCCGTCCTGGGGCTCCTTCCCCCTCCGCTCGCCATGCCTTCCTCAGACGAGTGAAGCCGGCATCCCCAGATCACCGCAGCCTCGCAGCCGGAGGTGGACCGCTCCATCGTGCCCTCCCGCCAGCGGAAGTCTGAAAGGTGCAGCAGTGGGGGAAAGGCAGGGACGGAGGGCGGTCTCTGCGCACGGGCGGGTGGGCCTGCCGCCCCCCACTTCTGTCCGAGGACAAGAATGCTTGTCCCCAAGGGTGCCGTCCCATTTTGGCGGTGGCTCTCCTGCGAGCGCTTTCGTGCAGCCCCACTAAAAGCCCTCCATTCCCTGCATCCTGCAGCTCTGCCCATGCTCCGTCTGATTTATTCCTCCTGCAGCCGCCTGGATGCTCGGATAACGGATGGAGCTGCTGAGCAGACTAGACAGAGCCCCTCTGGAGCCATTCATCACGTCCAGGGTCAGGTTCCCCCCTCGCCGGAGTCTCGGCTCCCTGCCACCACCCGCTCCGCCACCTCGGCGTCAGCCACCTTCGGCAGGGGCCCCCGTGCGGCCTCACCCTCCATGGAAAGTCTCCCTCTTACCCATGCGCAGAGATGACAGCACCTCTAGGCTCTTGTGGGCGAAGCCGAGAATCAGCAGCAGCAGCAGCGCGGGCAAAGCCGGCATCTTCTACCCCTCCTCATGGAGAAAGTTCGGCCGTGGCCTCCGCGCTGCCACCTGCAGGCAGGGTGGAAAAATACCCCCATGAGAAATTTTCCCAGCACATGGCACGGAACTGAAGACTGGGCCAAAATTCTCTCCCCCAGAAAATATTCTCTCTCTACAAAAAGAGGGCCTGGATTTCTACAGATTTGGGGAGCGGGGGGAAGGATGAGAATCGCAGCAAAACTTTCTGCTACCACTTAAGTTCAAGGGGTTTGCATGTTTTCCTTGCTTTTGGTTTTAAAACCACTTTGTTTTCAGAGAGGCAGCAGTAACCCTGCCTCTCTGAAACCCTGCAATTCCTGCTAATGGCACTTCCCTCAAACTTTGGGAGCAAAAAACAGAAAAAAACGAAATCCTCAGCTGCCTCATGAAATTAAACAAAGTAAATGGAAGCTTTTGCAACAAAGTATTGTCCTTCCTTCCCAAGACGGCTCAGGTGCCGGGGAAGCCCGGTGTTGCTCCCAGCCACTTAACAGAGGACTAAAAAAATCTCAGACCAATGATAGAAAACAACTGAAGGGCTGGAGGTTGTACTATAACCCCCATCATCCTTGACCATGAACCACGGCAGCTTCTGGGAGTGTCACTACACCTGGCAAGCCTTTAATTGCACTGCAGCTGCCAGTGCTGCATTTTCTGCCAGGATCTGCCCCCGATCCTCCTGACGTTGGGCTCTCTGGGTGGTGTGCAACTTCGTATTATTTTGCATTTATACCCTGCTTTCCTTCCTCTTTTGAGCGGGCTTAAGCAGCTCCAATTTATGGGGCCCGCAGGTGGGTAAACAGGGACTAGGACCCCAGTCTCTCGGGTCCCCCCCAGCCCAGCCCCTCTCCACCACGCCACTCCGGCTCCACCAGCCCAGTGGACACTGAGGAGGACAAGGACGACGACGGGCTGCAGAAGAGAGGGAGCAGGGTCCGGCCCACCTGCAGCTGGACACCACGCAAGTAGGGTCTCTCCCTGCTCCCCAGCAGTCCCTCTCTAGCTTCCCCTTCCTTAGCTTATGCATTCAACATTCATCCCCCTCCCCTTCTTGCAAGCTCCTCAGGGAGACATGCAGGGTTTTCCCCGACCCCATTTTACTTCCACAAAAACCCTACAAGCTAGGCTGGAATGAGGGACACCTTCTTGTGTGGGATTTGAACCCCGGTCTCTCTGCTTCTTGGTATCCAAATGCCCGATCGTTCGATCACACCAGCATTTCATTGTCCTGGACCATCTTCCACCATCGGTTAACCCCTCTCTGTGCGAAATGCTTCCCAAGGGCACCGCACCAACACTTTCTGCACCCTTGCCTCCTTGTCCATTCAGCTGCGCTCTGGCCCCACTGCCCCTGAGCTCCCCAGGGGACCTCCCTGCCAGTCCTGACCCTCAGCCGACTTCTCGCACCCTTGGCCACCCACGCATCACACGCGCCCTCGGCACCCGGCAGCGTTCAACCGAGTGACCCCTCGCCCAGTTGCCAACTTGCTCTCCGCAAGGATGCGCCTCCGTCTGGCCGCCTGGTCCAGTCGGCCTCACGTGCTGGGCATCTTTCCAGCAGCTGGCGCAGCAGCAGGACCCAATGCCTCCCCCGTTGCATCCGACGCCCATCCTGCGCTGAGCTGAGCCAGCAACATTCCCCGTCCTCACGCCGCGTTCACCTTCAGCATTCCTATTTATTTTCCCCTCTGCCACGACTAGGCAAGTACGACACAGCCCGGGGCTACCAAAAGAGGGGAAAGGCGTCATCCCTCTTTTTGTCTGGGGGGCTGTAAGAAGGGCTGGAGCTGACACGTAAAATCACATTTAAAAAGACAAAAATGCAATCAGAGTCTTATTTCATTATACTGTCCCAAATGTATGAATTAACTTCCCTGTTGCATCCATTCATCAATAAAAATATTAACAAACATAACCACCCATACCAGTCAAATAGGTCCTATGAGTAAACAAGATGGTACTGAATCCTAACCCTGCTCATTCCAGCACCAAATAACTCGAATCTTGATTTTTCAATGCTGTATTTGATAACTGACCAACCTTCACATTTCAGCAGGGAAAGGTACCTGTAGGTACAAGATGGTGGACCTACTTAGCGTTTCTCCAAGGCCTGGGAAAAAGGATCCTTTTCGGTTCGTGTGTGAGGAGTCACAGCTCAAGTTGTCTATGCTAAACCATCTTGCCAGGGCCCAAGTTCAGCTTTCCCCACCACTGCGCAACCATTGTGAGAACAACAGTGTTGCCACCTTAAAGTAGGCACCACCAACCTGGTACCCCCACACAAGTTGAGCCAACACGTCCATAAAACCCAGCCAGTTTGGTCATCCAGACATTCCCAGATTGGGGAACGCTGATTTAAAAACTGCAGAAGACTCTCCAGTAAACTGGCCAGGCACAAAGATGGCGTTTGATGTTTGTGGATTGTATCCTTAGGTCAAGCTAAACATGCTGCAGGAATTCTACAACTGGAACCCCAAATGCCTTTGTCATTTACAAAACCAGCTGTGGAGAGGCAATGCAGTCTGGGGATATATGTTTATCCTTTTGCCACATCGCCAGTGAGATTTGCCCCGATCTCCGAGCTGCTGCTTTCCCCAGTGGGGCAAGGGGAACCTTACGGATATAGCCTTAAGTTTTCAGATCAGAAAATCAGATCAGCAGTTTAAGGAAAATAAGAGCACAGAATCCCTTTCCCGTGTTGTGGCCCCAATCCAGATCACATCTTCCCTCCTCCCACCAGCTGCTTTTTGCAAAAGAAAGGGACATCCCGACTTCCAGTCATGGAACTTTTATGGCAGAGCTATTTTGACCCTAAGGCAAAAGATCAACAGGACTTTCCTGCCTCTTTCTCCTTCCTCAGGACTAGAGACATCTTTTGTTTTGCTTGGAATGGCAAACTGAAATGGAGGATGAAGACCGCAAAATGGCATCGCTCTGGCATCTGGTGCTCAAAGCAGAGCATCACGTTCCTTCATGGAACAGCCAGTCTTTGACTGGAGAGCTCCAACGCAAAAGATGGCTTCAGGCGTTTTCTAGATGAGACACCAGCTCTACACCACTAGATAAGGTAGTAGGTTCTCTTTCTAGCATGAATTAATTTAAGGAAACGCCTCTGTTCCAAGTCTCAGAACCAGTGTTTGGCTCCAGGGCGTCTAACATCAGGTCTTTTTTAATTTTCTACATCTGTACGCTGGATGGAGGGAAGTGTGCCTGAGAGCCAAGCCGGTCCCTTGTCAGGGACTGGAAGGGTTGGGCACCTGACAAGGACCATCCCTTGGCAGGGGTCCCACGGTGGCCCCCATCCCACACCACCCAGGCCTTCTGTTTCCGCTTCCCTTCCAGTTAGTGCTTTTCCATACTCTGAGTGAGAGTGAAGGGAGGAAGAACAAAAGACAGACCCCCTCATCCTCCCCTTTCTTGGCACCTTCCCTCTAAATGTTTGCACAGAACAAGCTGATAAAAACAAACACCTTCTAGTCCTTAGGGAGGAGGCGAATGGCCTGTAGGGACAGAGGCAAAGAGGTGAGAGGCCCACTTGGGGAGGAGGGGCTGCTGAGAGCCTCTTGCCCAAGCCAGCCCCTTCCCCAAATAATTCAAAGTCTGCACCAACACGTAACCAGACATTTTGTGACAAGAGGCAATGCAGGCCACCCTCAAAATATGCATTTAGGCAAGCAAAGGTTTTAAACATTGTAATTACTACGAATAGTATGACTACAACTATTACTACCTTGCAATGCATTCATATCCCCCTTTTCTTTCTTTGCAGGGAAACCAAGGTGGTTTGGCCTGGTAGTACTCCTTAAGGTGCTACAGGGCAAAGGCTGGGCACTTCCTCTTCCATGTGAAAATGGTTTGAGTCTTAAGACAGGCCAGCAGGCAAGGTCCCACCCTTAAAAGCAGCCTAGAATCCGTGTTTGTTTATTTCAAGCAAATATACATGAACATTTGAAGAAGGGGCACTAGAATGTCTTTGAAGGCAGATGACGTGCAGGAGCGGCCCTGTGACTGCAGCTGTTTCCTGAGCATGTGCTGAGAGCCTTTCCCTTCACTATCTGCAGAAAGGAGGCTTGGCTCCTGGCTGCAGGCACCCAGCATCGGGTGCAGGACAGGCTGCCTTAGAGCTGCCAGGAGGCAGCCGCAGGAGTGCTTCCACCAAGACGCCCCACGAGCATCCCGCTAGGCACTTCTAAGCGGAAACTCACGGCACACAGACTGGATCAGACTAATGAGGGGACCGCTCCTGCAGGCCACGTGATCGCGGTTGCCAGGCAACAGGAAGCTGCTATCACGGATGCGGCTGTTGCTAGGCGAAGCCATCTGCAACTCTGCTGCCCTTCTCAACCCTGTTGCCTCTTTCCTCACTTCCCAACAGCGGAGGTTTCCTTGCAGACTCCACAACAGGCTGGTCCGTGAGAACAGTCTTACTACAACGCTCTTTCCCAACCTGCTGTCCCACCCACTTTTACTGTTTAAAGGATGCTGGCAGGAAAGGCAGTCAGAGGGAAATAAATATATATTTATAAAGCAATAAATATATATTTATCTTTTGTCTTGTGTGTCATCTTTACTTCTTCCCTAGCGGTGTTGATTAGAGAATATGCACTCATCTCTCTCTTGCTGATGTCGTTCCCGTGCAACGCCATGACTCCTGCCCTACTCAGGCCCATTTTTTCAATCCTAGCACACCACCCCCCATGGGGAATGCCAGGACACCCACTTGAAGTAGCATGATAAAGAGGCAGACACAGAAAGAGGGCTCTGAAGCATCTTCAGTGAGACTGCCTGTAACCCCAAAAAGATGAGAATTGCAAGCTTCCAGGCTCCTGCTGCCACACAAAACACAGTTTGCTTATTTTGGCAGTCTAAGAATTCATCTCAGAGCAGAGGCCCACCAAGATAATCTGCATGCCTGAAAAAACCCATGTTCTCCTCTCCAAGCTCCCCAAAGTCCCTTGGAGCTGCTGCAGGTGCAGTTCTTTCCACACCCAAATTTTGAAGTCCCCACTCTGACATTGGAGCGAATTTCCAGGTTGGAGCCCACGGCTTTCTTGCTCTGTCTAGCAATCTGCACAAAGTAAGAACTTTTCTATGCTATGCAAGGCACTTACTGTGCCATCATCATTCCCTGCTCACTGCTGTTTGCAGGGTCCCACATCATGACCCTACAGTTTTGCCTCTGCTCCAAATCAACACACCAGGTGGTTCTGTCTTTTTAAGACAGGAAAAATGCTGCAGGTATTCAGGAATGTGAAAGAAAACGGAATTTCCTCGTTTGTTTGCGCTATTCCATGAGTGCACAGCTCCCCCTAAAGGTAATGTAGCAGAAGAGCAGGCAAGGAAAAGCTTGTGCAGTTCTCAGATTTCCATTCTGGAAAAAAACTAAAAGCAGATGCAGCTGCTAAAAGCTTTGTGGAGAAAAGCTCTAGCAAATTTACTGCTGTATGTATCATAATGAAAGACAGTTCATCTTTTCAGGTGCCATAGCATTTGAACATGCAACCAACATGCCTCACTCTCTAAATAAGACACAAAAGAGTCCTTAATTCTAGTTCTAAGAGTTTTAGAGTTCTAAAAAGAGCACAGCGTTTCTCTCTCTTCAAGGCAGCGGCTCGTCAAGTCCCACACACCTAAAATGAAGGGACGGGGTGAATCGCAAGGCTTGTAGGTGGGGGGGAAGGACTGCCCCCCTTCTCGGCTCACATTCTATCAATGCTGACCCATGTTTGCAGCTCACAGCTCATGGGAACATTCCTGCACTGCCACAAAGCCTTCATTCCAGACTGGATGCTCTCATTTTTACTTCAGCATTGAAAGGGATGGGAACCTACCCTCTGAACATCGCCTCCAGCCAACCTGCAAGGCAGACTTGAAATCTTGGGCTGTGTTCTGAAGTGTACTGCTTAAAAGAATATTTAATGCCAGGTTCTTCCTCATTGACTTGCATGAGTGTCATTCATATTCACAGAAGATTTGAAGGAAAATGCACTGAAGTTCAAGCTGCAACAAGACAAATTCATGGTCTCCCCTGCCCCAACCCACAATACACTCAGGGAAAGGAATGAACCTGAAGGGCTTAACCTTCATGCATGTGAGCAGGACTAATTACTATTATTATGGCACTGCATTTGTACCCTGCCCTTCTTCTTCTGGCAAGGAACCCAAGATGGCTCACATAGCTCTATTCTATCCTCACAACAACAGTCCTGTGAGGTAGACTAAGCTGAGGGTCTGTGGCTGGCCCAAAGTCATTCAGTGAACTTCATGGCCGAGCAGGGACTAGAACTCAGACTTCCCACAACGTCACACGGGCTCTCCAACCACACAGAAGATTTATGGGGCAAAGAAGAAACACAAATTCCGATCCCTCTATCTGGACTTCCCTCAGTTCTACTTTGAGCAAACACCATTTTGGGGTTCAGACACACAATAACTCACTCAAAGGTTGTTGTTAAACCATTGGTTGTTTCTGAAAGAACTCACATGTTTCTGAAGGTTGAGTTATTGTGTTATCTGAACACGGCTGCAGTAATAAGCTATGGCTTGTTAACCATGAATACCTTCCATGTATCCATGATTTGTTGTTGGCTTAGAGAACTGTGAGGCACCTCACCATGGCTTATCATCTTCGCCAGACAAGCAGCCCACATTTCAACAACAGCAATGGACCACAGTCCAATAACAACCCACACACAACCCACGAAGGTGGGTTATCACAATCTCTGGATATGTGGTCATCCCGAGCAGAAAGGTGCCACCAGACACATGCAGGTAACACACTTCACAACAAGGATAGCAACCTGCTAATTCTGCCCTTATGAAGCAGCGCTCCAATGGCTACCCAATAAATTGGCCGTCTGAGCCAGGTCACCGGTTTTGCTCTTCTTTAAGGGGAAGGGTGGGCCTGGTGGGGTCGGTCTGTTTCCTTGACCGACGCAGCTTTCCTCACAAATTGAGCGTTCAGCCTTAAAGGCCTTTACGTCACAGCACTTCATCCAAAAACCAACCAAGAAACAAAAAAGCTACAATTGAAAGTGCTGTTTTCAAAAAAAAAAAGACCTTCCATGAAGATTCCCCAGGTGAGATTCAGACCGAGGCTGCAGAAGGATGAGCCTCGTTTCCCAGGTTGAATTCAGGACACCGGCTCCAGCAAATTCCATTGATGCACAGAAGGGAAGGTCTGCGTAAAGCTGTCGGCCTTTTTTTTTCCTGGAAGGGCAGCCACGCTTTCACAAACTGTGTGACAGTTGCAGGCAAACAGTTGCAGGCAAACTTTTACTGGCAGGGAAATGCATCGACGAGGAAAACTTTGTGTTCCGTGTTTGCCAATTATACAGGTATTACATATGCAAAAACTGAGCCAATGGGGGCAGTGGGTTGCCAAGTGGGCTGTCGCATGCCGTTTGCCCACAGTCATTCATGTGCTGCGAGGCCACACCCACCTGTGGGCGGGACAGGAAGTGAGCAGCCAGGTGTCAGCATGCAGCATGATTTGGGGGGGTTCTCTCCATCCTGATTTTCCAGGGAAAGTGTGAGGCTGAATGTTATAAGAGGAATTTGAGCACCCACCTTGCTTGCAGGCTACGGAGATGCTTCCTTTCCTCCGAGTTTGTCCCTCAAGGCGTCCGATACACTGATCAGCAGCACAATCTTTGGTATTCCATGTTTATGTGGCACTTTTCTTGCACAAAACACTCGGCAATATTTACCGCATTTTTTGCTCTATAAGACTCACTTTTCCCCCCCTCAAAAGTAAGGGGAAATGTCTGTGCGTCTTATAGAGCAAATGTGTGTGTGCAGTAAGTTTGTCAGATGTGCAGCCCATGGGGAAGTGATGGGGAATGTGCCTGTGACGATGTGCCCATTTGATTCAGAATATTTTTTTCTCGTTTTCCTCCTCTAAAAACTAGGTGCATCTTATGGTCAGGCGCATCTTATAGAGTGAAAAATACGGTAATATGCCCTCTGACCTCTGATCCACTATTACACCCACTTAAGGGAGGAACCAAGGCTGGGGGACTAAATCTAGAATTGGGCCAGCTCTCCTTTTCTCCCAGGTCCAGTTCACACATTCAGCAGCTGCAAGCAGTAAAACAGGTGCAAAATGAGAGACCTAGGGCCAGATTGGGCGGATGATCCTTTTGCTTTTTCCTCAACCGCGGTTTGTTTGGCGGCACCCCAGTCTTGGTGCATTTCCCCTGTTCAAAGCAGTTCAAATACAACTCCAAAGGTTTAGCTGCCGGGAGCTGAGATTCCAACTAAGAAATGCTTTTTCATATATTTTGATATGGTTTGCTTTTGTGACAGGCCCAGCCCATCACCGGAATGTGGCCTCTGAGGATTTTACAAAATGCAATTCAGCCCTCACACTGAAAGAGGGTTTTGGGGTAAAGATTCCCCAAGTGTACCAGTAGGCATAGGACTGTAAATCTGAAAAAAGCAGCACATGTGTAAGTTTGTCAGCTTCTCTTTAAAAAAAAGCCTCTCCACCTGTAAAAAGTTAACATGTCAGGTAGAAGAATTCAAGGTAGCATCTCCCTAACATACTACTTTCCTACGTCCATGGAGTAGGGGAACAATTCAAGATAAAACTCAACTGGTGATATACCGTATTTTTCGCCCTATAAGACGCGCCTGACCATAAGACGCACCTAGTTTTTAGAGGAGGAAAGCAAGAAAAAAAATATTCTGAATCAAACGGGCACATCATCACAGGCACATTTCCCATCACTTCCCCATGGGCTGCACATCTGACAGACTTACTGCACACACACATTCGCTCTATAAGACGCACAGACATTTCCCCTTACTTTTGAGGGGGGGAAAAGTGAGTCTTATAGAGCAAAAAATACGGTAATTTCTGCCTGAGATGGCATTCTCCAAGCCATGATCAATCACCTGGAGAGCATGCCTTAGAGCATAAACTGGATCTCAGAAACGTAATGGCAGTGGGGGGAAAGATAATAAAATGTGCATATGGAGGGCTATGTGGGATTATCAATTCTCAGCATAGAAAGCAGAGCTACAAGATGGTAGATGGAGTGAAAAATACACCAGGGAGCAGCTTTTTCATGTGAGTAGGTGGGGATGAATTAGGATTCTCTGACATGTTTGTTTTCTATTTATAATACACTGTTTAAGTTCTCTCTTTGTTGTTCACCTACCCTACCCTCCTCTCACCACATCCCCAAACAACCAAACTTTCCACATCTATATATCACATTTTAAGCACAAGTGTTACCCTGGAAGTTCACAATAAAATAGCAAAACCATACAATAAACCCCCATGCAATCAATAAATAGCACTTTAAAAACAACAGGGAATAGATATGAAAAAGAAAGCAGATAAAGAACTTATAGGAAGCAGCCTAAGAGGTTTTTTTAAGCCTGGGAAAACAAAAAGTTCTTTGCCTGGCACCAAACTGATATCAGCATAGACCCCATGAAAGCTTCCCTGGGAAGAATATTTTAATGCGGTGCTACAACCGAAAAGGCTCCCTCCACAGTAAATTTGATTGCAAGCCCTTGGAGACGGGAATATGCCTCTGTCCTTTGGCCAGATCCTGATTTCGAAACATTTTGCCTTCACAGAATATTCCCTCTAGTCTGCTGAAGATGCCTTCCTTCCCTAGCCATCGTCTTGGACTACCTATTATTTAACCTGTACCCATGGAATGCAGAATTTTATGGGTGTTCGCAAAGCAAAGCATTCTGTCACATGCTACACAGCACCTTAGACTGCTCCCGCTATATGGCTTTTGGCACTTGATTATCACATTTTTGTCTCCAGCCTCGCACACGTACAAAACCATTTTACAGAGCTGTGGAAACAACACAAAAGAAGCATTGCTGACTATGGATACATGAATACATTTTTGTTTGGTCCTCTTTTGATCCCTGAATAGATGTGTGCATTTACCTATTTTATAGACTGCCCTTTTCCTGCAAGGAATGCAAGGTGGCTTCCACAGTCCCCTTCTCCATTTTTGCCTCACAACAACCTTGCGAGGTAGAGATGGCTGAGAGTCCAATACGGGCCCAAAGTCACCTGGTGAGCTCTATGCTTGAGTGGAAGCCTGGAACATGGATCTTTCAAATCCAGTCCAACACCCTAATCATTACGCAACACCAGCTCACCATAATTTTTCTGCTTTTAGTACTTAGGGCAAACTGACATTATTCAACAGGGAACGCAAATCTGCTCTTCATGCTCTGGAAATCCTTGCAAAGCTCCCTCTAGCTTCAGAAATGTTTTAACCCCAGGGCCTGGTCCACCCAAGGAACCTCACTTTACCTTCAAGATATAATAAAGTTTATTGAATTCAGTGATGAAATATGGGTGCAGAATATAAGCAACTGGGAGAAACTCACCTTACCCTGTGGAGTCACATGTTCTCTGAATAGGCAGGAGATGCTCCAAGGACCTCCAAAATTGTCCAGGTGAGCAACCTGTTCAATCCTCCCCTCGGGCCAAGAAGAAAAGGCAGTGCCTTCTAGAAAGATGCTCTCTTCTACTCCTCACTCTTCTACTTCCACAGACTCTCAACCCCTAACTTCCTTTGGAGATGGGAGGAGCGAAGGCAGGTACACAGTTTCATTCCCACAGCAAAAACAGCCCTTATCCATTTAGTCTGGCCCGGATTTGCTCCCAGCACCAAAGGGCTCTTTAACCCCCTCCTTCTTTGGATGTACATCAAGAGATGTTCAAACAGAATTTCCCCCATCAATTCTCACCTAAGCGGCACACTCCCATATATTTGGACTTGTGAATGCCGTTGGCAGCTGGAGGCACTTGGGGGAGAACTGCAACACAGACACCCCTTCGCACGCAGGACCTACCAGCTGGGGCACAAAGGCTCCAGGGCAGCCTGTTCCTGTTCGGAGGGGTGGAGGGGAGCCCTTTGGCCTGTGCACCTGATGCACGAACCCTTCCAAAGCCTCCAGAAAGAGGTTAAAGAGCCCCCTGTGGCAAGTCTCACTTCCTTGTGTGGGAGACGACAACAGAAGTTCACACAGAGCAGCTTTCCCTTTGGCCACACTAGCTGAGAGGCTGCTGGACTCCACCCCTCATCAGCCCCAACCTGCATGGCCCCTAATCAGGACTTGTGGGACATGAAATCCATCGACATCTGAGAGTTCCTACCCGGGACACCCACGTGGGAGGGGCGACCACGCTTCACCCGCAGGCAAGGCAGCCGTGGGGTCTGTGCCTTCGCCATCAAAGCAAGATTCTTTCTTTCAGCTACCGCAAGCCCTTCCTGCGCAGAACTGGCCGCGGGAAAAAGGACCTTAAGCCTAGCTCATTTTCTCTCTCAGATGTGAGGGGGGAAGTTGTATTACAGTGATTCTTAGTAGGAAGTCCCTGATTAGCTGCAGGCAAAGCCCTGGTAAGAGTTTAATGGGATCAAAGGCCTCCTGCCTGTTCAGCTGCAATCTCAGCAAGAAGAGGGCTGCTGAGATAATCAGCTTACCCAGATGCCAATAGTGATTCTGACCCCTGCACTGACTTTTTCCCTAGACCAAGCGGCCTTCGTCCTTTCCAGATCTTGAACGCACCTTCAACCTTCCGTCTTCAGCAAAGCAGGTTACTTACAAATATACTGTGTGGCTTTATGCTGAATCACACCATGGGTCTCCCAAGCCAGTGGACTCTGTCTGTCTGTCTGTCTGTCTGTCTGTCCGTTGTCTGAATCCTTGGAATTCACCTACCATCAAGGCATCGCTGGAACCAATTTGCCAATGCTGATCTCATTAGTTCCTGAGTTTAAAGAGCAAGGTAAGTTGCGCGGAGTTGAGAACAGACCAGCAACCCAGCTCTTGCAAAACATGCGCCTCTTTTATAGAGGTGCTCCGGACACCTAACCCAAAAAAGCAAACACCCAAAAGTAAGTCGCAACTGGCCTAAATGTTACAAAGGTGGAAACACGTGCCTGGAATGTGCCACAGGGGCAGGATCAGGAAAGGTACTTGTAGGATCAAAGCGACAGGGGAATGATGGATGCGCTCTCCGATTTCTAAAAGGAGAGGTACTGGGGCTGGACCTGAAGCTCACCTCCACTTTGAGAGTGTGGAGACAAGCTGCAGTTGTACACATTCAGTCTGTGCACACTCAAGGGAACTATTTTTTGTTAGCTATAACATCTGTTTGTGTCTGTTTTCTTTAAGAAAGTCAGAGGACCATCTGACCAAGGTTTGCGATGAAAAAATGAAGAGAGAGGTTACAAGACATACCATATTTTTTGCTCTGTAAGACTCACTTTTTTCCCACTCAAAAGTAAGGGGAAATGTCTGTGCGTCTTATAGAGGGAATATGTGTGTGCAGTAAGTCTGTCAGATGTGCAGCCCATGGGGAAGTGATGGGGAATGTGCCTGTGATGATGTGCCCATTTGAGTCAGAATATTTTTTTTCTTGTTTTCCTCCTCTAAAAACTAGGTGCGTCTTATGGTCAGGTGCGTCTTATAGAGCGAAAAATACGGTAGTTATTTTACAGGTGTGCTGAAAAACTGATACAGTTTTAAGAGTGGGTCACCAGCCATTCCTCAATTCTCCAAGCAGCCCTTGGAGAAAACTAGTGACTGACTAGTGACTGTGGGCATTTAGTAATTAAGCCGCTGCCTGCAGCATTTAGCTATCAAGAACAAACAAGGTGCAGTAGCAAAGGAAGCATTCAATAGAAGAAAACAATTGGCTCAAGGAGGTGAGAGAACAAGCAGACCAAAACAGGGATACAATGCAAATTTGCTGTAGTTGAAGTCCTTCTGGAAGACCTCTTGTCTGATCTGAAAACCAGAAATATTTTTGTCTGTACTGTGGTCACTTTGCAATGAGCAGGCAATCTGGTACAAGCTCTTTAAAAAATGATAATGCTACTTAGAGTTCGTTCAGGCACAATTGCCTGGCATTAAAAACTGATTTGGAGGCTGAACAAATTAAATCCTAAACCTAAAAATGTTACCAGAGAAATAGAATACGGTGTCTCTGCCACAGATACAATATGTGAAGAATATACTGTATTTTTTGCTCTATAAGGCTCACTTTTTTCCCCCTCAAAACTAAGGGGAAATGTCTGTGCGTCTTATAGAGCGAATATGTGTGTGCAGTAAGTCTGTCAGATGTGCAGCCCATGGGAAGTGATGGGGAATGTGCCTGTGATGATGTGCCCATTTGATTCAGAATATTTTTTTCTTGTTTTCTTCCTCTAAAAACTAGGTGTGTCTTATGGTCAGGTGTGTCTTATAGAGTGAAAAATACGGTATACAAAGCCCTCCATGACCACTCCAGCCTACTTCCAGATGCAAAACCAGCATCTGTCTGCAGTACCACAAGCAGTCCCTGGCCCCAGGAAGAATAAATAGCAGACTCTAAGAACCACATTTAAGTCTTCGGGCAAGTAATGTCTTGTGTCCAACACTGGCTTGAATGTCCAAGGTCATATGACAAGCGAGAATCACCGCATCCATTCTTCACTTAGCAATAGAGGGACGATAACAACCATTCCCATCTTCCACAATGCAAACAATGGTCCTAAACACTTGGGAAGACAGAAGGTACTGTAGTACTTTGTACCCATTTTATATAAGTAATTCCCATTCTTGATTCCTTATCCACAACCTCATTATCAACGCTTATTTTGAACTATTATATCGCCTAAGACAAAACAGAAGTTTGTGTTAGAAAGGGTTTGAGGGATGCATTTGTGAACAAAATGCATAATTTCCAAAGGCACATAGAAAGCAACACACACACATTTTTGGTCCCGATATGTAACATTCAGGTCTAATTACAGAGCCAGTGTGGCGTCGTGGTTAAGAGCATGGGACTGGGACTCAGAAGATCTGGGTTCGAGTCCCCACTCGGCCATGGAGCCAACTGGGTGACTGTGGGCCAGTCACAGACTCTCGGCCCAGCCTACCTCACAGGGTTGTTGTTGTGGGGATAAGATGGAGGAGGAGATGTAAGCTGCCTTGAGCCCTTTGTAGGAAAAAGGCAGGATATAAATCCAAAAATAAATAAAAATAATTAAAGCGGCACCTCACCCTCCCTGTTCTCCTCGTGAGTAAGGAACCTATCTCAGTTCATACAGTCAGCAGATACACTGTGGCCAATGGACCTGTTTGAAATCACACCCCACATTCTTAGCAATCTTTCCACTCATTTCCTATGCTGGAACCCTTCAAACTTTAGAGCAAGTTCCAAGCAAGAATAATTGCTTATATTTTCTGACTGCTACATACATGCACACAAAATACACACACTTGAACATGCTGCCTAAATTGTACTTTTTATTCTTTCATTAGGTATCAAGCTCCCCCTTTGTACTGTAGGTGTTCTATAAGCACTTTGGTTACAGGCTAAGAATTATAATTAATGAATTCCTTTGTTTCCACCATGATCTCGATTTATCATTATATGTTCTTTTTGTTGCCTATATTCTGATGAATTTATTTGGAAATAAAATCCCCTGTTAAGCTGGCCTGTGGGCAGGCACAGCCATGCTTAGACTTCCGCACAGCACCGCAAACCCCACCCCCTTAAAACTTTTCATTTAATCGTCATTTTAAGAATTAGTATTTTAACATTTTAACAGTCACTTTTGATTTTGATTTAAATTTTATTGTATTATGTTATTTATTTATAGATAGGTTGTTTTATTGTATTTCGATTGTAAGCCATCCTGAGATGCCATGCATCAGGGACGGCATGCAAGTTTTAAATAAATAAATAAATAAATGTAAACGCATCCAGCCCAGCAAACTCTGGTATTTGTCAGGGTCTCTGAGACATGCATTTCCATGGCGCTCCATCTTCTCACTTGCACAGGGCAGCCAAGAAAATTGGGAAATCCACAGACCGTGTGCCCCAGCCTCTTTCGAGTTGCTCACTGGGGAAATTGGTCATCTTGGCCAGCAAAGAGTGAAGAAAGAGGCAAGCCTCAAGCTAGACCTAAAAGTACTAACTCAGCATACAAAGAGTAGCCAACATGTTCCACGGTGGTTTTCAGCCTGGACTGCCACATGAAGTGGTACAAATCCTCAAGCTACAGATGCCACACCCTTTGGAATGCTACTCCACGCAAAAACTGCACCGTATATGAACAGAATTAAAATTAAAATTAATTTTGAAGGATTCGGGGTGCACCTTTGAGAGCTCTCCATGCATAGGGAAACTCAACTCATGCCCAACCATAGTACCATTCTATATGTGAGGAGCTAGGGGAACATTAACCAACCCATCCATCTGAAGTGGTGCGATCCAGTCTCATTCACATCTAATTCTGCCCTATCTACAAACCAAAGGGGTATTTATTTTGCAACACAACGCAAATACAGTTCAGATCAGAGTAACTTTTGTACTTGCACCCTATTAGGGTAACCCAACCCAGGAGAACTTTGCCCAAAGCCTCACCAATCCTCCATGAGCAGCCCACTCCCCAATTTCCATATCATCAATTGCTGTGATTATTGATCACTGTCTTTTCTGGCATCATATAGATCTGCAAAAAACTGCAAATAGAACAGACAGACAGGGCTTGGTTCCCAGGGAGCTTAGAACTAAAACATGTTGGCTGTGGGAAAGAAGACAAAGAGAAGAGGCAGGGATATCAAGGGGCAAATAGGAACATGTACAGCTGCCCACTGCCAAGTTTGACTGTTCCTTGCATTGAGGACTCGGGAGTTAAGCTAAAGATTGCAAGGGGTGCAAATGTGGGGAGGGAGAGAGGAAGAAACGCAGCAAGGCCCACATGCAGAAGGAACAGAAGGGAGTTGTGACTCTGTTTGGTGTCCGGAACACCATCTGATGCCCCATTTGTGGGCTCTTGGCTCAATTATCTTTGCCTGCATGGCAAGATATGCCCCTTTGTCCCAAAGCAGAGCCCTTGCCCACGCGTCCTGTGGCCTTCCAAATAATTAAACAGTCCTCTTTTTGCCATTCTAAAAAGGAAGCCAAGATGGGAGATCCCACAAGCCCTGATGCACCAAGTGCTTGAGATGTGTACTCAGCTTGCCATGAGCCCAGCCTAGATCCTAGGAAGATCTCCCGATGCTTAGAAACAGACTTCTCCATACTAGGTCCCAGCTCTTCAAAGGGGCCACACCAAGAAATATTCACCACCCAGGAACAAGGGCCACAAAGATGCATTTAAGTGGACACCACCACTTCACATTCCCACCTTCCAGGCGCCATCCTCCCTGCCCTGTCCACTCCCTTCCTCCCAGGGAACGCCTCCAGCTGCCCAGGCCAACAGTCGCTTGGCTTCTCGAGAGGGAGAACCAAGAAGGAAGACAGCCAACCATCCAGCCTGCAGTGGGGAACACGGACAGGCAGTTCTCCACTCCCCAGCCTACCTCACCACACTGGAATTAAAGGCACCCCCCCAGCACACCAAAGCTTTGCGACTGCACCCCTGCTTGCCTGCCCCCCCCCACACCCCTGCCTCAAAGCCCTAGGAAGCCTTCAACGCCCAGGCCTCAGCAGAGCGGCTGTGACTGTCACAGCAATTTGGTTCCTGACTGGGATCCGTTTCCGTCTCTGCCACAGAGTTGGCGCCACTGCCAGGGGGGAGGCAAGACGCTAACCGGGACTGGCAGGGGCACAGCCCTACCCCATTCCTCGCCACCCGCCACCCGCGGCCCCAGCAGCTGCTCAGCCAGGATGTTCTGCAGCATCCTGCCTGAAATAAAAGGGGCCACAAGCTGGCCGACTCAGGCCGCCTGGGGTGGCCGGGGGGGGGGGGGGTGCTGCTGGATGGAAATAGGCTGCAGAAGACAAAATTCCCAGTAGTCCAGGGAGGGAGGGAGAGACAGAGAGAGATGCCAGAGAGACCGGGCATCCTGAAACAGCCAGGGGAGATGGAGAAGATGGTTGCACATGCAGGCCTGTGAGATTTTTTGTGTGCAATGCAGAAAACCCCAGTGGCGGTCTTGCTCGCTTGCTGGCAGTTTGTTAGCTCTGGGGAGTAATCCCCTTCCAGTGTGCCCCCAAAGCAGGCGACCGCACTCCTGCTTGCGACAGGGCTGGTTTTAAGGAGAGGCAGCCAAGTCAGATGGGGGCAGTGGGTCAGGGGGCAGGCCATCAACCGAGAAAAGGAAAGGTCAAACCTGAGGGGAATGGGAAGCAAAGAAAAGGGTATGTTTAGCAGGGAATGTGGCGACAGATGCAACAGGCATTGCACGAGGTGTGAGGACAGAAGGGTGAAAGCAAGGCGAGTTCATAACAGAGAAGAAGCCAGGTGGGCAGGATCAGAAGCAAGGAGGATGGATCCAAGAGAGAAGGCAGGGACACAACCAGACATCGGCTGGAGCTGTTCAGGAGCCCATGTTTGGGGAGGAAGGCAGTCATGCAAGCATTGCATCTGGAGCGCGTCCAGTTCCAAAAGACCAGGTAGCTCATGATGGGAGGACTCAGCCTGGCAGCCAGGACAGCGCCTGCCCCAATCAGGGCGACAACAGTGAGCGAGGAGAGAGAGCAGCTGTTCAGTCCGGGCTTAGGCAGCTCCCCGGGTTTCCAAGGCTGCACTGAGCTTGTCTCTTTGTGGGAACCTTTTGTGGGGGGACGAAGCGAGCAGGCTGCCCAGCAGATGTTGGAAGAAGGAGCTGCCTGTGAAGGTGAGGCTGAAGAGAACACATGTCGGAAGATGCAGGAGGGCCCAAGATCAGGCAAGGAACCAAATGATGAGTTCCGTGGGCCAAAGAAACTGGGAAGAAGAGGAACATGGGATGCTTCTGTACCTGACACCTGATCAGCATGACCTCCCTCACAGGGTTATTGTAAGGATTCTAAAGGTAATGGATGTTTCAACACTGTGCAGTGGTCGGCAAAGCCAAGTATTATCGCTATGAAAGTTAGCAAAACACAAGAGTTCAACCAGGTGCAGGACACAAATGCAACAGCACCCTTCCACCCATGTTCCCCAGCTACTGGTCTAGAGAAGCAAAGAACCTCCAATATATAACCATCATGAATCACAGCCATCTCCTTTTAAAGTCTTTGAAGCTAGTCGCCATCGCTGCTTCTCGCAGGAGTAAATTCCATAGTTTGCTATCTTGATGAAGTCCCTTGACGGAGTTGTGGACACAGATACATCTCAGAAGGGTCTACCGCAAGCAGATAAGTTGATGGCTGCAAAAGAGGCCTTTCCTGAAACGCTATGGGTGGTGAAATAGGCAGAAGATGAGGTCTGTTGTAAGAATAGCCCAAAGGTGACTGGACACAGAAGCTATTGTAAACGGAAAAAGAATTAGTTCTCTCTTTGCTTCTAAGACCACCAAGGTGCCGTTAAGTACTGACCACCTGAGCAGACATGTGCTAGAAAAGAAGGCCACCCATCCTCACACAATGAGGGAAAGTAACTTGTACAGACTTATTTGCAAAGCTGTAAAAGAGCAATCAAAATGTGAGGGGGATGGGGGAAGGCACAATAAGGCCCAAAGGCCTAGTGAGGGTCACCAGCAGAATGACTCTGTTGCCCAACAGAGAAACAAAACATTCCAGTCAGACAAGGAACGGTGCTAAGAACTGCAAACTCATCTCCCAGGCACGAGTGGATCAGAGAAGTTCATTCTCCAAGGGGAATTCTATTGAGTCAACCTCCCCTGTTGGGCAGGGAAGGCCTTACATGCTTGTATACTCCCCTCCAACCCCTTTTGCAGGATCTCTCTCTCTCTCTCTCTCTCTCTCTCTCTCTCATGTTGCCACCACAGGAGTGCTCATTTTATCCGCCTTCCATCACCCATCCCAAATGCATCCCTGGCCCCCATCTGCTCCATAAGCCAGGCCAGGCAAGGGGAAGGGAAAGCGGGAGGGCCCAGCAGATGGTGCCGGGGCAACAGACTGGAAGAACCCAGGCCAACAGGGAGGCCAGAATTGCTCCTTGGCCTAGATCGAGGCGACGAGGAAGGCCGGCGATGAACGGAGAGGAAGTGGGGAAGTCCCTGGAGCACCGGTTGCTGTAAACGAGTCTCCGCCACAGCAATGGTGAATATGCAGCCCTCCCGTAATAATTCATAGTTTCGTTCACGGGAGGGGAGGGGAGGGAGGGGAGTGAGATGAAGCGGATTCGCACCGGAGGAAAAAGGCATGAGCTATGGGCCCGAGTGGACAGACCTACAACTCTGTGACAACACCCCCAACACAACGTACGTTGCTCGTCTCCCCCACAGAACCTGCCCTTGCCAAACCAGTCCCCCGTCGTACCTTCGGGGGCTTCCGCTGCCATGCGAAGCTTCCACCTCCCAGGGCAACCACAACATCGGAAACGTGGCCCCCTCCCAAATCTGGCAGCCACCTTCAGGTCCCTGCCCTCCCCTGCAAAAGCAAGCAGAGCTGCACTCGCCGCCCCCCCCCCCGCCCGCGCGCACACACACACACACACACACCCAAATTTCCTCCCTACCCTCACACATCCCGGTCTAGGCCTCCAGATGGAAAGAGACATAATGGTCGAAAGAGGCATAATGAACCCAGAGGAGCCCCCCCCTCCCCAAATGTAACAGTGAAGTATTTAAGACTTACGGAATCCGTGAACTGCGCCCCCCGGCCTGCTCCTTGCAACTCCCGCTCTTTCGGAGGGGGGAGCCCACTTGTTCTTCGTGATCTTCCTTGGGGGAGGCAGCCGTGTCGCCGTTCCCCCCCCCCGCCCTTTGCTCTTTCTCTGGAAAATAAAACCGTAACAACCGCCCCCCCCCTCCACTCCCTGGAAATCTCCTTTCGATGGAGAATCCGTAGAGAACTCCCGGATCACCTCTCCATCTGGAAACCCCAAATACCGCAAGGCTGAAGAAGAGAGAGCAAGCGGGTGGGCTGGGGGGAGGTGTGAGGCGGGAGGGGTCCTTTGCTCCCGGGGGGCCTCGCCCCCGCCCCTCACAGCCAAACTGTGGTGCACAGCAAGTTCAGGGTCGTGCGGGGTTGGAGCGGGGGGAGGCTAGTCAGATGTCTCAGGAGTCAAAGCCCCAAAGGCCCCCGCCAGTCCAGGGGGGGAGAACTGTCCATAAAAGAGAAAACTCCCCATGTCCACCTCTCCAGGATGCTTCACTCACCCCCCCGGCTGGGGGGGGGGCTGGGGCCCCTCCTGCCCCCCAATTCAGCTCGATTTCCTTTTGGCTTTCCTCCTGGCTGTGGGAGCAAACGCGGGTCTTCCTGCTCGGGTGGGAGCGACGCAGGGCCCCCCCGCTCTTTTTTCGCCTGCCTTCCTTCTTCCTTCCTTCCCTCTCTACGGTTCTTCAGTCATTCGACGGCGGCAGGTTGGGTGAATGGCGAGGATGCAGTCCGTGGTCCACGTCTGGATCCTCCCGTGGGGGGATGATGGGGCGAGCGGGGCGGGGGGGCCAAGGGCTATCCGGCTGCCCCCCTCCCTCTCCGCTGCCGCCGCCCCCCAAGCCAGGCGGGGGAGGACAGAGGCTGCGATCTGTCGGTTGCCAAAGCCGCAGAAGCCCGGATCGCTCCTTTCCCTCCTCCTGCCTCCCCCCGCCACGCTCCGTTTTCCAACTACACCCCCACGGAGGGAGGGGGCGGACGGCGGCGGAAGGGGGTCCCTTCGGGGTGTCGAGGCCGGGAGGGGCGTTGGCTCCCTTTTTTCTCTCGCCAGGCTCGCCCGCTGGCTGGGGTGGGGGGGCGGAGGGGGGGCGCCGAGCGCGGCGGCGGCGACGTCGGAGGAGGGGGGAGGGAGGGAGGCGGGGAGGGGAGGGGAGGAGAGGCGAAGGGCGCATTGGCATGCGCTGCAGCGCTTCGCCGGCGCGCACAGAATCTTGATGAAGCTCGCTGCAATCCGGACTCACTCCGGAGTCCAGGGAAGGAGGTGGCGCGTAGGGGTGGGGGGAGCGCACGCTGAGCAAGTCGTGAGTTGTGTCCTGTTTCTTCCCCCACTCCCGATAACAAAAAGCATCCATCGGGGGCGGAATCGTGACGAGTCGTGCCTCTGAGCATGTGCAAACTGCCTCTACTTTAAACCGCCACACACGCACGCACATGGGCCGGAGAAATGCATGTCTGCCGACGGAAATGAAACCGAAGTAAGCGAAAACTCTTGCTTCCATTCTCTCCTAGCTTCTGGTTGCTTCTCTCTAGCCTGCCACCACCTCCTTTCCCTTCCCCCCCTTTCAAGGGTCGGATTGTAAACTCCTTGGGGCAGAACCTGTACAATAAGGCTTACTAGGCAGATCGCATGGGTTCCTGGCAGTGCGCTCTAAACTTACCTTTAAAGAAATTAAGCACAGCTCCAGGCTCTCCAGAGATCAGACCTGTAACATAGTTCCTACTACAGAGTTCAATCCTGAATGTGTGAAGTAAGGAAAAATAAAGAGCAGTGTCTCTGAGCATGTGCGAAGTGCCTTTCTCTCACTACTACGCAACCACAGACCATCTCTACCCATTCGCTAGGTCAGAGATTCAACTTTCTTTCTGCACGTTATTGCCGCCTTCTGCTTTCGCACACCTTTCCACAACCATGGCAGCCAAACCAGTTAATGACACATAAAACACAGTAACAAGAATAGAGCACAAAACAATATAATATCAGCCTATCAAAACAGCCCAGTTTTGGGGATCAAGTTCAAGGTAACCGAAATGGTCTGTGGGCTGAAGTAAATTCCTCTACAACAAAAGATTGGTCTTTAGGACTACTTCACCTAGGGAAAAAAAATGTAAGAAGTGGGAGCCATTAGAGGCACAATGCAAAAACTTGAAAAAGGAGCCAGGATCTCCCACATCACATCTAGCTGAGTCCCTTCACCATGTTCAGTGCGACAATTTAGCTTCACAACAACCTTGGCAGGCTAACAGTCACTACCTCCCACCCAGTAAGCTTCATAGAGAACCCCTTGCTTTTTACTAGACAATGTTTAGCTTTCCCTTGGCTAGACAATACTATTCTTGCTAGCTCGCCAGAGCAGTGCACAGAACAGCAGTGGGCAACGTAAACCAAAAACCCCCTTTTTATGGCCCACAACTCCCATAATCCCTTACCATTGGTTATGCTGGCTGGGGTGAATTGAAGTTGTAGGCCAAACTATTTGGAAGGCTGCAATTTGCCTACCACTGGTATAGAAGCAATGGGTTGGTTTTTGATGCTCTTAACCTTAGAAGCCCTAAATAGCTTGAGACCAGGTTACTTCTAGGACATTCACCTGCTGTCCATTAATGTTTACATTAGATCTGGGTTCCTTCCCCAGCGCCTGCTGTTACAGTCCGTTAGGGTGGCGTGTTCCACGGACGTTCTTGGTGTTGGCCCCAAAACTGTGGACGTCCTTTCTTTTAGCCTGAAAGCTTGCCGTCCCCTTCTGTACAAGGAGCGGGCGAGCCTTCTGAGACTGTGGGTTGCATCTCAACCTGTCCCCGAGAGTCCAGACGCTAGCTGAAATGGCTCTTATTGCATATCCTGATTGCGTTTGCTTCTGCTTGTACATTGCATGTGAAGGCAAAATGTTAAAAAAAAAAAAACCAGCTAAGAATACTTCGGATGAAAAGTAATTAAACGAATTATACCAGTCCAGGGATGGGTAATTGGCTCTATTTTAATTGGAGGTTGTGTATGACTTTATATTTTTCCAGCAGTGAAATGATCAAAAATGGTCTGGGGAACTCAATGTATAACAGAGTTTAAACTCCTTCCTTATATAGTGAGGCTCAAGCATGTGAAGTTTTTCACTTAGAAAGAAACAGAATTGGGTTTATAAAGAAGGGGGAGAGGGGGAATTACCCCCTCTTCTGCCAACACAGGAAGTTAGGGTCACCCAGTGAAATTGGCAGGCAGGAGCACCAAGAGGTAAAAGAAGCCACTTCTTCACATAATACATTGCCAATGTATGGAATCTACTGCCATTCAAGGGCTGTGGCCAGCCCTAACCCTAGATGGCTCTAAAAAAACCCCCAGAGGTTAACACATCAAACAGCATCCATTAGCCAGGATAATTGCTTGGAAACTCAATATGCTCAGATATTGCATAGCTTTGGACATCAGAGTTGTGGCTGCAGGAAGGAAGCGGGATTCTGGACTATTTAAGCCAGGGATGAGCATCTTGTACCCCTGCAGATCTTGGTGGACTGTAAATTTCTCCTCAAAGGCTTAGTTGAAGGCCCTAACAGCTTTAAACTATAGTGTACTGGGAAGCTTTGTATTTTGACCCCACCCACCAATAGAATATGGGTATTTGGAATATGAAGTTCTCCAGCTCTTCTTCCTCCAGCTGAAAGTCTTGCCATTCAGATAGTCATGGCTTGTTATCCCACATCAAACCTATTTACATAACCTAGACTGGGCGCTGGCATCAGTTACTCTGTGATTCCCGTGGCTCTGTGAGGTTTTGAACCTGGCTCTCATCTCACCAGGCCTACTCCCACTTACCACCTTGCACTGTGGTCTTTTCAAGTATAAAATAGCAGCAGAAGTTGGAGCTATGATACAAGAGCACTGCTGCGATCTTTAGAAACTTCAAAGCAAGCATGGCGGCCTCTGAAATTAGCAAACTGTGTCAGGGTGGCCCTCTTAGACAGAGCGAGGCAGCAGCCGTGGGGGCAGGTGCTGGGAGTGTGCTAGGAATGCACGCAGCCCCCCGCCCCAGCGAGCCTTTCTTCAGAAGGCCGCAGCCCTTCTGCTCTGCTGAAGACAGTTGTGTGTGCCACATGGGCTCACCCGCCACTTGCATAGCTATGCATCAAGCTAGGATGTCATGTTACCTTTGCCCACTTAGAAAGGCACAGGCCTGCAGCTGGATGGGTAACCAGAAGCTGAGCAGGGGGCTGGATTTGATGGCCTTATTAGGCCCCTTCCAACCCTACTATTCTATCTAAGCTGACCTGCAGCTGTCAGGTCATCACTGGCACTGAACTGAGATTCAGGCACCAAACCATTTGCTTTCCGTTTCTAGCTTCGGCTTCCCAAGACAACCATGCCACCTTCACCCAACTACCATTGAGTGGCTGCCCTGGTTTTGTGCTGCTTTTCCCCTCACCTAAAAGGGTGAACCGTCTCTCCTAACACCCCGTTATCCACAGCAAGAGCTTTAAGCTACATTACAAGGGTATTTTTGTATGATGGCCCTGCCCCATTGCTTTGCCCACTGCTGAAACGCAGCCCCTAAGAACCTCTGCGGGGGAATTTGCCCTCCAGGCTAAGGGAGGCTGTGCTCCCTTGCGCTCGGGACAACAAAACTGTCTGCCAGCCCCAATTTAAGAAACATCCTGAGCATGTGCTCTTTTGCATTTTAAACTCACATGAATCAGTGCACCGTCCTGACTACAGGTATAAAACGGAGCTGACTTCTTGCCTGCATCACCCACTGAGTGGTCATTTTAGGATGCTCTGGGATGCAGGTGACTATGTATAAGCTCCCTAAGGTCTTGCATTGGGTGGGAGCCAAAGATCAAAGAAAGAGATTCCTAATTGGGTGCTACTAAAGGTGAAGTGCTACTTCAAGATCCGCCCTAGCAACTCCACTCCCAGCTTGGCTCTGCCACATGAATTTAACTACAGTTTTTCCTCCATTTTAAAAGGAATCTGCCCCGTGCCATTCAAAATAAAGCAGTTTACCAGCTCGCATTGAAAAATACACATACATATTTGCATAAAATGGGAACAGGGTGCAAGACTTCCAATTTCTGTCCTAGATCTCTGCAGACACTGGCCGTTTCCAAACTCTAATTGGAAATCCTATTCACACAGATTGCAAGAAAGCAGTGCTTTAGGCGAGAAAGCAAGGCAGGAACTGAGAGGTGGCTCGCGGCAAGGAAGCCAAGCAAGAAGAAAGGAATCTGGAGAAAGCAAGTTGAAAAGAAGGAAACGCTTGCTGTTCTTCCACAAGGTTCCTTGAAAGCACAGCCAGCAAAAGGATTAGCTATAATCAATGTGTATCCAGGATACACAAGACTCAGACAGAAAGGACAGGGCTGGATCTACAACAGAAAGAAATAGCAAAGATTAAAGTCAGATGCATTTGTTTTTGCTATTCAGGGCTGGCCCAGGAATGGTTAAGAACTCCCCACAACCACCTACTTCTGAGTCTTATATGGGGAACTCTTGCACTCAATCCCTTTTGTGTCCAAAGCTGCTCTGCAAACGTTTGCTATTGTGCTAATTGACACACAGCCTGCAGCAGCAAATCTGTTGTGCCACCCTTGGGAATTCAAATGGAACCCCTTACCAAGTGTTCCCGTGAGAAACATATGGCCATGTTCAGCCTTGAGAAGAGAAGACTGAGGGGGGACATGACATCCCTCTATAAGTACCTCCAAGGCTGTCACTAAGAGGGAGGTCAAGATCTCTTCTTGCTAATGCCAGAGTGTAGGGCACGGAATGATCAATCCAAGTTGCGACAACCCAGATTCAGGCTGGACATCAGGAAGCACTTCCTCACTGTCAGAGCAGCTGCTTAGCGAGGTGGGGGGCTCTCCCACATTAGAGGCATTCAGAAAGAAACTGGGCAGCCCTCTGAGTGGGATGGTGTGACTTGGTATCCTGCAACAGCAGGGGGTTGGACTCGATGGCCTTCATGGCCCCTTCTAACTCTATTCCACATGATCCTATGATATGTTTGCCACATTCACACTTGGCACATCTTAGGTGTATGCTAGAACCAACAGCGGGTGAAACATAGACTGGGGAGTCGCAGGTTCTAAATTCCTCTCTACCATGAAGCTGGCTGGATGATCTCCCCTCAGTCACTATTTCTCAGACCAACCTACTTCACAGATATATTGTGAAGATATAAGTGGGGGAACCGTGCTCACTGTCCCAGGTATCTTGAACAAGATAATATCAGAATTATTGTTATTACACAGGAACCCTTGAGTAAAATGGCCAGCCCAGCTAAACAAAACTGCTTTTGAACTGGTTTCTTTCAGGCAACAAGTCAAGGCATCTTGTTTCAATATTTGCCAGTTGATTAAATAGGGCATTTTTGGATCTGCCAGTACAAAATCTTAACTATTGCTTCTTATGGCCCTGTTCTTTCGTTTAATGAGTTTTTGTTTGGCAGTTATCCTTTGTATTTTACACTGTTTTCTATTATGATTTCTGTTCTTGTTAAGCCACCTTGAGTGCAATTTGTAAGAAGGCGGCACAAAGTCAAAACAAGCAAACCAAAAATTAATGCATTACGAGAATCAAGCTTTTTGAATCACGGAGATACTGGTTCAACATTTCATTACAGCATTTCTCAGAGGAGGTAAATACAACATAGGGGAATTGTTTCATTTCTAGCCCCGTATGAAAATAGTCATGTATATACATGGAAAGGGAGAGACACAGAAGCATGGGTAAGACTTAGAATGCAAAACATGCCAGAAGAGAGTGAAGGAAGGGATACATTGACTTGAAAAGGAGATTTAAGGCATAATCCTATGCAAGTTTTATACAGCAAAAAGGCCTACAACTCCAAGCATTCCAGCCACGGCATACTGGAAATTGTAAGCCTTTTTTCTGTCTGAACATGCCTCAGATGGTGCCTTTTGAGCTTTTCCCCCATATTTTAAGAGTATGGCATTTATAAAAATCTGCTGTCACATCCCAGCTCCATGCATTCATAGGCATCTAGTAAGATGGGTGGCCAGACCAAAGGAAGCACTTCTTCACTAACACTTTGCCTACAGAATTCAGTGGCATAAAAACTAAGGACAGCTACTGCTTTCACATTAAGCAAGCGTGCCAGCCATGGCGTCCAAATGACCCTGTACGTTCAGAGGTTGTTAGCAAAGGTTTGAGAAACCCCAGTGCCACAGGCATTTCAGGACCTTATCATCTCCATAAATCGTATGACCAAAAAGAAAGCACACATGTGGGCATTTGTTCTTTGATAACATACAAGTTTGTCCCTTCCCCATTTTTTCTCTTGTTCTTTTTATTATTTTATTGGCACCTTGATGGGGTCAATTATTGTCTCACTTGTTTTTATTTGTAAAAATCTATCATAATCCATTTTAAGAGCAGCTCTTTGTTAATATTATATCTGTGTATCCAAAAATACAGATTCTTCAAGCACAGAGAATAGCCAAGAGAATTATATAATACTGGGAGGACAAATCTCTTTCTAATTTGCAATTGCAGACAGTTGACATGTCTTAGCCAACAGTTGAACAGAGGTTTGTTGGGGGAGAGGGAGAGTGATAAAGAGGATTTTTAAAGCAATACAGTCTACTAGCAATGAGTCATGCAGAGAATATTTCTGTACTTTTAAAAATAAACTAGCTGATATTAGATTATTCACATGGTACTCTTTGTATTTGTATTGCACCAAACTGGTATATGTAATTACTCCCCATTTTTGTTCTCAAAAATTAAAATAAGTTTAACAGTGTTTTCTAGTACATGCCAATGAATCTGTAAAATCAGACATCCAGATGGGCTCCCCCACCCTATCTTCAACCCAGAAAATTTCTGCTAGGAACGTGAGTTTTGTTACCTTGTCTCAAGCCTCCCTCCATGTCCACCCTCCTACAATTGACCATAATTAAAAGAAAATAAAACAAATGCTAGAAATTAGAATACCTTGCTCCCATGATTAGAGCATACACACGCATCATATACATGTGTGAACTTGCACCATGCCCTCTGCGTAAGTATCGCTGTTCAATAAATTAAGCTCCACAAAAGCCACAGGTCTTACATACAATTGCCCATTTCTGACATCAATAGAGAAGTTACTCCCACAGGAGTCCAATCCATTTACTTAGCTTAGTGACAAAATTAAACCAGACCAATCCGAACTGTTACAGCTTCCAAAACCTGACTCACAGGAGCAAAAAGGCTGCTTCATTCCATGCTTAATACCGCATTAGCACATCTTTAATGTGTGCCATTGGAAGGTGCATTGACATGCCAGAGGTGGAAAGCTAGAAGCAGAGCCAACTCCAGGGAATAGCAACCTTGCAGCCAGCCAGAAAGAGATGACCAGAATGAGATCCTTCCTCAAGCTGTCGTGACAACACTGAAAGACTCTAAGAAAAAGCACAGGGGGGAACTGCTATGCAGCCCGAGGAGGACTGTGTGCACATCCAAGCATGAAGGAAAATGTTCTGTGATCTGCTGCACATTTAAGTGACTGAACCCTCCCAGCTGGTTCCTTCAGCACCATGGCCAGCTCCCTGGCCAGCAAAGCTCTCACATTTGAGGAAAAAGCCCTACCAAGGGCGGTGCGAAGGTGCAGTGCCAATTTCGCCCTGCCCCTCCTGCCCTCCAGGACCTACCTGCACCCACCCTATGCAGGGCTGTGTGGAGGTGGCAGGTGGCCACAGAGAGGAGTAAGACAAGACACCTGGTCTGAGAGCCACAGGCAGCTTGGGAAAGGAGCTGCAGCTGGGAATTACTTGCTTCAGTGGTCAGGTACAGGGAAGAAAATAGCCAAGTGGAAGCTGAGTTAAGAGGGAGAAACCAGGTGGGGAGAAAAACCGCGTAGTGTAAACGGGATCACAATTTGAATAATCCCGTTTACACTGTAATACAACTTGTAGCCAACTTTCCATCAGTCCTGAGAACACGAGTTTATATTTTAATGGGGAAATCATTTAAGGCTTTCCCGGCATTTTGTTGACTAGGAATTCTGCCAAGACACTGAAATCTACTCACCCCTCCTCTATTTCTTTGGTGCATTCTTTTCTGGGAAACAAACTTTGGGTCCAGCCTCGGGGGGCGATTCTTTCCCCCCACTCTCATTTTGTAACTCAATTATCATTTGCCCCTCAGCTGTTCCCTTTCCCAATGACCAGGCCGTGAAAATAGCAATGTGACAGCCAAAATTATGAGCACTGACAGCTAGACTGAAATTTCCAGGTTTAGAGATAATAGAATACTCCCGAAGGTGGAAGCAGACATGAGGAGACGGCTTGCTTGTGACCTCCCATGGGGTATCTAGCTGTCTGCTGTTGGAGACAGATAGCTGGGCCAAGCAAATTTTTGATCAAATGCAGAAAGGCAATTTGTATGAACAGCCCCACCCAGTGGACACAATGAAACAATGCAACCAAAGAACGATCAGATAACTAAAAGCCTACAAGGATCACACGTGGTTGATTTATCAGTGGCGGGCATGGGGAGATTATAGTCAGTTAAGTCAAGATTTAGTTAGAGTGCACCTTCAGAGATCAGTTATCCTCTGACTACAACCAAGAATGAAAATATTGAAGATATTCTTTCCTTCCAACGATTGATATCTCTGATTATCACATTTGAAATTACCCTCAAAAAGGCACTGTATAATGACGCTTAAAAATTTCAGGACTTGTGCATTTCGAAAACATCTTAGCTGGTTAATCATGTAAGTCTGTCAATAAATTAAATCAGCAAGACTTCAAATAAAATAAAGATAACTTCTTTTCCGAATTGAATGCCACAGCAGTTTTAAACGAGGCATGCCCTCCTGCATGGGGGAGATGGAAGAATGCCCCTTCCAAAATTAAATACTTTTCGTACAAATAAGTATTATTTTAATCTGCTTCCTAACATTAAGGCCACATTTCTAACCAAATACAGATTCCCAATCTGATCAGTCTCAGTAGCTATCCAAACACTGCTGCCATTGCAAACCGAACAGATCAGTTCAAGCTGACAATTCAATCACCACAGAGGGGATGATCGTATGGCCCTTAGCTTCTAAGGGGCTCGAGGACATTTTGGGCACCCACCTCAGCTCCAGGACCTGCCTTCTGTGGAACCACATCAGCTGGCTCTCTGAGGCTGGGAATGTGACCTCTAACAAGTAAACAGGAATGCTTCAGTAAGCAGGCAGAAGAGAAGACCAGGAAATGATCAGATGATCAGGATACAAGCTATCTTGATGTCTCTCCATCCTCCTGCCATCCTACCCCTGAAAAAGCCCACCTAACAAAAATACAGGGCTGGAAGCTGGGGAGGCAGAGATCACTTTTACCGCTGCTCTGGCCTCGCAGAGAATGCTCATAAACCTCTGTTTCAGAGGGCTTATGAGCAACACCAGCACAACACACAAGCTGACTCAAATACCACTGTCATATCCTGCGTACAAGGGAAATTTTCCTCCCCGATACAAAAACAAACCACACTTCAAAAATCATGAGCACTCTGATTTCTGTTTAATTTTAATACGAAATAACAAAATGCTCCCACAGCCATTGGGATGAATCCAGTTAGCAAGAAACCAAAGAAAAAGATGTTATGTATCACAGGGGATAGTATCTGAGTGATGGAGAGCAACAGCAAACAGGAGGAGAATCCCACAGTGAAGCGCAGAAACCCAGTCAAGAGGTATTTACAATCCAGGCTGAACCCTAGCAGGGAAGGGAAGGGAAACAAAAAACCATTTAGCATTAAAGGGTGCTTAGCCGCTGAGATGGCTGCTATTGGGCAATCCTGGGATTGCGGGGCTGCCCACATGGTAAGAGCCAAGTTCTATACCGCTCAGTTGGAAGTAACAGGCAACCCCGTGGAAGATGGAGGATCGGAGCCCATGATTGTGTGGAGTGCCCAAGCGGATGGCATTGCTGCTCTGGTGAAGCGGTGTGCGTGTGTGTGGAGGAGATGGCCCCCAGTTCATCACAGAACTGGGGGAGAAAACAACGATGCAGCCACATTCCAGAAATGGCCAAGAGGTGGACACCAGAGCATCTGGATAAAAGCTGGGGAGCAGGAGTTGCTGCAGCTACACCAAGGCCTCATAAGGGGGAGCCAGAGAGTAGCAGCTCCCAGTCCACATAGCGTTACCAGCTGCCCCTCCTCACTCCCCCCAGCCCAACTCAAACTTCCCCAATCTGGACATTCTCCACCTGGATGTTCTCGAAGTGAACACCCCCATCGGTTGGATAGATTTCAATGGTCTCCACCACTGGGATCGTCTCCATAATGGTCACGGTATTGCCATAGACCTGCTCACTAGATGCTGCAGAAGCTGAAGAAGTAGCCGCTGCCGCCGCCGCCGCCGCCGCTGCAGCCGCAGCCACAGCCTCTGCCATGACCTCTTGCTCGTGCTGCAGGCGCTGCTGCTGGTGCATTTTGCGATGCTTCCAGAGGTTGGAGAAGGACCGGTACGCCTTGCCACAGGCGTCGCAGTGGTAAGGGCGCTCCCCTGTGTGGATCCGCTTGTGCTCGGCCAGCCGCACCGCGATAGTGAACGCTTTCCCACACTCGTCACACTTAAAAGGCTTCTCCCCAGTGTGGAGGCGCCGGTGATCCTTGAGGTGGGTGGACTGCCGGAAGGCCTTCCCGCAATCCGGGCACGGATAGGGGCGCTCCCCAGTGTGGATGCGGCGGTGGACCTGCAGCGACGTCTCCGTGCTGAACAGTTTCTTGCAGTCGTTGCACTCAAAGGTCTTGGGGCAGGTGGGGCGGCGCGGCCGAGGCGGGGGCGGCTCAAGCACGGGGGGCTCCTCCTCCACCCCTTCAGGAACCTGGATGTCCCCGTGCAGCTGCTCGTGGGCTCGGAGCTGCACAGTGGAGCCCACCTTCTTGCCACAGACAGAACACTCGAAGTGGCGGCTCATTTTCCCACACTTGTGCTCCTTCAGCTGCTCGGCCGTGACGAAGGCCGCGCCGCAGCCAGTGGTGCAGCGGTGGGGCTGCTGCCCGGTGTGGCTCAGCTGGTGGACCTCCAGCAGGCGGCGAAGCAAGAAGGAGCGCCCGCAGGTTTGGCACTTGTAGGGGTACTCCCCGGTGTGGTGGTAGCGGTGCATGAGCAGGCGGTAAGGCCGGTGGAAGACGCTGCCGCATTCCAGGCATTTGTATGGATAGTGGCGGCTGTGCACCAGGAGGTGCTGCTGCAGGGTGGAAGACTGCGTGAAGCACTTCTGGCAGATGTCGCAGCGGTAGGGGCGCTCGCCAGTGTGCGTCAGGCGGTGGCGCTGCAGGTTGGCCGGCGAGTTGAAGCTCTTGCCGCACTCCTTGCAGTGGTAGGGCCTCTCCCCAGTGTGGGTCAAGAGGTGGTTGCGCATGTGGGACTTCTTCTTGAACATCTTGCCGCACGTCAGGCATTTGTGGCGGCGCTCCATCTTGTGAGCGAAGCGCTGGTGGCGGGACAGCTGCGTCTGCTTGGGAAAGGTCTTGTTGCACATCTGGCACTGGAACTCGTCGGGGGCTTGCTCCTGGGCGCCGCCGTCCACCGAGATGGCCGCGTTGTCCACGGAGCAGATGATGGCCAGGGGCACCACTTCCTGCTGCTCCTCCGGCTGCTCTGGCGCTTCGGGGGGCTCCTCCTCCAGAGGCTGGTCCTCGGGAGGAGACGCAGGCAGGTCGTGGGCCTGGGCCGAATTAGCACTGTGGGAGCGCCGATGGTAGAGGAACTTGGTCATGTTGATGAAGGTCTTCCCGCAAGTGCAGCGGTACAAGGGGTTTGACGAGTGCGTGCGGCGGTGGGACAGGAGCACCGCCTCGGTGCCAAAGCCAAGCCCGCAGTCCACGCACAGGAAGCGTGACTCCCCGCTGTGCTCCTCCCGATGCTTCTCCAGCATAGCCGGCGAAGGCAGCACCTTGCTGCACAGGGGACACTTGAAAGCCCCCTGCCGGTGGCTCCGCATGTGCAGCTGGAGCTTGTGGGCCGAAGGGAAAACCTGCTCACACTCCGTGCAGACGTGCTCCTTGGTGGCTGGCTTGGCCTTGCGGGGCACCTGCTCCACCGGGTTGTTCTTCAGCTCGTAGCTGTGGTCCGTGGCCGTCACGCTGGTGGGGGCCGGCGGGGGCACAGCTCCGTTATGGACAGCCACTAAGCTGGGGAGTGCCAGTTCCTTTGGCTCTGCGGGGCACAGGGTGGGCATCTCCCTGGCTCGGGTCGCTGGCGGGGGCTGCACCACCTGGTGTGTGGCCTGGTGCTCCAGGAAGTCTGTGGTCGACTGAAACAACTGGAGGCACTCCCCGCACTCGTAGAGCAGCAACTGCACTGTTCCGCTGGGATCTGCCCCGTCCACTGGCTTCCGGTAGGAATGCTCCAGGTTCACCAGCGCCCGACTCTGCGGGGGAGGAGCAGGAGGCTCCGGTGGCTTGCGGTGGGTCTGACGATGGGCGAGCCACACATCCTGGCTGGTGAACAGCGCCTTGCACTCTGTGCACTCGTAGTGAATTTGACTGGAGCTCAGAGGCTTCACCAAGGGCTCCGGCTCCTGGGTCACCAGCTTGAGGTGCATCTCCTGGTGTTCCAGCAACTGGCTTGGAGACATGAGGATCTGCCCACACTCCAAACACTGGTACTGGCTCTCCTGCACAGTCACGGTCTGGTAGAGACCAGTCTCCCCAGCTGCCACCAGCCCGGCTTCCGCCAGCCCGACGACTTCATACTGCTGCTCCTGGGAGCACATGTGGCTCTGCTGGTGCACCAGGGCTTCCTCCAAGGTGCTGAACTGCTGGCTGCACTCCGAGCAGACATAGCGATGCTCTACATAGAGCAGTGTCTCTTCGGCGGATTCGGCCATCATGAAAGACGTCTCCCAGCCTATCTGGACAGACAAGAACGCGAAAGGCAAAATTAGGGGGATGGGTGGGCAGCAGCAGTGGGTCGATTAATCTGACTGAGTGACCCCAAAGCCAAAAATTTACGTGCCCCTATTAATCAGGCAGATCTTTTTTTAAAAAGTAAACTAACAAATGCATTAAAAATACAAGTGCTTCTAAAACTCTTCCGAGATCAAGCTTGCTGTATCACAAGCTTCCATTTCTTTCAAAGAAAAATGCTTCCCCCAAACTTCAAAACCATGCCATTTATACGCAAATGATATATTTGATTAATACATTAATATCAATTAAATTGACTTAAGGGTGCTTTTAATTCAGTGACAGTATCCTAGACTGTGTGTGGGGATGAAGCCGGCAAGATACGAGTTATGGAGCAGTGTCCTCAGGAAGGCGCTCCAAATGTAAGAACTAAACCTGCAGCACAGTCCAATACAGGTTCTCCTGGAAGTCTAGCAATTGGGTCCTACATAGCTTACTCCCAGGCACGTGTATATAGGATTGCAAGGTTCATTACCTTGTCGATCACAGCTTGAGAACACGTTTTAAATTAGAGAGGCTCGAGAGGTAAAAACCACACTCAGGTAGTTTGGAAGGTAACTTACATTTTAGTTACAGGGGAAGGGAAAAATAAAGATGGACTTCTCTTGTAATAACAAAAGATGGCTTCGCTTAATTTATTCCACAAAGGCACCTATATGCTAATAAAAATGCACGTGAAAAATAGGCAGCTCCCCTATCCCAGCTCAGGTGTGTTCATGCAGTGACGGTCATATTTCCATTGTGTTTTTTCCAGTGCTTTATTTTTCCACACAGAAATCTGTTTCCTAAGTTCATTAGTAAAAATGAATGTATGGCACCTCTAAATGCATTACTATGCACGCATGTCATTTTCAAAGGTGCAATTAATGTTTTTCAGGTGGTTGCCCCCATCATATGTATATATCATTGACAATTTTATTACATGTCTGTACCACCCAACAGCCAAAGCTTTCTGAGAACTTCATGTGTTGAACTTTGCCATAGCTCAACACACAGCATCTTAGTTCTTTTTACCTAGTCCTAAACAGGCTGCCAGCAGGAGAATAGCAAGTTAATTCCAAGACATCTGAATTCCTAATTTAAAAAACCAACAAAGAAGTCTACTGTGTATCATTGATTTAAGCCACATTTAAAGGTGAAATTCTACCCCACCCACAAAAAAGCCCATCGTGGTTTTTTGATGAGAAACACTGCCTTAAATTTCAACCATGCCACTTCACAACACAGGAGATCGACTAGAGAAATCAAGAGACTCATAGAGTAAGAGAAGCAAGAGGCATAATCACATCTGACCTTCTCCCACCTAGTTTAGCTGCTCCAGGGAATAGGATACTTTAGGCTCTGATCCCAGAGTTTTCTGCATACTGACTGGCAATCCCTTAAAATTACACTCTTAAGTATTTTTAAAGGATTAAGTTTCATTGAATGAGAAACACTTCATTCAACAGATTTGATAAGTATACTAATTTACTAATACTAGTTTAAAAAACAAACTACCATTATGAAGTAACAGTTCATATTTTAAAATGGCTTTGTAGAAGATCTGACCATTACAAAATAATAGCCGAACTATAACAGATGTTACTACATAACATATATAGTATAACTATAGAGTTATGCAAGATACTACACCAACTAGACAAACATATCAAAGTGGCTTAAAGTACAATAAAGCAAACAAGTGTGTTCATGGCAGGATTGGACTTCCTCACCCAGGCCGCTTGGAAGTGCTGCGATTTCTTACAGTGGTTCCTGGTGCTAGATGCATGAGGTACTGGGAGACAAAGTGTGTGCAAGCCTTAGTCCCATAGTTTTCATGTGTTCCACTTGCAACTTTGAAGCTTAATTCCTGGGGTACACTGGTCTTAGAAGAAATAGCCAGTCAACTGATCTGCAAGCAACCCTATATGAGGACAGTATTAAAGTTTTCAGGGTGAAAAAGCTAAAATGGATTGTGATGCACTCCTAAAGGATTTCTCCAAACCAGGAAACAAAACAAACAAGCAAGAAATGGCAAACAAGATGCAGCATAAGGGAATAACGTCTAACTTTTAATTCTATGGAAATTCCAAAAATGATTTGTGATTTGGCATGAGAGTCATGTTCAGAGAAAATTTTATTGAGTAGCCCAAGTAACTTGCAGAATTCCAAGTTTTAGATCCAGAAGATTTAAAGATCCAAAAACAAGAGTGTCATTAGCACACTGGAGTTTCCCATAAGAAAAAGTATAAATGCTCGTATTGTTGTGTAGCCAGTAAAATAAATATTAATAACTTTTCTGAATAATAAATACCATTCATTATCCATTTGTCATATAATTATAAAACCTAACCAAATTTCCCCTAATACTATATTCTTTTACATAAGAAAACAGATTTAACAGGGCCAGTTATTTAATTTTAAGAAATTATAACTGTTCACTTTAAATTCAGATTCATTCTAAACAATCTTCTTTTCAAAAAAGAAAATCATTGTTTAAAAAACATGCACATAGATTCATATTGTTTTTAAAACACTTATTTTTTCACAAGCTCTTCAAGACTCTAACTACATTTCCACTGGCTTCAGGCTGGATCAGATTTCTGCCACATACCTTCCAGATCTAAAGCCAACAGGCAGCCCCAGATGGGCTTCCAGCCCTAGTACTGCATCCAATCAGGCTTGCTTCAACATGTATCAAGTCCTGTAAAAGAGGGTCCTTTCAAATCTCTGGAAACTCAGGCTTAAAAAACTATAAATAGAAAGGTTACAGAAAATTTGTTCATTGTGCTTTAAGACTTACACCTTTCACCTCTCACTTCAGTCTCCCCATTACAAGGCCTCCTGACAGCTCACTCCATTAAGAATAGGTGGATTCCTCCCTTCCCCCACACCTATTGTTTTTACAGTATTGAGAAAGGCAGACACCCCAGTTCTCTACTCGCATGCTTGAAAGCAGTTCACTCTTCTACCTTCACCCTTGAGCACTGAACGTGCTTCCCCTACACTTCACTTTGAAAGACAGGCCTCCCCTGCTTGCCCCCCACCTTCACAACAAAGAACCCCGCAATAAAGACACACACACATATTAAAGCACAATTTCGCAAGCCAGACCTTGTATCTGAGGAAGTACCCCTTGAACTCTGTTCACCATTCCCCTATATTACGTCTGCTGCACCTCCCTTGCCTCTCCTTCCACTCTGCCCACCCGCCCTCCTTTGCACAGGTGCACGTGTTCCACCTGGCTCTGCCCTCCCCTCGCCTCCCCTTCCCTCCATAGAGGTCTGGCTTCCCAATCCGTGCATGAAGACCCCCCCACCCCCCCATACACACCTTTACACGGGGGGGGGGGAGAGGAGGAGCCTCTGCCTTTCTCTTACCCACCACACACTCCTCTCCCGCACTGACCGCCCTCAGTTCCCCTCCCCCAAAAGACCCCTCCGGGGAGGGTCGCTCGTTCGCCCTCCACCACACCCCTGCAGGGGAGTCGATTCTCTCCCCCCCCCCCCGCCTTGGGTTCCCCCTTGCACTAGGGGCGCTCTCCCCCAGGCCCCCTCCCCTCACCCTTTTTTCTCCCTTCTGTCCCCCACAACCCAGCCTTCTCTCTCACCCTCCTCCCAAAACAAACCGTTTCTCCATTGGATTACAGCACACAGCCAATCGAGAAGAGCCTTACTCAAATGCTAGCCCAATCAGCGCCTTCGTTTCTGCCCAACGCGCGAGACTTTGCCCGAACCCTTCGGGATCCGTATAGGGCGATTTCGTAGTGACGTAGTGCCGAATCCAAAGCGAGGCTTGCGTCTGACGTGTTAAGGAAATGGGCGGGGCGGAAAGGAAAAGCGAGGGAACCGGCCGGCTGGGCTGTACCAATCTGAGTTGTAAAAGGGGGGAGAGAAGTAGGAGGGAAAGAATGGGAGAGGGAATGGTCGTTGGTTTAAACCAAAAAGTCTGTGCTCAAAATAAGATTAAAAGGTGGGCTGAGAGGATCTGAAAAAAGTGAATGGCAGGTTACAGGTGGGGTGGAGAACTTGTAGCCCTCTAAGAGTTGTAGGACTGCAATGTCTGTCTGCCCCAACCAGAATGGCTAGTCTTCAGGGATGTTGGAAGTTGTAATCCAACATGAACGTCCGTATGTTTCCAACTCCTGGATTGCAGAAAAATATATGTATAATTTACATGAGAAACCCCAAGTATCTATTATAAAACACCGCATAAGCACCTTTCATTTGTATTGCTATTGAGCAAATCAATAGATTAGATAAATCATGCAATCATCGGCAAAAGCTAGATACTGCTAGCTAGAGGAAGCTCTACTCTTTGGGACCAGAATGTGACTTTCTGAACTGTAGCTGAGCTGTTCAGGCAGTACCTCAAAGCAGGCCAACTGATACATGTCTGATAGCAAGAAGGAAAGCGCAATTGAGACACTCATCCTTAACTCCGGAATAACCCCATCCTCCCTTCACCTTGGAGGGACAATCCTCCCACCTTTGGAACATGTTCTTTCTACTTGGATATGCAAGGGGGGAAGTCACACCATTGTAACTCTACCTATAACCTATTAGAAAGTGCTAATTGTGCTACATGTAATCCTTTAATGGACAAATGTATAAAAGGGGACACCCTGAGGAAGGCTCAGGTGTCCTGTACAGGAATGATTCATTGGCACCCATTTGTTTTTGAGAATAAACTTTAAAAACCTTCACCCTGTTGTGTAATTTTGGGCCACGCACACCATTTGGGCAACACTGCTAGTGCATTATGGTCTTCCTTGGACACGATATACCTGTAGAGATAGCGACTGGAGCAGCAGCATGGAAGGCCAGTGGAATTTGGAGAACCTCTCTCTGCATAAGCATGTAGGACCAGGTTGCATGCGAGGCCAGCATGATGTTAGCAGCTTGGCTTATTCCTCTCAGTCTGAACAATCTCGCAGAAAGGTTTTGCCTGAGAGTCACCATAGCTAAAGGGGGCCCCAATAGTCAAAGGGCAAGAATCTCTGAATGCAATAAATGGGGAAAGGAGTGCTGGAGTGCTGTTGCTCTTTATGCCAAACATGCGCACTTCCAGAATCTTCTAGAAGTATCCATCTGCTTGGCATTGGGAACAGGATACCAGACCGCAAGAAGGTCTTTTGGTCTCGAACTGCCACTCCGAACTTTCAGCAATAAAGTTGGGACAGAAACAATATAAAAGAAGGATGTTCTCAGGTTGTTCTCATGAAAGAACGGGACCTGAGGGATCACAACCCTGGCCTCAGCTGCAGTTTGAATCCACCATACCTGAGGACTCAGCATTGTATCATCCATCATGGCCTGTCCCGTTGAACAAGGGACCTCCTCAAGCCCTGTGTTTCATTAAGTTTATGTGCCACAACCCTCTCTCGGACCACAGAGGTTGTCGGCTTCTGAATGGAGCCTTGGAGCTGCCTCTTTCACTGCTAAAACATAGTATTTATTTATTCTATTTTATTTGGAACATTTATATGCCGCCCCATTTGCAAAAAGCCTCAGGGCGGCTTCCAAAACAAGTCTTCCTATGTAACCACAAAGGCTTCATGGGCTGACCTGAAAGGGTCAGGAACACATCAGCCTGACTTGACAATCTAGATCAACATTTCTCAAACTCTGATCCATTCCTGGTCTACAAGCACCAAGGAAAGTTTGACAAACAATCGAAACTATCCGTGCTTAACCTTCCTCTCCATTCGGGTTTTTTTTTTTTTTTTGAATGATGGAGATCAAGGTCATTTCAACAAAGCTGGATCCTCAAACGGACTAACAAGGCCTCAGCTTAGGACTTATGATTTTCGTAACATGAAGGAGAAGCAATCTAGTTAAATATAACATCAGTTAAAAGTATCCTTCTCAGCCTGATTGTCATAATGTGGCATCGGTTTTGACTATGATGCTGATACTGAAGGGTTTTTTTTTCATATTCTGCATGTGCTTTCTTTTGTACAACAAGGGCCAGAAGGAGCCATGGTAATAAGCAAGAGGTCCAGACAACCCAGAATGAACCTGTGCCAGAAACCAAACTAGACTGAATTCATATTATCTCAGGCCTTTGTTGGAGCTGGACTGTCCCTTCTTCTGTGGGAAGTTCTACCATCAATGGTCCCGTGAGAGGGTCCCACTGAGGCTATCTTGACTCATCCCTCAAATTCCTGGAGCTTGCACAGTTCGACTTCTTCTTTCATGAAGAATGAAGCTCACTCTGTGGCTTTGGGCCAGCCACCCATTCAGAGCCTAACCTACCTCACAAGGGTCAATCCAAGCTGCCTTGGAAAAGGTGAAATGTAATAATTACACAAATTCATAGAAGAACTCTTTGCCTGAGAATGTTAATTGCTTCCCGTTTTCAGTTTCATTGCAGAATTTGAGAGCTGAGCTCTACAAATAGGTTTGTAGCAGGATACTTCAATGCACACCAAGGCATAGCATAATTGTCCCCCTTTGAAATAAATATAGTGTTTTTTAATTTTTTAAAAAGGAAAATGCTCTGAAAAAACAGAATTGGAAGATCATGATTTTGTCTAAAAAGCCCATAAAAAATCATGAGTACAACACACAATAAATGCCTCATGCAGAAAGACTTTAAGACTATTTATAGCTGATAGTCATTATGGCTATATGCTACCCCCAGGAACACTGGAAAAATATTGGTTGCTGGGAAGCAGCAGTGGGAGAGAGCCCTTGCACTCCTCTTTGTAGACTTCCCCGAGAGGACCGACTGGCCGCTGTGGGAAAACAGAATGTTAAATAGGCCTTTGGTCTGATCCAGTAGAGCAGCTTTTATGTTCATGTTCCAGAAGCAAGCAATGTGTGAGTTTTGGCTTTCACCATGCACAGCGAGTTCCCTGCAAAACCTTCTTAGATACTGCAAGATAGTGGGGATGCTGCTTCAGCATGAGATGCTTTCTCACTTTACACAGAAACACCCATGCCCTGGAGTTTGCATGGAAAGTGCATTTTCTCTGCACATCCCCATCATGTTCCATTATAGTAGCAGGTCTGGCATGACAATGTGGGCAGGAATAGGATGAATCTCCACACAACATGATTGTTTAAATTGGTTCAACCTGTACTAAAGCATTTTTTAAATTTAGGTGCCCCCATGCAACTGTTTCCATTTCAAAGGCAGGTGAAAAAGTGCCTTAGCAATTATTTAATCACTGGGTGGGATGCATTGCTGAAATTATGCCAACTGGAAATGGAGCAGGGTTTCTTAAACAGATTTTAAAACACCCAAAGGAGGGCAAGCCTGTGGGGAGAATCTAGGGGGCCATACAGTAGCCTTTGTACTCCCAGATCCAGGGGCAAATAGCACAGACCCTGACCAGGGCTCTGTGTTCCTGCCCAGGACCTCTGCTTGCAGCCAGCCAGGAAAGAACCTCTCTGGCTGCACTTCCAAGGTCAGAAGCTCAGCCTTGGAGAGGGAGTGAAGGTTCAGGCAGTGGGCAGGGAGGGGCCCCTGGGATCTTGGATCACGTAGCTGCACTGTAGGACCTTGGTTCCCCAGTGGCCACCTCTGCTTCCTCAGTTCCACACAGGACGGCCGTGAGCTTCCAAGTGTGGCGGCTTGCAAGCATCCAAGGTCCAACCCACTGGATCGTCCCTTCATTGCATTTAGGCCAAATAGCTCTCTCTGGAACAAAGTGAGGAAAGGGACATTTTAGGTTCAAAAGTTGGATTTTAAAGAACACCCGCTAATAATTGGTGGTTATGACGACGACGACGATGACGATGATGCTTGAGATTGGCGGCAGAGGCCCTCCTCCGGGAACTCTCTGTGAAAGACATCAGGAGGGTGAGTACCCAGAGGAGGGCCTTCTCTGTGGTGGTGCCCCATCTATGGAATGCACTCCCCAGGGAGGTCTGCCTGGCGGCGGCGTCATTGCTTTTCAGTGCCAGGCCATGACCTTTTTATTCAAATAATATTTTAATAATTGTTAATATTATTTATTGGTTTAATTTTTACAGCCAGGGTGAATCCAGATTTTATATGTTATATGTATGATTTATATGATTGTTTATTTATTATGTTGGAAGCCGTCCCGAGGCTTATGCGACTGGGACGGCAAATAAAAACTCCAAATAAACAAATAAAATGGCGCCACCCAGAACAGGGATAGTTAAGATGTGCTGAAGGGTGGATGAATGGCACGCAATAAGGTCTTCTAATTTCTGTCCACATCAAAACTATGAAAAGTTTGGGAAATGTAGCACTAAGAAGAATCATTAGCTGCAACAATTACACTGCTCAGTACTGTGGTTACAGATTCATTTTTTACAAAAGAATGATGGAAGCCTTATGAAGAAACAACATCAGTGTGATGATGTCATTCATCTGGATGCACCGAAACAACTGAGTGAACCAAGCATGGCAAGCCTACACAAAATTGTAATACCGCATTTTAGATTTTAGTTTTAATAGTGCAGGATCATACAAGTTCAAACTGAGGATGTTTCCCAATAGGACTACCACTGCTCTGGCTCATTCAAAGACATGTATGGGGACTCTTTCAGAGTTTTGCAAACATGTCTTTATTCTTTTTTCTTTTTCAAGAAAATATATTGAGAAAAAGATGGAATAGTTGCACAATGCCTTCTCATTGGAAGTGCTAGGAGCACTTCAAGCACTGGAGCCAAAGCATCTGAATGACCAGTTTGTCTTGCCCTCCAAATCACTTCAGTGATTCAAAAATAATTTCATCGATTTGCTGTTCATAAGTTTCCATTTGTGCTCTTAACATTGTGTGGAAGGAAGAACCTTCAACAGCGTGTTTTTTCTTCCTTTCTGCTCAGCTATTAAAGCTATTAAAGTGGACAAATTCGAGCTTGAACACATTTTAACTCAGCTTTTAAGGATGCGAAGATTTAATGAGTAAAATCTATCTAAAATCTATTCCATTTCTATTGGAAATGGTAAAGAATATACATAATGTTCAGGAACAGAGCACACTCCTACAATTTCCTTTCATGATGGCATTTAAAAAGGCATCAGGTATTGATAAACACACAGGAATTTGCTGGTGCACAGTGCAACTTAATTTATCTGAATAACCACTGGACTGCAAAAAGAAAAAGTATGGATAATTACACATTCAGCTAAATGAGATGCCATTTACGTAAGATGGCACTGAGCTGCAAAGAAAGCAACATTAATTCCAAAACAGAGTTTGTGATTGCAGGATTTGGGATGTGTGTGTGGTTGGGGGGGTGGGGGCGGGTCCATAACCCTTCCAAAAGACAGAGAAAATCTAGCAGCTGCCACATGTTTCTGCTGACTCTGACAGAATGATGCGGTGGCTGTTACTGGCCTGTGACTAGTGTTCAAACTGTTGAAAGGATGACACCAAGCCCAGCGAAGCTGTTGCCATTGCTTCCCATCTGCATACCTACGCCATTCTTTAAAAAAAAAATAAAAGAAGAATGTACTCATTTTGAAGGAGTCAGACAAAATTTAAAATGGATGACATACTGCCCCCAGGTGGGCAAAGTTTAACATTCTTTATCGGTGTTACAGAGATGCAAACCGTATTCAGTCTGGTAACTGACGACCTTTCATTCGACCAATCCGAAGGAAAAACGAAATGTGGTCAAATAATTACTTGGTGCATTACTAAAGAGAGCATCTTCCAAGGAATTTGTCACAGAATCATAGAAGAGTTGGAAGGGGCCATGAAGGCCATCCAGGCCACCCCCTGCTGTTGCAGGACACCACTCAGAGGGCTGCCCAGTTTCTTTTTGAATGTCTCCAGTGTCTTCTAGGATGGAATTGACTGATTATGATCTATTGGTAGATTGGTATTGTTTGGTCCACCAAACAATTTCTGGTGGACCTTATTATGCCTAATGATTGTTCGAATTCTTGCGAAGGACATAACATGGGTGCACCTTACCCAGATCTAGTGAGGGCCAGGTGTACCATGCAGCACAGAGAAGTAAACGTGCCTCAGGTGTGCCATGAATGAAGGTGCCCGAATAGGTCTGTACTGGGAGGGATGAACTACGTGGGTTCCATGTCAAGTAGCGAAATATCTTGGGCTAGTCTAGAACTACCGGAAACGCCTTATACTCTCAGCAGCAGTTAACATTCCTTCCTTATGCCGACTGCAGAGAATGTCGACTATGTGCACTTGCTTTGCAGATATAGAAAACCTTGGTAGAAAGGGCCGCTTTGGGGAAGAGTGTTGTGAGGGGTCCCTCTCCTTTTTCCTTCTATCGAATTCAAGGCAATTCTTGAAGTGCGGTGCTTTTACTGAAGCTAAACTGTTAGCAGAACTGTCTGAACTCCAAAGAGCATTCTGCCAAAGTTGAGAAAGAAGCATCTACCCATATAAAGAGCGGAATCCAAACTAGAAATCACCCCCACCCCCCTGTCCTTCGCTTTCAGTAAAGCTTCTGACTCAGGGTGGGTCTTGCAGCTGGAAGACCAGACTGCGGAAACACCAGAAAAGCTCCAACTGAGCAGCTCATTTCCACACCACCTCTTTACTGGGTCAAGGACTGGGTCTCACATCTGCCCCCATGCCCACCCCTTGCAAAGAAGCCCAGTTCTCAAACTGCCTGCAGAGACTTTGCTAGATAACCTTGAAACGTCCAAGTCCTCAGGCCCCCACCTCCCATTCCTGCTGCTCCTCAGAATTAGACCAATCTGAACAGTCTGTAATGAGCCATGACTTTCTGGGTTCCCATCATCATCTTGCAGCAAGTCTCAAGCCCAAGAAAAGAGGCAAATATACTGGCACCATTTTGTTTTGTGAAAAACCAGCCTGTCCAAAGCTTCACTGTTATTACCTAATAACCCATAGCTGGGATTAACATTTCGGAGAGAGCTCGCTGTGGTAAGAAGGTACAAAGCAGTTGGATAGGCGCAATTGGGCAGTCGGGTGTCTTGGGACACAGAGCCAAAACGCAGCAACACAAGTGAGCCATACAGAACAGTGATTTCTCTTCCCAAGTTGGTCAACACTGAAAAAGGTACCATGCAGATCCATATTGCAGAGCGCAGCTGTGCGAAGCGAGTTCTGGTTCCACCAACCCTACAAAGGATACCAGTGTTTTAATTATGCCTAGCCAACTGGCGGCCAACGAGCCCAATGCATTGGTCCCCAGTGACTGCATCGAGGGAGCTTCCAGACGAGGCATTTACTGTGAAATTGCCCTGCCCCATTCACAGACGTTACAGAGGGTCATTGTCCACTCCATTTTCCCACAGTACCTTCCACCCTTTTCTTTCCACAGAGAATCCATTAAGAAGGAAAGGACACAACTGCATTTTACTGCAAAAAATAGCTACAAATCAGGTTTGAAAAAACACAGAAAACATCAGAATACAATGATTTGAAACACCATCCGGATTATTCACATAAAGGTGAGTGAGTGATCAAAGCATGACATTTCCAACGGAAGCAAGAGTCACCTGGAACATCCTCTCCAAAGTACTACGGACATCACAGTGACTTAGATAACCCAGAACATGATGTGTTGCCTAGAACAGGGATGACCAACTTCCTTATGTTTAGAACTTTTTGTATTTTCAAGAGTAGTCATAAGACAGGAAGTCTGTCTTCACACACTCACACACACCAGGTTCCATAATAAATCGACATTTTTAGTCTTGATCGGAACATCTGATCTGCACATCGCCTTGTGCTGTCACAACTCAAGACCCGAACTTACACAACAGTGTATATTGGGAAGGCCATACAGTTTTTACCCTCTTGTTTTTCCAGAAAGAAACAGCCTTGCCCTTCCTTCCCAAATGCAAACAGGCCCAGCGGGATAGCACGGCCTTCCTCTGCCACAGAAACGTTCTGCAAGGAAGCACATAGTGGAACCTAAGAAAACCATCCCTTTTATTAACTAATGCTGAACACTTACGCCAGAATTATCCATGACCAACTGTAGCCTAAGAATCTAATTGGGGATGCTCTCCTACTCCTTATGCTCAGTAATCCCTTTTCGAAACAAAAACACACTGCATGGTTAATCAGATTTTTTTATGAATATGTTTGAATCTTTAGAATACGGCGTTTCCATTTTGCTCATAATCCACAGCAGCTTTGGCACTATAAGCCACCATGACAGACTTTGATTCCATTTCAACTCATCTTTGGTTGCAAGATTTTTATTTTGTTTTTGTTTTTTTTAATTTAAAAAAAAAAGACAGGGAAAAAAAACACAAAACCACGACAGAACCAAATAAAAGAACAAATTAAAAAATCACTCAGAATATTTGTTACATTATCATCATCATTAATTTTTTTCAAGTCACTTCTAAGCCCCACAGTTACAAATAAATTAACAAGACAGGATAAGACCCCGGAAGATTAAAAATTAAAAAAAATTGAATACTAAGAACTAACTACCTTTGGCAAAGTTATCACACGATTTTTCCACTGCTCCCGGGTTGGCTACAGCAACAGGCCAGTCGTGTTGGGGGGTGGTGAGGAGGCAGGAACCGGTGCAGCATCCCTCACACGTCAGCCCATCTGACCCACTCCTCCCTGGTGTCAAGGTATCACGTGAGAGTCCCCTTTCTCATGACCCAGATACAGGCCAGTGGTAACACGGAAAGCACCCAGGAGCAGCAGTCAGAACGGCAAAAAGGGAGAGAACCTCAGCAGAGCCTTAAATGGGACCCTTGCTCAAGATTTCTAAAGGACGCTTGTGTTGAGGGGGACCGTGCCCCAGTGGGACTTTGGCACTGGCATGCTCTTGGACCCCTGTAGTCAAGAGGTCCTGCAATTTACTCTGGTGTAAGAGCTGCCCGTCACATTACGGCAGAACTCCTTTTATGTAAACAAGGCGCATCAAGCTTTGTCCTGCCCTCATGACTCTCTCCGACTTCTCCATGGGTTCAGTCTTGTGTCCTCTGCCCAACCAGTGGAGTCTCTTTTGCCACGAGAATAGTGAGAGAATCTCCACGGCATCGGACGACATTAAAATTTAAGAGAAGGGATCGCATCTCCTGGGATCAAGGCTGTTCTCTTCATTTCCCTCCATGGGGGAGAAAGGGGATGCTGCACCTTATCCCCGCTGCCCCAAACAGACCCGTCCGGCACACACCCTTAATAAAGCTTTTCTATTTGGTTTATCATTAAAGTATATGAGGTATATGGCGGGCTATCTCCAAAGAGCCTTGTGGTGGGTGTCTTGGCACTCTCAGGGGAGGGAAGGAGTCTAGCCTGCCCCCTCCCCCTTGTGCCCTCCCAGCCCTCGGTTGGGCACCGGCACGGAGGCTTGTGAGCAAATATTTGGTTTTACAGCTGTACTTTAAAGCTTGTTTCCTTCCGCATTCTGAAACTCCTTGGAGTGGGGGAGGTTGGTAGACCAGAGGTGTGACTGTTTTTCAAAGAGGGACACAGCATCTTGTTTCTCTTATCGGCCACTTGGGGAAACATGTGGACCAGAAAGGGAAGGTCCGTTATGGACAATCAATCCTTCAGTCACATCAGATCGGTGGCTGAAGTACCAGGTAGTTTTGTTCTGAATCAAGCAACATCGATGTTTCCCTTCTCAAGTCAAGAATAGCTCTCCGTCTAGTCCTGAAGAAAACTCTATGAAATACAGTCACCTATTTAGGAGTGGGGGGGGGGGGAGATGGTGGGGTGGCCCTTACCTTGTCCACAGTTGCACAATTCACAACCTCCCGTATCTCCAACCAGTAAGCTGAAGACAGGTGATCGCTTGTAAGAGTTGGAAAGGACCCACCTGTTTTTGTTCCGCTGTTGCTTCTGGTCAAATAATTGGCTGGTATTTGAAAGCCAGGAAGCAAAGCTGCCCATATCACCCATGGCCATCGCTTATGCAAGCTACTTCCAGCTCTGAAGAAACAAACACCTGTCTCCAGCTCATAGGGCTGCTCCTGGCTTCAACCTTCTTCGCTTGCGCTCCACATCTTGACTGTTCCCTCCGTGCCATCCACCCATCACTCAACTCTGCACATGGAGATAGGGTCATTTTTGGTCTAGAATCAATTTTTTTTAAAAAAAACACGTTTTGGTTTTTGTTTCTTTTTTTGTGGATTTTTGTTTAGTTTTTTTTTCCTTTTTTATCTTTTTTTTGTTGCAAACCTTTAGCGTTTGTTTGTTTTTTTGTCTTTTTTAATACAGTAAGAAGCGATAAAGCAGAACATAGGGTTTTCTCTATAAAAAAAAATAGAAGATACCCCCCAAAAGAAGTTCTTTTAAAAAAGAAAAGAAAAAGAAAAAGAATAACAAATATCACTAAAACAGTTACATTCCACCTAGTAACACGTTCAGCAGCACATGAGAGAGAGAGACAGAAAAAAGAATTTGGATTTCCCATGGTTTTTCTTTTTCAAATGTCCACCAGAACAGCATGATTGGAATCTTAAAATAGACGGGTAATCATTTGCCGGTTCTCTCTCACTCACGCACATAATGGGATGAAAAACCTTTTTTTTTTTTTTCAAGTCAGTCTTGTAAAACTAGGTGTTTCCTGTTTATTTTTGTTTGTTTCATTTTTGGAAAGTTTCACAGTATTTTTTTTCTTTTGTTATCTCAAACCCACCTGAACGCTATAACACAGCAAAAGCAGGAGATAAAATGAGGTCGAGGTTTTTTCCTTTCAGAAAGGTTTCAAAGTCCTTTTTTGTTTGCTTATCTTTTTTTTCACGCTGTCCTTTTGTTTGTTTTTGTTTTCGACCAGTATGCCATGGCTAACTTCCTTCTCTGCAACAGCAAGACTTTGGTTCGCAGGAGTTGAAAATAAAGACAAACATTCAAAGAGCCCCCAAAACAGCAACTGAAACCCCTCAAACACGTTAAACAAACAGAACAAAACCAACCAGTTTAAAAAAAAGAAATCAACAAAAAATGCACAAAAAAAGTTTAAAAACAGAAATAAAAAGAGCGTTTCGAGAAGCCATTTTTAAAGCTTTCCAGACTTCTGGGAGGAAAGTTTCAGGGTCCTCACCCTCCCATTTCCTTTGATTTGGTTTACTTTTTGTCTCTTTGCCATTTATAAAATCTTGGCTTCTCAACGCAACTTTCCATGAGGTATTTTTTTTCAGGACAGAGAAAGACGGTTGAGCCACTTGTCTAACCAGAGAAAGTAAAGATTTCCCCTTTATTCCCATGTTTTCATCCTTTCTTCTTCAATTAAAAGTTTTTTGTTTTAGCTTTCTTTGTTCACTTGGTTGATTCTTTTTGGTTAAAAGTTTTTCTCTCACCTCCGAGTCTTTATGATATCCACACAGGAAGAGGAATTCTTATCCCTCTTCCGTGGTTTTATTTTATTTATAACTCCCCAATGGTCTTCACTTTGTTGTCTTCTGTAGTGATATCTATCAATTTTTGGTTTTTTTCTGGAAAATGTAAAGAATGCTGAAATTCCCGTTTTTTTGTTTTGGTTTTTGTCAGGCACTGGAATATGAGTATTTTTTTTCAGAACACAGATATAAAAATAATAATAAAAATTACACATCCCTGTTTTCAAAACAAAAATCAACCCCTGATACTAACCCCAGGCAGAAATCAATAAAAAACTATAGCTAAATTCAATAGAAAAATTAAAATTGGCAAAGAAAATGTTCAAGCTGATAGAACAAAATGTATACATGTTAGTGCTGCCCATCTGAAACACTGAAGACTGAGACTTTCAACAAGGCCTCTTGTCCTGCAAAGAGATGGAGTATTTACTTTCTGTACTCCCAAAAGTAGCTGATGCTAGTAATTCCTAATTCATTATCTCTTCCTTGGAGTAGTAAGGGGAGATCAGGTCGATGGGGAAAGCAAAGCAGGCTCTTCCATTAACATTTGATGTCCTATATTTGTGGCAAATCTCAGGCAGGGAAATTTCGTAAACTCATTCCCCCTTACCCTCCATTTCAAGCCAAGCAGGGCTAACTTAAGAATGCATGAGCAAGCAAGCTAGTCAAACATTGCTGTCTCCTATGAACTTTCATGGAGTTCATTCCAAGGCTGAGTCCTACACCAACCCCTTGCCTCCCACCCCTTCCTAATCAGGTACAAGCAGAGGTGGAAAAAAAAAATCATTGCAGGACATCGATTAGGAAACCAAATTCTGTAATAAAAACTTGGTGCCTAATTCCCATTATTGCCTTTGAAAATCCTAGCCTTCTTATCTAATGAGAATCCCCATTAAATTATAATACTTTTCATTTGTTTCATTAAAAAACCCAGGAAAAAAGGGGAAATTACATGTTAATAAAGGAAAAAAAGTGGTATAGTATGATTCTAAATTAAATCAACCCACCCCCTCCCTGTCCAACCCCTTCTGGATCCCAAAGAAAAAGAATAAATAAGAATAAATAAAAGAGTTTTGAAAGACATTCGACCAGACACAGAAGTTAGAAAAGTCTGTAAAAAGCTTTGGGTGAAGCTAGGACTGGTGATTTTTGGTGTGAGATTCATTTTCCCCTTAAGGATTTTAAAGGTGTTTTTTTTCTTTTTCTTTTTTTCTTTTTCTACAAAAACAAAACAAAACCTATCCCCCTTTATTTGTTTCCTGTCTGGAACTGTCCAGGAAACTAGAAGATGAAATAAAGAGAAATCATAAAAAAAACATTTCAAATAAACCACTGATAATCACCTTTTACAAGGCATTTTGTTCTTGACCTTGGAGAGGAAAAAGAAAAAAGGAAAAACAAAACCAACGCCAAAAGTTTGGGGAATTCTTTTTGGTTTCTTCCTTTGTCCCTTTTTGCTTTGCTTGTTTGGTTGCTTTGGGTTATTTTTGGTTGGTTTTTCGTTTGGCTGTTGCTGACATTTCTTAGTTTGGTTTTTTTTTGTTTTTTGTTTTTTTTGGTTTCACTCGTCGGTCTTTTGTACGTCCACTCCTTGCCACCCCCATCGTGTCAGGAGCGGCAGTAGGGGTGCTTCTCAGCCCTCATTCTGTCTTGGCGTCCGGCTCAGTGGATCCGGGACCAGCTTGCCCCAGAGTCTGCGCCACGTCACTGGAGGAACTGCATGAGGAACAGGAGGAGGAGGAGGAGGAGGAGGAAGAGGAGGAGGTCAGGGTGGGGGACTTGCTGGGCATGGAGGCAGCCACTGCCGCGGCTGCCGACACCAGCCCCACGCCTCCTGGGGCAGCGCTCAGTAAGGGCAGGCCTGCATGGTTGAGGAAGAGCGGCGCGGTCACGATGCTCTGGCTTCCGGTCGTGCCTGCACTGGTACCCAAGACCAAGTTACCACTGGCATCAAGGCTGGTAATCGGCAGGCTTCCACCACTGGCCAATGCTACATGGGAGGGGAAAAACACCATTAGGACACCTTTGCACTGGCTGCTGGGCAAACGTGCAGCCAGCCCAGGAGAACAGCGGGGAACTGTGGCTCCCCCCGAGGGACCATCTCGCCCCCGACGTTCTCCGAGACCTCGGTCCGCAGCATCCCGAGCAGACGAGTACTCCCCTCCCCCTCCCCCTCCCCCAGTGTATTGCAAACCGGAAAGATGCGTGGGGTGCAGAGAGGGTGGACAATGAATGATGAGCAGGCATGATGTGGAAGATGCATGTTATGGGATACGATGCCTTCTGTTATAAGTCGACTGAGGATGGGATGGAGACGCGACCTCAGGAGGAAGGAGAGCAGGTTCTCGGGGACTCCACTGGCTTGCCGGACTCTCACACCTCTGCACCCTTTTGCACACGGCTCACAGGCATCCACACCCAGACACGTCACACGCTTGACGTTGGAAGGGGCGTGTGGAGGCCTTCCTTGGTGTTTTAGGCCAGGTCTAGTTCTAAGCAGGAGCTGCAGCTCTGCGCCACAGCATATGTGGTGTCTCCAGAAGGCCCAGGTTAAATGTCCTGCACCTCCACTTTAAAGGATCTCGGGTTTATGGCTGGAAGTACCTCCGCTTGCATCCTTGGGAAGCTGCTGCCAACAAGGACTAGACAGACCCCCTGTGTGGCTCACAACAAGGCAGCTTGATCTACGCAGTCTGTGACCCGTCAAGTTAAACACCAGCCCACCCGTCATATGCGGTGGCTGGACAATTCCTTGTTGTGTCGAGGAATTGATTTCACTGTTGTTGTTGTTATTATTAGCAGTGCACGGACAGAAATAGCCACAAACCGGAAAATGGCTTCTAGCTATGATGCGGGCAATCAGGTTTCATGAATCTGGCATCTAACATTGGCTAAAGAACTGACACATCAGAACAGACTAGAGACAAGTTAAGCAGTATTGGCTTATTGAGATTTGGCTTTCATTTGTCTCATATGCAACAAAGAGTTGCAAAGCTCTGCCCTTGGCCATCTTCCCTATCATTCCGGATTTTTTTTCATAATTCGTTAAGCAGTCACATCAGGACAAAAAGGAAAACTCAAAGCTGGTGATACAGTCTGATCAATTTCCTAGTCCAGTGAGCTAAAATAAAGCAGGTGCCTTACATCTCCCTGCGACTAGAGAAAGCTGAGTCGCGTGTCAGTGGTACAACCCGTGTTTAGAACACAGCAACCCTGGTCCAGCCCCAGTATCTTCGTCAAAGCAGGAATGCTGAGCGTTTTCCAGCCCAGGAGCCAAGTTCAACGTCGACAAAGCTGAAGCCACAAAATGCCAATGCTTTTAGCGCAAAGCGCTTTCTGCCAGTAACTACCCCTTAGAAGAGGCACTTCCAAAAGAGAAAACAGGTAGCTGTCTTCCATTTTCATAATTATGCAGGCTGCACATTTAGCTTTTCTTGGCACAGAATTTAGAGTTTCGTTCTTTTAATCACAGGGTGTATATGCACAGTTCTGCCTAATTTCTGGGTTCTTAGACATCTGTCTGAATACATGGTGGCGAGTGCCGTCTTAGAAAACGCTCTGTGTTCTGTGCAAGAGGAGGCGGAAGGCCTCGTTTCACGTCGTGGCTGCTGCAACTCATGTGGGCATCATCTACATCGAAGGAAGTGCCCTGATCGGCAGGCTCCATCTCACAATTAAAGGTAAAGGTTTCCCCTTGACATTAAGTCCAGTCACGCCTGACTCTCGTGGGTGGTGCTCATCTCCGCTTCCTGGCAGAGGAAGCCGGCGTTTGTCCGCAGACGGTCTCCGTGGTCATGTGGCCGGCGTGACTGAACACCGAAGTGCACGGAACGCTGTTACCTGCCCACCGAAGTGGTACCTTTTTATCTACTGGCATTTGCAGGCTTTCGAACTGCAAGGTTGGCAGGAGCTGGGACAGAGCAACGGGCGCTCGCCCCGTTGTGCAGATTCGAACCGGCGACCTTTTGATCCACCAGCCCAGCAGCACAGCGGTTGTGCCACCTGCAGGCTCCACCTCACCATTAGCCCACGCCAAACCACGCCCCCCCCGCCCCGTGTTGGTCCCTCCAGGCTCTCTCCAGCCGCTCCATTCCGTGCACACGCCACCCACGCTCAGAGCCTCGCCCGTGCATGCAGACAAGGCAGCTTCTGTGCAAACACGCTTGCTCTCTCGTGCAGACAGACTCGTGGAGGGGATGGCAGCAATGACATCATGTCTGGGTGGCTTTTTCACAAACCTTGTATGGTGGCCAGTGGGTTGGTGGCCATAAGCGCTGGGTTTAACCCTGCATTCACCCCTAGCACTGTGCTTCTGAAATCAAACCAGATGCAGCCGGTTAAAGCAGGGCGGGGGCAGCCTGCAGCGGAAATACTGGGGGGGGGGGGCATGGCCAGGAGTGTGGCAGGAGGACGCAGCCAGGAACAGCTGATGTGGTTTCCGCGGTGAGTTTCAGCTCCCCTACCCTTTTGCCTGAGCAGTGCCCCTCGCAAGACCAGGTGCCCAAAAGACCCTCCCCGCTGCTGCCTCCACGGGACCCGCCAGGGTCGGAGCCCTCGTTCCACAGCCCAGCCCAGCCCAGCCCAGCAAGTGCCTGGGACCCGGGCAAAGACCCGCCACTTACCCTGTACTGGGATTCAGGCCCTGCAAGCTGATCGCCGGGTGAGTGCTGCCCTGTGGACTGGAGTTTGTGCTGTTGCTTGGGGGTGGCGTGACCGAGTTGAGGGTGCTGCCGCCTGCTCCCACCGCTGTCCGACTGGGGGTCAGGGAGCAGACTGTTGGGGACAAGGTAGTAACTGCCCGAGAGAAAAGCACAGGGCGCGGCGGTTAAGAGCGCAGCAGCAGGACTCAGGAGATCTGGGTTCAAGTCCCCGCTCAGCCATGGGGCTCACTAAGGGTCCTTGGGCCAATCACAGACTCTCAGCCTGCCTGCCTCACAGGGCTGTTGTTGTGAGAACTAGAACCCTTCTTTATTCACTTGATTAAATAACTAACTGCGTGGGATGCTGTGACCTGGTGTCCTGCCACAGCAGGGGGTTGGACCTGATGGCCTTCTTGGCCCCTTCCATCTCTACTATTCTATGATAAGAGGAGGAGCTGCTCCCTTGAGTTTCTTGGAAGGAAAAAGGTGGGATATGAATATAATAAATACATAGTTTATAATCCGCCAAGCAGGGGAGCCATAAACTATGGTGTCCAGGCCACCAACCCCAACTCTCCCCTAGAGGAAGGGATTCAAGGGGCAGCAGAGAAATGCATGGTAATCCAGCCAGAGTCACTCAGGAGCATGATTTTGTCATGCTTCCCTCTGCCCTTGAAAGAAATGGCAGGTAAGATGCAGCCACCCCTTACGTTGTGCCAGGTAAGCAATAGAAGGAATGGCCTCCAGTGGGAGAAATATCAGCACTAGCCAAGGCCTGCAGGTTGGTGCCTTTGGAGAGATCCTGTGCAATTGGCGCTGTTTGGTGACGGAGCAAGCAGTGCAACTAGTCGTGGTACAGAGAAACCCAGGAATCAGGCGGCAGGACGCCTGGCACAGCCGGGGGGACCCAGAGCCCCGGCTGCCTCCTCAGAGGAGATATCTTGTGGCGGCTGGGGCAGCAGGGACTGTTCAAATGTTCCATCCTTTCCCTCATTCCTATACATCAACCACAGCCCTGATCCATCTCAAGAAGCTCAGCATCTTGTTGTTGTTGTTAGTCGCGAAGTCGAGTCCGACCCATCACGACCCCATGGACAACATTCCTCCAGGCCCTCCTGTCCTCCACCATCCCCCGGAGTCCACTCAAGCTCACACCAACCGCCTGTGTGACTCCATCCAGCCACCTCATCCTCTGCCGCCCCCTTCTTCTTTTGCCATCTATTGTTCCCAGCATTAGGCTCTTCTCCAGGGAGTCCTTCCTTCTCATTAGGTGGCCAAAGTATTTGAGTTTCATCTTCACTATCTGGCCTTCTAAAGAGCAGTCAGGGTTGATCTCCTCAGCATCTTACGCTCTCAGCATCCCATTAGCCAATTGTGCTAGAAGGACGCACAGGAAAGACAACTACCTGTTGTGCTCAGACTACTGGAAGCCTGGGAGAGGGGCAGACTTGTGCCGGTGCCGGGGCTGGTCACCTGCGGAAAGCAGTGGGAAATGAGGCTGTCACAGTGGGTAGAGTCCAAGAAATAGGCTTCCCCCCGAACCCAGGAGCCTAATCTACTGGGGATCGTGTCCAAGAGTAGTAAGGTATGTGCATGTATAAGGGAGGAAGGGAGGGAGGGTCTGAGCGTTTACGCAGAGGGCAAAGAACGCTTTTAAAAGGCCAATTGAGGGGTTAAGCACACATGTTATAACTTGAGCACAGAAGACAAAGAAAGAAGGTATGTCCCAGACGGAGTCAACCCTCCAGTCTTCTGACCGTAACAGAAGGCCATTCTTTCTTTTATTCACATGGGGCAGTGAGAGCAGGAGGAAAGACCCTGCATGGGGCTTCATCAGTGGAGAGAGAACTAGATAAGCAGATGCCACCATATGGGAGGTCAAGGAAGTGAAGGGAAGGATAACAGCAGGATTCGTACGGGGCCTAGGAAGGTATGCCTAACAGCAATGGCGAGATCCAGGTTACGTGCAGAGGGGAGAGGAGCAGACGGCTTCACCTCCGGGGTGTTGCGGAGGCAGGGGTGGGAAGGGGAGTCACAGAGTGAGGCGACAGGAGGAGAAAGCACCGTGGCAAGTTCCGTGGGAGGGTTTCGTCAGAGGGCCTGGGGATAATCTGGCAAGGGAGGGACACTGAAATAGGCTCCCCATACGATAAAGCAGCCGCAGAAACCTGTGTTGGTGGGGAGGGGGGTGGGAGAGAGAAGATGGGTAGGACTGTACCAAGTGAGGGTTGTAGCCTGGAGGCTTGCCCTGGGCAGGCAACATGGGAGCAGAGCTGCAAGGATTGATCCGCTTCTCCTTCTGGCGGCGGTTGCAGAACCAGACGCGGATCACCTCCTTCTCCATGTTCAGTTGTTCGGCAATCAGCAGGATCTCCTCTGAGGTAGGCTTCTGGTTCTGAAACAGCGGAAGGACGGCTGGTGTGACGGCAGGAATACACTGGAGCAAGTGACGGCACAGAGCAGCAAGGCGCACAGGGACGCGGGGGCGGGGGGAGCCCTGCATTCCTTCGGGACAGTTCGATCTCTCCTCAGGCTGCCACCCGGATCTGAGACCGAGCGGCTGGGACTGTCTGTCTGCAGGCGGGCAAGAACGTGATGCTTATGTTGGCCAACTGGTTAAACTGAAGAGAATTGGAGGACTAAGCACAGTTAAACCACACAATTGATCCGCTGGGACCAAACGGCAGAGAAGTCTGCCGTGGGCTTGGGGCACCTGCCTTGGAATTGTATCCCAGCTAGTTTTTCTGAAAGGCTACGGGCGAGTCTTGCTCAGCTTTGGTTTCCCTTTCCCGTCAAGCGAAAACAGGTCTCAGGAATTGCTTGGGCCGTTAGCAGGAATTTCCGGCTCCCTCAGAGGCTGCCCCACGCAGGGGACTCTACAGGGTGGCAGTTTGCAAGCCTTCCTAAGCAACTCTGGAACATCAGAACTCTACTCTGTGCTATTCTAAGCGAAGCATCGGCTCTGCCCATTAGGCCTTCCTAGACAGAATACAGGTTGGAAGACTGGGGGAAACGGGGGCGGGGGAGGCTGAGGGCGCACACTGTGCCTGACCAGTCCCCCAGAGTTCAGTCAACAGGCTTCAAGTGTTGTCTGACCCTGCCAGGTATTTAGCTTTGCTCCACACTTAATTGCATCACTTCAAAGCAGACATGAAATGACCGGGAAGCAGTGTGAGTGGGTGTTGTTCTGGAGGGATTCCGGGAGGGGATGGCCCGAGGCTGCCTCACCGCAAGAAAGCTTTTTTCCAGTGCGAAGCGGACGTTGGTCTCAATGCTGGTCCGTTTCTTGCGGCGCCGGCCTGGCAGCCCATCAAACCCCAGGTTAGGACTGCTTAGCTGGTTGGGACTGGGAAGCGTGGAGTCTACCGACATCGTCTCTGCGAGGTGGAAGGAGACACTGATTCGCGTCATCCTACGGCTTGGGACACGTTCACTCTCTCCATCTTCTCCCAGCTGGGCCTAGTTCCTACCCTCTTACCAACCTGAACTCTGGGAATCTGAAAATCTCCAAGGCTATAAAATGAATTTCCTCACAGTCTGGAACGAGCAGTCTCTCCTTCAGCCCCTGGGTAGTTCGGCCAGGTCAGCGTCTTCCCACCAACTCTCCCACCGGCTCCCCCACACTCTTCTCAGGCAGGCCTTGATCAGAACCAGCCGCAGATCAGGGAGCTAGGCTCCCCCAGCCCTGCACAGGACCTCCTCGGGGCCCGTTAATCCTTCACTCTCCTCTCTACCACCCTAGCCTGGCCACAGCTCCTTCAGCAAGACAAGCCCTCAGATCCTGAACCTCTTCCTCTCTCACCTCCAGGCCCACCCACCATCCACACAACCCCACCTCAAGGGCTTGCCAGAGCCCAGCTTGCTCCCCGCGAGACACGGCCCGGCCCTCTTGCAGCACAGCAGCCCCCAGGCGTCTCCCGGGCCGCCGCCTCCTCTTACCAGCATCATTGAGCCATTTCTCCAGGAGGGGCTTGAGCTTGCACATGTTCTTGAAACTCAGGTTGAGTGCCTCAAAGCGCGAGATGGTTGTCTGGCTGAAGTCATTTCCATAAAGCTTCCCCATGGCCAGCCCCACATCACCCTGTGCAGGATGGGGGGAGGGAGGGGGAGAGTTGTTACCGAAAGTCTGTTTCGTGATTCCGTCAAAACCCCGAATTTTAGGCTGAGAGCAGCTCAGCTGCCGCTGGGCCAAACTTTCCAGCCTTTCAAATTCTGAGGTGAGGTGTGTTGGGTGTGCACAGGTATGTGCAGGAGGCTGTTTCCCCCGAATGCTTCCTCTGAACGACATACAGATGGGCCACTCCAGCAAATGCAGACTTCCCCATCCATTGGGGCCTCTCCTGTGTCTTCGGTGGGCTCTCTGCACTTCCCATTCCATTTGATTTAAGGTGCTGTTTGCAAAATACAAACTCAAGAGCAATATGGCTCCTGATGTTTAAAATCAATAGATTTTCTCCTGAAAACCTACACCTAGAAGAGCAGGGAAACTTGCATTTTGATGACACAGGCATCCATTCAGGCTGCACCCTGCATTGCTTTCTGCATGGAACTGAGAGCACTCTGTTTTCTGCATCAAACTGCTACAACCTGTCCCCTCAATCCACCCCCAGGACTGATCCCAATAAGCAAATTGCAAATCTGACAATAAAGATGGTAACTGCACATTCCACAGTAGATAAATCGGCCGTGCCCTATATTTATTTATTTATTTATTTAGGGTATTTCTAGGCTGTCCATCACTTTGGTCTTGGAAGGCTTACAATATTTAGCCTCTCTGATATCAGAAGAGGAACTGCAGTTTCTAGCGCTCAGGAGGCATCAAATTCCTTGCATTCCTTCTCCATGATAGGCAAAAACAGAGTAAATTGTGCAAAATGGGCACATATTGCTTATTTTCTTATTCTGTACTATTCAAGCAGGTCACAGAATTAAGGTTATTTAAGGGTGCTTTTGGTTAAGAATTGTGATGACTGTCTTCTCCCACCCAGAATTAGTCCTGCTCTGCAGAGTTTAGCTTCACTTTCCACACATCCTGGCCTGTTCAAATTAGAAACTCTGCAGACTCTGGTTAGTGGAGCAAGCCAATGTTTCATATGAAATGACAAGGCAAAAGTGATGCTGCAGAAGATCTTCTCCCAGCCAGAAAGGAGGAGAAAAAGGGAGAAGAAACCATGCAGGCTGGAGGCTTCACTTTGAGCTGATCCAACTCATGCACTTAAACCTGAATCAAAGTTTAGCATTATGTCCAAACCAGCTCAGTGTCTCTATTTGAAAATAAGACCAGGTCTGAAGTTTTCAACATCCAGAAGTTTGTGGGGTGCATTAAAGATATACTAATTCAAAGCCAGATCAGGAACAACTGTATTTGCTTTGATGATTCCACCAGGTGGCCAAATTCAATTGATTTGGAACATGACTGACTGGGACCATATTCCCATTAAGAAGTCAACACGGTTGTTGCTCTTGTTTAAAGTGGAGCAGAAGCGGTGGGCTAGCTAAAAAGAGGAGCTAGGGATTTTTTTTTCCTTGCATGTTGCAGTTGTTCACAGAAAAGGATTTAGCGCCGTCCTGAGGGAAAGCAAGATTCTACTCATCCACTACAGGTGAGTCTTAGCCAAATATACCTGTGTGAAACCCAGTTTGATACGCCGCTGCTTGAAGGTACGGGCAAACTGCTCCAGCTCCTCCAAGTCACTGGGCTCCTCCGGGTGTGACGGGGTCTCCAGGCATTTGGGCGTCTGCGAGTGAGCGAGGTGGGACTCGGGGAGGCCAGGCCGAGTCACTTGCTGGGAGGGGGAAGAAGCCACAGGAATGGCACCAACAGAATCCAATGCAGGAGCAGCAGCAGCAGCAGGATAATTATAACAGATTAATTATATCTCGATATATGACTGTATAGTGTATATTACATTAATTATATATTAAAGTAATATTATATATGATACATTCATGTGTTAAACATTATATATTATACATTATAATATATAACATTATAATTGTATGTTCTGGATACCCATGGCACTATCTGACCAATGGGGGTTACTGTTCACCACCGTTCATCAATTGCTATTTCATCAAACACAGTACTTTAAAAAAAAAACCTGACATACGGCTGCAAAAAGGAATTCAAGGTTTTGTTTATTCAGAGCAAGGAAAGAAATTATACCAAACTATTTTTATGAATGGTGAAAGTAACCAGTACGGGCAAGTAAAGGACTCAGGCCTGAACTTCTGAGCTGTGAGAGGTGCTCTGTATTTGGTAGTGTGAGAAAAAAGCCTCGCCTTTACTACAGTTTTGAAAAGGGTATAAAACCTGCCTGTTTACAAGAAAGCATGGATCTTTTTGCACCCAACATCCAAAAAGTTTGGATCTTCTATTTTGTTGATTTGTTGGAACTGGATTTGCTTTCAGATCATATTGTTTTGTTTCAAGTATGTTCTATTGTCACAGCATTGTTTGTCCATTGCAAGTCACTTTTAAAAGAGGAAGATAGAGGGCACGATATGGGAACAAGGGATATCTGCAAGATATTGTTTTCCTCTTCATATTACTGGCCATTTTACACATTTTACACTCCCTTCCCCACTCACCTGTGCTGGGAGTCCTGCGCGAGGCTGGTTCGGCAGGAGACTCCCCGGGTTTTGCTGAGGTAGCTGAAAGAGATTTGGTGTCGGGAGCAGCCCTGTGGAGAGGACATGAAAAAAAGAGCTCAGCTCCGGCATCCGTTTCTGATTGAACTCATAACAGAAGCCTGAGGCGGCCCAACTAAAGGATCATGGCAAAGAAAGAAGGCATGCTTGTTTCCAAAAAGCCCCTCCTGAAAGAACGGGGCCCAAACATACTCGTAAGGAGAGTTCCTAGAAGTAAATACTCAGTTGGGTTCCTTCTGGCTGTTTGTGCTTCTAGAAGAGGTTCTGGTCAATAAAGAACGTTTTGCAAGAAAGGTCTGTGGCTCCGAATGAGCAAAGAGAGGAGTCCCAGCTCACGGCAGTGACCTGGGTTGCTCCGGCCGGTGCTTTGTCCAAAAACACAGCTTTGCTATGCGAAGGCCTTCCCAAGACGGAGGAAGCCTGCACTGGGTGGATGGGGAACTGCCATGCACTGGATTAGGGTTATGGTTGGGGTCTTTATCTGTGTAAACCCTTAGGGGACACCCCTAGTACGTGCTTATTGCAGCCTTGGCTCACTCACTCGGAATGTTTGCAACATTATCAAACCACTGTATGTATTCCTGCGGAATTACTCAGACCACAGAAAAGCGGACTTTTAAAAAAGGAAAAAGAAAAGGAACAAAACAATTAAGCAGCGCAATTGTCACAGGTATAAATTACCTTAGAACTATTTTTTCAGAGCCATAGTTTAGACATGTGCGGCAACATTTCAAGCCGGTAAATTTATCACCATTGAGGCCCATTTTCACATTTAATTATTGCGATTGTTTAAAAGAAATAGTTTAGTTTCTAAGCTATACATTGTAAACTGCATATTCAAAGAGTCATAAACATTTGCATAAACAAGCATTATAACACTGAGTTTAAAAGAAAGCAAAATCAAAAGATTTTTATCTCCACTGACCTTTTGGCTACTACCAGTTTAGCAGCCTGTTTTATTTTGCACTTTTGAAAAGCATTTATTTATTTTTTTTGGTGCCATGAAAGCAGTTGGGTCTCAATAAATAAAAAGAAAGGAATATATATCAGCTTAGAATTAGGCCGTTTTAAGGGCCCATGGGCTGGTGGGCTGACTCTCACAGCTGATCGAAAGACTGAAATGGTCAGGTTGATCAAGACCGATGACCATAGTGGCTGGTCAAGGGACTTGCCACAGGCCCACAGCGGTTGTGTCATGACCACTGCGGTGCATGGAACAGAACGGGATATCCAGAGTGGGAGGGTGCAGTTTTCCACGCAGGACCATGCCACCCCTGTGAATAAGAAACCCAGGGAGCTTGTTCTCTGAGCGGCCCACGGCATGCCAACACGCTGGCCGCGGGCTCTCCCTGCTCCTTTGCCAGACCAAATAAACTGCAAAATGTTCCTGACAGTTTAAAGAAATCTTTAGAGGTGGCAGAAAGGGATGGCATGCCAACACTGCTTAGATGCCCCCTCCCACCTCCCCAGAAGTGGCAACATGGTTTTTGGTTTTTGTTTTTTCCAGTCCGGGGACTGCAAGAGCCACTGTGATTAAGTGCCCCAGAAAAAAACTACAAAAAGTCAGGGAGTTCTTAGCTCCCCTTTTTTTGGACAAGCTGTAGGCTTGGGGGAGTCTTGACAAGGTGAGAGTGGTCAGTTCAGTGCGTGATGTCAAGCAAATCACACCTGTAAACTCCAGGCATATTTGATGCACTTACTTCTCCCGCTTTTTCGGTCCTTTGCCATGATGCGAATGGGTTCCTCCCTAGCATTATTTTCCTCCCAGCCCTGCCATTCACCTCCTCAGTCCCCTTGCCTGTTCCCTACTCTGCCTTGCCGCTCCATGTGGAACACACAGAAATTGACCAGGTAAGGCTGCACGGGCCAGAAAGCCTGTGCTCTTGTGAAAAGCCTGTGCTCTTGTGAAATTTTTTAAAATTTTTGGCAATTTTAAAAAACACAAATGCAGTTACACAGACCTCAAGGACTGGAAAATAATATTTAAAAGGGTGGCAACCAGTGGCACTTCCTCCAAAGTGCTTTTGCAGCACTGGTGAAGGAGGAGTCGCTGCCAGGGGATGGGCCGCGGCGAGTGGCAGGCGTTTGTCGCTGGTGGTGGCATCCCACGGTGCCGTGGCTTCCCGGGGCTTGGCCGACACACCCACCTATTGGAGTATGGATAATCCCTAGAGCGAGCGAGCCGTGGGCTGCCGGGGCGGCTTCTTCCCCCCAAAATAAGCCACATGTGCAAAGCAGGCAGGCGATGCAACAGGTACCCACCGAGGGTCCTTCTGCCGTGTGAGCCCAGTCAACGGCCAAGTGCTGCCGTCCTCCAGAGCACAGCAACCCCTTTCCAATCCTACTTGCAGGGTGTGGGGGAAGAGGAATGCAGTGCAAGCACCGCCAGGCCGGAGCCTGAGCCCGGCCTACCTCTTCGCACGGGGTGGAGCCCTCCTTACCTTGCTGTCCCTGCTGGGCCTGTGGCAGCAGGAACTGTGCGGGCGGCTGGAGGTGATGCCCTGGGACGAGGACTAACTGCTGGAGCTGGAGCAGCTGCTGAATGTCCTGGGGAGAGAAAGAGGACACGACCCACACTGCACGCCGGTTCCACTTTATCTGGGTGACTTTTACCCCGTTCGATACCCAGTGGGTCTCAGGATAGCTTACAGTTCAGATCCCATAAATACAGAGATACCCAAATAATACAACACAGATGATCCACACAAACTGAGCATAAAAACATAGTTAACATTAAACATTAAAATAGTGGGAAAATAAAAAGGGCTTTGCCTGACGCTAAGAAGAATATGACGTTGGTGCCAAGCGGGCCTCTCTGGGGAGCGCATTCCATAGCCGAGGCGCCACGACAGAGAAGGCCCTCCTCCAGGTGTTCACGCTCCTGACCTCCTTCAAGGAGGGTTCCTGGAGCAGGGCCTCTGCTGCAGATCTTGTAGGACAGGTGGGCATATAGGGAAAAAGGCGTTCCTTGAGGTATCCTGGTCCCAAGCCGTTTAGGGCTTTATAGGTCAATACCAGCACCCTAAATTGGGCCCGGGCTTCATTTCGGAGCCAGTGAAGCTGATAGAGGACCGGCGTTATATGAGAATAGTGACCAAGCCCCCGACAGCAATTACTGTGGCTTCCACCAGAGACCCCTACAAAGAGCAGGCTGGCGAGGTGCGGAGAATTCTCAGCCCAGAAATTCAGGGCCAGGGTCTCCCCCAGGTCAGGATAATGCCTGCCAAACCTCTTTAGCTGGGATAAGCACCGTGCCTCCATCCGCCGTAGCCCAGGCAGTCAACTCATCTCCGGCAACTCCAGTGCGCTTCCGGTCTGGCCCCGGCGTCAGAACGGAGCAGAACGTGGGGCTCGCAGTGCTGGCAAGCCGCACCGGCCCCAACCCGGAACAGGCAGGCAGGCTGGTCGCTCCGCACCGAGCCTTACCTGCGCAGTGAGCTGGATCGGCTGCGACAGGGCGAGCTGCGGCGTCTGGGGCGGGTTCTGCGGCGCGGGCAGCTCGGCCCCAGGCTGCTGCGAGGAGGCGGCGGCTGCGGCGGCATTGGATTGCTGCACGGCGGCGGCCAGGAGCTGCGCCTGGGCCTGCTGCAGAAGCAGCTGCTGCTGGGCAGGCATCAGGGCCGTAAGCTGGGCGGGCGGCGGCAGAGAAGCAGCGTGCCAGAGGCGGCGCGGCAGGTGGGAGGTGGCCGCCAGGCGGAAGAAGCAGGGGGTGGCGGAGGGAGAGAGGAAGGGAGAGAGGATGAGAACGAGAACTCGCCCGGGCGGAGGAGGAAGACGCGGGCCAGGCAAGTCCTTTCCCTCCCGGTTCGCAGAGGCACTGGCAAGCGACTCCTCGGGGACAGAAGCTCCTGCGACGGTTAGTCACGCCAGAGAGCAAGAGGCTCGCCCGGTGGAAGAGCAGGAGGAGGCTGCAGCTGCTGAGCTCCTGGCAGAGGCTCGAGGGCAAGAAAAGCCGGGGAGAGCCAGCGTGGCGTGGAGGTTAAAAGCATGTGCAGGATTGTGCTGGGGCTCAATTCTCCCCCTGCACTGCCATTGCAGAGCACACAAACATAGAAACAGAGCGAGTCAGAAGGGGCCTCTCGGGCCATCTAGTCTGACCCCCGGCTCCGCTCATGACATGCCTACCATCCCCATCCAGCTAATGGCAGTCCACCCCATTTTTCCTCTGCCTCTTCCAGTGGACAAGGAGAATCTCAAGAGGTTTAGCTCTCAAGCAATGAATTAATTAATTCTATTTATATCCCCTTTTTTTTCCTTTCAAGGAGCTCAAGGCAGGATACATAATTCTCTTCCTTTCAATCTTATCCTCAGAACAAACAACAACCCTGTGAGGTAGGCAGGAGTGAGACTCTGTGACTAGCCCAAAGTCTCCCTGTTGGCTCCAGGACTGAATAGGGACTAGAACTTGGATTTCCTGAGTCCCGGTCCTACACTCTTCACCACTACACTGCACTGGCTTCGAGATAAATATATGAAATGCAGAAGGCACCCTCTAGAGAGAATCACCCTGCTCATCTCATCATGACATTCAGAACCAAAGCCCGAATCCTGTCTGTAGGAGCCGCGATCTCACTCAGCTTCTTGCAGCTGCATGACAGAACGCTCCTCAAGGTTGTGAGAGCAGCCTGTGTCAACCACATCCACAGCACCCCAACCTAAGAGCGGTTTCTGTCCCTGTCCACAGTGCCTCCTCCACTTACCCCAGCCAGCTGGCTGCCAGCTAGCATAAGCTGGGCCTGGGGCAGATGCGGCTGCTGAGCTGCAGGGGCCGGAGCTGGCGCCGGAGCTGGAGGCATCTCCGTGGGGTCTTCAGCTTTGATCTGGAGGGAGACGATGAGAGGAAAAACATCAACACAATTCTCTTCCCAGCTCTGCACAGCAGCCGTCCTGCTTCAACTGTTGCTTTCTTCCGTGGCCTGGCCTGGATTCCCTTAGGCACCTACCTGCTCCCGTGTTTCTTTTCAGTGATCCTAGCCTCCTGTTCCCTCACCTTGAGAAAAGCAGTCTCTAAAACAGGGAGAAATACTTCGGGTTTCTCTACATGAGCTTTCAACCTGCCACTTTACCCAGGTTTCTGCTTCCAGATTCTTGGTGAGATTAAAATCAGCTCTTTTCCTCTTGGGGGTTTTTCTTTTTCTGCCCTTTTGTATGTTCTTCACACAACCACAAGCTGGCATTGCAGTATAGTGGAACTGTGAAAATATGGTGCTTCTCACTCTGGTTCATTCCATCAAATCCAGATAATACTACGCTCTCCTCACTCAAAAAAAAAGATGCAGGAATGCTTGGGAAAGACAGGAGAGGCCCTGGAGGAAGATAATGTTGTATAAAGCACAGGGAAATGACTGAGTGAGGAATCGCAGGCACACAATAAATGCCATGTGTAGAGACACCCACAAAAAGTGCAGCAGTTTTAAAACGAAACCTTAGTGAGGCAGGCTGAGATGCTCATAAGCAAAAATATAAGAATCCTCTTAAAGAATGCAGACGGTGGCTCGGTCAGGATTGTGCATCCACACTGAAGCAAAAACTTAACATTCCAGACCCAAACAAATCCAATTCTGCAACATGAATTCATTACGCTCAACAAGCGCCTCCGCTTGCTCATTCATTTTGCTGCTGCGAACCACCTGGAAGGACGAAGAACAACGCAAGACGCCAAAATCCCGCCCACTGACCACTGGAAGTTGATGCTATCTCTCTGCCACATCGCCGCTCGGCTTCCTGTTTTGCAGCCGGGCCTGGGGTTCAGGGAATTCCCCCTACCACCCAGCCTTGATTCATGAGTTCCTACCACATTGATAACAGAAGTGCAAGGCTGTTCACAGCCCTGACCCACCCAGCTTTTTCCTTTCAGATACAGAATTTCGATCTTTCCCCTGCATGACCACCCAATCAGCCACGTCGGCACATTTACGGTGAAGCGCTTCGCAATCCAAGAGGTGCAAACCAGGATCCTTTGCAAGGCCACAGGAAGATGCCATTTTTGGTTCCTGCCAACGTTCAACTGTTAGCACTGATGCGTCTTTCAGTCTCTGAAAGAGGCAGAGACTGTGGTTTTGGTAACGTGTCGTTTTTTTCCCGTTTAATCTGTTTATCAAAAGGCAGGGGATTAATAACTAATGATGTCGTTAACCTTTTCACAGCTCCAGCCTGATGACTCTCAACCCAGCAAAGCCGGTTTGACAAGAGATTGTTGGAGTACGGTTTTAAAAATGGCATGTGGAAGACCTCCACCCTTCTACCTCCAAGTCTCCAGAAAGCAATTATCTGTACACAGGCTTAGATCGTCCAAGTCACGTATATTTTGGGCTTTGCATTGGTACCTGCTGAGGGCACGAGGCACTGATCATTTGAAAACTACACAGGTATTGCCTTGGTCAATAGAAGCCACTTTCCAAAGGAAGAGAGGAACTGAAGGGCATTCTTTAAAGCACTCCTCAGATCAGACTCTCCCCGAAAGACAGAAATGTTACCTCCGTTGTACTATCCCCACACCTGAGTCTAGCTGTAAATGGCAGCGATGGGGAACCTCCTTCCACCGAAAGGGTGGATTAAATCTTGGGAAGGCCCTCAAGGGCCACACGGCAATGGAGCCCAGAGCACAGTCAAAAAGGCCGGGGCCAAAAATTATACTGACAGGTCACACCTGCCAGTCAGTAATCCTCAGAAGAGGCATTTCGGTCTGTTAGAATGCGGAAGGATACACAAAAGCTGAAGCCCCCCAGTGACTGGCGGTCTGAGGAAGGGGACGTCCAGAAGGCTGGATGGAAACTCAGGAGAGCAGAAGCAGCCCTGAAGTTCCTCGGCTCTAGGAACCTCTAGGAACAGGGGTTGGGCAGAATAGGTAAGACATCAATAAATGTCTCGGGGTATGTGTGTTTGATGAGGGATGGGGCATCGCATTGCTGCCAGCATTGGGTCGTGGTTAGCGTCAGCTGCAGCCCCTCTCCAATCTTCCAGGGAAACACAAGCTCTGTGTTTCATGAGGAAGCCAAAGTGAGGAAGACCAAGCCAGGGAGCGTGTGCGATCAGCTTCCAAACAGAACCACATGCTCCTGTTGGGGAGCTGTTGCTGTTGTAGTTGGCAACTTTTTGTCTGTTTCAATACTTTGAAAAAATTCCAAACTGCCTTGAGTGTTTTGATAGACAGGCACATGCAAGACAGACAGACAGACAGACAGACAGACAGACAGACAGACAGACAGGACTGGAACTCCCTGGATGCCCTTGGACCTCAGCCTTCTGGCCTCAGCTACGCTGCTGAGCAGTTGTCAGGATAAAAGTAAAGATGGCGGCAGGTGGAGGGAGAAGAACCATGTCTATCACCCAGGTTCCTCATAGGAAACAGGATGCAAGTGTAGTAACTTAACTAATAAGTTACTAGTAGCTTAGCTAGCAAAGAGTCCTGTGGCTCCTTAAAGGCTAACAATTTTTTAAAAAAAACACTTCACCAAAGTGGCAACACATTTCTTAGTTTTTAAGATCCCAACAGACTCTTTGCTGCTTTGGTCGCAATGGACTACCATGGCTGCCACCTCCGGAAATTGGGCACTGGAAGCCTCCAGGTCAGTGTTGCTACTACCCGTTCGTCTCAGACACTTACCTTGGTGCCGGTGCTGGTTGGGGATGCAGAAAATGGGGAAGGTTTGCTCTGCTGGGTCTGTGAGGGAGAACGGAGAAAGGAGATCAGCACGGACAGGCTGAGGACCCCCCACCCACGTTCTACCACGACCGTTTCCCCAACGACCGTTTCTTTCCACCTTGTGCATTTCTCACCTGGTGGTTTGTGTCAGGTCCATTTCGTTCCGTATCTTGAACAAAAGAAGAAGAAACCATCACGGAGACAGCCTCAGGAATCCTTATCCCCAGTATGTACCGAGCCCCTTCTTCACAGGCCTCTGTGCCCAAAACGATCCCAGCGCCCACACCAAGCCTTTCAAACTGCTCTTGCTTCCCATCCCCTCAGGACTTGGCATGTTCCTTGCCGTTTGCGGTGGCTTGCTGGACTTGAATCCGAGCCATGAGGTTTCTTACGGCAAGGCCAGGATACTCTTAAGCCGGCCGGGTCTTTCTTGCTTTTCGCTGGAGTCCTGAGCTCCACCAGCCAAAGCAAAGTAAAAAAAAAACATGGCTCAGGAAAGAGAATTAATGAACAAGGTGCCTTGAAAGACGTGCTGAGCCGGGGAATTTGTTCTCAGCACTACCACTCAAGCTCAGACAAGAATCCTTTCACACATGCCTCTACCCCTGCTTTCCCCAAAGCTTCCTTGATTTCAGAATCTTGGTTTGTGCTTTTTGTTTTCTGTGATGTTCAAACATCGGGAGATAGAAATGCTCGCTCAGAGATTTACCAGGAAATTCAGGTCTCCTTTCTGCCTGTCTCTGTCTTATGCCCTACTCTACTTTATAGGCTATGCTATTTGTACTTAATATTTATCCTCATTTCCACATTGCAGTAATTTTTAGGATTCGGTTTTTTAGTCTAAATGGATACTTGCTTGTACATGTGTCTGTTGCTGTTGCTTTAGAGTTGAGCAAAACAAAACAAAAACCCTCTTCTGTGGAAGGCTCAATTTCTGTGATGTTTGTTGCTTTATTTATGTATATATTATTTAATTTGTATACCACCCAATAGCCAAAATCTTCTGGTCTCCCTGTCCCTTTTCCTCTAAGCAAGCCTTTCCCGCCTGTTGGATAACAGTTCCCCTTGCTGGAGTTGGCACAACCAGTGGCCCGTTTCCCTTGGCTTCATTTCCTCTTCTCCTCTAAAATAAACACCTTTTTGGGACTGGTCACTACTTCTTTCCTGGGTCCCAAGGGAACCCCTCCCATTCTTCACCACACGCCACTTGCTCTCCCATACAAAGAAGGATGGTAAAAAAGCCAATTAACAGCTGCATATCCATTGTTTCACATAGTTTCCTGAGTATAAATTCGATATGAATGGCTCTTGAACGCTAAATGATCTATTCCACTGCGTAACCTCTAGGTGGCACTCCGCTATACTACAAAAGTGCAAGCACACAAGAGGCGATTGCACTTTCGTTCTCTTTCACAATTAAATGCGAAATGTTCCCTGCTCTAAAAAAAAACCTACCGGAAGTGCTAGTTAGACACAGAAGTGAAACTGAAGGGTCAGAAGAGTATCTAAAGAACCTGTAAACAACTATGAACATGGAAGGACAACCACGCAGTAATTGCTCCATGTAGGAAAGCCCTTTGTCACATTCCAGCATGACCAAGAAATGGAACTCAGCGTGAACAGCAGATTTCTCAAGGCCCACCTTAAGTTCAGCAGGTGAAAACAGGCAACAAACTGGGGCAACAGAGGAAGGGAGCAAAAGTCTGTGCTAAGTTTGATGTAGAGATGACCGTCGTATCTCAGGACCCTCCTTTCAGCACACATACCCCTCAAGGATCACAATAAAGATATAGATATAGATATATATATTGCTCCCCATCAGAAGGTGCTACCTGTGTGCTCTTCTTGTAGTTCCAGCCGCACCTTCTCCAGCTCCAGGGGCTTAGACATTCTTACTTCTACGAGAGGAAGAGAAAAGGGGGAAAGGAAGATGGGGATGAAAGCTGAGCCAGACCGCAACGGTGTGCCAAGCACAGGAGTAGAAATTACTGCAGAACATCTAGAACCTAAACACAGAGACACAGAGCATCAAGAAAGTAGAATTTAAAAGCTGTGTGAAAGCTGAGACTCACTGCCCGGTGTATCAGTCATCCCTTGTGCCTTCCTACTATCTCGGCCAGAGCACCAGAAGGTAATTTACCTTTTAGTGTGCAGGTGGGCAGAATACTCTGCATTTTCCCCAATTACCTTCTACAAGTAAAAAGAACAGTTGCTTACTGTTTTTTTCCATGAAAGCTGCACATTCAGAAAAGAGGCCTGGAATTTCCTCCGGAGGTTCAAGGCCCCCAAGTCCGCATCCTTCCCACCCTGCCCCATGGCTGCACTGGCCTTCCTGCTTTGCCCCATGGCTACTTGGAGCTCAGGATGCCTGACTCCCTGTTTGCCCTGCACCTTCTCACAGCAGAAGTGTGACAGTTGCTTTCACCGTATACATGCAAACAAATATAAATGTGTGATTCACAAGGCCTCATAGGTTTCCTTTTTAAAAACCCACCAGCATGTGTCTAGCCCTTATCATTCGCAAGGTATCTGATAGGTTTGGTGCCAGTGCCTTGCAAAGATTTCAGTGCTGAGAGAGGCAGTTTTTTAGCAATCTCTCCCACACAATTTCCAGTCACATTCTCGGGACTCCACTACCTGTTGTCACTGGGGACCAAGTTGCCTGTGATGCCGTGTCACTTCCACTGTGTTTCTCTGTTTTGTGATATGCATCCCCCCCAAATTCTCTCTCCTCGTGAGTTTTCTCTTCCGCCAACTCCTTCTCAAAAGAAAGCAGTTCTTCACACAATGCATAAATAATTCCAGAAATTTGCTCCCATGGAATGATGTATTGGTGGCTGATTCAGATCATTTTGAGAGGGAATCAGATAAATCCATGGAGAAGGATCAGTTCTGTCGGGTCCTACTGGTCATGCTAGTCAAATAGATCTTGTATGGTTGGGGTAGTAGGCCCCTGAACCTGTTTGCTGAAAGGGCAACAGCAGAGGAAGACTGCTTCTTCCATTCCATGTTTGATGCCTCTCCTGAAGTCTTTGAGGTGCTGGACAAAACAGACCTTTGATCTGATACACTAAGGCTCGGTTGTTGTTCTCACTACAACCTCGAACATGACCAAGAACTTATGCTGGGAAAATTTATCTTGCGCTCCCATCTCCTTGCTGGCCCCATGTGTAGAACCAGACCGAGTCTGAGACAAGGTGGAGGCACTTTTTGTGCAAAGCACACTAGCTTAACTACTTGCCTACCTATAAAAATGGCAAACACATTTAGAAAAGCATTTACACATCCCTGTCTTCACCGTATAGAAATAGGATATCGCACCATAAGTATTTAGTATTGAGAAAGGCTATTTTTTGCAAGGTGTTGTATGAAAATATCCTCTACTTCTCCAACAGGCTAAATTTCTCTTCTCTAGCAGCTCACAAGAGCAAGTGAAACAGATGGTTTTGTGTGCCGCAACCCCATTTCTCCGGGCTGGGGAACGAGAAGAAGACATAACGAAAACTTCCACAGGTTCTCAGCACCAAAACCGTCCATTCCAGCCCCAGCCCTCAAGTTCCAACAAATGGATCAGCCCAATCCAAACCACAGTGGACGTCCTGGCAGGAACGGATGCTGTCAGACAAGGCACTCCAGTATAATAAATACATCATTGCAGTATGGTAGTTTGAGCGTGACTTGGTTAAAAATGGAGGGGGGGGGTTCAGAGGGTGGGACTTCAGTATGGTATCACCCCATCTTCCCCCTGGCTTTTTCTCCCGCACTTTCCCCCCAGTATTGTGGCTTGAGGAAGGGAAGATCGCTTGCTAATATTAGGCTCAGCCCCTAGAATATGTACATTTGAAGCGACTGAAGCAAATTCCCCCCTCATCGGCACCCTCCGTGATGGCAAGCTTTAGTGAGAAGACGTCCACCGCTTTCTGCCCTTCACATTCATTGCCTCAGGAACTGCTTCATGGAAAAAGGATGGCCACTGGCTGGTTTGGGCCCAGTTCTGCCCCAGTCTGGCCATCCACCTCCTACCTGAGCCAGACCAGCCAGCGATGGTGGGGAAAAAGAGCATTGTCTTTTTTCTAGGCTGCTGCCTCCATTTCCCCCACAAGTTCAGAGCTTTAACACAGGTTGCCCTGTAATTTGCATAAACTTAATGAGTCACACTCTAATAAGGGAAATGGTGACCTGCTGAACTGAGCTAGACCTCAGCATGACAGCAGGGGACCAGGGGCCAAGAAAAATGAGGAGACCCCTACACAGGCGGAGTGTAGAAGACCAGAGCGTGCAAGTCGCACTTGTAACTACACATTAAACCAGCAACCAGCCCATTTCACTACACTCTGTGCGGTAAAATTCTCTTTTCCATTTGACAATATAAAAATGGATGCACTTCTGCAGGGGTGCTTTGCATCGCCCTGTCAAAGGCTGAGAAGAATTGCACTCTGTGCATGTGATCAGAAATGCGGAGAAGCCGCCAGGGAGGCAAAGAAAAAGCACCCCCCCCCCCAGTATTTGAAAGGAGAGCCCCCGCTGCGAATGACCAAGCTACCCTGCGGCAAGCTCTCTCACCAGGGGTTGCCTGCAGGAATCTGCCAACTGGGAGACAGCCTTTATTCCACCGCATTTCCAGTGCCAAGAGTCGGGAAGGTGTGCCTTCAGTTCTCCAGGCAACTGGCTTACCAAGTCGTTACTGGTATGTCATGCTAACCGTTCTCTGCGTTCTTCAGCTCTTCACCCAATGCACATGACAGTCCCCACTTGGTCTGTCCCCATGCACTGAAACGGATGGAAATCCCACTCTTTCATTGCCGCTTGCTGAAGTTTTATCCTGGCAGCTAAAGCGTTTACACTCGGACAATAGTGCAGGAGCTTGGCCAGGACTGCTTTCACCATCCCTGGACTTCCATACCATGATAGACTAAACCAGCTGAATTCCTCTACCACACCCTTAGCAAAAGCACAAAAGTCCTGCCGGGGGGAGAGAGAGAGAGAGAGAAAGAGAGAGAGAGTTGCAAGCCTTCTCAGGAAACACTGAGGCTGCCACCCACCTCATTCCTCCAGCCGACTCATAGACAAAGTTTCCCCAGCTAGGCAGCAGTCCCTAGAGGATCGCTCCACCTCTGCTTCCTATCCTGCCCTCCAGCACCCTCCAAAATGCCCCACACTGACGGGAAGAAGAGATTCCGCATAACAAGCGGGACCTCCAGCCGCAGCTCCGTGCCCAGATCTGCAGGCCCAGCCAGCCGGGCCCCTGACTTAAGGACGCTTAAGTCCATTCCACCTGCCCCCGAGGTCACACTGGGCAGTTTGGGACTTCCCCACCCCAGGTTTTCTTATTTTTTCCCCGCACTTCTGCAAAGCTTGGGGTGCTCATAAGCCTACTCTGATGGAGGATACTCTTTCGACCAGTAGAACAAGAAGTGATGTTGCTATTTGCAATCCTCGTTTGAGGAGTGCCCATCATAAGGTTGGCCTCCGATTTCAATGGCTCAGACAAACAGGTGGCAGGCAGGTGAAGTGGTGGCCACGAGTTCCCCTGTTTTGGTTCGGTTAGTCCACAAGTAAAGGCACAGGAGTAACGTCAGGGGAGAAAGTTGACAACCCTATAAATAGGACGAGTGGTGATGATGATGATGACAACGACGACGATGATGATTTCATTGCATATACATCCGACTTTTTTCCTCATGTGAGGAACCCAAGGTGGCTTACATAGTTCCATTGTATCCGCACAACAAGAACCTTGTGAAGTAGGTTGGGCTGGGAATAAGTGAGTGACTGGCTCAAAGTCACCCCATGAGTTTCATGAAGGATCTCCCAGGTCCCCAGACCAAGACTCCAAGCACAGCGGCCATCGCCATAGTACAAAAAGGGCATTCTCAGGGGAGACAGCAGCCAGAAACAGATTAGAAACTTCTACAACTTCTGATAAAAGAGAAAGGGAACGGTACTATTATGTGTAAGACATTATCAAGCTAGTTCTGAGAAAGAATAGAAGCTAAAAGAGATTTTTCACAAGAGCCCTAAAACCACCGTTTAGACTCCCATGTCACTTATGAATATTATTTATTTATTTAGCAGACTTATATGCCTCCCCATTTGCCTAAGACTCGGGGCGGCTTGCAGATAAACAAATATCACCTAATACTGTTGGCACAAAGCCAAAATTAGAATTTTACTGGCATAATCCCTTCTCATTAGCATGCTTTTGATCTTCGTGTCGCTGCCGGCTTTTACTTTTTTACTTTTACTTCGCTTTTATTTTGCTTTTATTCTGTTTTAAATTTGATTTTTAAATTACATTCTGCTGTGTTAACGTATTTTATTTAAGTTTTGATCTGTGGATTTACCAAAATGATTTGACTATTGGGTGGTACAGAAATGTTAATACATCAGTAAAATGGATGTAAAATTATGGAAAGCCAGTGTGGCACAGAGGTTAACAGTGTTGGAATGGGACTCAGGGGATCCAGGTTATTATTAATAATGCATTGCATTTATATCCCACCTTTCATTCTCCTACACAGAACCCAAAGCTGCTTGCAAAGTTCTCCCCATCTCCATTTTAGCCTCACAACAACAACCCTGTAAGGTAGGCTAGACAGAGAGGCAGTGACCAGCCCAAAGTCACCCAGTGGGTTCCATGGCTAAGTGGGAACTAGAACCCAGTCAGACTCTCAACAAGGTTGTTGTGAGTATCAAAAGGAGGAGAGGACTGAGTGAGTTGCGTTGGATTCCTTGCAGAAAAAGGGATATAGATGTAATAAATTGTCTTCAAACATAGTGGAATTGCTTCAAAGCAACCCGTAGCACTCCAGCCGCTGCATGAATGCCTCTGGCCCACGTGTGAGACTCAGACATGTTCTCAGAAAATGAAGATGGGGCGCTGCGGGCTGATGTTTTCCTCTGCGATGCTCCCAAGAAACAGAAGACAAAAAGGAAGTTTCCTGTCTGTTAAGCTGGGGAAACCAGCGAGAACAGCAGCAGGCAGCTGGTGCGGTTCTGTGAAATGGGTTTCTTTTGTTGCTGAAAGATAGGTTCAAATGAGCTTTTGCGTCTTGGGGTTCAGCCTGCAGGTCCACCTTCCATTCAGTCTTTTGCATAGGTTCATTGGCTTTTGCAAACAGCCGGTCCTCCCATGGCAGTCATTCTCTAGTGGCGTGCCTGGGACAGTTTCTCAAATTTCCAAATGTGTACGCAGGCGCAAAATATTGCCTATCACTTTAGGCCATCGCTCTTCTCCGTGGGAGCTGCCCTTGACAAGCGCTCAGAAACTTCGACTGCAGCGAAAGGCATCCCCCTGGATGCTGGAAGAGTTAAGTAATCGCACCTTGTGACATCAAGAGTGTGTCAGTATAGCTGGGTGCCAGTGCATTTTCTGGACTGATTAAAAGCCCCAGTATGGACTCAGCCCCAAAGCATTTAGGGCCAAGAAAGAATACCTTTGCCTCTTCCAACCTGCCTCTTCTTTGAGGTCAGCATCTAATTCATGGGGTTCTTCAAGGCACCAAGATCCCGTACTTCGCTTTTATTGGAAGACCATCCCGAGACTATCTGGTAGTGGACGGTATGGAGAAGTTTTAAATAAATAAGATCCTACCACTCGGAATGGCATTGCGCATTCTGAACGGATTCTGCACCCCAAGTGTCAGAGGAATGTCAGAAGAGGTAAGAAAGCATGGAAGACCTACAAATGAATGACAATGACACCAGCCTCCAGTGAGGCAAGAAAAGACTTATCTGAAAGCATTTGCCTACCAGTGGGACTAATCGTTTTAAGGAAGACAGGGCTTTCTCAGTTGTGGCCCCACACTTCAGGAATTCTAATTCAACTGAAATACGCACAGCCCCACTCTTGCAGGTTTTTATGGGTTCTTTATACATCCATGAACTTTTTCTAAAAACCTCTTGCTAATAAGGTTAACTATCATGCCACTGGTTTGCTTTGAAAAATTTGAAACAAGTTTTATTTGCTTTATTGTTGTTCTGCTGGGGAGGGTGACTGTTCCTCATCCAACTGTTCTTATTGCTATTTCATTGTAAATGTTATCGTGATTATAGTTGAATTTGAGGATTGATTGTATTTTTATATGATCCTTCATTTAGGTGGAAGCCACCTAAAAGGTAATTTTAAAATGTCATAATATAAATATATGCGAAATGGAGGGCTGGGACGCACAGATGCGGTGCACCCTGACCTAAAGTGGATGAGAATGCTTGCACTACTCCTTGTTCTGCTTGTTAAAGACTTTTCTTAGACAGAGAAAGGAAAACATGCGAAGAGAAAAATGCCATAGGAGAAAATGACACTGTCAGAGAATGACACAAAAATGTAGCGAGCACAGGCTAACAAAAATGTAAGGATATAAAAAAATTAAAGAGTGGGGTCTCTTATACTGAAGTTCTTGAAATGACTCCTAAGACTGAAAAGGTTCTGGAATACCGATTTAATAAAGTAAAGTAAACTTTTGTCGTCAGTGCTGTTCACCCTGCCTTGGCAAATGGGGAAACAGCAAGTTAAGTTTTTCCCATCATTTCTTGCCATGCCCCAAACGCTTCACCAGTTGAATGTCTGAGTCTCCGGCGGCTCTGATACAGATCCAGAAGCCCTTAGTTCAAAGCCCAGAACCTGAGCGGGCTTCTGGGCAGTCAGAGTTGAACAGACTTTCACAAAGTGCCGACCTGCTCAGGGTAGAACCTTATGGGTTGGAAAAACCCGCGGCTGTAGGATTTCTTCTTGTTGACGCCACGGTACAGGACGGCTCTCTCTGGGGCTACTGGCAAATATTACAGCAGAACACAAGCGACTGGTTTCCCAGCCTCTCCCCCGCCCTCCAAACTGCTAGCCACCCTTTGCCGGCTTTCACTTCTGCTTCCCGCTTCCCTTTCACATTTTTAGATGTTTTAAAAACAGCCTCCAATTTACTGAAACCCTAGCTAAAAACGGATGCCCAGAAACCATTTTGCTGCTAGAGACACTGGTTTTCCTACCCACAGCAACCAGTCTCGCTGTGCTCCTTTTGCTCTCAGAAGCATCCTGGGGAGGTGAAAGTTGGGATCAGGCAGCTGGGGGGCCGGGGGGGGGGGCAGGTGGAGAGGAAGGCAGGGGTCCAGTGCCTTTCAATTGTTTCCGAGGGACTGGTCTGCAGTCTTGTATGCCATGCTGAGCAGACCAAAATCCTCTCTTCCGAATGACTATCAAAAGTAAAAAGCTCTTGTCTTCCTTTGCGTCCCTTCACCCTACAGATGGCAAAGCAGCTGCAAAGCAACACACTCCAAGCTCTAGCAGTCAGGAGGCACCACGCATCCATTCTGCCTTTTCTGCCTGGAAGGTTGTGTGAGTGTGACAGAAGATGCTGTAGAAAAACATGGGGGTTTGCCAGCTGAAGATGGGTTGCAGCGCTCTGTAAAGTTCTGTGAATGAGAGGAGGCCATCGCAGGACCAAATCTGTGTCTAGAAGCCCCTGACTAAGCTTAGCGCAATGTTCTCAGCCAGGGAGGGGCCGCCAAGGGACCAGAGCACAGGCTGCTCCTCTGCCTTTAGAAGAATCTTGTTCTGCAGAAAGCAGCAGCTGAAGTTTTGCAAGGATGGGTATAAATTGAGCACGGCTGCACTGGTAAGCGGAAAAGCTGCTCAGCTAAGCTAGTGTTCCTACTTATTTGACCAGCTTTTTTTTCCTTATGTCTTTAAAAGCTGAGTGACAGTCAGTGCGTGTTCCTTCCCAAAGACTTTCCTAAGATCATGGCATCCGGTCCCATCACTTCCGGGCAAATGGATAGGGAAGAAATGGAGATAGTGTCAGATTTTATTTTCCTGGGCTCCAAGATCACCGCAGACGGGGACTGCAGCCAAGAAATTAAAAGACGCTTGCTTCTGGGGAGGAAAGCTATGGCAAATCTAGATAGCATACTAAAAAGCAGAGACATCACCCTGCCAACAAAAGTGCGTATAGTCAAGGCGATGGTTTTCCCAGTTGCAATGTATGGCTGTGAAAGCTGGACCATAAGGAAGGCCGAGCGCAAAAGGATTGAGGCCTTTGAGTTGTGGTGCTAGAGAAGACTCCTGTGAGTCCCTTGGACCGCAAGGCGATCAAACCGGTCAGTCCTAGGGGAGATCTGCCCTGACTGCTCTTGAGAAGGCCAGATCCTGAAGATGAAACTCAAATACTTTGGCCCCCTAATGAGAAGGAAGGACTCTCTGGAGAAGAGCTTGATGCTGGGAAGGATTGATGGCAAAAGAAGAAGGGGGCAGCAAAGGATGAGGTGGCTGGATGGAGCCACTGGGGCAGTGGGTGTGAGCTTGAGTGGTCTCCGGGGGATGGCGGAGGACAGGAAGGCCTGGAGGAATGTTGTCCATGGAGTTGGACACGACTAACAACAACAACTTTCTGCCTGGCAGACAGCTTTTGGGTAGATGTCCCTCTCCTGGAAACCTGCCAGGGCAGCTTTGGCTTTTGGGTGGTATTAATATGTAACCAAAGAAATGCAGTGAAACCCAAGTGCCCCCACGCACCTGCTGCTCTCCCTCCACCTGCCGGGATCCTCTGCCCCATCCTATCCCTTCCTGGCACTGAAAGCCACATGAGGCCAGGCTGGAAGCACACCCTTGCAGGTGCACAGACAGGCAGGTATCATCACCTGTGCCGAATGCCCTGCAGTGATCTCGTGCCAGATGGTCCTGCAGGTTTCTGATTTGCCACCAAGAGCTTTGAAACAGAAACAACAGCGGGAAGTTTCTGTGCAGCACGGCGAGCAGCAGTTCTGTGACTCTGCCTGGTGCAAGATGAGTTCAGCCGGTCTGGCAGGAACCTCCCAGAAGAAACCCCCGTGTTTACAGGAGCGCTGGAAAGAGAGCAGTGGAAGGAAGAGAAGGGAAGGCACGTGTCTCTCTCGGGCCCTGGACTCGCGCGCCTGCTGCCGCTTACCTGCTGCCCACAGGCCTGAGTTCACCATGGCTATCGTTCTTCGGGAGGAGAGAGGGCATTGGAGAGTCCTGCCCGCCCGGACAGACGGCGCCTGTTCCAGAGAGGGGAAGAGCGAGTGGCGGGACAAGGAAGGGCCTCGGTGCTAGGGGCAGGTCTGGGGGAGTCCCCGCGCTGAAGAAGCAAGAACACTGAATGCGGCAGGAAGCAGCTGGGAGGAAGAAGCCATGGCAGGGCGTGTGTGGGGGAGTGCAGAACGCTGCAAGGGCTGGCATACAACACACGCATGTGGCCGAGCGGGGCTGTTCTCCACGGCCACCCCTGCAGCCACAGGCAGCCACCCGTGGGGCTGCCGGGCCAAGAGCTCCAGCACACACATGCCCGGAAGCCCACCTGGGCTTAGCATGAGGGGTTTGTACAGAGCAGACATTCCAGGGCATGAGCTCAGAGGAAGGTTTTCTTGCAGTTCACACCGAGTATGTAAATAGGATTGCAACCAGTTGTATCCTTTCAGCTGTGCTAGCTGAAAGCTCTAGCTCACTAAACAATTTATCCGCTGCCTTTTAAGGTAAATGTGCTCAAGATCATGTGCAAGACAGCAACCTATGTTCCCCTCCGCAGGGCATGTGCACCGTGCTTTGGAAATCCAGGGTGAGCAGCTCTCCTCCATAATGATGCCCATTGCTTAATCCCTTGCTGAACGGAGCAGGGCCTCCTCAGATACTCCCTTCCCTGCCATCTTTCCGGCTTCGCCAGTCCACCAAATCCTGCAGGCAGCTCCTGGCCCTCCTCTGCTCTCCACTCCACATCTCTTAATGAGCAGCAGCGCTAATGAGCATCCACCATTGCTCACCCAATGGAAGGAGCAGAGTGAGCCAGACTAGCAGCCTGGAGAGGAGACTTTGCCACCAGGCCTTACGTTCCAGGCCAGATGTGCTCCATCCCTTGCCTCATGCTGATTCTGAGCACAAGAACGACACATACAGGTCAATAAATAAACGTTCCATTGTGGAACTAGAAGGGACAATAGCTGTGCCGGAAATGCTGCGGCCTGTGGTCACTTTGGATAGTTCCAGATGAGGTTTTTACTGTGCAATCGCCCGGCCTCATTCATGGGCTTTCACAGAAGATCCGTAATGCCATTGCCTTCCACTTGCCACTGTGTTTCCCCACTGCTTTCCCTGTCTTTTTCCTTCCGACAAGGGGTACTTCCACAGGGCAGGTTCCTAGACAAGCCATCACAAGGCACTGTGCAGCTATCTCATCTTTTCTTATGTCACCCATTTTGGGAGGAAAGATGGAAGATGCAGAAAAGGAACATGGGAAGGTTAGAAGGAGATGACATCATCTGGATGGGGACATGACACAAACCTTGACTAGACATAGCTTTTGCATAATAAATACCTCGCGTGGAAGCAGCACACGAGAACGAAAATACGCATTCTCATTAGTGTTGAGAATTGACTGTCTAGAAGCATCCTCGGGCTGTGCTTACAACCTCTTTACACAGGCAAGCCTGAGAAATTGTTCACTACTAGTGAGTTACTCACTACCAGACCAGAGATGAAGAACTTCTTTCAGCTCAAGGCCTGAACTTGATTTTAGAGAAAGCTCCCAGGGGCTACAACCCCTCCTCAAAAGATAGGAGACCTGATTGTAACTAACTGTGCTGAGGGAAAGGCTCTCTGCTCATGCTCAAGGTCACTTTTATTCTTTCATGAAATGTAAAGCTGATCTCCAGCATTCAACAAAGATTCTGGGGCTGAGCCTCCATAAGCACTGAGTCTTTAAAGTCAGTAAACAGACAGCGGGTGCCTGCAGACAAAGGATTTCTAGCACTACCAGCCCAAAGAGATTCCACAGCCATTCCATCCTTCCCTCCTCAACCAATTTTTTGCAGGAAGAAAAGACAGAAAAGCAATCACTGGAGGGTTGCTAGCGGAATAGGATGTTGTCTGGACCACTTGTAAAATCCTATGAACAAAATCCCATACAAGCTCTAGCTGGCAACCAGGAGCCTGCACTTTTGCCTGCAAGCCACTGGAGGGAAGCAGAGGGCCACCAATTCTCACACGCACCTGTGGCAATGTGGCCCACGACCTCTCGAAGACAACACAGATGCACCAAAAGTCTCTTATGCAGAAGAACCGTCACATTCCCCCTCGGCAGCTGCAAACACGTGCATAGGCATCTGCTCTGACTACTACTCCACACAGCCTCACAGGAGAGCCAGAGGTGCACAGAGGTTTTTGCAGCTGGGCACATTCCCGGTGGATGCATGTCCTGGGGGGGCTAGCTGTTGGAAGGCCAGCTGTCATGCAGGGAGCACGAGTTGCTGGCCCTGACATGTATGAAGCAGCGAACTGTGCGCACACACACGAACACACGGAGCAGGAAGAGGGAGGGAGCATCTGCAATCGGGATCCGTACTGAACTCTTGACAAAATTTGACCCTGGTCCACAGTAACTTATAGCACCCCACATATATCTATGTTCTCAGTCAACTAAAGTAAAACACAGACTGCCCAGAAAATGATGCACATCCTTATTCATTTTGTCTGAGACTCATGGGGTGCAGGAGAGTTACACACACACGCCATAGGTAAAAATGCAAGTAAATTGGGAGGAGGGTAGGAATCACACACACAAATTAACACATTACCAAAGCTAGCGGAAGCACATTGCCTGCAAGCAGAACATCTCAGGCCAGGGCAGGCACTCAGCATCTCCAAGGTTCTCCAAGAGCCTGAGCCTACCTTATCTTGGAAGCTAAGCAGGATCCGCCCTGGTCAGAATTTGGATGGGAGACTTGAGTCCTGCATTGAGCAGGGGGTTGGACCCGATGGCCTTCTAGATCCTTCCCAACTGAGTTCTGCAGGAGCCTCTGCTAGCCAGAGAGGACAACACCAGATTCTATGGACTCCCTATAAAGCAAATTATCACTTAGTGGGGCCCTGCATTTTGATCCATTCTGTAGCCCCAAACGGGTGATCCAGCCTCAGTCCCTTATCTGTAAAATGGGACTATCAGAACTCTGCCTCACAGGCGTTTTGTGAACACAGAGCTGCAAAACAGTTTTGTATGTTTAAAAGTGCTACACAGCTCCTGAGCGGCTTAACCCTGAGAAAAGACGCCAGTGCTGTGCTGAGCACTTTCATGAAACAAGAACAAAACTAGGTGTTAACAGCACCATCCTAAACATGTTCACCTGGATGTTTAACAGGACTCAATCTAATATGACTTGCTAATATGACTCAAGGCTTAAGATCGCAGCCCAGGTTCTCAGATGCGACATGGAGATGTGGGCCACGGTTTAATTCTCGGAGAAACGGTTCCAGCATGAATTTTAAAATCAGGCTTTGCAGCAAAGATCATCTACATGCTCCTCCCAGGATCGTCGCATCCACAGCTGCCGGAGGCAGAGAAGGGCAGCAGTGGCTGCTGGGCAGCAGAAGACACAGTGCCAGGAAGCACTGGCCTGAGATGCCAAGCGGGCCACGCCTGGAAGATGCGGACTAGTCCACCCAAGGTGGAGCTCACGGGCTGCTCCGAGCACCCTTGCGCCTGTCGGGCCTGCATCTCCTGGCCATTGCAGGTCTGGGATTGTGGCTACAGACCAGACCTCCAGAGTGCTAAGGTGACGACCGCATGCCAGGAGCTCTCTCGGTTGGCCTCGGGACAGGCGGAGAGCCACAGGTTGAAACTGCGGGGACCTCCTCAGCGCTGCTGTGACAAAGGTGGGAGGAGGCGGCAGCCATACCCCCTCCCCACGCTTCACACACACAAACACCCCCCCCCCACCGGTGCCGCCTATGAGGAACCTGTGGCTAGAATAGCAACGGACCTGCAGGTCAGCAGCGATGAGCAAGAGCTGAGCTGCCCTGCCCGGTCCTGTCTCCCTGTTCCCGCGGCTGGCTGAGGCGGGCGGTAATGAGAGGAGACGGCCGGTGTCGCGGGCGCTCCCCCGGGGCTGTGGTTATTGTATGTGACGCGCCGGCTCCATCGCGCTGCTCATATTTCTCCCCCGATCAATACTTTTGACTCCCTACAAGACAATAATCGCTTGTCCGCGGCCGCCAGTCGATCAAATACATTATTAGAGTGTGCTCCCGGGGGAGCAAGGAGCAGGGCGGGCGGGGGAGGGGAGCAGCAGGCGGGGGGGAGGTGGGGGACCGTGGCAGGTTGGGGGAGCCAGTGGCAGAAGGCAGGACAAGTTTGCACTGGGGTGGTGGAGAAGAGGGGGGAACGTCGTGTTCGATACTACTTCTTCCTTGGCTTGGGAGGAAAAATGGCTACTCTTTGGCTCAATGTTCGCCGGAGCACCTCACGGACCATGCCCTCATTCAAGGACTAGATGCGCAGTAAAGGGGAAGGCAAAACTTCCTGGAGAAGTTTTGGTAGCTGTGGCAAACTTCTGAGTTCCCCCCGAATTTCTCAGACGACTCACCTGAAATGTCTTCAGATTTCCAGATTTCCAGACGAATTTGCTTTTGTTCAAGTCCACCGATGAATTCTGAACGTGCAAAGGCCTCCTGAGAAATTTCACCCATCCCATCAAAAGTCTTCCAACTTCCCTCAGATATTTCATCACGCAGGAAAACAGATGTTTGCTCCGAAGTTTCCTTCAGGTGAGATTTCGGTGGCAGCACATCTGAACAGTTATGTTTGGACATCATGCCAAACCCGAGTTTAGCATGAGTTGAATCAGCCACAACAAGCCTCAGGCTCGGCTGTTCTGCCCCTCCCCTCTCCTCCAGGCAGATCCCAAAGAGCATGAAAGTTCCCTAAGTGCAACTTAGCAAGCCATACAAATGCTAAACATTAGTTAATCTTTACTATAGGTTGATTGAAAGAAGCCAGCTTTCAAAAGCATGGTTTCAAGTTGGCACATTTCCACTAACCGTGGTTAAGATTATCCACAGTTTGCTTGGTTCAGACATTTCCAGACGTCTCGTATTCCGTTCCCAGCGTCATCAATAGTAAAAAGGAACTCAGGTGCCAATAGTGTCATAGACCCTTTACCTAGGAACCCACAAATATGCTTCAAAGTTTTATAGTACGGGGCTAGAAGAACAATAAAAAAGGGAGTTCAACACAGAACATCAACACAGCAGATGACAACGGCCTTCAGTGTTCAAATAAACAGAATGTGATGCAGGAAGAGGCAGTGGTCTTACACTGAGTCACACCAATGGCCCATGTACCTTAATATTTCTGTAAGCCTCCCAAGGGTCATTTTGGCTAATGGGCAGGCGAGAAAGTTAATAAATAATAAAAAATAAATATTGTAAACTCTCTCCAGGGTTTCAAACAGGATCTTTGAGATGTCAGCAATTGAACCTTCAAACATGGGCTCTAGCCCTAAGCTACAAACCCTCCCTGGTTGTGTCTTTACCTGTTGCAACATTTCTCCAGGTTGCTTCACAGGACCTCTTTACAATGGGGTGGTTACTATTCCTTATACATCTACACAGTTAAGGAAGTCATGGTGGCCTAAGGCCTAGTCTAGCAGGCTATTCCACACAGTGGATAACCCGTGAGATGAGCATAGGGTCAATAGCCTTCATTCGTGGCTGGTCCCCACATACTGGCACTCTGCCATTGATCCTTGAGGTTGTACACACACGACGGGTAGCCACGTTTGCATCATCTTCCATGAAGTTATCTAAACCCCATTTAAGGCCACCTAAGTTGAGGAGTATGGCTACATCTTGCGGCACTGGGCCAGTTCGCCCATTGTTAATTACTGGCAAACACCACTGTGAACCTGCAGGGGCTGCCAGAGATGGTTGTACCATCTGAATCCAGGCGGCAAGGTTGACGGAGGGTTAAACAACCCTTGCATAACCCCCTAAAAGCTGCAGGTTATGTGAGGGTTAATTAACCCACAGTGGACTGCTGTATCGTCTGAACCAGGTCATAAAATCCACCGTTTAATTGTGGATTCTGTGCCTTTTATTTATCCTGAGTGTGCAACAATTCAGATGGATGGGTTTTAGTCTCGAGAGAAAGGCCTATCCACTTTCTCCATAATATGCACCACTAGGTGGTCCTCCCCTTCCGCTCCCACCTTTCTAAACTAAAGAGTGTCTTAAACATTCAGTTGCCTCAGCCAGTAGATCTTTGAGATTGCCCTACTCTACACCTTTTTGGCTTGTGTGAATGCGGTGGCAGGAGCAGAAACCAGACCGCAGCAAATAGGAAGACAGCTAGTAAATAAATAAATTTTAAAAATATGTTACGTTCTGCTAAAAATGTGAGTTCGGCACTAATGTCCCCCATCCCAGCACCGCTGTGCGATACTTCAATCTTGGAGCAACATGGATTAAGACAGTCATCCTGGGTCATAGAATCTACAGGCTGAAGGATTTTGTTTCTTTGGGATGTGCCACATGGGTACCCACAGGTGATCCACTGAGCATGGTAGATCCTTCCACATGAACTAAAAAAAACCCTGTCCGGCTGGCTCAGGCCAAGGTCATTGCTGCCGGCCCTATAAAGAACCTAGTCCACCATTTTGCTTTTACTGACAGTCCACCCAGGGATTCTGGGACATCATAAGGAGAGCATGAAGATGATGCTTGTCCCTGGCATCTGATGGAATACTTTGCTGACAGTAAACAGCATGGCAAAGGTGGCACCTTTGGAGAACCAGGCATTTCTGGGTCTGAGCATTCACTGACAAAGCGGACATTAGCCCTTGTTAGAGAACTCGCCTCACACTGCCAAGCCACAAAGCCTCCACTTGGTTGGTGCTCCCAGCATGGCAGGTGCTCCACAAACCGCCACAGGTCCTTGCCCGGGTGGCGTATACAGAAAAGCAAAGCAAAAGGACTCCATTTGACGAAGGAGAGGCCAAGTTGAGGATGAGAGGGGCTTATCCAGGAGAACGCGCAAGAAATGGGAAGGCCTTTGTTGTCTAAGGAGGACTTTGTGGAACTGGGCTCGAAGAGGATGTGGAAAACGACAGAGCAACCATATGGAAATCCCAAAAGAGAAACACAATCACAATAATGGGAGAGTAGGGAAAAAAATCTGGCAGCCTTGCCTCCGTTTTATAGGGATTTAAGAAGAGGCTTCTTGGGGATCTGTTCCTGTGAAGAAAAATTCTTGGGCTGATTGGGAGGGATCGGAGGAGAAACATCCCCTTGCTTCTGTGGGCTACAGGACTAGAAAGCCATGCATGCACAGTATCCTTTGGGATGCATGCAAGGCTTTGAGAGGCACCTGCTTTTCATGCCGCACATACAGGAAATCCATGCAAGAGGGAGACAGAATGGACTATTGGCAGAAAGAAATCCATAGATGATTCTGGTGGCACATCTTGGGAAATGGGCCCAAGTCACATTGGGATACATGCAAGCTTTTTCAGTTTATTTTGTGCATTTGGTGAAATCCAACCCTGTTTGCATTACAGAACTGAGGGAGCAGGTCTCCGAATTGCAAGGAGAGGCTTTTGTGGGACAGACTTATGTAATCTGCAACCACACCAGCAATCCTGAGGGACTTTGTGTGGATGAGGGACTTTGTGTGGAAACAAACCAGAAGTGGTAGTGTGAGCTGGCCACAGCCAAGCCCCCTAGGCAGGACTGGGGGAACCCCCCATTTGGCACCCGCATCAAATATCTGCTATGGACACAGAATTCAGTGTTCTGAGAATTTTAACTCTCACCTTTTCAGAAACGAAGTAGGAGTAGTTTCCGCTTTTTCATTACTGCAAGGATAGGCTTGAAAGTCCTGGATGGAATCTCGGAAGTCCCAAGGTGGGGTTAACTTTCCAGTCGTCAGGGGATAAAGCAGACAAGGGACAGACTGCCATATACATCTTCATGTTTTCATGGCTCTCTGCATTTATACTCTGGCCATATTCATTTCTGTTCTTCTCTGGTTTTTATTTTTCCATGCTCATTTGCATCTTCATGCGCCCTGTCCTCGTGTATATCAGTTGCCCTTAATACTCATCGGTTTCTCTTGCAATTGCAAATGCAACTTGTTTTCTTTACCTTCTGACTGGTCTGTGCTTTTTACACATGTGTCATACCTGCCCTGTGCCAAATAAACCTCTCCCTCATATACAGACTTAAACAACCTGAGTTTTTTCAATACGCTCAGGATTACCATGTGCAAGAGTGTCTGATTTCCCCGAGTACCCAGGTCCTGACCAGCCCCAGCCTCTTGGTACATGGGGGAATGATGTACACAGTGAAGTCAGTAGCCGTGGGGATAGATTGTTGAAAGGTGTTGCTGCGAAGGTTTGGTTTTGCTTTGCTTTGCTTTGCTTTCTCTGAGATACTTTCCTCGGCAGTCACCTGTAGTTCATCTCTGTTCTTTGGAAATATTCCTTACCTTTTTTCCTTTCTGCCTTATTTTTTTTTCTGCGTCATTTTAATATTATTATAAAAAATAGCAGTGTGGTGTGGTGGTTACAGTGTTGGACTGAGGACCTGACCACTGCACTGGGGCTGACTTCGGGCTAATCACTGCCTCTCAGCCTAACCTACCTCACAGGGTTGTTGTTGTTGTTGTTGTAAGGATAGCGTGGAGGGAGAGGACCATATTGCGTTCCTTGCAAAAGGCAAAAAAGCAGAATACAATTGCAATATGATGATGATCAGAAAAAGCACAAAAGAAAGGGTGGTGTTGATATTAAGGACAAGTTTTTGTATGTTTTTATTTCCTACCTTGTTCCAGTCTCTTCTGTCCTGTCAGTGATTACATTGCAAGCCTTTGCCTTATTTTCAGCTTCTGTGAAGTGCTTTGTTTCTTTTAGGCATTATTATAAATAACAAATAACTGTTGTTGACTCCACAAGGAAGCACGCTGTTGCGGAGCGCTGCGCGTAGGGGTGGGGGAGAGTACGACCGATACTAATCTGCCTTGTTGCAGGATGCGTCCAGATGGAGAGCTCCTAGCACCCCTAATTAGAAGGCACGGTGCTCTCGTCCTCACTTTTCTCAGTGGATTTTTAACAGTCAAGAAAAAGATGGAAGAAATAGTGGCAAACATGTGAGGGTTACCAGTAGAAGTTGACAATAAAATTCTGTGCGTAACGCTGGGCGAGAGTCAGAGAAAAACCCCATCTGGAAGCTGTCTTAATGTCTCAGTGCTGTAAATCAGATCGATTCTGAGCATGTACCAAGTGCCTTTCCCTGCTCCACCGAACAAACCACAGCCCCTGTCAAAGCCGCTAGAAATGACCCATGCGGAGCACGACCCCTCCGCAATCACGGGACGCCCGCAGTGAGCGCGTGCTGAAAAACGGGTCGTCCACACAGTGGGTAGGGAAGAATCCAGGGACCCAAACACACGGCACATTCAACAGAGCAGAAACGTGAGTAAGCCCTCGTGCATCACGATCACACTTTCTCCTATTGCCTCCCACACTTTTGGGCTGGGCACCAATAATGTGTCCATATGCAGAAATCACACTTGGAACATCTCCTCTTTCCCAAGAGGCAAAGAATTCTTCCAGATCCAGGCACATTCTCATGCTATAGTTTCAATGTTTTGGTCCAAAAAGCCACACAGGTGTTCATACGTTAGCAAATGTTTGCGCTGCTCTGTCAAGCATCAGCCCTGTGTGCTTACTGTAGAGTAGAACCACTAATGAGGAGATACACCAGATCATGGGATACCAGAAGCCCTCATATGAACACGCGTGACCAAAGAATGCGAAACTGTATTTAGGTGGAGGCTAAAATGAGCCGCAAGAGACCACAAAAAGGGAATGTTTGCATGCAGAAAGGAGAGAGAGAAGACAGGACTTTCGTGTTCCTGGCTATACAAATGAGGACACTACAATAATATTTGGAGGTTTGGTCCTGTCATTAAAATGCCAGCAGGACAAAGTGACGCGAGTGTTTCCATTGTGAGAAAGAGAGGAGCGAAGGGTGTGATACACACGGCTCTTTGTGAGAGCAGGTTTGCGAGGATCAGGCACATGTGAAAGAGGGGTTTAAAGAGATGCATGGCAGGGAGAGGGCGGGAAAGTGGTGCTTCACGCTCATTAAAAGATACAAGGCACAAGTGTGTGAGCTGAAGCATATATTCACATGTGTGTATTTATTTGAGTAGGCATAAAACTAAGTGGGTGATGGCAGATGCACGAGAATAAGGATGGAAGTTACCAAGAATAAGGAAGCCCAAGTGTGCATTGGGGTGATGCCACACAAGTGCCTTCCGCATCGTTTGCGACATGGCAAGCCAAGCCAAGTTGTCTTTGCTACACAACAAGCAAGTTCGCAGAATTATTTCGGCACGCACTGCAACTCGGCAGTATCAACCCATGCCCAGAACCTTTCTGAGGACAGGGGAAAATGTTTCAGGAGATGCATAAGAAGAATCACACGGCCTTTCCGCCCTGTACGGTCTCACCTGTGTTGCAAGTTTGTTAGAAATGGTTGTAATGGCCTGTGTTGTGTATCACGTAATGTGAACGAGAAGCTGGAGAATCTCTCTTCTGTGTGTGTGTGTGTGCAAGGTTCCACACACACAGAAGAGAGATTCCACACTCTTCTCCCTAAATGTACTCTCATGAAATCTCCTCCTTTACTGTCTCAAAAAGTCTTTTCTCAGTCCTGACAAGCCTTCGTTCTCTTCTATCACCCCAACCTGGGAAGCACGGCGTAATCCAGCCCTTGAATCATAATGCACAGCCTAACACAATAAACCTTCAGTCAAACTACATATAATTCTCTCCCAGGATGTGATTTCTACAGGACTGCTCCCCCCCCTCCCCCAATACAGTGGGGATGGAAGACACGCACTCCAGGTCTTTTTCTCAATCTTGAGCTCCGATTAATTAATTGGGGATTATTCTCAGGCCCTGGTTCCGTCCTCACAGTCCCCGATGAGTATCACATTTGACCCGTAAGCATGCACCGAAAGGGTAAAGAAAATTCCCATTTCCTTTCCTGCTCTTTAACAGCCCTGGTTGCAAGTATGGAAGGATGATTAATATGTGTTAAAGAGTTACTAATCCATGTTAAGGGATCTGGAGGACACCCTTCTATAAGGGGAATTTGAGAAACATGAGGTGCTTGTGGGGTGGACCTTCCACCGAACAATGCCGCTCCTCAATGAACTACCGAGAAAGGCAAAGATGGGGACAGTGGGCAGAAAGGGAGCGGGGGAAAGGAACAGGGGACACTGGAATTTGCAGTGAGATATTATTTTGGAGGGATAAGACTGAAGCAGAGATGATAAATAGGATTAATATGATGGGGCGGGGGGAACCAGCCCCCAAGCTGCAGCATCCCTTTCCCATCCCCCAGTGGTTGCGCTTTGTGGGGGGGGCATCCGTCAGCCCAAGCGCCTGACAATGAAAATGGTTTCGAGCCACGGCTGCCGATCGATACGGTACAGGGGGAGAGAGGGGGGCTGCCAGCGACGAAGGGGCCAGGCCTCTCGCTCACTCGCTGGCTCTCGCCCTCCCCCCCACCCTTTCCACCCGACGATTTCTCCCTTCTCCTCGCTTCAGACGCATTTCATTTTCTTTCCTATTCCATTCCCTGGTTTCTGCGTTGCAGCAGACTTTGGGGGGGTGCAATGGGGGGGTAGGTGATATCCCCACCCTGTCTAGTCTCTCTTTCTCTCTGTCACAATTTCGCAGTTCTCAGCATGCCTTGCCAAAGCTATAATAGTAATAATAATTTTTTTAAAGCAATAACAGCAACAAAACCTGGGGGAACAGCTGGACTTCTTTCCTCTCCCCCCCCGCGCCTCACCCCATTAAATTAAAACCCAGAGTCAAGAGCCGAGAGATCGCCAAACCCTCCTCTCCAGCCGCCAGGAGCCATTTACAAAGAGGTGGGTGCCACCACCCTGGAGAGCATCGGCTGGGGGGCCAAGGTCACATGAACACAATGCCCCAGAAGCCCCAAATCCCGTCTCCGCCTGACCAACTCCAGGGCATCCCCACAAACGTGCATTGGGTGCCACGCGTCTAGTCTTGCCCCTTTTGCTCTTCTGGCGTTGGGGGCCACCTTCCCAAAGCCACAAGTTGACGGCCCGGCTCCGCAGTGCACCGCGGCCAAGGACCAGCTGTGTGGGGCGTTCCTCTTCCGGCAGGCCATGCTGGGAAACTGGGGGAAAAGAAGGGGAAGAGCCCAGTGGTACTCTCTTGGCAGACTGGGGCACCTCTGCCCTTACCCAGTTTTTAACACCTGGGTACCACTTTAGTGCACAGTTGGGGTTTAATTCAGAATTCTATCTTGCCTTGGGGGAAGAAGGGGTTCCCTCTGGATTTCAAAGCTTAGGAACCAAAATATCTCAACGACGACACGCGAGGTTGTTTAACTCACCTCTGAGGAGCAGAATGGGTTGTTGGGAATAATACAAATCAAAAGGGGGGGCGGGGGGGACACACACACAGAGCCAAATCCTTGTCTGAGATGAAAAATGCCCAAGCCAAGTCTGTTTCACAGCCCTGCCCTGCGCGCACACTCCTGTCCACAAATCCACCTTCCCAACTACCTGTTCCCGCCCCATCTACTTTTTCTCATCTTTCCATCTCCCTCTCTCTCTATCTTTCCAGTTCCACATCATGCCTCCAATTTTGTCCAAAGCTTTTCGCCATCCTCTCAACGGGGCACCCTCACAACACGACAACCAGTCTGCCTTCTCCAACCAGGGCAGGGACAGCAATGGCAGAAGATCTGGTGGCCTTTTCGCCCCATGGAACCCTCTTCAGGAGCTGCATTGGGCCAGGGAGGAAGCCCCCCCTCGCACAATCCTCCTCCTCCTCTTCCTCCTTCTCCTCCTCATCATCATGTTTTCTGCTGAAATTCAGTAACAAAGTATTCCATGACGCCCAGAGCACCAAAAAGCAAAAATGCAGGTTCTTTGCAGGTGAAAATTTCCTGTTCGGCCACTCTACAGAACATTAAAAGGCATCGCCTTAGCCCGCTACTGAGTCAGTGCATTCTGGGTCATGTGCTCCTCCTCACAACAACCTTGTATGGCAGACTTGCCAGAGCCATGCCGTGAAGTTCCGTGGCTACGTGAGCATCCGAGTAGGAGTTTCCCACATCCAAAACCACCACGACACTCCACAGAAGAATGACGACTCGATCCTGAGCAGCACCCAGCACCCACAACAGCGACAGTCACCAAATGCATGCGCTGCCACACGCACTGTGCCCCCTTCTGTTTCACCTGCCCTTGCTCTCTCCTGGACATTAATGCTGGGCTCCAACTGGAAGATGTGATCCTCCCCGTTGTCTTTCGTGGGCTCCTGTCCTGCCTTCGGCAGCGACCCATGACATGCTCTGGGAGAAGCAGCTCTTCTCTCCGTTTCACTCCCGTTTTGTAAAACCGGCATAGCAGCAATTCACCCCACAGGGGTGTCGTGGAGATAATGAACAAGGGAAGTACTTTGCAATCTATCCATCCCATCTTCTACAGTATTTCTACACCACTCCACATCCAAACAGATTCCAGAGAGCTGAAGAGTATGATTTCCACTAATCTTTCTTCCACCTGCTCAGCTTCCTTTTTTGGCCCCGAGATAAAATGCAGCAGTTAATGGAAGATGGAAACTTCAGAGTGACCGAGGAGGGTGGCCCCCCACAGCTCAGCCTTCCAGGGCTGACTCAAAGCATTTCGGTACTCGAGGTGGGACATCCAGATGCCACTACACACACACACACACACAGCTGGGCATGGCTGAACTTTCCCGCACAGACCCATTGAACTGAATGGGAACTGCCCCCGAGTTCAGGCTGGACATCAGGAAAAGCTTCCTCACAGTCAGAGCAACATGACAGTGGAACCAGCTGCCTGGAGATGCTCAGAAAGAACCTGCACAGCCATCTGAGTGGGATGGTATAATTTGGTGTCTTGCAACAGCAGGGGGCTAGACCTGATGACCTTCATGGCCCCTTCCAACTCTACTATTCTATGATTCTCTGCCCCTGTTTCTGCTGGACGTACATGGGGGGACCCCCCCCACAGGAAATGGTGGTCGAATTTCTCCATCTTCCACTCTGCCACCGTTAATGGCACCCCAAATCTTCTGCCAGAGGCAGCTGCTTATAAAGGTTCCGTTGCAACCCCAACCTCCCGCTTTCTCCCCTTTCTATGACCCTGTCCCCGGTCTCATGCGTAGGCGCTCGTGCCCCCCCTCCGCCCCCCAAGTGCTGCAGGAGGCAGGTGGCCTGCACAGAAATGATTTGTGGTTGAACCAATTTGCGAGGACGCTCCGATCTGAAGGGTGGGTGGGTTACATGATGCAAGAAAGCAACAGCTCCAAGGGGGCTGGTCAGCCCACCTGTGAGCACTTCTGCCTTACAATCCGGGGAAGATTTGCAGTCTGCACAAAGACAGGGGTCTGAAAATGATTCACCAAGGCGCTGGGCTGCACAAGCGACTGGGCCTCATGCTTCCCCCCTCACACAATTTGCCCAATTGCCAGACCTGTCCGTCAGGCCCGCGTCGGCTGCTAGGAGCCATGCTGTGAGGTGGGGACGCGGCAACCTCAGGGGGTCGGGAGTAGGGTCGGGGGGGTCATGGCAACATCCCCTTCTGCAACAAAGGGGGTAGTTGCAACTCACCCCCACCCCACCCTGCCAGAAGAGGGCGATTCCTGATGTCTCTCCGTTGGGTGAAGGGGGCAGGGAAGGGCAGCACACTGCTGCTCTAACCACTAGGAAACCAGTCTTTTCCTTCCAGAAACTACCTAGAATAAACTCTGCCCCGTGTCACACAGAGCCTCTGGCTATAACAGCCTCACAGAAACGAGGAAAACACAGGTTTATAGGTGATGCCGCAGAAAAGCAAAGCCGCACCGCTGACTAGGAGAGGAGGAATAGTCTTCTGAGCTTGCATCCAAGGCTGCCATTTTTGTTCTGGGTGCTGCTCCCATTTCTCTGATCGCTGACACCGAGCATTTGAAACCCTGCCTAACACTTATTCCCACACTGAGCACAGCCTTACGGGCTGAACGCCTCCGCCTGCTACTAAAGGCACAGGAAGAAAACAACGGCAAGCCTACTGAGGCACCGTTCCCTCTCAGTGAGCCAGCCGCCCCCCAACGTGGGTCCATGAGCGAAGCCCACCCCCCGAATTTGGCACAACCGGCTCCCTGGAATTCTTATGTTCCCTCTGCAGAGACCCCGTTAAGCCCTGGACCTGCTCCTGACGAGGCTTGGGGAGAACAGGGGGGCCCAGAAGCTGAGCGTTCAGGAAGGGGATTATGTTACCCCCGACCCCTACCCCACCCCACCCCACCCCCTCTCCTATCAGTCCTCTTTCTGAGGCTGGCACGGTAGCAGCACCCGCTCCTCTCCCGCTGACGGCCATTCTCGTCGATGCAGCACAGGCTCTAAGTTGCCAGTAATTAAAACCTTGTTAAACTTCATTAAGCAGCTCCACTTCCGACCTCATTAAATGATGATGAGGAGAGAGGGAGCACGTCCGTGTGTGGTGGGCGGAGGGCGGGGAGAGAAAGCATAAAACGTGATCGCGCGCTAAATCTCAGCTCCATCTCAGTTCACTTCTCTCCAAACGTTCTTTCTCTCTCCCTCTTGTTCCTCTCTTAATGCAGGAGCTCGGAACCCACAAGAAATAACCTCATTGTGTAATGGAAATAGGATTAACTGAGGTGGTGGACAAGCTTCGCACAAGAATGTAGAATCGTTTATAATAATATGCTGCAGTCTAGAACAGGCATGGACAGACTTCCGGAGTGCAGTATTTACTGGAGCCCTGAGGTCATCCAACCGCAGCCAGGTACAAAGAAGTGGCCCAGAGAGCAAAGCTAATAAATTACCTACAGCCGCTTACACTAGGATGAAATGTATCTATAAGTACACATTTACATCGGAGTTGCCAAAGTTCAGAGATGTGAACAGCCCAATCTTGAAGAAGGTGTGCGGCCCTTTCTTATTGTACCTATTACGAGACAGTGGGGGGCGGAAGCCCGAGCAGCTCCACCAGGAGATCCATTTCAATCTACCTCCTGACTCCACCCAATTTAGAATATCTCCACAGAAAATTTTCTGAACCCTGCAATTCTGCATCAACCTGGAGACTTCCAAATATGTCAGACTGCGACTCCTGCCTTCCATGATCCTATCTCTATTCCAGCTGGAGATGATAGAAACTGCAGAGATGAACGAGATTTGACAGCCGCAGATAAAAACTAGACCTGGCTCTCCCATCCCCAACAGTAAGAGCCCCCAAATGTGCCAGCCCTAAGACCTGAAGCACAGAACCTTCTGATATTACAGAAGTCCAGATTCTAAACTAGGGATGGACAACCGCTGACCTGGGAGCTGATCTGGCCCATGAAGCCCACTAATATTATTTCTAACACTTGTATACCATCCCATAGCTCAGAGGGCTCTCCTGGCAGTTTACAATAAAATGCAGTCAGATCAATAGTACATTAATAAACCAAATAATAAAACAATAAGTTGCTATAATAACGGGCCTCGACCCCATCAAAGGGTCTAGCGCCTGAACCCGCATCGATCCGGCACTGAACCAGTGCCAAATGGGCGATGCCCTTTGGTACCACCCTTCGGCATCGCCCAAGGGCGCTGGGGAAGCACTGCTCTCCACGGATAGGTGGGCCGGGCCGGGCTCAGCTCTCTGGCTCCCACGCCTCCTCCCTCTCTCTCACCACGCAAGGCCGTGCTGTAAGGCAGTAGGGGGGAAGAGCAAAGGGGACAAGGACGGTCCAGGAGAACAGGTGCGGCAGTGGGTCCAGGCAGGCTCTGCGTGCTGCCCATGTTGCCTACACAAAACATTGGCAGTCCTTTAGATACCACTGCACACTTTCTGCACAACAGACTTGTAGATCTAAGCCCTTTGAAATCCGTCTTTGCAAGGTTTTAAGCCTTTTGTTCAAAGAACTGTACCATAACCTACGGCTGCAGCCACGAAACCTCTGTGACACCAATGTCAACATGATGGTGGCACCTTCTAGGGACATGGGAGGCTGCCCTGCACAGAGTCAGACCTACTAGCATTGGTCCATCTGGCCCTGTATTATTGACACTGACTGGCAGCAGCTATTTAGGGTCTCAGGAAGGGTTTTTCCAGCCCTAACTTGCAATGTCAGATGGCACATGGGACCATTCTTACGTGAGGCAGCAGCTCTACCACTAAGTCACAAATGCTCGACCCATCCACCATGTGCCTGCCTTTTCCCCAAAGGAGAGCCAGCTAAGTTGCATGAGCCCTCACAGATAAATTAGGTGCAGAAATAGTGGCCGGCCCGAGCTGGGCCGGTGTGACTCGTGGATGGGCAGAGATCTGAACCGAAGCACATGCTCTGCACCACTTTTTCTACACACTCCTTTCCCTGATCTTTAAAGTATGTCACAACCCAGTATGTCAGAGAGCCAGGCATCACCTGTAGCATAAATACATAAAACAGCGGTCCAGGTGAGCCCCATAGCTTTGCGATGCTTTAGACTGAAATTCCAGGCACATTTAACTTGGATACCTGTGAAATGAAACCAGCAGGACTTACTTCAAAGGGGAAGAGACTAAAACTGAATTGTGTGTTTGTTTTTTTTCTACTGTCTAGGCCACACAAGTCATTCTGTGCTTCCACCATTTCTGCATTTAACTTTGCCATTTAATTGCGTATTTGAGGTAATCTTGTCGCGCTTCTGCAGCTCCAGACATTAAGCTTCAGTTGCATTCACACTTCAGGGAAACAAAGCCTTTTATGAGGGGTGGGGATGCAGTAACGTTTTGACTATGAGCGCGGTTCTTTACCTCCGCACTTCAGCCACAAACCTTCCTGCTCACATGCGAGCTGAGCACTCCAGCCAAGTATACTTCCTGCCCAGATTGTGAGTATTTGGTTGCTGGTCTTTCACTTTCACCACACGCACACAGCCTTCTTCCTCATGAACTTGCCAGAAGATTTTCTTTGAACGCTCTGTTCTGCTTACTCGCAACAGAACCTCAGCTACGGCGGTTTTCTGTTTGTGGAATGCCCGCAGAGATATTATGTAAAGAAATTAAGAGAGTTCTCTTTGCTTGGACTTCTGATGACTAATATTCTTCTTTGCTGTCAAATATCTGGCTTTAATTGAGCATTTATGGGAGTTTACAGTAGATTGTTTTAATTTTTGAAAGCTGCCTTTAAGGGCTGGTGATTATAGGAAGGCCCAGGACATGTTTTAAATGCACGACCAAATAAATCTTTGCCATTTCAGTCTATGACACCAAGTCGTGGTCTCTCTTCCACCTGCTTGTATATTCCTCCACTGTAGCTGCTGAGAGGTTTGTCCTTCTCCTCCGTAATTCCTGCTGCTCCTTCTGTCCATCACTCCCTCAGTTGCTCCATCTGGCTTCCTGCACCCCAATTTGTCTCAAAATGCACAGGAGTGTCCCCTAAGAGGCTTTGCAGCAACGTTGGGATGTGGTGCAAGATTGTTGTCTCCCTTGACAAATGCATGCCACGACAATAGGAAAATTGTGGGTAAGTGGGGGGGGTGGCCATTTTTATGTTCCCAGAAGCTAACGAGGAAGTATGGGGGATGAGAAATGAACTAAAGTGGTAGGAGGCCTTTGCAGAGAACAACTAGTGGACACACCAAAACTTAAACACTCCTCGTGCACAAATTTATCCTTGCAAATGTCACCTTCCCCTGCATAAGAGCCTTTCTACACAAGGAGAATCTTGCACACTTGCGTTCTTCACCCATGATAGTGTGCTTTACACATCTTCCTCTTCCAGGGCCTGTCCTATTCTTTGTAGCCATTCTAGCTTGCTTTTCCCCCTTTTTCCATAGTGAAAAACTGGATATTCCTGAACAAAGACATTAAACCCAAGAGTATTTACATAGGCCCTCTATACAACATTGCCACCTAGTGGTTGTGTAAGGGACCCTATACAAAGGCAGAGGAAGAAAACCCCTGGAAAAACACATGTATAAAGGAGCCAATCTGAATCCCACAAAGAATACCGAAGCAGAAGCCTTAATAAAGTAGCTGGTGGAAAGCCGCATATGGAAAAGCCCAGTGTTGTAAGATGAACACGACTTTGATACGTTTCGTTCATAATGTGTAATTCTGCCCAAAGGCTACAATGTTATATGCACTTATTTTTCATTGGAGTGATTGATTTATTTATATCCTGCATTTTCCTACAAAGTGGCTTATATCATTCCCTTCCTCCTGCTCTCCATCTTATCCCACAACAACAACCCTGTGAGGTAGGCTGGGCTGAGAGTCTGAGACTAGCCCACAGTCACCCCGTTGGCTCCATGGCTGAGCGGGGACTCGAACCCGGATCGCCTGAGTCCCAGTCCTGCACTCTTAACCACGACACCACGATGCAACTTACTTACATTCCACTATACACCACAGGCTTGGCCCTGTGTATACACATGCAAAGATAGGCTGAAGGTTACACAGGCCATCCAGAACAGAAAAGCTGACCCTCTTCACTTACCTGCAGAGTGGGCCATTATCCTAAGTGCATCATTTACACTACCGCACGCCTCCTGACAGGCTGTACACGCTGAGTTCTCCCAAGCACTTCCGTCCCCATTTGGTCACAGCGCTGAGATGCTGGGCAACTTGGTATGATGGAAAATTATATTCACTCAGCATTTATGTGGGACTTTTAACAAGCAGAGCACTTAGCCATCTTCATTTTGTCCGTGCTGATAATTCAGTGCAAGGGATGGCTCATTATGGCTCACCTGGTATTTATTTATTTATTTGATTGGATTTTTATCCTGCCACATTAGCCAATAAGGCTGCCTGGGTGGGTTACAAGGTTAAAGATTACAGATGCACAGCTGAAGGGGCCCCTGGGTATGATATGAGGATGAGGATGGAAGACACCTTCTCTGACTCCAAGCTTCTTGGAGGAATAACAGTGGTCAGAAGTAGAGTGTTTTCAGAAATACAATCAGCCTCATTGGCAGAATTTTAGCAGCGGGTTGTAAGGGAGGTCCAGACAAGAACGTCATATTCCAGGTCTAACCTTCCTATTGTTTTCCAGCACTTCTTACATCTTTTCGCTTACCGAAAAAAAAAATTAAGGAGGAAAAGAGAATAACCACACATTGCCCCTTCTGGCCTCACCCGAAGACTAGGGGCTGGTGGGGTCTAACGCACTCTGCCTCCCAGGTAGAACATCGTAACAAAAAGGACACCAACCTGGCCCCATATATTGGTCAGAGAAGGAAAAGCTGCAGGGAGATTTCTTTCTTCTTCCCCGAGAGAAAGATCACTAATTTAAAGTGAAATCTATCTGCTTCCATCCATCAGCTGAAGAAAGTGCTGCAGTGCTTGCTTTCCTCTTCCCTCCCCATCCCTTTTTCCTTTCCTGCCACGCTTATTAGATTATGAGTCTGTGGGCAGAGATACACACAAGCACTTTATAAGTGTTACATCATAAAAGTAATAACAGCGTGAGCAAGGAACACAGGACAGAATGGATCTGCACATATAGGGGTAGACCTGATTCTTGAGGGCTAGGGCCTTTGGAAACAGCGGTCGAATTAAGCTTTTCTCTGGTTGCATCCCAGGCTTCCCACACCCACCCACCTTGTTTTTTCCAGTAGATCTGCCCTTTAATCCAATGGGGCAAATAAAGTGCTATCCCAGGGAAGAGTTTTATATTGAGGGCAAAAACTGTACATCCACACCAGGCTGAAGGTGGCCCAGCACATGGACAGAGTTCCTACATCTTCAGTGAATCTTCATACCGGAAAGTCCTCCCTCCAGACACACACATCACACCCCACAACAGCAGGAATTTTGCTAGCAACAAACAGAATTATACCATCCCTAAAATCTAAACAGAGACATTTTGAAAATTATAAACTATGTCTCTTAACAGCTCTGTTTGACAAAGCAATCTATTCTCCTCCATACAGACCCTCATCTCTACAGCAGTGATCTGCAAATCCTGCAGGAAAAATTCTGTTACCAATTCTTTCTTTCAAGCCCAAGTCATGGATTTTCACAGAAAAGCTTCCTCTTGTTTCTACTGTTTCCACATGCATATGCGCATCTTTGTCTTCCCACTTTGATTAAAGCCTGTGTGTTTCTGCACATGTTTTGCGGGCACAGTGCACTGTGAGCTTTGCACTGCTGGAGCTCTCTGTCCTTTGTGCACATGGATATAACATGACCCGGTGAGGATGCAAACCAGTAGCATGCCTTCATGTTGCTGGCGTCAACACGCAAAGGTACCGGCTGAGCTGGTGGCAGATCAGATGCAAGCTAAAAATCACCATTTCCATTCCCAGCCCCCTGAATGTACAGCCAGCCCACAACTCACACACACATGACCGAACTCCACCATGAAAAACCAACTGTTGCTCTGCAAGCATTCCGGCAAAGCCCTTTGAACTTCCAAGGTGGCATTCCTGTGGCAAGGGGCACCCACCAGCGGACAGATCCACCTCCATGCCTAGTCCAAGAGACCCAGCCCCTGCATATGGCCCCTCCACCACCATGCTCAGGGAGGCGGCCCATCAGTCCGTGCTAGCCCACAAGAACGGTAGCACAAAACCAATACAAGCTAACTCACAACAGTCCATAATTCTGCTGCCATGGAGCCTCACAGTCCCATTGCTCTGGAGCACTGGGGCTTATTCCCACCATCGCAGCCTGTATTCCTTTGCTGCTGTTCCCTTTTAAATCCACCGACCGGAGACCCAAACGCGCAAACCAGCTGCCTGGGAGCGAACACAATGGAATGCATTGCGCTGCCGTCAAGTCCAACACGGCATCATGCATGGGTGCTGGCAACCTGTGCTTGCCATGAACAATTCACGCCATTTGCATGGCTCATGCACCCCAAGACACATCTGCAAACGTTTGTGAGCCGTGAGCCAATGATCCGTAACAATCGCCCTCACGATAAAAGCTTGTTGCAAAGTCCTGTCGGACTCTGGCATGACCAAAAATCCAGGATGAAGCTATGAAGAGCAGAATCAGGCTCAGTTCTGCATGGATACGGCCCACAGGGTTCTGTGAGACGGATTACACGGGCTGCCGTTCACTCCTATGGCAAAAAGCAAAGCACTACATTGGGGGGTGATTTTGAGCCCTTCCTTGCAAGACAGGCCAGTATTCTGTCCCACAATGTATGTTTTTAGTAGCACGGAGAGAATTCGTGAAGCTGATAGGCAAGTGTCCCGTCTAACGGCCGCTCTTCAAATTAGTACAGCAGCCATTTTGCCAGCACAAGTAGAACTGACCTCCCCTGAGTCCAGCAGGAAGCAGAACCAGAAAGAACAAGAAAATGGAAGAGAAGGTTAGGAGAACGATTTGGAGACTTAAAACCCCCATGCTTTGCTGAAGGGGGATTCATCAAACAGGGGAGAGAGCAGCAGAGATTGGGACAGGGCGGTTGGACAGGAAGCACAGGGAAGATCGGGGTTCCTGCTGGGAAAAGCACGTGGCTGGCAATTCCTGGCAGCGTGGAAGACCCCGGGCAGAGGAAGACTTGGGGGCAGGCAAACACCGGCCGCTGTCTGTCCTTGAAGGAACCACCACTCTGACGACTCTTACATAAAAGCAATCAGTTCACTGCGGTTTCCTTCTCACTCGGCCAACTTTCGCATCTCTGATGCCAGATTTCAACGGTAAGGCATATGCTGTGGCTTGGTTTAGGGCTTCTCTGTGTGTTTTCAGTGCAGGGCAAGCCACCCTTAACCAGAAGGGTCCCTGGAAGCCTTTATGTCTAGCAACTTGATAGTAAGGGAGGAAAAGGAACTGAATCGAGGGGGAGGGAGCCTGTAAAGGAGAGAGGTGGCTTGAGAGGAGACAACGCAGGAGACAGGAAGGCGATAAAGGCAGCTGGAGTCCAGGGGTCACAGGAGCTCTTTGGGCAAGGACAAGGCTTGGGTGAGAAGGGAAGCAGGAGGGACAGGGAAGAGGAAAGGCAGGAGCAAGAAGGAAGTTGGATGGAGTCGCATGGGAAGCACAGCCGAGGGGCAAGGCTGCTGGGCTGTGCAGCGGATGGGAGGTGCGCATGTGCATGTTGCGGGGACAGGTGTAGCTCATCCGCCACTGGCCTAAACCCGGGGGCAACCTAATTTTTGGGACACTGGGGCCCGCTGTGCATGCGTGATGGCGGCGAGGTGCCATGACCTCACACAGGGACTGCCTCCCTCCGGAAGGAAGAGACAAAACGGGATACCAGCGGAGGAAGGTGGACGGGGAGCCAGAAGCAGCAGGGAAAGAGGCAGGCAGAGGCTAAGGGTCGGGAGAGCGAGAGCGGAGAGCTCTCTGCAAGAGAAGGCTTCCCACCCTGCCCTCGTCCCCCCCATGCGCACGCATGCACGCACGCGCGCACAAACACACGCAGCATGCTCGAGCCCCAGCGCTGCCCCCCCACCACCGATGGCCAGTCCCTTGGGAAGCTGCCCTCCTCCTCCCCCCAGTCCTGCTGACCCTGGCGCGTGGCTGTGCCCGGAGGCTCGGCTGGAACAAAGGGCCCAGAGCTCGGCCAATCAGGGTGTGCCGCTCTCCTGCCGCTGACCTTTTTATGATTATTATTTAAGGGAAAAAGCAGAGGCGAGGGGAGGGAGGGGAGGGGAGGAGGCAGCAACGGGAGGCGGAGGGGGGGCGCGGAACCGCTTTGCAAAGCGGAGCCATAGCCGGCCTTCCTGCAGCCACTGGATGGAAATGCCACCCCGCGTTCCAATTGTCTCCCGGCCCTCGCCAGGCTTCGCAGGAGCCCCTATTGTCTGGGTTCAGCTAAGGCAGGGACCCCTCCGTGCCTGCCTCGCCCGGAAGAACCCATTCCCCACCATCTGGGCACACAGGCGCACCGCTCCAGAGGCGTGGGAGACGGAGCGTGTGCTTGCCCCCACGCCCTGGCAGAGGAAAGCAGCCCTCCGGCCCAAGCCCATGGCCAGCATCTGCCCGGATGCGAAATCGCCACCATGGCGTGTGGCATTCGTGGCAGCTGTCCATCTCAGCCAACGACCCATCTCCGAGCCATGTGCTCCGATGGTAGGCATGTAAGGAAGGGCCCACCTCAGCGATTCTTGCCCAGGAACCGGAGGTGATGGGCACAGGGGCAGGATATAGCCAAGGCGTGCCTTTCTCAGTATACACTGAGCCACCTCTGCACCTTTTGTACTTCCGAGCCTCCTCTGCGTATTTCCCTAATCCTTCCTCTTCTAGCCCGGTTATCTGGTGGCAGCCATTCATACTTCTCCACCCTGCCAACACTCACCGTGAAGACATGTGCAAGGATCTAGCACTAATAACGGCACACGGATGCACATAAAACAGACTTATGCACAAGGACAATGCACACAAGAGCCCGCAGAAAGTGGGTAGGTGAATCCTAAGTTCCAAGCCAAAGCAGACTTCTTGACCAAGTTACATGCAAACATAATTGGGAAGGAGACATAATGAATTTCCAGTCTTCTTAATGCTTCTGGTCAACCCAAGAGCTGGCAAGATATCCCTGGTTTGATTTAATGGATCTAAAGTTAGTATCACTGCATTCACACAAAGCATATTCGCCCTCCAGATCTAGAACGTTTCATCATGGCGTCCACCACATGAAAATGGCTGCATGCATTGAACATGACTGCCATACCTTGAACAAACCATTGTCCATCTGTTCTGGTGCGCAAATTTTATATAGGAGATGGAAATAATAGCAACCTTTTATACTTGGCATTAGGTGGAGAGGGCACACACTTTGCAAATGCTACATTATAAAAATAAATTTTAGTTCAAAATAATGTGCATTCAAGGAATTTTTCCTTTTTTAAAGTTTGTCCTTCAAATTCAAAGGTTTCACATTCATGGAAGGCTTAGCCTGCTATTAGCAAATGTACTACTTGCCTGTGTCAACTGGGTATACAAGAATTCAAGATATAACTTGCGCTCCGATTTTTTAACAGGTGCCTACTTTGATTTTTATCAGCCCTCAAAGCAAACTAGATGAGCAAAACACAAACGCAGCACAATCCAAATCAAAGTTTAGCCAAGTGAAAGATTCAGAGCTGAAGTTCTCCATGGGTTTGAATTCAGTTCCCAACAGCCATAAATATGAATGGATGCCCAAGCCTGCAATTGTGAATCTAAGACGCACGGTGGACCCTGTTGGGGGGAGCAGGGTGATGGGGTGGGGGAAGGGAATCGTATCTCAGAGCCTCTGCAAATTTTGCCTTCCTGAAATGTGTATAGGAATGTTAATAGACCAAGCCAGCCTTCCTCCTTCCTAAATTCTCTCGCATCTTTTTTTGGCCATCCAATGTTGCCTCCTGCTTGAAGATTAGTTGTGCCTTACTCAAAGTCTCCTTGCCTTACTCTGTCATTAAGCCTGGCCTAATAAAGGTACCATCTACATCACCATGGATCTTTACAGTTTCAAATCCCAGCACCAAAAAACCAGATACAATATATTAAGGGCATCTTTTTAAGGAGCTGTTTTGCCTAAAAACATTTTAATGCTTTCATGGAAAATAGAGACTTATATAAAACATTCCATCCAACACAGATTTTTCATCAGAGTTAGACATGGAAAAAGCAAAACAATAGGAAAGCTAGTTTGGTATAACATGCAAAAGATGGATATGGTGTTTTCAGCGGACCACAAGGAGCTCATGGAGATGCAGCCTTGTGTAGGGATACAAATGTCAAGCCCCTGGAAAAACATATCCACACATTTTAACACGGGCAGGCACGGCGTAAGAAATCCACACCCACAAGATGCCTATCCAGTCATCTGGGCCTCTGCCTCTTACAGGATGAGGCCCAGGAAAACACCTATTGCACAGTGGATCCGAACAGACAGAATTATTGTATTTATTTAGAACATTTTTCCCACCCAACAGTCAAAGTTCTCTTGTGGCTCCCTGCTAGAATTAGATTTTTTTAAACCTATGCAAACTAGAGTGACCCTTAGTGCAAATACTCCACCACAGATGCGACACACCAGTGCATGGACCACAGCCTGCCCAGGCTCTGACAGCATATCCACAACTTGGGTGCAAAACCTGTCTGGTTTTGTGACACCCCATTTCCAGATCTGGATGCAAAGACAGCAAGGACATATACACACATCCACACACTCCCTGTCTCTCTTACACACGTACACCCCACAGACACATACACACTCAGTTCCCTGGCCAGAGAGAGAGAGAGGGAGAGAGAACATGCGGGGGTGGAGGTGGGGGCAGTTACTACAGGCTGGAAAATCGATTTCTGCCTCTGAACAAGCTTCGCTTCCCAGATCTCCGGGTTCATTAGCACGGACTGGGCTTGACACCAATACAATTTCCACACCGTGCGGCTGCTGCAGAGTCAGGGGGAGGGGTGCCCACATAGGGCCAGCTCTGCAAAGCCGTTCCCCTGAACCCTCACCCTGCCAGCTATGGAATGTGTCCCGAGGAAATTCAGAAATCAGCTCCTGTCCTGGACACAGTCCTTCCGGCCACTCCCGTCCTCACCTTTGCACTTTCCTCCAGGGTTCCTACCTTTCCTAGCTACTAACACCCCTGTGCCCACACTCCCCTCATGCCTTGACCTTCCCCCTTCTGCCTACTCCTACATTTCGGTTGTCAAGCCTCAAGGAATGATGACTCTCATAAAGTCAGAGGGCTGGGGCAGGGGGAGCCTGGAGTCTCTTCCTAACTCCAACAAGAAATGCAGGTGCAGAAATGCAGAATTCCATCTAGCAGCCAGCGATTATCGCTAACTAGTTCATTAATAAAGAAGTAAGCACATCGGCTCCCAGCCAGTTCATGCATCCATTTCCCCAACAGGGCCCTATGCAGCACATCAGCTCATAATATTCAGAGACAGAAGATAAATTTTCCCCAAGGTCACCTAGAAAAGCCCTTCATAAACCTCAGGAACTTCAAAACACCCTCACCCCCTTCTGCTTTCAGCTCTAACCGGTAGACTCCACTGCACTCACTCTTGCCTGAAGTCCCATTCCTTCACATAAGCACATCCTCCCTTCCCCTTTGAGCCCAATGCCCCAGGTAATACAGTTGAAAAGTGCAGTCCTAGAATTTGTATTTAGGATGCACCCGGACATAATGGCTGGGGGAGCAGAATGAAGTGGGGAGCATGACAGAACAAAACAGCTTGACCTACGGAAACAGAAGCACTTTCTATCTTCTCTTGAAAGCAAATAACAACCAGACTGGGAAGCAAATATCTAAAACCTTATGGGGAAGGAGGAAACAATGAGATGTAAAACGAAACCCAGTTCTGGGAGAGAAAATAAGTTCTCTTTGAAAACACAGTCCAGTCCTGTTCTCACAACACATGGCAAGCAAAGAATGTGACCCTTTCAAAATCCCTTAATTTACTTAGAGGCAATCAAAGTGTTGAGTAGATGGAGTGATAATTGAGGAGTGAGGAAAAGAGATTCTAAAATTTAAATCAGAAATTATGGGGATATTTGACATGGCGGGAGCAACCTATTAGAGAGGTTACACCTGGAACTCGAACAGGATTTAGTTGAAGGGCATTTATGAGAACTGGCGAAAATAATCTGAGCAAAAATTAGGAATTCCGGGAAACTGGAAAAGAAGGGCTGCTATTTGGGGGCAACTTCCCAGACTGCAGAAAGATCTCACAGGTGCCTTCTCTCCACCCCCTCCCCTTGTCCCCTAATTCCCGCTGGGCCATAAAAATCCTCCCTTACCCCACGCACCTTTCACATAACCCTAACCGGAACCCCAGCTCTGCACTTCCAATATCCCGAAGCACTTGAAAAAGAAATTGCAGCGGTGGCCGGCGGGGGGGGGGGGGGGGGAGAGACCCTCTAGGAGGAATAACAATCAGAGCTTCATGACTGGGGTGGAAGGCAGCATCCCTCGGCCCCCCCACCCACCCAAAATAAAAGTTCGGGGTCTCCCTCGCCCCCTCCCTGTGCTTTTTCGCCTGTTCGCCCAGGATCCCTCTCCCGGGTCTCCGCTGCCGCGTTTGCCTGCTACCATCCGCCCCCACCGCCCCCCACCCCCTCCGTCTATCGACCGCAGGATGCCGGCGCCGGAGGTTCGATACGGAGCAGTGACACTCCGGATCAATACCGCATGAATAAAAACCCCGCTCGCCGATCTCCGCTTTCTTCCTCTCCCGTTCCCCTTTTTCTCCCCTCCTTTCTCTTCCCCCTATCGGCTGGCTGGCTGGCCGCTCCTCGCCGCAGAGTTGCGCCGCTCTCGCTCGCCAGGCGGGCTCCCTGCCTGCCTGCCTGCCTGCCCGCCTGCCTGGCCCCGCTCGCTCGCTCGCTCGCTCGCTCCGTCCGTCCGTCCGTCCGTCCGTCCTCGCCTCGCCTCTCCTCTCCCCTCTTCTTACCGTTTGCAGAGCGCAGGGCGAGCGGCGACTTGAAGCGCCATCCGTTCTCCGGGCCGGCGGATCTTTGGAACACCAGGGGGACCGGCAATGGGATGAACATGTCGGGGACCTGTGAGTGACACTCCGCATAACCCCACGGAGGGAAAAAAATATAAATATATATATATATATAAAAGGGTGGGTGGGCGAGTGAGTGGAGAGAAAGGGGTGTCGGGGGGGCACACAACACACACGCTGGACAGGTGACGACCGACAATCAAGGAAGGGTTTAGGGGGAGTGGAAATTGGACAGATCTCTCTCTTCTCTCCCCCCCCCCCGCAGCTCTGCTTTCTGCACTTACACACGTGCGTGCATGGGTGTGCGCAGAGACAAGTGTGTGTGTGTGTGTGTGTGCGTGTGTGTGTGTGCGCGCGCGCGTTGCTCGTCACGATAGCCGGACAGTGTGCATCATTTTAAGGCTTTTGCAAAAGGGGGAGGTTGTGTGCATGCAAGTGCGTGTGCGTGCGTGCGTGTGCAACACACCGATCCCCCCCGACAGCGCCTCTATGTGCGTCTTGTCCCCTTTCACTACATCAGTGCCCCCCAGCTCTGTCCGAATTTCTTCTTTCTCCCCACTCCTCGCCTTGCCCCCCCTTGCATCACACACACACACACACACACACAGAGCGCCTCTGCTTCCCACTTTATTGTCTTCTCCGTTATCTCTTTCTCTGCCCCCCCCCCGCGTTCTTCCACCTCCCTCTCTCCTTCCAACCACCCCGCTTTGACAGATGACATCCAAGCAGGCGACCTGCCGTCCCTCGCAATCCCCCCCGCGGGGGGCTCCGCTTCCAACATCTCCCCCCTTTCTTTCTTCACTCTTTGCACAAGTACAGTTCACCCAGACAAAAGCAATTATTCCTTAGGTACAAGCTTAGTGTGGGTGTCGAAACCGGCGGGGAAAAAAGAAAGGGGGTGAATTATTGCCCCCCCAGCAAATAATCTTCCCTTCCCTCCCCGTCTTTTTCAAAAATTAACACACACCTGACACCTTCCACGGCAACCAGTCCGCTTTTCAAGGGCTAAAAATAAACCCTTCATAATGCTTCCCCCACGCCCCCCCTTCACTCAAATTAACGCTCCCCCCCAACCAGGCATTCAGTGATCACAGTCCTTTCCAGGTTTATTATGAGAAGAAAGATTTACACGGATAATCATCGCAAGGCGCTGTAATAATAGAGGGGTGACCTTCCCACCCACCCCCCAAAACAGCTCACGGGATACATAATGAGGCTGGGCACGCTTTTGCAATAACTCCTCGGCTCCACCGACTTCTCGCACCAGGCTCTTCCACTTTCGTTTTTCTGGGGATGCTCCTGTCTGCTTAGGGTTCATGCCCTCATCTCTCTTTTAAAAAGCTACGGATTTGCGGGCTGGGGGGGGGCGGGGGGAGCGACCCTGCGCCGCTCTCCTTCCCTGATCTAGAGATACTACTTTGCCCGCTGGAGCCGGAAAATGTCCCGCTTCTCCCCGCCCCAGGCCCAGTTCGCCCAATGACTGGCTTGGCACATTTTTTAAAAATGCACACGCATTCAAATGCCGCTTCGCCAGAATGTTTTCAGGAGTTGCTCCCCCCGTGGGTCTGCTTGCCACGCTCCCCTCCCTCGCCACCGCACCCCTACCGAGCGTCGACCCACAGGAAGGGCTGAGATCCTGCTCTAATTCCCAACGGGCGGGATGGTGCTGTTCTAAGCACGGAGAACTGACATTATCATTTCAAAGCCAGTGTCTCCAAGTGGCTTGAAGAAGCCCACTTGGTGTGCGCACGCATTTCTTTTGCCTTTGGTCAAAAAGATTGGGCAGGATTTGGAAACAAAGCAGGAGAAACCTACTAAACCTTGTTCACTGGACTGTGGTGGAAAAGCCCTCTTTTAAGCTGACCTGGGGTGAGTGGGAAAGACCATCGACTGCAATCTAGCTGATGCATAATTTTATGCCATCTTCCCCCACCCCGACCCTTCCAGTTTAGTGCTCCTGCGTTGGATCTACCATGGGAGAAACTAGCGTAGATGAGCTGGCTCAGCCAAACTGTCTTGCCCACAGTATAGCAGGGTATTTCTGCTTGTCTTCCCCCACCCCACCCTATTTGCTCCCTGGTTACAGATGGATTCTCCACACACACACCCCTTTATGGTGATCTTACAAGTCCTGGTTCAACTGCATTTCAAACAAGTGGGCCAAACGGAGATCAACAGTAGATGCCATTATCTGTATCCCATTTGAACTCCCTTTTCATGTATCATTTAATTCCCCCCCCCTCATTTTTTTTCTCTCACCACAGCTCTGGAATCATGGAGGGAGAAAAAAGTAGATACAAGACAGGCACAAAGATAGAAATGCAGAGAGAGAGTGGTGTGGAAGACAGACAGACAGACAATATATGAAAGGAAGAGAGCGAGCGAGAGAGAGAAAGGGTTGTGGATGGCCAGAGAAAGGGGATGGAAATGCATTACAAGGCGGCAGAGGGAGAAAGGGCTAGATATGGTGCCATATAGATAGATATCAGATTGATGGAGGGCAATTAGATGCATATGTATGGGGCAGAAGGAGAGAGGAAGGTGGCAAGAGAGGAGGGGAAAGTAAGTGTTGATGGTATAAGAAAAGTACAATTATTTGACTGAGTGTTCAGGTCAGAAATTAACTGCCGCTAGCATTAACGTGGTGTGTTAATATGTTTTCTTTCTCTCTGCCCCACCCCTTCTCTCTCCGTCTGTAGGTCACTAAAAGATGACATGCACAACACACATGCAGTGCCCCAGGTCTGTTCGGTTAGACTCTCCCCAGTATTCTAACAAAGCCATACTGGAGGTGCTGGGTATTCTGGATACTGTTATGAACTCACAATTCTCTTTCTGGAGTAAAGCTGGGAAGGGGGTACATGTGCATGGCATTTCAGCATTTGGTGGAAAAAAGGAAGGTCTGTACGTGTTAATAATAAACCACCATAGGAAAGAGGAGACAAGTTAATCGCAAAGGTGCCCATTCAAAGAAGCAAGGCAGAGAAACCAAATAGGACTTGGTCCGTTTGCACAAGAGCCACTTCAACCAGTAATTGCATTACCCACATCTGTCATTTGAATGTAAAACCTTCGCAGACTACCTTGAAAATTACACCGCCTCACTTCCTAATCTACAGGAACAAAATTCAGAGTCTCTCTCCCCAGATGAAAGCGCACCTGTGAAATGCCTTTTTGTTTGCTGGTTCACGGATGTGTTCCTCCCTCCAATTTCAGCACAAGCAAAACAGGAGAATTTCAGCACAAGCAAAACACTGCTCTTTAAAAACTGTGCATCATGGATGTGTCTTTTCCAGTCCCCACCCTTTCTGCACCAGTACCTACTGGGACTGGGATGTGTGGAAAAGATTGCTTTAAAGTTATTTCCTATATTCTCTTGTAACCTCACTCAAATTTTGGGGAATTGAGTGGGATAGAAATCAAAATTATCACACTATTATACAGCTAATCTCGGCTGGCATTGCTGGCAACATCATTTATTGTTCCATGTATGTATTATTTCATTTTATACCCTGGCTTTCTGCAAAGGTAGAAGGGGGACTGGGAGGGAGAATTTAGAGAATGGAATTTGGGAGGGCAAAATGCATATGGAATGATCAATAAACAAAGGCAGATTATGTGTGGATATATAGACCAGGATGCAAGGAATCACTTTGGATGAGCTCAAGAGCTAATGAGTGCCAAATTTGGATTTTGGACTATTCTTCGAACACTCCTTACCCTCACACTGTGTGACAAACTGCTTTGGAAACACTCCCTAGTGTCACTAATGGCATCTGTTTGAAAACAGCACCCCAAAGTCCTCTTGGACAAGCAGAACTAACTGTACAGTCCATTGGATCCTGGCCTCTCCATAGTCAGATCATGCAGGGGTGTGTGTATATGCACGCTTTTAAAATAATCAAGTTTTTATAATAATCCTTTGTGCATTTTAAATAATCCTCTATGCCTTCTACGCACAATTTAAAGGGGAATGGGGCAAGAGGGTCTATGTAATTAACAGAGAGGTAGAAGTCCCAGATAATGGCTTGGCATTTAGCATTCCCGTCTGCATTGCATAAGATGGAAGGCACATTCCATCCACACCAGGTTTATGCTGGTGCGATGCGCTTGGCACTAATACACTGCGTACTGCTCCCAATCCAAAAAAAAGGAACAACACACCCCAAGCTGATGACACAGGATCCAGCCAGCTGATCTGTTCATGTGGCGACTTCATTGCATGAACGGATCCTGAGCAAGACAGGATCTACATAAAGAAGAAAAATCCAGCTGTGTGTTGGATATACAGTCCCTTATCCTTTCCCTCTCAATTAAGTAATCCAGAACACACAGCATCATCTACTAAGATGTGACGGAATCATTACTCTACACAAAACAAACCACGTGGATTCTGTGCAAAAGCATACCTAAAATAAGAGATAAGCCGATCTGTATTAAATATTGTTAAGAAAGCATCCTTGTTGCCGTACACTGTACAACATCAGTTACTCGGCAGTTCTACAAATGCTTTGTCCTCTTCATGTAATGATATTTCCTTTCTTTGGTTAGAGTTAAAAGTTGTGAAATATGTGACACTATCACACCAAATCTTCCCACCTTTTAAACATGTATCAGAAGAGCTGCGAGCTAAGTTTTTTGTCCTGTACATCTCACCATCCACATTACAACTCGGGCCTACTTTCAAAGACCTACAAGGACCTAAAGGACTACATCAAATCTGTAAAGTACAACAGAAGGTGGATGTGAAGGATTTTTTTTTAATGGCCTAGCAGGATGGTTAATGGAAAATTATAGATAAATATGGAACTAATATTTTTGTTCCTATTCTTCATTCCAGCCTGTACTAAAAGCATGATGGTTCTTTTTGGTTTAAAGATGTGGTTTGACAACTTAGACACAACAGTGAGAAAAATCTGGGAGGAGGCAGTAATATTTTTCACAGAAAATTGTAATCAGAAATGACTCTTCTCCTTCAGAAGGTAAAATAAAATTTAAAGAGGGAACCGGAGCAACAAGGAGAAAAGAATGTAAGACTGACTTCCTTTGTTGGTGCCAGCGCTTACTGGGATATTCTTCAGTGACTATGGATGGTGAGGGTTCTAGGTATGTTATTTTAAAGATATAAAGCTTTTGTACCTCATGTCCTACAGAAGAAAAGACAGGGGAGTGGAGATATTTTGCAAATGGATGGCTTCAGTAGGGGAACAGCAAAGATGCTCAGACATGGTTGTGGTCTTTACGTAAGATATGGAAGAATACACATCTTGGGTAACCCTTGATCAATAGAGGGCAGAGTCTTTGTGTTCTGCTCTGCTTTATTCCACACATGGGCATTGAGATCATTCGGCCTTTGGAATGATCCTGTACATTTTTTGGCAAAACGTCATCCTGAATCTTCCCACCTTTCTCTCATGGGGCCCACAGCTGAGCAGAGGGTTGGCGACAAGCAGGGACATTCTACTGCCGTGATCAGTGTCCTTAACACAATGAAAACTGTATGGTTTGCTGCTTCAAGCACACAAAATGTTCAGTGGAACAATAAATGCAATTTCATTCCCCAAAAAAGTAACCAGAGACTGTCACTTATTTCAAAGTATCGCAAAATCAATGGGCCCCATTAAGAGAATCAGAGCATACACAGACAAGAATCAGATATGTAGCTATGTTCCAACTAGTCATGGATTAGAGACAAACGGAGGATCTCATAGATGAAATCCATTTTCCCTGCCACTCTGTGGAAACTGAGTAAGTATAGACATTTTGCTCAAATATATAAAGATCTGTTCCCGATCCCTGCTCTTCTATTTGAACTATAAGCAGAATGCAACAGTGTAAGCAGATGGCAAAATCCCATGCCACAGAATCAAACAGTAATATATAGAGAGAGTGATCGAGTCCGTATGTTATTTATAGAGCACTTCCAATATACTTTACACTCCTCGGCCAGTAGGGAAAGAAGGGACAGGTGTGTCGAGAAGGAAGATGTGACCCCTACAGCGGTTTCCACCGATGAAGCAACTGTTCCACTTCGAATGTGGCTTGGCTGCAAGACCAGAAAGCAAACGACTTCCCGAGTACACGAGCCTCCCTTGCATGGCTCTGCTTCAATCCAGCCTGTAGCCTTTAACCCCAGAAGAGTATTTTAATTTCCATTTTATGGACACAGTCATCTTACCAAGGCTTCCATGGCTCAGCACCACCATCTACATTTTACATGTCCGAGTAGCCCCAAACACCCCTGTTTTTACGGCCGTCATTGCAAGATCCTATAGCTATGGCTACATCTGCTGTGCTGAGAACGCAGGCTAAGGCTCCTTGGGAGCACACAGTCAAGACCAGGTATGTCAACAGTTTCCCTCAGACCTCATCATGGCGCCTGTGAGCCATACCGGCCCATCAGCTTGCACAGCAAGCGAGATGGTACCAAAGCTGCAGCAATCAGATTTCCTTTCAGGTCCATACGACCAGTCACTGAATGATAAGTAGTCTACCTTCTATTTATGCACGAGGCATCCTTGTTGAGCCATTGACCTGCTGGCCTGGATGGGTTATATCAGCAGCCTGGATGCTGAGTTTAAAACTCTAAGTGCTGCTCCCCAACTGAGTTTTGGGCGCTTCCTGGTGGAGAGCTTCTAGCGCTACCTATGAGAAGGCACTGTGCTGCTATTCCTTCTTTTCTTTCTTAATGGAATTCTGTGGTGAGGAAAAAAGGAGGAAGAAGCCAAAGAAAAACATGGGAAGGCTACAAGTTGTAGGTGGTGATGTCTAGAACTCCCACAAAATTCAGTAAATGAGACAGGTCAATGACTCCACAAAAGCCCCATTTGGAAGCACCCTGAGATGTCCTTCTGCCTCAACTCTCGTTATTCTAAAACCAAAAGCCCAATTTCGATCACTGTTATAAGTCATTCAGGACCAAACTTGATGCTGCATTAGAACTGTGTTAATTCATTGCCTCATATATATATATATATGGCTAACAGAAGCGGCAAGGTAGGAGCATCACTTAGGGCTATTAGCCAAAACAAGAGAGACTAGTTACCCCATCTCCTTACACTGGTGCCAATTCTCCAATGCACATCTCTCTCACACGCCAGCTATTATTACGGCTGCAGAGGAGAAAATATGCAGAAAGCGGCCCATTGCGTGACTAACAGCAGCTCCAGGGAGATGGATGATTTGAATTTGGGCCATGGTTCAAGGGAAAGAAACAGAATCCTATTGCTCTTGCGGCCCCAGTCAAATTCAGGGCCCAAAGCAACTGCTCTTAGAAGGAAATTACACTGGAAGATGTAATCTGCCATATAATCTCCCCAGTCAGTCTTAATGACTATGCCAGAAAGTTGGAGCATATGACTTATACATCTCCAGAAGCAGCCCCTAAGGAGAAGAATGCATATGGAGAGGTTGTCATGAAGTCAGACGGCTTGGGTGTGTATGCTGTTTTCACACAGGGCTGCGATACAGCACACCCCAAGACCCCTATTTCGGTACGGTACCTTCCTCTCTTTCTCATGCACATACTTCTGATATTTTCACATGAGAGACTTCAGACATATCCATCGTTTTATCCCCCTGTATCCGTTATGGCATCTTCCACTGAATCCCATGAAGTGTGCTGTGTTGAGGGGACTGAGAATTCCCCATCAGATATCTCCAGCATCCTCAAAGAATGACAGTTCTCAAGGGGGACAGAAAGGCAGTGAATAGTTTACGTCGGTGATGTACATCAAATTAAGGTGTTTAGGATGGTTCTTAGAATTTTCCAATCAGAAGTCATCTGCAACTCTCTTCCCCTTCTAAATTAGTTGTTGTAGTAAGAAAAAAGATAGAAGAAGCGGTCAGAAATGCGGGATTACAGACTGGTGCTTCCAGAGGATACTTTCATTGCACCAGTGCCCTGGCTCAGTCGCAGAATTTGTCAGGGGGCTGTACAATGTTGTTTTCCACTTGTAACCCTTCTATATTTTCCCGGCACTCCTTGCCTCTTTTCTCTTTCTGTGGAAAATCTGATAAGGACAGAACAGTTGCATGATGACTTCTAATGGTCAGCAACAGGAGGCCTCTATCTCAAAACCCACTTTCATCGGGACTGTAACATTTTGCAGCTGAGACCGAACGATTGCACGATACGTCTTCTCTAGAAGCATCTTTAATGAATCTGTCCCTAAATTAGTCTGCAATATGAGCATCATCTCTATATTGTTGGTACATGATTGTGATTCTCCGTCTGCATTCTATCCCACATTGGTAATATTTATGGTTTAACTACATGTTTTGTTACCTGTTGACACAGGTAACAAAGGTGTGAGAAGAATCATAATTATCCTCACGGACACATCTACAGTTTGGTGCAGGGTGGGGGAGTCACTAGTTTAGGGTAGAAAAAGATGGAGTGCAGAAGTGGCAGGCTGAGAAAGGTTGTAACCATACCTGAAGCACCAGAACACCTGTCCACTCAAAATCACGCCCTGCACTCCCGGGCACTGCTTTTTCTTAGAAAAAGTGGCCGCCGGCCTTTTAGCAGAAACTGATAGATGTAACGCATAACTTTCCCTCTCACATGGGGCAGAAGTACACTGAGTCAGGGACCCAAAGGTGTTTTTAGTGTCTCTTCCCATGTCTCTTTCTCCAGTCCTTTTTGCTTTGCAAGGTAGGGGTGTGTGTGTGTGTGTGTGTGTGTGTGTGTGTGTATTCAACAGGCACCCTCCTGATCACACGCCCTAGAAACAGACTTTGCAAAACACTGACCTTTCAGGCAGACGTGGCAGCGGTAGTACATTCACTCCAGTCCAGTCCAGAACCTGGGAAACGAAAAAGAGGCGTCAGAAGGCAGAGCTGGGCTGGCAGAAGACGACCAAGGACGGCAACTCCACTCCAGCACATATCAAGGAGCTGCACACATCAGTGTTTGGCATACAAACACTCCCCAAAGAGGTGCACCTCTTTCTTCCTTTAGGCACAAATAAAAACCTTTTTATTTACCCAGCATTTTAACAGTTAACTCTTATTTTCATCCTTTACATGGTATTTTATCTTGTACAACTGTTGACCTCTGGACTGATTTCACTGTAGTGGCTGTGGATTCATCGCTGCCATTTTACTCTAAGTATTCTTTTTGTTTGATGTGTATGTTGTTGTTGTCATATGTTGTTGATTGCTGATTATCCTCTGGTTTGTTGCATCTTTTAATGTTGCAAACTGCCCAAAGAGCCTCTTTGGCAGATGGACAGTATAAAAATAAATACGTTGTAATGCTAGGGCCTGGTGAAAGACTTCTGTGTGTAGAAATTACTCTCTCTTGCATGTTCAACAAGCATGTTTCCTGGTGACGGATGCAGGCAGAGAGCTGGTTCAGATGGCACCACAAGGCACACACTTTGAGTCAACTGCCCAGGGACCCATGACGTGCCAGAAACAGTTTTCGGAGAGCTGAAGAGGCAGGGATACTCAAGCTAGATTACCCCAGGTCAAACAGGTTCTGCAGGTTTTTGACATGCTTCAAAACACTGCAAGACCTCTTTGTTCAGATATAATAATGGGACAGAAAAAACTATTGAACCTACCACAAAGAATAGTGTCTCCTTTGCACAAGAATAAGCTGCCCAAGGGTGGGGAAAATATTCAGGTTCCACAAAATAGTAAATAAAAGTCTAAGCTTCCTTCTCTTGCAATGAAAAAAAGACATCTTCACAAAATTCATGGCTCCTTCCTTGCCCACCCGTACTAGCTATGCGGTTTGGTGCTGAGTTACGCTGTTTCCAGCCTACAGCTTGGCTTCTCTGCCTCAGATGAACCGCCCATTAACGGGCAGCAGAACTCCTCTGTCACAGAACATCTGCTTTGCATAGAGGAAAACTCAAGCTCAGTCCCCAGCATCTCTAGGTAAGGCCGGGAAAAACCTTCCCAGAACCTGAGAGCTGCTGCCAGTCAGTGTGGGCAACACCGGGCTAGACAAACCAGTGACTCAGCACATGTCTTCTTATGTCTAAACCTGCATCGACCAGCTCAAGCAGGCCGGCCTGCAGAGCTCTGTGTCACGCTAGCATGCCAAAGCACCAATGCTGAGTGGGGAAGGCGTGGGCTGGGGATGGGGCTGACATGCGGAAGCGGAGCAGGGGTCGGATGCACAGGCCCCTTCCAACTCTACTTCTATTATTTCCCATAGACGTATCAGGAGTTGAGGATGGTTTCCAGAGCAAAGCGGCAGGGAGTCCAACGGAGCTCGGTTCCTCCTCTCCCGGCCGTTTATGAGGCCCAGCCAAAGGGGAAATGACTCCGGGAAAGGGGCTGCGTGGAGGCAGAATGGGTGCCGCAGAGAACTCAGCACCCCACCCCTATACCCCACCCTCCATGCATGCATGACAAGGGTCACACTCATATTTAAACACACGTTGACTTTTGTGTGCAGTTAAGTATCAGTGAATCTCATTCTTTCTCAACTGCAGATCTGGATGACTTACACTCATCTCTCCTAAAATTATCCCTGGACACACTAAGGGGCACAAGATGGTGGGGCTGGTCCTAACAGGATCCGTTACCAGGGCAACCTACTTCCTAGGTATATTCCACAGGTCCTGAACCTTTCTGGCAAACATGCAGGGCTGACCCCTGGCTCGAAGGGGCTTCTGGGACAAGAGACCCTTTGGTGGGCTGCTCTTGTACCCTAATGAGCTTCCTGGGAGGCCGAGGACAGCGACGGGGAGCAATGTTCTGTGTGGCCCCATTAAAGCATCCCAGAGCAAAGCTTACGTCAGGGGCATTGTGGGAAATTCAAATAAGCAGCAAGACTTAAATGGGGGGCAAGGAAGGGCATCAGAAGTGCTGGAGGCAGGGCTGGAAGCCACCCTAGGATGCTGGTGCTGGTACCAGCCCTACAAGTAGTCCAGTTCTCAGAAGATATTACACACGTTCGCACACCCCAAAAAGGGGCTTAAAGCCCTTTTGGTTTCTAGTCTACTGACCTCAGGAGTGCTGCACAGCTCAGAATTCAGGCGAATTATCTGCTGGCGCTCCTGCTTTTATCTGTGGTGTCTTGGTAGCTGTCCCATTTAGCATCCGTGCCATCAATTGACTATCCATAGCATTTGCCAAGCCAGGTTTGTGCCAGGAAACACAAGTCTGGACGCCCCGCGCGGTACTGCTCCTAACGAATGGGGCCTGGTGACTAGTAAAGTCAAGAAATGGCTTTGCCCACTAATTGGCAACTAGAAAACTCTGCTGGCTCTTAAAATAACTTCCCTTCATTTGCATGTGTGAATGATATACTATTCACAGATGGTCACACCCACACTGAGAGGCCATAGCAGAGTGACACAACCCTGATCCACGGAGAAGCCTCTTTCAAAACTATGTTTATCCTTGCACCAGGGAAACGTTACATTAAAAAGTAAAGCTCCACGTGAACCTTGCTGGACTGAACCTTGAAAACATTAAACCGAAATGTAGTGCTATAGATCTTTCCTGGACAAAACTCACGGATGGAATTCAGGGGGAAAAAAAAATCCTCTGGGCATTTTTTTTTCTATGGGAAAGATGCCAAAGCACTTCTATGGAGCTGCACGAAAAACTAGCTCCGTTTCCCACTGTGTGCTGGCACTCCAAAGGGCTCCACCCAGGGTCCACAGCACAGCCACCTCATGGCCAGGCCGTGCTTTTCCAGAGCACCAAAATCCAAGCTCTTAATTTACGGTGCTCCTGCCATAACCCACCAAAGCCCCCGTGATGCAGAGTACAGGTGTCCTGATTCGCAGCCCCTCCAGAATTGACAAAAATTGCCCCCCCTGCTCTTTGCCCTCACACCCCCGGCTATGGCGCATACCCACAGTTGTTCCTGCTAATCAGCCGATGTCATCTGCGGAGTGAAGTCTTTGCTTAAAGAGATTTAGGGCAGGAATCAATAGGAAATTTAAAAATCAATGCGGTTAGTATGAGAAAATCAATGGCGTTTAATCGGCCTGCCGATCCCCAGTCACAACAATTAGAAGTCTGGGATGTTCTACATCCCGCTACACGCCATTAGCGTCAATATTTGTGTAAGTGATGGCAGGGGGCAGTCGGGGGGGGGAAGGGGGAACCCCAGTCTGGCATTAAAGCACTTGGAAAGCCAGAGGAAGCATGTTTGACGCGGGGGATCCCAGCATCTTCAGCTCATTGTTTCCCTTTGGGAAGGGGCTCAGCTAGCAGTTTTCCTTGTTTTTCCTCACCGAGCTCTTAGCATGAGTTCCCTCTTAGTGCCTTCTGGAGGGTTAGAGAACCGGGGTTCGGGGTTCTCTTCCAATGCAAAGCCAAATCCGACTAGTTATGACTAGAAGTGTTCAGTTGCGGATGGCAGCAGTCGGTTACCCCAGCTCCATGGGGGCTGACTAGCGCCGTCTGCGCTGAGGACTGCACAGCACATGTGCCACTGTCATTCTGCTCCCCACCCCCCACCACCCTGCACACGTTCAAAACCGCCGAGATGGAAGCAAGGGCAGAGCGAGGAAATGGCAGCAACACTGGCGGCCCCAGAAGGCTCCACCCAGTGGTCTGAATGACGGATTGGGACCCAGTCAAGCCATGCAAAGCTCTCAGTAGAATAAAGGAAGCTTCTCCTACACGGGGTCAGGTGACTGGGGTGCAGCAGTCTTCGGGGTTTCTCCAGCCCCACCTGGGGTTTGAACCTGGGACCTTCTACACATGGAATCTGTACTCTGCTCTCAGCTAGGAAGACATGATTGGCACGGATGTGGGAAGCGGCTGCGGAACAGGACTGGCCCAGCTCACCAGGTAGCGGGAGGCACCCTAGCTTGCTAGCTGGCCTATCCTGGGCCCCGTGGACGAGAAGCACACTTTAGTTTAGTTTCTTATCTTTTTTCCCTGCATGATGCACATGGTTGACATGTCAGGCCTCAAGAGACAGGGACCATCTCATGGGGAAAAGGCAAGAAGCCTCCAGGATGAAACCCAAGGGCTGAAGTCAGGGCTGAGACGTTGGCCTCCAGTTGTGCTTATGAAGGGGAAGGGTAGGGCAAGCGCTGCTGAGAAAAACTGACGACGTTTGGGGCTGATGGGCAGGGTGAGAAGATAATAAATGAACAAATAAACATGACTCCCACAAAGAGACATCCTGTCTCACGAACCTTTTAGAGTTCTTGGTGTCTTAAGCGTCTGGATGGGGTGCAGCAACTGTTTACGTACCTGGACTTCCACATGGCTCCTAAGCAAAGTTAGCAGTCATGGAATAAGAGGGGAGGGGAGGTCCTTTCATGGATCAAGTAACGGATTAAACCGAAGCAGAGAGTGGGAATAAGTGGGAATTTTTCTCAGGGGTGGGATATTGGGGCCAGTGCTTTTATTTATTTATTTTATTTTACAGATTTCTATGCCGCCCCCTTGCAAAACTAGCCTCGGGGCGGCTAACAGCATATAAACCTATTTCAACCTATTCAAAAATGATCTGGAACAAACACTGAAGAGGCCAAATTTGCAGAGCTAACCAAACTATTTAAGATGGTTAAAACAAAAAGGGATTGTGATGAGTTTCAAAAAGTTTCCTCCAGACTGGGAAAATGTGCATCAAAATAGAAACTGCAGTTCAGTATAAAGCAATACATCTTGGGGCAAAAAAAAATCCCAACTTTAAGTAGAAGCTGACGGGATCTGAGTGAGCAGTGACTGACCAAGAAGAGGCCTTGGGTGTGGTGGAAAGTTCATGGAAAAGGTTGACCCAGTGAGAAAAAGACAAGCTCCAGGCAAAATTAGGGAAGGAACTGAAAACAAAGCTACCAATATCATGCTGCCTTTATAAAAATCCATAGTGCAACAGCACTTAAAAGGTGTAGAGTTCTGCTCACTGCACCTAAGAAAGGATATTGTAAAATTAGGAAAAGTATAAAAAGTACAGCTAAAATGATCAGGGGCTGCAGTTACTCCCCTACAATAAAGGCTACAGAATCTGGGATTGTTTAGCTTTTAAAAAAGGTGAGAATGGGGAAAGATGGGAGAAGTGTAGAATATGATGTATGATGCAGAGGAAAAGGATACGAAGACCTTCTCTCATCATCCTAATCCTTGAAGTCATCTTTTGAAACTGATGGGTGGGAGCTCCTGGGCAGATTAAAGGAACTTCGACTTCACACAGCATGCAGCTGAACTACGAAATTCCCTTCCACACGATGTAGTGATGCTCACCAATCGGGATGGCTAAAAGGGGACTGGATAAATTCATGGAGGAGAAGACTACAGACAGATACTAGTCCTGATACCTTCAGTATCAGAGGCAGTATACTGGGGTGCCCCTACCCTGCTTGTGGGCTCCCACGGGCAGCTGGCTGGCCACTTGGGGAACAGAACACTGGACTGGAAAGGCTCGATCCAGCATACTTCTTATGCACTTCCCACCTTCTCTGGGAAGTCTGGCACTGGGAAGGGATTGTAAACTGGGCATGCGTAATTCCCCGACTACAGCAACAGCGAGGCTGACGCCTCCTCTCCTCTCTGCTTCCCAGCTCAGCTCCTAAGTGTGGCAGAGGAGATGTGGCTGGGACAGGAAGGCTGGCCTGCAGCTAGGCGCTGACAGAGAGTTCGCTCCCGGGAGCCGGATCAATGTGTCAGCGCGGGGGTCGCCGGGAATCCCCCAAAAATCAATGCACTGGTGTTTCCGGGCTGTGGCCGCCTAGATTAGCCTGGTACAGCGCTGACAGGGGCACTAATCAGACTGCCAATAACCCTGACCCTGGGCAATTAACCTATTGACAGCAACCGGGGCAAGGGCGGTGGGGTAGAAGGTGGAGGAAAAGTTCCCCGTGCAGGGAAAGCATGGGTGGGGAAGGGCGTGTGTAAGGGAAGACCGCCTCCGGGACTCCCCACCCTGGTCCACGTACTTCGCTCACTCCTGAAGATGCCACAAGCAGGAAACCCACAACCGATGTGCTTGTTTTACCGGCACATCATTAATAATGCTTGCATACCGTTTCCGTACCGCTCTGGCACTGCAGCGTATCATGGTCACCGTACTCTTGCTTCACAACATTCCCCATCCAAACGTGTTGCTCTAAAATTCAATTCAGCTTATAAACGTCACCACATGTGGATTATACCTGCTCATTTTCAATTTGCTACTATTTCTCTTCCATTTAAAATATTATACCTTCAGTCCTGAGGTCTAGAAACTCTTTTTAATGAAAGATGGGATTCTGAGGATTTTAGCTTGTTGTCAACTTGCTTACAGCCATAGCTGGGAGAACATGGTTATACAGCCTAGCTGAAGACACAGGGAAACTTCTGAAAGAACCAAGGGGTATTTTATTCTGAGGCCCACTTGGTTTTAAGGCTGAATATCCTGAGATTTCATTGAAGTGGAGCCTCAGGATTAAAACTGGTTTTTGAAACTTAACACTTGCTGACAAAAAATTAAACCGGTAGAAAAAAAAGTCTTGAAAAGCCCAACTAGCTATATAGCATGCCTATATTTGCATGTTTTTTTCCCAAAAATGTATCTATTGCTCCATACCTAGACATACTCCAGAAGAGTAAACAAAAAGAACAGATCAAAGAATAGAAGCAATACATCAAAACAGCATCTGGTCAGCAGGAAAAACATCCCAAAACACCACAGTGTTGGAACCTGCCTGGCTTCTAAACTTCGAACGTTCCATAGAAATGAAGCTGCCACCGGAAGGCTCCTAAGTGTGGTGAATTCCAAGGAGATGCAGAAAGGTAATATACAGGAGACGACCACGGGCAGGGTCTCATCCTGCCTCCGTGTTTCCACTAGTTCTGTTGCATTCATGGGACTTATAACAGGAGCTGTGTTTCAAACTGCAACACTAGAAATGAACCATAATGTCTGTTTCCAGAACAGACCGGGTCAGTGAGACTTCCCTTCTGCAAACTCCACTGGCCAGTCCTGTCCTGGAAATGAGAGTTTTGTTCCTTCCAAAAACAGCTGGAAAGGTTAGTTTTCCACTAGCACAGGGGCAACATCAAATACTGTCTCCAAAATATAATCACTGATTAGACAGAATGTTCCAATCAGTCCATGACTGACTTTAACTTACCTGTGTCTTAGTACTGGCTTCAGGGTGCTTGCCGGTTACAATTGCAACCTACACCTGGCCTCCAAAGCACCTGGATGTTATTTCCCATATCCTCATCCTTTTTTGCAGCTCAAACCTGCAAATAAATTCATAGTAGCCCATCTTCTCTCAACTATCTCTGCTAGTTGACAACTTCAGGAAAAAGTACCAACTCCTAACAAAAGTACAAATTCCTTACTAGGAGTCACCTGTAGAGAGTGTTCAATTTGTCCTATGCAAATGGCTTTTTACAACCCATCCTAAAATGCATCTGAGAGTTATACTTTCAGAGAACATAAATATTCCTACTAGTTCGCAGCCATGCCACAAATACGAGATCCCGGGATCCTAACCTCACTCTTACACCTGCCTTGGAATCCATCCTGATACAACCATTCAGTACCACCCAAACTCTCACCTTCAGCTGTACCCAAATCCTGGCTTCACAGATACACAATTTGATCATGCTCAAGTGCTCCTGATACTTTTCCACTGCCAGTGTGCCACATTCACTGCACAACTGCTTTCTACACACTGCTGGGGTTTTCTGAGCGGGGAAAGCAGCGCCAGGCCATCAGCCTCTGCTGCGATCCTGGTACCTGTTTTAAGCCATCATGTTCCTCGTGTGTGTAACTCACAGGAATAATCCATTTGGGGCCTTCCAACACTAAAACGAAAAGGTGCAACTGTGCGCAGCCAGATTGTGCTGAAGGAGCGCGTGTTGTGCTTCAAACGGTATACTATGCGCACTGGTTTGGGTGTCCATATGGCTTGTAATGTATAGGGTGTTGTGGGGGTCAGGTTTGCCCTAGTTTCCATTGTGTTGGCCTGCATGCCCCTCCTCCCCCCACCCCCACCTTGTGACCCCATAAATATGAATTCGAAACCATCCTGGTAAAGGTCACAAGGGCAGAGGAGGAATAATGGCTTGAAGACATGATTGGTGCTTCCACCAGCAGCAAAATATACCCGGGTCTAAGAGGGAGAGGAGAAAACTGGAACCAAATCGGCAGCAGACAGCCAGGGATACCCAGACAGACAGAGCATCACAGCGTACAAGCAGAAAGACATACATCTCATGAGAAACGCAGACCGGCTGGCACCAACACAAAAACAGAGAAATTCATCCATGTTCCAAAGACTACAATGAGCAGCAATAAAACCCTTAGCTGAGCAGAGTATTAGGGCGATGTATTCCCACCCTTCCAGAATAGGAAATATATGGGGTTCATAATTTTGCTCCTCTGCTTTTAATTTTTTCTGAGCTGGAGACTGGTAATCACTGTTTTTTTCCAGAATTTAAAATGATTTGAGAGTCGCCTCCCTGCCCAGGGTGCCCATACTTTTTTGTGTCCTGCTATTGCTGTTGGCCAAACAGGTTTGGCAGGGTTTTTGAACAATAGGAAAACCTGCCAAACCTGATTGCCAGTGATGAAAATACACATGAGAAGCAATCCTTCTTTTCAACTCTCTGGAAAATGAAGTAACAATTGTCTGCCTCCAGTTTCAGTGAACCAAACACGGGGACAGGCAAAGCAGGACAACTCTGAATGTACCTGGAGCTGATCCATGCAACTTACACTTGAGAGCACGCACATTTCAGATTACAGTTCTTGGATAGAGATGAGAAGACTATCTTGCTAGGGGAGACCAAGGCCTATCTGGATGCAGAATAAAAAAAATCAGGAATACCTTCATGCCTTGTTTGTAGGTTTCCACCATTTGGCAGGCCATTTCTAGTCTAGATCTAGTCTAGATAAAATAAAGAATATTTTATATGCCCCTATAGGAGAGTCAGAATACTAATAAAGTATTAAAAATACCACATATTCATCTGCATGCCTAGAAATCTTATGTAGAATTATGGGAGATCTGTAGTAGCACCGGGGAACTAAATAGCAACAAAAACATTATTACATTTAGGGTTAGGTCTTACAAAATTCTTCTTCCTCGCTATTTTATCCACACAACAAACTCATGGGGTAGGCTAGGCTGAGGATCAGTGTCTAGTCCCAAGTCACCCAGTGAGCTTCACGGCCACACTGGGATTAGAACCCAGATCTCCTGAGGCTCAACCCAGCCCTCGAGCCACTGCTCAGCCTCAACACGCGTCCAGCCATCTTCCATCAGCAGTCATTTCAAAAACTGGACAGCTGGACGCTCAGAGCCGCGTGCTCATTCACACATGCGCTCAACTCGCTTTGAGACAGGCTAAAATGCACGCGTATGTGCACTAACACGATCACGTGTGCATTGGTGCAGTTGGGCCCAAGCGCCCACAACAGTCTCGGAAGCAAGGGAAGGAGTAAGGATCAACATCTGCACATGTGCATTTGTGTATTTACAGCTGTTGATTTCATGTGCTGGGCTCCATTCTCCAACCTACCTGCTGCTGAAGAGGACAAGCGGAAGAAGTATTTAAGGGATGGGCCAGTCGGGCTAGAACCTCAGATCTGTCATTTGGAGCCCGACTCTCCAGAAGGTGCTCTCCCTGGGCACTGGCGGCAAAAAACGTTTCAGGGACCGTTTGCTGCATCTGAACAGTCCCCCGCTCCCTGCATCAGCTGTGCTTCAGCTCCTGCTGCTTCCCCCCCCCCCCCTTTGAATCTTTCGGCCTGTCATTTTCCCCAAGATTAAGTGTCCTCCGTTCACTTGTCCATATATGCGCCCCTTTTACAAACAGGGATGTATTTAAAAGACGGGGACTTTTTACAGTGCCGGTTTTAGAATATATGCAGATCAGCATGTGCAAATCCTGGGAGTTGGTTCTGCACGCTTGAGTCCGGGCTCTTTCCATACCTAGCATTGTCCATCCCTGGCCCAATTCATAGTTAAATATCAGGAACTGACAAAAAGGTGGGGAAGGGGGCAATTGCCCCACAATCAAACCCCCAGAGATCCTTAAGGGAAGAGAATCACCCATAACCTCCTCATCCTTCCTTTACTGCCAAGCTGCTGGATCCAAGTGGGGCTGGTGGGGGCTAAAGAATTGTGCAGCCCGCCACTTCGTCGAGAATTGCTGAACCTGTGAAAATTTGCTTCCGAAATCCAGTTAGCAGAATCCAGTTACAGCCCAACTGCATCAGGAGAGTAAAAGGGTTGGGCTTGGTGTGCGTGTGTTGGAGGGGGCAGAAGTGGAATGAAAGCAAGAGGATTCTGCTCCCCGGGAAAGAACAGAGGAAGCAAGAAGAGTGGTTAGAGCAGGGAGAAGGGTTTGTGAGTCTTGACTATCGCATGTCTCTCTGATCTAACACTGAAGGCCTTTTTGGAAAGGAGATAAGATGGAAATACCTTAGAAAAGGCCTCTTATGAATTCCCATCCAGCGAGTTGTCTGACAACTTTTTCACAATTATTCTCACTGTCCTTGGGATGAAATCTGTCTAGACAAGATTTTTGCCATTCATCAGACTAATGCATTTGGTCACCAATAACACACAAAAGAGAAACGAAAAACACACGCAACGTGGCCACAAAGTTTTCCATTATTTTGTAACAGGCAAGGAATTCTCCTCCAAGGTTTTAAAAATAAAAGGCAATAACCTACACCAGAGAAAACATGGTACACTGGTCTGTTCATTTGTCTCACATGAGGAATGTTCAAAGGAAGATTCTCTTTTCAGCTTTTGGGCGGAAGGAAGCATTGCTGAGTGGGCTCATGATTTCTTCCCTCGATGCATTCATACATGCTATGCTAACACATGGTAGTTTTTGACAAAACAAGAACAGATGATTGGGTCTACCATGGGCTTCTCAGCACCACCACCTCTTCCTCCTGCCTCCTCCTCCTCTCTTGGTACACCTGTGGGTACTTCAGAGGACAAATGAGGAAACCAGTTGTCCACCTGCCACAACTGCAAGCCAGTTTCAAGCTCACCTCAGCTTTTTCCACCTTTCCCCCATCTTTTCAAAGATTGTAAAAGGAGCTGCACAACCAACTCTCGCGATCCCCGTTTTGACAGCTACTGACAGCCCCTTCAAAGTGCCCAGATAGCACCTCGGAAGGGCTGTCACCGGCTCACAGAACCCGTGTATTATTTTATTTTTTGCACAAAATGATTTGCACAAAAAGTGCTTTTATGTTTGAGCAGGTTTTAGTTGCAATTGTTCAAGTGCAGGATTTGATGCTTCCGTTGGGACAACGTCTAGGGCATCCGCACTGCCAAAGTGCCTAGGTTATCCATTCTGGACATTGTCCAGAAAGGGAACGAATGAGTCCCCCACCACCAGCTCCTGCTTCTCTTGCTAGCCATCAAAAGGAAAGCCGTCATGGGGATCTGAAGGTAAAAGGGATTTTTGCCTAAGAACAGGGTGTGTCCGGGATTTGTCCCACCTTGTGCCAACATCCTCATCGTCCTCTTCTCCCAATTAGTTCACATCCTTTGCTTGAGCCTCTAGGTGCTTGGGTCAAAGCCAAAGTGTATCAGCCCTTCTTATACAGAAAAGCGGTTTTGATAGCTAGCTGTCAAAACTTTGAGTCCTTTTAAAAAAGAGGTTCTGATTTGTCAATGGGTTTGTTTCTGTTTTGACGGGAACATATACAGTGATATGTCCCAGACAAAATCCATGGCTTGTTTTAAGTAAAAGCTGCCTGGCCATATGAAAAGAAAGAGAAATCTGGAAAAGTGTGTATTTTTAAAGCAAGCTAAGAAAAGGCAGGCAAGCAAGAAAGATGTACAACAGGGAACGCAGAAGGGGGAAAAGAGAGAAAAGGATTAAGCATGAAAAAGAAAAAGAAAGAAAATGTTCACATCAGACCCAATCTTGCAAGCATTGCTCTATTTTCCTTCCTGCCAAACCCCTGAGGGTTTCAAAGCTAGTGTTTCTGCAAGGGAATCTTCTATCAGGGGCAGTAGGATGCGGCTAATTATGAAATAAAACTAATTAATCACTGCAAACCACAAGGCTGGCCCAGTGGGGCACTAAAGAGATGGCTTTTCTTCCCTTCCTCAGGGCACAGAAATTATTTGCTGCCGATGAATTATTTAATGATGTGGTGTTCATTATGTATTATTGATCAGGACGGATGGCTATTGTCGCCAGGATAGCCCGAGCTCCTACCTATCCTGATTCACGCGCACGGATGAGGCCCTGGTCCTGAAAGGCTTTATTCCTCCCCCTGTTATCTCCATTGTTCAGGCAGACCCTCCCCACCACCACTACCAGCACCACCAAAAAAACCCACAGTTCTTCTCTGACTTAACACCGCAGGCTCTGAACACTTGAGTTCTATTACCAATCAATTTGGTTGGAGGTTGATCCTTATTCCAAGCTGCTGTACTCATCCATGTTCTTCTTTTCTTTTTTCATCACCTTATCTTTATTTATTTAAAACATTTATATGCTGCCTTTCAAAAGTGCAAGTAGCTGATATTAAGCGGGTGGAGGGGGAGCTAGGAAAGCAAATGTTTCTGTGCTATTCTGTTTGGGCTGGCCTTGCTTAACAGTTTCAGAAAAAACACAGTGCAAGATTGGCTGTAAGCCATAGTTCAGTCAGTCATACCTACCCCACAAACTTCCATGGCTTACCCCGCTTGTGGGACCACTAGCTTCTTACCCCACCCCATGGCTGGGGTTCCCTCCCCACATTCCGCTTTTCTAGCAGTCAGTTCTGCAAAGCATCAAAAAAGGACGTGCAAAGAGACTGCTATTTTGGAGCCATGGACTGACTCTGGAAATGGAAGACCCCACTTTTTATTATTATTCCTCACTTTTTCTTTTATTATTCCTCACTTTTTCTGCAAGTACCTCTGGTTATTTCTAAAGTTTGCCTGAGAGAAGCACAGAGAAGCTTTCTTACCTCTCCAGCTATAGGTGTAATAAATAAATAACTAGGTGGCCCACCAGAAATTGGCCAGTTCTTCATTATGTTCTTCCCATTCATGGCTCATGCCTTAATCCAAAGCACCCCAATCCCAGAGAGTATAATCAGCTTTCACTTTCCATAGGATGTGACAAATGTCTTTCATGCCACATCCCATGAGGGCACAAACCATCCCACCACTGAATTTTTGGCAGTGCCATTGAGTGGCGCAGACCAAACCAGGCCCCTGCTGAGGTATACAGACCAAAGAGGTTCAAATTGTTCATTTCAACAGGCTTTCGGTCCTTGCATGCGAACACCAGCAGTGAGAATTTCCCAACATCTCTGACAGCAGCTTTGCAACACCCAAAGCCAAAAAGATGAGAAAAGATTCAAATAGTTTTTTCAGATCCTGAATGGAGAATATTCGTCAGGTTGCCAAACTTTTCCACTGGCTTTTCTTCTGTATTTTAAAAGTGAAAACATACACAGATATTTAGCAGGGCATATTAATGAAAGCCAAAAGAGATACTTCTCTGCACTGGGCATATTTAACTCACATGATTCAGTGCCACAAGAGACGGCGATGACCACTGAGAAAGACTGATTTTAAAGAGCACAAATTCACAGAGGACGCATCCGTTGATGGCGTCACCTCAATATGCCAAGGCAGTTTGCCTCTAAGTACCAGATGCTGAGGACGAGTAAGGTGCTTGTGTCAGAGTGCTAGGTACAAGAAGAGCAAGGGCTAAGGCCCACAGGACCAAAAAAACCCTCTGCATATGCACAGACAGTCTTTAGTCTCCTAAAACTCTAAAGAGCATTTGATTTCTGAAAAAAACCTCAAGTTGAAATATTCAGGGGAACAGAAGGTGAAGCACCTGTGGGCCAAAACCCAGTGAATCGAAGGAGATCAGACGCACCAAAACCTTCGGGGGCCCATACTTCCATTTCAGCAAGTGCTCCGGAACTGTGGGGGCAGATGGCCACCCGATGACTCAGGCCTCTGAGTGTTTCTGGGCTTCATCCCCAGTGCGACGACCCTCTGATGCAGCCACTGCTTGGTCTTCCGTCTGGGTTTCCCCAGTGGATTCCAGCTGGATGCTTTTAGCCACCACTTGCTGCGCCACTGATCTGTGAGCCCAGTTCTGTGCACACTGATTGGCAGTCGCTCTCCCGGCTTTCGGGCCAGATTGTTTCCTAGCCCTACCTGGAGAGGTGAGGACTTGAACCCCAGAAGTCCAGCATGCAAGAGAAGATGCTCGTTCACCTGTTTGTTTTCACATCAGGCTACTGCTATAAAAGCAGCAACTGTGCTAGTTAAAAAGTTAAAATGCTGGTGACCTTTACATCTCTGCAGCATAGAAAGCTTTTGCAAGCTGTGAAAACAGCTGTGTTTACTCCAAAGCAAGGCCAGCTCCAGTTTTTGGAGGGCCCTTGGGAAAAGCATTCCTCCGTCCCTTCTGCCACTTGCTTGTACGACGGGCAGCGAGCGAAGGAGCAAGTAGGAGCTCCTCCTTCCCACGGCCATCTTTGCGGAAGCTCGAACAAGAGGCAGGCAAACAAACAAGGAAAAAGTCTCCACTGTGTTCTCTGCCCAAGAGAACAAATGCAATCGTAGAAACGGCCTCAACATCAACTGCTGTAGCCAGGAAAGCCGACACCTATACCAGGAAAACAGCTCTGATAACGCGGTTCTAAGCAAGGTGAACGTGGAGCTTCTTGCAACAGATATGAAGAATAACTCCAATAAGGACGCTAGACAAACCCTTTTGACTAAAGATGCTAGACAAACCAATTCTGTGAGTTTGTTTCATTTTCTTGGTGCTTGAAACTGAAACCTCTCGTACACGTCTTGGCATCACTTGGCTCAACATGATCCTAACCTTACCTGGGGTCAGAGTGGCAGCCACATCAAATGACAAGGGGGCAAGTCTGGTTGCCAACCCAGAGACAAAAGACAGGTGGGAGACTCCAGAAATGTGACAATTAGCTTTGGCAGCAGGCCGGAAGCAGAGGGAGAGGCGTGACTTACTTTCAAAGAGACCATCCACACCGTAGCGATCTCCTAATGCAGTGATTTGCAAACTGTGGCATTCTTTGGAAGTTTACCAGGGGTTCCTCAGTAAAAGAGCCGGTACTGATGGCATGGAAGAGCTGCCCCGACTGATCTTCCATTTAGATCCACCCTTGCAGAGGAATGCTAAGCTTTTTAACACAGTCTCAGCTGATGCGGGCAACGTTGGGGTCCAACAGGCCCTGGATGTACATCCCCACAATCTTCTTTAACATGCAAGGTTTCCCAGCAAGGTTTTTGGCAGATGTCCCTGAAGGTATAAAGTCTGAAAACCACAGCGTGCTTTTTCAGCAGAGCTAGTGATATGGCAAATTTTGAGCTAGCCCTTCCTCAAGACGCAGGGCAGCACAGAAAATTAAGGTTTCCCTTTGTGGCTATGGCGTTATTTACCACCTATATAGGGACAAAAGTTTTTTGCTTTTAATAGCTAGAAGACCTGATAACACCCTCCTAGGGGGCATACAAAAAGATCAATATTACTATTCATCATTCTGCTTCGCCTTTTAGAGTACAATGCGCTCAACTGCTCTTAGCACTGTTTAATTCACAAATAATTATTCCAGAATCACATTCAGCCCCCAATTCAATACTTACCATTTTTAATACAGTTTAGAATTCTTACTCAGCATATAGGCACACAATGAAAATATGGAGGGAGGGATCCGCTCTCTGTATACAGAAACATAACTAAAATTATATTAAGTCATACCTTATCACTATCTTTGTCCTGCTGGGCAGATTTTGAATTTTAGAATGGCCCGTTTCAAAACCTGTAATTTTAAAATCCCCTTAACTTGATGCCACAGACAGGAAGTTGTATGAACTGATCAACATGAGAGCAAGGGAAAATTGCATGAATGCAGGTAATGCTAATATGAGAGTAAGAGACTGATGTATGGAGAGGTAGCTATGAGCAAAACTTTGAACACCTGAGAGCTTTTTTCAACTGGCTGCATCAACCTTCCCCAACCTGATGTCCTCCAGATCTGGACCACAATTCCCGCTGGCTGAGGAAGACTGGAGTTGCAGTCCAACACATCTGGAAGACACACCAAATTGTGGAAGGCTCACAAAAATTACCTGCGTTCTGAAAACGTTTTCCAGGCAGAGAGCACTGAGATTCCTCAAGGGCTTCTAAGGGGTTCCCTTCCTGCAAAGATTAATAACGGCAGACAAGCATTGCTGAAAAGCACATTGTTCACCAATCCCTACCGTCCCATGATGCATGCAGCTGCAGAACAGCACCGGGAATGTTCTAGGTCATTCCATCAGTCCAGGTGGCACGGCTGTGAGGTCTCAAAAAGGCCTAGCCAACAGCCTATGTAAACTGTGCCATGAAATATGACCCAGAACCCTTTGGCATGTTCTCGGATTTTGTGGTACATCTGCAATACAGAGGAGTTGGGGTGCAAAGGAGTTCCCGAAGACCTGAAAAGCATGGTGCTTCTAAACCGCAAGTTTATGTTCCATGTAGCAATCCTTTACATACTGGTGCAGTTATTATTACAGGATCACTGGACCAGAAAAAGGTAAGTTCTGGTCCCTGCTCAGCTACAACTTCATCGGGTGGCTCTGAAGCAGTCAACATCTCTTATCAGAAGCTACGTCAGAAGGTTGTTCTGTATCCCCACCTCAAATGGTGAGATGAAATACAGTAACTATATGAATATATTACTGCTTTAAACAATCCAAATTTGGACTGAATTCCCCCACCTCCCCTGTACTTTGAAGTGGCAATCTTGTACCCATTTACCTGTGCGTAAGCCCCACTGAATTCAGTGGGACTTACTTCTAAGTAGGCAAGTATAGGCATATGCTGTACGTCCCCCGTAAACTCCACGGCAGCTTTGGCATGAGGTGAAACCCACACCTGAAAAGTTTGTAGGGTCGAGCCTCAAGACCCTTTGACTATACTTAAGGGGTACACTGAAAGAAGATAATACAGAGCAGGCCAGGTGTCTGGGTTGGCTCCCTTTCTCTGCTACAAGCTTCATGCATGACCTTGGGCAAGTCCCTTAGGATGCGTTGACATGGCAGGTTAATGTACAGCGTGGTTTTTAAAACATGCCAGCCAGACGGTGTCACTGACATGTGTTAATCTATCTGCTCATGTAGCAAGGAGTTTCAATAGATCTTTAAACAGGTAACTCATGTAGCCAGGCTCCTGGTAAAGGGGTGGAAGACCCTTAGCAGACATGTTCAAAATGTACAGAGGTCAGTGACTAGCTACCCACCCCTGAGAACTGCCTCCCAAAACCACACCCTTGTGTTAAATATCCAACTGCCCCAAACAGGGTCCTCCAGAGATGCTAAACCCTCCAGAGCACCAGAGCAGGGGACCAGGACTCGGGCCATGTGAGTTCTAGTCCCCACTCAGCCCTGGAGTCAACTGGGTGATTTTGGGCCAGCCACAGACTCTCAGCCCAGCCTACCTCACAAGGTTGTTGTTGTGGGGATAAGACTGAGAGCATGAAGAGGGGAATGCTGTAAGCCGCTTTGAGTTCTTTAAAAGAAAAAAGGCAGAATATTAATCTGATAAACTAACTGCAACTCTGCTTGTCTCAGGCAACTGGAAGGGGATGATGGAATTCAAAGTCCAGCATATTTTTTTGTATTATTCGTTATGTTGTAAGCCGCTCCAAGGTTTTATTGCGATGGGGCAGCATAAAAATGTTTTAAATAAACAAATAAATATCTCAAAGGCATGAGGCTAGGGTAGGCTAGTGTACCTTCAGCAAGACAATTATAATTCAGGGGTCCACAGAGATAGTGTCATGCCTGAAGCAAAACTCCACAAGGGAGAAGCGTTCCCTGTACTCTTTAAAAAATGCACCAAACCCAGCAGCTGAAGTTCAGTAAAATTTTATCCTCCAGTCTGCCGCAGACAGGACCATCCTGGGAGGGTGAGGAACGTGCTGTATTCTAGCAACAGGTATATCTGCAAATTATCTAGGAACAGAGGTGTTCACTTTTTAAATGAAGTCCATACTCTTTTCCTCACTTTTATTGTATACAAAGTAGACTTAAACCAGTTCAACAGTATTTTTCCCCAGAAAACCACATTCACCTGTGGTTACAACCTACCACAGTTTGTATGAATCCTCAGTAGTATTTGTAGTGTTCAGGTGCACATCCACTTCCACCCCAAAACCAAGACCAATTTTTATCTCTGTAACCAGATGCTACAGAGTCCACATGAGCTATCCATCGATTGGAGACAGACCCTATTTATGAGACGTTGGCCTCATTTTGGGAAAGATTATACGGATGCCTTTAAGCAATTGTTGGTCATGTATACACATATTCCACTCCCTGGGCATTACTTATGCAGACAGTTAAAATGTTTAAACGTTGAACTGTGACTACTTGGTAAGAACTACAACTACATCCGTTTCAAGAACATGCATCTCACTGATCAGTTTTATAAAAAGGAGATTGTTATAGCCACTTCACTATACCTGCTTTGGGAACCACTGCAAGAGAAGCTATTGCAGAGCAGATAAATACAGTATGGAGTTGTTAGAAGAGAGTCTTTTGCAAGGGACACAACTGGACATCATACTAACTCATAGTTCAGTAAGAGCAAGTTCCTAAGCTAACCACTGTAAGAGCACATCACAGGAAGCTGCACACATCTGCATGCCCCTTCCCTTTGTTGCACAGCTGGAAGTAGCCCAAATTCATTCACTTCCAGTTTAGACAGACCACAGTTTATTATGTTGTCCAAATCTGACAATCCCTTAAACAGCCATCTTCAAGTCACAGGTCATGAATTTGACTCGTTTAAGCAAATCAAAATTAACATTAGCTTTAAGCTTTAAAAGATGCATTAAACCAGAGGTCCTTAACCCTTCTGGGCTGGGGGGGCACCTTTGGAATTCTGGGGGTATGTCGTGGGTGCCCTCACAAAATGGCTGCTAGGGAGGGACAAGTTCATTTCTAAAATGGCTGCCATGCTTAGAATTCTTGTTATATGCCATCAAGTCGTTTGACTTATGGCACCCTGTGCTTAGCACGACCAGTCACAAAACATCCATTTACAAGAAGGCAAACTGGTGAGACAAAAAGAACAGTAACTTGCTCAAGAACCAAACGATAAGGGAGGTGTGAGGTCTGTGCTCCAAAATACAAAACCACTCTTTTGGACCCAAATATATATGGCATTGGAGGATAGCACATCATTTCAGAGAAAGAACCCAGCTATTTTTATTTTTTTAATTACAAAAAAACCCTCTTAAAAACAACACGAACTGCCAGGCACCAAGAAGTGAGTGAAAATGCACCGGTGCTTGTGGGAACCATGTTAGAGACCGGCACTGAACTATCATTAACCAAAACCAGAAGCAAACGCTTCTGAACTCTTCCCGGCCACATCGGAGGAGGACGACGGCAGCTTGGCCCTGCTCATCCTGATCCAAATGCAGAGACACTCACGTGCACCTGACCCTTTGGGGGGGAGCATAGAGACATCCCAATTTTCAGCTGCAAAATGTTCTAAGATGCATGAGCATCACAGTTAGTACACAAGGATGTCTGTAGGCACCTTCAGTCAGAGGAAGAAAGGGAGACGCTCTTAAACACGCACGGCTGGACAAGTTTTGGAAGTCTAGGTTAACAACAAAAGCGCAGTTCTCTCCTGACACACCTTTCATATGGTGTTGCCACACACTGTTTTCTGTGCTTGCAGTCTCAGATTACCTACTGAAATACACTAACCACCAGGCCCTAATAATCTAACACAGCAATCCCATATAAACACACAACATTTAGGATTTGGCTTTTTTTCTTCTTTTTTTGGTCTGTGCAGTCTACCAGTCTATTTTTAATTTCCTCTTAATTAGGAACATCCGTCTTTATTCCCTCTGAGTAGCTCTAACAGCAATGCAACATGCAGAAATTCAAGAGAAACATCTTTTTCTGACATGATAATGCAGAAACAGATCCTGCCCCAGGTGAATTTCGGCCTCTCTGGAGCTTTTAAAGACACATTGCCTCTGTCAAGAAACAAAGGTAGCAACCCTAAACCTGGTTGCTGTTTCCCTGTCATGTGATAAAGGGACTACCGAGGATTTTAAATGGAGCCGGGTGCACACTCAGAACATAAAGGCTAGAATGGCACTACAAACAGAACATCCTTAATGTATGTGTTAATGGGTAATCACCACAGACTCCCATACCCCATCTTCCAGAGACTCTCCTTCACATAAACACCAAATGCCACTGCTACAAACCGTTTTTCTCCTGTATGCCTTACTGAAGTCTGCATTCCTTTGCCTATAACCCTCTTTCCCATAACCCAGACACATTCCGATTGGTGGCATCTTAGTTTGCCATTGGATTTAGAAGAGCTTGTCTTTCACCCATTCTGTCTCACCCACTCCTCTTCATCTTTGCTCTTCAGAGGGGTAATTTTCGGAAACAAGGGCCATCCATTATAGACAATTAAGCTGTAACATTCCAGAAAAAGGAAAAGTCATTTAATTAATGTAACCAAGGCTCTTTGAACTAACCTGTAAATGGGGGATCCTAAAATATTCATTTATTTATTGCATTAGCCAACGCTGCCTGGGCAGCTTACAGGACACAGCTAAATCTATAAAATACAATAACACAGTAAAATGTAATATGGAACTATTATCTTTACAAAAGAATCGTAATTCCAAATTGTGCTGGTTCTAATGGATGTATACAGAAGATAGTATCCAATTAGGAAGCCTGGAGTAACTGCCACTTATTTCTATATTCAAAATCTGCAAGACAGGTTACAGTCTTCAATTCCTTCTCCTAAGCAGGCACCCCAAAGGGTGGGAAAAATTCTTCTTTTTATGGTTTGGCATCCTGACTTTTAGCAGAACAAATGACATAAATGTACCAACAGATTTGCACTAAACTGAGTAAGCTATGCATGTGTTTTCCCATTGATGCTCTGGCCACCCTTCTCAGCTCTTCTCTGAGAAGAGAATAGATCCGCTCTCCTCTTGCTTCAAAGCACTTTGGAAAACCATCACGTAAATAGTCAACATCATTATTATTATGAGCTTTAATTAGAGAGCCATCAGCTAAAATTGGTATATACTCAAGGCCACTTAACACTAACTACTGCTAAAATCTTTTCACCAGAGCATACCCAAAATTAGCATAGCTAAACAGTGGCGAAAGAGAATTTGTTTGACCCTCTAAACACATCTTTGTGGGTAGAGCTCTAATCCATGGCAAAAATTAGAAAAACACAGTGCTGATAACTATTCTGTGCAGAGTATTGGCATAATTAATGTGGAGAATAAAGGTTGAAACAAGTATATAAGACCACTGTCCCACCACATAGAAATACCTTATAAGAAATAGAGGTAGCTTTAAAAAAACTGAGGGGGTTTCAGAAGATATTAAGCTTAGGTTGTAAGAGCCTGATGAGTTTTAGTTGGTTCTTTGCAGTTTCTTCTTTTTTTGAAAATTAAAAGCACCCTCCCCTCTCCTTTCTAGTCTTAATTACCCATCTTCTCTTTTCCCAATTGAACAAAAAGGAAGAAATCTTTTAAGAGAAATTGGGAGACAGAAAAGGAAAAAAGAATCAAGCCCTAAACCAAAATATCAACTGCTATACCCTTTTTAATTATGCATACACAATATTTATGATTGGAAAATATTTTGCAAATGGGAATATGGAAAATATTATCAGTGATAATAGTACATATTTGTTTTTCAAGAAAACATTTTGCAACAAGCAAAATTGAACAAGCATTTAAAAAAGAGATTGCTTCATTTTCTTATAGGTCAAAATATTTTAATTCACCACACTGTAGCCATTTTTAGACTGGCATTCCTATGCTATGCTGAATGTACACCTATTAATTTTTTCGGAGGTAAAATTAAGCTTTTTTCTTTCCAAGATCATGCATACATTTTGAAATCATTATAAAATAAGGTTATTTGGTCCATATTAAGAAGAGTGAATATGGAGAAAATTACAGGGAGATTAGATTTTACATTGGGATATAATTCACTGCTATTCACCAAGTGAGCTATACAATCAGATTTGGAATGCAACATTAAATCTAGATTGTGCAAAAAAATATATAATCTCACTGATCTAGGTAAACATACAACAGCCTGCTGTGCGAACAAAGCAAAGCAGGGTTCTTTTTAGCATGACTCAGGAACCCAATTAAGTTGAAGTGCTTGGATTTAGGCTGAGCTAGTCCTATTAACTACAATGCAACTAAACTGCCACAATTCTGTTCTACCTGGCCTGCTTATGTGGGTAGATTTTAAATGGGTTTTGATGCAAGGTATTTTTACTCCAACTTGTCAACAAGACCATCAGGAACACAGCCAAGTCAGTGGATCAAGTTGCACAACCCAAGAATTGTGTAACTGGCCATTTTTATGTCTGGCCGGGATTGTAGTGGGAAGATGAATGGGTCACGTCACCGCAAATCTTACAAAAATGTGTTGCACAGTGTTGTGTCCAGCTGTGATCAGGGCCCACAGAGGAGTATTCACATGACTACATTCACTGTGAGTGAACCACAATTTAGGCAAAAGTAGTGATCAGCCTTCACTGCACACAAGATGTCAATTTGATGGTTGTTAGGCCTCAGAATTGTAAAACAACACTAAAAAATCACCTCTGGTCTTAAGATTTTGCAGTCAAAAAGAAAGGCTGAAGGGAAGAGTGTTTTACAGGTCCAAATTAAGGAGAGAATCCAGCACAAGGTCTTTGCCAAAACAATTACACACATGTACACCTTGTTGTAGCATAATATTTTTTCTCAGCGTAAGGGTGCGACGATTCCGTTTGATTCCTGCACTAGTTCTGAACAATGCTGAGCATTAATGGAATCATGAAGGTTGTTTCCTCCCTGCGAAAGGAGCTGGATGTGGCTGGCTTCCTAGCTGTGGAGAAATTTAACATACTGGATGCCTGCCCATCATGAAGACCCAAATGACAGGTCTCTCTCTTTAAAGGAACCGGTTGTGCTGTTTCCCTTTAGAGCAGGGCAACAGCGTCTACTTCTACTGACACCGCAGATTCCAGTCTCCAAAAGTATGGGTCCCTTAAATTTATCTAAATAATTAAAATTAAAACAAGACTCTCAGGGATCCAGTTTCTAATCAGTCACTCTTCCACTAAACTGGAACGCTGACTCTCGCAATCATTAATCTGATGATTAATGCCACCTCCCTTCCCATCTTCTGATCACCCCAATGTCCCCTCCGGCTCTGCGGTGTACAAATCCACCTTGAAAACCATTAGAAATTTTCCTCACACCTTGATGGTTCAAATCTGTACAAGAATTAGTACCTTTATCCCACCTTATCAGATAGGAATGAGAGTGATTCCAACTTTTAAGATTCAAATCAGATAAGATTATTATGATTTTAAGTGAAGAGTAAACTAATAATTTATACCTGCTGAAGCCATTTTTAACTGAAATTCTATGTGAGGGCTAATGTATACATATACAGTGATCCTGGACCTCTTTATAGAAAATTCGATCTCCTTGCACAGCTGGTATTTAGCAGGTGCCCATATTTCCAAATAAATCAGACTCATGCCAGTATGGAGATAGAAACTGGTAGCATCAGCCCAAAAAAAATAAAATAAAATAAAATTGCAGTACATTCTATTGAAAGGGAAAATTATACCTTAAAGGACATAGAGTTCTCTTAAAAACTGTATGGTATACAGCTTTTGTATCTATTTTAACAATTCTTCTACTTTATTTGTATATTTACAAACATATCCAGCCATTACAATTATATATATATATATATATATATATATATGCCAAACAGGAATGATAAGGGCTGATTTAGCTGATCCAATTTAAGAGCACCTCCAACCCCACCCACCATATCCTGTGTTTATTGTATCTGAAAGTATTATCTGGAATAAGGATAACTGATTAGAGGCTGTACTTCATGTGACAGATGACAATAGACAGAACATTCCATGAAAGGGAAAGTGAAAGGAATTACAAAATTATTCATGTGCTATCACAATTCAACAGCCAACTGAAATACTTTAATTATGTAATTTGTTTGCATCTAAAAAAGTCTATGCAAATCTATGCAAACATATTTAGAAATAGAACTATTATTTATGGCCTAGTGCTTCGTTCCCGTTAGGGCTTCTTTTAAAAAATGCAGCCAGTGGGCCCGATCGGCTGCTTCACAATAGTCCTTTTACACTACATAAGTGCTTTGAAGAGCTCTTGGTGTAATGGAAGATGAAGGACGCAGTGTAGTGATGTATATTATTTATAGGTTTGTAAATCGATCTCTTTATATTTATTGAACAGTATTCTAGAGATAGATACCGGATATTATTGATACGGATGAATGTATTTAGTGACTGATTCTGTTATTGATAGATCCATTTACAGACGCTGAAAACAAAAGACACTTTAAAATGTAGAATTATATGTACAGCTAAGGGTTTTTTAAAATAATTATTGAAGCATTGATCTTTTATATAGATGTGTTGATCTCAGGCATGGTACCTGTTATTTAGGACAGGTGTATAGATTTGCTTAAATCTAAAAAACAACATTGATAAGGCTAGACAAAATAAGAGAATACAAACAAACCTTTCATTGTTTTATATATAGGAGAGGAGAGAGAGAGAACAAGAGTTTCAAAAGGTTCTGGTCAAAATTGTGCAGCACTATAGGTTCTTGATATTGCTAATTAAAATCAATCTGCCGTTTATGGATTACTGTATCTATATATTTACAGCAAATCAATCTTTTTCTAGCTAAATTTCAAAAACTTTCTAACAGGAGTAATTTATAACTATCTCTATAGCTTTGCAAAGAGATCATTACATTTACAGTTGGAGGTATAGACCTGAAAATAAATCTTCAATGGGAAGATCATGTTTTTAAAAGACTGATAATTCAATTGATTGTCTCCCATTTAACATGCATTGATTTGTAAATAGAACCCTTAGTCACACAATTACAAAGACAGAACAATAGGCAAATTGTACACCAGTAACAAGAATGACCATGAATTTCAACTAATTGTTATTGGGGCCTGCTCTTCGCTTGTGTGGCTGCTTTTGTATCCTTTTCCTTCTACATTTCTATTTATAAAGGTTCTGCAATTTTGATTCCTTCTTTTAAAAAAGGAACTGTTCAGGAGGCTCAAGGTGAACGAAGGAACAAATCCTTTTATTCGCCTGTTTCTCTGATTTCTTCCTTTCCCGGGTCCTTCTATTCTTCTTGGGCTGGGAGTGTGGAGCTGTTTTGCTTGTGATAAAGCAGAGATCCCTGATTCCAAATACGCTTTCCCTCTCGGCCTCCACCATAGATCTTCATACCAGCCACATCACTGGCCTTCTGACCAGCCTCCCCCAGAGAAAAATATGGTAAAGGTGGTGTTTGGGGGTGGGGTGGGAAGCATCTAATTCCCACTGAAACTGACACCAAAGTGGGGCAAAGGGGGATGCAGTGTTTGATGGCTGAAGGGTATGGCTGCTTACTCCCCCCACCCCTTTCCTCCCCTCCCCAGGTGACATTCATGGAATAATGACCTGGATGCTTTGTCGGGTGAGATGGAGCTGGCGGTCAGTTTCTTGACCAGGAAATGGCTGCTCTCACGTAGCACTGGAGGGCCGTGGATCAGTATTCCCCACTAATGCGTCATACTCCTTATGACTTGGAGTAGGGTGCACGGTACCCCCAAAGCTAAATTAGAGGCTGGCTTCTGATTTAATAAAAGGAAACCATCCCCCCCCCCTTTTTTTTTTTAAAGGATCAGTGTGCTATGACATCTCACATTCTGGATTTTAGGAAAAAGAAAAATGAGGTACCTTCCCTTTCCAATTGAAATATGATTTTAAGTAGGAGGCTTAAGGGCAAAAGGTTGTTTGGACAAAGGGAACTAGTGGATTGGAATAGTGGAAATGGAATTTGGAGGGATTTTATCAGAGTGTGGCAAGAGGAGAAGGGAAGAGCTAAAGTGGGCAAAGGGGAAATGTCTGACAGAGGACAGAAAAGATGAAAAAGGAATCCTATAAACATTAGGGGGAAGGCAGAAATACATTTAAAAGGGAAATAAACTGAAGGTGAAAAGTACAGTAAAGGAACTTGGAATAAAAGACAATGCATTAAATGCAGCAAAGGAAGAGGCTAAAGAGCGTTTAAGGATGTTTAAAAGTATGGTCAGAGACAGGGAGCCTCAGTATATGCATATATAATTAAAAGTCTCATTGTTGGGCAGGGGAACAACCGTACAAGGGTCAAAATTCTGTCAAGCTGAGACAGATCGGTATTCTGTGCAGGCACGGAGATGCTGGAAGTACACCTGTGACAGGGCTGAAAGGCAGGGAAAGGGCCAAGCGAAAACAACCCTGAAGCAAAGTGTCAAGCGTGACTTTTGGGGAAATCACGGATCCTGCGAGAGCATCCACACTGGACCTATCCAGTAGGGTGAGCTATAGAGGAAGCGACTTCAATCCAGTAGTACTGAAAGGGTTACTGAGACACACACATACAAATGCACACACGGCAAGCAGCAATAAAAAAGGTCACTGCAGAGAAATGAGGTCTCACTTGACAACAGCAGATGCACACCCATCAGAAAGCCCCACACACACACCGAACACGCAACGACAGCAGAGCACTTCCCTATACAAGGCCCCATCCTACCCTACACGTCGTGCGCGCCGATTAAAAAAGGATGAGCCACACTAAGTCACAAGAAATCACAAGGAGGTGGGCGCACACAAAACACTTCCTATGTGAACGCTTTTAAAAGTACACCAATTCCGTGCTGCTCCTTCTATGCTCAGGTTCTCACCACACAGAGTATTTATCACCTGCTAGTATCTGTCAAGCGTCGTGTCAAACTTACCATGAGGATGACTGGAAAATACTATCATTCTCCCCTTCCCACTCACCTTTTCAACGAGTGCTTAAAGTTTGAATTCTAATCCAGATTAGTGACTGTAAGGCTCTGCACAGGAGCAACTAACATGCAGTCGACATGACACAGTGGTCTTTTCTATGTGGTTTCCAGGCATTCCTGCCCTAACCACCAGTCTGATTCCAGCTCACCAAACTGGAACTATGCCACTATGCAACTCCGGTTCCCCTTGCAGAAATGGCCATCAAACTGAAAATCTACCACCCACAAATGAGTTGGAGCTATTTGTGGGAAAGTCTACCATGCAGAGCCTGGTAAACTACCATGGAGTCCAACCTCGCTACCCGTCGCAGTGCCAGGCTGAAGAAGTCATCTTTGCCGATCTATAGACTGGTAAAAGCAGTATTTCCTATGATGTTTATCCTACAACCAGAAGGGAAGATCAGTTCCTAGAATGTAGGGAAAAGCCTGTCTAGGCAGGAATGATGACCAGCATCTGGGAGCGTCTTGTGGCTAAAGGCCTTGTTACAGGAGAGGTCTAACCAATGATATCAACGTGTGCAAGGCCATGTACAACAAGTGGGCTAGATAATGTATTGCTTCTACCCCTTAATACACTTTAAACATCCTTTTGTACACATTCAGGGCGCATACCCAAGATCACTTAATGCAGATTAATTACTCCTTAGTGCCCTTTAATCACACTGTTCTGCTCACAATGAGCGTGATAAAGGGATGGGGTTTTTCCCACCCTTTCAATCCATGATTATAGATGAAGTGAGAATTCTAATCCATATTAGTGAACCAAGGAGCGTTAGTGCTTCCAGATTAATATGGAGTACAAGTGTTTGAGTTTCTGTACATGACATTAGAGCAGCAAAAGAGGGCTAAAAGGGTAGCTTTTTCCCCTACCAGAATTTGACTTAATCTTTGTATACCTAGAGACAGCTCTGACCTGTTTGTAAAGATCAAACCAGGGAGAGGGAAATGTTCCCAGATCAATCAACCTGGACTCAAACCACGAAGTCTTCTGAATGCACTCCAGGAATTACGCTGGCCCACACAACTGTCGTGGCAACACAAAGACATGTGCTCTTACGGAACAGGGGGGGAAATGTTTGCTTACAGGAAAATGTCTGCTCTCCTGGGTGACAGACAGATGAATTCATACATACCCATGGGGGGAATTTCTCTACCTGCAGGGACACACACACACACACACACACAATCTCAAATTGCACAAAGACCTGGATATCTAATGAGAAAGGTTGTCAGCCAACAATAGTTAAGGGAACAGGTGGTTAAGCATTCTTCGGGGCTTCTACACAAACCAGGGTGTGCTGAGTTTACTCCAGGGTAATTTCCACTTGTCCCCACGTCACAAAAATATCTATGATAAAGACTTCTGGTGAATTATTTACACCCAATGCTTATAGGTAGACTTGCAGCCACCTTAAGAAAAATGCAATACTAATGTTGTGATGTAGCAACATACAGCTAACACTATACTTTCTGAAATTAACATACTAACCACAAACCAGGGAAGTTCAGTGCTAAATACTCAAGCAGTAGGAACTTTTACTATGGCAGGTGCCCACCTGCCAGGACCAGCTCAGTAGGGGGCCTTTGCTCAGGAGGGGACTTAGCAGCATAGACACAGTGGTCCCAACTTCCCCATAGTAACATCCCATCATGGCCAACCCATGACAGACACACCCCTCAGTATTCCCCCCCTCAGCAAGGTCAGCTAGCACTTTCTTTGACTCCCGAAGAACTCCAAGTAGCAGGAGATTCCAGTACCAACAAAGAATTAACAAGGCGAAGCTAGGATTTGAGACACACGCATAGGAAAACAGAAGCACACATTGCCCAACTCACTCACTCTGTTTATCTCGCACTCTCTAATGCAAATACTCAAGCAGTAAGAATAGCACCAGAGTATCCTGAGATGTAGAGAGCACAGACAGTTTGGCTTGGAGGAGAGCCTGAATTTGGGGTTCAGGAAGGCTGAAGGTAAAGCCACACCCCGCATCTTTTTCATCCTATACTTAGAGGGATGCAGGCTGCTCTCCTCCCCCGCGCCCGTCGAGCAGAGAACAGAACCAACCCCCCCGCCCCAGATTCTGCCTCTCAATTCAGTTGCTCCTACCTACCCCCGTATCTCACTGCCCCACCGAAGGGGTACATCCCCCCTGCCTCTTGCTACCCTTTCTCTTTCATTACCTGCCTCTCCTCCCCTGCCTCAAACCCTGCTCTCAACCTCTTCGCACCTTCTCTTAATATGGTCCCCTTCCCCCCCCACCCACCCCAAACGCAGCCCGGTCAGTATATGACCTCTTCACCCACCCACACTGCCCCACAGCTCCCCTGCGCCTTTCCAGACCCCGGTAATATCTTCCCCTCCCAACAATAGCTGCCATGGGCTGCTAATAATTATTAATAACATCCTTTCCTCCCTTCTGCTCTTCTCCACCCCCACCCCCTCCATGGACAAAAGAAGAGTCCAGTTCTCGTTGCCTCGAGCTCCCTTCCTTGCTTCGGCCATTGCACCTTCCCCCCCAGCTCCCTCCCCACCGGCTCTCCGGACAATCCAAACAATTTCATCTTCTTTCCCCCATTATGCAACTTGTGTTTATTAAGAGAGGAAATCCACGTACACACTCATAACCCAATAAAAACAGCCAGTCCCGGCGATACAGAGCAGCCCCCAATAATGCATAGTTGCTGACCCGCTCTTCAGGGTGGGGGGGAGTCCAAATATTGCAAACCCATTTAACGAGCCATAAATGCCCGCTTTGCACAATCATAAATGCCGGAGACACTACCACCCCATCTCCGGTTCCTTCTATCTATTCCTCCTTTTCTCCCCTCCCTTCTTTCTTCCATCGCCAGCGCATCAAAAGCCGAGCCACCGCCACCAAAAGCAAAGAGACAATTATAGAAAATCCTCTACAGCTTTTCCCCGTCTTCTGATTTTATGTTTTGTCCATGCAACAATTTTTAAGAAACAGAAAACACCTTCGCTCAATGCACAAAGCCATTTGCAAAAGGAAAGATCAGCCAGCAAATACCATTTTTACCATTGCAAAAACACCTCCTCTTTGCAAAGAATAAAAATGCCTTTTAAAAGCATGTCTGTATTTTTTTGCATTTTATTTAGTTTTTAAAATTGCATTTTTATATATGCATATCTCCGTTATTTTTTCCCTCTTTGCAATTTTTTGTCCCTTTCCTTAAAGGTTGAGCCACAGACACCACCGAAAAAAAATGCCAGAGAGAGAAAAAAGAAAGCTCTTGGAAGGAACAATTGCAGCTGCTGTGTTGAGAGACGAAGAGAGAGAAAGGAATAGACTGCCTTGTGCGTGTGTGTGTGTCTGTGTGTGTGCAATAGAGCAGCTGCTGCATTAAGCATTTTGCAATCAATAAAGAGCGGGTGAGATTTATGCAAAGCGCAGATATTAATATGCAAAGTTTTAAAGATTTTTAAATGGGAGAGAGAGGGAAGGAGACAGGGAGGAGGAGGCGGGGTGGGGGGGATTGCATAGAGACTGCACCTACCTCTGCTTCCATCGGTGGGCGCAAGCTGACTCCTCCATGCGCGCATGGGTGCAGCCCAGATACACAAGGGCTGAGGGGGAAGCAGCAGCAGCAGCAGCAGCAGAAGCGGCGGCGGCGGCGGCGGCAGCAGTCAGAGCGCGAGCCAGAGCGCGCGCCGGATTCTCTCCATCATTCCCCCCTCCCCATTCCTGGCGACGGTTGCCCAGGCAACGAGAAAGATGCATCAGCATCAGCACCAGGATGAAAGATGCTCAGGGCAGCAACAGCAGATGGGGATGGAGATGGGGCGCGCGTGAACGGGAGCCCTGATTGGAGGGGGGGAGCAGATGAGAGGGCAGAAATAAGAGGAGCCCCCGAATTTTAGGAAGTGGAGGTAGTTTCAAAATTAAACTGAGGAAAGGGAAGGAGGAGAGGGCGTTTGAAAGGGGAAGGGGGGACAAAATGCCTAGAGACGACTTAACTGGGCTGTGGAGGGGAAAGTGGGGGAAGGGGCAATAGAGAAAAGGGGGGAGACTTAGGATTTGATGTCTTTAAAGTGTGGGGAAGGGAAGAATCAAAGCTTGAGGTATAAGAGAGGTATTAGCAAACTTTAGGAGAGTATTAGCTAAGATTTGGGGTGGGTGGAAAAACATGGGGTAGGATTACAGGGAAAGTTCCAGGAATACTAGAAACAAGATGTGGGTCCCCCCCCCCCGGGGTTTAAGAATGGAAGGAAAACAAGGGGTAGTAAAAGAACAAGACTTAGGAGGGCAAGACTGTATTTGCATATGCATACTTAGGATTCTGGGGTAACAAGGCTTTGTGAGTGTTCATGTGAGAGAGAGAGAGAGAGAGAGAGAGAGAGAGAGAGAGAGTAGTACGCAATTTGTGTGAAGTGTGTGTAAACATCTTTGTTTGCACTAAAACCAGTCTTTGTATCTTCTTTCGCTAGTTCATACTTTTACTGATTAGGTATGAGAGTGTTAATGCTCTGAGACTATGTAAAAGTTTCCCCTGCATCCATTGCTTTCATCTACTTAGACCTGGTTAATGGAAATGGGAAATATTCTATCTGGTCTTTCACAAAGGGGACATGTTCTGGTAGTCAGGAAACACTTTTATATAATACATATTCAGAATTGAAAATTGGTCCTTCTGGGCCACTACACTGTACAGCTTGGGAGGTGGAATGTATCTGATTAGTATTTTGAGGAAGTAAAGCCAACAGTTGGAAAGTGAGACTTTTAAAAAATAGGTATTCTTTTAAATTATATGCAAAGTTATAATAAAAGGTGATTTTACTTTAGTAAACTCCACTTAGCATGATCAACTACAGATATATGCAACAGATACTGAAGATGAAATGTAAAATTATGATAAAAGGCTGTGTGAAGAGAATGTTTAGAATTAAAAGCAATTAATGGAATAATAAGGGAATAGCGAGTACAAATAATAAAATATGTAAATTTCAGTTTACTAAATACTGGACATTTTAGAAGTGAAAGGCTTATGTACCAAAATTCTAAACAAGATAGTCATATACACTAAACTATAATATGCAAAACAGTTAATTATATAAAATGAATATTTGTGATTCATAGTACCACTTGAAAATCATTAGAAATTTTGGTAGTAATATTAAATGCTTTCATAATACATGAATCACATCTGAAATATAATGCCCTTGAATTTTAAGTTCTTGCATGGTACTTAGAATTTAAATTATGTAGAAAATAATAATGTGTCATAACTATGGATAATCTGAGCAGTGTAATATCTTACAAATACTAAAATTCTGAGTAAAAATGCTCATTCTCCAAATGCAACAAAAGACTTAATTATTCCAGTTGCAAAGATAGCGACATTAAATACCTTTACATACTGTCAGTAAAAAGTGAGTATCACTCATAGGGAAAATGACTCTATATAATAAATAATTCGTTGCTATTGAATGGCAGATAATTTTGCGATTTTCTTTAATATAAAGGATGTTGTGCTCGATATGCAAAAATGTTTCATGTAAAAGATATTAAAAATATGATATGTGAAGGAACCAAATGCTATAGACTGTTAAGCATTGATCTGTAAAGTAAATTCTATAAGATGCTCCATGTTGCTACATATATTTAAATCATATGTAAAACTAGCTAAGTATTTTGCATAAGTGAATGTATTTTTGCAGAAAATGAGTGACCAAATTGCATAATGAAAAATAGAGATTGTGCTTAAACACTAATTTAAAGACAGGTCTTATACATATAACAGTATAAAATTTAGAAGTTTCTATGTTACATTTAAAGTTGTTCGATTAATTTTCAGTATTATATGTAAAAGATTTAAGAACATTGTGCTATAGATCAGATAGAATGGGTTTAAACCCAGCAGTTTTTAAATGCAGAGTCGAAATATATAGTATTTTTCATATGCATTCATACAGAAATCATATAGAGCATTACATAAAATAGAATAAGAAAAAGAAAATTGTAAACTGATCTTTGAAATGCAAAATGATCTGCATACATGAAGGCCACATTTTTATAACACTGGATAGCTAAGACGAATTACCAAATTCATTTAGGTGTATAAATGTACATAAATACAGCTGAGATGTATTGTAAGCCATCTAACTTTAAATTAACTTTTTTTAAATGTGCAGTGAAATTCCTCTTTATGTGAAATATATTTACAATGTAAAATTAAGAAATAGGAGAAGTAGTTACAATTTAGTTATAACTATAATTTCACTCTTTAAAGCTTATGACCATTTTGAAGCTTTTGCGACCAACGGAAATTAAGAATTAGACCTAAGCAGGTGGTATGTAGCTTTAGATTGTGGTATTTTATTTGTGCATTGAAATTTTTAGGCATCAGGTAAATGATGGTCAGTTCCATTGCACAACATATCATTTCTATTCTATTCTCTGAAAAACTAGGAATTCTCATTTGCAAAATAGTTAAAGTGCATAATATACAAAATATTCACCATAATGCTGTCATTATGAGTGTAGTCAGTATTTTACAATTAAACATTTTAAAGAACACATCATTGCTTGCTTATTCAAGTTGCTAAGATCAGTATTCTAACATAATAAAATGTTCTAATTTTGGATTCTTTATGAACAATAGACATTAGGTGTACATAATATTTCCAAAATCTTTTAACAATAATTTTATAGAATCCACACCACATGTGATTTTGGTACATACTGAAACTAAAAAAATAGTAATTCCATGCAGCCCTTATTTTCATACATTAATTTAGTGTTCTATACAAAATGAAAATTGGAAGCAGCCTAAGCAAAAATTATAGTTGTCTAAAAACTAATCTTGAGAACTGAAGGAATCACACATGAAAATTTCATTGAGAAACAAGGTGCTCAGAGGAAGCATTTCAGAAAGCAAAAAAGGAAAAATTAGGAACTGTCGCACGTATCTAATAGGAAACCGGAATGGTAATTGTTGCCTTAGATATCTGAAGAATCATGTTTGTTTTATACCCACAGGTTATGTAAACAGTAATTAAAAGCTCTGTAAGTTATACATACGGAGGATTCCGGATATTTCAGAGAATGTGTTTTATTCTAGTGTTACATGGTTTGCTAGCCACTGAAGGACAACACACAGAATTTTTGTTCAGTGGAAAAATACCGATTCTATTAGTTTCCGGGCAGCAGCCGGGGGTGGGGGGGGGGGAGATAAGAAGCATGTTCTATGCCACAAGTCAGGATCACAGCCTGGAAACATAGGCAAGAAATGCACCATTTTACTGCAAAATAAAACCCCCAAAATTGCAAATCTCTCCTCCAATCGTCTTAAACTAGGAAAGCAGGATGAATTAACTATTAATTAATTTGAGAGCCAAAGCTCGATAGCTGACAAATGTGTGTGTGTGTGTGTGTGTGTGGGCACACACGGGTGTGTGTGAATTCAACCGCACTGTCTGCTCTGCTGGTCCTCCCAACCCACAGGTGAAAGGGCTGATCCTTTGTATGTACCCATAAAGCTTCAATTCATGCTTCCACAGAAGGCAAGGGCCGACAGCTATTTCGTACACAACCAGCCTAGCATGGAGCAATGTCATTGGAAACAGTTTCTCACTTTGCTTTTCATTTAACTTTGAACAAATATTCTACCTTCCATTTTGTCACACAAGGAAGGCCTCAAAACATTTAAGTGGTTCTAACAAGAATTAGTGGTTCTAACAAAAAACCAGACTGCTCTCTTTCCCTCTCTTTCTTTAACGTATATATTCCAGCAAAAGCCTTGTACGTTGGTGTGTCAGATTATGCCTTCTGTAGTATACCATTGACAGCCACACGTCTCTCATGAACCATGGTGGGGTGAGCGAAATCGCCAAAAGTGAATCTTTCCACTGACCAAACACAGCAAATGAGGGGGAAACCTAATGGAAAACCAGCCCCATCAACCTGGAAAAAGGAATTCTGAGTTGTAAAAAGATTGACTGCGATTGGTCTTTGCAATTCTTTGTAACAAACGAGAGTGGTTTTGTGTATATAAAATCCATGGTTTCCTTGAACTCAATGCTGTGCCTCAAGTCGAAGCAGAGGTCACAGGACTCAAAACCTGTATGCTGGGAATCTGCTGGGAAAATTCAGTGAGCCTGGAAGGGCTGGCTTCTAATGCACAAAAATGTTGCAGATAAATACCATTGATGTTAAAATTGTGTTAATGCACAAGCGGAGTAGTCTCATCATGGAATTATTCTGCTCCCATGTCTAAACCTAGAGGCTTTCCCCTGTCTGAACAAAGGGGACAACTCAGCAATCTTTAATTCTGGCTTTCAGCCACAACCACCTACTTCCCTCTCGCATCCCAGAAATGAATAGAAGCTAGTAGCCCTGATGCCCTTCAAATACCACAGACACTCTCTGCTCAGCAACTACTGCTGAATGGCTGCTTTGAGATTAGCGTTGGCTTAGGGCAATGGAAAGTCCCTCCACACAAAATGGCCTTCAAAGAAAACCCAGGGCAAGAACTGCCGATTGCCTACAAAGAGACAAGAGTGTGGGAGCAACCAGTTGAGCTTTAGGGAGCCGGTTTTGTCTCAAGGGCCACCAGTTGCTGTGAACTCCAGCCTGTTTTTACATATATCCACCACTGCCACCATTTCGCAGAGCAGAAAGCAGAACACCATGTATTACAATCAAGGTGGTCTTAGAATGAGAGAACAAGCTACTTCAATGAAGTCCAGTGGCGCCCCCTACCAAAGGACTTGGGAATGTCAACTTCAACATTTTTAATCGCCCTGCAATCTGGGAGACACGTCAGAACATCGTGCTGGAGTACATTGTACATCACTGCACACTCGAAGGTTCCAAAGTGTAAATTACTAACAAGCAAACGAATGGTTTGGAAAGAAGTTAGGCCAGATTAAATTCCCATCCTGGACAGGTAAAGCACGACATGGTCCAGGTGAGCCCCAAAATCACACAGAAAAAGGAAGTGGGGAAGAGTCAGAGGGTGCCTCTTACCACTGCGATGCATGAGGTGCGTTGTTGCGCAATGTCAGCAGAAAGGGAAGCGATCAAGCAACAGGAAGAGGGCAGAGCCTGCAGCAAGCACAGGGCAGGGCTAAGGAGTTGGTATCAGTCCTCACCAGCATCGCCAACAGTAAGGGGCGATGGGAGTTGTAGGCCAAAGCATCTGGAAGACCATTAACCTGAGCCCAGGAAGAGCTGAGCTCCCAGCGCAATGAGCAGAGCTCGCCTCCCACTTGGACAGGCCTGTAGTGGCGGTGGCTGACACAGAAGAATCCCCTGCAGTCACACAGCATCACACTAGTCCACAGACTCCTCAAAAGTGAGCAGAGGCGTCTGCGTCCAAGCAAGCAAGGCGGGCCCTAGTCTCAGGTTTAGAATCTCCGCAAAAGGTTGCGACGCTCGGATAAAATCCTGGGGAGACGCCCGACATTATCCAAAGCCTGTGCATGTAGGAACCTCAAGATTGGTGACCCCAAGCCGGCTTGTGTGTCCTTTTTAGGGGAGGCAACTGGCACTTTTTAAAATGACCTCTCCATGGAGAATCCATCTAGCGCTCGTCACTCGCCATGGCTGGCATCAGGCACCACCTGGCTGGACACCTGCCCAGAACGCACAGCACCGAGGGGCTGGTGGCAAGGAATCTCCCTCGAGCTGCCCTCTTCTTCACTGCCTGTCTGCCTCTCGGTCTGACGCAGGCCAGGGCGGTTCTGAGGAAGAGGAGCACGTGCTGCCCCTTTCTGCTTTTGGACGCTGCTCGACCTTCCCATGAAGCAAGTGGTTGCCACGACAAGAACAAGAGTGGAGGAGCAAGAGCAGCTGGTGCCTGTGGCAGTGAGAAGGCGGACTTGCTGCAGGAGGGGGCCTGGAGGCCACCTTGCCCACGGGCTCTCGTGTTTTTGCAACCATCCCTAAATAGCTGGCGGAGAATATGAAGACTGCCTGCCAAACACATTTTGGAGGAAAGATCCATGTTCCACTACAAGCCATTTGATCATTTCCAGGCATGCCAAGCCGCCCCCCCCCCCCGCACACAAAAAAGCTCTACAGGCCCCCACAGAACAGCAGCTGAGATTCCCATGAACTCTCAGTTCTTCCAAAGAGGATTCCCATCTTCCACAGAAGCCCACGGCTTCCTGTAAAGACTCCGCTTTACAAGCCATGGCTAAGCTCAGGTTCCTCATCCCCCAGAATGTGGCTCTCGCGCCCTTCACTGAATGTGCATTCCCACAACATGAACAGGTATGTGGAGAATTTGGGTTGAGCAGAACCATAAAAGGCAAACACCTAGGCATCCAACAGCCTATCCTCTGAGAGCAGGAGGAAGAGGAAGATGCGAGCTGCTCTGAGTTCTTTAAAAAGAAAAAAGGCGGGATAAAAATCTAATAAATATGCTGAAGCCACAAAGGGGAACAGAGGAAAAATCACCCCAGAAGCCCTAAAGGAGAGGAAAGTTGCAACGGTATGCATGGGTTGGGCTCTGGGGCCTTGGCAGGTGGAGTCAGGACAGAGTAGCAGGACCCAAGCAACATGTTCTAAGTCCAGTCGAATCCCCAGTCCAGTGACTAGTCCAGGAAGTCAGACCAGAGGCTGGCTAGGGAGCAAGGTGTAATCCGATAGACAAGATCATAGTCAGAACAGGCCAGAACTGGTACCTGAGAGCAAGGAAGGATCCAGGATCATCAGCAAGTCAGGAGGCAAGGCTAGGTCCACAAACAGGAATGCAGGCAGCAGAGATCCCGCCAGCGAGCCAGTGAGAACATTGCTGAAACAGAAGAGCCCGCTCTTATGCAGCTCTTCAGCCGGGTCTCCCAGCTGGTGCTCGTTGAGCCAGAGTGCTGCACCGGGATCAGGGCCCTGGTCCTGCGCTGACTGCTGCAGCGTGTTTCAGACCCTGCCAGTTTGCTTAGGCAGGAAAAAGCCCCGCAGATGCCCACAAGGCTGGCTGCGGGGTGGGGATGCTGGGAACCCTCAGGTCTGTTCTGCCTCTGGACACACAGACTGCACCCTAAGGGGGCTCCAGGACAGAGGGGAGAGGGGCAGAACTGGCCCTGATGTTAGGCAGCATGAAGTGGCTCTCTCGGGGGGCAGGGGGAAATGCTGGTGGGGTGAGGAGCAACTCTGGGGCTTGGAGCACAGGGATGGTGGGGGGCGGCATGGCCTGCCCTGCACCCCCTAAGCTGCTGCCTTTGGGGGGGGCATTGCCCAGTTGCGAGGGCTGAAATAAGAAGCAGTGGCCAGGCTGCGGCAGTGTCTGGATGTGGAATGTGTGTAGTGGGGACGCATCTTGCCCTCCGCCTCACTTGGGCTCACCCTGGAAGGTGCACAGCTACAACACCTGCGTGTGCACTCGCACTGTGCGATTTCCAGGTGAATCGCATGACACGGAGTTCCAGATGTTTTTCAGCTACCCAGCAGTGCGATACAACTGCTCTCTGTTCACCAGGAAGGATGTTGGGAGAGGGACTTGTGCGCACATGCGTTTTGATAGAACTTGTGCAGAGTGTGTGTGTGTGGGGGGGGGTCATTCTTTTTTCTAAAAATGGTGTGGGTGTGTGTACACGCTTTTGCTATAGAAACATTAATGTTCCTTCCATCCTCTTCTCGCTCACTCACCACTTATATCACCTTGCCCAATTGTGTGCCCTCCAGATGAGTGGAGCTATGACATCCATCATCCCCAACAAGCATAGCTGGCAGAGGGTGATGGGACTTGTAGTTTCACACAGATTGGGGAAGGCTAGAGTTTAGATCCGGACAGTAAATATTGCAGAATGTGTTCAAGCTGCAACTTCCCCATAATACTACATTCTATTGTATTTATAAACACATTAGATTCTTCCTGCAGAATCAATGAGGACCATATAAGAGAGGTTCTAGAGAGGTCCGCCTGGCGCCATCATTATATGCTTTTTGGTGCCAGGTCAACACCTTTTTATTTAATCAATATATTAAAGTTAGTTAATTTTGATGCTATATTTATTTAATTAATTCATTTTAACTATTTTTTTAATACTGTCGTGGTATAGCCAATTTATTTATTTGTTTAGGATTGGTAGGTTTTAATGTTTGTAAACCACTCAGAGATCCCTCTAGGCTACTAGGGTGGTATATAAATGCAAAATAATAATAATAATAATAATAATAATAATAATAATACATATAAAGCATGCTGATAAAATGCAACCTTTTAGCAGCAACTAAATAGAGAGGAGGTGGCATGGCTGCAGGGTTGGCCCAAAACATTTTGCTCCATGAGGTTTAGCAGCAAGTGACGCCCCAGACCTCACAAGCCAAGGCTAGTAGTCCCCAGGGCCAGCCAGTTATTCTGCCTCAATAAAATCCCTTTGCCACGAGCTTGATCCAGATCAGGAGAAAAGGAAGGTACTGGTGCTTTTAACCAAAAAGAAAAGACATGTAGTGTCTGATCTTGAGTCCGCAACAGTCATTAAAACACTTAATCAGAAGGTTAGCATTAAGGCAAAAAAGATCAGTATGTTGTTCGAAAGAGCTTCGCTTCGCAGAAGGAACAGCAGTTTCCTCAGCAATCCTCATCCATGTTTACTTAGAAATAAACACGACTGAATTCAAAAGAACTTACTTCCAAGAAACCATGTACCACACAAGCCACCATGTAAGATTTGCCAATCCACACAAGAGATTGTCTATGTGCTGCATCAGTATGCAGTTCTGTGGACTCAGAGCCATCAAACTCAGAGCCACCAGAAGGACTCGGAGCCTTCTGCATTAAGATCTGTCAGTGATCACTGATCATGTTTCTTGGAGCTGCTTTGTTCTTAATATAAGTTTAGAACTATGCTCCTAAGCGAAGGGTGCCCCCTTGCTCCCTGTCAAGACATCAGAGATCTCCCCAAGTTAATTTCAAAACTATTTTTATAATTTTTTGACAGCCATCAGAGATAGCTTTAAAGAAAAGTGGGAACCTCTGTTTCCTTTCAAACTTCCCATTAATGCTTCTGCTTTTTGTCAATAGCCATGGCAAACCCTGAGGGTTTCATCCAGGACAATTTCTCAAGGATGGAAATATCCTCCCAGGTGCTGAAGGTTGCTTACTTCTGGTCCTCGCATTGCTGAGGCTTTCTGCAGCAGTATTGCAATTCATATGATCAACATTCAATTGGGGAAAGAGTGAGCCAAAGAGGTTTGAGACAAAGCTTCATCCAACCTGGCCCCTAACCTCCACAAATGTGGAGGGCTGACTATGCATAAGCCAACTTACTTATATCGACTTAAAGTTCCATTTTCTCAAGAATGGAACTCATTTGTAACTTGGGGACTGCTTGTATTCAAGTTGCCTTACGGGTGATTCGTGCTAGGCACCCTGGATTAGAGCCTGTTCAAGCCCTTGTTCCATGCCAGAGCACTTAAGAAGTGAAAAACACCAGCTTTTCTTCTGGCAACCTCCAAAATTCATTAGCCCCCTGCTTCTGAGTAATTTGAACCAAATTTGAGCCCAACTCTTTTTTCCATCAACTTAGGAGCAGTTCTGAAATTGGATTGCAATAGAATAAGGGAATGTGCTGGGAAGAGGGATTTTCCTCAATTCAGGGAATGCTGAGGAGTCGCCCCCCCCCCCCCAATTATTTCTCAGCTGCACATTATTGATTCATGATTGGGAAAATACCATTCATTTCTGGACCTGAGGAAATAGGTCAACATATAGATTAGTGGAGCCACCTGGTGGCCACTCTGGCAAACAGCAACACACGGTTGACCGGCTTCCTCCTGACCAACCTGCTTCAGAGGGGGCAGACACTTTGCCAGAATTGGGTAGGAGGAGGACGGGATGATGCTATGGGGGAAATGGTGCTGAGTGATGGAAATTGTCCCCAGACCACCTTCTGGAGCCACTGGTTCAAAACCCATCATCTCTGGCCTTGTGAGAGGCACCAACAAGTGTCCGGGGGAGGGGGGGAGCACGGGTTAGTGCAGGAGGTCTAAGGTTGCAGGTGCGAGACAGGAGAACAGCGGGAGAGAGGAGAAGCTGGGTAGAGACACCAGCAGCCCCTGGCTGCCCCTCAATAGTCCCCCAGCAGCACCCATTCCATCAGGCTGTGTGAATTGTCTTCTCCCCAGCTGGTTGTTACACTAAAGCTTGCACTTTGCGATACACTGCCATTGTTGGTTTCCTTTTCCTCCCTTCCTTTCCCTTCTCCCCTTTGTGTGTCATGTTTTTTTAACTTGTGAGCAAGGCTGCCATTTGGACTGGACTGAAATGAAATTCATCAACTCAAACCACTCTGGGAGCTTTTTGGGCTGGCAAACTGAACTAAAAAGCTACTATAAATAAGTAAATAAATACATTTCTCTCTGTCCCCTTTGTGAAGGCCAACACTTTAAATCTTGCTGCATCATTTAGATATCAAACCCTGCCTTTACGCATCTCCCCCATGATCCACAGCCTGACACTCCGTGGCTTTCAGTCATTGTGTTTCTTCCAGACTACACAGCAGGACTGGGCCCTGGGGTGCTCCGGCCAGAAGAGGACACTGAGGGATGACTGTTCAGGGCCGCTGGCCGACAGTATCTCACAGGGCTCCATGTTGCCCTCCTCCATGCTGTTTAATGTTTACCCTGTGCAGATCTTTTGGTGCACGGTGCCACTGATATGCTGAACACACCCAGCTTTCGTGCTCTGTGTCAGGTAGCTCCAAGGAAGCCAATGAACCCCTCGAAAGCTGCTTGGGCTACAGAGCGGACTTGAAGAGGATGAACAAGATGAAGTCAAACCCAGATGAGCTGGAGAGATTGTCAGACAGCAGAAAGACTGATGTAGGGACCGTAAGTCAGCCTCTTCCGGAGGGATCAGGTCTATAGTTTGGAAGGGTTCCTTGAGCCTACACCATCTTTGGATCTTTAGGAGGCAATAGCAAGGAATGTGCTTGCACAACCATGTTTGGTGCATTATGATCCTCCTGAACTGGTCTGAGTTAGCAACAATTCTGCTGACTTGACTATATCAAGTTTAGACCTTTGGAATGTGCTGGGTGTGGGATTTACCCCTGGAAGCTTCAGGTGGTGCAGAATGCAGCAGGCAGGATGGCTGTATGGTCCCAGTCCAGGTGTGTAGGATTGGGACCATACAACATCTGTCTATCCTGAAGGGCCTGCAATGGTTGCCACTTGCTTTGCAGACCCGATTCAAGGTGTTGGCTTCAACCTTCAAAGGCCTAAGAAAGTGTCATACAACGCCCAGCATTTCCCACCTAGCCATACTAGTTAGGAAATGCTAGAAATTGTAGGACTTTCGACTGCCTAAACATATATAGGACTGTGCCCTGCTGGCCCAGCTAAGGGACCACCACTCCAGCTCCAAACATGACCAGGTATTAAAATTGCAGGAGAAGCCTTCTTGTGACCATACGACTTGCTGAAGAACCAGTCAAGCATGGAAGGGCTTTCTTGTGTGTGACCCCCAAACTATGGGATGCATTCCTCAAGAACAATGTTTGGCCTTCTCTCTTGGCCTTCTCCCAACTTCTTTGTGACTGTGGGGTGCACATAGAATTTGATGGCGCCATAGGTGCTATCACAAAATGGCTGCCCTGGGTACACACTGCCAATTCATAAAATTTCTGCCTTGGTGGCCAGTACCAAAATGTTCCATTTCCCAGAAGGAAAACAGCGAAGCCACTTCTCCTGGGATCCAGGTACAAGGTAGACAGGGGGCAGGGCGACCTCCAAAGCACAAAGCAAGTAAAGACGACGGAGTAGACAGCACCTCACTGGTAGCATGATCAACTCCCCATTAAAAGCATTAGCAAGCACTTTAAAAAATTCTTAACAAAATTATCATCAAGCAGGGTGCTGAGAGAGAGGCCTCCATGGGCAGATTGGTCCCATGCGCACCACGGTAGAAATGCTGGTCTCAAGGACTCCTTTAACTACCAGCTTCATCATCTCCTTTTATACATTTTTAGCAGCTTTCCCCACATCCTGCTGCCCCAGGGACAGGCTACTGTGGGTTCCCGAGACAGGACATCTGCAGACCTCCTGCCTCGTGGGCAAAGTTCTCCAGGCACAGCAGCAAAGGTTTCTGCTACTGCAGCTGTTATTCTAAGGGCTGCAGGTATTGAGTGCACATTTTGGACCCGCCAGATCCAACATTGGCGCCTTCCCTGGACAAGCAACTGAAACAAGGGATAAGCGACACCATGGTTCCTTCCATTGGAACCAACATAGTAGTGGACAGGGAAAGGTGAAAGAAAAATGGGGCGAGACCCCTTGCTCACCTTCCGCCCCGGCCAGCACAAGCCCAAGGCTGCCTTCTCCATGGATGATCCCTGTCCTCCACAGATGATTTCAAGGTTAGTGGATCAAGGACTGGGCACTCCGTTCCTCCTTTGCCGGCTGTCTGACCCCTCAGGACCTACAGCTCTGCAAGGAAAGCTGGCACTATTGCACCAAGAGGATCTTAGACATCCTGAGGAGGGGAGCCTTGTGTTAACTACTTGTAGGCTTTTGCCAAAATGGTCTTGAGCTACAACTGCATCCTCTGATGAGGTTGGTCCTTTTATCTCTTCTCAATTTGGTGTGCAAGAAATAGGGACATACAGGAAATGTCAGGGACTTCAGGCGATTTGCCATAAATCAAGAGGAAACAAGCAGAACATTCATGTGCTGGTTCCTGGATGGGAACCTACAGTTCCTAAAGCACTGGGGCAAGCTCACCTTGAGTGCTGGAATCTTCCAGCACTCACCTATGTGCCAGAATACTCTTCATGGCCCCTTCTACTGTTTTCAGTCCCTTTTCAACACATACAACTGGGTGTGGGGAATAGGGTGAAATGCTCACCCACAAATTGTGAAGAAGCATTCTAAGTAAGATGAGGCCTCCAATAGGAAGGAAGAACAGGTTGCAAAGGACCTGCCAGGGAAGGGTCAGGACCTGGCTATCAGAAGGTACCTGTCCTACCTTAACCCATACTTTTGGAAGATATTCAGCTCTACCTTTTGAGCGACACATGCTTAGCTGCCTTCCCTGAATTGATGCAAACAGAAGCAGGGGGCAGGAGGAAGGACCGACCCTGTGCTAGTGTTACAGCTCTGATCATGTTGAGAATTAAACATGAAGCCAGGCAGTTGCAAATTCTTTTCTTTATTGTCATTGTCATTTGCAAATACAATACATTAAGAATTTTGTCAAAAAGTCTCATTTTTGTAAAAAAAATACAACTTTTTAAATTACATGTTTCTGGCCTCTGGCCCTCCCCACTTGCAGTTAAGCAGTTTTCTCTATCCAGAGATGCTGCCTGAACTGCTTCTTCACCCCTTTTTTTAAACCCTATTAGTTACACTATATACAAATAGCCACAGAAATGAAAAGTGTCCTTAGAAAAATGACTCAAGTGTTCTCGTTTATAGTCATCAGTTCCCCAGCATGGGGCTTGGTTGTATTCTTAAATTAAAGGGAAGATATCTGCCCTCAGCATCAGATATGAGGGGAATTATGGGCTTTTCTTTTAGAAAAAAGAATAGTTAACACAAGATGCTGCACTGCCAGATTTCAAAGGGTGCCTGCAACTCTGCAGAATGAGTCAACTCCCACCTCTGCAAAAAAGGAGGTGAAAAAATTAACACAAAGAGTTGGTGAGCATGATGCATACACCAACTTGTGCCAGGAGGGCTTCAAACCTCATCAGTGGGACAAAGTTATCTTCCCAAAAGATGTCCCTTTCTTTTCAGAATGAGAGGCCTCCACACCGAGATGGTGCCTCCGTCCAATCCCTGCTACATCTGAGTGTCCATTAAGACCGTTCCCTGCTGCTCTTTCAATGCTTCAACCCCCACGAGGACAAGCTGCAGCACAACTGTGATTCCCTGGAGCCCCCTTGTTGCTGAGATCCAGCCCAGCCCACAACAGGAAGAAGATTCCTTTTCCAAAAGTCTCTTTTTTTCTGAAGTATACATCCAATGCAGATAAGCCCCGTGGTAATCAGGGAGTACAAACGGAAGTGCCCTGTGAGAAAACAGATGGTGTTAAACGAGGTATTAAGCTATAACCGTCTCTGTCTGCATTCTGGCACCAGGTAAGGCTGTTCTTTTCCAGAAGGTCGTTAGGCTTAACTGCTGCAACCTGCAAAGCTGTGATCTTTTTTGTTACAGCTCTATTTTGAATTCCATTTTTGATTTTTCCCTTATGATACTGCTTTAATTTGTATATAATATAGTTAGATTAAAATATTTCAGTAAAATATTCACTGAAGGATTCGTCCTTGCTGAAATCGATAACATGAGTGAATTTCAGGCCCTACATAAACCATCTCTAGGCTATAAATGGAATATCTGCAGTAAGCATTTTCTGAGAAACAGGACAAGCCACATTAGGACAAAAGTCGGTCACAGCACTATGATCTAGCATTAGCTGTGAAAACAGTTCTAGTCTCCTTATGGAAAAATGTCCAGCAATTTTTAAAGTGCTTATGTTACCCGATAGGAAGAACACAAACCAAGTCTTTTGTGATACCTGCACATTTCTCTTCTGCTAAGGTTTTGGGACAAGACAGCAGCTGATAAACAGGAGAGATTGTTAAGAAATGAGGAGGAGTTATGGAAACGAGTCAATCTAGAGAAAATGTACCTTAACTTCCCTAAAGGCTGGAGTTACCAGACTTGAGGAATAACACTCTCAAGCAATAGACGTCGACCCTCCTCATAATCATCCTCATCCACGTTGACTAGTAGCCGGATAGCCTCCTGGCCCACAGCTTCTTTGAGAGAGTCAGTAATGAAGACTCCCTTCAGTGCCTCTAGCAGTGAGCCATTCATATAATCACTCCAGAAGGCATCAAGGTAGGACAACTCTGAAAACTTGATGTCACAGATGATTGAGCCCAGATCACGGGATTTGAGGATGGTGTTGGACTGTCCAAATACATCAAACTGACGTTCCAGTCGGTTCTGCTTGTTTGACATCACATTCTGACGTAAAACAGGCTCATGCTCACAGTATTCTGCACGAACACGGAGCCGGATGTCTAATCAGGGCACACAGAGGAGAGAGAGAGAGAAAGGGAGGGGGGATAAAGAGAAAGAGCGGCATTAGAGCTGCGGGTAACAGACAGAGCATGGAGACAAACACACAGTCATGCAGCAATATTCCAGGGTTGGACTGTCCAACAGCCCTGAACAGGTGCTGAACTTAAAGACCAGCCAAGCTGAAGATCCAGGCCACTCAGGTTGCCCAAAATGATCAGGTGCCTTGAGATGGTCAGTCCCAGCAAGGGGTGTTCACACTCTTATTTTTCAAATATACCTTTGACATGAAGTTACAGCTGAACTTCGCTAATACCCATCTAGCCAGCTCCATATTCCACAACTGCACTATGTAACATCTCTTCAGTGGCAAACATGTATATCCTGCTTCAAACCCCACCCAAAGGATCAGAAGAAACGCATGTGCCTAGCACCCTCCCCACCCCTTACTCTGTGCCTAATTTTAGAGCCATCTCCTCAAGTCCTGATGGTTTGTGCCAATGGAAAATTCTTCAAAAGTCTTCAAATTGCTTTCAATCCACAATGCTGGAATTAATGTCTCCAAGTTTATTTGAACTGTTATTGCTGTGTGAGTAACAGGAATGAAGGGCTTTACCAACTTGGACCCTTGGTTTATCAAGGGTCATGGTCTGAGAGAGAGAAGGCAGGAGATCCTAAATTAAAGCTAACCACTGACAACCAGTTGGACCCGTCTGCCTAAGAGCTCAAGCTTTAACAGCATTAGGTTCTAGCCATCGTATGACCAAGTTGCCGCAAGACAGGATTACAACCATGCTAAAGATGCCCCAAGAAATTAGTGAAGTTCAGCTGTAACTATGGACAGTGGAAGTGGAAGGACAGATTCATTTTGTTCAATTGCCCAAAATATCAGCTCTGCAGCTGAAAGTTTAAAAGGTTCAAGAGGGAGGGAGAAATGGAACATATACAAAGTAGGATACGTTAAAAAATGAGGCAGGTGGTGTATTACATACGCTCAACAAGGCCGTCAGCTTTAATGTCTCTGTGTCTTGTGGTCATCACCTGTAGAAGCATTAACTCAAAGTGCAGTCACAGCCCTTTGCCAACTTTGCACGGCCTGGAGCCCACACCCACCCATGGCAGGCGGCTCGAAGGCAGACTGTTGGTAGCCCTCAATCACAGCACACACAGAACACTTCTTTCCAGATGGGCAACAGCAGAGCTGTGCAGCAAATTGCATGGCATTTGTTATTGAAGGTTTTTTTTTTTTTTTTAATTCCACAGAAAATCAGCCGGTAAATGGCATTATTTCAGTCCATGTAAGAAAACTAGGAGTTTCTCTTAGAAGCAGTGCCATCTGCATACAAGTTAATGCTCGACATATTGGAAGCCTTCGTGACACCCACCATTACTCCGTACACCAACACCTGCTTGCCTTGATGGGGCAAGATGTTAAAGGAGTTCAGCTGCTGAGCCCACTGGAAACTGTTACCGTATCCCAACCACAGCCTCCCGCTCAACAGCTGGCTATACGCACAGTAGCCGATAGGTTCCATTTTATTGGTCCTGTACATAGCTTAACATACAGACTTTTTGCATCCATGGTTTGACACATGGTTTCATCAGAACAGAATAGCTTATCTGCTTTCCAACATCAACAGTGTTCTGGAATACTTAATGATAGCAGCTGTCACGAGTTGGCATTAACGCACTGGCATCCCTTGTGCAACAGTTACATTACACATAAGTGACTGGAAGCGCTTACTCCCCCAGGACAGGATAAAAGCCTTCAAGTATAGGCTACGGGGAATAAACAGTTTTATATCAAAACTGGCAGGAAGCACGTCAACTGCAAAGATAGAGGGAAAGGATTTCTGCACAACAGGTTTGTGGAGAGTGGAAATTGATTCCATGATTTTACCAAGCCAGCAGTAATGCAAGCCCTGAGCAGCTGCATTAAATGAGACACTTAACCTAAATGGGCAAGTGACACTAGCTGAGGCAGCACAAACACCACCACAACCCACCCAACCCTCAACTTTCAGGCCCCAGTTCCAGTGAAATTATCCCACTGTGGTTACTGTTTGAAAGTACAGACAACTTCAATATGCATCACGGAGCCCCATACTGCAGAGGCTTCAGCCAATATTGTTTCCCAAGTTTAAATCACAATAAGACTGAAGGCGAAACCCCCAAGTCCATTACCACTCAAGTAGGATGGTTTCAGAGAATGAGGCCTGTCACCTCATCAACCATGCAACCCCCTTAGCATGTGTCCAGCATAATTAAGTGATTACAAACCAAAATCAGAGGACCCAACAAGAATTAAATTACCAGCTTCTCATAAAAAAGTTGGGACCTGCATATTGCCCTGATTCAGTTCTGCACCATCTTCTACATTCTGTCCTCTATCCCCACTTTGACACACAAATTAATGTTTACAGGCCAGCAAAACCCATTACAGACAATTTATCCGCGGAAAAATGCCTCCACGGTGCGGAAGGCAACAAGTCCCAGAGTCCAAGGCTTTGTCCCTCACAACTTGTTTAACAAGAGCGCTGCAGGGTCCAGATGCAGGATCGCTTCTAACATAGGAGAAGCATTGAAGAGGCAGCTGAAATAACCATGAGGGCCACACTTAAGTTTTTGCTTTTTAGTTTGGGTATTTTTACCAGTGTCTGGTACTTGGCCCGCTTGCCTGGGCCAATACTTATGCTTTTCCAGGGATGGATTTCAACTGTGGACCGAGAGAAACATGGTTCAAGACTTTTAGCACATGGTAACATCAAGAAATCATTCTGAGATTCAATATGGCAAAAGAACACAAAATGGCGTGAAGGACCCAGGTTAACTTGATAGACTGCTGCAGATACCAGAGATCACTTGGGAATTCACACTGCAAGGACTCAAGGTGTATATTCTTCTTTATGCGTGAGGACCACCAAGTGGCAAACAGATCAATGCTGGGTCACATTCATCATACTGACAGTTTACTAGATGAGGAGTAGTGAAACAATATCAAATAGATTTTGAGATGAAAACAGTGAATGATCTTGGGGCTATTAACTCTTAGCAGCTCATCCACCACTGATCAATGTTGACTGGCCAGGAAAAAACTGCCAAAGAAAACTGATGGAAATATCTGAAAGACACGTGAAGAAATTAAGGGCAAGTTTCTGCCCCAAGTGGAAAAGATTAAAAGGAGCCCAAGATGGATTCCATAGCAGCTTATGGTGGCCTGATATCTGCAGCAGTAGCTTTATCCACAAGGGGATAACCTGATATGGGAGCTGTTGGCTCCCTGCCTAGCTAGCTAAGCAATGCCTTCAGCAGATTGGCACTTAAGACATCACCTGACAGCAGTCCCACAAGGGGAACACCCCGGCCTGTTTCCATCAGACCCTGCTGGAGGTTTGCAGTACAAGCCCCCCGCGGTGCCAGTCTGGAGTGGCTCCACACACTTCCGCAATCCCAGGAGCTGCTGGTGCAGCCCTGTCCCCACTGAGCATCAGACTAGCCAATGGGTCTTTAAAAATTGGCGGTTTGAGGGGCTCGCATGCAGGGTAAAGGCTGCCCATTGTTCCTCCAGAAATAGGTAACTCAGCACACATTTAAACACAGTTTCGCTTTCACAAAGAACTGCTGGAAATTTGGGTGCATGGATTCATTTACCTTTGCGAGACCATTCTGTGAGAAGAGTGCACAAGAGAGACAGAGTCTCTTTATCATCAACTTTTGCTTAGTAACCTGGAATTTAAATGGTGGATTGAGAAAGAATTGGCAGACATCAAGCAGCAACAAAAAAAAGATCATTGGGAGTTTGTATGTTTTTTCAGTAACTAAGGCTTAGCTCTTGGCGGCTGATATAGCCCAGGACGTTGCACACAGGAAAGGGAGATGGGTGTCAGATTCCCAAGTTTAGGTGTGCAGCTTGGAAGTGTTATAAAAAGCAGAGCTTGTTTCAGAAGCAGCTGCCTGGATTACATGAACCTTAAGTTCTGCCCCAGTGAAGCAAGGTAATATACAAAGTATACAGGCAACAAACTAGTGTTGAATGGAGCTTACAGTTCGATCCTTGCACCTACCCGGCAGAAGCCTTAGCTGCACCTTGGAAGTTGCAGTTTTGACACTCATTGTTTTATTTTTGAACCTTCTTCGTTAGAACCCATTGCCTGTAAATTGGTCAGATGGTAAGACAAGCGTTTTTGTGCATTCGCTTTTGTTTCATTTGCATTGCACTGACAAAGACAATAGCACATTTGTAGGGATCCTACACCAGCCCTTGACACCCACCTGCTGAGTACGGTCCTCTTTAAATCTTACACGTGTGCAAGGTTCAGCACTTCCAGATAAGAGGGAAACTGTAAAAACTGTGAGTGGTTTGTCACATGGGACAAGTCTACATGCAGATTTCACAGTTTCCACATACAGAACCTCCCTCCATATAGAAAATGAATATCTGAAGAAGCCCTGAGTTACAGGAAGGAGATATATGCTGGTCTTAGAGACAGACACTCCGTATTGAGCTGGAAATCAAGTCAGAAATCTAAAGTAATTTATTCAGATGAGTGATAATCACAATCCAGAGAGCAGCCACAGATTTAGGCAAAATCCAGGTCAATCCAGGTAAGACTGACCAAGACAGGAAAATGAACTAATTTAGAAAGTCAGAGATAAAACCCAGCTATATCAACAGTGCTGCTAAGCAAATGGCTTAATGCTTTCAATGGAAAGATGGCCAGAAGGCTTTCCATGAGATAATCCAGCCATGTAACCAGGTGAGCACATACAATTTTGGCCACAACTTAAGGTATGGACCAATCATTCACAAGCTTCACCACCACAGTACTGTTCAATACAACAGCCACAGCACATGCAGGTTTCTCACAAACTGCCCAAGAATTGTTCTTTCTAAAGATACACTGAAGCCTAAAATAAGCCTTTACTCTTTCATAATTAACTTTGTCCCACAAAGTATTATCTATAGCATGGCAAAAATGTTCAGATCTCGTCATTTTGAATACAAAATTCTTTCCTTTTTATTGTAATCATGAATGGTCATATTGTTTCAACATAAACTGAACTTTTTGAATGCGAAATTACTAAAGAAGAAAAAGGCAGATAAGATGAACAGAACTAGGTCAGATTTATCTGCCTTGATGCTTCTCCAACTCACCACAGGAAATAATGTCAGGGCAGCTAAGACAGTCTCTCTCCAAAACCAGCATATCAAGTACATTGGTGCACAGAAATAACAGCCACCATATACTCCTGTCAATTAGCACTTAGGGGTTAGTAACCTGAAGGCATCCTTTTCTTCATTCATAAAGCTTTTATTTTATGTAAGAGGTTCTGTGAATTTTTAATGCACAGTAGAGTATAAAATTTATTAATAAGCCATGACCATTTGGAGAATAGTGAAAATAGGTACCAACCAGATCACACAGGGAACTGAAGGCAACACACCAAGGAACAGATTAGAGCTTCCCCACCCTGAGGAGGGGGCCAAAATTCCCACTCTCCCACTGCACTGCAACCAAGTCCTACCACCAGATTTAAACTACATTTTATATTGCAAGCCAAAACACAAGTTCACTCAAGTAGAACAGGCCAGCCTACATTACACTTAGACATGTGGTACTTTTTTACCCCCAACCAAACCTATTCGCCCCCTTTGGCTCCAGTCAAAGAGAGGATGTATGACTGATCAGACCTTTACCAGAAACCAAAGTTGCTAATGAGCAGTTTAGAGTGGTTTCGTGGGTATTATTTAAAAATTGGTCCAACTCAAGGGAGCCCCGGGAACACAGCACATGAATGGCAAACACCTACCACAGGTCACTTTGGTGGGAGTTTGGATCTCCTGCTTTGGAGCAGAAGCTGCTTTGGCTCCCCGGCGCCTGCGGGGAACAGTAGACTTTGCTCGGCCTCTGCTTACTCGCTTTCTTTTGCTGGAATTGGAGCCTGAGGGAGGAAGCAGAAACTTAAATAATTATCTGGTGCAAGAGAAGCCTGATAATTAAAAGGTATGCTGTGCTTAACCCTTAATTTCATTATTTTGCATACATAGTTGTTTACAAACTATTACCACCTTTTGCCTAAAAAAAAAAAAAAAATGCTATCTGTTAATATGAAAGACAAGACATAGCCACGTATATAAAAGCAGCATGAAAACTAGTAGCACAGTATAACATTCTTAACTATACTGTGAAGCATGTATTTATACAAAGTAAAGAAAAAGGGATTAAATCATATCTCTAAGCAATATGGCTCACACACCTGTCTCCCATTGATCGTGATGAGGTTCTGCAGAGGCTGAATTGAGACAATTGTCCACTTGTTGGTCTGATGACAGGACAGATGGTCCATAGGTATATCTCTCAGGAGAAACTAAAATTAAAAATGTTTAAAATCAAATAAAGTACTGCATTAAACTGGAATAATTCTACAAGAGGACAATACCACTCTGTCAAAGTGGAGCAGGTATCAGGTCTACAAAAATACTTACATAAATGTTAAGCTAAACATCTAAGCCCAGTTCTCCTATCCCATATTGCTAACAATCCTGAAAGAGCTGAAATGTAAGTTAATATTAAGTAATACTAAAGATGAATTTTTCAATTTTACTAAGTCAAGTCAAAAAGAAAATTAATTATACTTTACTTGCTGCTATAATCAGTACCTGTACGCTGCCTTTTCAGGGTGACATATGGCAGTAGATCATGCCTTGTTAGCACTCTCAGGAGCTGCAGCAACTGCACGAAGTTGGTTTCATCACATTTCCCCCTCCTTTCTAGCTCCAGAAGCAGCTGGACACCATTCTTGGGCCGCTGCCTATCTGCAGCAACCTCAAGACTACCATCAGTTTTGGCCAAATTACATCGGTGCTGATTTTTCCTCTTCCAGCTCTCTAAGACAGGTGAGGTGGTCTCAGAACCATCCTCCTCTGTTGCTGCCACAGCCCAAAGGGCAGGATCCAGTGGGTGGGTCCAGGGCTGTGTCTCATCCAGAAGGAAAGAAAGCACTTCCATATCATTCTCTGTGAGCTGGGAGCCAATCACCTCAAACATTCGATGCAAGGAAATCATCCCATAGTACTCTAGGCATTCTTCCTCCTCCCAGATGTGGGCAAATAGTGGCCTCCTCATCTCAGCCATATAGATACACTGATCCTAAAAAGGCTGAAGCACTTATATACTAGGGAGTGTGAACAAATCTGAGGGACTGTGAATACTGAGGGACAAAAAAGAGATGTCTCAGCGGGTTGTGCAAGTTGTAAGAATTAAAACTACAGAAACTGCTTAGCAGCCGAGAGGAAGAATCCTTTTCGAGAGATTTCGCAACACTGCTGCACAGGTATCTGTAAAAGACAAAATGGCAACCATTAGACCATACCAACAACTCGAGCTGCTGCCCTTCTTCACACCACACGGCACAGTATGTTTAAGGCAAACATCTAACCCACCTCTGGCATCACACCCGGTCCTGCTTTTGCTCGCCAGTGAAGCAAGGGCGAAGTGGGGGCAGCAGCGCCACAGAAAGAGACTCCTTTCATCGAGCTGCACTGGGCACAGCAAAATGCTGTTTCATGGCCGAGCGGGCCGCCTCTTCCCGAAGGCGCAAGGCGCCAAGGCACCGCGAGGTGGCAGCAGCTCGGCCACCGCGGAAAGGCAGCCCAGCCTCCCCCCCCCCCGCCCGGCGCCTGTCACAAGGGCAGGCGCAACCCAGCTGGGGTGCGGACGAGCCCCGTGCGGCAGGCTCACCCCCAGGCCGGCGCAGAGCCCTCCCCACTCGCGGAGCCTCCCGGCCGGCTCCGCCCCTGCACAGCCTCCCAGCAGCGCGACCGGGGGGGGGGCGAGGGCAGCTTCCCTCGCCCGCCTCCCACAACCGACACCCCCCTTCTTCCTCCCCACCGTGTCTCTCTCGCCCCTCCCCCCCCGGTGATACCACGTCGTTTAGTTCACCACTTCAAACCTTCGGCATTTAGGACTGCATTTCCTCGACAAAAACAAGGCCCCCCCGCTCTTCGTAGATTCGCGACCCCCCCGCGAATATTTCCACTCCGGCCTCACAGGTTACCCTCCCCCGCCGGCCTCCTCAGGGGAGCGGCTCCGTGGCCGCCCCTCCCCTCAGCGCCCGCCACGGAACTGGCCTCTTGCCCTTCTTTCGACCCCATCCGGAAACCGACCTCCTTTCCTACCGGGCCCCAGAAAGAGCACTTACCGACCCTCCGTCACAGCAACCTGCCCGCACCGCCGTTTCGATCTTTCTGGTACCTTCGACGCGTCTGCGTCGCCGCTCAACTTAACCCCACCTCGCGCCCTTCCCCCACTGCGCATGCGTCCGGGGCTGTTTATTTTCTTCTTTGCCCCCGCCCGGCGACACAAGACATCCTCCCGCGCACGCGCCGCCCAGCTCCGTGACGCAATAACCGCCGACGGCGCGTGCGCCGCCCTTCCCCGGCTCACGCGGACGGCCGGCTGGTGTCCTCGTGACCCACGTGTGTGGGCGGGGCTGCTCTACGCCCGGCCTCCTCCAGAGGAAAACAACAGCAGGAGCGGCGTTTCCTGCCCGTTCCGCGGGGACTCGGTGCTTCTGTGACACATTTCGCGAGCTAAACATGTCCTAAGTTACGGCACGTTACGCTATGAATGCGGAGTTTCCTTCCGGCTCCTGCCTATTAAAGACGCGAAGAGTTACAGTGCTTATGTAAATAGTAAGGGAGGAACCAGGGAGAATGCGCTGATTGCGTAAGCAGGGGGCGGGAGGGCGGGTGCAATCTCCGCTCGCCGCTGGGCGGGGCTAGCAGCCCGCCAATCGCCCTTCTCCGAGGCCCTGCTCTGAAGAGGCCGCAGCTCGCCCGCTGGTGCTGCCCCTCCCGCCCGGGGGCTGGTCCGCCGTGACGTCACGGACGGCTCGTGCCGAACTGCCCCCCGCAGTATCGACGCCGCTGGTTGGTTCCCCCGCGGTGGCGGGGCGCCAATGAGAGGGCGCGGTGCAGCCTAGGCCGAGCCGGGCCCGTATGAGGCGAGAGGAGGCAGGAGAGAAAGCGGCGGGAGCAGGAGCGGGCCGGGCCCGCGGGCCGGGCAAGCGTGGCGCCCCTCCCACCGCCGAGGCCCCTTCCGCCACCGGCCTCCTCTTCTGTGTGTATTAATTGCGTGCCTGTTCCCCCCTTGGGATCATGGCACCCCCCTTTCCTGCCACGTTAGTCGGTGATCCCCTTGCAGAGCAGCTGGTTCCATCTTCGTTCTGTCATCATCAGTGCATGCAGCTCGAAGTGTGGGCTTCTCCACAGCACTTCGGAGGGGGTGCTGATCCATCGGCAAAGCCATGTGGGGGAACCCTCTGAGCTGTGGACCGCAGCTGTGGACACGGGACACCAGCAGGACAACCGCTGTCAGTGCTTGGGGTGTGGCTGTGTCCTTTCGTCCCCTGATGAACTGTCAGCTCACCAGGAAGTGCACCCCAGGGAGGTAATTGACAGCATCCTGCACCGGCTAACATTGCGCAGAGCATGCAGAAACAAGCGGGCTCTGCTGATTCCCACCATTTTCCTGAACAACAGCCTGGCTTCTGTCGCAATGATCTCTTCCACCTGCTCCACCCATGCATCTCTGTGAGTGCTCAGAGTGTGCCTGTTTCCTCTTAACCCCAGATGAATTGCTAGAACACCAGAGTGAACACTTAACTGAGCTTGAGCGCAGGGAACTGAGATGGCAATCCAAGAGGCTTGCGCTCCCTATGTATCCCTGCAATCATGCCTTGAAGAAGCCCTAGTAGTAGCCCCACTTCTTATGTCGCAGAGTGTGTTAGCACACTTTTGGTACAGTGGAGACATGGCAACAGCATCAGCAGGAGTACATCGGAAACAGTGAGGAGTTTTTGCATGGTAAATGCCAGTATGGCTTCACAATAGTTAAAACGGGTTTTGACTCACCAGTAGGTTCCCACAGATGGTACATACAAGTGTGCAAAGTACAAAGGTGAAGCACTATCACTGCATGGATGGTGGCCTTGGCTGCTCTACTAAAATGACCTTGATCGTGCCTGGAAGGGCCATACTGCCAACCTTCTGCATTGCTGCCACTGTGGTAAGCCATCCAGGAACATGACCAATTTCCTTTACCACTGACACGCATGCTGGTGAAAATGGGATTCCTCCTTCTCATGGAATGGGGACTATGCATCCAGCCAACCTCCTGTGCCAACATTCAGTGATGAGAAGCCTGTTATCCATGGCAATTAAGAAAGGGAGGGGATTGAACCATTGACATTAGGAGACTTGCCCAGTGTTGGGTTCCACCTCCACTTCAGTACGGAAAGGCATCCTACATCTGGATGGTGTGGTGCAAGTTCACATTCTGGCTTGCAAGTACAAGTATTCCAACTTTCGCATAAAGTTCAAAAAACAGGTTGAATACACCTGCAAATGCAGTGTGATGAAAGTGTCAGAATGTCACAAGATGTTTGTCCTAGGCTAATCTGCCCCATCACCCTGTGAAACACACACGAGAGTGCCCCTACTACTGCCCTTTTTTAACAAGTGCTTTACCTTTTCTGCCAGCCATCCCTAACATTGCTTCATGCATGTGGCATCTCGTAGAAAGGGGTGTCACCTTGCTAAGACTGTGGTGTGGTATTTCCCCAGCCCACCAATTGGCCCTTCACTCACTGTGCATACTTGAAAGCACCACTACCTCTGTCCCAAAACATCCAAGACACTGACTTGTAAAGCCACAGCAAGACTCATGCAGAACAGGCTGGTAGTTGGGTTGCTACATCCATGGCTTTCTTGTGGCTACTGGCCAGCCCACCCAAATTATGAGGTGCACTGAGTTGGGAAAGACTATTACTACTGTTGCAAGTGCTACGCCTCCCAACTTGGTGAAATTGATAGAGATCTACCAGGATTCTCTTGATTATGCCATCTGGGTTGCTCCCTTTGTATAGGATTCAAGCCACCTTTAGTTCTTGTTTTCCCAAGAGCTCAGGGCATGGTAACAGAGGCAAACTGCAGCTTTCTTCTGTGGATCAATCCAGCATTTTTCTCATGCCAACAAAGCCAGTGTACCAGTTGTACATAGCCAAATTCAATCTGTTTAGTTTTTCAGCTGGGGCCAACCTTCAATGCATCCATGTTCTCTAGATGCATCCTCAGAACAATGCCATTTCCGTGCAGGGGTTGGTGCTGTGCAATGGAGTTAAAACTGCCGTCTCTGCTATGACTACACTTTTAGTGCATTTTTAAAAAATTGTTCTGTTCTTTCAGTTCAGCCTCTCTTGGTTAGATTCTAGGTTGAACTCAACACTTAAAACATTCCTTCCTGTCATTGATTTATCTATTAAATTATTCTTTTATTCCCAGGAGAATGATGTCTTTTTTCTGTAAATCATGAAAGCTTTTTTTTCTTGGTGGGGTCATGGTCTAGGTACGATAGGCCTATCTCTGTCTTTGAAAACTTTACAGAAGTAGTGCTGGAAAGAGCCTATTTCATTCCCTGTAGCGTTATCCAAACTGGCTACGTTCATTACATATCTTTCAGTGCAAGATGTAAAGTGCTGAATTGCCATTTTGTTTTTAGCATATGACTAGCTGAAGGCCAAGCCTAGCTTTTTTTAGTAGTGGAAGGAAACCCACACATCTATTTTAGGTGCTGAGATGTTTTGATCAATTTCTATTTGCCTTATGCCTTCAGTAGGCAAGAAAGAGAAGCCCAGATCTTTAAGGGATTTTCCAGTGAAAAGATTAGCATGGTGAGGAAAGGAAGCTGTTACTTCTGAAGGCATGAACTTCAGCTACGAAACCAATTTGTGTCAAGGTTATATTTACTCAATCATCAAATGGCTGCTTCCAAAGCTGTTATGAAACAGCAGATGTGGATCTCCTAATGGGCCTGTAGACAGTAGTTTTACTGAGTTGTTATTTCTAGGGATAAATTAAGACTGCCTAAGGGGTTATTTTAGGATAGCATGAAAGACTCACTTGTTAAATTTAGCAGACAAGTCATGTTGGATACATGCATAGGAGACTTCCTTCTAGAAACTGACCTAGAATTCTGATACATGGCTGAGAGAATCAAGCATGCCAGTGGAAAACTAATCCTGGTACACCAGCTTACTACACTACTTCGCTCCCCTTTTGATCATGCTAGGGGTTTACATTACTATACAAAGAAGGTCAGATTTAATTTCAGTTTGGAGCCAAAGGATGAAACTTTAAAACTTTTCTAGTAGCTGCAGTTTATCCAGACAAAGGGGAAAGGCAATAAACTTACCCAGCGAATAAAGCTTTAGTTCATGATCTATAAACATGTTATCACAAATATACACAATATAGAGCTATCCTTTCCAGGGTACTATTTTACTGCAGGCCAGAACACAATTACAGCCTACTCTTTGGCACACTGCTCTGTTTTTTCTGGTCCTGAACTTAGTAGTCCCTGCACCAGGAGCAAGCACTGTGGTGCCTCAAACACCCTCCTCCTTGTCAGGGACACATTTCTTACCAGCAACTAGGATTCCTCAAAAGTAAAGCAAAAACTGCTGGCTCCTTCCATTTTACTTTTTGACAAATGACTCTACCGAGCCATGTCCACTTGCGGCAGCAATTTCATGGCTGTGAACAGGCCATTTTCTCAAATTCCAAAGCATTTCCACAGGCCTACATTTGCTCTACACTCATCTTCTTGCACTTGTGCTCTTGTACCTGCATCCTAAGCCAACATGCATGTTTACCTGACTTCCAGAACCTGATTTATGCTATATAGGAAAGAATTCCTAGTAAGGAGTTGGTATTGGATTTGGTTCCCTACTTCAGATACACTTGGGAGAAAAATCAGTTGTTTGCTGATATACATAGTGGGGATGCTAGACCTTTGTTATCAGGATACTGAGCTGGGCAGGAAGAGAAATTACAGCACAAGGGAACATCTAGAGCAGGGGAGGGCATGCCTGTCCCCCCCCCACCCCCCCGATGTTTTGGCCTACATTTCTCAGCCCTAGTCAGCACAGCCAATCATGAAGAATTATTTCAGTTATAGACCAACATCTTGGTTGCTTCAGATGGGTTTAACTAAATTACACCTCATGATGCTGCTAGCCCAAAGGACTTTTCTGTGCTACTATCTTGATACCTAAGGGATGCAGGTGGCACAGTGGTTTAAACCGCTGTGCTGCTGGGCTGGTTGATCAAAAGGTCACCAGTTTGAATCTGCTCAACGGGGTGAGCTCCCGTGCTCCGTCCCAGCTCCTGCCAACCTTGCAGCTCGAAAGCCTGCAAATGCAAGTAGAGAAAAAGGTACCACTTCAGTGGGCAGGTAACAGCGTTCCGTGCACTTCGGTGTTTAGTCATGCCGGCCACACGACCACAGAGACTGTCTGCGGACAAACGCCGGCTTCCTCTGCCAGGAAGCGGAGTGAGCAGCGCCCCCGAGAGTCAGGCATGACTGGACTTCATGTCAAGGGGAAACCTTTACCTTTACTTATCTTGATACCTGCTGTTTGAAGCAAGAGTTCTTTTACAGTACCCACACACGATACAACTGGAAACTAGCTTTTATCATATGAAAAAAAAATGTAATGACTGAAGCGAGCAGGTTTATTTCCCCTTAATGTCATAATATTTCAGCCTAGTGTTAATATTAAAAAAGGTATACACACAATCCAGGGAAGTCAGCAGTGCTACTCATAACTGGGTGTGGAAGCAACTGCAAGCTTTTAGCAGTTCAACAACAACAAAACCCTCACACCCCTCTTTTGCGTCGTTGCATTAAGTGCTCTAGGAGTGTACACACAGTAAGAAATTCTATAGGACGTGCCCATGACTCACTGAAGCGTCTCACCTTTACCGGAGGATATTCTTGCAAGCGTCCCTGTATGACGCAACGAAATTAGGGCAGCAGCTTCCTGGGGATTAAAAAAAAATCCCACAAGAAAACCAGGTGCTATGGCTGTTGGGGAAACTGGAGAAGCGGGGAAAGGTTTCCCAGGCCCCCCTAAAAATGCAGATACCTCCCGGACCATTCCGCTCGCAGCCGGTACTGCCGTGGCGCCAAATCCGCGCGCGAAATGCGAATTACGGTGTAAACCCAGAGCAGCGCCGGTGCTTCTCACTCGACTCGAGGCAGGAGGCGAAGCGTTACCGCGCTTACGCAAACCGGACGCGAGGAACCAGGGAGAATGCGCTGATTGCGTAAGCAGGGGCGGGAGGGCGGGCGCAATCTCCGCTCGCCGCTGGGCGGGGCTAGCAGCCCGCCAATCGCCCTTCTCCGAGGCCCTGCTCTGAGTGGCCGCAGCTCGCCCGCTGGTGCTGCCCCTCCCGCCCGGGGGCTGGTCCGCCGTGACGTCACGCGCCGAACCGCCCCCCCCCCAGTATCGAGGCCGCTGGTTGGTTCCCCCGCGGCGGCGGGGCGCCAATGAGAGGGCGCGGTGCAGCCTAGGCCGAGCCGGGCCCGTATGAGGAGACGAGGCAGGAGGAGAGAAAGCGGCGGGAGCAGGAGCGGGCCGGGCCCGCGGGCCGGGTAAGCGTGGCGCTCCTCCCACCGCCGAGGCCCCTTCCGCCACGGGCCTCGTCCTTCTCCGCTTCCCTCCCCCCACCCCTCGCAGCGGCAGGCAGGCACGCCTCCCTGCCTGCTCCCCCGGGCCAACAGCCCCGTGGAGGTCTTCTGCAGCTGCGGGAGTTGGCGCCCCCAGCCCCAGCCCCAGCCCGCAGCAGACCGCTCCTCCCCGGCGCAGAAGAACGCCCTTGCCCCGCTCATTCTAGGAGAGCAGTGGTGCTGGAAGAGCATGGAGGAGGAAGGGTGTCGATGTGGGGGCGGGAGGAACGGGGCTGGAAGCGGCCGTGCAAGCCGAGGAAGGGTGCTTTGGGGTTGGCAACAACCGATTTCGCCCCATGGAATCGTTCTTATTTGATGTTCTGTCAAGCATAGCAGACCTCTTCTTTATTAGGATTTCGGGAAGACTTTTCCCCAGTATCTTCGAAGCAATCCTTCCAAGGAGGTTAACTTCATTACCATAATAAAAATACCCATTTTTTCTCCTTCTTATAATACAGAGAACTTCTGTTCTTGTCCTGTCATATTTGCACATCACATGTTGGCATATTCCAAAAAGCCTGTGATTCCTTTCATATAAACATGCCATAAATATGTGGCTCAGATTGTTAATTCTGTTGGTCCATGTTCTGCTGCCCTTCATATTCTGACATATTCTGCCCTTTCAATCAAGTATCTTTCTCCTTGCAGGTGTGAACTTGCTGATATCATGGCAGAGGACCTGGCTCCGTCTTTGTTCTTCCAGCATCAGTTCATGTGCTCAGAGTGTGGGCTTCTCTACAACACTTTAGAAGGGGTGCTGATCCATCAGCAGAGCCATCTAGGGGAACCCTATGAGCCTACAGCTGCTACTGCAGCTGTGGACACAGGACACCAGCAGGACAACCGCTACCAGTGCTTGGAGTGTGGATGTGTCCTTTCATCCCCTGATGAACTGTTGGCTCACCAGGAAGTGCATCCAAGGGAGGTGCCAACTCGACCACAACCTCCACCGACTACCACTGGACAGATCCGCTACCAATGCAATGAGTGTAAGGAACTCTTTCCTTCTACTAGCCTATGGTTGGCACACCGCCAGACACATCAGAAAAAAGAAGCATCAGCTGATTCTCACCTGTCCAGTCCACCACCTCCACAGCCAACACCATTGCTTCCATCCCAGTCATCCGTTCCACAAGTGCCCCTGGCAACCTCCTCACCACCAGTGGAGTCATTACGTGCATCATCGCCTCATCCAGTTCCACCTATACATCCCTATGAGTGTTCAGAGTGTGTCCGCCTCTTCCTAACCCCTGAGGAACTGCTGGAACACCAGGGTGAACATTTTACTGAGATTGAGAAAGAGAGTGGGGAGCCGTCTGAGATAGCAACCCAGGAGACTTGCAGTCCCCGCGTATCCCCACTGTCGTGCCTTGAAGAAGCTCCAACAGCGGCCCCACCTGCTCAGTCCTTTTCTTGTAGTGAGTGCAAACAAGATTTTGGTACACTGGAGGCACGGCAACAGCATCAGCAGGAGCACATGGCAAGCAGTGAGGAGTTCCTCTGTGGCGAGTGCCAGCGTGGTTTCACCACTGCCAAGCGGTTGTTGGCTCATCAGCGTGTTCACGTGGACGGCACGTATGAATGCCCAAACTGCAATAAGATCTTTAAGAAGGCAGCCTCTCTTGAGCAGCACATGCGCATCCACAAAGGGGAAGCCCTCTATCTCTGTGTGGACTGTGGGCTCGGCTTCTCCACTGAAATGACCTTGATCATGCACCGCAAGAGCCATACTGCAAACCCTCTGCATCGCTGCCACTGTGGCAAGACTTTCAGCAATATGACCAAGTTCCTTTACCACCGACGCACACATGCGGGTAAAAGTGGGATTCCGCCTGCCCGTGGAGCAGGGGACCATGCCGCCAGCCACGCTCCTGAGCCGGCCCCCAACAACGGGGAAGCCGTAGTCAATGGTTCAGTCCCCTCCTTTTCTTCGCCAGGGACCTCAGGAGATGTGCACAGTGCTGGGTTCTTGTGCCCTCAGTGTGGGAAGGCATTCTCCACGTACATCCGGATGGTGCGGCACAAGCGGGTAGTTCACGTTCTGGAGCGCAAACACAAGTGCCCCACCTGTGGTAAAAAGTTCAAGAAGCTCGTGCATGTGCGGAACCACCTGCGGACACACACTGGTGAAAGGCCTTTTCAGTGCTCAGAGTGTGGCAAGACCTTTGTCTCCCAGGCTAATCTGGCACGACACCACGTGACACACACAGGAGAACGTCCCTACCAGTGCCAGGTTTGTAACAAGCGCTTCACTCAGTCTTCCAACCTCCGTCAGCACCGCCTCTTACACATGGCACCCAATGGGGAAGGGCCCCACTCTTGCAAAGACTGTGGTGCAACGTTTTCCCGAGCCCACCAATTGGCGCTCCACCGGACTGTACACACAGGGTGCTTGCCCTTCCCTTGCCCAGACTGCGACAAATCTTTCCCGCGCCGCCGGCTCCTAGAATTGCACCGGCTTAGCCATTCTGGGCACGAACCCCACCGCTGCCCCGATTGTGGCGCTCTATTTGCGATGGCTTCCAAGTTGCAGGAGCATCGCTGTGCCAAGCGTCGTGAGCAGCTGACGGCACAGTCTTACCCCTGCCTGGCTTGTGGCAAGTACATGGGCTCCCTAGCCAAGCTGGCACTGCACCAGCTGGTACATTCCGGCCAGTGTCCTTACCCTTGCGCACTCTGTGGGAAAGCCTTCACCAGCTCCAGTGGGCTGAGTCGGCATCAGCAACGCCACGCCGGCCTGCGTCCTCACAAGTGCTCTCTTTGTGCCAAGACGTTTGTGGCAGCATCCGGACTGCAGTTGCATCAGCGCATCCACACGGGCGAACGCCCCTTCCCCTGCCTGGACTGCGGCAAGGCTTTCCGCCAGGCTACCCATCTGCGGGAGCACAGGCGCCTGCACACTGGGGAGCGCCCCTACCGCTGCCCAGACTGTGGCAAGGCCTTTGTGCAGTCCATGCATCTTGCTGAGCACCGGCGCATTCACACTGGGGAGCGCCCCCACCCCTGTCCCCTCTGCCCCAAAACCTTCAAGACACTCTCCAACCTGCGCAGCCATCGCAAGACACATACAGAGCAGGCCGGTGGCCAGGATGCCCTGCAGTCCCCTGGCTTTCTTGTGGCTACTGGCCAGCCCACTCAAACGATCATGTGCACCGAGCTGGGGGAGACTATTGCTATAATTGAGAGTGCTGAACCTCTCCCTTTGGTGGAAACGATAGAGATCTACCAAGCTACACTTGATGGCAACATCCAGGTTAATGCCTTTGTATAGGCCCTAAGCAGCCCTGAGGTGCTCTTTGCCCAAGTGCGCCATGCCAATGGAGCACAGCCTCCATTTTTCCATGCACTGGCGGCAGAGCCTGTATACTAATCGTGCAGTGCTCAGATTCAACCTGTTCGGGTTTGTGGGGCCTCGCTCCAACTCATGTGCTTCATCTGGAGAGTTTCTCATAACAATGCCTCTTTTGTGCAGGGGTTGGTGCTGCAGAATAGGGCTTGGTCATCCATCTTTGCCATGACCACACTCTTACTGCAAATTAAAAAACAAAAAACAAACGATCCTTTTATTCTCTTTAAGTTGTTATTTCAGTTCTGCCTCTACTAGTAAGGTTCTGGAGCTCACTCAACGCTTAAAACATTCCCTCCTCCCATGCACTTGTCTATTAAATTATCCTCCTTTTCCCAGGAAATAGATGGCATTTTTCTTGTTAATCATAGAAAAATGAAAGCAAAGCATTTTCTTTTCATGGTGGTGCCATGTTGCCTGACCTTAGTATATCTCCGTCTCTGATAATTTTACAGAAGGAAGCGTTTTTGAAAGAGGCAACCTGTTTCAGCTCCTACAGCTCATCAGAATAGGCTATGTATGTTACATCTGCCTTTTTAATGCAACATGTAAAAGTATAATGCCCAGATTTTGCTTTTAGGATGTGACTGACAAGTCCAGATCTTTTGTGATGAAAAGAACTCCACACACCTAAAGTGATATTTTAATCCATTTTTAACTTTTTAATCTTTTTCCTTCAAAAGAAGGAAAAGCAAACGGTGGCTCCTGCAGGCATTGTTAGACAGGGTTCAGCCAGAAAACCCATGAAAGGAGTTATATTTGCTGCATCATCAAGCAGTTGCTTACACAACTGTTATGAAACAGCAGACTTGCCAAATGTATCTTCTGTGGGTACTGTAGTAGGCATAAGTTTTACTGAGTGTTTGCCTCTAGAAGTATATTAAGACAGCCAGACCAAGAAGTGGGGGTGGGGGGGGAGGTTAGAACAGCATGAATGGCTGAGCTGTTAATCGTAGCAGATCAGGATTACGGGCTACATGCATCAGAGACTTCCCTCCAGAAATGCATCTGAAATTCTAGCATAGTGTCAAAGACACAAAGTTGCCGACTTCCCTACACTCAGTTTCTCCTTGTTGCTGTGATGCACTTGTGCTTCCATACCCGCATCCTAAGCTGATGCACATGTTTAAAAATATCTGACTTCTAAGAACCCGCATGATGCATGCATACATACATGCATACATACATGCATACATACATACGTTGTCAGTTTGATGTCAGATATAGGTTAGTGGTTATTCAAAAGACATGAAAAGCCAGGTTTTCAGATCTGAATCTCCTGATTAATCCGAGTTAGGGTTTCATTTAGTCAAGATGTCTACAGATGATGGAATGAACACTTGTGCATAAAAAACTAAGTTACCATTTATGAAACAATGAAATACCTTTTCTATGCTACCAATTTGACATCTACTGGTTTAAAGCAGGGGTTCTTTACAGCCAGGAATAAGCTTTACCATATGAAAAACCTACTATTTTGAGGAGAGGCTTCCCCTCCTTAATTTAGATTGGTCTTTCTCACACACACGCGTGCGTGTGCACAAAAGTTATACCCAGAATCCAGGAAAGCCAGCACTGCTGCTTATAGGTAGGTGTGGAGCCAGCTACACCCTTTAAACAGTTTTTTTTTAAAAAATAAACCTCACACATACTTTTTGCATAATTGCATTACATGTTCCATGAGTGTCCAGAAACACAGAAGGAAATTATGTCGCTTGTGCACTTGGCCCTCTCAGCAACAGGTATATCACATTTATTAAAATACTTCCTTCCATGCATCTTTCTAAGAAACAGACAGTACAGTTGCATCTTCTACAGTGGGCACATTTTTAAAAGATCCAAAAGACAATGTTGTAACCCCTTGGAGACCTGTCTTATTATGGCCTCAGCTCATGCTGCAATGCTTAACAGTAGGTTAAGGCAAATCAACCGCGTTATTACACATCACATAAGGTGGTCATATTCTGGGTAATTTTTTCTCCACAGAACAGCATTTTTTGTGGTGGGGTATACAAATGAAAATACCAAATTATCAAATAATCCACAGTTCTGTGGACAAATTGGGCCTTCCCTTCTCTGGACTCTGATCTGCCACTGAGGAAGAGATCAGATGCCCTGGACTTGTGTGCTCACCTCCGACAGAACTAAATAATCACTCCATAACAGACATCCGTGGTCATTTGAAGTGGGGATATCTTTGCTTAAGACTTTAACTGTTCGAGGCCTGGGGAGATCCCACATTTAAACACAGAACCCGACCGTTTTTCTCTGAAGGGAGAGCATGCAAACTTGAGGGCTAGGGCTGATTTTATCCCAGGGAACGAATAGTGACAGGACTTGGAGTCAAGGTTACACAGACAGGACTTCTGTGTGTCAAGTCAAGGGCTTGCTTCAAGCATAACCAATAAGCACGTTTGCTTATCAAGAACTTATGGAAAGCCACACACTAGAACATGCACATTCCAATCAAGCATGGCTAGGTTCTCAAATCTCCTGCCTACATGCCATTCAGACGCCTCTCCCTATCTGGAATTCCTTTATATTTAGGTAACCCATGATCCTTGAAGTAGTCCCTTGTTGCCAAAGGGGGCAAGTATAGAAACAAAATTCAACCTAGGTCAGTGATAGGGAATTGGAACAGAACGTTCCCTCATTCATCATTATTTGCTACTGGCTGAGGATAATGGGAGTTGCAGTCCATCATCATGGAGGTATCACCTATATTTGACTTACATTATCTTTAAAACCATACAATCCTGTGGGGGCTGAAGTTTGCGTAGTACATTTCATAAACCGCTGTTTTCAGAACCACATTTTTCGCTTGAATATTAAAACCATGGCTGCACAGATCGGAGAACTGAAACAACTGAGATCCAAGGAAGGAAAGGATTCGACCATCACGGCTGGAGCTCTTACACAGCGGGGAGCACAAAAGCCTTATCCCGTCAGGATCCCCCTCCCACTTACCACTGCAAGTGGCCGAACCTCCCTGCCACGGCTATCGGCATCAGTCCTGACTCACCTGCATCCACCAGAGCCCTACTCCCCCCACAGGTCCGGTATGCAAAATAAGGAGCCCCCATGCCATTCTTTCCGTTCATGCCAATAATTTATTGAACCGGATGTCTGTACACAGCCAAAAAACCTAAGAAAGAAACTAACACACAATGTTGGAAGGGAGAAGAGGGCAGTGATGAGGATGGATACCGGGGGGGTGGGGGGACTTTTCCACAGGCTGCACCCTGGTTCCCCAGGGGGAACCCTCCATCCTAGAGTGATTTGGAGAGGGAAACAGGGTTCAGGACAATCATTGCAACATTTCATTAAGAAAAAAAAAAGTAATCTATTTACAGGGAAAATGGTAAAAGGAAGTTTGTGAGGAAGAGGGATGGGGAAGAGATGTATTTACAATGGGGGTGGGGAGGAATTAAAACTTGCTTCTTCCGTGCTCCTTTAGAGTTCCCCCTCCATCCACACCGATTTCTGGTACTGGGGAGACGTCCGCTACAGGGGAGCGTATGCAGCCGAAGCTTAGAAGAGGCTTTTGCCACTTACCCACCTGCCTGTGGAAGATCAGCTCTAATACCTGCCCATACAGAAAAAGAAAAAAGGATTTCCCAAAAGAAATCCAGGTGCTTTCGCTGTTGGGAAACTGGAGGAGCAAGGAATGGTTGGCCATGCCTCTCTCACAATCCAAGGCAAGGGGGAGAGGAGTTTCTTGTTCCCAGTAAGAGATTATGGTGGAGGCACAGCCAGCAAGTGACAAGGCTTTGGGGGGGGGGGGTCAGGAGGAGAGGGATGGCCCTCATTCCCCACCTGAACAGGACAAATCGAGTTTATTGGGATAAAAAAACTGACCCGCTTAAAAATACAGCATCCGTGTTTCAGAGGCAGACAGGTCTGGTGTAGATGGACACCCAGTGAAGAAAGAGTGTGGCATGAAGAGCCACAGGGATGGAGCTCAGCGTGTGAGTGACATGAGTCTGGAAATAAAACCATATATATATATCTCTTTTTTTCCTCCACGGGATGTTAAAAACAAGAGCAACTTAAAATTGGATTGGGGCATACTTAGGGATGGCAGGAGGAAGGAGGGCGATGGTGAAAACTTTTGGGTCTCTGCCCCTCCCTAGAGGCACCGATCAGAACCACTTTTGAAAAAGGGAGCCCTTAAGCCATGGGAAGTTTCTGCCCTCTCCCCATGCTGAGGCATCGTGGGACAACATGGGGGGGAACTGCGAGTGATATGGGGAGATAGGGGCCTCCCCCTCCCGTCCAAGTGGCCATCTCCTCTCCAGTTGGCCTTCCCCTTGGCCAATAGGGGGCAGGCTCCACATGGTCCCCGGGCCAGTTGCTTTCCCCCACCGTTCACAGTTCAGAGAAGTCCATGTGGGTGGCCTGGGGGGTAGGGGGTAGTGGAGGGAACCTGCCCCCCGGCCCAGCGGCCCCTCAGGATGTGTTGGCGATGGGTCCTGCGCCATCTCCCGGCGTCACCTGGCTCCTGTCAGTTCCCATTCTTCCCTCACCTATGGAGAGAGACAGAAGGACAGACAGGAAATACTCCAGTGGAATGCAGGACCCGCCCTTCCATTCCCAGAAGAGCCAAAACCTTCCTTGAGCGCCCCAGAACAGAGGAGGACAAACAGCCCATGCCCACGACTGTTCTTTCTCCAAATCTCACACCACGCGCCACAAGAAAGAAAGCACTCACTGTGTGCAGATGTGGAGCCAGACACGGATCCCACTGAGCCAGCCTGGGACCGAACGTGTGGTGGAATGAGGTTGGAATTCAGCCCCGGTTGAATGGATAGCTCTACAATGTAAGGGAGACAGGACTAGTCATACAGGTGCCTTGGTAACGGAGCACCATTGTTCCTGCATCTCATACAGAGGAAGCTAGTTGGCTGGAGGGATGGGATGGGATTCAGACCTTTCATCAGTCTCTCCTGACAGCTCCTTTTTCAGTTTGCCCCTTTGAGATGTAGAAGCCTCCATTTGTGAGGTTCTATTTCAAACTTAAGACACAGGTAGTACAATAAGCAGGGAAACACAAGGGCCCCCAGAATGCTTAAATTTTCTTCACAGGTAAAAGACTTTACTAATCTGTAACTGGGACCCCTTAGTTCCTGCAAATTTACCAACATAAATTAGGTGTATTTAATAAGGTATCTAAGTTAATGCAAAAACACTGCAGGAACAGCCATGCAAGGATGGGGTACAGAAGCTGTAACAAACAAACATGAAAGCTTGGGGGGGGGGGGAAGCAGTGCTGCAGCTGGTATCGGTCTTCCCGTTACTTGGCATCCATGTTTCTTTTTCATTGTATGCTTCCTCCACCCCAGTCCAGAACGCTTGCCAGCTCTTTGTCTCAGCACAAGGAGAGGCGTGGACATTGAAGGCTCAGCCGCAACTGGTTCGTCTTACTGGGTCAGCACAATGAAGGCGCTGCAGGGTGTGGTAAGAGCTGACCACACCGGGGTCATGTAGCCTTTCAGAACTTCGGATGCAGCGTTTCATTCCTCCCTCGGCTGTTTAACTGATGTTCGTCCTGTGTCTATTTACTTAAGTCCCACTTGTGCATATGTATGTATATAAGAGAAGTTGAGGCAAACAGCACAGAACAATCCGCATTTATCTATTACATTTATACCCCACCTTTTTCCTCTTGCAAGGAACCCCAAAGCGGCTTGCAGTCTTCCCACAACAACCCTGTGAGGCAGGTTAGATTAAGTGTCCATGACTGGCTCACAGCCACCCAGTGACTTCCATGGCTAAGTGGGGACCAGAACTAGAACTCAGCATTTCTGGGTCCAGTCCAGCACCTGCAAGGACTGCACTGCACTGGCCCTTCCCTGAAGAGAACACATGGAATCCAAGGTGGCCCATGCTATGGGCGATAGCTTCACAGCAGGGATGAAGAACATGTGGGCCCTCCAGATGCGGTACAACCACAACTCCCATCAGCCCCAGCCAGCATAGCCAATGTGGAGGAATGAAGGAAGCGGCAGTCCGATGACATCGCAGGGTCACGTGTTCCCCACCTTGACTTTACATTAGTGACCCAAACAGAAGACCACAAATGCTAAGGGAGACGAGAAGCAAAAGGGGCGAAAGCGTTGAAGGGGAGTACAAGAATGTAGTGGCTGAGCTGTTCGAAGCGTTCGTGGGACTCCCAGCTCAACGGGGGCACGTCCAGGAAGGAGAGCCACCCAAGGCTTCCCTGGCACATTTTGCACTTCCCTAAGCCTCGCTCAACGTGTGAAATACACCCCTGCTTGCGCCCCACTCCCGTGTCCACCCCCACGCCAACCACACCACCTCTCAGCCACTTACCCACGGGGCTGAAGTTGAAGAGCGGGGGCAAGTCTCGGCCATTGGGCAGCCGAGCGTTGGGCTCCCGCAGCTCATCAAAGAAGCTGTTGGCGCACGCCTCGAGCGGGGAGAGGCGGGTGGCCGGCGTGTACTCCAGCAGCCGGCTGCACAGCGAGATGGCCTCGAGTGGGGTGCGGGGCTTGAACACCTGGAGTGAGGAGATCCCAGAGGCCGGGGCAGAGGGTCACCCGCAGGCCCAGCACTTGCTCCCAGTGCCTTCCATGCTGCAATCCCTCCCTGGTTGGAACTCTGCTTCTGCTCCAGAGGCCTGGCTAGCAACAAGTCTTGTGGTGCCTTATGGACTAAGAATACAGTCTGGGGGAAGGACTCCAAGGGCAGGCACAGTTCTCAGCCTCTCCCCATGGCTCCGCAGCCATGCACAGAGCTAAGCAAAGACGACAGTCATGTGCAGGTCCAGCCAAGCAGGGCTGAAGCTGCCAGCGGAGTGACAGGATAAACTACACGGAGGGAGATCACTGCATCTCTCCCTGCTTCAAGGGCATACAGCTGGTTGCCTGGCCTGAGTCAAGACCCTCCGCAGTCATGTCTCTCTTTCCTGCCATCTCACCCGGTCAGCATCGCAAGCAAAAAAGACCTTCCTGCGACACCCAGCTCCCCTGGAAAATGCTGCTTGAGCTGCACAATGAAGCACAGGCCTAGCCCATCCAGTCTGAGGGCTTTGTAAGGGCAGAACTGCAGGAGCCCTGGCAAATGACGTGGAAGGGTTTATTCGAAGAGCCAGTGTGGCATGGGAACTAAAGTGCTGGACTTGCCACAGGGGTCCAAGGCCCTCCTTTGGGGCCGAGGCCTGCCTCAGCCAGAAACCTTACTGAAAGATGGGAAGAGGTGGCCGGTGACAGTGTTTGAGCTAGCCTGGGTCTTTCAGGAGGAACAGCAAGATAAACATGTAAATAAATGAGTATTCAACAAACGTTTGTGTTCAGCCTGCACAAATAGCATTACTTTCCTTGGGCTGCTTGGATGCAGATCCCCCCTCCCCCATTTTTTAAATGCAGGACACACAAATTTGACTGTGCCACATTCTCCCCCAGCACAGTGAAGACCCTGATGTTTTTCACTGCTAGCTTAGAACCATTCACAACCTCAGACAATGGAAAGCAGGCATCCCCAGTACTCTCCATCTATCCAGAACCTCCCCAATCCTCTTCACCTTTATCCAGGGGTGTGCTTTGATCTGGGGGAACTTGAACTCCGTGTAGTTTGGGTTCATCTCTCGGATCTGTTCTCGCGTTGGTGTCCCCAGCACCTGGAAGGGGCAGGACGGGAGGAAAGAGCAACATTACAACCAGAGAAACAGAGCCAGGTCACATGGCATATTAGAATGGCCATCAGCCCGTTATCCTGATGCACTGGCACTTGGATGGAGCAAGAGAAACCTATTAAAAAGAGTGGAAATCAGAGCAGTCCTTTATATTAACATTCATTTTCCTAGGTAATTAAGTAGATAGCTGGTTTTACACCACAGGAAAATTAGGTCAGCCACTTTCAAAGGCTGTGTGCCTAGGGTCACTGTAACTCTTGACCTATCTGCGAAGTCAGAGTCGATGCAACAAAAAGCAAAACCACGAGGGTATTTTTATTTATTTAATTCATTTATATAGAGCTCAATAGCTGAGGCTCTCTGTCCCAAGTGTGGATGCTCCAGATGCCACAAACACAGGTTACCCAGGCAAACAAGTCCGTACAGAGAGTACCCGAAGCATAACGTCTGAAAACCCCTGAGACAGGCCATTTATTCAGATTCCTGAGCTGGAGCAGCTGAGCAGAAACGGTGGTCGGTTCATTACCTTGATGATCTCCACCAGCTGGTCCACTCCACTGTCCCCAGGAAAGATGGGCTGCCCCAGCAGCAGCTCTGCCAGCACGCAGCCTGCAGACCAGATATCTAGGAAAGAAGCAGAGAGGCACTTCAGTGGGGCAGTTGGTCAGAGCAGAGACTCTTAAGGCTTGGAAAGGATCCCCATTTGGAACCCTGGGGAGCTGCTGTTGGCCAATGCAGAAAAAAGCAAATTCAATGGCGAAATGGACGGGCTCGGCAGAGAGCTGCCTCCAGTGACGTAGGAGCAGTTAGACCCCACTTCACCACACAGCGGCTGCGGTTTCGAGGAGCAGCCCTTTCAAGCCTCGAGTAAAACACTCCTCCCGTCAGCAGCCAGGTCCCAGTGCTGTTACTCTTACAGTGGGGCACGGAAATGTTCTCTTGGCATGGGGGTATGATGAGAAAAAGTGGCAGGATTAATTGCGGGGAGAAGTTTAGATTCTCACCTATGTTTGAGGTGTAGTCAGTGGCCCCAAAGATGAGCTCCGGAGCGCGGTAGTAGCGAGAACAGATGTACGAAACGTTGGGTTCTCCTCGTACCAGCTGCTTTGCACTGAAAGGGGGAACAGTGCATGTAACAGTGCATGTAAATACAATGCATTTATGTATTTATGTTGTAGTTAATAATCGTTGGCTTTTTTTTTTTCTTTTTTAGTTGCCGAGATGCACCAAGGGGGGGAGGGATATATTGTTTATTGTTTATAGTTTTATAGTTTTATTGCATTTTATTACATTGTATTTTTAAACTGTTGTAAGCCGCCCCGAGGCTTTGTTGCGATGGGGCGGCCTATAAATGTTTTAATAAATAAATAAATAAACAAACAAACAGTAAAATACAGCTTTCTGTGAAGAGTCAATGCAGCACCTGACTAGGACTGGGGAGGGTGCGGTTCAAATCCCTGCTCAGGCTCAGCCCAGTGAGCTACCATGGACCTTTAACCTACCCCAACAGGTTGGTGTAAGAATAAAATGAGAAAGGGGCGGGGGGGACCTAATCACACAGCCCCGAGCTCCTCAGACGACGGGCAGGACAGCAAATATATTTAGGACAGGGGCACAGAACCTCAGGGCTGGAGCCACACTCCTCACCCCTTTCCCCTAACAACCCTGATGGTAACAGAGGAGGATCTTTCTGGTGGTGACACCATCACGCAGTAATATCCCTAGACGGTATGCTTGGCATCAGCACCGGGCTGGTTTGCAAGATCAAAACAATCCCAGAATTGCCCATGGGTTACTGGAGGGCTGTTCTGACCTTCCACCAAGCCCTGCCACCTGCGCTTGGATAGCGGCAATTATGAAAATCATGCCTGACATTCCCCAATGGTTTCAACGCTCCACTGAGGCTTACACAGGACACAAGCGGTTGGCAGATGGGGACAACCCTCCATGCCACGCTCCTGGGCTCAGAGGATGCTACGTACTGCCTGGGTGGCGAGTACAGAAATCATATCCCGCATGTGCCATCATATAATTATTTCACTGTGCAGAAGAGTCATCTTTTTCCACTGTCATCTTTTCAGTAACAGAGTAGCACATCCCTCTGTTCCCAGGCATATGAAGGGAGATGGAAGGCTTATTGCTAATGGCTTCAAAGGATTTTAAACTTTTTTATACTAAAGCTTTTATATGATGTTTTAACACACTGTGGGCTGCCCAGAGAATGTAGGCTTTTCAGTGATACAGAAGCACAAATGAAGAGTGTGGTACACAATGACAGGTTGAAAGGAGGCAGCGACACAGGAGGCATGGTGACCTCGTTCGCAGCCCAAGGCAGCCCACTGCGGACTGACTAATCTTCAAGCTGTTGGGGCACGTGTCGCCCCCACCATTATGAATATGCAAGCCCTAGCCAAGGCTCCCCGTGGCTCGTCATGTTTCTTGAAGTCAGGCTACAGAAGTTATTTGACTGGGGAGGGTTGGTATACTCCTGAAACCGGCCGTAGATTATACAAAGGTGGCTGAACTTTCGAATAACCCCAGCTGGCCAGCTTCACAGAACACAGGCCACCGTGATCCCCAGCTGCGGACTGCTTATTCATATGGGGGGCTGAGTCAAGGAACCCGCAGTGGGCTGTTGTGCCACGCATGCTGGCCTGCTGGAAGCAGAGTGGTGTGTACAGATGTGAGATCACTGGCCAAATCGTTGGCTAAAGGGTCAAGCCAGGCAGGCAGAGGCCGGTCTCCTGCGTGCTCACGACACCAGGCCAGCCTGTAAATCCATGCAAACAAGTCCACTGGGCAGCAGCCGAGCTGCATACGCGTCGTCTTCCAGGCCTCCCTCACCTGCCAAAGTCACAAAGCTTCAGTACCGCCGTATCGGGGTCCACTAGCAAGTTCTGTGGTTTGATGTCCCGATGGCACACGCCTTGAGAATGGATGTACGCAAGACTGCGGAACAGCTGGTACATGTATACCTTGTGAAGGAGAGAAGACAGGCTTCAGCTGCAACAAAATGAAACGTGGGCCTAAAGAAGCATTTATGCTTTTATGCAGAGTGCCTGCCTCACTCCGTGGTGCAAATGCAGCAAGTTCAAGAGAAGCCTTTGACACGATGCAGGGCCTGATCTGTGGAGCCTATTGCCATGGATGCTGCGATGGCTGCTGCCATGTGACCTTCAGGTAGCAAGAGTACAATGGCCTTGTTGTATCAGAGCCAGCGCTCTGATGGCTACAGCAGCCAGCCATGTCTTTGGGAACTTGGAAGAGCAACACAGGCTCCTCCTGCGTTCATTCCCGGCCCTCCAAAATACACTGCCTCTGAAAATGAATGTCTATTTAGACATCTTTGCTCATCAACTTTTGTGGGTCTTGGCTTGACAAAGCCTGAAGCCATCAAAGCAGGAGGCCCCATCATCCCGGTCAGCACAGGGGCTTGTGGTCCTATACACCCAGAGGGCACCTGATTGAGGGAAGCGAAAATAGATGCAAAAAGGGTATTTACAACTTAGGTAAGAGGCCTCCTGTTAAACACAGCATGAAAAACAATCCATCTGCTCAAAAAGCAACACCAAGAGATGTGTCCAAGGAAGGGCAAACAGGATGGCAAACTCCTCAGCATATGTCTCATGTTCCTTCACTAAATAAGACACATAGTTTAAATTCAAGGGCAAAGGGTTGGTCCATCCGTCTCCTCCCCGCACAAGGGTTTTCCAAAAGGGATCTCTTTGTTTGATGCCCCAGCCCAAGAAAGCCGACTCTCCAGAGCCAGGGCCCCTGGGATGAGCTGCACTCCGCACGCAAAGGACCCCATGCTGGGGACGTTCAGCTCCTTAATCTGGGAAATCCAAAACCAGATCTTTCCAAAATGACAGGCATTCCAATTGCCTCTCGAAAGCCCGACACTTGTAATGAAAGCTCTGCCAGGTAAGAAAACGGTAGCCATACTGGATACAAACAAAGTGTGCACAGAGATGGTTCGTCGGGAACGCAACCTTGGCAGAACAACTTCTCCGTGGCAAGCAGAAGCAGACGCTGCGCTATGGGGCTGCCAGCAGCACAGCCGGGAATTCTGCATCTCTGCACCCAGGACCATGTGCAAGCAGCGGACAGAGAACGTGGCACTCTGCACACAGACTTCTGATTCCAGAAGCACCCAACTTTCAAATTAAAACATTGACAGATTAGGCTTCTAATACTTATATTTCCAAAGACGCATGCAAGCTGCGGCTGCTGAAACCTGAGAAGCCAGAGGGGTGGCTGGAAAGCACTTCCAACAGTTACCAATGGAGCTTCCGCGTTTTGCCCAGCAACCACCCTGCGTATCTAAGTAAGGCAGAATGAAATGATCCGACAATGGAAGAAAGCCCTAACTGAAGCCTTGGGTTGATGCGCTCCACCTGCATGATGTGTTCAAGCTGGCGGGGGGAGCACATCTTTTGATTTCATTTTTTTTATCATTTATTTAAAACTTTTCTAGACTGTCCCCTACCATGGTCTCGGGACGGTTTAACAATAAGACAAAATAGAATAAGACACAGCATCCTAGTCAAAATCTTAACCAATCAACAATAAAACCCATATTAAAACAATCAAATCTTAAAACATTGGGAAAATCAAAAGGTTTTAGCCTGGTGCCCAAAAGAATAAAGTGACGGCGCCAAGCAAACCTCCCTGGAGAGCATATTCCACAATCAGGGCGCCACCACAGAGAAGGCCTTCTCCGGGTAGTCACCCTCCTAATCTCCTCCAAGGAGGGCTCCTGGAGAAGGGCCTCTGCCCCAGTTCTTAAGGGGCAGGCAGAAACATATGGAAGGAGCATGGATCACATGACACCACACAGCATAGAGAATCTGGTTAGAGTACATTACAGCCATGGGCTGGGTATGATCATGAGAGAACCGGCCCTTTTAAATTAGGGAATGCTCTGGTTTGTCCAAATCAGAAAGGGCCCTGGAGTCACTCCTGCCCATCTAGCTCCTTCATTTCCCAAGACGGAAGACATGCTGGGCAGGCACTGAAGTCCTCCACCCACAATGGGTATGTACCTTCACATAGATGACAGGGATCGTCTGCTTGGCTTTGGTGAAGTGGCGGGCCACACGATAGACCGTCTCAGGCACGAAGTCCAGGACTAAATTAAGATAAACCTCATCCTTCTGCAACAGATTGTTGAGAACAGGTGGGTGAAACGAAACCTCCAGGCCAGCTCCACCTTATAAAACAGCAGGGACAACATGGGACCCTGAATATATTGCCCGTGCTGTCCATGGGCACCTGTCAGAATCCCAGGTTCATTTGGAAATAATGAGAAAAGGTTCTAGTGGCAATGAAACATGGAAAAGCAATGGGCAAAGATGGAAGCTTAATTTCTAACATAAGAAAGGACCCTCCTGCTCACACTGATCCGGAAGACAAAGCTGAAGTCCTAAGTGTGGGGAGGCCACTCCTTGCTTGCTCAGTAGTAAATGCCAAAGCATCCATGCTCAAAGGCATTTCCCAGCTGGGCTCCAGCCACGAAAATGAATCCTGCAGCCGAGCGCTGAAGAGCTGCGCTTTGGCAAAAGCACCAAAGGGCTAAAAACAAGGGAGCCAATTAAGATAAGTCTCCATTTGGTCCTGTTATTAGCTCTGCCTGCCTCCCCGCAGCCTGGATGCACTTCGCTAGCTTAAACTGATGATGAAGCCCTGACAAGTTGCCCTGGATAGAAACCCCACAGAATGCAGGCAAAGCATTCCACGGGGCCCTTCTTTATGGAGATCGAGTTCAGTTACGTCCAACTAAGTAATGCAAATTCACTCCAAACTTTTCCCATATTGTTATTTTGGGACAAAAGAAGAACCAGTGTGGCGTGGCGCTTCGGCTATGGCAGTGAGAGGCATCCTGAATCTCCATTCGGCCATGAAGCCCACGTAGCACAGCCACCATCCTCCTCCTGACCTGCTTCACAAGACTGCTGTGGATAAAATGTGAGTGGGGAGAAAAACCATGAAAACGATCTTGAATTCCTCTAAAGAGAAGGGTCTCAATAAAGGAAGCGCAGGCTGTTTGATCACATCTGCACAACCTTCGTGTTACTTAACCCACATCCTCTGCTCTGTATGCATAATCACAAACGAGTCTCCACTTCACACAGGTACAAGGAGCAACTGAGAAAGTGCACACTGTATGGAGTGGAGGGAACAGTACCAGATTGTGAAAATACTGGTGACTACAGGGCCTGGACTGGTGAAGTGATTCTTCAAAGTCGGGGGCAAAAGACCAGGAGGAGATGGGCGCCATTACTCTTTCGTGGACTATACCAGGCACAGGCAAATGCCAACCTTGTTGCATCTACTCTGTGCTTAACTAGGTCTGGTGTAAAGGACACACACTTAGAATTAAGCAATTCTAAGCCCAATAATTTGTTTCGAGCAGCAGAACTGAAGGGAACTTACAGTCCTTCCACACAAAAATCCTCTCCTGTTTACTCCAAGCCTTCTTCATTTCAGCAGTATAATTTAGGGTGTGTATGTGTTGGTATGTGTGGTAGGGAGACTTTAATTTTGTCACTGCTATTTTAAACCACTGAAAGTCAAACATCCTTGCCAATCTCCTGCAAATCACCCAGAGATCTACCTGTAGATCCAAATCTACCTTCTGCACACCCCTGGCCTGAATAACCATTAACAGGTACTCACAACAAACCGTTCCCCCTTCCTCACCTTTTCCCCACTTGAGTAGAAGAAATATCGCAAGCGAACAATGTTACAGTGATCCAGCTTCCTCATGATCTGCAGCTCACGGTTCTGAGGTCAAGACAGAGAAAGAATAAGATGAGCTGTAGAACATGAGCAGCAAAATCTGCAGAATATGAGCAGCAAGACAGACCCTTTCCCTTTCAGCTCACCTTGAAGCGTTTGTCTTGCAACACCTTCTTGATGGCCACCAGCTCACCAGAGTCTGCTAGTCGGGCCTGGTAGACGACCCCAAATGACCCATTGCCAATGACCTTGATATCAGAGTATGAGACTTCTTGGGGACGGTCGGGGCCCTGGCCAGGTGTGGCAACCACAGTGGTTACCTTGCTGCTGTCTCCTGTTAGAAGGGAAGTGTTACAGAGCAGGCATCCAAGAGCCAGGTACACGCTCCAGTTTGTTCCGAGAAGCCTCAAGCACCTTGGAACCTCCTCTACTCTCTGAATCCGTATTTAGGCCCTTCCCAGTCCCTCCAATATTCTCAAAATGCTTCCACCTCTGAATAGAAGGCATTGGCTGATACTCAAGCCGCATCAGCTCATGAACTATTTTATCATGTATGCCAGACCTATAAACTTGCACCCTAAGAGAACCAGTGTGGTATAGTGGTTAAAAGTGTTGGACTGGGCTCTGCAAGTCTGGCTTCTAGTCCCCATTCAGCAACTTCAGGCCAGTTACTGCCTGCCAGCCTAACCTACCTGAAGGGGTTGTTGTAAGGATAAAATGGTGAAGGGAAGAAACTTGTAAGCTGCCTTGCAAGAGGGAGAAAGGCAGGATATAAATGGAATGTAATAATGAAAAATATATACTTGACACTGTACGTCCTCCTTTCCTGACAAAACCCAGATCAACAAAGAAAAACCTCAGCTAATTCTCTAGGTTACAGTGACACCTGACCAAAAGACCTTTATAGCAGGGAACATCACCACTAGGTCCCATGTATCAAATTTGACCTTTTAAGGTGTGCTGGTTGCTCCCACGACTGCTATTCAAATAGGGAAGAGAAGGGAAGGGGGTAGCTCCAATTAGAAAACAAACAGGCCATTCTGAGGCCAGGATTCTTAACCTGCATGTACTCTTCTCAAAGCAGACTATGCTCATTGCTTTACCACAAATATCCTTGTTCCCAACTATTTGCACCAAAGGCTGTGCCCCCTTCTGTATGTCAGCCTGCCCTCTCCCAAAAACTTTACCCCCACACACACCCCTTTCAACCCCACCTGTACCACCATACCTGGGCTGCCATAGCCACACCCATTCTGCTATGTCCGTTACCAGGCAACAGCCTCCACTCCAGCTCTCCCTGCTCTTCCATCAACCATCATCACCTCTCCTTCCCGTTTCATCCAGCCCATTTCCCACTGCAAACCACTAAGCAGAAAGCACGGTGCCGCTTTTATACACTCTGTGCTTCTCAGCACCCAACAGGCGCTAAATAAAGGTTCAGCAAATGAGCAGTGGGTCATGGGCAACCTGCCCTAACCCCGTGGAAACGAACACCCCTGGCTACCCTCGCTAACCTCCCCACTTCAATGATTTCATCCTGACGTCACCGGTATAATTCTGGACCCCTTGTCCCGCCACTGACCTCAAATAGCTTCTTGCTCCAAGCCCGAGGCCTGCCAACGCAGAGGCGCAAGGTCTCCCCTGTGCCAGCCACCAGGATTTCTCTTCGCCTTCCTCTCATGATCAAGCAACCCATCTTTCTCACACGCCCCGGTCCCCGTGTGCTAGTTCCCCTGCACCCACCCCAAGGACCCTCAGGCAGGCACACTGCTGCCTCGCCAGCGTGCCCCCTCCACCTGCCCCCTCCTCCCATTCAACCCCAGAAGTCCCCCATCACCACCACGCTGATCTTCTGGAGACAAGGCGTGGCTCCTAGAGGCGCCTCCCTACCAGGCCATCTCAGCCAACAGTTCCCCACCTCCTCCAGGGCAGCCCACTCCGGTCTCCCCAGACGACCCCCTTGCTCACCCTCTCTCCATTACTCCTCCGTATTTCCCCCTCTCGGCTCCCGTACCAACCTCTTCCTCCCCCCCCCTCCCCTCCCCCTCCCCAGCACCCCCCTTTTCCTTTGCCCTTCCAAACTCCCCGCCCCCCTTTCCTTTCTCTTTGATTGATTTCATGCAGGCCCCCCATCTCCCCTCCCCCACTCATTCTTTGTGTCCTCCCCCTTCCTCCTCCTCCTCTCACCATTCATTTCTCCCTCCGTCTCCTCCTCCGCCCCCTCCTCACCCCGCCAATACTTACGGCCGAGCTTTAGCCCCGGGAAGGCGCCCACCGACGTGCTGGTCCCGCCTCCCCCCGGCCCAGGCCCGGCAGCCCCCCCGGGTTTCCCCCCTGGCGGTGCCCCGGAGGTCGGGCCGGTCGCGGTGTTAACCGTGGAGCTAGACCCGCCGGACGGGTCTGCGAAGGAACTCGTTCGGGGCCGGGAAGAGCCGGCGCTGCCGCTGCTCATGGTGAGGCCGGGACCGGGGAAAAGGGAAGGGGGGCCGCGCTGGCTGGCTGGCTCCGTCTGAGGCGGCTCGGGAGCCGGCCCAGCCCGGCCCTGCTGCAAGAGCGGATGGGAAATGGAGTCCCGGCCACCGGCTGCCTCCTTATCAACTTCTAAAGGGAGGACTCCATTTCCCAGAAGCGGCGGCGAAGGGACCAGCACTTCGGGCTCCTGCCGAAGAACATCATGGGACATAGAGTCCCCAGATCCCGCAGCGGACCTGTCTGCGAGGCACAAAGACTACACGTCCCAGCATGCTAGGCGCACACCTGCAGCCTGAAGCAAGGAGAGATAGGAAATGGATTCCGTGGTCGCAAAACGCTTTGCCTGGAGCTGATGGAAGGAGACTACGTCTCCCAGAATTCTCAGCGCGAAGACGGATAACCTATCGCAAAATAGGGCTACACGGCGGTCATGTTCCGCGAGCAGGGCAGGCTGAAAGGAAAGCCGAGCGAGGACGTTGACTACAATGACTGGACTACGCTTCCCATAGTGCATCGCTAGAAGAAAGGCCGTTGCAGGGGAATGAGGACCGGGTGGGATCGCGGGGACACGAAACTCCTTAGCCGTGTCAGGTTGATGACCTCGAGGGTGTACGCTGGATCCACCCCTGGGAGACACGATTAAGATCCCGTATGCAGCACGACGCGGAGAGGGGACACGATTCCCGTCGTGCGCCGGGACGGGGAAGAGACACAATTCCCACCATGCACATCGCTGTTCGTGGAGGGGGTTTATGGGATATGTAGTTCTACCTTCCGGGTGAAAAGATCTCGCGCGTTTCAGGCAGGGGGGAGGAGGGCAATTATTCTAATTTTGCAGTTTAAGCAACAAGGTGTGCGAGCTGCAGTTATTCAAGCCCCAAAGCCTTGATGACTTTTGGGCAAATAAGGCAGGACATAAATGTTAGCAACGATAAATAATAGGCTTCTTTCTTTACTTTCGCTTGCAATGGGGAAACTAGCCATATATTAATGGCCATATTAATTCGCATTTTGGATCCCACCTTTTCTCCATGGAGCTAAGTGGGGCTGTGGCATACGTGACCTCGTTGCAACAACCCTATGGAGTAGGTGCCGCCGAGAGGTAGTGACTGGCAAATCGCCCAATGATCGTGATAGCTGAGTGGAGATCAGATCTCAAGTCGTCCCTGTTCTTAGCTAGCCCGCTTTAACCCAGCTTTCTTCAGCCTGGTGCTTGGACTACATGCTCCATCAGACTTAGCCAACATAGCCAAATGGTCAAGGATTAGGGGGTTTGTATTCTAGAGGCCTCTATATTGGGCAAGCCTGCCCCATCAGCTACTCCACGCAGGCTCTCAGTAGAACTGTTTTTGCTGATTCAAATAGGGATTTGCAGTTTCCTGGTTTCCAAAACCACATTGATGGAGTCATGGGTGGCCCATCAGTGAAGTTGGGCGGAATCTAGATCTGATTATCCTTTTAAGCCTCAAGATTGCTTCCCCTAATGTGATTTTACTGTTCAGGCCAGCAAAGTGTAGGCTGCAGGGACATAAATACACCCCTGGCCCCAAAGGAACTGACAGTCTGAAGCAGAAATAACAGAAAGCCACAATTCATCAGTAACCATCTCATGGTGGTTTTAGACGAGAATCCCTCTGAAGAGATAGAACATGAGCTCCCCCTCTATTCTCAGCATGGCATTCTGGCAAATCCCATCATTGTCTTTGCCACCAGACTCTCTACAGATCTGTTTTGGTTGGCAATATATATGGTAGTGAGGGAGACTGGTACCCTTAGAGGGCTGGGTATGATCCTGTGCTCTTCTTTTGTGTGTGTGCTTTTTTCCTAGGTAAATAAGCCTTCTTTTTGCATGTTGCTGAATAATTACAAAGATGATTATTATTCAATCTTCCAGGCTGTTGAGTGTTAAGTTGTTTTTATCTGTTTCATTGTATTGTTAAATTTTATACATTTTTTAAATTTGGTTGTTAGCCATCTTAAGTATTGTGATTTCAAGAAAAGGGCAGTGTGTCAGTCCTCTTAAATAAATAAATATAAATAAATGTGTTAGAGAAACGCCTCTGCTTTCAACAGCAAAGCCAAATCTTGCAAATGAATTCTAGACTAAATGTCTTTTTGCACCCCAACAAGCAAGAACAAAAACGAAAAAATTAAAAAGGCAAGGAACCACACCTGAAATTGCACACACCTTGAAACAACAAGCGAGAGAGAGAGAGAGAGAGGGAGAGAGAGATACAAACAATGCTTTCATTCCATGCCCTGGAGGCCACTGTTCTTTTGTCAACAAATTGGTTCTGGACAGATAGAAGTATTACTGTTAGGACATGTCAGAATAATATCCATCGTGCTTACTGCCCTTAAGGCATTTACAAAAATGAGCTTAAAGTCACAAGCCTACGCACATTTAATGTGGAATATGCCCCAACGAACATCATGGGATTTATTTTGCAGCGATAGCCTTGGATTTGAAAGAGCTGGACGAGGCTGTCATGGGCAGGTCATTTTGAAGGGCTTTTATTCATGGGGTTGCCGTAAGTCAGGGACGACCTGATAGCTCGTAGCAGGAAGCTTGGCAGCTTGCTTGTATTAAGATTACACCCGAGCGCTCAGTGTTCCTCTAGAAGAGCTCTTACAGCGGCCTAGTTCACATGGAATGAGGATTCAAAGTGTGGCTTGTGGCGTCCTGGGGTGCTCTCACGTGTGAATTTGGGGCGATACTAACCATAAACAATGCATGAGCAGAGCCCATGGACCGCGTCCACATGGCATGCAAGGCCCCAGGTTAAACAACTCATGGTCTGTTTTGTGCAGTCTGTTCCATTGGGTGAATCACGCAGCTCAGCTACCCCTTCTGCCCCTCCGCGGTTGCGCGGCGCTTTCACAGCACTCCTGCGCTCCTGATGTGCCAGAACAACAACGCTGATCTGAGAGAGATTGAGAGAGGGGGGGCAAGCCATGCTTTAAACTGAATTAAATCACCGCTCCGCCACGGCAACAGTAATTAAATGGTGTTTCCCTCTACACTTGCTACTACCTGGGTGGTTACTTGCCCCACCCAGGGGTTGGGTGCTTGCCTTTGGCCCCCAAGTCCAGCCCTTGCTGGACAGAATAGACAGCCGAGGGTGAGCAGACTGAGCAATCGATTTATTTATGCTGTAAGCCGTCCAGAGACGTAAGTAATTGGACGGCATACAAATTTAATAAATAAATAAATCGGTGCCCCAATCTCTCCCCCTCTTGCCCCCCCCCCACCCTGCCCTGTGGCAAAACCAGTTGCTGCCAAAAGCTGGTGCCAGGCTAAGTCCCAGCAGGAGGGATAGAAAGGGAAGCAAGGATCCCTGGATCCCTGGATCACAAGTAGGGGGCGCTTGGACCACTCTATTCCTCTGCTCCAGGAGAGCTTTTCGTGTAAAGGGGGATGCACAAACCTCTCTAGTGTGCACATATGTGTGGAATGTGCGTGTGCTGAAACAGCCAGAGTTTTCCTGCAGGTGAGTGGCTACACAGAGGCCAAAATAAGGGGGACACACTCTGGAGACCAGAAATAGAGCCAACTCTCCCTGACTGGATGCCATGGACGTGTCTCCGGCAAAGCGACCGTATCATTCCCCACCGGCCACACCATGGGATGTCTTGGGTGGATTTGTCCCGTTCCTTTCCTAAACCCGTCCAAGTTGCTGTCATTTACCTGCGGTGGGAGCAATTCCCGTACACTAATTTCACCTCGTGTGAAGAAGTACTTCCTTTGGCTTTCCTCAGAGTACAATTGCTTATTAGGTGAGTCCAACTGCTAGTATAATGAAAGAGGGAATGGGGAAAACCCATAATAACAAACCCAGAGGTCATTTGCTTGCCCAAACATGTTTGGCTTTGGAGTGGCACTTTTATCTGAGCTGGGACTGAACTCTTTCAAACCTTCTCCTCTTCTTTCGCCTTTGGAGCATAGGAAGTAATTAAAAACGCCCGGGACACCTCTGAGCTTGTGCAGAGTACATCTGTGTCTCCCCAGTATATCTGGCATTAAGGCACAATCAACTCCGGTCCTGTTTTGCCAAAGCTGATTGATTTTCATGTCAACATATGACAAAGTAGGCCGTTGGGCCACCCAGCCGAGCAGTCAAGAGAGGGGGAAGCAGCCTGCAACCCAGGGCTGCTACAAGGGCGGACTCGACACACACAGACACACTATTTTGCCTGGAGTGCCTTGGAAGATCAAAAGCCAAAAGACCTCGGAGGAGATCCAAGCGGAGATACGGCCCTCTTCGGTGAGTGCCAAGCAGGAAGCGAGGAAGCCAGACCATGCTCCGTATGCTCAGCACTGAGGGGCCTGTGTCATGTGTGCTTCGTGTTGCACCTCGCCTAGTAAGTCGGCCACATTTATAGCCTTGTCTTAATCGTCTGCACCAAACACAGGGCATCAGCGTCTTACCAGCCTCCGCACCTCTTCCTTCGGCTGGGGCCTGATCTTCGAACATTGGCAGACAGCTGTCTTTGGCTCTCGCGCAGTGAAAAGCTCAGCTCGTAACTTCTGCAGATGACGCTGCTGCTAAAGCCACAAAACCGACTGGGCCGGTCCATTTTTATTCCCCTGGTCCATCAGCGACCCTGATCCAAAGGAAGTTGTTCGTTGGTACCTGAGCAAATGCACGGAGGGTAGCGACCCAGAGCTACCCTGGAGTGCAAGACTGTGGCTTGCGACTTGCTGGCCTGTGGGAGGTCCTGAGCCAGCTGCCAGCTCCCTGCTGGCACGTCTCCCCCTGGAGATCAGGGATTTCCCCTCCTCCCCTCCCAACCTGCAAGGAAGTTAAAAAAATTCCATGAGGGGATTTTGGGGGGGAGGGGTCAATGCTGCAGAGGTGAAGCTTAACCTTCCCCTTCCCAACACTGTCCCCTCTCTCTATTCCTCTCCCACTGCAGTCTGGCTTTCAAAGAGTTTGACTGCATTGGGGGAGAAGGCGAGTGAGTCTGTAGGGGGGAGTGTGTGTGTGTGTGAGAGAGAGAGAGAGAGAGATTGACAGACAGACACAGAGACAAAGAAAGCGCAGTGGGGTAGTTCAAAGACTTGCCCAAATTCAATTTGGTCTGAAAGTTTCCCCACTTCTGCTAATGGACTGATGGTAAACAGCTTTCCACATCAGCTTTAAGATACTAGTCCTCATAGTGCTGAATCCTATATTGAATAGTCAAAGCTCTCCAGCTCTCTGGATGACTAGCGCCCATGCTTTGTCATCATTCCAGTCCCTACAACCTCTTGTATTTTGCGCCAGCTCTTCCGCCCCTTCTCCGTCCTATTGCATCTGCACCCATATGCACCACTGAGCAGCTCCCTATAACTTGAAGAGCACTCCCCTTGCTCCCTCCCCAGTTTCTTCCTGGTTAGCTCTATGGCAAGCTAGCAGGTCGAGTCACCTTTGCTAAGCTGGAAAGGCACAGGTCCGCGGCTGGATGGGTGACCACATGTGGAAGTGGGGCAGGCCCCTTTCAGGTCTGCCAGTATGCTGTTCTCCAGGCAAAAGGGCCCAGTGGAAAGGAGCATCTTGGGTAAGCCCAGGGAGGGAGGCTGGTGGTACAGCAGGCCGCGATGTGGCAAAAAGAGATGCTCAGGGCAAGAAGCGTCCTCATGCTAATTCTTGGACCACGAGCACCGTCCACAATCTGAATATCACCAACTCGGGCATCTCTGACGATGCTGCCATTTTTGAGTGGCTTGTGTCTTCCTTGGCTCCCCCATCAGTGCCAGTTTCCAGGGAAATATGGGGCAGGGTGTCCTTCATGGGCTACCCTCTCCGTGGCTCTGCTCAGATGACCCAGTAACATCCAGTTCAGGGCTGAAGTGGAATGGAGGCCGTTGCTGAAGAGTGGAAGACGCGTGGTCCGAACTCACTGGACTAACAAGCCATCACTTGTTAACCACCACCAGCCCACGAAGAGAGCCCTTCGTTGGCTGCTGGGCGGTGAGCTGAGGCTTGCTCTCCTGGCACCATCCCCCACTCTCCGCTTCCCATCCTTTCCCAGCTTCGAGAGCAGGTGATCGCGCTGCTGAGCCCCCTTCCAGCTTCTGCAGCTCTTTTCGCTTTTCCTCTCCCTTTGGCCCGTACCTTGGGGCACCAGGCCCACTCCGTGCAGGCAGACTGCAGCCGTCTGGCACGGCTTTGCCTACCCTTGCTCTAGTGGCGGATAATCTTTGGAACAAAGTGCATTTTGCCTCTGCGCCAAGGAGAGGAGAATGCAGCAGAGACGTGAGCGATGAGTTCCCTGCTCGTGCTCCAGAAGTGCCGCAGACTCCTGCTTTCTGCCCCACGTATGGCTGCCTCCCCAAAGCTCTCAGAGCGAGAGGAAACGGCCCTCCACTGTGCCCGGGACCCACCGAATTTTGCAGCTGAGAGCCAGTGCGACGCGATGCCCGGGGTGCTGCACTGGGCACTTGGGAGAGCTGAGTTCTAGACCCCGTGACGTTGGGCAAGTCAGTCTAGCCTACACCACTGGGTTGTTGTTGAGGATCAAACGGAATGGAGGAGGACTCTGGAAGCCATCTCGATCCTTGTAAGTGGAAATAAGGCATGATATAAATGGATTGTCAGAAGAGGACGAATTAGCGCCGGAATTTGCTTTTTCCTGCTCCCTTCCAAGCCCCTTTTCCACCATGACACAGGCAAGGACTATCTTATTCCTTATGCTTGTAAGCTACCTTGTGAGCCTTTTCCGACTGAAGGGGGAGATGCAAATTCTACAAAATGAATAAAGAAATCCCACCATATGCTCTGCAGTGGCAGGGCCGCCACCTCACTGACAGCAGAGCGGAACTTCTCTTTTTCTCCAAAGAGACACACGGACTGTTTAAAAAAAGGAGCCACTGCATTCTGCTATAATGCAGAAGAAAGTGACCAGAAGGATTGGGGGCTTGGAAGAACCTCCTCTATGAGCAAAGGTTAGACTATTTGGAACTTCTTAGACTGGGACAAGGAAGAACAGGGAGAGTCATGATAAAAGCACACAAAAACCCAGGCAACAGTTGTTTCTCCCCATTTGTTGCCTGCCAGACCGGGGGATAACAGCTCCCCTGACTCCATTGCCAGCATGATTTCTGGCCATGCTGGCTGAGGATGATGGGAGCTGTAGGCCTGGAAGGCATCAGGCTGGCAAAGGCCAGGGAAGAGCAAAAGGACAGAGTTTTCTCCCTCTCTCAGAATACTAGATCTTGAGGATGTCCAGTGAAAGCTGAATGCGGGGAGATTCGGGGCAGAGAGGAGGAAGTGTCTGCCCACACGCACACGGGAAGCGCTGGATGGTTCTTAGAATTCACTCCCAGTGACGGTGCCATGATGGTTACCGGCTTGGGTGCCATGAAAAGGGGGTGGCACAGACAGATCCGGGATAAAGCGAATAAGGCTAAGTGTGGCCTCCAGCTGCCACTTCACACCCCGTGTCAGGGAAAAGGAGTGCCCGGCGGTGCATGCGTCCCGATCCCAGCGACGGCACGGGGCTGCCACGGTGCAGCCAAAACTCCAGGTTCAAGCAACGTGCCGGGTTGGTTAGGCCTCCGGTCTGACCCTGCAGGGATCTGGGGCATGGGCCTGTCACACCGGAACCACAGCACTGCAAGGGGGTGATCCTAAGCCCTGGCAGCGCAGCCCTCATGGCACCTTTATGCAGGGGGCCCTGGAGCTCGGCACACCTCACAAGGTTACTCCTGGGATCTGCTGCGCAGGCCACGTACCACCTGGCCGCCAGGCCAAAGGTGCCCAAGAGCCGCCTGCACAGATGTGGCGGCGGATCTCTCTCTCTCTCTCCCTCCCTCTCTCCCCTCCCCTCCCCTCCCACTGGCCTAATGTAGGAATGCCAAACGGGTGGGGGGGTGCCAGAGATGGAGAGGAGGTTAATGAATTATTTAGTTAGCCAAGGGTAAGCAGCAAAGAGCCTCCCAAAGGGACCGGGCGCGATTAATTCAATTAGGCGGAGGCGGCACTGCGCCCGGGCACACATGTGCGCGCACGCGGAGCGGCACCTGCAGATGCGCGCCAGCGCGGGCAGGTGGAGGAGCCAGCCCGGGCGGGCTAGGGCTGTGTGGGCAGCCCCGGGCCTGCAGCACAGCATCCCCCAGCCTGCCCCCTCCCCCCACAGCAGCGGCCCCCTTCACCTTCTCATTGCTCCTGAGGGAGGCATCACCGTTGCTAAGAGACACACACATCTTTTCACTCAGGCCCCGCTTCCCAAAATAGCAAAGGCAGAAAGAGCCACCTCGCCCCTTTTCCCGTGTCTTTGGCTGACTCTGAAGGGCCGGCAGCCGGGTCAGGCCGGCCGGCCAGCCTCCAGCGGCCCACATTCTCTTTGCCCCCGGGCGGGCCATGCCTGGGTTCAGATATCTGTACAAACCGGCATGGGGAGTTAGCTGCCAGAACACGGATTCAAAGCGTGTGCTTTTCTAGACCTGTCTCGGAAATGGACGTGAGGACTCGAAGGTGCCTCACGAATGACACACGAGCGCGCCAGGCAGGTGGCTTTGGGCCAGTCCCTCTCTCAGTCTCACTGACCTCACGGGGTTGTTGTGAGGATGAATGGACGGTGTGGGGGTGGGGGGGCATGGACAAAAGGAGTGCAAATCAATGCAGCACACGAAAGTGATCGCGATGGTCTTGACAAGAACGGCTCTGATCTTCAGGTGCCTCTCCCTGGCGAAGTGCCGTGGGCTTCGAAGTGCTGAAGTGCCGTTGCAACGTTTTGTTCCTGCAAGATGCACTGCTTCAGGTCTCAGCCTGCCCTCCTTCCCTCCCTCTTTCCCAAACCTCTAGAAATGGAGAGGGAACGTGCGTATGTGTGAGAGGGAATATTCATGTACCTTGTCAATGGGCACACACATGCTCGGGCATGAACCGTGAGGCCTCAGGTACCGCATAGCTTGCTGTACAACGAGCTGCGACGGGCGAGGTTCGTTTCGTGCCGATCCTGCCACATGCCGGGAGAACGGTGCGCTGTGGCTAGTATCACATGAACTGAAAGGAACAAGCCGAGCGGTCGGGCAGCAGCCTGTGCTCTGAGGACGGCTGCATTAGAAATACCGAGAAATGTTCTTTCTCTTCCGACAGACAAGCCAGGTGGCTAGCATCCACCTGAAAGGAGATATTATCCACCTATATTACCTTCAGAACAGTGTGGGGCAAGGCAAACAGCCTCATTTTTCGGGGACAACTTCTTAAGACTTGAAACCACCCAATGACAACTCCTACCCCGTTTGCAGTTTCCGGAATGCACTTAGGAAGTCTGCTGTTCCTGGAATTGTGGAGTTTTGATTTCGTCTGGGTTGGCAGATATCCTCTTTCTGTCAGGCATGACTAGAACAGCAGGAAGGACAAGATATTTTGACACCCACCATCTGACCCATGTTTCCTTCCACTTATGAGTAGAACAGAAAAAGTCCCAAGGGACTTTCAGGGGACCTTGGCGACAGTAAAAACCTCAGCTATAGTTGAGAGTTGCCGCTAGATGCTCAGCTTGCTGGCTTTTGGGTTAATATTGTCTGTGGTATTAATTATGGAGCATCCTCCAGCTTAAGAGCTTTTTATGGAGTAACAAGTGGGCAGAGATCCCTGCCCCAAGGAGATTCCTTTCTAAAATCTAGCATAACAAATGCAGGGGAGAAGGAAGCTGGTGAGGAGGGTATGCACAGGAGCACAAACTTTCGGTTACACAAATGGACCCAGATTTAAGAGAGGTGGTCTAAGGGATTGTGCCAAAGGCTTCCGGCAAAAACATACATTTTTGAGGGGGGATTGAAGGAAAACTGAGAAAACCGGGTGCAGAAATTATCTTTTTAACGGATATCATGCACAAAGCCCTATAGAACATACCATCCCCTTTGATTCTTGTGCAGCTTCTCCTGAGATTCAAGTTGGCAGCAAAAAGGAGCTGAGTCTTTTGTGCTTCTCAGTTCACTCCTGCAAGATGCTGGTCAAGCTCTTTCCTTAATTGTCTTCTGAAGAGCAACAAAGATTTTTTTTCCAGAAAGAATTTGAAGAGAAGATACATTAAAAGTGCATCAGATTTTTTTTTTTTTAGTCAAACTTATGCCTTGCAAAAACAGATGCAACTTCTCCCTATTTAGGATTCTCCTCTCCAAAGCATTTATCTTTCAGAGCAGCAGAACCCTCCAAATATTTTGAAGGGAAAACACACTTTAGCCTTCCTTTCCTATTTTAAAAGGAGATCGTGCAGGCAACGTACGTGTGAAAACAGACGCGAGTGGCAGCGCACTCTTGGCTTTCGTGGAAGGATAAACTAAGTTCTGAGCATTCCGAACACTGGAAAATGCTGAAGAACTCGTGGTGGACAAGCTTGGTGACAAAAGCGGTGTTCTTGGGGTGCCAAAACTCAGGCCCCCTTCCTTTTCCACCCAAGGGTGCTTGCTTCAAAGTTTTTACAGCCTTCAAAGGGGAGTGGACAGAAGAGGAACAAAGGCAGTGCTTGCCCTGGGCCAGGATGGAAGACTCTCTGTGCAAACCGGTCTTTCTAGCAGAACTCAGGATAGCCGAGGGGTGCGAACGGCACCAGCCGAGCATTAAGGAGCGAAGGAGTGTAGTTCTCAGGTTTTCTCTGGGGTCCGAATACGTCCTCCACCCTCTAAAGGAGAAAGAGCAAAGGAAACAAGGCATCGTAATTCCACAGGCATTTTCCTAAAGCTTTTAAAAAAAGGCAACTGCCAAAGACAAGCAGAAGCTTGCATGGGTAATTCCTGAAGTGGGACTAAAACAGGCTTGGTGTATTTTTCACTGATAAATAAATAAATATCCTACATCAAGCGATTTGGAACAGTTTACTCAAAATTTTACTCATCATCAAAAAAGGAAGGAGTTCTGCTGGGTCCTGATCTCACTGTGCTCCCCGACTCCCAGCTGCCCTGCCCAAACTACTCCGGACTTCCAGAAAGCATGAGCCTCACATTTTTAGACATGTCTTTCCAACCATAAAAGAGAGCTGAGATTTTCAGAAAGTTTAATTCTGCAGCCAATGTCACATTCCACAAAGTTGCAGCATAGGAGGGCTCAAAGCAGATGTTTCTCAAAAGCTCTACAATGCAGGGGAAGAAGGTGACAGTGGAAACCGGGGAAAGAAAGCATCCTAGGAGAATAGTAACCTCCCGATGCATCTTGTTGGTCATTAGTTTGTCTGCCCTATCCAGGGTCATAGGGACTGACACCAAAGCTACATCAGACTAAGCAGGAACTACAGTTTGAAGACCTTAATGACACAACAGCATCTTGGTCATACTGGTCATGACACACAGTCGTGTTTCAAACAGCCCTCTATTTTCACAGTTTGTACAGCGAAACTTTGTTCCATCAGCAAACCAGGGCCCCAAATTTCCCAAGCTTATGGCAGCCAACTGTGTTTTTTAATGGTCAATTAATATATTTGCGTACTAGTTTCAAGCCAAACCCAAGCTGAGCCCAATACAGAACACAAATCAGGCAGTCGAGCTTGCAGAAAAGTTTGGCCAGCATTTTTAACTTGCCATATGTCGCTTATTGAGTATTGAGGGAAATGAAACCCCACCTTGTAGGGGTTCACTTGTAGGGTTGGCAAGTGTGGATGCCTGAAATCGTGAAGCTTGTGAGATCAAGAAGCCCTTGAAAGTGGCCAGAGCACACCCAGGGTCTCCTATCTCGCTACCATACTGTTAGCGATGGGCAGTGTTATGATCAAAGATCAACCAAACAAGATCTGGTCATTTTCTTTTGTTGTTGGAATTACAAGCGTCTCCCAATGGGAAAAGATAACAGCAAGTTTTGGCTCAGTGCAAAGCACTGGCCAAGTCGTAAGGTAAGCTAGCAGATGTGGGTACATCACCTAAGCATTTTTCCTTCCGTGCTGAAGTTTCTGCAATGAGGCTTTAAAAAAATTGGAAATATTTAACCTGAAAGACCTGCTTTGAACTCCGCACACCACTCTTTCAAGCTTCAGCACTCTGAAGGTCTTCCGTGAATGAAGATGCCTGCTCTTCTCATGGAGATTTGAATGTTTTTAAACTGGGGAGCAGAAAAGGAGGCAGGTCACAGGGCATGTCCAGGCTGTGGGGGTTGGAGAGCACTCGGTATGTTATTTGTATGTAGTAGAAAAGAGGGGTATTGATAAAGAGGGCAGAGTGGGAGTTTTCTTTAAGCTTTGGTGCCTGGCCTCTGATCAGCTGCATGACCATGGTAGCTTCTTTTTAAAACTCTTGCAAAGTTCAGAGGGCTGCTGCACTGAGCTGCCGTGTCACCGCTGCACACCAAAACCTGAGCAAATTCTTTTTCCTTTGAGCTGAACTTTGGAGAAAAATGTGATTAATAAATTAAAGCAATTGGAGAGAAATTTAGAGCAGTCTCAATCACCTGGATAGGAAATGAACTGATCTGAATATTTTAGGGCTGGGCCAGACATTAAAAATTTAAGTTGGGGTTCCATGGTTGAGAAATTATTGCTGCAAAATGTAAATGCTAGTGATTTAAAAGTTCATGCCCACCTAATCGATACAAGGTTTATGCAGTGCTATCTCTGGACCAGGGTCTTGAAAACATCCTAGCAGAGACCTGTAGAATACTAACCTCCTCCCACCATACAAGTTTCACAAACAGGGTTATCTTCATGTTAGTTGCCTTGTGCTCTAGGCAGAAAACACAGGTTTCTACTTGTTAAAAAAACACAGAAGCAAACAACCGTTGAGCCCTTTTCAAAGCACTTTTGATACACAGAGAGGAAAATAAGAACATAGCAACAATTATTTTAATTTTCAGGCAGGTTTACAGAATTTGAGTGAAGAGGATAGCTATCTAGGTCAAGGAACTTTGTGCATTGATGGATTTGAAACAAAGGCCTCTGCACACGGGACTGCAATTTATACAACCAATACAACTGCAGAAAAGAATATGGGAGCGCAGAATTTTAGGTTCAAGGACCTCAGCTCTCATTGTGTGAACAAGAATGCCTGCTAGGCTTGTAAAGAGAGGAAGAAATAAATGTGCAGGGGCCGCAGGAGAGGCGTTTATAGATTTGCAAGTAAGGAAAAATTCTGCCTATACCCATCACTGGACTGAGGTTTCCTTAATAGAGTCCTAGCTGCAGAATGTCATGAAGCTAATATATTGGCAGTACCAATCCAAGAGTACAACAAACTATTCAACAGAACTTTCCATCAGTCCTTTAAGTTTCTCTGCTCTTAAAAAAAGAAAACACAAAGTTATGAAATCTCAAAACCCTTTATTGGTTTTTTTTACATTCTTAAAATGAGACACCCCCATTTCTTTGATATGTACAAAGAATCTGAATAAGGCTGTATAAAAAAACCCCACAAGCAGGTCACTGCTCCACGTTTACTCCACAGACAGCAGCTTCGGATCCAGCCAACAGCATCACACTTGTTTGTATGTTTTCCTTTTTGACAAAAACACACCTCTCTCTCTCTCTCCTGCTGGGAACTGGAAAATTTATTTCCTGCGCGAGTGGAGAGCAGCTGAAACGGCAGATACGCCTGTCCTGAACTGGGGCACGACCGGGAGGTACACAGATGTGTTGCGAAGGGATTCCTGCTTTGATTCATAAAGGCACCGTCACCTTGCCCGCTCTTCCCCACGTTCCTTCTTCAGACAGAGGTGGGGGGAGCGCTGAATGCTCCCTCTCTGGGTAGCGAAGAGGAGTGATTCAGGGAGGTGGCGGAGCAGTGCCTTTGTTTCGCTGGGGAGGGGGCGAGTGGCAAGGAAGAGATGGGTTTCATGGGACAACAGTAGTGAAGAGCGAGCGAGAAAGGAGTGCCCATTCCCTGCTCGTGTTCCCTTGGAAACAGTACTTCAACAGGCACTTATAGGACCCTTCAGACCCCTAACCCCAGACAATCCCACTTTTTTTTGGTTACATAATGCAATGTATTATGAAGGGGCTTCTTTGGAGGGCAGAGGGAGGGGATGGAAGGGAAAAACCCTCTCCAGCCACTCTTGATCAAAGGTTCCACAAAGACATCCACTTACAATCCGTAGGGGGAGAAGCAAACATGAGGTGGCTATACGGTAAGACACCGCTTATAGAGTGGGTGGGCTTTAAAACAGAAGGGGGGTGTTAAGTGTGTCCCCCCCACACACACACATCCACACTCACTCAGAGACATGACATTCTTATAGTGCTATTCAGAGGGGGAAGCGAGATGGATGGGAATATATATGGCTAATTCTCTTTTCAATCCACGGGGGGACTAAAAAGTATATTGTGCTTAAGTTTGTTAAAACCGGGCGGAGACCACCTCTACAATTCCCCATAAAGGCAAAAAAAAAAAAAAGGAGTGGAACTGATTTTTAAAGGTACTCCTTATTTCTGTGGGGTTTGTTCTTTTTCAATTAAAAAGGCCCTGGGGCTCTATACTTTAAAGGATTCCGAAATAGTGGGGAACAGGGCAAGAACCCTTAAAAGTACAAATTGCCGTGGCATTATCAATGTTTAGAAATCCCCCCACCCGCACAAAGAGTTTATATATATATTTATATTTATATATGTATATAGACAAGTAAAAACTGTTCAATATTTTCCGCACCCCTAAATTTTTCTGGCTTCCAGAAAAGAAATAATAATAAAATTTACAGAGTTTGGGGAGAAACAGGGAAGAGGAGGGGAGGAAAACTGACAAAAGGTACAAAGATAAACTCTGAGTTAAGGCAGTAAAACCAGTCCCCTCTGCTCCCGTCCGTCCATCCGTCCCAGGGAGGGAGGGGGCTGCACCCCCCAGCTTTAGGAGTCCCGGTTCTCAAGGGTCAGCTCGGCAGTGGCCCGCTGGAGCTCAGTGCTGATCCGCCGGCCCCCTACGCCCTCCGCGGGGCTGCTGGCGGGGTCCTCCCCTTTCACTTTCTTGTCGTCCGTCTCTTCGGCCCCCAGGCCTGCTTCCAGCCGCTGATCCTCGCTCCAGCGGCGTTTGAACCGCAGCTTGAGCGGAATGCACTGGCTGCTCTCCCCAGCCCGCGGCGCGGGGGGCGCCACGGCCCGCGTCTCCTCCTCCTCGGCCTTCCCGAGGGGCGCAGGGGGGGCCTTGAAGACCTCTTCGTCGTCCTCGCTGATGTCTGTGACCTCCACGGTGAGGTCCTCCTCCGACTCACCCTCTGAGATGGGCTCCACCTTGATCTGGGGCAGCGGGGGCTCCGCAGCTGCCGCGGCGGCGGAAGAGGAGGGCAGGCCGCCACTGGGCTCTCCGGGGGGCACGGGCGGGGGCTGCTGCTTGTCTCGGTTGCGACGCCCCAGGGGCGGGGGCTGCAGCTTGAACTTGAAAGGGGCAGGGGGCTCCTCGGCCTGGGGGGGCGGGGGCGGGAGGGGGGGCTTCTCCAGGCGCTGGGGCTGCGGGATGACAATGTTGGGGTAGTGCAGGAAGGCCCTGGGGCTGAGGTGGTAGTTGTACACGCTCTGGGTGTGGGCTTGGAGGTAGCGCTTCATGTCCTCGGGGTTGAAGGAGAAATGGGAGCCGCCCGGGTACATGGGGCTGAGGGTGGGCGAGGGCGTGTAGTTCACGTGGGTGGGGGTGAGCGGGAGGGCGGGCGACAGCTGGGGGGGCAGAAGGGCTGCAGGCCCAGCCATGGGGGACACAGGGAAGGGGCTGAGGGGCTCCGGGACCCGGGGGCGTGGGTAGACCCTGAAGAGGCTGTCGTGGGCCAGGCGGGGGTGGCTGGGCACCGGGGGGCCACGGAAGCCGCCCGCCTCCCCCCCGCCACGCCGCTGCTCCTCTGCCAAGGACTCCTCCACCTCCGAGTTGGCCGAGGTCCCGTCGCTGCAGTCGCTGACCGAGCCGCGGGCCAGGCGGCGGGCCACGGCCGAGAAGACGCCGGGCGAACGCAGCTCCTCAGCCGGCGACAGGATGTCTGATGGCGTCGAGGGTGGGAAGCGGAAGTGGGAGCCCCCGGAGGGCACCGGCGGGGCGCTCTGGGGCACTGCCCCACCTGTAGGGGTGGGGAGGAGCAGTTAGGCACAAGTGACACTCTGGAGGGGGAAAGAGAATCATCGAGCGGCGCTAACCTCACTGCTGCTTCCTATGACTATTATGGTATGATGCACCTCCACAGTTGGAAATACCCCACTTCCACAGACCAGCTGCCGGGGAATTATCGCACTCACGTTCTTCCACGGGCTTCCCATGCGTATCCAGCAAGCTATGAATCAGAGAGGTCTTTGAAATGGCCCGACACGGTCTGGGCTCGGGCCTCCTCGTGCTCGTACTTGTGTGTTCAAGCACTTTGGCCCCTAATTCTAGCACTGAATTTTTCAGCAGAAGACAGCTTTCCCAAGACCAGCATAAACCAGGAATATTGCTCTGGGGCGGCGGCGCTCAACCACAGCCTTCCCAACGCCACCAGCACATGCATTTCTCGCGCTGCCCCTTTCAAATGGGAACAGCAGGGACTGAGTTGCATGTGTGAAGGACATGGGTGAACAGTGGTGGCCGGCGATTTGGATGTCGTTCAAATGGGCTTGAAAGCGAAAGCAGCCAAGCACTGGACTCATCACGACGTCCATGCGCTACTTCCAGTACCGAAGCACGTTGCCGGCACACACGCGTTCCCGGGAGTCCAAGTGGGACGCTAGTACTGCGCTCACGTTTTGCTCCTGGATTTTACAATCGGAACAGAAGCCCAGCCTAGATGGACCTTTGGCCTAACCCAACAGGCTCTTCTCATTTTCTTAACATGCACACTTTTGCAGAAATATTTATCGACGCAGGCTACACAACCTTCAGAGGCTGTGCAACCTCGTAAGCCATCCAGAGACACACAGTGATCGGACGGGTTAGAAATATCCCTAATAAATAAATAATAAATCCATCATACCAACCAAAGGAGGATGGGCTTCTGCGTCCTAAATAAAAACCCTGAGCCATGTCTATGAGCGGCCAGCACACAATCACAACAACATTGGGAAGGTGGTGCTTGTGCATGTGTAACACCCCCCTGCCCCCAATGGAGCCAGTCTCCATGTATTCTTCAGTGGCGCATCTAAGCTGCAGTTACATTTAAGTTAAATTTGCTCTGCCACAGTGTGTCAGAAGTTCGTTTGGGAAAAGAGTAGAAAGAGGATTGCCCACAGCAAACTTCAGATGTGAAAGATTCTTTAAGCCGAATGTGGCTCACCCTGAAGGGCACCGATCCTTAATGCAACCTCCCAAAATAACCTGCCCCATCTCCATGCTCACCTGCCATACCCATGTCAATGAAAGGGTAGTTGACCAGGACCAGCTTGTTAAAGTTGAACTTGTAGGTGAAGCGTTTGCCCTTGGTCTTGTGTAGGATCCGCTTGTTGTAGTAGTACCTGAAGGACAATCAGGAAAGGGAGGGGAAGGAGATGTGGAAGATTAGTGACTCACAACTCCCACTAAACACCCACTACATAAATTCCTCATGCTCTGAGGTGGGTGGCCTGAGGAGGGTTGTTTTGCAGCCTCAGCAGTTGTTAAACAGCACCTGCTCACATTGTGAAGGGACAAGTTTCTAGACCTTATGGCTGGAAAAAAAAATGTATCACAGACTTGTGTGGTTGCCTGTGGGAACAATTTTCTCATATGGCTGAATTATACCACTGCAGCTGACACATGGAGTTACGCAATAACATTTGTTGTTGTGATTTGCAGCAAAGGCATCTCTTCACAGGTCAAGTACACGTTTTATTTCCCATCCCTAACTGAATGGGTTTTTCTTCCCATTGTACAGACTGGGAAGTGAGGCCGAGACACAGTGACCTGCCCAATCCCCTCCTCCTACAGCCAAGTGCTTAGGATCTGGAGACCTTTCCTTTACCCCACATCCTCAGCTACCTGAGCCCTGCGTTCCTGCTCAAGGGCAGGCAGAGAAACGGCAGAAACCGCGCAGCCACCAAAGGCAGCCCTGGCGGCTCACCGGCCCATGCAGGGCCATTCGGATCTGCAGCTGCTTTGTCTCAAGAGACGTAGGAAGCTGCTTTGTATCAGGTCAGACTCTGTCCATCACACAGCATTCTGTCTGCCAGGGACCCGTGGCACTCTCTGGGGTCTCCAGCAGGGGTCTCTCCCTCCCATCACCTGGCTACCTGCTCTTTTTAAGCAGGGATGTGTGAGGGATCTGCCTGGGGAGGGTGGGGTCTTCCCTGTTTAAAGCAGGCTGTGACAAAGCCGACCCCCACCCACAGGTGCATCACAGCCAGCTTTAAAAACAGAAGTCACAATTTCTCACAACTCAGCCCATCTTCAGCTGTTGAGTCAGCAAGGTGCATCCAAGTCTGCTGAGCAGGAGCAGGAGCAGGTGGGCCCTTCTGTCGCCTCTCTCCGTTTTAACCTGAGAGACCAGGCACGGAACCAGGGATCAAGTGCATGCAAAGCAGGTGCTCTGCCGGGGTCGCAGTCCCGACCTCCTCTGTACAATGCCGGCCTTCCCGGGCCGGTGGTCTCCAGAGGGACTGGCCTGCGCTCCAACACTGCGGAGAGAGGCCAGGAAGCCAAGGTACTCTCCATCTAAATACCGCAGAGCCACTGCCGATGCCAACACGGGCCTCCACGTTACTTCTGAGGAGTGTAAATCCCAACAGCAAGTCTTGCTAGGGACAGTGGAACAGATGAACCCCAGGCCATGGCTGGCTGGTCTGTGCTTTGTATTTAAGAAGGGGCTAGGCTGGGCGGCTGTCGGGAATGCTGGCCCAGCACGAAGTGGGGGCGTGGATCAGGCGACCTCGAAGGCCCCTGTGAACTCTCACGATACCACAGTTATTTCCGACATGGGCTTTTAGAAAGGTCTCTAATCTCTAGAAGGAACAGTTGCGTCTTTCCATGAACCAGTTGACTTCAGTGTACAAAACAGGATGCTGCCTTGTTGCGAGTTAGACCGCTGGGCGAATCAGCGTCCCAGCCTGGTGTCTCGCTCTCTTAACAAACAGGGGTGGCCTACCTTGCTGGTTTGTTACATGGCGCTATTGCCCCCAGAAAACAAGTACCATGACCAGAAATGCTAGCTGGAAAGCAAACTACAGAGCAGAGCTATGTATTTTGGTGCTCAGAACATCCTGGAAGAGGAGTAGCATGCATCAAAATGTAAGAACCATTACATTTTGCATTAAGGGCTCGCCCCCATTCAGCTCTGCACCAATAAAAGCCAAAATCAGAATGCATAAAAATCAGATTTGCAGAAATGTGCCTGTTTCTAACGATTCCTTCTGCTTTGATGATTCAGAAAAAGGATATTTATTAATGTTTACAAAAGTTCTCAAAAGGACATGGGTTTCAGGTAGATTAAAAACACATGACATGGCAGGGGATGACAGGCTCTGGGCTGAGCGAGGACTGAAGCTCCGCCCTCTGACAGTTCAGCCCCACCTCTGGGATTTTACCAGGTGCTACCCACTCATTTCTATACCCTTAAGGACTAGTAGCATGCCATATTTACAAACAACAAGGCCAGAGGATGCTGAATTGCACACTATATTCTCAATCCTGCAGGCACGCAAGGACAGGCTAAAGGTGGAAAAACTAGTTTCTCATTCTCGGGGGGGGGGGCTCTTAAGTTTCTGCACCCCCCACTCTTCCACGGCTCACCTCAGGGCCCTGCTCAGCTTGTCATAGTTCATTTGAGGCTTGCATTTCCGCACCCCCCAGAGACGAGCCACCTCGTCTGGATCCTTGATGACAAACTCGCCATAGTCCCCCTGCCAGGCAATGACATCATGGTATTCCTCTTTCCGCAGCAGCTCCAGGATAAAATGCCACAGCTGGATTTGCCGCGAGCCAGGACTGGACTCGGGCTTGTAGGCCCAGTCTGGGAAGGCGAAGCCTGGCAAACAGAGGAACAGAGTTAGCCAGCTATGGATAAAGGCGGGGGAAAGAATGCAAAGGAACTTTGTTTTAATAATGAAACATAGTTGGAACAAAGCGCCTGCCATTTCCCATACTCGGACCGGTTTCCTGCATCCCACTGGAACACATTGGCAGAAAGGCTCAGTGGTTAAACCAAGGCAGCACTGCAGCGGCGAGACCTCCGCAGCTCATTTCTCCGTCTCGCCCCACCTCCGTCCAGGATGCAAGCATGAGGGCGCGTGGATTCCCCCTCCCCAATGCACACATACACTCCCCAGCGTGCACAGGGAGGGAAAACAGGAAACCGGCTGCTGCCGCCGTCGCCGCCTCTCCCCTTGTGCAGCCAGGAGGCTGGGAGGCTGGCCAAGCCGCCTTGCGACTTCCAGGCTGGGTCCCAACCAGATCCTCCTCGGAGCGTGGGTGGGAGGGAGGGAGGGAGGGGAGAACCTAGCCTGCCTCTTGATCTCGGCCTCCCTACCTGGAGGAAAAGAGCTGAGAGCTGGCAGCCTCCCTCCCCGAGTTGCAGGAACCCTGCCCGTGGGACACAGACCTGGACGGACGGACACCTTTCATGCCTCTCCAGTGCCAAAACATTCCCGGAGTCACAGACGCATGAGAAAGGGAGCTGGGGGGGGGGCGGGAAGAGGAGAGCAAGTGAGGATCTGAGCCTCGCAGCTCAAGCACTCTGGGAAAAAAATCAGCCCCATTATGGCTGAGGGAAGCATCGATATGTTGGAAAGCGGGGGGGGGGGGGTCTTTGTGCCATGTTCTCACTGGGCAGGCGGGGGGAGATGGTTAGTGGCTGAGGTCAGCAACTCCCAGACAAGGGGCCCTTTTTTTCCAGCAGCCTAGCCCAACTCCCGAGCATTCCTGGGGGGGGAGGGTGCGGGGGGAAGATGCAGCGGCCATCAGACGTGCTCCTTCCCTTAGAAGCACTTGTGCTCGGAGAGCTGGGCCTGCGACCGTCACGGGGAGGTCCCCCTTGGCCCCCCAAGAGCCAGACCATGGGGCAAATGGGGGGGGGAGAGCAAGGCAGGCGGAGATCTGTGATCTTCTGCATGCAACCCAGGCCTGTTCTCCTGCACCATGCTTCCTTCGCCCCGGACTAAATCCCTGATCGCCCCCTCCTTTGAGAGAGAGTTTCTGCTGCTTCCCCTGTCCCTCCATAAACAGGAAGTCAGGCGGAGAGACAATGGGCTCCTTCCCAGCATGCCCTGCAGCGACGGCCTGTCCCAACCTCTGGTGAATGCAATGGCCTTTCCAGAGCACAGGATGGGATGGCAGAGGAGACCCAATATATCTTTTCCAAAGAGGCAATGCACCCCCCCCAACACTCTTCCCTTCATCCACTTATATGCAGATGCCACCCTCCCACTGCAAAGATTAAAGCGCCATCTATGACGCTGCTCTGTTCCAGTCTCACAACAGCCCTGCGAGGTAGGGTAGGCCCAGGCTGACTGGCCCAAGGCCACTTTGTGATGTTCATGACCAAGGCGGGCTTCAGGCCTGGGCCACCACAGCAACTCTTCCAGGGCTGCCCCTCACACGCAGGCCGGCAGCTCTGCAACCCCCAAACAGATGCCGAGGCTGCACTGCCCCCGCAGGGCCCAGCACCTAAGTGGCAAAGGGGCACCCCCTACGGACTTGCCCGCTCGCCAGCCCCCCCACGCTCCCATCTCCTGAGCTGAAATTGCTGAGCTTATGCCCAACGCCCTGGGGGAGGGGGTGTCTGAGCTTTGTGGGGGGGGGAAGGGGTTGTGGTTTCCCATTTCCCAAACCCCAGGCGCTCTAAGCCCATCAATAATTCAGGGCCCTGTAATGGAGGCCGGGGACGCGGGCGCCGGCTCAAGGGCATCGGCGGAGACCGAGCCATTAGGATGGTGATGTCATCCGCAGAGAGGGGCGGGAGGGCTTAAAAATGGCCCCACGCACGCCAACCTTCCAGGTGCCTGCAGCCCTCGACCGCACGCCCCTCCCCACGCCGATCATCCACCCAAAGCGGCCGCGCAGGGCCAAAGTGCACCCCAGCCGGTGAAAAGTTGCGCACCGCCACACAAAAGCAACTGAGCATCCTTCCCGCTGCCTTGCTCCGTGGCACAACAGGGCCTTCACAAACAGAACCCCCCCCAAAGTACCAGTCTCCAAGCAACAGGCAACAGCAAGGGAGACAGAGGCTAAAAATAAACAGGAGGAAGAGAGAAGAGACAGCGTGAACCGGGCAGCACCCCACATGGAGGTCCAGCGGCAGCCCAGGCAGCTGGGAGGCACCGTCCGCTTGGCACAAGGCTGGCCACATGCATGGTGCCCAGCTAAGACACACGCACAAAAATGACGGCCGTGCTCCCCCTCCAAGCACAGTGGGCCACCCCTCCGTGCCGCGAGAGGGGGGCATGTGAAGTCTGGGGGGGGAGTTTTCGGCTTTCTGGAGCCGTCTTCCTGGAAATGAGGCGGCTGTGCGTCGGCGTCCATCCTGCATTGCACAGAGTCCCAAAGCACAGCACCTGTGAAGGACTGCAGGGCAGCTGCGGCCTCGAGGAAGGGCAAATTTGGGCCGGGGGGAGAACTTTCTTCCCTCGTCCATGTTCCACACACCCCATGCCTCGATCACTTGTTTTAACCCATCCCTGTTCCAGATTTTCCCCATCTGTACCCGAGTGGGCGGACACATCCCATCTTCCAGTTCCTGCAAGCTTGTGGGGGGGCACAGAAAGGAAAACAAGCAAGCCCTGCTCCCCACTCTTCCCCCGGCTGCAGCATCTGAGTCAGCCCCACTCACACATGCGTGCGCGCACACGCACACGCACACACACAGGCCTGTTCTCACTAATTAGCAAGGCGGGAGGGGGAGGGGGAGGCTGTGACATCAGCCGCCTGCCGAGATCCAAACACAGCACACTGAATGGGCTACTGTTCTCAGGCTGGTGCTACCAGATACGCTGGTGTATTCTCCCCCTCCACCCCACCCAATGGAGTCCTCCCGGAGTATAACAGAAACAAGGGAGGAAAAAATGATTCCAAGACTCACATGATTATGACATTGGGGGGGGGGCATCCTTCCCACCCCGTGTAGCCCCCAGAACTTCTTTGCACAAGCTTAAGTCAAAGGATTGCTATTCTACTCACTGTGTCATGCATTAAAATAGAAGCAGATATGGGAAATGTCACAGATGCTCAGAGTCTCAGTGTGAAGGCCCCACCTGCTTTTTAAGGACATGTGTCCACTCCCAGATGTGTATACATGGGATTCCGAGACTAAAATGATGTGTCTTGTGACATACAACTGCTTGCACTTTGTAAGGCGTGGACCAGTCCCCAGTGATGCTCAACGAAACACTAGGCGCTGCTTAAAAGTCTCTCCGCAGAATAGATCTGCCAAAGAAATACACGTGCAAGGCCCTAACCTCACCTTTGCACTTCAGACTCCACAGGTAGCTTACAGTTCTGAGGTAAGGAGAAAATTAGGGTTATCCATCAGCCCCTCTGTACAGGGCAACTGTATAAGAAAGCTGATGAGACCTCAAGTTGGTAGTACTCATCCTGGAACATGAAGGGGGTGGGAATATTGCAAGCATTCAGTGAAAGATACAAGCCCTTTCTATTCCTAATGAAATGTGGGGACTGAGGAGGGCAAAGCAACTGCCCCAAGGGGTTATTGCTACAGAACAAGGAAGAGGATGCGCTTGTGAGAGGGAAAGCTCTTGGAATACCCCCCTCACCTGCTCCATCTCCCAATGTTTAGACTGTCGCCAAGTTAACACCCTCCTATGAAGACCTCAGACACATTTCTGTCCAGGCAAGCCGGGGAAACTGGGTGGAGGAGGAGAGAAAGGAAAGATGGCATTTCACTGCCCCACTCCTCAAAGAAAAGATCCTCTTATCAGCCCACCCACTCATCTCGGCTTCTCCACACTGATCTGGCTGCAGCGATTTAATCTTCCGGGAAAGGGTCTGATGCAGCTCACTCCCCTCCATTAAAAAATTACATGCACACACTCTCTCAGCCCCTTTTTGGCTGGAAAAGTTCTCGACAGCCCAAACGAGGAACTTCGCAATCCACGGACCTTATCATCTAAAACCCTCTGTGCCACTATGGCTTCAAGGGGCACGCAAAGTCTCTTGTGCAGGATTCCTCCTGCCGCCACAAGAATCGCACGCCTTCATCCAAGGTGGCAGCAGCAGATAGTTCAACAAGAACTTCGAGGCCCCCCTGCCCGCCCCCCCAGGACTGCTGCCACCCTGTCTCCACCGACTCAGGCAGCTCGTGTGCCAGCCCAGAGAGTGAGGCAGAAAAACCACCGTCTGTTGGCTGGCGCTGCCCCCAGCTTGGCACGAACCAGCAGCAGCCCAGTGCCAAAGGGTGGAGAGGGAGGGGAAGACCAGACACCGACAGTCCCTACCACACAAATCATGACAGGTCTGTACCACCCACGCGCCCTAAGCCATATCCTCTTCCAGGCCCCATCAGGAGCATGTGTGTGATCCAGCTTCCACACCAATCTTTTATGGGCCACAGATGCCTCACCAGCCCAACACTGTTTTCCTCCACCTCCCCCCCCCCGCCCCAATGCATTGCCAGGAGCCTTCCTGACAAGACTGAAGACTACCCATCACACACCTCCGCCACCCAGGGGAGGGGGCCCAGCAGCTTGGGTTCTATGCTAGGTGGGGAGGAATCACCCCCCACCCTCACCGCATGCCCCAGCCGAGGGTCTGGGACTAATAAGCGGCCTTGCTTTGGTGAGAGGCCGAGTGCGCACACAAAGCATGGAGTGTCTGCAACCCAGCTCTGGCTTCCAAGTTTTTGCAGGAGGTTCCTCCAGCCAAGCCCGGCCCTCCAAGCCCCCCTTTGCATTTTCCACTGCTTCCTAAGAGAGGAGTGGGGGGAGGGAGTGCATGTATGTCTGGGGGCTGAAAGTGGTCCTACTTGCCAGAGTTTAGTATTTTTTTCTAATTTCAAAGCTCAGCTCAAAGGGAACTCCATCTTAACACTTTACCTCCTTTTGTCTGATTTACTAACTCCAGGCTATCTCTGAAAGCCCTTCCCCTCCCCCTCCTTCAAGGAACTATGGTCTATTTTGGAGAAGGTGCTCTATGTTTGTTTGCTGAGGGATTTCCTGGAAGATAGAGAGAGAGAAAAAAGGTGGGGGAGAAAAGAAAACTGAAATTAAGTTGGTATCTCTTTAAATCGCCCCCCCTTTACACACTCCAAACCACACCACCCCTGTGACTAATCCCCGGAGCCAGAAGCTAAAAGGGCTGGAATTCAATCCCAGCTTCAGAAAAAAACCCCCTTAATATTACATCACTCCCCAATGCCAACAGCTTCTTAAAGCCGCATGCACAAGTACACCATTCTCCACTTTTAGCAAGCAAGTGGGGTGAGGGAGAAGGGGGGCACTCGTGCTCTGCAAGCCACATCAGAGACTGTTTGCTTGCAGTTTGGTAGTGAGGGGTGAGCAAAAAAAGAACGGGCCTGTCTACTCTTTCCCCTCCCTCCACCCCTCACGCAGGAGCTACGGCTCAACAACCAGACATTTGCAAGAAGAAAATGGGTTTAAGCCTCCAGGAAAAAAATGAAGGCTAGCTGCTGGGATCTGCGAGAGCACCCCGTGTGTGCAGGGGGAGATTCCTGCCCGAGGGGCTCGCTCGCCCTGCAAAGTTTTATTTTGTTAGCGGTTTGGGTGAGGCCCAGGAGTCTAGGGTTTTGGTTAAAACACACACACACACACAGCCGCCCAAAGAAAAGAACTTTCCCAGAGTTTAAGGGAAGGGGGGAGTTTGCCGTGGCCTCGATCAGCGCAAAGAGGAGGTGTGAGAGGAAAGACAAGTCTGAACAGAAGCAAGAAGCACTTAAAAAAAAAAAGAGACACAAGATTCCAGGAGACAGACAATCAGGCTCGGAAGGAGGGGGGAGGGTGGCGCCAGGGGGGATGGTGTGGAAGCTCTGAACAAAACCAGAGAGAGAGGGAGGGAGAGAGGGAGAGGGAGGGAGGAAGAAGGGGGTGTTCGAGGCAAGGCGAGGAAGTACCCCTCCCCAGAGCCTTTGCAAAATATATATTTTAAAAGAAACCACAGCCTAGCCCCCTAACTCCAGATTGCTTTCCCGAGTCATCTTCAAAGTAAGCCCTCTCTCCACCTTCTAATGCAAACTCAGCTTTGTCCCTTCCTCGCCCGCTCCCCCTTTTTAGGAGTAAAGTCCACCAGGACCCAGAACACTCCCCCCTCCCCAGGAAGCTACTCAGAAGCCATTTCAAACACTGCCCCCCCCTCCCGAGTCCAGCTTAGGAAAAGTGAGCCAGCCCCCCCACTACACACGTAAGTAAAGCCCTCCCCACTGAAAGACAGCTCAGTTACTCCCCCTTTCTCTCAGTCTACTAAACTGAGCTAAGGCAGGATTTGCATCTAGTATGTCTTTGATTTCGAGGAGGGGGCGGAGGAGAGGAAAGAATTCTTCTGCAAAGACACCCCTCTTCCTTTTAAAGGGGGTTAAAGTCCAGAGTTTAAGGTTGGAGATTAACCTCCATCCCTCCCAACAACCCTTCAAGGCAAGATTGGAGCTAGATTTAAGGTAGCATTAACTACCCGAGGTAGAAAAAAGCAGCGTGGCGCTCGTTTGCTCCCCCCCGCAACCCCCGCCGCCCAAGTTTTAAAATTCCTGGCTAACTCCACATGCCTCCGTATCTCCAAGAGGTCGCAGATCGTTGGGGGAAGAGACGAGACTTCACCCGCCAAGACACGACGTATGGCAGCCACCCCCAGCGTTTCCACCACCCGCACCCGCCAGGGCCACCTTAACACCACGTTGTTTGTCGGAAACAAAAGTTCCCTTTTCGAACGCCGAATTTCCAGTTCGGAACGCTTTGCAACTTTTCTCTCCATTACTCCCCCCCCCCCGGCCCTAAAGCACGGGCACAGATGCAGCACGATCCACTGTTTCCACCCACTCGCAAACAAGATGCTGGGGGGGGGGGAGAACGTATCCCCCCGTAACTAGGGGAAGTAAAAAAAAAAAAACGCACACACATCTTATTTGTGCTTGGTGTTATCACTTTGCGCTTAAAAGCTTGCAAGATTAAAATCAAATAAAACAGGAGTGGAAAGTAAGGTGTCCCGTTTGCATAGTTCCACAGGGGGGGCGGTCGCGCCCTTCCCCCAAAGAGAGCCCCCATACACTTCTCCAGGAATGCCTATCCTTGTTGCGTGCAACAGCAGCAACGTGGCGCTTAGTAACCCTGCAACGCCTTTCTAACTCCCCCCCCCGCGCCAAATCTGGGATCCCGCTAGCCGAATCTGAACACCCGACAGCGGGTCTGTTTTCAAGAAAGATTCATCCCATTCCCCAGGGGTGTTACGTGCGCGAGAAAAGGAGCAGGCACCCGGTCCAAGGCCTTCCCCACAGTTACCACACACAGGCATGCCACAAATCAGGGCCCACACAAGCCTCCGTCAGCCCCCATTCATTCGCCTGCCCCCTCAGTCTGCCAACAGCACCCACTGCAGAACAAACAAACGGACGGAGCGGGGATGGGGGCTGCGGGGGAAGGAAAGCCCCCATCCCTGTGTAGGATTCAGGGCGGACCCTCCTGATGCAGCCCCCCCACTTCGAAAAGCCATCCCCTTAACTTAGCTTCTCCCCTACATAAACACTCCGGGCTTCAAAGCGCGGCGCCTCCGTCCTAAGACCAGGCAGACAGGCGCCCGCATGCAAGACGAAGGGAAAGACAACTCCGGGCAGGGATATGCAACAGGTTCCGCAGCCGCCGCTGCTGCTGGGCAAACTCCAGCGAAGCCGAGGGAAGGCAGGGGGCTGCATCCCGCCCCCCCCGCCGCCCCCCCATTTTACGGGCAAAGCGTAAGAGTTGAGCAGCTTCCATTCGCCGCCAGAGATGGACTCGAGGAAGCGCAGCGAGGAGGGAGAACTTGCCCGCACACCATTCCCCACCCCTTCCCTGCAGGAACCTCCATTACAGTTTCACCCACGAGCAAGACTTCGGCCCTGGGAGCCGGAGCCCGCTGCGGATCTTCCCCGCGCTGGGAACCACTAGCGGCCGCTCCCGCGCCTCCCGAGCCCCTAGAGATTTCCCCCTCGCCCTTCGCCTTCCCGTGGGCCCGCAGGGGAGGATCGGTCGCCCCGCGCTCTGCCCGGAACCTCCCGCCCCGCTTCCATTCCACCGGGCAGCCCCCGCTCCCCGGGAGCCAAACTCGCCCCCCGCGAGCAAGCCCCGTGCCGGTGGGGAAGCGAAGTTGCCCGCATCGCCTGCAACTTTCCAGCCCACGTGCCGTGGTCGCAGTCCGCGTCCGGCCCCCCACTCGTCTCCGGATCCCCCCGCCCCTCGTCGGGACCCTCCAGCGGTCCCCACCTGCGTCCGCCGGGGTCTTCATGGCTCGTCGCGCCGCAGCCTCCAGCCGCCGGGTCGGTCTCGGGCTCTGGCCCCCCTCACTTTCCCCCCCTCTGCCTCATATGGAGCCGGGACGCCCACGCCCCCTGTCGCACGTCACCGCCGCGTCGCCATGGACACGCTGAGCCCGCCCCTCCGCCCCTGCCGCTCTCGGCTCCGCCCACAGAAGCCGGGACGGGAGGGGCGGTTAAAGGGGCCACACAGAGAGTAGGGACGGCGCGGGGGACGCGGGGCGAGCGGGAGGGAGAAGCCGCAGCGCTGGCGAAATGGCTCGCAGACGAGACGAGTTGCGGGTGGAGAAAGGGTGCCTACAGAATACCCAGACGACTAAGGCACGGGCTACGGACACCCTTGGAGTTTAAGAAAAACAGTCAAGCAGATTTCGCAGACAATTCACTATTGCAGCAATTAAAAGTGGATTTTGTAACCCACATACTGTCTGGAAAACTTACGCAAATGCACATATCTTTTCCACAATTGTATTATGCCATCCTAATTAACTTGTGGAACTCACTGCCACAAGATGCATCGGCAGCAAGGGCTTACATGATTTCAAAGTGGGAGTAGACCTCTTCCCTGAATCTGACCCTCAGCACATACTGCAGTCGAGCCTCCATGGCAGGAGAGAGTATACCTCTGAACGGCATTTTCTGAAGGCAACAACAGCAAAGGTTACTGCATTGTCTCAACCTAGCCATGGCTTGTTAACTACAAACCACTCAGGAAGAGAACCCAGGGTTGTTTGTTGGGTTGTGAACTGTGGGTTGTTATGGTTTGTTGCCTTGGCTGCACTGAGATCAACATGATAATCCACATATCGACAATAACAATCCACATTCAACCCTAATGCAGAATGTGGGCCATGAGCCACTGGTTCTTCCCACTGGATTCCTCTCTGGAGTTGGGCTGAGTGGCCCAATGCCCCTTGGAGGAATCCAGGAATGCTCGGAGGACTGGATGGGGAACCTCTGTGAGCTGCATTAGGTCAGTGGGCTAGAGGGTTCCCTCTCTCGGCCTAAGCAAACTTTTAGCCTGATCCCAGAAGTTCTGAGAATTTTCAAGTGCTTTTTAAAGTGCATAAGGCATGACACTCTTGATTATACAATTACTGAATACCCTTTCTTTTGCTTAAAAACCTCTTAAAATAAAAACAGATATTAAACACTGACACGAAAACCATAAAGATTAAAACATTCTGCCTCTGTTATACCAGAAATATCAATTGAAAATTAAATGAGGAAGAGATTATCAAAGTTTTAACTGGGTAATATAACCTCTGGTTCTATTTTTCTTAAACTACAATGCCACCCACACTTTGCAGAGCATCAGTTCCCTGTCCCAAGGAGCTTACAGTCCAAAATTCAGTGCAGAGCTAGAGGGAGGGGAAAAGATGTAGAGGAATGTACAAAAATGACTTATTTCAGTTCACTTATACTTAGAAGGAGATGAGGACTATAGAAGGAGCAAAAGGGAAAGGGGTGGACCGTGGTAGTTGAATGTGTTTTGCATAAAAAAGGGCCCAGGTTTAGACTCCATTTTTTCAGGTAGCACTGGGAAAGAACCGTGTTGGAAGCCCTGGATAGCAGTTAGTTTAATACTGAATTAAACCGATGGACAATCTGACTATGTATATGGGAGTTCTCTACATTCCTGTGCAGGGTATGAGGAGATTTTTGAAAGAAAAGTTAGGGAGGATTTTCTACAAGGTCATTCCCAATTTAAGGAGCAGGAGAAAGGGGGGTAATTTCAGGAAGATAGTCTAATGTGTCCAGATCAATAAATGGAGAAGCTGGGGGAGGTGAAGTCTATATAAAGATGCCACTACGTAAAAACCATTCTGAAATTGTAGTGCCACCACTGAGAAGACCCAACCTGCCCTTGAGACCCTATAAATGCTTCCCTCAATGGCTTTGAGGGAATGAGGAACACAAAATGGATTCTGCACTACTTCTGCCAGTCATGGAAAACAGCTGTGAGAGGCATGAAGCATAGACAACCACAACTGTTCATTCTGACCTTCACCGATTTCACCCACACACTTTCGAACTCACTTGACCTTCCTGAAGGCCAGACATCTGCTTTATTTCAAAAATGAAAGCTAAGAACCTTTGGTCGTTGAATTTTGCACACAAGGTGTATTTCTACCCTGGCAAGGCAAGACTGTAGAATTCAGAACAACTCTGCTTCCTTCTGTAGCAAGTTCCAGAGTACATTCAATCCTGGGCGTTGGATTAGGCTGGCAGAATGCAAACTCTCCAGGATCCCATCCAATGAACCACATGGCCAGGGAGCCCCTCAAAATGGGCTTCCAACATCCCAGTCCGCCATGAACAAAGAATCCATATCTGTAAAGCAGAAGGCAAACTGCAGCCATTTCCATGAGAGCGGAGTAGGGTGAAGGCCTTGGAGGAAAAGGCTTAGTGCAGGTACCCCAGGGGTGTATTTAGAACAAAACAAACAGACAGGCACAGGATCAAAAACAAAGCAAGAGTGAATTAGGGGAAGAGGAAAGGACTAAAAACATTCCGTGAATAGCCTGGAGGAACCAGGAAAGGATGCAGATAAGATGGGAGGGTGGGTAAGAGTGTCCAGACAATGGTCTCAAGGCACATGATGCTGTTCTATTTGTTAAAGCTAAGCATGTCTCAAGCCCAGTGGGACCTTAGAGGGAGAGGACCAAAGGAGGGCTGGTTCGGACTCACTTCAGAGGGAATTTACCAGTTGCGATACTACTTCTGCAGTGTAGTGGTGCTATTATTATTACTCCCCAGAATATACATCCTGTCTTTTTTCCCCTGGCGTGGAACCCACCGCAGTGCTAACGCTCCTCCGTTTTATCTTCACAACAGCCCTGTGAGGTCGCTTAGGCAGGCTAGGCTGAGAGTGAGTGATTGGCTCAGGGCCATGCAAAAAGCGTCAGGGCAAAGCTGGGACTAGAACCGAGACCTCCTGGATCCCCAGCCCAACATGTTCGCCGCCCCGGCTCTTGCTTGTTTCCCAGAACAGGTTGTACCTGCCAGGTTGGCTGCAACACGGCAGGTGAACGGAGGGTACACGAATGCCCCGAAAGAACAGTGGGACACAGGCATACATATCATTTCAAATGCTTCATTCGAACACCTTAACCCCTTCACATTCATAGGCCCTGCCTAGGCTCATTCAAAAATCCTCAAGCTATACAAGACACAAGTATGTATTAAGACACCGTTTCCCAAGCCGATGTACTTCCACATGCTTTGCACTACAACCCCAAGATCCCTGACCATAAGCCATGCTGCCTGTGGCTGATGGAAACTGAAGTCCACAAAATGTGGAGGGGATCAGACTGGGGAAAGGCCTAATTAAAACCATGGGAAGAATCAGGGTGAACTTTAACCTGGGTGGGGAACTGAACGTCTTTCCATTCCTGGCTCAGTCCTGAATGGCTAAAGTCCTGGATGTCACTCTCTGTCTTCCTTCCATCTGCGAAGCAGGAGTATTAATGATCTTACTGGTTAGGGCTATTCCGAGACTGAGGGGGGGATCTGGTGGAACACCAGAGCGCCAGCAATGCTCCAGGAGAGGGTTCAGCTACAGGTGAGTAGAAGTGAGGATCCAGGAGGGAACAGCTGCAGCTTTGCTCCTGGGGCAGGCAACAGAACAGCAGCCGATCCACAGGAATGTGAGCGGGGAGGGATCCCTGCCCAGACACGCCGGGAAGCGCGGAAGATTCCATCCATCCTTCATGCAGACAAGCTCAGATGGGAAGAGACACAGAGCAGGGCTGGGGAAAAGGCACCGGTTGGGAAGTCCCGGAATACAAACAGGCAGGATTGCTTTCCAGCCAGGTAAAACAAGGGGGTTCGCCACCAATCGCTGCCCCTCTCTCAGATGGATGCTGCTTTACTGCATTATGGTATTTATTAATTGGATCGATTTGTTTTTATCATACGTGCTTTTATTGTTTGTGTTTTATATGGTATTTTCAATTGTAACCCACCCAGGGAGACTCTGAGCTGATCGGCAGTGAAAAAATGTAATAATCAATCAATCAATCAATCAATCAAAATAAGTTGGGTCTGCAAAGCTAGCATGAATGATTTGGAGAAATGAAGGTGCACATGAACCCCACCAAAAAGAAAAAAGAAAAAAGGGACATTGGGGAGGATCCTAAATGCTCCAGGTACATAGATTAGTCAGTATTTATGTCGTCTTAACTTACAAGTGATTGACTAAAATTACACTCACGGTTCCATTTAAATACTGCTAATACTGTTGGATGACCATCTCCCAGCGTTTCACGTTCACTGGTTGGTCATCCTGGCTGGAGCTGATGAAGCAGAAATCCAAAACAGTTGTAGCCCACAGGGTTGGGGAAGGCCAAACTCGTTAAGCATCTTGCTTTACAGTGTGGCCATCCAAATGCTTCTGGGAAGCTCAGGTATAGGAAAGCCAGGGCGATGCTGGACTGGGGAGACATGGACTTAAGCCTCACCTGGCCATGAAGCTCATAGGGTGAATCTGGGCCAGTCACAGACTCTCTCTGCCTGATCTACTTCACGGGGCGTTATAAGGATAAAGCAAAGAGGAGAAAGATCACAAAACATACAAACACCTAGCCCTGCCGTTGCCTCTGAAAAAAACGGCTTTGAGGGGCATACACTGACCCTAAACCTGGAGGCATGGCAGAGCCATCAGGGCAAGTAGCCAGCCTGAAGAGTTATCCACCACCAATTTGCCTAATCCATTTTCAGAGTGGATTTGGCTGCATTTGATTGTGTGTAAACCATTCAGAGAACCAGCACGGCTGAGTGAACGGTATACTATTTTTTAAATAAAGAAAATAAAGTCATCTAAGTCCATGGCTATCTCCCCATCTTGTAGCAGTGAATCCCAGAATTAAATTACACATGCCATGAAAAGCTCCATTTTTCATCTGCTACCTTTTGTATCCCAGCCCGATTGGTTTTAAGTGGAATTCAGCCAAATGCCTAGATTTATCCAAGAGGAAAGACTTCATTGAAAGACAGCTTGCTTGCCCATCCTTCAACAACATACATCCGCATGGGAACACCCAACATGCTTCAGGGCTCGAGTGGATGTTCCTAGTACACGGTGCCTTTATTCTTTATCTGGCATACACTCCCAGAATCTTTTGTAGCACACTGAATTTTCCATGGCAAACATCTGCAGGGATTCCTAACCACAAAGTCAACAAGTTGCAAGGGTTCCTTGAGAGCCCAAAATTTAAAAAGGAATATTTAACATGCACAGTTTAATGTACTTTATATGACTACAGCCCTCTCTCATTCTGCAGAAGCTGTGATCCACAGCTTTGTTTCAAATATATCTTTTAAACCTCAGTGCTGTCTTAGGCCTGGAGAAATGTGCAGCACTTGCTCATCCAGGTGCCTTGAGATTTGAAACATTTTTCCCAGTTTCATACAGGGCTTGCTCCAAAAAACAAGAGCTGGCTCAAAAAATATGTTATCTTTTCCATTTCTGCTGTTGACTTAACCATGTCAGCTATTTTTGGTGGGGTACGTTGTTGTTGTTGTTGGTATGCTTCTTCCTCCCAAGCTTGGGATGTCTGTTTACACCGTTACTAGTTTTACTATACATTTCATCAAAGTTGGTTCAGAGTAGTGTGCACAGAGCCCAGCCAATGTTCACCCTCACAACAGTCTTGCAAGGTAGGCAGTGATTACTCTGTGAGTTGCATCGATGGGATGGACCCACGTTTGCCGAACAGGCCTATACATACAAGGATTTGTTTTCACCATAAGAAGAATGGAAAGGTGTGGTCCATTTGAAGCAGGCTGGAAAAGACTGTTTCCTAAGATTCTGCGTATATAAGAACTAAACATCAGAAAAGCCCTGCTAGATCAGACCGAAGGTCCAGCATCCTGTACACACATCGGCAGACCAGCCGCCCACAGGATCCCTCCAGCAGGAGGGGTGCAAGACCCCCTCCTGCCCAGCTCCTCAGTCATGGTGCATGCCGGCAGGCTGCCTCTGGTGAAGGAGGTCGCCCACAGCTCTGAAAGCTACTCGTCACGGGCAGCCTCCTCGGTCATGCATCTGTCCGAATGCATGGATGTGACCACGTCAATGTACAGAAACAGATTTCAAGCAGCACTTTGCAGTTCTATACATCAGCATTCATTCTTGTAATGCTTTTGTTGACAGTATCGTCGTGATCTAGATTATTGGGATTTGGACGCCGTCGAGAACCCGAGCAGTGCGGCATTCTATTCAACTTGTCACCGCCAAGGCACACGGAGTCCATCAGCCAGGCACTGCAGTCTGCTAAGTGCTCCCGATCTTGGCAGGCAGTAAAGGAAAACACACACACACACACACACACACACAGAGCATAGCTAATCCTTCGTGGGCTGCCCTACACAGCCAGTGGGCTGCTTTCAACTTGGGTGGGCCACACTCTGCTGTGGGGCTGGCTATGCCCAGACACAGCCCTGCATTTCCTATGGCTGTCGTGGGTACGCCCCCAGGGGAAAACCAGTAGGGCTCGGCCATCGCTCTTGCCACTGGCTTGTGAGTTTCTGGGGATGCCAGCCTAATTGTGGTTGGAAACAAGGGCCAGGCTGCCTAGACCTCTGCCGGAGCCTCCAATTCACGCCACAGACTGCTCTGCACCCACAGTCAGGGATCTGTCGATCAACACTGCCAACCTCTACAATGCAATGCTGTGGCAGGATGCAGTTTGGTAACTTCAGACAATGGATTTAACAAGCCGCTTAAACTTTTATTATATTAAGCAGAATATACGTATTACGAACAACATAAAACCATCTCGGTCTCACGGGGTGAGGGGCTTTTGACCGCCACGTGTTATACCGCTATAGAGAGCAAACATACAATGCAGCACACAGTTCTGCACATGCTTGGATAAGAAAAACATGCTGATCGGGTCTTGCTGGGAGTTGCAGGACCTTGTGTTTAAATATGCACGCAGTTGCACCCTTTCAGGTCTGCTCTCATTCACACTCCATCCCAACATTCCTGCTTCACGACTGTTCTACATTTGATACACTGGAGTCATTAATTAAATCCCTGCAGACCAACCCTAGTAACTTGGAGCATGTGAAGTTTCGCATTTTAAAGCTAATCAGATCATGGTGGCAATGGAGTTAAAACTGACTTCGCAGGTAAATGCACGGCTTTTTTAAAAGGGTGAGATGTTTTGAAGGTAAAAATAAGATTTGGAGTCCTGGACTAATTTACAGGACTGGCTGGCTGCCTGCTTTTAACAGATGGAGAAAGTTGAGGGGCTTGTGCTTTGGCTCCCTGGGTGGTCCCGAGAGGCCCCTGGACTGTGGGGCCCCGATCTTGGCTCTGTGTTCCAGCCTGAACTGTGCCACTGGCCCCAGACACTCACGCCTTCCTCAGGATGCGACAAGGCTCACGTGGGCCCATCCACTCTGCCATTCCCCAGCTTCCTATTCCCTTCCAACTGAAACTCGGCATTCCGTAGCTCCTAGAGAACACCAAGCATGTTTAGTTCTCCTCGGACAGTTTTGCACGGAGATACCCCTTTTGGAAATATTGATTGATTGCCTTCCTGCATACCACAGAGTTCACCTGCAGATGCAAGCACCTCCCTCTTGATTCGCCGAGGCCCCATTTTGGCTCCAGTTCTGTCATGACTCAATCACTCCAGTTCAATATGAAAGGGAGAGAGATGCCACATGTCTCCATGTGTCTAAAGTATGTGCGCATCACTCTGTTTAAACAAGAGGTTCGGAGGATGGGATTAAGAGTGCAATCCAGCAGGTTCTTAACCTGCCTGACAATTGCAGGCCAAGGCCTCCAATATTTATTTTAGCTGCCGTTTTAAGTCACACTTTTTTTATTTATTTAAACAAGTTGCATGCACAGAAATGCATTTGTGTGAGCAAGTGAGCCATAGTTTGAGAACTGATCATCCCAGATGGAATTAGGATGTTTACAGAGAAAATGCTGATGTTTTTGTTAGCCAATGGGATAGTCACACTTAAAATTCTGCACTGTTTAGTCTGACGCAAAATAGTTTTCTCCTGGGTTTTGTCACCAGACTAATGGGGGGCTGCTTTTAGTCCCACTTGAGAAAAACCAGCCTGGGTTATCCACTTTGTTCTTTGATGTGTTATTTACATCTGGAATCCTTGGCTTGTGCTGTGAGACAGAAAAGTGGCATTCCTAGATTTGTGCATAATCTTTCAAATTTAAAATTGTATTTTTTATGGAATTACCTTTCATTGGGTATTTCTGAACCTTCATTGTTTCTGCCTGATTCATATGTTTGGTAATCTGTCTGATTATTCAATTAATTGTTTCTAATCCAAACGCAAACTGAATATATCTCTCCTTGTGTATTAGTAGATTGACAATTTCAATGGTGCTCAAACAACTCATCTTGGAATACCTATTTGCAGAGTATCAATCTCAAATATTAAACTTAATTTGAATAGAATGATTAATTAAATTTATTGGGAATAAGATGGAGAGTCATCTTTGAGTTTGTGGGTTAAGGTAAATACACTTGAGATGCATACCGTAGCTTGGACTAGTTCTGTTATACAAGGGTTTCCTCATCTGTACTTGGGAAATACTTTCAGAAAATCAATGTGTGGCTTCATACATTTGGAGGGGGTTCCCTTCCACAAAGATTATTACTGGACAGAACCCAACTTCTAAGTAAAGAAGCTGGATTTAGTTTTTCCGGGTCTTGTTTTGAGCTTATCAGCTTGCTCTAACAAAAATTCCTGTACTGAATTTCACTCTTTCCTATCTGTATCCAATTCAATCACCCTTCAATCTATTTTCAACGGCTAAATTGACTTTATGAATGTTGTCCATGGGGTTGCGATGGGTTGGGCACAACTTTGCGACTAACAACAACAACAGATCTAAATTGTAGTAAGGAAATGTCTTTATGGCAGACATGGCAGGATTGTGCTCTCTCTCTCTTTTAATTCACTTTGGATCCATGCCTTCTTGACAGCTAAAAGACTGATTCTGCAACACCGGAAGGCTGAATACACACCTCCTCTAATGCAATGGATCAACAAGGTTGTAACATTTTCATCATTTAAATAGGTGGCGTACAGAAATCACCTTCAAATGGATAGTTATTTGATATTTGGTCTGCTTTTGTTCAAGCCTATGGAAAACTGCTAGAAAGTTGTATTTTCAAAAAACCCCCATGTATTCAACACTGTGGATAGATGCACCTTTATGTATGTATGTATATAAAAAATATAAAAGCAGAAAAACTATCATCAGACTATGCCACTTAAATCTTCCAGCTTCTTGATGAGTTCCCATCCATGTAGATTGATTTAAATCGAAACAATTAAAAACAAGTTTCTTTCAGAAACCTTTTCATGTATTTCTTGAATTCTGATGCAAATCTGATCACTGAGCCATGGTAATTTATAACTAAATAGTTATTTACTGCAGCATTATTATAAGCAAGGTTTGCATCTCTTTGAACTGGTTCCCATTTAATAAGAAGCCACCTTGGGAGTTTTCCCCCACGGGGCTTCTTACTGTCAGGCCAGCTGCCATTTTGAAAATTCAAACCCGGGCAAGGACAAGCTGCAGCTTATCTTTATGTGCAAACCCGGTTAGGGTGGGTTGTTGGGACAGTAAGCAAGTCACTCACAACCCTAGAAGAGGCCATGGCTTCTGGGTGCCTTCAGATCCATTCCACACTGGCCAAGCTGGGATATAATTGCAGGTTCAGTGCACCCATGTCATGGCTTGAATTATTAAAATACAAGATGGAAAGCTTAATTGGGAAATTCATCCAAATTCACCCAATGTGGCTCGCTGTTATGTGAGAACCAGGGTTATTTATTTATTTATTTATCTATCTTCTTGTATAGATTTGTCCCATTTTCCTTTTTTTTTTTTTTACAGGAAATGTCTTCAAAATATTCCTGTAAAATGCTTTTCTTATAGGCAGCACCCCAATTAATTTGAGGGTAACCCACAACCTTATGCACGTCTCCTCGTAAATAAATTCCACTGAATTCAGTTGGAATTTATTACTTACTCCCAGGAACGTGTGCACAAGAGTGAAACCATAGTCTGAGCATAAAAGAGGATGCTGGACGATTTGGTCTGCTTTTCTTCTTTTCGGTGCTCCTTTCTGCTTTACTTTCTCGTAGCGAGACATGCAACATGGTCAACTAATGGCTGAAGCAGGGTATCACAACCGCTGGGCTAAAGCATCTTTTGGGGGATTTATTATAATCTTCCATTTTTATCCACTGTTCTATAGTGCCTTTTTAAAACTAACTTTTATGCTTGGCCCAGCTCCTCCTCGAAGCAGACTATATTACGCATCCACACTAACCAAGATTTTTCTGGATGCTGAAATGCAGGTTTAGTATACATTACATGTAGAGCTGCATATACAGCACAGTGGCCTCTGTATCGCATTCCACTTTTATGCTGCTCGATCGCTGAAGTTCTCTGGGCAGTTAATAAAAATTAGAGCCTTAAAATACATTATAAAATATACATACAAACGTATAAAGAGACAACACAGATGCACATGAACCTCCAACACAATTTCTAAACAGCTGCTAACAAGAAGAATTCATGACCTGATTAAAACCACACCATAGGTTGCTAAATGCCTTAAAGAAAAGGAATGTCTTGGTCTGACACCAAAAAGAGAACTATATTAGCACCAGACAGGCCTTGTTGGAGAGAGCATTCGATACTTGGGGGCTATCACCAAGAAGGCCTCCCTCCAAACATACATATATACAAACAAATGGGCCTCCAGTTATTCTAGTCACATTATTGATACATACAATACTACTGCATTTATGTACACAGCTATCTTGAATTTAAAACCCATCAAAAAAAAATCTCAGCATCCTTTTTCCTACACTGGCCAGGAGCCTCACACCCATAGCACAAATGCAACTTCCATCCCATGCTATTTGTCACTGGCAATTACTCACATAGATACTCACCCATGGAATTTGAGTGTTTTTTTTTAAAGCCCTCTGCACTAGCAGCCATTGACACAACTTGGTAGCAGTGAATTCCATGAGTTAGTTATGTATGAAAAACATTGCTGCATTTGCAAAGAACAGTAAGCCAAGATTCTGATGAATACTGGCCTACTGTGAACATACTGCATGTGACACCTGGCATCCTGACTTGTTGCTCCATTTATAAGCCATGATTCTAATTCAGGGTTTATTCCTGGCTTACAGATCCTGGCTTGTTTGGAAACAACAAAGCAAAAACATTGGTTCAACCTACCAGCTAAGCAAGCCAGGTTCATTTCTTTTGCTGGCTGTACAAGGACGCGCCAAGTTGGAGTGAATGTGTCAGCACAAAGCTTATTCATGGCATCCCCAGATTCTACAGACTCCCAACTTCTTATCCTGTGTGCAGCTGACGGGCACCCCTGTGACCTGCCATGGCAACGGTGGGATTTGAACTCTGTTCTCCCAGAACAAAATAGAACGCCTTTATTGGTACACTAAGCTTGTGCATATACTGTGTGTACACAGACACCAGTGTCTCACACAACCCATCCCCATAGGGACCCCTCTGCCTTCTCTAAGTCTCTGGGCTACATGCCGGTGCTCAAGGGACTAATTATACAGGTGTTTGTTTTCGATTGCCTCATTTAGACACAAGTGACTTCAGTTCAGCGCTGGGTCTGCCTTGCACGTGTACACGCATGCATATATATATCTATATATTCGCCACACGCACATGTATTTCTGATGCAACACTCCAGCTCTGAGGCAAGGATGTAGCCCTCTCCCCTCTTTAACCGGGAGAGCTATACCTCCACTGTTTACTACTGGAGGAGGAAAGCTCAAAATGGGGAGGGGGATCTTTTGACTTTTGGAGGTGCTCCGTCTAGGTGTGTATCTTCACCCCCCGCTCCCAAACCTTGGACCTCCTGACCTGGTCAAACTCAGGCCTGGCCACTCCCTAGGGATGGGACTAAAATTAGAAGATTCGTAACCATGGGTGGAAGCGAGGGAGGCCTTTGTGCCCAGAGGCAGGCCCAAATTATTCCTAATTTTATTCATTATGGTATTAGTGACACCAGAGGCAGCCTGTCTCAGAGGCAGTTGAGCTGTGACTGCTCAGAGCAGAGGAAACGGGGCCTTCTGGATAGGCATGAGAGGAGAGCCAAGAGTCTTACCACACCTTGTCCCCAGTCCGCCGCTCCATCCCGTTTGCTGGTTGGAGACCGAAATCTGCAGTACATTCCACAGTTGCGGCGGCTATGGCTATGCAAACAGAACAGAGGGTTACAATGCGGGCACAGAAAGGGGGAACCTTTTATTGGAAAAAATCCAGGTTATGTTTTAGGTCTGAAGAGGGTACCTCCCCACTACAAGCCCAACAAAAAGCCCACTCGTTTAAGAACCCTTAGGGGCCTGAAACACATTTCTGTGTTATGAGAAGAGCTATCTGCCAGGTTCCTGCTCCAGAGCAGAGAAAAAGATGAAGTTCCACAAAAGATGCACATGGATTATGTGTCAAGGAAGGGGGCTTTGAACCCCTTTTGAATTATGTTTTCTCACTTACTCTTTCTAATCTAGTGCCAAGGGGGTCGCACAGTATAACACCAAACCAACTGCTTCTGTCTCCGCATCCTCATTTAATAAACAGCAGCAGCAGCCTCTGCCATCTGATAATTACATACAATATGCATCTTTTACATGTTTTCCACATCTGGGAGCTCAGGACACAGCTGCCATTTCCTGTATTTATTCCTGTTGCAAGAGACGTTCGCCCAACGCGTTCAACCTGCAGGCTGCTCCTTTGCTTGGTGACGGCCGTTCTGGACAGCTCAGCACTGCAGTCCCACCCAGAGTCTTGTTCCCTCTGCCCATCTCGGGAGGACGGTCTTGGACCCTCTTCTGCTTCACACTGGACTAGATTAAAGAGGTCGGTATGGAGTCCCGACATCCCTGGCTTAAATCCCATTTCACTCAAAAAGGCCCTAGGCCAGCCATTATTTTCCAACATGCCCTAATCTACAATACAGGGATGAGTAAAGTTTCTAAAGAAGTGATCATGGCCAACCTTACAAGGCTGTTGTAATGAGGACTGAGTTAATGCATGCACGGCACTCTGAAATACTACACAAATGCTAAGTATTATTATTAGAAAGAGGAAAACGTCAACAGCTGAGAAGTATTACTGGCAGACAACACACTGCCTGGATCTCATTGTGACACGCAGAGCAGGCGATCTGTAGAAGGCATGACACAATTTCCAAGCAGGGAGGGAGGGAGGGAGTCTGAGGATTCATTCCATTTCCTTCATTTCCCAAATCGGTGTGTCCAGAGGAAATAGCGTAATCAAATGATCAAAAGGGGAAGAGTCCATCAGATGATGGGAAATTTCTATCCGTATACACTCTAAAAAGCAGCCACCAAGCCCTGCTGAAGGTTCTGCCACTGACAGGCAAAACCCACCTCACTTAGGACCAGGATACACAGAGTAGTGGACTGCCTCCCCTTATTCACACACCTTGACAATTTCAGAGAGCTTCCAAGAAGGCTGTATTGGTAGGTCCAATGTTTACACGCTGTCACGGGGTAGCCGGGCCTTCTTGGTAGCGGCACCCCCACCCTGGAATAATCTCCCATGGGTGGTTTGAAAGGCACAAACTGTGGGAAGCTTCAAATGCCCCTTGAAAATGTATCTGCTCACGAGCTTTTCCTCACCTATAACAGCTCATGAGACAGCTCTGTTCTCTTTGCTCTAATTTTTTTATTATTTTCATTCTATCGTCTTCATAGATCTGCATTTTAGGATGAACCGTTTAGCAAGAGTATAATACTAAACGGCATATGGCCAATAAATGTAAGTAAATAATTTGGGCTGCAGGAGTCAAGTGTGCTTGCAGTTCAGTACAGACAAAGAAAATGAAATGGTACTTCTGCTAGCAGGATTCGGAGCGTGCGGATCAAGAGAAAGGCCAGTGGAAGGAGGAATGCTCCCACTATGCCCCAGGATGCAAAGGGTTAACCTAAGCTTGAGATTTGGCACCTGTTTAAAGAGACATGTGGGAATTTTCCGGTCCTGACCCCTGCCGCTGACCCCTGGCGACCAGGCTACTGGGGGAACCAGGCCAAAATATGGGAACAATCTCCCCAGGCATGAAAAGTGACAGCTCGGGGGAATGGAATGAAAAGGGGTGGGGAAGCGGGGAGGCTGCACCAGGGCCGGAGATGGGAGGGGGAGGTCGGAAGCCCCTAAGGACTCCCAGCTCCACCTCCGCCCCCAGCACAAACCCTCCGCTCAGAGCATGAGTGCCGGGCAGGGCACAGGGATTCCCTCTGCAGCCCCAATTCTGGCCCAGTCCCTCACGCTTTTCGCCCCGCACTGTCCTTGGGCCTGTGCAAAGGGTGGGTGGAGCGGGTCACAAGCCCGGCGGTGGCGGCAGCGGCGGCGGCAGCGCAGGTCTGGTGCCACATTTTCTGGGCCCTGGTTATAAATAGTCAGCGTTATAAATAATGCAGCATTATTCTCTCTATAATTATCGGGTGGGAAGTTTGTGGCTGGGCTGGAGTATTACAGGACTGAAGGCCAGTACCCCCCGCCCCCCTTAAGCCGGGCTTCCTAATTTACACCCCTTCCTCTCCAACGTATTGGCTGTCCCTCTGCCAGACTGACAAATAGGTTGGCAAACCCAGGCACCGGATCCCTCTATTACCTTGGTCCCCGAGTCCAAGTTTCGCAGCGCAAACCGCATCCTTTTTGTTTAAACTCTATGGGAAATAATGGAGCTGAACTATATCCCACTGCAGGGAGGGAAAAAGAAGCGGGGAGGGGGAAAGCTTGCACAATCCTAGGTCCTGGTTGCCAGAGGTTAATTTTTAAAGAGAGGTATGTCAATCCAGAGCTTTAAGGCTGCCCCTCTGACCCAATAGCCTTGTCCCCTAATCCCAAATGTGTTTGGGTTGCCCATGGTAACTTCATTTTCAGGGCAAAGCAAACTACTTATGCTCAGAAGCACTCTTGAGCTATTCCAGGATGGATTCTCAGGGTTTGGAACTGAACGATAGTAAAGATTACGATCTCCTCCCACAGCCCAAAAATCCATCAGTACAGTTATTACCATCATGAGAATTACATTTATAGCCGAATGTTTTCCTGTTGCAAGGAACCCACAGCAACATACAGTCTTCTCCCATTTTATTTTATCCACACAATAACCCTGTGAAGTAGGTTACGCTGGGTCAACAAATGGCCCAAAGTCTTCCAGTTTGGAGTCCAGATCTCCTGAGTCCTTGCGCAATACGCTAAATGCTCCACCGCACTGGCTCCCCATTTGGTCACTTGTACAGTGCTATTAGTATGCATGGAGAGCATACCATGTCAGTTCTCCGCACCTAGGAGCTTACAATCACTCTCACGATACTTCCACTTTCCCCAAATATCCACTCCAGTGTCTCTTTTTAACACCCAAACCATCAGGACTGTCAGAGTCTGTCTTTCAGCACCTTTTCAGATGTGTAGGAAATCTCACTGCACACCCCGCAACATTCCCCCAGATGCTCACGAGTCCCAAGATCCTAACATAGCAATAATGCCCTGCTAGTTTGGTTGGGGAAACTGAGGCAGGACCAACAAACTGGGGACAGAGACTCTGTATGTTGTCAGAAGGGAATCTCACTGAGGTTAGTGGACTCCATCTAACTGGGCTCAGGCACTGAGTGGCCCTCTGTTATCATTACTCAATCCATCCTACCTTAATGTTTGCTGGAAGGATAATGTGGGTGTGTGGTCCAGCCGATAGTGCAGAAGCAGGTCTAGCTAAATAAACCTCGCTCCCATTCAGCCACAATTAAGCAGGGGCCGCGCGAGAAGCAGGTCTAGCTAAATAAACCTCGCTCCCATTCAGCCACAATTAAGCAGGGGCCAGGATTCCGGGCTCTCACCTTTAAAAGGACAGCTATATACCCATTATTCAACCCCACACCCGCTTTTCCCCCAGGGTTACTACTTAAGAGGTTTAGTTTAGTTTAGACTAAAACCGGTTTGCTAAGCACACTGTAAAACTAGTATTAGCCGGCAACCTATACCCAGGTTTAAAATGGCTCCCTTACATTTTCTGTCCTACATCCTCCTATGGCCCAAAGAGGGATTGAGACAGGAAGAGGTTTATATATACTTTTCAGGACCCTATGTGAAAAAGAAAAAAACAAAACACATGAAAAAGTGACACCGATTAGAATGCAATTTTAATGCCACCCTTCCAGTTTCAAGCTGCAGTTTTTACAAGATTCCAGGCTTTTCCTTTTAATCCTCTCTTAGCATCGTTTACTGAAACGTCCTTAGATTTCTCCCCACTTCGGGAATGGGGAGCAGGCGCACAGCTCCCCGCAAGAAGCAAACCAAGCCAGAGAGATTTCTACCTGTTCCCAGGCCCGCCGTTCCCTACCTTTCCAACTACTCCCAACTAAGTGCCACTAAAGGGAAAAAAGCCAAGAACGGGGGCATGCGGTGTCGTCGGATATGCAAAATATTCTGACACATACATACACACTCCAGGCACGGAGGGGAGGGAGAGGCGGTTGTGGGGAGAGAAAAGAGAGAATAAAGGCACTTACAGAGCAAAGAGACAGGGGTCGTGAGCAAAGGAGGGCTCGCTTTTTCAGGGCGACCCCATAGATCGGAAATCTCGTCCCCCGCTACTTTCGGCGAGCTCCAAAAGTCAACTCAGGGAGCCGGCCGAAGGGAAGGGTCCGGAGCCTGGGAGAGCGAGAGAAGCGAGTATATATTTAGCTTCAGGGCGGGGTCGACTTAGGAAGAAGAGAAGGAGGAAAAGAAGGAGTAAAGGAGGATTAAACTTAGCAGGGAAGGCCGGGCGCCTTGTGACTGCCCCATTGCCGAAATAGCAGCGGCAGGCAAAAGGAAAAGTTTGTTCCTGCGGCTGAATTAGCAGCAGGCACTAAAAACAGCTGCTGTGAAGTCTTTGCTGCTGTTCCTGCCGCCGCCGCCGCCTCCCCGCCCCGAGGTGCCTGCCAGCTGGCATCGCCCTCTTGCCCTGCCCTGCCCTGCCCTGCCCTGCCCGGGGCGAGAGGCGCGGGAGACGCAAGCACGGGCCCGCACGGCCATTCGCACGCTCGCACGCACAACCACACACGGCTCCAGGCCGCCGCCGCCGCCTTCCCCTTCCCCTTCCCCTTCCCTCTGCCCGAGCGCGGAGCTGCGCCGCGCCGGCGCCCTTGCTCTGCAGCGCCCCCTGCTGGCCGCCGCAAACTCGCCGGGCCGCCGCGGGGCACGGCGGGCCGCTCTCGCCGGCCACGGGTCGCGCTTCCCCACGTGGCGCGCCTCTGCGGCGGCCGCGGCGGCGATCACGCAGCCCACCCGAGCAGGCAAGCTTGCTGGGCCTTTCGCCGTGTCTCTGGATGACGCTCCGTGGCTGCCGCTGCCGCTTGCTGCATCAAGCAGCCCCTCATTCCTTGGGAAGGTGCCCCTTCCTGACGTTGGCAGCGGCTCAGTCACTCCTAAGACGAAGAGCCAAACGGGGACGCGTCCTCAAAAGGAGGCTGCCCGGCGTGTCTCTCTGGGAGTCCTTGCTGCTGGGATCTCACACAATCCGAAGGCATGCCCAGAACAAAGCAACACAGAGAAGAGGCCCTTGAGGGCTGGCAAAGATCAATCCCAGAAGGAACAGGTATGGAAGTGTCCTGAACTACAATGCAAAACAAAAACAAGGCCACATCGCGGCGTTAACAGGTTGGTGTCTCTGCACCCCCGAGGAGGAATTCAGCTGCGGAGTTTCATAGCGGTTAGACTAAATGCATTCTGTGCCTGCTCAGAGGCACATTTCATGTACCTCTTTATTATTATTTACGCTTCTAGGGCACTTTGGCGAACGATACTTACTGGGGCCGGGACTCAGGTTTTACTTTCCATCAGCCTTGGAGCTCCATGGGCAACTTCAGGATCAGCCTATCCTGCCTCACAGGGTTGCTGTGAGGGTAAAATGGAGAGAAGCAAAGGATGATGGGAGCCTGCCTGGGTACCTTGCAGAGAAAAGGGTGGGGATTTAAATGCAGTACTATGAATAACTCCACTCAAGTATCACAGTGAATTCCTTCTATTTTTTTTAAGAAAATGAGAGGTCCCCTTCATTTAGAGGGCATCGGCTTCTAATGTTGACATACAGAACTTGGGAAGTATGCTTGAAATCACTTGTCATGCCACCCCTACACACGTTAAATAGAAAAAGATCCTACAGCTCCTGGCCATCCCTCCAGCCTGAAGTGCTGTTTGGGGTGAGTTGAGTCCTAAATTAAAATAAATAAATGAATGAATGAATAATCTGGACTTCACATGTACAGTCTTTCCACAGCGTCCCTTGAAAGAACCACTCAATTTGACTCAAAGGCCATTACGGTTTAGGGACTCTCCCAGCTCTTATTTTCAGTATGAGGACTCTCTCTCTCTGAGCGTGTGCAGAGTACCCTTTCCCTCATGTAACTTGGGCCAGTTTTGTGCATGTGGAAATACACGTGCTTTTGAGCTTCACAAGAATCTTTTTATCATACCGAATGGAATTCAGTCCTAGAGACCAGGGCTTGTGGGGTCATTAGAACATCTTGCTTTGCAATTTATGAAATGGAAAAAAACAAGCTGTGATCGGGTTTGTCTTTGAGGTGACAAATATTTGCTTTGGTAATGCACTTGGCTTGTTACATAGTTGAGAATTAGGTGTGTTCTGCTCAATTAAAAGGTCTGTGCAAGTCAGAAACTTGTATATTCTAACACTACTAGAAAGGCATCTTGCTTTACGTGCCTTGTATTTCTCAAAGCTGCCAAATAACTCGCAATTTCTTTCCCCTTGTTTACTAGAATCCCTGCAATATTCCCAACAGAATGCTCCACTATCAAGTATCACCACCAGCTAGGTGGAAAAAGACTCCACGCTCCAATATTCTGGAGCAAGACATAATATTTAGTTTGTTAAATGTGAAATGCAGGAACTCTCACCTATCTTGAAGTTCAGTCCCTAACCACAGATAGTTACATGGAAGTCAAACTATAATTATGCAAAGAGAAGGGAAAATATACTTTTCACATGTTCAGGCACATTCTTTTCCAGCAGAACATGGTTTTATTACCCTAAGTGGTATTATGGGGACTAACTTCTAAGAGAGAGGTTATGTTCGGCATTTCACAACTGTCCCTTTGGGAAAGGTGCTTGCAGGGGCCATGGGACTGACGGCAAGGAATAGTAGGGTTGGTAGGGTTGTTTGAAAGGGCTCCAAGAGAAGCAAAGACCCCACCTTGCATGGGGTATCCAAGATCAGGGTGCAACCTAAGAAAATTCTGCAATTGCATGTTGTGCTGCTTCCTTGTTTAGGTTCCCCCAAATCTTGCAGCAACAAACCCAGGTGCTGAACGCATTCCCCACCCTGGGTTCCAGCATCATTTGGTGCTAGAGTGGGGGGATAGGTTGGAGTATCTCTAGATTATTATATTTTTATTTAAATACCCAATGTTAGGACATTCAGCATCCTCATACTGGAAGCCAGTCACTAACCCTCAGCCCAGCCTACCTCAAAGGGTTGTTGTGGCAATAAGACTGAAAGCAGAATGACAAGAATGATGTAAGCCGTTTTGAGTTCATTGGGAAAATGCAAGATAGAAATCTAATAAATGAGGGCTGAGGTGTGATGGCAATATCACAAGCAGCAAGCAACATGCTTTTGGATGCCTACTAACCTTGTGAGGCTCAACGAGAATCCCAGGAAATGTAGATTGTGGTACCAGCAGTTCTAGGAAGCAGCTATTTCCACTCACCCCTGAAATGCTCTGGAAGTCAACCGTGGCCCTCTAGATGTGTGTTTAAAATCTGTTTAATATATTCTCATATTTATATCCCATTTTTTCATCTTGCAAGCATCAAGGCAAGTTACAAAGCCTTCCTCCTTCCATCTTATCCTCACAAGAAGCCTATGAGTAGATTAACCTGAGAACCAAAGACTGATCCAAAGTCAATGAGTGAGTTTTAGAGCAACAAGATTCCAGGTCTCCCATGCCTGGTCTAAGCAGTACTCTGTACTCATAATCACCATTTTGGCTGGAAATTAGGAAAGTGGCAGTCCAAAACATCTGGAGGGTACTAAGTTGGGGCAGATAGGCCTAAGGCAAGTAGACTTTTTATGTTTAGATGCATCGGGGTGAGGGAGAAAGGCCTATGCCATGGCCCTGCATGGGCATTTTCCCGAAATGTTGCTGGCCAACCCTGGCATGGAATCAGCCTTCCCAGTCAGAATTCCCAGGAAATTATCAAGGTCAGCATCAGTTCAGGTGTAGTGCATTGATGCTGAAGCCGCCTCTTTCTGGCTGCCTGGATTACTTCCTTCTGCTCTCAAAGTTACTAACTCTCCACATGGATTGATCAGGAGCGTACTGTACATCAACTCTGCAAGCTGAATCTGTTGATATTATTTCATGCCATGTTGACTAGTACCTGTTTATAAGGTTTATTTCTTATAAGCCAGCACGTGTTTGTTGTTTACTAGAAGGACGGGTTGAAATTGTATTAGTAAACCAATTAATACATAAAAATGTTCAAATTTGACTTTTGTCAGCGGTGAAGAAGCTGTGCTGAAGAAGTCTTGTTGTTTCTCTCACCTTCTCTTGCATGTTTGTATGGATGCTTTCATGTGATGCATTCCACACATCACCAGACAGATCACTGGACTTTTGGAGCTGGGGTACCAGACGTAGCAAGAAAACCCAGCTCAGGACGCTCCTGAAACATTTCAACACTAGCCGCAGTCACTGATTCCCTACTCCAGTGTAGATAATACTGAGATGAATGGAGCTCTGATCTCACTCAGCATAAAGCGACATCCTATGTCTTTCTGCACTGAGATGTTATCATCTCCCGAACAGTCAGTTCTAGAAAAGCATAGCCCAACCCTTCAATAGAAGAACAGCTAGTTAAATACTGACTTCCAGAATGGGGACATTCTGCTGTGTGAATGCAATTCTGCCCAGGGTAATCAAGAAGTCTTCCACCATGGCTGTACCAAGATGTTCAAACCAGATTGCTATGAAGAGTAGGTTGTTTAGGCTGTGGAAGCTACTAGCATGTGGCTTTGCAGTCAGCCAAGGGTGGCTTTTCAGCCAAATGAGCATTGACGCTCACATCCACTGCTCGCAAGCCCAATGCACTGCAGTGAAAGGGCAAACAGCAGCTCTTGTGAACAGGTTTGCAGTTGTGAACAGGGAGATGGTGGTGCAGGATCTCAAACTGGATTAGCCTTGTCCTTGCTGATCTACAATTCTTAAGAGCCTTTGTGGGATGCCATGGCTGGTACACTTGCAGTGCAGGTAAGCTCTTTACCGTTTCCCCAAAAGTGGTGCATTTCAATCCAGAGCAAGACTGTTGGCTGGTGTGCATATTGTGGATGTGATGAGAAGGCTACAAATTATGGTTCATTGTGGAGAGCTGTGGAGCCTCTTTGAACCCAAGCACACAGTTCAGTTTTGGAGATGCTCTGAGTGGTGGAGGGGATTCCAGAAGTGGGTGGGGCTAAACAGTCATACAAACATGCCAGACAAAAGGGGATACTGTGTGCTCTTTTTTCTGCTTCTTTGAAAAAGCTGCAGACTTTCCAACCTTATAAAACTTTTGGTTCCTCCCCCCACCTTATAAAACTTTCGGTGGCTCCAAAGGGTGTTTGGAGCCAAAGCAAATTGAAACACAGCAAAATATGTTTGTACATGTTCAAGCTTTTGGGTGCTTGAGATGCTTCCTGAGCAAAGGACCACACATGGCACTGAGGACAGAACTCGCATATCCAGAACGTTGTATCTTTAAAGAAAAGAAGTGGCACCAGAAAGCATCACCCATGTTTTAACTACACAGCCTTTCTCAACCTGGTGTCCACCAGTCACGTTGGACTACAGCCCCCATAATTCCCCAGCAACAAGGCCATTGGCTATTTAGACATAGGCACTGGGAGAGAGGCCTCAGTCCCAACACCTGAAAGTGCTTTTTGGAAAACGGCTCTGTGCAGATGACATCCTCGCACCCCTCTGCACTTTTGGGGTGCCATGGCTGCATTTGGGGAACACCCTTCTAAATTCTGGGTCAGTGAGGGTGGATGGGGCTTCACTCATTGTTATATTTACGTGGAAAAAACTAAAGACCACTGCTTTGCCCATATCAAGCGGGGTTTTAGGCTGTCAAGAAAGCAATTTTACACGCGCGGGACTAACTGTCCTATTCTACCTGCAATCGCAGGCCACTAATCGGCAGTTACGCACGCCCAGACATGTTATGCAAGTTAAATACCACGCAGCCAAGGCGTCCGTGGGGTAATTTACAGGCGTGTATCATCGTTCTGTCAGGAATTACGCTGCAAACCCCAATTGGCTGGGATTGTCTTACATACATCGAAGGCCTACGTGCAATCTCTCTGCACACGCGGCTCATTTGTCCGCATCACGCTCCGGGTAACTGTTCGGAGAGGAACGCCAAAGTGGGTGGGGGCGAAGGGCACGGTAACACGGCCAAGTTGCATCGCCTACCCTCCTGCTGGCGCGAACCTAAATTGCACCGTCTGCCCAAGTTGATGCTGGCGCAAAAGACGGGACGCGGCACTTTTCGCGACTGAGAGCCCAAGGGCGGAGCGTGGGTGCGGGGAACGCACTGCGTGTCTGCGCGGGAAGTCGCCTCTCCACGTTCCCAAAGACACAACTCCACTTCTCGCCTGTTCCTGTCCGGCGGAAAGCGCCTTCTGATTGGTCCTGAACTCTGGCGGCACCGGCCAATGCAAACTCACCATGGTGACCTCATTCCTCGGCCACCCCAGGCCTAGATTGGCTGTTGTCGGTCCCGCCTCTGCAGCCCCACGTGGGGAAGGGGATCCCGGTCAAGACGCTGATTGGCCGCGGCGCTGTCGGCGGCGGCTCCGCTGTTGCTGAGGGGAAGCGCGAGGGGCCCGGCCGGGGCGAGAGCAGGCCAAGAGCGGACCACGGGTGAGTTAATGATTATGCTAATGACATGCAAATTACATTCAAATAGACCTTCTGGTGAGGAGACTCGGGATGGGAACGAAGTCCACCCCCTCCTCACCTCAGGAGTTGTACTTTGCAGCCCTTTGCGGGGGAGGGGATGGACTAGAAGCAACTAGTGGAGCTTGATGGGAGTTGTAGTCTTTCCCGGCGAACTCCCGAGGATCTCCCAGAAGGCGGGTCGTTTCTCTAGACTACAAATCCCATGACTCCGTGCGTTGAGCTTTCCTTCTTAGAACGCTCACTTGCCCCAAAGCATGATGGGTGCCCTAGTCTTTTACCGTCGCCTTCTTCAGCTTTTCCTATGGCGAGTGTCGATCCTATAGACTATCGCTGGCAAGAGGTATCCGGCATCCCCTACCGCCCTGAGAAATGGTTGCAGTGGATTCTGGGAGTTGTGGATCTTTCCATTAGAACTTCCTGGGTTTTTTGAAATAACACTTTATAGAAGTCAAGACTACGACGGCCATCAGACCTTGCGCGCTCAACAGTTTTAAGACATTAAGGCAATTCCCACAAGGCAGGATGGGAGTTGGTGTCTTTCCCTTCCATGGTTTGACCATCCGCAGAAAGAGCATAGTAAGAAGAACTACAAGTCCCGTAAAGTATTGTCTCCCTTCCTGTCTCAGTTCTGTGGCGCGAGTCGTCATGGGAATTAAAGTTTTTCTGTAAGGGTTGATCAGATTAATAAACTGACAGCGGATTCCGAAGGACTACATATCCCATGAGGCTCAGAGTAGCCTCGCTCTTCCTGTTCGTCCAGCGGCAGGTAAACAAGTCTGTGTTCTTGCTCCACCTCTTCGCCCCTATTGGTTACTGTATGCTGAGCTTCTCCCACTTCTTCCCTAATGCACCTTTTTACAGGCTACTGTATATGCTCCTCTCCAGGGAGGAGCAGGAATTCTTTCACTAGTCTCGCCGCCCCGTTTGTATGCTGATAGGCGATGCCCAATGCCTGTCTCAGGAGGTGGGGAAAGTGCAGCTTCTGGTGACAAGCTATTGGCTGTTATGAAAATCTGTCACTAAGTTGTGGGTGCTGATTGGACAGCGGTTCCAGCTGGTCCAGATTCATTCACCATTTTGTCTGTTGGAGTAAAAGGGGCTCGGAGGGGCCGTGAGGGGCTCGGGCTGGACCATCGAGGATAGGTGGGGGGAGCTGGACTGTACTAAGATTCCCTGGAGAAAGATTTCCGGCATTACAAAACTCCCTGGAAAGAGGGGGGTCATTCAGGTAAGGGGGTGGGAGGTACCAACTCTAGTGCCCCCCCAAGGAGCGGGGAAGAGGAGGATCTACGAAGGGTAACATCTTCACCATATCCTTTAAAAGGAAAAGGAGGAAGGAGTAGGTAAACCAACTTTACTTTCCCTGCAAATGTCCGAGGAGGTGCCAAACGTCCTATCACAAAATGGGCCCCTGAGGGCTGCACAGCAGGAGGGAAGCAGCAGCTCTCCTGCCTTCTTCTTACTGGCCACAACTTTTGGTGGTCCCTTCTGCAAAGAGAGCAGTGCCCCCCCCCCTTTGCTGTCTCTAGCAAGGAGATCAAGGAGAAATATCGACTTCCCCCATCTCCCTTAGGAGTGCAGAGGGTCGGGGCAAGAGAGAGCTGCAGGCTGAGAGCAGGCAGGGTTCCCGGCTGAGACCCAGTGCCAGTCTTTATAGGATAGCGGGGTTGGCAGACAGGCCTGGCCAGTGCGCGGGTGGCGGGACAGGAGCTTGCGGGGTGGGTGGGGGGGCTGAGCTGGTGAGTGCAGGAGTTGCATAATATGGGAAGGTCTTTGGGAACTGGTGGGGGGGGAGGGGAGAGCTTGGTGGGAGCAGAGGCCCGTTTTGCAGCCTCTGAAAGCACTTGGGGTGAGCAAGGTCATCTGATGGCAAGTGCAGGGGGGCTGCCTTTTGAAAATACAGTTATGGGCAGCATCATATTGACTGTGGAGATGGAGGGGAACAAGGAAGGCTGGCACATCCGTGTGTGTGGAACAAGGATAGGGACTGAAGAAAGACTCCTCCCAGGCATTTGCTATGGCAGGAGGGGCGGGGGAATAGAATGAGGGCTCTGTCGAGAAGGGACGGGACCTGGCCTCATCAGGTAGAGTGCATGGATATGCTCTGGATACACAGGGTCAGGTCAAGGATATGTCAGCTGATGGATAGGAGAGACTGCCTCTAAGTACACACAGAGTGCCATTCTTGCATCACTGAATAATCAACTATTCACATCTTTGGGGGAAGTACTTCGAAGGGCAGTTCATTTTGGACACGAGGCACAGGGATCTAGGGAAAGGTGGGAGATGCTGAAACCGATAGAGGCTTGGAATAAAAAGCAAGCGATGCAGCTGCGAAGATCCTGCAGCAATCTCTGCTAAGAAAGTTGACATATGGAAGTGGAGCAGGAAATTCAGAGTAATAGCACTAAGACGGTTGTAGAGTCAGTCCTTGAGATGGCTTAGTTATGGTCTGTTTTTCCAGGAAGCTTGTTGTCCCTCCCTTTCTGGTGGGGTGGGGGGAAGAGGAGAAAATTTGGCTGCAGTCCCTACTTGGCTAAGTGAGCAGATGGGTTAGATCCATATCAACATTCCTTTGCGCCCTCCTCCCATCTTCAGGCAGCCGAGAGATGGGAACTTGGGAGGATTCCTTGGGAGGCATCCCGGCAGTCCTCGGTTCTTCGGGGCGGGGGAGAGAGCGATCATGCCCAAGGAGGTAACTCCCCCCAAATGCTAGTTAAGAGATTTAGTAGTGCTGGGTAGGGTCTGCCCCATGCCACAGGATCATGTGACCAAAGTCTTGAGCAGATGTTTGGTTAAACAAGTAAGGGCATGCCTTTTATTGGGCCACCTAATGTTGAAATAGGCAATTGGCTGCTCGCTCTTTCGGCTTTCAGCTTAACACCCAGTATCAGGGATACCTGCCCCTGGCCTCAGGTTAGGGGAAAAGGCCTGGAACTCCCCCTCCCCATATTAATATGAGGCAGGGGTCTAATGTTTAGAATCCTGGGGGCACCGTCTTTCAGGTACACACGGTGCTTTGCTTGCCACTTTCTGAGCCCGTCATCTGAATCCGTGTTCCCAAACTGGATGCCCTAGGGCTGCGTGGGAATGCAGCTCCCGGCATTCCCAGCCTGGCTTGGTTCTAGTGAAAGGGACCCTTTGTTGGTTCCAGCAAGGCTGGGTGTTACGCTGACTGCCCTGATGGGGGAGTTATACTCCAGTGACCTTTCCTTGTCGACCCTTTCCCAGTGCATAGGTACTTCTTCCCGTGCCATTAGCCCATGGAAAGCTGATCCTAGGCCTTTATTTATTGATTGGATCTATATATCTTGCTTTTTTCCTACAAAGCACTCAAAGCAGCTTACATCACTCTCCTCCTGCTGCTCTCACTCTTAATCCCACAACAACAACTCTGTGAGGTAGGTTGGGCTGAGAGTCTGTGAAGGGCCTGAGTGGGGTCCCTGGCTGATCGGGGAAGAGAACCCAGATCTCCTGAGTCCCAATCCCATGCCCTTGCGATGCCCCATCTCAGCTGAAGGGAGAGGAAGATGTCCGGGCAGGGCTGAGGCTCATCGCTCCAGTTTGCCAGAAGGAGCCCAAGCTTGGCCCATGACTTTCCTTTCTGCCTTTGTCTTCTAGCTCCCTGAGTCCAAGCCCAGCCTGGGGGGAAGATGAAACAGGTGAGGAAGGCTGCCAGTGCTGCTGCCTCCTCCTCCTCCTCCTCCTCCTCCTCTCTGAGCAGCAGCAGCAGCAACAGCAGCAGCAGCAGCAGCAGCAGCAGCCGATCCCCACCTTCCACCAGGGCCAAAGCTCAGAAGCGCAAGACCGCAGTCGAGGAGGGGCCCAGAGCCAAAGAGGGAGCGGGGGAGGAGGCTGCGGATCAGGGCCAAGCCTTCGTGGGTGCCCGGCGCATGCAAGTACAGATGGACCCCGGCCTGCGGGAATTGCCGGGAGCACAGGACGACCCCTACAAACTGCCTGAGGGTGAGGGGGACGAAGGGGGTGAGCCGTGTGGGGCAGAAGCCTCGCTGAACCGCAAGACAGCCACTTTTAAGTCGCGGACGCCGTGCAGGAAGTGTCCTGGGGGTGAAGAATCCCATGGCAGCGAGGGCCCCCCGGCGCCCCTCGAAGGGGAATCCCGGCGCTGCCCCTCCTCCAGTACGGACACAGCCAGCGAGCACTCCTCTGACGAGAACGACAAGGGGGTGGGGGCGATATGGGGGGCGTCCCCCAGCGAGTATGATCTGCGGCAGCTGCGCTCGCAGCGGGTCCTGGCCCAGCGCGAGGGGCTCTTTCAGCCCGCCATCGTGAAGCAGGTCCGCCGAGGACAGGGTTTGGGGGTGCAGTTTGTTGGGGACCGCGTCACGGAGTACTACGAAGGGGCGCTTGGCCCGGGGGCTGTGGACGTGGTCCTGGACGCCACGCCCCCGACGGGCGCCTTGACCGTGGGCACACCCGTCTGCGCTTGCTTGGACCCCGCGGAGACGGCTTACCGCAAAGGCACCGTGGTGGAGCTCAGCGCCAAGCCAGGCTCCTACAAAGTGCGCTTCGCCCACCCCGTGCCCCTCCCTGGCGTGGCTGCGCAGAAGGACTCCGCCTGGGTGCCCCGCTCATCCCTGCGCCTCCTGCGCCCGCCCTGGAGCTGTGACGCTCCTCCCGAGGACGGCAAGCCGCTCGAGAAGCCGCCGCCTCTGTTGGAGCAGGAGGTGGCACCCGCGGCCCTGCCGTGCCCGGAGCCAAAGCAACCAGAGGATGCGGAGGTCTCCAAGATCAGCGCCGGAGTGCGAGCCGAGGAGAAGTCTGTCGTGGTACCGGCCCAGATCCTCTCGCCGCCCAAGTCGCCGGCCTTCCCCCGCCTTCCCGAACAACCGTCCCCTCTGCTCAGCCCAGAAGCCACCGGGAGCCGCAGCAGCAGCGTCATGTCAGTGGAGAAATGCAGCACGCCGGGTTCCTCGCGCTCCCGTACGCCGCTCACGGCTGCCCAGCAGAAGTACAAGAAGGGGGACGTGGTGTGCACTCCGAATGGCATCCGCAAGAAATTCAACGGGAAGCAGTGGAGGCGGCTCTGCTCCCGGGAGGGCTGCATGAAGGAGTCCCAGCGGCGGGGCTACTGCTCCCGCCACCTCTCCATGCGCACCAAGGAGATGGAGAGCCTCTCGGAGGGCCGGGCCAGCGGCCTGCGGGAGGGCAGCGCAGAGTTCGACTGGGACGACACCTCGCGGGACAGCGAGGCCAGCAGCGCGCGGGGCGATTCCCGCCCTCGCCTCATGGCCCCGGCCGACCTGTCGCGCTTCGAGTTCGACGAGTGCGAAGCGGCCGTCATGCTGGTGTCCCTGGGCAGCTCCCGCTCCGGCACCCCGTCCTTCTCGCCCGTTTCCAACCAGTCTCCCTTCTCCCCTGCTCCTTCCCCCTCTCCGTCGCCGCTCTTCGGCTTCCGTCCAGCGAATTTCAGCCCCATCGCCTCGCCAGTCATCCAGCGGGCCGCCGCCGCACGCAGCCGCCATGTGAGTGCCAGCACCCCGAAGGGAGTTGGGGGCACCGTGCTGAGCCCTGAGATGTTGCACCACGCCGCCTCCCGGGAGCGCCACCACTCGGGCATCACCTTCCAGACCAACCTCACCTTCACGGTGCCAATGAGCCCCAGCAAGCGGAAAGCGGACTCCCACCACAGCAGCACGAGCTCGGCAGCCGACTTCCACAAGAACGACAGCCTTGACTCCGGAGTCGAATCCGTCTCTCACACGCCTACCCCATCCACGCCAGCCGGCTTCCGGGCGGTGTCCCCCGCGGGAGCTGGGCCCTTCTCCTCACGCTCCCAGCAGGCCTCCCCGCTCCTGCTGGTGCCCCCACCGGCTGGGCTGACCTCCGACCCCAGTCCCACCGTGCGCCGGGTGCCGGCCGTGCAGAGGGAATCGCCTGTCATCGTGCGCAATCCAGATGTGCCGCTGCCCTCCAAGTTCACCGAGAAACCGCTGGAGGGCCGGGTGGGCAGCCCCAGGCTGGGGAAGGCCGGCTCCAAGGAACACCCCTTGTCTGGCAAGGCGCAGCTGCAGGTGCCGGTGCCCATTAACGTGGGCCGGACTCTGCCTTCCAGCCAGCCCGGCGTGGCCTCCGTCCCCGAGCAGGCCCCTCCCGTCTTCAGCGTCTCCTCTCCCTTTCAGCCAGTTGCCTTTCACCCCTCTCCAGCCGCCCTCCTGCCTGTGATTGTCCCCGGCGAGTACACCAGTCACCCTGCTCCGAAGAAGGAGATCATCATGGGAAGGCCTGGCACAGGTAAGAGTGGCTCAGTTTTGCCTTTCTGCTACATTACTGACCTGCCTGCGCTTATTTCCTTTATCTCCCCAACCCGACTAAAGATACTGATTCAGTATCACAAAACAACTGCCTAGGGCACAAGCAGCCTGTTTCTTTCTGGGAAATTGTGGTGAAGCAAGCATCTGCTGTGTTTCTAGTCCTCTGAGCAGTTCTGCCTTTGTAATATCAGGCTTCTCCTTGGGCTGTGTTGTGTTGAAAGAAGCCGAGCCTGTCTTCTGCGCAGCCACATATTTAAGCATTCGCCTAGTCGCCTGAGGGGAACAGCATGGAGGCCACGGAGTGTACTTGCGAAGGATGGGACACGCCATCCCTGCTCTTTGCTCCACGAGGAAATCAATCCGCCTGCCAGTGGTGAAGATCCCTTCTCGGTGCCCAGCGTAGTGTTTGTCCCTCGTCTGCCAACTCGAAATGGGCCAGTCAACTTCCTTGTAGGCTTGTAACTTTTGTTGGCTTACTTACACAGCTGGTTCCGTGGACAGAGTGAGTCTCACTTGCGTTATGGCCTAGTGGTTTGAAGAGTTTGGTTCAGAGCCAGGAGACTTGATCTTCAACAGGTTTTCTGGTCTTGGACATCTGTGCTGTCTTGGGCAAATCCCAGTGAATCCGTTTTCCTCCTTTTGTAAAGTGGGCTGCCGTGCAGAGCAGTTGTGAAGGCAGACACATTCAGGATGGTAAAGGCTTGTATCGGAGCCTGGAATGTCTCTCCAAAAGTTTAGGCGCAGGGGCTCTGTGCTGCCACTCCCGGGAGGCAGTGCCAGTGCTGTTGATTTGGGGATTGTGATTCCGCCTCCCCCCCCCCCCCCCAGCCCTGGGCAACCAGCCTAGGAGATGGGATAGCAGGTGCAGGTGAGGCTGGGATTTATATATGCCCAAAAGGGGAGGTTTAAGTATTTATGTCCCATTTTAGGCTCGTAGCACAACTTAAACTTAAGGTAGTAACACTGTTCTCTTCACAGCCCTACTGCATCAGGCCAAAGATCCCTCTGATCTCGTGTCCGGCTGCCTGCAGCTGCAAGCCAGATGCAGCTGGAAGGCCTGACTGCGGCCTGCCCCTCTAGCAGCTGGAGGTTCCATCCTGTTAATGCGGCGAATAGCCCCGCCATAGGCTTTTTCTCACTGAATTTGTCTCTTGCATTCACATCCTCTAACCACAAAGTTCTCTCTGCCAATTCAGTGTGAGAAATTTAAGGACACACTTAAGCCTCCTATTGAAATCCAGCTTGACTTGAGCTGGAACATGCCCACATTTTTAATAATCCATTTTTATAGCTTCTAGTATGGAATCTGAGGCTGGGAGAGAGAAAGAGAGGAAAGGGCCCAAGGCTACCGTGTTTTCCTAGGGTTGAGTTTGGGATTTGAGTTTTGCTGTTCTGGGTCATGGCTGAAAAGAGGACTAGAGGGATTCGCTCCCCTTGGTCCTTTTGAAAATGGAAGCATACAAAACATTTGTGTTATAATTCCAACTAGTGGGGAGCAGGGAATGCTCTATTTGGTTTCCCCCATTAGGCTTCTCATGTACAGCCACTTGCTTCCAAAGTCAGAGAACAGGCCTGTGCAACACACGAGCCAATCAAGCAGAATGTAGCCCTCCAGACAAGCTGGTGGTCCCAAAAGGCAATTAACCTAGGAGAAATAGACAAGTATCCTGTGTGTGTGTTCATATGTCCATTGTAGGCTGTATTCAGGTTGCTTGGGTCATCTGGGCAAACCCAGTGTAGACTTGCAAATTCATTAAAAAAAATAAGAATACTAGTTGCCGCTGAAGGAAGTAGGCTCTCCTGTCTGAAGCTGTGGAGCCAAGGTGTCAATGTAGGATGGAACCAGGACCTTGAATCCATCTGTTCTTGAGCACGTGCTTTGGTCAGCTTGAGATTATTTTTCAAAATTCTGTTTAGGCGATTCCAGCAGCCCTTTGATAGCTGAATGGCTGTGAGCAGGACAGGGTCATTGCGATGGCTTGTCAGTAGCTACTCATCTATGGTGAATAGAAATGATTTCCAGGGTGTGAAGCATTTGTATGCTGGAAGGGAGGTGGTTTAGTTTTCTTTCTTTGCGCTACCATCTGTGTGCCACTATTGAGGTATGTTTGGGGTTAGCCTAGGAATGTCTGTTGTCTCGTTTTCGAGCCTGCTTTGTTGTGTCCAGTGCAGACCCGCTGGGTAAATTCTCCTCCACACAAATATTTGGAAAGATTGCCATTTCACATCATGATTTTGCTGCATGGTGAAAAGCTATGGACTTCGTATGTTCATGTGCAGAGTGGGCATGTGTGCATACAGTGGGTGGGTGTTTTGGAGAGACCTTCCCCCAGTTTCCCTCATAGATCTTAACTCTTTCATCCTCCAGCCCTTTGCTTTGAAAAATCTGGGTTGAACCAACTATCACAAAGCCGTGACCGGAAGATTATTTCAGATGTTACTTCTTATTAGACATCAGGGCCATTCCTATGCCTCCACATGCGGGCAAGTGCATGTCATGGTGGCGCGTGGGTTCAAGTTTTGCAAGACGTTTTGCAAACTGAGCATGCAGATATGGGAGTAAGTCCTGAGTCTGGAAAATAGATAACAATTGAATATCTGTCAGCATCTTTGTAGGTATCCATGGGAGCACCCAGGTGGACAGCAGTCTAGATAGCTCTTCGCGCATGCTTTACTCCATCTGAATGCAAGGCGTCTGGATCATTATAGGAGAATGTGTAAATTAGTAGTGCAAGAAACGGGACCCGGAAGACCTATCCTTTCCTTGCTCTCCCCTCTCCTAGTGAACGCTGTCACAAACATTCTGGTATGGCCACTAAACCATAATGTGGACCCCCAGTTTTCCACCATTGGGTCCCCCTGTGCAGAATGCCTTCCACTCCTGCAGTGGAACTTGTTGGGGTAGATATAGCTGTGTGTGGCTTTTGCCTGGACAAACTTTTCAGCAATTCTGGTTCGGACTTTGCACTTGCTGGCCACTTGCACGGACATGGGTGTCGAGCAGGTTGTGGAGGACTGTGTGTCGGGGGTGTGCACATTTTGCCTTGCTCAGGTCCATGCTTGGCCGTTTTGGGGGGCCAGGGTGTATGTGGGGAAGGGGAAGGCTAGGGCAAAGGAGAAGACCCAACATGTGAAAGCATGTGCTGCTTCTGTTCCCAAGCTCTGGCTCCCTGCAGCATCACAAATGCAGTTTGCTGTGTCTCAGCAACTGGTAACCAAGACTACCGTCTCCCTGCTGCTCGCTTGGAGCCCTGACTCTATTTTTATCGCCAACAGGAGGGACTAGATCCAGATTTTTTTTACGGGGGGAGGGTTGCACATCAGTGCATATGGCTCGGGGTTCAGTATGTGTTTGATTTGGATGGCACGGCAGTGGCGCCAGCTCTTGCACTCCTGTTGTGTGCTCCATCTTGTGGTGAGTGTGCATAGATTCCTTGCAGGGGCACATGTGTTCTGCAGTTTCTGGTACAACTCAAGCGTGCCTTGGGTACCCTCCCATGCCACAAGCTGAATGTCCTAATGTCGTAGTAGCAGCCTGAAGCCCCGCACCTTTTTAATACTCTGCACCATTGCACTGAAAGTGTGCTTGGGTACCGTGCTTACACACGAGGCCGAAACAACAGATAGACTTGCAGTCCCTTTAAAAACAATGTGATTCATTATGGCACGATTTTTGGTCGATGTCGATGATGCTGTACGCCGTTTTGTTTGGTTGCAATAACAGGGTTGTTGCTAAAAGTTGTCACCTACTTTTAACAAAGCCAGACAGATTTTCCAGACTTAATTTAGAAACATTTGCCAGCTTAATTTGCCAGCTTGGGGCCACCAGTGTTTTCCATGGTCAGCGTGTAAAGCACAACAGGGAGAAGTATGTGGTCAGACATGGAGTAGACATGTGCCAGGGAGTCATAGCTAAGTTGCAGCCTTGCGGCCTGTTTAGAAGAGGGACCAAAGCTTACCAGCAGAGCCCAAGCTTCGCGTGCAGAAGCTCCCAGACTGAATCCATACTGTCTCCAGGTGAACACTTGAGACCCTGGAATTTCATGATGTACCATAGATGCAAAATTTCCACACAGGAGCCACAGAGAATAAAGAGCCAACTGCTTTGTTGAAGTCCAGGTGGGAACAGATGGGAGCAGCACAAGCAGCTGCCCACGTTGTGCACGAGGACTCTGTTGTTTTCCCTACAGTCACTAAGACCAAGCTTGTACTAACATATTATTTTTGTTCCACGAGTGCTTCATTCACACACAGCTCTGGGCTGTGGTCATCTGAGGCGGGCACCGTCTGGCTGGGCCATCCCACTTCAGTTTACAGGGAAGGACAGTTTATCGGCATCGTTAAATACTCCTTCATGTCTTCATCATCATCTTCATGGTGAATTTGTTCCACTAAGTATGGAACCATGCCTTGCCTTTTCCAGACACCTCCTTTGCTGTGGATTTCTGTTTGCACAAAGAAACATTCAGTCACATGAAACCCGACTTACGCTGAAGTGGTTTTGCTGAGTTATTTTTTCACCATCACAGTGCGGGCAAAAGAGGAATTAAGGGAGGAGAAGCACGGATGCCCCTCTGCTTTTGCACTTTGTGACATGTAACTAGAGTAGGCTTCTGCCGGTAATCTTTCTAGGATCTCCATGCCCTCTGTGAAGAGGAAGGCTTCATTTCTAGGAAGTACTCCATGCTGTCGTTGTGTGTAAGTCTGGCAGATGTGATAGAGGGTCAGAGAGAGTGCGTTTCTGCTCACAGTGTGTGTGAACAGAACTGAAGCAAGACATAACTCTGAAACACCTAATGTTTGGATGTATCCATGAGAATGGAACTCGGAAGAGTGTTCTGGCTGTTACGCTGCCTCTAACTCTTTGAAAGTAAGATATGTAAATACCTAATATTGAAATAATGAGAGGAGCAATTGTAGCTGGCCATTGTATCCAACCATTTGTGTTGTCCAGTTTTCAAAATGAGAAGTGAATCAGGAGGTGAGATTTTGGGAAGTCGCCTCTTGGCTATAAGACTTTCACACAGCCGGTCTTCACTTGTTGGCTTTCCCACTTCAACTGTTTACCTGAATCCCCTGTAATTTCTATTGGCTCTAGCCAATGTCAACTACGTGATGTCCTTTCCTCCAACTCAGGGTGATTTGTGGCATCCATTTCATCTGTTTGCATTAATCTAATCTCAGAAACGCAGGGAGCAGAGTAAGGTCTGAAGGCACGTGAGGCATCCAAATGTTGAAGCTAAGCAGGTCCAGGGCTGGCCTAATCTTGGAGGGGAGACCACCTGGGAAATGCATGCTGCCTTATGTTCCACAGTGGGACGAAGGTGGGGGATCGATGGATCGATGGATTGATAGATAGATGCAACCAGCAGGATGCCGTCTCAGCCTGAGATCTTGCTTTTTCACTGAGACAGTAAGGATGGTATAATTGCTTGTCTCTGCTTAACCACATGTGAAGTGTAAACCTTGACAGAGAAGATAAAACGTCTTTCCTCCATTCTCTCTGAGAAATGCATTTGGGTTTGAGTTGTGAGCGCATCTGCTGTCTTCTTCTGTGTGTGCCTCTTGTTCTGAGAGTTTCCTGCGTTTGGAAAGCATGTGTTTCTTCCTCTTTTCTCTTGCTCTCAGTGGGCCTAAAGGATGGCAAATGTTGAACGAACGAACAAACGAACGAACGTATGTGGCGTTTGTCGCCATAAGCTGCCCCGTGTTTGTGCTGTGGCTGCGTGTGCATGACCTGAGGAAGGTTAGACCCGCGTGAGCTACCTGCATGGGAGCAGACGCCTATGGCGCCTATGAGTGGAGTGTGGGCAGTGCAGTCGGTGTGCAATTGTGTTTTCCCCTCCCACAGTGTTATGGTCAGTCTCATCTCACCCCGCCCTTGGCGTGGTGCAGTGCGTGCTGGGAGTGGCGTGTTTGTGTCCTTTCCGTTCCCCCCCCCCGCCCCATTCCCTCAACAATGGGATCCTCTCCGAGGCCTGGCCTTGTGCCCAGATTCGGAGTGCGTGTCTCTGTGTGGGGGTGTTCCTGTTGTGTCTCCTCACTTCACCTCACAGCTTATTGGCTGCCTGCTGGGGGAAGGAGGTTGGCTGCATCCCACCCACCCCCAGCTGCGGGCAGAGGGGAGCGTTGAGTCAGTTGTGCGGGGGAAGGGGCTTTTGAGCGCGCACCCAGCGAGCGCGACTGAGTCACAAGGAGCCATGCCAGGGCCACTTTTTGGGAAAGGAAGCAGGGGGTGCTGCCTGGAGTTGGACACTCACTGTTCACTCTCTCTCCCCCTGCACACAGATCTCTTTCCCGCCACCCTGCCCCAGGGAAGATAGATTATCCTAGGAATGCTCTGTGCTGCAACCCCTTAATCCCTAGCCTGGCTGGGCTGCCTGCCAGCTGAAGGCCTTCAGTCGTGTGTGTGTGTGTGTGTGTGTCAGAGTGCGAGTAGAATAGGAGTGACTTTGATTCAGAGGCATGCATGTATGTGAGCACATGATAAATGGACCCTTCTCAACACGTCTTTATCAGGTTGCATGTTCCGTTCCAGGTTTGCATTCGCACACTCGGACTAGGTGTACTGGAAGGATGCAGCGAATTCACATGTGGGTTTATGCACGTGTACTGCTAGCTGGCTGTGCAGTTTAGCAAGCAAGTGCATGGGTGTCTGCATATTGTTTATTAGCCTAATTGATACGGTGCCCAGAAATGAGTGGCTACAGTATGTGGGCATAACACTGAGCAACCCCAATCCGGATTCAGAAGTGCTTCTTTGCACGCGTCTAGGTGATTGTGCCAAGGCCTTTATTTATTTATTTAGCTTTTTCGATACTGCCCCTTTCCCACAGGCTCTGGGAGGTTCACAAAAAAGTCTAAGCAGAGAGAGGAATGTTGGATCAACAAGTTGCGTCCAGCACGTTCCAGCAAGTGACCCCCGCGCTCTGGTCCCGGATCGTCTTCCACTGCTCCTCGCTCGCCCCTCTGCCTGCACGCCACCTTTTCACCTCTGCCTTCCTGCACATTTGCCTATCTCCCTTTCTTGTCTCCTCCATCTCTCACTCAGCGTGGCCTGCCTCCCTCCCCTCCCCCCCTCCCCTCCCGTAATCTCTGCCCTCACGCACAATCCTGCCTTGCGGTTTGCACTTTCTCGCCCTTTCGTTACTCCTCCCGGCTTGTTCCTCCGCCTCCCCAGCCCCCCCCCCGCCGGCACTCGTGCCTTCGCGTGCCTCCCCTTTCGCTCTGCTCGCCCTTTCCCCCAGCTTCACGCGCGTACCTGCCCGCGCCGCCCTTCCGCTCCCCGCATCTGGCTCCTCCGTGTCCCGCTCCCCCGCACAAGGCCTTTTCCTCGCCGCCTTTCCTCTGCATCCCTCCCGCCCCCCCGTCTACCTGCCCGCTTCGCGCCCGCCGCGCTCTCGTCTTGCCCCCACGTCGCCCGTCCTCGCTTCCGCGCCCCTCCTGCCTGGCGGTGCCCCCCCCCGGCTCCTCTTCCTCTCACCTCCACCTCCCCTTCTGCTCCTCGCTCCGCTCCCCCCTCCCGGTCTCTCCCGCGCCCCGGGCGTGGTCTCTCCCTCTCCCTTGGCTCGGTGGAGGCAGAGTAGACGGGGGTGGGGGGGAGAGAAGGCTGGAGTAAACCACAGCCAATGGGAATCCCTGTGGCCCCGTGATCCGTCCCCCCCCTCTCTTGGCGGGTCTTGCATTTGCATATGACTGACATTCCAGCGACGGCCAATGGGAGGCCGCGGTGTGTATGACTGTGAGGGGGGCTCATTTGCATGTGAATGACCCGGTGCGGCCGCAGCCAATGGCGTGGCGCGGGCTAATTGGGCATGCGTGACGGCACTCTGTGAGAGAGAATGCGTGTGTGAGGCGGGGGACGGGGGGGGTGAGCGAGGGAGGCTCGGGCGAGGGGGCCGCCCTTGTTCGTAGCCCAGAGCGGCTGGGAAAGGGAGGAGGAGGAGGAGGAAGAAGAGGAGGAGGCGGAGGAAGGCGGGAGGCAGTGAATGGTGTTTGGTTACAACGTTACAACCGGAGGGGACGGCGCGACAGGCGGAGCAGCGGCAGCAGCCGCCTCAGCCGCGGCAACCTTCTCCCCCCCTCCGCGGCTCCTCCGTCAAGAGGCGCCGCGACAAGCAACCGCCCGCCCGCCCGCCCGCCCGCCTGCCTGTCGCCGACAGCAGCGAGAGCCCAGCGAGGAGGAAGGGAAGGGAAGGGAAGGGGCGGCGGGCAGCCGGACAACTTGCGACCTCTTTCTCCTTCTCTCTCTCTCCCCCCCTCTCCCCCCGCTGCTCCCCCCCTTCCCTCGCTTTCCATGCGCGCACACTGTAATCCTGCCAGGCTATCTCCGCCGGTGGACGAGAGGGCAGCATAGGCTGCTCCGCCTGCCATCTCTTGCTCCTCTACCTACCGACGTACCTATCTGCCCTGCCCCCTCCCCTTTACTAACAGCAGGAGGAGGGGGCGCTGGACAGCCTCTCTCACTCGCACACACCTACCTCAGGAAGCACGCTTGCACCCCGCGCCACCGCCACCGCCGTCCTCCCTCGCACCACTTGTGCACACCCCTCTATGCTCGCAGCCCTCCCGAGGCTGGCTCTGGCAGGGTGAACTGAGCTGCTAAATTATGGCCCTCCCTTCTCTCCCCATCTCTCTCTCACACACGCGCGTGTAATCGCACACCTACCTCATCTCTCTCCATCCCCCATCCTATGATATTTTCTAACTTACCCCATGCTGACTGTCTGGGTGACTCCGAGAGATGCTGTGTCTGTAAAGAGGAGCAGAGCAGGTCATAAGGGACGAGTGTCATCGTTGCATGTGGCGCTGGCGGCCGCAGAGGGCCCTCCAGACGGTTGACATCCAGCTGGCCTTCGTCCCGCATGGGATCGGCTCAGGCGGTCCCCTGCCCCGGAGGAGTACCGGCTTGCTGACCCACAGAACACTCACACCAAAGCGGCAGACGTCACAGGGCCTGCTAAGAGGCCATCCCCACACCTCCCTCCCATCCCTGGGGGAGGGAGGAGGAGAAGGGGCAGAATGCTCGCCAGGCAGGGCTGCTGAGAGACCTGCTCACCTGGCCTTACGACTTGTCACGCTTTGGGATGTTCTCCACGGAAAGACCCCCGGCAGCACTGCCCCCTCTGCCCCACAGAGGGCTAGGCATGTTCGGTCAGTGGATTGTGGATTGTGATGATAGTAATTCTGAAAGATGTTACACGTGCGTATGGAGACGTGCAAGGCACAGCGCGAGAGTGTTGTGTATCCCACTCTTAATCTTGCTTGAAAGAGGGTATGTTGGTGGGTGTGGGTGACCTGATGCTGCAGTTGGTTGACCTTTAACCTCTTCTGGGTTGAGAGTGCCTGCTGATTAATATTTCGCTAACTACCAGAGCTTAAGTTCTAAAGGATGGGTGTTGGAGGGTATGCGGCTGTATTTTTGGAATATTCACTCTTACGAAGAGGTCTGCTTGGTCCTTGTTTTAGGTTCAGGAGGCTGGTTGGCTGTGTTATGAAATGGGTCTCAAGGCCACCTGCAAGTTTCAGTGTCTCAAGATGAGAAAAAAGGTTGGCCATGAGGTGTTTTTGCTGGTCTCTGGTGCTGTGTCCTGCATGGAAACTTAGTAGGTGAAGCTTTTCCCCAAATGGAGGAGTGCTGACTGATGGAACAGTTCCTAAATTTTGGTGTGCCAGGATGCCTTTAAAGACACAGTAGCAGTGTCAGTCATCAGTGGGACAGCCCTGACTGAGAATGTACCTGGATAGCTGATTTGGTTGGAAGCTCCTCCCTGTGGACATTATCTACCCTTTGGTTTTTTTTAATTTTACAGGTTTTTTATAGATAAAGGGGAAAAAAAGAAAGAAATGAAGAGAGAATAAATAGTTATCAAGGGACCTTATACAAAATATGACATATACTAGATGTAGGAAATATAAACATCCCCGGCTCTTTGTTGACATCCTCTGTAGATCCAAGAGGTGACTGAAGAAAGCCAGCACAAAGGTGTCCTAGTTTTAAAAGTACATAGTATTTTTACTTTGTAAATGGATATATTTGCTGTGTTTTGCATTCACAATGATTCCATGAAGTGGTCACTTTGTTTTCCACCTTTATAGTAGAGAAACTGAGGTTGGGAGGTCATGATAGATTCATGGCCACGTAGATAATTGGAAAAGTGAGGTATGGAACTCAGGCAAGACTTGCACTTGCTTTTTCTCTGTCCTTCGGCTTGTTGAATGGTGACGAGACCGTTGCTTGTCAGGGTAGGGCTTCGGATGCCAGAACTCCTGAGTCCTGTGTTCAGCTTGTTGTGTGACTTCAGACTAGCTCCTTGTCACATGTGACACACAAGTGCAGGTATGTGTCTTCCAGCTTTTCCTCGCGGAGGTATCGTCAATCTCAGAAGCTGAGTCTAACTTTTTCTTGGGGTAAGTGCTGGGGTGCAGCATGTAGACTCCAGTTTCGATGTTTTAAGATTCTTGCTACTTAACTGCATAGAACGGGGAAAGGGTCTCTAATGCGTCATGCCCTTGCTTCTCCTGTCCCCTTCCTTCCCATCCTCCTCCTCAAATCCTTCCCCCTCCCACATAGGGATGTGGTCACCAGCCGGAGGACAGGAAGCCACTGAGCCAGCGCTTCCCGGCAGAGCCCAACCACGACGCACTCAGTGCTTTTAATAATTGAGTTAACTTTACATGCTAGTGTGGGGTGGGGGATGTGGACGATCCATCAGGAGCGGAGAGGGATGGAAGAGGAATGATGGGAAAGGGGCATATCTCCAGTGACAATAGGCCTTGTTCCTTCCTGGGAAAAAAGCAAGGTAACCCTCTTACATGTGATGAAGTTGTAACACCCTTTAATGGAAATATTCGGAGATGACTTATAACCCCCAATCCCCAAAGCATATATCGGAGTTAAACTCCAAATACAATAAAAGAGGCATTCACAATCTTCTCTTTTGGAATGATGAACAATGTAGGAACCTCAGAATCTGACTTTTATGAGGTCAGGCTATTTTTCCAACTGGCTCAGTGATGCTTACCCTGATTTGTAGTAGCTTTTCAGGACCCCCAGTAGAGGTATTTCCCATCACCTGTTACCTGACTCTTTTGACTGGAGATGCAAGGATTAAATCTGGGGCCGTTGGCCTACAAAGCCTTTGTACTGTTTCTGTGTGGTGGTCCCTGCCCAGAGAAGTTACGAATTGGTTTCTGGGCACCTATTATACCTGGACCACTATGTAAGAAACTGGTATTCCTGGGCAGCTACTTTGTAAAGATGGAGGATCCTGTAAAGTATCTTAAGTTGTACGATAACTTTAGGTCCCACTTTGGAATCTTTTCCGTACCCCTCTGATCTGGACACTGGTTTTGGGATGAGCTGCTTATATTTTAGTTGTGTTGGTCATCTGTGATGGGATGAGGGACTTAAATGGTGTCCATGCTGAAATTTATATGGCTTATTGAGATGCCTGTAGTGTGTTGTTGGTTGGTTGATTGTTGATTTTTGAAAGCCCTTTATGCTTGTGGCCAGTTGAGATGGGGGGAGGCTCTGCTTTATTCACACGTGTCGCTGTGTTAAGTTTTTTGAGGTTGACAAGCTGTAGGGCTGACCATCTTGTGTCAGCATTTGGCTTGCTGAAAGCTGAGCAGTGTAGATGAATTGCGGTTTGTGGGGTACAGGTGTTGCAAAATGTGTGTGAGTCAAGTTGTGTGTCTGTCTCATTTCTCTGTGCTGGCCTTTTCCTGGACACCCCGAAAAGGAAGTATTGCTTAGCCTGATATGGGGGCAGCAGGAAGTGACAGGAAGGCCATAATATTTTTGGTTTTAGCAGTGGATGGCTTGCAAACATGTTCTGCAGCCGGGGGCACCTCTTTGTCGCTGGGAGGCCCTGCGGCCCCTTGAGAAGTACCATGCCAGCCAGCCTGGACTGTTGTTTGGCTTTCTTTGCTCTGTGCAGCCCGAGCGCCTGAAGATGCTCCCAAGCCCTCTGGCTGGGATGAAGCCCAGCAGCTTGGCTGCCCTAGTAAGCGTGGGAGTCTGAGCTGGGCCCCTCGCCCCCTCCCTCCCCTTCCCCTCCTGCAGCTGTAAAATTCCTTTGCCTGGCTTCCAGCTGGGAAGGGCGGAGGACCCAGGGTTGCTTCCTGGCAGACTGAGGAGAAAATCTCCCACTGCCCCCTCCCCTGGGACGGCAGCAATTACCGATAAGGCATGGCACAGATTGTGTCTGCTGGGACGGAGGGCTGTCGCCAACAACAGAGCATGTTTCTCAGGAAAAGGATGAGTTTGTTAGGGGGGCGGCTGGGAGAGAGGTGTATTGATGAGAGAAACTGGAACTGACTCCGTGGTGGACTCCTGACTTCCAGTCTCCCCGGCTGCACTGCATCTCACACCCCTTCTTCAGCTTGCTGGCCTGCTTTCATGCCTTGTGTTTTCTCCTCCTTGCTCCAGTGTGGACAAATGTGGAACCGCGGTCTGTGGCAGTATTCCCATGGCACTCCCTTGTGCCCTTTCTGGCTCCCAGCCAGCCGGATTCCTCCGTGCAGCCCAGTGAAGGCCAGCAACCTGTCAGTCATCCCTCCACATCCAATCAGAACAAAGGCAAGTGGATAAGGGGAGGGCAGGGAGAAGGGATCACAGCAGGTTTCCCACCGGAATTGTTTGTTAGGAGACTGGCAGTTGAGTCGGGCTCTGTGGGAATTTATTTATTTATTTATTTACAGATTTATAGGCCGCCCCTTGCCACAAGCCTCGGGGCGGCTCACAACCTCAAAAACCTTGTAGGCAAAACACAATACAATAATTAAAAAGCCTACACAATATTAAAACATTAAAACTGGCCCATCTCAAGGAATATATGAGAGTCTTTGCCAGCAACGATATCTTGCCCCCCGCTCCCTCGTAGCTCACTGCCATTCATCCTTCCTTTAACCTTTGTCTTCTCAGAACTTCCAGAATCGGCTGCCGTGGCACATGAGCCACCTGGCGGGTCTTCAGGGGCTGAGACAGGGAGACCCAACACCTCTCACCCTGACAGCCCAGTTCCAGTTCCCCAGCCATCAGTGGTGACTCCAGGAGGGGGTGGGGTTCCATCCCAGCATGACGACGACGTCTCGGGACACCCACGCCTGGACAGTGAGACAGAGAGCGACCATGATGATGCGTGAGTACTGCTGATTTTTCTGTTGCTGTGTACTTGAGGATCATACGATTGGATTGTTGGTCTGTCTAGCCCAGTACTGGCAGCACTGACTGGCAGCAATTCTCCAGTGTTTCAGGCAGTGATGTCCTATGACCTGTTACCTGGTCTGTTCACCTGGAGAAGCCAGGGACAGAACCTAGGCTTTTCACCACGCAGGAGAAGTGCCCTGCCACTGACACTTGTATGCTTGCCCCAACGAGGAGCTTGTGCGGTTGCCTTTCCTCCTGTTTATCAGATTTTCTAGCAATTCATGCCTTGCACGGGGGAATCTGTGGCAGCGTTGGAACCGCTTGTCTGCAGGAAAAGCGTTCAGAGGAAGGCCACAGGGATGATGTGGGGACAAAGCCCTAGGAGGAGAGACGGAAAGAACAGGCGTGTTTAGCCTTGAGAAGATGGAGGGGAGATATGATGGACCGTTGAAGCCCTTGAAGGGTTGTCACAAAGCGGAAGGGCAGGAGTGCAGGACACAGAATAACGGGCTCAAGTTTGAAGAAGCCAGGTTCCAGCTGAACATCAAGAAGAGCCTCCCGACCTTTAGAGCAGAATGGTAATGGAATCAAAGTCCTCGGGAGGTGGAGGGCTCTCCCACACTGGAGGCACTCAAGATGCAACTGGACAGCTGGGCAGGGGGTTGGACTGATGGCCCTCTGGCCCCTTCCAGCTCTACTACTCTGTGATTCTATGATTGCAATAGAACAGCTGGTCTTGATGTGGAGCAAAGATGGAAAATGTACAACTGGAGGTGCTGAATTGAAGGAGTGTAATACAGTAATAGTTTGGAGACTACCTGCATATAATGAGGGAAGAAGGAAATGATGTCATGGGAGGAATTGGAGGAGAATTCTGGGAGGGCACCAGGGGAAGGCTGCTGAAATTAGATCTGATCCTTCCGCCCTGTCTACTTCTGCAGATTCTTGTCTGTTGTACCTTCTGAGATGCAGCTCCCACTGCCACCTGGCAAGCGTCGCACCCAGTCGTTGAGTGCTCTCCCCAAAGAGCGGGACTCTTCCTCCGAAAAGGACGGGCGCAGTCCAAACAAGGTGCGATGGCTCTCCCTTTCCCCCTGTTGTCTCCTTTACATGCTGCGCATGGAGCATTCCAAGAAAATCCTCGGCCTCCCCTTGCTAAAATTCAGAGTTTTTGCTGGGAAGAGAACAGCAGTGGTTGCGCCTCTGGCATCCTTTGCATACGCACCTTCCTCGTTTCTTTGGCAGAGGGAAAAAGACCACATCCGGCGGCCTATGAACGCATTCATGATCTTCAGCAAACGGCACCGGGCCCTGGTGCACCAGCGGCACCCCAACCAAGACAACCGGACTGTCAGCAAGATCCTAGGCGAATGGTGGTATGCACTGGGGCCCAAGGAGAAGCAGAAGTACCATGACCTGGCCTTCCAGGTAGTTTCCCAGAATGGGTGGGGCCAAAGCATGGTGCTGTGCGTGAGTCAGAGCTCTGCCTGGGAAAGTCACTGCCGCCGGTGGAGTAGTTGGCGTGGCGCCTTCTGGTCAGTGGTGCACCTCATTTTGAAGAGTGGGGGACACCCTTGCGAGAAGGATGCGCGGGAGACGGCTGGGGCTGCGGGTGATACGGAAAAGGCACCTCGAGTAGCACTGGCTGCCCGGCTGAATTGCCTGTTGGATTTTCTAGCATCTAAGGCTGCTAATGTGTGCCTGAAAGTGTGCTGGTAAAGGGCTCGGGTGAAACCCGGGTGAAAATTCAAAACACAGAATCTTGGATAGAAAAAGGCTCTCGTTTGTGGGGGGAGGGCTTCAGTGCTGCTCACCATGCGCGTCTCCTCACATAACTAGCAATGGCAGAATCAATTAGCAGATATAAGGGCATTGGACAGCTCTGTTAAATTTAGGCAAGCTGTATTTTCTTGTTTCCTGTGGTTCAGAATTTTAAGCTCTTGCGGTATGGAGCATAGTGATGGGTGTTCCCACCTTGCAGCTGTTAACACGCCTCTGGAATTACTGCTCTCTGTCGTCCTCCTCCATCTCTCTGCCCACCCCCTGCAGGTGAAGGAAGCCCATTTCAAAGCACACCCCGACTGGAAGTGGTGTAACAAAGATCGGAAGAAGTCCAGCTCAGACGTGAAGCCCTCTGGACCAGGGGGATGCACCAAGGAGACACGAGAGCGCAGCATGTCAGAGACGGGCACAGCTGGCGTGCCAGGAGGTGAGCGGCCTTCGTGTCTGCCCTGTACCCCAGAAAGGCTCCTCCGTGTCCATCTGACTCCCTTTTCCTTCCCCACCAGGTCCTTCAGAGATGCAAGTGCTGCTGGGGCCAGAGGGCAAGGCAGGTGTTGTGGGATCCGGGCACGGCCATGGGGAACGCATCCTGGCCGCCATGGGGCCTGGGGCACAGCGTCCTCGGGCTTTCTCCCACAGTGGTGTGCATGGGCTGGAGAGTGACCGGGACAGCCAGGTGCTGCAAGAGCTCACTCAGGTATGTCAACACAGTGGATGTGTAGTGGCAAAGGAAACTGGAGAGGCTTGTGGGGTAATTAGGCTGTGATCTCCCCAAACCCCTATGTGGATTCTTGGTCTCCCAGTGAGGCAGACATGGCTGTTTATGGCAAACGGGGTGTCTTTTATCCATCTGCCATGTTTATCTGGCTACCCATGAACATACCATCTCTGGGTAGCTTACAAAGACAAGAATAAGTTCACAATATTAATATACATGCAGTGTGTTTATTAGATATAGAGAAGAGATGTGGAGGTATGGGGAAAAATGGAAGCTTTCCGGGGAAAAATGTCCTTTAAAAATCTTTTCCAAAAATCTCAGGTTTTTATTTTTCTGTGCTCTTTTGCACATCCATCTGCTCCCCTCCACCCCCCAGGCCGGGCTTTTACATCTCTGTCTGTAATCTCTCCCTCTCTCCATGGCCTGGGGGCAGTAAAGAGAATATGACTTAGTCATGTACTCAAGGCCGACTTGAAAGTTCCTAAAGTATGAGGCAGCACCACATAACTCACTCTGCCCTGTTGCATTTCAGGAACTCACTTGGCTGGTTTCCTTGTCATTCCTTCCTTCCTTCCTTCCTTCCTTCCTTCCTTCAGCCACAGTGTGCCCAGCCCAAGAAATGCACTTTCAATCCCGGCTTCGGGGCACTCGGGCACTCTGTGGGGCTCTAACGCATCCCTCTGTTCTGTTCCAGATGTGCTCAGGACAGTCTACGTACGTCCCTGGAAAGGGGCAGTATGGGGGACTGGGGCCCTCGGGATCCCCATTTGCGACTCCTGGCGAGGGTCCCCGCCACTCCTTGCATCCACACCCCTCCCGTGCCTCCCGCTCTCAGCGCACAACCAGCGAAGACATGACCAGCGATGAAGAACGAATGGTCATTTGTGAAGAGGAGGGCGATGATGATGTCATTGGTGAGGCGACCCCTGCCAAAAGTGCTCGCACAGCACGTCCTCTCCGTGTCTCTAAGCCACACTAAGCATGTGCCCATTTCTGTTGTATCTCCAAGTTGTGAACTGCTGCTCTCCATCTACCCTTCCCTTGAAGATGCTAACATTAAGATTACTTTGCAAAATATTTTAAGAAATAGCTTGGCATCAACAAATTGAAGATGGGAATTGGAGGACTGTTTTCTCACAAAAGGACACAGATAGTTCGTTCTGGAATGCTGTTGCCAGTCTTCCAGCAGTCCCTGCCACATTTGCAGCAAGACCCCTGTGTCACACACGGAGGTCTCGCTGCTGCTGTGTCATAATCTGATTCGATATACTTACCTACTTAAGTACCCAACTGCTGTTAAAACCCTTCTGTTCACTCCCTGTAGACAGAAGGTAATCCAGTCTACACGAGGTCCCACCTTCTGGGAGTAGGAAGGCCATGCTAAAGCCACGCCAGGGCTTCTGGGACCAGCTCCAATACCCCAGTTTGTCATCTTGACTTCTTGGACTGCAAAGCCAAATTCATGCAAATTCACTGTGTGGTACAACAAACTATGCACATTCCACAACCCAAGCCAGTTTGGTTAAGTCTAGGCAAACTCTGTGAAACCAAAGAAGCAAGATTGCCTGAGCTTTTCAGGAGCTTGAGGAGCTGGGAGAAGTTCTTTGCCTGAGCCTCATTCCTACACTTTTAGGTTGGTCAGGCAGGGCTGGAGAGGCTGCAGCTTAGATGTCCCAGATGCGTTACTGGACTCAAGACAGAAATGTGTTTAGCAAGCACAGATCATAGACAACTGGGATCAGAAAGTTTTATGTCCTCATTTACCGTGGGTCTGTTTCCATTTTCTCCTTCCTTTGGCCTGTCAGGGACTCCTGAGAGGAGGCAGCAACTATGCAGAGCATAATGCTCCCCCCTTGTGTGGGGGTTTTATGGGGTGTGTGGGTCACTGTGAGGCATCTGAGCCATTGTCTACTTTATAGACACACAGCTTCAGTAGTTCTGGTATGCTGTACTCAGGATTGTGCAGATTAGTGGCCCCCAACTGTGGGGCCTGCGGGCACATTTGCAACTTTGAGAAGTGTTGTAGGTGCCGTAACAAAATGGCCACCGTGAGTAGCATGCCCTTTCCCAAAATGGCTGCCATGGTGGCTGCGGCATCGTCTATCACTGAAGGTAAACTGGTGAGACTAAAGGAGAAGAAAGTTGCACAAGAAACTGAGTGCGAAGTGAAACTGAGCTCTGAGTATCAGAACGCTAAACTACTTTAAGCCTAGTTTTCTGCTCAAACAGAATAGTCTTTCGATAGAAAGCAAACGCTCCTACCTGGGCAGCTTCCAGGTGCCTGTCTACCTGAGAGCATTTAACATTCAGCTAAGCTTATTTCCTGCCCACAGTGTCTCAGAAAGGTGGCCTTATAACCACAACAGCTGGGATTTTCAAGTGTCTTTGGATCCATGTGAGGTTGCTGTGCCTCATACTAGTTCATTCAAACAAAATACTTGCATCCTGATGTACGGAAAAAAAAATTAGTATAAAGCAGCTTCCTTTGTTCGCCTCCTTTTTAAAGGCGGCTCAGTGCCAGCACAGCTGCTTTACCTGTAGAAGGTTCCTAGGTTTAATCTCTGGCATCTCCAGGTCATCTGGGAAGTAGTTATTCTGTAAATTCTGAGCTAAAGGGACCAGTTGTCTAATTTGCTGATCCTCCCTTTGGCTAAGACAGATGCTCTGCTATTGCGAGGAAGACCACAAAATGTGTTGTTCTAGTTTCTATCATAGGCTTGGCAGTGTGGGTAAAGCGTAGCTGCCCTATATGTAAATAATTTTGAGTATTGGGAAAGACTCTCTGAATGCACTGGAAGTCAAAGCCCCTTGATTCAAAGCCATTCCTCCAATTGCCTGGGCATTCTTGCCTCGCTTGTCCCCACTCCAACACGAGGTTGCCTTGCATCCTGACAATTCGCCCACCACCGCCTTCTGTTCCCTCGATTACTCAGCTCGCTTCTGCATCCAGTCTCTCCCGATGGAAAACTCTCCCTGTGGGCAGCAGCTCTTAGCCCTTCCCCAAACTCTGTGCTGCATTGTGCTTACATGTGCAGCAAATGCGTCTGCAGTAATCCTACCTCTTGGATAACAGCCTCTCTCGCGCTCATATTCCCTCCCTCCCTCTCCTGGAGGGTTTTCGTGGGGGAAGATGGTGGTCAGGTATCTCACTGACGCACGTTCCTCTCTTCCTGCAGCAGAAGATGGATTCAATCCAGCTGACGTCGACCTAAAATGCAAGGAGCGAGTGACGGACAGTGACAGTGAGGGGTCCTTGGGGGAGGAATCGGAGAGCAAGGCAAGTATGATGCCAGAATCTGGCTGGAAAAGCAGCCGTGGGTAAATTCCAGGCCGTTGCAGCCTTGCCAGGAGGGGAGGCTATTTCGTGTCCCTGTGCGTGTGATGGCGCTTTGGGATGCTCAGAGCCCGTGAGCAAGATTTGTATTTCTTTCATTGTGGAGGGACCGAAGCCCCTGAGAAGAGCGGCTTGTCTACAGACACCTTGGCCCAAGTGAGACTTGGATCAGGCGCTGGTCTGCGTTGGAGCTCAGCCTCCCTCTCGGAGTTCTGTCGCTGCAGGGGATGCACCGGGGTGGGGGCACCGGGGGCTGCCCGGCCGAGTGGACGGTGCGAAGGTGGCTTCGTGGGGTGTGCCTGTCTCTTTAACAAGGTCCTCATTTGCTTGCAGGACTTTGGGCGGAAGCTGTTTTCCCCAGTGATCCGCACGGCAGCACTGCCCCCTTCCTCCGGTGCCTTCGCCCCCTGTCGCCCACTGCCTCCCCTGGACTTGGATCCGCCCCCACCACCCACTCACGCTCACGACCAGCAGCCCCCCTCCAAGTCGTACAGCTCCTTCCAGATGGCACCCAGCACCTTCAAGCCCCAGGACTCCCGCGGAGGGCTGCGCCCCCACAACGCCCCAGCCAAGCGCCTGGAGCCACGGTTCGACTCAGCTGCTGCCCCCTACAGGCGGAAACAGGCCGACAGCATGGGAGGCTCTCAGGCGGCTGTGGAGTCCAGCGGGGCTCCCCTCGCCATCCCCCCCGCGCATTCGGTCATCTCCCCGCCGGGGGGCATGGTGCAGGCGGTGGTGCTCCCGGACTCGGCCCGCTTGTCCTCCGGTACGGTCCTGGTGACGGCCCCGTCCATGAGCACTCAGAACGTGGGGGTGATTGGCTACAGCGGGGCTCCCAGCTTGGTCCGCACAGCCTCCACCGTCGTCACCAACGTTGTCAAGCCGGTCAGCAGCACTCCTGTGCCGATTGCCAGCAAGCCCCTCCTGCGTGGCTCCGGGGAGGGGCTGCCGCTGCTCAGCCCCCCTCCCTCCGAAGGGAACCCCAAGCCTGACGGGGTTTCTATGGGGCGCATTGGCCTTCTCTATGCTGATAAGAAGACTCCCCAGGCTTCTGCCATGCCTGGAATTCAGGCCACGCCTCCGCATTTGGTTGCCGGGCCGCTGCTTGGGCAGGGCCTGGCTGCTGTGGGGAAGGCGTCCCCGAGCCAGGGTGGCGTCGTGACCAACCTGCTTGTAGGAACTCAAGGGTATGGGCAAGCGGGTGGTGCAGGAGGGGCCGGTGTCCCAGTGACTGTGCTGCCACCTGGAGCCATCGCCCAGCAGCCCTCCGTGCAGTTCATCACTCAGAATCCACCTGGGCAGAATGGTCCCGTGCCGCTCAGCATCCTTCAGCCTCAAGGCATCCTGTCCGGGCCCACGGGCAAGGCTGGGGGCATCACTCAGGTGCAGTACATCCTGCCCACGTTGCCTCAGCAGCTGCAGGTGACGGGGGGGAAGGTGCCGGCCGGCGCAGGCACACCTGGGGCCACCAGCATTCATTTCACTCTGCCACCAGCCAACGGGAAGGTGATCGCCGCGCCTCAGGCCATCCCCATCATCCAGCCTGCACCGGGAAGCAGCAACAGCAGCGTCACCGTCATGTCCTCAGCACCCAAAGGTAAGGAAGTAGGTTTGCCTGGCTGCTCGAGCTTTTTCTGCACAGAAATGTATCTCCTGGTAGGAGCAAGTGTACGAAAGCAGCACGTTCCCCATCCTGGTCTCCCAGTCCCACCTTGCTTTTTATCCCTTCTTTCGGAGGCTGCCGGTGCTTTCTGTCCATGGCCTTATATGTAGACTGGAGGAGCAGCAGGCAGATGGAACAGGTGGTGGGTTGGTGCGGGTGGGTCAGGAGGTACAGCTTTGTAATCTAACCTACAATGCCTTGGTTGTCTGTGGGTCAGATCTAGCCCCAAAGATTGATATTTGGGCCCTGGCAGCCTTGACAGAAAGTTTGCTTGCAGTTTTATACCTGAGAAAAAGCAATAAGTTTTTCAAGTTGTGAGAAATTGAGAAGATCCATTCTTCAATCTCATCTCTCGTGGGTGTTTTTGCATGTAGCAGAAGGGCTACAATAAACAAGCACGTTTCTCTGGGCATATGTGCTTCCATAATTGCAAAGCTGGCGCTAGATGCCTTCGTCCTGGATGACTCTGGAGGCTCAGCCACACTTCCTCACATGTTAACAAATGTGTAAACAGGACGCCAGGTGCACTGGCCATCACCACACCTGGTGGCCAAGGATTTTGCCTTAAATATGTTCTTTTTGAAGAAGTCTTCCCTGATACCTGTCTGGAATCATCCATGCATAATAGAAAAACTTGGATCGTATTCCTTTTAGCATATCTTTTATCTAAAGTGGTGGTGGTGTTGTTAGTCGCGAAGTCATGTCCGACCCATCGTGACCCCATGGACAACACTCCTCCAGGCCTTCCTGTTCTCCTCCATCCCCTGGAGTCCACTCAAGCTCACACCCACTGCCCCAGTGACTCCATCCAGCCACCTCATCCTCTGCAGTCCCCTTCTTCTTTTCCCATCTATTGTTCCCAGCATTAGGCTTTTCTCCAGGGAGTCATTCCTTCTCATTAGGTGGCCAAAGTATTTGAATTTCATCTTTAGCATCTGGCCTTCCAAAGAGCAGTCAGCATTGATCTCCTCTAGGACTGACCGGTTTGATCGCCTTGTGGTCCAAGGGACTCGCAGGAGTCTCCGCCAGCACCACAATTCAAAGACCTCAGTTCTTTGGCGCTCAATCTTCCTTATGGTCCAGCTTTCACAGCCATACATTGCAACTGGGAAAACCGTAGCCTTGACTATACGCACTTTTGTTGGCAGGGTGATGTCTCTGCTTTTTAGTATGCTGTCTTTATCTAAAGTAAAAACCCTCAAATATTTCCTTGCGGGAATAGTGCTTTAGTGTCCTAACCAGCTGAGTTTCCCCGTTCCACATCCTTTCCAGCTCTACCTCATCCTTCTCGAGATGTGGAAGATTGTTCACTTGACTCAGGCATGGGTTTGATGCTGACCAATCCGCTCTTACTGTGTGTGCTTTCTCTCTGCTCCCACAGTGCAGTCGGTGTCTCCAGTCCAGGCACCTTCTCCTGGCAGTTCAGCCCACCTCGTGTCTGGGCAGGTGGTGCCTTCCGCGGGGCTGGTGCAAGGCAAAGTTCTGGTGCCCATGGCTGCGCCCCAGGTGACTGTGCGGACCACCACAGCCCCCCAGCTTCCTCTGGTCACACAGCCTTTTCCCGTTCCAGTGCAGAATGGAAGCCAGCCAGCCAGCAAGGTTAGTGTCTGTAGAGGCAGGGAGGGGATGACATGACCTGGGTCTTTAGTATGTTTTTTATTATTAGTGATTATGTGTGTTGCAGCATTTTAAGACATCTGTGTTGTTAAATGTAAATACGTAATGGGCATAAATGGTGCAGACCTGGCATCTATGCTTCGTTTTGGATGTACAGCATCCGGTTTTTATTGCTTAGCAAAGAGGCAGGTTGGATGTCATGGGGGTCATAGATAATCCTTGGAATGTTCAGGGCTTGGAATGTTCTCAGTGAGTGAGAATTTTCCCATCCCTCGACCACTTTATATTCACTTTATATCCCATTCTGGGCTCCCTTTGGGTTTGAAGACTACCAGAAATTCTGCATGCTGCTCCAGAGACTTCCCTTGAGTCACAGAGCACGGCAGCAACTTTTGCTGACCGTTTCAAAAAGTTAAATTTCACAATCTGCAAAGGGACATTTCAGGCATTTTTACTCTTTCCAACACTAGTATTCTCCCCACACCTCCAATTAATATACACATATCTTTGTGATTACAACATGTCTGTAGTTTACTATGGGGAGTGAAGTCATGAAAACAAACTTTTTTTGGAATTTTTGGGAGGAAGAGACTGAAGAGGCTGTAATACTTGTAATACTGATCAAGTCTAAACTTATTTTACCATTTCAGGAACGTAAGAATTATAATCTAAGACAGACTTATCTAGCATATTTGTCAAGCTCACAGATCAGTGCTAAGCATGTCTATTCGAAAGGCTCCCTAGGTTGGATCTGGTCTTAAGACCCTTTGAAACCAATAGGTTGGCCATGGATGGTTTGTCCCATCGAATTGAGTTGGCTTTTCTCCTAAGTGTGGCTTTGTCTGGATCCAGCCCACCCTGTTTAGTGGGACTTGATCCCACAGAATTGCTGCATCAAAGCAGAAGTATCTCAATTAAGGCCAGAAATGTTTGAGTGCAGCCCATCTGAGGCAGGAAGGGAGAGAGCTGCGCCCTCTGCTACCTATGTACACGTGACTCCATGTTTTACACCTGGGGAAGGGAGAAGAGTATTAATAATGAAGGCGGAATCTGCCAAGAGTAATGAAAACTGGACAGTGAGACGGATGCTTTTGGTTGCACAGGGACGTGTTCATCTCAGCCACAGGCAGCTTTGCATTGGCCTCCCACCACTAAAACAGCAGCTCTTCTTACTCCCCCACCCTCGGTTGCAGTTAGAACCTAAACGGTGGGTTAGGCTTTCTGCTGTAGCAAACACGGAGCTGAGAGTACATCCAGCTAAATAGGAATGGTGTATATTTTGAATCATGTTCGGCAGCGTTCATTTTCTGCAGTGGGAGCCGCTCTTCTCAGGCCTGTGTGTGTGTGTGTGTGTGTGTGTGTGTGTGCGCGCATCCGCCCTCGAGGCTGGGGCATGGCACTTGACCCCTCCTCCTGCGTGTCCCTGCTCTTCCAGATCATCCAGCTCACGCCGGTGCCGGTGGTCCAGCCCCAGCCATCTTCACAAAGCAGTGCCACTCTGGTCCCCCCCTTGAGCCCGGCAGCTCTCCAGGGCACGGTGGCCACAGCGGTCGTGGGCTCCCCTAGCCAAACTCCGAAAGTCTTCTTGCCCTCCTCTTCTACAAGGTACGGACATGCTGCGCCCCTTTGCAGCGCCAGATCCCGCGGGCGCAGGCGGGATTCTCCAGCTTCCCCAGCAGCTGCCGCACGCCCTCTTCACCCATGCCCTCTCTCCTCCTCCAGGATCACCTACGTGCAGTCAGCAGCCGGGCACCCACTTTCCCTGGGCAGCTCGGCCACCCACTCGCAGCCCAGCGGCCCCCCAGCCACCTCTGCCACCACCTACGTCCAGTCCCCAGTGGGTCCTGCCCCCATGGCACTGGGATTTACAGCCATTGGGCCAAACGGGCAGGCCATCGTGCAGCCGCTGCTCTCGGGTAAGGCTGGGGACTTGGCTGTGTGGGGGCGGCGGGGGAGGCTGGCTCGGTGCCCGGCCGGCTGGATGCGCTCTTGCCTCGAGGTGCCTGAGGCCCCTTCCTGTTCTGCTTCCTCAGGTCAGAACCCTCTGCTGGCTCCCGGGCAAGTGGGGGTGTCTCCTCTCCAGAGCCCCCAGCTCCCGGCTTCCTGTGCTGGGCAAGGACAGGTCATCACGGCCATCTACCCCAGCCCCACAGGGACCAGTCCCGCGCAGACAGCCGGCCACAGTGTGGTCTACACGGTGGCCGCCACGAGCACGGTGGCGGTCTCCTCTCCTGCTGCCATCCTGCCTAAGGGGAGCGCTGGCGGCGGCAGCACTCAGAGCCCTGTGGGCTCCAGCCAGGGGTTGATTTCCACAGGTATGGAGTGGGCAGAGGGCAGCAGGGGGGGAGAGCCATTGCAGCGGAGGGGAAGCAGGGGAGGGTTTCCAGGCAGGCAGGCAGGCCAGCCGATGACACTGGACCAGCACGAAGGGAATCATGTCACGTTTGCCACTTATGCGGAAAAACTGCTGTGAGGTTGTCGAGCCTGTGCTGGCCCTGAAAATTTCAGCAGAAGCAGCCCGTGCGTTTTCCAGCAAACATGATAAAATGGTTGTGCTCTCAAAAAGCGGCACTTGGTCCTGAACTATGTGGGCGCTTTGCTCTTTTATGTAATCCCAGAATCGATGCTGCCCAACTGAGGAGGAGTATCAGGAGCAGGAAGTGGGTGAACCGGGAAACTGTTACTGGCCACGATTGTCTGTAACCACCTCTGTCCCTTTCAGCCACACAGGCCATTCCTTCAGCAACAGCCCGACCTCAGCGTCCACCACTCAAGCCCCCTCAGAAAGTCAAGGCTACCGTTGCCAGCATCCCCGTTGGCTCTTATGAGTCAGCCCCCTCCCCGGGCTCCGTTCGTCCCCCGGTGGGCCAGCAGCAGGAATCGGGGGGTGCACGATACCTCCGGGAGGCCGAAACCCTGGAGCGGGCTTCACGGGAGACGGGGCCCCAAGAGCCGCCGTCCTCCCCTGCGTGTCGGGGCACCGAACAGAGTCCAGCTAAAGCCCAGGAGTTGAAGAGGGATTCTTGGGAGCCGATGTCACCCCCGTCACCCCAGCAGCCGCAGGTGACTGAGGCGGCGTCCACAGAAGTCTGGAGTCAGCGGGAAACAGCGGCAGGTCCCAGCGAAGAGAGGGCCATCCGTGACCCCCAGCCTGCCCCTCAGCTGGGCAGTAAGGGGCCCGAGACGGTGAGAAGGCCCTCAGCCCTTGCTGTGCCTCCCATTCCCACCAGCCTTCGTTGTTGTTTCCATACTGTGCTTTGAGGTGGACCATGAACCACCTCTCTGGAAAGCACACAGGCAGTCTTGGTGGCCCATCACCCCCAGAATCCTCTCTCTCGAGATTTTCCAAGGTTGTGACCTGAGCATCATTCTGGGGTTTTGGAAGACTGTTCTGGCTTTAGATAGCTAAGTGTGAGCTCACGAAAGTTACGGGGGGTTGGATTTTATTTGAGTAAAAACTGCCTGAAGGCTTCAGTCTCCTTCCAGCCTTCATTCTGCCTTGTGAAGAACAAAGAGGCTTTGCTATTGTAGTTCCCATCCAAGTCTTGGCAAAGTATTTCTGCTCTCACCATTGCCCTTCTCCATGCCTCTTCCAGCTGTTCACTGGCATGTCCTCTCCCTTCCCTCCTGCTCACTTCAGGCCCTGAAATTCCCAACTTCGCCTGACTGGAGGACAGCCTGCCCCGAGAGCCGCTCTGAAGCTGCAGCACCATCCACAGGCCCGTCCTCCTCCTCCTCCTCGCTCAGCCCCGGCCCTACAAACTCCAGCGAGGGCTGCAGAAGTGGAGCTCCCGTGCTCTCCTCAGCCTCAGCCTCAGCCTCAACCTCCGAAGGGCTCGAGCCGAAGGAGGGCACTCCGGGGAAGAAGGTGAAGGTTCGGCCTCCGCCTCTGAAGAAAACCTTTGACTCCGTTGACAAGTGAGTGAATTGGGAGGTAATGAACGGGGGCGGGCGAGCGGTGTTGTCAAGGCCTCTCAGGACTTGTGGCTTGCGGGCTGCATTCAGGGAAGTGCAGCGGGAGGTTCCTCACTGAGATGATAGACAGGGCTGGGCAGCCATCCTCCAGAGACACCTTGCCTGTCGCCACCAGCCTTCTCGTCCGATGGCCAGGGTGGTTGCCTTCCAGTCGGTGAGCCCCTAGAACAGAGAGGAAGCCTGATTCCCTCTTGGGGCTTTGGATTCATGCTCATGAGAGCCTCAGTCAGCATGGCCGGGAACGATGGGGGTTGTGATCCGAAACCCCCCTGCTTAGATGGTGCTCTGCATGAGTGGTGTGCGTCCTGCCACACTTGCCAGAATTCACTGCCCCACGAAGAGGCTCCTTCACGAGCATTTCAGTGTGCAAAGTGTTCCCTGCACTGGAAGGCGTGAAAGCCGTAGTCCTGGATGAATCCAGCTTAGACAGGAATCATGTCCGCTTTGCTGGAGGGACCAAAGGGGTGTTCGCTTGGGCTGAAGGTTAAGGCTGATAGCGCCCAGCTAGCACTCAGTGCCTGGCAAAATACGCAGCTCTGTAATAGGCATGGAAGCTCGTGTCGGCTTCTCTCTGGGCCAGGGAGCGCTGCTTGCTTTATGACAACGAAAGCTCCATGGCCACTCACATGTCTTGCCTGTTTCATGTGGCATCATGCGCTCAGGATGGGCCGAGTTGCATGTATAAAGGGACAGACTTTGCGTATCTAGACCCCTCAAGGTGATCTGGTAACAATGGATACGGAGCACAGGTGGACGGCAGGTGGACTGGGCGCACTGCCATCTTGACGAACGAAGCGCTAGGAAAGGAGCAGGGCGGGTCCGTTCCGGGGAGGGGGCGCTTGGCTGCACTGTGTGACCCGTACCCATCGCTCCCCAGCAGGGTTCTGTCAGAGGTGGACTTTGAGGAGCGCTTTGCTGAGCTGCCCGAATTCAAGCCTGAGGAAGTCCTGCCATCGCCCACCTTGCAGTCACTCGCCACTTCGCCCCGTGCCATTCTGGGCAGCTACCGTAAGAAGCGCAAGAACTCCACCGGTAAGGGTTGGGCGGGGGAGGAGGAAGCTGGACTGGGGTGGCAGTCGCTGTGTGTGGAAGATGAACGGGAGTTTGGCCCCTGCCGCGGGGGCGATCTAGGACTTGGGGTCACGGGGCAGGAAGAGAGGGGGAACTGGATGAAAGGTAGTTTACACTGTGGAGATGCTCCAGCATGGCTAGAGAGGGACCACAGAACTGAAGAGGGCGATCTGCCTCAAATACTCTGGGATTTCCTCATGGATGGATGGATGGATGGATGGATGGATGGATGGATGGATAGTGTTTGTATGCGGTTCCATCGCATAACCTCGGGACGGCTTACATAAAATAACATAAAACATAATACGAATAAAATCCAGATCCACCCTGGCTGCAGATTAAAACCTATAAGCTGAAGTTAAAAGTTATTAAAATAGAATTATCACCTTTTAAACAACAGTTTTAGCAGATTTAAGTGAAAGCTTGAAAAATATTCATGATTTGATAGAACTGCTGTGAACTTTGCAAGGAGTCCTGTTGATCAGAACTATACGTAAGCAGCGATAATATTATTGTGTCTTTACAGACGTGAAGCACAATTCTCCGCTTGAAGGTTCAAAAGCCAGGGTAGCAAGACCGCTTTTGCATGTTTATGGCAGCTCAGGAAGCACAGGGATATGTAAGGGGGTTTGTGAAGGAGTCTCGCTAGCTCTTTCCCCTTTCACACTTCTGGAAATGTGCAAAGGAAGCATGAACGTGTGCTTTGTTTCCAGCCCCTTAATGCACCAAGCTGCTTGGGTGACGAGTTAGCAAAGTTGTGCCTGGGGTCGCCTGTTGGGTGCCTTTCTCTGGCTAAGCGACATGGGGCTGGGGCTTCTTTACAGACCTGGACTCGTCCACCGAGGACCCCATCTCCCCCAAGAGGAAGATGCGGCGGCGCTCCAGCTGCAGTTCAGAGCCCAACACTCCCAAGAGTGCCAAGTGTGAAGGAGACATCTTTACCTTTGACAAAACAGGTAGGTGAGGGTGGGAGCAGGTAGGACGAGGACAGTGCAGAAAGCTGGCCCTTCTCTACTCCAGGCACACCTGGTGGGCCCTCTGCAGCTCCCCGGCTCCGTTTCTCTCTCTCATCCGTGGCCGCTGCTTCTGTGTCTCGCCCAGCCACAAGCAAAGGTGGTTGCCAGGTGATGGCACCACGTGGCTCTCCAGACGCACAGCCAGTCCAGGACTGAAGGCGCTCACAGCCTCTGTTTGCCTAAACGGTGGGATGTGGCAGGGGCAAAACCGGATGCTGCAGAAGGACCCAAGGGCAGTCTTCCCCAGCCCAGCCCCACAGGGTGCTAACGGGCTCCGGATGCTAACAGCCCGTCTCCCTGCAGGCACAGACTCAGATGATGTACTTGGTGAGCTGGAATACGAGAAGGTGCCCTATTCGTCGCTCCGGCGTACCTTGGACCAGAGGAGGGCTCTGGTCATGCAGCTCTTCCAGGATCACGGCTTCTTCCCCTCAGGTAGGGAGGCGCTTGAGCTCTGGCGGGCTTGTCAATGCAGCTGCGGAGAGACGCCTGCACTCCATGCCGGCCCGTAGGCAAGGGGCCCCGGTCCCAGTGCAGTGTCCTGCTTCTGGGTTCCAGAGAATAGCCCTTCTGGTGCCAGCAAATCACAGGCGTCCCAGAATTGCCCCTTGCGGTGACCTGTTGCCAAATGGCAGCTTCCGCTCTGCAACAGGAAGAGAGGCCTGCCTGTGTTGGCACACTTCTTTCCTGTGACTCTTTGGCTTGGTGAGGGCGTGTGAGGCTGCTGTGGAAACAGCAGAGAGAAACGCACCGGGCCCCGCATGTTTCTGGGTGGTTGCCTCAGGAAAGGAGGGCCTCTGTCCCATGAACAGGCAGCTGCACCCATGTGCAAAGGAGGGATGCCCGGGCGAGCAGCTCTTGGCTCTCCCTCTGCTCCCTCCGGCATCTGCCGTGATCCTGACGGGCATCTTTTCCCCACTTTTGCAGCCCAAGCCACTGCAGCTTTTCAAGCCCGCTACTCCGATATCTTCCCGACCAAGGTCTGTCTGCAGCTCAAGATCCGGGAAGTGAGGCAGAAGATCATGCAAGCGGCCACCCCAACGGAGCAGGCCCCAAGCACCCCGGAGCCCGGAGGCCCTGCTGGCCCCGGCAGCACCCCGGAGGGACAGCCGCTGGAGGTGGCCCTCCCGCCGCAGGACTCAGCACAAGGAGCGGACGCCCCCGCCGCCAGCACTGCCCCCGCCGCCAGCACGCCGTCGACAGCAGCGGCTGGTTGGGACTGTAACCAGCAACTGTCTCCAGGAGGCGGGGGCAGCAGCAGCACCAGCAGCAGATGAATGGCTATGAACAGCTAAGCGAGACAGACAGCCTTGGGACGGGGGCTCCTGGAGCTTGGGCCCCCACCTGCGCCGCCCACCCACGCCCTCCCCCTGCTAGGCTCGCCTCTTCCTCTGCCACTGCGACTGAAAGGGGAGCCGGCTGCCCGTGCCGCGGACTCGTCCCGTGCGCCCTCCTTCCACTCCTGTCCAGCCATCCTAACCCGAGAGGGCAGGGCTGGGGGGCTCCTCTGCACCCCCCTCCTCCCAAGAACTCCGTGGTGGTGCTGAAATAACCATTCCAGGACACAGGCGTTGCCCTTGCTGGGGAGGGGGTGCCGAGGGCCACCAGAAACACCTGTAAAGTGACCGCTTCTAATTTCAACCCCTCCCCTTTTAATAATGTTAAATATTTTGACATCCCACATACTCATTGCTTCTGTGTCAGTAACTGGGGCGGAGAGGAGAGTCTCTGCCACCCACTGCTGTGGTGGGTGGGGTGGGAGACGGTTGATGGCCTTGCCTTGCCTTCCGGCCCGGCCGGCCATTGCTTTGGTCGCTCAGTCACTGGAGGGAGGAGGCGTGTCCAGGTTGCCGCTGGGCTCGGTGGAGCCTTGGCGACGACGTCCGTTCCGCTGACCGGCCAGGGTTCTGCTTTGACAATGAGCGGGGAAGGGGGCGTTCTGGGGGGAAGAGGCTTTGTGTGCTGGAGAGGAGAGGGGGTCTTGGGGTTGGGTGGCTGGCCCAGCACTGATGGAGTACAAAGCAGGAGACCAGTGCTGGTGGATGGGGGCACCACTCCACCCGCCCCAAGTGTGAGTGCCCTGGTGGCCGCAGCCACATGTTGACCATGTGTAACCCCTTCTGTATTGGGGTGGCCCCACCTCGCATACTATTAAAGCTCTTTAACAATCAGTTTGCTTGTGCAGTTTAAGTTGCTCATATGGAGGCCATATCCTCTGGCAGGAACATCTGTCTGCCAGATCCTGCACTGTCTAGTCTGCCACTGTGAATCCAGCTTGCTCCGATATTGTTACATGGCTGTTCTCAAAAAGCACTTTTCTGACCCTCAGGGGTGGGCAGGGATGCTTGAAATGTCTGCGCAAGTCTCAAAAGGCCTGGTATTTGAGCCCTGCCTTGCTCCTCCCTGTGACTTGCTGGGGTACCATCGAGTATATGCTTTTATCCGAATTTCTGCAGATTTCGAAATAGTGGTGCATTTACCTAGAACTGTGTTTAAATGGCACTTTCATGCACCTGATTTAAGTATATTTAAGGTTGCAATCCCTATTCAACCCTCCCTCCCTTAAAAAGGTTTGTTTTGTTTGTTTCATGGTCAGACGGATGGCATTCGTGGCAGGAGAAAAAATGCTGAGGCTGTGAAGATTTCATAGCAGGGCAGGATAGGTTGTGCAGTACCGAAGTACATTCTTAAGCATAGAAGCACCTTTAAAATCTGTATGGGTTTAGAAGCATTTAAGAGATACAATGCGTTTTCATACATTTCTCCATAATGATAAGGAACAAGCTCTTCTGTATGGGGAACAAATGTTAAGTCTTGTGGGAGGAGGTAGCTGTAACTTCTGACTTGTCCCATCATCACAACTGTGAATACATTATCCTGGTTCATTTTGGATTGATTCATGGAAACGAGAATCTGTGACAGTTGTGATAATAAAGGAGATGCAAAACAACGCAGCAACTACAGGACCATCGCAGCAATTTCCCAGGTGTTACAACAAAGAATGTTACCCCGTTTGGAGCAAAAAATGTCCCAATGTTCAAGCTGGATTCCAAAAAGGAAGAGGCATTCGAGATCGTATTGCAAAATATAAATTGGCTCCTACAGTACAGCAAAGAATTTCAGAGAAAGTTCAGTCCATGCTCTACAGATTACAGCAAAATCTTTGGATTATGAGACGCTACGGATGGTTCTGAAATGATTGTCCTGATGTGTAAGGTGTATTGTGGAGCAGCGTCTGTTCGGACAGAATATGGAGAAACAGAATGCTTTCCTGTCAGCAGAAGCATCAAACAGGAATGTGAGATCTACCTATATGTTCATTCTGTGCCCAGAATATACAAGGAAAAGCTGGATTAGGATAACAGGAAGGAGGAGAGAAAACTGGTAGGAGATACATTCATAATTTAAGCTATGCAGATGATACTGTATTACTGGCAGAAAGCAATACTGAACTGAAACGACTCCTGATGAAAGTGAAAGAAGGAAGTGTAAAAGCATGATGGCAGCTGAACACCAAGAGAACAATCATGTTTGAAGAATTGTACAACTTTAATGTTCACACGGAAGAAACAAATTGTGAAAGACGTTGCATGCTTGGCTCAGTCACCAATGCAGATAGCGACTGCAACCGAGAAATTCAAAGACTGAAGCTTGGAAAGGCAGCAATGATGCAACTGGGAAGTTCCTTTTGAGCACGGAAGTCTCACTGAGGACCAAGGCCAAGATCATCATCATTGTATTCCCAATCACAACGTATGGGTGTAGAAGCTGGACAGTGAAGAAAACTTGACAGGTAGAAAATTGATGAATTTAAGACATGTTAGTGGAATATTTTGCAAATACTCTGGATGAACAGAAAGATGAACAAGTGGGTTCTAGAGCAAATCAAGCCAGAACTTGCCCTGGAAGCAAAAATAACAACTGAGACTGTTGTACTTTGGATACATAATGAGATGGCAAAACTCACTGGAAAAGACAATCCTGCTAGGGAATGCTGAACGCAGAAGAGGAGGTAGGCCAACTCTTGGGATGGACCAATTCCACAAAGGAAGCCACAGCCTGAGTTTAGAAGAGCCGAGCAGAGCTATGAAGGACAGGACTGTTTGGGGGGCATCATAAACTGGAGATGACTTGACAGCACGTAACAACATCGTTCTTCTACAAACTCCACCAGTTAGTTGGAGAAAAACCCATCAATTTCAGAATGATTTAACTCTACTGGGTGCAAAAGGAGTGACTATCAGAGTTGATGGCAACGGGCACAAGGTCCCAGAAGAATCAAGCCCGCACACCACCTGGTGTTGCCAATGGTACCTGCTACTTTCCAGAACCTTGCATTGTATCCTTTGCAGATGCAAAATTACACTGTCTTTGAACATGGCAACTTCATGAACTACTGTTATACTAATAGTTTTCGAGAGCTACTAATCCTTGCTTGGATTACTGATTTAATGTCTTCCATCACTACAGCTTGTGTTAATGAATTAAAACTTGCTCCTTCTCCGTAAGTCACCAATCCCAAACCGGTCTCCTATCCTTATCTCAGAACATTTGGTTATAGAGAAAGAAATATCCAGTCTTGCGCGTAGAAATTTATGCATCAAGTTTATTAAGTAATCTTAGACAAGTTCCCATCAACTTGCCCTGTGCCCAGTAGCTTGTTTTGTGTTCTTGTTTTTGCATAAATAGGTCAACATGCTTCTTAGCCAGGGCTGCTTTTTGACCCCATCCAACCTGGCCCAATTCCCCACAACCACTTCACAGTCTAAAGAACTAACACCCATGTAAAAGGGATGGAAAAGCCAGTATTTAATGCTGAAGACTGAACCGACAAAGGCAAAACACAGCTGTGGGGGGCTGCATCTACTGCCCCCCCCAGCCGAAGACTGGAGATGGCAACATCCGGGCTGCCAAGCAGGGCCCCCCAGCAGTTCGCCAGCCAGAGTGCGGGCTCCTCTTGGGCACGAACCGCCTTCCCGGTCAAGGAGCCTGCGCGTGGCATTCTCCGAGCAGGCACAGCAGCAGGCGGTGCAGCCCGGGGCAGAGCCTCGCGTACCCGTTCCGGGTCAGGTGGAGGTAGTCGTACATGTCGTGGTGACTGATGGTCCCATCGGAATGCACAAAGCCCGGATCCGCGTCCAGAAAGGAGGCGTTGGGCAAGAGCGGCACCTTGGCCTCCAGCAGCTCGTTCACTTTGCGATTCTTCTCCCTTAGGGGGTTCGGGTTCTTGCCCCGTGGCAGCAGGCCCTATATAGGGAGGAGAAGAGATCAGCCTATTAAGCCACCAGGGGGATGGCCGTGTGTGTTCGGCCTGCGTTCCTCTTGCCCCAGCCTTTCCGACAGGACGGGGTCAGACTTACCAACACAACCACCCGGGCCTGTGGTTGCTGCTGATTGATGATACGCACAATAGCTTCGAGGCCCCCAACCACCTGCTCGGCTGTGTGACCGTGGTTGTTGGTGCCTGCCCAGACCACCACAATCTACAGGTGAAAGAGAGAAAATGGCCTGTTTCTCATGCAGGAGTGAAGCAGCTATCCTGGGCTAAAGGAGACAACACCTTGTTGCCAGAACATCTAATATATCCGCGAATGCTTTCAAGATTCCCCACCAGCAGCTGCTGCCCATGTTCCACTGCCAGAACAGGGGCACTAAACGGTTCTGCTTTTTCAGCTGTGCTGTGCAAGGGAAGAACCTGCTGTTGCACAACCAGCTGCTAAGGTGGTCATATTCTTGTTTCTGTTGCAAGTTTCTAGCTCTTATGACTAGCAAAACCTTAGGAAGGCCCGATCTCAGGAGCAGGCTGGGTGTTTGGGCTGTGCAGGCCGGGGCCGTTTTGGTATTTTGCATCGCAACACTGAGCTGTGCGTAATCTGACACTTCTGCAAGTGTGGAATAAGACTACACTATACTGGGCATGATGGACCAACGGCATGAGTTGGTGTCAAGATCAGTTCCAATGCCCCTTCCCCATTACCTTTGGTCGGATGTGCTGTAACTCGCCATTCTGCAGGCGCCAGAGCACGTGCTGGGTGGCATCGCCCCCGATGCCGAAGTTGAGTGCATGCAGAGGGGAGAAGAGCTCCCTCCAAATCTGGGGACAGAAAAACACTCGCTCAAATTCTAAAAGAGTCTCCTCTTGCCCATTTGCTTCCCAGAAGTTCCTTTTGGAGACACTTTACCTCAAACTGATGAAGGAGCTGCACCAGTGAATCACCAATGAAGACAACCTCGGGTTCTTTGTCTTTGCTATCAGCAATAAAGCGATGGTGCTGATTTACGGGGAGCGAGGGTATGGAGAGAGAAATATGAAAAGGGAGTATTATCTACTGAGGGGTGGAGGAGGGAAGAGAAGCAGCCTAGAATGCCAAGCCTAAGTGGTTGGGTGCGCCTGGACCCACTGCCATTTCTGGATTTAAAATGTGCCCAATGCTGCACAGAATCCGAGTCTTAATCCCAAATGTATCAATACAACATTGCTACCACGCCTGCAAGCACTTACGCAGCACAGTGTTATATTTACTTGCCTAGCTGGAGATGGGAAACGGCATTTTATCATCCGTTCTTGTTCAAAAATGTGAGAAAGCATTTTGCATATAAATCTTAGGGGGAAGGAATGGGAATATCCCAGACAGAGGTTCCTTTTTAAATGCCCTGTTTTCTCGGACTATAAAAGGAGAAGGTGGAGGGTTTGAGCGAGGAAAAATGCACTTTTATTCGGTCTGTTTTACTTCTCCTGACTTGCTGGGAAGGAAGTGAAGCACACCTGTCCCAAGGTGGATGCGGCATTCTCTGTTTTGTAGCACCAGATACAAAATGAAAGATTGGTCCTGCGTGGAAGGTTAAATGCGTATCCCAGGACTGAGGTGGTGGGTGTGCTGTGGTGGTTGAGCATTGGAGTGGGGGGGGGCGGGGGAGGCTCGGGTATAATCCTCACGCGGCCGTGAACCCTCCTGCGTGACAGCCTAGCCCACCTCACAGGGTTGTTGTGAGGCCCAAAACGGAGTGGAGGAGGGCCGTGTGAGCTGCCCTGGGCTCTTAGGAGAGCGGGAAGGTGAGATATACGTGCAATGGGATAATAGTAAGAAGGAACGTTGCATAAAACGTTGCCGCCGCTCACCAGAGACATCCATCGCCCGTCCCCCTGCACGTCGGCGACCGGGCTGGGCGTGCTGGCTGGGTTCTTGTCGCCGTCGCTCATGGTCCCTGGCGGCGCCTGCGGAGGCCAAACGCGCGGCAGGCGTGAGATCCCCCGCGGGGCCGCCCCGCCGCGCTTCCCGGGCCGGGCCGCAACCGGCGAGGCGAGGCTGCGCGCCCGGCGCCGAGGACCAGCCCGAGAGCAGAAATGCCAGGCAGGCAGGCAGGCAGGCAGCGAGCGAGCGAGCCGACCTGCTTACGCCTTCCTTCTCCGCCTCCCTCCCCCCCCGTCGAGGGCGAGTGGTTTCGCCCTTTCACCCCAGCCAGACAAAGAACCGGCGGCACCATTCCGAAAAGAGAGGGGAGGATTTTCCCGGTCACTCCCCCGTGTCCTGTTTGAAGCGCCTCCGTTTTAAAGCAGGCGCTGGCTGGTACAGGGCGTGACATAAAGGCCGCCTTTGTCTGTGCGGTGGGAGCTTCGGGCTGACAGGCAGGGATTACTTTCTACAGGCAGCACAGACGACTTTCTCTGTCGTTCCCCCTTTCGGGCAGAATGGTCCTTCCCACTCTTCCCTTCTAAGGACAGAATGGGACCCTCCCCAACGGTTCCAATACGGAGTGGGCAGGACCGAGCAGCTCAATGGGGAAAGGAAAAGCAGGGCGCGGGTACAGGGCCCCATCTCAAGGTTTCACGAAACGGGTCGAGGCTTTGCTCCCCCCGCATCGCATTCCCAGGGGAAGAAAGGCAGCCGAGTTCCATCTCCTCCCATGCGGAATGGTTCGTCTGAACCGTGTCCCCTGTATGCTTGCGCAGCCAGTGGCATTGGAGGAAGGCGAAACGAATACTCACGGGGCAGGGCAACAAGGAGCCACTTGGGCGTCTGAATCTGCAGCAGCGGGAGGAGCGCCTCTGGCCGCCGACTGCACGGCCTCAGGTCCGCTCTGGAAGCGGTTGCCGCTGCGGCCTGGGTGGAACCATCTGGGACGGCAGATGGGGGGGAAGTTGTTTGCCTGCCCCTCTATCCTGCAGAAAATGGTACCGACTACGCTGTCCGGATGCCGTTATTCCATTCATCTTCCCCCTTCCTGCTGTGCTGTAGTGCCCCCTCCCTTCCGCACCTTCCTCTGTTTGGCTGTGTTCCCCTCGGCGGCTCGCCAGGTAGCTGTTTTCCCTCCGTGCAGCCGCTGGCCAAGGGAACTTGCTTTGCACTACGCTCCTATGCTTACCTGGGACAAGTGTCTTCATTTATATATGCAACGTTTCTGTTGCTTAATACACAGCTCTTTATGCGCGCGCGCGCCCCACCCCCCGAATAAAACCAATAAATGTACGATGAATGCAAAAAATGAGCGCATGACGATCATCAGCCAGTGACCATTGCAACGCCGCCTCTGCATGAAGCATTTAACTCGGTGCACTGCGGAAGCTGCTGCTGCCGCCGCCATTTTCTTTGTGGGAGGATGAAAGCGACTTGCTCCCCGCGGGGGTTTCTGCTCCGCCCTTCTGTAAGCGCCATGAAGCAACACTGGGTGGCGCTGCGGCGCCGAGCGGGATGGGGGCTTCTCTGCGAGGAAAAACGGCGCCGTCGAGGGCGCCAGGAGGCCCGGAAGAGAGCTGTGGAAATGGCCGGGACGCTTGGAAGAGGCCCTGGGAGGAGGAGGAGGAGGAGGATGTTGTGCACGGGGAAACCGGGGAGGGGGGGTGACGAGCTCGCAATGCACTCCTCGTGCGGAGCAGTCCTAACAGTCCAATCGCAACACCCTGGAACAAAAGCCGCATGTAAAGTCTCAGAAACGACAGGATGCCCCCATCTGTTGTGCCCTTTAGAGGCATTTGTGGTCCTGTTGTCAAGTATGGAGCAGCCGGGCTGCTGGATATGCAGCCAACCTCCAGCTTGGCTTTTAAAATGCAAAAGGTAATCGAAAAAAGAAGCATTTGTAATGTAAGTTTATTGCAGTACATTACGACTTTCATGGACTGAAGGGGATCAGCAAAGAAATATTAAGAATGTATAACAATCAAGAATTTATGAAACACCTAAGACAGACAACTAGAATAGGAAAACTAGAACTATGAAAAATAGTTGCAAATGCAGGAAGAAGAAGCATTTTTGACTGAAAAACCTCAAGGAACGGGTTTGGGGCAATGCGATATCATTGGACCATCTTTAAAGACTGTTTAGTCATGGCGCCTAACCTCTTGTAGGAAAGGAACAAGAAGAAAGAACTGGGAGGGGGACAGAGGATAAAAGGATAGGGCAGCCATGCACTGTCTGTGAAGCACACGCGTGCATGCAAACAACTCGCAGCATAAGTGAGGACTGCTACATCTCCCCTTTTTGTTTGACAGGAACTGCAAAGACAAGGGATTTTTAAATTCTTGGAAAGTCACAATATAAAGCTGTTGTATTTGACTCGAGGGGAAATTTCCCCACGTACATTCTAAGGCCTAGCTCACTCAAGAAGTGGTGAACTCCCATTAGGATAGCCACATCTGTGTATGCAGAGCTATTCCATGTGCAAATTAGCTCCAAATGTGAACTGAGGAGGGCAAGCCGTTGTATTTTCTCAGTTGGCCACAGAGGGGCTCCATTTTCCCATGAAACCACCGTGGGTGGAAGCATGCTGCAGGGGAGGGGGATTGTCCTATGTTCCACGATGCTCGGGAATTCCAGGCTTTCTGAAACGGGAGTGGGGAGCAAGAGATGATAGCAGGTAATTCGTCCAAGGTTGACCCTTTCAGAGTTAAGTTCGTCAGGCAAGCAAGCCCTGAGGATGTTTTCACACATGGGGCATAGCTTTGCTGCACTTGTATCTGACATTCAAAAGTAAAATTGGTATTGACTGGAATGTTTTGGTTATGCGGTCATCTGGAAGCCATTTATGTGAAGAAGCTGCATCATCACGGCCATCTCTGTAATCCTAACTCTGCTTTTTGATTATTTTTGATGAACACGAGTGGTTTTGGTGTAAACCAGGTTGGTTGGAAGGAAGATTGGGATCACCTGGTAGATCCCTGGGTAATTTGTAGGGAATGGCATAGGTTTCTTACTCCAGGTTTTTAACAGCAACAAATCCCCCCCCCCCACTAAATTAAGTTAAAGGGAAGATGCATGGAAAAGTCCAGGAATGGATTTTACTGTGGCTTTAGACTCCAGGGCTAGGCATGGGCTCAGGAGCGCCTGGCTCTTTAAGTATATCTCAATCTTCTGCAGTCATAATTTTGCACCTGGCTCTTTTTAGTAGATCCTGGGATTTTACTAAAAGATACAAATGTTGTGTACCCAAATATATAACTCTGTGCAGAAGGTAAATGTTTTGTTTTTGCTTTTGTTTTGTGAGCCAGTCCTTAACTTTAAGGGACTGGGGCCATCTCTGCTCTGCGCCAATTCCTTCTTTACATTCTTACAGGGAGAAGTCAAAAGGTCAGTTCAGTTGCTTTGCTTGTGGGTCAACCAAGCTTTTGATTAAGAAGAAGTCTTCCCAAACTAAATTGGCTGATGTTTTTTCCTCACCAAGCCTCAAGTACTGAGTGTGGGATTATATTCTCTCTAGATTGCACATAATAATATTTTATTTATTTGGAAATTTATAGGCCGCCCCTTGCCACATAATTCAGTTCCTTGCACTGATAATACATCAGAAGGGTTCTTGCTTTTCCTGCCTTACCTAATACATCCAGTTCTAGGTTGTGTTTGAAGTTGCTGGTTAGGACTTTGTTTTGTTTACTGTGATACTCATTATTTATTTATTTAAAAAAATTTATATGCCGCCCCTTGCAATAGCCTCGGGGCGGCTTACAGCATTATATTTTCTTTGGGGTTTTTTTGAATTTATAATTGTCTTAATATTTTTCTGTTCATTGCTTGTTTTTCTGCTTCACTTCAAGCCTCTTCTCTGGGCTTCAAAAGGGGAAAAAAAGGTATTCTTTTCAGGACTCACCAAACAAAGGGGAGAAAGAGAACAAAGAATATTGTCTCCTAACTTACTTCTTGTGACACAGACTTCTTTCTGGGTGATGCTGCTGCTCTGCTAAAGATCTAACCTTTTTGCCTTTGTCCCAAGACAGTCTCCATCTGCCCACTGGGAAATGGTGCTATTAAGCCCTCTTCAGCTTCTATTATCCTCCTCCTCTCATTAGGATCCATTACAATCCCATTAGCAATAACAATCAATCCTTCCATGGACATCCCCAGCTAAGGCCTGATCTGCTCAGCCTTCTTGTCATCTTAATATTTATTTCAAGCAGATACATGCTGCACTTGAGTGGCTTGGATGATGAAGTGTGCAAGCTGTTGACTATTACTGGATAGTATTGTCATGTTAAAAATCTGCCCAGCAGCTTTGCCAAGGGGTTGGCTACCCTCACAATTTGGACTGAATGACCTGTTCTGCAGATTGTAGTGGGTATTCCAGCTGATGTGTTCCAGGAACATGTGCTTTGCCACATGCCTGCACATTATGATGTGGGATCTGTTGGTTGTGGACTTTTGAAAATGAGAGTCTTTTCTAGAAGGACTATGAAGCAACAGTCTCACTTTCTCTTGCTTGCATGCTTCTCCCCTCTTGTGTAAACAGTAGACTGGAAAAATTCCCATTCTGGGAGCGATTGTATTATGATTCAGTGTTGCAGAATCAACTTCATTTTCTTTAGCTGCTGAGCCAATAGCATCTGGATTTTTTGAAGTCTACTGGACAGTAAAAGTTTAAAAGATGGCTTTCTGTGACATTGCCTGTTTGGAGGTCCATATGGGATCCAGTTCATGTCACAGCACTTGGATTTCTGTTATTCTTTCAGTTAAAAATGTTCATAGCTCTTGTTGTGGTGAAGTTTTGAAAATAAGTAGAAATGTTTGTAGAAGAATTTAGCATGCAAGGCAGAGATTGTCTGTGGTTTGTGTGGCTTCATTTCAAGTCTTCCTCTTGTATACCTTCAAAGGCACCTGATTATAATATATCTCATGTTCCCCTCCCCACAATTCAAAATTACACTGTCTTCATTTCTAGACTCAGCAAAAAGCTACAAGTGCAACCTAATTACTATACCTTGAGTGCAGAAATTGAACATTTGGGTCCAGAATCTAAATGGCTTTGATTGAATGCTCCCTGAAATAAGAGCACGTAAGTATCTTTCAAACCTACAGCCTTAGGATAAAAACTGGTATGAACTACCTGCTTTTCTTCTCAACATTTTATTGGCAGCAAATAGTGCTGTACAGAATATAACACATATATCTTTCCTTGAGTCATGAAATCAATAACAAAGGCCTCCTTGTAAATGGATCAAATTTTTCATGTGCCTCAAAAAACATCTCTTGTCCATTAATCAATGCAATGTGATTTATTTAAAAATGGTAAAAGGTTATTACAGCAACCCATTTCTGAAAGAAAAAGCAAACTACTTAAGGTATTTGCTTTTAAAAAAGCCCAACTTCATTCTATTTAAAGTTAACATTTGTTCAAATCTGTTTCACAAACTCTGCTTAGTAGATAAAAATGAATCGGATGTGTTAAGGGATCCTGGCATTGTGTTGCCGTGCTAAATCCACCAGCTGTTTCAATCACTCAGTTGAGGATCAGAATGCCATCAATGCAAGGGTGTGTCTCTGGCCATGGGCCACTGCACTCATTAAAGAATGACTGGCTTGGAGAGAGGATCTTGCCCAACAGCCCCCCCCTCCCGTCCCCCAACAGCTTTCTCAAAATATTCTGTATCTGCAAGTGGATGCAGGGCCATGCCTGCCCTTTACCTCCCATTATCAGAAGCCTGGCTAGGGAGGGAGATACAGCCCATCTGTCCAATGCTTAGAGAAACAGAGTGGGAGGCGTTAGCCTGGTGGAGGCAGTTTGGCTGATGCTGGCTGGGGGAGGCTTGTGGAGCAGAGTGGCTGCATGATTGCTGGGATGCGAGGAAGTCCGGCACGGATTCAGCGGAACCTAAAGGGAGCAGAGAGACTCGGTTAAATCGCCAACACATCCCACCGTTCCCTCCCTGACCCCTTCCACCTTTGTACCCATATGACACTCTGATTAATGACAGCCGTTCAGACAGGTTTCCAGCAGAGTGTCAGCTTGCTGTTTGGAAATGCCACGTTGCTGACCCGGGTTTGCCAGGTCAGCCAGAAGGAAGCATGATTAGAAGGCATTGCCTTCTGCCTGATCTGGAGTGAACCCAGGTTGCTACGGACTTTGCAAACATTAGCCTGACACATTGCAGGGGTTCTGTATGAATTGCTTCTGAATAGCAATCCCTTCTGGATTATTTCTTCCAGACACTCAAATCTTTTCCTTCTATCCTAGACATCACTGTGCCCATGATCCTCAAATCCCATGATCTTCAAATTGTCTTCAGTGCAACTAATCTGAAAGAGGTGATTTGAAGATTGTAGTCTATCCTATAAGAAGCTCACTGCATGACATCCTCATGGAGGGGTGTGTGTGTGTAATAAACAGATTCCAGAGATGCTATGTGAGATACCCAGAGCCGCTGGCTCACTTATGGTATGAATCATGCAACTTGGTAATTATAGATAATGAGGCCTATTCTCTCGCAGGGGATTCTCAGTTTAGGAAAAGAGAACTTAGTTTTCTTTTGCAATGAAATCAGATTTCCCAATAAAGGAGAATCCACTCAACCTAGTTTGCATATTTTAAAAGAAATTACTAAATGTCTGTTGCTGTTACTAGGAAGGAATATCCTTATACATAAATGTTTCTAACTCTTTTAAAAACAACCATGTCAAACTCTCAAAAAGAGGAAAAACATCCCACATTCCTGATGCCATGCTTGCTTCTACATGTGCAAAAGGATGTTTTTTGCAAATCCTTATGCATACAAATACTGCTGATAGAAGTGCTGTAATATCAGGGGACTTGCTCAGCATTTTCTCTTTTTGCCAAGACAGCTGTGTTCAAATGCATATATCTGCATACTTGGTTTCTATAATTTCTGTAACAACAACTTTGAAAGGAAAACTGACATTATCATTTTCCTCACTGATAGGTTGATCCATGTACAACCTATGGATCCAGGTAATAATTTTAATGTCTTGTGCCTACCAATTCCACATCAATGATGTGTTGTGTAAAATATTTTTGTAGTTTAATCTGGTCCTTCAGCCAAATCAGTTTCATTGGTTATTTTAACTGGTTTAGGTATACACATTGAGCCATTTCATAAATCCTCCAGGCCACTCACAAAACCATATATAACAGTACAAACTATTAAGATTAAACAATAATTTAAATACAGATTTTAAGATGACAGGCCCAGATATATGTTATTTAAAATGCCCGGGTCTTCACCTGGCCCTTAAAAGACCCGCAGATTGTTCACAAAGGTACTACTACCAAAAAGGTCCTTGCCATGGTTATAACCTGCCTCATTCCTTAAATTTCAGTGAGTTATGTGTGTGTGTGTAAGAGAGAGAGAAAGAAAGAGAAAAATCAATTTCTCTGTATTCCATTTCTGGAAAAGCCCGTGGGGTTAGCTTTTGAGTATAGGGATGCTTTCGATCGTTTCCATGTTTGCCTTGGGGACAGTTTTTAAAAGCGTTTCATTGCCTGGAGTGGCTGCAGAGTGTCCCTGGTCTACCTCTTGCATCCTTGTTCGCAGGCAGGCCGGGGCTGCTCCCGCACTCTTCTCCTTCCTGCACTTTACCAGAACTTCTTC